>JALMGA010000002.1:8815000-13615000 GCA_023333525.1 Aspidoscelis tigris stejnegeri
GTCCGAATAGATCTAGGCGAGGGGGGGGGGCAGATGGAAGACCTAATTTTCAAGGTCTTACCGGAGGCCGGATCTTTTGGCGGTGAGACCCCATTAAGAACAGGTCTCACGCACCAGAGTGAAGAAGCGGCCACCACGAAGGGTTCTGGATCCGGCCTCCAGTGCGGAAGGTAAGTTTTCTATGTGTGTTTAATGTGTTGTTAATGTGTTCTTACGTCCAGTGTGAAAGCACCCTTCTACCCCACTTTTCTCATCCATTTAAGGGGACTCTAAAGTGGCTGAAAAAGCTTCTCTGTAGTTCTCCCTACAACAGAAGACCCTGTGAGGTGGGTGGGGCTGTGAGAGCTCAGAGCTGTGACTAGTCCAAGGTCACCGAGCTGTCTTTGTGGAGGAGTGTGGAATCAAACCTGGTATTCCCAGATAAGAGTCCAGCTCCCTAACCACTACATCAAACTGGCTCTTTGAATGTTTTTTTTAATCCCTAGGCCTATTTGCACTAGGCCGGTGGAACACAATTAGGCAAGCCTTGGGAAAGAGGATGCGCTCTGCTGGGCTGGCAGTTCCATCTGGAACCATGCCAGCCCATTCCAGGGCAGTCTAATTGCATTCCGCCCGTAGGACACAAAATTGTGCTCTACACCTGGCCCAGACCATTCCAGGCTGGCCCAGGGTGGCCCACAGATGTCTGGCAGGGAGATCATTTGCACAGTCCCTGCCCCCCAACTCTGCCATTGGGCAGATTTCGGCACAATGGCTGGCAGGCCCTGTTGGGGGTGGAGAGAGAGCGGGATGGCCTGCCGTTGTCATGCCTGCTGTTGCAGTTCCAATCAGACCGCAGCAGCGCCCATGGCCCCCCTGGGTACCACCCCAACCCAGGGGTTCATGCCACCCACGTGGTCCACTTACCTTGTCGGTCTACCGTTGTGCTCACCTGTGCACAGAGTGGCACATCACCCTGGCTGGCCATGGAACCACCACAGTGGATCAGAGGGTCTGAAAAGGTAAGTGATCACATGGCTGAAGGAAGGGTGTGACACACACCCCCGGGTGCTGATGGGCACCTAGGGGGTCTGTGGTAGCTGGGGCAGCCCGATTTGGGCTATGCCAGCTGACAGTGCACCGGGACAAGACCGGACAGTCTGGTCTTCAGCCTCCGTGGGGTGCAGTTGCCTCAATCAAGGCAGTTGCGCCCCATGGAATGCATCCTTACCAGCCTAGGTGTAAATGGGGAATCCCTCCCCACATGTCTTAGCCTTACTGTGCTACAGCCATTTGGCTGTAGTGAGAAAAGGCCTCCTGTCTCCAGTTGCACCTCTGAATCACTTCCAAATCCCACCGAAATCGGCTCTGAACACTTCAAATCTGCTTTGAACCCACTTTGAATCCACTCTGAATCACCTCACATTGACATCTGGATGCCGCAATCCCAGTCCTCTTCCAGTGTGATCTAAGGGGACCACACAGATGTTGTTTTTCAGTCCTAAGTCCAGAATTAAAATATGGTTAAAAAAAAAAGTGCAGTTACGTGAGCCCCCACTTCATAGTCCAAAGTGCTTTAACCCAAATATCTACACCCACATTCTGCTTTCATGTTCAAAGATAGTGCAAGCTGGGCGCTGTAGTTCAGGGAACATAGAGAGCCAGCGCTGGGCGTCCCTCATGTTAAGAAGAAAGTGCATTTCCCTTTTGCCACTATAAATACAGAGGTGATTCAACAGTGTTGGGTTGGGAGGCTTGCAGCTGGGAACATGACATCTTGAAAGAGGCATTTCATTTCCTAGAAATTAAACATGACAAGGGCAGGGACTCCCATGATCTGTGCCAGACCATATGGATGCATTGTGAGAGTCCTTGCTGAGTGCAAATTCTGGCTGGAATACGGCAGACAAGTGGGGAAGCATTTTCGTAGCCAGCAGAAGACATTACCAGGTGTGATGATGGGTTCAGCAGACCATTAGATAAACTTGTGGAGATGGTTATAAAAGGGGCAGCCAGCAAAGAAAGTGCAATTGGAAGCTCTCCCATCCACTGTAGGGACGTGCATGAATGCATTTTTTTGCATTCAAATACGATTCAAGTTGAATATTTCAATATTTGATTCGAATCAAAATTCAAAAATCCGGATTTTTGAAAATCCGACTTGAATCCGGATATACGAATGTTGAGAACATTCGTATCCAATTTCCAAACCCGTTTGCATCCCAGGGTGTGTGTGTGTGTTGCGTTTGCATCCTGTTTGCATCTCGCATTATATGCGCAAATAGACCTAATTTTCAGATTCAATAAAGGATGCTCTGTTCAGTCAAATTATTCAGAAATCCGTATCGGATTCTCAAAAATCTGAATTTGATCTGAATTTGAAAATTAGGATTTTCAAAAATCCAATTCAAATTCAAATATCAATATTCGTCGAATTTGAATTGGATTTTTGAATTTTGGAATATCTGTGCACAACCCTAATCCACTGTGCACCGGTTCACAGGATTCAGAAACAGCATGTGCGGAGAGAATCTTTGGTTTGTGCACACTCACATTGGCCAGCCTATCTAAGCTAGAAATGTTGTTTGTGTATGTATTTCCCATAGTAAATCTGGTTTGTCCCAAGTATCCCATGGAGAGAGCATGAGTCAGTATGTGCATCTGTTCTTGCCCTTCTCATGGGTTTTCTATCATCCTTTTGCTGACTAACAACTGAAGATGTTGGACTAAACAGAAACTTGGGGTGTTTTCCCACTGTCACTAGAAGTACCCATTAAGTACCCATAGAGGTGTGCACGAACGCAGTTCTTGGGATTCAATTCAACTTGAATCAAATAGCCAAAAATTCAATTCAATTCGAATCTTTAACCAAATTTGATTAGAATTAAGCAAATTCAAATCTATTCTTTCAAATTTTAGATTTGAATCTGCACTTACGAATGTCAACAACATTCATATATGGCTGTAGGCATCATTACACATCCTATATGCATCTGTACTCATCCGTACATGTCCGTATGCATCCTGTAGTTATCCCATATGCAATCCATTTTCATTCCATATGGATCCTTGCAAATGTGTACTGATGTGAGAAAGATGCATATCTGCAAGTATGCATCATGTACGAACCCATACACAGGAGAATGTCTGGATAATTCGAACAAATAGATCTAAAATTCAGAATTCATTCAAATCTTTAAATTTGAATTTGTGGACACTCAATTCGAACTCAAATGTCAAAATTCGGGCAGATTCAATCAAAGTTTGAATAACTTTGAATATTTGCACACAACTCTAATGTATTAATGTACATGGACAAAAGACAGAAATAATTAGAGGTGCTCAAATAATTCCCACATGGAGCAGTTCCCTGTTAATTTAATGCATGGAGCATCCCTTCTTATACCTGAGAAAAGGCAATTCTGATGCATCTTTGCTTTGGGCTAACTGCAGCATTCAAGTCATCCATCTAGGGTGACCAAGGCTGCATCCACATGATCTATAAAGGCTATTGTTCAACCACCTCTAGGTCTCAGGGGACAACTGCTAGTCAGGCAGTCCTGGCCACAACACTGTCTTTGCACATTTCAAGTGATGCGCACATCTGGCTATAGAAACCAGGAAGTGTGCACCACCACCACAATGGATGTGTGGGCCGTCGATTTCAGCCTCCGCGCATAGGCAGTGGGCAAAATGAAGATGGCCTCTCCATCTGAAGCATGAGCAAAAAGAGATCTTTCCCCAGGAATAATTCTTATCACTTTTTAGGGGGGATATATTGGGGCCATGGTGGTCTATTCCCCCCATCTGGATGGAACAATAGTTTAGATTCTCCTTACAAAGTACATCTTGGTTCCATCCTCATGTAGAATAGGGACATGCATGGATATTCATAAAATTCAAAACTCAATCGGATTTGGCCGAATTTGGAAATTCAAACTTGAATCGAATGGTACAATATTCAAATATTAACATTCAGACAAATACGAATGTTTCCGGACATTCGTACAACTAGTTTGGACATTCGTTACATTGTGGGTGTGGAAAAACAGGGTGCCAGTTTGCTGGGATTCAAGAGCAGGAAAAGGTTTGTTCTTGTCTCTGCTTGAGATGCCCATGGGCAATTGGTGGGCCACTGTGGACAACAGGATGCTGGGCTAGATGGGCTGTGGCCTGATCCAGCAGGGCTTCTCTTGTATTCTTATGTTCAGATTTGTCTTGAATAGAATTTTACCACATTTGAATGCGATCTATTCATATGAATACGGATTTTCAAACACTCGATTCAATTTGAGTCAAATGCACACACACAAAAAAAAATTGTGCCCATCTCTAATGTAGAAGCAACCTCAGACCCACTAAAAAGGTGGATACCAGTTAAATTGAGAGGATCCCATACTTCAGAAAATTAGCAGTTTTGTCCAGCACATCCAAGGTTAATAAAGTAAATAAAAGTTTGAGGAGAAGAATAAAAATTAATGAAGCTGTTTTAAAATATGTAATATATGGGAAGATATTATTTTATTGCTTTAATTCGTTATAAAAGGATTAATTATTTAAATGATTAATTATTAACATTTATAATAGAAGTGTCAGCTGCCAGAAACTGAACGTGATTTTTCTTTATGCTTATCGGTGAACATGTGGCTTTCACGGATGAGTCTTGAAAATGGGGCGGGGCGGTCATTTTCCTTCTGTTTTCTTTCTAATAAAAAATAATAAAGATTTTTTTGTGAATTCTGTGAATGGATGTAAATTTTAAGCATTGGGCTAGGTTGTAGGGTGGGGGTGTGCACATTTTAAAAAATCACATTTGTTTTGTTATGGAACCTAACATGTGAAAATTCAGTTTAACGCCCACAGGAGCAAAACCAAATAGTTTACAAAGCTTCATTACATTCATGAACCTGGGGAGGTGGGAAAGGGGCTGCCCAGTCACATCTGGAATCAGAGTGGATTGAAAGCAGACTCCAAGTGGATTGAGAGCAGATTCATAGTGGATTTGATTGCGTTTAGAGTGGCTATGTAGGAGATTTGTAGGTATCGAACATTTGTATTGAATTCAAATCCTGCAACATTCAAAGGGGCTCTATTCGAACGAATATAAATTCAATCTGATACGAATCAAACACACACAAAAAATCTGTGCACAACTCTAACATGGAGTCTGTACCTGCCACGCACCAGACCTTGGGTTTTCTGAAGTAAACCTGAATTGGTGTCAGTGACAAAGAATACCTGCAGTTCTGTTAATATATTGGATCAGGAAGCAGGAATTTTGTGATTCCATTACACAGGCTCAAGTTCTTATTGTTTTTCCTTCAATCTAAGAAAGGTTAGCCTCTGAAATTGTGCCAAAAGTCAAAGGCCTTTTCTGCATTTCTGTACTTCTCTCATGAGCCAGTCTGGTCTTGTGGTTAGAGTCCCAAACTCATATCTTGTGGTCACCAGGTTTGATTCCGCACTCCTCCACAAAGCCAGCTGGGTGACCTTGGGCTAGTCACAGCTCTCTTTCTGAACTCTCACAGTCCCACCTTCCTTACAAGGGGGGAGAAGAGCAGAAGGTTTGTCAGCTGCTTTAAGTCTCCTTAAATGGGTGAGAAAAGTGGGGTAGAAAAGCCAACTCTTCTTCTTCTTCTTCTTCTTCTTCTTCTTCTTCTTCTTCTTCTTCTTCTTCTTCTTCTTCTTCTTCTTCTCTTGTATCTGGATCAATGGATCCAGAATAACTGAACTCAGTGCTCTGGATTTTGCAGAGGTGTAAGCCAGATCAGTGTCGTCTGCACTGATGGTGTTGATTTGACCCACACCTCTCGGTGGCTTCACAGTAGCCGCCCTGCACCCCTGACAGCTAGGAAGGAAAACTCCTAGCCTTGGAGCTTTTGGGGAGGGGGGTTACTGCCTCCCCTTGTAGTTCTGTATCACAAAGGTATACCATCCACACATGGTATACCATGATAATGCACTTAATTCACTTGTTGGCCCAATTAAGTGGGTCCCCAAGAGATCCTGATAAAAGTCTTCTTAATCAGGGTCTACCTCCATCTTGTGCAGATGGAGCAGGACTGGGGATGTGGCCTCCATGAATAAGAGTCTACTCAGACCAGAAAAGAGGCAGGTACAGAAAAGACCCCAGCATCAATGAAAAGACAGTGCCATGTGTAGGAGGCAACTGGAGAGAATCAGTAAAATTATTGCATGAAACCTTTGAGTATAGGGTGGGTGGGCGGGCGGGCGGGCGGACGGACGGACGGACGGACGGACGGACGGACGGACGGACGGACGGACGGACGGACGGACGGACAGACAGACAGACAGACAGACAGACAGACAGACAGACAGACAGACAGACAGACAGACAGATAGATAGATAGATAGATAGATAGATAGATAGATAGATAGATAGATAGATAGATAGATCAACCAGAGTAAGGATATGCATAAAAACATTTGATTTGCAACAAATTGAATGTTAGAAAATCCATATTTGTTCAAATAAATCATCTTCAAATGTGGTAGGATTCTATTTCATACAAATGTATTTGTATGAATTTGTACAAATATCAGATACCTATCCAATACGAATGAATAAGTATCCATTTGAATGAATATATATCCAATACATATCCCATAATATCTGTTCTCTGAAAGCATCAAATCTGACCTGAATCCGCTTTTAATCCACTCTAGATCCATGTCAGATGCAACCTGTATCCGTTGCAGATGCGACTGGCGCAGCCACTTTCCCATCCCCCCAATTTAATGAATGTCCGAGCTGGCCATTCATGCTGGGGCCCAGATCTTGCCCTGCTATGGATGAAGGCAAGGAGATCTACTACAGCTGAGCTGATATTAGCAGAGATATAGGGCCAGGCCTGTAAAGCAAGAACGGTGCTTTTACTGGCAACGAAAAGGCTTTGAACGTGAGACGTTGCTCTGGACTGAAAAGCGCATGGAGGCACAGAGAGAATGTTAAGAGAACTTTGGGAAATAATGAAGTTGGACTCAGTGTCCTTCGCCACAGAATGCTAGCTCTTGTGTGCGGAGCGTATCACTCTGTTCTCCATCGCTTGTGAGAGCGGTCACAGTGCACACATCCTCTCACCCCCCCCTTGCTTCTTTTTGCCTTCACACGGTTTGAAACTTCCCTTCCTTCCCCCCCCCCCATCTCTCTGCTCCCCTCCTGAGCGCAAAGCATCCCAAACTCTGGCTCCTAATGAAAGGGCAAGTGTACGAAATTTTCCTTGACACAATTAAAAAGCCCGGGGTCCCGGCCCTCTCAGCTTGCGTCAGTGTGTTAAATTAATGTAGCATAAAAAATCATTATGCGGGGACACAGATGGACGTGGTCAAGCAGAAAATGCAATGTGCAGAGGCAGAAGGGCCCCCGGTTACCCGTGTAAACATTAACGCGGAGACAGGGTTCCAGGCCAAGGGGGATATAGGATGCTCCCAGCTTGCTGGACGGATGGAAACGCTGAGCCGAGGAGCCGCGATTCAAACCTTTCAGGAATTCCAGCTGGCTGTCCTGGAAGGGCCTGTTTCTCCAGCCTAAATAGCTCACCCAGCGGAGAGGGAAATGCTTTCTTCTCCTGCCCACATGCAAGCTATTTAGAAACTCCTGCCAGGAGGGGGCTGAGAGGAATGGAAGCCAGGGGAAAAGAGAAATCTGGGATGGTCACTAATGCGTCACCAACAAAGAGGCAGAGATGTGCGTTCAGAGTTCACCATGCCAGTTTGTAGTTGCAAAAGGTGTTATCATTCCAATGCAATGCCAGTTTGGGAACGGGACTGGGTTTGGAAGACTGGGTTTGATTCTGCGCTCCTCCACAAAGCTGGCTGGAAGACTTTGGGTGAGTCACAGCTCTCTTCTGAGCTCTCACAGCCCCACCTACCTCACAGGGTGTCTGTTGTGGGGGGTTGAGAACAGAAGGTTTGTCAGCAGCTTTGAGTCCCCTTGAATAGGTGAGAAAAGTAGGGTAGAAAAGCCAACTCTTCTTCCAGCAGGCCCTTTTTCAAAGATTTCTTCATCTATAAACTAGGGATGTGCACAAACATTCATAACATTCATTATTTGCATGAATTCACATGAATTCAGACATCGGTACATGAATTGAATGTTACAACATTCCTATATTAAAACTCGTACAAATCCAGATGTTTGGGGCATTTGTATGAATAGTTTGGACATTTGTTAAATTGGGCAGATGGGAAAGTAGCCGCACCAGTCACATCTGCAACAGATCCAGATTGCATTCAACATGGATTGAGAGCGGATTAAAAGTAGATTCAGGTCAGATTTTAAGCTTTCAGAGAGCGGATATCTTACAGGATACATATCAGATACATATTCGTTCCTATAAGATATATATTTGTTCCTATCAGATACTTATCGGATATGTATTCATTCATATTGGATGTTCGTACAAATTTATATGCATACATTCGTATTGAATAGAATCCTACCGCATTCGAAGGGGATCTATTCGAACAAATACAGATTTTAAAACATTTGATTCATTCTGAACTGAATGTCAAAGAACCCATTTGTGCACATTCCTGCTATAAACTGGACTTGGATTATCTGAAACTGGACTAGTGGCTAGGGAGCTGGACTCTTATCTGGGAATACCAGGTTCAATTCCACACTCCCCCATGAAGCCAGCTGGGTGACCTTGGGCTAGTCACAGCTCTCTTCTGAGCTCTCACAGCCCCACCTACCACACAAAGTGTTCTGTTATGGGGAGAAGAACAGAAGGTTTGTCGGCCACTTTGAGTCCCTTTAAATGGGTGAGAAAAGAGGGGTAGAAAAGCCAACTCTTCTTCTTCTTCTTCTTCAAATCCTCCCTTTTTTTAAAAAAAAATCCTTTCCTCATAGCTCATCCCCAGAATCTTTCTTTCCTCTGCTCTCCTAGCAGGGGTTCCTCTCTCTCTTCTTAGCTTTCCTTATCCCTTCCACATCAGCCCAAAGGCGAGCCTGGCTGCAACGGGGTAATAAAACAGAGCTAATTTTTTTTTTCCTAGGCAGAATCCTAGTGTTGACCCCTTGACCCTCACCCCAAATATGGCCACCCATGAGGCCCTTCCCGCTTTCACGATGGCAGCAGGAGAGGTAGAGATTCACTGTCTTGTTTGAGCAAAGTGAACTTTTGTTACAGGCAGGGTTTGCCTTGTCTCAGCAAAGAAGGCCACGCGGTCCCTAGCGAGTGTGCGGTATTTAGCTTTACAGGCCTGGAGGCAGGCAGGGTAAGGACTGTTGAAGCTGGGTGACAATCAGAATTGACATGTCATTATTATGGCCAGAGCTGAAAGCAACGCTGGTGCATACAATCCTGGGAGCAAAGGGCAGGGGGCTCATGTGCCAAAGACGCAAAAGGGCGGCTACTAATTTTGGGCTGCCAGGCTGGTTCACACATGCAGCCACCATTGCTTGTCTGGGCATCATTGTGTTTAATCAACATTTGTCGGTGGCACTGTTGCATGCGGGAACTATCTTTGTCAGAAAGGGACTCTTTGTGGCAAGGCAATATTAATGCGGCCTTAACACCTGACAACTCTCTAGGCTCATTTGCCATTGCTTCTTAGGATGGAGTATGGAATGGCTGCATCATGTTTACACAGCATCTTTTGGCCCCATCCACCTGAGATGGCTCCACACACCTGAGGCATTTCCGCACTGCAACGCGTTCCAAACGGAACGCGTTCAGGCGGAAAGCTTAAGACAGCTCCGGGCGCTTTCCCCGTTCACACACAGACGCGCCAGAACGCGTGTAAACGCGTTCCGGAGCGTCTGTGTGCGAATGCTCAAAGCGCCGGGAGCTGTCTTAGCCGGCAAATGCCGGCCAGGGGCGCGGAGACAGCCGCGGAGGCAGATCGACAATCAGCTGATTGTCAAACAGCTGATTGTCGAAGCCGCGCCGGCGTCGGAGGCGAGCCCGCAGCTGTTCGGGAGACAGAAGCAGGCGCGAACGCTTCTCCTCCCGAACGCCTGCGGGCGGCTCGTCCGCGTTGGAACGCATGTAGAGCACTTTAAAGTGCTCTACATTTCGAACGCGGAAAAGACAGCTGCGGACACGTCGGAGTGCAAGCCGCGCTCGGGCAATGCGGATGACGTGTCCGCAGCTGTCTTTTTCGCGTCCCGTTTAGCCCCGTGCGAAAACGTCTCTGAGCTGACCAGTGACTGATCTCAGGCAGAGAGGAATATAAAATGGTCTCCGTAGGCCTTTTCGCACTCACCTGCTGTGAACTATGGCTGGCAAATGTCAGGTACAGGTGAACTATTCACATCTGTTGGGTGGAAATTCCCCCAAAGCATCCCTTACCAGCCAGAAATGTGAAAGGTCCTCCCGTTTACCAGCCCACACTGCTGCGTCCAAAACCGGAAGTCCTGCCTTCTTGCTGCTGCAATTGGCCACTTGGACACCACTGTAAGAGGTGTGTGTGTTCGATCACAGGTTAACCCATGATCAAATGGTCCTCTCGTGATTATATGATTGATCAGCACTCCTGGGGATTGGAGGTCTGATCGTGGCATGGGTGAGTGATCAAACAGCACCGGCAACGCCACTGTGCCTGCACAGACACCGTATTCCCCATCCATTAAACACAGCGAACTGGATGCAGAGTGAATGGTGGTACTGCCAGATGCTTCAGGTGAGCTTCAGGTAAACGCATGGAGCAACAATTAGTGAATGTCTGGGGAGGGTGAGCATGCTTGTAGACTGTAGCAGCCTAATCAACGTGCATATGCTCTTCACCAGACATTCACTACTTGTAGGCGTTTGGCCAAAGTGTTTGCTCGTGTCTCTGCAAAGTGACTAGAGTGATGCCTTTCTTTGTTTCTGGTGTGCCCTCTGACACTGGTTTCTTTCTGCTCTGGACACTGGCTTACATTCAGATCCAGTCTTTGATACAGCCTTATGTTTGGAAAGATAATTTTTTTTATACTGTTTGGTCTAGTGGTTAGGGAGCCAGACTCTTACCTGGGAATATTGGTTTGATTCCGCCCTCCCCCATGAAGCCAGCTGGAGAAACCTGGGCTAGTCACAGCTCTCTTCTGAGCTCTCACAGCCCCACCTACCTCACAGGGTGTTCGGTTGTGGGGAGAAGAATAGAAAAGCTTTGTCAACAGCTTTGAGTCCCCTTAAGTGAGTGAGAAAGGTGGGTAGAAAAGCCAACTCTTCTTCTTCCTCCTCCTCCTCTTCCTCTTCTTCCTCTTCCTCTTCTTCTTCTTCTTCACTCCACCCAGGCAAGTTGGCTCTCAGATGCGGAATGGAAGGGAGTTGATGGACGGTCTTCCCAGGTCTACCTGACAGGGTGTTCGGCTGTGGGGAGAATAGAAGCTTTGTCAGCTGCTTTGAGACTCTTTAAATGGGTGGGAAAAGTGGGGTAGAAAAGTCAACTCTTCTTCTTCTTCTTCCTCTTCCTCTTCCTGTTCCTCTTCTTCTTCTTCACTCCACCCAGGCAAGTTGGCTCTCAGATGCTGAATGGAAGGGCACCACTGGGAGTTGACGGATGGGCTTCCCAGGTCTACCTGACAGGGTGTTCGGTTGTGGGGAGAAGAATAGAAGCTTTGTCAGCTGCTTTGAGACCCTTTAAATGGGTGAGAAAAGTGGGGTAGAAAAGTCTTCTTCTTCTACTGAAACTTTTCCAAACAGTGTTGTGGGCTTCACGCTTGTAGGCAAGCATAGCCCAGGCCCAGTAGTCAGGGACAGCTGCATGTTTTGGACACTCAACTCTCTGATATTTAGGTTACACAGATTCAAGGGGCTGTTCTTATATCCCAGCATAAGCTTTGAAGATGGGGCTGCAGCATTTTCACTGTTCTGGACCAGGCGTGGAAGCACTGATGGGTGACAGGTACAAACAACATTAGTATGGTGTAGACCAACAGGTCTACAGCTGATCCAGAATAGGGACCTCTTGGGATAGTTCTAGAGCAGAATAGCACTTGGCAGCCAATTGGTCCAGACTATGTAAACGGATGTCAATGTATGAATGTCGATTCGCAAACCAATGTCTGAATTTGGCCAAACTCATAGGAATATCAAATGTTACAGATATTCATGTATATCCCTACTGATGAGCATAAACCGTTTCATGCTCTAGCTGAGACATCACTGTGTATTATCCTTATGAGGGTGTTGTGATCAGATGCTCAGGTTCACCAAGAGCTATTAACCCATGCGTATTTGGTCAAAAGGATACACCACCCAGATAGAAGAAGAAGAAGAAGAAGAGTTGGCTTTTCTACCCCGTTTTCCTCACCCATTTCAGGGGACTCAAAGTGGCTGACAAAGCTTCTGTTCATCTCCCCACAAGAGGACACCCTGTGAGGTAGGTGGGGCTGTGAGAGCTCAGAAGAGAGCTGTGTCTAGCCCATAGTCACTCAGCTGGCTTTGTGGAGGTGGGTGGGAATCGAACCCTGTATTCCCAGATAAGAGTCCAGCTCCTTAACCACTAGACCAAGATAGCTATGAGTACAGTTGTCTGTTAATGTCATACCATTTAGCTGCAATGTCCTAAATAAACAATTAATTATAAATATCTCTCTCCTCCCCAGACCTTGTCCTATCCACAAGTGCTTAAGCCAGTGTTGCTCAACTGCAACCCTCTAGATAGTCTTGAACTACGACTCCCAGCTAGGGACGTGTCTGAATGTATTTTTGACATCGAAATCCAAGTAGATTCGAATGTCAAAAAAATCCAATTCGATTTGGATATTTTAAAATCACAAACGCCATCAAATCCGATTCGAATCTGCAACATGCGAATCCGTATGTTCGAATGTTAGATTCGTATTTAAAGATACGAGTGTCGACAACATTCGTATCTGTTATAGGTATCTGTGTGCATTCTGTGATAATCCGCATCCCATTTTAATCCCGTATTTTAAGTGCAAGATACATATAATTTTTGCGCATATTCGTATACGACAGATACAAATCTACAAATTCAAATTATTCAAAAACCCGCATCGGATTTTTGAAAATCCATATTTGAGTCCGAATGTGCAGATTTGGATATTTGAAAATCTGTATTTGAGTCCGAATGTTAACATTCTTTGGATTTGAATTGAATATTTGGATTTTTGAATATTTGTACACATCCATATTCCCACCATTCTGCTGCCAGTAGCTGAATATCCTTAGGAGGACGAGTCACTGTCTTCATCCCAGCATAAGCTGTGAAATCCTCACAGGGCCACATCCCAGCGAGTGCATGGACCCCCGCATGGGATTCCCGCATTAACTTGCATGTTCTCACCATGACTTCACCAAGCTGTGTTGTTGCGTGCTTAATAAACAGCCTTCAGCGTCACCAAGAAGCTTAGCACTTCCTGCTTGGGTTCTTTCGCCCTGATGCCCACAGATCCATAAACCGAGCCATGTTCCCCACTCTCAGCCTGGGCTTCTCCAGGCCCCTTCTGCCCAGCGCCCTTCCTGTGGAGCGGGCAAAGGTAGGCGCAGGGGCGAAAAGGAAGCCCCATCTGCCGTAATGGAGCTGTTTGCCTCTGTCTGTCACTCTGACCTTTCTGGCTGGCTGGCCCCAGCAATGTAAATGGCTTTCTTTCTTCCAGCTTCTCTTCTCCCCCCCCCCACCACCAACAGCTCTGATCCTGTTGGCGCATTTCTCTCCCTCCCTTCCTTCCCCCAGCATGGCGAAAAATCTGTCACCTAGGGTGTATTAATCGGACTGGAATTTTAATCCCCGTCATATTAACCACAACTCCTCGCCACCCCCCTGTTAAGAGCTGCCCTTCTTTGCCCACCCCCAGGCTGCCACAGTTGCTCTCGTTTGCAGTGGGAGGGGAGGCATGGAGAGGAGAGGAGAGGAGGAGGAACTTTCCATGGCCTGAGCTCTGCCAAAGCAGCCAGCTGGTTTGCGCTGTTAATTTTCAGGGTATGAGAACGTAATCCTCCTGCAAGAAGAAGCAAAATGGCCAGAAGTAATTCACAGCGGAGCCTTAGAGGAGGAGGCAGGATGTGTTTTAAGCAAGGCTGTTGGGGCAGGGCAGGGCAGGGGAGAAGGCGAAGGAAGGAAGTAGCAACTGCACAACAGACCTGCCTGTTGATTGTCTTTGAGTGGTCTGAGGAGCAATTCAGCACTCAATGCAGTCCTTCCACAGTCCATGAGGTTCCGTGGTGGTCTTCCATAGCCATGTCCTTCCACTGGAATTGCATGAGGGAAGTGGGAGGTGTTGGACGTGATGATGCACCTTCCCATCTGTGCACTCACCCATGCCTGAGCACACCAGCAATGCTCACACCCTCCATGTACATAGAGATGCAGGTGTACACCATCCATGTAGATTGAGATGCAGGCACATACCATCCATGTGCGGAGATTCACGTGCACACCATCTATGTACAGACAGAAGCATGCACACACAATCCATTTACATGCATACACAATCCATACATGCACATGGGCATGCATGTACACTCTGTCCATGGACACGGCCATGCATGCACAGATCTGCATGTATCTCAAACAAATATAGTTTGTACTTGCACTTATAATACGGGATGAAAACGGGATGCATACGAACGAAAACAGGATGCACACAAATTTGAAAATTGATGTGAATGTTCCTAACATTCCTATTTTTGGATTCGAATCGGATTTTTGAATGTACAGATTTGGATAATCCAGATTCAAATTGGATTTTCAAAAATCCAGATTTTGTAAATTCAAATCAAATATTTGAATATTCAATTTGACTCGAATTTGAATGCAAAAGATGCATTCATGCACACCCGTAGACCAGAGGGGCTGTGGCCTGATCTAGCCAGGCTCCTTTTATGCCTTATGGGAAGAACCATACACACAGCTCCACTAGATTCAAAATCCTCTGTGCTTGGCTCCCAATTCTCATAAGAAAGGGCATCTATACTTATTTGGGGGTGATCAGTGAGCTGTCCCCTCTCACCCCATAAATATGCTGTTTGGTTGCTTGAAAATTTATTCCCATGCACGCTCTTGAAGACTGTGCAACAAAAATCTGTCCTTGAGTCTTGCAATTGGCCTGACAATTCAAGCTGGTTGGGTACACCTGGAATGCACGTCTTGGGTTCAGTCTGGGTGGGGGTGGGGAAGTTTGGAAACAAAAGCCAATCAAATGGCCGGCCAGTGGATTTTTCCCAGCAGGCCTTTCAGCTTGGAAAAAAAATCCTACACAGCCTGGCCTGAGGTCAAGAGGTGAGCCTCACCCTACCAGCTTTATCGCTGGCCCAACATTGCTGATGGCTTTCCTAAGCCATAAAGCAGCCAGATGCTGCTGGGATGGGCCCCAATTGCAAATGGCTTTCTGTTTGCTCTGAAGCTTTGCTGGCATCACGGGCTTAAGCAAAGGCCAGCTACTTATCTGTGCCTTTCACTAATCCCCCAAGTCAATGGTGGATCTTCCAATTCAGGGAAGACACCCCTGCCACATCTGAAGATGAGGACGCTGGAGGAGCCTCTGATCATTATCCATTGGCATGCAGTCTCCATCTGAAGCCGTTGTCTTGAAGTTTGTTTATTTTCCCCCTAAACCTGTTGGCCTTCGGATCTCATCTCCCATCAGCCACTTCATCAGGTCTTGTTTCGTCTGTGTCAGATTGTAAGCACTTTCTCCCCAGCTTGGGACCTGCCTCAAGACATCCCAGACATGCACTCGAGGATGATCCATGTGCCGTTTCTTCAATTCCAGGGCATCCTCAAGTGTGCAGGAACATGCCTAACCCCCCAAAAACTGTGAAGCAGTTTTTATTGCTCCATAGCTTCACCAGAAGCTGCTGGGATGCTCCTAGTGAGCTTCCAGATGCAGTGTTCACACTTTCCTTCTGTGAGAACTCTGCTTGTGAGCAGGGCAGCAGGCTCACCAGCACAGCCGTCCAATGCACATGAACTGTGTGCCATGTGATCCATGCAGGACAAAATTGGCATCCCAGGGCAAATTCCAGGGGGCGGGGAAGGTGAACTTGCCCATGTGTGTACTCGTGTCCACACTTGCAAATGCTAGTACACGCGAACCCACTTCCCCACACATCTGGACACTTACCTTAGTGCAGATACATGTCCAGGCACCACCATCTTACCTCTGGATTCCGGTGCCACTGGGCATGAGCTGGCACTGTCACTAGGACAACAGTGATGCCCCATGCACATGCACTAGTGCCAGCATGTCACGTGATGCATCACCACAGAGGTGTGAGTGGGCTCACCAGCACAGGGAAAGGACCCTACTGGTCAAGGTAAGTGCATGTGTAGACCATTTAATTGTGCTCCACATGTAGTTGACCTGCAGTCACTCATGCATGGAAGAAGCTGTTACTGGATCAGAAACAACTCCTTACAGTATAGATGCTCTGTCTGGGGTGCACTGTGGGTTGACTAGTGTTCCAAGTGCAGAAAGGCTCCCATTTTGCCCCATCTTAACTTTAGTGGGATTGTATTACTATACCAGCTCACTAGCATAGTGTTACTATACCATCCCACTAAAGCAACCCTTTATCTGACATGCTTAGCAAACAAGTTCCCCATCCCTTTGGCAATGTGCAAGAATATTTGAAACATTCAAAATTCATTCAAATTCGGACATTCACATTTGAATAGAATGTCTATACATTCAATTTTTAACATTCAAACGAATTTGAATGTTTTGAATTGTATGCAAGAATAATTTGGACATTCATATGTGTATGGACATTACATACATATCTGTATGCATGGTATTCATATCCGTACGCATTTGTACGGATAGGTGCGGGACAAAAGCGGGATGCATTGGGGATAAAAATGAGGTGTGTACAAATGTGTATGGATGCATACAGACACATACAAATGTCAACATTCGTATCATCAAATACGAATTGAGTATTCATATGACTAGATACAAATGTATTCGAATCGGATTCGGATTTGAATACATTTGTTTTTTCTCTATTCGTACGGATTCGGACATTTAAATATTTGATTCAAATCAAATCGAATGTCAAAAATTGCATCTGTGCACACCTCTAGTGTGTAGCAAGCTAAAGGTCTTAAAGAAACTGCTAAAGTATCATGACTAGTAATGGCTTATTAGAACTTACATAATTGAAAATTAATGCTGAGTGCTCATTAGAGGCTCCACCCTTCTTTCTAGCATGCCAGTTTTGCAGATGCTACAGGATCCAGGAAGGGGTAACCTTTTTATCACTCTTTTCTTCTCTGTCTTTCTTTCTTCCCTTCCTCCTTTCTCAGTCCTGCCTTGCTGGGTGAGGGACAGTTTTATTCTCCAAAGCAAAGGTGCTAACTTGCGTTTACCAAATACCTGCTGCCACTCATCCTGAGGGCAAAGAGAGAATAGCGATTGGGTCATGGTTTCGAGGAGCATTTCAAGCTGTTTTGCATATTTCTGGTTAAGATCTCATCTCCCTAAAATTCAAATGTTGATATAGACCTGGGCATGCTCATGCCTGCCAGTCTACTATGATAGAACAATACCTTTCAAGATTGGTATGGATCCAGTGAGTTGGCGGCGATTTGCACTGTGCATGCTAAACTAGCCCTGTATGTGGCCGGATGCACTTGTAAGTGTGAACAACGGGTCTGGGGCTGCCCAGATAGCCAAGGCAACATCCCAACCAACATCTGGTGTAAAGCCAGATGTTGCCATGGTGACACAACAGCTGTACTAGACTGTGCAGCCAAAGTTGCACAGCTACACCAGCTCGTCACACCACATTTGGAAAAGGGTGTGAAACCACCTCCTCAGGAGTGAGAACTGGCTGGGGGAACTGGGAATCTTCAGTTTGGGGTAGGGATGAGCACAGATATTTGAAATATTCATTATTCTGACAAATCTGGACATTTGTATATGATTTCAATGTCCAGACATTCATTTTATAGTATTCATACAAATATGAATATTTTGAGTTATTCATATGAATAATTTGGACATTTGTATGTGTACAGGTATGTATGCATCACGCACGTATCTGTACTCATCACATACATATGTGTACAGATACATATGGGATGAAAACGGGATGCGTACAGGATAAAAACTGGATGCGTACAGATGGATACAAGATTCGTATCATTGGATACGTACCGAATATTCAAACAAATAGATACAAATGTATTCATATTGGTTGGAATGTCCAGACATTTGTTTTTATTTATTCGTATGAATTAGGATATTCGAGTATTCGATTTGAATTGAATCGAATGCCAAAATTGCATTCATGCATACACCTAGTGTGGGGAAGAGAAGACCAGGAAGAAAGCTGGTTATCAATGTTCAGATATTAGAAACAGAAATAATAGCTATCTAGTTTCCACTGACAACAAGGGGAAATGTCATAATGGTAAAATCTACTCAACAGTAGAATAATCTGCCTCTAGATGTTGTAGTTTCTCCATCTCAGGAGGCTTTCATGAAGAAGCTGAACATCCACTTCTCAGCAATAGTTTAACTTGCTTTTGTGAACACTGGGAAGGGTTTGATTAGATGACACGTATGGTCCCTTCCACAGCTCTATTGCCTTTTTTGCACTTAGCTTCCTTTAATCCAGATCAGTGGGTCCCACTGATCCAGATTACTTGGAGGTGTTGGCCAGATCAACACCATCAGCACTGACAGTGCTGATTTGACCCATACCTCCCTGAGCTGCAAAGTTCACCCGAGCTTTGCAGCCACCCTCCACAGCTTAAGAACTGGAGGTGAAAAAAGGGCGGACCCAAAGCCAGAGGTAGCACCGCTACCACTAGATAGCAAAGGGGATGACCTTCCCAAGATGGCTGCCTGATGTGCACAAACAAGATGGCGCTGCCCAGAAAACTTTCTCAAAATGGCAGCTGAACCCCAAAATGGCACCTGACCATGCACTCTGGCTCCTACCACTCCAAAATGGAAATTCCACCAGAGGTGGGAAGGGAAACTGCCAAAAAAACAAAAACAAAAAAATATGGCATGCCACTCAAAATCACACCTGGGAAGATCTGGATCATAGAAGCATGCCATCTTCACATTTCCCATGATCTGGCAAAAGGCCCTTGGTCTGGATGCAGAGCCAATTAAATATGTATAGAACAGATGCAGATTAAGGGCCTCCTTAATCCAGATCTGAGATACAGCAGACCAGCAGAAGGTATGGCCTTATAGATCCAAATTAACATCTAGATCTAAGCGGTCTAGAAGTGTTCTGCATGGACTCTTAATCCATATTAAGCATCTGGGCTGAAAGTCCTGCATTTCATGTGGTGTAGGCACAGATGGGACTAACCCAACTCGGTTTAGCTTGTAAAGTCAAACAACGCCAGCAAAGAGCAGCCTAAATGCTGAGCATTCATCACGGGGCAAATGGTGCAATCTTTCTTGAGCATAATAGAAAATACTACAGACAATGATGGTGTAGCAGTAATAGCAGCCGCAGCCACGGCCGTTTTTATTATTATTATGAAGTCAGATGGTGAATGTTGCCAGCCTCAATTCGTGCTTTATGCCAGCAATTTTCTGCAATTGGTGGTGAATGTTAAAAAAATCTCCGGCACTGAAAGTTCTTCAGGGCACTGGTCCTCACAATGGATTTGTGGTCACTGTTTTATTATCTCTTTTTATGATCTCTTTGGTTTATTTGTTTATTTATTTATTAGATTTATAACCTTACCCTTCCCTTTGAAGTCCCAGAGAGAGTCACCGAAGGAAAACAATTAAAACAGGGGGAAATAAATGTTACGGCCCAATTTAAAATGCCAACACCTCAATTAAAACCATAAAACACCCTCAAACAATATGGAGAAACTCTTTGCAGGACAAAAGTATATTGCTATGGCCTCCTCCACACTCCTGGAAGGGTTCGCTTTAGGGATTTGCACAAACGTTTTTTCTGTATTCGATTCATATTGAATAAATTGCAAGAAAATTAGTATTCGTTCGAATAAATCCCCTTTGAATGTAGTGGGATTTGCATTCAATACGAATGTTCAATCCCATGTTAATCCCATATGAATGCACACGGATCCCATACGAAGCTTCATACAAATGCATTGAAACATTCAATTCGAATTTAAATGCCAGTCTTTGAATATGCCAACATTCAATTTGTATTGAATCGAATGCAAGAAATTTGTATTTGTTCAAATAGATCCCCTCCAAATGTAGTGGGATACAAATTTGCTATGAATGTCCAATCACGTGTGGATCCCATATAAATGCATATGAATCCCAGACCAATTCCATATGAAGCTTCATACGAACGTGCGGAAGCATTCAATTCAAATTCAAATGTCAATCTTCAAATGTGCCAACACTGAACTAGAATTTGAATGACCAAATTTGGCCAAATTCGTATGAATTTCAAATGTTATGAATATTCACATACATCCCTAGTCCAGGCTGTCATGCATGACCATCCCAAAATAGCAAGTCTGGAGATCTAGCAAAACATCATGTTGCCTCCCATCTCCTGCCTGAGAATAGCCCTGCTTCCAGAAATGGCAAAGTTGGAAACTGTAGCAATCTGTCTCAGGCCATTTCTCCATTACATGACCTTCCTCCTCCAGAGCAGATGACTTATTGTACCTGTGCACTTTATTCTTAGTGAGTGTAAGTAAGAACTACATAAATGCAAGGTACAGTTTGCATGCAAATGAGAAATGAAACGCAGGTATACAACTTACTTCTAATGTGAATACAAGGATACAGCTTTTTATACCTTAGCTAATGTAAAAGCAAGTACAAGAAGCATATGGCTCCTGGATCACTTAACAGCATGGCTATTAGCCTTGGTATAACTTGGCCTAACAGACTACTGGATATATTGCCTACTGCTATACTCTAGTACTGCATATCACTTATTAATAAAATGGATGCATAGAAGCAGATATATCCATGTGAGGTTCATGAGAACATAGGAAAAGGCGGGATAGTGTTTATGCCCACATTTGGTCAATCCAGTAACTACAAGTAAACACAGTAGTTTCTCATGGCTTTACTTTTGTCTCATACAGAAATAGCAATTATTTTGACTGGGTAGCAAAGCGTGATAACGCAGCTGGGTGGCTTGTTATTGTATTCTGGTGTTATGCAGACCTGGTTCCCAAACCACACTCATCTGCCCCAGCAGGTTTTAACAGGGATGACTCGTGAGGAGCCAGCATCCTCTGCCTCTATGACTAGTAGGGGTGGGTGGAAAAGGTTTCTCACTTTCACAATTTGTACAAATCGTGAACACTCAAAACTTGCGTGTTGGAATCAAATAGTGACTATGTTTGAAGACTGGCATTTGCATGTGAAGTACATTGTGCAAAGCTTTTTGCATTTGTGAGTGTGGATTCATGAATTCGGAGCAGATTCGGAGTGGGTTTGGAATGGGTTTGGAGGCGTCACTGGTGGCGGGAGGAATAGGGCCGGTGTGCGGCTGTCAATGAACATTCAACAAACATTCAAAGTGAATTGGAAGCCTGGCACGTTGGAAGTGGCTCCATTTTCCATCCCATTCGCTTTGATCCAAAGCTCTGGTCGTTTAGGTAACCTGGCTAGTGGCAAAGGGCATGTTCTGCCACACAGGCCTACTTGTGCCAATGAAGACACCCACCCCGGTCTCCATTAGCCCCCCACATTGGCCCCTCACTCCCTCAGCTGGCACCAGAACAGCCACTTTCTCTGAGGGTAATGGAGGAGAAAGAGCAAGCTGGGAAGACCATCCATCAACTCCAGTGGTGCCCTTCCATTCCTCATCTGAGAGCCAACTTGCCTGAGTGGAGTGAAGAAGAAGAAGAAGAAGAAGAAGAAGAAGAAGAAGAGATGGGTTTTCTATCCTACTTTTCTCACTCACTTAAGGGGACTCAAAGCAGCTGACAAAGCTCCTATTTATCTCCCCACAAAAGAACAACCTGTGAGGTGGGTGGGGCTGTGAGAGCTCAGAAGAGAGCTGTGATTAGCCCAAAGTCACCCAGACTTCATGGAGGAGGGCAGAATTGAACCTGATATTCCCAGATCAGAGTCTGGCTCCCTAACCACTATACCAAACTGGCTCACCAGTGGAGGCAAAGGAGCCAGCTGGGAAGAATATAAGAACTCAGCTCCCCGCAAGGGGCTTTTAGAGACATCCTCCTTGTCTCCCCAATATGGTGGTGGTACTTAAGCATCCATTCTAGATAAGAGGAATAGGGGTGTGCACAAATGCAATTTTCAACATTCAATTTGTAATGCACTGAATATTCAAAAATCTGAATTTGTACGAATAAAGAAAAATGAATGTATGGAAATTCGAACCAATACAAATACATTCATTTGAATATTCAATACGTATCCAACGATACAAATCTCATAGGCATCTGTACACATCTGTACGCATCCCATTTTCATCCCCTATGCATCCTGTACACATCCCATACACATCCATACAGATGCGCACAAGATGCGATCAGATACGGACATGATGCGTACGGATACATACACGCAGAGATGTCCGAATTAATCATACAAGTAACTCGAAATATTCACATTTATACAAATACTAAAATACAAATGTTTTGGCATTCAATTCATGTACGAATGTCTGAATTCATCTGAATTTGTATGAATAACGAATATTTTGAATATTCACGGACATCCCTAAAGAGGAGTCTCGCTGGATCAGGCCACAGCCCATCTAGTCCAGCATGCTGCCTCACACAGTGGCTATCAATTGTTTCTGGGTATTTCACACAGGAGGCCAAAAGCAAAACCTTTGCCTGCCCCCAGTAACCTGCAAATGACCTTCAAAGTCTTCCTGTCTGTGTCTCCAACCCTTAGGCAGTACCTAGGTATCCGTTCTAGAGGCCTGATACACCTGTCCTCCGTGAATTTGTCTAATCCTTTATTCAAATTATATCTAGGCCAGTTGCTGTCACTACCTTTGCTGTTGGTGAATTCCGTAGACCGATGACCGTCTGGGTGGAAACTTTCCCTTGTTGGTCCTCACTCTCCTACCCACCAGCTTCATAGAGAGCCCCTGGGTTCTAATGTTATAAGAAGAGGGTCACATGAATCAGTGTAGTAGGAGACTGATTAGTGATGAGATCAGTGCTGTTTTCCTCTGATTGATGAACTCCACATTGCCCCTGACATAATTGCAGCTGGGGGACAGTAAATATTCTTCAATTATCCGGCGAGATTGCAGCCAAACATTGCAGGCTAATGGGCTCAACCCAGGGCCGCTTGGAGCGGCTTTCTCCTAGCCACCTGGCCAAGGAGAATATCGTAGCAGGTGGCCTCATGGACAGGCAGTCAGTTTTCCTGGGTTTACAATATGCATACACAAGGAAGAACCTGGGAACAATGGAAAGGAATCTGCATCCTTTATGAGGGCTTCTTGAATGTGTCCGAAAAATGCCAGGGGGCACAGCCAAGGACTCAGAGGAAACTATGGCACACCTTGGTTTATGGAAATACAATGGTAGGCCAGCCCACAACAAGCTATTCTCAAGTGATGTAGTTTAGCTGAGTTTGGAGGAGGAGAAGAAAAATTGAGTTTTATACCCTGCTTTTCTCACCCTTAAGTGGACTCAAGAGGCCTTCAGCTGGTACACACAGGGGACAGGTTGAGCATTCACATCGTCCGGTGAGGGACGCATTCCCAAAGTGTACTTTACTGGCCAAGATGTGAATACTCAACTGTCCCGATGTGTACCAGCCTGTGCCACTGCCACGGGAGCCAGATGTCCTGCCCCTGGGCTGCCGCCATTGATTGGGGAGGATACGAACAGGTCGGTGTTGTGTTGGGGTGCCGTGGCCCCGACTGCCTAAATCTGGCCCGCCCCGACTTTCCGCAGTGGTGGCAGCCAGCAGACACCTCCTGGTGTCCACCCTCACCCGGGGGGCATGCGGCCTTCTGCCCCCTCTTCCACGCTCACCTCTCCGGCTGCCTACAGCAATGGATCCCACACATTGAGAGTGCAGTCCCTCGTGCTCTGTGCTGGTGTGCAGGATTGGCCACTGTAGGTGGCATCGGGACCAATCCAGACTGAACCGGTGGTCCAGATAGGTGAGTGTGGCATGGGGGGGTGGGAGGCTGCAGGCCCCTCTGGGCAAGGGCGGGGGCTGGGCAGGTCCCTGCTGGTTGCCACAGACCAAACCCAGGTGGTAGTGGTGCGTGGCACCCCAACATGACACCAACCTGGTTCAATCCCACCCGCACCCCCGGCATCGGACTGCAAGCTGGCACATCACAGAGTGATGTGGCCAGTAGCGCCCAATGGCGGCAGTGCAGGCATGGGACTCCTGAGCCACCTGGCAGGAAGTAATACGAATGCTAACCCTGGGAGATGGATCAGGTACGCCCGGGATTAAGGTAGGGACGACTATGGGACAAGCCTGGACATTTCTGGCCAGAAACAGGCTCCTGAAAGAGTGAATGGTCCGTTCCAGAGTTGTCCTACTTCTTCACTAGAGGCCTAAGTGCGAATAGGCCTAAGGTGGCTGACAAATCTTCTGTTCTTCTCCCCACAACCGACACCCTGTGAGGTAGGTGGGGCTGTGAGAAGTCAGAATGAGTCCATGTACGAATGTTGTAACATTCAGTTCCTATGCAAACATCCAAATTTGTCATAATTCATACAAATATCAAATGTTATGGATATTTATGCACATCCCTATGTGATACCAATGATTTAGTAAACCCCCCCCCCCCACACACAAAGCTTCCATTTGGACCCTCCCCTCGCCTGCCCCACCTGGGACTCACTTCGTGACTCAAAAACTCAATTATTTGTATTTTATTTTATTTATATTTATATTTATATCGTGCCCCATACCCAAAGGTCTCTGGGCGGCTCACAACATTTAAAAACAAACATATTAAAACTGTATCAGACTATACTAAAACCCGTACAAAGTTTAAAATCCAGCATAATAATAATAATAATGATAATGATACAAAAGCAGTTTAAAAACAATAGTTTTTGCAGGGGGGAAGCATAGAGAGCATTTAGCCAAAGGCCTGGGTGAAGAGGTGCGTCTTCACCGCCTTCCTGAACATAAACAGAGAAGGGGCCTGACGCACCTCCAAGGGGAGACCATTCCACAGCCTGGGGGCCACTACTGAAAAGGCCCTCTTGCGGGTGCCCTCCCACCTAGCCACTGAAGACAGTGGGATAACCAGGAGGGCTTCCCCTCCAGATCTTGTTGCTAAGGAGGTGATTGAATGTGGACATTTGAATTCGAGTAGAATTACTTCACATTCGAATTTAAACATTTGAATGAATTTTGAATGTTCCAAAACATTCGTTTGAACAATTCAAAATGTTTGAAAGTACAGATACGTATTTGTACCCATTTGCGCTTATAATACGGGATAAAACGGGATGCGTACGAAATGCGTACAGATACGTATAACACATACAAATGTTGTTGACATTCGTATCTTCAGATTCTAATCTAACATTTGAACAAATAGTTTCGAATGTATCCAATTCGAATAGGCTTATGTTGCTTTTGGATTCTAAACATTCAAATCTAAGGCCATTTGCTGGGATTCTAGAGCAGGAATAGCTTTGTCCTCGTCTCTGCTTGAGATGCCCATGGGAAATTGGTGTGCCACTGTGTGCAACAGGATGCTGGACTAGATGGGCTGTGGCCTGATCCAGCAGGGCTTCTCTTGTGTTCTAATGTTCTTCTGATTCGACTTGAATTCAAATGCAAAAAAATTTCATCACATCCTTACTTGCTGCAGTTCAGAAAGGATGTTGCAGAAATGTAAACATGCCGGAGTCAAAATGGCCATCACTGCGGTCCCTTGAAATGTTTAAAAAGGCCTTTTATGTGTACAATAATTGTTAAAATTTCTTGGTTGCTGCATAGCAGTGGATGTTTCGAGGCACATGGATGGATAGATCTAAATGGCTGCTGCTGTACGGTAACAAAAAAAATTAACCATTAGTATTGTACAAATAAAAGGTATTTTTTTTAACATCGCCACTGAGTGTTGAAATGTCAGTGAAAGGGCACGTAATATGATGGCGGCATGTTTGTGTGTGAAGCAAATCTCCTTTAAAGTAAAATGATCATGTTTATGACAGAGATGCTCAAGTGGAACTCAACAATTTCCTTATCAGCAAAACAAAAGTGCTTTACTATTGCCTTCCTCTGTGGTGTTGATTAACGTCTCCGTCTAGCCTATATTCCTTGAATCTCCTGGTGGTCACCTATCCAAGTTCTTGCCAAAGACCAATCCCTGCTTAGTTCTCAACATGCACTAAAGCCGGCTTGATGGTCCCACCTGCTGCCACTACAAGGTCCTTGTTTTCTGTAGTGGGGGGGGGGGTATGATAGAAGGACATAAATTGAGCACAGTGTGGAACGAGTCGATACAGAGGAACATTTTTTTCCTTTTGCAAACGATGTGAACCAGATATTACTTTCACAAAATACAAGATCCAATAAAGCTGAGCTTTTCAAGATGCAAGGAAGACAAAAGAGTTTCTTCACGCAGCATGTCAGCCGCCAAACCTTAAGCCACGGGAGAAGGAACGGATGGAAAATATTCATCAGCTTCAAATTCGCCTTTGAATTCTAAACTTCAACAATCCACATGCAAAGGAACTATGGAGTCTCAATCTATCAAAAATACGCTTGTAACCTCCATCCAGGTGGGGGAGTATATAGTGCTATTATGGGCTGCTATGGGAGGCTTGGTATCTTAATCAACCCTAATATAGCCCTGTTTCCCCCCCCCCAAAAAAAAAAAAGTACTAAGAACTATTGCTGCAAAGCACAGCTCTGGGAGTTGGTTTCCCAACAATAGTGCATATACTTACCTTCTTCACATGATACAGTTGCATTGGCTGCCAATGCACTACAGAGTCCAATTCAAGGTGTTAACTGTGACTTATAGGCCCCTAAGTGAACGCCTTCTTCCATATCGGCCTGTCTGTACCTTAAGATCTGGAGGGGAGGCCCTCCTGGTTGGCCCACCACCCTCAGTAGTAAAAGGGGTGGGCACCCGGAAGAGGGCCTTCTCAGTGATGGCCCCTAGGCTATGGAATAGTCTCACCTTTGAGGTGTGTCAGGCTCCTTCACTGTATATGTTTAGTACGAAAAGGCCTTAGGATTCGGGTGGGATTCGTATGGGATTCATATAGGATAGAGATATGTAAAAATACTCAAAATAATTGAAATTTCATAGAATTCTTTCGAATTCAAATTCAAATCGAAATTCAAATTCAAATTTTGAATCTTGACTCTTTCGTACAAATTACTTGGACATTCGTATGTGTTTGAGTATGTACGCATTGCACATGTATCTCTAGGCATCTTATTCATATCTGGACATATTTGTACGGATGAAAACAGGATGCGTACAGATACTTACAGACACATATGAATTGAATCTTCATACAATTAGATACAAATGTATTCAAATCAAATCAAATGTGTATACATTCATATTTTAAACCCTCAAATTGATTCAAATTTTCGGATATTTGATTTGAATCAAACTGAATGCCAAAAAGAACATTTGTGCACCCATCTAGTAAAGGATCCGTATGAGGTTTGTATGGGATTCATATGGGATTGAACATTTATATTGGATACAAATCCTACCATATTGAAAGGGGATCTATTCGAACACATACAAATTTTCTTGCATTTGATTCGATACAAACTGAATACGAAAAAAAACACATCTGTGCCCATGCCCAGTCGCCACAGGTACATGCGGCAATTCCCACAGCCCTATTAGCCTTGTACATTCCCCATCTGGATGGGACCGGGGATGATAACATTATAACAGCACTAAGGCAGACCAACATTTCCTGGGTCTGCCCAGAAATCTGTTCTTCTGGCCAGTTGTCGGTAAACGTACACAGATACAGAGGGCGGAGAGGAGAGAGAGCACCCCTTTGTCTTGCACAGAGAGAATCCTGTTGTCGAAGCAAAAGGTATTTTTGAAATTAAAAGTGGAGAGTCATCTGCCATCTGCGTGACCTGCGCGAATGTCTCTTGCTTTCCACTGCTGCATAAAAGGCCACAGAGGAAGCATAAAAGGGTCCTTGTGAGATCGACCCCCTGTGCTAGGAACAGGATTTGCAAAATGGAATACGGCAATGAATGTTTTTGCCAAGGCATGGAAATGAAGCGGGAGTCTGGACCAGGGTTCTGTTTACTTTCAAAAAAAGGCCACGTAGCACATGCAGCCATAAAGTTGGGCTCTTTTTTTTTTTTTAATATATGTTCTGGAAGAAAAGGAGCGAGGAAAGCAATAAAGTGTGCAAAATCCAGGCCTTTTCAGAACAGCAAACTCAGACAGAGAGCGATCTCCGTGAGCGGCTTCTATGGTATTTACGAAGCAAACACTTTCAGATGCAATAGCAATCAAGTGTTATGTGCAAAAATTGATTTTGTGCGTGAAATAGAATTCCCTCCAGGCGTTGCACAAAAGTCTGAAAATTGTTCTTATCAGTCAATAGCCACCTCTACGTGAGCAATAACTACCCAATTGCAACCACGGAGACTTAAGGGAATGAATTATGGGGAGAGGAGGGATGGGGGTGGCGTGGTTATGCAGCTTGAAAAGGTTCAGAAAGCAGCATGAAAAAGGCATGCAAAGCAAATGGGTGGAATAGCTGAGGGAGTCGGGCATGTTTAGGTGTGCAAAGGAAAAAGTGTGTGCGCGCGTGTGTGTAGGTCAGTGCTAGGGATGTGCACAAATATTCTAAACATTCGAAATCCAATCGAATTTGTTCAAATGTGGACATTCAAATTCGAATAAAATGTCTTCACACTCGAATTTAGACATTCCAACGAATTTGGAATGTTCCCAAAACATTCGTTCAAATAAGTCAAATTATTCAAATGTACAGATACATATGTATTACATATGTATCCGCACGAGTATCATACGTATCTGTACGCATTGGCACTTATAATATGGAACAAAAACGGGATGCAAACGGGATAAAACGAGAGGCATACGAAATGCGCACAGATACGTATAACACGTATGAATGTTGTCGACATTTGTATCTTCAAATTTGTATCCAACATTTGAACGAATAGATTTGAATGTAACAGATTCGAATCGGGTTTTTTGTTGCATTTCGATTTTAGACATTCAAATGGAATTGAATGTTTTGACATTAGATTTGACTCAAATTTGAATGCAAAAAACACATTCCTGCACATCTCTAGTCAGTGCCACAGTTTAGCTGCTCTGATGTGCCCCCCAATGATGCAGCCTCTAAAACCTTGAGAATATCTGGGCATCACTGTGCATGCGCAACCGTATTTTCTGTCCTGCACATGCATAGTGGCCGCAGTGAAGACAAAGGCGCTGTCCACAAGGATGCGTGTATGAATTCGTATGAATATATTCATATCAAATAGAATTCTACTGCATTCAAGGGGGATCTATTAGAACGAATACAAATTTTCTTAAATTTGATTCTATACCAATCGAATTTAAAAAAAAACACCAAGCATGAACACCCCTATTTCAAATACACGTGGCAATCCCAACACCATAGATTTATAAAGAGGCAAAATGACACTTGCTGACTTATTTTCTCTTCCCTTCCTAATTACCGACACCCAGCGTATAAGACAACCCCCGACTTTTGAAAAGATTTTCCTGGGTTAAAAAGTAGTCTTATATGCCAGAATATACTGTATTCCGAGCAATGAATTAGCTTTTTCCGCTGCTGCCGTGCACTGGGTTGACACCTTCATTGAACTGTCCACCAAAACTCTGAGATCCCTTTCCTGGTGTGTTGCAGAAAGCTCAGACCCCATCAGTTTATAGAGATAATTAAGATTTTTGGCCCCGATGTGCATTACTTTGCACTTGTTAAGATTAAGGCACATCTGCCTCTTGGTTGCCTATCCACCCAATGCTAAGAGATCCCTCTGGAGCTCTTGGCAATCTCTTTCGGTTTTTACTACCCTGAATAATTTACTATCATCAGCAAACCTTGTTATTTTACTGTGTACCCCTTCTTCTAGATCATTGATAAATAAATTAAAAAGCATTGGTCCTAGTAATGAGCCTTGAGGGACCCCACTTTTTACTTCTTTCCACCCTGAGAATTTGCCATTTATTACTACTCTCTGCTTTCTGCCCTTAAGCCAGTCACAAACCCAGGACAGAACCTGTCCTTTTATTCCATGGCTGATCCATATCCAGGATCCGTCAAAAGCCTTCTGAAAGTCCAGATAGACAATGTCTACTGGTTCACCTTTATCCACGTGTTTATTGACACTCTCAAAGAATTCCAACAAGTTTGTGAGCATGATTTACCTTTGCAGAAGCCATGCTGGCTTTTGTTCAGCAATGCTTGCTCCTCCATGTGCACCCTAATTTTGTCTTTAATGATGGTTTCCATCACCTTACATGGAACCAACATTAAGCTAACTGGTCTATAATTGCCTGGACCACCTCTGGATCCTTTTTTGAAGACTGGTGTTACATTTGCTACCCTCCAGTCCAAAGAGCCTGTTTGTACTACCAGTCTTGGGGTGGGGGGTTAATAGGGTTCGCCAGCATGAAGCATCTGCATTACACAGAACCTCTTCTTCACTAGAAGCTGTTCCATGCGTGAAGGAGTCTCCCCCTATGGGTGTACATGTAGAGCAGTTTTAATCAATCAACCAACCAACCAGTCAATCAATTAATTGTATCTCTGTCCTGCCCTATACCCAAAGGTCTCAGCGCGGGTAACAACATTTAAAACCAAACATTTACTGAAACAATAACAGTATACATTTGAGCAGTAACAGTGTCTGAAAAGAGGGAAGAGAAAGTGTATCCTCATTTAAACCAAAGGCCAGGACAAAGAGGTGCATCTTCACTGCCTTCCTAAACATGAGCAGCAAAGGAGCCTGACACACCTCAAGGGGGAGACTATTCCATAACCTAGGGGCCAACACTGAGAGGACCCTCTCCCGGACGGCCACCCCTTTTAATACTGAGAGTGGTGGGACAATCAGGAGGGCCCCCCCTCCAGATCTTAAGGCACAGGCAGGCCAACATGGAAGAATAGTTCTACCTTTATCCTAACTGCTCTGTTCACACTTCTCCCAGGTAGAAGAGGTTCAAATGGAGCTACGGTTGCACGCTGCATTGCCCTGTCAGGAAAGCAACGGTGTTGCACATGCTCATCACTGCTGTCGCCACAGTGGTGTGATCGCCTCTAGCATAGAAGGGACTCTGGGGATTTCTACCTCTCCAGCACTTACAGAAGCGCTGGGGAGGTTTGGAACAGGCTCCATGTTCCAAGTGTGGATGCTGAATCTATCCCTCATGACACCAACCTCTGATTTTTTTTTTCCCATCTAAATGAGCAGAATTTGTTCTTCTATGAGGAGGTCTGCTTTTGTCTGGACAGGAAAGGCCGTAGCAGACAAATGCTTTGTCTTTCATGCCCTATCTTGAGTGCCCACATAGCTAGTGCATCTGAGTGCCTGATTCCCTTGGAGAACAAAACCATATAGAGCAGCAAACCTTTCATCACTTGGGGCCGGTGCAAGAATTTGGCCATATCTGCCCACTTGAAGTTAAGTCTTACTTCCATGTAAGTCTTCACTGGATTATTTGCTGGAGCAGCCACAGGACCGGAAAAGGATATTTTCCTCGCTTGGCTGGCTTTTACTCTTTAATGTGTTCTTTAAAATGCATGCACCCTTACCCTGGGAAGTGGTAGATCTTTAGGGGCGAGCAAACGCCTTGTGCAGGGCTGATGAATAAATAATCAAGGATTCATAAATAATTGCAAATTTTGAACTGATAATCATGCTCTGGCAAGTGCATAATATGGCTCCCACTGAATGCGGAAGACGTTACAGCAATTATTTCCAATATACTTAATGATTGGGGTGAAGAAGGAGGACGGTTCAGATTCGGAGTGAGGGAAAGAAGCCGTCAGGCGAAGGAAGGGAAGACAATGAAGTGAAGGGTTCTCTTAAAAAAAGGGCTAAAATTTTTACAGGAGATTCGACTCAAACCACCAGGGAAGCTGCAAGAAGCTGTAGTTAGATGGAAGATGTCCTCTCTCCTCGCGTTCATTATTCTGGGTAAATTTTAAAGATGCTGAGTCTGGTGCATTTTGCAGATCAATCTATTATATGAAGTAGGGGTCTGCAAAGCTGATTCAGTTTGTAATGAATCAGATGTTAGAAAATCCGTAACCATTTGAATAGATCCCTTTCGAATGTGGTAGGATTCTATTCAATATGAATGTATTTGTATGAATTCATGCGAATCTCCTATACGAATACATACGGATCCTGGATATGGATCCTATACGAATGCATACATATCAGATACGTATCCTGTACCAATGCATATGTATCGATATGTATCCAATATGTATCCCCAGTTTAACGATTGAACAAACTATTCCTACAAATGTTCCGAAACATTCATATTCGTACGAAAGTTAATGTACAAATGTCGTCACATTCAGTTTGTGTACGAATGTCTGAATTCATCCAAATGCATAAAAATGACAAATATTCATGCACATCTCTAATATGAAGCACAATCATGCTAGGGTTGTGCAAAACGCTCTTGTTCCCCGGTTGCCCCTTCTGGCCAGGAGTGGGCGGAGTCAGCTGTTGCTACATTGGACTACAGCAGGATTGGGAGCCTGATGGGGTTTCCCTCTGTTCTTTGATGTTTTAGCAGTCTGGCAAGGTACTGAGGAAAGGCCTGGCAAGCCCAAAATTGCATTGGGCTTTTCACTGACATCATCACAAGGAATGACACAAAAGTGGCTCACCCCATTCCTGTCCCAGCTGCAAGGAAAACCAAGAGGAACATCTAGAAACAAGGATATCTGAAAGTTTATTATTTATTCATTTAACAATCCTTCCTTCCTTCCTTCCTTCCTTCCTTCCTTCCTTCCTTCCTTCCTTCCTTCCTTCCCTTGCATTTCTATCCCACTGTATACCTGAAGGTCTCCAGGCAGTTAACAACATTTAAAATCACACATATATTAAAACAACAACAGTGTACATAAAGTGGGAAGAGACTGTATTTTCCCATTTAACCAAAGGCCAGGGCAGAAAAGCAGCCTCGATAACTAAGACCTTCCTAAGTAATCCAGAACTGTCTTTCAGCATAGAACTGTGAGCCAGTTTGGTCTAGTGGTTAGGGAGCCGGACTCTTATCTCGGAATACCTGGTTCGATTCTGCCCCCCGCCCCCCATGAAGCCAGCTGGGTGACCTTTGGCTAGTCACACCTTTCTTCCTAGCTCTCACAGCCCCACCTACCTCACAGAGTGTCTGTTGTGGGGAGAAGAATAGAATGTCAGCTGCTTTGAGTCCCCTTAAATGGGTGAGAAAAGGTACGTAAGAAAGCCAACTCTTCTTCTTCTTCTTCTTCTTCTTCTTCTAGGTTCTGGCTCTTAAGGTCCTCTAGATGTAACTGAACCAAAGTACCTCACACCCCACCAGTTTGGCTGGCAGCAATGAATGATGGGAATTATACTTCACCACACTTTGCTCAGTTTGCCCACACTTGCTATAATGGTCACTGTGCTGGGTTGTGATGGGCATGAATGCTCTAAACATTCAAAATTCATTCGAATTTGATTGAATGTGGACATTCAAATGTGAATAGGATGTCTTCACATTTGAGTTTAAACATTCAGATGCATTTTGAATATTCCAAAACATTGCTTCGAATGATTCAAAACATTTGAAAGTACAGACACATGTGTATTACATACATATCTGTACGAATCACATAAATATCTGTACGCATTTGTGCTTATAGTATGGGATGAAAACGGAATGCAGACGGGATAAAACGGGATGCGTACGAAATGCGTACAGATGCGTATAACCCAGAGGGATGTTGTTGAGATTTGTATCATCAGATTCGAATCCAACATTCGAATGAATAGTTTCAGATGTATTCGATTCGAACAGATTCTGTTGCATTTGGATTCTAAACATTCTAATCGAATTGAATGTTTTGATATTCGATTTGACTCAAATTTGAATGCAAACAACAACAACATCCATGCACATCCTTAGCACTGAGGTTCAGCTGGGTAGTCTAGAGTGCCCCTTCGCCTCAAATTTTCCAGCTGATCTTGGCCTGGCAGCTTTGCACATAACAAATGTTTTATGTGCCTTTTGTTTCCCCTACCTGGTTGCAAATTAAGAGCTCATTTATCAGCTTTGCTGTTCTAGCCATTTTGTTATTTGTTGCATCTATAACCTGTCCTTCCCCAGATAGTCCCAAGGCAGGTAGCCCAGGGAAAAGCAGATAGAAACGGGGGGGGGGGGAGCCACAAAACCAAACCAGTGTTAAAAGCTCCACTTAAATCAATAACACATTAGCCCCATTTAAAACAATAAAAAACAATTAAAGAAATAAATCCAATAAGAAATAAACCCTAAAGTGCAGCATTAACAGCACTGAGGAGAAAGATGCCTCTTAATGACCAAAGGCCTGGTTAAAAAGATACCTTGACCAGGAACCGTAAAATATACAAGGAATGTCAGAATAAATCAAGGAAGCAGCAGCAGCAGAAGGAAAAGAGGCACACTGCAATCTTTAAGGAGCCGGTTTGGTCTAGTGGTTAGGGAGCAGGCCTCTTATCTGGGAATACTGGGTTTAATTCCGCACTCCTACATGAAGCCAGCTGGGTGACCTTGGGCTAGTCACAGCTCTCTTCGGAGCTCTCACAGCCCCACCTACCTCACAGGGTGTTCTGATGTCGGGAGAAGAATAGAAAAAGTTTTGTCAGCCACTTTGTGTCCCCTTAAATGAGTGAGCAAAGCAGGATAGAAAAGTCAACTCTTCTTCTTCCTCCATGAAATCAGCTGGGTGACCTTGGGCTGGCCACAGCTCCCTTCTGAGCTCTCACAGTGGAACCTACCTCACAGGGTGTTCTGTTGTGGGGAGAAGAATAGAAAGCTTTGCTAGCTGCTTTGAGTCTCCTTAAGGGAGAAGAACTGAAGGTTTGTCAGCCTCTTTGAGTCCCCTGAAATGGGTGAGAAAAGCCAACTCTTCTCTTCTTCTTCTTTAGTCTTCTAGATGGAAAGATGGTCTAGGAATATATAAATATTTTTCCTGGGGTGCAGTCCGTCATTGTGTGCAAAGATTCTGTTTCCATTTTTGTTCCTAGGTCAAGCTCTGTTGCTTTGCAAAGACCCTGCTTGGGGGTCAAGGAGGTAGTGGCAGAGGGACAGATGACCCTTACCTTGAGGTCAGGAAGAAAGAGGTGGGAAGATAACAAAGCAATTTCAATAGTCACCACCCTGCGGCTGTCACTTAAGGGACAGAATGGGCACCTCTCTTCCCTAGGCCAGGAGAGGAGCTGGTATCAGCAAAGGTTATCAGGTGTGTGCCCCAGAAGACATTGACCTGGGCAGGATGCTATCCAGAGCTTGAGCCCTATCTCCGTGTTGAGGTGTGATGGGATGAAGATAGGATGAAGAAGGCAAGTCAGCTGCTGCCTGCCGATTGGAAAATGCCAAACCACCAGATTGCGGAGAAAGACAAGCATTTTGCCTTTGCCCAGCCAAAAGGCATTCGGGATCATCCGCGGATATTCTCAATGACCTCAGCTAAAGCAAAATCACAGGATATATCATCCTGTGGAGCGTGGCCGCCTTATGGAATCCCAGTTAGGGGTTCAATAGAAAATTCAATCAAATTTTTGCAGCAAAATGAGAGTTACAGGCATTTGAGCTTCTGGATTTTTGCATGAAACAAATAGATTCGAATGTTTAAAATTCTAATATATTCACATTTGATTAGAATACGTTCAAATCTATTTGTGCGAATTTTCAATCTTTGTTTGCAAATATGAATGTCAACAACATTAGCCATGTGCCCATCTGCATCCGTATGCATCCCATACTTATCCCATATGCATCCTGTTTTTGTTCCATCTGGATTAGTACAAATGCGTACAGACGCGAGAAAGATGCGTACCCGCAAGTACACATTGTGTACATATCCATACACATACGAATATGCTGCCTTTTACCTGAAGAATACACATTATTTTCTCCCTTCCCTTTTCCCTTATTTTATTTTATTTCTTTATTTTCTTGTATGTTTGCATTTTTATTCTGCCCCGTACCCAAAGGTCTCCTATACCAACACATATGTATCATTTATGTATCCTATATCAATGCATATGGGTGCTTCCACACAGGCGCTAATAAATCCGGATCTACCACACCCGGATTTAGTAAAACTGGGTTCCAGTAGATCCGGTTTTACTAAATCCGGATGCCCGGTAGATCTAGATTTACGGGGTAGATCCGCATCTAATAGATGTATATCTACCCCCTCCCTGTCCCTCCGCACACGCAGTGGGAGGACGGATTAAATCCAGTTGGGAGGTGGGTGCTGTGCGGACGCACAGCACCCGCCTCCCATCCTTGCTTCGGGACCCCTTCCCATGACCAAGCATGGCCGGGGCTGCTGCTGATTGGCTGATTGGTCAGGGCTGATTGGCCGACCAATCAGGAGGGGTACAGGACACAGGCGCGCTGCTTCCTGGGTCCCTCCTTCCAGAATCGGGGCGATGCCGAGCAGGTAAGGAGGGGATCACGTGGGCTCACCCCCGGGTGGGTGAGAGAGGGGTTTTGGGAAGCTCCCCCTGGCTCCAGAAGCAGCAAACTGCCACTTCTGGGGCGAGGGCGAGCCACAAGGTAGGAGTCCCCCGGCTCGCCATGCTTGGCTCCGAGGAGCCAATCATGTCGGGCCGAGGGAGGGCCCTGTCTGGGCACAGTTACACTGTGCAGATACATCCTAAATGGATGTGTTTGCACAGTGTAACACCCTTTAACACCACATCATATGTGGTGTGTATTTAACACCCATTAAGCACACTTTAGGTACGGATAGATGCAGACGCACCTAACCGGAAGTTTGCTTAATAGCTCCAAGTGTGCAGACACGCACACTCGAAAGTGTGTTAAATCCGTGTTGCTGTGCGGACACTCCTCACCAGAAGTGTCCAAAACAGCAACGCGTGTGCAGACACCCATTAAGCAATCTGTGCTTAATGGGTGTTAAAGGGCCTGTGCAGAAGCACCCTATGTATCGATCCATAACCAATGTGTATCCCCAGGTTAATTAATATAAGAACTATTGGTATGGATGTTCCAAAACATTTGTTTTTGTATAAATGTTAATGTACAAACGTTGTAATATTTGATTGATCTACAGATGTCCAAATCTGTACGAATTCCTACGGATAAAGAATGTTATGAATATTTGTGCACAGCCCTACTGACGCTGTCTTTGTGTGTTTCAGTACCGTGCACATCTGGGTATTTAAATCTGTGGTGTCTAATATCCAGATGTGTGTGGTGTCAACACTGTGCGTTTTGGACTCCATGCATGCTTGGTGGAGAAGGCAACTATAGCAGCTCCATCCAGAAGATAAGTAAACCCAATCCTGTAGGAAAACCTGCCACCAGCATTAGGTTTTTCAGCAATAGGAAACTGCATGTTTTAGGGTGAAATAGCAGAGCTGTATCTGTGGATTGCCACAGGTATGTTTGGCATCCCTCAAACCTGATAACATAGCCATATTAGAACGTACGAGGAGCCCTTCTGCATCAGGCCACGGTCCATCTAGCATCCCATCCCACCCAGTGGCCCACCAATTGCTTATGGACATCTTAAGCAGAAGACAAGGGCAAAACCTTCACCTGCTCTCAAACCCCTACAAATGGCCTGTAGAGGCATTCTGCCTGTCTTCCCAGCCTGTAGGATTAGACAAATTTATGGATGACAGGTATATTAATGGCTACTAGAATAAATGTCCAAGTATGTCCATTCTAGTAGCCATTGATGGACCTGATGTCCATGAATTTGTCTAACCCTTCCTTAAAGCCATCCAGGCTGGTTGCTGTTACCACCTCTTCCAGCAGCAAATTCCATAAACTGATGACCCCCTGGGTGAAGAAATACTTCCCCTTGTCAGATCCGACTCTCCTACCCATCAGCTTCATAGATGCCCCCTGGTTCTAGTGTTGAATGATAGAAGAAACAAATGTTCTCTATCCACCTTTTCTATACCGTGCATGATTTTGTATACCTCAATTAGGTCTTCTCTTAAACGCCATCTTTCTAGGCTCTCGTCCACCACCACCCCATCTGTATCAGAGGAGATTTTGGCAGGGACATCCTGGCTTTCAGCTGTGCTTGCTGAAATGTTCTCTCTCTTAAACAATCATGGAGAATCACCAGTCCATATGACAACCTTACCTTGGGCCTGTTTGAGATCCTGATTGTTGAGGAGTTTCTTGGAAATAAGGGATGTAAATGTGCTATTTGTAAATCCTCACTACATCAGAGAATCCACAAGGTAGAAAAGGGCAGCAGAAGCATGCACAGGACATAAATTCTTGGATTTATTTCATTATGCATTTATTTAGCTCTAGCAGCAGTAAGGTCAGGATGAACTAATGGGTATTTATTTAGAGGTAACCTGCCTCCTGTGGTCTTCTATGCTAATACTACCTGTGTGTGAAGTTTTCTTACGCGGAGGAGAATGACTTTCTGGCTTTGAAGACCCAGTTCAGAAAGAACCTAAGGAGATATCTATACATTGTATTTTATTTGGTATGAGGCAAGCTGTAATGCTAATAGAAATGCACCAGCTCCAGAAAACATAGGCGTATTCACACGAGGGCAAACAGAACACATGTAGGACCCCCCCTGGGATGGAGCATTCACCTTGCTGGGTGGGCAGTTCCATTCAGAACTACCCTAGCTAGTCACAGGGTGCCCACACGCGTTCCTGGTGTAGAGCATGAAATCATGTTCTACGCCCATCCCAGGCCGTCCTGCAGCTGGTTAGGGGGCAGCGCACCTGCACCCTCCCTCCCTGACAGCTCCAGGCCCTGCTTCTGGCTGCCCCAACCAGTATGGGTGGCAGCAAAGCCTCCATACCAAGAGAAGAGAACCTAAGAGAAGCCCTGCTGGATCAGACACAACGCGGCCACGATCAGGCAGGTCCCCATGGGCCATCGCCACAGCAGCAGATTGGCCAAGGACTGATCCACAGGGGGCAGTGGGGCATGCCCCCCCCCATGTCACCAGGATCAGATCCTGCCCCTCTGCATTGGCCTGCTGGTGCGTCACAGATCAGGTGATGCAGCTGGCAGTGGCTGAGGGAGCCAGCAACGAGGTGGGACCCCAGCTTTCACAGCAGCAGTGTCGGCTGATCCATGGAGGACCATTCAGATTTCTGGCCGGTAGGAACGTCCCTCACCAACCAGAAATGTGAACAGTCCTCCTGTACTTGGAGTGTACCGGCCCCGAGGCCTTTTCGCACTACAGCCAAACAGCTGTAGCGCACTATGGCTGGGAGACGCAGGGGCGGATCCCTCATTCACACTTTGGCCGGTAAGAACATGTACCCATATGCCCCTTACTGGCCAAGGTGTGAATAGTGTGGTTGTTCCTGCGTGTCCCAGCCTGAAAAGGCTGCCATGGGATGAGATGCCCTGCCCCAGACTGCTGCTATTGGGCCGTATCAGCCCACTGGCTGGCAGCCTAGTTCCGGCCCATCTTGGGGTCCTGCAGGCTCCTGCAGCCCCATGCATGACCTACCTGTTCAGACTGGTAGGCCCTGGGGGGGGGGCAGGGCTTGCTAAGATCAAACTGTGGCGTTCTGTACAGGTGCTCACTGCAGCCTGTGAGTAGGCTGTGGGAAACGCCTGCACAGGCCACCTACTTCAGTCTCGCCAAGCCCTGCCCCCTGGGGCCTACCAGTTTGAACCAAGAGTCCAAATAGGTAGATCATGCCCAGGGACCTGGGGGGGGGACTCAGATCCCTAGGTGGTAATGGGCACCCAGGATGCCCCCTGGGGACCCCAAGATGGACCCAACCCAGTCTCACCGCACCCCTGAAAGGGGCTGTCAGCCAACAGGATCAATAGCGCCCAATGGCGGTGGCCTGGGGCAGGGCTCCATAGCTCTCCAGCAGAGAGAGTGCAAATGCTCTCCTGCTGGACACGTCTGGGACAGCCGGGGATGGCTTGGGACGGGTGTGGAGCTGTGCTCCACACTCTGGCCACAATTATGCAGCCAAGGGATGGGACGGGATGGGACAGTCCCGGGTGGAACTGCCCTGCCCACAGAGCAAATGCTCTGTCCCTGGACTGTCCTAATTGCTCGCCAGAGACCCAAGTGTGAACAGGCCTCCAGTGCCCAGAAGCCAAAGAAGGTAAGTGCAGAAAGGCCTCTGCTCTCAACTTCCTGAAATTGCCTTTTAGAGCCTGCATTTTTAACCCAGAGGTGGTACTTAGGCACCCATTCAAGTAGCTGTTTATATTCTTCCCCTCCAAGAGAAGCCACAGCCCATCTAGTTCCCCACAGCTCAGTGGTAGAATAATTAGCTGGAAAGCCAAGAGGTGCTAGTTCAAAACCCAACGTCTCTCCAGAGGAAGTCAATGGCAAACCACTTCCTGATCGACCAAGAACATTGCATGGATGATATTGATGGGATCTTGGGGAGTTAAACCCGACTTGGCGGTACCTAACCACACCCCTATAGGGCAATTACAGACCTTCTGAATCAGACAGCCTCCAGATCACCAGCCGAGATTTCCCATACTGGGTGGCCACTTCTGTGCTGTGGACCGTCCCCACAGGAAACAGATTGCCAAACAGGGGATAATGAGAGGTAGAGATTTGCATAGCATTTACATATGTTTATTTATATGTGTAGATTGAAATGTAGAGAAGACTGTTGCATTTTTAAAGAGAAAGAACAACGCACATAGCAGAGATGATTGTGATGAGGTCCCCAGTGTTCCTGGCATGTCTGAGTCTGTAACACAGTCATCCACGGTTAAGGATGACAGATTCCCTGGGGAGAAATGGCTTCAGGGAAAAGCCCCAGTATTGCCTCAGGGCTATTGGTTAATAGGTAACTTCAAGGTTGCTGCTCAGCAGCATTGCCCAAGCTAAAGTATGCGTGGGAAGCCCAGCAACATAATCTGCAAGCAGGGCGCATAGTTTCTTATCACCCAGGAGCCTTTTTTTTTGGAGAACTGGGGCTTCCCAAACGTTCTACTTGATAGAGCAGGTTACCAGTGACAGGAGGTTAGGCATCCGATTGCAGAGACCTTCAAAGGGAGCGATTCAAATTCGAATCCAATTTAATTTCAAATGTTTCGAATCTTCGTGCACATTCCTAATTTCTAGAGGGACAATTCTAGGAGGGCAATTTACTGAGCTGGGGTGATTTAACAGTAGGCAGAACATGGTCCTCTTCCAGGTAGGGATGTACATGAATATATATTTTTGCATTCAGTTTGTATCAAACTGGATGTAAGAAAATTCATATTCATTTGAATAGATCCCCTTTGAATGGGGCAGGATTCTATCCAATATGAATGTTCCATACAAATTTGATCTGAATAGCCGATAGGTATCTCCAACATATCCACCCGGAATCCACTTTGAATCTGGTCTCAATCCAGAGGCCTTTTCATGCTTCACCCAAACGGCTGTAGTGCACTAAGGCTAGGGCACGTGGGGATGGATTCCCCATTCACACCTAGGCAGGTAAGGAACGCATGGGAATGCATTCCTACCTGCCTACATGCAAAAGGGGGACCTCAGAGCCGGCAGGGCGCACAAGCAGGGATTGCCACTGCAGAACCAAGTGCCTCACGCGTGTGCACGTCCCAACGTAGACCTGTGTCCGGGGTAGTGGGTGTCTGGGGTGTGTGTGTTCCAGTTGGGTCCCCTAGAACCCGCAGGAACCTGGGGAAGGAACGTGATAGGCCTGCCCAATGGGACAACCAGAGGTGGGGCCCACAGCAATCAGAGAGAGAGCGTGTGAATGTACTCCTTCCCTAACAACTGCAGGACGGCCCTGGGATGGGTGAAGAGGGAACACAACTGGGCACCCTGGGATGGGATAGGGCAGTTCCAAATGGAGCAGCCAGCCCAGTGGATTGAATGCTCCATCCCTGGCCATCCTATACGCGTTCCTTAGGCCCTCGTGCAAAAAGGCCAAAGGTTGAATGCACTCTGGATCCGTTGCAGATGGGACTGGCGCAGCCGCTTGCCCAGCTCCCCGGGTTCACGGATGTAGCAAAGCTTTCTACAGATATTCCAAAGCATTTGTTCGAATGCAAATGTCAATGGGCGAATGTCCCAACATTCTATTCATATACGGATGTCCAAATCCATTCAAATTTGTAAGAATATTGAATGCTATGAATATTCATGCACACGCCTACTTAATCCAGACCATATCCTGTCCAGAGAGAATCACTCAGGCTGGAAATGTCCGTGCTACAGAACTCCAAAGTTGTGTCCACACAGTTTGTCTCCCAGCCCAGCAAATCTCACAGCAAACATGGCTCTTTTTCTGGCCATCAAGCAGGCAGCTAAAACCTTGGTGAAGGAAGGAAGCTTTGGAGCAGGACGCTGGCTGGCTGAAGAAGAAGGTAAACACAAGAGATCTTAAATCTTCTCCAGCCCTGGCCCCTTCCAAGGAGGAAACAAGCCCGTTGCTCTAATTGCTGCGGAATGCATATGACAAAACCCTGCCTGGGCCTGCAGAAATTCCTTTCCTGTCCACCCAGACCCGCCTTCATCTCGGGAAGGTGTTTCCCCCCGATCGGTAAAAAGGAAACTCTGATACTAACGGCTGCGCCATCTCTCAGCGGCCATTTTGGAAGGATGGGAGACAACCTTTGCACATCAGGATTTGGGTGTTTGGAAGAGGGAAATTCACCACTCTCTGTTTAACTCTCTCTCACACACACAGCAAAAATGTAGGACTTGACAACCAGGAGTCTTTAGCACTCACCTCGAGTCTGAGAGACGTGGAAATGATTGCCACTTTGAAAGAATGTTTCTACGTTTGCCAAGTATCACACCTTCAAAAAGACTTTTGATCACTGCAGAATAGGAAAGCTACACAGAAACAAATGGGAGTGCTTTCTCCTTCCTTTCCCCCCCCCTCTCTTTTTAACGAAGGACATAAAATGCACATTTTTATGCATATTTTTATGGGCACTTTTCTCTTACCAAAACTTGCAGTGCGAAACGCAGAGAGAAGCAAATTCCGAATTAAAGACATGTATTCTGACAGGCAGCGAGCGCGGCCCTGGGTTGTAAAACAGAGACTAGAGTGGTTCAGAACATTCCAAAGCAAGACAAATGTTAAGTCCGAATGGGCCGTTCTGATGGTTCTGAGTGTGGAATTGAAGAGCCCTTTTGAAGGTGGCTCAGTTACATGGCTCACATGGCTGCCATGTGTCTAGACAACTGCATGTGAGCACCCAAGGGCAGCAGGCACCCTCAGAGATCTTTATCTTACTCTGTAGGAAAGAAAAATGCTGCAAAGGGTGTTTGCTGGTCCCCCAGCACCCTTGTTAGCACAGTGTACATCATAGAATCATAGAATCATAGAATGGTAGAGTTGGAGGGGACCTCCTGGGTCATCGAGTCCAACCCCCTGCTCAAGGCAGGATCTCCTAAACCATCTCAGACAGATGGCTGTCCATCGGTGGCATGTATGAGCATGCCTTGATCCTAAGGCCTCTTTTGGGTGCCTGTCACCAGAGGTGTGGATTTTTCCCTACTTAGTAACCTTCCAGACTCCACACCACCACGGCACTCCCTGTCTTTTGCCAATTATCCATGCTTCTTAAAACTAGTTTGCATTGATAGTGCATTATAATTCCTCTGGTATGCCGGACATTCACTGAACATTCTTAGAATCCATTTTGAGATGGGAACAATCACCTAGAAACTTTTTCAGTGGCAACACCCCCCCCAGCTTTGAGGATGGGCGATTGCTAGAGATGTGCACGAATATTGGAAGACATTCAAAATTCAATCGAATTCACCTAAATTTCAACATTAAAATTCAAATCGAATGCCCATGAATTTGGATTTAAACATTCGAACGAATTTTGAATTTTCAAATCTATTCATTCAAATTATTCGGACATTCCTATGGGTATGGATTCGTACACACTGCATACTTGCACATATGCATCTTTCACTCATCCATACGCATTTGTACGGATTCGTACGGGATTAAAACGGGTTGCATACGGGATGCGTACAAATGCATACAGGATGCGTAACGACGCGTATGGGCACACATGAGCGTTGAGAAATAGATTCGAATTTGCTTAATTCAAATCGGATTTGGGTAAATTAAAATTTTAAAGATTTGAATCAAATTGAATTTTTGGATATCAATTAGAGGAGCTGGCTATGGGATCATTGGCTACAGTGATATGCGCTTTTCCTCGGAGTACAAAGGCAAGGTCTGTCCAGGGAACTGTGTATGTTTTTGCAGACAGCAAAGTTTAAACACCTGAGGCATTTCCGCACTGAATCGCGTTCCAGACGGAACGCGTTCAGGCGGAAAGCTTAAGCCAGCTTCGGGCGCTTTCCCCGTTCACACACAGACGCGCCAGAACGCGTGTAAACGCGTTCCGGAGCGTCTGGGTGCGAATGGTCAAAGCGCCCGAAGCTGCCTTAGCCGGCAAACGCCGGCCAGGGGCGCGCCGGCAGCCGCGGAGGCAGATCGACAATCAGCTGTTTGAAAAACAGCTGATTGTCAAAGCCGCGCGGCGTCGGAGGCGCGCCGGCAGCCGTTCGGGAGACAGAAGAAGCGCGAACGCTTCTTCTTCCGAACGGCTGCCGGCGGCTCGTCCGCGTTGGAACGCGTGTAGAGCACTTCGAAGTGCTCTACATTTCGAACGCGGAAAAGACAGGTGAGGACACGTCGGAACGCAAGCCGCGCGCGGCCAATGCGGATGACGTGTCCTCACCTGTCTTTTCCGCGTTCCGTTCAGCCCCGTGCGAAAACGCCTCTGTTCAGCTCCTGCAATCTCCTACCTTTAAAACTACAAGCCAACACTAAAACTTTAATTATTTTACCCTTCCTCTATGCTTATTCCACTCCAAAGCAGTACTTTACTTTTGAAAAAATCCTGAAAGGTTTTTTGTTTGTTTGTTTGTTTTAATATGTGAGATTGTTTCCTTGAAATAATTAAAACACGCTCAGCTCTAACACAGACTTTTGCCTATAAGCTCAGCGTGCCTTTTCCAAGGCTTCATTACAAACAGAAAAACTTGCAGAAGAAATGTCAACATCTATACTGTCAGATCCAAGCAAAAGCCTTTAATATTTAGTTGTTGTGTTATTTAATGGAATCAACAAGTCTGCAAGCTTACGTGGATTGCCCAGAGGAAGCACCTGTGTTGGAGGAAGAAAGGTGTACAGTAGGTTGAAGGGAAAGGCTTGCAGGGAGACATCTGATTTATGGGATGGCACCGATACAACTGCCAGGGCATCTGCCAGCATCTGCTGCCTTTTTAAGCTTATCTGTTTCCTTTAGTGTAGGCAGGTTCACATGGGTTCCACTGTGCTTCAGTTCATGCCTTCTTTATCCTCTTCCCACACAAATTGGAGCTCAGGTGCACCTAGTTACATTAGAGGAATTGGGTAATAGGGATGTCCACAATTTTTTTAAAAAAAATTGATTCAAATAGAATTGAATATGAGAAAATCCACACTCCAAACAGAGCCCTTTTGAACGTGGTAGGATTCAAATTCGATAGGAATGTTCGATACAAACTTCATCTTTTCTTAATTACAACTTTAAAACTTCATCTTTTTGTACAACGACATCTTAGATTATTATTACATCTTTCCTTTTTTTGGGGGGATCTCGTTTTGGTATCTCTTCTTCTTTTGCTCCCATCAATGTTTCCTTTTCCTTGTCTGCCAACCCTTTGATTAGCAATCAAACCCATCCGTGATTACACCAATTCGTTGCAGATAGTTGATAAAAGGGGTTCCAATCATTTACAAACTTATCAATTGTTCTTTCTTTTATAAAATTTGTTAATTTGTCCATCTCTGCCAGTTCCATCAATTTAATTAGCCATTCCTCCACTGTGGGGATTTCAACGTCTTTCCATTTTTGTGCATATAACAGTCTTGCACCAAAGAATTCATCTTATCTAAACTATCATCTAATATTCCTAACAAAAACAATTCTAGTCTAAAAGGAATACATTTAAAAAAAAGAAGAAAAAGATCCGTCTCCTCATGCTAGGTTTTTTACCCAATATTTTTTTGCTTTTTCACAAGTCCACCACATATGATAAAAAGTTCCTTCGGTCTTTTTAAGAAGTTTTTAAAAATTACTTAAAAAAGTATTTTTTTTAAAAAAAAGAAATGTTTGATACAAGTCTGATTTGATTCCCTGCTGCCAGTCATGCCTACATCTACCCAACGGATCTCCTGTGAATGCGTTAAATCTGAACCCACTTTGAACCCACTCTGAATCCACTCTGAATCTGCTCTAAATCCACTTTGAATCCACTCTCGATCTGCTGCAGGTGTGACTAGGCAGCTGCTTTCCTGCCTCCCCAGATTCACGAATGTAACGAGGCTTCATATAGGAGCATGCACCAACATTCGATTCAACTGTGAATGTCCAAATTTGAATGAATTCATATGAATTTCAAAAATGACGAATATTCGTGCACATCGTAAGTGGGAAACTCTATGCTATTCCTTCCTGGGTTTTCCAATTGGAGCAAATATAATGGATGTATTCTGTGCTTCCTTCCACCACATTTCCCCTCATTTTCTTTTAGGGTGTTTTTCCACTGTCACTAGAAGTACCCATTAAGTACCCATTAATGGGTAAAAAAAATACCATTACGTCCCCATTTATGGGTACTTAATGGGTACTTTTAGTGACAGTGGAAAAACACCCTACTCTTCAGTCGTGTCCTGATTTTTCAACCAATTTGAATAGCAAGACATGGTTTTCTCTCACATCTAAATTCAAGAAACCATGAACTGTGTAAAACAGGAATCCTTATTTGCAGAAAGGCTCTACCATGTGTTATACATTTCAGACTCAATGGCAAACCATGGTTTCCCGAAAAATCAGGAAAAAGGGAAGAAAGAGCCCCCAGTCATATCACCCACGGAACTATATTGCAGAATGGCATCAATTTTAGCTGCAGTTGCTTTAGAAGAAGAGTTGGCTTTTCTATCCCAGTTTTCTCACCCATTTAAGGGGACTCAAAGCTGCTGACAAACCTTCTGTTCTTCTCCCCACAGCAGACACCCTGTGAGGTAGGTGGGGCTGTGAGAGCTCAGAAGAGAGCTGTGACTAGCCCAAGGTCACCCAACTGGCTCCTTGGAGGAGTGTGGAATCAAACCCGGTATTCCCAGATAAGAATCCAGCTCCCTAACCACTAGAGAAACTGTCTAAAAGAATGCAAGGAATAGGACAGCTCTCTCTCTCCTCACCCTAAGCCAATAATCCTTTCAGGTTTTTGAGAGCCACTTGGCGTTTGTGGAGCCCATGGACACAAGATGGCTGACAAGGGAGTCAGTCAAGCCTGTGTGACTTGACTGACTCTATAGAAAGAGGCTCCTGCTTCTTTGAGGTTTCCCTCAAGTGCTATGGCATGGAGGGGAACTCAGCCTCTCCCGTACTACATGTCTTTACTCTTCTGAGGTGAAACTTTTTTTCTCTTGCTCCCCTCTCCCCTTTTTAAGCCAGGGCAATGAAGTCACCTGTGGCTCCGTAGAGCTTTCTAGGAGACTTCCAGTAAAAATAACACACATTAGAATGTAAAATAAACTCTGCGTAGGAGAGAACTTACACCTCAGCTCTCTTAAACTGGCATAAATTAACAGCAGCCCCTGCCTGTGCAAGTTCAGAAAGGAAAAGGTACTCTAGTGCATTGGACTAAGGCCTGGAGGAGCAGTTCACCATTCAAAGGCTGTATTGTCCCATGGCTGGTTGTACCGTTCCAGCAAGACCAGGGGCCTATTTTCACTATAGCCAGTAGTGCATGATTAGTGAACTTCTGGTGAAGAGCAACTGCACTTTGAGGAGGCTGCTACATGCTCCAAGTGTGCCCTACCTCCCCCAGAAGTTCACTAATGGTTGATTAGGTGTGGAGCACCCCTTAAACAACGTTTACCAGAAACTTACCTGGAGCATCCAGTGGCGCGACCATCTGCACCTCTTCTGGCACTCTGGGGTCATCTGAGGTTGCCACGCAAGCGCGCTGGCACCTCAGACAACCATAGATGAAACTGCTTGTGGATGGCACTGCAGCCAAAATGGCAGCACCCAGAGGAGGACTCGCCCCACAATGGAATCAGGTAAGGATTTGATCGTGTGCGGTGGTGGCTAATGTTGACTAACACTCCAACTGCTAGCACTCCAACTGCTAGCACTCCAACTGCTAGCACTAGTCAGCATTTGTTAATCACACTCCTTTCCCAATCAGCAGACGGGAACAGAAGCACAAAAATGCCCCTGGTCAAGGTGGAACGATCTAGTGGCTGAAGGGTAACAGCCTACTGGAACAAGCTGCCTGCATTTAGAGGTTCATTCCAGGACAAAGGCCACACCAACGACAAAGACCATGTGACAGTGATCCCCAGAACTGGCCTCTGGCAATTCCAGTGCCCCAGGAATGTAAGTTCTTGCCCTATGGAGCTCCAGGGTTTCCATTTGGAGAGCACAACTGGGCGTGACGCCAAAGTGGGTTCTTTGCCATCCAGGAACAGGGAGGCCTTTAGTGCACCAGTGGATCCACCAGTATCTCAGTCTAGTTAGCTATTTTGGCCAACTGGGCCATGGTCACACCTTAGACGTTTTCGCACGGGGCTGAACGGTGCGCGTGGGAGACAGCTGCGGACACGGCATACGCATTGCCCGAGCGGGGCTTGCGCTCCGACGTGTCCGGAGCTGTCTTCGGCGCGTTCGAAATGTAGAGCACTTTAAAGTGCTCTACATGCATTCGAACGCGGACGAGCCGCCCGCAGGCGTTCGGGAGGAGAAGCATTCGCGCCTGCTTCTCCCTCCCTAACAGCTGCGGGCTCGCCTCCGACGCCGGCGCAGGTTTGGCAATCAGCTGTTTGACAATCAGCTGATTGCCGATCTGCCTCCGCGGCTGTCTCCACGCCCCTGGCCGGCCTTTGCCGGCCAAGACAGCTCCCAGCGCTTTCACCTTTCGCACACAGACGCGCCGGTACGCGTTCCGGCGCGTCTGTGTGTGAACGCTGAAAGCGCCAGGAGCTGTCTTAAGCTTTCCGCCTGAACGCGTTCCGTTTGGAACGCGTTGCAGTGCGGAAAAGTCTCTTCACTTTAAACCTTCTTCAGTCCATGTTCAGGTCTGGCTGGTCACACCTTTCCATTTATGTCCTGTTTCATTGGTGGACTTCCCATTCAGGGTGTAATGTGATGTAATCTTAAAACTGTATGTGTGTGTGCATGTGTGCACACGTGTGTGTCTGTGTGCATGTGTCTGTGTCTGTGTGCATGTGTGTGTGTGTGAGAGAGAGATGTGTCTGGCCTAGATAACAATGTTACATTAGGTCCGATACATTTCTGACCGTTTGATCAATCTTTAATCCCCACAGCGGAAAATGAGAAGGTTTAGCAAGACATGAAAGGGAGATTTGTGCCTTTTGCAGCTGCTAAAGCAAATCCAGGGTGGGGCTTTCCCTTTACTTCCCTCCTTTTGTTTTCCCTTGAGTAAAACACTGCATCTTTCTCTCTTTCTCTCGTCTTCTCCTCCCGCCTCCCGCCCCCAAAATACCTTGTGTTTTGTTTCTATTTAGTTACCAAGGTTCAGTTCTCACCACTTGGAATATTCATGGGGGTCATGTCTTTCCCCCCACCCACCTACCCAGGCCGCGGCTCCCTCTCACAGGGGCTAATCCATCCAGAAAAGAGGGCCCTCCGAGGGAATGTCGAAGAAACTGGAAGATCCCTTGAACAAACACCAGCTATGGGCCTGTGGGGACCCACAGCTGCTTCTCCGGGCCCTGCCGTAGACCCTGGATTACCGAGCAAGCACCCTTTCCTTGCCAAAACCCTTTCAGAGTTTGCAAAGTAGCAGCTGCTGGCACATGAGCACAAGGCCGAGCATGGCGAGCGACCTTTGCCAGCCTCCTTCCTTGCCTCTGTTTGTATCTTCCAGGAAATAGTTGTGTGGCCTTTAGGATCATACCTACGAAGCTTGCACAGTGTTTGCATGAACTAAAGAGAAACTGTTGGCGTGGCTTGCTCCACAGCCTCCACAGCATGCAAAATTGCTCTGTTTGGCAGCCTGTCACATGAATGCAGACACAGGTCCTTTCTGCACTGGACGTTATTCTGGAGTATATTCTGGAATGGAGGCTTCCCATCGGCATGCTGGTACAGATTATGGCAGGGTGTGAATGGCAGCTCCCCATTTTGGGCATATAATCCAGGATAAGGCCCGAGGCATTTCCGCACTGCATCGCGTTCCAAACGGAACGCGTTCAGGCGGAAAGCTTAAGGCAGCTCCGGGCGCTTTCCCCGTTCACACACAGACGCGCCAGAACGCGTGTAAACGCGTTCCGGAGCGTCTGTGTGCGAATGCACAAAGCGCCGGGAGCTGTCTTAGCCGGCAAACGCCGGCAAGGGGCGCGGAGACAGCCGCGGAGGCAGATCGGCAATCAGCTGATTGTCAAACAGCTGATTGTCAAAGCCGCGCGGCGTCCGAGGCGAGCCCGCAGCCGTTCGGGAGACAGAAGAAGCGCGAATGCTTCTCCTCCCGAACGCCTGCGGGCGGCTCGTCCGCGTTGGAACGCATGTAGAGCACTTTAAAGTGCTCTACATTTCGAACGCGGAAAAGACAGCTGCGGACACGTCGGAGCGCAAGCCGCGCGCGGGCAATGCGGATGACGTGTCCGCAGCTGTCTTTTCCGCGTTCCGTTCAGCCCCGTGCGAAAACGTCTCCAGTGCAGAAAGGGCTTTTGGTTTGTTTGTTTGTTTATTTGTTGTTTGTTTGTTTGTATTTCTATCCTGCCCTACACTTGAAGGTCTCAGGGTGGTTAAACAACATTTAAAATCACACATATATTAAGACAACAACAATATATATTAAAATAATGACAGTGTCTATACAGTGGGAAGAGACAGTATATTTCCATTGAACCAAAGGCCAGGGCAAAGAGGTGCATCTTCACTGCCCTCCTAAACATATACAGTGAAGGGACCTGACACACACCAAGGGGGAGACTATTCCATAGCCTGGGGGCCATCACTGAGAAGGCCCTCACCCGTATGCCCATCCTGTTTACTACTGAAGGTGGTGGGACAACCAAGAGGGTCTCCCCTCCAGATCTTGAGGCAAGGGCAGGTCGATATGGGAGAAGGCGTTCCTTTAGATATTTTGGGCCAAAGTCATTTAGGGCCTTATAAGTCAAAGTTAACACCTTAATTTGGGCTTGGTAGCGAGTCGGCAGCCAGTGTAACTCTTTTAAGACTGGTGTGATGTGTGTCTGGCCAGCAGTCCCAGTCAGCAGTCTAGCAGCTGTATTCTGCACCAGTTGCAGCTTCTGAACTGTCTTCAAGGGCAGCCCCATGTAGAGAGCATTACAGTAGTCCAATCTGGACACTACCAGAGCATGGATAACTGTGGCCAAACCATCTCTGTCCATGCAGCAATGTTCTGGGATTTTTATGTTCAGCCTGGCCAGAGGGAGCCAGAAAGACACAGGGAAGCACTGGGTAAGTTTCTGATGCACCAGGAGTTGAAAGATGTAGACACCTGAGGCATTTTCGCATTTCACTCGTTCCATTTGGAACGGGTGTAGGACGGGAAGCCTAAGACACTTCAGGACGCTTTGACCATTCACACATAGGAGCGCAGGAACGCGTGTAAACGCGTTCCGGCACGCCTGTGTGCGAATGCTCAAAGCATTCTGAAGTGCCTTAGCCGGCAAACGCCGGCAAGGGGCGGGGAGACGGCTGCTGAGGCTCCCGCAGCCGGCAAGGCAGGCAATCAGCTGATTGTCAGCCAGCGCCGGCGGGGGAGGGGAGCCCGCGGCTGTCAGGGAGAGAGAAACATGAGCGAATGCTTCTCTCCCCGAATGGCTGCGGGCGCTTCATCCGCGCCGGAACGGATGTAGAGCACTTCAAAGTGCTCTACATCTCGAACGCGTGCAAGACAGCTCCGGACACGTCGGAGCGCAAGCCCCGCTGCGGCAATGCGCATGCCGCGTTCGAGGCTGTCTTGCACGCGTTCCAAAACCCCGTGTGCGAAAACGCCTCTGAAAAGTTCAGTGGCCTGTGCACCTAGGTCAGGTGTGAAAAGAGGTGGATATGAAGAGAAGTGAAAATGTGTTCTCCTTTACTGGAAATATTCAAGCAGAGGCTGGACAGACATCTGTCTGGATGGTTTAGGAAATCTTGCACTGAGCAGGGGGTTGGACTTGATGACCTTAGAGGTCTCTTCCAATTCTGTGATTCATGTTCATGCAATTTTCTTTGGAAACTGGGAAACAAAAACTCACCACTGAAACCTATTAAAACTCAAGGTATTAAAAACATTTTGGCTTAGACGTTCTTGGAGAAAGTTACTTGTAGTAACCACTAGGCTGCCCAGCCTTTTTCCCTAGCTTCCCTTCCAGCCTCCACCTAATTATTAAGCCCCTTGCTGACAAAGAAGACAAACCTCAAGATAAAGGGCTGAGTGTCTTTTTTCCTGTTCCATAGACTTGTAGTACACTCTCAGCACCACCGGGGTGCTGAATTATTTCCATTCCATGCTGCTGCCCATAGGCAATAATGGAGTCCACAAGCATATGGTTTTAAGAGTACAGCTTCCTTCTCTTCCTGCTCCCACAGGATGTGACATCAGAAGGACCTCTGACCTACCAAACAGCCCCAGCTCCTCCAATCACCTCTCCAGATTTGATCCTATGTCATTTCCTCCATGCTCCTTTTGAGCAGGGTATTTAAAAGGCTGTAAGAATAGACTGGGAGTCTTTTTTCCTACTATCTCTCCTGCCTGAAGTCTCTTTATTTCCCCTCACCCCCATTTTCTTGCCTATCAGGTCTGCCATTAAGCACGTGGTAGATCTCCAGGACTCGGGCCAGTCGGGTATGAATACTTATCAAATACGTATGGACACGTATGTGTTTGTATCGGATATTGGTACAAATCCGTAGAAATACATTTGTATCGGATAGAATCCTACCACATTTGAAGGGGATCTATTTGAATGAATACAAATTTTCTCACATTTTCTCACATTTGATTCGATTTGAATCGAATGCAAAAAGACCCATTTGTGCACATCCCTAGATTGGAATGGATTTTCAGGCTTGCAAAATTCAGTTTAGTGAGACTTTGACAGAGGCAGGAAAGTAATTTCATGCTTTCCCCCGTATCAGCCTGACCATGCCTTTAGATCTGCCAGGAAGGCCCCTCTCATGGCTTACTGCCTTCAGTAGTTAAAGAGATTGGTTCCCGCGATAGGGCCTTCTTGGTGGTAGCCCTGAGATTATGGAATAGTGTTCTCCTGAGGTGCACCTGACACCTTCATAATATAGTATATCCTGAGAAGATCAGTGATCTTTGGCTCTGTAAGTTACTTTCAGGCTTCTGGGTATGGGGTGGAGTATGGAAATATAAATAAGTAAGTAAATTCAATAGAGTTTATAAAGGCATGTCTTTGGGTGGAAACATGGTAGGTTTCATGAGAGAGAAGAAGAGACAGATTGCCATATGAACAATCCCATAGGCGAACTGTCTCCAAGCCATCTCTAAGCTGTCTCCTTCTTTAACTGCATGGTCTAGTGGTTAGGGAGCTGGACCCTTATCTGGGAATACCAGGTTTGATTCCGCACTCCTCCACAAAACCAGCTGGTGACCTTGGGTGAGCCACAGCTCTCTTCTGAGCTCTCACAGCCCCACCTACCTCACAGGGTGTCTGTTGTGGGGAGAAGAACAGAAGGTTTGTCAGCCGCTTTGAGTCCCCTTAAATGCGTGAGAAAAGCGGGGTAGAAAAGCCAACTCTTCCTCTTCTAAAGGCAGCCATTGATTGTTGTACCGCTTATCATAAGCTTTCATTCTACAGTGTCTTTTTCTTTAGTATTATCATTTTTTCTTTCATTATACTCCAAGTTGGAGTTTATAGTACAGTGTGGCCTTAAAGTGCCCTAAATAAATAAAAGGAGTTTGCATTCCTATTATAGCATTTGCCCTCATCCCACGCTTATAGTTATCTCTTTAAAAATGAAAATAGCAGTTCCTATTTGTTTGTGGGGAGGAAAACCAGCAGCCCTCCATTAACAACACCAATACCTGTTTTTGAATCTTGGCAGAACAATAACAAATAGGGATATGAATGAATATTCAAAATATTCATTATTCGTATGAATTTGTACAAATTCAGACATTTGTTTATGAATCGAATCTCTGGACATTCAGCTTTCCAAATGTGAACGGATATGAATATTTCGAGTTATTCGTATGAATAATTTGGACATTCATATCGGTATGGGTACATACAGATCCCATATGCATCCACATGCAAACAGGATGCATACAGGATGTATACAGATGCTTACGGATGTATTAGTATCAAATTGAATATCCGGACATTCATTTTCCCATTATTCGGATACATCTGTATTTTAGAATATTCTATTTGTTACGAATCACGTTCAAAAACTGCATTCGTGTCGACCCCTAACCACAAATATTCATTCTGATTTTGTTTCCTAAGGATGTTTTTGGATAAACATTTGGCCCTTGTATGTTTAGAACACTTCAGCCCATGAGAAAAAAGGACATGAAAGCACAGGGGCCATTCTGAAAGCACAAGGATCTAAAACCAACAAATCATTAAAACTTTTCAGTGTCGTGATTTAAAGTCATCAGAGATGGAAAAGTATTACCAAGTAATTGGAGCCTTGCCAAGTGTAGGAAATTTCAAGACCCTCTCTCAGTCTTTGCCCTTTCCCCCTTTCAGGCTCCGAGGAATGTCACATGTGCTACAACGACGGCTTTGCTAATAAAAGGAGTAATTAACCAATGGCCAAGCCGGTTGGCGCAAAGCAATATTGTGCTTTGCAAATGCCGGGGTCGCAGTGTTGCAAACTGCTCCGAAACACCTTGTTAAATCTGAGCTGTAACCCCAGGTCTAAGGTGTGGCAAGCAGACGCTGGAGAACTTGAGAGCGGCTCCTGCGCCATGAGCTCACATTTTGCAAAGGGGACGTGGGTGTCACCCTCCCTGCTCACCCGGAGCCCCTCCGCTTCTGCACCGAAATCCCATCCCTCAAATGTGCAGATGTGCATCACCTCTTGTTTCGTGTGGGGTTCCGGGGATACGATTTGAACAAATGCAGACATTGAGCTTCAGTGAGGACTCACACCCCGGCATGGCGGTTTATGGACAGGAGTGTGCGTGTGTGCATGTGTGTGTGTGTGTGTGTGGCTTTACAGGGCTGTGGGCAACCTGTTTTTGGTGGTCTCCCACATGGCCCTTCTTCCCTGCAGGGCCCTGAGACATTTTAAAGAGGTGCCAAGAAAACAGCCCTAAACCTGTCAGGTTTTACTGCTGGGAGAGTGCAGACGCTTTGGCCCTTCTCTCCCCCTCCCCTTATTTTTTATTTTTTATTTAAAAGCTGGGACAAACAGACCCCTCTCCCCCATTCCTCCCTGCCTTCCCAGCTTCCTGAGCCCACCGTGGCCCTATGGGTTGGGGGACAGAGGTCTGTCTCTACTGGAGAGAAACAATAAAGGAGGCGGAAGGCATTTGTGAGACGGGAGGCAAAGACCGAGCCTGCTGCCTCTGAAGCGTGGGACGAAGCGGAAAGCAGATCATTCTAAGGGGACGGCACAAAGGTGAGATCCTGGAAGGTGGATCTTGCCACAGAAGACTACAACAATGGCCCAGGACGCTCCCTTCCATACACTCCCTTTTGGGGAAGGCCTCCCTTAGAACCCACACCAGATTCGAACACACTTGATGGACCAATATAGTGGCCAGTGTGGGATCACCCCCAAAAAAGTGCAAATCCAGGACCAGAAGATAACAGGGCCCAGTTCCTTACCTGGCCTCATTTTGTGATATATTTCAGCACAGGGGCCTGCTGTCTGTGTGCCAGTGTAGATTGTGGCAGGCCACACTGACATGGGGTGAATCCACACCTCCTGTCACTGGGAGGCAAAGCACAAGAACGTTTAGGTGTTCGCACTAGCAGCAGACATCACAGAACCCTAGTGACAGAGCCAGTGTGCCTGCACAGCACCATCGCAGGGGACTCAGTATGTAATCATGACTGCAGAGCTGGTCACATGCCCCCCCCCCACCCCCCGCACTACTTCCAACAGGAAGAAGTGTGGAAAGAGCAATCCCTACTCCACACCTATATGGTCTGGGGGATGCCCTGCTGGATCAGGCCACAGCCCATCTAGACTAGCATCGTGTTCCACACAGTGGCACACTGATTGCTTCTGGGCATCTCAAGAAGAGAGAAGGGCAAATCCTTCACCTGCTCTTGACTCCCTGCCAATGGCCTTTAGAAGAAGAAGAAGAAGAGTTGGCTTTTCTACCCCTCTTTTCTCACCCATTTAAGAGGACTCAAAGCGGCTGACAAACCTTCTGTTCTTCTCCCCTCTTCTCCCCACAACAGACACCCTGTGAGGTGGGTGGGGCTGTGAGTGCTCAGAAGATAGTTGTGACTAGCCCAAGGTCACCCAACTGGCTTAATGGGGGAGGGCAGAATCAAACCCAGTATTCCCAGATAAGAATCCAGCTCCCTAACCATTAGGCCAAAAGGGCTCAACAATGACCAAACTGGGTCTCTGCCTGCCTCCTCAGCCTGGAGGATGTACCTGGGCATCCATTCTAGTAGCCATTGATACATCTCTCATCCATGAATTTGCCTAACCCTTTCTTAAAGCCATCTAGTCTGGTTGCTGTTACCACGTCTTCTGGCAGCAAAATCCATAGATTAATGACCCTCTGGGTGAAGAAATATTCCCTCTTCTATGATCTGACTCCCTTACCTATCAGCTTCCTAGAGTGCCCCCTGGTTCTAGTCTTTCTCAATATCCATACTTTCACAGCCATACAATATGACAGGAAAGACCATTGCTTTAATTATTTTGGTTGTTCTTTTCAGGGAAATACCATTATCTTATCCAAGCTTGTCATAGATGTCATTTCCTAGGATTATTCTAATCTTCGATAGGTAGTCCAATCTTTACTCAAAATGAGTATACAGTATTACAGAATATTTCAAAGTGACCTTTACCACCCCCGTTCCTAGCTATGCTTCCAGTGCTATAGCAGGTGGATGGTTAGTGAAGACGAGCTTGGTCAAAATCCACTTTCTTTAATTTACTCAGCTCCTATCCTCTCAAGCAGCAGGAAACAAATTTGCTCTGCCATTTGTGAAGCAGCTCTTCAAATATTTGACGATGGCTATAAACCCTTAACTGTTTTGTCTTTGGATTGCACTACCCACTTCCTACCACCTTTGCTTTTAGGACATTTACTTATTTAATTTGCTGGTATTCTGACTATTTTATAACAACTCAGGGGACCTAACAGGAATAAAAATACCTTTTTTTAAAAAAAGTCAAGCAGCCTCACACACCAACAGATTCAACCAAGCCATGAATCTTAAGCTGTGTTTTAAATTGGGCTAAGGATGTTATCATCACCCATAATTCAGGTGGTAGCACATTCCAAAGAGCTGGGGCTACACCTGAAAAGGTTCTTTTCTTGGCCTGAGCACCATGTGTCATGAATAAGAGAGCTTGGGCATTTTTGGCCTTGCCTTTGGGCTAACCTATGATGTAGACTGCTGGGATGAATTCATACTTAGGCCTCTGGTGTGCAATTAGGACAGTTCTGGTACAGATATTCTTTGCCAGAGCTGTACCAGAGTTGTTCAGCTCCGGTCTCCCTTTTGCATTGTAGACTGGTCCAAGGGAAGCCCCATCCACCACCCATTCTTTCTGCCGCATAGGACAGAGCGTAATCCATATCAAGAAGCTCTTGATCTGGATTGACAGTAGACCTGATTAAACTGGTGTACTGGCAGACCAGTAGGCCCTGCTCCAGAACATAGAGGTGTGTAGATAAAGGATGAGCACAAATGTTTTCAATATCAAACTGAATGCAAGAAAATTCATATTTGTTCAAATAGATCCCTTTGAATGTGGTAGGATTCGATACAAATGTTCCATACGAATTATTCAATGTTCAGAGACAAGTCTCATACGGATCCCACACAAATCCCGTACGTATCTACTCGGAACGTGTCAAATCCACCCTGAATCCACTTTGAATCCACTCTGGATCCATTGCAGATGCAATTGGGGCAGCAGCTTTCAGAAATGTAACAAAACTTCGTACAAATGTTCTGAAGCATTCGATTTGAATTCGAAAGCCAACCTTCGAGTGTGCCAGTTTGGCTGAATTCATACGAATAATAATACAAATATTCATGCACAAATATTCATGCTTCTAGTTTTTCAATTACCAGGGGACCCATTTCAGCAACGCACCAAAGTGCACCATTGAAACGGGTTCCCTGGGATCTCTGTGGCTAAGAACTTTTGTTCCTTGTCCCTAGAAGCCCTCAGGGCCACTGCAGGAGCTGGTTTGGATTAGTGCTGCCATGTTGCAGGCCTTGCCTTGCCAAGGTCAGAACCAGCAGGCCTCACTGTTCCAGATCCACTCATTCAGTTCAGGCAAGATTAGTGCAGAACTTGCAAAAACCGCCGCTCTGACTTGGAAGGATTGTGCCTGAGTTTGTTTTGACCCATCCAGAGCCTCACGGACTCCAGACCCTGGACCTACACTTCCACACTGCATCTTCAGTTTGCGCTGGGGTGGAGATGTGCAGATGGACGTCATCAGTGTACTGTCAATGGTATGAAAATGGCCAGGAGGAGCATGCTTGCCTCAACCAAGTCCTTAAAAGGATCATCGAGCCAGGAGACTGCTGCAGGTTCTGTTCTGTGCCGTGGCCTGAATCCGTACTGGATCCCATTCTGTGCTCGCTTGTTAATCTGGATCAAGGAGCTGCTAAGAATATGTTTTCTGCACGGCAGTCCAGTTCAAGGAGCTGCTAAGAACACATTGTATGCACAGGAGTAAAGTAGATCCAGATCAGAAATGTGCTAAGGATTCACTGATCCAGGTTAGTGGTAGACTAGAGGCCATTTCTCATGAGGAGGTTTTGAACGCGGGGAGAACGCGCGGGGATGCTGCATTTGCACGTCAGGGGTGGCCGGATCTATTCTGGACCTCCCCAAGCATCCCCACGCACTCTCCATGCATTCCGTTTTCAGAGCAGAAAAAAAATGCTCTGAAATCGTCTCTGCACATTCAGCGCGTCCCCAGCTGTTTCAGAGGGAGAGCATTTGCACGTTCTCCCTCTGTGACAGCTGGGCCCCTCCCCTGGCCTCCCCCGATTGGCTGCCTTGCAGCCAGAGGTGGGGAGGCCAGTTGGGCCCCTTCCATGGGGTCCTGCCAGCTGCATTGGCCAGGATCAGTTCGATGCAAGTGGCAGGACCCCCACCCCGCAGCCCCCAACCCACCCCAGGGTCACTTGTGCATGTGAATGGTGCTTACCTTCTGCTGCCAGCCTGATTCTGGCTAGAATAGGCCAGGGACGTTCTTGGATGCGGATCTACCCCGTAAAACCGGATCTACTGTGCACCCGGACCTATTAAAACCGGTTCCCCTGGGAGCCGGTTTTAATAAATCCGGGTGCCGGAGAGCCTGTTTTTTTGCCCCTGTGCGGAAGCACCCTCCGTAACCAGAATCCAAATCAGACCACGGCTGAGTGACTTTACCAGCCAAGAACCTTGCAGAAGTGTCCCAGCAGCCCATAGGGAGATCTTCCGCACCTCTGTCCCTCAAAATGGATGGCGTCTTCCAAAAGATGGCTGCCGGCTAAGAGTCAGAGAATGCGTATGTTGCCCAAACTCCATACCATGGAAAAACAGAGCCAGGTTTTTTGTGGGGTGGGAGCTGGCGTGACGGTGTTCCTGAAAGGAATAGCAGGTCAGGTCCATTTTAACGAGGTCACGTTCCAGTGGCTCAAGGGCAGCGCGATGGCATGAGCTTCTTCAGCCACTCAGTAACTCAAGCTGATAAGGTTCCCGAAAGGTGGGAGGGAAAGGAGGCCATGAAGCATCAGGTAACGGCAGTGCATTTGACTCTGCGCTATGGCCGAGCCATTCGGGAGAGCATTCGGGTCACAAGCGGGTCAACCAAAGTGCCCCCATGACAGGAATGCTGTGAGGGGTGGGTGCCGTTGGATGATTAAAGGAACCAAGGAAGCTCCAAGCTGCTCTGGTTTCTGTCAGGAAGTCCCAGGAGAAATGAATTACCCTCCCTTGCTCTCTTTCCATCTCCCTTCTTCCTCTCTCTCTCCCCCCCTGAGTGATGTGCAGACAAACACACACTTAGGAATGCAAACATATGGTAAAAGACTTGGAGGGCAGAAAAAAAAAACCAGGGAGATCATCACTGAGTGGGGAGAGCGGAACACCTTCCGGGGCTGGGACGCCCTCTGGGAGCAAGGAAGATGGCCAGGCCGGCACACAAGAGAGAAGCTGAGGGTTACGGAGCCACGGCAGCCTGGTTCTTCCCTTCTACCTGTCCCAGGAATGGAAGGGTGACAGCTCTATCTATTCCGAGCACTTCACACAGACAAGCAGAGCGGAGCTGAATTACCGCACAGCAAGGGACTGAAGCAGCACAGAGAGCCGGCTGCAGCTTGCACCTCTCTGTCACATCCCATCTCCAGCCTGCCCCTTCCACAGGCCGCATCAATGAAGATTAATGAGAGTCCTCCAGCGGTGCTGCCGCCGGTGAGATCTGGCAGGCAGCAGCATCTCCTATGCGCCGAGCAACGGAGGCCGCCGCTGTCATGCATGGCGGTGGCAGAGTCGCAGGACAGGAGGCTGAAGAGGAGGTGTGTGGTGGTCCTCTTGTGGCCTGGAATTCTGGAGCCCCCCGAAGGGATGGGTGAAAATCCTGACGAGCTGAGAAACTAATTAAAGCTTAATCTAGATAAGGCAGGACTTCCATGTATCACAAGCAGCGGCATCTGCACAAGGTTAAAATAAAAGGGAAGGGCCCGAAAGCAGCTCAGAGCTGGTGGTAGCATCTGCGTGCTGGTGCCTTAACCCACATTAAAGGCCAGGAAATGCACTTCCAAGGGGGCCCTTAATGTGGATTAGATGTGGGATGGGAACTCTAGCATCTTCATCCTATCACCTCTAAGCTACTTTTGAATTGCTTTTTTTTACAAAAATGTGGACAGGTTTGGGATGTGCACGAATATTCGTACTATTTGTTATTCGGATAAATTCAGACATTCAAATTCTAAACGAATGCTTTGGAACATTCGTACAAAGCTTTGTTATATTTGTGAACCAGGGAGGTAGGAAAGCCGCTGACTTAGTCGCACCTGCAACAGCTCCAGAGTGGATCTGAAGTGGATTCAAAGCAGATTCAAAGTGGATTCAGGGTGAATTTGATGCGTTCCAAGTGGATACGCAGGAAGTACATATTGGATATGTATGGGATAGGTATGGGGTACATATGGGATTCATATCTAACATTTGTATCTACTTTGTATGGGACATTCATCTCAAACCAAATCCTACCACAATCGAAGGGGATCTATTCAAACGAATACAAATTTTCTTGCACTCTATTCAATATGAATCAAATGCAAAAAATTAAAATAAATAAAATCGGTGCACATCTCTAGTGCAGATGAAATAGGGAGATGCCTCGATTGTGATTAGTGCTGCCCTTCCCTGAAAAGTGCAAAATCTGGGGGTTCCCTTGGATTCCTTTCTGTTACCTGAAGTTTAGGTGGTATAAATGGGCAGGAAATAGCCTGCTTCCTGTTATAGTTAGGGGTGTACACAAATGTGTTTTTTGCATTCAAATTCGAGTCGATTCGAATATCTGAATATTAAATTCAATTCAAAAATCCGGCAACATTTGTATCCGATTTTTTGAATTTGCACACATCCCGTTTTTATCGCGTTTGCATCCCGTATGCGATATACGACATTCCATTCAGTCAAAAAATCTGTATCAGATTTTCAAAAATCCGAAATACATACCTTATTCGATCCTGGGACTGGACCTCTTCCGGGTGCCACAAGACTTTTGGAGACACAAGCAGTCATATCTACGGTCGTCCAAGGTGCCAGTATGCTTGTGTGGCACCTCAGACAACCCCAGATCACCAGAAGAGGTGCAGATGGTTGCGCCGCTAGAGACTTGAGGTAAAGTTTTGGTAAACGTTGGTTAAGGTGTGGAGTCCGATTTTGTGCTCCACACCTAATCAACAATTAGTGAACTACTGGTGAGGGCGGGCACGCTTGGAGGCTGTTATAGCCTACTCCATGTGTGGGCGCTCTTCACCAGAAGTTCACTAATCCTTCACTAGAAGCCATAGTGCGAATAGGCCTCTGTTCTACGGCTAAGTTTAGAAATGCCCTATAATTCTGTACTATTACACTGTGAATAGCTATAAGGCCAATCAAGGACACAAAAGTGTTGGAAAGTTCTGGGAAAATGCATAAAACTTGATTACATTCACAGTCCAGTACATCTAGAAAAAGTAGCTTAATCTCTGCTAAAAGAAAATAAATTTGATTTTAAGATCTTTTCTCTCATAGACATAGCCACAGTGCAGAAGAAAGGACTTGAAGATATGCCATCTCTTCCTATCGGCTGTTGCATGATACCCAGAAGGTAGAGGGATTTACAGTCACAGAATATTCAAAAAGATTCCAAGCAAAGGTACCCACAGCCCCAGTCAATCAACAGAGAATAACAGCCAATTGCACTGGAAAATAATGCTAGGGTTACCAGAAGAATATGCAGGAAGAACTGCCTATCATAATTTCAAATCTTCTTTTTAAAAATGCAAATTAAGGTGAACTAAACTAGAGAGACACTGGAAAATTGCACTGGAATTTTGCACTGGAAAATTGCACTGAAAATTAATGCTGGGGTTACTAGAAGAATATGCAGGAAGAACTGCCTATCATAATTTCTTTTTAAAAATGCAAATTAAGGTGAACTAAACTAGAGAGACAGCAAAACTAAAATGGATACACTCATCCTTCCTAACTTTATACGTTTCCTTTTAGAAGTGGAACTCCCATGATGCTTAGCTAAAACGGTCAATGGATCATGGGAGTTGTCTTCCCCCCAAAAAGAAATGTCTGCGCTCCAAGGAATCTCCGAGCATTGCGTGATGAACATGCATCACAAATACCAGGTCTTTATCGGTGCAAGAAACTGCCTACTTGGAACGCCCAGAGAAATCACAGACAGAGGGAAAATAGAAAGAACCAGAACTTCTCAGGGGAAAGGCAGGATAAAAATGCAAATGAACAACCCGCTGAATGAATACTGGCTGGAATGAATCCAGAATTAGCTGCCAAAGGTTGTAACCCTATATTCAGCTTCCTCATTGAACCCAACAAGATTTACATTTGAGTAGGCATGTATAGAGTTTCACTTAACATCATGTGTCTTGGGCCCACGTCTAACTGAGCTGCGTGCTGAAGTTCATTTATCTGGCAGACTTTACAAGTTGCTGCTTCTTTTCCCCTTCATTTTTACTGGACTTTTCTCACTGTTCCATTTCAGATCAGGCGCTTAGCTGACTCTTCAAGTCACAAATTATTGTGTTGTTGCTCTCCCTCCCTCTCTCTATCTCTCTCAAAAGTGTGTATGATACAGGGACCCCGTGCTGACAATGCTATTTGTTTGGAATAGGGGTGTTTCTGCAAATACCTCCTGAAAGCCGGATTAAGGGAAACCGTCTTTCTCAAATCCATCTCTGGGAAGATCCATCTGAAATAGGGACGGATCCAAATAAGGCCCCATGCTTCCGCATCCGAGTGGGAAGGCCGGATTCTGGAGGACAGATGGAGTGGGTGCTGTGCGGACGCATCAGCACCCATTCCAAAAGTCCTCCGGCTCGTGTGCTGCCGCCACCACCCTCAGAGCTGTGAGACTGGAGTGGTGAACTGCTGGTCACTCTGTGTTTCTGGCAGCGCCTGACGTGAAGGGGAGGGGCTTCGGAAGCAGGCAGGCCGGAGGGAACCGGTTTTAGCAGTGCCAAGACCACATTAGAGATGGATCTCGCGTCCTCGAAGTGTCCCGGATCTGAGGCCTTTTCGCACACAGCCGTCCCAGCGCGTCTCTGACTGCTCTCTGCGCGTTCGAGATGTAGAGCACTTAAAAGTACTCTACATCCGTCCTCGCGCATTTGAAGTGTCCCCAGCTGTCTAGGGAGGGAAGCATTCACACACACTTCCCTCCCTGACAGCTGCGGGCACGCCCCCCACTGCCATTGGCTGAAAATCGGCCGAACAGGTGGTGGGGACCGTGCTAATCACTTACCTTGCCGGGCCAGCGTTCCCATCGTGCAGGCACACGCTGACTCTGGTGGACAGTAGATGGGACCCACAGGGCCCGTCTATAAGGAGCGTGTGTGCCTGGGCGATGGGAACCCCAGCCCGGCAAGGTGACAGCCTCGTGTGGGGGGAGGTGCCTCCCTCCCTGCTCCTGCAGTCCCATCGGGACCGCAAGAATCAGGGAGTCACTGAGATTGGCTTCCTCTTGCCCCTTTCCAGGGTGGGAAGAGGCCGATCTGTGGCTGCCTTGGTGGACCGGACCTCATGGGTCCAGTTTACCAAGGTCCCACCTCCCCCGCCCGACCATGGCAGATCGCGAGCCTCTGCGGGGTTGAGCTGCCTGGATCAAGGTGACTAAGTCCCGCAGAGGCCCCCCTGGGACCCCCACCCTAGGGCCTGAGGACGCACCCACATGCACACAACACTTACCTCCTCGCTGTCCCAGCTCGGAATGAGCCGAGGCCGCCGGGAGCGCGCACCGCATGGGCGCGGCGTGGCTTCTGATCGGGCAGGCTGCTCACATGAGCACAGCCAGGCTATCAGGTTTGAACTCGAACCATTCAAACACCTGCATTCAATTTCAACAGATTCAGACCTGGACCAGTTCAACAGATCTCTAGTAGGGATGTGCACGAACACTCAAAACATTCAAAATTTGATCGAATTCGATTGAATCTGGACGTTCAAATTTGAACTGAATGTCTCTAAATTCGAATGTAACATTTGAATGAATTTTCAAATCTTTTGAATCATTTGTATGAATTATTCAGATATTCATAGGTGTACAGATATGCACGCATTACATACGTATCTGTAAGCATCTTATTCGTATCCATATACATTTGTATGGATACCTACTGAATGAAAATGGGATGGATACGGGATAAAAATGGGATGTGTACCAATGTGTACAGACACATTCAAATGTTGTTGACATTCGTAGCTTCCAATAGGAATTGAATATTTGTACGAAAAGATTCAAATGTACTCTATTTGAATCAAATGTATACATTTGAATCTTAAACATTCAAATTGATTAGGATCTTCAGATATTTGATTCGAATCGAGTCCTGAAAATTGCGTTCATGCACAACCCTAATCTCTAGTAGCATTTCAGATTTCTTCAGTGCAGGCTTTGCTGGCCTGTTTCTTGACAGTATTTCTTTCTTTTTTTATACAACACAAATTGCATTAGATTGCTTGCAGTTTGGGCTGCCTGCATCTATCATTTGCATACCATCCAAAACACCCACGCTTCAAGTATCCAGTGGGAATGAACTGCATTTTCACCTCCTAGAAGAAAATAACACAAAAAAGGGTGGAAACGGGAAGAAGGGAAGTGAACTCAGACTTTCCAAACTCTTACGATGAACTGCTGGAGTTGAAGCTTGACCAAAGAAGAACAGCTGTAGGTTCTGATCTCAACTGATCAGTTCAGGATGAAGTTCTCAAGTGCAACCCGGGCTGCATTCGCACTAAAGTTCTAATCCAGCCTCAGTCCACTTTAAGCGTGGAAGAACATATGAGCAAAGCAATTTATTGTTTTTCTTCCATGTTTTATAACTCAAAGGTGGATTTTCTGAGTTAGATAAAGCCAAAACCAAGCAGCTTGTCATTCTGCCAATGCATTGTCTCGGTCTCAAAGTGGACTGAAGCTGGATTAAAATGTAGGCGTCAGTTTGGGCCCAGTGAAATAGTGGCCATCAGATGATGGACATGGCTTAGGACAGAGCAGAGGAGAGAGATGGGTAATCTAGGGCCTTTCTGCACAGGCTCTAAAAACGCATTTAGAGCCTGTTCGGGGAAGGATTTGGACGTGGCATCCGCACAGGGAACCCAATTAGGGTCCCTTTGAAGACGCCACGTCCGGTTTGCCGCTGAATCCTACCCAGATGTAAGACCTGAAAAAATCAGGTCTTACATCTGGCTTTCCCCCTTAAAACAGTTTGGAAGCTAACACTTCCGCACCGGAGAGGGAAAAGCCAGATTGCCGGCACATGCCCAGCTGCCAGAGAGGCAGAACGCATGCTCTGTTACTCTGACAGGTGGGCGAGTCTGGCAGCCAGCTTCCCTGCCTTCCCCCTGGCCAGAGAACCGACAATCCTCCGTTCTCTGGTCAGGGTAAGGCAGCTCCTACTCCTACTCTCACCCCCACCGCACCGAGAGTCCCTCCGACTTACCTGGTCGTCTCCAGCTTGATTCTGAGGCTGGCAGGGCTGGCGCCAATTGGGCATGAGCGCGCCGTGGCCCTGACGGCCCCAGCAGCCCAGGACTACATTTCCCAGCATCCTTATAGGTCTGTTTTCGGCGGCAAATGTGGAAAGGCCCCTAGATTGGGGCATCCCAAAATGGAGTTGGAGGGCCAAAAGGAGGCTTCACAAAGCTGGCCATTCCATACAATTTCTATATTTTTTGCAAACAGGAGAGTGTTGTGTCTACTCCTGTCCAAAAGTTTTGGACAGCTCTGATACTGGTGGACAGGGAAATATGGCAATGTTATCTTGTGCTTCCAGGAAGTTCAGGGGAATGTATTTTCCTTAAAGATGGCTGGCATTCCATTGCATTGGCACAACAATGAATCAGCTTTCTGCAAAAGGGATGTACACAAATGTTCTAAACATTTGAAATCCAATCGAATTCATTCAAATGTGGACATTCGAATTCAAATAGAATTGTCTTCACATTCAAATTTAAACATTCAAATGAGTTTTGAAAGTTCCAAAACATTTGTTCAAATGATTTGAACCATTCAAATGTACAGATATTACAGCCCCACCTACCTCACAAGGTGCTCTGTTGTGGGGAGAAGAATAGAAAGCTTTGTCAGCCGATTTCAGTCTCCTCAAAAGGGCGAGAAAAGCCCTTTTTCTTCTTCAGATGCCCATGGGCAATTGGTGGGCCACTGTGTGAGACAGTATGCTGGACTAGATGGGTTGTGGCCAGATCCAGCAGGGCTCCTCTTAGGTTCTTATGGACTAGAAGGGTTGTGGGCAGATCCAGCAGGACTCCTCTTAGGTTCTTATACCTTGTTTAGAGGGCCACAGGAAGACTGCCCTAGACTATAAGCTGGAGGTCAAAGAAATAAAGATAAGATACCTTTTGCAACTCCTTCATGAAGCCATAGGATGAACGGACTTGCCAGTGAACTTTAGAGGAAGCTTTATGTACAGCAGAGGACTCAAATCTGCTGTTAACGATTTCTCACTTTTTATTTCCTGGCGTAAGCAAGGAAGCATCACTCTAACAAATGTTACCTGATAAATTCCAGAAGCTGGCACAAGGCAGTCCTTCCTTCGTTGAGGGCGGCAAGTATGAAGTTAAGAGATAAAGAGGGAATTACAAGATAAGGTCTCCTTAATCCCGGTTTGCTTCATGCAATTAAAATGAGCTTCACCCTTCTGTAATTGGAAGGAGGCACTTTGCCAGGGCAGTCGTCACGTTGCTGGCACAAGGAGGAGGCACAAGGAAGAGAGAGCAAGTTAACTTATCGCCTCGCCAGTGAAAAATAATAACACACTGACACACAGGCAAATTAAAATTAAAAAAAGCATTCAAGAGTGCAGGAGGAGATTGGGCTGGGGGGGAGGTGCTAATGGAGGTACAGGACGAGGAATTAATGAGATGAAAGTGGAAAGGACTGACGACAAAAGATTAGTTCCCTTTCCAGTTTTGCAGGAGAAATCTTTCTATCTTCCTTCCTTCCTTCCCCCCTCCCTCCCTTCCCCTCTCCCATTCCTTTTCCCCTTCCCTCCTTCCTTCTTTCCCTCCCCTTCCTTTCCCCTTCTGTTCCTTCCTTCCTTCCCTCCCCCTCCCCTTTCCCTCTCCTTTCCCCTTCCCATTTCTTTTCCCCTTCCTTCCTTCCTTCCTTCCTTCCCTCCCCTTTTCCCTTCTGTTCCTTCCTTTCTTCCTTCCCTCCCCCTCCCCTCCCCTCTCCTTCCCCCTTCCCATTTCTTTTTCTCTTCCTTCCTTCCTTCTTTCTTTCCCCCCTCTGTTCCTTCCTTCCTTCCCTCCTCTCCCCCACCCCTTCCTTCCTTCCTTCCTTCCTTCCGTTCGTTCCCTTTTCTGCTTCCTCTTTCCCTCCTTTCCTCCCTCCCTCCCTCCCTTTCTCTCTCTCTCCAATGGTTTCTGCACTGGGCCTTATTCCAGATTAAATCTTAGAACAGGGGCCTGCCATCACGCTGGTGCAGACTACAGCAAGCTCTGAGCACATCCACTTAGTGTGCCATCATATTGGAGGTGTAGTGCGCACCCATTTCACAGTTGTCAGATCCTGTATTAATTGCACTTTTTGAGTCATCTTCAAGGACAGACCCACAATAGGTTCATTACAGAAATATACTCTGGACTCCACCCCACATAATCCTTTACCCATTAGCTGAGCATAACCTTCAAACCACGGAGAGAATCACCTGGCACTGTGATAAAATGCAGATCCACGTATCGGAAAGGGAGTGCTTCCATGAGAAAACTCTGGCACTGGTTGTAAATTCTTGTGCCCCCTCCCCATTTCTCTATGATGCCTCATTCAAAACTTGTTAGTGTTTAACACCATTCACCCCCTACTTTCTAGCCATTAGCACCCACCCTCTCTGTCTCTCGCTCATTACGCATTGTTTCCTGAGCATATCTGCATAAAGGCAACATGAATCCTGAGGCTCTGTGCAAGCTATCAGTTCACACATTATAGCTGCCTGGACCTGGCCTGTCGGGCCAGCTGGTGATAAATTTAGGGGACTTACAGATGTTTCTCTGTTTTAATTTGTGAAAAAAGGAACGGCCATTGAAGGCAAGCAATTTAAAGAAGAAGAAGAAATAACAATACATGAACACAACTGGACGCAAAGAAGTGAACTTAAGACGTCCTAATAATATGCAGTAAATTCTGAAACGCTGGGAAATGCCTTGGGCCTTGTGCCATTGAGGTATGCTGAAGTCCATTAAGGTTTAGTGTTGTGCGCAAATATTCACATTCGAAATTCGTACAATTGGATATGAATTTTCTTGCATTCGATTCAATACAAATTAAATACAACAAACAAACAAACTACATTTGTGCACACTCTTAGGCCCTATTCAAATAGGGCCATTACAGCACCGCTACTGTGGGGCTGCTACATGTATCTGACGCAGCCCTGCCATTGTCCGTCTAGAAAACCTAGCACTGGTCATGAGTTTTCCAGCAGGTCACAGTTCAGAGGCCTTTTCACATGAAGGCCTGAGGAACCCATGTAGGTCGCCCTGGGATGGAGCATTCGTTCCAATGGGCTGGCAGTTCCGTTCGGAACCACCCCAGCCCATCCCAGCGTCGCTCTACACCCGGCCCAGGGCATTCACGGCCATCCCCAGCCATCCCTGGCCATCCCAGAGCTGTTCAGGAGGGAACGCATTCACGTGCTCGCTCTCTGACAACTGCGAGGTCCACCTCTGGCTACCCCCATTGGTCAGGCCTGTTGCGTTCCTTCCCTAGGTTTCTGCAGGTTCTAGGGGACTGGATTGGGTTCCCTACAGCCCACAGGAAACCCCCCGGGCACCCACCTACCCCAGGCATGGACCCACATGAGGGCCCACACGCACGCAAAGCACTTACCTCATCACCACCGGGTTCTTAAGTGGTGAGCCCAGACGGAGGTGTTATGCACCTGAGCACGCTGACAGCTCTGATTGGCCAGTTACCTGTAGCTAGCCAATCAGAGTTGGCAGGGTGTGCAGGCGCACAGTGTCGCTGGCTGGGCTCACGACTTCAGAACCTGGAGGCAACTAGGTAAGTGCCATGCATGCCCGGCCCAGGGGAATGGGTGTCTGGGGGGGGGGGTTCCTGTAGGCTGTAGAGGACCCAATACAGTCCCCTAGAACCTGCAGGAGCCAGGGAAGGAAACACAACAGGCCCAGGTCGAACTCAACCCAATGGGGGCAGGCTTGAGATGGGCATCCTGCCCCCGTGCCAGCCTTTTCAGGCTAGGACACTTGGGGACGCGTTCCCCTTTCGCACGTAGGCAGGTAGGAACACATTCACATGCGTCTCTTACCTGCCTAGGTGTGAATGGGGAATCTGTCCCCACGTGTCCTAGCCTTACTACACTACAACCGTTCAGCTGTAGTGCAAAAAGGCCTCAGGTCACACATATTACACAGTCCATTTGCATAGTGCTGTTTATGTGTTGGTTGCGGCGTCGACCAGATACAATGGCTGCAGTTTTGGCCCCTCAATAATTTGAATCCAAACTGGGGATTTAGAAAATCAGCAAGGCCTTTCCCAAAAAATGCAGTATTTGCTTTTGCCTTGGTGGGATTGTTATTCTTTTAAATCTATTCTGATGCCTTCAAACCATTCTCAGGTTTCCTTGCTATCACACCTCATGTACCAATAATTGGGTCCACCGTTGTCTTATACTCCCAAAGGTTCTGCCTTTCAATTTGTAGGCCCAATATTTGGAGATTGTTTTCAATTCTTGCTCTTCAGTTCCACCGTCCCCTGAGATACCCACATCTACTTATGCAACTTTCTTTTTCTCGATCCCGGTTAATGTCACACATATTATGATTTGACTGTTCATCTGCTTGAATTGCGAAATCTCATAATATTTTGCCCTACTGTCTTCAACAATTGATTGCTGCCGTTCTGTGTTGGTTGCACAGTTCACCAATTATATTCTTATTCTTAGACGGCAAGTAATAGGGCTGCCTGAGGGTTAGGATACTCGTGGGGATGGGAGGTGAGTCGTCTACACATCTGGTGCCACAAATGTTCCACAGTCTTCTGCAATTTCTATACGGCACAATTAAGTGCTGGAACAGCCATTTTTGTGTCTGGCGCTCAACTATGCCAGGTAGAAAACAGCCACACTAAATCCCTTCTCCTTTGTCATTCCTCCAGTAGAGACTAAAGATGTGCACAAATATTCGAAACATTCAAAATGTGATTGAATTTGATCAAATTCAGACATTTGAATTTGAACCGAATGTCTCTAAATTAGAATTTAATGTTCAAATAAATGTTTGGCTCTTTCGACTCATTCGTACAAATTATTCAGACATTCGTGTGTGTACAGATATGTATGCATTACATACGTATCTGTACACATCTTATTCTCATCCGTATGCATGTGTACTTATACATACGGGACGAAAACAGAACGCATACGGGATAAAAACGGGATGTGTACGGATGCATGCAGTCACATTCTAATGTTGTCGACATTCGTATCTTCAAATACAAATAAAAAATTCATATGAATAGATTTGAATGTATTTGATGCAAATCGAATGTGAATACCTTCACATTTTAAATATTCCAATCGATTCGAATCTTCAGATATTTTATTTGAATCAAATTGAATCACAAAAACTGCATTTGTGCACATCCCTTGTAGAGATACCTGAGTGCTGTGCAGAGGGGGGTGTTTGGCAAGGATTTTCTGTGGGTCCATTAGGGCTGCGGTCACATCTTCACTTTAAACCTTCTTCAGGTCTGACTGCTCCCACCTTTTCATTTCTATCCATTTCATTTATGGACTTTCCACATTCCTCTTGGACTTTCCTGAATGGAAAGTCCACAAATAAAATGGATAGAAAGGAAAAGGTGTGAGCAGTCAGGCCTGAAGATGGTCGGAAGAAGGTTTAAAGTGAAGGTGTGACTATGGCCTAGCAACGTGCAATCACTGTACTCTGGGGTCCTTACCAGATGGCCTGTCTCATCTGTCCAAATGCAGTGTTATTCTCATTCTCTTAGGGTTTTTCTGTGCAGAACTGTGATCCAGACCAGTGCGGCTGAACCAATCTGACCTGTTGGTTCTGACCATGGAAAAGTGTGAGCTAGAACGGAAGCAGTGATCCAGACCAACCTCTGCCCCAGACCCAAAACTTGTGTGAGCTTTGGAGCTGGGCTCTGAGTGCTCTGAAAAGCTAGGGACAAAATTTCCTAGCCACAGCAACACTGGGGGACCCATTTGGGTGGTGCACTTTGGTGTGCCACAAAAATGGGTCCCCAGTAGTCCCAAACAGGGAGTCATGCCTTCTGAATGCCTCCATGTTCTAGACCAGGATCTACTGATCCATCCGTAGACCTGTTTTAAAGAGGTCTACAGGTAGGGTGTTTCTGCAAAGGCCATTAAGACTGGTAAGGACACATATGGCACACATCTGCAAGTTACCTTCTGCACAGCTTAGGGCCCCTTCAAGGATGCTGCTTCCACACGGCCTCACCTGAGATCCGTCTCTAATGGGCTCTAGAGGCTGCCAAATCCAGTTTTCAGGAAGACCTGAAAAATTAGGTCTTCAAACCATTCCTGCTTGCAAATTCCAGATCAAAGGATGAAGCTTCCGCACAGGGACAGGAGAGGGAACGCATGTGGGCGGACCGGAAGTCACCATATTGAGCAAGGTGGCAGCACCACATTCCAGCTACATAGCCGGACAGCCACGGGATCTCAGGCACGTCGCTGATTGGTGGGCAGTCTGTCCCTGACACGCCCACACACAGCGGAAACGAGCGGTGACTGACGGCTGAGTGCTCCAATCACACGGTACCTTGGGCGGCAGGGCTGCAGAGAGACCTGATCCTTCTAGATATCGGTGCTCCAGTGTCTGCACAGCAAACACGTGATACGTTCCTCGCTATCTGTGCTTCCCGTGCAAATGCGGATGAGTTAGGCTTCATTGGGATCCATCCCTATTTCAGACAGATCTTCCCAGCGACTGATTTCAGAAATCCATGTAGAAACACCCGTAATCTGATCAGGGACCCTGATTGGGATTGCACTCCATCCTATGCAGATGCAGCATATCAGAAGTGGACTTCGCAGCCCCTTGATCCATATTAAGGGTAAGTGCAGAAAGGACCTTATTCATTCATTCATTCATTCATTCATTCATTCATTCATTCATTCATTCATTATTTACATTTCTATCCCACCCCATACCCGAAGGTCTCTGGGCGGGTAACAGATTAAAGTAGAATATAACAGTAAAAGACATTAAAAATCCAACAAGTATAAAACAATATACAATATGTTTAAAATGACAGTGTCTGTTCTGTGGGGGGGTAGGGGGAACATAAGCAGCTCAGCCAAAGGCCAGGGCAAAGAGGTGCGTCTTCACCGCCCTCCTAAATATATATAAGGAAGGGGCATGACGCACCTTGAGGGGGATACTATTCCATAATCTGGTGGCTATCGCTGAAAAGGCCCTCCCCCGGGTGCCCACCAGCCTAACTACTGAAGGTGGTGGGACAACCAGGAGGTCCTCACCGCTTGATCTTAAGGCACGGGCAGGTCGATATGGCAGAAGGCGTTCCTTTAGATATTTGGGGCCCAAGTCATTTATTGAGATTCAGTGTCATCCATGAATGAACAGAGCCAAGGGGAGCGCCCGTTGAGAAGGTACTTAGGTGGCAGTTCTGGAGAGAGCCAAAGTCACCATCCTCCCTCTTTGTTAGATGAAGAAGAAGAAGATGATGATGATGCATGTGTTTTTTCAGCTTTCCCGCCTCTCTGTCTCACTCTTCATCTCATCTGGCAGCTGAGAACGAGCCGGGATTTACGACAGGAGACGCCGGATGAGATTCTGAAGAGATGTGAGGTGAACACTCGCCTTTATGGTTTTTAATACACTTTTTGATAATGAAGTTGGAATAGCCTCATAAAAAGACCCCAAAATGCAGGAGAGGGCTGCCATTTATTAGACTCATAATTCTTCTCTTGGCATTTAATCAATGTCCTTTTAATCTGCACTTCGTTAGTTTATTTCTGTTTAAGATTAGTGGTTGTAAAAATTATGAGGGGATTGTCTCAGCTGCCGAGGCCGGGCGCAACAGCCGCTGTGGAGAGAGGAGCCCTCTGGCAGCCACCTGTCCAGAGTCTACTGAGAGAGGCAGGGAGGAAGTATAGCCAGAGCGTGGCTGGCTTTTGGAACAAAGGCCTGGAGAATTAGGAAAGGCGGCCGAAGGAGAGTGTTGAGGGACTGAGGGACTGAGGGACATTGGCCCTTTCTGCACTTACCTGTATTCTTCTTGATTAAGGGCTTTCCATACTTGCTCAGTCTAGTGGGAAGAAGGAGGAGGAGGAGGAGAGAGAGTTGGCTTTCCTCACCCATTTAAGGGGACTCAAAGTGGCTTCACAAACATTCTGTTCTTCTTTCACAACAGACACCCTGTGAATTAGGTGTTGGTGTAGGTCTTGAATTAGGAAGGGGTGTTGGTAGATCCATATCTACTGGATACGGATCTACCTTAAACCGGATTTAGTAAATCTGGATCTACCTTATACCAGAGTTAGTAAATCTGGATGTAGTAGATCCGGATTTCCAGCGGTAACTGCGGAAGCACCTGAAATGTTCTTCTCCCAATCATGCTCCTACCCCTCCTCCTGCCTCCCCATCTGAGCTGGGGCTCATTTACACCTGCCTGCTCTAGAGGAGGCAGTTTTACATTTCTGGGTATATCAGCAGGGACGTGCAGGCCTGGATTCAATCTCAGAGTCATTTCCCGGCATCTCTCGCAACTTGAGACTTGAGGATGGGAATGGCAGCATTGGGGAAGAGAGACACGGCTCTGATCAGAAGGTCCCCTTTGACTGGGATACAATCAAGGTTTTTGAATTGATTCGGAGACATCACATATTTGATCTGCTGTAGAAATAAATGGAGCTTTGCAGTGCATTCTACAGAGCATCTGTTGCATCAGATACACATATAGGGATGTTTTTTGTTTTGTTTTTTGCATTCAATTCATGTAAAATCGAATGCAAGAAATTTTTGTATTCATTCAAGCAGATCTCCTTTGAATGTGGTAGGATTTTAATCGATACAAACATCCAGTATGAATTTGATACAAATTGCACATGTAGCCAATACATTTCCGATACGTATCCCATTACATTTCCACTCTGAATGCATCAAATCCACCCTGAATCCATTAACTGAAACTGAAAATCCATAATTGAAACTGAAAATCCACTTTGAATCCATTGCAGGTGTGACTGGCACAGTCAGTTTCCCACCTCCCCAGGTTCACGAATGTAACGAAGCTTCATACGAACGTTCCAAAGCATTCATCTGAATGCGAGTGTCTATTCTGGAATGTCTCCAACATTCGATTCGTTTACGAATGTCCGAATTTGTCCGAATTTTGAATGTTACGAATATTCATGCACAGCCCTCCTGCCATAGCACACCTGGGGTGTGGAGTTCAGCCAAGGATGCTGAGTTAGGGCTTCTGCCGGCTTTTGAGCTTCACCCCCGAAGCGATGCCTTTAACAACGGTCTGATCTCCTGCCGTGAGAAGATGATGCTGGGCGCCCTGGGAAATCTCAGGTAGAAGGGTTGGGAAGTGCATGTGATGCCTGAACGGATTAACAAAAGCTTCACTGACAGCTCAGGTTGCTGCTGAAAGACACAGAGCCTGCTGGGCTGGTGCTTTCTGATCAGTTGGCTGCCCCCTGTGCTCCCCCATCCATTATGCGCAAGTCAAACTTGGAGTGCTGCTTGATTGATCAATCATTATTCAGCTGCACCGGGCATGGCTCTGAGCATGTCTAGAGTGTTTTCCCCTAATCACTGAATAACCTTAGACCACCACCACCACCAAGGCCCTAAAGTGAACACGTTTAGGGCTTCTGGTTAGAGAATGCAGTTCCTAAAACTTTAAATACCTTTAAAAAAAAATCTAGCACTACTTCTCACCATCACTTGGCCTTCCTGCCCCAGAGAATGACATGTAAAGCCCTGGAGAGACGGGAGGGAAAGCGTCGTTTGCACTATTAATCTTTTACCTGTAAAAATAGCAATTTAAGAGGATTTCATTATTCAGAGCTTCTCTATCCGCAGGGAATACTCCAACTGTCTATCACATTATAGCGAGCAGTTAGAAAATGAAGGGTGTTAATAACCTGACTTTCCCTAGCCATGTTTCTTATCTATTCTGCTTTCATCTGTTATAGTGCCAAGAAATGGTGTGTGTGTGTGTGTGTGTGTGTGTGTGTGTGTGTGTGTAAATCTAGGCTGCCTGGTTCCTCTGGATACAGTTGTATGCAATTATTTTCTGTGCCTTTGAATCAGCCCCTCATCTTTCAGTGAGACACGTATCTTAATGGTCCCGGTCACATCAAGATGTCATTAGCACAATTTTGACACAACCCTGGATAATGCAGCCCAACAAAATTATGTCACTTTGCACACATCAGGATTCAAAACGACCTGGAAGTAGATGCAAAACACCCTCATGTGTGATCAAATACGAGCAAGTTGGTTTGCACAGGGAAAGATGCTGTCATTGTTTAACTTATGCATCTGTTTATGGTGCACATAATTCTCCTTCCCTATGTTTAATTCCGATAACAACACTGTAAAGCTCAGAGGCAGTGACTAGCTCAATGACACCCAGTGAAGGGGTTTTTTTGCGGCTGAGAAGAGATTTGAGCACAGGGATTCCTTGTAAGGATGTACATGAATATTCAAATGCATTTGAAATTGAATCGGTTCAACCGAATTTCAACATTTGACTTTGAATCAAATGTTCTTAAATTTGAATTTAAAGTTTTGTACTTGAAGATCCGCATCTTTCCCGCATCAAGTAAGCATTTGTACAGATCCATACAGGATGAATATGGGTTGCATACGGGATACGTACGGGATGTGTACGGATGTGTTCAGACTTGTACAGATGTGTACAGACCTTGGGAAGATGCATACGGGCATCTACAAATGTTCTCGGCATTCATACGTGCAAATTCAAATGACAAATTCAAACAAATAGATTGGAATTTGCTTAATTCGAATCAAATTTGGTTAAATTTGAATTTAAAAGATTCTAATCTTTTATTCTAACTAAGGCTGGTAAACTTCTGGCAAAGGTGGACCATTCACACTTGTCCAGAGGAAAGCTTTCCCAAAGCGTCCACTACCGGCCAGAAGTGCAAATGGTCCTCCCATTTAACAGCCCACGCTCCTGCATCCAAAGCCAAGGTTCCACTACCTCGCTGTCGCAACTGGCCGTTCCATGACATGCTTGGACACCATGACATGATCGAACATGCAGCACCCACTAGTCGGTTTCTGATCACACACTCTTCTTGAGGCTCAGTGACCAGATGCTAGCATCTCTCAGGCGGGCGGGTGGGTGGGTGGGGGTGGACCGGAGCACTTCTAAGGTCATTTGCTGGGATTCTAGAGCAGGAGAAGGTTTGTCCTTGTCTCTGCTTGAGATGCCCATGAGCATTTGGTGGGCCACTGTGTGCGACAGGATGCTGGACAAGATGGGCTGTGGCCTGATCCAGCAGGGCTTCTCTTATGTTCTCTTATGTGTGCACAAATGCAATTTTTGACATTTGATTCAATTTGAATCAAATATCCGAATATCTGAATTTGTACAAATAGAGAAAAAACAAATGTATTAAAATTTGAACTGATTTGAATACGTTTGTATCTATTTGTATGAATATTCAATACATATTCGATGATACAATTTTCAACAACATTCGTATGTAGCCATGCACATCTGTACACATCCGTACACATCTGGTTTTTATCCTGTATGCACCCCACTTTCATCCCGTATGTATCCATACAAATGCATATAGATAAGAATAAGCTGTGTATGGATACATATGTAATGCATACGTAACCGTACACATACAAATGGCCGAATTATTCATACGAATTATTTGAAATATTCATATTCATTTGAATATTAAAAAACAAATGTCTGGACATTTGATTCAAATTCGAATGTCCAAATTCAGCAGAATTCAATCGAATAATGAATATTTTGAATATTTTTGCTCATCCCTACCGGACACCACTCCTGGGGATGAGTTGTTCTGTCATGTCAGAGGTCAGTGATCAATCATGGCCGCCAATGCCACTGCACCCGCATGGATGCTCACACCAAAGCCCACCATCTGCAGGGAAACAGAAGGAGACTGGATGGTCACACTTCTGGACACTTCAGGTAAGCTTTTGGTCAACTATGTTAAGGGTGTGGAGCACAAATTTAGTGCTCTACACCTAATCAACAATTAGTGAACTTCTGGGGAGGCCGGTCACGCGTGGAGGCTGTAACAGCCTACTCTGTGTGCAGATGCTCTTCACCTGAAGTTCACTAATTGTTGACCACCGGCCAAAGTGTGAATAGGCCTCTTGCTTCCACATCAGCCTGTCCTGGACAAAGCATGGCAGGTTCTGTCCACATTGTGAGGGTGGGGATATCATCTGTCCTGGACCAACACTGGTGGTAAAGCAGATGCATCATAGCTATTCTGGTTCACACAATGACTCTCTGTTCGAGGCACCATCCACCCTTGCCAGGGACTGGCCCAAGTCCCATTCCTATCACTTGTACATTGAGTCTAATGCTCAAGAGCATAGAGGAACAGAGAAGTCTTCAAAGGTAGTGTGCCCACCTCAGTGCCTTGGTCTTCTGCTTGAGATGATCAGAAGCAATTGGTGGGCCTCTGTGGGTGATGGGATGCTGGATTAGATGGGCTGTGGCCTGATCCCACAGGGTTCTTCTTAGGTTCTTATGTACATGGTGTGCCTCTCATTCTTGCGGTGGAAGAGACTTTTCTGTGGCCGTTTGGATGCTGCCAAAAGTCAGTGTGGAGCCATTAAAATTCCTTTTTTAAAAAACAACCTTAAATAGCGTTCAAGGTCTGAATATGGCATTTGGCTTTTTTGTGTGTGCGTGCAGAAAAACCCTTAAATGTTGTTGTCACTTTGCAAAAGCACACAAAGCATTCTTTATTAGCGTTGCAAACTCAAAGTTTAGATTATCACATTCCGTCATGCTAAAGTCGTAGGAAGATCCACCCTATAAAACAGATCTTCCCTGTTCTCCTCTTCTGTACCCCCATTCTTTCTGCCCAGGGCAATGAGAAAAAAAAATAATGCAGTGTCTCTGTCGTGGGCCCCACAAGCACCTTAAAGCGCCAACGCTTTTTCCTCTTTGTCTAGGCTAAACCGAAAACAAAGGCTGAATGGTGCACAGAGAAGCTTTTTCTTAATCTGGGGAATTCTGATTAAGAACTGGGGAAACGTTTTACCCAAAATAATCTGCTAATGGCCTAGAGCAGAAACTGGGCAGGCTGCAGTCTTTCTTGCGCGGTGGTCCTATTTTAATTTTTTAAAAACCTTGTGTGCTTCTAGTCTGTGTGGTTCCCAATGTGTTTTAAATTTGTGCAGCAGAGGTCCGTAGAAACACTTAACTGTAAAGGCATGCTGAGTGTTCCCAAGTATACACACTTGCATAGACAGCATGAAAAGTGTTGCATGTCTAGATCACCCCAAGATCCCATTTCTATTCTGTTTTTCTTTTAGCAAGAGTTTCGGCAGCTAAGGGAGTTCAGCTACAAAACATGATATCCCATATTTTGTTCGCCTGTGTCTTAATCTCCATCCTCTGGCAACTTTGAGGCAACAGAACCAGGGACGTTTTCGCACTTCCCTTCCCATCGGCTGGACGGGAAAGGAGCGCAATCAACCAATGTTGACTAGGGGTGTGCACGAATGTTTTTTTGCATTCAAGTTTGAGTCAAACTGAATGTCAAAATGTTCAATTCGGTTTGAATGTTTAAAATCTGAATGTCAAAAAATCCGATTCGTATCCATAACATTCGAATCTATTTGTTCGGATATTACATTTGTATTTAAAGATACGAATGTCGACAACATTCATATCTGTTATACGTATCTGTGCGCATTTCATATACGTCCCGTTTGCATCCCGTTTGCATCCCGTATTATAAGCGCAAATAAGTATAATATTTGTATTATGTACTTCTTCACAGTGCATCCACACCACATGGAGCTGTTTGTCCACTAGAAACAACTCCACATGTGCCAGAGCATGTCCTGCACATGTAAGTTTAGAGCAGTTAAGACTTCATCTGTGCCTCTTCCTTGCAGGAGAGCTGGAGGGAGAGCATGTGACTCGCAGCACAGGTCCGGTTGCAGGCAATGGCTCTGTGCATTTGTGCTGGTGCCATTAAAGGGGCTCCGTGATCAGTGCCATAATGGCGGTGATACAAATGCTTTAGCAATTGCAGGTGTATCTGCCTAAAACATTCCAGCACTTTGCCTCCCAGAGATGGGATGTCTGGATGCAGCCTGAGTCCCTTAATAGGAGTCCTAGAAAACACAGTGGGTGGATCAGCCTCTCTGGATCCCTACAGAGGATGACTCTAGCAGTGTAGTGCAATTGGCTACCAAGAAATGGATGAAGCAACCAGGCCTGACCGGATGACGGACCGACTTGATGGGTGAACGGTGATATCCCTCTGCTGGAATCCAACAGTGACATCAGCAGAGATAAACAGAATATTCACGGGTTGTACCCTGAGCTGACTGTCACCTTTATCGGTACACAAGCCCCAGCCACGAAGAGAATCTTTTATCACACCTAATCCATCATCCTGCCTCTCCACATTCCACTAGGTCTCAGCTACGAGGACCAGAATGGAAAGGATCAGAAGGACATTGGTTTGGCTAAGCAAGGCGGTCCACGGCTCTCTTTCAGCTCTCAGATATGGCTGATGGCTGCCCCTGTAGGGCCATGAGTGATTTAAAATGGAGAAGAGTCAGGAAGAGTATTTCTCTTTTTGAAAGGAGACATTCCCCTGTCTCCACGAGAAGAGATTCTGTACATTAAAAACCAGTGACCCCAGCAGAGGCAACATGTGCTCTGTGAAAGCATTTCTTTGCCCAACAACAGAAGACGTTAGAGAACTGTATTTAAAAAATTACTTTACTCCAAAGGCCTGTGTGCTAACAGGAAAAGAATGTTCTTTCCTCCATATCGTTAAGAGTTTTTGTTTTTGTTTTAACGTGGAACTGTCCGAAAGGAAAAACCAAATTACTAGATGTTATATTAGACCACAGACCTGAATTAGGGGAAATTTGCACTTCACTTCACTCAGACAATGTCCCAAAGAAGGTAAGATCAGGGATGGAGGCCAGTGATCTAGGGATGTGCACAAATGTATTGTTTTTGCATTCAAATTCGATTTGAATCAAATATTCAAAAATTCAATTCGATTTGAATTTCAAAAATCTAGATTTTTGAAAATCTGATTCAGATCTGGATTATCCGGATCCGTAGTTTCGAAAATCTGAGTCATATTCGGCTATATGAATGTCAGTAAGATTCGTATCCGATATACGAATTTGCGCAAATACGTATTTATCCTGTATGCATCCCGTTCCCCCCCCCTGCATTATATGCACAAATACATATAATTTTTGTACATATTTGTTTCAAAGACATTTGTATCAAGGGGTGTTTTTCCACTGCGCTCCTTTAATCCGTATCTAAGAAGACCCGGATTAAGGGAAGTACCCAATGTGTTTTCATGGGAGGTCTAGCACCCAATAGCAATGGGTGCTAACCTCCCTGCCGTGGAAACACTGGCGCACCCATTTGGAAATCCGGATCTACCCATGAGGGGTTTGCTTGTCACCCCAGGTGTTTGGGGGGACAGGGGGTACAATCTCCGAAGTGGCTTTGAAGTCTGTGCAAAATAGCTCTGGAGCATCTTTGAAGTCTTTGTTGATCTTCGAAGTAAACTTCGGAGTGACTTTGGAGTGACTTTGGAGTGACTTTGAAGTGACTTTGGAGTCACTTCAGAGTCACTTCGAAGTTCACTCTGAAGATCAGCATAGACTTCAAAGACACTCCGGAGCTATTTTGCACAGACTTCGAAGTGACTTCGAAATGACTTTGAAATGACTTCGAAGCTTAGGTTTTGGGGCTCCCCCCCAAAGGTGCCCCCTCCCTCTAGCCTCCTCTAGACCCCATTGCCAAGCTAACATGGAAACAGGCTCCCTTTAATCTGGATTTTCTGGCTGAAGACACCATTGTAGACCCCATTAATTGGGTCTACAGAAAATCCGGATTAAATGCCAAAAAGTACCCATATGACCTGGATTTCCCCAGTGGCAGTGGAAACAATCAGGTCCCAAATGGGTGCCATGGTGGATATGGGGTCATCCAGCTCACACCCATATGGGTCCTTAATGGGTGCAAAAATGGTACTTTCTGACAATGGAAAAACACATTATTTGTACAAATATTTGATTCGTATTTGAAGATACGAATGTCGGCAACATTCGTATGTGTCCGGGCTCATCCGTATGCATTCGTACGCATCCTATTTTTGTCCCGTACAAATGTGTACGGATATGAAAAAGATGTGTACAGATACGTGTGTAATGCATACGAATCCATACAGATGCAAACGTCCAAATAATTTGTATGAATGATTCTAAAGATTCACAGTTCGTTCAAATGTTAAAAAAACAAATGTACAGACATTCAATTCAAATTCAGATGTCTGAATTTGAACAAATTCTATTGAATTTTGAATGTTTCAAATATTCTTGCACATACCTACTCGTGAATATCAACATCTCTAGGAATTCATAGGAATTTTCAATGTGCCAAATATTTATGCACTTCCCTACATGTGATTCGTGAATAACTGTTAGGTGGTGGGTTTTTCCTTGGAGTTGCTTTTCCTTGGTGACAGCTTCCTATTGAGCTGATACGTCCATTTTCCTCTGGAGGTCTTCTTTATCCATTACCTTTTGGAGGCTGTTCTTTGGTAAGCTGAAGTGCCAATCCATCCTGGACATTGGGAAACTGAATAATTCCTCTTTACCTAAGTGCTGGGAAATGTTAGAGGGATTAGGTGTTGCTGGAAGAGGGGTGAAGCTAGTCCTCTTTGTTCACTCTCAATTTGTTTCCTGTGTGGAGTTTTGACATTTTGTTGTTGAGTTGTCCATAGATGGGGTCCATGTCCTTAGGTCTATTGATAACCATTGCCTAAGTCCCAGGCTTCTGGAAAGTATTTTGTTCTCTTTGATTTCGTGGGTTCTATTATTTTTACATCTTCTTTATCCATGTGAAGAGCAACTAAAAATTTTACCTTTTTTTTTTAAAAAAAATCTATTTTGGGTAGAAGGAAAATGGCATCCTATTTGGCAGGGACTGTATAATTGGCGGCTAAGCAGATACTCTGAACTAGAACTTAGCACATTGGCTGACTTAGTTGTAGTGATTAGGGAGGCGCACTAATTTTTTTGGCATTTTATTTGAAACAAATCAAATGTTCAAAAATCGGTATTCATACGAATACTGTATTTTCTGGCGTATAAGACTACTTTTTAACCCAGGAAAATCTTCTCAAAAGTCGGGGGTCGTCTTATACGCCGGGTGTTGTCTTCTTATATGGCGAGTATATCCCAAACTCTATATTTTAACTGGAAAGTTGGGGGTCGTCTTATACTCCCAGTCGTCTTATACGCCGGAAAATACGGTAGATCACATTCAAATGTGGTATAATTCTGTTTGATATGAATCTATTTTACATATTCATACAAATATTCTATACGTATTGAATACGAATGAATACATATCAGATACAAATAGATATGTATCTGATATGAACACATATCTGATACAAACAGATGTGTATCTAATACGAACAAATACATATCTGACATGAATAGATACATATTTGATACAAACAGATACATATCTGATATGAACAAATATTTATCTGATATGATTAGATACGTATCTAATATGATTATATACATATGTGGTACAAACGCATACATATCTGATAAGAATAAATATTTATCTGGTATGAATGGATACATGTCTGATATGAACAAATATGTATCTGATACAATTAGATACATATCTGATACAAATAGGTATATATTTGATACAAACAGATACATATCTTATCTGAGCAATATTTATCTGATATGAATGGATACATATCTGATATGAACAAATATGTATCTGATACAAATAGACACATATCTGATACAAATAAATAGGTATCTGATATGTTTCCCCAGCTTAACAAATGTGCGAACTATTCATATGAATGTCTGGAAACATTTATATTTGTTTGAATGTTAGCATACAAGTATCATAACATTTGATTCAAGTTTGAATGTCCAAATTCAGCCTATTTTGAATGTTATGAATACTCGTGTACATCTCTAGCAATGGTACCTCCACCTTATTCCTGAAATGGAACAGAAAGAGATGTATATTCTGAGCGGTGAGGCTTTCTTGTGATGGCATCAGCCCCTTGGGAACGAGGTTACCACAAGCTCTGTGCTCCTCTTCTGATGCTTAATGATTAAGTTTGCCAGCACAAGGGCCTTTGAAGCATTGAGCATCCACAGCAAGCAAGCACCCGTTTCATGCTTGCTCCTGTTTCTTTTCTTTTTTTCTTTTTGCTTTGGGAGTTATGTCACTGCCCCTGGCAGCAGCAGCAGCAGCAGCAGCAGGCGCCTGCCACGACCTACTTTAAGCAAACCCACCTTGCTTGTTGTCTCTTTCCCACATAAGAGTCATGAAAACAAAACAAAACAAAAATGCCCCAGAGTTAATGTCAGGTTAATTGGCTGCTCCTCTAATCTCCCGAGCTTCTGAGGATAGAATTGGATTGGCGCAGGGGAAGGAAGGAACCACATGAATCAGTTCATAAACCTAATGTGAAGAACGCAGCAAAGCGTTAGAGCTATAAAGAGGGCCTGTGGAGCCACCCCGCCACGCCACTAGGTGGTGGTTTTGTGAGACCCACAGCTCTGTGGCGCTTGGCAGCCGTAACAAATGAATCTGTGCTTCAGTATAGCTGCAAAGTGCAAAGCCGGTACTGTGAGACCTTCAGCTGTAAATTAAGTATCAATCATCCCTCATACTGTGTGTAGAGAGTCTGACTCACTCTGGCTTTCCTCAAAGGCAGTGAGAAGCAAGCAGAAGGCCATTCAACCCCAGGATGGGTCTGGCATGTGGGTGGACTACCCTGGGCTTGCTGGGAGGGTCACAGCCTGGGCAGACTCACTCTGAAGAGTCCTGTCCTTCTTAGATGTTTACCTTCAGATGTGCAGGGATCTATCTATCTATCTATCTATCTATCTATCTATCTATCTATCTATCTATCTATCTATCTATCTATCTATCTATCTATCTATCTATCTATCTATCTATCTATCTATCTATCTATCTATCTATCTATCTATCTGCTGGCTGGCTGGCTGGCTGGCTGGCTGGCTGGCTGGCTGGCTGGATGGATGGATGGATGGATGGATGGATGGATGGATGGATGGATGGATGGATGGATGGATGGCTTATTTGATCTAGTGCAGGGGTAGGCAAACCACGGCTCAGGAGCCACATGCGGCTCTTTGGCCCCTTGATTGTGGCTCTTCCAGCTTAGGAGTACCCTAATTAAGTTAATAACAGTGTACCTACCTATATAGTTTAAGTTTTAAAAGTTTGGCTCTCAAAAGAAATTTCAATCATTGTACTGTTGATATTTGGCTCTTTTGACTAATGAGTTTGCGATCCCTGGTCTAGTGGTTAGGGAGCCAGACTCTTCTCTGGGAATACTGGGTTTGATTCTGCCCTCCCCATGAAGCCAACTGGGTGACCTTGGGCTAGTCACAGCTCTCTTCTGAGCTCTCACAGCCCCACCTACCTCCCAGTGTGTTCTGTTGTGGGGAGAAGACTAGAAAAGCTTTGTCAGCCGCTTTGAGTCCCCTTAAATGGATGAGAAAAGCAGGGTAGAAAAGCCAACTCTTATTATTATTTTTATATCACCCTACCCTGGCCCCCTAGAATCATGTCCTGTGCCAGCAGCAACCCTGCATCATAAATTGCAGTAGCCAAAACACTGGATCCCAGGTATCTGTTGTGTACTGGTGCACAATGGCTGCACAGTGAAGTCCTGTGGTAGAGAGTCTCACTTGCCTTTGGGAACTGAAGAGCCATTGTGTAGGGTGTGAGTTCTCCACTGTGTGGAGAGGATGGAATTTTCAAACATCTAGAGGGTTGAAGACAAAACTGCTAAGCATCCCTGGGACAAGCAAGGAGGAGGCCCCAGTCTGGTCCTGAACAGACATGCTTCTTAGACCTGGACCAGTTGTTTACCCAAGGAGCAAAGAAAGGCACTGCTATGCAAAGCCAGACCATCTGTCTTTGTGCAGCCAACCATGCCCCACCATTGCTCAGCCTCAGGTCAGGGTGCCAACGGCAGGCAAGGGATCTCTGGTTATCAAGGTACAGACATTTATGTAGGCCAGAGGCCACAGCTACCTGGAGACAGCCAACTTCTCCAAGGTACTGAGGGCCTTTCGTTTTCTGGTTCTAGAAAACAGGAGGCTAACTGATGTATGGATGTTCCAAAGAAAGGTTAGCATTTGGGACTCCTTGGAAAAGTCCAAGCAATCAATGAGATTTATGTGTCTCTTAAATGTCCTAGAAGGATAAAATGATAAAAACTGTAAGAAGAACATGGCTTGGAAGTGGGCTTCAACATTTGTCCCACCTGGCTAAACTTTCAGCATAACTAAAACAGAAGCAGGAGATAACCAGGGCAGAGACCAAACATGGGTTTGGGTTTCTCTTTGATCTTATCCAAAACTGATTCTCATACACAGAGAATTGAAACTCTGTTGTTTGCTAGGATCCAAATGAGGCTTCTACCGAACATCTCAGCGCCTTGTGATCCTGATTTGCAAGGTGCTGCTGGACTGACATTAGAATAAGGACACAAGAACAGTGTCCCTAAGGGAGACATTCCAGAGGGAGACATGGCAAGGGGATCCCCCTGTGCTAGGGGATAGCCAGTCTCAGTCCCATGACGAGCAGTTTTGATCCTACCCGGTAGATGGGAGTCATGACATGCCTACCTGTGCAGGTGCATATGCACACACAAATGCATTGACATACAGAAACAGTTTGGCAAGGAATCCTGAACTTGCCTTGAGCAACACAAGCTGTTACCTGTAGGTTTTATTTGTGATTCAGGAAAAGAGGGAGGACAAAGGCCCCCTTGTACGACAACTTCCCTCCGCTGTTTGATTTGCTCCCCTTCTGACAGTTGGCTCAGAACAACACGAACGTTTCTGGACCGCTGTGGAAATTTAAGAAGGTCGTCTAAGGCCCTAGGGGGAAGGGCTCTATAGGACTGTGGGTTCGTGGATTGAACTACAGACAGGTCAGGCCTTTCCCATTAGATAGAATGAGAAAAAGGCTTCGGGCGGAAGTCACAAAATGGCTCCTGTCCTGAGAGATTTGCGGGGAGGCGAATGACAAAGGTAGGATTCAAAATGGAGACCTTTGCTCCTTACTATGGATATGCATAAATTGTTTTTGGTGGGGTTGATTTGTATTGAATTGAATACAAGAAAATTCTTATTCATTCGAATAGATCCCCTTCGAATGTGGTAAGATTAGAATTTGATACACATGTTCAATATGAATTCAATTCGAATCCCTGCTACAAATTGCATACAAATCCTCTACATATCCCTTAAGAAGCCCATACAAATCCCTTGTGTACCTGATAGGTATTCCCCAAATATATGCTCTGAACGTGTCAAATCTGCCCTGAATCCACTTTGAAACTACTCTCAATCCACCTCGAATCCACTCCGGATCCGTTGCAGATGTGATTGGCGCAGCCGCTTTCCCACCTCCCCAGGTTCACGAATGTAATGAAGCTTCATAGAAATGTTCCAAAGCATTGGATTAGAATTCAAATGTCTCTCTTTGAATGTGCCAACATTTGATTCGGATTCAAATGTCCAAATTTGGACAAAATTGTACGAATTTTGAATGTCATGAATATTCGTGTACATCTTTACCTCAGGCTTGTACTGAGGAGGGAAGGGAAAAGAAGGAGAAGGAGAAGGAGAAGGAGAGAGTTGGCTTTTCTACCCTGCTTTTCTCACCCATTTAAGGGGACTCAAAGCAGCTGACAAAGCTCTTCTATTCTTTTTCCACAACAGAACACCCTGTGAGGTAGGTGGGGCTGTGATATCTCAGAAGAGAGCTGTGACTAGCCCAAGGTCACCCAGCTGGATTCATGGGGGAGGGTGGAATCAAACCCAGTATTCCCAGATAAGAGTCCGGATCCCTAACCACTAGACCAAACTGGCTCACTTCTCCCCATGAGTGACTCTGACCTCAATCACACCCCCTCACACAGCAGCAGTAGCACCGAAGCTGAGGAACTTTTGTTCCTCAGCTTCAAAGCTTCCAAATGGCCCTGGTTTTGGAGACACAGAGGTGGTTTTGGAAGACGGCCATTTTCTGTGCCGGGGAAATAGGAGTGGAGGACACGAGGCACTTACCTGACAATCTTACCTGTTTCCTGACAATCATTCACTCATAAGAGCTTAAATAAGGTCAGATGGGAATATTAAGGCACTTGGTTATTAATAGAAAATAAGTTAATCAGGAAGTAATATAATGGACTCATACTCTGAATAGTGTGTGATAATAAATGTGAAGTGTAATTAGATCTTCTTTTTATGTATTATTGACTGTACCTTGTTACAGTGGGTGAACTCTTTAAAAAAAAGTTTTCTAGATAATTAGTTTGATTTATTCGGAAGAAGACAGACATTACTGTACACTGTAAAAGGGGTTTTGAAGGAACAATTTGATAGCTTTTATGCAGATCATATATATATATATACTGGTTTTTTCTGGGCATTATGGCTAATTTGGATTGTCCCAGTAGACAACTCATATAATTCAATGTTATCTTTGGCTGCCTTCAGATGGTGGCTAGATATATTGCTAGGAAGCAGTAATGCACAGTATTGCCTCTGTGCTGTTTGGTTCCTAGTGAGACAGCACTGCGGCCAAATACTCAGAAGTATGTGTGCCCATCACTGCACATGCGCAGCTGTCAGATTCGCCCTCCATGCATCTCTGGTGGGCAGAATAACAATCACTGCTCTCTCCTCAAGGTGAGTCAAAGCACTATTGTTGGAAAATCTGCAACCAGTGCTGAGTTTTCCAGCAAGCGAGTTTAGCACATGTTGGGGGGGGGGGAGTAGAGCTATGGTGGGGTTAGCATAGGTATGGATGACAACCCCACTATAGCAGCATCAAATTGCTGCTATGTTCCCCTTGTCTAGGGCCTATTCGCACTTGGCCTTTTTCTGGAGTATATCTCAGGATAGGGGTCTGTGGTCCACATGCTAATGCAGACTCTAGCAGACCTCACTTTGGGCCTGCTGAAGCCGGCACTAGCATATGGGCAGCAAGTCCCTATTCCAGGATATATTCCAGAATAAAGCCAAGTGCGAATAGGCTCCAAGACAGGACCTAATTTGCCTGTCTGTCTGTCTGTCTGTTTCTATCCTACCCTATACTACACCATCTCCAGGTGGTTTAGGCTATTTTACCCCCATAGCTGGGATGATCCATTGAGCTTCAATAGCTGAGCAGGAATTCGGATGGAGAGTCTCTTTCATTCTGGCCTAGGGCACATAACAAGTACATCACCAAAGGGCCTTTATAACTTTATAATTTTCACAGCATATTTTTCAGGCTTTAATTTTTCTATATATTTTTACAGTGCTTTATATATATATATACACACACCCACATATAATATTCATTTATTACCTAGCTGACCCTTATGACCTTTTTAAAGCAAGAACCATGATTCTGAAGACCAGCAATGTTTCAGCCATAACTGTATTGCTGATTAAATTTATGCGTCACTTTACCGTGCAACCTCTTTGGTCTAGTGGTTAGGGAGCCAAACTCTTATCTGGGAATACCGGGTTCAATTTTGCCCTCCTCCATGAAGCCAGCTGGGTGACCTTGGGCTAGTCACAGCTCTCTTCTGAGCTCTTACAGCCGCACCTACCTCACAGCGTGTCTGTTGTGGGAAGAAGAATAGAAAAGCTTTGTCAGCCGCTTTGAGTCCCCTTAAAAGGGTGAGAAAAGTGGGGTAGAAAAGCCATCCTGAGAGTGAGTCTTCTTCTTCTTCTTCTTCTCTTGATAGGGATGTGCACAAATGGGCTTTTTTGCATTCAATTTGTATCCAATTGGGTGTAAGAAAATTTGTATTCATTCAAATAGATCCCCTTCAAATTTAGTAGGATTCTATTCAATACAAATGTCTTTGTACAAATTTGTACGAATATGCAATACAAACGCATACGTATTCAGTATTTATTTATTTTATTTAATACATTTATATCCCACTCTTCACCAAATGGTTCCAGGGTAGCTTACAATAAGAATAAAACATATATTAGAAATATATCTAATTAAAAATATCACCTCTCCCTCCCTCCCTCCCACATCCACCTGCCATCCCTAACAGGACAGCACCCCGAGGAAGCTATTTAGATGGCAAAAGCCTAGTTGAAAAGATATGCTTTCGCCAGGTGCTAAAAAGTATACAGTGTAGGTGCCTGACAAACCTCAAGAGGGAGGCTGTTCCAAAGTCTAGGGGCCACCACAGAGAAGGCCCTCTTGTATGTCCCTATGCCTCGTACCTCTGCAAAAGAAGGAACTACAAGATATGTATCTGATACAAATCCCATAACATATCTGCTCTGAAAGCATCAAATTCCCCCTGAATCCACTTTGAATCTGCTCTCAAACCATGTTGAATGCACTCTGAATCCATTGCCGATGTGACTGGTGCAGCCGTTTCCCACTTCCCCGTTTCACAAATGTTCTGAAGCATTTGTATGGATACCAATGTCAATGTACAAATGTTGTAACGTTAGATTCATATACGAATGTCTGAATCCCTTGCATTGTCCCATTCCATCAGATATAGGTCTGCATACTTTCTCAGATCTCATTGTTGCCGTCAACCATTTCAACTCTTTGAAGCCCTCTGGGTGGATTACACGATCCTTTGAAACCCAATGGTGGATAACGGAGGATTTAGAGCGGATTGTATGGATATACGGTGCTATTTTCCTTCCATTGGCTGCCTTTCCCCCATGTTCTGATCTGTCTTTTCTTCTGATTTTAAGGAAAAGACTTTGATGTTTTACACTGGAAACTCATGGACACTTCCACCTTTGCTACAGCTTTCTATTCCTTCCCATTTATGTTCACTGCAACAAGAAAAAAATTGATTGAGCAGGGATCCTTCAACCTTGGACCTTTTTCCACTAGGGCTTAGAACCCTTCTAAGACCCAATTAGGAACCCGATTAGTGCCTGATTGGTACCAGTTGGGAAGGCTCTGGCCCCACCTGGGCTCCATTGAAGATCCCATCTGCAAGGCCCTGAACCCACAAGGGCAGGGGAAATCTGGATTTAATAGGTCCTTCAGGCCCTTAAATCTGGACTTCGTGTGGACCTGATTAAAGGTGTCTGCAATGGGATCTTCAGGCATCATCAAGATCCGGATCTCCAGGAGGACCCCATCTCAAAGATCTGGATCTTTGACTGTGCATGGAAAATGGGGGCTTGTGTTCTTGGATGAAGGTAAAACACGATCAGGCCTTCTGGTTGTGCAGAATGCATCCACAGCATGAGGACAGCAAACAGAAGAACATGCTTCTTGGATTCTATGGAAACTTCTGTGTGGTGGGGCACCCTGGCTTCTGCCACAGGGAGTGCTCATAGTTGACTATGCCAGGGATAGAGAGTAAGGAGGTGGAGTGCACCAGTGGCTGTCCGCATTTCAGTAGCCCTATCCTGGCCCACCTCTGGAGCAGGAGAATGGAAGTTCCCTTGCTTTATATTGCAGGCCAGGGGGGCTCCTATTTCCGTGACCTGGCAAAATGTAGTTGACCCATTCTGCCACATGGCAGCTTCTGGAACTGAATATAGCTTAGGAATGCTTGGGAGACCACTTTAAAGTGGTATCCTCATGGAGTGCTGCTGGGAAGCACTCCAGGCAAGATGCTCATGTGTCCAACTCATTCCTGGGGAGAAGGCACCTCCCAGGGAACATATCTGTATGCAGATGCAGCACGCTTGGTAGACCACTGGTAGGTTCAAAAGGCCTTGTAGAAGCTGCATTATGAGTTCCATAGGAAGCTTTGCAGAATGACTCTGGTTTTCCCAACTGCTGCAACAACAATGATGAACAGCTTTTGTTCCATCTGTCTTGAACAGACAATCATCACTGTGCAATGTGTGGTCATGTTACCAAAGTGTCACCTATGGAAAAGTAGGGCTTAAGGGAAGCTTGAAGATCCAGTTTACGAGTATGTACCTATGGCCCTAGAGAGGCCAAATCACATAACTGCAGTTTTGCAGGATTGCATTACATGAGAGATACTATATGAGAAAAACTGAAGTCACCGCTTGAAGGTTTTCTTGCACACCTCACCATGGAAAAAGTTTTTTCTACTTCTATTTCTGTGCCACCCTTCAATTGGAAGGATCTCAGAGCAGTGCAAATTCTTCCCAAAACAAAACTGAAAAAAAAAACCCCATTAATATTAGAGTGGAAACCCTAGACCTTTCTGCTCAGTGCAGATTTTCCCACAGAGGACTGGTCCAAACCAAGCAACCCAGTTTATGATGGACTGGGCTGCAGGTGGCCTAAACCAAGGGCTGCTCACTTTTTTGGAGATACCCTGAATTGACACATAACCATGGAGTTCCTGGCCTCCAAAGTTGTCAACTGAGGCTGTTTTGACTGAGCCCCCAGAAGCAGTGCAGAGAAGCAAGATGTCTGGTATGCCAGCTGGAATGTTGCATGCCGTGCTTGCAAGTGAACCAGATCTGGGCAACGCACCATCTTCGCCCTGCAGTCTGCTCCAGTGTTCCATCTGAAGCTGATAAGGTGTCCTACTGGAAGGTGTGGTCTCCCAGTACACCGCTTTGCAGTGCACACGAGACATTTCAGAGCTCCCCTTCGGCCAGCCTTAAAACCAGAAAGGGCCACTGAAAGGGCCATTGAAACCAACCCATAAAATGGTAATAACTCCAGACCAGAGATGTGCATGAATTTTTTTTTGACATTCTATTCGAATCAAATCAAATACCCCAAAATCCTATTCAATTCAAATATTTTAAATTTGAATTCAACAAGATTTGATTCGAATTTACCAAATTCAATTCTATTCATTTGGATTTTTGATCAGAATCTGCACATTTGAATGCCGACAACATTCGTATGCGCACGTATGCATCTTCCCCACATCCATACCCATCCATACACATCCGTATCCATCCCGTAGTTATCCTGTATGCGACCCGTTTCCGTCCCATATGGATCCGTACAAATGCGTACGGATGCGGGAAACATGCAGATCTTCTAAGTACGCATCATGTACGAACCCGTACACATACGAATGTCTGGATAATTTGAACAAAAAGATCAGAAATTCAACATTCAATTCGAATGTTTACATTCAAATTTCAGGACATTTGTTTCGAGTTTGAACGTCGACATTTGGCACTTTCGATCAAATTGTGATTGCCTACAAATATTTGTGCTCATCCCTACTCCAGAGTGTCCTTATTGCTTTGGAAGGAAAAGAAGCAAAAGGGAGATATGATTCATATTTCTGGAGGGAGGACATTATCTGGGTGGTAGCGGGGGCACAGCAGAGAAATTCCTGTTTCTTGTAACAACACTACAAGAGACAGGGTTTCTTTGCAGCTCTTGGACCATAAGTCTGCACGCAATGAGACAGAGAGTTCTTCAAACACCTAAGCTCCAAGCATCTTAAATTATAGGAGTATAGCTGAATATTTTTCTTACATTTTTTCCCTTCTTGCAGTAACATCTAATATCCCCCACCTTTCTTTTCTAAGACTTGCCAAGCGCTGGCATCAGCTGCCTAGCCAGCTAGCTACAGGGGGCTTACAATACACAAATGCTCACATTCAAACCAAGGCGTTTGGATCTGGACCCGCACATGAGATTTCAAGCACGGCGAGAAGGTTTCTATTTCCTTTACTTAACTACTTCCCATTAATGAAAAGGAATATTGATGCAATGGTGCGGATGATTGCATGCAGAAAAAATGATATGTTTCTAATACCCATGATTGCTCATGTGCGTGGGATCCCCTAGGGGGACATATTCCTCCCACATGAACGTAATGAGCAGAAAGCTATGGCAAGAGCAAAGTGCACATGTACGACATTCTGTATATATTCTGGAAATCCAAGCCAGAAACAACAAAGAGTGCAAATTCATCAGTACCGCTCCACAGCCAGGCCATGGTTAAGTGGAACCGTTAAATCTTACCCCATTACTGCACTAACTGTCAGTATCCTGGAACAGGGTGGGACACAGGATATCTACCCTGTTCCAGCCCTGGCACCTGTCATCAAAAGCTGCCCAGCCTTTGAAGGCCAGGAACGTTTCTTTCCTGGACTTTGGCGTTTCCAGCTCGGCTCTTTTCAGGGGCCTGTTCACTTCTGGTGCTACGTCCTGTTTTACCTTCAGTTGGGACCCTGATATCCCAGAAAAGAGAGAAGAGGAGGAGTTGGCTTTTCCACCCCACTTTTCTCACCCATAAAGCTGCTGACAAACCTTCTGTTCTTCTCCCCACAACAGACACCCTGTGAGGCAGGTGGGGCTGTGGGAACTCAGAAAGAGAGCTGTGACTCGCCCAAGGCCACCCAACTGGCTTCAAGTAGGAAGAAGAAGGGTTGGCTTTAATGCCTCACGTTTCTCACCCTTAAGGGGGCTCAAAGCGGCTGATAAACCTTCTGTCCTTCTCCCCACAACAGAACACCTTGTGAGGTAGGTGGGCATGTGAGAGCTCAGAAGAGCGCTGTGACTAGCCCGAAGTCACCCAACTGGCTTCATGGAGGAGTGCGGAATTAAACCCGGTATTCTCAGATGAGAGTCCAGCTCCCTAACTGCTAAACTGAACTGGCTCACATCTGGCCTACAGTTCTGGACCAAGGTCGAGGGATGCGCACAGATATTCGAAAATTTGAAAATTCAATTTGAATGTGTCCAATATTGACATTCGAACTCAAATTGGATTTTCAAATATCCAAATTTACACATTTGGATGAATTTTGGATTTTCAAAAATCCGATACGGATTTTTTAATAATTAGAATGAACGGATTCATATCTATCGTATACGAATATGCATGAAAATTATACATGTTTGCGCATATAATGCAGGATGAAAATGGAATGCATACGGGATGCATAAGGGATTTCAAAAGTCTGGATTTTTGAAATTCAAATTGAATTGAATTTTTGAATATTTGATTCAAATCCAATTTGAATGCAAATAATCCATTTGGGCACATGCCTCCTAAGGACATGCATGCTAGTCCACCTCTTCAATGAGCCTGCTTGGAGGGGGCAGAGCCTCCCTTATTCAATACCACCAAACAGAGGAGAGCCTCCTGGACCCTTTCCTAGCACAGGGCCTTCAAGGATATGCAGTTCAGGAGGAAGGACCTCCAGGCTAACAGTATGGCAGTCAGAGGTATCAAAGTGCAATTGGAATCACTGTATATCTTCACATCCCTGCTCAGCCATGAAACCCCCTGGGTAACCTTGGGTCAGAAGTTGTATCTCAGTGTATGGGGTCACTGTGAACATAGAAAGCCAAGTAGTGCGGGTGGCCTTTGTCGGGGTCAGGGTCAGGGCTAGGGCTAGGGCTAGGGCTAGGGCTAGGTTTCTATGAGGACAAGCAGGAGGCAAGTATCATCTTCGTGTTTGTCGGGGTCAGGGTCGGGGCTAGGGCCAGGGCCAGGGTCAGGGTCAGGGCTAGGGCTAGGGCTAGGGCTAGGGCTAGGGCTAGGTTTCTATGAGGACAAGCAGGAGGCAAGTATCATCTTCGTGTTTGTCGGGGTCAGGGTCAGGGCTAGGGCTAGGGTCAGGGCTACGGCTACGGCTAGGGCTTGGGCTTGGGCTAGGGCTAGGGCTAGGGCTAGGGCTAGGGCTAGGTTTCTATGAGGACAAGCAGGAGGCAAGTATCATCTTCGTGTTTGTCGGGGTCAGGGTCAGGGCTAGGGCTAGGGTCAGGGCTACGTCTACGGCTAGGGCTTGGGCTAGGGCTAGGGCTAGGGCTAGGGCTAGGGCTAGGGCTAGGGTCAGGGCTAGGGCTAGGTTTCTATGAGGACAAGCAGGAGGCAAGTATCATCTTCGTGTTTGTCGGGGTCAGGGTCAGGGCTAGGGCTAGGGTCAGGGCTACGGCTACGGCTAGGGCTAGGGCTAGGGCTAGGGCTAGGGCTAGGGCTAGGTTTCTATGAGGACAAGCAGGAGGCAAGTATCATCTTCGTGTTTGTCGGGGTCAGGGTCAGGGCTAGGGCTAGGGTCAGGGCTACGGCTACGGCTAGGGCTTGGGCTAGGGCTAGGGCTAGGGCTAGGGCTAGGTTTCTATGAGGACAAGCAGGAGGCAAGTATCATCTTCGTGTTTGTCGGGGTCAGGGTCAGGGTCAGGGCTAGGGCTAGGGTCAGGGCTCCGGCTACGGCTACGGCTTGGGCTTGGGCTAGGGCTAGGGCTAGGTTTCTATGAGGACAAGCAGGAGGCAAGTATCATCTTCGTGTTTTCAAAAGCCAGGGCTAGTTAATCCTCTGTGGCACCCAAACCTGGCAAGCATTGAACTGCTTTCCTTGCTTGAGGAGAAGATCCTTGCACTGCCTTCCCCATCTACTGGGTACCATACAATCCCCATTCATTAGCAGCTGCCACTCCCTGTCACCTTCCTGGCCAGGAGTGTCACTCCATTGTGAATGCCCAATAGCATGTTGCAACCTTTGGCCTCCTCCAAACAGCATAGGAAGCTGGTACCATGTCTTTTCATCCCTATCCATTGACCTAGCTGGCTGGGACTGTTGGGTTGGAATTAGGGTTGTGCACGAATATTCGTAGGCATTTGGAATCTGATCGAATGTGCCGAATTTCAACATTCAAACTCAGATAGAATGTCCCAAAATTCAAATGTAATTGAAATCGAATTCTGAACTTTGGATCTGTTTGTTTGAATTATCTGGATGTTCATATGTGTACGGTTCATACATGATGCATACTTGAAGATCCGCATCTTTCCCGCATCCGCACACATTTGTATGGATCTGTACAGGACAAAAACGGGTTGCATACGGGATAACTATGGGATGCATACGGAGATACACGGATGCGTATAGATGCATACGGATGTGGGGAAGATGCGTACATGTGCATACAAATGTTGTCAACATTCGTATGCAGATTCGAATGAAAAATCCGAATGAATAGATTTGAGTTTGGTAAATAAAAATCAAATCTTGTTAAATTCGAATGTAAAAGATTTGAATCGAATCAGATCTTTGGGGATTCGATTCAATTCGAATAGAATGTCAAAAAAATATTCGTGCACATCTCTAGTTGGAATCCACTGGCAAGCAGCTGGCTTCAAGTTTCATCATCTTGTTCTGCTAGCCATGAATGGGCTTTCATTTGGATAGCTATCCTTCAAGTCCTGCCATTCTCCTAATCAGGGAAGGTTATCCCCTTCCACAAACATGGAAGCTCCTCCTCTAGAGGAGGAATCGCAGTGTCCAAATCTTGCATCCCTGCCTTTTTGACCGTGGCAGCCGCAAGCCAAATTTAGGCGAACACCCAGCCGCTCCCATCACAGTGGAAGTCACCTTTCCAGAACGGAGGTTTATTTTCTCAGCCACAAAATTATGAATTCGCATACCTAGGTGTTGAAACACACCCTGCTGGATTTATTCACTCTCCTCCTGGTCTTGTTTACGTAAGATTCGGCTGCATACATAAGGTTCCACCAACACCAGAAGATTCCCAACCTGTTCACTCCCCCCCCCAACCTCTCATTGGCTTGCTGTGCTTTCTGGTCCCCCCCCCCCCACTTTTACTACAGAAAACCTTTGCTTGGATGTATCTGGATGGCAGAAGCTTCACAGACCAGGGACCTGTCCCGTCTCGTTCTGGAGGAAGAGAATGATTCATTAGATACAGAGCATTATATCCATTTTGTTTTCCTTCTAAAATCCCACGAGCAAACAGTGTTTTCTTCCCCACCCTGTTCTGGCATTGCCAATCTGCTCAGAAACCACAACTTGCTGCCAGCATGCATCCGTCTCTCCGCACTCAAGTGACACGGGCGGAAATGGCAGCAGACACAGGAGAGGAGAGGCTGGCAAAGAATCAGTGAATGTCCCGACTGTGGCCAACAGGCTATGAACCCCAGTGCCCTGGGTCATGTCCTCTAGAGTGCTAAAAGAGGGGGGGAAAAGGTGAATGAGGAGGAGGAGGATGAAAGGAAGGAGAAGGAGAGGAAGAAGAGGGTGAGGAAGGGAGGAGAGGAAGAAGGAGGAGGAGAAGAGGAGGGGAGGAAGGAGAAGGAGAAGGGGAGGAAGGAGAGGAGAGGAGAGGAGGAAGAAGAGGAATTAGAGTTTATTTTTATGCCTCACTTTTCTCACCCTTTAGGGGATGCAAGGTGGCTGACAAACCTTCTGTTCTTCTCCCACACAGACACCCTGTGAGGCCAGTGGGGCTGTGAGAGCTCAGAAATGAAGCCTATGCACTATGGGACAGTAGGACCAGTCCAGCTGATGGAACCACTCTAGCCTGGACCACTCTAGCTGTACTGAGCCAAGAAAGGTGACTCTGGAAACATTCTCAGAGTCAGGGCCTAGCTAAGCACTAGGATGTGCTTAGGGCCATCTGCTGGGACTCGAGAGCAGGAGAAGGTTTGTCCTTGTCTCTGCTTGAGATGCCCATGAGCATTTGGTGGGCCACTGTGTGCGACAGGATGCTGGACTAGATGGGCTGTGGCCTGATCCAGCAGGGCTTCTCTTATGTTCTTATGTATCAGATGTCCACACTTTGTGACACCCAGTGGACCTGAAATTCACCCGGCGCTTGCTAAGTGCTGGGTATGTGTGATGGCTACATTCATGTCTCCTTGGCAACAGGCATGTATGGCACTGTTGCTAAGGTGACTGGGCAATGTGGCATGCAGACACAACTTTGCCACCTTGCCCCATGTTCCACTCACCCAGAAGAGGTGCAAAAAGAGCATGTGGGGCTATGCAAACCTCACAGCTAGCATAGCTGTGTGGAGCCAGTTTCGTCTAGTGGTCAGGGAGCTGGACTGTTATCTGGGAATACTGGGTTTGATTCCGCACTCCTCCATGAAGCCAGCTGGGTGACCTTGGGCGAGTCACAGCTCTCTGCTGAGCTAACACAGCCCCACCTACCCCACAGGGTGTTCTGTTGTGGGGAGAAGAACAGAAGGTTTGTCAGCTGCTTTGAGTCCCCTCAAATGGGTGAGAAAAATGGGGAATAAAAGTCAACTCTTCTTCTTCTTCTACACTCAGGGGACATCGGGGCATGAGCAGACCCACTTCTGGGATAGATACATTTCTGTAAAGTGCATACACTCCACACTGTCCCAGCAGAGAAAGTGCGGAAAGACCCACAGATAAGTGACTGAACAACAGTGAAACTGGAAGAGGAAAGTGTATATTTATGGAAATCTATGTGTACAGAAAATCATTCAGCATAGTTGCTGAAAATTTCGCTTGAAATAGATTCCTTGTCTATCCCTACTCGACTGAGCTCAGACAACATTCTGGGATTATCATAGTATGCATTTCTCTGCCTTCTCTCTCTCTTTTGTGCTGCCCATCGAACTGTGAGCGCTTCTCCCTTTCCCTATCTATGCAAAACAACCTCACCAGAATGGTGGTTCTGCGCTCCCACACTCTTAGTAGTCAAACCAGACATCTTTAGCAGTAGTCTAATAGGACTGATGAGATCCGTAGTCCAGAACTTCTAAGGAGATCTAGGATGATGAGCAGTAGTCCACCGAGTCCACAGGAAGAAGAGGGGATCTTTGTTTTTGCACGGGAACAGCTTGGGCCAAGCACTGGGCCAAGATTAGGGGTATGCTCAAATGCAATTTTCAACATTAGATTCAAATAAAATCGTATATTTGAATCTCCAAATTCATATGAATAGAGAGAAAATGAATGTATTAAAATTCAAACCAATTAAAATGCATTTGTATCTGCGTACAAATATTTGATACAAATGTATCCGTACGCGTCTGTACGTGTCTGTACGCATCCAGTATTCATCCTGTACATATTTGTACAGATGCATATGGATGTGAAAAAGATGCATACAGATATGTAAACGTATGAATGTCTAAATTATTTGTACGAATATTTCAAAATATTTGTATTCGTTCAAAAAATAAAAAAAACTAGTGTCTGGACATTCGATTCAAATTTAAATGCCCAAATTTGATCGAATAACAAATATTTTGAATATTCTTGCAAATCCCTACTGTAGATGAATACAGGTTACCTGCAGAGATGTGCTAAACCACTTCTTTTCCAACCAAGGCCCTTTCTGCGCTTGGCTTTTTTTCTGGAATGGATCTCAGGCTAATGTGGGGTTTTTTTGCATTCAAATTCGATTCAAATTGAATGTCAAAACATTCAGTTCAATTCAAATGTTTAGAATCTGAATGCAACAAAATCTGATTGGGACTGAATACATTTGAATCTATTCATTAGAATGTTAGATTCGAATCGGAATGTACATATGACAGATTCGTATGTGTCATGCGTATCTGTACATATTTGGTACGCTAATGCATACAGATACGTATGGGTATATTTGTATCTGTACATACGTATCTGTACATTTGAATGTTTCTGAATCATTCAAACAAATGTTTCAGAACATTTGAAATTTGTTCAAATGCTTAAATTTGAATGTGTAGACATTCTATCAAATTCAATCAAATTGCAAATAAGAACATAAGAGAGGCCCTGCTGGATCAGGCCACAGCCCATCCAGTCCAGCATTCTGTCGCACACAGTGGCCCGTCAAATGCTCATGGGCATCTCAAACAGCGACAAGGACAAACCTTTTCCTGCTCTTGAATCCCAGCAAATGGCATTAGAAGTGTCCTGCTTCTACCACCACCCGTCCCAGCCTGAAAAATGTACCTAGGCATTCATTCTAGTATCCATTGATACCTCTGTCATCCATAAATTTGTCTAACCCTACCTTAAAGCCATCCAGACTGGTAGCTGTCAGCACCTCTTCCGGCAGCACATTACATAAACCGATGACCCTTTGGGTGAAGAAATACTTCCCCTTGCTGGATCCAGCTCTCCTACCATCAGCTTCATAGATGCCCCCTGGTTCTAATGTTGTGTGATAGAGAAAAGAAGTTTTCTATACCATTTTATATACTTCAATCAGGTCCCCTCTTAAACATCGTCTCTCCAGACTGAAGAGGCCTAGATGTTGCAGCCTGATTTCAATCATTCTGGTTGCCCTTCTCTGCACCTTCTCTAGTTCCACAATATCCTTTTTGAGGTGTAGATAGTTAATAAGGAAGATGAAGCATTTGATAAAATAATAAGAAAAGTGAGGAAGAGTGAAAAAGGTATTGCAGGAATTATATATAAGGGATTAATGACAGTGGGAGAGGAAATATATGAAGAAATAAGAGGAATATGGAACGATGATATAAGAATAAACAGAGAAGAAGTCAAAAAGGAAATACAGAGAATGGAAAAAATAAAATATGGACGAATATGGGAAACAAGAATGAACATAATACATAAATGGTACAGAACACCAATACAATTGTCGCACTTCTTTCCAAATGTAACTGAAGAATGCTGGCATGGATGTCAGGAAAGAGGAATATTTATACATATGATTTGGCATTGTCAGAGAGTTCAGGTGTTTTGGAAGGAAGTAGAAAACATGATCAATAATATATACGCACTTAATATTAATTTAAATGAAAGGATAGTAATATTTCAATTGGATTTGGAGAATATAAGGCCAAAAGAGACTAGGGAAGTAGTTTGTTCCATACTTAGGACGGCTCAATTGGTAGTAGTAAATGGATGGAAGGATGCATCTAAATGGGAAATACAGAAACTGTATGAATATATAATAGCCTCGATTGCAGTAGAGGTTCGAGAATGTCGGGAAAATTTTGAGAATGATTTAGTAAAAATAAGAAGGTGCAAAAACAAATGGATGGAGGTTAAGAATTACCTGGAAGCGAGTGTCAGAAGTGAATTAGTCAAATTACAGTTAAGAATTGTATTCCAAATGTAACCCTTAGCTCACAAATGTTATGGAATATTCATTATTTAGGGGTGGGAGGGGGGTGGGGTGGGGGAAAAAAATAAGGGAAGAATGTATAAGGGCATAATTATGTAAAAATTTTATTGTAAGAAAAAATAATAAAAATAAATAAAAAAATATCCTTTTTGAGGTGTGGTGACCAGAATTGTACATAATATTCCAAATGTGGCCTCACCATAGATTTATAAGAGGCAAAAAGACACTTGCTGACTTATTTTCTATTCCCTTCTTAATTATTCCCAGCATTGAATTTGCTTTTTTTGCTGCTGCTGCACACTGGGTTGACACCTTCATTGAACCGTCCACCAAAACTCCAAGATCCCTTTTCCTGGTGTGTTTAGAAGATTCGTGCACATCCCTAGATAGGGGCCTGTTGTCTCCATGCAAATGCAAGCAGTGGCAGGTCCCAGCAAGGCCTTCCAAACTCTGCACTAGCATGCAGACAGCTGCAGGAAAAGGCCAAGTGAGGAAAGGGCCCAGGTTTAAATGGAACTGTGAGGTTGAAGTGATTTGAACTCAAACTAGAAACACTACCACTCGTCTGAGAGGTCTGATTCAAACTCAAGCCAAAGCAGGGGTGTTCGTCCAAACTGCTCAAACCGCCTGGTTCAGTTCAAACCGGTTCATGTTCAAACGTGGTTGCCCTTTAAAGCCGCTTTCCCCCATTAATTTTAAAAAACAAACTGGTTTGTGGTTTGAATTTGAATTGAGTTGAGCCTCAAACTGGGCTGAGCCATGTGGTTCAACTTGATTCAAACTGAACCACAGTTTTTGAGTTCATGCAGCTCTCTCATTACTTGTCATAGACTTTCCTGTTGTAGTGCATTTCTATCTCAAGTTTAGTAACACAGTTACCTTTCAGATAGTGTTGATATATATATAAACTAGCCCTATATACTTTCACTTATGTTGCATTATTTGGAGGCGCATAAGTGTTCTCTCCTGCACATCAGCACAAACAAGGACAAACCAGGACAGAGGGATTCTGAAGACACAGATTAGGGCTGTGAAGCTTCTAAGCCCAATAAAACCACTGGACTCATACAGAAATGCTGACTCTCTGTTCAGCAGGAGGGAAAGGAGGCAACAGTGGAAATTTTTCGATGGCATGACTGGCTCAGTGGAGATGGTTTCAAGAATAATTCGGGTGGGGGGTGGGGGGGAAGCAGGATGCTTCTAAGGCCATTTGCTGGGATTTGAGAGCAGGAGAAGGTTTGTCCTTGTCTCTGCTTGAGATGCCCCTGAGCATTCGGTGGACTACCATATGCGACAGGATGCTGGACTAGATCCCATCCCACCTCTAATCCATGTTTTAAAAAGTGCATTTTCTGACCCTTAATGTGTCTGTAGGTCAGTGATAGAGCAAGCAGCCTAGAAAGCAGAGGATCACTGGTTCGATACCCAGCCTGCATTCACATTCCAGAACCAGGTTTTGGTCCATTCCAGGCTGACACGAAATTTGGTAACAAGAAAGCAAAGTTTCCAACAGGAGCCTCCCTTTACCTCTGTCATCCATACAGAGCTTCCCCCATGAACCACGCCTGAGGGGAGTAATGAGAATGAGCAGGGCTTCTGGAAGAACATCTTTGCTTTGCTCTGGCTGGACTCTCCCCAGAACTGGAGATCGCTTTGTTCTTTATGGCCACCAAGAGCTGCAATCTCTAAGGGCACTGGCTGAGTTTGGCAGGGGAAGGTTGTTTTACACACCCCATAGCATTTCTCACATGGGGTCATGAATTGGTTCAGAGGAAGGAAACCTGTTAATAGCCTCAAATGAGTTGGGGGTATTTGAGAGATTGAACAATACTGTACAAGGGAGGCAAATCCCACACAGCTGCTCAAAGAAAAGGGGAATATACCCTTCCCTCCCCCTTCCTTCCTCCCTCCCTCCTCCCTCCCTCCCCTTTCCTTCCTTCCTTCCTCCCTCCCTCCCTCCCTCCCCCTTCCTTCCTTCCTTCCTCCCTCCCTCCCTCCCTCCCTCCCTCTGTGTTTCTCTCTGTGTGCGTTTAAATTAAGATGAAAAACAAGAAAAGCTTTCAAGTTTTTCTTATTAGCTCCATGGAATAAGAACATAAGAATTAACCCATTGGCTTGGACCCCTGACCCATCTAGCCCAAAAGTCTGCTCTCACGGGGGCAAAGGCACGGGGAAGCCCTCCAGTAGGACAAAAACGCACAGTCGCTCTGCTTGCAATCTCCCAGCACTTGGACTTTGGAGGCAGACCACCTCCTACCGCCATCAGGGCTCATGACAAAGAGCAATGGAAGCACCCCGCTGGAACAGACCTACAGACCTATGGCCCATCTAGACCCACACTCAACTCTCATAGTGGCCAAGCAGCTACACAGGAAGGGAGACCCACCAGCAGGACTTGAACACACAGCTTGCTCTGCTGGCAGTCTTAGGGCTAAGAGCCATTGACAGTAGGGATGTGCATGAATATTCATAACATTAGTTATTCGGACAAGTTCAGACATTCGTACATAAATAGAATGTTATAATATTCATATACTAACATTCATACGAATAGTTCGGATGTTTGTTAGATTAGGGGTGTGGAAAAATGGAGCACCAGTCACATCCACAATAGGCATGTGCACAGATATTCGAAAATTCAAAAATCCAATTCAAATCCGACGGATATTGACATTCGAATTCAAATCAGATTTTCGAAAATCTGGATTAACACATTTGATCAAATTTTGAATATTCAAAAATTTGATACTGATTTTCAGATAAATCGACTGAATAGATCCATGTAAATTGCATCTGAATATCATGTTCATTTGTGCTTATAATGCGATGCATACGGGATGCATACGGGATGAAAATGGGATGCGCACAAATTGGAAAATCAGATACGAGTGTTGCTGACATTTGTATTTTTGAGTTTGAATCAGATTTTCAAAAGCACAGATCGGGATAATCTGGATTCGAATCGGATTTCCAAAAATCCAGATTTTTAAAAGTTGAATCTAATTGAGTATTCAAATATTTGAATCGAATTTGAGTGCAAAAATGCCTTTGTGCACACCCCTAATCCACAATAGATCCAGGTTGTGTTCAACATGGATTGACAGCAGATTTAAAATGGGAATGCTACTGGGCTATTTGAGTGGAGATTTAGCCTTCTGGCCAATGCCAGCCTCCCTTGCCATGCCCACAATGCTAGAGCCTCTATCGACAATGGCAAAAAGGGGGAGAACTCTGATGCAGTTTTGCTTTTTAAAACCTTTTTGCCTGGTGCATTTGTATCTTTTCTGATGATTGTTACCCGGTACTAGAAATGTAGCTACTTTCCAGTAGCTGATAACAATCATCAGAAAGATATATATAAGCAAAAAAGCTTTGAAGCAAAACCGCAAGTCAAAGCAGCTCACCCCATCTTCCGATTGTGCTCTGCTCCTTCGCTGATCTGCTTCAGCGCACATTCCCCAATAACGTCAATGGAAGTAATGTTACCAGGAAAGGAAGAGTGTGAAAAGGAGAAAGTGTGGCCTCTTTGATTGGAGGCATGGTTTAGAAAAAAAAATATTTTAAAGCACCAGTCTTTAACTAAAGCTCTCCAGCTTCAGCTCAAAGGAAGTGAGAAGGGGAAAGTGTTGCTGCTTTGATCACAGGCAGGGTTTGCCCGGGGGGGGGGGATGTAAAAGTTCTGTTCTGAGTGGAAACGGCTACAGTACAATTAATCAGCAGGCACTCCAGATTAAAAACAGTCCAAACAGGACTAAACAAGACTAAAAAAGCCACGTGGAAACACGCCCTGTGTGATGCAAAACCATGATATGTAAGTAATAGAAAAATGGGGGATAGAGGAACCATGAGGATCCATTCTGCCAATGTAAGTCAATAGTTGAAGGTGTCTGGGGTAGGAATGAGGGAAAAGCCTGGGAGGTTTCAATTCCCTGTGTGAACGTTTGTTCCTTTTCCTGACCCACCCAGTTTTTAATTGCTGATTCTGTGTGTGTGGTTTTACCCTTGTTTCCGATCTCTCCTGTAAACCACTTCGAGGTCTTCTTAATGAGATGCAGAGTACAAATGTTTTAAATAAATAACTTCTAAATACTTGGTGCATTTTTGCATGTGTATGAACACATCCCACTGATCAGTGCATTTCACCTAATGAGGCCCCAATGTTCATTTGCATTTGAGATCCCTAATCTAAAGAGACTTTGGATGATGGTAGATACATGATGGCCCTGGCGGTGGTGGCAGCAGGCTGCCAGCCGGCTCTGAGAATTGGAGCCGTGGAGGGCGAGCAAGGATGCAATTGCGAAATAGTCTCTCCCCCCCACCCCCATATCCCGAATCCTGCTTTGGTCTGTTGCAGATCAAAGCACCATTCAGGGAGATGAAAAGAGGTTTCCACTCAGAGCCTTCCTCGTGCCAGAAGTATTTTGCAAATAATTCACGAACAGCATAAAAGCCCCATCCAGACAGGAGATATATAATGCAATTATGGGCCTGTCTGCACTTAACTTTAGTGGGATGGTTTCCCACTGAAGTACATTTCAGGGATGCTGGCCAGTGTTCACACCCAGAGTGCTAGCACCGCTCCTAACTGACCTATAGGTGCTTGCAGTGTGGATGGTCTGTTCCAGACCATCCCAATTGCCATAGCAATGGCTGCTGCAATTTCTGCCTCATGTCTGGCTCTTGCCATGGCAGTTACAGTGTGCAACTGCGGTGAGCACCTGTGCACCTGCAGCCATGTCACCCTGCCCCCCCCCCAAGCAAGGGTAGTCAAGCAGTGGAGAATAGAAATGTGCTCGAATCTTTTTTTTTTGACATTCTATTCAAATCAAATCAAATACCCAAAAATCTCAATCAATTCTAATCTTTTAAATTCAAATTTAACAAGATTTGATTCAAATTTACACAATTTGAATCTATTCGTTTGAATTTTTTATTAGAATCTGCATATTTGAATGTCAACAACATTCATATGTGCACGTACGCATCGTCCCCACATCTGTATGCATCCCGTAGTTATCTTGTGTACAATCTGTTTTCGTCCCGTACAGATCCGCACAAATGCATACGGATGCGGGAAAGATGCGGATCTTCAAGTACGCATCGTGTACGAACCCGTACACATATGAATGTCCAGATAATTTGAACAAATAGATCGAAAATCTGAAATTTGATTTGCATGTTTACATTCAAATTTTCGGACATTCGTTTCGAGTTCGAATGTCGAAATTCACCACATTTGATCAGATTTCAAATGCCTACGAATATTCATGCACATCCCCAGTGGAGAAGGCCATGGAGGATCAGGCGCTCTGAGGTGTTGTCAGATGCTCTGAGACAGAGGCCCTGTCCCCAAAAGACTTATTAGCCCCTCTCGGCTACCTCTGCCGTCACTCTCTTATAGCTGACTTTAAAAGTCCTCCTCCACTTCCGGAATACGCGTCCCCATGGTAGCCGCGATCTAAATGGACTTTCCGTCCCCAAGGTAGCCTGTTTCCTTTCCCCGCATCTTCCCCCCCGCCCCCTCTCTTGTTAAAAGGAAAAATAGCCAGATCTCCATCTTCTGAAATGGCTTCCTGCCCCTAGCAAAGGCAGATGATCGCTCATTCATTCACTTTCAGCACTTACTTTCACTCAGTTCTCTGTTAGAAAAGGCTTTCTGCCCCGGCAAAGTCAGCGGCTGCAGGCATCGGCAGCACTATCCTTCGCTCATTCTCTTTTAAGGCTTTCACAGATCACTTGATAACAATGTTGCAATTCTGAGCAATTCTGGCTCTTTTTACAAAGGAAAGGAAGCGAACCTGCTGCATTTCTCAGATGTGTGAATGCTTTTTGGCTGTGTGTGCAGGCAAGCAATCCCCGCCCCTTTTGCCACAGAGCGTCCTCAAGGCAGATATAGCGAGCAAAACCCGCGAATCGCCGAAAGAGCGCTGGAACTCTTCTTTAAAGTGCACGTATTTTATCGCGGGTGTCTCACTTTCCTAAGCTCCCTAAGCGCCTTGTAAAGCCTGGAATGGGGCCGCTCAGAGGCAAAAGAAGAGTTCCAGCAGACTTTCAATTGCATGGGGACAGGGCCAGAGCCTTCCCGGCGTGCTCCAATTCATGCAAACAAGGTCTATGTCTGTGCAATAGTGGGCTTGCCACAAGTATCTGTGGTAACCCCATTACAGCCTTACTATAGCTCCGATAAATCCTGCTCTAATATCTTTTTGGAAAACATGACTCTAGGAAATAATGCTATAACTTACTTTCCCGATGGACTTACTTTCCGACGGAGCAGCAAACCTGGCTCTGGCCACCATACAGGTGAACATAAGAGAATCCCTGCTGGATCAGGCCACAGCCCATCTAGTCCACCGTCCCGTCACACACAGTGGCCCACCAAATGCTCATGGGCATCTCAAGCAGAGACAAGGACAAACCTATTCCTGCTCTAGAATCCCAGCAAATGGCCTTAGAAGTGCCCTGGTCCCCCCCCCCCCAGCCTGAAAGATGCACCTAGGCATTCATTCTAGTAACCATTGATACATCTGTCATCCATAAATTTGTCTAACCCTACCTTGAAGCGATCTAGACTGGTAGCTGCCACCACCTCTTCTGGCAGCAAATTCCATAAACCGATGACCCTCTGGGTGAAGAAATACCCAGAAGGTAGGACAGGAGGCAGCGAAAAAGATGGCCACACATGTGTGATGGCAGCAATCGTGGACTTCCAAGAATTCCATGCTGTCAAAATACTAGGCGTGTGCACAAATGCAATTTTCCACACTCAATTTGAATCCAATATTCGAATGTCCAGATTCATACAAATAGAGAAAAAAACCAAGTATTAAAATTTGATACAAATCTGATGATACGAATGTCGACAATATTCGTATCTACCCATATGCGTCCCATTTTTATCCTGTATTCATCCCATTTTTATCCCGTATTCATCCCATTTTCTTCCCATACGGATGCGTACGGATACAAATAAGATGCATAGAGATACGTATGTATCCATACACATACAAATGTCTGAATTATTCAAATGAATGATTTGGAATATTCGTTCAAATATTAAAAAATGAATGTCTGGATGTTCGATTCAAACGTCCAAATTTGGCTGAATTCAACTGAATAACAAATATTTCGAATATTCTCGGACATCCCTACAAAATGCCCAGATGTGCGTGTCACTATATTGCGCGCAGGCAGCCTGAGCCCCGTTTCCGTCTAGCCAACAAGCAATTATTCCAGAGGGGCTTTTCTCTGAAATATCACTTGTTGACATGATATTTGTCCAGCATCTGGAGCAGGCCCCAAGTTAGCCTCCTTCGGGAGACGTTTGAAACTTGGGCTGCTAAAACCAGAAAGGGAGATTGGTCCGTGACTCTTGGCTTCCTGAATGAAAGAACAAAATGTCACACACACACACACCCAATTCCAGGTGTACAATCCTTTGCTCATCAAGGAAACAGCATGAGTCCATAGTGCCGCTAGAAACACATGTATGGAGAAGCAGGAGAAAGTAATCAGGAAGTTCTTTCTCCCATTCCCATCACCACCACAGGTGTGGGTATACCTGTTCACCACCTTTGGGCCAAATAAACCAGCCCTTTCTTTCTTTCTTTCTTTCTTTTTTTAAGGTGTTTTTAAAATGTTGCTCTGGGTGTTTTTTTCTCAGCCACTTTCACTTTTTAATATAAAAATGTTTTAAATAATTAAAGGTAGCAGGTGAGTTGCCAACCCCTTTCACATAGAGCTCACCTGCTCCACAGTAGGTTGTAGGTGCCATAGAGGGCCTGGCTGGTTGGTTGAGGTACCCACAAGTCCTGGGCTGCTGTAATTGTTGGATTTTTTTTACAAACTGTGGTTTCACACAAGTGTAGTCTGACCATCTCCACACACACACACATACCGCCAAAGTGGCTTAAGGCTGCATAGAAGGCCTTCAGTGAGTTACTCAGATGGGGGATATATAGTATAATGCATAATAATGCCTGGGCTATGGCGGAATTGCCACACATATCTGCAGCAACCCTACCCTAACCTCACTATGGGTGTTTTTCCACTGTCAATAGAAGTACCCATTAAACACCCATTAATGGGTACAAAAATGCCATTACGTACCCATTAATGGGTACTTAATGGGTACTTTTAGTGACAGTGGGAAAACACCCTATATTAGGGTGAAACCTCACTATAGCTTATTTTAAGAAAACCTTACTCTGATGGTGGGTTTTCCTGAAAGAGTGCTATAATGTTACTTCTGGGTGGAGCTGCGGCATGCATCCACAGGGGCCAAAAAAGACAGTCACGCGTGTAAGGTGGTGGTGATTGCACTCTTCTGGGAATTTTGCACCATCGATACATTGTGCACAGTGTTGACCCCATGCTGCTTAGTCAACAAGTGAGTATTCCAGATGGGCTTTTCTCCAGAATATCACTTGGGCCCTGGTCACACAAGTCTAAGACAGAACGGCCTATTCATTAATTCGAACTGAGGTCATACCAGTGCTGGTCACACCTAGATCATTATAGGTCGTCCTCAGACCATCTTCACTTTGGGTTACATCACTCTGCAATCGACCTGAGCCTCCTCCATGGAAATCTTGGCTCCCCATCCCTTTTCCTGTGTCAAATCTACCTCCTTTCTTATTGGATGCTGTTGTGTCACTCAAGGGAGGCGAAGGTGTGTGTTTACTGTTCTTTTTTAAAGCCTGCTCCCCCACCTTCCTTTTTTATGTGCTTTTATTCGCCATGCAATTATTTTTTTTTAAAAAAGAAAACGATAATAAATTTGCAGAAAAATGCTAGATAGAGGAATCATACACATAAACTGAGGAGAGAAGGGGAGGTGCCTCATGAACTCCGTGCATGCCCATTGGCTGAAAGGAAAGACAGGACCCACCCACCACAGCACAGTTCAGCCTCCTTTAGCCCATCCCCGTCCCTCACACAGAGGAAGCAAAGACATCCTGGCATGACAGGATGGGCCGAATCCTGCAAAAAGGAGGACTCCTGCTAAGGTGGTCTAATGGGGGTAGGCTGGCATGGAAAACCAATTAAATAAAAATAGTGTGAGTAACATGACCTCAGGTCCTCCTAAATTCTAGTGTGACCAGGGCCTTGTTAATATGATATTTGTGTGGTATCTGGAGATGGTCTCTGAAGCAGCTTTTCATACACGGAGCTGGACCCTTGTCACAGTGAAATACTACACATTTGGCTCTAGGCTGACTTCAGAACCATGACTTTGGTGAGGGCAGCAGGGCTTCCAATCTCTTCACCAAAGGCAGCGGAGGCTGTGACGAAACCCCACAACTGCAGAGGCATCTCCCAGAGACATCTCTTGGCAGTGCAATGGAGACATGCGCAACATTTCCTGAAAGGATATTGCTCAGCAAGATGGGGTAGAAATAGTTAAATGAAATAAAACTACTTTTTGTGACATTTAAACCCTGAGCTCCCAACACTTCCCCTTCTTGTGGTTGGAGTATTTTGCTTTCGGTGGCACGGTTGGGGTTCACAGATGGCGTCAAGCGTTCAGCTCCATAAAGAAAGGGCTGAATAACGCGCCAGTCAGATCTTCTGGGTAGGGCCCTTTCTTCGCACTTTGAGTTGTTTTGTCTGGGTCCTTTCCGTCCCCACGTCTGACACATTCTTGGGTTGCCGCACCCATGTCAAACCCAGCAAACGCAGAAGAGATTCCTACCTACGTGACCTTTCGTACCCACAGAGGTAAGAGACGGAGGCTGGGATGATGTCATGGAAATCAGGCAAGAGCCATAAAAGGAAATTTTCATAAGAAGAAGAAATAATAAGAAAATATTTTGGAGAAATACCCAGGACAACCCAACACACTATGGCCTGAGGGTTGAAAATCATGGAAGCAAACCTCCATTTGCTTCTGCATTATAATGGCCACAGCCGGGCAAATTTCAGTGCCCTTTCTGCCTTCCATTAATGGGGTTAAAGGTGGCCAACCACTCCCAGGTGCCATCGAGGCACTGGATTTGTCCCCCAACTTCATTGAGGTTAAATTGCACAGTGCACAGCACTAGCTTAGGAGCATCCAGGAGGAACACATGGTCCTGACACTCATGAAGGTAGGGGATTGATGCCACACCAGTTTGGCAGCATCTTCACTCTTGGCTATGGTTTAAGGCCATATTAGCTCTTATCCCCAGTAGACTGGAATAGAGTAATATGTGCAGGCTCTAAAGCTCATGACTGCTCTGGAGCCGGCACATGGAGCTGCAGAATGCTCCCAGGGAATGCATTTCAGTAGAGTGCCATGTTGCACCACAAAAATGGGTTCCCTGTGATACACCAGGCAAGAGAGGAGGAGGCGGTGAAGAGTTGCCTTTTCTACCCTGCTTTTCTTGCCCATTTAAGGGGGCTCAAAGAGGGGTCTACAATGGGGTCTTCAGCCAGAAAATCCAGATTAAAGGGAGCCTAGGGGGAGGGGGCACCCTTGGGGGAGGGAGCCCCAAAACCTAGCTTCAAAGTCATTTCAAAGTCATTTCAAAGTCACTTTGAAGTCTGTGCAAAATAGTTGCGGAGCGTCTTTGACGTCTGTGCTGATCTTCGGAGTGAACTTCAAAGTCACTCCGAAGTCACTTCAAAGTTTACTCTGAAGATCAGCACAGACTTCAAAGATGCTCCAGAGCAATTTTGCACAGACTTCAAAGTGACTTTGAAATGACTTCGAAGTGACTCCGGAGCCACTTCGGAAACTGCACCCCCTGTCCCCCCAGACACCTGGGGTGACAGGCAGACCCCTCATGGGTAGATCCTGATTTCCAAATGGGTGCTCTGGTGTTTCCACAGCAGGGAGGCTAGCACCCATTGCTATTGGGTGCTAGACCACCCATGGAAACACACTGGGTACTTCCCTTAATCCAGATCTACTAGATCTGGATTAAGAGAAGTACCCATTCCCTAGATCCGGATCTTCTTAGATCCGGATTAAAGGAGCGCGGTGGAAAAACACCCCCTGAGTACAGTGCCCTTTGTGACTGCGTGTGCACCAGCACCATCGGTACGGCAGTGCTGAGGCCCTGTGCAGTCATCACCACATCAGGGAGTCATGTGAGCTGCCAGCACACTTGCGTGGCAGCTCAGATGACCCCCTCAGCTGCTTGGAGTGCAGATGGTCACCGGCTGGATGCGGAAGGTAAGTTCCCAGTCACGACTGGGAAGAGTTGGGTTGCTTGCGGTACACGATGTGGCACACCACAGCTAATCGACAATTAGTCAACATCTGGGCATGCAGGGGGTGTTTGTAGGCTGTTAGCATCTCCTTTAAGTGCAGGTGCACCTGCCCAGATGTTGACTAATTGGAAAACTATGAGCCGGGCTGTAGTGCAAACTGGGGCAGGATCATGGCATCATTTTGGATGTCTTTATCCAGTTTATGGCCCAGACCATGATGTGGAAGCCCTCCCTCCGCATAGTCCAGATCCCTTTTGGCCTGGTCTACTGGCAAGTGCAGAAACAGTCTGAGGTCTTACCGTGGGATAGTATAGATGAACAATAAGAAATCCCTCACTTTCTGATCCTAAAGCATCCCTCAATACTGAATGGCGGGTTGCCGTTCGGCCAGTTGCCACAGGTGGTTCCTGAAGAAGAAGAAGAAGAAGAAGAAGAAGAAGAAGAAGAAGAAGAAGAAGAAGAAGAAGAAGAAGAAGAAGAAGAAGAGTTGGCTTTTCTACCCCACTTTTCTCACCTACTTAAGGGGACTCAAAGTGGCTGACAAACCTTCTGTTCTTCTCCCCACAACAGAACACTCTGTGAGGTAGGTGGGGCTGTGAGAGCCCAGCAGAGAGCTGTGACCTGCCCAAGGTCACCCAGCTGGCTTCATGGGGGAGGGCAGAATTGAACCCAATATTCCCAGATAAGAGTCCGGCTCCCTAACCACTAGACCAAACCGGCTCACCAGTGCCTGTCATTAAGTGCCGCCACTCTTCCGGCCCCTTTTAGGACTGCACTTTTAACAAACCTACACCGCACTCTTACTTCCTTACGGCGGATTGAGTCCCTACTATATTCAGCAGAGGTCACTTTCTAGTGCGTGTGCCTGGGACTGCAGCCAGAATTATTTGTGTTTATACCGTTTTGGGTAAGTAGGTTTCTGCTATTTCACAGTGACTTACGACCGTCCACCCCCACCCCATATACTACGATTAGATCTCCTCCCATCAGTGTGCAACGTTTTTGGCTATGAGCCGTTCTGTCTGCCAAGAGGCAGGTCGGAGAGAGATATATTTTAATAATAAGCTGTCCTGGAAGACTGGACGGAGTCTGGGTAGTGAGAGCCCTCTCCAGAGATGTGACACAGCACTCGTGCCAGTGCGGATGGTATTTTCCCATGCTCCGGGTTCAGCACTGCAACATCTACACCCAGCAATGCAAAAAGGGTCCCAGAAAAAGGCAAGGATCCTTTTTCAGCGGCAGGTTCTCAAGTGTGCTTTCCAGGAGCGCTTCCAAGAACAAACAAAGAGGGTCCTTGACGGCGCATGAGAAACAGGTTGTTTTTACTCCGCGAGATAAAGTCAAGACGAGCAATCCGATGAGGACAAAGGACCCCGGGCGGTGCCAAAATTTTGCAGACTTGAGTCTAGATATAGCCGGTGATTCCTGTCAGACTTAGGGGGGCGTGGGCCTCGTAGTTTAAGCTTCATGTGGGGGATTCTGCTTGCCTCTCCAAGCTGCCTCACAGTTCCTTCCACGCTAGACACATGGTTCCTCTGGTCGCCCACATCGGGCAGCCCTCAGTCCCTCACCTGTAAATGTGAGACATGGCGAAGGCGCATTGCGACCCGCCTTCTCCCTGCAAAACTTGGGTGCTCTTCCAAGTTCTTCAAAATGGAGGGCAACCGTTTAATCCTCTCATTCAAAAGGGGTCTTTCCACACTTGCCCCACGAGTCACCTCTCAGTGCGCTCCCAGAGAGCTGTTTCCAAATCAGAAACAGGTCCTCCCATACTGGAGTGCACCACAAGGCAACTGCATGGGTGTTTTTCCACTGTCAAAAGGTACCCATTTTTGCACCCATTTAGGACCCATTTGGGTGTGAGCCGGATGATCCCATTTCCACCACGGCACCCATTTGGGACCCGATTGTTTCCACTGCCGTGGGGGAAATCCAGATCTAATGGGTACATTTTGGCCTTTAATCTGGATTTTCTGTAGAACCCATTGGGTCTTCTGCCAGAAAATCTGGATTAAAGGGAGCCTGTTTCCACTGGAAACAGGCAATGGAGTCCAAAGGAGGCTAGGGGGAGGGGATGCACCCATTGGGGCCCCCCTAAACCTAGGCTCCAAAGTCACTTTGAAGCCACTTCAAAGCCACTTCAAAGTCATTTCGAAGTCTGTGCAAAATAGCTCCGGAGTGCCTTTGAACTCTGTGCTGATCTTCGGAGTGAGTGACTCCAAAGTGACTCCAAAGTCATTTCGAAGTTCACTCCAAAGATCAGCACAGACTTCAAAGGCACTCCGGAGCTATTTTGCACAGACTTCGAAATGACTTTGAAATGACTTCAAAGTCAATTCGAAGTGGCTTCGAAGACTGCACCCCCCTACCCCCCGAAACACCTGGGGTAATGGACCAACCCCTTGGGGGTTGATCCGGATTCCCCATATGTGTGCAAAGCTGTTTCCATGGCAGGGGTGTTAGCACCCATTGCTAATGGGTGCTACACCTCCCATGGAAACACATTGGGTGCTCCCGTTAATCCAGATCTACTAAATCCGGATTAAGGAATGTACCCATTCCTTAGATCCGGATCTTCTTAGACCCAGATCTAAGGACTGCAGTGGAAAAACACCCCATGTCTACACATGAACTTATCTTTAGCTTTACCTGTGCCGGAGCCAGTAGGGATCCACGCAGGCCCATTCATATGTCTTTCAGCTTGGAAGATGTGCCGGATGGTCACTTGACACGCCACGCAAGTGCACTGACACAGCATGTGGCACACCACATTAGCACATATGCACTGGCATCAGCGTCAGTGACAAAAGATGGCAGTGCCAGGACACGAATTTGCACTCAAGGTGTGTGTGTGGGTGGAATGGCACATACTAGCAGTTGTCTGTGCGGATGCTCAAACACGTGTAGGCAACTTAGTCTTTCCTGTCCTGTGAACTGACAGGGAAATGTGAATTTGCCCCTAGTCTTCAAGGTCAGACTTAGGGCCTATTTATACCTAGGTTTTAATCCAGCTTCAGTCTGCTTTCAGGGTGAGAGAACACAAGCTGGTTTTTCTTTTTCCACCAGCAGTATATGACTCAGAAAACCCACCTTTGGCTGCATTCACACCTAAGGCTGTTTCCGCACAGGGGCTAATAAAACCGGATCTCTGGCACCAGGCAATGCACGTGCTGCATCCTGGGCGAAGACCCTCAGAATGACTACCACACTGACGAGGTAAGGAGGGGATCGTCTGCACTCCCAGCGGGGTGGGCTATGGTGGGCATTTGGAAAGCTCGCCCTGGTCCCAGAAGCGGTGATCCGCCGCTTCTGGGGCCAAGGCGAGGCGATAGGTAGGAGCCCCCGGCTCGCCATGCTTGGCTCCAGCGAGTCAATCATGGCGGGCGGGGGGAGGGCCCCCGTTAGTTACACTTGCGCCATGTGGACGCATCCTAAATGGATGCGTTTTCACGGCGCAAAACCACTTGAGATGTGGTGTGTAACTAACACCCATTAAGCACGGATTAAGTCAAGTTGGTGCAGACGCACCCACTGGAAGTGTGTAACTTTAGCCCCGCTAATGTGGACGCGGCGAAACCAAACCGGTTTTGCCACCAAAATCCGCATTAGAAAGGGATGCTAAATGTGGACACGCGTGGCCGGAAGTGTGCTAAATAGGCACATAAATGTGGATGCGCGTTTCCCAATCCGTGCTTAATGTGTGTTAAAGGGCCTGTGCGGAAACACCCTAAATGTTAATCCAGCTTCAGTACATTTTCAGAGTGGAACAGCCTAGCACCAAAGTGGCCAGACATTTTCTTTCTGTACTATATAACCCAAAGATGGATTTTTCTGAGTTGGATAATGCTGAAGGGAAACAGTTTGCCAGTTTGGTTGTATGTTCTCTCATTCTGAATGCAGACTGAAGCTGGAGTAAATCTTAGGTGTAGATGAGCCACTTCTTTGTAGAGCCGGTTAGGGAAACGTATCTTCTCCTTGCAGATGTTCCAACATGTCCTGGGTGGAACAAGGGAGCTTTCTTCAGAAGAGGCAGATGAAGGTGAATAAGTGCCTGTGCGGAAAGGGAGAAGCTGCTGACCTCAGCAAAACAGGACTAGATCCAAACCAATTCACTTTTCTCTCTGTATGGGCCAACATTCACATCTAGATTAAGCAGAGCACATTCTTCTGGCTGAAGTGTGTCGCTTTTAAAAGAAAACTTTCCCTCTTTCTGCTTCTTCTGGGACTTCATCCACATGGGTACAGGATCAAGGCCCAGAAGGAAGCAGCTGCTACGGAGTCCAGAGGGAGCATCTATGTCTGAGACAGAGTACCATCTGAAGCTGCACAAAAGGTGCTTGGAATTGCTGCCACAGAATGGAAATACGGGGGAAAGTCTGCCACTTTTTTTGACCCCATCATGACACACGGCAGCCAGGAAGCAATTCCTCTGACAAGGTTACCTTGACGTAATTGGAACAGGCTTAGGGTGCAATCAGACGGAGCTTTCTCAAGTCCTCCCTTTAGAAAGAATCATCCTACTGTGAGACAACACAAAAAAGTGCCATCCGAATAATTGTTTGCATATGCAGCTGAGATTTTGCCACACTGTACCCAGCATTCAAATCAAGGCTCGCCTCCCCTGAAAACGGTTGCTATCCATTGATTGACGAGGGATGTACACAAATGGTTTTCTTGCATTCCAATCTGAGTTGAATCGAATATCCAAACATTCAATTCGATTTGAATGTTTAGAATCTGAATGCAGCAAAAGCCAATTCGAACTGAATACATTCAAAACTATTTGTTTGAATGTTAGATTCTAATCTGAAGATACAAACATCGACAACATTTGTATCCGAGGATATGAATGTCAACAACGTTGGTATGCGTTATACGTATCTGTACGCATTTTGATTTATCCCGTATGCATCCCGTTTTCATCTCGTACTATCAGCGCAAATGTGTACAGATACATATGAGATACGTACAGATACGTATGTAATGCATATATATCTGCACATTCAGATGTTTTGAATAATTCAAACAAGTGTTTTGGACCATTCGAAATTTGTTCAAATGTTTAAATTCGAAGGTATAGGCATTCTATTCAAATTCAAGTGTCCACATTTGATTGAATTCACTCGAATTTCGAATGTTTAGAACATTCATGCACATCCCTATAATTGACCTGTATTCTGCCTACTATTCCCTCCCTGTGATTGCTTAAGCAGGCATAGCAGTGCTTCTCGTTCTGTGACTGGCTACATTTCCTGCTACCAAGCAGCACATAAGGAAGTCGTGGCTAGACTGTTTCTGCATTATATCATTTTAACTAAAAGGTGCATAACGGGAATTCATTTTTTGGAACCTTTCCCATGTCTGTTCACTGTCTTTCCTGTGACCTTGGGCAAAATCGCTTGTGAAAATTTGCTTAGGGTTTGGAACCTGAGAAACCTTGCAGAGATGATTTCCAAGTGGATCCCGATGGGTGAGATCTTCTGGAGAGGTTCTCCTGACAGTCACTGGGTGAATTCCCATTACCAGCTTAAAACAGTTTCAAAACGGTCTCGATCCTCGCAGTTCCCACATCAGGTTGGCTTAACACGCTTTCTGCATGTTAAATCGCCCCAAAGCGTTGTAAATGTTAACGCTCATTTCAACAGGTCTTGCTCCGGTTCGTGCATTTGGAACATTTTACATTTCTTGCTGTGGAATGCGTACCATTTTAGTGGAATGAGAATGCATGTTTAGGGTTTCCTCCCCCCAATAGCTTGCTTCCAAAGATAGTGATTTTACTGTAAAAATCCACCCCTTACAAGAGCCGCTACACTGTAGCAATCTACCCACTTCACACCTGATAACAATGTTGCAATTTTGCACAATTCTGAAAGTTCTGACCTTTAGAAAGGGAAAAGAAAGGAAAGCAGCTGCAGGTTCTGGGAGATGTGTGAATGTTTTTAAGGCTGTGGCGGTGAGCGGGCGAAGGGGGCTTGAGTTGCTGCTGCTGCTGTGTGCTCTTGACAATGAGGAGAGGAGGGGAAAGAATCACTGGCTGCCCGGTGCCATTTTTCCTCTATTCAGCCAAGTGGCAGCCACCCAGCCACCCAGCTAGGCTCCGTGAAGGGGTCTGTTATGGGTGGCATGTTCATGCCAGAAAGAAGAGGGCAGGGCAGTCCCCAAAAGTGGCTTTTAAAAAGTAGCCACTTGAGTTCCCCCTTGAGTCACGTACACCACGTACTATCCTCAGAATCCGGGTCGAACGTGATTAAGTTGAAAGTAATGGGATCAGGCAAATTCGTGTTTGCATCCGGTTCTATTATTTCGGTTTAGGGAAACCGTATAAAGCTTGTAATGGGAATGTGGCCACTGCTTCTCCTCGAGATGTCCACGGAATGGCTGTACGCAGGAGGGCTTTTTTAGTGTCTACTAGGAATGTGCAAAAATATGCATCACAATCGAAATTTGTACAAAATCATTCAAATTCGGACATTTGAAGACCAACATTTGAACATGAATCAAATGCTTTCATACATCCATATGAAGCTTTATTATATTCATGAACCTGGGGAGGTGGGAAAGCCGCTGCCCAGTCACACCTGCAGCGGATCCAGAGCAGATTCAAAGCAGATTCAAACATTCATACCTTAGTATCCATACGAATATGAATATTTTGAGGTATCCATACAAATAATTTGGACACTCATATATGTACGGATGTATACGGATCTCGTGCATATCCATACGCATCAGTACGGATACATACGGGATGAAAACGGGATGCATATGGTATTAAAACTGGATGTGTACAAATGCGTGCAAGATTCATATAATTAGATATGTATTGAATATTTTAATTAATAGATACGAATGTATTTGTATTGGTTTGAATGTCTAGACATTCATTTTTCTTTATTCGTATGAATTTGGATTTTTGAATATTTGACTCTTTATGAATTGAATGTGGAAAATTGCATTCGTGCATGCCCCTACTGTGAAGGCCAGGCTGTGGTGAAAGCTCATTCTGAACTGTTGACAACAAATTACAAGCCAATTCCGTTTTTCTAGTACACCTTTAATGCAAAGAGCAGACGCCTCCTTGGCTTTTATAACAGGGCAGGGCTATCACAGAGTAAATGAAATAAATACTGCATAGAGTAGATGGATTAAGAACTTAACAATGCATAATGCTCAGCTCAGGGAATAATCCTCAGTGTGAGAACAAAAGTATTACAAATGTGGCGATTTTTCCTTCTGGAAATAGCTGGAGAGCACGTGGGGTGGGGGAGAAATGACTGGAATTATCTCAGTGAAACCACAGCATCAGTTTGTAGCAAGAGGAGGGTACAGCTGGCACCCATACTGGCATAAATACAGCTTGTGAGAGAGCACTGGGTGCCCATCCAACAAACAGGTCTCCTGTGAAATAGGAGAAACCATTCTGAAAGGGGCTAAAGGTGTGTCCAGACTGGGGGATACTGTGCAATCTGATGAGCAGTCGGTGCGTGGGCATCACACCTGGCGCCGATACTTCGTAGCAGTGGCGCATTATGCTGCTTCTACTGTGGATTTACCTGCTGTGGAAGGATCAATACTCGCTCCACCACAGTATCAGGTAAATTCGAAGTTTTCCGCCATACTGACAGGATGACGAGAAACAGCCAATGAGAGCTGAGCCTTCTGCACCTCACCGCACGCACTATGGGAGTCTCACAGCTGCCCAGGAGGAAGCTGCGGACCTGCTTTTCAAGTGGGGACGACACATTGTGGTTTCGCAGCCAGATAAGATGCGATTTTGATACCACCTGCGGATTTTTATCCGCTAGTCTGGAAGGGACCAAAGGCCACCTTCCACCCTGCAGGAAACATAGGGAGGGGATGTGCAACTTAACTGTGCCCATGGGCCTATTCGCACTACAGCCGATAGTGCATGATTAGTGAAATTCTGGGGAAGGGCATCCGCACTTGGAGGAGGCTATTACAGCGTGCACTGCCTTCCCAGAAGTTCACTAATTGTTGATTAAGTGTGAAGCACGAAATCATGCTCCACGCCTTAACCAACCTTAACCCTAAGCTTACCTGGAACATCCAGGCAATGGCCATTTGCCCATCTTCCAGTGCTCCAGGGTCGTCTGAGGTGCCCCACAAGCGTGCTGGCACCTCAGATGACCATAGACGTGACTGCGCATGTGCAGAACATCAGTGTCATCATGGTGACAGCGTCAATGCATGCGCAGTGGCAGAGGATGCTGCAGCCAAAATGGCGGTGCCCTGAAGAGGACAGGCCCTGCAATTAAATCAGGTAAGTATTCAATTGCGGAGGGGAGGGAAATGGCCAAAGTTGACTAGTGGTCCAAGTGTGAGTGCTAGTCAATATTGCTTAATTGTGCTCCTTTCCCAACGGATGGGAAAGGGAGTGTTAAGTTACCCCATATCTGCACCAGGTAGTCCTGCAAGGCCCTGGAATCATGGCTGGCCGTCAGCCATGTTTAGCCCACCAAAAGACCGGTGTGGCAAGAATGCAGCTGTGAGAAAAGTTCCCCTCAGCTACATTCCAACCAGGCTGTGTTCAGACATAAGAAAAGGGTTGCCACAGAGTCACCTCAGAGAGACAGTGTGTGGCCCTCATGCTCCCAAGCCTTCTCTAATCCACCTTTTCTAGCACAGAATGTTCAGGGGAGGGGGAGGGGTGGACTGGTGTGTGAACAATCCCACTTCAAAGCTGCACTGAATCCACCTCAGACATGATGCTCCTTTCCCCCATGTCTGGTCACAGTCCAAATCTCCACACAGTGGCTCTGAGCATTTCTGAATGCACCTGTGGTCCTCATGCATTCTGGTCAACATCTAAATGAGTGGTTGACAGAGGCCATGTTTGGCTTTCCATGAAGGACATATTTGGCTCAATGGATTAAATGACCTGGGGTGGGGTGGAGGCATTTAGATTATCCCATGCCTTGGGGTTTCTTGAAGATGCCCAGAGAGGAAACATGACCTTTAATTAAGGTCTTCTAGCAGTCCTTTTTTTTTTTTTAAGAGGAGATGCACAGGACAATAGCTAGATGTATGGACTTCTTGGTAGTGGCCTCACAGCATGAAACAGCTTCCTCATGGGGATTCACCAGGCACCCACATTCGCCATCTTTTGACGTCTGAGGATAACTCATCTGTTCACCTGGGGCCTGGGTGACCAATAGATTTGAGTACTTCGGGTTATTTTTCTTAGTTGTTACCTTACAGAAAAGTCAATGTACTGTATTATTTTTTCATTTTTATGGTTTTATTCTGTACACTCCCCTGGTGAAAGGAAGCCAATAAGAAACACTTTCTCTTAAAGCAGAAAGGAGGTCGGTAGGGATGCACATGAAAGGGGGTTTTGGCATTCAATTTGTAATGAATGGAATGTTAGAAAATCTATATTCTTTCAAATAGATCCCCTTTGAATATAGTACTATTCTATTCGATACAAATATCCAAAACATATCCGATACGAACGAATATGTATCCAATACGAACAAATACATATCCAATATGTATCAGACACAAATACATATCTGATACATATCCGCTCTAAAAGTGTCAAATCCGACTTGAATCCACTTTGAATCCACTCTCGATCCATGTCAAATGCAATCTAGATCCGTTGCAGATGTGACTGGTGCAGCTACTTTCCCGCCTCCCCAGTTTAACCAACGTCCAAACTATTCGTACAAAGGTCCAAAACATTCGTATTCGTACAAAATTTAATGTACAAATGTCCTAACATACAATTTGTGTATGAATGTTGGAATTCAGATGAATCTGTCCGAATAACAAATGTTACTTATGGATGACAGATGTATCAATTGCTACTAGAATAAAAGCCTAGGTACATCTTTCAGGTGGGGGGGGGAGCAGGACACTTCTAAGGCCATCTGCTGGGACTCGAGAGCAGGAGAAGATTTGTCCTTGTCTCTGCTTGAGATGCCCATTGAGATGGGCATTTGGTGGGCCACTGTGTGCGACAGGATGCTGGACTAGATGGGCTGTGGCCTGATCCAGCAAGGCTTCTCTTATGTTCTTATGTTACCGATATTTGTTCACATCCCTAGTGGTCAGATATGGTGAAGCGGCTTCAAAACTTTGCCTTGCTACGAAAATCCTTGAAGGATTCTCAGGGCCTCATAAACTGGGCATATGGAACATGCATCAGAGCAAATATAAAAGAGTGCCATTCGGGAGTTAGGGCAGGGGGATAGGATGTGGAGGCAAAATGAAATAAATCTGTCACTCTGTTCAGTGTAGCATACTGGCTTTTCAGCAACTTGCCAAGGAAATGTGAAGTTTGGGAAGAGTTTGTTGTTTTGCTTCTGTTGTTGGTTATGCAATTTGTCTGGAGGGACTGTTGAACAGAGAGAAGCCCAGCTTAACATTAAAGGATCATTCCTTCCGGAAGCTCTCCTGTGTGAGTTTGTGTGTGCACATGTGTACATGCACACGCATGCATGCACACATACATGCTTAATCTTAATGAGTTCTCTGCGCTCCTGAATCACTCCCACCTATTTCAGATGTGTTCGTGCAAAAAAATAAAAACTATTTGAGGAATTCTGCCCCCGTTTCTTAACAGCAGGACAAAGCCTGGTTTCAGTGCAGAATCGGTGTCAGAGCCTAGGCTTAACGTTTTTGCATAATTTTCGTGCAAGCTGTGCTGATGTTCACACTCCACGGCGACTTGTTTGCCCGGCGTTTGCACAAACGGCGCTTGACACCATCCATAGGGCATCAGGCACTGTGCACTTTGCAGGGCTTGCGTGCGCACCGCTCACCCTCGGCGGCGGGTTTCTTTCTTATCAGCAAGCGGCGTCCATTTTGGCAAAGAGAGTTTGTGCAACTGGGCAAAAATATCAGTGTGATTTCTGCCTCTTGGTTCTCACAAGGCGGTAGGAATGAATGGGCCCTTGTTCGGCTCCTGAACGCCCCTCTGACTTGGACAGAGAATGACAATTTTGTTATGCAGTTCTAGAGAATCCTGTGACAAGCATCTCTCTTGTGTTAGAAACGTGGCCATGGTGGGCAGCAGGAAGGTGAAATGAGGGACAAATCTCTCCTCCGGAGTTGTGCCTCTCGTCTGGTTTCTGGGCGAAGTTCCAGGCTTATTGGGCATTATCCCCTGTTGATTGACAGGTGGAAAACAGAGGATTGACATCTGCATTTGAAGATTCCATGGCTGTTAAATACCTCTTCTCTCTTTCTGCTTTTGATCCTTCTTAGAGGGAGGAGGGAACGTCTGGATAGGAATGCTGCAACCCTTCTTACAAAGCTTACAGTTGAGAACATATCTAACGTTCCTCCCAAACAGGTATTTAGACAGATATCTACACCCTGAGTAGTAATTCAGCTATGTATTGATTTCCACGGCCAGGAAGGTGTTTCCTTGCATCTCAAGGAGGAGAAGGAGATATTTCTAGTATTTAACAAGAATGTTGCATTTCCTGGCACAGCCTTTGGACTAGAATCCAAGCTCCAAATGAAATATCTCACCTGTAGATTCAACTTTCTCACTTCGGCTTACCTCTTTAGAACAGGCTGTACCCTGGAGAGGCTAGAAAACCTAAGACCTTGACCACTAGGCCTGGCAGCCGGCCCTTTTCCCAGCTTCGGAGATTTCAGCAGAAGTTACTGACAGATTCATGAGCCAATTTCCCTTAGCCTTAAGGGCTAGAAACCTTGAATTCTAAGCCCGACGTGAGATTTCCCAGGAGGCAGAATTCTTATTCCTATGCCAAATTCCATGCTTGGCGTGAAACAGCTGCATTATGCGCTCCAACCAGCCTTTGATGTGGCAATTAACTTAATTGGGACGGTTTAAAAAAAGAAGGAAAGGAAAGGAAGCCCTGCTCCGTGGCCTGTGAGAATGTCAAGAAGCTTGTGTTTGTTTAGGTACACCCAGCAATGAATTGTCCCAATCAAGGATGTGGGCCTTTTTATGGGAGGCCCAACAGAGAGCAGCGTTAAAGGTGATGTCCTGAAATGGGGCAATAAAGGAAACCTGCAAAAAGAGCTCATGGAGGGGGAGGCGTTGTCCTTCACCTGAATCAAGGGAAAGACTCCCAATTCCCTTGAGGTTAGGTCGCCTTAGTCTGAAAGACAAACGCAGAGTGGATTATTGGCTCTTGGGCAAAATTAAAATGATAATAATCACCATAATTACTTTTGGAATTCTAGGATGCAGTGGGAGAGATACATAGTTGGTTCTCCCTTATGAGTGGCGTGGCTTTTGAGCTTTTCCCACCCGCTGGACAGGAAAGGAGCGTGTTGAACCAGCGTTGGCTTGTGCTTGCACTTGAAGCACTAGTCAACTTTGGCAGTTCCCTCCCACCCAGGATAAAATACGTACCTTAGTCGATCCAGCGTCCAGTCCTCCTTTGGGCGCTGCCATTTTGGCTGCAGGTGCCCTCCACGACTGCTTGTGCATCAGTGCCATCACCTTGATGATAATAATAATAATAATAATAATAATAATAATAATAATAATAATAATAATAATAATAATAATAATAATAATAATAATAATAATAATAATAAATAAACAACAACAGCAACCCCAGAGCAACAAAAGACGAGTGAATGTTCCTGCCCTGGATGCTTGAGGTAAGTCTCTGGTTAACGTTGCTCCACACCTCATCGGTAATTAGTGCACTTCTGGTGAGGATGGGCACACTTGGAGCTCACTCTGTGTGTGCGTGCTCTTCACCAGAGTCACACTAAAGGCCATAGTCTGAATAGGATTCAGGTCTCTCACCCCCTCACAAGGCACTATAAGCACCAAATCTGGGCAGGGTTGGATCTCCTTGCAGAGTTTTTTCAAGCACCGTTCCAGGTCAACGCTTGAAGTCGCGGTTTAGCTCGCATTTGGCTCCCTCACCACGCTGCTATTGCTTGCATTTTGTTTTCCCTTTGAGCTCATTGTGGAGACGTTTTACTTTTTGCAGCCAAGACATCACTTTCATTTCAACCACGGAGATGCACACATTTTATCCAGCCTGATTACTCACAGTCTCAATTTGTGCTCTGCTGGAGATTGACCCAAGGGATTGCTCTGTACTTTTAACAAGTTGCAAGCAAGGGAAGGGAGATAAACGGATGGTTATCCTCAGCCTGGGCCTCCTCTGGTTCTGTTATCAACCTATCGTTAGTCGTGGGCTTAGGGCGTTTTCAACCATTAGGCTTTGTTTCCACTGGCCATCTGGTCCGGCCTGAATATGTCTTGAGGGCCCACCAGCCCAACACTTTGGATGGGATTCCCCATTTTTGCAGACTAAATGTCTGAAAATCTGGGGAATCCCTGTTCAGATTTTAACAGTACTCACTGTGGAATCCTGTTAAAATCCAAATATTTATGTAATGGGAATACCACCATGCTGTTCCCCTCCATCGCCACCCACCATTTACCTTCCTCCCATTCCCTTCTGTTGTCCACTGTTTGCCTACCCCACCTTGCCTGTTCCACCATCTGCCAGTCTCCCGCAGTTTTCCTCCTGCCCCGTTTCTCCGTCTTTCATCATCTCCTGCCCCTTTCCTCTCTCTGTTGGAAAATGGTGGGGAAGGCATGCAGCAGGATGATGACGAAAGATGGAGGAATGAGGCGGGGAGGAAACCGCACCCCAAAGCAGTCAGGACAGCTGCAAAGAGCTCTTGGTGTTGGTCAAAACAAATCCGGATTAAAACCCATACTTTTTTTACCAGTTGGAATGTAGCCTTAGTTTACTGGCTTCAGATGTGAGGGGTCCAGAATTTTGATTGATTGATTGATTGATTGATTGATTGATTGATTGATTGATTGATTGATTGATTGATTGATTGATTGATTGATTGATTTGCATGTGGTACATCTGTCCTCGTGCCTTTGGATTTCTCCCTGCTTCTTTGGTCCCAGAATCACTACCATCACCCGTTCCCCTGCACTCAATCAAGAAAAACATCTGTTTTGTCCCACATGAACATCTGGTGGAATGGCGCACTTGAGCAATGAATGAAAACGCAGCAGGCCACACCTTCCTTCCCGGCTTCCATCTTTGAGTTGCAATTGGCTTTGCATAATTTAGCAAGAATATTGGGCCCAGAGCAATCTTAGGAACGGCAGGAGAGGGAGAGGGAACATGGGAGGGTGGGGGCCCCTGCTGATCTGGCAACTTGTGCTTCATTGGTCCATGTAATTTCAACTCTGAGCTACCAGCCAGGGGGAACTGTTCCTGCTCCATTAGTGGGAGAGTAATGATCCCAGCTGTGGGCTGTGCTAACAGCAGCAGTGGGGCAACCATTGGTGACTAGTTGCCTCATTTTCCTCCACTCAAAAGGGAACACTAAAGCAAATTTATTTACTTGTATTTATTTATTTGCACTTTCCTTCCACCCTATAGACCCAAAGGCCTCAGGACAGGTTAGAGCCAGAAAAGCAAAATGCAAAACGAACCCACTAAGAAACAAGATCAGTGCCTGAAAGAATGGAGGGGAAACTGCTGTTTCCTCAGACAAAGCAAAAGTAAAGAGCTGCATCTTCACTGATCTCCTAGATATATGAAGTGAAGGTGCTGGCATGCCTCAGGGAAGAGACTATTCCATAGTCTGGGGGCAACCACTGAGAAGGTCCTGTCCGATGTCCTGACAGCTTTATGTACTTGTTTGTTGTGTTTCTCCTGCTTTATACCAAAAGGTCTCGGGGGGGGGGGACACCCACACCATAAAATCATAATAGAAATGGGTGAAAAAGCATGACTATTAAAGAGGGCAGGACCATCAGGAGGCCCTCCCTTACGGATGTTAAGAGATGGGCAGAAAGATATGGGAGCCACGCTCTGCCACCTCACCATTGTGCGCTTCCTGATGGGCAAGGTCCGCATGGCCACCTTAGGTCAAGTCAAAAGGGCCTGGGATTGGGGCCACCCCATATCACCGCATTCATCTGGCACCCAGTCCACTCTTAGGAGCACTCCACCTGCAGAGCAGGAAAACACACTTTACAAAAGGCAGTATGAACCTGGGTTACTTCTACGGCTTCTGTGAAGGAGAGTAGGCTTTTCTACCCCGCATTTCTCACCCACTTAAGAGGACTCAAAATGGCTGACAAACCTTCTGTTCTTCTTCCCATAACAGACACCCTGTGAGGTAGGTGGGGCTGTGAGAGCCCAGAAGAGAGCTGTGACTAGCCCAAGGTCATCCAGCTGGCTTTGTGGAGGAAGAAGAAGAAGAGATGGCTTTTCTACCCCGCTTTTCTCACCCATTCAAGGAGACTCAAAGCAGCTGACAAACCTTCTGTTCTTCTCCCCACAACAGAAGCAAGTAGGGCTGTGAGAGCTCTGTGACCAGCCCAAGGTCACCTAGCTGGTTTCATGGAGGAGTGTGGAATCAAATCCATTGACTAAGAGATACGAGTCCAGCACACTAGGCACAAGATCAAACTCTACAGATTGCAGGAGGCAGCTGGAGTGATCTACTTGCCCAACCCCATTTTGAGAACTACTGAAGTCTCCTGCTTCTGGCAGTATTTCTGGCACTTCACCTTATTTTATTATTTATTTTATTATTTATTTATTATGTTTGTTTGTTAAATATTTCTATGCCACCCTGTGCCCAAAGATCTCAAGCCAGGTCAGTGAAATCATAATAAAAACATCTAAAAACCATGACTGCAACAGTGACAGACGGGGAGGAAACCTTCTGCCAGGTCCACAAAGACAGTGTTAGCTGCCACTAGCAAATGAGGCCCAGTGTGGACGGAGCCACAGTCTCTGTAAAGAGCCAGCTTTGTGGCTGGTGGGGTCTTCTGCTTCTCCATCTTCTGCTGGGATTAGCTGGGTCTTACAAAGCCGTTGCCTTTTTAATACTGTGGGGGTGCAGCACACAGGTTTCTCCATGCATTAAATTAGATTCAGCTGCGGCAAAATTATACAAACATGGGAACTTGCATGTCCGTTGTGCAGGATTTTCAAATTAATCCATGCAAGGTGCTTTGTCAAGCATTCCAAGTGCACTGCTTCTTCCGACACAGGGTGTGCCCATATTGTATATCTACAAAGGTCGGGTGCGGGGAGAGCGAGAGGGCATTGCCTGAATTTCACCCCTTGTAGAGAGAGGACAGCCACAATATATGGCACAGGGCTTTGGCTGGAAGAGTTGGAACCTGCAGTTCTTGAGCCTGCTGAAGAAGAAAAGAGCAGCCGGTGTTAGAAAGAAAGATTCTACGGGCTTTTCTTCTACTGTTGTTTTTGCTAGCTCCTTATCCAGGTTTAGTGATGAACCAGTTTTTAAAGGTCTACAGCCACTCCAATTCTCTCTGTTCTGCTCCAAGCATCAGCACTTCAGCACGCCAAAGCCCATCTTCAAAGCTTGCATTGGGTTTTAAAGTTGGGCTGCAGAGTTATCCATTGTTCCCCATGCAGGTTCCAAAGATAACTCTGAAATCCTCATTCAGGGGTAGCTCAGCCCCACCTTCATGTAGGGATGTGCACAAATATTCAAAACATTCAAAATTCGATCAAATTCGTTCGAACTCGGACATATGAATTCGAATTGAATGCCTATAAATAGGAATTTAAACATTCAAACATCTTTCCTGCCTCTGTACGCATTTGTACAGATTCATACAGGAGGGGAACGGGATAAATACAGGATACATACAGATGTGTATGGGATGCGTACAGATGTGTATGGGATGGATACAGATGTGTACTGGCACTACAAATGTTGTCAACATTCATATTTGCAAACACATAGCAAAAATGTGCATGAATAGGTTCAAATGTATTCGATTTAATTCGAATGTGAATACATTTGAATTTTAAAGATTCAAATCGATTCAAATTTTTGGATATTCAGTTTGAAATGAATCAAATTTGAATGTCTGGATTCGAATTTCGAATGTTTCAAATATTTGTCCACATCCCTGGTGTCCATAGGTCCAGCTGCTATTGGTTCCAATCTAGATCTTACAGCTGTCCCCAATCTCTGTATCTCCATGGAGTCTGCAGTTGGCATGTGCAAGAATGCAGTTTTTGCATTCAAATTTGATTCGGATCGAAATTCAAAAATCCAGATCTCCAAAAATCTGATTCGAATCCAGATTATCTGGATCTGTATTTTCGAAAATCCGATTTGAATTTAGTGATATGGGTGTCAGGAACATTCATATCCGATTTTTGAATCCGTTTGCATCCTATTTTTATAGCATTTGCATTCTGTTTGCATCCTGTTTGCATCCCGTATTATAAGTGCAAATAGACCCGATATTCGGATGCGATTTACGATGTCAAATTCAGTTAAATCATTCGAAAATCCATATCAGATTTTCAAAAATCTGGATTCGATCCGAATTTGGAAATTTGGATTTTCGGAAATCCGATTCAAAAACGAGTATCAATATTCATCGAATTCAAATCGGAATATTGAATTTTGGGGTGCACATTTTTGGGTGCACATCCCTAGTCTTCAGGGTATCAGTCAGACGACAGTCTTTTCCTAGAATGCCTCCCCCACTTTGGAATTCTCTCCTAGGCAAAGTTCACCTGGTGTCAATTTTAACAACTTGATGGCAACAGGTGAAATGTTACCTCTGCTCCCAGGAACATTAGGGCGGTTTATTGCCTGCAGCTGGAATGTGTAAAAATCACTAAGATGAGTAGCAGCGGGTGATACTGGCTGTTTAATTGGCACCTTGTTTTGTGGGAGAGGCTTATCTATTGTTATCATTTTTAGAAAAATTAATTAGGTGGTCTCTTTGGTTCCTCTGCATGTGTTGTTTGCATGAGGTTCATTGCCTTGTTGTGGTTTTGCGATTGCTTTCAAAATTCTTCAAGAAGAAAGAAATAAGAGTGGGGGGGATAGGATCCAGAGTCCAAGATATGAAGGCCCTTTCTTCACTTACTGTTGATCTGGATTAAGAAGCTTCTTAATCTGGATCACAGGCCCCTCATCCACATGCTAATGCATATCTAGGAGGCCTCGTCCCTGTTGTTCCAGTTCTGCCTGCACTGTATGGAGCTAGATCCAGATTAAGGGGACCTTAATCTTGATCTCTTGTGGACCCATTTGCTCATACCCACAAGAGGACCCAGAGCCTGGCTTTTGGAGACACGGGGAAAGCTTTGCAGCTGTGGTGAAGCGTGGGACAGATCAGTAGCATCGGTGCAATCTGGCCCATGCCTCCACACAATCCGGATTAGTTGGCCTGGTCATTCCAGACCCACTGATCGAGATCAAAGGCCAGGAAGTGCAGAAAGAGCTGCAGTGCTCCTAGCAGAGGAACTATCAAAGTCCATCATTATGCTTCCGAAGGATTTTTAGAACTCTGTATGGCGCTATCAACCTATTCCTCCATGCAGCCATCTTCTTTAAATTGCAACTGATATGGACAGCCAGCATCCGTCCTTTACTCTCTCTGGAGGGTTTGGAATAAGCACACCTGCTCCCTCCTCACCCCACCCTACTCTATCCTACCCCACCCCATCCCACCCCACCCATGACGGCCATTCATTGTGCGTTGGTGAATCATCAGAGAAGCCGCCGAGTTCAATAAACAGGTAATAATGGGCAGCTTCAACTTCCTCCATCTCATAAACTGCCAAAATGTCACACAGGGACAGAGATTTAAGAAAGAAATTTCTCAACATCCTCCCTGGAACAGCCAGTTCCAAAGGCTCGACTGCAGAGGCTGCAGCCAGCTGCAACTTAAGTAACCACCAGAAATGGATTCAAGCAGGAACTAAAGATAAGCCACTAAACTTCAGAAGGCCACAGGGTAATAATTAAGATTAACGTTCTCCAGGGGTGGGTTTGTCCCTGAAATGAACAGGTGCCACTCAGTTATACAAACAGTGGATTTCCCAGAAGGGATGGAAAAGAAAGAGAAAGAGAAAGTTTCTCTCAGGGTCCCCTGTCTTTGCAGCAAGGGGGTAGGTGCAAAGTCACCGGTACTGAAGTCTGGTATATCGGAGACAGAAAACGGCAAAGGGTTAACCAACAAGAAGGCACTGAGAACCAGTTGCCACGTTGCAAGCCATTTTCTGGTCCATAACCAATTAAAACACATTTTCCTCCCTGGTTTGCAAAGGTGAGTCGCCTCTGCACTCCTTTGATTCTTCCTGCCACTGCTGGTTAATTGCAGCTGCTCCAAAGCTTTCGTCTTAGTGTTACCTGTACACAGACTGCAGGTATGCAGCCTAGAGGCCTTTGGTAACAGCAAGTTGGGGGCGAGGGAGAGGAAAAGCAAAGAGGCAGACAATTACTTAGGCTGTGTCCAAACTTGGCCTAAAATGTGGGCTTATCTTGGAGCTACGGGTGTTTCCGCACAGGCCGTTAGAACGGATTTAGGAACACATTAAAGACACATACAGAACACATTGGAACTTATGTTCCGCACTGGAGGCCAGATGAGGGACACTTCGAGGACGCCGCTTCCGCACAGGCTTGCGTGAGATCCGGCTCTAACGTGGTCTTGGCGTTGCTAAAACCGGTTCCCGGAAAGATCTGAAAAATTAGGTCTTAATCCGTTCTTGCGTGGAAGCATCGAAGGAGGATGCTTCTGCTCATGGACAGGAGAGGGAACGGATGTCTCTCCGGCCGCCATGTTGGGAAGGGTGGAAGCAGGACTGCCCGCTTCCAAAGCCCCTCCCCTGCGCGCCAGGCGCTGCCGGAAACACAGAGTGACTGGCAGCTCACTGCTCCAGTCCCGTAGCTCCGGGGGCGGCGTCAGCGACGCATGAGCCGGAGCACCCACTCCATCCGTTCTGCAGAATCCGGCCTTCCCACACGAGTGCGGAAGCATGGGGCCTTATTTGGATCCGTCCCAATTTCAGACGGATCTTCCCAGAGAAGGATTTGAGAAAAACGGTTTCCCTTAATCCGGATTTCAGGAGAAACACCCTACGTTGGAATTGCACATGTGTCCGTGCACATCCCGTCATAGCCCCGTGATATAAGGGTGGAATTCTGCAGTATCCCTATTGCGGGAAAATCACTCTCACCGTGAATTTCCCCAAAATAGTGATATGGCTTTACATGTCTGAAAGTTTCTTTGCAGGATCCTTCTTGAAGAAAACGGTCCCCACACATGCACATGGCCAAAACCGGGATGAAAATGACCACTGTGGACATGTATCCCCCTTTAACTGAAGGCCAGGGCAAAGAGGTGTATTGTCACTGCCTACCTAAATGTGTACAATGAAGGTGATAAATGTACCTCAAGGGGGAGACTATTCCATAGCCTAGGGGCCATCACTGAGTAGGCTCTCCCCTGGGTCCCCACCCCTTTTGCTGCTGAGGTTGGTGGGACAACCAGGAGGGCCTCTCCTCCAGATCTTAAGGTACGGGAAGGTCAGTATGGGAGCAGACGTTCCTTCTGATATTTGGGGCCCAAGTCATTTAGGGTCTTACAAGTTAACACTTGAATTGGGCTCGGCAGAGAATCGGCAGCCAGTGCGACCCTTTTAAGACTCTTTTGAGGTGCCCAAGTTCCCTCCTTCGCCTCAGTGGGCCAAAGGAGCAGTATGAATGCAGACAAAAGTGAAGAATGTTTTTGTCTTCTATTTCCTGATGGTCGTAACTGGCCTGGTCTCTGCATAATTGCAGGTGTCCCTGTGATGGCACGCAGCACCTGAAGCCAGCCAGTTCATCCCTTGGAAACAGGAAGTCCCCTGCACTTTGAGTGGATTGGCCACGGTCACACCTGCGTCTTAGTGTAAACAGCACTATTACCTTGAGGAATCTAGAGTCTCCTCCCCCCTCCTCTTTCACTGCAGGAGACAGGGAGGAAAAGGAAGCCGCCTCCTGGCAATTAAAATGGAAAGGATTGTGCTTGGCGGAGGAGGTGTCAAAAGAGGATGTCCTGGTGAAGTGATAAAGAGTTACATCCTAGCCCTCAGACTTTAGGAACAGCAGATAAGGGCAACCGAATCAACACACAGGAGACTTTTCTGCATATTCTTTTCCTCTGGTTCCACCATTTATCACTTGCACCCCCCAAACAAAGTGCCTTCTCGAAGCCTGAGGATTGAGTTGGTCTGAAGAACATCAAAGCTTACCCTGTGCAAAATAAAAACAAAAAACAAAACGGTTGCCTTTAAGGTGTTGTGAGTAAGATTCTTGTTTTCTTACTCAAATGTCCTTAATGTCTACTCACTTCACTTGCTTCGTATCTGTAAAACCCAGTCTGGGAGTTGGTTGTCCCACAGTAACATTACAGCAAAACGTCACGTCAGTATATAAAATCATGACCGGTAGAGAAAAGGTAGATAGAGAACATTTCTTTTCTCTATCTCACAACACTAGAACCAGGGAGCATCTATGAAGCTGATGGGTAGCAGAGTCGGATCCGACAAGGGGAAGGATTTCTCCATAGAATTTGCTGCCGGAAGAGGTGGTAACAGCTGCCAGCCTAGATGGCTTTAAGGTAGGGTTAGACAAACCTATGGATGACAGATGTATCAATGGCTACTAGAATGTATGCCTAAGTACATCTTTCAGGCTGGGAGGGGGGGAAGCAGGACACTTCTAAGGCCATTTGCTGGGATTTGAGAGCAGGATAAGGTTTGCCCTTGTCTCTGCTTGAGGTGCCCATGAACATTTGGTGGACCACCATGTGCAATGGGACGCCGGACTAGATGGGCTGTGGCCTGATCCAGTAGGGCTTCTCTTATGTTCTTATGATATAATCTGAAACAAGACCTAATGAAGAAAGGGCCAAATACACTGGCTGTGTCTACACCTTGGGGTATTATCTCTTCTGCTTGAGGATACCCACCAGCAATCCGTGGGCCACTGTCTGAGACAGGACCTGGACTAGATGGGGTTGTGGTCTGATCCAGCAGGGCTCCTCTGATGTCCTTATATTCAGTTTACAGATAAGCACAGAAAGGGCCCCAAAGTCATCGCAGAAGAAGACTAATGGCTAAGGAATGCTTTTTGGGTGCCCTGGGGTTTGCACAGGTGGCTCCACAGAGACGCCAACACGGGGGAGACAAGCAGCCTGTCTGGTTCCTGAGAGCGTGTGCCAAACGGCCCTTTTCTGAAGTGGTTTTTCAGCCACTCATGGTGACGAAGAGGCAGATTAAAGCACTCCAGTAAAGGATTACTCAGGTTTTGTTTAACAATCCCAAGAACTCTTGGCCTAAACCTCTTATTGAATGGTGGCTGTGTCAACTGAGACAGATGTTGGGGGGTAATGGTTCAATATTGATACATTGGCAGCAGACTCTTCCATCACTGCCGAAGTGGGTGGCGAAATGCCTACGTGGCCTGCATACTACCTGGACTTCTCCTACTCACGTCTCCAGTTAAGAAGCATTTCAGCTGAAAGAGGTGCTGAAGATCCTAGAAGAAAGCTCAAAAAGATGATGGCATCAGAAATTAAAAGACTGGTCTAGACGGGCTTGAGGGATGACAGCCGTTCGTCATACACCGTGGCTTCGTTTTTACACTTTTTGTCAGACACAACTAATTCTCTACAACATGGGTTTCTACAGCAGAGGGCTGCTCTTACACAGTTGGTAAAATGTGGCTTATCAAGAGAAGCATAAAACTGGAGCTGAAAGGGACCACCAAAAATAATCTAGTCCAACCCATTTAGTGTGCCACACTTAGTGCAGTACCAGTAACTTGCAACTGTGTGGTTTTAGCTTCTGAGGGTGGTCTGCATGCCAAAAATACTCTGGATTTAAGTTTGTTTTGCCTCGGAGCGTCTCCATGCACAGCTTTACTCCAGGCTATATCTGGTGTAAAGGAGGAAAATCCACGGCAGAACCTCCCCCCCCCCCCCCATTTAAACAAGACTACATCCGACTTAGGGGGAAACTGCGGATTTTCCTGGGAGCATGGAGATGCGTACAAGGAGAACTAAAAGCAACACACTCCTTGCAGCTCTGTAGCTGTCAGATTCGGCTTCCTCCATTCACGTAAGGACAGCTGTTTTAGCACACAAGCAGAGCAGTGATCATCGGGGGCTGCATTATTAGGAGGGAGGGAGAGAGAACCCCACTAAAATGGTGAGAAGAGTGAAAGAAGCTGCTTTTAATCATTTTAGCTGACTACAGAGCACCTGTCAGGCACTCGTTTGGGCTAAAGGAGGCCCTTGCCTGAGCGACTGCAGGCTCAGGCAAGGGGGGAGAGAAAACCACATGGAGAAAACATGTGAAGTTTATGGGGGGGGGAGAGAAACAGAAGAGAAAACAGAAGGGAGGGAAGGGAGGGAAAGAGACACGAGTGAAGTTTACAGGGGGAGAAACAGAAGAGGAAATGGAGGGAAGGGAGGGAGGGAAAGAGACACACACACACAAGTGTGAAGCTTACAGGGGGGGAGAGAAACAGAAGAGAAAACCCACGGAGGAAGAAATCAAGAGAAAGGGAGGGAAGGGAGGGAAAGAGACAGACGCACACACGCTGTGAAAGAAAGAGGAGATCGCTGGTTTGCTTTTGCATTAAAGCAGCTGCCATTCTTTATGTGAATGCCGGCAGCTGAATTTGACAGCTGAATGGAGCCAGTCATCGCTCTAGCGGCTGAGGTGGGGGGAGGGAGAAAAATCTGCGGGCTTACAAAAAGCGGCTTCCACGGGGACAGGAAAGTGCAATTTTAATCCACGTTGCCCCAAACCACATGGGGACTCTTTACTGCAAGTTACAACACGGATTTTTTTTAATCGCATCAATAGCGAAGCAATTAGCTCCCATGGAGATGCTCCCTGAGGTTCTCTTGTCATAGGCTGCATCTGCATCTGCATGGCCTACAAAAGACTGTGGGCCTTTTCCAACTACAGCCTCTAATCAATAATTAGTGCACCTCTGGGGAAGAGCATACGCACATTGAGTAGGTTGTTACAGCCTCCAAGCGTGCCTGCCCTCACCAGAACTGCACTAATCATTGATTAGGTGTGGAACATGAAGTTGTGCTCCACATTTTAACTAACACTACCTAATTACTTACTTGAAGTGTCCAGCGGTGTGACCATTCACTCCTGCCAGTGCTCTGGTGTCGTTTGATGTGCCACACAAGCATGCTAGCACCTCGGACAACTGTAGATGCCCATGCACAGAGCATCAGCATCATCATGGCGATGGCGCTGATACATGCAGTCGCGGAGGTGTCACTGCCAAACTGCCATCATCCAGAGGAGCACCGTGCCCCAGAATTGAATAAGGTGAGTATCTGATCCCACGGGGAGGGAGCAGGTAAAATTGACTAGCGCTCAAGTGCAAGTGCTAGTCAACGTTGGGTCTTCACACTCCTTTTCTTTCCAGCAGATGGAAGAGTAGTGCAAAAACATCTTGTGTGGAAAGAACTCCAATGGCTACACCCACTGGGCCCCTCACCCACTCCAGAGGGCATTAACTGCTCTCCAAAACAGTTTCTTTTTCACAGCCCAGGAAAACCTACTGTGCAAAGGGAGCAAAATTCAGGACCATGATAAAGGAATGCAAGAGCCGTCCCTGTGTCTTCCTTTCTGTGCTACAAGCTCAGCCCAGAGGGACAACAGCGATGAACTAAAAAGAACCAACCTCCATATTTCACCTAGGGATTAGTCGCTTACAGATTCCCATGGAGCTCACAAAACAAACAGAGTCATTAAATTACAGTGGGGGGGAAAAAACCGTGAAAACAATTAAAAACTCCAAAAGCGCAATTCATGGCACGGCTTTCTTTATTAGCTATTGGTTTCTGCAACCTGATGGTCCCAGAGAGAGCTACAGAAGTAACGAGACGATGAAAGAGCATGAATTAAAGCTGGTAATTAAAGAAACAAGCACACAAACAAACAGAAAACCCCAGCTAAGCTGAAAAAGTGCACCACAACCAATCACAGAACAGCACCAGTAAACAAATAAAGAACTGGCTCTTTTCTTTCCACGTTGGCCCTTTCTGCACTTACCTTTGATCCAGGTCAAGGGCCCATATGGGCCACATTCTGAGCCTCCACGTCCACACATTAATGTGGATCAAGGAGGCCCCACCACCATTGGTCCAACCCCACCTCTACTAGACGAAGCAGGATCTGGATTAAGAAGTCCTTAATCTGGGCCTCTGGTGAACCTGTTCAGTTGGGTCCACCACAGGGACCAGAACTAGAGGGTTGTGTGCAGACAGCAGGGGCATTTTTGCACGTCCCTTCTCATCTGCTGGATGGGAATTGAGAACAATTAACCAATGTTGACTAGTGCTTGCACTTGGAGCATTAGTTAACCTTCACCATTCCCTCCCTCCACGATTGAATACTTACCTTATTCGATCCAGGACCTGGTCTTCCTCTGGGCGCTGCTATTTGGGCTGCGGCACCCTCCGCAACTGTGCATGAGTCAGCACTGTCACCCTGATGCCGCTGGTGCTCCTCACACGACCAGTCACATCTATGGTCGTCCAAGTTGCCAGCATGCTTGTGCGGCACCTGAGACGATCCCGGAGCACCAGAAGAGCTGCAGATGGCCGTGCTGCTGGGTGCTTAAGGTAGGTTCTGGTAAACATTGGTTTAACATGTGGACCACGATTTCATGCTCCAAACCTAATCAAGGAGTAGTGAACTTCTGATGAGGGCGGGCATGCTTGGAGGCTGTAACAGCCTACAAGCATGTGTGGATGCTCTTCACCAGAGGTTCACTACTTCCTTCACTAAAGGCCGTAGAGCAAATAGGCCTCATGCCTCTGTGTTCAGGGACTATCATGGGTGCTTTTCAGTGGTGTCCCGTAAGGCACCAGCTAAAAGCATCCGCCAGGCTCCAAGGCTGTGAAGCTCATGTGAGCTTTGGAGACATGGTGCATTTAATGTGAATCAGTGCACACGGCACTGTTCTGGCCCATGCCTCCAAGCAATGTAGATCAGTGGGACCGGTTTTCCAGAGCCATTGACCCAGATCTACAGGTGGTAAATGCAGAAAGGACCAAAAATGACCTATCTGGGTCCAATAATGTGAAAGAAACCCTGCTGGTGACTTTTTTGAAGTGTCTGACCTGCTGGACCCAAGGACATTCAGCTGGGAACTTTGGAGCCGGGCATTCCCTCTCAATATATCCTACCTCACAGAGCAGTTCCGAGGGTCGTGGAGAGAAGGAGAACCATCCTCACACCTTGGACATTTCGAAAGGAATGCAGAACAGAAATACAAAGGATCTGGTTCCCGCTGCACTTCATTTCTTGGGGAGGTTCAAAGAAGGGCCTCCCAACCAAATACCTTAAGGTCCAGGTAGGTGCAAAGTAGGGGCACATTTTCAAGTGGAAAACCTAACTGGCTGCCTGCCTTTTCAGCTATTCTAAAATGCCATCAATTTTAGCTCTCGCCTCACTGAACTCCCCAGGTTTGATCTCAGATCATTTTTGGCAAAAGAAGCTTCTTCCAAGAGCTTCTTAGAGCTTTATTCAGCCAACTGTCTATTTGCCCTCCAAAATCCCCCAAGCCCCCCTCCCAAATGCTCAAAAAAAAAAAAAATCCAAAAACGGTCTTCCCTCCCGCCACCTCCTTCACATCAGGGCAACCTTTTCTTTGAATGCCTTTTCCCTGCTCACCCCAATACAGTCGTTTTATCCAATACATTTGCAAGCCTTGCCGAGAAGGAAAAGAGGCCAATCCTATTGAAGGTACATCAGTAATTTGTTCCTGCCAGACGGTAAAGACTCATTTCTGTAGGTTACAACAGGGGCAGCATTTCAGGGGTGTGTGTGTGTGTGTGCATGTGTGTATTCACAATTGAATTGCAAAGGGGTAAAAAACTATTTTAATAACATTCTCCTGGTTACTGTTTTATGCTCGGTAGCAGCCAAGTTACCAGAAAGTGAAAGCATTGCTTGTTTCGAAAGAAAATGGGAACAAAAAAAATATATGCAAAATTGTATCAATAATCTGTAGGAGACAATACGGATGGAGAGATCCCTCTGCCTCGGATGTTCTGAGCCCCCCCATTCATTGCCTAAGAACATGAGAGAAGCCCTGCTGGATCAGGCCACAGCCCATCTAGTCCAGCATCCTGTTCCACACAGTAGCCCATGGACGTCTCAAGCAGAGACAAGGACAAACCTTCCCCTGCTCTTGAATCCCAGCAAATGGCCTTAGAGGCATCCTGCCCTGTCATAAGAACATAAAAGGAGCCCTGCTGGATCAGGCCACAGCCTATCTAGTCCAGCATCCTGTTCCACACAGTGGCCCATGGACGTCTCAAGCAGAGACAAGGACAAACCTTCCCCTGCTCTCAAATCCCAGCAAATGGCCTTAGAGGCATCCTGCCCTGTCATAAGAACATAAAAGGAGCCCTGCTGGATCAGGCCACAGCCCATCTAGTCCAGCATCCTGACTTGCACAGTGGTCCACCAATTGCCCATGGGTGTCTCATGCAGAGACAAGAGTAAATCTTCTCCTGCTCTAGAATCCCAGCAAATGGCCTTAGAGGCATCCTGCCTGAAGGATGTACCTAGGCATCCATTCTAGTAGCCACAGATGCATCCGGCATCCATGAATTTGTCTAACTCTTCCTTAAAGCCATATAGGCTGGCTGCTGTTACCACCTCTTCTGGCAGCAAATTCCATAGAATGATGGCCCTCTGGGTGATCCCTTGGAGAAGGAAACCATCCAAAGGGGTATTAGCAATGGCCTGCTATCAAACTTACAAATGTCCTCGAAAGCATATCACCAGGGGTTCAGAGAACTTTGTTCTGTACAATTTTGCCTCATTTTCTTTGAGAAGCAAATGAAGAACCCGGGACAAAATTCATTTAAACTGTGATTTTTAGCCAGAGGATGTAGATCAGATCGATGTTTCTAGGGAAGTGCCTGACCACAAATGCTGGAATTTATTAGTAGGAACTGAGGGTGCATCTCCACTTAGGGTACTTCCGCACTTACCTAAGTAAATCCAGATCTACCTCTTCCGGATTTAGTAAATCCGGTTTCCAGTAGATCCAAATTTACTAAATCCGGATGCAGGGTAGATCCAGATTTACGAGGGTAGATACGTATCTAATAAATACAGATCTACCCCCCCCCCCATCCTTCCGCACATGCAGCAGAAGGATGACTTAGCTCCAGAGCTGAGTATGGCGAGCTGGGGGACTCCGCTGTCGCGGCTCGCCCTCGCTCCGAAGATCTCCCCACTACTGATGCAGAAAGAGAGAATGGGGGACAGAAATCACTCTGCCCTCTCCTGGTGTGGGTCCTGCCTGTAACTCACTGTTAGGGGTTCATCAAACCTACTCACCACTGCAGATTACGGAAAGTATCAAGATTATTGGAATGTGCATGAATATTCGTAACATTCGAAATCTGGCCGAATTCGCACGTTCAAATTCAAATTGAATGTTTTGGTACATTCGAATGAAGCTTCCTATGCGATTCGTATGCGTCATGCCACCTACTGCCTCTCCACTCTCCTCAGAGGAGGAGGGCGCAGTGGCAATGATGAGGCAGCCTGGGCAGCAACCAGGGCACAGCACTGCAGAGACTGAGGGTCTGAGGCCACTTGTGGGGGAGCACACAGGCAGCTCTGGGGACAAGAGCTCGGACAGTCAACCCTAAGAGCGCCCCTCCCCCATGCTTCTTCGACAACAGAATCAGGTGAAGCACCGTTCGCAGCGTCTGCTTCAGCTGCGCCGGCAGGGGCATGGTGATGGCTCCCCTCCTTAGGTGAGCACCACATGCTGAGCCGGTGTTGCAGACAACTCTGGTGCAACTCCCACCGTGTGTGCATCTTGACTCTTGGACCTCCTTGTGACTTCGCTGAACCTCCGGGAACCTCGACCTTTGGACTGAACTGACGCTGAGTACTTCTGAGCCCCCAAAGGACTGCTGTAAGCATGCGCGTCTATTTGCCTCGCTGCCCGCCCCTGCCTGGGACACGACAGTATACTATTTGTATATAGGATCCATATGCTATGTGTATGCATTCGTATGGGATTTGTATAGGATTGAACATTTGTATTGAATACGAATCCTACCACATTAGAAGGGGATCTACTTGAACGAATACAAATTTTCTTGCATTCAATTTGATACAAATCAAATAAAAAATAAAAAAAATGTGCACCCTAATGAAGTGTGTTCAGGTAAGCTCTGAAACCAAGCGGCTATTTCATCACATTTGGATGCCCTTTTACATGCCTGTGTGGCTCCCACCCTCCTTCCTAAATGATGCTTGGGTACCATCACGTCTGACCTACCTCCTAGTCAGCCACACAAACATATCCATGGGCTCCTCGATGCAGTTTTCTTGGCAAAGATACAGAAGTGGTTTGCCATTGGCTATCTTTTGGGACCCTGGTATTTTACTCTAGCACTGAGCTATAGCCACTTCTTCCCTCCTTAAATGGCCCTGCTGGTAGTCAAGCGGGAGCCAACCAGACATTAGCTTCACAAAATAACTGGAGGGAAAGACTGATTCCTTCCAGGTCAAATATATTTTCATCAATCGGACCAGAAGAGCATGAGTGCCTTCCCAAAGGAAAATTTAATTGGGTGCGTCTCAGTCCCTCCCCGACATCCTGTGAATGTCTATTTTAGGCTTCCCTAAAAAACCCTTAAAGCCACAATGCTGTAGTGATAAATAAAGCAGCATATGGCTGTCCCCATCTGTTGCCAAGATGAGCTCTCCTTGCGAAAGCTTTGTAACCAAAATGGGTCCAGAAGAAGGGACTCTATCTTTCACTCCCACCCCCAAGGCTTGACTTTGGAACAGGGATTTAGTGTGAAGTTTGGGTACTTGGCAGGGAAATCTGACACATACTGGAACCCAAGAGCTGTTTTCCTCCAATGGCAATTGGCACAAATTGTGCAGGGACATGGCCGCCCTTCAGCAAGCCCAACTTTTGCCAAGGGTCCTCAAATCTAGGGTGGAAGGGTAGAATATTCTGCAGGCTGCTGCGCTTGAGGGTTTATTTGCTTTCTCATTCTGCACTTGGTTGGCTGGTTGGTTGTTTCTTCATCCCAGGCCCTTACCTTGATTTGTTTGCTGGGGCTGAGACTGTTCCAGATATTCCGCTAAACTGCATGATGTTTGCATGCTTTGTTCATTTTTTGCGTAAGATCTACTGTAGTGTGTACAAATCATGCCCTTAAGAACATAAGAAGATAAGGGAAGCCCTGCTGGACCAGGCCAAGCACATCTAGTCTAGCATCCTATCTCACACAGTGGCCCACCAACTGCTTCTGGGCATCTGAAACAGAAGACAAAGGCAGAGCCTTCACCAGAGACCTATTTGCACTTCAGCTTGTGGTCAACAATGAGCAAACTTCTGGTGAAGAGCATCTGCACTTCCAGGAGGCTCTTACAGCCTGCCAGCATGCCCTGCCTCACCAGAAGTTCACTAATTGTTGATTAGGTGTGAAGCACAAAATCGTGATCTACACCTTTACAAATGTTGACCAAAAGCTTACCTGGAGTGTCCAGCAGTGTGAACATTTGCCATCTGCGGTCAGTGGGCGAGGGAAGCAGCGTCTGCAGAGGCATCATTGCAGTGGCAGCCATAATCGATCATTGGCCTCTGACTTGACCAGAACTCCGATCCCAAGAACTGGCCCCAGCCATGGTTGGAATGGTGTCTGTTCATAGTCGTGCGAGGGGAGTTCAATACTGGGCACTGACATGACCACTCACAATACGTCCCTGAATGGTAATAAGAGAGAAGCCCTGCTGGATCAGGCCACAGCCCATCTAGTCCAGCATTCCACCGCACACAGTGGCCCACCAATTGCCCATAGGCATCTCAAGCAGAGACAAGGGCAAACCTTCTCCTGCTCTCCAATCCCAGTGAATGGCTTTAGAAGCATCCTCCCTGTCCCCCCACCCTGAAAGATGTACTTAGGCATCCATTTTGGTAGCCACTGATATACCTGCCAACCATGAATTTGTCTAACCCAGTGGTTCTCAACCTTCCTAATGCCGCAACCCCTTAATGTAGTTCCTCATGTTGTGAAGACCCCCAACCAAGGGGGCAGGGCAGCTTGGGTGAGGATGGGGTGGAAAGGTGGGAGACTTGTCGTGACCCCTCTGAAAGGGTAGTTCAACCCCCAAGGGGTCATGACCCATGTGTTGAGAACGGCTGGTCTAACCCTTCCTTAAAGCCATCGAGCACAGGGATGTATTGTGGCCGTTCATGTCAGTGCCCATGATCGAACACCCCTCCCACAACTCCATGACTGGATGCCAGTCCCACCATGCCTAGGGCTGGTCCCAGGGATTGGATGTCCGGTCACATCAGAGGTCAGCAATCTTGAACTATAGTTTTCTTGAACTATAACAGCCTTCTTCCACAGTCCGGCCAACTGCAAGGAATGATGGGATGTGTAGTCCATCAACATCCGGACCACTTCTGTCTTTAAACATGGGTGGCCAAACTATGACCCTCCAGGTGTTCTTATTCTATTAGCTCCCATCAGTCCTTGCAGCTGGCCAGACTGCCTGAGGCTTATGAGATTTGTTTCCAGCAATTGCTTGAAGGCCACAGTTTGGCCACACTGGAGGCCTTTGGCTGTTCCCTGCTGGAGGCAGGATGCTGAGCTAGTTTGCATCTTCCTCTGACCTGGCAAGGCACCTATCCTGCTCTGACTGTGGAAAGTCCTTTGCTCAGACCCTCACCTGGATGTATTCAATCTGGGCAGAGGCCTTGTACCTCCTCTCTTCCCTCAGTTTGCAGCTGCTTGCCCTCTTTCCCTGGGCTCAGATGTTTTGGGTTTGGCTCGCCCCTCCCCGTGCTCTTTCAACCCCCCATCTCATCTCCTGGGTTGGGCTTTTGCGAGGCCAACTCCTGATTCTTTCCAGCTGTGCGAGGCCTGCGCGGCTGACACGGTTCCTGGAGCCTCTCCCTGCCAAGACAGAGGAATGTCAGCCAAGAGTTAGCAGCGAGTGTGCAGAGAAAGCCAAAATCCTCCACCAATTAATCCCAAATCTTCCTTCTCTTGTCAGGGGAGAGACTAAAGGGAGAGGTACGTGTTTGAGTTCCCAGCTAAGGCCCAGTCTCCGGGGAAATGGAGGCCAAATCAGCCAAACACATGGTGTGGGAACTTGGAATGACTCTCCCCAAATGGAGGGGAAAGTTACCTCAGGTCAAGGAAAGCCAGGATTCAGGCAGGATGGTTGTTTATCATCACCCAGACAGGCACCTGCGCACAAGCGCAGCCAGGGAGGAACAGGGACATCTTTCACAAGCTCTTTCTCCATCGCCCTCTGTAAATGGTTGACCTCTCTCTCCAGCCCCAAAGTAATGTGAACTTTTCAACACATCACCGCCCAGGGACTCTAAATGGAGGCTCCATCTTGTGATAAGCAGGGCTTAATCCTAATAGTAAATACATTCATGGTATGATGGTCTGGACGTGGTCAATCCATATGCAGTCTGTACCACAAAACAATCCGTGTGTGAGAAGCTGCCCTCGTCAGTTTTGTCAAAGGGCAAACATACAAGAATGGACGCTTGGGTACTTCCTCTAGGCAGGAGAGACGGGCAGGATGCCTCTAAAGGCCATTTTCAGGGAGTCGAGAGTAGGCGAAGCCTTTGCCTTCATTTTCTGCTTGAGATCTCCAGAAGCGATTGGTGGGCCACTGTGTGAGATGAGCTGTTGTACTAGATGGACTGTGGTCTGGTCCAGCAGGGCTTTTCTTATCTAGAATGGATGCCTAGGTACGGCCTCCAGGTTGGAGAGAGAGGCTTAAGATGCCCGGAAGCAATTGGTGGGCCACTGTGAGGTTAGACTAGATGGGCTGTGGTCTGATCCAGCAGGGCTCCTTTTATGTTCTGAGGATGTCTCTCAAGGAGGCCATTTGCAGGGATTTGGAAGCAAGTGAGGGTTTTGCCTTTGTCTTCTCCTTGAGATGCCCAGAAGTGACCGGTGGACCACTCTGTGAGACAGGCAGCTGGACTAGATGGTCTGTAGCACGATCCATCATGGCATCTCTTACGTTCTTATGTGGGGATTGAGGGTGGACGCATAGGATTGAGGAAACCCCGCTGCAAATCTCTTTGTGAATGGAAAACATGAGAAGAAATGGGACATGACGTTTCTAGGAATACATCACAGCTCCCTGGCTGGTAGGTGTTTCGATAACAGTTGAATGAGAACCGGGTATGCTCAGTAGAAGTAGAATGCCAATTGATGGGCTTGTGTGTGCAAAACCGAAGGAGAACAAAATGGATCCCATCCTCCTTGACAATCTCCAGTGTTGGATAAGGATGATGGGGGCTGGAATTAGCAGCAACTGGAGAGCACAGATGGGTAGTGAGCTGGAAATGGTAGGGCTACTGTGGAAGGGGGGAGGCGGTGTGGTACGTGGAGTTGAACCTTGTCCTCTCCTATAGCATGTCTAGGGCAATCTAAAGATTCTTTTCCCCAGTGCTATACTAGTCCATGTAGGTCTGCTCATTGATTTAAACAGCGCACATTTACACATGTTATGACATGCATAGAACCATGCACATTTCCAGGCCTAACATTTTTAGCTTTCCTCATTGTATGAATCTTGTGTTCCGTTCTGGGCACTGCAGCTCCAAAAGGACATTGACGGGTTGGAACAGGTAACAAAGATGAGAACAGGCCTACAAGGACAGGATAAGGTAATGGCTAGACATGTTCATTCTGGGGAAGACCACGGACAGGACATGATTATCAGATGCCATTTTGAAGATGGGACAGATACTAGAGAAACTTGGGTATAAGTTGCAATTACCTGGCTCAGTATGGAGAAAGATTGGAATTGTCCAAACAGACAATTCCAGGCTGATGAAAAACAGGAACAGTTGGGGATCTTCACAGTTTGCATGCTAGAACACCTCTGTTCTGTTCTGTTCTGTTCCAACAATACAAAAAGTGCAAATAGTTCACAGCTTTGAACTTGCAAGGCGAGTCAGACACTGCAAACAACTGTACAGCCCCCAGGTCTCTGCACCAACGAACACCCGGAAGGGCGCAAAGATGACATTCCTGGACTGGTTGCTGGAATGCCTGGATCCACAGCAGGAATGGCCCAGGGAGGGCTTGGGTAACTTCCAGCCTGCCACAGCAAAAGCTGCATTCAAGCATGGAGTGTGAAAAGGTCCGTAAAGTCTGTACAACGCTGGAACATCCTGTGTGTTCTCTCTCTCTGGCTTTTTGAGAGAAGACAACCACTTCTCAAGAATGGTTTAAATTGGCTTTCCTGAGCATTGCATAAAGAGTTGGAGTGTATTACCTTCATGCCCGCTTCCTATGAGACAATTCCACAGTTTTATGACAAGGCAGGCTGTGGGCCTTTTGTGTTCCAGGGTTTGCTTTCAGTACTGCTGTTTAGCTTGGAGGTCTACTGGCTGTGAGCACTGCAGCGTTTCTTGCTGTCCCCGCAGTGTAAACATAAAGGAAGAGCAGGCCTCTCAAAGAGGGGAGAGTTGCGCTGACCCCTGGCTATCTACGCTTACCTTGCTTCTTCGTTTCAGCTCCTGTGCGTCTTCCAACTGACACGCACTTGCGAAGGCTTCCCCTGTTTTGCAGCCTTAGATATGGGACTTTTATGCACGTAATTTGTGCTAATCCAGATCAGTTGATCCAGAATCACCAGACCCACTGGTCTGGATTACATGGAGGAGTAGATCAGAGGCCTTTTCGCACTGGCCTTTTCCGAACGCGTGGAGGACAGCTTCGGACGAGGCATACGCATTGCCCGAGCGGGGCTTGCGCCGCCTCGTGTCCGGAGCTGTCCTCCACGCGTTCCGGATGCAGAGCACTTTAAAGTGCTCTGCATCCGTTCGAACGCGGACGAGCCGCCCCGGCGCGTTCCGGTAGAGAAGGGTTCGCACGCTTCTCTCCCTGACAGCCGTCGGCACGCCCCCAGGGACCGACTTGCCAGGCCGGCGATTGCGCCGGCGCGGCGAAGCCGGTAGACGGGACCCACCGAATCGGGGTTCCCCTTTCCCGTCTGCCAGGGTCAGTGACCCTGGCAGATGGCACAGGGGAACCCCGATTCGGTGCGTCCCGTCTGTCGTCTCCGACGGCCGCCGGGACGTGGCTCCTTCCTGCTTGTCTAATAGGGGGCCTAGGTGGGCTGCGTCTTGCGCGATCCCACAATGCCACCCTCATTTGGACGCTGGACGGCCACGAGGTAAGTCATTCCTCGCGCGCGCGTCCTCCCAGGGCCCTGGGGGAGGGGGGGAAACATCTTCGCTCTCTGGGTGCCCCGCTGTGGGCACCCAGAGAGCGAAGATGGGCCCGATCCGGGCCGGAGGGTGGTTGGGGGTGGGGGTTTTGGGGACTGGGGGGGTTGGCTGATCTGCGGGCTGCAGGCGCCTAGATCCAGGCGCCTGCAGCCCGTAGATGGGTGAGATCGGGGCGCGGGGCGAGCCCTTGGAGATCAGAGCCAGGGGCTCTGATCTTCAAAGGGGTCCTGCCCCATAGGGGCCTTGCCCCGGGCCCCATGATGGGTGCCCGGGTGCCCGGGCATCTTCGTGCCAGGTCTCGCGGGCCCAATCCGGGCCCGTAGAGCTGGCAGGAAGCATGGGGCGGGTGGCTTGACAGCGCTGCCCGCCCCTTGGGTGCTCTCACCCAACGGGCGGCAGCGCTGCGGCCGAATCCCCGCCCCTGGCCGGCCTTTGCCGGGCCAAGACAGTTCCGGGCGCTTTTACCGTTCACACACAGGCGCGCCGGAACGCGTTCTGGCGCGTCTGTGTGTGAACGGTAAAAGCGCCCGGAAGTGTCTTAAGCTGCCCGCCTGCACGCGTTCCGTTTGGAACGCGTTGCAGTGCGAAAATCCCTCAGGAGTAGATCACAGCCGCCTGCATGGATGGTGCTGAGTCACCCTATGTCTCGCTGCTAGAGGAGTGCCCAAATGCAATTTTCAAATTTGATTTGTAACAAATGGAATATTTGAAAATACAAATGTATTCGAATAATGAAAAAACGAATGTCCGGACATTTGATTTGATATGAATACATTAGTATGCATTTGTATAAATAAGTAAGACATTCATATCTGTATGGGTATGTTGCACATCTTGTACCTACCCGTATGCATCCAGTATGCGTCTTGTATGCATACTGGATGGATGTGTATGGATGCATTCAAGATGTGTACGGGTACATACGAAATGCATATGTACCCGTACAGCTACAAATCTCTGAATTATTTGTATGAATAACTCAATAAATTGAAGCTGAATCCAGAGGTGCTGTGTGGCACAGGGTCTTGGGTCTGTGTAGTTGGGAAATACCCTGTCCTGGACGGGGTCGCAATGCCCTGTAAGGGACAAGTGCGTAATTTGGGGGCACTCCGGGACTTGGCATTGATGCTTGAAGCTCAGGTGGAGGCCGTGGCCAGGAGTGCCTATTCCCAACTACGATTGGTGCATCAGCTTAAGCCTTTTTTGGACAGAGACGACTTGGCCACAGTAATCCACGCCCTGGTAACCTGTAGATTGGACTATTGCAATGCACTCTACACGGGGCTGCCCTTGAAGACGGTTCGGAAACTACAGCTAGTGCAGAATGCAGCTGCGAGACTGCTTACAGGGATATCAGGCCGGACGCACATCACACCGGTCTTAAAAGAGCTGCACTGGCTGCCGATTCGTTACCGAGCCCAATTCAAGGTGTTAACTTTAAGATATAAGGCTCTAAATGACTTGGGCCCCAAATATCTGAAGGAACGCCTCCTCCCATATCAACCTGCCCGTGCCCTACGATCTGGGGGGGGGGGAGGCCCTTCTCGTTGTTCCACCACCTTCTATAGCAAGACGGGTGGGCACTCGAGAGAGGGCCTTCTCAGTAATGGCCCCCAGGCTGTGGAATAGCCTCCCCCTTGAGATGCATCAGCCCCCCTCACTGTATATGTTCAGGAGGGGGGTAAAGACACACCTCTTTGCTCTGGCCTTTGGCTAAATGCGGCACAGTTTTTCCCTACTGCACAGACTATTGTCTTATACTGTTTTTATATATGGTTTTATTTTAAGTATTTTTGTCTTTTAAATAGGCTGTTACCCGCCCTGAGACCCTAGGGTATAGGGCGGGATATAAATGTAAATAAATAAATAAATAAATAAATAAATAAATAAATAAATAAATAAATAAATAAATAAATAAATAAATAAATAAATAAATAAACAAACAAACAAGATATTCGTATTTGTTCAAATTTGGAAATCCAAATGTCTGGGCACTCGATTCATAAACGAAGGTCTGAATACACGAGAGTTCCTACGAATAATGAATATTTTGAATATTTGTGCCCATCCCAACTCACTGCAGTTGTAAAGTTTGCATGAGCTTAGCCCCACCCCCACCCCAAAAAGCCTCCAGTGGCTAGGAACCGCACTCCCTAATCTTGGAGCCCAGGGGGTGCTTTTCAGCAGTGCATTATGCTGTGCTGCTGAAAAAGCACCCTCCAATAGTTCTGGATCTGTGACAAGGCCCTTGGTCTGGTTGTAGACTGTTAGAAGGCTCTGCAGCAAATCCAGATTAAGGGCCTCCTAATCCAGATCTGGCTCCGTCTAGTGCAGATGGAGCTGGAGCAGTGGGAAGCAGGGCCTCCTTGATCATAATTAATGTGCGGGTGGGAGGCCCGTAATCCAGATTAAGGGGGTCCTTAATCTAGATCATCAGTCAGTACAGAAAGAACCTAAGTTTCTGAGGTTACCTGCTTATTTGATTGCAACTGAAATCATGGAAGTAGCAAAGCAGGTAGATAAATTGGCAACCAGAGGCCTTTTCGCACTACAGCCTCTAGTGCACAATTAGTGAACCTCTGGTGAAGAGCATACACTTGTGGAGCAGGCTGTTACAGCCTCCAAGTGTGCCCGCCCTCACCAGAAGTGCACTAATTGTTGATTAAGTGTGGAACACGAAATCATTCCCCGCACATTAACCAATGTTAACCAGAGACTTACCTCAGGCATCCGGGGCAGGAGCATCTGCTCTTCTGCTCATTTTGAGGTGCGACTGCATGCGCGCAGAGCGTCAGCATCGTCAGGGCGACACACGCGGTCACAGAGGGCGTCATGACCAAAATGGTGGCACCCAGAGGAGGATTGGGCTCCCGATCGAATAAGGTAAGTATTCAGTCGCTGGAGGTGAGGGGAACGCCCAAAGTTGACTAATGCTCCAAGTGCAAGCGCAAGTCAACTTTGGTTAATTGCGCTCCTTGTCCTCCCAGCGGACCGGAAGGGAAGTGTGAAAATGCCCCAGGGGAAGCACATTAGATGGAAGGAGAACACTTCCTTTCATAGCAAGGGGTGCTTGACGCATGGCACACAGATGGCATTATCACCAAAGATTTATTAATGGGTCTGGAAGGTTTTTTATTTTTCAAGTCACTTGTAAACAAGGCTGTAAATTTTGCCCTCAAGGGGATGTATAGGGCTAGGCGCACTGCCGATGGAGCTCTAGAAACATTCAAGCATCCACAGCAAAACTGCTGGTGAAGGTTGGGTTGCCCCTCTGCTTTCTTCTAATGCTCATCTCATAGTGCTGCATAGTGCTTCTTACGGAAAGCTTCCACACAGCAGTGGTGCAGGAAAGGTGGAAAAAAGCAACTAGAGGAACCGGTTGCCACTGACCCAATTTGGGGTTGTCTGCTCCCACAGGAAAAATAAGCCAAGTCTCCAAAGATCTGGGCCTCAGCCAAATTGCCAGCAGCTGGCTTTCTACGGCTCAGCTGTTCTGGTACGCTTGGCGCCTTAGCGGGCTGTAACATCTTCTTCTGTACAGTGGAACGGAGGACCAAGATGCAACCCACCAGAAACTTTGCATGTTTTGGTGGTGGTCGCCCTTAGGCAGTTCCCAGACATCAGTTTAGAAGGTGGGAAGTAAGTCGAATTGGACATCTTTCTCTTTCTCTGAGCTGGAAACAACTCCCTAGGTGAGCGATAACATTTCCTAAGTAGCTTGGAGGCTTTGAGAAACATGTTCAGACAACCCCAACTGCTTTCTTGCACTATTGTCTACTTTGTGAGGCCTTCCTGCCTAACTGTGGGGTATCCAGATGGCAGGGGGAAAGTCTGCAGATGGAAAGCAATTCAAATATTCTGACTGTGGTATTTTGCAGGATTCAATGTACCTGTTTACATTTACCTTTCTGGAGGAGTCCCAGCTGCTCCAGCGGAGGCCCGTCCGCATGCCACACTGCCACCGCCATCTTGGAGCATCCTGGAACTCACTCCAACCGTCAGGAGCTGCAGACAAGTAAAAACTTGTCTGCAGCTTCACTGGGAACAGCTGGAAAGTACGCCGGGTCAGCAACTTTGCACCCTCTTCCAGGTGTGAACATGGCAAGTGAGCGGCACGGCGTGGCACAGGTGTGGCTGGGCAGTCAGTCACACATAGGGATGTGCAAAATAACATTCGAATGTACAAATCTGATTGAATTTTTCAAACCGATGGATATTCGCATCGAATCAAAACTCCGGTTCGTCAAACATCCAAAAATCAGATCAAAGCAAACAAAGCTCCTATTTCTGAAAATGAACATTTTGATCGAATATTCGTATGTTTTTGGTAATAAAAAGGAAATCATTTGGATGTGAATGCAAAAATCATATTTTTAAAAAATTTAACGATTTGAGAAAGAACCAAATATTTGGATATTTGATACAATGGTGAAACAAATTAGTTTTTTTTTATGCATGTCCCCAGTCATACACCATGGGCTGATGGCCATTGACCTCCCCTGGCCATCCATGCCTCAAGCGCTGGTGATCCTGTTGGGGAGTATACCAACAATTGAAGTGTGGATGCCCACCTCAGTGGGATGACGTTGTTATACAAGCCTGCCCTCATATCTGCTGATCCAGTAACTGCGGATTCCCTTATCCTCAGTGTAGTAATTGCTAGGCTGCTCAAACCTATTCCCCCAGTTGACCGCGACGGGCATTGGCTCCTGGCAGCGGCAGCAGCAGCGGGCACCTTCGCTCTTGGGGGATCAGTGGGGGTTCAAGACACCCCGATGGTCCCCAGCTGCCACTCCATGCTACCTGCTGGATGGACCACTGCTCTTTCATCCATGCAGTCTTCTTGGCTGGCTCCCCAGACTCCAGCCTCTCCTTGGCTGTTCTGGGGTGGCTTTCCGAGTAGCTGCAGCCATGGCTGTGAGGGAGGCACAAAGGGCGCTCAGTGGCAGGACACTATGGTGGGCTCCGTGGCTGCTTATCCTGCTATCGCCCATCATGGGTAATTCTCCGGCATCAGGGCAAGGTGAGGGTGGTGAAGTGACCACGGCAAAATGGAGACCGCCTGCCAGTGAATGGAGTCTTCCACGTGTGATCAAAAGCCTTCCTCCTCTTCCGGCTCTTGCAGGATGTAACATGGGGGGATCCTGGACCGGAAAAGCCCTGCTCTCCTCCAATCACCTTCCCGGATTTGTATCTATGTCATTTCCTCCACACCTCTTGGGGCTCCTGTATAAAAAAGCCTGCACAAGATTAAATGAGGTCTTTTTCCTGCTGCAACTCCTGTCTCCAGTCTCTTCATTTCCCCTTATTTTCTAATCTGATTGGGTCGGCCATTAACACATGGTCGATCTCTGGGACTTGTTCCAGTTGGGAGCCCAGGCCCCTACCTATCATAACACCCGGTGAATAGGAGCAGCTCATCAGCTGCTGCTGCTTCCCACAGCCCTCGGATCAGTTGCGAAGCTGGATTGCAACACCTCAGTTGACCAGATCAGCCTCCAGACTCTTACCTGGGAATATTGGGTTTGATTCTGGACTCCTCCACAAGGTCCCTGGGTCACAGCTCTCTTCGGAGCTCTCACAGCCCCACCTACGTCACAGGGCGTTCTGTTGTGGGGAGAAGAACAGAAGGTTTGTCAGCCGCTTTGAGTCCCCTTAAATGGATGAGAAAAGCGGGGGAGAAAAGACAACTCTTCTTCTTCTTTTCCTCGTCTCCCCCCCCCCCCCCGGAACATTACCTTTAGGCCTCCTGGAGGCCTAAGAAAGTTGGAAATAGTGCCAAATCTCATGGGATTTCCCAGTATTTCAGATATCTGTTGTTTCCCTTAACCATGGTAAGAATAGGTACATATTCCCGTTGGATATAGGGGCACACCTGTTTCAACTGCCTGAGTAAAGTGTGAACATCTCATTTTCTTTGATCCCAAGAGAATGCATAATAACACAAGAGGAGCACTGCTGGATCAGGCCACAGCCCGTCTAGTCCAGCATCCTGTCCCACACAGTGGCCCACCAATTGCCCATGGGCATCTCAAGCAAGGACAAGGGCAAACCTTCTCCTGCTCTCAAATCCCAGCAAATGGCCTTAGAGGCATCCATAACTAAGAGGAGCCCTTCTGGATCAGGCCACAGCCCATCTAGTCCAGCATCCTGTCCCACACAGTGGCCCACCAATTGCCCATGGGCATCTCAAGCAAGGACAAGGGCAAACCTTCTCCTGCTCTCAAATCCCAGCAAATGGCCTTAGAGGCATCCATAACTAAGAGGAGCCCTTCTGGATCAGGCCACAGCCCGTCTAGTCCAGCATCCTGTCCCACACAGTGGCCCACCAATTGCCCATGGGCATCTCAAGCAAGGACAAGGGCAAACCTTCTCCTGCTCTCGAATCCCAGCAAATGGCCTTAGAGGCATCCATAACTAAGAGGAGCCCTTCTGGATCAGGCCACAGCCCGTCTAGTCCAGCATCCTGTCCCACACAGTGGCCCACCAATTGCCCATGGGCATCTCAAGCAAGGACAAGGGCAAACCTTCTCCTGCTCTCGAATCCCAGCAAATGGCCTTAGAGGCATCCTGCTTCCCCCCCCCCCAGCCTGAAATATGTACTTAAGCATTCATTCTAGTAGCCATTGATACATCTGTCATCCACAAATGCCACGATACCCAAGCTGCTATTCTTTCCCTCCATTCTGGGATTGTCTTAAACTGTTCTTGGAGAGGGAGGTGAGGTAGGAGGAAAAGAGGGTAGGCTTTTTAAAAAAAACACAGACAAGCTAGCAACAAAATTAATCAACAGTCAGGAACAGTTACAGACGACACAGGCATGCTTTGGCAACGCCTCAAAATTGACAAGAATATGCACAAACCGATAATGCAGATCAATAGCGAGAATGGGGCAGGTTTTCTCAGCTGCAGATAATTCAAGTAATTGGGGAGAATTGCCAAATGAGTGACTACTGAATTTGGTTGGCTAATGCATTGTAGCAGCCCCTCCCTCTGCAGCTGCTCTATGGAACAGGTTTTCATTTGACGTCTTTTGCTGCCAACAGCCAGAGTGTTTCTTTGGAGGCTCTAGGACAGAAAACACTTAGGGTACGTCCCCATGCACATTTGGTCTGGTACTGAAATTGGTTTCAGCAATGGCCGTCCCCATGCATTTTAGATTTGGCCCGATTTCCGCAGACCAAATTGCCCAAACCTGTGCCAAACCTGGACCAAATTTGGTACCCGGAAAAACAAGTCTGGGCACAGTTGGGGGGATTTGGTCCAAGTCGAGCCTCCGCATGGGGACAGTCCCGGACTTCATGATCTCGGTTGACTGGAAAGAGGCTTGAGTTTTAAAGCCAATCCTCTTTCCTATCAGCCGGGACTGTGAACAGCCTCTGCATGCCCTTTTCCCATCTAAGCTGACAGGAAAATTTTACTCCCAAAGTGAATTGAAGCCTCTATACTGCTGAGATCTTGAATGGTGTGTGTGTAGAGGCTTGAGTGTTCCCCCTTTTCCAGGAAAGGCACTTCGGTTTACTTTGGGAGTAAAACTTTCCTGGCAGCCGAGATGGGAAAAGGGCATGCAGAGGCTGCAGTGTTCTCCCTTTTCCAGGAGGGCAACCTTATTGCCCCCCTGGAAAAGAGAGAACACTAAAGCCTCTGCCCCCACTGAGCAAGATCTCAGCAGTATAGAGGCTTCAGTTCACTCTGGGAGTAAAGTTTTACTCCCAAAGTGAACTGAAGCATCTTTCCTGTCAGCTGAGATGGGAAAAGGGGGTGCAGAGGCTTGAGATTTCTCCCTTTTCCAGGGGGGCAACCTTATTGTTCCGAGATAATCAGCGGGTGGAGAGTTTTTGTACCTGAGGGAAGCCACCTTCCACTCTTGCCTGCTGTTTTCCAGATGTGCCGCACTTCAGGTACTTCCAGGGGGTGGTTGTGGGTAAAGTGGTGTGCAAGCAAATGCAGGGGACCACTTTTGTACTTCACAGTGAAAAATGCAGAGATAGGACTGTGTACAAATGTTCAAAGGTATTTGAAATTCAATTGAATCTGCCCGAATTTCGACATTCGAACTCAAATAGAATGTCCACAAATTCAAAGATTCAAACAAATTTTGAATTTCGGATCTATTTGCTCTAATTATTTGGGCATCTGTATGTGTACGGGTTCATACATGGCACAAACTTGCAGATACTCTTCTTTCTCGCATCTGTATGCATTTGCAAGGACAGGACGAAAACGGGTTGCATACGGGATAACTACGGCATGCATACAGACATGTACGGATGCTTAACGATGCATACGGTCATATACGAATGTTGTTGACATTCGTAAGTGCAAATTCGAATTGAAAATTTGAACGAAGATTCGAATTTGCTTAATTCAAATTGAATTTGGTTAAATTTGATTTTTAAAGATTCAAAACGAATCTAATTTTTGGATATCCGATTCGAATCCCCTATGCAGGGAGCACACAGGATGCTGTTTCTGCACCACCATAAGCCTCAATGTGAATCAACGATCTCTGAGCCAGGGCAAATCTCCCCTCGTTGGAGTTCGGCTCGGTTTCTTCTTGAATGCTACTCCTAGGTTTACACAGATAGAGGAGAATGCAGAGGAGGCAGGATTAGCATCAGGCCAGTAAGGTGTCATTCACAAGGTCCCCTTCCTGCTTACCTTCACTGCAAAACAGTTCTGGGAAGGCAGGCGCTGACTGAAGCCACGGCACCTGGCTGTTCCTACGGTGTAGTCTCATTTATATCCTGGTGGCAGAATTGTTCTAGGATTCTGGGGGAATCGCTTCTGTGAGCCATAGTCCATCATAAACTGTCCCTTCTATTTGCAATTAAAGAAACAAGTGTGTAGGGACATTTTTGCCACAGGTATGTGTCCAAAGTTTGCATGATCCCCCAGTTGTGTGACACACTTCTGGGGCTGTTAAATCTGCAAAAACAATTCTCAAGTTATCCTTGGTCCACAATTTTCTGTTATGGTAAAAAAAGAAAGAAAAAGGGAAGGAAGGAGGGAGGGATGGGATGAAGGAAGGAAGGAAGGGAAGAAAGAAAGAAAGAAAGAAAGAAAGAAAGAAAGAAAGAAAGAAAGAAAGAATTGAAGGAGGAAAGAAAGAGGGAGAGAGGGGAGGAAGACAGGAAGTGAGGAGGAGAGGAGGGATGGAAGGAAGGAAGGAAAGAAGGAAGGGAAAGAGGAAAGGAAGAAAGGAGGAAAGAACTGAAGGAGGAAGGAAAGAGGGAGAGAGGGAGGAAGACAGGAAGTGGGGTGGGAGTGACTGAAGGAGGAAGCAAAGAAGGGAGGGAGGGAGGGAAGGGAGGAGGGAAGGAGGGATGGGACAAATGAAGGAAGGAGGGAGGAGAGGAGGGATGGAAGGAAAGAAAGGAAAGAGGAAAGGAAGAAAGGAGGAAAGAACTGAAGGAGGAAGGAAAGAGGGAGAGAGGGAAGGAAGAAGGGAGGGAAGACAGGAAGGGGGTAGGAGTGACTGAAGGAGGAAGGAAAGAAGGGAGGGAGGAGGGAGGGAAGAAAGGGAAAAGGGATGGAGGAAAGAAAGAAGAGAGGGAGGGACTGAAGGAGGGAAGAAGGAAGGAGAGATGGAAGGAAGGAAGCCTTGTAATGCCCTGATCAGATGGCAGTCCCAAATATAGTTGACACCCCCCCCCAAGGGTGACAGGCAGTGATGTCGTTGGCCCACATGTTTCTCCAAGGCCACCCAGTTGCTTTCAGTGGCATGGATTTAGTTTTGTACCCAAGGCAAACACTGGCAAGCTATGTGCGCTGGTATCTCTTTGCTGTTTTTGGAAAGCTTCAGAATAAGAGCAGGCGGTGGTGGGAGGGGGGGTGTTCTAAAGTGGTCTTCAGAGCCCTATCTTGGGGGGTTTCTTTGGATAATCTCTCTCTGTGTGTTTCCAGCAGCTCCCAAGTGCTTTCCAGAAACTCAAACAATCCAACTCTTTGTTTCCCCTCCTTAAGTTCCAAACAGGAGATTAAGAGAGAAAACAGGAGCGCTAAGAACTGCTTTGGAGAATGGGGAAGGGGTGGGGGGAAGGTGAGTGGGGGAGGGAGGGGAGCTGGAATGTGGCTTGTTGTTTTAATGAACTTTCCAAGGTCTTAAAAATGCTTTTTTTACAATTTAAGATATAAGACACCTTGTATGCCTTTCTATTTCGGAGGCAGAAAGTGGGGTAATAAACAGGAAAACAAATAATATCCTTTCCCCTCATGGTGCAATATATAGGCATGGAGATGGGTAGCAGAAGCAGCAGCAGCAGCAGCCCATATTCTCCTCTTCATTGTAGCTACATCCCTGGCAGCCACAGAAATGCACTTGTATAGGACACAAGTAGCAACTTACCCACAGTTAGGGTGTGTCCCCATGATCAAAATACTCCGAGGCAAACAGACTCTAATCCGGACAACGTTTGGGACCAATGGCACAAATCCGCAGCTTCAAGCTATGCGCCCTTTTGCCATCCTACTATGGCCCCCTTTTTATCTTTTTTTTTTTTTTAAATTTATGGTGTGTGTTGTGTTTTGGAGGTGCAACCTGGATGTGTTTCCCAGGGATTTCCCGTCATTGCTGCACCAGATGGGACAGGGCATGGTGACATTAGCTGGGCTTCCTATCAGGGCAGAGCGGGTGGAGCAAAAAGGATGTGGTTTCCCCGATGCAGGGGTTTACCACATTTGCTTGGGGACAGGTGGATTCGCCTTCAACCCGAGCTCTCCTCAACCGCATGGGGACATCGTAATTCAAACTACAATGTGGATTATGGATGTCCCAATTCAGCAGTGAAATAACTGGAGCCCATGGGGGCGCAGCCTTAGATAGTGACTGAGAACCTATTGACCTTCCTGTGCCTTAAGGCCTGTAAGGGAGGCCCTGCTGGTTGTACTACCACTCTCAGTAGCAAAAGGGTTGACACCTAGGATAGGGCCTTCTCAGTGGTGGCTTCCAGATTATGGAATAGTATACTAAAACGTGCTCTACAGGGATACTAGCCATGTAGCTAGTAAACCCTGCATGCCCTGTTTGCCCCTCTTCCCGGTGAATGGAACGAGGAGCGGGATGGCACAGCTGTGGTTGTATGGCACGTTGCCCAGTCACCATGGCAATGGCACTGTGCATGGCTGTTGCCACTGTGAGGAAATCGTGGTGATCGCACTTACCCCCAGGTATCACAAAGTGCAGACAGGCTCCCAATGCATCCTAGGACTGAGCCAGGCAAAAGTGTGAAAAGGATCATAGATGGATGGATATATTTAATGGTGAAGAAGAAAACCAAATTGGGTTTGTAGAATATTTTTTTAAAAAAGGAAAAGAAATAACATTCTTTTCAATCAAATTGTTTAAGAAATTTATGGATCCCTAGAGCATGTGTGTTTTTATTACAGTTTTGGAAGGGGGAAGGAAGGATGTGAATCAAATGGAGATAATTTAGGCTTTTTCTCTCCTGGCTATTGAAAGGAGCGAGGCTGCTCAATGGTAAATCATATTTATTTCATCCTCTTTCCATCATGGCTTTCCCTGCTGGGTCCAAGGCAGCATCCGTGGTGTAGCAAGGTTAGCCGGAGAACTGAGAAGTGTTAAACCAGTTGAGTAACTCTCCAAGGTGAGCTACAGCCCCATATGTGTGTGTGAAGGGTAGTAGGTTCCCACTAGAGCGGGGCAAATGCCAGGAGCTTATCTGTGCCACCCCATATTTACCTCTTAATTGTAGCTACATCCCTGGCAGCCACAGAAATGCACTTTTATAGAACACAGGTAGCAACTCAATCACAGTTAGACAGTGACTGAGAAACTATTGACCCACCTGTGTCTTACGATCTGTAGGGGAGCCCCTGCTGGTTGTACTACCACTCTCACTAGCATCTGGGATAGGGCCTTCTCTGTGGTGGTTTCCAAATTATGGAATAGTCTCCACCCTGAGGTACCTTCACTGTTCAGGAGAGTTGTAAAGGCCTTACAACCTGGCCTTTGACCGAATAAAAAAAACAGCTTTTTTCTCCCCCCTTTATTTGAGGGTGTTCATTTTTATATTTGGTTTTTAATGTTGTAAACTACCATGAGACCTTCAGGTGAAGGAGTAGTAGTAGTTAGCTTTTCTAACCAGCTTTTCTTACCCATTTAAGGGGTCTCAAAGCAGCTGACAAACCTGTTCTTCTTCCCACAAAAGACACCCTGTGAGGTAGGTGGGGCTGTGAGAGCTCAGAAGAAAGCTGTGACTAGCCCAAGGTCACCCAGCTGGCTTCATGAAGGAGTGCAGAATCAAGCTCAGTATTCCCAGATAAGAGTCTGGCTCCATAACCCCTAGACCAAACTGGCTGAGGTTGGGATACAAATGCAGAAAATAAGTAAATAATAAAATAAATAAACAAGACCTTGCATTTTCCTCTAGCCACCTGGGGACTACGCAAAGGACACGCGCCAGGCTAGCAAAAGTTCATGTAATCTTTAAATAATGGTTCATCAGATGCCTTTGGCAACTCTTAAGAGAGGTTGTGTTCAGACACAATTGTCCCTCGTAGTGTGTGGATTATAGAGTGTGCTGTTTTGCTTACGCATGATCACCAAAACGTTTCTTTCCTTGCATAATGCAGAACCACACAGACAAACAAAAAGTGTTTTGGAAGTCACTGTTGGCTACCGAACACAGGCAGTTCGAAGAATAGGCCATGGCTTTTGGTGCCCTTACCACAGTTTACATAATGAGGTGGTTTCTAGGAATAGAACCACTGCATCATAGAAGATACAGCTATACAGTCAAACAAGCTCTTCAATAAAGATGAAAAGTAAGTGATTTTAACCAGATACCCTGCCAGTAAGTGGTGAGGAATATGGTCACTCTGGCATTATCATTATCAGTGGCATGGCTTGTGTTGTTTTTGCACGTTTTTGTGATGTGCACATCTGTGTATTCAGCCTTTGCCAAATCCCTGAAGGTTCAGGTTGCCTGCATGCATGCGCTGTGGACAGAGGACCACAGATGTAGGACTAGAGCTGTCCTAATTGCAAACCAGAGGCCTAAGTGCAAATAGGGCCCTGCTGTGGTTGGAAAACCCACCACCAAGAATTGGGTTTTCCGGCAGTAGTTTATGGTGCTTTTCCGGGGGCGGGGGAGGCATTGTGGAGCAATTCCACAGAAACAGAACCCCACTGTAGCAGAATTATAATGGTGCTATAGTCCCTCAGTCTGGATGTGGCCTTAGTAGATGCCACCATTAACCTGTAAGCCCAAATTAAAAGGGGAAAAAACATAGCCTGGCAATTTGGGCTACCTTCAGATGTGGAGGAGTCCAAATTAAAACATTCTGCAGCTGTGGCCTAAAGATTATCAATCTAATGTCTACACAATGTGAGAATTCCAGATTACGGCTTTATACCAGTAAATCAATCAGCTGTGGCCTAAAAACGTTTATGTAGGCCCTGTCCCCATGCAATTGAAAGTCTGCTGGAACTCTTCTTTTGCCTCTGAGCGGCCCCATTCCAGGCTTTACAAGGCGCTTAGGGAGCTTAGGAAAGTGAGACACCCGCGATAAAATACGTGCACTTTAAAGAAGAGTTCCAGTGCTCTTTCGGCGATACGCGGGTTTTGCTCGCTATATCTGCCTTGAGGACGCTCCGTGGCAAAAGGGGCAGGGATTGCTTGCCTGCACACACAGCCAAAAAGCATTCACACATCTGAGAAATGCAGCAGGTTCGCTTCCTTTCCTTTGTAAAAAGAGCCAGAATTGCTCAGAATTGCAACATTGTTATCAAGTGATCTGTGAAAGCCTTAAAAGAGAATGAGCGAAGGATCGCGCTGCCGATGGCTGCAGCCGCTGACTTTGCTGGGGCAGAAAGCCTTTTCTAACAGAGAACTGAGGGAAAGTAAGTGCTGAAAGTGAATGAATGAGCGATCATCTGCCTTTGCTAGGGGCGGGAAGCCGTTTCAGGAGACGGAGATCTGCCTATTTTTCCTTTTAACAAGAGAGGGGGCGGGGGGGAAAAGATGCCCGGAAAGAGAAGACGGCTACCATGGGGACGGAAAGTCCGTTTAGATCGCGGCTACCATGGGGACGCTTATTCCGGAAGTGGAGGGGACTTTTAAAGTCAGCTATAACAGAGTGACGGCAGAGGAAGCCGAGAGGGGCTAATAAGTGGGCTAATAAGTCTTTTGGGGACAGGGCCGTAGTTTTTAAATAGTGGTTCTTAAATAGGTGTCTGGAGGCAGCCACAGATGCTTTCAGACAGCAAGAGGCAGTGTGGAATCTAAAAAAAGATCCCCCAATTGCCTCTTGCTGCCAGTTGGACCTACCTCCATGTTTGCCAGCCCATTTTATATAACTATAACCTACCCAACATCTGGGTAGGTCATATTTTAAATTAAGTTTTAATATTTGATGTGTTTTATTCTTATTGTAATCTGCCCTGGGACCATTTGGTGATGGGCAGGATGTAATTTTTTTAAACAAACAAACAAACTAGTCCTGTACCTGGCCAGCAAAGCCTGGAAGAAGAGTTGGCTTTTCTACCCGGCTTTTCTCACCCATTTACGGGGACTCAAAGCAGCTGACAAAGCTTTTCTATTCTTCTCCCCACAACAGCCACGCTGTGAAGTAGGTGGGGCTGTTTCAGAGCTCAGAAGAGAGCTGTGTCTAGCCCAAGGTCACCCAGCTGGCTTTGTGGAGGAGTGCGGAATCAAACCCGGCATTCCCAGATAAGAGTCTAGCTCCTTAACCACAAGACTGGCCTGTAAGTGTGAGCGGCCAGCCTAGGGCTGCCTGGCTGCCTCACAGCATCCGGTGTGAGGTTGGACGTTGTTGCCATGGCAATCCGGCAGCTGCACGCCACACAGAGTTGCCACGATGCACCTGAAACAGGTCAAAATCATACCCCAGATGCGATCCAGCTGCTTTTGGGCAGTCTGTGGAGAGCCTTTATAGGAGCCCACAGCTGGATTGCTCTGGGGATGGGTTATCTATGGCAAGAGAGCAACGTGGATGTGCCTGACCAGCAAGTAGATGGAACTGCTCCAGCTGGTAAGTGTGAAAAGGCTCCTCTGCCCACCATGTACACAGTAGGGACCCATTTAATACAAGTGTTCCCTTCCAGCAACTTGTCACTTGAAGCAAATCTCATGTTGAGAGAGTAATAGACCTTTAATGTTAGGGAAAACACATTAAAGTGAAGCAAGAATGCTTAATACTGGTATAAGTAAATTACTACTAATTAGTAAAATGTGTTATATTGGAACCGCACAAACTGAATTCACTTAACACGAGGCCTTGCTTGTACTGGAATGGTTAGAGAAATGAGAGCCTGCGTCTGTGGAAACTTTCACGATGGCAAGGCACATAAAACTGAAGTAAAATGGCACAGGATGGGAGATTGTGCAGCATCTGAGCTCTGCTCTCCAAGGTCGGTTACATTTTCAAGGCATCTTTCTTGCACAAACGTTTCACTCCCTTCGCAAAGAAGTTCTTGCACGCTTTGAAGTTTCTTTCTGCACTTCAGCAGGTAGGTCTCGAAGCTACTTTTCTGGAAAACCAGCCAAGCCACTTGCTGTGGTTCAGAATAATGTTGATTGATTATGGAGAACTTCTGTTTTTCCCCAACTCTCTTTTCAGAATTGCAAAACAAACAAACAAACAAAGGGGGCAGGAAAGAGGAGGGTGACAGATGTGGCTTCTTTAGTTAAGGAGAAGAGGTCAAGGGTCATAGGAGGCCTGGAATGGTAATAGAAGCTAAATTACCATACATCAGTTCATTTCATTATAGCACGTGAAAGTGAAATGGATCTAGGGGTGATTTCACACTGACCAGTATATGGTATCAGTATGTGTACTAGAAGGCTGCTTCTGGTACCAGTGGTGTGGTCTAAGGGAGGTCCTGTCCCTTACTGGTACACCCTGTTTCACAGGATGTAGACTGGGCCAGACTGGACTAGGAAACCCAAAATGGCCTCCTGGCCTAATCTACTGGAAGAGGCCTACCAGGACACTTGGTGGTGGTACACTGGCCCACAGAGACATGCAGTTGGAACATGCCTCTGTGGTCCACTATACCACGTGGGATCCCTTTTTGCAGCCCTGTGAAAGGGATCTCCTGGGGGATTCAAGGCCCAGAACATTTGTTCCTGGTTGTTGGAGACTTTGGAGGCTGGCTCCAAATCTGTGACAAGCTTTGGAGCTGGTGTTGGTACTGGCCTAGAACAGGGAACAGGCCATCTCATGTGGACATACTGGGCCATGGATGGATCCATCCACAGGAAGAACAGATTCCTTGAACCAAATTGGAGCAGGATGCTCTGATCCGGACTATTCCACGCAAGTGACAATGAAAACAGAAGAAACATCTCCAACCGGATATTGGGTATGTTTACTTGATTTGTTTCTATCAGAGGTTGTCTGCCTAACTGTTCACTCTTGACTAGGGATGTGCACGAATATTCGTAGGCATTTGAAATTCAATATAATGTGCCAAATTTTGACATTTGAACTCTAATAGAATATTTACATTCGGATTAAATTTCAAATTTTGGATCTAGTCATTTGAATTATCCGGACATTCATATGGGTACAGGTTCGTAGACGATGCATACTTGAAGATCCGCATCTTTCCCGCATCCATACGCATTTGTACGGATCCGTATGGGATGTTAACGGGTTGCAAACGGGATAAATATGGGATGCATACGGAAGACGCATACGGGCACATACAAATGTTGTTGACCTTCGTGTGTGCAGATTCGACGTTGGCAAAAACGAATTGAATCTTATTAAATTTGAAATTAACAGATTTGAAACCATCAAATTTTCAGGTATTCAGTTTGAATAGAATGTCAAAAAAACATTCATGCAAATCCCTGCTCTTGACGGAGAGCAAAAATGATGCTCCTCATCAGGGGTTAGAAATTAGGGAAGGAAATGTTAAGTCTGCTATTTCATTCATAGGGTTCCTGTTGTTGTTTAGTTTCTGCTCAGCTTGGGGTTCCACCTTCAAACTGGAAATTTGTTTTGTTCTGGTTCTGCAGGTTTGTATAAACACATGTGAACGCACTGCCAGATGTTCACACAGAAGCTCAAATGTACGTCTCCAAATTTTATCTGTAAATAAGTATGAATGCATGATGTGTATATTTGAATCATGTTTGAAAATGGCAAAAATGCACTTCTCCTACCCATCTGCACAGAATCATAGAATCATAGAGTTGGAAGGGACCTCTACGGCCATCGAGTCCAACCCCCTGCTCAATGCAAGGAGAAAGGTCTCTACAGATGAACTATCCATGCAAGCCAGTTCAGAAAACACTCAGAATTAGTTCAGAGCCTGAATTTCTTTTCCACCGCTAGTAAGATTTTCTTTTTCTTTTGGTTGTGGGAGGTTTTCCATTCCTTGGGAGATCTGCCAATAGGAAATCCAATGTGAACAAATCCCGTCTTTTCTTTTCCCCTTTGCTGGTTTGCTGGCTTTATGCACTACTATTATCTTATCCAAATTTTTGCCTCCTGACACCCTTTTCCCTTCTGGTGTATATGCAAATAGGCTGAGAACGGCAAGGTATCTTTCTCTGTACTCAGAGCTGAGGAACGCCACAGATACAGACCTGAAAGCCTCATATCAAGTGCCAACAAGGTGATAGGCGCTGGACGGAAAGAAAACATGGCAATGGAATTGCTATAGAAACCAAGTGAAGTGATGATCCGTTTTCATCCAGGAAGAAACCTCACCCACCCACCCCGAGTGGCCCATTGCTTACGATATGCCTGCCGAAGCTTGCAGAATGCACAAGATACTTGCCAGTTTTCTGCACAAAAGAATGAAGAGAGCAAACCCACTTCCCTTCCGATAGCGTGCATAAACCTTTAGAAAAATATATTCCAGTTTTCAAGGACTTCAGAACTGTTTTTCCGATGACTTGCACTGCTCTTAATAAAACAACGTACGATGCTGTGGTGCTTCTACAGCTATCAGATGTAATATTCCACAAACTGCCATCCTTCATTATAGGCAAGGGATGTATAGAATTCACCCATCCTGTTTGCAGGGGTTCACTGAACCTTTTCTATTTCACAGAGATACTGGGTTAATGAATTAAGAATCAAACACATTTGGGGCACCCTTTCTCCCAAGGGAAAAAAAAAAGGAATTATCATCTGGGTGGTTCTGGCTTTTTTTCCCCTTGCATGCACCTGGGCATGTAGAAATGTGATTGAAATTATTGTTGCTTTTGAAATTCATAGTTTACACTTTGCACCCTCTGCCAAGAATTAATGTGGAGTCTATGTCTTCCTGGCCACCAAGGATAATGCTTCAAGCATTTGATCATGGAATCACAAAATTAGAGAGTTGGAAGGACCTCCAGAATAATCGATTCCAACCCTCTGCTTAATGCAGGATTCCCTAAACCATCCCAGACAGATGTAGGTTCGGCCTCTGCTTGAAGACCTCAAGCGAAGGAGAACCCACTACTATCCTGTTTCCCAAAAAATTAAGACCTATCCTGAAAATAAGCCCGAGCATGATTTTTCAGGATGCTCAGAATATAAGCCCTATATAAGTGTTATATAAAACATCCCCTGAACATAAGCCCTAGTATGTCTTTAGGAGCAAAAAAATAATATAAAACCCTGTCTTATTTTTGGGGGAACACAGTATATCCATAGAATATCCATGCACGGATACGAATACCCTCACATCCATGGGGGAAGGGGGTTATTCAGCTGGAGCCGGATTTTTCCACGTTCAATTCAGCTCAAATAGAATGTAGAAAATGGCTCCATGCACACCCTTAATTCCAGATTTTCACTTTCCCGGGACAACATCCCAGGGAAGTACAGGTGGGAATAGGATCCGAGTCAGGTAAAGCCAAAAACAAACTGAGTGTCACTTTGCCGGTGCATTCTCCCACTCTGAAAGTGGACTGAAGCTGGATTAAACTTTAGGTGTGAATGTATTAGGTCAGCCCTGAAAAGCTCCGATGTTAAACCTAGGGACCAGCCCCTTGGTTCTGAATTACTGCATGCAGGATTTGTGCAACAGTAAAATAGCGATTGGGATGCACCACTTTTGAGAGGAATTCCAGGGCAGATGTGAGGGATACCATACAAACCTGGGACTTAGGGTGGAGCTGCCTTGCAACCTTGCGACTGCCAGTGATGGGCCAAATAATTCTTCAGTGCAGACACTTATCCTTCTTCAATCAGACATCACCCAGCATGAAAAAGAAATCAGCGTGGGGGGAAGATTTTGTTTCAAAGCTGGGCTGTGTCACGGAAAACTGTGGTGATGGAAGGAATCTTAAGAGTCTCCAGCTAGGAGACAAGATTATGAGAAGACTTAATTGGCTAATTAGTGGAAAATGAAAACCAGGGCTGCATCTGGAAAGCACACAGGCTCCAGTGAAGCATATGTAGGCTTCCCGATGCATGTTCACGGAGTGCCAGAGGCACTCCAGCTTTCGTTTTCGATCGAGTCACTAGTCCTCAAGACGGCACAAAGTGTTCTGAAAAGAATATGGATTATGTCTGCAGCTGATAGCTCTGGAGCCAGTTGAAAGCCTTGAGAAGAAGTATTAGTGACTGAGGGTCTTTTCACACTAGGCCCACAGGGGACACTGGGGGATGACCTAGCATGGAGCATCCGCATGGCATGGAGCTGATTCCAGGCCCGTACTGTCTTCCAGGCAGATACCAGAGGAGCACTAAAATTAGCTCCATGGCTAGTATGCTTTGGCACACCTTCTTTGCACCTCTTCTGCATGAAGGGTATGTGGGGCAGGGCATGATGGTGCAGTTGCAGTTGTGTGATGAGTCACCTGGTCACCGTGACAACGGCCAGCAAACATGGTCATTGCTGCAGCAAGGTGGTCACCACTAGTACTGTTGTGATGCCATTTCCCCAGCTCCTAGTGAAGTGTCCAGTAACTTTGGGATGCATTCGATGTTCCAAAATGTGGATGCCCGATTTATCCCATTTTCGCACGGAAAAGCCCTAAGGACCGGGATTTTGATGACCTGTATGTCTCTTCTGCTAGCAACAGATTGCCAAGCATGGCCTTGGCAATGCTTCTTCAGAATTCTGCGTGTCCCAACATATCCACAAACGTTAGGAACCCCGAAAAAATGGTAGAATACTCTTAGGGCCCAGTTTGCATGCTTTCCTTTCTGAGACAGTGCCACAGACACATGAAGATCAGGGATGGAAGCTGGTGTTCGTATTCTGAAGGCCGCTTCGATCCCAATGTTCCTTGGAACTTACCCAATGTGTGAATGCTGGCAACCCAGGACAACCCACTTGTTGTGGCAACGGCCGTGCATGCCAGCTGTGATGGGCGACGCGGTGCATGACTGCCCAGCCACAGCTGCCCCACATGCTTATGTTTGGGAGCACATCTGAGTGCTCCACAGCTATTAGTGATTGCAGGTGGCCCTGCATGCTTGGAGCCACTTCCAGACAGAAGCAGCTCAGGGTTGTGCGGATGCTCCAATCAGGATAATCCCTGGGCTTTCCTGATCGCCAAAGTACAAAAAGGCCCTTAGTTTAAAACCAAACACAATACAGCGGCTTTCCAAAGGCCATCCTATTCCCCATCTTGTATTACATCTTCAAGCAGATGCTGGCCCTACATCTGTCTGGGATGGTTTGGAAATCCTGCATTGAGCAGGGGGTTGGACTCGATGACCCTAGAGGTCCCCCTTCCAACTGGCTGGATGCTACCATGGTGATACAGCAGCTGCTTGCAGGTGCCCACCTGGGGTGCAAGACCTCCCTGGGTGGGCAGGCTGTGCAATGTTTTTTAACATTCCAGAGCAGGATCACTCCAAAGAAGGCTTATGCCAGTTCAGGACTGCAGCAGCAGCAGGACAATGTGGATGTGCCTGACCAGCAAGGAGATAGAAAAGGCCCTTTGAATCAGTGGTGGGTTTTCTGGTTGCCTGTGAGCCAGTTTGGTCTTGTGAGCTAGTTTGGTCTAGTAGCTAGGGAGCCGGACTCTGATATGGGAATACTTGGTTCGATTCTGCCCTCCCCCACGAAGCCAGCTGCATGACCTTGGGCTAGTCACAGCTCTCTTCTGAGCTCTCACAGCCCCACCTACCTCACAGTGTGTCTGTTGTGGGGAGAAGAATAGAAAGCTTTGTCAGCTGCTTTGAGTCCCCTTAAATGGGTGAGAAAAGTGGGGTAGAAAAGCCAACTCTTCTTCTATAAGGCTTTGAAATCATTTGGTGCCCCTTAAAAAGACTGTTCTCTCTATAGACCCATTAAAAAAAAAGGTTATCTTCTCTTCTGAGTTATGCTGAGGAAAATGTAAGATTGTGTCCTCATTTTACATAGCTAGGTAGTATAACAATGAGGTACAGTGGATTTCCTTGCTTAAAGTTTCTGAGTGTGTGAGAAAACAGTTAATGCCTGAGTTCTTAACCTGTGGTCCCTGGACACCCTGGGGTCCATGAAGGCCTCAGAGGGGGTCTGTGAAGGTTTGAAGAAAGAGTATGACCTTTTGGGCTCCTTGTTTGGCAGGAAAAAGAACAGCTTGGGAGTACGGATGTGTATGAATATTTGACAAAGTCAGAATTTGTACAAATAGGTACAAATTCTGATATTGGTGGGTGAATTGAATTGGGCCTATGTAGGCCCTATTCGTGAGCAAACTGCATATTCAGGTATCTGTCAAAGCTTTGGTGGATACTTGACCCCCCTGGACCTCCCAACCCCCAGAACCACCCCTAGAACTGGCCTCCTGCCCCCCAGAACAAAAGGCCTATTTTGGCATCCAGAGAATACCAAAGTAGGCCTGGGGACACCACTGGAGGCCTCCCACCCCCCCTTATCTTTTTGGGGGGCTCTGGTGGTGACACCAAGACATACTTTGCTGCTCTCCAAAGGCCAAAACAGGCCTTTGGGAGGCCAAAAAGCCTTTGAAGAAGGCGTGGTGGGGGTGAGGTAGACAGGTAGGGATGGTGGGGGGAGAAAAGCATTGCACATTTGAATATTTGCGCACAAATACGAAGCTCTCCCACATTTGTGGTGGTGGTGTTAGGATTTAGCTGAGGCCTAATTTTTCCACATTCAACTCACACTGAATTGAATGTGAAAAATGGCTTTGTGCACACCCCTACTTGGGAGATTGGCAGTTTTTGGCTTTTGGAAAAATACAGCTTGGTTTAGGGCAGGTCAAGGGCAGTCTTGGCTTTTGGGGGGCATTTTTTGGCTTTCAGAAAAAAAATAGCTTGCTTTAGGGGCAGGGGTGGTCTAGAAGTGGGGCCTGGGGACTGGAAATCAAAAATGAAAGTAGTTCATTTCTTGGGAACATGTGGATGAAGATGCAGTATTGGAATATGGTAAGGGTTTAATCTTGGGTTAAGCCTTGGCAGTCCGATGTGGCAATAACAGGTATTCAAAGGGAGTCCATGGTGAAGAAAAGGTTAAGAACCATGGTTAAGGAATTGAGCTGCACTGGCAAAGCAGAATTGATGACAGTTGTGACAAGTTTCTGCGCAGACAAAGTGGGTGATCAGAATGACTGTTTCTGCAATATAAGGTATTCAGGCAAGAGTGGATGATCAAGTACCTTTTCTCCTCAGAAAAAGAAAGAAAAGTGGAAAAAAAGAGAAACGGAAAAGCAGACTTCAGACGATAGGAAGATGCAGTTGTTTTTCCTTTGGTTGGCCTGGGAGCTTCCCTGCTTTTTCCATGCACAGTCAAAGATCCAGGTCTTCAAGATCCAGATCTTGAGATGGGGTCCCTCCTGAAGATCTGGATCTTGAAGATGCCTGAAGACCACATTGTGGACACCTTTAATCAGGTCCAAGTGAAATCCAGATTTAAGGGCCTGAAGATCCCATTGTGGACACCTTTAATCAGGTTCACGTGAAATCCAGATTTAAGGGCCTGAAGGACCCATTGAATCCAGATTTCTCCTGCCCTCATGGGGGCTGGGCCTTGCAGATGGGGCCTTCAATGGGGTCCAGGTGGGGACAGGGCCTTCCCAATTGGTACCAATCAGGTACCAATTGGGTTCCTAATGGGGTCTTAGAAGGCTTCTAAGCCCTAGTGGAAAAAAACCCTTCCTCATCATCTGTCTGCCCTTAGGTGTCAGCTTTTGGCACAGGAAAACCAAATAAGGCCAAGAGAGAGAAAAAGCAGCGCGAAGAGTGCCTGTGTTTCATGCTCTTTGGCTCACTGCAGCCATTTTTCGTCAGTCTGTGGGATGGCTTCCTCTCATTTGGCCAGTGGTGAGAACTGCCTAGGGATGGGCGGACAATGTTCATCACCTCTGCAATTCATACAAACTGCAAAAGTGAAATCTTTTCTGCCTTTGTTCAAAGCTTTGGAGCAGATTCAGAGGCATGACTGGTGGTCGCAGGGATTCGAAGTGAATTCAAAGCCTGGCGCATTCAAAGTGGCTCCATCCGCACAAATGCAGAAGTTCTATCCCTCTCACTTCAACGCAAAGTGAACAGGGGAAAAAACTGTATGCATCATGAACTGGTCACCATATTCATCTCAAATGGGGAGAGGAAGAAGGCCCAGTCCCTTTCCTAGGAACTTTCAGAGCAATTCTGTCTTCTCTCACTGCCTGCTTTTCTTTTCTAAATCATGAGACGTGAGGACTCTGACTCGATAAGCAGAGAACTTCATGTGGGAAGGTGAGAAATAGTGAAAGCTAAGCTGAGGTGTTGTTAGGCCACCGCCAGGGTTCCCCCCACACCTTAACAAGGTTTTCTTGAAAGAGTCTGCAACAACATGGCCACACCTCCTGTGAAGAATGTTGTACAAAGACCAGAGAAGCCCACCTTGGCTTTTGGTTTGGGATGGATGACAGAGGCTGCGATCAGACTGCATGTTTTTCAGTCATCTATGTATATGGAATCGCCCCAACTGTGGATGCAGGAAAGAAGCCCTGCATCACACAGTTGTTAAAGTAAGCGCCTAAAAGCCTCCTACCTGGCTTTCTTCTCTTCTTCCATCAGCATCACTGTCTTCTCAGCTTGTCTCCCGTTGGCTAATGCCAGCATGTTTTTTCAGTACCCTAATTGTACAGTGGCTTTAGCAAGCTGGGATTGGATTAGGAGCCCCCAGTTTCTTTCCCTATCCAACCCAAACTGCTGTGTACTGCTCCAAGAGTGATACCTTTGGGTCTGTGGAAGGGACTTGGGGACAAGGGAAAGCCTTTTTTATCTTTTATAGCTGTCCCTACCGCGTGCATTTGGACATACCCAGAGTTCTTCTAAGGTGTGTTTTCCCTCCCTCCCCCTAAATTTTCAACATCCCTGTTTTTGTGCTCCTTTTCCTATGCCAGCTTATTTTGAGAGCAGTATCTGGAGATCACTGTGGCCAAACTGGTTCCACCTTCAGCCCAACTCCTTGCCTTCCTTTTGCCATCTATTTCCCCCATACTATTTCCAAGTCACTCTTTGCAGCCACAGGATTGTTGGGAAAAACCACAGATGGGATGGTGTTTTTGTTTTTTAAAGTTACACCGACATGCAAAGCAGCCTGAGCTGTGGTCACACCTAAGGTTTAATCCAGTTTCAGTCCATCTTCAGAGCGCGCAAACACATCAGCAAAGTGACCGGTAATTTTCTTTCCACAATAATATCTACCCCAAAGGTGAATTTTCTGAGTGAGCTATTTAACAATGAAAGGAAACAACTTGTCACTCTGAAAATGGACTGAAGCTGGATTAAACCTTAAGGTCATGTTCCCACTGGGCAGTTTAATCTGGGTTTTAAGCAGGTTTTTTTTTTTAAATCAGCAGCGAGGTCTGGTTTTTTGCATTCCCACTGTTAGCTTATAATGTGGACTCATAGGGGAGAAAACGCCCTTCCCTCCCTCCTTCCCTCAGCAGAACCCCTCCCCATGCAGTCAGTAATTGGGCACCATCATACCCTGACTTCATTGGGGCGGGCAATTCAAACCCCACCCCCTGTATAAGCCTGTCCCCGATTCAGATCATGACAGAAGTTTCCCCCCCCCACTTCTTTGGTACATCAAAATGGCGGAGGGGGGGGAACATGTGGGGAAGGGTAGAAATAGAGATTGCAATCGGGAAAGGACAGAGGGAGGAGGGACAAAGTAGGCAGGCTTTTAAGAGCCACCAGGTTTGCAAAATGGCAGGCATTGAGGCCGAAGTCTTTTAATTCGCTGTCTCTTTAAGTAAACCAGACACTCCTGACTCACTCCCGCTATGGCCTGATATCTCATTACATTGTAATGGTCTGATCTCTTGTTACATTGTAAGCTCCTGCAGGAGCTGCTCATGCTTCTCTTTCAGCCAAGCCTGATCTTTTGCACATAATGACCAGAGCTTGGGGAAAAAGGGCTTATCATTGGATCAGGGGAAAATGAGGAGAGCACCCCTAAAGCGTGGTTCTCTCCCCCCCCCCCCGAAACTGCTTGGATTCCCATTACTAAATGGTGAGGATTATTTCTAAGTCCAGCAGCAAGACCTCTTTTGATCCGAATATAGATAATCCGCGTTTTGGGGCCTTTAATCCTCAGGAACTGCAGATTCTTTAAAACTCTGGGAACGGTGAGCACTCAAAACGATTTCAAATCTCTTTAAATCTTGAATGGGAACACAGCCTAAGTGTGACCACAGCCTCTGTAGAGCAAACAAGGCCGGAAAAGGGAGACAGTTTCATGAAAGTGCTGGACTATGCTCCATGCCCTCCCGCCTTCAAAGTGCATCCTTACTGCTAACCTGAGATGCAAAGAAGAAGAAGATTACACGTCCCTGCTCATGGAGACCAGGGCTGGAGAAAGAAGGGCTGTACTAGGGGAAAGGCACAGGAGCCTGTGACACTGTGTGTATGTGGTGGGTGCTGTACAGCAGAGGGAAGCAAGAGACAAAGAAAAAGAGATCGACGGACAGGAACTCAAGTAAAATTGTTATTGCCTTTATTCTGCCCATGCCCTCTTGCACGGTCCAGACGGCCAGAACACGCACTCTTACACATGCAAGCTCGCCAGCTCCGCGAGGGACCCTCCTGCCCCTCGGCTCAGGGCTGCAGAGGCTTTCAGAAGAAAGCAAAAAAAAAAAAAAAGTGTTCCAGTCTTTTTGGCAGCAATCACAGCGTGTGTCAAGAAAAAGATCCACAGAGATGGCCGTGCAGCTGACAAGAGCCTGTTCCTTCCTGCATAAAACATGAAGTGGGGAGGGAGGGAGGAGATAGGAGGCTCCTTCGCTCTGTTCAGCCTCCCCTCCCTTGGATCCCACTGGGCAAGCAGGCTGCCTTTAATGTCCATCCGTCCATGTGATTTCTGTGCAAACTCGCGCTGACGGGTCTCTGGAAGTGTCGAGGCCAAGAAGGCGGCAATATGGAGAACCAGCTTGCCCAATTCCCTGCATAGAAACTGCCACCAGCTTTTCCGTTTGTTTGTTTACTTGTTTGTTCTGGCGTGCTGGGGCCGAGCGGGCTGGCCACCATCTCTTCCTGCAGATGGTCCTTGTGCAGCTCTCTGGGCGAACGTGGGAGCAGCGCGATTGTCTCAAGGTGTATTGTGGGGGTTGGGGTCAAGGGTCACTGCCCAGCCAGGTCCCTTTCCGGGTGCCGCCGCCTCTGCCAGCAGGCGCCTTCATCCCGTGGCTTGGGGTGCCTGTTCCTCCCTGCCAAGATGGAAGTGGAAGAGTTTGCCGCAGGATGTCCCTCCGACGTTTAGGTGACGAGAGGCGTCGTGTGAACGTGAGCGCTGTGAAACGGGTGCCGAAGGAAGCGGGAGCAACGGAGTTCGTCGGCACCGTTGGAGGGAGATGCAACGGATGAGAATGGCTGGAGAGGTGAAGCGGGCAAAGGAAGAGCTGGCATCTTCACTTCGCCATAATCTGTCTTCAATATGAAGACTCCACGCTGCTGGCGCGTAATTCCAGGTGCGCAGCAGCAAAACAAGGGGGAAAAAAAAACAAGAGAAAGGAAGAGAAGAAAAAGAAGGCAGGGCTCCTTCTCGCCCCTCCTGAGTGCCTTTAAATCTAGCTAGGATCGTCCTAGTCCGTTTTGCCATAGGTTTGCTGACAAGCCAAGAAGCGTCACGCGACGATAAGGGGGTGAGGTGGGGGAAGGGAAAGAACATCCCCCACCCAAACTCAGGAAGCCGGGCAGCACCACAAACTAGAATCCCAGGGAATTCCCCTGGTGGGTCCATTCCAAACCCAGAGTCCTCAGTGGTCAAACCTGAACGGGCAGTGTCTGGTTCATCTGTAACCTCATGTCCTGTATGCTGCTCAAGATCTTCTTCTGGTGCCCTGCTAGCGTTACCCCTATCCTGAGAAGGTCCCTGGGGAAAAAGGGAAAGAAAGAGCTTAGCCAATTGCAAGATGGAGGCCAATACGCAATGGGTAAAATTCGGTAGGTTAAGGGCTACTGCAGGTAGCAGCTACCAGCCTAGTTGGTTTTAAGGAAGGATTAGACAAATTTATGGATGACAGATGTATCAATGGATACTAGAACAGATGCCTAAGTACAAGTTTCAGGCTGGGGGGGACAAGCAGGATGCTTCCAAGGCCATTTGCTGGGATTGGAGAGCAGGAGAAGGTTTGCCCTTGTCTCTGCTTGAGATGACCATGGGCAATTGGTGGGGCACTGTGTGAGACAGGATGCTGGACTAGATGGGCTGTAGCCTGATCCAGCAGGGCTCCTCTTATGTTCTTATGGAGGTGCCCGTGGGAGGAATGGGTGCTGAATTGTCCTTGGTTCAGAGGCATGAGTTTGGCTGTGGTCACACCTAAGGTTTGATCCGACTTCAGTCCACTTTCAGAGCGAGAGAACACATCTGCAAAGAGGCCAGTAATTTTCTCTCCACATTATCTATCCCAAAGGTGAATTTTCTTATTTAACACAAAGAAAACAGCTTGTCACTTTGCTGGTGTATTTTCTCGCTCTGAAAGTGGACTGAAGCTAGATTAAACCTTAAATGAGACCACAGCCTTAGGAAGGTGTGATCTCCAGTTCCTCCTCAGTCAGGAATTCTTTGAATGGCTTTAAGCTTACTGGATCTCTCTCCCTTGTAGACCCAGCCCACTCCTTGGCCCTTTCCACACCGGGTCTTGTTCCGAATTATATCCTAGAACAGGTACCTGCCATAGCCAGATTACAGCAGGCCCTGGACAGACCATAGACTTTTCCGCACTGCAACGCGTTCCAAACGGAACGCGTTCAGGCGGAAAGCTTAAGACAGCTCCCGGCGCTTTCAGCGTTCACACACAGACGCGCCGGAACGCGTACCGGCGCGTCTGTGTGCGAAAGGTGAAAGTGCCGGGAGCTGTCTTGGCCGGCAAAGGCCGGCCAGGGGCGTGGAGACAGCTGCGGAGGCAGATCGGCAATCAGCTGATTGTCAAACAGCTGATTGCCAAACCTGCGCCGGCGTCGGAGGCAAGCCCGCAGCTGTTAGGGAGGGAGAAGCAGGCGCGAATGCTTCTCCTCCCGAACGCCTGCGGGCGGCTCGTCCGCGTTCGAATGCATGTAGAGCACTTTAAAGTGCTCTACATTTCGAACGCGCCGAAGACAGCTCCGGACACGTCGGAGCGCAAGCCCCGCTCGGGCAATGCGTATGCCGTGTCCGCAGCTGTCTCCCACGCGTACCGTTCAGCCCCGTGCGAAAACGTCTCATATCCCCATAGCAGCCTTTCCTGGCCTCAGGACATGGAGGGTGGGTGAAAATCTGCCCTTGTGAGGCACCCTTGCACTGGGCATTTCTCCCCAAAAGCTTCCAAGCTTCACTTGTAACAAGTTTTTCAGATCCTCAGGACAGGACTGGATACAACTGGCATACGGTTGCTTGCTTGCCTGGATATCTAGGTGACCAAAAACCACTCCAATCATTCCATCTTGAGACAACCTGAGATTGGATTTGCAAACAAGTTTGCAAAGGTGTATTTTAGTGAGTTTGTTTATATGCAAATTCCTCTGGAATGGCAAAAACAAGAGGTACCAAAATTGTCCTGACCTGTCCTTGCAGCTTAAAGTTCTGAATTTTACCAAACCAGGAAAATGACTCTTTGAGGGTTTTTTTATTTATTATTTTTGCTGATTTTAGTTTCTCAGATTGATCTGAGACAAACTCTGGGCATTAAGTAGAATCATGATCACATTTGGCCACAACTTAAGAACGTAAGAGAAGTCCTGCTGGATCAGCCCATCTCACACAGTGGCCCACCAACTGCCCATGGGCATCTCAAGCAGAGACAAGGACAAACCTTCTCCTGCTCTCCAATCCCAGCAAATGGCCTTAGAAGCATCCTGCGTGTCCCCCCAGCCTGAAAGATGTACTTAGGCATCTGTTTTGGTAGCCATTGATATACCTGCCAGAGCAAACCTCCTGCTTTCTAATACCACCAAATGGCCTTAGAGGCATCCTGCTTGTTCCCCGAGCCTGAAAGATGTACTTAGGCATCCATTATAGAAGCCACTGATGCATCTATCATCCATGAATTTGTCTAACCCTTCCTTAAAGCCATCTAAGTTGGCTGCTGTTATGTCTTATGGCAGCAAATTCCATAGCTTCTATTGGCTAACATTCATACTTGGCAGCATTTTGCATATAAAACACACACATTTTGCTAACAAATATACTATCTCAGGTTTATTTTAGAAGATCTTATTTTCTAAAGATGTTTCAATCCTCCTGTTTACTTTGGTTGCCTCCAGACGCTGCCCAAAAACCATGCAAACAAGCAATATTCTGGAGTAAAGCCCCTTTGGAATAATCACTTGTTGCTTATGCAGTGCGGGGCTGGAACTCTCCTTGCACTATTCAGTAATGCCCACATCTGGGTATTTTGATGCTGCAAAATGCCCAGAAATGTACGACTGCCACCACCGTGTATGCGCAGCCACCTCTTTTGGGCACAGCGCACCTGCAGCGGCCATGTGCAAGATGGCAGCTCCTAGCATCAGTATCCAGACAGGTAGGATATAGCACTATTTCAGGAAATCTCATGTCTAGAATTGTGTTTACCTGAAATAGGATATAGTAGGGATGTATATGAATATTCGTAACACTCAGAATTTGTAAGAATTCAGCCAAATTCAGATATTTGAATTTGAACAGCATGTTGGCACATTCATAGATTGACATGTGAATCCGAATTGAATGTTTTGATACATTCGTATGAAGCTTTGTGTGGGATTCATATGGGACTCAATATTTGTATCAAATACGAATGATGCTACATTCTAAGGAGATCTATTCACTCTAGGGATGTGCATGAATGTATTTTTGACATTTGAATCTGAGTTGATTCAACTGTCAAAAAATCCAATTTGATTTGGATATTTAAGATCTGAATGTCATAAAATCCAATTCAGATCCATAACATTCGAATATGTACATTCAAATGTTAGATTCACATTTAAATATACAAATGTTGACAACATTCGTATCTGTTATACGTATCTGTAGGCGTTCCGTAAAAATCCATATGCATCCTGTTTTAATCCCGTATTTTAAGCACAAGATACGTATAATTTTCACACGGATTTGTATACGACAGATAATCTACATATTCAAATTATCAGAAAATCTGTATCAGATTTTTGGAAAGCCAATTCGAGTTCCAATGTGCAAATTTGGATTTTTGAAACTCCGATTCGAGTCCAAAAGTCAACATTCGACAGATTTGAATAGAACATTTGAATTTTTGAATATCTGTGCACATCCCTAATTTGAACAAATATGAATTTCCTTGCATTCAATTCTATACAAATTGAATCCAAAAAAATAATTTGTGCAGAACCCTAGGATATAGCAGGTTTTCACCCTGATATTGTGGGGCTATGATGGGGTTTCCACAGACACGTGTTGGGAAGGCAATATAAAGACACAATGGCCCTTTTTATCTCCTATCCGGACACAGCCTTTATTGCCCAGGCCCCCATTGGGAAAAATATCTTGAAGTAGTAAGATTTGGGGGCATCTTCAAGGAGGGTCACCTCATATTCTGTTTCTTTAGAGGCCCAAACTTCATCCAATAAGGGGACGGGAAAGGGATTCTGAACATGCCTCTTGGCATAATTGCACACCCAGAGATCCTTGTGGCTGGGGAAGCACATGACAGGACGTGCGAACCCAGGGGCCAGGTTTTGATTGGAGGGAGGCAGCATGCCTCACCCCACAAAATTAACTGCAGTGGAGACGCAGTACGGAACATGCCGTCTTGCCCCGATTCTCTCTTTCAGCCAAGACAACAGCTCCTGAGTGCAGGCCTTCATTCTGCCTATTCTAATCCCCAACAAGGCACTGTGAGGGGAAGCCCGAAGGTTGTGCAAACTCTACCACGTTGCCCTGATTCGACTCAGCTCACTGACGTACAACTCTTGGCTGAGGAAAGATGGGGGAAGGCATTGCAATTTTGCTCCCTGAGGCAGATTAAGCTTTGAGTGTGTGTCTTCTTGTGTGGAGGGGGATTCAGAAGCCCTTATCCTGCTCCTCTAATGAGGTGACTCCCCCCTGCAGAGGAGTGATCTGGGGATACCTTTGGAAGAGGAGCATGGGAGCTCCTTTTTACAGATGCCCCATCTAAGGGATCGATGCAAGATTTGCCACATCTTTAAGGGTGCGTCCCCATGCAGTTTTTTTTAGTCCTGGTTTAGTCCTGTTTGGACTACTTTGGGGGACTATTTTTAATCCAAATAGAGTTCCTGTCAATCTGAATATGCAGGTTTTTTAGTCCTGGTTTAGTCATGCTTGGAATATTTTTGGGACTGTTTTTAAACATAAAAACCCTCCCTGCAATAAAGGCAGCATACCTGAAGGCCTCTCTTTCTATTTCACACCTCTCCCTTTTGAGATTACCGGCAAATGTGCGTTCAAAGCAGATCAGCGAAGGATTGGACCCAATGTGATAAAATGTATCCTTGCAAAGTATTTCAAAGTGTTTCAAGTACTTAAAAGCATTGCAAAGCTTCTCACATGTATCTTTTCAAAAAGATACAAAATGTTTCCAGCGAAAATGTTTTAAAAGCCCCTTTAAAAGGCAAGCAGCTCTCCCCCGCTTTCTGCCTTTTTCCAACAGGGCTCTAGCATTGCAAGCCTGGCAAGGGAGGAGGGGAGCTTTGCATCTGTAAGAAAACACCCATAGCAGGCTGCCACTGGCCAGAAGACTAGAACCCCTACCCCAAATAGCCCAGTATCGTCCCCATGTGGGGGAAAATAAGTGGACTCGGCTCCAAAAAGGGGACTCAGTCCTGTTTTCGTCAGAACTTTTTTTCTCCAGATTTAGGCAGGATAGCCCTCATAAAATCCAGAAATAAGGAACTGCATGGGGATGCCTGGATGCCGAATTTGAATTAATTACAGAAGTCAAGGGAATGGTCCTTCCTGAATTTGAATTGAATTCGGATTAAAGTGCCATGGGGATGCAGCCTAAGGGGTTCAAATCATACTCTGGATGAAAGAAAGAAAAAAATGACCCCAGGAGATGGTGAAATAATAAAATATTCATAAAATGTGGTTGAGGGCTATAAGAACATTTGGGAGGGGGGGAGATGCCAAGGCAAAAAGAAAAAAAAAAGGAAGCATTCTAGGTGCAAAATTCAGAATGCCAAAGAGAACAGATGTCCACACAGGCTTAACCTGTGCTCTCTAAAGTGTGCAGCTGCACTCATGAGCAAGAAGCAAGCCCTTCTCTTCCCAGGACTTCCTGGCATTCACCTTCTCAATGTCCCAATGTCCCCTTCCCAATGGCCTTGCCCTTCTCTTCTGCTTGCTTGCTTTGGAAAGATCCTGAAAGCAAGCCACCAAGCAGGGGTGGTATGGAACACATGGGCAGGAGATCTGGAAAGCAGCTGCCAGAAAGCCCCAGCTGATGAGCAGAACTTTCATCTGTCCTTTAGCGGGAACTGTGCTCCTGATGCTTTTACAAAAAATCCTCCTCCTCCCGTCACAGAATTCGCAATGGATTTCCTTGGAGGAGCCCTGCGCACAGAGGTGCAAATGCTCCAGAAACGGCACTCAGCTAAAAGTGACATTTGGGTGCAGACAGCATGCAAAGTGGTGCGAACATGATGTGTCCTCTGCAGCTGAAACCTGGCAATTTTGCACAGCAGGGAGATAAGAGTCTCCGTAAATGGCAAGAGTCGGGTGGGGAAATTTGGTCAGGAATCCGAGCAATTGAGTCAGGTCAAGGGGCCACTTAGTCTTGTGATCTACACCTGATGGTGGGAGACTGCACGCTTCGAGGCCTTCTCGTGGGCTTCCATGGACAGCTGGTCTCACCCACTGTGAAAGCAGAGTGATGGGCTAAGCAGGGCATGGGGCTGACCCAGTAGGCTTTTCTTACGTTCCTATTTAGAGAGTTGACAGAGACCGAAAAACAAGTAGAGATCCTCTAGTCTAGTCTTTGGTTCACAGTCTAAAGTTGCTGCTGAAAACTTCTGCAAGGCAATCCTTTTCCTTCCCAATGGGGTTCCGTTCTATAGTTCAATAGCTCTGTCAGCCAATCCTCTTCACTGTTTAATCCTTCTTGCCTCAAGACATCAGCTCTCGCGAAGCAGAACTTCACATTTCCAAAGAGGAGAGGACACTCAGCCTATTTGTTTTTTAAAAACCATACTGTTAGTTATGCACTAATGCAAATTAAATATGCAAAGCAAGAGAAGCTGCACTCAGAAGCTGTTAACGCTGATGACATCACCAGCCTTTATGAAATTAGGGTATGCACAATCCGGGCATGAACGCCAAAAGCCCCGAGGAGCCCATATCGAGGTCTACCTAGTCAGATATTCTTTGCAAGTATCTCAGCATTTAAAATACATTAGGGCCCCACCTGGAAATGGCCAGCAGGTGACACTCCAAATAATTCCACTGCAAACAATTCAGCCATTACCTGACCAGTGGGAACGGTCCCCTGGTGAGATCAAGAGTGGGTCCCCATCTCTCCTGCCACGCTAATGAACAACCCAACATTTCTTTCAAAGCAGGCTCTCTCACTTGAGTGGTTCGCATTCACTTCCTCTCACTGCTGGACGAATATACAAACCCAGCGGATGCTTCTGATCTCATCCCAAGGGCAATCCAAGGAGGAAGCGAGGTCAGAACAGAGTGGGCACTTAGGGAATTCTCAGGGCTGGCCTGCCTCTGCCAGCCAGAACATCTCAAGCAAACCGGGGAGGAGAGGTGCCGATTTTGACAGATCTGCCAAGCACGCTAACCGGGCAGCGGTGGCGGCGGCGCATCCCACTCCGCCGGAGAACGGCGCGCTGTCTTCTCCTACTTACTCAGCTGTCATCTGGGCCACCAGGTCAAAGGAGGCAAAGCCGGCGTTGACAAAATTCTCCTTGTACCGTCCCATTTTGATAGCGTCCAGCCAGTCACCCACAGTAGTGAAGGTAGTGTAGTCCGGCACAGTGCGATCCAGAAGTGGCTGAGACACGCTGCGAAGGACGAGAGAGTCCAGAAGTCAGGCAAGGCTCAGGGGGAGCAGATGAAGGTGGCTCTGAGCCATGGGGGTGGGCCTGACGCTTCTGCGGCGCAAAAAGGGTTAAAGGGGGCCATCCGCTTCCCTGTCCACCCTCTTTGCTCTTCACTCAGGCCCCAGTTGCTGCCTGCCTCCAGCCCCCAAGGTTACGTCCAAGACATATATATATATATATATATTTTCCACCATAAATCATGAGATCTAGAAACTTGGCATTACTAGTCCAGACACAGCAGGTTGCCTGTGCTTGGAGAGGGTGAAGGGGCAAAGAACACTGACCCAGACTGGACGCTGGCGATGACCTTCAGGCTGGCGGCGTTACGGATAAGCTTGTCCAGGGTGTTCACTATTTGTGCAAACTTTGGCCGGAGGTTGCGGTCACGCACCCAGCAGTCCAACATGAGCTGGTGTAGTGCTGTGGGGCAATCCATGGGGGGCGGAAGGCGGTAGTCCTGCTCCACAGCGTTGATCACCTATAAGAGCATGGAAAAGCAGGCCTTGGTGGCTTGGTCTTGGCTCCCGCCTCTCCTCCTTCTCCTCATCCTCCAAATTCCCCGGGCTCTGGCGGCCATACTTACATCTTGGTTGGACATGTCCCAGTATGGCCTCTCGCCATAGGACATAACCTCCCACATGACAATCCCATAGCTCCAGACGTCGCTGGCGGAAGTGAATTTGCGGTAGGCAATGGCCTCGGGGGCCGTCCAGCGGATTGGGATCTTACCACCCTGTGGAAAGATACACTTGATACAATTAATTAGAAGAAGAAGAAGTAATAGTAGTAGTAGTAGCAGCAGTAGTAGTGGTAGTAGGAGTGGTAATAGTGGTGGTGGCGGTGGCTTTTATACCCCACTTTTCTCACCCATAAGGGGACTCAAAGCTGCTGACAAACCTTCTGTTCTTCTCCTCACCAGACACTCTGTGAGGTCCGTGGGGCTGGGAGAGCTCAGAAAGAGAGCTGTGACTAGCCCAAGAAGAATGCAGACATTATAGAAGAATGCAAACACTTATTTTGTTTTGTTGGTTTATTTGATGAGCATCCTTCTTTCCCTTTCATGACTTCAAAGCAGCAGATGAACTTCTCTTTCTCACTCATGTCATTCTTACAGTACACTAGTGTGGTTAGGTTAGCCTTGGATGCAATGGAATTCTCTGCACTGGAAAAGGTGACTATGGGTCCCCGTTCTGCACATTAATGGGGAGTAAGGGAGATCCTATCGGTCACTGTATGCTCCATCCACAAAGAACGGAGTGTGATCTGGATCAAGGGGCCTTGGATCTGGATCACCAGTAGACCTCCGTATCAAGGTCTACCATATCAAGTAGGCCAGCACAGCCTGTTCCAGGACATGGAGGTGTGCAGAAGACACATCCCTGTCCTCTGGGTTACCAGGGAACCTATTTTGGTGGCACACCAAAATGTGCACGAAAGCACACCGCTGAAATGGGTTCCCTCAGAAGCTGATAATAAAGCTCATGCAAAGTTTGGAGCCCATGCAGGGGCCAGTCTGGACCAAGAGCCAATGGGTTGGACCATGGCTTTTCAGTGCAGAAAAGCCCAACAATTGGACAAGTTAACACTGCCTGCTGGTCCCTGTGGATGGCCTGGGAGGTGCCATGTGTGAATCCACAGAGCTTCCCTTAAGTTTTAAATCCATGGAAGATTCTCCTTCAGTGTGATGCAAGACAGCAACAAATCTGACAGCAGCACTGGCCACTGGTGTCCTCTATAGTTAGGGAGGCATTTGAATCTGGGCCTTCTGAGAATTCACTGACTGCCCAATCAAGTAGGAATTGCTTTTGGACCTTCCCTTTGATCTTTCAACTGCTCCTAAAGTCTTTAAGAAATCCATGGTAAGGAGGGCATACATGTCAGTTAATGAAGTGAACAAGATTCTGAGACACTAGTGTTCCAACTGTGGCCTTCCAGATGTTCCTACACTACAACTCCCAGCATCCCGTTCCAGCCCAGCTGGTTGTTGGGAGGGCTGCAGCTGTGCACTCCTGCTCTAAGACAAGCAAATGATCAGCATTCTTACGCGTTGTGTTCACTGGTGGAATGTCCTGATATCCATGGGAAAAAAGATATTTGAATTTGTGTTAAGACCCAACGGGCCCTTCCTATCTAACATCTCTAAAAGATTAGGACAGCTCTATTACTTTGGCAGCTGTTTGCTTGGCTTGGCTTTCAAGGAGGCGTAAGTCTACAAGATGTTGTGGGGCTCACGGATGTGTTCACTGAACTCACCATCCATTGTGAGCACCGACCAGACGGATCCCTCACAAAGAACATCATCTTCTTTGGATGCACTGGCTTCCTCAGCAATTGCTATCAAACCCTGAGCTTGCTCTCAAGATTCTATCTGGGTTTCCTGACTAGTTGCCACAAGGACCTGTCTTCTTCCATGAATTTGGCTGTCTCCCCTCTTTCAAACCCTTGAATTCAAAGGTCACCATCAGATCTGCAAGTGAATGCTGTGCTGTAGAGATTTACTTTGTACAGCTTTTTGCCAACCGAGACTTTCCAGAGGTTCAAGGACTACAGCTGTGGCCAAAACTCCACTTTAAACCATCTTCCGTCCATCTTCTGATGACAATGCTCGCACATTTTCATTTCTGTTTTATTTGTGGACTGCCCACCCTCCATTTGGACTTTACAGGGAGGAAAATCCACAAATAAAACAGACAGAAAAGAAAAGATGTAAGCATAGTCATCAGAAGATGGACTGAAGAAGGTTTAAAGAAAAGGTGTGACCTCGGCCAAAATCTCTGATGAACTCTTGAGTTGAAATTTAATAACACCTGAAGGCACCAGACTAGATGACCTCATTTAATTAATTAATCAATCCTGCCTTCCTCCAAGGACCTCAAGGTGCCAAATGTTCTTCTCCTGCAATTAATTTACAACAATTTTGTTGCTATCGGGGTGGTTGCCGCCAAAAGGTGCTTTTTACTATTGCTGGAAAACCCAACACTGGTTGCAGGGTTTCCAACAATAGTGTACACGCGTGGAGGCCAAAACCAGTGCACATGCATGCCTAGAATTGCGCATAATTTAAAATGTGCAGAGGTAGCACCAGCTGTGGGACTGTCTAGCTAGCAAGGGATAATGGCAGAGGATCAATATCTCACATTATCCCTTGCTAGCTGGTTATTTGGCTGCTGTCTGGAGGCAACCAGTGTATCTTCTGCTGCTTGCTTTCCTTAGACATTTTTCTCCTTCCAGTGGGTTCTGCCTTGTGTCCAAACATCTCAGACTCCAGACTGTTCCTGGAGATTTGAAAAACTTCCCTTCTCAGCCTCCAGGAAAAAAATGAGGAGTTGTGAGATTAGCTTTTCTTCTCACATTCTTGGCCAGGGGTTACCCTAGCAACTGGGGTCTTTGTTTAGACTTCTGCTTCTGTTTCTAGGCTTGACCTTGGACATCAGTGATAAGACCCCCTTTTAAGCCATAGCGTAGTACGAGCCAATGTCTTTGATTGTCAACTCAATAAGGAACACTTCTCTGCTATACTTCTGTGTGATTCCTATGGGTGGGAAAATCCTGGCAGGAGAGCATCAGAAAGGGTTCTACATACCAGTGAACTGGTGTAGGTGGGGTCTGAAGGGTCATCTTCCAGGAAGCGCGAGAGGCCGAAGTCGGACACTTTGCACACCAGGTTGCTGTTGACCAAGATGTTGCGAGCTGCCAAGTCCCGGTGCACGTAATTCATCTCTGACAGGTACTTCATGCCAGCAGCGATGCCACGAAGCATGCCAACCAGTTGGATCACGGTGAACTGCCCGTCGTTCAGCTGCCGACATAACAACCACAAAGGTCAGGAGACCCTTAGCAATAAACACACTATTTCGCTCTCACCGCAAACTCTGCTAATAATGTGCCCTGGGGATGCTTAGTAATTCCACTGTGGCCATTCTCAGGGGCAGCTGGCTCCAAAGGACAAGGGAGGCAGTAACTCATCACGCCTAGAAGCCCAGTGCCCAGGTCTACTCTCGTTTACTCCTTCACGCATATCTCATTTCAAGGCCGGCTCATGTATACATATTCCATAATGTTCAGTGGGGCTAATTTTCAAATAGTTTCGCTAAGAATTGCAAGCTTAGCTCTAGCTAGTCTGACCTCTGCTGCTACCATTTTTTTCTTAACTATCTTGTTCTCCACCTCATCAGCCACCAACGGCCATCATGTGCTATGCTCATCCTAAAAGTTAAGAGGAAGACCAGGTTTGAAGAATATTGACCCTTCATCAGTTCAGATGGGGTAACTCTGTACCCCAGCCACAAGAAAGCCTAGTATTATTTGTGAACCCAATTCAAGTGTTCTCTCACCTATGGAGAAACCCATGCAAGAAAGGAGGCCTATACCATATATGGTTTGCTTGCAGGGATTAAGGGCGTTTTTGCACTAAACTTCCCAATCCCGTGGATGGGAAAGGAGTGCAATCAACTAACATTGACTAGTGTTTGCACTTGCGATCATTAGTCAATGTCAGCCAACCAGCCACAAGATCGAATACCTACCTCTGTTCAATTGCCAGGCCAGTTCTCTTCTGGGCGCCGCCATCTTGAGTGCGGTGCACTCCACGACTGCGCATGCACCAGCGCTGTTGCAATGATGTCGCTGACCCTCTGCACAGTCGCAGGCATGTCAGGAGGCCAGCGGAGCTGCCAACACGCTTGCATGGCAGCTTCAATGACCTCCCCATTCAGCACAGGTGCAAATGCTTGCCGGCTGGACGCAACAGATAAGTTTCTGGGGAAAGGTTAGGTAGTTTGTGAAACAAGATATTGTGCTCCACAGCTAGTTGATAATTAGTTAACTTCTGGGCAGGCAGAGGGCATTTCTATGCTGTAAACACCAGCTGACAGTGCAGATCCACTTGCTCAGATGTTAACTAATTATCAACTATGGGCCGAAGTGCCCTAAGAACAAATAGGATGCAAAAAACATCACCATTCACAAATGGTGTGTAACTTCTGTCTCACACTGATGAGGGTCAAAAGAGAATCAGAAACCAGGGTCAAACGTTTGACCCTGGTCTCCATCTATGGACTTGTTGAGATATCCTGGATTTTCCTTTAGCACTAGCATCAATGTTTGGGAGGGAAACTGTTTGTGGGCAGAACGTGGTACAGATATGGCCAAAACCAAGCTAGTAAGGTTGCTGCCTTCAATTCACCTCGACACACATACCAGTTACATACACATTTGCACAGCCTGAGAAATCGAACATACACTGCCCTTATGCATCAAATAGCCTTAATACAGATTTGTAAAGTCACATGCATTCATGTACTTCCCACATATACACAATCCTTCTTGTCTGTCCACTGTGACATGTTCAGCTGCAGAAAAAACCCCAAAGTTTTTACTTTAATGATGTCATGCAGGGAAGGAAGAATTAAACACGTTCATCAAAGGTGGCGTGAACATTGTAACCTGGCATGAACTGCAGGAAAAACATTGTAACCTGGCATGAACTGCAGGGAAAACTGTCCATTTTAAAAAAGGTGCACTTTTATGCAAAGCAGCGTGGGCAAATCCCAAGAGGAAAGCTGAAGTTGTATGTCTGGGAGCAGTCTAATGCGGAGAACTTTGAATTTCTTCTTACCCGCAGGAAGGAGTCAAGCGCACAGTTCTCCATGAACTCTGTGACGATCATAACTGGCCGACTCTTGGTGACCACGCCCTCCAGGTGAATGATGTTTGGGTGGTCAAACTGGCCCATGATGCTGGCCTCGCTCAGGAAGTCCCGCCTCTGCCGCTCTGTGTAGCCCACTTTCAGGGTTTTAATGGCCACAAAGATCTCCCGCCTGCCAGGCAGCTTGAGGCGCCCCCGACAGACTTCGCCAAATTCACCTGAGAGAAGGTTGGTGAGAAGAAGAGTTGCGATATGGTTACCTACCCAGAAAGTGCAGCCACCTGTGTTTTATCCACAGGCCTGTCTCCCTTACTGTAAACACGACCAGAGTGGAATCAGGGGACTTGCCTGCTCCGATCACCTCTTCAATTTTCACACAGGAAATGTCGATCTCTTTGGCAAACTCCCGGACAGCTTCATTGGGGTCCTCGTAAGTGAAAGGGTCAATGTAAACCTTCATCCCTGGAGTGACTGCAAGAACAGAGAGGAGGTTAGCCTTTCTTTTTTTAATGAGAGAAAGGCTCAGCCTATTAGCAGAGCAGCTGAAATCTGACTCTTGATCTTTTCTGAGATTAGAAGTCTGGTAGCAATTTGCGTGTCTGTGTGTGTATAAGCAGATTTTAACATTCTTTAATTCACAGACATTCCATTCCGAATACCATGGAGAGGTTTTCCTGTATTGTCAGGAGGGCTAAAAACTTGTCCATCTTTTTTCTAAATTCCAATCTAAATGTCCTTGAACTTGGAAGGGGCTAGTAGAAGCCAACACAAGCAAGCTTAGGTCGGAGGGTGGGCTGCATTAGGCAGCCTCTTCACCCATTTTTACCAGGGATGGTGTTTCCTTTGGGGCTTATAGAATCACAGAGTTGGAAGTGACCTCTGGGGTCATCGAGTCCAACTCCCTGCTCAATGCAGGATTTCCTAAAACATCCCAGAAACTGCTTGAAGACCTCCAGCAAAGGAGAACTCACTACCTCCCATGGCAGCCTATTCCACTGACTGATCGCCCCCACTGTCAGAAAGTTTTTCCTAATATCTAATCTGTACTGACTCCCTTGAAGTTTTATCCTGTTATTTCTAGTCCTCCCATCTTGTGTAACTGAGACTAGGTATGATCCCTCTGCACTGTGACATAAACGCATGCATGTCCACTTTATCAATGCAGGTGGAAGTGAACACCTGCGAGGCTCATGAAGCCAACTTCCCTGTGCACACACAGCTTGCAACATATGAGCTACGGTAAGTCCATGATGACACTCACTGTATTGCTGCAGCTTCTCAGTGTACTCGGAATCCGTGCTGTTTTGCTGCTTCCTACGCAAAGAGAAAAGTGGAATCAAACACTGTTTGCCACTGAATCATCTCATTACCAAAATCGGAACACTGTACATCGATGCAGACATTATTCTAACATTACAGCTCAACCCTCAATTTACAGTTTTCCTAAAACATGCTTGGGAAGAAGAAGAGTTGGTTTTTCTAGCCCTCTTTTCTCACCCACTTACGGGGACTCAAAGCGGCTGACAAACCTCCTGTTCTTCTCCCCACAACAGAACACCTTGTGAGGTGGGTGGGGCTTTGAGAGCTGTGACTAGCTGGCTTCATGAGGGAGTGCAGAATCAAACCTAGTATTCCCAGATAAGAGTTCGGCTCCCTAACCACTAGACCAAACTGCCTCACTGCCCCCCCCCCCCCAACAAAGAAAACCCTCCTCAAACCACTCCGAAGAACAAATAATAGCCAGAGAGTGTTTGGTTAGTCTTGGGAATACAGTGTAGGCAGGAGACAGCAAGAGATTCTGAAACTCTTTTGCATACATCTCAGTTCTAATTAAGCAGCCACTGTCTGCATTTTCCCAGTCTTGTTTCCCTACAACCTCATTGCTTGCAATTCTTCTTTATCTACCATACCTCAAGAGGGCAGAACTTGGTCCCTCCCTGCTCTGAACTTCAGGTTCACCCACCCGCCCCATTCCATGCATTTTGCAAGCTCTACAAGAACCACACCAATACCTGAAGCAGACGATTGCAATCACCACGACAGCTATCACAAAGACAAGACTTGCTGTAGCCGAACCCACAATGAGAGGCAGTTCCTGGAAGTTTTTGCTACTGGAGCCTTTTAGAAAAAAGGGAGAAGATATAGGAAGAATGTTGGAAGGTGTGATCAGGAGGGATAGGGAGAGGGGAGGGATGTATGGGAAAGGAAGGAGCAGGTAAAGACTCATACCATCTTCCACCGGTGTTCGAAACTCCATGGGAAGGCTGTACAGGCCGTAACCGGCCACTGTGCGTGCCCGGACCTGGACCATGTAAGCCGCATTGGACTTCAGCCCCTCCAAGCGCACCATGTTCTTTTGGCTCGTGACTGTATTAGCGATGCCATCACTCTGACCCTGCTGTGGGAGAAAGGGAACAGGGCATTAGGGTTGGATCTGGTCTTCACAATCAAGTGGTGCGTGCAAACGGAGGCAGATGGCTTTTGCACAGCACTAATAAGGCAGCGATCTCATTAAATACCAGGCTAAATGACATTCAAAGAAGTAGCCATGCTAGTCTGGATCAGAAAGCAAGGGGGTCTAGTAACACCCTAGGGACTAACAGAGAGAAACAACTTGGTAGCATAAGCTTTTGTAGATGCATGGAGTGAATTGCTTAGGAATGGACCTATATAGGCAAGCTGTGTCAGTGAAGAGCAACAGAAAAGCAAAACTATAGGTACGGTGACAAGTTCAGTATAATAATGGTCATTAAGGCTTTATGTGTGAATAGAGGTGCAAACATGTCAGAGTGTTGTAATGTAGACTGATGCTGGCTGGGAACAAGAAAGGAGGTATAAAGAACAGCAGCACCTTAAAGACTAAAAGAGAGAAAAATATTGGTAGCATAAGCTTTTGTAGATTAAGCTCACATCATCAGATGCACATTGTGAAGTTACGGATAGGGCTGTGCATGAATCAATATTCATAAGAATTCGGATAATTGTATGCAAATCAAAGGTTGTGACATTTGTACACTCGCATTAGTATTTATTCGTACAAATATTTTGGAACATTCATGAACCTGGGGAGGTGGAAAAGCATCTGCAATGGATCTGGAGTGCATTCAGCATGGATTGAGAACAGATTAAAAGTGGATTCAGGGTGGATTTGACGCTTTCAGAGCAGATAGGTTATCGGATAGGGACTGGATACATATGTGCATTGGATATTCATACAAATTCATACAGAACATTTGTATTGAATAGACTCCTACCACATTCGAAGGGGATCTATTTGAATGAATACAAATCTTCTTACATTTGATTCAAAATGAAATGGATGCAAAAAAACCTCCATTTGTGCAAATCCCTAGTAACAGAGGCCAAAAGATTAGTCTTTTTCACCAAGTCCTCTCTATATTTCTGGTAGCTGCTGTCCAAGGTCTCCAGAAGACTATCTTATCTCCTAAGAAGCCCCCCGACACATTAAAAAAACAGTGAAATCTAGCTGCTGGCCTATTTCTCCAAAAGACCAGATTTAAGAAACTGTGGGAGTTAAAATGCCAATGTTTTCTGTACTGCACTCTGCACTGATCACTCCGGAAATTGCACTGCAGATCCGAGAAAAGGTGTGGAGCCCCACTTTTTCAATGGCTCGTTCTGATGCTGTCCCATGGGCCAGCATGTTTGAAAAACAAAACAAAAACAAAACAGCATTTCTGGTCCACATATGGAGATTTCCTAAAAGTTTTTAACAGGACACACCAAAGACTTCCCCTGCATTTGCTACTCTGTCTGTCCTTGGAGTTCCCAAAGGTCCCCGAAAGAGACTGACGTGTGGCAAAGGTGTTCAAAGGTTAGAACAGTTCCCCATTTTTTGAGATCCTGTTAACGTTTCCTTTTTTATACAGATATGGGTTACCTTTCCAATCTGATCTTTTCACTGACAATATTGGGCTACATTAAATGTCACTGCTTTTGCTCTCTGCACGCCACAATGTTTTACACACATTTCGTGGATTACATATAAGTCTGAACGGTAATGCTCATGTTATTATCTTGCTGAATATTTATACATATTTGTCTTATTTTATGCCAGCCTGGGATGGGGCTTTTTGCCCTGAAAGACAAGAGTAAAACTGCATTTGCTCAGTAACATTTTATTCTACTCTTCATAAAACCCAGCCATAAAGCACAAGAAAGCAAACAAGAATCTAATAAAACCAGCCAAAAACCTTGTTAGAGAAACAGAAAACCAATAAAACAAGCCATCCTCATTTTGACAGTAGCAGCAGCTGTAGCAACAGCAAATGGGCATTCAGAAATGCCCGTGAAGGGGTCAACTTTATTATAATTATTGTTGCTAGAACAGCTGTAGTTTTTGTTGGTGTACTTATTCTTTTCTTTTCTTACATCTTTTTCCCCCCTACAAAGCACTTTATATGCAAAAGTGAAAAACAACCAACTATTCAGAAAGGCCAGTACCAAATACCTCAAGGGTTGTCACAGGGCAGAGGGATCAGCCCTGTTCTCACTCTCTCAAGGAAGGACTAGAAACAATGGGGTGAAACTGCAGGGGAAAAGATTTAGTTTAGATGTTAGGAAAAAATTTCTAACAGTAAGAGTGATCAACCAGTGGAACAGGCTGCCACGGGAGGTGGTTGGTTCCCCTTCGATGGAGGTCTTCAAGCAGAGACTGGACAGCCATCTGTCTGAGATGGTTTAGGAGATCCTGCCTTGAGCAGGGGGTTAGACTCGATGACCCAGGAGGTCCCCTCCAACTCTACCATTCTATGATTCTATGATTCAAACGTTGAATCAAGTTGGCACCTGGCACAGATCTCAGGGGCCACTACAAAGTGGACTTCCTGAATCCAAACCCTGGTGGTGGGACAAGAGAAAACCTAGGTCTTCCCTGCACTCACCTTCTGTTGCTATGGATCAGTGGGTCTCACTAATTTGGATTACATGGAGACACACTGATCAGGATTATATGGAGGCATGGGCTGGATCAGTGCTGCCCCTGATAGTTCCAGATCATGGAGATGTGCCATCTGTATGCTTCCTGTGATCCAAAACAAGGCCCCTGGGGCAGCAATAGACCCTCTTTAATCCAGATCTGGCTCTGTCCAGCGCAGACAGAGCCGGACATGCAGGGGTGTGACCTCCTTGATTCACACTGATGTGTGGAACAGGAGGCCCATGATCTGGATTCAGGGGCTTCTCAATTGAGATCACTAGTGAGTGCATAAAGGCCTCTGCTCTCCCACTCACAGATCTAACAGCAGAGGCAAACTGAAACATGTAACCTCCATTATGTAACATGGCATGCATTCCTAAATAACATCTTTCCACTCCTTCCACTGACACCACCATCATCTATAAACTCCTTAAACAGTTTGCAAGGACTCCTTCTGCATGCATCCCAATAACCTTAAAAGCATCAAACGCTGCGACGGCTGACCTAAGGCCACAAACACTTAAGAGAGACACAGGAGGCCTTTTGGCTCCCTGTTCATGCTCTTAGCTCCCACACCATTCACGGCACAAAGTATTTCCCTCTACAGTGAAGCGAGAAGAAGCCGAAGTATCTGTTATGCTAAAGGGCAGTTGCCTGTGAGAACACAGCTTTTAACTTCTCCACCTGTGGAATGGCATCTCTAAAAGCAGTTGGGCTTTACCTTCTCGGAGTACTTGATCTCGTAGTCCAGGATGATCCCGTTGGGCTGCTTTGGGGGCTCCCAGGAAAGGGTCATGCTGCTGCCGGTGCTCCCGTGCAGGTGCATTGTGGGAACTGCCGAGGGGGCTGCAGGAAGACGGGAAAGATGGGTCACCTTTTCTCCATCTCATTGGGAGCATCAATTCACATACTTAACATCAGTTCCACACCCTCTTGATGAACCTCAGCCCTTGGCATGCAAGCGCGCTGCAGTTTCTGCCAACTTGTCACTAGCGCTGACTAGGATGGATGGGAGTTGTAGGCCAAAATACCTGTCGGGCACAGCGGTAGCCAGCACCTGTGGCACCAGGAAGAAACTTAGCAGCCATCTCCCATGAGCCTCTGATGTCACCGAGTCTAGAAAGAGGTTTGGATCACAAGCCCTTTCTGCCCTTGGCCATATTCTGGAATATATCTTGGGATAGGGGTCTGTTACCAGCATGCTAAGGCAGACTATGTCAGGGCCCTCCTGGGGAGGCAGGGTACGTTTGGAGGCTGTAGCAACCTCCTTGAAGTTCAGATGCTCTTCACCTGGGGTGTTTTTCCACTGTCACTAGAAGTACCCATTAAGTACCCACTAATGGGTACAAAAATGCCATTATGTACCCATTAATGGGTACTTAATGGGTACTTTTAGTGACAGTGGAAAAACACCCCTAGTGACAGTGGAAAAACACCCCTGAAGTTCACTAAACATGCCCTACCAGCCATAGTGTGAATAGTTCCCTGATGTGAAAATCCATTCTGTCATACAGAATACATCTTTCAATAAGGGAGGCCATATTCTACCAGGGACCTCTAATATTTCAATGCCAACCATATATAAGTTGTCTGTCCTTGGAGTATCATGAAAACGAAACCAGCTATTACTACACAGAGAATGCAATTCCTTCCTTCTTTTCTTTCCCCTGACCTCTTCCAGCCATCGTTATCTATTTGAATGTTGGAATATGTGTAAGGAACTGTATCCTACTTGAACTAAAAAAAAGGAAAGGAAAAGGAAAACCTGAGGTGTGTGAATGCTAGCCCACGGTTTTAGGAATTAGGCACAGACTAAGGCCCTTTTTGCACATGGCCTTATTGTGGAATATATCTTGGGATAGGGGTTTATCATCCCCATGATAATGCAGACTATGGCAGGCTTCACCTGGGGCCTGCCGCACTCTGCACTAGGAGGCTCCTATTCCGAGTTATATTCCAAAATAAGGCCAAGTGGGAAAAGGCCCTAAATTCTCTTGTCTTTGAAAGAGAAAGAAAAATGAAGTGTTATATCCTCTTTAACAACTGTATCCAAACTTTTATTAATATGCAAAGTCAGTATATCCAGTTCTTCCCCACTCAGGTTTCTACAGCAGGCCCAGCATTCCATACTGAAGGGCCCCTTTCAAAGAACAGGGATACTGGGCGTTTCTGTACCTGCCACCGAGAAACGGATTAAAGTAAATCTGTTTCTCGGCGATCTGTCCTCCCGAGAATTGGTCCCAAATAGGCACAGATCCGAGGAGGCCCCACGCGTCTACACACGCATGGGGAGGATGGATCGCACCGGCCAGATCTCCTGGGGGCTGTGTGGAGGCCGTAGCACCCATTACAAAGGGGATCTGGGCTCCTGTGCCGCCAACGCCGCCCCCAGAGCCATGGGACTGGAGCATGCAGCTGCCAGTCACCGCATGTTTCCAGTGGCTCACAGTGCACGGGGGAAGGGCGGCAGGAGGCAGACCGGCCTCCTTCCGCCCTTCCCAAGATGGCGGCCGCCAGCACATCTGGCCCCTCGCCTCTCCATGTGCGGAAGTGTCCTGCTTCCAACCGGATCGAGGCGAGGGGCCGGATGGAAGACCTAATTTTCGAGGTCTTCCTGGAAGCTGGATCCTTCGGCGGCAAGACCCAATTAGGGTTGGATCTTGCGCACCGGAATGCGGAAGCGGCGTCCTCGAAGAGTCCCGGATCCGGCCTCGAGTGCGGAAGGTAAGTTTTTCATGTGTTCTGTACGTGTCTTGTATGTGTCCTTAATGTGTTTTTAAGGTCCTGTGCAGAAACACCCACTGACTCATTTATTCTTGGCAAGAAATCCGGTACCTGTCGCTGGCGAACGCCATAAATCTACAGCTGTCTCTCCGCCCGTAATACACTTACCTGCTTGGTTGGTGGTGATATTGACAGAGGCAAACTGAGGGTTTTGGGGACTCTTGCTTGAGACTCCATTGACAGCCTGGATCTCAAAGGTGTACTGCGTATGGGCCATGAGGTTGCTGATGTAAATGTGCCTCTCTGTTAACCCGAGCTGGCGGGGCACGAACTCCACATTGTCGTCACAGCGCATGCACAGCCGGCGTTCCACGCTGCACTTTTTGCAGATGACGTTGTAGAGCAGATCGTCCCGGCCGCCTGAGTCCCGCGGTTCACTCCACTCCAGCACCAGCGACGTCTCGTTGACGTTGGAAATGACACTGCGCGGGGCCGAGGGCACACCTGCAAATGGGACCAAAGGTGGTTGAGCCCTACCCTGTACTGTGCTTTGGTAAAGTATCTTCCCTGCATGGGATACGAGCTAAACGCACAGAAGGCCTGCTGAAGCTAAGGAGGCGTAGCTCTCTTCTGTGCCTGGATGGGTGACCACCTGGGAATCACGGCTATTCCAAGTAGAGCTCTATGATGAAAGAAGAAAAAAAGGAAAGGTGCCCTTTTATCTTACCAGCTCTTACAGCTGCTTAGAGCAGAAGGAGGCAGCTCTGACTGCAAACATATCCTTGGTTTTCTTTGAACTGGGGCAAAGCAGGCTCAGACATATGCTACCACCAGTACTGTGTCCTCATTAAATTCATAAACCAATTTTACTAGTATTTTAAAGACGTCTGTGGGTTTGGGTTTTTTTCTTTTAATATGGTTGTTGAAGAATATATAAATGAATTCATGTGCTGCAGTCATTATAAAACACAGGGGAAATGGGAAAAGATTAGGAGGGCAATACAGTTAAGACTCAAATCATTGCAGCTGGACCACAGTTTTAAAAAAGTTTTCTTTTGGAAGGAAATGCCACTCCCTTGCTCCTTATAATAGGAGTTAGGCTACTTCCACCCTGTAGCGGTTCCAGGGTGCAACCATTTCCCTGTGACATGTGTATGGTCTGTTCTGGAACCGGCATGCGCTGCCCCAAATGAGGGCTCTAACAAGCCCAGGAACTGAAGTGTTTGGCCTCATAGTCCTAGAGGGACTCATTTTGAATGCACAATTTGGTGCGTCATGGAAATGGGTTCCTCCGTTACACTGGCTCATGGAGTCTAGCAGTCCCTGGGCACCTGTTAGACCTGTTAAAACTGTATCCTGCTGGTATCCCAATCTAAGTGGCCATTTGGGCTATGCCGAATCCCATGCAGATACAGTGGCCTACCAGGGGTTGTTGATCCTGTCCACTCTTGGCTTTATTTTGGAACCTCAGATGAAGATGGATGTGACTGCGCATGCGCAGAGCATCAGCGTCATCATGGTGACGGTGCTGATGCACATCCTGTCGCAGAGGGTGACGCAACCAAAATAGTGGTGGTCTGAAGAGGACTGGCTCTGGGATTGGTCACAGATGAGTGACCGATTGCGCGGTGTGTGGGGTTTAAGTGACTAACGCTGGCTCATTGCGCTCTTTTCCCGTCCAGTGGAAAATTGTCCAGTTTTTCTACTCAATGCAAGTGGCACACTACAATACTCCTGATATACTGTTGGTAATATCTGGTGGTCCAGACACGAGGCCTTTTCGCACACGCGGTTTTGGAACGCGCGGAAGACAGCCCGGAACGCAGCATTCGCATTGCCGTGGCCGGGTTTCCGTCCCAGCCCGTTCCGGGCCGTCTTCCGCGTGTTCCAGATGTAGAGCACTTTAAAGTGCTCTACATCTGTTCCCACATGTACGAAGCATCCCCGGCCGTTCGGGGAGGAAAGCGTTCGCACACCCTTCCCTCCCTGACAGCTGTGGGCACGTCCCCCCCCCCCCCAGCATTGGCCGAAAATAGCTGGTAGACGGGACAAGGGACCCACCAATTCGTGGGGGTGTGGTGGTGGGGGTCATTTGTGTGGCGGAGTCGCCTAGATCCAGGTGCCTACACCCCGCAGAGGGGCGCGATTGGGGTGGGAAGCCTTCGGAGACCGGAGCCACATGCTCTGATCTCTGAAGGGGTCCTGCCCCATAGGGAGCTTGCCCCGGGCCCAGGTAGCTTCATGCCAGGTGCACAGGGCTCGATCGAGCCCCATACAGCTGGCACGAAGCGGGGCAAGTGGGGCAAGCGGCCTGACAGCGCTGCCCGCCCCTTGGGTGCTCGCACCCAATGGGAGGCAGCCTTGCGGGCCGTATCCCTGCCCCTGGCCGGCCTTTCCCGGCTAAGTCACTTCGGAACACTTTCAGCATTCTCACATAGGTAGGTAGGAATGCGTGTAAATGCGTTCCTGCCTGCCTGTGTGTGAATGCTGAAAGCGTCCCGAAGTGACTTAGCCCACGTGCTCTACATCCGTTCCTGATGTAGTGCGAAAAGGCCTATGATGCTGTCAAGGTGCCAATATTTTTCCTGTGTCTATTTATTTATTTATTATTTGCCCTTTTATCCCGCCCTATGCCAAAAGCTTGAATGGAAAAAAGAAAAGATTAAAAGGTGGCAGTAGAGTTGAATGCTGAGCCAGGCATGGCTGAGTCCACGTTCTGGAGTCCTAAGATGTTTTTAATTTGCTTTGGATCAGCTGGGTGTCTTTCAGAAGCTGGTTTCTGGAATGGAATATTTGGTATGAAAGAAACCCCAGCTCACCTTTGCATTTTCAACCTAGATTGGAATAATGATAAATATGCCTCAGCTTTCAGCTCGACTCCCAGACTGGAATAACAAATGAATAACTTGAAAAGCGAACAAACAAAAAATGAAGAAGCCCAAATGCTGCAATGGCAGACTTACTGGTGCATGCGCTGTCTGGGGGATCCGTGTCTGCCCGAAAATAGTTGTTCCGGCACGTGCAGAGTGTGGCTGCTCCAGAACTCGTCCGGCTGTTTGGAGGGCAAGGCGAGCAAAGACCTTCCCCTTGCTTTGACTTGAAGGTGCCTGGACCACAGGCTAGAAGAGAAAACAAGGGGAAAGAAGAACTGTGAGCTTAAGTACCGGGACAAAGGTTCGAGTCTGGCTCAGCATAGAGAAAGCGGTTGCTAATTCACAAGTACAGTAATTCATTGTACAACCCCACTTGTCACCAGATTCCCTTCGCAAGTGATGCCCGGCCCAGATCTACAAGCAAACTGAAGCTCAGGATCTTTCCATCCTGGGTCTTATTCTGGATTATCTTCCAGAATACAGGCCTGTTGTCTGCACGCTGATACAAGACTCCATTGCTATTGGGATGGGGAGAAGATAACACGCATTGGCTGTATCCATACATAGTAAAAAAAAAAAAGTGGCTCAAAAGCTGCTTAGAGGTGGTTGCATCTGGGGTGCTTCTCCACTGGCTGTAAAAACAAATTTAAAGACACATACAGGACACATACAGAACACATTAAGACTTACCTTCCGCACTGGAGGCCGAATCTGGGACTATTCGAGGATGCCACTTCTGCATTCCGGCACGCAAGATCCAACCCTAATCGGGTCTTGCCGCCGAAGGATCTGGCCTCCAGGAAGACCTCAAAAATTAGGTCTTCGATCCGGCCCCTCTACTTGATCCGGTAGGAAGCAGGATGCTTCTGCACACGGAGAGGCGAGGGGCTGGATGTGCTGGCGGCCGCCATCTTGAGAAGGGCGGAAGGAGGCCGGTCTGCCTCCCTCTGCCCTTCCTCCGCATGCTGCGCACCGCTGGAAACACGTGGTGATTGGCAGCTGCATGCTCCAGTCCCGCGGCTCCGGGGGTGTCGTAGGTGACGCGGGAATCTGGATTCCCAGGGGATCCAACCAGCCTGATCCATCCTCCCCGTGCATGTGTGGATGGGCGAGGCGTCTGAAGATCTGTCCCTATTTGGGACTGATTTCCGGGAGGATGGATCGCAGAGAAATGGATTTACTTTAATCTGTTTCCCGGTTGCAGGTGCGGAAGCACTCCTGGATGCTAGTGGCTTTATCCACATTAAAGGGTCAGGAAACACACTTTGGCCATCAGCTGTGACGCATACATCATTTCTCTTAGGCTCTTTTATGGCGTCGCTAGCCGCCTTGAGTTTTTTAAACAGCAGTGGAATACAAATACACAAATTAATGAATAGATGATGGATGGATGGATGGATGGACAGACGGAGGGAGGGAGGGAGAAAGGAAGGGAAGGAAGGAGGTGCCATCCTAGATACTTGAGTCCCATTCTGACAGGCTAATTAACCTGTTCAAAGACTGGCCTGAAACCTTTTCGTCCCAGCAGTTTCCTCAGATTCAGTACCTTTTGTGGACTGAAGTTCCCAAAAGTGAGCTAAAAGTGCACTATTCCCATGTGGATTAAATGAGTGCTCAATCCCCTTCAGAGCGTTACCCTGTTTTATTTTGCAAAGTGGGCATGGGCTTTTTGTGTGATAGAATGTAGCCCTAAGAAAGCCTTTTCCTTCCTTCCTTCCTTCCTTCCTTCCTTCCTTCCTTCCTTCCTTCCTTCCTTCCTTCCTTCCTTCCTTCCTTCCTTCCTTCCTTCCTTCCTTCCTTCCTTCCTTCCTTCCTTCCTTCCTTCCTTCCTTCCTTCCTTCCTTCCTTCCTCTGGACACCCACCCATTAAACAGGAATAAAAATGCAGCCCACCTCACAGGACTCTTGTGAATGCAAGACAAGCATGAAGGAAAGCTCTTTTCTAAACTAAAACCCCCTGTGCTTCTGATAAGCTGCGATGCTCTTCGTTTGCAATGCTGATCGAAAAAAAGTAAAGTTTCCCCTCTAACCCAGCCACAAGGAAGGTCTCTGAGATTTATTTCTTGGTCAGATCCTGCCTGGCGTAAACCTTGCAATGGAATCTGCAGCATTTCAGCATTTTGAGGACCTTAAATCTCTCCTGATGTCACGGGGGAAAGCTTTTTTGTTGTTGTTGTTGTTCCAAAGAAATTTCCAGAGCTTCAGAGGCAGCGGTGCCAGCACCATCCGACTGGGGTTTTGCCATGACTTTTTCAACTACCACAGGAATCCCGGCAGAGCGCAAGCTAAGCAACTTGCTTTGGGATTCCTGCTGACCTTGGTGGGCCAGACTGACAGTTGCTGAGTGGCCTGGCTGAGAGAGCTGAAATATTTTCCTTTTCACCCTCCAATCCCCTGGGGCCTGGAACAACTGACCACATTTGCAGCTGAGCATGCCTGCAGGAATGGCTGTATTGTTTCTTCCACTGAGATCTGTTCTTCTTTCCTCCTCCTCACTGCTGACTTTCAATATTACTCTTTTTATTGTTTTCAATGAACCCAGGAAAGGGGGTGGTGGTGGAAGTCTTGTAAAATAGAAAGATGACACTGGCTAACTCCATGAATATTAAAAACAGTGGTGAAGAAGAAGAAGAAGAAGAAGAAGAAGAAGAAGAAGAAGAAGAAGAAGAAGAAGAAGAAGAAGAAGAAGAAGAAGAAGAAGAGTAGCCCTAAGTCAGCAGTTCTCAACCTTCCTAATGCCGCGACCCCTTAATGGAGTTCCTCATGTTGTGGAGACCCCCAACCAAGGAGGTAGAGCAGTTGGGAAGTGGGAGGGAAGGGCGGCGGGAGACTTGTTGAGACCCCTCTGAAAGGGTAGTTCGACACCCAAAGGGGTCCCGACGCCCAGGTTGAGAACCACTGCCCTAAGGAGACTCAAAGTGGCTGAGAAAGCTTTTCTATTCTTCTCCCCACAACAGAACACCCTGTGAGGTAGGTGGGGCTGTGAGAGCTCAGAAGAGCGCTGTGACTAGCCCAAGGTCACCCAGCTGGCTTTGTGAGGGAGTGCAGAATCAAACCCAATATTTCCAGATAAGAGTCCAGCTCCCTAACCACTAGACCAAACTAGACCATTGCCTCCATTCAGGAAGAGATGAAGTATTATATCTGGGACTTCCTGCATGCAAAGTAAACACTCGAGCATTGAGCTATCCCTGATTCCCAATTACTGTGCACTAAAACAGATTCGAAATGCACTGTTGATGTACTCATATTGCAGAGTGAGACGGAAGAATCCTGGGCCACTCATCTTGTGAGCGAACAGCATAATCTTTCTGCTAAGACTGTTCCCATGTGTGGATTATTGATGTGGCAGGCAGTAGTTGGCAATAGCAGAGTTGAGGAAAAACAGATGGAAATACCGGAGCAGATGGTAGGTGATAGCTATAGCAGTAGTTATGGTTGCCCTTGGAGCAGCTCTATAAGAAGTGGAGTGACTTCTGAATATCTTGGCCATTGGACATCAGCTCCAGAAGGGAGCACTATAGGGAATACAGTATATTTTCTATAGGTTCCTCCTTCAATGTCCCAGGACTATACTGGGATTGCCGCTACACATATCCATATATTTCCATAATAGCAATTGCTTTTCTCTGTCTGGCATTTCGTCACAGGATCCTTTCTCTTGCTAAATACCCAGATGTAGAAGTGTGCACGCATGCACACACAAAATCAAAGAAGAAGAGTTGGCTCTTCTACACCGCTTTTCTCACCCATTTAAGGGGACTCAAAGCAGCTGATAAAGCTTTTCTATTCCATTCCCCGCAACAGAACACCCTATGCGGTAGGTGGGGCTGTGAGAGCTCAGAAGAGAGCTGTGACTAGCCCAAGGTCACCCAGCTGGCTTTGCGGGAGAGTGCAGAATCAAACCAGTCATTCTCAGATAAGACTCCGGCTCCCTAACCACTAGACCAAACTGGCTCACTACTGGAGATACAAGCAAGGGGTGTGGGCTGGTGTTTCCTACATATGGATATTTTGCCAGAGGAAGGATCCCTTGAAGAAACACCAGGCAGAGGAAAGACCCAGTATTTTCTTGTCTGTCAGGGGTGTCAAGAGTTAATTCCAGGAATCTAAGGAAGATAACAGAATTTCCTCTCAGCATCTGGAGGCAACCCATTTTATGAAAACAGCTTAAAGATTATATTTTTATGAGAAGCAGTGTATTAAATATTTTAAATAAGTAAACAAAACACATAAATATTTTGCACCAATACCTCTGATCATCCAAGATCCTTGGGATGAATCTAACTGTCAAGAGTACCAAACCAGTAATAAACCTGAACTTGATTCTGAGTGAATAACTAGCAGTATAATGCTAGGATTTCTAAGACGTAAGGTTCAAATCTCGGTTGATTTCACACTTCACTTCCCATCCTCTGGATGGGAAAGGAGCACGATGAACCAACATTGAAGAGCACTCGCATTTGGAGAGCTAGCCAACATTAGCCGTTCCCTCCTGCAAACAAATACTTGCCTTGATTTGATTGTGGGGCCGGTAGTCTTCAGGGCATCGCCATTTTGGCTGCAGTGCTCTATGCGACTCATGGCTGCGTCAGGAGGGCAGCAGGGCTGCCAGTGCGCTTGTGCGGCAGCCCTGTTGACCTCATCCAGCAGAGGTGCGAGTGGTCCCCCGCTGGACGCAACAGGTAAGTGATCGGGGAAAGTTGGGGAGAATGTAGAGCACAATTTCGTGCTCCACAGGTGCTGCAGGATTCGGGATCTTTTGGGAGGGCAGGGTGCGCTTAGAGGCTGTAGAGGCCTCCTCCAAGCGCGCATGCCCTTCCCCAGAATTTCCCTAATCATGCACTACCAACCCAAGTGCGAAAAGGCCTCCCATCTCAGCTACTGAAGCTCACTGTATAATCTTGGCCCATTTACTGCCTTTCTGCCTGAGGTTATAGTGGAGAGAAGGCAAATACTGCCTTCCGTCCATCAGAAGAAAAGCAGTATAACCAAATAAATAAAATGGTGGGTACTGGCAACATGGCTCAACCGCTGCCAAACACAAGAGGGAAGGGAAATTGAGTGCCCCTAGAGACAGCAGGGGATAATTAAGACTGAAATCCAAAGTGTGTGCAGAAGAAGGATTTGGAAGAATTCACACTGGTTTTCAAACCTTGAACTTCTGAATTCTTTAGCCAGAGTAGTCAATGGCTAAAAATCTTAAGAGCTGGAGATTTGTTTGTTTAAATTTCACATTTCTGTGTGGATAAACCTGCACTTATTCCAATCTTATGTCCATTTTTTTTTACAACAAATTCAAATGTTCTGTGGGTTCAAACCACATCAATATTGTGAAACTTAAAAAGGGTGCATTTTTAATTTTTAAAGAAATTCTATATTGGAAGGAAGGAAGGAAGGAAGGAAGGAAGGAAGGAAGGAAGGAAGGAAGGAAGGAAGGAAGGAAGGAAGGAAGGAAGGAAGGAAAAAGACTGATACTGTGCTGTCCTGTTAGGGGGGGGTGGATGTGGGAGGGAGGAAGGGAGGGAGTGGGTGATATTTTTTTTTTCTTTTGATAGGTTTTATTCTTATTGTAAAGCCACCCTGGGACCATTTGGTGAAGGGCGGGATATAAATTTATGAAATAAATTAATATCTTTCAAGAAAAATGTACTAAACTGCAAATACATATCTATTTTACAATGTCTTCAAAAGATAAACATTCAGATATTGAAAACTGGACTTGATGCTATCGACTGTGCTACTGAGGGCAAACCCTTACCCTTCCAATGCTGGCATGCAAGCCTTTCCGATGTTAGAGGAGTACCATGAACCCAATCACACTTCCCATTAGTTAAATTAGGCCATAAAGGCAGACAAGAAATCAACTAGTTTGTTTTTGTTTTAAGACCCTTATTAGGCAAAGATGTGCTTGATAATGATGCAATGATTAAGCAAAGCAAAACAAAAACTCCAGCTCTAATGATCTTAAGTCACTGGGTGAGTTGTCTAACGATCATAGGAACTGAATATCAAAACAACCTCTTTATCGTATCTCTTGCTGAAGAGCTCCCCCCCCTTTCAGAAACTGGCACCAACCTCCCAATAAAGAAACAGAAATACTCCCTGCAAAGAGGTGCAAAGGCTCTGATGGCTAGGAATGAAAATCTCTAGTCTTGGAGTCCCCATAAAATGCATTTTCTACACACATTTAGGGGTGCTGCCAAAATGAGTCAGACAGTAGTACATAAAGTGGAGGTATACCTTCTTCAAGCCTCCATGATCTGAGGCATTTCCGCACTGAATCGCGTTCCAGACGGAACGCGTTCAGGCGGAAAGCTTAAGCCAGCTTCGGGCGCTTTCCCCGTTCACACACAGACGCGCCAGAACGCGTGTAAACGCGTTCCGGAGCGTCTGGGTGCGAATGCTCAAAGCGCCCGAAGCTGCCTTAGCCGGCAAATGCCGGCAAGCGGCGCGCCGGCAGCCGCGGAGGCAGATCGACAATCAGCTGTTTGAGAAACAGCTGATTGTCAAAGCCGCGCGGCGTCGGAGGCGCGCCGGCAGCCGTTCAGGAGACAGAAGCGGCGCGAACGCTTCTTCTCCCGAACGGCTGAGGGCGGCTCGTCCGCGTTGGAACGCGTGTAGAGCACTTCGAAGTGCTCTACATTTCGAACGCGGAAAAGACAGCTGCGGACACGTCGGAACGCAAGCCGCGCGCGGCCAATGCGTATGACGTGTCCTCAGCTGTCTTTTCCGCGTTCCGATCAGCCCCGTGCGAAAATGTCTCTGGACTGGCCAGAACTTGTATGCTGGTAGTCCTCAGTGTCAAGAGCTACCAGTAATCCAGATCAAGGGCTTTGTGATCTGGAACTCACTCACTCACTCACTCACTCACTCACTCACTCACTCACTCACTCACTCACTCACTCACTTTTTTATCTTGCCCTATACCCAGAGGTCTCCAGGCAGGTAACAACATCTAAAATCAAACATCGTTAAAACATTAAAACAATAACAGCATCTGTCAGTAGGAACAGAAACGTATATCCCCCATTATGCTCTGTCCTGTATGGATGGAGCATCCCTGTATTGGGTGGGGGTCTCCTGTATTCTGCGCTTCTGCGCAAAAGTACAAAAAAAACCCCATAGTTCTTTCCATTGGTAATTAACCAGCCTACTTTGATGAAACAACTTGCATCTGCAAAAGTTCATGCCTCGGTTTCTTCTCTCTGCTAGTCTTAAAGGCGCTACGAGACCCCCTTTTTAAAATATTGATCCAGACTAACACGGCTATGTCTTTGAATTCAACCCAATTTGTGATTAGCTAAAAAAACAAAAAAGAAAAAAGGATATTGCTTTTTGTTTTGTGTTGGCTAGGGGTGCAACACCTCTTTGTAATTCACTAAAAATCACTCAGTGATATTCTGCTTGGTTCCAATCGACTTTCTGCCCACCCTGAAATGGAGGATTTGTACGTTTAGTGGAAAACACGCTGTGGCTTGCAAAATGCAAAATTAGAGGTGGAGAAGGATATGCCTAAAACATAGGAGATATGCACTGAGGAACGAGCCAATTCGTAATTCTTGGCACACGCTCCAATGGTGAAGCATTACCCTTTTCCACTGTTGGTGTTGGAGTGCTGTATTCTCAGGAAACTAATAAAAAACAAAACAGTTGAGATACGTTCACAGGAAGGAGCGTGAATATGTGTCATCAGCATAGTTCAGCTAGTTGCAAAATGGAATGGTCCAGCGCCCGGATACTTGGCCAGGAAAAAAAATTGGTTGATGGAAAGGCTCAGAGTTTGTGAGAGCCAGAAGTGACTCAGATCTGTAAGAAGACTGGGGGAACTGCAAGGATTAAGCGGCCTGAAATATGTAAAATCATGCACGGTATAGAAAAGGTGGATAGAGGAAATTTATTTTCTCTATTACCCAGCACTAGAATCAGGGGGTATCTATGAAGATGATGGGTAGGAGAGTCATATCAGACAAGGGGAAGGATTTCTTCACCTGAGGGTCACCAGTCTGTGGAATTTACTGCCAGAAAAAGTGGAAACAGCAACCAGCTTAGACAGGTTTATGAAACAGATTCATGGATGTATATCAATGGCTACTAGAGTGGGTGCCTAGGTACATCCTCCAAGCTGGGAAGACAGGAAGGATGCCTCTAAAGGCCATTTGCTGAAACTCGAGAGCAGGTGAAGGTTTTGCCTTTGTCTTCTGCTTGAGATGCCCATGGGCAATTGGTGGGCCACTGTGTGAGATGGGATGCTGGACTAGATGGGCTGTGGCCTGATCCAGGAGGGTTCTTCTTGGGTGTTTTTCCACTGTCACTAGAAGTACACATTAAGTACCCATTAATGGGTACAAAAATGCCATTACGTACCCATTAATGGGTACTTAATGGGTACTTTTAGTGACAGTGGAAAAACACCCCTTATCTTCTTATGTTCATAAGCTTCCTCTCTCACCAGAATGTGTGTTTGCCAATGTTAATTTCACTTTTGGTTAATTTGCAACGGCAACCTTCCTCCATTTTTGGACTTTTTAAAAAAGACTAGTAGAAATGTAAAGAAGATCTCATGCTTGGGTTTTAAAACCTGCAACTCTTTAACGCAGGGAAGCAAGAACGTTTTCCAACTTCTTATCTTCTGGCAAAAAATGCCCACTTAACTCACCCAGGGAAGGAGAATGTTTTGGAGCAGTAAACAGGGGAAGTCTAAAGAATCTTCCCCGCGTGTGGTTTGCCCAGGGGCCCAGCCCAAGTCTGCCGACCCTGCAAGTTGCTGCCAAGGCCAGGCCTTCCTCTTCATGGCTAACCACAGAGAAGTGCCACAGGAATTTGGAGTGTGACAGGAAATTGTCAGGACTGCATCGAAACCAAAGTGGGTGGAATTCCGAGGCAATAATACTGTCCTTACCCTTTTGCCAAGCAGAAACCAGACATGCAATTTCCATACTCCCGCACCAAAAAATAAAGTTTGTTTGCTCTTCTTTTTTAAAGAACCTTTTGACTTTTGGATATTCACTTTCTAGTTGCTCGGCAAAGGAAGTGTTTAGAAATGCAGCCTCCCATCTCCTCCCAGACCTCAGTCCTGGTCTAAAACTCAAAGGGCACGAACATACATTTCTCACTTTTAGATCCCTACTGCCATGTTCTTTCACCTTGAATCATCCATGCACAAAGGCAGCACAGAGAAGCTCTTGCCCTAAGTCTGAATAAAACTTTCAACAAATGCAGTTTATAATCTGCTTGCGGTCAGTCAAGTTTTATCGATTAGTCCTATAACCTTATCAAGGTCAAAAGCGCAAAGGAAACAAAACAGAAAACTGAAAGCATAGACAAATACAAAAATATAGAGCAAGAAAGTAATACTGGAAGCAGCAATCCCCATACACTGTTTTAATACCACATTCTGCTCTGTGCAAAAATAGATACAGCAACCTCAAGTGGTCATCTGGCTATTTTCCCCCCTGCCAAAGGGGAAAGCAGCCTCTTATCTGCACGCTGGTCCTCATTTTCTTCTAGCTGGACCATTCACGTCTCCTGATGGGAAATGATGGGGCAGATTTGGAAAAAAAAAAAGTTTACCAGCTGGTGCCTAAACTGGGCCATGGAGCTGTGCAGACAACAAGGTGTGCTACCAAAACAAGGACTCCAAGGCCAGGAACTTTTGTTCCTGACCATCTGAGCTTTCAGAGACCAGCTCTGATGTTCACATGAGCTTTGGGTGCAGAATGTGAGCTAACCTGGAACAGCCATCCTGATGTGGACAGCCTTGCTTTGTGCCATGTGGACCACTCCACCTGATGGGCCACTCTTGTGAAGACAGGCCTGCTGGAACAGTTTAAAAGAGGTTAAGTGTGGAAGCAGGGCAAGTCTGCTGGCACCTGGAAAGGGGCAATCATGGGATCTTGTTTATATCCTGTATTGCTTCCTCCAGGTGTCTGGAGGTAGCCTTGGTCCCTTTCAGGAAGTCCACTGGGGATGGAATTCTTCCGGGTTAAGTTCCAAAAGACATCTTGTCTGGTCAGTGTGAAAACAGGATGCTGGACTAAATGGGTCCTGAAAACAGGATGCTGGACTAAATAGGTCCTTAACTCTAATCTAACCGAGTTTGCTCTTATGTTCTTAGTTCTCAATCAAGTCCCTTGTCCCCATGTGATTCCACAGGTTATAATGCAGACTGATGACACTGTAGAAATCAACAATCACACCCCCTTCTTGGCTCCAATTAATTTGCTTAATGGCTTTGGCCCAGTTTAAATCAAACACTTGGCCTCCCAGGTTAAACAGCTTTATCCTGAAGACTCAGAATACCCATGGTTTAATTATATTACACCCTCTCAGATCTCATATTGTTATCAGTGACTCATGTTCTGGTATAAATAGCTTATTGGTATATCAAATTTGAAAAGGGTTTCCACAAGATCTGGACTTTTTCTATCTAGAGCGGTGAATTTAATTGTTTCTCTTGTGAAAAATTATTCTCCCAACCACTGTTTAGAATTATGGGGGATTTTTTAAATGCATGTTGGGATTCTTTCTTTTCTTTTTGTGGCCTTTTTTTTTTGGATTCTGAAATGGGAACATTATTAAAACTTATTTAAACTAAATACATTTTAAAACTAAAGGCAATACTATGAAAGAAACTTTTTATCACACCCAGCAGCAAGTACGAGAACTAATGTTTGCTGCAATACCAATAGAAACCAACTCTGAAGTCACCGGGCACACCCAGCTGATTTTGCTAACTGCCTTTTCCCAAGTTTGCAATAAAGTTTCTTGGGGGCAGAAAATTCTTTCTTTTTAAAAACATATTTTCTAAGCAATCCAATGTGTATCTAAAATCATGCATTGAGGACAGAGAAAATTTCTTTGTCACACAACAGTAGAAACCAGGGGGCATCTATGAAGCTGGTGGGCAGGAGAGTCAGATCAGACAAGGGGAAGCATTTATTCCTCCAGAGCAGTGGTTCTCAACCTGGGCGTCGGGACCCCTTTGGGGGTCGAACTACCCTTTCAGAGGGGTCGCGACGGGTCTCCCACAGCCCTTCCCTCCCACCTCCCAGCTGCTCCGTCCCCGTGGTTGGGGGTCTCCACAACATGAGGAACTCCATTAAGGGGTCACGACATTAGGAAGGTTGAGAACAGCTGCTCCAGAGGGTCATTGGTCAATGGAATATACTGTCAGACGAGGCAGCAACCAGCCTAGATGGCTTTAAGGAAGGTTTAGACAAATTTATGGATAACGGATATATCAGTGGCTACTAGAACGGATGCCTAAGTACATCTTTTAGGCTGTTGGGACAAGCAGGATTCCTCCAAGGCCATTTGCTGGGATTCGAGAGCAGGCGAAGGTTTGCCCTTGTCTCTGCTTGAGATGCCCATGGGCAACTGGTGGGCCACTGTGTGAGAGACAGGATGCTGGACCAGAAGGGCTCCTCTTATGTTCTGATCTGTATTTTGCCTGGCTATTTTTAGCAATAAATCATGACTCCTTGTACCTAGCCAATTCTAGGGGTTTGGATCTTTTCTGCATTTACCTTGGTGAGATCTGATCAGTGGATCCGGAATAACCAGACCCACGGATCTGGATTGTGTGGAGGCGTGGGCTGAATCAGCACCGTCTGCACTGACTGTGCTAATCTGGCCCACGCCTTCCCAAGGCTACTAAGCTTGCCAAAACTTTGTAGCCCCTCCCCACAATGTTCCTCCAGAGGCTGTCCAAGCCTGGTGTTCTTTGGCTGAAACAAGCCCTGGTAGTTCAAGATCTCAGAGATGGAATGTTTGTATGCTGCCCATGTTCCAGGATAAGGCCCTTGGACTGGAAGTAGACCCAATTAAACAGGTCTAGTGGTTAGTGTGTCGGACTCTTATCTGGGAATACTGGGTTTGCTTCCGACTCCCCCATGAAGCCAGCTGGGTGGCCTTGGGCTAGTCACAGCTCTCTTCTGAGCTCTCACTGCTCCACCTACCTTACAGGGTGTTCTGTTGTGGGGGGAAGAACAGAAAGCTTTGTCAGCCACTTTGAGTCCCCTTAAATGGGTGAGAAAAGCAGGGTAGAAAAGCCAACTCCTTCTGCTTCCTCCTTAATCCGGATCTATATCTGTCTCATGTAGACAGACTAGACCACCAGGAGGCAAGGCCTCACAGATCCACATCAAACTATATATCTACATGGCCTAGAACCGTTCTACACAGACTTTCAATTTGGATTAAGGGTCCATGCAGTTTGCTATCATACCCACAAATTTTTGGTTTTTTGACTGCTGGTTCTTCACTAAATTTCATTCCTTTACCCCATTTTCAAACATTTACATACAACTTCTCTTCTCTTAGTCTGCACCTAATTCAGTGGATGCACTGGAACACTTTGCATATATAAACATCAGTCCTTTGCATAAATACATATATAATACATGAGTGTATAACTGATAAAAGAATGAATATGCAAAATGAATAAATAAGCAAAGATATATATTTGAGTTGTGGGTAAGCTAGCAGAAGTGCGTTGATGTGCATCTACTTGAATTTATGTGAAAAAGTATAGAAATAAGTTCTAACAGAATTCCACACAAAGAACTCCGATCAGCTTTGACTTCTAAAAGCTATTTGAAGCAGAGATGTAATCAAATCTGTCAGTGAACTCTAGAAAGATTCTAGGTCTATGGTGTTAAAACACAGCCCTCCAAGTATTCTTGAACTACAGCTCCCAAGATTTTCTGCTTGCTGGGCAGTTATGGAATACTTGTGGGCCAGTTTGGTCTAGTGGTTAGGGAGTCGGACTCTTATCTGGGAATCCTGGGTTCGATTCCTCCCTCCCCCATGAGGCCAGCTAGGTGATCTTGGGCTAGTCACAGCTCTCTTCTGATCTCTCACAGCCCCACCTACCTCACAGGGTGTCTGTTGTGGGTAGAAGAACAGAAAGTTTGTCAGCCACTTTGAGTCCCCTTAAATGGGTGAGAAAAGCGGGCTAGAAAACCCAACTCTTCTTCTTCTTCTTGCAGTTGTAGTACAGGGACATCTGCAGGGCCATAGTGATTGGAATTAATTCTTCCTTTCTCCCTAAAACTGGGAGATAGCGAGAACAGACAACAGAGCCTTGAATCCACAAGCCCCTTCTTGATTGCTGAGCTTTGACTTTTCTCATACGCTGGCAGCAACAATTTGCATGTATGCAAGGTAACACATTTTTTTCCCTTTCTCCAATTTTTTTTTACAGAACGTAAATTGAAAAAAATAATTCCAGACCAATTTGATTCAATCTCATTTGAATCCACACTGCAGGCTAGAGGTGTGCACAAATGCAATTTTCAGGATTCAATTTGTATCAAATATCCAAAAATTCAAATCGATTTGAATGTTTAAAATTCAAATGAATTCACATTCAATTTGATTTGAATACATTTGAATCTTTTCATGCAAATTTTTGATCAGTATTTGCAAATACAAATGTCAACAACATTCATATGTGCCTGTATGCATCCATACGCATCCTGTATTTATCCCATATGTATCCCATTTTTGTCCCATAGGGATCCATACAAATGCATATGGATCCTGGAAAGATGCAACGTGTACATATCTGTATAAATACAAATTTCTGAATAATTCGTACGAATGTTTCAAAAATTCAAAACCCATTTGAATGTTTAAATTTGAATTTATAGACATTTGATTTGAATTTTGAATGTTTCAAGTATTCATGCACATCCCTTCTGTAGGCTTCAGACAACCAAACCAATGCATGGGAGTTCCAAGGACTTCTGGTGCGCCCTATGCCAATAACCACTGTATTTGATAAATGCCTAAAATACCATTTCACCCAGAAAATGAATTGGGCTCAAAGCAGACATGTAATGCAGTCCATATTTTCATCCGCAAATGTAAGAAGCACCTGGCTGAGATATAAAGTTACTCCACCTGTACTGAGGTTGGTTTTAAAAAGAAAAATAACTTAACCTCCCCCGAGTCCATGTCAAGAGACTTAAATAAAAACTAAGCAAAGGTTCTAACCTCTACCAATCTAGTGCCTTCTAATTGTTTTAAATCTATAGTTTACCAGCCCTAGGTAGCATGGCAAATGGGACTGGCACAGATGGGAATTGTAGTCCTAAACATACATATGCATTGACATGACAAAGACCAAGGAATGACAGATGGAGAACCATGGGATGATGTTCACAGCCAGCAACATTCATGCGGCGGTGATGCATAATAGCTGACCCATTCCTTGCTTTAAGCCTCTTCCACAGTTAAGATTTTTGGGATGTGTCGTAAGAGAAGTGAAACCTTTGTGCACATGCATTATCCACATCTAAAACATTGCTAGGAGTCTTCAAGCCACCTTCAATACCTGAACCATCCTAGAGAGCGCTGCAAAATGGAAGCCAAGGAAGGCATGCAGTCAAACATAGTTCAGTACCTTACCCGCACACATAGTACATGGATACAGAATGTGACATCCTCCAAGTCTGTTAGACTACAGTTTCCATTAGCCAGAGGTAGCCATGGCTGACGTGCAGGTATGATGGGAGCTATAGTCCAACATCACCACGCCACCAACATTCCACCCTGGTGCAAAGGAAACAATACTCAGGGGTAAAAATCACCGCAAATGCAAACATGCAAAGAAGCTCATGTAAGGTCTTGGCTAATTCCACCCAAGGAAACTAGCCAAGGAAGATGGAGCCAATCTGTTAGGATATTTTCATAATGTTGCAATTCTCAGGCCACTTGCTCTGGAAAACTCCTGCCAGATGACCTAAACGTTTTATTATCGAATGTTCCTAACCATTATCAAATCGCTCTTCCCTTCTCCCATGTCCCCGGATAATTAAAAAATCCAGAGCTGGAAACAGCCAAGCTGACTGCAACCTGGGCTCAGCCCATACCGTGGGGACCTTTCCTCTGAAAAGGAATGTCAAGGTCTGGCCAACAGCACATACGCAGAGCACTGGGAGATGAAACCCACATCTCTGTTTATTTCACTCCTTGTTGCAATCCTCTTAGGGCTGTCTCAGCACACAAGAGACATTCTTAAGTCTTCCTTATGCAACACATTATCCTGAGAAAACCACTCCTTAAATTGCTCCGGTCTTAAGTTTGTTTGATCACAGCCTAATGGGATAAGTTAAGTCGGCCTAATCCTGAGGAAGAGCAATTGGAGGTTCACTATAGAGACCAAGGGTTTGTTCTAGCTTAGGCTGCCTCCACACGCGGGCAAAAGCTCACAGCTCTTCCAGGACTATATTGGGACTGCCACATGTATCTCTGGAAATCCAAATATAGGGGTGTGCGCGAATGCACTTTTCGGGATTCAATTCGAATAGAACATTAGAATCAATCTGAATGTTTAGAATTTGAATGTATTCACATTCTATTTGAATTGAATACATTAATATTAGTACAATTATCCAATTTGTATTTGAAGATATGAATGTCAACAACATTTGTATGTGTCCGTACGGATCCGTAGGCATCCTGTTTCCATCCCGTATGCACCTTTACAAACATGTACGGATATGAACAAGATGTATACAGATACGTATGCAATGTGCACATATCCATATGCTTACAAATGTCTGAATCATTCATCCGAATGATTCAAAAGATTTGAAAATTCGTTTGAATGTTAAATTTGAATGTACAGACGTTCAATTCGAATTCAAATGTCCAAATTCAATCGAATTTGATCGAATTTCGAATGTTTTGAATATTTGTAAACGTCCCTTTCCAAATACAGTCCCTGTTAGCTGATTGAAAATCTAACATATTGACATTATGGAAAATCTAGCAACAATGCTGGTTTTCTTAATGTTGATTCCTTACCTCTGTCTGCTGGATGTTCATGTTATTATTCTCTTCCAAAATATCTGGATATTAGCAATAAAGGAAGGAAATAAAGGGAAGTGGGTGGGTGCTTGCAAACCTCTGGGTATCCTGGAACAGGAAGAAGAACACGAAGAGCCAGTAGATGAGGCAAGAGTCTGGGATTACTTCCTGTAATCTGGCCAGGGTGGTGAGAGGCAATTGCTCAATGAAGATCCTGCAATTTTCTCTTGCCATTTGGGGTGTTTTTCCACTGTCACTAGAAGTACCCATTAAGTACCCATTAATGGGTACAAAAATGCCATTACGTACCCATTAATGGGTACTTTATGGGTACTTTTAGTGACAGTGGAAAAACACCCTTGGAGGCACTAGGGCTGTGCATGAATATTCAAAACATTTGAAATTTGATCAAATTCATTCAAATTTGCACATCTGAATTCAAATCGAATGTCCATAAATTCGAATTTAAACATTCAAATGAATTTTGAATTTTCAGATCTATTTGTGCGAATTATTCAGACGTTTGCACGTGTATGGATACGTTCATGATGTGTACTTGTCCGTAAGCATCTTTCCCACATCGGTACACATTTGTATGGATCCGTACGGGATGAAAATGGGATGCATACAGGATAACTATGGGATGCATAGGGGCACATACAAACGTTGCCGACATTCGTATTTGCAAATCTGAATTTAAAAAAATTGCATGAATGGATCTGAATTGATTCAAATCAAATCAATTGTGAATACATTTGAATTTTAAACATTCTAATCAATTCGAATTTTCAGACATTCAATTCAAATAGATTTGAATCCCGAAAACTGCATTTGTGCACACCCCTAGGAAGCACCTTTGGCTGGAAAGCCCCCATCTGAGCTTACACTGCTACCAGAAAGAAGAACTCCTACCTCTGAGCCATGAATATTCTCTACTATAGCAAGATCCATGAGAAGTATCCAATTGGAATGTGAATGATAAGGCTCTGCCCACTCCCTACTGTATAAGGCACCTCTGAGAAAGGAAGCCTGCCTCACCCAAACTTGAATGACCAGAGAAGGAGAACTAAAGGCAGCACAGACCCTCTGTGGACAACAGTTGTATCAGAGAGTTTCTCTTCCAAGAGACAATGACCACATGGGACCCAGAGCCCACCTTTCTAGGCTCCAGTTCAAGAGCAGGAGGACCACCCACTCACATCAGGGACACAGTGCATGTGGAAAAGCCTGAGGTTCATAAGAACATAAGCAATGCTCTATAGGTCTGTCCTAATGAACGATCCAGGTCATCAGCTCATTATTACAGTGGCCAACTAGTCACACCTGGACGTCGGCAAACAAGATACAAACACCTAGTAGTTCACAGTTTCTGAGCAGCTTGGCTTTAGCCACATGTGGCCTCCCACACCACTGGTAATCTGTTGATAGCCTGGTTTTCTCTATATAGTGGCACCGTCAGTGGTACCAGTTTCAAGAAGTAAGTGTGGAAAGACAAGTCTGGCAGGAACTTTGGAAAAACACTGCCATCATGATAGGCCATATCATTGCAGATGGACTAATATTTTGACTCAGAACAGAGGAATCTTTATTCATTCTTCATAACACAACATTGCAAAAGCTCGTCTTGAGATTAAGCCGCAAAGCGACAGGAGATAAGTTGCCCTGCTTGATGACAGAGATCTTCTTCACTGTTGGTCCAGTTCAGTCACACGAATGGGAACACGATCTTGCTGCCCAGTGCTTTAGACCAGAGGAGGCTCAAATGTGACCCTCCAGATGCTATAAGACTACAGTTCCTACAGTCCCTTTATGAGGTCCTTCAGGTAACCAGGACTTATAGGTTTTGCAATCTGACAGCACCAGGAGGCATGCAGGTTACCCATCCTCCTTTAGGGCAAAGGTGACTAATGGGTGTCAACTAGACTTTGCTGATCTATAACTTCCATCAGTCTTCGCCAGCATGGACAATGGTCACAATAACAGCTGGAGAAGTACCTATTACTCACCTGTTTTACTTGAGTTCCTGCTGCTACAATAAATACAGCTAGTAAGGATGTAGCAGCTGCCACTGCAATGTTTTTGGTTGACTTGTTTCATGCTTCCCTACACCAGATCTTTAGGTAGGTCCTTCCAGAGGTCACTGGACAATCAGCCCTAGCCAGAATGGCCCAATATTCAGCGATGATAAGAACTGTAATTCCATAGCTTCTGGAGGGCTGTAGACTACCATATTTGATCACAAGCTGACAGATATATACCATATGAGATTGGATGCAGCCCAGAAAGCGAAGGGTTACAGAACGATCCTCAGACTCTTCTCAGAAGTGGGCAATGGCAAACAATACCTATGTCTCTGCCATGCAGGTGTTCATGCAGTCAACAAAGGGTATTTCCTCACCTGACGCGAAAAACAGATCTAAGAAGATCTGTTTTTCGGCAAGCAGTCCTCCGGAGGATCCGTCCTAAATAGGAACAGATTCAAGGAGGCCCCGCGTCCGTGCACGCGCGGGAGGCTGGATCGGGCGGCCGGATCGCCTGGGTGCTGTGCGGAAGCTGCTGCACGCATTCCAAAGGGCATCCATCCTCCTGTACTGCTGACGATGCCCCTGGAGCCGCGGGACTGGAGCAGTGAGCTGCCAGTCACCATGCATTTCCGGTAGCACGCAGCACACGGGGAAGGGCAGAAGGAGGCAAACCAGCCTGCTTCCGCCCTTCCCAAGATGGAGGCCGCCAGTACATCTGGTCCTCACTTCTCCATGTGTGGAAGCATCCTACTTCTGACCAGATCGAGGTGAAGGGCAGGATGGAAGACCTAATTTTTGAGGTCTTCCCAGAGGCCGGATCTTTCGACAGCAAGATCCAATTAAGAACAGGTCTTGCATGGTGAAATGTGGAAGCGGCTGCCATGAAGAGCCCTGGATCTGGCCTCCAGTGCAGAAGGTAAGTTTAGATGTGGTTTGTATCTGTCGTTAACGTGTGTCTATATGTGTTCTTAGTGCGTGTGCGGAAGCACCCAAAGACTTGGCCCAGGTTTGATAGGATCCAGCCACAGTAACCATGCATCCAGAAGGCTTATTGGACCTAGTTTTAAGAAAGATGAGAAACATCAGTCTTGGCTGAACAGTTAAAGCTGGGCTTATAGGCCCTTTCTACGCACACTGCAGTAGTAGTAGTAGTAGGAGTAGTAGTAGGAGTAGGAGTAGTGGTGGTGGAAGAAGAAGAAGAGTTGGCTTTTCTACCCCGCTTTTCTAACGCATTTAAGAGGACTCAAAGTGGCTGACAAACCTTCTGTTCTTTTTCCCACAACAGACCCCTTGTGAGGTAGGTGGGACTGTGAGAGTTCAGAAACAGAGCTGTGACTAGCCCAAGGTCACCCAACTGGCTTTGTGGAGGAGTGAGGAATCAAACCCGGTGACCACCAGATAAAAGTCCAGTGCAATAACCACAAGACCAAACTGGTTCAAACTGGAATATTTCCTGGTCCAACGGTCTGTCATTTGCACAATGGTATGGACTTCAGCGGACCTACTCATCACACTCTGGCATAGGAAAAGGTGTCAAAATAGTCACTAACTGTATCAGAGCCTGGGATATTGTGGGGGGACATTTTTCAAAGGTGTTCCAGGGAAGGATGTTCCAGTAGAAAGGGTGCTGGATAGGGATGCGCAAAACTGACATCCGAATTCACAAATTTCAATTGAATTTTTTGAATTCGTGGATGTTGGCATTGAATGGGAAATCCAATTGTCTGAAAATCCAAAAATTCAATCGAAGTGAACAAAGCTCCTGTTTGCAAAAGCAAATATTTTGATTGGATATTTGAGATGGGTTGCCAATCATGGGACAGGGTGTCCTACCCAGTCCTGGGATAAAAGAGGTAAGGGCAGAAAGGGCCATACAATAAAAACTCCCTATCTATTAAAGATAGTGAAGAGTAGGGATGTACATGAATATTCAAATACATTTGAAATTTGATCAAATCGACTGAATTTTGACATTTGAATCAAATGTCCTTAAATTTGAATTTAAAGATTTGATTTGAATTTCAAATTTATTTGTTCAAATTACCTGGACATTCGGATGCGTATGGGTTAGCACATGATGCGTACTTGGCGCTTTGCATCTCTCCCGCATCCATTATGCATTTGTACAGATCCGTACATGATGAAGACGGGTTGCGTTTGGGATAACTACGGGATGCGTACGGACATGTACGGACCTGGGGAAGACGCGTATGGGCATCTACGAATGTTGTCGACACTCGTAAGTGCAAATTTAAATAAAAAAATCAAACGAATAGATTCAAATTTGCTTAATTCGAATCGAATTTGGTTAAATTAAAATTTTAAATGTTTGAATCAAATAAAAATTTTGAGTATTCAATTCGAGCCCCGAAAATTGCATTCGTGCACGCCCCTAGTGAAAAGCATTCTAACATTCCTTTCTTCCTGGTCTGGTAGCTTCTATGCACAGGGAATTTCTACATACACAAACCTTTAAACTCTAGGAGACACTTGCTGCCCATCTTATCACAAGGAGATCTCCTCCTGGAATACTGTATACAGTATTATTTTCTCAAGACTAATTCTGCTGGGATCTACGGATGCTCTATAGGGAGAAGTCGATCCCCTAGGCAACGACACAGTTCAGGGTCCCAGAGGATTTAAACAAGTCTTATGCCAACACCTTGCTAAAGTTAGATGGCTCTAGGTTTGTCCTGGATCTCTGTGGAAGATCACCTGGGAACCATACAGCATGTTGGGGGGGGGGGGAGGTAGAATTCCCTATAAAGGAAAGAAAAGAACAATCTTTCAGGTAATGTTGGAAAACAAATTGTGATTTCCCAGCAGTGGCCCAGGAATGCTTTTATAATAGATTTGGAGAGATTTCACTCTTCCCTTCCCATCTGCTGGACAGGAAAGGAGTGTGACGAACCAGTGTTGACATGTGCTGGTAGTCACACAAGTAGCGCTAGTCAACGTTAGTCATCCCCCCACCCCACCCTGCGATCGAATGCTTACCCTGATTTGATTGTGGAGCCGGTCCTCTTCAGGGCGCCACCATTTTGGCGGCAGGCGCCCCGCATGACTGCGCATGCACCAGCGCCGTCGACTTGATGACGCTGATGCTCTGTACAGTCGCAGTTGTGCCAGGAGTGCAGCGTGGCTGACAGTGCGCTCACCCAGCAGCCCTGTTGACCTCATTGTCCCGCAGAGATGCAAATGCTCCCGGGCTGGATGCAACAAGTAAGTGATTGGGAAAGGCTGGGATGTAAAGCACAATTCTGTGCTCCATAGGTGCATGGTTAGGGAATTTCTGGGAAGGCAGGAGGTGCCTGGAGGCTGTAGCAGCCTCCTCCAAGTGCAGATACCCTTCCCCGGAAATTCTCTAATCATGCAATACCAACCCAAGTGCAAAAAAAAAAAAAAAGACTTATGGGGTGTTTTTCCACTGTGAAAAAGTACCCATTTTTGCACCCATTAAGGACCCATTTGGGTGTGAGCCAGATGACCCCATTTCCACCACGGCACCCATTGGGACCCAATTGTTTCCACTATCGTGGGGGAAATCAAATGGGTACTTTCTGCCCTTTAATCTGGATTTTCTGTAGACCCCATTAATGGGGTCTTCTGGAAGAAAATCTGGATTAAAGGGAGCCTGTTTCCACAGGAAACAGGCAATGGGGCCTAGAGGAGGCTAGGGGGAGGGGATGCACCCATGGGGGGGGGGAGCCCCGAAGTCCCAGCTTCGGAGTGATTTCGGAGGCATTTCGAAATCATTCCGAAGTGACTCCAAAGTCCTTCTGAAGAGATCAGCAGAGACTTCAAAGCCACTCCAGAGTCTCTTCAGAGCACCTCTGAAGTCTGCGCTGATCTCTTTGGAGAGACTGGCAGCGAGACTCTGAAGTCCCCATGAAGTGATCGACAGAGACTTCGAAGTCTCGCCGCCGGTCTCTCCAAAGAGATCAGCACAGACTTCGGAGGCGCTCCGAAGGGACTCGATCCGGATTCCCCGCATGGGTGCAAAGATGTTTCCATGGCAGGGGGGTTTAGCACCCATTGCTAATGGGTGCTACACATCCTGTGGAAACACATTGGGTGCTTCCCTTACTCCGGATCTACTAGATCCGGAGTAAGGAATGTACCCATTCCTTAGATCCGGATCTTCTTAGATCTAAGGGCTGCGGTGGAAAAACACCCATGGACAGGAACAGGACTAAACACTTCTTAGGGAGTTGGAGTGACACACGAGAGACTCACTCCCCTGGTAGATGATTTGGATCTCAATAAGGGACAGCAAAGCACATGTCACAAAGTTTTAGGATTGCATTCCAACAATGTTCCTGGACTCTTACCCATTTTCTTGACTCCTTTGCCCCTCCTGCCTAGTAACTTACAACCGAACTGAATGTGTGCTAATTCGTGAATTAGTTCCTGATGAGTAAAGTGCCAAAATGTTTTTGAGTTGTCTCAGACGTACATGCATTCAGGTGTATGCGCACGGGAATACAGACTTCAGAAAAGTTTGGCTGAAGCCTATGGAGGCTATAGTCGGAAAATTAAAAAAAAAAAAAGGAAAAAAGAAATCCAAACTTCAATGTAAGTTAAAGGCAGAATGAAAGAAGCCCTGTTGTCTGTTCTGCATATGAAAGCTGACACAGAAGAGACTTCAGCCCTTTCTGCATTGGGCTGTATTTCATATTATATAAGGGAATAGGGGCCTGCCATCTGCATGCTGGTACAGACTACAACAGCCCTAGCGTAGACTTTTAAACACAGGTAGCCAAGGGTCTTCCAAAAGACTCCCAAACTCTGCATGTCTTCTTCACGCAACAGCAGCATTGTCCCCTGCATACACTGAAATTGTCTTTCTGGTGCCTACAAATGGTTCCCTCTGCTTTAGGACACAACAACAGTTCTGCCTAGTTTTCAATCCAAACAGCCCCACCTTTGGGGCCTCCCTTTGAAACCCAGGACAGCATATTTAACAGGTGAGGTTTATCCAAGAAGCAGACATCACTAGAGTGTCAGTGTTAATTCTGCAAATGATGGCTTTGGCCCAGAGGTGTACTTCACTTTATTTAAAAGTGCACACCACGTCACACATGGTTCAAATGGCATGATGTGACAGCCAAACTGGAATTGTCCACAACCCTTCCACTGTGTCTGTCTCAGTGCTTTATTCCCATAATGGGAATATACTGTCTCTTCCCACTTTACAGATACTATTACTGTTTCAATATATAGAATCATAGAGTTGGAAGGGGACCGCTAGGGTCAACATGTCCACCCCCACCCCCTGCTCAGTGCAGGATTTCCTAAACCACCCCAGGCAGGTCTAGCCTCTGCTTGAAGACCTCCAGCGAAGGAAAACCCCTCTTCCCTCTCCCCCTGCTCATTATGAAAAGTCATTAATGGATGGGCTGATGACAGACAATTCATTAACAGCTTAATCCCAGTCTCTCTTCTCTCCATGTTGTCATGTAACAGCATTTTTTCTGGTCTAGGGAGCGAATTCCCCTGCCCGCAACGATCCTATTTCCTGGGTGATTTAATGTGGGTTGAATTCTCTCCAACACATGCTGCAAATATGCATCTCCAGCATGGAAGTCAGGAGAGAAATGTTGCTCAGAGAAAGAGAATGGGACACTTGGGGGTCTCTTAAGGCCTGTTTGTGCTTAGACAATCAGGATGGTCCAGAAGGGTCTGGGATTTAGCATCATCCACACACTGCAGTGCCAACTCTGTCCCAGATCAGCCTAGAAGCTGTGTGGCCATTCATTGAATCAGAGAGTTGGAAGGGACCTCTAGGGTCATCCAGTCCAACCCCCTGCTCAATGCAGGATTTCCTAAACCATCTCAGATAAATGTAGGTCCAGCATTTGCTTGAAGACCCCCAGTGAAGAAGAACTCACTACCTCCCATGGCAACCTAGTCCACTGACCTATCGCTCTCACTGCCAGGAAGTTTTTTCCTAATATCTAATCTTGACTCCCTTGAAGTTTCATACTGTTATCACATCTCCTCTCACTCTTCTCTTGTGTAGGCTAAACATTCCTAGATCCTTCAACCTTTCCTCACAGGACATGGTTTCCAGACCACTCACCATTTTGGCAACCCTCCTTTAGACGTGCTCTAGTTTGTCAATGTCTTTTTAAAATTAGAGTGCCCAGAACTGGACACAGTACTCTAGATGAGGTATGACCAAGACGGAGTAAAGAGGAATAATTACTTCCCGTAATCTAGACTCTATGCTCCTCTTGATACATCCTATACTATACTGTTGTTTTAATATATGTCTGATTTTAAATGCTGTCACCTGTCCTGAGACTTTTGGGTATAAGGCAGGAAAGAAAGACAATCAATCAGTCCATCCATCCATCCATCCATCCATCCGTCCATCCGTCCGTCCGTCCATCCAACCAACCTTTCTTGTACTATACAGCTTTCAAGTGAATCAGGCCATGCACTGGCAACTTCCTGATCCTAACCACAGTTTGAAGACCCAAAGCAACTTTTGGTACATGTAGAGTTTGATCTGCCCATAACCGAAAAATTTAAGCAGGACTACAGACAATACCCATCCTACCTTAAGCCAAATCCTAGTTATAAAAGGACATTTGCTTTCAGAGAAGCCTTTGTTAGCTCTTCAGAACATACAACAAAGTACCAAGAGAAGATAGAAGGTATTGCATAGCTTGGAAACTGAACCTCAGGCATTTCCGCACTGCATCGCGTTCGAAATGGAACGCGTTCAGGCGGAAAGCTTAAGCCAGCTCCGGGCGCTTTCCCCGTTCACACACAGACGCGCCAGAACGCGTGTAAACGCGTTCCGGAGCGTCTGGGTGCGAATGCTCAAAGCGCCCGAAGCTGGCTTAGCCGGCAAACGCCGGCAAGGGGCGCGCAGACAGCCGCGGAGGCAGATCGACAATCAGCTGTTTGACAAACAGCTGATTGTCAAAGCCGCGCGGCGTCGGAGGCGCGCCCGCAGCTGTTCGGGAGATAGAAGCAGGCGCGAATGCTTCTCCTCCCGAACGGCTGCGGGCGGCTCGTCCGCGTTGGAACGCGTGTAGAGCAGTTTAAAGTGCTCTACATTTCGAACGCGGAAAAGACAGCTGCGGACACGTCGGAACGCAAGCCGCGCGCGGCCAATGCGGATGACGTGTCCACAGCTGTCTTTTCCGCGTTCCATTCAGCCCCGTGCGAAAACGTCTCTCATCTCTCAGCCATGGCTAGATAATGACCGTAGTACTATAGTCTGTATTGGTATATATGCTCTTTAATCTATTTTTATTATAATTTTATTATGAACCACCCTGAGACCTTTGGGTATGGGGAGAGACAGAAATATAAACAAACAAATACAATTATTACACAGAACGCTCACTGTCTGGGCTTATTTTATAGATTTTTGTAGATGTAATTTAAGTACCACCATAAGGGAAGATATCCCTAAATGCATAGAAGGATCCACACACTGGGCTTTTTAATATTTCCTTTTTGTTTCTGGGAGGAAAGCAAAGCTCCTACCCACACAGAATGCATATACAAAAACGTGTGAGGAAACAAGTCACCCTTCAATATCTACTCTTCAACCTAAATTCTGGGTGCATTTGGGCACAAACACCCAGATGCCCCTGCCTGGTGGTATCCAAATCCTACTCTTTCAGATGAAAAAAGTTTCAAAAGAAGAGTGAGATTTCCTACTCAGAAGCTACCTCTTCAAAGAGAGGTGGCTTCAAAACCCCATGAAGGTTTTTTTTTTCTACTCTCACTCACCATTTGCAGCATGGAGAACGCTTAACTAGGGGATTGGCTTGCAATCAGGTGAGCGGCCCAATATGTGCTGCGTTACTGCCTCCATGGAAGCTTCTTCTACCTCCTTGGAAGTTGAGAACATAAGAGGAGCAATGCTGGATCAGGCCACAGCCCATCTAGTCCAGCATCCTACCTCTCACAGTGGCCCACCAATTGCTTCTGAGCATCTCAAGCAGAAGTTGAGGTCAAAACCTTCACCTGTTCTTGACTCCCTCCCAATGGCACTTTGGGTAATTCTGCCTGTCTCTCCAACCTGGAGGCAGTACTGAGGCATCCATTCTGGTAGCCCTTGATACACCTGTCCTCCATGAATGTGTCTAACCCTTTCTTGAAGCTATCCAGAGGATAGTTATATGATGGTGATCACGTCGCCTTGTCTTAATTCTCTCTTTCAGTAACTTTTCTTTTACTTAGCTTGAAGACAGAAGGGGGAGAAAGGAGGCCAGAACATCACTTTTGAGATCAGAACATTCTTCAAGACATGGCAGCTCTAGAATGCACAAAGCAGCTGGAGCAGGAAAGGTTTGAAGGCTGGCCACTAAGGACAGATTGATGTCATCCTTGTGAAATGATGGGCAAAGTCTGTGCGTCAGCTTGGTTAGTAAATTTTTTCCCCTCTTTTCCGTCTTCAGAGATGGAATGCAGTTCCAACCCTGCACACCCAAAGTCCACAAACCGCACAAATGTTTGAGGAGTCTGTGCTAGCACTGCTCAAAACCGGGCTGCAACTTCTGTCTACTCCCCCATCACTTGTACAGACGACTGGGGTTGTAACTCAAGAGCCGCAAAAGAGATGGAGACAACAGTATCATTGGCTCCCAGAATGGATGCCTAGATACTGCCTCCATGTTGGAAAGACAGGCACGATGTGCCTAAAGACCATCAATCTGCAGGGAGTCGAGAACAGATGGCTTGGCTATTGCCTTCTACTTGAGTTGCCCAGAAGCAATTGGTGGCTCACAGTGTGAGACAGGACTAGACAAGACTAGATGGGTTTTGCCCTGATCCAGCCAGGGTCTTCTTAAGTTCTTATGACCTGAGATCACAGAAGGGTAAAGCTCCCTTAAGCAGAGGATCTCCTAATCCTGAGAGGGGATTTGAAACTTCTTTTTTTTTTTAACCTTCTAAATAATTACTTTATTGAGTAAAAGCACAGTAGTTACCTAGAATTCATAATAACATTTTACAAAATAATAATCCAGTAACTAAATTTTATTCAAATGTATAAAGGTCAGGGTACCTTTGTTAATAACAACAAAAATGAGATGATATAATTTATAATTACAAGTTATCTTTATGTAGAAAACATCCATTTATCTATGACCATTAAAAACAATTACAAACTGTTTATCATATTAATGTACATAAACATTCATTAATCTACTAATAATTTAGAAGTTACTAAATTGCTACCGAAGGAATAAATGCTTGGTCGAAAATGGGAGTCATATTAATAATGAGTTAGTGACCCTACATAATGAATATTTGATGAGAAATAAATTCATTAGTTCTCAAATGTAACTGTACCATTTACAAATAGAAACTTTACTCCTCCCAGTCACACACTATTACTCTTTTCACAGATATTAATAAATAATAAATTAAAAAGAAGAAGAGTTGGTTTTTCTACCCCACTTTTTTACCCATTTAAGGGGACTCAAAGCAGCTGACAAACCTTCTGTTCTTCTCCCCACAACAGGCACTCTGTGAATTAGGTGGGGCTGTGAGAGCTCAGAAGAGAGCTGGGACTTGCCCAAGGTCACCCAGATGGCTTTGTGGAGGAGTGTGAAATCAAACCTAGTATTCTCAGATAAGAGTCCGTCTCCTTAACCCCTAGACCAAACTGGCTCAAATTAACTATTTATTAGAAGTGGATATGACCATCTGTACTTGGCTGGCCTGTTCTGTGACAAGCCCTGGGGAGCTCCAAAGCTAACGTGAGCCTCAGGGACTTCTGTGAGGGTTCTGATCGCCAGGAATAAAAGTTCCTGGCCTTGAAGCCCTAGGAGAACCTATTTCAGCATTGAAATTTGGTGTACCACTGAAATGGGTCCCCCTGCTAAACTGGAACAAGAAGGTGTGCACCCTTCCACATGCCCTCCCATTCTAACAGTCCCTGGACTACTGGTAGACCTGTTAAAATATTTTGGTCACCTAGACCAGGCTGTGCTTGTAGACAGAGTGCTCTAACTGGGGTTGGGAGCTCTTCTGTTCTGCTCCAGAGTGTAGAATGGGAGGCCCAAATGGGGCATAAGCCTCATGCTAGACAAATACCACCAAGTGCATAAAGGTCCTAAAAGTACATTGAAGGTGCATTGAAACCTAGCTGTAACTGGCCCTTCAGTCTCACAGGGCCAAGCTCTTGGATTAAAAAAAGACTGCTACCAGCACTGCTGGGGTGATCCCTAAATAGAGAACCACCCTGGCATCTAGGTTAGAATGTATTGCTGATCTAAATCAGTTACAGTCAGTGATTTCCTTACAGTGAAAAGTGCCTGTTGCCCATGCTTTCATAATAATTCCAGTTCTCTGGGTAATAATAACAATAAAAAAGGGACTTTCTTGCCAAGCATGAGCCCTGCAATTCCGCTAGCTCTGCTGCTTGTATTTATTGCGAGACACCATGTGGGCGAGCAGGGCTGGAGCAATTCTAGTCAATAGCACCCAGTTCCATCAGGGCAAACCTACCTGGGAGGTGACGCAACCCTTGTCACCTCCACCCATCAAGCAGGAAGGCTTGATGTTATGAGCAGACTGGGTGGCGTATGATGAATTGAGGACTTGTAAATGTCTGGCACAAAGAATCTGCCTGGGGACAAATGTTCAAGTTTTTTGTTTTTTGTTTTAATTCAGTTAAATGCTGTGTCATACTTTCAGGGCTGGCAGGTATCTGGCTGTATGAGGTGCTTTTATGCACTTGCCACAGAGATCCAGGAAGCAGCTGATCAGGGCTCCGGACACTTGAGATCCCCTCCGAGGTGGCCAAAACCACACTGGGGCCTATCATGGTCTTTCCTAGTCCTTGAGAGATAACTCAAACTCACTGAAAAAAAAAAGTCCAACTGGTGGGCTTGTTTTTACGCATGACTTCCCACTCCTTTAACTTGGTAGCTTTTCATCTCAGCAACGAGTTGGAGAATTCCATTGTTAGTATTCTTCTCTGTCCCCCATAGCAGCCATTTTGCACCTATTGTTCACAGTGTCTCCTCAAACGCCTACACGTGCCTGCAAGGATTTTGATGCTCTGTCTTATCTCAACGAATATCGAACCTATTGCAACTTCTAAGAATATAAGATACAATGCATTGGATTAGCCCATCTAGTCCAGCTGTATGTTCTCCCAGTGGCCAACCAGTTGCACGGGGAAGTCCAACAACCAGGCATGAGGTTCTACTTAAGGTCTTCCACTAACTGTCTTTAGAAGCAATCCAGTACCTACAGCCACTGATAGCCTTGACATCCATGAATTGGTCCAAACCTTTTTTTGAAATCAAACTGGCAGCTAACAAAACACTCCATTTCCTGTTAGCAAATCCTAAGGTTTAATTATGAATTATGTAAAAAAAAAAAAAAAGCCAACAACAACCCCAAACAATTTGGTCTGCCCTTATTTCTTGTAAGATTCACTTCTACTGGCTTCTAGCATTTGGAGAAAGGGAGAAAAATGTCTTCCTTTTTCTCTTTGTCCACACCATGCATGATTTTAGATACTTTTGCCATCCCTCCCCATCCAGATTAAAAAGCCCCAAACTCTGCAACCTTTCCTCATAAGGAAGCTTTCATGATTACTTGAACATCTCCCTCTCCAATTCAGTTATAATCTTTTTAAGATGCCATAACCAAAACGGCAGGTAGTATTCAAGTTGCATCATCGATTTGTATAGGAACGTTATCATCTCTGTTCCAGGGGCATCACTTTTCCATTCATACTGAATGGCACCCACCATTTTGAGGCCTAGGGCGTTTCTGCACTTGTTTTCCCACCCATTAGATGGGAAAGGTGCATTAGAGATTAACGTGTTCTAGCATTCACACTTAGGAACGTTAGTACATGACAGCCTAGCCCTAACGCGACCAGAGACTTACCTGTGTCTGGTCACATGTCCAATCCTCCACAGGGTGCCCCCATTTTGGTTGTGGTGCCCTGTGCCACTGTGCACACACTGGCACCATCGTCACAGCAGTGACGATGTTCTGTGCACATGCAGTCACATCAGGGGGACATCAGAAGACCTTGCGTGGCACCTCAGATGACCCCCCCCCCTTGGCCTCCAGATTCCCAAAGAGTGGAGATCTCTTTTCAATTCTTCATGGACCCTTTTTGTTTTTACCACTCTCAATAATTCTGTGTCATTGGCAAACTTAACTACTCCACTGATCACACGTGACCCCAGATCATATATAAGTATGTTCAAGGGAACCCTTCCCACGAGGACAGAACCTCTAGAACCAATGCCTAGATATCGCCTCCAGCTTGGACAGACAGCAGGATGGCCATTTGCAGAGAAACAAGAGCAGAGACGTTTTCGCATTACTCCCGTTCCATTTGGAACGGGAGTAGGACGGGAAGATTAAGACAGCTCACGACGCTTTCACCTTTCACACACAGACGCGCCGGAACGCGTGTAAACGCGTTCCGGCGCGTCTGTGTGCGAGTGCTCAAAGCATCGTGAGCTGTCTTAGCCGGCAAAGGCCGGCCAGGGGCGCGGAGACAGCCGCGGAGGCAGATCGGCAATCAGCTGATTGTCAAACAGCTGATTGTCGAAGTCGCGCCGGCGTCGGAGGCGAGCCCGCAGCTGTTCGGGAGACAGAAGCAGGTGCGAATGCTTCTCCTCCCGAACGCCTGCGGGCGGCTCGTCCGCGTTCGAATGCAGGTAGAGCACTTTAAAGTGCTCTACATTTCGAACGCGAGAAAGACAGCTGCGGACACGTCGGAGCGCAAGCCCCGCTCGGGCAATGCGTATGCCGTGTCCGCAGCTGTCTCCCACGCGCACCGTTCAGCCCCGTGCGAAAACGTCCCAGGTTAAGGTTTTCCCTTTTCTCTTCTAATTGAGAATGCCCATAAACAATTGGTGGGCCACTGTGCGAGACAGGATGCTGGACTAGATGAGCTATGACCTCATCCAGCAGGGCTCCTCTTACGTTCTTAGGATGCCTCTAAAGGCCATTTGCAGGGATTTGAGAGAAGGTTTGCCCTTGTCTCTGCTTGAGATACCCATGGGCAATTGGTGGGCCACTGCACAAGACAGGATGCTGGACTAGATGGGCTGTGGCCTCATCCAGCAGGGCTCCTCTTATGGTCTTAGGATGCCTCTAAAGGCCACTTGCAGGGATTCGAGAGCGGGTGAAGGTTTTGCCCTTGTCTTCTGCTTGAGATGCCCAGAAGCAATTGGTGGACCACTGTGTGAGACAGAATGCTGGACTAAATGGGCAGTGGCCTGATTCAGCAGGGCTCTTCTTCTGTTCTTCCCTATGCAGTTGTGCTGTGAAGTCTGAATTTATCGTTAGAAGCAGAGCTAGGAGAGTTGCAGTGGGAAAAAAACCCACAGGGAGAGAGAAAATAAGTATGTCTTCCATTTGTTTTTAACCTCTCCCCCAATTCCAGCTTCTCCCATCTACCTTCAAGGCATGGAGGTCCCTATGAGAAATATCCCCCTCTGCAAGGTAATGGATTATTCCACACCATGATCTCGCAATTATGTAAAAAGAGAGATTTTCTCTCACGTTCTTGAGAGGCTTGGAATGGATTTCCACAGCAGGAATTCCAGACCCCTACAAAGGATTTCTGCCTCCACTTTGTGTTAAGTACAGCTAAAGGATATGCTGGTGTTATTGTTATTCATTCTTACAGACAACCAGTGTATTCCTATAACAAGAATTTCAAACTGGTCCTAAAACCTGGAGATGCCAATGTTTAACCAATTACAGGATTTTTTTTTAAAAAAAAATCCAAGCCCACTATATCTATTTTGTTCTTTCCATCTGATGGATTTTATTTTGGTTTTCAATTTCCCCTCCCATTTTTAACCACTGTTTTTAGTTTTATATTGGTCGTACCTATCTGCACGTTGGGTGAAAGGTAGTTGAAAAATGAATAAAACTAAATTAAACATTCCCAATTATTTCTGATTTTTATGCTGAAACGAAAGTAACTAAATTTAAGGTGCATCAGAATTCAGAAGGCACCATCCATCTACAGAAATGGCTCTCCGTTGCATTGTCCACCACAAACAAGATGACAATTCTGATGTGTCTTGACTAGGGGTATGCACGAATGCAACTTTCAGGATTTGTAGAATCATAGAATTGGAAGGGACCTCTAGGGTCATCAAGTCTAACCCCCTGCTCAATGCAGGGTTTCCTAAACCATCTCATTTTGCATTTGATTTGATTCTTTAAAATTTGAATTTACCCAAATTCGATTCAAATTAAGCAAACTCAAATCTATCCGTTCAAATTTGTGATTCGAATTTGTACTTACGAATTTCGACAACATCTATATGTGGCCGTACTCATCCCATATGCATCAGTACACGATGCATCCTGTGGTTATTCTGTATGCAACTCATTTTCGTCCCGTACGGATCCGTACAAATACCTACAGATGTGGGAAAGATGCAGTTCCTCTGTCCACTCAAAGACATACTGTACTCCTAGTTTTGTGGCCCTCGGCATGGGACCACGAGATTAAGATTTTGCCAGCTACTACTAGGTTCAGTTTTGTGATGCTACAGACACATCCACAATGTTTTCTTGGCAAACATACGTGGTTTGACATCTTCTTGTCCTGAAGGGACTAGGCCTACAAATGTTTCCTATTCCAGCTGTTACTTTACTTCTGAACTATTTCCACCCTTACCAGCAACACTCCTCACCCTGAACAAGGACTTAAATAGAAAGCATGCTTAGTGTCAGGCAGGGCTAGCTGCCTGCCATAATATTTGAATGTAAGATCTCTGCCACCTAGGTGATTCTGTATATATGTATATTATGGCTGCCTGTTGTTTTGGAAGTGACAGTTGACTCCCCCCTCCCTGCTGGGGTCAAGTGATACATTTTGGCTCCAAGTTTAAACTGAGTTTTGAAAAACAGTTATTGTTGAATGGTTGAAGGCCAAACCCTGCCCAGCTATGAAATATATAAATATGCTGGGCTTTCTGTTCAAAGTTGCTTCCAACAAAATCTGCCTTTACGCTGAGCTGAAATAAATCACTGTTCTTTTTTTTAAAAAAAGAGTCTCGTGGTCTTTCTTTGCCAGCCTGACACTTAGTTCTTTCTAGGGATGTGCACGAATATTCAAAATATGTTATTTGTACAAATTCGGACATTTGTATACAAATAGAATGTCCAGACATTTGTACTTCAGCAAAATATGAGTATTTTGAGTTATTCATACAAATAATTTGGACATTCATATGTGTATAGATATATCTTGTACACATCTTGTGTGTACCCATACACATCCATACCAATATGTACAGGATGAAAATGGGATACGTACGGAAGTGTACAAGGTTCGTATCATTAGATATGTATTGAATATTCAAACAAATATTCATATCCGTCGAATGTCTAAACATTCATTTTTCTTTACTCGTACGAATTCAGAGTTTTGAATATTCATTTCATTATGAATCAAATGTCAAAATTTGCATTTCATACACACCCAGAGTTAGATCATTTTAGCATGTTCAGCACAGCCATGGAAGGCAACAGGTCTATAGTTCAAACACCTTCTCTGCATCACCCTTTATTGTGCATAAAGACGGAGCCGAAATGCCTTTGCTCTGTCGATCAGCTCAAAAGTAGGAGGAAGCACTTTTAAAAATCCCTGAACACCGCAGCTTGAGTAAACTGGATTTCCCTTGCGCTGACTCTAAGCCCAGTGCTGATCCAACCCAACGTGCTGCTGCTAAATCAACCCAGCTGGACCCGCGACTCATGGTGGTCTGGGCTGGTGGAAAATAAAGACCTTGCCTGTGAGCACCAGGGCCAAGGGTGGGAACTCTTTTGCTGCTGCCGCTTCTTCTTTTAGAATAGAATAACCCTGCAACAATTCAACATATAAAATTACTCACAAAAGTGAGTCACACACACCGCTTGTTGTTACCACATAGAACACTTGGCAAGGAGATGCAAAACCCTGAGCAATGCAAGAAACGCAAGCTTGGGTAAAATATCTGGGGCCCCTCCTTCCTTTAGGGAGGAGCGTCCCTAGAGTTTAGCTAATTTCATCAGCCACATCATTAGCAAAGCTGAGCTGGGCTGCCCTAAGTCAGCTGCAACTCCTACAGAGAGATTTTTTTTTCTCTTAGTTTTGGTTGCCAATTAGAAAAGTGTCATATCTGGGACAGCGTTCCATCGGAGAGCCCTGCCAGCTTTCCGGCCGATGTTCCAGCGTTTCAAACCAGGCCCTTTCCCAAATTCTCCACGTTGTTTCTGCACGCGCAGGAGGGGAAAGAGAGGGCAAGTCCTTGGTGATAAATTGAAACCATCACGTCCCTTTGTCCAGCAACCCTGCAATTTTGTGAAAGGCAGCAATCAGCTTCGGCTGGCAAGCGCGAAGCTTTATCAAGCTCCTCATCGGCTCCTTCCCGTCCTTCTCCCCTAAGTGCTTGCAGATGGAGCGGACAGAGCTGGGGCTGCATTGCCTCAGCGGCGGCTGAGGTAGCCGCTCTTATCCTTTGTGGCCATATTTTTTCAAGGCGCTTTTGATTTGTAGAGGCACTATCCCATAGGTCTAATTCAGTTTCAGAGCGGATTTTTATCTCTCTCTCTCTCTTATTTCCCCTCAAGGGAAAAGAAAAAGATAAGAGTATTCAAAAAGGTGCATTTGAGAAGAGCGTCACGGTCACCGTGGAACGAAGGAATTGAATTAAGGCTGCTGTGGGGGCCAATCGCCACATTATTCATATTTTGCCTATTTTTTGACTCGAGAACTGAATTAAGGTTGAGAAAGTGGTCAATTGCTACATTATTCATGTTTTACCTATTACTTGACTAATACTGAATTGAAAATACCTCTCCCTCTCAAAAAAAAAAAAAAATCACCTCATACCATGACAAGCCTGAAAAGTCTCATTTTTACCTCACACTGCGTCTCCTTCCCTGAAGGCTATTTGTCTTTTGGCTGCCTCAGAAACCAATCTGCCATTATATATTGGGAAGGGCATAATTAGAAAAAGGGCCTTCTCCAAGGCACAGCCCTTGAATTTAGCTCAGTCTTCTTTCTGAGAGAAAATTAACAATGCATTTTTTGAGTGGGTAATTTCTAATCCTTCCAAAATCTCAAGAGGTCAAAGAAGGGGTGTGCTTTCTTTGTTTTTTTTCAGGGCAGAGACAGAGCTACAAAAGATCCCTTGGATCTTGTCTTATGAACACAGGGATTACAAGGACTCATGGAAAACAATAAAACTGAATATTGCCTTGAAAAGAAAAGCGGTGATGTCATAATGAGATGTACTCATTTGCCTCAAATGCCAGCAGTTTCATGCTGCAAAACACTTGGTCAGTTTTGGACAGTTCAGGAATCTAGCAGTCCTCATTTTAAGGAAGAGGATCCAGTCAGGGAGGATTTCTGGTCATGGCAATCGCAGAAACTGATCAAAGGTTACCTCAAAAAACAAGGGAAGATCTGAACAACAGGAGATTCTACGGATGTGCACGAATATTCATAACATTTGAAATGTTGGCACATTCAAAGACTGACATTCAAAATTCGAATAAAATGTTTTGATAAATGTATAAAAATATTTGTTATATTCGTGAACCCGGAGAGGTAGGAAAGTGGCAACGGATCCAGAGTGAATCCAAAGTGGATTGAGAGCAGATTCAAAGTGGATTCAGGGTAGATTTGACACATTTAGAATGGATATGTAGCAGATTCCTATAGGATTTGTATCAAACATTTGTATCAAATTCGAATCCTTACCATGACTGAAGGGGATCTATTCAAAGAACATAAATGTTCTTGCATTTGATTTGATACAAATCAAAAGAAAAATTGTGTACATCCCTGGTAGATTCTGTGTCTCATTTGTAGCAGTTTTGGGGCTGCTAAAATAAGATTGAATCTGGCCATGGAAGCCTACATATGACCAGTAGATTTTATCACACACACCACTCCCACCCATGAGAGTCACTCAAAGGGCCTGCCCTTAGGTTGAAAGTAAGGAAGTGGTCCCAGAAGTCAGCCAAAGTAGGACTGGGCAAACTGTATAACAGCTGGGATACTGTACAACAAGTAGGACATATATAGGCCAAAATGATTTGAACCTTGAAAGGAGCACCTTTCCTCACATAGGACTGCTCATACCTTAAGATCACAAAGTGAGTGCCTTCAGGTCCCTCCCATCGGAGAAGAAAGGGGCTGCGTCATGAGAGAGGTCCTTCTCAGGGGTGGCCCTACAAGTTTTGGAATAGCTTCCCATCTGAGGTATGTCAGGTGCCAATTTTATACGGTTTTCACTAGATCCAGGACAGACCGTTTGGTACTCCAACTGAAACATTCTTTCAGTTGGATAGGAAGCCATTTTTTACCACTCTTTGAGTGCGATCACTAAGCCATTTACAACTCCACCTAATAGCTGTCCTGCTGATCAAGTATGGTGCTGATCAAGTATGGTATGAGCCACTTCATCAAATGCTTTGCTGAAGTCCTGGTGATTTCATGGGCATCTCAGTGCAGGAACAGAAGTGGTTTGCCACAACTTTCTTTATTTTTTCCTATTTATTTCCTAAATTTGTATAGCTGCCTGATAAGCACAGGCTTTCTTGGCAGTTTAGAGTAACAGCTGCCCTTTTTTTAAGGACAAATGCTGGGAATTGAACCTATGCTCTGGTACCTTCCAGTCTGTCCGACTACCATGGAGTTAGGCTACACCTGTAAACTGAAACAGATGTATAAAACTGCTTGAAACAGAGCTCCATACCTACCTCACAGATTCTGAAACTTCCAGATTAATGCACAAACTGTACCCATAGCTCGCTCAGGAACAAGGTAAATGTCGTCTCCCCAGAGGTGCTGGAACATTATTCTGAACAGTACTTTGAGCTGTTTTGCACCTCTGTAGATGGAACCTTGAAAATTGTGTAATTTGCACAAACACTAACACAAATTGTATGGGGTTTTATGTGAGCAGTAAGCGCTGTTTGCCATCGCACAGACAAATTTCTGTGCAAAGTTCAGTAAATACGATTGCTCCCTTGGATCTCATCTGTCTTGGAGAACTACTATATTTGGCGCTGACTGTTCAAATGAAAGCATTTCTGTTCTTTTTAGGGACACATAAGGTATCAGAGAGATACCATGTTCAAACAAAGAGTGCAATCCAGTTTAGATCCTTTTCTTCTTTTGTTAGGAAGGATAAAGTCAGCTCAGTTGACATAACTCATGACCGGTTGAAACTTCTCCACTGGCGGGGTGGTGGTGGGGGTGGGAAATTGAGCACAGACACACACCAAAGGGAAGGAATCTGAACTCAATGCAAGTTTATTAAACTAAACATTTGTGGTAGTGATTTCTTCTCTTCTGGGAAATTTTAGAAAATTATTTTCTTCATTAGATTTATATGCCACGGATTTCTGGAGACTCTGTAAGGCTTTCACGAAAGAGAGCAGGCAAAAAAAAAAGTTTTTTTTCCTAAATGGAGATTTCTAAATGGAGAAGTTTTGACTTCTAAATGGAGAAGTTTTGTTTATTCAGATAAAAATAGCTACTAAAACCCACTGACAAAGCGGTAAACTACTGTCTTTGCGGAGGGGATGAATAAATTCCTTATTGCACTGTTCACAGGCTTACAGAGATGAACTAGCTTCCTTTCTGGTGGCCATAAAAATATGGTTGATTGAGATATTTGTTTTGGACATTCATTAGGAACTACATGAGAGCTGAGTGGTTTAAACGAGAATCTCAAGAAAGCATTAGTAACAGATTCTGAAGAACCAGCCCGGGATGCCAAAGAGAAGTAGCAGGGTGAGTGAATGCGTGTATTGAGTTAAGTCACAGAGATCAAACTCCCTTCATCCAAGCAGAGGTTGGCTTAAAAGGTTTTGCACGGTTTCCTAAAAAGTCAACAAAGCAGGATTCAGATGGATGAGTGTAGACAAGGCATTCCAAAAGATAATCAATCTTTCTCTCACACATGCATGCATGAAATACAACTGGGTGGAGGGCCTTTCTGCCTTGCCAAGTGAATCTGGTCTTTGGCTTTTAACCATTTTATTCCATCCTTCAAACGAACGCAGAATAGTTTACATATTTCTGTTCCAACTTTATTTGTCACTAACAAATGCCATGCATGTTAAATGGAAACAGAGCAACTAGCCATCAGCTACTTAAGTGACATGTGCTTGAGAGCATATGAGCCCATCCTTCTCAGTTCAAAGTACTCTACAACATGTTCCCCCATTAAGCCATACTGGTTCTCTAGTGTGCACTGTTGTAGAAGGATAAGGTCTACCCCAAAGAATCAATCAGTACTGACATTTGGAGAGAAATGTTGCTTTCCGCTTTTGTGCAAATATACAAACTGCGAATGAAAATATTTTCACTGGTCTGCATTCAATCTCAATGTACGAACCTGAAAAAAAGCATGCACGCTTTGTGTACAGGCCTGCTCCTGCATCCACTCAGCCACGGTTGACTGCAACAGCCTCCCCAACATCATCACACCCTCCTCTGTATCCACTCCTTGTGGAGAATTGAGGGAAACCTTGCATAATTTCCTAGGAATCATGTTGAATCCCACAAGATTTCTCTGGATATCATGGGAAATCTCATGAGATTTCCCAGTGTTTGTAATATCCACAGTAGGGATGTGCATAAATACGGATTATTCGGATCTTATTTTCAAAAACCCGATTCGAACTCGAATATACAAATATCGGGAACACTTGCATCCGATTCTTGAATCCGTTTGCATCCCGATTTTATCGTGTTTGCACTTCGTTTGCATCCCGCATTATAAGCACAAATAGACCCGATATTCAGATGCGATATAGGATGAGGAATTCAGTCAAATTATTCAAAAATCCGTATCGGATTTTCAAAAATCCAAATTCGATCCAGATTTGAAAATTCGATTTTTGAAAATCTGATTCAAATTCGAATGTTGATATTTGTCGAATTCGAATGGGATTTTTGAATATCCATGCACATCTGTAATCCAGAGTTTCCTGGAACTGCAGTATTTCTTAGAACCTATCCCCCGCGGATACGGGGGCAGGCCTGTACTGCATTTTGGATGGAAATGGAACGTGAAAATTTGTGTGAACTCCATGAAACTCTTTTAACCAAAAGTGTGCATAGGAATGTGTTTTTCGCCATTCACTTCATAACAAATCGAATGTAAAATTCTATTTGATACAAATGTATTCATAAAAATTCATACAAATATCCAATATGAATGAATGCGTATCCAATATGAATACGTATCCGATACGTATCCGAGATAGGTATGTGATACATATCCCGTAACAAATCCACTCTGAAAGCATCAAACCTGACCTGAACTCACTTTTAATATGCTCTCAATCCATGTCGAATGCACTCTAGATCTGTTGCAGATGTCTGGCGCAGCAGCTTTCCCATGTCCCCAGTTTAACAAATGTCTGAAATATTCATACGAATGTCCAAACTATTCATATGAATGTCAATGTACAAATATCATAAACATTTAATTTGTGTACGGATGTCCGAATTCATACAAATTTGTACAAATAACGAATGTTACAAATATTCATGCACATCCCTAGTGCATACTGAACAAAAAAATCAATTTCTTTTTTTTTCCTTTTTTTTTTTTTTAAATCCTACTATCCCTAATTCCAAAGTCTAAGGGCATCTAGCATAAAGAAAAAAAAACACACTAAGCCATTTACATATTGCTCTGTGTGGAATTTTGGCAGTGCTTTGCCATTACTTTACCCAGACAAGTAGTGGCTTCTATGATTAGGTACCACTGATGTTGACATCTGATCACTGCATGGATGCATCTTTGCAAACTTCTTAAATAAAGAAGTGTTGCCTCCCGGGGAGACGCTGAGGATTTAAAGTGAGACTCTCTACATGCAGAGCAATTGCTCTACCATTATGCTACCAGGAAGAAAAGACCAGGGATCAGACCTGCAGCCCTCTGTTTTCTATGCAGGTGCTTTATCACTGTGTCACAGCCACGCCCAAAGTAATGGATTACCCTGAGTAAAAAGAGCCTACTTGTTTCCTTCAGTGATTTTCCACCAAGGAGTGAAGAACTGCTGGAGACAATAGAAATCCGACTTCCTGGTTCATTTTGAAGCCACTTTTTTTTGCTTTCCTTCGTGCAAACCTCACCCTGGAATTTTCCCCCCAGAATCACTCATTGAGTTTACCTGCCTGATTTAATACCTGTTTCTTCCACATCCCTTGAGAAAGAAGATATTATTATCGAGAGATGGAAATCCAGTACCAACCTAGGAACATTTTGGGAGCTTTCTGTATTATGTAGAGATCTGCATGGATTCTTTTTCCCCATTCGCTTTGCGATGAAGTGAATGGGACAGAATTTCGCATTTGCGCAAATGGTGCCACGTCAAATGTTCTAGGCTTCGAATTTGCTTCAAATCCCTGCCGCCTTGACTTGTGCCTCTGAATCTGCCCCAAATCATCTCTGAACCTCTGAAGAGAAAGCTTTAGCTATGCATGTGGAGGACAGTCTTTGAATATAGCTAATATTCGAATTCAGATGCCAAGTTTCAAACCTTTGCAATTCATATAAATTGCAAAGGTGACAAACATATTTCATTCATCCCTAGTATTACCAGAGGTTATCCCAGAGCTGTCCTGATACAGCTAGAAGTAAGGTGGGCCAGAAGAACAGGAGAACAACAACCAAACAGGCTGTGTTGTTCAGAACTATACTATTATGTAGCTCCTTTGCGCTTTGCTTTGGTTTTTGCAGACAAATATGGGGGAAAGGATATTGACTATAGCAGCAGGGTGCAATTAACTCTTTCTGCCTATATTAGAATTCCCAGTCCCTTCTATACAAACAAAAGTATGCTGGATTCTCTTGCTCCTGCTTGCTCATTTTCCATTGCTTGCTTCTCTAGGCATAGGAGGGAGCTTATGTCCTGTGTGCCTTGAAACAGGGTTCAATCCAAGCCAAGTGGCCAGGGGTCATTCACTCTGCTATGGACGAGTCCCAGCTTTCTTTAGAGGCTAGGGAAGAAAAGATACCCACCCTCTGAAGTTGTAGGCCAGGATGATTTTTTTGGGCAATGCACTGCAAATGGCCCATTCCAGGACTCTTTCTGGAGTTTAGTGAAATGGCGCCAGGCTGCATTCGTCACTTGGAACACTGCAGTCATACATATCTGGAGCAACCCACGGACTTGGAACACTTGGGAAGGTTTAAAATAAAGTGGTCTCCTCTTGGAGCACTCCCCAACATGATTTTCACTCTGGGAAACACTCCAAGCTAAAGGCCTGGGTGGTCGGAGCACTTCTAGAAAGGCACAGAACTGAGGCGGGAAGCTTAAGACACTTCCGGACGCTTTATCATTCACACACAGGAGCGCCGGAACGCGTGTAAACGCATTCCGGCGCGCCTGTGTGTGAATGGTAAAAGTGTTCGGGAAGTGTCTTAGCCGGCAAAGGCCGGCCAGGGGCGGGGATATGGCCAGCAACGCTGCCTCCCATTGGGTGAGAGCACCCAAGGGGTGGGCAGCGCTGTCAAGCCACTTCGCCGCTTCGTGCCAGCTGTACGGGGCTTGATCGGGCCCCGTGCAGCTGGCACAAAGATGCCCGGGGCAAGGTCCCTATGGGTCAGGATGCCTTCGGAGATCGGAGCTCCTGGCTCCAGTCTCCGAAGGCTTCGCCCCGAACCCGATCTCGCCCATCTACGAGGCGTGGGTGCCTGAATCTAGCCGCCCGCGGGCCACAGATCAGCCCCCCATCCCCCCACTCCCCAAAGCCCCCACCCCACCCACCCCCTGAACGCGATCTCGCCCATCTACTGGCTGCAGGCGCCTAGATGTAGGCGCCTCCAGCCCGCAGATGACCCCCACCCCCAGTTTCAGGGCCCGGGGATGGGACGCGCGCGTGTGCAGGTCCTACCTTCTGAGGCCGGACACCGAGAAGGTAGGGCCTGCACACGCACGCGTCCCATTCCCGGGCCCTGAAACTGGGGGGGGGCATCTGCGGGCTGGAGGCGCCTACATCTAGGTGCCTTCAGCCAGTAGATGGGCGAGATCGGGTTCGAGGGGTGGGTGGGGTGGGGGCTTTGGGGAGTGGGGGGATGGGGGGCTGATCTGCGGCGCACGGGCGGCTAGATTCAGGCACCCACACCTAGTAGATGGGCAAGATCGGGGCGCGGGGGACCCTTGGCTGACCGAAGCAACGCGCTCCGGTCGCCCAAGGGGTTCCTCGCCCCCAGCCAGCCACGCATCGGCCTCCTGCCACCCCGGAAAGGGGCTACAGGAAGCTGATGCTTCCAGGTCCTCGACTCCGGCAGCCGCAATGGAGCCGCCGGGGCCGGGAAGGGCCTAGATCCCCCCCCCCCCGCGGAGGGCGATCTCCTTCGTTGCCGGGCTGCGGGAGTGATCGCCCAGCGGCGGCAAGGCTGGCAGATGGCAAGGGGTCCCACGATTCGAATCGTGGCCCCCCTCGCTGTCAACCAGCCTCGCCGCGGCTGCGCGATCACTTCCACAGCCCGGCAACGAAGGAGATCAGCCCAACCGCCATCAGCTGCTGGGCCGATTTTCGGCCCATGCTGACGGGGGAGGCGTGCCCGCGGCTGTCAGGGAGAGAAGCATGAGCGAATGCTTCTCTCTCCGAACGCGCCGGGACGCCTCGTACACGCCGGAATGGATGCAGAGCACTTTAAAGTGATCTGCATCTGGAACGCGCGGAAGACAGCTCCGGACATGCTGGGACGCAAACCCGGCCGCGGCAATGCGAATGCCACGCCCGGAGCTGTCCTCCGCGCGTTCCGGAACCGCGTGTGCGAAAAGGCCTCTGATGCCTCTAAAGACTATTTGCAGGCGGTTGAGACAACATAAGAACATAAGGAGAGCCCTGCTGGATCAGGCCACAGCCTATCTAGTCAAGCATCCTGTCTCACACAATGGCCCACCAATTACTTTTGGGCTTCAAGCAGAAGACAAAGGCAAAATCATTTGCCTGCTCTTAGTTTCCCATAAATGGCCTTTAGAGGCATCCTGCCTGTCTCTCCAACCTGGAGGCAGTATCTAGGCATCCATACTAGTAGCCATTTATATATCTGCCCTCCATTAATTTGCCTAACCTTTTTAAAAAACTAGCTAGGTTGGTTGTTGTCACCACCTCTTCTGGCAGCAAATTAAATAGACTGATGACCAGGTTTTGCCTTTGTCTTCTGCTGTTGGTGGGTCACTAAATGAGACACATGCTGGGCTAAACAAGCTGTGGCCTGATGCAGGAGGGCTCCTCCTATATTCTGATGGCATGGCCTCCTGGTGACCATTCTATTGTGCAGATACGGTGTTCTTCAATACCAGCTCTCCTGTTTAGACCATACATGTATGGCCTAAATAATATCCCTTATGAATATGCAGTGGAGGGGATGAACAGATTTAAGGGATTTGGGTGACTGAGTGTGTGAAGTATGGACAGTTGATCATGACATTGTACAGGGGGCAGCCACAAAAATCATCCCAAAGAAGGAGTAGGAGTAGGAGTTGCCTTTTCTACCCCACTTTTCTCACCCATTAAGGTGACTCTAAGCAGCTGACAAAGCTTTCTATTCTTCTCCCCACAAAAGATACCCTGTGAGGTAGGTGGGACTGTGAGAGCTCAGAAGAGAGCTGTGAGTAGCCCAAGGTCACCCAGCTGGCTTCATGGAGGAATGCAGAATCGAACTTGGTATTCTCAGATAAAGAGTCCAGCTCCCTAGCCACTAGACCAGTGATGGTGAACCTTTTGAGCTTGGTGTGTGAAAATTCACAAGAAAGCCTAGCTTAACTCGGGTGCTGTGTCACATCTAGAAATATCCATAATTTTGTGATATTTGTGGCTCTAGTAAAAAAGTTATATTTTTGATATATGTATTTTATTAAAAGCAAAAACAAATAATTCTTTACATTAATGACTTTTGTTGCTAAATCTTCAATTGAAAGTTGGTATTTTGTACACTTCAAGAACAAGCAAGCACTACTTGCCCAGGTGCCAGGATGGCCATGTGTGTCACCCGAAAGGGCTTGGCGTGTCACTTGTGACACGCGTGTCATAGGTTGGCCATCACCGCACTAGACCAAACTGATTCACTAGAAGGCAAAATGGCGGTCTGTCGAGGCTTTACAAATAGTTGAGAAAGGAAGGAATGTGAAAGGCAGGGAAGAAAGGGAAAGACATGCCCAACTGAATGCAGACCTCACTGTCCAAACGGTCTGTGCAGACCCTGCCCGGGAATCCAAGTTATAGCTTCTGTTATACCAGCAAGGAATGTATTAGCAGATGTGGGACTTCTATTGCAGTAGAATGGTGTATCTGGTCAAGATATATGGGCTGGATCTGTAGGTTGTTTGGTTTTATGCTGCACCAAAAAGATCTGTGCAAATAAAACTTCAGAACACCTCCACTCGGGAACAGACAGCTGTAACGCCATGTCTTGCCAGGCATTAATTACATGGGGGAAATTTGCAAGCCCCAAGATGTTTTACCTCTTTCAAAACATAAATCTTCTCTTCCAGTCCCATCCCTTCCCCCGCTTTCAAAAATAATTCCTACAATGCAAAGCTTTTGGCAAATGGTGTACAGAAGGCTCCACCTGCCTCTGGTTCTTCTTCTTCTTTTCCAGGTGTCCTCTATCATCCCACCCACACTGGACGGCTACCATTGTCTGAAAGCCAGATGGATACTTTTGATTATACATTCCTCTCCAAAACTGCTGTCCCAAATCCACTCTCCAAATGTACTTCCCTTCTTTTGTCAAAGAAACACGAAATAAATGTTTTTGGTCCTGCTCACACCAGCTAATTTCCCCGTGTTGCCTTCATCATTGATTAGTATTTTCTTTTTTCTTCTAATCCCTCGTGGCTCTTTTATCTCCTCAAGTCCTTTCTGTTTATGAAAGGAAGCCACACCACAGAAATCCCTTCAAAACTTTCCTTTGTTTAGCCCGATTCTTTTTGTAGTTCCGTTGTGCTTCCAAGAGTAGATTGTAGATCACAAGCTAAGGGCTCCTAGGTTGGATATGCACCGGACTGGTGGACTGAACGGGACAGGACCCTGGTGGAATGCTTTGACAGAACCAGAAGGTCATGCCTTCCTTGGACTGCTGTGTCCACAGGGGACAAGGCACCTGAAGCAGCCTACAGGAACAAAATGGCATCATAGCCTGCTCCAACAGGGAACCGCTAGAAAGCACTCACTGAAGGATTCTACCAGACTAGCTGCTTCAGTGCTGATGGCACCAAGTGGCTGACCAGGTCTATTAGGCACAAAAAGCCTGTCACCATTTTGCTTCCGGGAAGACTCAGCTAAAATAGCCCTAGGGAACAACTTCAGAGGCTAGAAACAAAGTTGGGCCAGGATGGGCTGCCGTTTGACTGCCTGACTGACATCTGAATGGTGTCTGCTAAAATGGATGCCTAAGTACATTATTCAGGCTGTGGGGGACAAGAAGGATGCCTCTAAGGCCATTTGCTGGGATTCGAGGGCAGGAGAAGGTTTGCCCTTGTCTATGTTTGCGATGCCCATGGGCAATTGTTGGGCCACTGTGTGTGACAGGATGCTGGGCTAGATGGGCTGTGGCCTGACCCAGCAGGGCTCCTCTTAGTTATGGATGCCTCTAAGGCCATTTGCTGGGATTTGAGGGCAGGAGAAGGTTTGCCCTTGTCTATGTTTGCGATGCCCATGGGCAATTGTTGGGCCACTGTGTGTGACAGGATGCTGGGCTAGATGGGCTGTGGCCTGACCCAGCAGGGCTCCTCTTAGTTATGGATGCCTCTAAGGCCATTTGCTGGGATTTAAGGGCAGGAGAAGGTTTGCCCTTGTCTATGTTTGAGATGCCCATGGGCAATTGTTGGGTCACTGTGTGTGACAGGATGCTGGGCTAGATGGGCTGTGGCCTGACCCAGCAGGGCTCCTCTTAGTTATGGATGCCTCTAAGGCCATTTGCTGGGATTTGAGGGCAGGAGAAGGTTTGCCCTTGTCTATGTTTGCGATGCCCATGGGCAATTGTTGGGCCACTGTGTGTGACAGGATGCTGGGCTAGATGGGCTGTGGCCTGACCCAGCAGGGCTCCTCTTAGTTATGGATGCCTCTAAGGCCATTTGCTGGGATTTGAGGGCAGGAGAAGGTTTGCCCTTGTCTATGTTTGCGATGCCCATGGGCAATTGTTGGGCCACTGTGTGTGACAGGATGCTGGGCTAGATGGGCTGTGGCCTGACCCAGCAGGGCTCCTCTTAGTTATGGATGCCTCTAAGGCCATTTGCTGGGATTTAAGGGCAGGAGAAGGTTTGCCCTTGTCTATGTTTGAGATGCCCATGGGCAATTGTTGGGTCACTGTGTGTGACAGGATGCTGGGCTAGATGGGCTGTGGCCTGACCCAGCAGGGCTCCTCTTAGTTATGGATGCCTCTAAGGCCATTTGCTGGGATTTGAGGGCAGGAGAAGGTTTGCCCTTGTCTATGTTTGAGATGCCCATGGGCAATTGTTGGGCCACTGTGTGTGACAGGATGCTGGGCTAGATGGGCTGTGGCCTGACCCAGCAGGGCTCCTCTTAGTTATGGATGCCTCTAAGGCCATTTGCTGGGATTTGAGGGCAGGAGAAGGTTTGCCCTTGTCTATGTTTGCGATGCCCATGGGCAATTGTTGGGCCACTGTGTGTGACAGGATGCTGGGCTAGATGGGCTGTGGCCTGACCCAGCAGGGCTCCTCTTAGTTATGGATGCCTCTAAGGCCATTTGCTGGGATTTGAGGGCAGGAGAAGGTTTGCCCTTGTCTATGTTTGCGATGCCCATGGGCAATTGTTGGGCCACTGTGTGTGACAGGATGCTGGGCTAGATGGGCTGTGGCCTGACCCAGCAGGGCTCCTCTTAGTTATGGATGCCTCTAAGGCCATTTGCTGGGATTTGAGGGCAGGAGAAGGTTTGCCCTTGTCTATGTTTGCGATGCCCATGGGCAATTGTTGGGCCACTGTGTGTGACAGGATGCTGGGCTAGATGGGCTGTGGCCTGACCCAGCAGGGCTCCTCTTAGTTATGGATGCCTCTAAGGCCATTTGCTGGGATTTAAGGGCAGGAGAAGGTTTGCCCTTGTCTATGTTTGAGATGCCCATGGGCAATTGTTGGGTCACTGTGTGTGACAGGATGCTGGGCTAGATGGGCTGTGGCCTGACCCAGCAGGGCTCCTCTTAGTTATGGATGCCTCTAAGGCCATTTGCTGGGATTTGAGGGCAGGAGAAGGTTTGCCCTTGTCTATGTTTGAGATGCCCATGGGCAATTGTTGGGCCACTGTGTGTGACAGGATGCTGGGCTAGATGGGCTGTGGCCTGACCCAGCAGGGCTCCTCTTAGTTATGGATGCCTCTAAGGCCATTTGCTGGGATTCGAGGGCAGGAGAAGGTTTGCCCTTGTCTATGTTTGCGATGCCCATGGGCAATTGTTGGGCCACTGTGTGTGACAGGATGCTGGGCTAGATGGGCTGTGGCCTGACCCAGCAGGGCTCCTCTTAGTTATGGATGCCTCTAAGGCCATTTGCTGGGATTTGAGGGCAGGAGAAGGTTTGCCCTTGTCTATGTTTGCGATGCCCATGGGCAATTGTTGGGCCACTGTGTGTGACAGGATGCTGGGCTAGATGGGCTGTGGCCTGACCCAGCAGGGCTCCTCTTAGTTATGGATGCCTCTAAGGCCATTTCCTGGGATTTGAGGGCAGGAGAAGGTTTGCCCTTGTCTATGTTTGCGATGCCCATGGGCAATTGTTGGGCCACTTTGTGTGACAGGATGCTGGACTAGATGGGCTGTGGCCTGACCCAGCAGGGTTCTTCTGATGTTCTTAGGGCAGGATACTTCTAAGGCTATTTGCTGGGATTTGAGAGCAGGAGAAGGGTTGGCCTTGTCTCGGCTTGAGATGCCCATGGGCAATTGTTGGGCCACTTTGTGTGACAGGATGCTGGACTGGATGGGCTGTGGCCTGATAGAGCAGGGCTCCTTTTACATTCTTATTGCCAATCTTGGGCCGGATCACTTGGTCCAGTCCAAACATGAACCATGTGGAAATGGCCCTAATGTCTACCCTTTGTACCACCACAACATTTTTTGGGGGGCCTTTAACCATCTCTTACCATGAATTAAAATGATTTTCGGAAAACCAGGCTACTTCTAAACCAGAAGAAAGTAGGTTTTCCTGTTGTTGTTCTAAGTGCACGCACAACCAAACAGAGATGGATGAACCCACCTGAGATGACCAGTCCATTTAACAGAATAGTAGAGTAATTCTTTGTTTAAAGCTGTGGTTTGGTTCCCATGGACTTCATGTAGGGCAAAAACATGCTATGAAAACAGGCCTAGTTAGTTAGTACAAGTTAATAGCATGCAGAAATAAGGTTCAGCAAGTTCAGGGCACTGCACAGAGATGGCCAAATTGTTAGCATCTCTCTGTCTTGGAAGACAATGGAAAAAGCCTGGTTATGAAGGTAAGAAAACTCTGTATTGCCTTTGCACCTCTTGGCCTTGCCTTGCCAGTGTGATCCAAAGGCACATGAACACAGCATTTGGCATTGTGTTGGCTGCAGGAGCTACAGAAAGACGACAAATGGTCCATCCAAACACCTCCAGGGCTGCACTCTGGATTCTCTGAATTCCCTTTCCCAAGGCACTCAGAAGGCTATTTTACTCATAGCTGGAAAGACCCAATGACCAGGGACAAAAAAGGGATCTGAATTGAGGGACTCTTCAGTTCTGGCCTACTGCTCTTAATCACTGCTATACTGCAGTCTAGCAACAATGTCAGCTGTAGTGTGGAAAGAGGCCCAGTCTACTGATATTTTATTTGTTTTTATTTATTTGAATATTTATAACCTGCTTTTCACTCAAAGGTACCAGGGTGCATCACAACAATAAAAATATCAAAACCATAGAACTATATTAAACATGCATTAACATATAAACTTTCCTCCCTGTGTGAAGAGGCAGTCAGACACTCAAAGACATCTAAAGATAATGCCTGATGACTGGGGGCCACCCCAGGAAAGGCCCTCTTGCATGACCTAAGTGGATGGCATCCCAGATTCCAAATGACATTACTGAAAATTTTCAAGAAACAAGACACAAGAAAGCAAGGAAGAAGCAAAGTCACAACTGTGTGAAAGCAAAACTGTGTCATACAAGTTTGCAGTTTGCAGTAACCTGAATCTTCCTCTTGCAGGGGAATCCCCTCTCCCATGGGCGCTCAACTTGTGGGCCTCCAGATATTCTTGGACTACAACTCCCAGCATTTCATACCAGCACCACTTAAGCTGGCATGGAATGTTGTGAGTGGAATGCTGGTAGCTGCAGTTAAGAATAACCAGAGGGCTGCAGGTAGAGCACTTCCGGTAAACTACATGTCTTCTCACATGCAGATCACATAGACATTATTTACAACTGCATATTGGCCCATTTAACACCCCTCTTTCTCTGGGTAACAGAAGACCCTCAAAGCCTAAGTTGTTTGTTCCATAAATAACCAGCAATGGTGGGGGAATGATTAAGAGGCGGGAAATGTGGTAATAAAAAATTTGGGCGCTAGCTGCCTCTGCGTACTTGTAGTGCTTTGTTATTTTAACTGCAGTTCTGCGCTGCATCTAATCACAGGTATATGGCTCATCAAGTATATTTCATTTTTGCATTTTAAAAAAGTTCTCTTTGCATGAACTAGTCACATTTTATCCACTGCACGCATGACCTGCCAACTAAATAAAGCTTCAGTTGCATTCAGCTTAACAATTCCCAAGCTGTGTGGTTGGGTACATTTAACAGGGTACCAATAATAAACTATTGCAAGAGTACTATTCACTTGTCACCCAACCAAGTGAGAACTTGCTGTGAATCTTTCTCAGTCAACATGCCAGCTATGCGCCCTTTCTACCTACCAGAAAGTGATACTGGGTAATTTCTGATTGTAGTCACCAATATACAAGATGCTATATCAGGACATGCAAGAATTCCCTGCCTTTCAAAGAGGCTACTGGCCATCTTCTTGTATGAATCAGTGCTCAAGGACTGCCTCGTTTGCTATTGCCAATAACACAACCCATACTTCTGTTTTTAGAAATAAATCCTTCAGTTGCAAGAATAAAATGTGCCCTGGATAAACAAATGCTAGATCTTGCCCGCTTCCGCCTATCATTTCCTAGGCTGCGTCCACACATATTTATACTGCTCGTTGGAATGTGCAGTTCCGATCGAGGCATCACACATGACCGATCTATCGCCCTCCTGCCTGCATTGGTTTGAAGCTCCGGGTTTTCTTTATAAAAGCACAGTGAGTGTCATTGATCCAGCATTAAGATAAGTGCGCAGTCCCAGTCGTATAATGCGTCATGGTGTCGCATTATATGACCGGGACTGCGCACTTATCTTAATGCTGGATCAACGGCACTCACTGTGCTTTATAAAGAAAATCCAGAGCTTCAAGCCAATGGAGGCAGGAAGGCAAGAAAAGCAGACGAGATGCCAGTTGAGCAGGAAGGGCAGCTCAAAATTTGATTGGCTAACTTAACCCACATGATGACACGTGCCTCCTCAACTCTCACAGCTCCGTTAGGGGAAGCTACAGAGCTGCTTTTCTAGTCAGGACGCATGGTCGTTGCTGCGCTGTGAGTATACTGCACTTTTAGATTTAACTGCAGATTTGTTCAGCTAGTCCGGAGGCAGCCCTAGTACCATACGCTTTTAGCGACTTGCAGGTTGAGCTGCAGATCTTAGGTACCTTCCAGACCAGCAGATAAAAATCTGCAGTTATATAAAAATTCGTAGCTTTCCTGGCTGCAAAGCAACAACTCCTTGCCCCCACTTCCAACAGAGATCCACAGCTTCCTCCTCAGCAGCTGCGAGATTTCCGTGGCATGCGTGGTGAGGCGCGCATCACATGGGATACAGCAGCCAATGGTGGCTGAGCTGCAAGCTCAGCCCTCATTGGATGTTCCTCGCCGCCCTGTTACTTTGAATTGACCTGCTACTGCAGAACGAGCATTGTTGGTTCCGCAGCAGGTAAACCTGCAGTAGCGGCGGCATAACGCGCTGCCGCTATGAAGTATCAGGTGTTAAGTGTGATGCCCACACACTGACTGCGCATGAGAATGCACAGTGTCCCCCAGTCTGGACACAGCCTTATACATTAACTGATAAGAACTGTAGTTTAGAAGGTTCACACCAATAAATTGTTGGGTGAACAGAGAGACGTGTGGTACAAACATTAGCTCCATAAAACCTTTCTACTTGCTTTCAATTGTGACAAAAGCCCTGAAAGATCCACAGCCAGGAAGGCCAAACATAAAAGAGTGCTCATCTGACGCATTATCTTCCTTGGAACCAACATGATTTATTTAACCTTTAGATGACTCTGAGGTAGATGCACCTGTGCACCTCACACTCACAAGCCCATGTGCTATGGAAACATCAACATTTAAAGTCCTATCACAACATTAATGAGGCAGCAATGATTTCAGAGGCCAGGAAAGTGCTCAGAAATACACATCAGGTTTAACTGCTCTGTCCTGAGATGGGGACACCGCTGTATGATACAGAACACCCAGGTTGACTCAACATGGACCATACACATGCTCCTAAAGGCAGAGCCTACTGTGGGGTGCTATCAGACTGGGCCTTTATGAGTCGGCCCTTTATGAAGGGGTGCCCCATCTTAGGCACCTCTCCCAAAATGCCTTACACACTTTTTCATTATTTGGGCACCAAAAGCCTATCTTTCCCCATTCCAACAGCATCCACTGACAATGGGTGCTACTCTTTGATTGATCTATCATCTGCTCAGGTTTTTGTCACAGCAACTGCTTCATTGCCCACAACAATCATATTGAGGTGGCTATTGGCTAGACATTGCAGGAAGATTACACCAGTGGACCTTTTCCTCTGGTGACAGGAAACCACGGCCCCTTTGTAAAGGGCCAACTGGAAAAGGCCAAGTCGACCCAACACATAAGTTGCCCTCAGTGTTGACAATGCATGGCTTTTGAAAGAGCGACCTTTCCAAGTCCTTAAGACGGAACAAGGTGTGTAAAGGAGGGAAGTCTGTTACAGGACGGGAAGTCTGTTACAGGATCGAACTTGCGCAGAGGGCCATTTTTGGACCATGTCTGATCTCAGCTTAGGAGTGAGGCCATCTTTTTTCACCAGAATAAGGAATCTGGGAACTTGGCTAGAGTCTGCAGTTCACATTTTATTACCTCACTAGGTTTGGGCTACTGCCTGTTCATAGTAAGGCAAGCTAGAAGCATAGAACATCACAGCACCAAGATAAGATGCTTCCTTTTAGTGCATTATAGCAATAGTGTCATCTTATGCTCTGTTTGATCTAGTGCTCCACAGGTGGACCACCACACCAGAGATGGACAAACAGGATGCTTCTAAGGGCATTTGCTGGGATTTGAAAGCAGAAGAAGGTTTGCCCTTGTCTCTGCTTGAGATGCCCATGGGCAATTGGAGGGCCATTGTGTGAGACAGGATGCTGGACTAGATTGGTTGTGGCCCGACCCAGCAGTGATGCACTTTAAGTGTGTGAAAGAGCCACTCAAGCGCAGAAGATTTTGCTTCAGATCAAGTGATCCTGGATCTTTGGGTAATCAGTGCAGTATATATGTGGAAAACAATTCTGCTTCTCAAAAGGAGAACAGACCATATATTCACTTTTTCTTCTTCTTTGTTTTTGAGACTTTCATGACACCAAACGAGCAAATAAAAAGCAACCAACAGAATGCAAAAAAGGTACCAGGCACTGGAACACGTGGCTTTCTAGAAAGATCTACATCCAGCACTGCCTTCAATTTGCTACTAATATTTCCTTCTGCCTTCACACCCCATCTGGGTTCTTCATCTTAAAGCCAGCCAGCCCCAGGGGAGAGCTGTATGTTAATTAAATGAGTGCAAAGAACCTTGCAGGCTGGGATGCTAGATGTCAGCTTTCTATGTCCAGTTGGATCAGCTGGACCCACGGGGGTTGCTTCTCTCCTCTCATGAGGCAGGATTTCTAGCTACACATTGTCAACACCTTTGCAAACCAGCCACAGACTTAACTTCAATGGGAGAGATGAAAGAGAAGCCGAAGATCTTCAAAAGGGCTGCAAGTTTAGAAGAGACCAGAGAAGGCCTTGCTGTAAATTCATTTGTGCTCCAATTCAGTTTTACTGTTATTTACCAGAGGATCTGGAGCAAGTCTTCCCAGAACAGGGAGAGAATTTAGGAGGGAAGATTGTGAAAGTCAATAAAACTGTGAAGCCCCATAAGAGGAAGGCTTCTTTGAAGATAGCCCTGGCTTTCTTCTTCTTCTTCTTCTTCTTCTTTTGAAAAACCAAAAACCAAGCAGGTCCGTTCTGGAAGATTCAAACTGCCCACAAATTACAGAGGCTGGCATTACATACACAGCCTGCCTGATGGACAAAGGCCTTTCAGTAAACCAGTTACTTACCAGAAAACCAGTACATTGTGAGCCCTAAACCATTTCTGGGCCTTTCTCTTTTGAACTCAGGCGTGGTACAGAGAGGCTGCCTATACCCAGACAATGGTAAATCTTGTTTTTTAAAAGGTATACAGTCGGACCCCCTTTCCGGCTCCTACCATGGTTAACTGAAATCATGGATAATTGCAAACAGGCCTTCTGGTTCAGGGGTCGTGTAACCCCAAAACCAGGAGTGCTTTTCTGGCCTCCAGAAAGCCTATTTTGGCCTCCAGAGGGCGCTGGAATATGTTAGCAATCCCACCAGACACCTCACGCTCAACTCCCATTTTGGGACGGGCTCTGGTGGCACCATGTTCCTATTCCAATGCTCTACAGAGGCCAAAACGGGCCTTCTGCAGGCCAAAATAGGCCTTCTGGTTCCGGGTGCTTTTCCCTTATGGCGCACACAAGGGTTGGAGTGGGCTGATCCGGTAACCATGGATAACTGAAACCGTGGTTACCAAATTAGTGGATATGGGGGTCTGACTATATTGTGGTCTAAGTAAACCAGCCTTGGGAGGTGTGCAGACAGGACCAGTTTAGAAGGGGGACCCATTTTTGTGGGCCAGTTTAGCAGGGGAGCTCATTGTAGTAGCACACCAAACTGTGCCACCAAAATGGGTCACCCTGGGACTCTCAGGCTGTAGGAGCCTTCACATTGAGATCCTTTCCCTCTATTTGGTTTCCTGTGTTTACCATCTTGATTCCGTGGTGCTGAAGTTTTGCCTGGAAGGGACATTGCCAAGAGGCACTAGGTGATCAGCTAGGCATGGGGCTGGAAGAGACCCAGAGCACTCTTTTGTTTGCTGCCTCATATGCCAAGTGGTTTAACAAAAGAAAAAAGGTAAGATGCACATGTGTATCTCCTTGTGCTGTTAGAACTGGAGGTCTTCCATATGAAGGTTTCATGTCCGTAAATGGAAACAGATTTTTAAGGATTTGCCGACCCTTGAAGCTAGCCAGATTCCTTGTGAATTGTGGTGAGGCTTTGAAATTGTTATTGTACTCTCTGCGTACTCCTGAAACGTTGCTGACTCCCCACCACTCCTGGCTTAACACAGAGCCAGGTATACCAGTCTAACCAAAATGTAAACAGTACAGAAAAGAAGGAGGTCAAACTACAAATGGAACGTAAGAACATAAGAGAATCCCTGCTGGATCGGCCACAGCCCATCTAGTCCAGCATCCCATCTCACACAGTGGCTCATCAATTGCTTCTGGGCATCTCAAGGAGAAGACAAAGGAAAGCCCTTCACCTGCTCCAAGCTGCAGACCTGGGTGGCTGGAGCATTTCTGGAAAGGTGTAGAACGGATGCCTCTAAAGACTATTTGTGAGCAATTTAGAGAACATAAGGGGAGCTCTGCTGGATCAGGCCACAGGCCATCTAGTTCAGCATCCTACCTCTCACAGTGGGCCACCAACTGCTTGTGAGCATCTCAAGCAGAAGTTGAGGTCAAAACCTTCACCTGCTCTCTACTCCCTGCATACGGCCTTGAGAGACATCCTGCCTGTCTCCCCAACCTAGATGCAGGGCCTAGGCATCTATTATAGTAGCCACTGATACAACTATCATCCATGGCTGAATTCACACTTAGGCCTCTGGTGTGGAATTAGGACAGTACTGACCTCCAGGACCTTCTCTGCACCAGAGCTGTCCTAATTGCATACCAGAGGCCTAAGTGCGAATTCAGCCCATGAATTTGTCTAACTTTCTCAAAGCGATCTAGGCTGGTTGCTGTTACCACCTCTTCTGGCAGCAAATTCCATAGACCAATGACTGTAGATATATAATTAATAGCAAATACAAAATTTTTATCTCTGCATGGCCAGTCACTGTTTACGGCACTTCCAAATCACACTAGCTCGTGGTTGAAAATTATTATTACCTTTGTTACTGTGTGCATTCAAGTGTATTAAGTATATTCATAAGTTGCTTTTGTTTCTGGTTACTTTAACATGCTCACATTTAGAACGTTTTGGTATATTTGATTCCTCTGTTTTGGGATGTTGTTTTTGTTGTTGTTTTAAATCTTTCCATAAACATCTTGCAAGCAAACCTGCAATTTGCAGATCTTTTTCATTCTTAGGGAAGATGCTGCTGGGCTTATTAGCTATTTGCTGCAGGACATACTGACTTAAATGAGAAAGGAAAGGAAAAAGAGGGAAAGAAATCCATAGCACTTCAGCCATTTTACAGTGATTCTGCACATGCTGGTAGATCAGACCTGTAAATGTCCTAGGAGCCCCTGTTCCACATACTGGTGTGGTCTAATGGAGGCCACCTATCCTGCTAGTTGCCTCCATCTGCACAGGACAGAACATAGATTGGATCATGGGACTCTGAATTGTGGTCTAGTCTGGTTTACTGATAGATCTCTTTTTTGAAGTCCACCAGCATACTAGGATCACGGAGGTATACCACAAAACCCTTTGCACTGGTGCAAAGAGTGTGCTGCCACACACTGGGTCCACCAGGCCTTTGGAACTTCAGAAGACATCGATCCTAGTGATGTCCAGTCTAATTGGTCTAGTCTACTGAAGGCAGCAATTATCAGATTATTCATTCATTCGTTTGTTTGTTTGTTTATATTATATTCATTCTGTTCCCAGCAATCTCAAGGTAGGTTACACCAAAACCAGTACTGAAACCAATTAAAATAATCTCATTAAAACACTAAATCACTATTGCTAATGTGTGTGGTTAATTATTAAAGATGATTTCAATCCGCTGCCGTTCACGAATAGTCAGGATGGGCTCCTTCCCACATCCTTCTTATTCTCACAGCCCTGCATAGCAGGATTGTTGAGATAAAATAAATAGCCCAAGATCAGTCAAATAAACTTTATAGCTGTCCGCAGAGATTTTTAACTGGGGTTTCCCTGTTCCAAAGCCAACCTTACGGCCCATATGGAGAACATACTTTTATTTATTTCCTGCCGACTGGAAAGAGTTATTGCTACCTAACTCCAGCCAATCGCAAGAACTGCTTTGATAAAATTCAAATCAGATGTAAAAGTAAAATGTGGACTGTTCTGTACTTAGGAATAAAAATACCCCAGGCTGTGATACTGTGGAATCGCACGTTATAGGTTTCACTTGCCACATCTGAGCAAGCAGTGTGTGCTGAGCATGCTTCCTGAAGTCAGCATCTTTGGATTTTTCTGCCCACAGAGAAGCTATCAGCCAAAGAACGCAAACTATCATTGTAGTTTCTGTTAGGTAAGTGAAAAAGCCGGTTTAGCTTTGAAACCCTGACAGACGAGGCCTGTGCTGTTAGCAGAGGGCGTGGAACAGGCAGCTAATGGAGAGTTGAGGAAAGTCGAAGAGAAAGTGAGCTCAGAAGAAGAGGGGCTGGAGAAAAACCCCTGATTAAGGTTGTAAAAACCAGGAGGAAAGGAAATGATAGGTGCAGTCTGCCGCATCTGCTGGACAGCAGAAGAAAGGGGCTGAGGACGTCTCAAATTGCATGAAATGTGTTGCCAAGGAGACCCGAAGCCTGTTCGTACTTAGGCCTCTGGTATGCAATTAGGACAGCTCTGGTAAACAGTACCGGAGCTGTCCTAATTGCATACCAGAGGCCTCTCTGCACTACGACGACAAGGCTGTAGAACGCTTCGGCCCGAACGCATCGAAGACAGTTTCCCATCCACATTGACAGGTAAAGGATGCGTCCTGGGACTCACAAGTCCCGCCCTCGGGACTCACGATCCACGCAGGTGCGGGTGCCTGGCGAATCAGAGGGCATGCCGCACACATGTGCACAGCATGGCTGGGCCTCCTCGCCCCACTTGCTGCTCGGCGCTGAACTGGTAAGCCCTGTTCACGGGGGTGGCTTTGGGGTGTTGTGTGGGGGTCCCGCCAGCCCCGGGAGGCCGATCTGGGCCCATGGAGCGCGTGGGACCCCAGGGAAGGCACCCGACGGGCCTCCCTACCCCTGGCTCCACAGCAAATGGGGGAAGGCTGGGGGAGGGACCCAGCTGTCACAGAGGGAGAGCATGCAAATGCTCTCCCTCCGGTACAGCTGGGAATGTGCTGGGGTGGGCCAAATGCGCCGGGATGGTTTCAGGGCACAAAATCCAGAGCACAACGCGTATTAGACATGTTGGGGTGGGCCAGTGTGGCTTGGAAAGAGCCGCTGGCCCAGAGGAGCGAATGCTCCATCCCAACGTGTTCTATATATGTTCAAAAATCCCTTGTGCGAAAGGCCTCAGAGACCTAAGAGTGAATAGGCCTCTGCTCATATAGTGCCCAGGAAAAACAAATACATTTTTTTTAAACCACTGGTAAGCATGGGCATGTCTTGGTTGACCCTTCACACACGTGTGACTGAAGTGGGAACCCAGCTTTGCCACTCAAAGTAGCAACAATGAAGCTATCGGAAGTTAACAAAGTTTTATAAAAAACACACAAAAAAAAAGTAGAACAAGCAGGTCTGAGATAGTTTGTTGCAATAAGAGAATGTCTGAAAGGCCCTGAGTATTAGTGTATCTGAGACCACAGGATGTCCCCACGGTAGGATAGTTGCATTTCGTACCATTAAAGGGAAATTCACAACGGTCTTCTTCTAGTGGAAACTTCAGCCATCACCCTGCTTCCAGAAAAATAATAAAAAGGAACCTTGATACGTCTAAATAATGTTCCCTTCCAAATCATATTCGGAGGAGTTTTCTAACTTTCTGTCACATGGAGTTGCTCTCATGTCAAAGGATCAACTTCTCTTTTCCTATTATTTTATGTGGCTGTAGGCTTATAAAAGTCCCTCCCAAGCTAATGACTGCCCAAGCTAATCTCCATCCTTCACTGCATTCTCATGAAATCTTGTCAAACTGCTACAACACGACCAGGTCTTCCTGTCCCGAGGTATGCAGAGCCTCTGAAGATAATTTGGAAACAAGGAAGTGCCCAAATAACAGGAAATAACAAAACAACAAAAACCCACACATGAATTATTGCTCCCAAGCCATGATTCAGGTGTGATTATGCACAGGATCACTCAAGGGAAGAGTTGTCACACAATTCTTACACTAGCAACTGAACTCTAATTGTAAGATCTTAAGCATCCGCAGAAGCTCCTCAGTTTTCCATTTCTAAACACAAGAAGGTGATAATCTATTGCACAAGATTTTCTGAAGGTTATGGGAATCGTCATTCCAAAAGATAACTGACTAGCAGACAAAGTGCACAGGTAAATGGCTGTTTCAGGCCATCCAAACTCTGAAGAAGGCTTTTCATCAGAGACCAGCTAAGGCTTAAAGCCATGATCCCATCAAAGCAAAGAGATGCTCCCCACATCCACTTAATGGCACAAAGCAGATAAGTGCTTTAGAATAGGGTTTCTTAACCTTTTCCCCACTGTGCCCCCTTTCTGATCTTCTTTCTTTCCTGTGCTCCGTGTCCTCTCCTACAGATGGAAAGGTAGCTATCTTCATTGTGTTCTCCTTGGATTACCCTTCAGACTGGGACCTCTGAATGTTGCTGGCCTACAGCTCCCAGCAGCCCCAGTCCTTCCAGCCAAGGCAAAGAATGATGGGCGTTGTAGTTTAGAACTTGAGAACCACACCTTCAGGCCATCATGTAACCTACTTGGAATGGTAGCCCTATTCTCTCTCCCAGTGCTGAGGAGGCCATTCATGTTTTTTCTTGTGCCCTAGGAACAGACAGTTCACTTTGAGGGGACTGAAAGAGACACACGTACAGACTGCAAAGAAGGGAGTCTTGCATTTTCTTCTGGTATCCGGGACACAAAGAAATTGCCGCAGCCTTGATAGCACCGGAGGAGAGATGCTTCTACCCTGTTTCTTGGTTTCCTGGCATGCAGAGATAACTTAAAGGGTGCTCCGGTTAAGTGAGCCAGTTTGGTCTAGTGGTTAGGGAGCCAGACTATCTTGGAATAATGGGTTTGATTTTGTCCCCCCTCCATGAAGCCAGGTGGGTGACCTTGGGCTAGTCACAGCTCTCTTTTGAGCTCTCACAGCCCCACCCACCTCACAGGGTGTCTGTTGTGGGAGGAAAGCTTTGTCAGCTGCTTTGAGTCCCCTTAAATGGGTGAGAAAAGCAGGGTAGAAAAGCCAACTCTTCTTCTCCTTCCTAGATTATGGCTAAAAATTACTTACTCCTAGGTAGATCACTGTCCATCCAGATAGGCAGCAGCTTGCATGAAACTTAGGCAGGAGTCCTGCCCAATCCTAAGCTGAAAATTGACTGGTTTTACACTCCAGGAGGTAACCTCCAGGCGTTGGTGCAAGCAATTCTAGATCAGAAGGAACACAAGTGGAAGCCATGAGTGTGGGCGGGCAGGGAGAGAATGGGAGAAACCTTTTCTAAAGACCTTGGCATTTTTTGGCTACCTGCTGGATTTTCAAACATCCATCAGGCCCTCCGTTGCAGAGGATATTAGCTAGACAAGGCCTATATAAACCTCTGAGGCTTGAATACTTTTAGGCACAGTTCCAGAAACCCAGACCTTTTAATTTTAAAGTGAAGATGTCAGAAGGTCAGGCTCAAAGCGGGGACTGGCGTTTATGAGCTGTCACTTCCATACAGAGAAAGAAACAACCTTGATCCATGGCCCCTTTCCAGAATATAGCACAACTGCTGGTTTTGATCATATAAAGCCCTGAACGGCAGCATTGTGCTTGGATGCCCTAAAAGGCTCTGCCTATATTCTACATGACTCAGAACATGCACAGAACGTCTCTCCTGGAGCTGCAAAACAGCATCCGATAGCTTCTAGGTGTACCTAGATTTAGGTGGCTTCAATTCAAGCTTGCAAAGCTCCGCCATGACACTCCTTGGTTGTGAAGTCTTCTTCCAATTCAAAGCATTCACCAAATCATCAGGACACCTTGTCAACTACAGCAGATGAGCACCAAGATGGTTCTAATAAACTAACCCCATTCGCTCCCAGAAGGCCCAATACCACAGGCACAGTTGAAATAATGCTCTGCTGGCTTCTTTTAAAACTTTCAAGATGTTCCGGTTCCACTGAATGCACCTATTTCAAGATTAATTCCTCGCAAAAGAGGGGATCTGAAACAGGACCCCCACATGTCAGAACGTCATGCATTCAGAGGTGCTCTGTAAGACAACCCAGTTCCAGGGAGTAAGAATAAATCAACCGATCCCTTCTCAATGGACAACCAATGGCTCTCTCAAGCTCTTTGAAATATGTCCTGCAAACCTCCGTTTCCTTAGTTTCTCTCTAACACTGTTACTCTTGTCCTTCTCCCGGCAACTGCCAAAAGGTAGCCAGGTGCCAGGCTGAGGGTTAAATGCACTGTGCCACAGAGAAACATGGTAGCATGGATGAAAAGGAAAGGCATATGATGTTAATAAAAGGCTTCTCCCACCGTGAGGGGGAAGGGGGCACCTGCTCTGGCTGGAAGACTGTAACTCATTAAGTTTGCTAAGCACCGGGAGAAGTGGAGGGACGTTATTCAGCTCTCCTGCTTACAGGACCAAAATCTCTGCACCTTGCGGAGCAGTATGCAGAGACAACGAGGCAGATGGTCAAGCAAGGAACAGGGGAATGGAGGTAGCCACTTACCTTGGCACTGAGTCTCCTTCATAGCTGGCTCATACCCGGCAGCACAGGTGCAGGCGCCCACAGGTACCATCCACTCCCCATCACCGTTACAGTAGAGTTTTAAGGGCACAGATACTTCCACTGCATTGGGGACGCAGGTCCCTGGAGCAATGACCAAGGAGGTTGGCTCTGCTCCGGTTAAGGTCTCCGGGAAAACAGCAAAACCAGCAATGGTGCTGGAGCACTTCTTGTAGAAGGCACGGACTGAGATGAGTGACATGCAGGCCCCCAGGTCTTGAAAGGCCAGGTAAAAGCCATTCTTGGAAAGAGGCCCAAAGCTGCGCACTTTGGTGTTCATCCGACCCGATTCCAGCTTCGAGAAGCTCTCGTCGGGGGCAATTGTATCCACTTTGATATAGGGGTTTTCCATCCAGAAAGGGCTGGAGGCGGAGGCGGAGTCTGTGTCTGATTCATAGTAGAAAAGGTTGAAGGTCTCCTTGCAAGATCCAGGAATATTGGGGATACTGTTGCAGTCGCGCACGGTGAATTTCAACTCCACGTAAACACGCTGCACGTCGTGGCGTTCGATGAACTGCGTGCGTAGCCAGTTGTTCTGGTTGATCTCCCGTACGTTGCACACCTGGTAAGTCCGGATGGGGTTCATGGCTTCGTCGTAACCGCTCACCTCTTCCCACTGCACAGAAATTAAATTACAAATTGAAACAGCGAGGCAGGCGACAGCGAGGGGATCGTGAAGGAATGGAGAACAACACATCGCACCGGGACTCTAAGCAACGTTCTGGATCATTCACAAATCAAGAGTTGCTTCCTATGGGAAACTTGGAATGCAAAATAAGAGACACTACGTGGTACTCAAGATTACACTGAAGTATTTACAGCTAATCCTGCAACCAGACGGTCCTGAATCAATTATGCAAATCAAGTCGTGTTGCACAGTTCATCTTAGTGTGAATTATTTGGTCTGTAATTGTGGCGATTTCATTTGCTGTACATTGGCTTTGCTAGTCACTGGGGTATGAAGGAATACCTAAGTTCCCCTTTTAGGTCTACCCAAGGTCTACTCTAATCATCCGTCTTGCTCCTGAGACTGTAGACATAGCCTACGTGGCACAAAACAGGCTACGATCTAGACACCCAGCTGTTACTACTGCCAAAGCCCTAATGGAAGATGATTTTAATGCCATTAATGCATGGAAAAAACACTGGATAGAAAGTTGCCCTCCACAATGCCAACACCTGTCCTGCATTTCGGAAAAACAACCTGGACTCGATCAGCAATATGGACATTTATAAATCGCATACACATGGGACATGGTAGATGTGCAGACGCTCTTTATAAGTGGGGGGAAATGCCATCTCTGATATGTGACCATGGGGCAGAAAGACAAACAGTCCAGCATATCATGGAAGAATGTCAAAATTGAGCATATTGTGAGAAGCTTTGTGATTTCCTGACAATAACAAAAGGCACAATAGAAGAAGAAGAAGAAGAAGAAGAAGAAGAAGAAGAAGAAGAAGAAGAAGAAGAAGAGTTGGCTTTTCTACCCCGCTTTTCTTACCCATTTAGGGGGACTCAAAGTGGCTGACAAACCTTCTGTTCTTCTCCCTACAACACCCTGTGAGGTAGGTGGGGCTGTGAGAGCTCAGAAGAGAGCTGTGCCTAGCCCAAGGTCACCCACCTGGCTTCATGGAGGAGGGCAGAATCAAACCCGGTATTCCTAGATAAGAGTCTGGCTCCCTAACCACTAGACCAAAGTGGCTCACTTTGGATATTTGGGGTCCAAGTTATTTAGGGCTTTATGGGTGAAAGTTAACACCTTGAATTGGGTTTGGTAGCAAATCAGCAGCCAATACAGCTCTTTTAAAACCGGTGTGTTCTGCGTCTGACCAGATGTCCCGGTCAGCAGTTTAGCAGCTGCATTCTGCACCAGTTGCAGCTTCTGAACCGCCTTCAAGGGCAGCCCCATGTTGAGTGCCTTACAATAACCCAGTCTGAAAGTTACCCCTCTTCAATGATAAGGGAAGCTGCGATAATGTTTGACAGGGCATGCAAACGTTCGAACAAACAATTCGGCAAATGAATAAATCTTCAGGCATCGATTTGAAATTGCAGCAAATGGTTTCTTCTCACTCACACACACACAAATATCCACTATGTGTAATATTAGTTGCAAAAGCAGGAATACACATGTCTGGAAGAGAGAACACGGCCAAATTAAAAACAAAAGGAATTGAAATAATGCTCTAATTTAAAGTAAGGTTAGACAAATTTATGGATGACAGATGTATCAATAGCTATTAGAATGAATGCCTAGGTGCATCTTTCAGGCTGAGGGGGGGAGGAACCGGGGCGCTTCTAAGGCCATCTGCTGGGACTCGAGAGGAGGAGAAGGTTTGTCCTTGTCTCTGCTTGAGATGCCCATGAGCATTTGGTGGGCCACTGCGTGCGACAGGATGCTGGACTAGATGGGCTGTGGCCTGATCCAGCAGGGCTTCTCTTATGTTCTTATGTTCTAAAAACTGGGCCCTAACTAGCCAGCTTAGCACGACCTCAAGCCAGTGACAACAAAGCCCAAAGTTGAGATTATCTGAATGCACATAACCCTAAGCAGCTATTGTCAGTTTGTACGTTTTGGGAATCCCTTCCTTCAGACATGGACTACAGTATAACTGAGTGTAGGGATCTGCACGAATATTCAAAAATCCGATTCGAATCGGACGAATGTGGACATCGAACTTGAATCAAAGGTCTCCACATTCAAATTTGGACATTCAAATGGATAAGGAATGTTCAAATCATTCAAATGTACAGAAATGCATTACGTACATATGTATCTGTATGCATTTGCGCTTATAATATGGGATGGAAACGGGATAGAACGGGATGCATACGAAATGCATACAGATCCGTATAACACATACAAATGCTGTCGACATTCGTATCTTTAAATACGAATCTAACATTCAAACGAATAAGATTTGAATGTAATGGATTCGAACCGGGCTTTTTTAGGATTAGGATTTTAAATATTTAAATGCAAAAAAACACATAAATGCGCATCCTTAGTTGAGTGAGTGGTGGTGGTGAGGAATAAAACGGAAGAATTTGTTCCTCAAAATCTGCCTGCTCCAGCTCAGGAGGATACGACCACACACTCAGAGCTGTAATTGCTTGGAGAAATGGGAAAGGAAAGGGGAGGCCCAAAGGTCAAGTTTCTAGTGCTCATGGGTGACAGAGAAAACCCTGGAAGCAGCACCCCCTGCCCCAGCCAATGTGTGGAAACAAAAGGCAGAGCCAGGGAAAGAAATAAAGCCAGGCACCATCTGCTTGTATCAACACGGAGCAGCCCTTTGTTGTGGTCATGCCGTCAGCAAAATTATTAATGAATAACACATTTCAATAACATTGTTTGGCGAACAAGCAGGGGGTCACTGTCCTCGGGGCAGGCTTGCATTGTTCAGAGAAGAACATCTGAGATGGCCGTCTTTTGTTAACAAAATTTACTTGTTAACTAGAAAAACACCCCGTTATGCTAAGCACCTGATGCACGTGAATTCCTGTGCAGGCTAGATCATGTACACACACACATACACACACACACAAACACACTGGACTAAACAAGACTGTGTAGAAGGGCTGAAAATCAAACTCTGCTCTTGATAAGAGGCCTTTTCATGCACGGGGTTTTGGAACGCGCGGAAGACAGCCCACAACGTGGCATTCGCATTGCCGCGGCCGGGTTTGCATCCCAGCCTGTTCTGGGATGTCTTCCGTGTGTTCCAGATGCAGAGCACTTTAAAGTCCACGTTCGAAGCGTCCCATGCCATTCAGGGAGGGAAGCGTTTGCACACGCTTCCCTCCCTGACAGCCATGGGCACACCTCTCCCCCCCCCCCCCGCCAGCATTGACCGAAAATCGGCCTCACACCTGACGAGAGCCGCACTGATCACCAGCCTTGCCGGGCTGGCGATCATGTAGGCGCGCCGACGCCGGTAGATGGGACAGGGGACCCACCGAATCGTGGGTCCCCTGTCCCATCTACCAGGGTCACTGACACTGGTAGATAGGAGAGGGGACCCACAATTCGGTGGGGCCCTTCTGCCATCTACCGAGGCCTGCGCGCCTGCGCGATCGCCAGCTGGTCAAGGTTGCTGATGGCCTCGTGCGCGGGGACGTGGCTCCTTCCCAGCCCTGGCAGCCCCATTGCGGCTGCCAGAGTCGGGGAACCACCAGGATCGGCTTCCTCTCGCCCCTTTCCGGGGTGGGAGGAGGCCGATCTCGGGCTGGCTGGGGGCGAGGGGCTGAGGGAACCCTTCTTAGACAGAACCCACGTCGGTTCCGTTCAAGAAGTCTTCCTCCCGACCTCGATCACGCCCATCTGCAGGGTGTAGGCACCTGTGCAAGAGTATTTGAAACAGTCAAAATTCAATCGAATTTGTTCAATTCGAATAAAATATTAATATGGATAGATACGAGCATATTCGAATCAGCTAGAATTTGAATACATTCTATTCGAATGTCGGAAACTGCACTCGTGGACACCTCTAACCCTAAGTCCCCCTAGCAGCAGTTAAGGCTTTGCAAAGAGGGTACTATGGCCACCACCCCATTAGGGAGGGGAAATAAAAGGAGAGGAAATGAGATGTTTCTTCCAAGTTCCTCGGAAACTCACTGAACTCATACTGTCCCTGGTGACCCCAGTTTTTGAGGCTTGCTCCCACCGGCATCAATTAGGGTGAGGGCCTTCTCTGCTGTGGTGCCCAGACTGCGGAATAATTCTGTAGGTTTTTATTATTATTAGTGCCAACTTTACAAGCTATCAGTGCGTCCAGGAATCTGCTGGCTGCTGACACGATTACTTGGCCGACTGTTCATTGCCTTTTAAATGGAGATTTAATCTCCTTTTTACTATCGATACTAACATTTTTATTGCTTATGTTAATATTTTGCAATTGCCTCAGGATTTTTAAAAGGTGGATGATATGGAAGTGCTTTAAATAAGCAACCATCCTATGCTGCACTGTCTGTTCCTAAGCTGCACCGTAGGAGATGTTTTGGCAGCAGTCTAGGTAGCAATATTCATATATTCACACAGGTGAAGGTACCTAAGGCCAATTCACACTACAACTGGTTGTCAACAATTAGGAAAGTTCTGGGGAAGGGCATCTACATTTGGAGAAGGCTGCTACAGCCTCCAAGGGCTACCTGCTTTCTCAGAAGTTTCCAAATTGCTTCTAGTTTACCTACGTTAACTAGAAGCTTACCTGGCGCATCCAGGCAGTGGCCATTCGCACCTCTTCTGCTGGCACCTCAGAGGACCATAGATGTGGCTGCACATGTGCAGAGCATCAGCAGCATCATGCTGATGCACAGGCAGTCGTGGAGGGAGGGTGCCGTAACCAAAATGGTTGCCCCCTGAAGAGGACCAGCCTGGGATCGGTCACAGGCGAGTGATCAACTGCGCGGGACTTAGGCTGTCGTTACCTAGTGCTTGCAAGTGTGAACACTAGTTAACGTTGGGTGATCAGGCTCCTTTCCTGTCCAGTGGAAGGGAAGTGCAAAAACACCCCTGGTTTGGTGCTGGAATGTCTGTGGAAAGAAGGTTCAGCTTGGAAAACTCCTTTTACGCAGCCATCAGACTCTGAGCTACAGAAATTGTCTTCTACAGCAAATAGTCATATCTGGACTCCTATACCTAGACTACCTTTGAATGTGGAGGGATGGCTGGAGCAGACAGAGCTGGATTACTTTAGTGTATTTGGATTTTTACACTACACTGTTACAACTGTCTCAAGGTGCTGTATAACAGAACAGAAGGAGAAACAAATAAGAATAAGAAAACATTTTTAAAAACCCATAAAAAAGCATAAAATGTTTAACAAGACACAGGGCAGTATCAACAAAGAGCAAAAGCCAAATGATAATGTTCTTTAAGAGGTCATCAGAAAATATCCGAGGTGGGTGTTTGGTGTATCTCTAGGGGAGGCGGTCCCAAAGCATTGAAGCCACCACTGGAAAGGCCCTGTTTCTAGTGGCAAATTCACCAATTTCATGGGAACCATGTGGAGGGCTTCCACAGCTGATCTTAGCTGGTAGCCAAAACTGCATATGGTGGATGGTCAAAGTTTTCTGAAGGTGTTTCCTATGGGTGTATATCACCTAAAATTCCCTGCAGGAACAGGGCACACCAACTAGATCAGACTCTTTCCTTTGCAAAGAAAACCCACCACCAAAGAGGGCAAGTATTTCATTATTGTGCAGGGCAAAGACATTGTCCGAACTGGCCACGGCTCATAAAGAGTATTCACCAGCTCTAACCCATTCCAAGGCCTCTTTCTTCAGCTCCTGTTACAAAACTAGTTTGAACATTCCTTAGAAAACAATACTGACATTAAAAAAAACCCCAGATCGTATTAACAATGAAACATAAATTCTGTTGACATATTTTACCTGAGGGCAATTTTTACAAGTATTCGATTCACACAGATTTTATAGACTCAGGACTGAAACTAAGGAAGCCTTCTGAGTAAAAGAGGCCTTCCTTCCTGAATCCTTTCAGTTGCTTGTAGAGAGATGTCAAAGTCACGTTTGTGCCAATGCAAAAAGAATTTAGAGACCAAGGCTGGCACAATATTGCCACGTGCTGGTGTACCATCAGGTGATGCAGGACCCATCCCACAAAGGACTGCATAACAGAACAGAAGATGGAAGTAGCAAGTGTGGATTCCTTGCAAGTAAACAAGAAAAGCCAAAGAAAGGCAGATCTGTTGCAGAGAACACCTAAGCACCTTTGTGCATTCAAAGGCAGTCATCTGGTCCAGAGGGTCTGGACCACCCAGCTCCACTGATCCAGATCATGGCACACAATGGTAAGGGGCTGTGTTGTTGCTTTGATAGTGCTGGTTCAAATCAGCCCCAGAGGGCTAGGAACACCCATCTGTGACTCATTTTGGTGTGCCGCAGAACTGAGTCCCTCGGTAGTCTGGAAAACAGAGGCGTACTTTGGGCAAGCCTCTTGTGCAGGGATGTGCGTACATACTCGTAACATTTGCCCAAATTTGTACATTAATACACAAATCCAGTGTTAGGACATTTGCACATTAACATTCGTATGAATATGAATGTTCTGGACATTCATACAAATAGTTCAGACATTTGTTAAACTGGAGAGGTGGGAAAGCAGCCACACCAGTCACACCTGCAATGGATCCAGATTGCATTCGACACAGATCGAGAGTGGATTAAAAGTGGATTCAGGTCGGATTTGACGCTTTCAGAGCAGATATGTTACGGGATACGTTTGTACCAGATACATATTGGATAGTCATACAAATACATACAAATACATTCGTATCGAATAGAATCCTAGCACATTCGAAGGAGATGGTTATGAGTCAAATGCCAGAAAAACCATTTGCGTACATCCCTACTCTTGTGTTCTGGATCAAGGCCCACTGGTCTACTGGTAGACCAGTTTATAGTCATGTCTACTGGAGATCCAGACCAAAGGCCTTCGATCTGGATTATGCTCTGTCCTATACAGATAGAGAGCACCAGTGGTGGGTGGGGCCTCCCTTGGACCAGTCTGTGATGCAGTAGGGAAACCAGTAGTCTAAAATGTGGAGAAGGTAAATACAGAAAGATTATTTTCTCTATCACACAACACTAGAATGAGGGGCTACTTTATGAAGCTGATGAGCAGGAAAGATGGGGGTGATGCTGGGAAGAGTTTGTTCACCCAGAGGGTTATCAGTCGATGGCATCTGCTGCCAGAAGAGGTGACGACAGCAACCAGCCTGGATAGCTTTAAGAAAGGATTAGACGGATGCATGGAGAACAGGTCTATCAATGGCTGTTGGAATGGATGCCTTTAAGGTTGGAGAGACAGGCAGGAAGACTCTAAACGCCATTTGCAGGGAATCAGGAGCAGGAAGAGGTTTTGCTTTTGTCTTGTACTCGAGAATGGCCAGAAGCATTTGGTAGGCCACTATATAAGACAGGATGCCAGATTAGATGGGCTGTGGCCCAACTCAGCAAGGCTTCTCTGACACTTTTATTGTTCTTATGTTTTTATGAGCCAGCTTGGTTTAGTGGTTAGGGAGCCAGATTCTTCTCTGGGAATACCGGGTTTGATTCCGCACTCCCCTATGAAGCCAGCTGGGTGACCTTGGGCTAGCCACAGGTCTCTTCTGAGCTCTCACAGCCCCACCTACCTCACAGGTGTCTGTTGTGGGGAGAAGAACAGAAAGCTTTGCCAGCCACTTTGAGTCCCTTAAATAGGTGAGAAAAGTGGGGTATAAAAAACAACTCTCTTCTTCTTCCTTCATGAAGCCAGCTGGGTGACCTTGAGCTGGTCACAGCTCTCTTCTGAGCTCTCACAGCCCCACCTACCTCACAGGGTGTCTGTTGTGGGGTAAATAGAAGGCTTTGTCAGCCGCTTTGAGGCCCTCACAGTTCTTGGCCTCTTCAAACCAATGTGAGTTTGGCCTATCACTAATTGCTTGCCTTTCACCTTGGCTGACCAGAGAGAAGTTTTAACAGCAGCCGATGAAACTTGGAAACCAGCGGGGATTCACAAGTTGGCCAGTGAAAATAATAATCCTAGGCATCTTCCGTTCCCGTCAGCACAATGAAACATCTTACCCCAGTCTCTGGATGTGCTGTCCATGCCAGCTCAGATGTCACCCACTTGGTATCCATCAACGTTTCTAAAGAGGGAAAGAAAATGGCAACTTCAATGTCATAGTTGAGCAAAATTGCATTAGCAAAGACCATTTCACTTCTGAAACAGAAAACAATCAATCTAGAGATGCAATTCTGCTTGGATGCTACACCCCCTGGCTAAAAATGGGGAAAGAAGGAAGGGGAAGGTAATAAAGTGAACTATGGGGAGGCAGATAAGGATGAAAGTTGCGCTTCACACCTATTTTGAGGAAATTTATCACTAATCCAATTGTTTCTACAGCTAAGCTCTGGGACCTGAATTTGAATGATGGTGCTTGATGGTGGAAATTGAAGCATGGGGGTCCGAGCACGGGCACAATACAAGCCTGAGAGAACATCCTCAGAATGGCAATGGGCTCTTTCAACAATATAAAGGTCAAGAAATAGGAGGGGAGAAACAGGAGTGGCAGCAAAGAACATAAGAGGAGCCTTGCTGGATCAGATCAGAGCCCATCTAGTCCAGCATCCCATCTCATAAAGTGGCCCACCCAATGGTCCTGGCCACCTCGAGCAGAAGACAAGGGCAAAACCCTCACGTGCTCTAGACTTCTTGAAAACGGCCTTAAGAGTCATCTTGCCTGTCTCTACAACAGTGGTTCTCAACCTGTGGGTCAGGACCCCTTTGGGAGCCAAACTACCCTTTCAGAGGGGTCACGAATAGCCTCCCGCCTTCCTGCCCCATCCTCACCCGAGCTGCTCTGCCCCCGTGGTTGGGGGTCTCCACAACATGAGGAACTGCATTAAGGGGTCACGGCATTAGGAAGGTTGAGAACCACTGCTCTACAACCTAGAGGCAATACCTAGGCAACAGTTATAGTAGCCACGGATACACCTGTGTCCCGTCCCCCCCCCCCGACTTTGTCTACCCTTACAAAAACATAAAAGACGTCCTGCTGGGAGCAGGCCGCGGCCTGTCTAGTCCAACATCCTGCCTTGCACAGTGGCCCACCAATTGCTTCTGGGCATCTCAAGCAGAAGACAAAGGCAAGACCTACATCTGCTCTCAACTCCCTGCACAAGGTCCGCGCTACCTTTGAATGCGTGGGCTGTGAAGGAGTATGGCTATTTTCCTCTGAAACAAAGCACTTCCAAAGCCTTACACGCTCAGTTGAGATTAATGACTTCCCCCTTGACCTATCTCATTTGTCTTCTGCAAAGGCCTGGCGGAAGGAACGGGAAAGCCTCCCTTGTCTACTCTTCGCCCTCCCATTTTTGGCAGTCTTGGCACATGGTTGCTGCTGGGGTTCAGGATGAAATGGCTCCTTTTCTCATGATTTAGGGTGTGGTGGCCCGAAGCAGGTTTATCCAGCAAGAGAAGAACGGAGAGCCTACTCCTCCACGCCTTCCCTGCATTGCTCACGAGTGTGTGTGTCTCTCTGTGTGTGTGGCACAGAGAGAGAGTTAAAAGAGGGGAGAAAAATTTGACCGTCTGGCCAACATTCCAGCAAAGGATTAACAGCCAACACCCCCCACCCTCAACATTCCTCCAAAGAGCCTCCAAAGCTCCAGCCACAGCCTTCAGGGTGAAAGGAAGCGAAAGAGGACAACAATTTGTTTGGGAAGCTGTTGGGTCTGTAACCAGATAAGACTGACCTCGAGGAGCGGGCAGGTCAGATTCTAGCCTGCCAGAGCCCACGATGAAGAGGGAAGGGGGAAGCCAAGCTCTGGCATGCAGGGAACCTTGGCTGAGCGGGGTCCAAAGCAAAATTCTGAACAGCAGCAACGATAGTCGCATACAGGCCAAGGGCCCCCCGCTAACCAGAATCCACAGATTGTTTGGAATCGGTGGTCCACAACACAGAAGGCACAGGCAGAGTTAGCGCCATCTGTACAACAGCACTGGACCAGACCAGCACCTGCTGGTGCCCCAAAGTTTGCAAGAGCTTCGCAAATACATCCCCATGTTGCCAAGGGCTAGGAAGAAAGGTTCCTTGTCTTGGAGCGTATGGGGGGGGGGGGGATACACTTTTTGGGAAGGGAGGGGGTGATCGGCGTGCCACCAAAATGCATCCCCAGTAGTTCTGACCACAGGAGGTGTGCACCTGGTGGACACGATTAAACGGGTTTACCAGGAATACTGAACAAGGCCTCCCTGTTTGGCATCACGCTCCGTCAAATGCAGACAGAGTGGACCAGCAGGGGACATAGCTTCATAGATCTGGATTAACGTGCAGATCTATAAGGCCCAGATGCCTACTAGAGAGTCCTTAATCCAAACTAAGCGCCTATACAGAAACGGGCTTTCTGTCTTGGCCTGAGGAGACACCGTGGATTGGGCCTCCAAGGAAATAGAAGTATTAACACTAGGGATGTGCACTAATGTTTTTTTGTTTTTTGTTTACATTCAAATTCAATTCGAATCAAATGTCAAAACATTTTATTTGATTCAAATGTTTAGAATCCGAATGCAAAATCTCATTCGAATTGAATACATTTAAATCTATTTGTTTGAATGTTAGATTTGAATCTGGAGACATGAATGTCGACAACATTCGTATGTGTCATATGTATCTATATGCATTCCATACGCAAATGTGTACAGGTACGTATGAGATGCATACAGATACATATATGTACATTCGTACCTGTACATTTGAATGTTTCGAATCATTCGAACAAATGTTTCGGAACATTTGAAATGCATCTGAATCTTTAAATTTGAATGTGTAGACATTCTATTCGCATTTGAATGTCCACATTCGATTAAATTCAATTGAATTTCGAATGCTTAGAACAGTGCTTCCCAAACTTTTGACATATGTGTACCCCTTTTATAATTTTCGTAACGCTGAGTACCCCTCATAAAAAACATTAGGGATAAAAATTGTATTTTATAAAAATAATCAAAATCAGTGGAACTTACTAAAGCACGATAACAGGCGCCCGGAACTAACTATTAAAGAAGTACGTTGTCTCTATAACGAAGTGCAGTATATTCACGCCGTGTCACACCTCACAAGACCGTTAGATAACACTGCAATTCTCCGGCGTTTAAACAGCTCCGCGGCTCAATTTATATTTATATTTATTTATATTTATATTTATATCCCGCCCCATACCTGAGGGTCTCTGGGCGGCTTACAACACTTAAGAACAAGCACATTAAAATTGTACCACACTATAATAAAACCAACGTAAGGTTTAAAATCCAACATGATGATAAGAATAAGAATAAAAAAATATATATAAAAACAGTTTAACAGTGGTCTTTGGAAGGAGGGAAGAATAAAGAGCATTAGCCAAAGGCCTGAGTGAAGAGGTGCGTCTTTACCGCCTTCCTGAATGTAAACAGAGAAGGGGACTGACACACCTCCAAGGGGAGACCATTCCACAGCCTGGCGGCCACCACTGAGAAGGCCCTCTCCCGGGTGCCCACCCGCCTAACCGCTGAAGGCGGTGGGATAACCAGGAGGGCCTCTCCTGCAGATCTTAAGGCACGGGCAGGTCGATATGGGAGAAGGCGCTCCTTTAGATATCTGTCAACTGTTAATGTTCCCGCAGTTTAAAAGTGGCCGAACCCGAGCTGTGCGAAGGATGCGCAGAAGTTCCCGCCGTAATGAGTTGCGATACGATGTACGATGGCCCCAGTTCCCATGTAAAAACTGCGGTACGCGCCTATTTCTTTTCTTGTTCTGTGGGCGCAGCTAAGCACGGTGCAGTGGATATTCCCACGTGATCCCCACAAAACTCCGGTGCAACGCGTACCCCCACCAAACTCTTCCCGTACCCCTGGGAGTACGCGTACCACACTTTGGGAAACTATGGCTTAGAACATTTGTGCATATTCCTAACTGCTCAGAAAAGCAGAAATGTTCTCTTTGCTGATTCAGACATTTATCAAAACAAAGAACTCCTCGTCGGGTCACCCATCGTGACTCGGATCTTACCACCAGGACTGGCAAAGCTACGAATTATGATAAGCTGCAGCCCACCCACAGGAGGCCCATGCTTCTTCCTACTCCCGATGTGTATGCAAGCAAATCTGCAAGCACGGGTATTCTCCCTAATTTGAGTTTGACGATGCATTATAAAAAGCACCATTTGCTCACCGACAAGAAACAAGTTACATCTATGATTTATTCTATTTGCCACGCCATGTGGATGAGCATGTAACCAAGATATTTAAAAGGAAACTGGCAATTCAGTTCTTTTTGGGTGGCCTGGTTATTGACATCATTTAGTCTTCACCATAACCAGGAAACTTTTGCCAAATATAGCACAGTTTTATTCCAAGGATGCTTTGTTCTTATATGGTTGACCAAAGGGGGATTTCTTCATTTCAGGCAATCTGGGAAACCCGCAATAGCATAATCTGGTCTCCGCCGTATCACTGTCACTGACAGACTGGGTCTCTCCTCAGCAACACCATGAACTTCAAGTCAGAAGACTAGGGTGACATCCATAAACAGGAAAGAGTAGCAGGCAGGACCAGAGGATGTTTCCATCACATGCAAGTGGCAAATGTTTCAGCCTTCAATGATTCCAGGGATGTAAGACAGATAAAGAGCTCCCACGCATGGTGTGGAAAAGGCAAAGAAAAGTCAACTTCTCTTTCACACCACACTAGAACAAGGGGGCACCTATGAAGCTGATGGGATGATAGAAGAAGAGTTGGCTTTTCTACCCTGCTTTTCTCACCCATTTAGGGGACTCAAAGCAGCTGGCAGAGCTTTCTATTCGACTCCCCACAACAGGACTGAAGTAGGTGGGGCTGTGAGAACTCAGAAGAGAGCTGTAACTAGCCCGAGGTCACCCAGCTGGCTTCATGGAGGAGGGCAGAATCAAACCCAGTATTCCCAGATAAGAGTATGGCTTCTTAACCACTAGACCAAACTAGGGGAGGTTGGATAGGCAGGGGGAAGAATTTTTTTCACCCAGAGGATCTTAGAATTTTGGAATTTACTACCAGCAACCAGCAAAGCTTTAGCAAAGGGTTAAATAAATCCATGAAGGACACAGATATTGTGTCTAGGTTGGAGACAGGTATTTGCAAAGCTAGACAATTCATGGACCCTAGATGTTATGCCTAGGTAAAGCCTGCTGGCTGGAAATAGGCAGAAGTCTATTTGTAGAGATCTGAGAGCAGGTATTGGTATCACCTTATTCTGCTCGATAATGCCCCTAAGTAATTGCTGTTGACACTGTGTAAGGCAGGATGCTGGACGAGATGGGTTGTGGCCTAATCCAGCAGGGCTCCTCTTCATTCATGGAGGACAGGATATCAATGGCTACTAGAATGGATGGTTAACTACCATCTACAGGTGGCGATACAGGCAGGATAACTCTTAAAACTTGGGCCCCAAATATCTAAAGGAACGCCTTCTCACATATCGACCTGGCCGTGCCTTAAGATCAAGCAGTGAGGCCCTCCTGGTTGTCCCACCACCTTCAGTAGTGAGGCTGGTGGGCACCCGGGAGAGAGCCTTTTCTGTCATGGCCCCCAGACTATGGAATAGCCTCCCCCCTTATATATATTTAGGAAGGCGGTGAAAACGCACCTCTTTTCCCTGGCCTTCGGCTGAGCTGACTATATTTCCCATCCAGGTCAGACACTATCATTTTAACCATAATGTGTATTGTTTTAGAGTTGAATTTTTAAAAGTCTTTTAATGTATATTCTGTTTTAATCTGTTGTTTTAAGGTTGTAACCCGCCCAGAGACCTTTGGGTATGAGGTGAGATAGAAATGTAAATAATAAATAAAATAAATAAAACCTATTTGCTAGGTATCAAGAGGAGGTGAAGGTGTTGCCCTGATCTTCTGCTTGAGAATGCCCAGAAGCAAGTGATGGGTCATTGCGTGAGACGGGATGCTGTACTAGATTAGCTGTGGCCTCCTCTTATATTCTCTCTCTCTCTCTGCTGGCCTGCTCCATGGAAGGCCAGGAGGGATGCATAAGGAACATGAGTATTATAAGTTTCAAAAAGCAACTTGATAAATCATGGGCGTGCTTTCAATAGCTGGTTTTAAGCAAGCAACCTAATATATCAGGTCATTTCAGGAGGAAAAGCTGAAGACCCAAGTCTGGCAGAGAGGCAGCTGTATTACTAATGTGACACATGGAGGAAAGAAACCTGTAGGAGACCAAGAGATCTTTATTCACAGCCAAAGAAACAAGTCTGAAGGTGAGGAAATGAACAAAGCAAACAAGAAAAAAAAGTTAAAAATCCGGATGGGTGTCTAGCTTCATGATCGTTTGCATTTATAATTAAGGGTTTTGATGGAACTTTGAGTAGACGGGTTTTCACAAAAAGGCTCCTTACTGGAGGTACATGTGTCTGCAACCTGGTTTTTCCCAGGGTTTGCAAAACAGAGCTTGTTTTATGCAGCAATTTGTGAGAATCCCACCAGAGTTTTTTTGGTTTTTTGATGAGGGATGATCACATCACTTTGGTTTGAGCTGTGAGAACAGGTCCAAGCGCTCCTTATGAATTAGCCAGTACGAGCCATCATTTCCCCAAGGAACAAACCCTGCATGGTGGTTAATTTGGCCCTTGAACCGGTAGCTCCGTATCAGTGCAGTGGAATCTTTAATGAAATCATCTTGGGTTTCTGTTTATTCATTAAGATCTGTTGAAGAGGAACAGTTCCTAGAATTTAAACTTTAAAATACGCTTTAGATTCTTCTGCTGTCCTCAGTTCAATGTCACACAGGCAAAATATATCAGTCCCCGGCTAATCCAGAAAACGGACCCAATTTGTTCTTGCAAATCAATCATATTGATAAAAATCATAGCTTGCAGAAGTAAACTCGGAGAGCTATTTATCTATTAAAAACTGCTTCATTTTTCTAAGTAACTTTACAGTCCATTGGTGTTTGGAAGGAGCCCAATTTCATAGCTAAATACAATTTCAAAAAAGAGCCTCAATGTATACAGTTATTTATAGGTGGTGCCAGAACACCTTATTACAGTAGCAATGTTTATCCCTGTCACCCACTGAATGTTCTACCCCCACCCCCCAAAAAGCTTCTTGTATATATGCCTGCAAGTACAAGGAAAAAGAAAGAAAGCTGCACACTGGCTGCTCCCACTGGAGATCTTCTGTACAGGACAGAATAAGTGTTTTATATAGGGTCAGCATGATGTGTGTCTGACCAGCAGTACTGCTTCTGCATTCTGCACCAGCTGCATCTTCCAAAACGTCTTCAAGGGCAGCACCACACAGAGCACATTACAATAGTCCAATCTGGAAGTTACCAGGGCATGGCTTATTGTGGCCAAAGGATCTTAGTCCAGAGTTGGAAGTTGGTACTCATAATAACATCAGAGGAACCCTGCTGGATAAGGCCACAGCCCATCTAGTCCAGCATCCTGTTGCACACAGTGGCCCACCAACTGCCCATGGGCATCTCAAGCAGAGACAATGGCAAACATTATCCTGGCCAGGAACACCTCCAAATTTTGCACCTGTCCCTTCCAGGGCAATATAACCCCCACTGAGAACTGGATGCCTACCTACCTCACAGACCTGAGACCCTATGGCACACAGCACCCCCATCTAGTCTGGATTCAGCTTTAATTTATCTGCTTTAAGCCATGGCCCTTTTCCCTCTCTTATGGGAGCCTGATATGCAACATACCAGAAAAACCATAACACCATTCCAAACCAACTTCTTTACTCCTTGTCAATCATGTTATCTTTTCTCCATCAACAGGTGTCCTTTAATAGCTTCCGCGCACATTCAAAGAAAACCTAATAGCTGAGATGCTCATACTGAGCATGGTGAAAGTGGTTTGAATGCCACTCAAGCTATGGAATGCAGCAACTAAGGAACAAGCTCAAAACACTCCCATCACACCTGGAATATTTCACCTGCCTTTGTTCGGCTCTTTTCTCTCCGAAGAAGAATTCCTTTCCGGACCACTAAAGATGGAACAGGAGAACGTCTGCACCTCCAGATACAGCTGGGACTTTAAATCCGCATTAAGCATAACCCAACATCTGTAAAGGCTTAAAAAAAAATTCCCATCCTTAAGTGATTGTTCTTGCATCACTTTCATTAGTAGTGGTGGAAGCCTAGACTGCCAATGTAGGCTGCCTACAAAATTCCTCTATTCTCCAGCCTTCCACAGCCAGCAGTTACTTGGACAACATGGGCCTTTCTGCGCTTACCTGATTAGGCTGCCATGAACTACTGCTGGTAAAATTCTGGTGATGGAGAATCATTCACACTGGGCATGAGGAAAGCTTCCCCAGAGCATCCATTACTGGCCAAAAACGTGAATGGTCCTCCAGTTTCCCAGCCAGCACTGCTGCATCCGAAGCTGGAAGGCCACTTCCTTGCTGACGCGATTGACCACCCTCAGGACACATCATCACATGGCATGCTGGGACCTCTGATGACTGTAGATGCAACTGCGCACACAAAGCATTATCAAGGCAATGACACTGATGTATATACAGTCACAGAGGCAGAGCTGCCAAAATGAAGGTGCCCAGAGGAGGACCAGGCCCCAGGATCGAATAAGGTGAGTATCCAATCCAGGGAGGAGCGAGCGAGTAAAGGTGACTAGCGCTCAAGTGCGAGCGCTAGTCAACGTTGGGTCATTGCACTCCTTTCCTGTCCAGTGGATGGGAAGGGTAGTGCAGAAACGCCTCTGGTCATGTTGGCCAGTCTGAGATAGCAACATAGTACCAAACAGAAATGGATTTGGGGGTATCCAAAACAAAAGAAAATAAATAAAAAGCCAGCCTATTATGGATCTGCCCAGTAAAACACTTCTAAGAACGGAGTTTAGAACTCCAAACGGCCTTTAGGAATTCAAATGCTATCACCTAAAATTGAGAGCGACGGTGATGGAATGGCTATTTCCAGTGGAAAAGAACGCTTTGGAGCCTGATCAAAGTTACAGGATGGATGTTTTGCAGCCCCTGCCAATACTCTCCGTCTTTGTCTACATAGACAGCAGAGCACTAGGTAAAAAAAAAAAAAGGGACCTGGTTTGTGTCCATTCAGACTGCCAGCAGAGGTGGTATGACTGAACAGCCTTCTATTTTTGTGTAAGAGCAGGAGATGCAACCCAGTACAGCTTTCTGCTTAATGTATTCAAACTACACATCCTCTACCTGCACTCAGAAAGAAGAGTTTTATAATGCAAACAGCTTTATCTTTAGTTCTTGATTCACAGAGAAAGCACATTTTTGCATATTGAACTTTGGGTAAGTAAAGTCCCCCAATTTGAATTAATAAAGCACAGTACATGACGTGCATTTAAAGAGCTGGCTTTCCTGCATTTGATAAAGAGAACCACAAAATGATCTTACATACATCCCCGTTGTCTATTTAGGCAAAAAAAATCTAGACGTTTAAATCCTGCACTTAAAGATCCTTCGGTACAAACGGCTCCGTGCATTTCGGACATTAAAGCAAAAAAGCTTTTTTCCACTTCCTTGCAAAATTGTAAACTATGAATAAGAGGTGTGTGCAGATAAACGAGTTTGTGAAGCTTCTACCTTCCAAAGGATACTGAGCTTCAGACTTTACTTATTGCCTCAACATCCCTACTCACGCTTTGAAGTAGCTCAGTAACAGAAAAAGAACTCGGAAATCAGTCGGGGGAACATTTGACCAGCTCAGAAGATGTAATGAAGGTTTGGGAATAACCAGGTCTCTGGTCTTCTTTGGTGACTTCAAAACTGTCTTCAGGCAACCCAAGGAGGTTCTTCTACAAAGTCCTTCCTTGGCTTCTTCCTGGGCTCGAAATTGCAAGCAGAAAGGGAAAGGAGGCTACTACGTGGTTGCTTACACACCTACATGGCATTGGACCACTGCGGATGGTCTCTTCCCATCTGAAGCAGTCCAGCCGATGTCCTAGGACAAGACTGTCTGCATTCAGGATGGTGTTCTACGAGAGCTCGTGAGCTTTGGAGCCTGATCCAAAGGCTCCACTTGCCAGGAACTAAAGGGCCTGGCCACAGAGGCTCTTTCTGAAAGAGCAACGTGGTACGCTGACATAATGGTTCCCCCTGCCAAACTGGGCCACAGAGGCATGTCCCCTTCCGCATGCCTCCACAGCAGGGTGGATAAAAATCAATGATTTAAAAAATATATTTTTTTAAAAAATGGATTTTTAAAATTTAAATAGGATATTTTTTTAAATCGGATTCCTTAAATAAAATGCTTTTTGAGGACAATATATTGCCATCCAAAGGTTATTCGATCATGAAATAAACATTAATTTTTTAATTATGTAGAATAAGGCTGTATATGTTTAATTTTTTGTGGTAATTAATCCATTCACAATGTCATGCTCTTCCAGAGGTTTTTGTAAGACTATTGGGCAGTTTCTTTGCCTATATTTTTCATTTGTAGGCTGGGCTGACAGTCTAAATTTCTTAAAATATATATAGCCAAATTAGTTAACAAACATGGATGTTTGTTCAAGCAAATAACATACGCTGTAGTGTTATTGTTTCAGTCAAATAAATCTATTTAAATTGTTATTATTAAGGTAATGATTATTTTTCTCCTTCCTAAGTACAACAGAAAAGTTGTGTCCAAATATGAATGATTAACCTATCAAACTGGGGATAAAAAAAACTAATATGGAAAGCTGTTACTCTAAAAATCTTCATCTATTTGCAAATTAAAGCAGCAAGAATTAGTTTATGTAGAAACTATGATTTAAATCAAGCCTTACTGACTAGTGATTTAAATCGTGATTTAAATCAGTTTGATTTAAATCAGTTTGATTTAAAGCACAGGGTGCTTTACTCATGAGTAGACCACCAGGAGACCTTTAGAAAGAGGTCCACCACTGTACCAGACAAGGTGGCCATTTTGGGCTGCCAAGTCTGGTATATGTTCTGTTGAATGCAGGCGGAGCATATTAGTGATGGGAGGGCGCCTGTTTTGCATCAGAGTGTGAACAAAAGAGGGGCAGAAGCATGATACCAGATTACCAACAGAAAAAAACTCAACATCTGTGGGCTTCTAAGAGTAATGCACTTACTGAAAAACCCTGAGTAGCGGAACTGCCGCTCCCAAGCAATGCAAGCTCTTCAAATCCGATCTGCTGGTTTTCTTCTCACTGGAGATGGAAAACTGCTCACTATGTTTTTCCTGGCAATTTGTTTTGCTTCATTTGCACTGAAGCGATGGGAGCGAACAGGTTTCTGCCCTGGGAGAGCCGACATAACCAGCCAGAAGGAAAACAATGGAAGCATCTCAGCCTCATGTCAACCTTGCCTTCCTGTTCGGCGCATGTCCGAAGGGTGAAGTCAACATGCATGCGCGCGCACGGCAGGGCCCCCTCAGGAAAGCCCTTCGTCAGAGGCCTATTCAGCCAACGAGTGTGCTGATCCATGACCGATGCTACATTCTGACAGCAGATGTGCCATTTGAATCCAGATGAGCCTACCTCAAAGAGGGGCCAGAAGAAGCACACAGAATGCTTCAATAATAATAATAATAATAAATTTAAAAACCTTGTGAGAAGTCAAAAGCTTGAGAAGAGAAAGATAGAAAAGTTAGCATGGATGTTTTAAACTGTTCCCTGGAGTGAAAGACTAAGAAAAATGATTTGGTACATGTGACAGACAGACAGGAATAGACCGCAAATTCAACACAGCTTTTGCTAACTACATTTGAATGTATGTGCTAATCCCTTGTCTTCCTCTACTGCCAAAGCCCCTTTGGCTTTTAACAGGGCAGGCAAAAATCCAACAGGTGCAGTACTTGTAACTATGGCTGCCTCTACACACCACCTCCTTGTGATACTCACCTTTGGTATCACTCTATATTGTCTGGCACTCAAGCTATAGCGCCGAGAAAGCGATTTTACATCATCGGCCCCATCCTGCCTGCTTCCAGGTTAACTTCATCCGGATTGGATGCCCTAAATTCCTCTTCCTTGACTGTGACTTAAAGCTTCACCAGACCCATGGCGATTCTTGACCGTAACCTTGATAATTCTTGCAGAAGAAATCCAGGCGACTGCTGCAACCAAATATTACGCTACCAGTCTATTTCCTGGCAATAGTTATACAGTATAGCCTGATATTGCTTTGACATTTCGTAATGATTACTGAAGACTGGGATGCCTGTCTGGCAACTGAAGAACAATTACACCATAATTATACACATACCCCCCCCCCCAAAAAAAAACCCTCTGTACCAATAAGCTTGCTTTACCTGTCTATTCTGACTCTGGGCGATTCGCAATGTCTGAAACACCACAGAAGCCTCCCTTTTACATGCTGGTTCCTCGTTGCCCAGGCAAACCTCCCTTTGACCACACAAGGGTGTGGAAGAGAAGCTCCTGGTGGCCTTGCTGTCCCAAGACACCAGTCAATGCAGGATCACCCTTTGAAGAGAACGTCGCTGTGGCCGGTCCACACCCAAACTAAATTTGAACGAGGGAAGTCTTGGCCAGCCCAACCCCTGCATGACCTCGGCATGCTCCAAGGTCTGAGCTCACTGCTGGCAGCAGCAATGACCACAACCCAAACGCAGGGCCAGCTATGCTATTTACAGTAGGGCTGCTAGGAAACAGGAGATCTGGACCTCCAGGTTACAGATATACTATCCTGTCCCTCACCTGCTCAGTGGGTCTGGGGTACAAACAGCACCTTCACTGGGATCATAGTTAAAATTCTTTAACAAAATTCTGAGTGGAGGTCAGCGAAAGCTTAGACCACAGATGGTAAGAGACAGACAAATCTTAAACAATCCATGCTCAATTCTGCCTTCTCATTTAATCTCCCTCAATGACGTGCTACAGTAATGTAGGAAACCTATGTTCAGGAAGAAATGCTTGCACTTATCCTGATTTTTAATTTTGAATGTAGCTGTCCTTTTACCTTCTAAACGCCACAACCGGACGCACAAAAATTAACTAGGGATGTGCACGAATATTTGTAGGCATTCAAAATCCAATCGAATGTGCCAAATTTCGACATTCGAACTCAAATCGAATGCCTGAAGCTGAATGTAAACATTCATATCAAATTTCAGATCTATTCAAATGAATTATCCGGTCATTTGTACGCGTATGGGTTCATGCACAATGAGTGCTTGAAGTTCCGTAACTTTTCTACATCCGTACGCATTTGTATATGGATCCATACGGGATGAAAATGGGTTGCATATGGGATAACTATGGGATGCATACGGACATGTACGGATGCATATGGACCCAGGGAAGATGCGTACATAGAGATACAAATGTTCTTAAGATTCGCACGTGCAGATTTGAATAAAAACTCCGAACGAATAGATTCAAATTTGCTAAATTCGATTCGAATCTTGTTAAATTTAAATTTAAAATACTGTATTTTCTGGCGTATAAGACTACATTTTAACCCAGGAAAATCTTCTCAAAAGTCGGGGGTCGTCTTATACGCTGGGTGTCGTCTTCTTATATGGTGAGTAAGTTGGGGGTCATGATATACGCCCAGTCGTCTTATACGCCGGAAAATACGGTATTCAAATCGGACTGGATTTTCAGGTATTTGTTTTTATTTGAATAGAATGTCAAAGTAACAGAGGGGGAGACGACCCCTGTCTATCAGAGAGGCATAAATCCTCCAGCGCCATCACATTGTGGCTTCGTTTTTCCCAGCCCTAAAACTGGAAAGACCACCTCTTTCAATACGTCCAGGCATGTCAAGGAGGAAGGGAATTTGCTCGTCAAAAGAACATTTTCTTGTTTTTAGTGGAATAAAGGCTCCACAGTCAGTCAAAAGAAGCCAGTGATTCACACGGCATCTTTTGAGTCCAAAGTAGGTCACCAAGAGCACGAGAGGGACAGTAAAGGCAGAAGACGGCAGGCAGGAATACAGGTGATGCCTATTAGGACTGGTCAGCTGGGGAAAAAGGCAGCTCAAAGGAAAAAAGTAGCAAGGGATAGAACTGATGGTGAAAGATGAAGCATTATAAGCCGCAACTGCACACAGATTTGTGGGAAAAATGACCCCCAATGAACAGAGTGGATAGTCAATCTTGAATTGAAACATCCAGAAAGGAACATAAGAATATAAGAGGAGCCTGGCTAGATCAGGCCATAGCCCATCTAGTCCAGCATCCTATTGCATACAGTGGCCCACCAATTGCTCATGGGCATATCAAGCAGAGACAAGAACAAACCTTCTCCTGCTCTTAAATGCCAGCAATGGCCTTAGAGGCATCCTGCTTGTCCCCACAGCCTGAAAGATGTACTTAGGCATCCATTCTAGTAGCCCTTGATACATCAGTTATCCATATATTTGTCTAATCCTTCCTTATTTGATACATCAGTCATCCATACATTTGTCCAATCCTTCCTTAAAGCCATCTAGGCTGGTTGCTGTCACCACCTCTTCCAGCAGCACATTCCATAAACCGATGACCCTCTGGGTGAAGAAGTACTTCCCCTTGTCTGATCTACCCATCAGCTTCATAGAGAGCCCCCTGGTCCTAGTGTTGTGTGATAGAGAAAAGAAAATTTCTCTATCCACATTTTCTATACTATGCATGGTTCTATATACTTCAATCAGGTCCCCTCTTAAACGCCGTCTCTCCAGACTGAAGAGGCCTAGAGGTTGTAGTCCAGTCTCATAAGGGAGGTGTTGCAGCCACTTGATCATTCTGGTTGCCCTTTTCAGCACCTTGTCCAGTTCCACAATATGATTTTGGAGGTGCAGTGACCAGAATTGTACACAATATTCCAAATGTGGCATCATAGACTCAGGAGACAGGAAGAGCCCGTAAGATGCTGATTGTTGTGGGCTATTGTCTACCTTGACCTTATGGACCAACCGTCCGTACCAAGGAATACCAGTTGCTGCAAGTAATCCTGCTACATCACACAGCTTTGCAGGCTCAGTCTGTGCCACATGGCCCATGGCCAGGCTTGCCTGGAATCACTGCTCGACAGGGTCAAACTGCCCTAAAGAGGCCAGGGACAGCTAAGGGCTTCATTTAGCAAGCCTGGACTTTCCTTGGCATCTAGGCGCAATATGGGAGCAGGTGAGCCCTGTGAAAACCGTGTGTGAAACTCACCTGCTCAATCCAGAGTGAACATCGCCATTACTTCCATATCCGTGAGTAAGACAGCACTGCAACTGCACATGATGCACAGATGATTGCGCGTCATGGCTCTATACGCAGCCCTGGGCTTCTACACCACCTTGGGGGTCACCGCCATTCGTCTGCCACATCCTAGGCTGCCCCTACACTTCTGAGCAAATCTTGGCAAACACAGGCCCAGGTACTCAAGTCTGCCACGATAACGCCTGCAATCACATTGAAAGGCTGCTAAGAATGTGCAAGAGGAACCTCTGCGGATCAGCCCAATGGTTTGCTGTTGTTACCTAAGATCCTGCAGACATTCAGCTGCAGATTATCATCAGCACATCAATGACTCTTGCAAAGCTTCTGGCCTTCTTAAGTCAGCTACCAGCAGAGCTATCATATGCTTGTTAAACTGATTTTCTATATAGAGTAAAACCTCACAAACATCTCAGCAGTCTTACACCCAGCTTAGCAAAACAAAACTGAGCCTCGCAGAAGAGTTGCTTTCGTCATGCAGCCTGTGTGTTTGGTGACCCAGCTCTGGGAAAGGGCATTTTAGCAGTCAAGTGATTTAGTCTTTGTAACAGACTCCACTCCTGTGCACTATGTATCTGAAATCTGTTTGCAGAAACTCTGTGGAACTGAGCCAAGCTTGTGTTCAGTTTTTCTCTCCGTGCCCTCTCCCCACAAGGGTCCATTTTTCACATGCCATGCTGGGCAAATTCACAGCTATCAAGGCTACCCATGTCTATTAGCATTGTTTATGCGCCTACCATTGGTGTAGGAGGCTGTATGCGCCTGAGGGCTAGCTGCTGGGAGACTCTGAGAAGGGTAATCTATGCACTCATGGTCTGCTTATGGCTTCCATGTGCCACGATGGACCACTGGCCCAATCCAACAGAGCATTTCTTATGCTCCTTATTTCCAGCATGAGGCCATTCTGTAGACAGGGTGTCCCCGTTGGCTGATTAAGGATGGTTTTGACTCTGATGGCGGCAGTTAAAATCCCGGTTGGCACCCTTTTTGGTGTATCACCCACCCATGCTATAGACACACTCACAAAACAGGGGGGAGAATGCTTGTTTTAAAACAGCAGGAGAAGACCTAGCAGCAAAGTAGTGAAGCAATCATTGGCTGATGTTAAGATATTTATAGAAACATTCTCGCTGGCACCTCTGGGCCTTCCCACAGTTGTCTGTAAAGCGGTTCAGTGAGACACCTAGAACTCTTCTGGGCCTCTCTCTTCCACACTCTGGTGTGGACTAGAGAGGCCATGCCCCCTGCTAGAAGAGCACAGTCCAGTTTAGACAGCCCCAAATAACAACGTGGTCTGGGATACTGATAGACCTTCCTTGTTCCTGTTTAGTGGGGTGATCCAATTCATTGGGTCAATTCAGTGGCCCACCTGGGGTTCCAAGATCAGGAACATTCATTTCTGGTTGTCGGAGATCTGGAGCTTGTGGCTTTTCCTTGAACAGGCAGTCCAAGCATGGACAACCTTGATATAGACAAATGCAGCCTGCCCATGTAACCTTAGCTTTTCTTCCATCAAGATCTTCTCTGAGCCTAATAAACACTAATTGTTTATTATTACAGAAAAACTGGCCAGCATAAAACAACACATTGATTCCACCACAGTCACCCCTCTGCATTGGCCAAACCAAGATTCATGTCATGCCTGCCTTGTTACATTCTTAACTTTTACTTTGGCTAACTTCTTCTGTCCTTCTTGTGACTGGTTAAGGACCCCTTTGGAGACCACAGTCTGCATTTCACCCGCTAAATCTTCTCCAGAAATGAAAACATATGTTATTTCCTGTTTATAACTGTGCCCATCTAAAGCAGAGTAGACCTGTGGCCTTGATGAGCAGCAGCAGACACATGAACACTCTGGGGAATGTTGGAATTAACAGGAAAAGATCAAGTGAGAAGCCAAGATTACACAAAAGGCGCTTGGTGTATATTTCAAGGTGCAATACTTTGGCCATATGATTACCCTGATGTGGCGTTACAGCTAGGAAGATCATACATGATCCTGTTTCCCCTCTATGGCGCAAGAATATGAGGACAATGAATAATGTATCTATGAAACTTGGAAGGCTCTGAGAAGGTAAGATGTCCATCTTGCCAGGGCAATTTATTTTGAAAAACATCCATGTACAACCTCAGTGTATTGCCTCAACCATTGCACCTGCAAGCCCTCTAGGCAGTCACTTAGTTTACTCAATGACGGAGCTCTCTCGCCATTGACAGTCAAGACAAACTGCCCTATAAATACAAGAATCACTGACAAAGTGATGGAAGGCTGGAGATGAGGGACAGTCTTCCCGAACACTCACTGCTTTGCCATGTTTATCAACGTAAACTTTTGTTTGCTATGACTCAAAGTAGAAAACTAATCAGTCCTATGTAGGCATGTGCACACATATTTGTAACATTCAAAGTTTGGCCAAATTCAGACATTTGAACTCAAATCAAATGTTATCATATTCATATGTTAACATACGAATACAAATGTTTCCGGAAATTCATACAAATAGTTCGGACATTCGTTAAACTAGGGAAATGTATCATATACGTATTTATTCGTATCAGATACGTATCTACTTGTACCAGATACACATTCATTTGTATCAGATATGAATCAAATGTTTGCACAAATACATACGGATAGATTTGTATTGAATAGAATTTTACCACATTCAAATGCGATCTATTTGTACAAATACGGATTTTTGAACATTCAATTCATTTTGCATTGAATGCCAAAAAAAGATTTTTGCACATCCTTAGTCCTATTTTTTCCCAAAGTCCAGTGGCTAAGGACCATAAGAGTTGTATCAAAACAACAACAACCCATCTCTAAGTCAGCTGCTGAGGATGTCAGTCATTCAGCTAATACAAAAGGCATTCTAGCCCTTGCTCAGTTTGGAACGCAGCTCTTGTTAGCAAAGGAGTATTAATGAAATACATAACATGAAAAGAGATGGTGGAGCACAGGAAGGGTGGGTCACGTAAAGACAGAGTTGGTCTGATGGAATTTCCTGCCTTCGCACCTCAAGAACTGTGTGAAGAAGTATGTGTGGTGAAGAAAGGCTACCTGGCTAGTTTAGATTAGGATGCTCCTTCAATAAGCATATACTTTCCCATCTGTACAAGACTGTGCCAGTCAGGTGAGCTAAAGACGTTGGAAATGCAGAAAAAAGATTTTAGGCCCATTTCTGCACTTACCATGCCTACCTAGAGTGGTTCCAACAGCAGGGGCCTATTCGCACTTGGCCTTTTTCTGGAGTATATCTCAGGATAGGGGTCTGTGGTCCACATGCTAATGCAGACTCTGGCAGACCTCACTTTGGACCTCACTAGCATATGGACAGCAAGTCCCTAATCCAGGATATATAACAGAATAAAGCCAAGTGTGAATAGGCCCCAGGAACGACCCTACTGTCCCAGCTTGAAGGGCTGTTTCTGGACAGACAATGTGAACTTCAGAACCAGCTTCTGAGTTCTCCAATGGCTAGGGACCAAATTTTGTGGACCATCAAAATGAGTCCCACTGCTAAACCGGAACAGGAAGGCATGGCTCCACCATTCCATTCCAAGGCTACCAGTATCTCAGTCCCGGCAGCCATTTTGTCTGCTAGCCTGAGCTACGTTCCATCCAATCGAGACAGACAGGCCTAGTATGGGGCTGGGCCTCTCCCTTCTGATCCAGAAGAGACTAGGCCTCACACTGGGCAAGCTAACGGGCCAACATCGGAGACCCAAGAATCCTTGGGTTACGCCTGTCTGATTCATGGAATTTTATTTTATTTTTATTTATTTGAATTCTTATCCCGCCCTATACCCAAAGGTCTGGGGGCAGGTTACAACATTTAAAAACGAGTGAACATAAAATGAAGATATTAATACCATAACAATTCCTGAGCGCGGAGAAGTAATTTGAGGACAAAATGAAAAACAAAGACAGACTAGCCACAGCGACAATCAAAAGATGAGGGGAAGGAAGAGGAAAGCCAAATCAGATCACAGAGTACAGGGTGTGGTTAAACCAGACAAATTTCCTGGGATCTATCTCCAGTCATACTGGGGGAACACAACGCGTAGCTTCTTTCGGGTGGCGTCCGTGATCAAGGCTCCGATACCAGGCATTACTGTGGGCAAGTCAGAACCTAATTGAAAGGTACTAAGTGTTTGGACTGACATCACAGAGCCCTAAAATGTAAATGTTCTTGGCAGTTAAAATGGCAGGCTGGAGCACTGCACTTGAGGGAATCATGCTCACGGAGAGATGTTGAAGCTTGCCATCTCTCGCAGAGAACCAGCCTTCCCAACGACAAGATTCTGCTGAACTTAAGGAAAGGATTCCAGTCCTCCCCTCCTGCTGCAAGGATGATGGCAAACTGGCAATGTGCTCCAGAGGAATTACTTTGTTTTACTGGAATGTAGAAATGTGCACAAATATTCAAAATATTCGTTATTTGGATGGATTTGTAGAAATTCGGACATTCGTACACAAATTGAATGTCCGGACATCTTTAGTATTTGTACGAATACAAATATTTTGAATTCTTCGTACAAATAATTCAGACATTCATTACGTACAGGCTGCAAACGGGAGGCGAATGGAAGCGAATGAAGGCATACGGATGTGTACGGATACGTACGAGATTCATATCATTGGCTATGTATCGAATATCTGTATCATTGGATACATATCGAATATTTGTAGCATCGGATATGTATCAAATATTTGTATCACTGGATATGTGTAAAATATTCGTAACATTGGATACATTTTGAATATTTGTACAAATAGATATGAATGGATTTGTATCAGTTCAAATGCTCAGACATTCATTTTTCTTTATTCACATAAATTCAGATTTTTGAATATTTGATTCGTTACGAACTGAATGTCAAAAATTGCATTCATGCACACCCCTACTGGAATGTGTTGGATGCCAATATATCCATTCACATATCTACCGATGTGCATGTCTTTCTCAGGTGTTTTTCCACTTAGCACTAGAGTACCCATTAAGGACCCATTAAGGTGCTAGTGGAAAACCACCCCTCACCTCATCTTTTGATGGAGATGTACAACTGGAGTAGCATTCTGAGGCACCGATGGTCTAAATGCTGTTATTGGACCATAGGGTACCAGACTATGGCGTGCCATCTCCCCATTAAAATTCAAAGCTGGCCCCAGTCCCTGCTTCTGCTGCTACAACTTATATGCCCCTATTCTGGCCTAACAAAAACCCAAAGTAATTATGAATGCCACAGTCACGTAGGCCCTTTCTGCCCTGGTACTTATTCTGTATTATATCCTAGAAAAGGGACCGGCTGTCTGCATGCCTATCATGCGGACGGCAGGTCTTTATTCCAAGATATAATTTGGATTCAGGCCCGGTGCAGAAAGCGCTTCAGTGTCACAGCTTTAGCTTCCAGCACATCAAAGAGCAGGAGACTTCTCAGCAAAGACTTTGCCAACCTGGCTCCCAAAGCAACATCAAGGAGTTCCAAGCGAAGGAGTGTCCCCCAACCACATTTTGTTTTCCTGCCCAGCTCGGGACATAATTACAGCTGGAGCAAACAGCCCTGTGTTCCACTGCATTCAGGCACCTATTGGTACAATTAATCCCAGCGACACTCTGAACAGCAGCACAACGGCCTATGGAGTGAGGGCCTTTGTCTGAGACAAAAAGCCGCCTGTGGCAGAGAACCTGACGTTGCACTTTCCCCGCTGACATGCATTTTGTGAGCACAAAAGCCAAGAGCGAAGGCAGAGCAGGGTCAGCCCTCGAGGCAAGATGTATTCCATGTGCTTTCACCTCTGCGCACACAAGGGGCAAAATGATCACCTATGCTCTACAAGGGACGGTTCTCACTTGTGTTTTGGAAGGCACCTTTGCCTCTCCGTGATCCGAGCGCTACGCAGTTTGGCACAAGGTGGGTGGGAGGAAAAAGGAACCACACAGGCGGCTGCAAATAGGGCATTTCCACCAAAAGAACATGTTCTGGTGCGTTTTGGAGGTGGGATCCCAAAATTCCTTCAGCTATTGTCCTGTGTTGGAGGATGAGAAAACCAGTGCATCTTGCACTCTAATTAAAAAAAATGGAGGAAAAAAACCTGTTGGGAAATGGAGTGACCCACGGCAAACGGTGTTTCTGTCACATTCAATCAACCACATCATGTCCTACAAATGACCCAGGGATCCAGGAACGTGTCCTTTTGGGGCAGAGAGATAAAGAGTTCTAAGGCTGCCTTTCCAGCATGGAAATACACGTCATGACAGGTGCCTCTTTCTTAGGGTTGACCCGCCTGCCACAGTGAGCACCATCGACCAGCAGGAGAAAACCACCAAGACTATGCATACAACCAACACAGGTCCTGGAGCTGGTGCCTAAAAGCAACTCGATAAAGCAGTGTTTGTGCTGAACAGCCAGATCCAAGCAAGCAACTGAACAAACTGGATTGTTTCAGGAAAATAAAGAACCAAAAACAAAAGCCTGGGAAAGGAAGGAGAGGTGGTAACACTAGAGTGATGTTGGGTGGTGGGCGGGGCCTGCAGGTGACCCAACAGGCCTTGTTCAAAGGCAAAGAAGGAAGTCCAAAGGAGGGGGGAAGAACCTGACAAAGGAGGAGGAGCAAGAGGAAGAAGAACAACAGGAAGAACAGGAAGAAGAGGAGGAGGAGGAGGAGGAAGAGAAGAACAGGAAGAACTAGAGAAAGAATAAGAGGAGAAGAAAGATGAAGAACACGAAGAGGAAAAAGAATGAGGAAGAACAAGAAGAGGAGGAGGAGGAAGAACAGGAAGAGGAAGAAGAAGGGGAGGTGGAAGAAGAGCAGGAAGAGGAAGAAGAACAGGAGGAAGAAGAAAAGGAGGAGGAGAAAGAGGAAGGACGGGAAGAAGAAAAAGGAAGAAGGAAGAAGAGGAGGACCGAAGAAGAACAGGAAGAGGAAGAAGAGGAAGAAGAAAAGAGGAACGATGGGAGGATAAAGAGGAAGAACAGGAAGAACAGGAAGAGGGAAAAGAAGAGGGAGAAAAGGAAGAGGAGGAAGAAGAGGAGGAAGAGGAGGAGGTGTGTTCCTAAGATTCCTCTCCAGCTTGCACACCTGTTGTTACTGCCAGCAGTTTACAGAATATGGTTGCACAATTTGCCACAGACATCAAGTGGACAATGCCTCTGACAGACACTGCATTAAATTTCCTCCCACCAGCCTCCAGCATGAAAACAAAATTCTACTTTAGTGGTTAAGCACTCCTCCGGAGTATCGCTCTGGTACTCCTCCACAGTATCACTCCAGCATCACTCTGGTCCCATGCCCTTGGACTTCCAAAGGTTTGTGCCAAAATTGCCCCCCACCCCCGAAAACTACCCTACAAATCCAGCATCTCAGCATCAGCAGACTCTTGTGGACTAATAAGAGTTGGAGAGCAGGAAGCAAAGAGGAAAAGCCTTTATGGACAGGGTGAAAGCAGAGCTCTCTGCCTCAGGTTTCTACTGGTATCAGCACCTTTCAAACAGTCAGGAAGCAGAGGGAAGTAGGAGGACAGCAAAGTAACCCCAGCTTTCCGAAGGTAGCAAAAGAGAAGGGGAGTGGCTACAGCTCTGTGATAGAACTTTGGTTCTTCAGGCAGGTTCTCTGAGACCAGGAACTGTAGCTGGACCCAACTGTGGCCCTTACAACAAGCTTCAAAGCTCACATGAGCTTTGGAGAGGCACAGGGCAGCATGGAGCCTGTCCTTGAACAGACTGTCCAAGTGCACACAGCCTTGTCCTGGGTCAGGAAGACCTCTCCAGCCTGGAACCGCTCTAGTCAGAGCTGGTCCAGCTAGATCATTTTGCTCCCTGCAAACACAGGCCCAGCCCAGGTATGTTAGGCATGGGTTCATAAGGGTTTCCAACCGGGATTGCTTGCCCTGACCTGACTCCAATGATGGATGCTGCAATGGCCAGCCCCTTTGCTTGAACCAGCAGCATTCTGTTACCGTTCAAAGCAGGGCTGCTCTTAGGATGCCTCCAGGCTAGCGGAATAAATCCTCAGCTAAATCTAAAAGCACAGTATACTCACTGCTCAGCGAAGACTGGGCATCCCAACTGGAAGGCAGCTCCATAGTTTCCCCTACTGGAGCTGAGAGAGCTGGGTCGGCACATGACGTCAATCAAGTTGAGGCAGCCAATCAAATTTTGAGCTGCCGTTCCTGCTTAGCCAACATCTCGCTAAATTTTCTTGCCATCCCTCCTGCATTGGCTTGAAGCTTGGAATTATCAAAATACTGTGCAATGTGTGTTGTTAATTCCACATTAAGGTAAACACCCAGTCCTGGTTGTATAATGTGGTGCTACAATGATCGATTGATCATCACATATGATGTCTTGATCGGGACTAACGTGTCTGGATGTAGCCTTGGCGTATGAGCTACACCAGCTTCCTCCTCCCATAGATTTTCTTGAAGGCTGTGTGTTCTCCATTTCCAGCACTGGTATGTGCATCTATCCTATCTTTAAAAATAGCTGCTCACGTTTACTGTGCTTTGGGCAAACTGCACACAGAGGAGGGCAGCGGTTTGCACAAATTAATGCTTCGTCAGGGTCACTCTTACCTGGACGTGCCTCTCTCACGTGAATGTACTTATCACAGAACCAGTGATAAGAATATGGTTCTCACAAAGGAGGCTTTTCAGTAATGCTTCTGAGTGAGTACAGCCAGGCCCCACGAGGTCTAAGCAAACAACTACACTCACCAGAATTCAGAATTGCTCCAGATCAGGTTTTGCCAGCCTGTTTCCCTGCTGCTACAGTCATCCCTTGTATAAAATGATGTTTTTCTTCCCAAAAACCACCCTTCTGTGTAACGTATGTCATGCAATTAACTGCCACCTTATAGAAAAGCAGGGTTTGGGATGACCATGGAGGCCCCATCTAGCAATGTAAATCAACAGCGCTAGAAACATGAGACCCAAGTGAGAGATTCAATTTAAGTCAGTAGTGCTTTGGAAGAGAAGCCCAACTTGCCAATGTAAGTGTGACACCAGGGGCCTATTCACACTACGGCCCCTAGTGAAGAATTAGTGAATTTCTAGTGAAGAGCACCCAAATGCGGAGGAGGCGATTATAGCTTCCAAGCATGCCCTGCCTCACCAGAAGTTCACTAGTTGTTGATTGGGGTAGAGCATGAAATCATGCTCCAAACCTAAACCAATGTTTACCAAAACATTACCTTAAGCGTCCAGTGGCATGACCATCCGCACCTCTTACGGTGCTCCAGGGTCGTCCGAAGTGCCGCACAAGTGCGCTAGCACCCCGGACAACCATAGACACAACCGTGCAGAGTGTCAATGTTGTCAAGGCGACAGAGCTGATGCACATGTAGTGGTGGAGGGTGCTGGAGACAAAATGGCAGCACCCAGAAGAGGACTGGCCCCAGGATCGAATATGGTGAGTAGTCGATCGCAGAGGGCGGACGCCCAAAGTTGACTAGCACTCCAAGTGCGAGCACTAGCCAACGTTGGTTAACTGCACTCCTTTTCCGTCCAGCAGATGGGAAGGGAAGTGAGAAAACGACCCAGATCTAATCAATAAGCCTCAGCAGAACCTTGAAGAGCATTTTCACTGCATCAATAAACCCAAGCCGATGGGCCAGAGCGGTCCAGTTTACCAAAAAGATCAAATCACATCACTGAAAGTTTCCCAAGACAGCATTAAGCAAGGGAAAACACATTTTGCTAGCCATGTCAAAACAATGTTGTGTCTTGAAAGGCCACGTAACACGAGAGACATCATGTTTTATTAACTGCGTAAAAGCAAAACTGTGTTACACAATGTCATCTGTATTTTTGGAATCATTCTCTACCATTCCCATTTTTTTAAAAAAATTAAAAAACACTAGTTTCCCCGTGCATTCCAAAGTCCTGTATCTATTTGAGGATGAAACAGATTTAAATAGCGGTATGTAAAGTGTAGTCTTCCAGATGTTGCCAACCAACAAGGGATGCTGGGAGGTATTGTTCAGGAACATCTGGAGATCCACAGCTTAAAGAACCACAGGAAAATATCCCAAGTCACAGAATCATTTCCCCCCACGGCGCTAGTGACTAGGGATGTGCAGAAATACACGTAACATTCAAAATTCGTACGAATTTGGCCGAATTCGGACATTTGTATTCAAAACTAATTTTGGCACATTTGAAGACTGATATTTGGACTCAAATAGAATGTTCTGATAGGTTTGTATGAAGCTTCGTATGGGCTTTGTGAGCATTTGTATGGAATTCTTGTGGTATTGAACGTTTGTATCAAATTCGAATCCTACTACATCGAGGCGATCTATCCAAACGAATACGAATTTTCTTGCATTTGACGCAATGCAAATCGAATACAGTTAAAACCACGTTTGTGCAGAGTGACGCTTATTTTAGTGACACTTAATTTGGCTGTGCCATTCCTAATTGCACAACGAGGTAGTTAAGGCAAGCCCATCTTCTTGCACTTCAAAGCCCGCACGCTTGCATCACGCCATTCTCTAGTCTAAAACCTGCAACAACTGAGAGAAAACCACCTTGGCCCCTCATACGTCCCACCCCATCTGCTGACCAGGAATAAATGAGCCTGGTTGCTGCTTCTTCTTTCTTTTTTTTTTCTTTTCACGGCCTCATGCTCCAAAGAACAGCTTCATTCCCAGTGATGCATCACTTATGAAAGGTTCAGCAGGGCTGTTCATAGTGGAAGCAGCCGTGACAGGGTTAGAAAGCGTCAGGGGTGGGCGGGAGGGGGGGGGAGGGGAGGAGGGAGGGGAAAGCAATAGGGAGAGGGAGTTCCATGCAACCGGCCACTGAAACATAACAACATACGAAGCATTGTGAGTGAGAAATGGCACAGCAGTGAGGAAGCAGAGTGCATTTGCAGACTGCAGGCTATCTGTGTTTTTAATGCCCCTGCTTGGCATTCCCCAGAGTCTAAGCTGTCAGGGCAGAACTATTTCAGGTCCACGACGGGTCGCGATCCCTGGGCACGGACTCTCCCCGGCGTCTCAGACTGGACCTGCAAATCCATCTGCTCGCCATCTTTGATGTGCAAACAGAAGCTGTGTGCCAGCTCCCCCTGCAGGGGATGAGAGGCCGCTGCAGCCAAGAAAAAGAGTTGGAAACGTTAGCTACCTAGACTAACCCCCCCCCCCTCCCAATTGACACACATATTCACACTGCTACCTCTGGTTTCTTCCCATCTCTGGCTGCCTCCAGCAGTACAGGTCAGCAGCAAGAATTTTGCAAAATTTCCTTTCAAACAACAACAACAGGTGTGTCTTCAGCATATAAAAGCTAATTGCCAAATAAAAAAGCCGAGTTGCAGGTCCGAGATAAACTGTTCTATGAAGGCATCGATGCATTTCTGTACATCGCTTCGTGGCACTGAGTGCTATTTACTCTAGAGAGGTCTGCCCGCTTCGTACGTTAAAATTACTGATCAGCGCTTAAAAACATACATATACGCCCTGAAATAAAGAGCTTTCGTTGTGTTGAATTTAGGGCAGCCGTTTTCTCTCATTGCTCCTGGGCCAACAGCAACACAGAATTTAAGCTGACAAACCTTTTCCTTAGATGAGCGTAAGGAGGACACCTCAAAACAGATGGAAGAGGCCATTAAAGAAAAAAAAAACCAAGTCAAATCAAAGCTGTGGATTTTAAAAAATGATTTAAAAAAAAAATCATATCTTCTCTCTTCCTTCGTTTTTATGTTAAAAAGAAATGCCCCAGTACTATCGTACCTGAAAGCAAGTGTGTTACAGCTAGTGTGGAATATCTCAGATTAGAATCAGCAGCCCTCTATCAAAAAGAGCTGAATTACAAACTGGTTTTGTAGATAAAATGTGTACGTGTGTCTACAAGCATGTGTGTGCGAGGGAGAAGGAGGACAGACCTTATAAACATCAGCTGGCATGCTGAGGTACAAGGGAGGATAATGGTTTTAGACCTGAAGAAAATCCAGTTTGCTGTGGTATCCAAACCTCCAAGGCTAATGACAAACCACTACTTAGCTGTTTCCTTCTTCCCACATTCTGACCACCTCCAAGGCAACTATGGGCCTGCTCACACATTATTCACTGGAATGGTATACTAATATCATTCCAGTGAAGTGAAGATCAGGCACAGAAGGAACTATCCACACTTCAAGCGCTGGTGCAGTCCCAAATTGGACCACCAGCACTTGAAGTGCAGATGGCCTGGCCGAGACAGGCTTAACTGTCATGGCAACAGCCAAAGCAACATCTGGATGTTGCCGTGGCGAGGGGGATAAGGAGCTCTGGGACACTCTGAGGCAGCAGCAGCATGGTGTGCAGATGCACAGCACCAGCACCAGCTGGAACCGCTCCTGACAGATAAGTGTGGACAGGCCCAAGGATGCAACTATCCAATATGGTGGAATGTGTGACCTTCCAGGCACTCCTGAGCTCTCTTTCCACCATATTAACTACAATGCCAATTATAGTTCCAACAGACCCTGCTCGGTTCCCACTCCTAGAGGTGGGTCATAGTTTCTAACTCTCAAAAACTAAACGTTTTTCCAAATATTCCCAGAGTTGGACTTCTAATTAATTCTCAGTCCTATCTGCTCACCCTTGAAGTGTAAACTGGACTGGAATCCTGGCTCCAAGTTCTTGACGACAGTGAAAAACACTAAGCTCACAGCTGGACACTGGGTTTGGAAATTGGAAGACTACTGTGGACAGAACGACAAATTCTTCATTTCTTAATCCTGGGATCACCAATGCAATTAGAAATGTCAGGCCTTTCCCAGCTGCATTCCCTCATTCTTCATTGTCATGAATAATGATGTGCTCAAATATTCGAAACATTCAAAATTTGATCGAATTCAATTGAATGTCTCTAAATTTGAATTTAACATTCAAACTCATTTTCAAATCCTTTTAATCATTTGTACAAATTATTCGGACATTCATATGTGTACAGATACGTATACATTACATACGTATCCGTACACATTTGTACAGATATGTATGGGACAAAAACGGGATGCATACAGGATAAAAATGGGATCTGTACAGATGCATGCCGATGCGTATGGGCACATTCAAATGTTGTCGAAATTTGCATCTTCAAATACAAATTGAAAATTTGTATAAATAGATTTGAATGAAGGAGCCTTCTACCAAAACCAGCTGTTGGGTAGGAGAGTCAGATCCAACAAGGGGAAGTATTTCTTCACCCAGAGGGTCATCGGTTTATGGAGTTTGCTGCCGGAAGAGATGGTAATAGCTAACAGTCTAGATGGCTTTAAGGTAGGGTTAGACAAATTTATGGACGACAGATGTATCAGTGGCTACTAGAATGAATGCTTAGGTGCATCTTTCAGGCTGGGGGGAAAGCAGGGAGCTTCTAGGGCCATTTGCTGGGATTCAAGAGCAGGAAAAGGTTTGTCCTTGTCTCTGCTTGAGATGCCCATGAGCATTCGGTGGGCCACCATGTGTGACAGGATGCTGGACTAGATGGGCTGTGGCTTGATTCAGCAGGGCTTCTCTTATGTTCTCTCTTAAAGCTTTAGAACGGGTCACCAATTGTAGAAAGAAGAGTTAATCCTCCAAACTATTACGCATTGCATTAAAGAAAGTCAACATACATCATGTGAAATCAGACATGGAAACATTGCGTGGACTTCAACTGAAGACTTCTATCAAGTTTAATAGCATAAAGATTTCTTCCCAGCTGCAACGCCAAAAACTGTTCCCTCACTCTGTTTCTACAGGATTCTGGAGGAAATAAAACCCTTCCAAGAAGACTATCCTTAGCCAAGCATATTAGTTGCCAAGTTCAGTGCGATCTCTTTTGGACATTGCAATGAGGTGGGAGTAGAGAATATGAGACCGTCGTCCCTCATCTGTACTATCTAAAAAAAACTAAGCACCTTTCTAGAAGTTGCCTGCAAAAAGCCAACATCCTTTTCTGGAAGGTAACTGCTGGAAGGGAGAAGGACGGAGTAAGCAGACATTAGAGTATTGCATGGTCCATGGCTGCCTCCAGACATTGAGAGGAAAATGTCGGATTTTGTTTATACTCTGCAATGCACCAGACGGTGCAAAATACCCAGACCCCATGCTTGGTCAGTGGGATTTTCAACCAGGGCTGAATCCTTCAGCCCGTAGTTTGCAAATAGGCAACATCTGGGCAAGGTGCATCTGCACTGTCAGGAGGCATTTACAGACTAGAACCAGAGGTTCACAAATTGCATGCTAGCAAAATCGTGCTCCACAGGCATACTAACCTTTACCAGAGACTGACCTTTAGCATCCAGCTGGTGACCATCTGCACTTCTGCCAGCTGGGGATGTCACTGATGACCCCCTGACATGACTGTGACTGCACAGAGTGTCAGCATCATCACAGCAATGGTGCTGACACATGCACAGTTGTCCAACCCTTTCATAAAGCCATTGAGGCTGGCTGCTGTTACCACCTCTTCTGGTGGCAAATTCCAGAGACCGATGATCCTCTGTGTGAACAAATACTTCCCGTGCCAGTCCTAACTCTCCTGCCCACCAGCATCCTAGAGGGCCCCTGGTTCTAATGCCACGTGGTAGAGAGAAGCATTTTTCTGCATCCACCTTTTCCACACCGTGCATGGTGTTCTGTACGTCCATCAGGTCCCCTCTTAAATGCCATTCTTCAACGTTGAAGAGAGGCCCAGACATTGCAGCCTGGGCCCTTTCTGCACTTGGCCTTATTCTGGAATATATCCCAGAACAGGGACCTGCTATCTGCATGCTAGTGCAGACTATGGAAGGTCCCAAGTGAGCCCTGCCATAGTCTGCATTGGCTTGTGGCCAGCAGACCGCTATCCTGAGATACATCCCAGAATAAGGCCAAGTGCAGAAAGGGCTCTGATTCCTAATGGAAGTGTTCCAGCCCCTTCTTTGTTCCATTTGTCCTTTTCTGTACTTTCCTCCATTTCACATCCTGACAGCCATTCTACCACCATGCTGTAAGGCAGGGAAAATGGCCAGCCACATAGGGGCTCTCCATCTGCCCTGCCCTCTTTCGTTCCTCCTCTCTTTCCCCTTGTCTGTTGTGTCATTTTAGATTACAAAGTTGAAGGCAGGGGGCTTGACTGACATTATATCCTGCACGCTACTTTGGAAGTGTTTTAAGGCTTAACAGTGGGGGGGGGGGGGAGAAGGAAGGGGGGAGAAATATTGAACAAATAATAAAGAAATCCATCTCTCCATCCACCCACACAGACCTCCAAGTCCATCAAGACATTTATTTCAACCCTTTGCAGTGCCAGCAGCTGTACAGAAGACACAAGGGTCAAGCGAGGGCCAAAGATGATGATTTTTTTTGGGGAAAAAATATTGATGATCAGCATTTTAGACAGCCATGTATCGGAGGGCTTGCTTTGCTAACAGAGGGTTACAAAGAAGCAAGCAAAAGCAAGTCAGGAGGCTGGCAAGAGGGGGAAATGGATGAAGATCTTTTATTTTTATTTTTCATTGTCCAGTTTGGCCTGTGGGCTGGAGCAAAGGAAGATGTTCCCATTTTAGTGTTGGAATAGGCACAGGTCACCACCGGAGCCCATGCCAAAATGTAAGGTGTGTGGGAGGCGGGTAGGGGGCAGCCGGTGGCATCACATGCCTCTTCCAATGCTCTCAGGAGGCCAGAAGATGCCTTCTGATGCCAGAAAACCACTTCCGGTTTTGGGGTTGCATGACCTCAGAACCAGAAATGATTGTTCATGGTTTCAAGTAACCACGGTAGGAGCCGGAATGTATCGCCAGTAGATACGGGGTATATGCACTTTTTGGTTCTGTTCCAACACACAGTTCACCATTTTAGAAAAAAATATTATTATTATTTTGGCACAGGGATGATACTGAGTGCATACACAAACAGATGATCACACAGCAGATGCTTAAATATTTGCTCAAGGCTGAGTAGAAACCAAAAATTCAAGCTTTTCCTGGTAATGGGTAGGGAACTGGCAAAAGCTGTATGAGAGTGAGACAAACATAGCAAGGACCACTTCTGAACCAGAGTGCTTGCTTTGGCCCAAAAGCAGGATGGCAGCCCACTTACTTGGGCTATGGGTCCCGGCTTGTGCAAATGTCGAGGCTGGGGAATGAAATTTCCCTGGCACCCATGTTTCCAGCCTAGGCTATGAGATGAAGTTCCAGAAGTATTCCCAGAAGTAAGCCATTTTCAGCATTTTGTGAACATGGATCTAGGCAGGTAGGTTGGTCCAACAGCTGAATGGTGGCCACTGGAATTAACCAGGGCCTATTCGCACTATAGTGGGAACTTCTAGAGAAGGGAATCTGCACTTGGAGGAGGCTGCTGCAGCCTCCAGCTGCCCCCTGCCTTCCCAGAAGTTCCCTAATCATGCACTATGTTGGAGCTTACAATCATGCTCCACATCCTCCCCAACCTTCCTAAATCGCTTGCCTGTTGTGTCCAGCTGGGGGGCATTTGCATCTCTGCTGGACAAGGAGGTCAACAGGGTTGCCACACAAAGTGCACCGGCAGCCCTGCTGCTCTAACGTGATTGTGACTGTGCAGAGTGTTAGCATCATCATGGTAACGGCGCTGATGTATGCGCAGTTGCGCAGAATGCTGCAGCCAAAATGGTGGTGCCCTGAAGAGGACCAGCCCCACAATCAAATCCAAGGTAAGCATTCGATTGCGGGCAGGGGAACAGCTAACGTTGACTAGTGCGCTCCAAGTGTGAGCGCTAGTCAATGCTGGTTCATCAAACACCTTTCCCGTCCAGCAGAGGGGAAGGGAAGTGCGAAATCGCTCCAGGCTCCTGCTCCCTTTTGCTGAGTGTTTTTTCTCACATTGCAAAAGGAGCCATCTTGGGAGCAGATTCTGACCCCAGGAATGGACTGGGTGCCAGTGACATACAGAATCCCATGCGCCAGTGCAATCCTGGCACATGATGGCAAGCAGCCTGCCCATACTGGGCGCTCTACTGGCGTGGTCCCTTCAGGCTGTACAGATCTCACCTTTATTTGCAGGGCTCTTTTAATTACATGTTTTTAAATGAAACTGCCAAACATTTGGTCATTAAGTTGGTTAGCTTCCAGAAGAGTGTTATTACTTTAGGGCCTTTTGGCAGTTGCCCCAGCGAGAGTTCCAAGTGGAGCGTGGGAATGAGTTATACGCGCCACAACCCACCTGGAACAGTCCCTAAGACATCTCGCCTGTTCTCCATGCTCACCTGCTGTGGACAGCTTAAAAGCTGTCTACAGGCTGTCCTGTGCCATGGGGAACTGCCCAGGAGCAGCGTGAATGAGACTGCTTGCAGGCCTTCCAACCTGACCCAACTTCTCCCACGCTCATGCAGAGTACGTACCGTTTCTTTGCCCAGTCACGGTGTCCAAGATCAGGACACCATCTGCCCAACTGCCACTGCTGGGGCAGGAACAAGGATGCTTCTGTGCCCAGTGTATGAATGGACCTAGAAGGTCCAGACATTAGCTGCCCTGGAATGGTCTTCCCAGACCATTTAATTCAAGTAAGTGCAAGTTGGGACTTAAATTTAGCTTCCACTTCTTGGTAGGCTTTGTGAACTTTTTCTCCTGTTTTTACATTTTCTACTTGGTTATCTGGGGATGCCTAGTAAAAGTGAGATTATGAGCATAATAAGGAAATAAACTCTTCAGGGCAGCATGTACATACAAACACAGACAACGATTATCAACTTTAATTTGAAGAAGGTCCTGTTCTGGAGTACAACTCCTACAGAGCACTTATCGCTACGGAAAAACAACTCCAGAGCAAATTCCAAAACTAATCCCAATGCCCATTATGGATTAACTCTGATTAATGCCACCTCTCTCTGATATGTCTTCCAGATGTTTTATGCCAGAACACCTAGCTGAGGTTGATGGGAGCTTCATCCATTCATCCATTCATCCATTTACATAAGAATGTAACATGAGAACATAAGAGGAGCCCTGCTGGATTAGGCCACAGCCCATCTAGTCCAGCATCCTGTCGCACACAATGGTCCACCAATTGCCCATGGACATCTCCTGCTCTCAAATCCCAGCAAATGTCCTTAGAAAGCACCCTGCTTCTCCCCACAGCCTGAGAGATGTACTTAGGCATCCATTCTACTAGCCACTGATAAATCTGTCATCCATAAATTTGTCTAACCCTCCTTTAAAGCCATCTAGGCTGGTTGCTGTTACCATCTCTTCTGGCAGCACATTCCATAGACCGATGACCCTCTGGATGAATAAATCCTTCCCCTTGTCTGATCCGACTCTCCTACTCATCAGCTTCACAGATGCCCCCTGGTTCTTGGGTTGTGTGATAGAGAAAAGAAATTTTCTCTATCCACCTTTTCTATACCATGCATGATTTTATATACTTCAATCAGGTCCCCTCTTAAACGCCGTCTTTCCAGGCTGAAACATTTCTAGGCTGCTTCTTTATATAAACATCTCAAAGTGGTTCACAATTAAGCTCACAACACGGTTGAATGCAATTAAAATATCACCTCAATTGAGAAACAGTCTTTATTTTTGCTAAGTACGTCCTAAATAGCATCTCTTTCCCAACATTCCTTTCTAGGAAGCAGGCATCAGGACCATTTAGCCCAACAGAGCTCCCCAATCCAATCACAGCTCTTTGGTTAAGTCAAGCAGAACTCATGCCTACATATCTTCTGAATCTTATACTTGGCATGAAATAGCATCAGTGGAGAAGAACAGAACCACAAACTCTCTTGCTGCCACCAATCTGGCAGGCATCCCAGCCAAAGCTCAGTCAAAATAGGCCTCAACCTGCCTTGGCTCATGCTCACAGCCACACTGTGGGGTAGAAGGTGTTTATCCAGACAGAGAGCTGGATCACTCAGCATGGAGGGTGTGACGCCTGCCTCCCTTCTGAACAATACATACCATCAGACAGGAACTTGTTAGACTATGGGGCAACTCTTGCAAAAACAGGAGAAAAGCACACACACACACAGCGAGTTTCTGAGCCATCAGCCACTCCTGAAAGGTGGAGGAAAAGAGAGGGAAGAGATGCTTGCAAACCTTAGTAACCCCAGCAGACCAAAAGAGTCAAGGTCTGCAGGAAAAAGGCCTCCAAAAATCCCTGTGGAAAAGACCTTCAAAGTTTCTGAATGGGCTGCACACTTTAGAGCATGCACATTCCAGTTTATATGTGTGGAAGAGATGTACAAAGTTTGGTTCGCGTTCAAAGATTTGATCAAACCGTTGATATTCAAAGATGTGCGCATCGAACCGAACATGCAGTGGTTCACATATCCAGAAATTCAATCAAACCAAACCAGTGTCCTGCTTACGAACACAAACGATCCAGTTGAACAGCTCCTGCTCGCTGCATTTTTGCCCTTGACGAGGGCTTTTTTTAATGGAAAAACTGCATTTTTTTTGGTTTTTGAACAAGTTCTGAATCAAACACAAACAAGTGTTTGCTTGACTAAATGGTTCACTGTTGAACCGAGCACACGAGTGTTTGGTTTGGCAGTGAACCAAACATGTGATTTTCATTTGTGCACATCCCTGATGTGTAGCTTCTCCTGCTAGGGCCAGCTCAAACTCCTCTCTGAAACTCTTAGGAACAGAGAGGCCACCTTAAAACCTGGTAAGTCCCTGTAGGTTTTGGAGCACAACTCCCAGCTGATGGGCACAAGACCTTTTGAAGACACCAGGTCCAAGAGAAGCTGACTGGGATACTGGGATAACTGTCACTACATCCCAACCCAGAGGCAAATTCATACTTCGGCCCATAGTTCACATCTGGGCAAGTTCATCTGCACTTGCAGGAGGCGCTTATAGCCTACAAGCCCCCTCTGCCTCCCCAGATGTTCACCTATTGTGAACTAGCTGTGTTGCACGAAATCATGCACCACAAACTCACCAACCCTCACCCCACGCAACCAGAACTTATCAGGAATTGTCCAGCTGGCGACCATTCGCACCTCTGCTGGCTGAGGAGGTCATTGGAGCTGCCGCGCAAAGTTGCTGGCAGCTCGCATGACCCCCTCTGACGCAACTGGGGCGAGTGTCAGCATCACCATAGCGATGGTGCTGACGTACGCGGCATCACGCGGGACACCACACTCAAGTTGGAACACGTGTGAGTGATCGATTGTGCAAGGGCAGGCTGCTAGCATGTGCGAGTGCTAGCCAACGTTGGTTCATCACCCTCCTTTCCAATCCATGGGACAGGAAGGGAAGTGTGAAATCGCTCCAGGTGGATGGACCAGCTTGTATCCTGCAATTCTATGGAATTTCACATCACACTGGGAGTGTTTTTCTCTTACTTCCAGTCTGCAAATTTCTATGGTTAAAAGCATGAGCAACCTACCTTCACTACAAGCCAGTAAGGGCCATGAAAAAACCCCCACTAATCTAGTTGCAAAGTCCCAACTTGATTTTCCTACAAAAATACTTACTCTCGGTGATATATTGTATGCATTGACATATTTGCTAGCCTGAGATCACTTCTTTAAAAAAAAAAAAGAGAGAAAAGAAACTGCAAAAATTATTTACTTGGCACTAAAACTACTTGGCATTTTCAGTGATTTTCATTTTTTGTGTCCAGTACAGAACCCACAAGCTGATGGCAGGCCTATCCTGTTTTTCTGCTTAAGTGATCAGGACAGTTTATGCAGCGTTATCCCAGTCTCTATTGACAACCACCTGGTGAGGTAGGCTGGGCTGAGCTGCCATTTATGTGCATCCTGGAACGAGAATCCATGTTTCTCTGGCAAAAGGATCAGGACTCCACTCACCACATCAAGGCACAAAAGCGCTCATTTCGGGAGCACGTCGCATTCAGAGAATTTGCAGATACCAAGGAGGTCAGAAAGGAACGATCTCGCGCAGGTGGGAATAAAGGATTCATCAGCCTATTGTGATGCCCATTCAAGAATCCCCGTCTGAGATCTCGAATCCTGTGCAGGGCTCAGAACTAAATCAGCACCATCTACGGTGCCAAGGTATCCAAGAGGCCTCACCTAAAAGCCAGTGTTTTGGGAAGGGCTAGTTTTGATATCTAAACATACAGCACATTCAAGTTTTCCAGCATCTCCGGCAAGGGAAGACAAGCTGCTCAGATAAGAAATAATTATGTAAAGAGAGACACATAACTAGCAATATAGCTACTTTTGGGTGAGAATGGCTTTTTGCTAAGGGCCAGTAGCCAAACTGGAGGCGGGGGGGGGGGGGGAGAGAAGGAACCAAAACAGCTACGTAGCTGGCCTAGACCTGCCTAGTTGCTGAGCTTGCTGTTGCAATTTAGTGCTGCCAGGCTGCTGAGAACACAAGAGGAGCCCTGCTGGATCAGACAACAGCCCAGCTAGCCCAGCATCCTTCCTCGCATGGTGGCCCACCAATTGTTTGCAGCAATTTTCCAAGAAGAAGACCAAGACTAAACCTTCCCCTGCAATTAACTCCCTCAAAATGTGCACGAATTGGTTTTTTTTTTTTGCATCTGATTCGTATTGAATCGAACGTAAGAAAATTAGTATTCGTTCTAATAGATCCCCTTCAAATGCGGTAGGATTCTATTCGATACGGATATATATTCATACAAATTCATACGAATATCCGATACCAATGCATACATATCTGATATGTATCCCGTAACATATCTGCTCTGAAAGCATCAAACCCGCTCTGAATCCGCTCTGAATCCGCTCTCAATCCATGTCGAATGTGGGGATGTGCACGAATATTCAAAATAATTCAAAATTCAATCAAATTTGTTCAAATTTGGACATTCAAATTCAAATGGAAGGTCTATAAATTCAAATTTAAACATTCAAATGAATTTTGAATTTTCTCAAATCTATTTGTTCAAATTTCTCGGACATTCGTATGTGTACAGAGATACATACGGAAGAAAAACGGGATGCATACGGGATGCGTATGGGATGCGTAACAATACATATGGGCACATACGAATGTTGTTGACATTTGTATGTGCAAATTCAAATCAAAAATTCAAACAAATAGACGTGAATTTACTCAATTCGAGTTTAATGTCAATAAATTCAAATTTTAAAGACTTGAATAGAATAGAATTTTCGGATATTCAATTCAAATCGAATCCCAAAAATTGCACTTGTGCAATTATTTGTGTGGAACACTACTTCAGAGTCATCCTGCCTGTCTCTCTGATTGGGAGGTGGTACCCGAGCACTCTTTCTAGTAGCCACACGTAAACCTAGAGGAGAATCTTGCTTTGCAGATGAGGATCTCGCTTTGTTTGCAAAGGGCTTGCACCATCCTAGCTACACTCCTGCACATATTCCATTTTATTTATTTATTTTAGTTGCCGGAAGCATGAAAAAAGTAGTTGACGAATGTTGCACATCTCTACAAGGACGTCACCTTTGCTGAGCAGAAACATCTATTCACAATGTCACACCAAGTTGCTCTGGTGCATAAATACACCCACCCGCTTTTTTTTATCCTGGTATACGCATTTGTTGCCATCTGTTCAAGCTCAAGAAATACGATGGGAAAGCGGGTATCTGGTGTTTGCAGGGATCCATCCAAGTTTAAAGAGATATAGTTCAGCAGAGTAGCAGGTGCTTTGTGGACAAGAGATGTCAAAATCAATGCCTGGCATTCTTCTAGCAGGAGTGTAAGTATCCCATGGCTAAACTCTGGAAAGTACCTGCTGTCTTAGGTGGGCTAATCATCTAAATCTGAACTTTGCAGTTTAGGGAGTTTCCACTAGTCTTAGCCTGGATCACTCAATCCAGGACATGGAATGAGTAGAGCAGGGCCCCCTGGAGTTGCAAACCAAGGGCACCCTGTAAGTGGTGGACTTGGGGTCCATTTCTGGAGTCAGAGAAATGGCAGGCAGCTGGACTGGCCCACAGCTCAGGAATGTTTGGGAGACCTCTTCTCAGCATGGTTTTTGCACCAGGGAGTGCTCCAAGTGGAAGACTTATGAAGCCAGAGCATTCCACATGAGACATGGCCTCCTGGGGAATGCCCTGGCAAATGGATTTCATATTCCTGGGCAGTGGCGAGCGTGATCTAAATCAGTGATGGTGAACCTTTTGAGCTCAGTGTGTCAAAATTCACAAGAAAACCTAGCTAAACTTGGGTGCGGTGTCACATCTAGAAATATCCATAATTTTGTGATATTTGTAGCTCTAGTAAAAAAAGTTATATTTTCTATATATGTATTTTATTAAAAGCAAAAACAATTATTTACATTAGTGACTTTTGTTGCTGAATTTGGTTTGCTAAATCTTCCAATTGAACGTTGGTATTTTGTACAGTTCAAGAACAAGCACGCCCAGGTGCCAGGATGACCAGGTGTATCACCCAAAAGGGCATGGCGTGTCACCTGTGACACGCGTGTCATAGGTTGGCCATCACTGATCTAAATGGACCGTGCAGAAGCTGTGTTAGGATCCTGTAGGAAAGGTTCCTATCTTTTGCACAAGACAAGGGGGGGGGGGGTTTCAAAGCCCATATGTCTAAACAAGTGGGGGCTGGTTTCTGTTGTGACTGGTGGGGTAAAGGGCAAGGGCGCAAATAGGAAGTGACATCACAGATCAGAAAAATAATAGGTAATGCTAAAGGGCCTTTCTGCACTGAAAAGATTGTGGCCTGAACCAGCCGATCTAAACCAACCAGACCTGCTGGTTCAGATGACGGGGCACAGTGGTCTGGAACAGCGCCATCTACATGGTGGCGCTGGTATAGACCAGAGCCACCACCACAAGTGCAAAGCTCACCCAAGCTTCGATGCCTGGGCTCCATGTGCATCTGAAGGCTAGGAAAAGAGCCTCTGGGGGACTCATTTTGGCAGCACACTTTAGTGCGCCAGTGAAACAAATTCCCCACTCATTCCAACCATGGAGGTGTGCTTTCTCAGGATGGTTTTCTTGTGTCCGATTTGTATTGAATCGAACGCAAGGAAATTCATATTCATTCAAATAGATCCCCTTCGAATGCAGTGGGATTCGAACTGGATACGAATGTTCCCTCCCACTATGAATGCATACAAATCCCATATAAAGCTTCATACAAATGAATCAAAACATTCAAATTGAATTCGAATGTCAATCTTCGCATGTGCCAACACTTGGTTCAAATATGAATGGCTGAATTCAGCCAAATTCGTACAAATTTCGAATGTAACGAATATTCAGGTACATCCCTAGTGCTTTCCGCAAGCCTCCGTGGTCCGGATCAGACCCATTTAAATAGGCCCAACAACTATCCCGATCAGGGCCTCCCTGGTCTAGATCTCATGCTGTCTAATACAGATGGGGGAGACCCCCAAGGGGGAGGACTTCACAGATTCATGAGTGAACTCCGAGGCCAATAACTCCAGATCAACGTTGAGCACAGATAATAAGGTAAAGTTCCGTATGAACCTATAGGAAAATTGACCCTGCTGAACTTAGTATATAAAGGGAGAGTCACCCCCTTGTAGAAGTTGATTTCTACGAAAAAGATGCAGACTTGGCGAAAAGCATTGCACAAAAGGCACAGCCCCATCAGTTCCAAGTTGCAGTTAACACTGTAGTTCATTTGCTCCACCCTTGCTTACGAAGAGTATTCTGGAGCAAAGCCCTTCCAATTAAGCTCACCATATTATTGCGTACTCACACACTCTACTTAATTACATGCATTTCTCTAAATACTTATGTGGACACTGTTCCAATGTTTTTCACAGCCCATTTGCTGGAGCACACTAAATATGCAAACGCCTGTCCTTTGCCGCACAATCTGCACAATCTCAACAACAATCCTGCACATGCATTCACAGCCGCCACACCTTCAGCTGTTTATGCTCCCCTCCAGATGGGACAGGCTGACTAGAAACTCACAATTTCCTCGGGTTCCTCGCTTATCAACACAATCAAGGATGCAAACACGTGCACAGGCGTTCTAAAAAGCCTCTTGAGTACGTATACGCGCGGACAGCGGAGGCACTTCAAAGGCCACGATGTCTACGCAAGGCAGATGTCGCACCCACAAATGAGCTGGCCGGACCAAAGCAAAACAGTCATCTTCCTTCTCCCATTCGCAAACACGATCCGCATCCGACTCAAACGCCCCACCTGTAGCATGGGAAGATTGTGCCCCATTTAAAGCTACAAACAAGGCCAGCAACTTTTAAAAGCAGGGCTATCACCATCCTTTCTCAGGTTACAGCGATGCCCGAAGGGCCTGCTTCACTGCTGAGTCCCATTACAAGCAGACAATGAGCACCGGTCCTCATATGCAACTCTTTTAATTACAGGACAATGAGCAGAGGGAAGAAAGGGAAGGTGGATTAGAAGATGTTTTGTTGGATGAGCAAAAAAGAAGAGAGGAGGAGGGAGATGGGAAAAAAAAAAGTTATTTGCCCAAGGCCATGGCAGCAATTAACAGCAAAAACAGAAGATGCTGCTGCATGGAACCTTTTGCATGAATTGGTTTATTAAAGACAGCAAAAGGGGCCTCTCTTTTTCGTAGCTCAGTATCAAGACCTCGGGGGGGGGGGGAGTCACTTGTGCTTTTTTATTATTATTTATTTTTGAAGAAAAATCTAAGAAGTCAGATTTCCTCTGAATTTAGTTCCACCTCGTTCTTTGAGCTTACCAAAGAATCCTGCCTATCAAACTCTCTTTATGAACTGCTCTCTTCTTAAAACAACCACCACCACCTTGCATGGGGCAAATGAACTATCAATGCAGCAGTGCCGGAAGCTTAACCCTTTGGGCAATGCATGATGGGAAGAAAGAGACGTGGCCATGTTTCCTCTGCCTTCTGGTCCCAGTGTTGTTCACCTTGAACAATACTGAGGATTTCCATCAGATAATTTTTGATGTAACATAAAACTGGCCCTTATTTTAGGGAAAAGCATAGCATCAAGCTTTTTAAAAATGCTGTGAGTTAAGTTACCTCTTGTTCAAGACTAACCTAAGACACTCAGGCTGTGTTCAGACAAAACAAAATGGGGATCCCCAGAGTCACAATGTGAGTCCCCTGTGTCGCCAAGTCTTCTCTTATCCACCTTTTCCAGCACAGAAAGTTCAAGCGTAGGGATCTGCACATGTGGGGTGGGTTTTTTTTTTGGCCTTTGATTCATATCAAATGGAATGCAAGAAATTCATATTTGTTTGAATAAATCCCCTTTGAATGTGATAGGATTCAAATTCAATACAAATGTTCGATACAAATTGCATACAAATCACACCCAAATCCACTACTTATCTGCTCTGAACGCGCCACCGGCCTGAATCCACTTGGAATCTACTCCCAATCCACTTCGAATCCACTCTGGATCTGTTGCAGATGTGACTGGGACAGCTGCTTCCCCACCCATCCAGGTTCACAAATTTAACAAAGCTTTGTACGAAAGTACCAAAGCGTTCTGTTCGAATTTGAATGTCAAACTTCGAATGTACCGCCATTCCATTGTAATCCGGATGTCTGAATTCAGCCAAATTTGTACGAATAATGAATAATATGCACATCCCTATTCAACAGAGAGAGGGCAGGCTGATTTGTGAACATTTGTTAACATTCCCACCTTGAAACCTTCTCTAAGCTTCCTCAGAGGTGATTGTTACTGGTCTACCTTGAAGGACTGTTGTACTGCTTGCCAAGGTAAAAACAGCGCTCCTGTGGATAAAAGAGAGGGGGCAGCCAGGGGAGCGTTTTGCTTCCCATAGTGGCAAAGGAAAAGTTTATAGGAAGCCAATAGAAAGAATGCAAGTACAGTAATTTACACAAAACAATCCTTTTTCTGTGTTTTTCCACATAAAAACAAAGCTTCTCAAAGTTTCATACAGACGGCTGCATCCTCACCAGCAACACTGATATGCTAATCCTCTAGGATTTGTCTAATCTGCTATTCAAGACATCCAAGTTGGTGGTCATCACTGCATCTTGTGGCAGGAAATTCCACTATTCAGCTTTAGAAATTCCCTTTTTTCTGCCTGGGTCGTGTACTCTTCACCCTTGGCTGGAGGACCTTCTGGTATTCAAACCATGTAGCGGAGGCCTGAACCCTATCCGCTCCATTTTGTTTTAATTGTGTTTTATATTGCCTGTTTATTCATTCAAGTTTTCATTTGGCATCTCCTGGCAGGGGACAGGATACAAATATCTATAAATTAATAAACATAAACATTTAAATAAAATAGTACTATAGATGCACGATGGGCTGTTTCTCAAAGACCTACGATGAACATTGTCTTTCTTTCTGTGCAATTTAAACAGTCGATTCATATAGCAAATTTGAATTATATGCCTGTGTTACATCTTCTTATTTCTCAAATGCAACTCTTTTTTAGCCTCCAACATGCAGAAGCAAAAAATGTGAACCTCTACACTTTAAAGAGATTTGCGTGACAAAAATATTACAGATTATCTCCAACTTATCCAACTTTCAGCTTTTGGTAACTCTCCCACCAGCTGTAGCCCCGTGAACTCCAGCCCTAAAAGAAGCTCCGGAAAGCAGAGGGACTCTAGAAAAACCTTCATAAAATAATATGGAGACCTTAAAGTTCACGATGTAGGGATGAACTTTATTTGAAACATTCAAAATTTGTCCGAATTTGTACATTTGAATTCAAATCGAATGTTTGCACATTTGAAGATTGACATTCAAATTCGAATTGAATGCTTTGTTTCATTCGTGAGCCTGGGGAGGCGGGAAAGCGGAGGCCCCAGCCATACCTGGATTGAGAGCGGATTCAAAGCAGATTCAGGGCGGATTTGACATGTTCAGAGTACATATTGGATATGTAGGGGATACATAGGGGATACGTAGGGGTTTCATATGCTATTCACTGTGGGGACAACGTTAAAGTGAATTTTTTGGTTCCTGATGTAGTTTGGCCCTCAAAATCAGAATCGCTGATCCCTCAAAATACCAAACGATTAGAATTCGGTGGGGCTAAAGTAGTTCAACTTTGCTGCATAAATAATGTCAAAAACTTATTCCCCGGAGTACATTATTTAATGATACTAGGAAAAAAGTCAGAAAAGTTTCAAGCACAGCAGGCTTCCGGAAAATGAACGTTGTTTGGAGGGCCAAACGCAGAACCTTGGAAACCACAAATTAGCAAGACTCTGGGCACTTCACTTTGTGCATCCAAGATCCCAGCATGCGCCAACTTGGAGCCTTCAGCTCCTGTCCTCAGAGCACTGGCTTAATCGACGGTAACACGCCGTCCTCGGCCGCCATTATCCGCTCCCCCGGAGAAGAGCTGCGGCCGCCATTTTGTACTCAGCTTAAGAGCAGCAGCAAGGCCTCCAACCGCAGCCAAGGCAGAGAACGGATCCTGGAAAGCTTACAGTAGCTTCTCAAATACATGTGGCATTCCAACGTCCTCACTGTCTGTTTGGAACCCCATGGCTGCCACAATATGTGGTGGAAAGCTGAGACGGAGGGGATTTCTCCTCCTTGCCGGACATGCTGCAGCCAACAGCCATGCCCGCCTCATAGCCGCTCGCTCCTCCACGGCTCCCGCCTCAGCCCCGAAGGAAACCCTAAGCGCAATTCTCATCCGCTCGTCTTGGCTTGCACGCTTTCAGGGTCAGGTTCCAGTCGACGCTCCCTCCTGCTATTCTGTCTTCACTGACCCATGGCTCCCCCTGCTTGACCTGCCCACCACCTCCGGCTCATCAATCACAGACTTCCCTTGCCCGGTGGGGAAGGAGGCAGGGAGGGTGCAGCATATTTTCTCCGGCTGACATTTCCCCTCCTTTGCAAGCAATGGTGGCCTCCCAGGTTCCACCGAGGAAGAGAGAGAGAGAGAGATGCATTCGCTCCTCCTCACGCTGTAAAATTCTCCCTGCCTGACCGCTCTCCCATCTCATCTTGCTCCTGAAATCCTGCATTTGATACTGCACGCACGTGGGCCGCAAAGGTTCACCGAAACAAAACCGTATTTGACCCTTTCTGCACCTACCTGCTTTTAATCCTCCTGGAACAGACCAGCCTCCTGATCCGGACCGGAGGGAGGGAGAAGAAGAGTTGGCTTTTCTACCCAGCTTTTCTCACCCATTCAAGGGGACTGAAGTGTCTAACAAAGCTTTCTATTCTTCTCCCCACACCAGAACACCCTGTGAGGTGGATGGGGCTGTGAGAGCTCAGAAGAGAGCCGTGACTAGCCCAAGATCTCCCAGCTGGCTTAGTGGAGGAGGGCGGAATCAAACCCGGTTTTCCCAGATAGGAGTCCGGCTCTTTAACCACTAGACCAAACTGGCTCACCAGTGCACTGATCCAGAATGGTGCACGCCATGGCTACGAACTTGGGCATGCTTCACAGTCACGTACCCATGCCTTCAAACAGTAGGAACAAAAGGTCCTAGCCTTGAGACCTCGGGAGGGGTGGGTGGGTTGTTTATCAGCAGCATGCAATGGCACACCACTGAAAGGCACCCCCTTGGTCTTCCCAAACACGGGGCCATGCCATCTACACACCTCCCAGGCTGTGTCTAGTGCAGACATACTGGACCAGTGTGGCCTCATAGGTCCACCCAGGAAGGTTTGTGAGAGCCAGAAGCCATCCATATTAAGAGTCCATGCAGAAAGGTCCCTTGTTTCTGCTAAATTACAAAAGCACCATCAGCAACTATTAGGCACTTTCCTCGATTCAAATCAGTGTCTCGAATAATGCAACCCTACCCTAATACTTTGGCTGCCCTACCTACAACCCTTGTTTCCTAACCCCACCAACCCAACTTTCTTACCAACCCCACAAAGCTCTCTCTGGCTTTGGGTCCTGCATACCACGTCTTTCCACCCTTGCCGGACAGATTCAGCCTTTCAATTCCAGACAGAGAAAGCGTGCAATTTTGTCAGCCATGCACTGTTCTTTACTTCCTGCTGAACAGGTGAAATAATAGTGAACATGCTCTGACTCTACAAAAGTGAGCCAATTGCTTTGCAAAGGAAGACACAACAGTCGCCCCATGGAAGGAGGTCCCGGATCATTCTAAGACCAGTTGGAAATTGTCCCTTTCTTCACATATAACAAGTATTCTTCTCCTCTTTGCTAAGTAATTCTGGGTGCACGGATTACAGGCTTCGAAAGCCAGCGATCACCAGTAGGGAAAACCTTACGGTTCACAGGTACGCAACAGGGGAAGAGGCAACCCAGCGCACAATGGCTTGCAACTCCCTACAGAACTAAAAGAGGAAGTTTTGTACTTCAGAGTTTCAAAAGGAAAAAGAGAGAGAGCATTTTGCTTTGCTGACTGCAACACTTGTAATCATTTTTAAGTTGTTTTAGCCTTCCCTAACACAGTTGATGTAATGGTTTTCGCTGTTTACATTTAAAGGCTGTTCCTATCTTTTTTTATTCCTAATCTGCAGCAGAGTTTTAAAGTTTATAAACTATTTCGATGGACCAGTGCCAGTGAAAAACACGGAACTTCTGCAGCTAAGGATACAAATGTATGCTTATTAGGCATGAGCACGGATGGTTGGTTGGTTCGTTTTTGCATTTGATTTAGATCGAATTGAATGTATAAAAACTCTCATTCGTTCAAACAGATCCCCTTTGAATGTGTAATGTATTCGTACAAATTCATATGAATATCTGATATGAATGCATATGTCTCCCATAACATATCCACACTGAAAGTGTCAAGTCTGCCCTGAACCCGCTTTGAATCTGCTCTCAATTGTGTCGAATGCACTCCAGATCCACTGCAGATGTGACTGGTGCAGCCACTTTCCCTCCTCCCCATTTCACAGATGTTTCGAAACAAATGTCCAAATGTTTATGAATCCATACGAATACTGAATATTACGAATATTAGTACGCATCCCTACTGCTAATATATATCCGCTTTAGTGTACAGTATAGATAAAAAATATTTTGTTTTAAAAGGATACCTGTGGAGTGTGAACATGAAAACATAGGCCATATCTGCACACGCCTGAGATAAGTTGAGATCAGCGGGTCCAGAACATTCTGGCCCACTGATCCTGACTGAGGGACGGTGTGGACAGGATCAGCACCATACGCACCAATGTCTCTGATCCAGACCAGTGCGCCACACAGTGCCATGGCCTCAAAGCTCATGTGTGCTTCGAAGCCGGACACAGAGGCATCCAAGGGAGAAGGAACAAAAGCTCCTAGCCTTGAGAGCCTCTGAGGGGGCTTGATCTGGCATACTGTCAAAATTATTCCCCCATAATCCCAAACACAGAGTCACGCCTCTATACCACATGCCTCCTTGTCCTGGTTTTTAGGGCCAGCCGATCTGCCCAGTTGTCAAGAACAGGAATGTACACGAATATTTGTTTTTCAATTTGTACTCAATGGAATGCAAGAAAATTTGTATTCACTTGAATAGATCTCCTTTGGATGTCGTAGGATTCAAATTGTCTACAAATGTTCAATCCCATACGAATCCCATACAAAGAAGAAGAAGAGCTGGCTTTTCTACCCCACTTTTCTCGCCCATTTCAGGGGACCCAAAGCGGCTGACAAAGCTTCTATTCTCTCCACAACAGAATACCCAGAGAAGTAGGTGGGGCTGTGAGAGCTCAGAAGAGAGCTGTGACTAGCCCAAGGTTGCCTAGCTGGCTTCGTGGAGGAGGGCAGAATCAAACCTGGTATTCCCAGATAGGAGTCTGGCTCCTTAACCGCTATACCAAACTGGCTTCACACAAATTCTATTTAAATCTGAATGTCCGAATGCAGCCAAATTTGTATGAATTTTCAATGCTACAGATATTTCTGCACATCCCTAAGTCAGGAATAATCATGGCTACTGATGAAATATGGCTACGCTTGTGTAACTACTTCCTACAAAAATGCATTATAGGATCACTGCAAAAGTTTGGGGAACTGCTGATCCCCAAAAGCAGTGCCCCTAAAGCAAGCCGCATAATCTGGTGGTTTCCCAGAACAGGGAGTGACGACTATGGGCCTTTCTGCACTCACCAATCTGTGGTCTGAACTAGTGGGACTGCATGATCCAGACTGTTCCAGGGCCTTGTGACACCCCAAAGGGCTAGGAACAAAGGTTCCTAGGTTTGGATACATTGGTGATCCATTTCAGAGCACGCCTGGCGCATCCCTGGAATGGATCCCTTGATAGTCAGGAACAGAGAGACATGTTTTCTGCATACCCCTTTGTTCTTGACTAGGCTGTTTTGGTCCTTCATTAAACCAGAGGAGATCTACTGGCAAGCCCCATCAAAGTCTCCCTAATCAGGATTGCTCTGTCTGGATCGAGGATACCAGCAGTGGACAAGACCTCCCGTGTTCCACTTTAACACGGGGACCCCTTCCTGATACTGCCTAAGTGGCTCTATATTTCCATTGCTGAACCAATAATTTCAACCCAAACCCCCTTAACTGTGAAGATTTTTGGATGGGGAGAAAAAAACAGAATGAAGTTCACCCAGAGCACATCTCTATCATCTCTCAAGAGAAAGAGGGACATAAACGAATTCAAAACGAAGCAGGTGGAACATATGCCTAATGAGGAAAACCTGGAGCTTTAAGGGATTTTTAAGCTAAACGACAAGAAAAGTACAATGGAACCACAGCAGGGCTTTGTGAAACTACTACAAAGAGTGTGTAAAAGGTGAGTAAGGAGACAGGTATGCCTCACATTACTAGATCTCAAGAATTACTCACTGACATAAGGCACATATAGAGCTAGGATGAACAAACAGAGATTCTTTAAGAACACAAGTATGGATTCTGACAGATAAACTATACAAGAAATCTGGAGTATATATACTATATATGTTCACACAATGGTTGGCTCAGCTCCCAAGACCACGGTTGGCTTGTTCAGATATGACCTGTTAATTCTGGGGCAAATTCAAGCTTACTTCAGCTGAACCACTGAGTATTCCCTACAAACATTTTTTTTGGACAACGAACTTTTCCTTGCTACACACAACAGCTACTGTTTAGGCCACTGACCAGGTTCAATTTGGATCAGCTCAGGGTGAATTGAAGGGGAAATGTGCCTTGTCCATATTCCCAATAGGCCCAGGTTTGGAATAAATATTGTATTAGCTTAAACAGAAGTGTCACGTTTTCCTGAAAATTAACCTTCCAAAAGCTAGAGGTGCGGCCTGTGTTCAGAATATTTAGTGTTTCTATGGCATTTGTTTTAGGAAGGTAATGTTTGCTTCATACTACTATACACTAGAATCAATACCTTGTGAGCCAGTTTCGTCTAGTGGTTAGGGAGCCAGACTCTTATCTGGGAATACTGGGTCTGATTCTGCCCTCCCCCATGAAGCCAGCTGGGTGACCTTGGGCTAGTCACAGCTCTCTTCTGAGCTCTCACAGCCCCACCTACCTCACAGGGTGTCTGTTCTGGGTAGAAGAACAGAAGCTTTGTCAGCTGCTTTGAGTCCCCTTAAATGGGTGAGAAAAGTGGGGTAGAAAAGCCAACTCTTCTTCTTAACATCTCTGAACCAGATAAATGTCAGGTTTGGTTCACGCCTGAACATTCAACAAAACAGTTTAGGTTTAGCAAACCTGAATGATTCGATCAAACATCGAAAAGGTCATAAGAACATAAGAGAAGCCTTGCTGGATCAGGCCACAGCCCATCTAGTCCAGCATCCTGTCGCACACAGTGGCCCACCAAATGCTCATGGGCATCTCAAGCAGAGACAAGGACAAACCTTCTCCTGCTCTCGAGTCCCAGCAGATGGCCTTAGAAGCGCCCCGGAGAAGGTCTTTTTCAATGGAAAAAATATATTCTTTTTCTTTTTGAACAAGCTCAGAATCGAATGCAAAAGACCATTTGTTTGATTGAACGTTTTGCTGGCAAACTGAACAAATGGGTGTTCGGTTCAATGGCAAACCAAACATGCAGTTTTCGTTCATGCCCTGGACCGGTCCCACAAGATGTGCCACTTATCAAACATCAGATAAGGGGTGGGTGATCCCACAAGGGTTAGAGACATCCAAAAACAAAAAATTGGACCTGAAACATCTCATTCTATTTGGCAGGGGTAGATTATTAAATAAAATAAAATAAACAGGGGCATTATGACAGGGGAAGAGAAATAAATCCCCCCTACCCCATCAGAGTGAATTTGTCTTTTACACCAACAAGGTCAGCCATATGCCCAAACAATAGGGTGAGCAGAGTTTCTGTGGGGTTTTAGCTTTTCTGGATTCTGATTCGACTACAAAACTAGGGAGCTGGGCGATTTGACCTCAAATCCCTATGCAGCCATGAGATTCAGTGAGTGACCTTTGACCGGTCATTACCTCCCAAGATCCTACCTCTCCGGGTTGTTAAGCATGCATGAAGCACAAAGACGCCCCGAAGATGGAAAAGAATAATAATTCATCTCTCCACCTCCAACGCTTTTCTGTTGTGAGAACACTGAAACAACTGAAATACAACTGTGGAACAACTGAAATAGGTGCAGTAGGGACATGCACAAATATTCCAAATATTGGTTATTCGTATGAATGTGGACATTTCTAAATGAATCGAATCTCCAGACATTCAGATTTCCGAATCTGAACGAATAGGAGTATCTCAAGTTATTCGTACAAATAATTTGGACATTCCTATCTGTACGGGTTCATACGCATCTCGTATGCATCCATACGCATCTGTACGGGATAAAAACAGGATGCATACGGGATGTGTACAGATATGGGATGTGTACGGGTACATACGAGATGTGTATGTACCCGTAGAGATATTAATGTCCGAATTATTCACACAAATACATACGGATGTACTCTTATCGAATTGAATGTCCCCACATTCTTTTTTTCATTATTTGCATATATTTGAATTTTAGAATATTTGAATTGTTACAAATCAAATTCAAAAACTGCATCCGTGGACACTCCTAACGTGCAGGGTTTAACGCCCTCTCAAACTTAACCTCATCTGCTGATAATGTAAATGGTTGGGTTTTAAAATCTCTGTAAAGTTCTGAATGAATAAAATTGTAGCTTGGAAGCATTTCGTTTCGAGGGAAAGGGGCGTTTTCAAGGATTCTTCCAAAATCCCTGCCTGGGAGGCCGAAGAAGGTCATAGGAAAAGTGACCACTGATGTGTGCTACCTCATTTTTCTTTCCCAGACCAGAGCTATTCCTGCTGTGTCTCTCTCGATGCTCCAAATCTACAATTCGCATTATTCCATGCCAGTCTAGATGAGGGCAGCTGGAGTTCAGCAACATCTGGACGGCAGATGTCAAGTGCCTCGGTCCAGATCTTCACGTTTCTACCAGCGCTGCCTCAGTGGCGTGGGATTGTCCGTGCTGCGGTTGGAGGTCAGCGCTCAGTCAGGTTGCCATCACTTCCCACAGAAGCAGAGCTGAATGCAAAGTCCGTGGGGCGTCCACAGTTTGCAGGCAGGTTACGGGCAGAAAAACCGATGGACTGCAGAACGGGGACGAAAGACCACCAGGCAGGGCTGCTTCGCTCTGGCTGTCATCTCTGAATCGGAGGCAGAAGAGGACTTTCTCCCCAGGTCCCCTTCCAGGTACTTCTTCCCCGGGAACCCATCCAAGGAAGAGATGGAAGAAGCTAAGCAGCCGGCGGGTGGGGAGGAGAGAACACCCTGCCAGCAAACTTTTATCAGAAAGGCTCACCTCACAGACAGAGCGGCTCTGGGAGTCAGCAACAAGCTGGCAAGCGCGAGGACCGAAAAGCCCTTTGCCAAGACTTCCCTCCGTCTTGCGCCCGGGGCAGTTACCCAAACCTCTGTGCGGCTCTCAGCTCACTTCCTCCCAACGTGCGAATGCTAAACCCATCTGGAACTGTTTAAACCTAAATATCCTTCCCTTCCCTGCCCCCCTCCCAAACCCAAACTCAGATTCTTCCGAAGTTAAAACAAGCACAGAAAAGGGGTGTGTGGAGAGGTAGTGGTGGAGGCTGGAGAGAAAGTGCCTGGCTGGTCTAGCAACTCCCTCCCTCCTTCTTTCTCTCTCTCTTCTTGCTCTTCGTTTTCAGTTTAATTTCTGGGGAACTAGAATAAATCTGTCCCTGGCAATTGATCAAGCCCCACACATTTTTCTCATTAATAGCGGGCTGGGGGTGCGGCTAAAGGGGTCTGCAATTCCACACCGCTGGTGCACGCAGAACTGAATCACAACACCACCTTTGCTCCTTTCCGCCGAAGAATCCCCAAAAAGTGGGTTTTCTCTTTGACTCTCGCCAGGGCAGATCCTGCAAGCGAAGGAAGGAGAAGGAAGAAGAGCCAGAGCTCGAAGGAAACCTTTCCTTCCTTCCTTCCCTCGCTCCAGCTCGCCTGGATTTCGCGAGCAAGAGTTGTCCGAGCAAATGCTGAAACAGCTGCTGCCCCCTCCCATGCCACAAAGAAAGCGGAGGCCCGGAGACGAGACCTCCGTGTGACAGAAGCGCTGGCCGATCTCCAGCCATCTTGGAAGGCTGAGGACAAGGGAAAGGAGGTCTCTTGGGACGAGCAGGGGCAAAGACGCCTCTGTCCTTTAGGGAAATCCACGGGACTTCCCCGCCGAATGCAGACCTCTGCTACGACAACCAAGCCAGAGAAGCCAAGAGTACACGTTGCGGATTATAAACCCCAGTCCCTACGCTTCATGTCACATTCCAAAATGGGGGCTCCGGAACAGGTGCTTGGACGAAACATGGGTGCTCCTAGAAACCCTGAAGGAGACCCAAAGCAAGCACCATGCACACAAGAAACAAAAACAGAGTCGAGCAAGAGAGCAAAAAGAAGCTATGAGGTGCGGACGACAAGTCTCTCTCCCCGGGCGCCGTTTCAGGTAGAAACGCTCTTCGAAGTTCCACGGTGCTGCCAGGGTTTCCCTCATGCAGAATTTCACCATCTTCGGTTGTGAGCAGACACAGCAAAAAAAAAAAAGGGATATATTCACACAATAGTCTGCCCCTCCGCCCGCTCCAGAACATTCTGTGCTAGCAAAGGTAGACGAGAGAAGTCTTGATAACACGAGGGCCACACACTGTCTCTCTGAGGTGCCCCTGAGGCGCCCCTTTTGTTATGTCTGATCGCGCTTAGTTACAACCTTGTCCAAATGTCTCCATTCCCCCTTGGAAAGGTAAGCATCTGAAACGAGATAGGCCATGGAGCCTGGCACGGTCAGTAGCCATGTACGTATTCTTTCCTCCCAGGGCCCCACATGCACGCATGAAATCAAGCTCCTCACAAAACAGCAAGCAAACACAGTCGATGCCAACAATGTTCAGGGATCCCTGACAGGACTCCTAGAGCGATAAAATTTCAGGGGCATGTCTGCTCACGGAGCTGGTCTCTCGCCAAAAAACTTTGCTCAGGCAGAGAGTGCGCTCGGCCGGACCCCGTAGCCTCCTGTTCAGCCTCTCAGATAATCTCAGCAAAAACATAAAGAGAGGCACTTCCAACGCCGGCGTATTCTCTGGGATCTCACATTCTTTGCTCCAGAGGGACCATAAAAAACAGCTCACGTCCTACACACTCTGGCACATCCCTTCCAAATTTTCCTTTCTTTTTTTTTAAACAGGAGCCTTCCAGGTCAAAATGCTACGGGATCTGCTCGGAACAGCTGGAAAAATGCTTCCAAGCCTTACATGATCGTAAACTATCAAGGAAAAAGGAAAAAACTGGTCACGCCAACCATGACTGATGTATCTACCCTGGAAGTGCGCAGAGATTTATTATTTTGGCCACAAGAACACACCTAGGGTAGCTGTTGACCATCTTTAGCGGGGGATGGTCATGGATGCAATTTTCGGGACTTGGTTCGAATTGAAAATCAGAACATTTGAATCGATTTGAATGCTTAAAATTCAAATGTATTCACATTTGATTTGATTAGAATACATTCAAATCTATTCATGCAAATTTTCGATCCATATTTGCACCTACGAATGTTGACAACATTCTAACGTGCCTGTACACATCCATACTCATCCCATATTTATCCCATATGCTGCCCGTTTTCATCCTGTACCAATGCGTACAGATGCGGGAAAGACGAGTACAGACAAGGATGCCTCCGGTACGGATCCATGCACGTACGAATGTCTGGACAACTCATGCAAATGTTTTGAAAATCCAAAATTCATTCGAATGTTTAAATTTGGATTTATAAACTTTCCATTCAAATTCGAATGTTCAAATTTGAACAAATTCAATCGAATTTTGAATGTTTCGAATATTCGTGCACACCCCTAGTTAGCTGTTCTGCTGGCCTCTTCTGGAACATAGGAATGACCTCTGCAACATTATCCAGATCACCACTTACCCTGGAAAATATCAGATTCAGGTGTATCAGGGAGACTGGTTCCTGGTGTCCCATTTGTTTATGTGTGCCAAACACTGCCTTTTGAAGAATGGGACCCGTGGCCTTCGAGACGGATAAAAAAAAATTCCCTGAACAATTGCCCAGCCAAACAAAGGAACTGCACAGAGAGAACAATTCAGTTTCTTTTCTTGAGTGGTTCTGTCTATGAGTTTTCCCACTCCACTGTGCCTTCTACATTGTTCACGCGGCATGCTTTACTACAACAATAGGTGCTGTTTTTTGCTGTTGTTATCTACATCAATTTGAAGTTGATTCTTGGTCATACAAGGACGTACAGGTACAAAGGGGTTTGTCCACTGCCTTTTCACAGGGTTCAAACTAGCAATTTTCTGCATTATAAGTAATTGATCTACCCCTGAGCAACAGTCGCTCCATCCCAAAGCGTATCATACTCCAAAGGACAGACCAAAGTAGGCCTGTAACAGATTTCAGCTTTAATATCAGCAACACGCTGAGCAAGATGAAATGCAACAATTATACTACATGCCATGTTGGTTCTCTAGCATTGAATACTCTTTTAAAAAGAGCCAACCTCCCTCCATCTTTTGTTTTTCAGACCAGAGTTTGAGAAGTTCCTTCTGTGACCTGTAACTCTCAGAAACCTTTGCCACTATGGCTGGAGACCACCAGAGATAGAGCCCCCTGGCTTCCCTAAAGCGGTGCATCTATAAAGAGAGGGCAGAAAATCAAAGAAAAGGCCATCCTATTTAGTAAGCAAGCCGCCACCGCATACGAAACAAACCTCTGAATTGCATGATGGGAAAAGCTCAGAAAGGCATGGCAAGAGGACCACGCAATTCAACAGATCTGGGCGATCGTCACAAAATCCTAATCGGCAGCAGTTTTGCTAAACGCCTTGGGTGGCAAAGCAAACGGTTTGACCTACTAGCAAAAGCCGATCAACGCAGAGGTTAACGTGGGCCTGTTCTAGAATATTCTCCTTCATCCTCTTGGCTGGAGAAGTTGGGGGGAGAAAGAGGGAGGGAAACGCGCTCGAGCGCACATGCGCACAACTGCCTGTTTATCTCTCTTCTCACGCCTGGCACCCAGAGAAGGTGATGGCTAACCTGGCGAACCAGTTTGAAACAGCACGGCAGGCGGAACAGCCATCCGAAGGATGTCAAGGAGGAGGGGAATAAGCACACTCTTGCACACGCCGTGCGAGGCTGTGATTCAAATTCCTCGGGACAGTTAATTAACAACTCTGGAATGCCTTAACACCAGCAATAACCGAGCAGCCCCTGGGAGGGAAGGAAACCGCCACCGCCGCCAACACAACAACACAACAACAAAAGTCACCGGTCCTCCAAAAGATTTTAGGCGTCGAGTCGGCCTGGAAAGAAGTTCAAAACGCCAACACCGAGGCACCTGAAAGATGAAACTATAGAAGGAAAGCGGGGTCCTTTCTGCAGCGTGAAGCACGCACGGGCCCACCAACCGGTGAGCGCAAGAGCGCCGGCACCAAAGCAAACGTGAGAGTTTCTCCACGGAGGCCAGCGAGGAAAGAGAAGTGAGGCAAGAAAGTCAGGAGAAAAGAAAGCCGGGAACGAGGCAAAGTACAGACAACACCGCTGGGAAAGAAAACCCTCAGAAGTCCAAACAACACAGCTTCTCCGTTTGCCCTCGCTGCCAATTAGCTGCCTGCTCTTTCTGGGCACAAAGGGAGAGCCTTTCCCACCCACCCACCTACCTACCCACCCCCTGGTACAGACGGACCAGCTTGCACGAAGTGGGAGATTTTAATGAGCACGTCCAGAGTTTCCGCAGCTCGGCGGACCGGGTTCCTCTCAGCCTTATCCTAAAGCATCAACAGAACAGCGGGGCCTGTTGAGCGTGGAGGCACTCCACCGAACTGTAATTAAAAGAAAGCAAACCGCCGTCAAGGAATTATCTGACAGCAGATATAAAATCCGGCTAGGGGAACAATACAGGGTTATAGGTGCTCACAGGCACCCAGCCACAGCCTCCGCGGCATATCAGCTGCGCAAATGAATGCGGGGGAAAGGCAATATATTTCATCTTGAGGATGCCTTGCCATAGAAATGCACATGCTGGAGATTCAGCCAGATTCAGTACTGGCACTCAATATCTGCCTCGGTCTCCTTCTTTATCTGCAGAGGTGCCTTTCCGGCACACCGAATGTCGCCCAACTCCCAGGTTAAACTCTAGCATCTCCAGCCACCTGCACATTTTTAAAGGCCCATTTTGCCCACAAACATGCGCTGAATGTGTGGAAGAAACCCATCATTTTTTAACCACACCTTTAACCACTGGGACAAGTAATTAAAGGGTCCTAAGTAACAACAAGCTCTTCTGTGTTACGTACCACGGCGGCGGCTACTTCTAACCTGCTCTGCAGGCCAGAAGACGGAGCAGAAAGAAACTCGAGCTTTCTGGCGCTTCCAATCCATCCCCAAAAAAGCTCGCAACTTTCCTGCCAGAAGTTATTTATTAACCCAGATGTGAGAACAGGGATATGGGGGGGGGGGGGGTTGAAGAAAAGGGTGGCATAAAACCCACACTTTTCTGCAAAGTGAATCAGCTACACTGGCTGGAACTTTTGGGAAGCGGGATGGAGACCCAAAATTATCAAGGGGGACATGAGGTTGCCAAAAGTTTGGCCTGCATTATAATACAGTTGTTTCAAATTTGCCTGTACCATGCATACATTTTGCAATACGCACACACAGCGAGGCAGCCCTGAAATGATGGAATTATTATCTGTTTCCTGCCATTTTGGAGGGAGGGAACAGCTCTGGACTGATGCGTCTTGGTTCAGATTTTGGCCTCCTCTTGCTCATTCACCTGCCCAGCCAAGGAGGAGAAAAAGTTCTTACTCTTTTTGAAAAACTGCCTTTCCTCCCAAGCCGATATTAAATCCTTCCTTTGCGCTCCTGCCCGGAGGGAGAGAGCAGGGGGTTCACCCTACAGACTGGAAAATTGCACCAGAAGCACTAAGAGCTATAGAAAATGTGATTTAATGCACTTTAAATTAGTGCCATATCATTTTCTCTCCTCTCTTTCTCTCTCTCTCTCTCTCTCTCTCCAACCTGAGGCTCGGCTTTCCGGGACTCAGCATTGGAGGTTCGGAGTCTCCAGCCGGGGGAACCAGCAGCAGCTCTGAGCCAGAAAGAGAAAGCTTGCAATTCTGAGAAAGTGAAATCTAAAAGGCCTTTTTCCTCCTGCCGCTGCTCTCTGGCCAAACAAGAAATGCAGCTCCCAAAGGGGCCCTGGCTCGTCCCCCGCCCCCCAGCAGCCAAGCCTGCCTCTTCTCTCTTCGCCTTCAGACCCCTTTTGCCAGAGAAAGCTGCTCGCTGTTGCTTCTGGGCCAAAGAATTCCTTCTCCGGCAGGCCGAGGCGCTGCTGAACCAGAGAAGAAAAACACACTGTAACTTCAAACAGACGCCAGCACGCTTACACTGGGCAGAAATCACGCAAAGAAACCATTTTCTTCCCAGCGGTACAATGCTCTTACTGAGCCTCCACTGAGCACTGCTCTCTCGCCATACCAACCCATCATATGCTGTGCAAAAAGAAGGTATCTGGGGCTGTACAATGCATGTAAGAGGGAGAGAGAGAGAGAGAGAGAGAGAATACAATTTAAGGGAGTTGAGTCTCATTGCAATAATCAATTTTTAAAAGCCAAAGACAAGGAGCTTTTTTTGGAAAAAAAATGTGTGCATTAGAACATGTGGCCCTCCATTTAAACACACACATAAACAAACAAACAAATCCCCATTGTTACAGGTTGTGGCAAGAAAGTAACTGAACTATCTGGCTGTTGCAGATTTCTGGCCTCCAAACTTGATGGGGCAGGGTGAGGTGGCAAAATCCTGGGTTACTAGCAGCTGTGGTTAATGCCAGAGAGTGTGTGCATATGGATTTATTGCTGCTAAAGATTTATTATTAGCACTCCAGTTATGCCTGCACTAGATTTACAGTAACTGCTACAGCTCGCCAGTCGGCACCAGGAAACGGTCCTGCGAACAGCTTCTTTTCAAAGTAGGCATCTCGGAGAGGGGAGAGAAGGGGGGGGGGGGAGAAGCAGTGAAAGATCTCAAAAAGAGGCATGCAAGAGCAACATTCCTGCTGATTTAGGGTCAAGTGACCCTGATTCACGGCGCAAAGGCACGGCATATACAAAGCGCACCAGCACTCGCTTACAAGAAGTCCAGCTGCTACGCAGAAAGAAGAAGAAAGGTTAGAACCCCTGGCCCTCTGAATCGGGCCTGTCGCCGTAGAACATGCGCTGACCCCAAATCAGTTCCTCACAGCAAGTATCTCCAGATGGGTTAGGAGTACGTTGGGTGGAAACCATGCTCCTCAACATGCTTTGCTCTGCTGAGGCAAACGCCTCCTGGGAAATGGTCGAAAATGGGTCAAGTCCTCAGGAAACGGTCCCCATACCTTCCAACTTGCTTGCAAGTCTGGTGAAAGAGTTTGGTCCACAGTGCGGGCGCATGTGTGCACACACCACAAGTGAGTTGCCGCCACATTTTACTGCATGTTCTCGGGGAACGTAGCTCGGGGAAGAGGGAAAATCTAGGTAGGCCGCAACATCCGCACCCACTAGGAACGAAGGGGGGAAAGCCATCGATCCAGGTAAGGGAAAGGATGGAGTAGCCGTGTGCCTATAAAACTGTGGCTCTCTCAATGGGCTTGAACTACAATTCCCATCATTCCAGACAGCAGGCATTGCAATTCAGGAATAATCGTCCACACGGCTGCCACTGACTGCCTCTGCTATAAAATGTCCCGTCTTGGGATTTTAGAATGAGGGCGAAAATGTGCACCAAATGTCCCACGTGGGCATGGAGCCCATAAAACTTGGTTGAAAAGCAGGACAATAATTCCCTCCACCACCGCCACCCCCATTTTGGGCCCCTGGAAGTGCCCCCCTAGAAGAAAACCATAATTTCTCCATCACCGGCCTCTCGCCTGCGTGCAGAAACCATGTCATATATTCCCAGGAAAGGAGGGAAAGCCGGAAGGTTCGTCTCTCCAAAAGAGCCAAGGTAATTTGGAAGAGCACTTCCACTTGGAAATATGAGTTAACAAACAGGAGAACTTGGAAAGAGCAGAAGGAAGGTTCGATTCCTCCGCCTCCCGTTTCACCGCAGACAAGAGCGCTTTTGCCGTTCCAGAAAAAGAATGTGCCTCAAAAAGAAAACTTAAAACCAGTTCCAAACCAGGGGGAGCACAAAGGTGCCAAAAGCCTGGTTTGAATATATCCAAGGAAAGCAACGTTGAAGCTGATAGGCTTGAAGGCGCTTTGGATGAACAAGGAAGCTGAGACATTTGATGTCTTTCAAGGAATTCATGGAAACTGTGATTATGGGATCCGAGAGGGGGAGAGATGAGGAAAATGCAAGATTGCAGAACTTTTTTTATTTTTTAATCTCTTTCACTGACCTGTTTAGGAATATGACAATGTCCCCTCCTTGCGCACCAGGAATATCTCTAAGCCTCCCAGTTTCTGTCTCGTTCTCCCTGATTATACTGGAAGTGTCTTTTCAACTTTGCTTTATTTTTCTTTTCTTGGCACTGACTTTACAGCTATGAAGCTGAATAATGGGCAGAGCTGAAACTGAGGCCTGGGCTCTCTCCTAAGGACAAAAACTCACAGCTACAAGACAGACAGTTGACCAGCACCGCCGAGGCGATCAAAACAAGATTCCTCGCTGCTTTTCGCCTCTTCGACACTGAACAGCAACACAAAACGAACCACACGGCTGGCTGCCCAATTCTGGGAGGGTCACCCCCCCCTCCCCAATCCTCAGAGTGCTTTCGAACGCCCCCCATTTTAGGTTTTTCCCAATCGGAGGGAAGGGAGAGAGAAACTGAAATCGGACCCCAGCCAAGCCAGAGGTGGGCAGAAGGAACGTAAGGAACAACGCCGCACGTAACACAAACCTCCCAACCTGAGCTGCATCGCTTTTGTGTCTTGCAGAAGTATGTCTACAGGGCTGCCAGGACAGAGAGCACCAACTCCCAGGCAATCTTCAGGTGGCGCTCAGAGGTCTGCAAAACGGGAACTTTTCATGGGGGCCGCGGAAGAAAACGACGCCTTTTCTGCTCCATGCAAAGCAATGCAACTCTTATTGCTAAGGGGCTTCGTGCAAGCTTTCCACTGTCCAGGGATTTCCTCTCTCTCTCTCTCTCTCTCTCTCTCTCTCTCTCTCTCTGCAAAAACTGCAGCCCTTTTCACAGGCGGCACTAGAGGCTTTGGGGGACCCTATAGTGACAGATCTCTGGACTACAGCGCTGCTTTGATTTCAAAGTGCAGCAAAAGCCTCTTGAATTCACCGCTGCTTGATCTCTCCAGTATAAGGCACCAGAGACATTGTGGCCTCACAACCACTGCCAAAAGAAAGAAAGAAGGAAGGAAGGAAGGAGGGAGGGAGGAAGGAAGGGAGGGAGGGAAAGAGAGAGAGAGAAAGAAAGAAAGATCAATCCCTTCCCAGTGCAAGAACAGGCAAAGCATCTTAGCCATCCATCAAAGATTCAAGCAGAGATCCAGATGCCAAAGTTATGACCAGCCACACCTGGGAGGCACCTGGCCGAGCCTCTTCCTTCGCTCACCTGCCACTTATGTAAGAGGCGGCCAACCTGTCAACCGTCAACAACAACCACGGACGGGGCAGGCAGACCGTAGTTCGCTCTGGGCTCACAATGTAACCCGGGGGTCCCAGCGCATCACCGGAGGCGGCCCTGACCGACGGCAATTTCTTAGCGGAGCAGACAAAGGGACGGAGGCTGGAAGGACCTGCGAAGTCCCACCTGGGCCACAGGACTGGGGTTACGTCTGCGCCCCCCCCCCATAGGCCTAAAGATGGGACACTGGGGGGGGCGGTTCTCACCCAAAGGCGTGCAAACTGGGGGCTTGGGGGGGGGGCTTCTTACAGGCTGTGAGGAAAGGAGGGAGCCCTTCGTGCGGAACGGGGCTCCTGGAGAAGGGCTTACGGCGAACCCTCAGCGGACCCCCACCCCACCCCACCCCGGGCAATGGCTTCGCTTCAGCCCCTTGCCAGAGACAACGGGCGCCCGGACGGCGCGGGACAGCGAACGCCGCCTTCGCCTCGACGTGGGACCGGCTGGTGGGAAAGGAGGGGGCGCGGGGAATACGCGAAGGAGGCGACCGGGACCCTCTCGCGACGGCTCTCCCCCTCTGACCCCCTCTGACCCCCCCCCCTTACACACACACAACAACTGAGGCTCGACGGTCATTCGGCAGGCCGCCGCAGCTCTCTACTCCTCGGGAGTCCGGCCTCCGATGGGGGGGGAGCACGCCAAGAGAGGTGCAAACTCCGCGACGGGCCACCCGGACCCGCGTCCGCATGTCCATCCCTCCGTCCGTCCATCATTCCATCCCTCCATCCATCCCCGGGGCGGGTCTCACCTTCGAGCGCGCGGGAGCCGCCCGGCAAGAGCAGCAGCAGCAGCCGCAACACCAGCGGGAAGAGCAGCTGGGGCGCCCCCGGACGGGCTGCGGCCATCGTGAGGCCGGAGCCCGGCGGTGGCGGCGAGACGATCGCAAGCGCTCCGGGCGTCGGGCTCGACAGGGGGATGCCTCCGACGACGGTCCAGCGGGTCGGAGCGGCTGGCCTCCGGGCCTCGACGTCCCGCGCAGGTGGCAGAAGGAAGGAAGAAGGAAGGATGGAAGAAAAGCTCCCCCGGCGAAAGGCTGCCCCAAGAAGCGCCGGGAGGGCGGGCGGGCGGGCCGTCGCGATCCCTGTGGCCCCGTCGAGCGCCGTCCGGAGGAGAGAGGCAGAGGGAGGCGGCCACACGCCGGACCCTCCCGCCCCGGCTGCCCGCTGGATGCACTGGGCGGCAGCGGCGGCAGCAGCAGCCGTCTAGCGCCGCTTCTGCCGGGCTTCTCCCCGACGCCGACGACTCCAACTCCAACAGCCCCTTCGCACTCCAATGCCCGCACGGGCGGCTGCGATCCCGGACCGGCCCGGTCCCAGCGGGGGAATCCTGGACGACGTCCTCTGGCGGCTCCCGGACGGCGCTGTCCCGGGACCCAAGCGGGGCGCTCCTCTCCTCGCTGGCGGCCGCTCCGTGGGGAGGAAAAGTCCGGCGGTGCTGCAATGCAAAGGCTTCGTTCGCCGCCGCAGACGCGGATCGGAACCGCGACGGATGCGCGACGGGCCCTGGTCCCGTGTAGACGGAACACCCCCCCGCCCCAGGGACGATGCCGGGCCGAGGGGTCGCTGCGAGCCCTTCCCGGCTGCAAAGCCCCGGGAGGCTCCGTGCACAGCGGCCGCGGGCTCCGGGCACTCAGCGGCGCTCCGCCGTCCGCGCTGTGCTCCTCCCGCGGCCGCTCACGCTCTGGCTCTGTGCGCTCCGGCGGCGGCGGCGCGGCTCAGACCCAGGGGGCGTGGCCCGGCTGCCAATCGCCGCTCCGGACACGCCCCTGGCAACCGTGGACCCACTCGGCTCGGGCGGGGCCGAGGGCACGCCCCTAGCGACGCCGAGCCGCTCTCCCATTGGGCGACGGTGCGCCCTTGGGCCGGCCGCTCCGGCGCCGAGGAGGCGGGGCTCCGGAGAAAGATGAATTGGAAGGGGCGGGGACTAGCTGCCAGTCAACGGCGCTCGCCACCGCCCATTCTTCCCCTCGCACGGCAAGGAGCGGGCGCCCCCTAGTGGCCGCGGCTGGAATCCTTCAATGTGCAGGGTATGTGTGTCTATGTGTATGCCGCTGGCGGGATTCCCATTCATAAAGGCTGCGGTCACACCTGAGGTTTAATCCGGCTTCGATCCGCCGTCAGTGCGAGAGAAATCATCATCAGCAAAGTGGCCAATAATTTTCTTCCCACGTTATTTTCTGAGTTATTTAACAGTCTGGAGAGACGCCGTTTAAGAGGGGACCTGATTGAAGTATATAAAATCAAGCACAGTATAGAAAAGGTGGATAGATAATATTTCTTTTCTCTGTCACACAACACTAGAACCAGGGGGCACTCTATGAAGCTGATGGGTAGGGAAGGATTTCTTCACCCAGAGGGTCATCGGCTTATGGAATTTGCTGCCAGAAGAGGTGGTGACAGCTACCAGTCTAGATGGCTTTAAGGAAGGGTTAGAATAGACAAATTGATGGACGACAGATGTATCAGTGGCTACTAGAATGCATGCCTAGGTACGTCTTCCAGGCCGTGGGGACAAGCAGGATGCTTCTAGGGCCATTTACTGGGATTCGAGAGCAGGAGGTTTGTCCTTGTCTCTGCTTGGGATGTCCATGAGCATTTGGTGGGCCACTGTGTGCGAAAGGATGCTGGACTAGATGGGCTGTGGCCTGATCCAGAAGGGCTCCTCTTATGTGTTCTCTCACCCTGAAAGTGGACTGAAGCTGGATTAAACCTTAAGTGTGAGCACAGCCAAAGAGGGGGAGCAGAGCAGAGTGGAGGGGTAAGGGACAGGGGCATCTGCCCAGACAGGAAGGATGGCATCGCTAAAGATTTTAAATAATCAAGACACATGATCATAGGTTGGATACCCACTGGCACAGGTAGCGTAGCCTCTATCTTCTAAGGCCCCAGTCACACGAGTCTAAGACAGAATGGCCTATTCAATCATTTGAATTGAGGTTGCACCAATGCTGGCCACAAATAGGTCCTCCTTAGACCATCTCTGTCTTGGGATGCATCGCTCACACCTTTCTGCTCAATTGACCTGAGTCTCCTCTAGAGAACCCTTGGCTCTCCACCCCTTTTGCTGCATCAGATCTACCTCTTTTCTGATTGGATGCTGTTGTGTCATTTTGAATTATCGGGTGCGTTGTTTGTTTGTTTATATCACCTTTCTTCCAAAGAGTTCCCCTCCCCTTCGTTTTGTTCTCAGTGGTGAAGTACATGAGATGGAAAGGCAGTGCATTTGAGCTTTAAGGAAGGCTTTAGACAAGTTTATGGACCACAGATGTATCAATGGCTACTAGAATGGAGGCCTAAGGACACGTTTCAGGCTGTGGGGACAAGCAGGATGCTTCTAAGGCCATTTGCTGGGATTCAAGAGCAGGGGAAGGTTTGCCCTTGTCTCTGCTTGGGATGCCCATGAGCAATTGGTGGGCCACTGTGTAAGAGGATGCTGGACTAGATGGGTTGTAGCCTGATCCAGCAGGGCTTCTCTTATGTTCTTATGAGCTTAATACAAGCCCTTCTGGACCAGGCCACAACCCACCTAGTTCAGTATCCTCTCTCAGATAGTGGCCCACCAATTGCTTCTGGGCATCTCAAGCAGCAGATGAAGGCAAAATCTTCACTTGCTCTTCACCCCCTGCAAATGGCCTTTAGAGGCATCCTGCCTATCTCTCTCCAACCTGGAGGCAGTACTTAGGCTTCCATTCTAGCTGCCATTGACACGCCTGTCTTCCATGAACGTGTCTAAATGTGTTCTTCTAGCTATCCAGGTAAGTTGCTCTCATCTTTAGGTAGTAAATTCCACAGGCCAATGACTCTCATGTAAAAAAAACCTCACCCCTTTGTTGGACCAAACTCTTCTGTTCATCAGCTTCATAGAATGACTCCTGATTCTAGTATTCAACAACAGAGAAAGAGAAAGAGAAATCTCAATCCACCTTTCCCATACCATGCATGCTTTTATATACTTCAGTTTGCTAAGTATATTGACCCAGACGTTGCACCCTGGTTTCGCAAGGGAGGTGTTCCAGCCCCTTAATCATTCTGGTTGGCCTTATTTGCACTTTTTCCAGTTCCACAATATCCTTTCTGAGGTGTGGTGTTCAGAACTGGATGTAATGGCCACACGATAGATTTATAAGATGGTACAATGATGCTTGTTGACTTATTTTCTTTTCTCTTCTTAGGCTGTGTTCACACCTAAGGTTTAACCCAGCTTCAGTCCGCCTTCAGAGCGAGAGAACACATCAGCAAAGTGACCAGTAATTTTCTTTCCACGTTATCTATCCCAAAGGTAAATTTTCTGCGCTATCGAATACTGAAATAAAACAATTTGTCACTTTAGTTAGTTTGGTCTAGCACAGTGGTCACATGTCACATGTGATTCCTTGGCCCCTTGAGTGTGGCTCATCGAGATTAGGAGTACCCTAATTAAGTTAATAACAAGGTACCTGCCTATATAGTTTTAAGTTTTAAAAATCTGTCTCTCAAAAGAAATTTCAGTCTTTGTACTGTTGATATTTGGCTCTGTTGACTAATGATTTTGCTAACCACTGGTGCTGGACTCTTATCTAGGAATACCTGGTCTGATTCTGCACTCCTCCATAAAGCCAGCTGGGTGACCTTGGGCTAGTCACAGCTCTCTGCTGAACTTTCACACCCACCTACCTCACAGAGTGTTCTCTTGTGGGGAGAAGAATATAAAGCTTTGTCAGCTACTTTGAGTACCCTTAAATGGGTGAGAAAAGCAATAGGTGACCTTGAGCTAGTCACAGCTCTCTTCTGAGCTCTCACAGCCCCACCTACCTCACAGGGTGTCCTGTTGTGAAGAACAGAAAGCTTTATCAGCTGCTTTGAATCCCCTTAAATGGGGGAGAAAAGTGGGGTAGAAAAGCCAACTCTTCTTCTTCTTTGCTGATGCATTCTTTCACTCTGAAAGTGGACTGAAGCTGGATTAACCCTTAAGTGTGACCACAGTTTTAGTTATGTCGTGATGGCAAGTGGTCAAACCCACAAGACCCAAGATCACCTAGGGTTGCTCATGACCCAAGGAGGGCTCAAACAAAAGCTTCCCAAGGTCCTACTCTGCTACTTTATGACCCTATAGTATGCTGGCACTTGGAAGCGATCATAAACATGCTGTTGTTTCAATATATGCTTTTATTGTTTTAATATATTTGATTTTAAGTGTTGTTACCCGCCCTGAGACTTTTGGGTACAGGATTGGAGGGAGGGAGGGAGGGACGGACGGACGGATGGACGGATAAATAAATAAATAAATAAATAAATAAATAAACAAATAAATAAATAAATAAATAAATAAATAAATAAATAAATAAATAAATAAATAAATATGATGAAAGAGAAACTCTCCTGTGCTCTGAATGAATAAATAAACAAATGTATGTGTTTTTACTGACTGAAGGAAAGAGGCAGGAACAAGATCACAACACTGCAAGGAACAGGTTGTGTCTCTGATCTCAGCCAAGTGGAATGCAACTGTTACCAATGGTGAGCCTCATAAAGGACAACCCTGCCCAGATTCCAACTCAGTGACCACAATGCCAAGCTCTGGATTTGTGCACCTCTCGGGTCCCCAGTGGCGGTTGTGCAACCGGCATGACGAATGAGATATTGAAACAGATGGAGAAACTTCTGCAGAACAGGGTGGAGGGAAGAATCGGCGTTCTTCAGTGACAGTGTCCCGAATAGGAGGAAACGCAGAGAAGTGACTTAACTGCCCACAACCTAGCTTGTGTTGTGTGCGGGAGGGGTCAGAGGTGGCTGAAGCTGTTGGCTTTGAGGTTGGGGAAAAGGAGATGTCAGCCTACCCGGGATGACTGATACACTGAGATATTGCTGAGGCATCAAACTTCATTGTTTGTTTCGTGCCGTTAACAATGTTGGCTGGGATGGAGAGAAGGTGTCGTTCTTATCTACAAGTGATGGTCATTGTATCCAAGATGAGGAGGAGGAAGAGGAGGAAGAGGAGGAGATGAGTTGGCTTTTCTACCCTGCTTTTCTAATCCATTTAAGGAAACTCAAAGCGGCTGACGAAGCTTTCTGTTCTCCCCACAACAGAACACCCCTTTGGGCACCTCTGGGCAGCTTTCTGGGCAGAGATACAGACGTGGTTTGCCATTGCCTACTTCCAGGGAGAGGCTGGGGATCAAACCGACAACCCTCTGCTTTCCAGGCACTTTGCTCTATCACTTGAGCTAGAAAAGGCCCCACGGCTTTCCGTGGTATAAAACACAGGAATTTGGGCAGCGTGTGCAATACCTGCTAAAATCTTGTCTTCTGAACAATATTTAAACGCAAGGGCCCTGACCTCCTTTTTCGTAGAGTAAATCCATACATTACGTATCGTGGATGCTCTGAGCCCACATTTAATCATATAGCATGTAGCAGAGGATAACGTAAACGAAAGAAACAGATCCCTGCCTGGGGAGATTACAGTATAAATATGTATGTTGCATTTAAGTTTCACCTCAGTCATTCACGGAATATGTGAGTTGGTAAACGGACTGACTGCATTTACTGAATGAAGATGGAGAACCAGCCTGGGCATGCTCAGGTGCATGGGTCCTGTGCGCAGCAAAGATCCTGGCGATTTGACAGTGTAAACAAATTGTGCCATTGCAGGGGCCAAGCCAAGCTTAGGAAGGCTCAGCCCTGTGTCACAGGAACCAAATCAGAAGGAAATGAAACTTGACAAGCCGATGAAGATGTGATTCTGTTTCGGCTGTGACAGATACTGGAAAGATCCCTTCCTCTTTTTAGCAACTCCTGTAGGACCTGCCCGGCTAGTCTAAAGTCTGTGGTGTGAATCAGTTTACTGTTAATCTGAATTCCCTGCCAGCAATCCCTGCCAGCGCAAGATCAGGCGAATCAGCCTCGATTTCCCTTTGATCCTAGCAATGGCTGATGACATTCCCTAAGGAAACTTTTGGATTACCTTGGTTTTGCAGTAAGGAACTGCTCCCAATTGCTCCAAAGTAGGAATATGCATGAATACTCGTAGGCGTTTGAAATCCGACAGAACGTGCCAAATTTTGACATTTGAATCTGAATCAAATGTCCCGAAATTCGAATTTAAACATTCAAATCGAATTTCAAATTTCAGATCTATTTGTTTGAATTATGCAGACATTTGTATTCACAGGTTCGTACACGATGTGTACTTGAAGATCCGCATCTTTCCCGCATCTGTACACGTTTGTAGGATCCATACGGGATGAAATTGGGTTGCAAACGGGATAACTACGGGATGCATACGGACATGTACAGGTGTGTACAGATGTGGGGAAGATGCATACGTGCGCATACAAATGCTGTCGACATTCGTATGTGCAGATTCTAATCAAAAATTCAAATGAATCAAATCTTGTTAAATTTGAATTTAAAAGATTCAAATAAAATTGAATTTTTGGGTATTTGATTTGATTTGAATAGAGGGTCAAAAAAACATTCATGCACTTCTCTACTCCACAGTCCAGGGTTGGATGGTGGCAGCGACTCTGCACCCTGAATGTTTTGCAAAAGTTTTTTCCTCCCTCTACACCACTTTGCTGAACTTTCCTACCACCAAAATCTCCTAGGCTGTGGTCACACCTAGGCCGCATCCCCATTACAAGCTTATATCGGTTTCAAACCGTTTCCAATCCTGACAGACCCCACGTCACTTTGGCTTAACACGCTTTCCGTGTGTTAAATTGCCCCAAAGCATTGTAAATGTTAACCCTCATTTCAACAGGTCTCACTCCGGATCGTGCACTTGATAAGTGTTACATTTTTTACTGTGGGGACCCTACCATTTTAAGGGATAAGAATCCATGTTTAGGGTTTCCCTCTCCCAATAGCTTGCTTCCAAAGACAGTGATTTCAGTGTAAAAATCCAACCTTCACAGCAGCCGCTACACTATAGCGATCGAACCACTTCGCACCTGATAACAATGTTGCAGTTTTGCGTAATTCTAGCTCTTTGGAGTTCTGACCTTTAAAGGGGAAAGCAAAGCAGGGCAGGTTCTGAGAGATGTATGAATGTTTAAAGCCCCCTTGCTTGAGTTGCCACGGCTGCTGTGTGCCCTGGGCAATGGGGAGAATCGCTGGCTGCCTGCTGCCGGTTTTCCTCCATCCAGGCAAGCGGCAGCCACCCAGCCAGGCTCGGTGAAGGGGTCTGTTATGGAAGAGGGCAGGGCAGCCCCAAAAAGTGGCTTTAAAAAAGTAGCCACTTGAGTCACGTACGCCACCTATGATCCTCAGAATCCCGATCGAACACAATTAAGTTTAAAGTAATGGGAACAGGCAAATTCGCGTTTGCATCCGGTTCTATTATTTCGGTTTAGGGAAACCAAATTAAGCTTATAATGGGGATGTGGCCCTAATGTTTAATCCAGCTTCAGTCCGCTTTCAGAGTGAGAGAGAACACATTAGCAAAGTGACCAGCAATTTTTTTCCACGTTATCTATCTCTCTGAGTGAAAGAAAACAGCTGGTCACTTTGCTGATGTATTCTCTCACTCTGAAAGTGGACTGAAGCTGGATTAAACCTTAAGTGTGACCACAGCCCAAGTGTCCCAGAAACCAGAAAGCCTGGGCCCTTATTCCAGATTGTATCCTGGAATAGGAACATAAGTGAGCATAAGACGAGCCCTGCTGGATCAGACCGCAGCCCGTCTAGTCCCGTATCCTGTCTCACATGAGTGACCTACCAATAGCTTCAGACCATTCTCAAGTGGGAGACAAAGGCAAACTGGTCTCAACTGGTCTTAACTCCCTGCAAAGGGACTTTAGAGGCACCCTGGCTGTCTTTCCAACCTAGGCATCCACTGATACACCCGTCCTCCATGTATTTGAGTAGAAGTCATCAAAGGTGCCCTCTGCCACTCAGGTTTCACTCCCTGACTGTGCCCACTCCGCCACTGGGAAACAATCCTTGTCCTGGGCATGATCTGCTTGTGCCAGCCCTCTTTAGGGCAATCACCCTCATTATGAGTGCCAGTCACTAGGCGTTTTCGCACTCGCATTTTTAGTGCATCGTGTACTAAGCCCGGTATACTCCAGCTACAGGAGGACCGTGCGCATTTCTGGCCGGTGAGGAATGTAAATGGTTCTCCTGCACCTGGAGAGCATTGGCCTGCACCTCCTCCTGGTACACCCAGAGTCTGACCCCCTGGCTGCCACAATTGGCCACCACCGGCCACATCATGCATTCTGTGGCCAATCCAGGGGGGGGGGAGATTGATCTGACCCGGTGGCATGCCTTGCGACCCCTAGATCGTGCCCCCCCATGCCACCCTCTCGCCACAGCATCTCCCAGGGGAAATGCCTGGGTCACCCCCTGCCAGCCTCCCTCCCTCCTCTCGGTGATAGCGGGGCTTTTCCAAGCGAGGACTCCGCCTGCCAGCTAGAGCATCACAGAATGTGTGGCATGGCCGACAGCAGCCGATCGCGGCAGCCAGGGCACGGGACTCCCCCAGAGAGCCAAAGGGGAAGAGCGAAGGCTCTTGCTGCCAGATGCTTGTGGTAAGTCCGGGGCGAGGTTGTTATCTGTTATCTGCAATCGGGACAGCTCTGGTGAGGGTGGGGACACTTCTAGGCTGTATCCTTCCAGTGAGAGTGCATATGCTCTTCACCAGAGCTGTCCTGATTTCATGCCGGAGGCCGTAGTGCAAATAGGCCCACTGAATGCACTTGGCAGCAGCAGATCTCCTTTGCTGGGGCAGGGAACAGACATCCACCACCAATCAATGCTACAGTTCTAACCCACATCGCAGAGCTTCCGTTGAAAGAAGGGTTCGTCTAGATGGCCTCAAGGGTTCCTCCAACTCTTAGGATTTTTAAGGATCTTTTCAGGACTCGATGTGATTTATAATGATACCTGAGTGGCCTGCTTCTGCGTTTAGGCTGTTGCAATGCAGTCTGCCTTTCTGGCCTTGAAAAACAAAACATTAGAATCTCCTAGCCGACGCTACCTCCCCGTGAAGGTGTCCTGGAAAACCCAGCCTTACAAATGGAGAATCCTCATTCTAGTGTGTCTCTCAAACAGGATTCTGCTTTCACGAGCAACCGGTTCGCCTTTCTCGAGGCTCTGCAAGTCTGCTTGCTTTTCAAACTAGCAGATTGTGTGGTATTCCTGCTTTGGCATTCCCCCTTCGCCAGGAATTAAACACAGATGCCAAACGGCGCTCCATATTGTTGCCTGGTTGTGGTCAGCAGCAGACCCTTCTAGCTTTTGCAGGATGAGCGAGCAGTCCATCTGTGACCTTAGGCCCGGAGCAAAAGGCCCCTCAGTGGGAGCTGTTCTTGGAAAACCCGCCCTCTGCAAATTTGGAGAGGTGCCGGAAGCCTTCCTTTATCACGGGCAGCAGGAAACGTGACCTGCTGCTCCTTCCTGATCCATCTGCCAAGTGCCCAAGACGAGGCTTGTTGCATGGCGCCCAGGGAGTTTGGAAGGAAGTTATTGACACTTCCTTCCCTACAGGTGTCAAACATATTCTGACAGAAGGAGGCTTGTCTGGAAGCTTTACGTGCCTTGCCTGGCAGGGGAAGGAGCTGGCCTGCAGGCCTGGAGAATGGCAACAGCAGAACAGTGTTTTCCAAACACTTTGGGGATGTGGACAAATGCATTTTTTGCATTCGTATCCAATTCGATTCGAAACTCGAAAATCCGGATTTTTGAAAATCTGATTCAAATCTGATTCAAATCCAGATTCAAATCCAGATCTGATTCAAATCCAGATCCGTATTTTCGGAAATCCAATTCGAATAGAATGATACGGATGTCAGGAACGGGCCGAAAATGGGTTGCGTACGGGATAACTACAGGATGCATACGGACGCATACGGGCGCGTACGGATATGTACGGATGTGGGGAAGATGCATACGTGCGCATACAAATGTTATCGACATTCGTATGTGCTGATTCGAATAAAAAAACCCAAACGAATAGATTTGAATTTGGTAAAAACGAATCAAATCTGGTTAAATTTGAATTTAACAGATTCAAATCGAATCGGATTTTTGGGTATTCGATTCGATTCGAATAGAATGCCAACAAAACATTTGTGCACATGCCTAGTTTCCTCTATCCCTGAGCTACAACCATTTCCAAATTTGAGCACAGAAGGCCCAAAGTTCGATCCCTGGTGTCTCCCTGAAAGGAAGGAAACTGGATCCTTATTGTTGCTAAGAAAATGGCGTGGATACGTCTATCTGCTCCCTAGGAGCTGAGCTCAGTGCGAAGGTTTCTTTACCTTTTATGTGCTAGCTGTTGAATCCTGTCGATCGGATTCCTGCTCTACACACACAGATGTTAGTAGCTATTACTGCAGCGCCTTGAAAGGGCTCCTGTTACTGCTTTAAGCGGCCTTTCTCGTGGGGTTGTTCTTTAAATGAACAACACGCAGTTAATTCAAAAGCAATTCACTGTTAACTCAGCAGAGTGCGAAGACAGTTAAGGCAGCAAGATGGGGAAATGAAGGGGGTTTCTCTGCACTTTAAAGGGCTGCGGGGTAGAAGAGGTTTTCCCAGGCACCGTCAGGAGCAGCTGCTGTTCCACGAGTCTGTTAGAGCATCATGTGCAATTGTGAAACAAGGAAGGAGGGAAGGAAGGAAGGAAAGAGGGAGGGAGGAAGAGGGAAGGAAGGAAGGAAGGAAGGAAGGAGGGGAGGGAGGGAGGCAGGGAGGCAGGGAGGGTGGGAGGGGAAGGAAGCAAGGAAGCAAAGAGGGGGAGGGAGGGAGGGGGAGGGGGAGGGAAGGTGGGAAGGAGGAAAGGGAGGAAAGAGGGAGGAAAGAGGGAGGGAGGGAGGGAAGGAAGGAAGGAAGAGAGGGAGGGTGGGGAGGGGAGGGGAGGGGAAGGTGGGAAGGAAGGAGAGAGGGGAGGGAGGCAGGGAGGGTGGGAGGGTGGGAGGGGAAGGAAGCAAGGAAGCAAAGGGGAGGGAGAAGGGGAAGTGGAGGGAAGGTGGGAAGGAGGAAAGGGAGGAAAGAGGGAAGAAAGAGGGAGGGGAGGGAGGGAAGGAAGGAAGAGAGGGAGGCTGGGGAGGGGAGGGTGTGGGAAGATTGTAAGGAAGCAAAGAGAGAGGGGAGGGAGGGGAGGGAGGGAAGGAGGGAGGGGGAGGGAGGGAAGGAAGGAAGAGAGGGAGGCTGGGGAGGGGAGGGTGTGGGAAGGTGGGAAGGTGGGAAGAAAGGAAGGAGGGAGGGAAGGGAGGGAGGGAGGGAGGGAAGAAGAGAAGGAGACTGGGGAGGGGAGGGTGAGGGTGAGGGAAGGTGGGAAGGAAGGAAGGAGGGAGGGAAGGGAGGGTGGGAGGGAAGGGAAGGGAGGGAAGAAGAGAAGGAGACTGGGGAGGGGAGGGTGAGGGTGAGGGAAGGTGGGAAGGAAGGAAGGAGAGAGGGGAGGGGAGGGAGGGAAGGGAGGGAGGGAGGGAAGGGAAGGTGGGAAGGAAGGAGGGAGGGGGAGGGGGAGGGAAGGAGGGAAGGAAAACGTAGGGTGCTACAAAGATAAAAAGGTCAAGAATGTAACTGCTGAGACCAAGGATTTTATGCAAAAAGTGAAGTCCACCTTAGGCCGCCGTTACAACTTGTCATTTAAATCCGCTTAAGGAAGGCAGTTGTATCCAAGCCATTTTCGGCCTGGAATGGCTTGGTTCCACCTTCCTGTGGTAGCTGGACAGAGGGGCGAGGAGTGAAGGGCGGCAGCATCTTGGGGGTGACAGTGGGGTTTGCTTGTGGTGGTGTCATGGCAGCAGTGGGCAGCGGGGTCAGTGGGCCGAGGGAGTCTGGTTCTGAGGTACTTTAGATCTGAGGGGGAGGAAGGGAGAAGACAAAACCCCACACCCACAAGGTATGGAAGCCACGGGGGGGGGGGGGGATATTCTCTGCAATCTCCCTCCCCCCTCCCTTCAAGTTGAAAAGGGATTAAAACTTTAATCCTTCCTGTATTAGCCTGAATAAAGGAAAACCAGGACAGAGGGAGGAAAATCCTGGAGGAAAAGGCTCAGCGTTTAAGGATGTAACCAAACTGGCTGGAATTTGGGCTGAAGCAAGATGAGTTTTGTTTTCACTGCCTTAGCATCCTAGTTGTAGGGATTCCTCTTGATAGGCTTGCTCACCTGTCACTACCTTGAAGTACTCAGATCCTGCTTTGGTGATGGGGGAGGGAGATGAAAGAAAAGGATCCATTGAGGTCACTCTTTTGGAAAGAACTGTGTGATGATAAGAACTAAGGAAGACTCCATCTGGTCCAGCATCCTGGCCCACACAGTGGCCCACCAGTCGCCCCTGGGCATCCCAAGCAGAAGATAAAGACAAAACCTTCACTTGCTCTCGACTCCCTGCAAATGGCCTTTAAAGGCATCCCGCCTGGAAAAGAAAAAGAAGAAGAGTTGGCTTTTCTACCCTGCTTTTCTCACCCATTTAAGGTGACTCAAAGCGGCTGACAAAGCTTCCCATTCTTCTCCCCACAACAAAACACCCAGTGAGGTTGGTGGGGCTGTGAGAGCTCAGAAGAGAGCTGTGATTAGCCCAAGGTCACCCAGCTGGCTTCATGGGGGAAGGCGGAATCGAACCCAGTATTCCCAGACAAGAGTCCGGCTCCCTAACAACTAGACCAAATTGGCTCACTAAAGGTACTTTGGCATCTATTCTAGTAGCCATTGATGCACCTGTCCTCCATGGATTTGTCTATAGGAATACAAGAGGAACCCTGCTGGATCAGGCCACAGCAGATCTAATCTAGCATCCCATCTCACACAGTGGCCCATTAATTGCTTCTAGGGAGATGCTTCTTAGGAGATGAACGAACAAACAAACAGACACTTCTCTTGAGGTTTTGCTGTTGAATTAACAAAAATACTATCTATCCATCAATTTACTCTCTTTCCAACTTACCTTTCATCCACCCTCCACGCCCCCCCCCCATAATTAAACCATCCTTTTGGCTATCATAGTGAATGGTGTGCTATACCATCTAAAGGAATCCCTCTCAGGACAAAATTCCATAAAATCAGGGGCCATTGCAGAAAAGGCCCTGCTGCCCCTAGTTTCCTTACTTTGCATTGCATCTATGCTGTGATGCTAGCACGGTGTTTAAAATTAACAGGCCCCACAATCACAGCCTGCCTGTTTCCCCTCAACACACACGGTCAATTGTAAGAGCAAACTGTGAAGTTGTACAGAGCAGAAGAGAGCAACAGGGTGATGAGCTAATGCAACACAGCAGCTCCTTCTCTTTCCCTTTTGTCTGCTGCCCCACCCATCAGTTGGAAGATGCAAAAATAAAAATAAAAAATGTCCAAGAGATACGGCAAAGTAGTGATCAGGCAACACTTTGGAAAGAAGAACCAGCCTCTCTGCACTTTTGGGAGACACAAGAGCTGCTTGCATGGACATCCCTGCATAAAGAACCTTCTCTACGGGGTTTCTGCTGCTTTAGGGGCACCTCTTCTGAAAGGCATACCTCCAGCCGGCCTTTCCCACACATTTCTGAGCAGTTCCATTCTCTCCTTGGATCATTTAAACAAAACAAGATGAGTTATCTACTGTGTGTTGATATACCTTTACTAATTCCGCTCAAAACTTGGCTGCTTATTCTAGACGTGCATTAGTGCCATTTTACTAGCTTCGCCTGGCCAGGAACCCCCGTTTTGTTTACCTAGAATGTTCAGTAAATCAAACCTAAAGCAAAAGGCAACTCCTTAGTTCCAGAAGAATTCAGCATCTGGCCCATGGTTGCCCTAACTCAGGAAATGCACCTTTGAACTTGGGGTTGCATCCCCACATGCGTTAAGAGGGCCCCTGCTGCCCTATCCTGTCTCCATTTTTGTAGCGGCACCTCCAATGCAGGGAGGTTTCTTCCCGATCCTGCATGGTGGCACCATGAAATTGGTGCTTCCCTGCTCCAAAATGCTGATGAAGGGATGTGCACAGATCATAGAATCATAGAATCATAGAATGGTAGAGTTGGAGGGGACCTCCTGGGTCATCGAGTCCAACCCCCTGCTCAAGGCAGGATCTCCTAAACCATCTCAGACAGATGGCTGTCCAGTCTCTGAACATTCAACATTCAATCGAATTCAATCGAATGTGGGCATTCGAACTCAAACGGAATGTCTACACTTTCGAATTTAAACATTCCTTCGGATGATTAAAAACATTTGAATGCACAGATACGTATGTACAGATACAAATGTATAGATATGAATGTACACATACGTATCTGTGTGCACTTGTGTACGAAATGCGTACAGGTACGAATGACACGTATGAATGTCGTTGACATCTGTATCTTCAGATTCTAATCTAACATTCGAACGAATAGATTTGAATGCATTCGATTTGAATTGGATTCTGTTGCATTTGGATTCTAAACACTCAAATTGAATAGAATGGTTTGACATTGGATTTGAATTGGATTTGAATTTTTAAAAAACCATTTGTGCATATCCCTATGATGGAGGCACCTCCCCAACCTATTCAGAACAGAGCCACCTTTCCCAGAGGTCTGAAAGGATCCTGGATCTCTACAGTCTTAAATACTGTAATAAAAGAGTTTGGGAACGTTTCATTTTGGACTAAAACTACAGGAGGAATCAAACTGGGTCCCCTTCCTTGTTTTAGATTCGTTTTAAAGTCCTGATCTACTTCTGCATTCACATCTAAGTCTTAATCCAGCTTCAGTCCGCTTTTAAAATGAGAGAATGCACCAGCAAAATGACAAAATGATTTCATTTAGCATCATCTAACTCAGAAAATCCACCTTTGAGTTAGATAACACGGAAAGAAAATGACTCGTCTCTTTGCTGATGTTGTCTTCCGTTCTGAAGGTGGGCTGAGGCTGGATTAAAACTTGGAGCACTAGTCAACTTTGGCTATTCCCTCCCCCTGCATCCAAAATCTTACCAAGTCCAGTTCTCCTCTGGGCGCCGCCATTTTAGCTGTGGTGCCTTCCTTGACTGCACATGGTTCAGGGAGGATTTAATGCTTTCAGAGTGGTTATGTTACGGGATACGTATCGGATACATATGTGTTCATATTGGATATTTGTACAAATTTGCATGAATACAAATTTGTATTGAATAGAATTGTACCACATTTGAAGGGGATCTATTAGAACGAATACGAATTTTCTCATGTTTGATTTGATACAAATTAAATGCAAAAAACCCCATTCATGTACAGACCTAAGATCAGGGTTAGCTGATGCATGGATAATCCATTGTGCCCAGTGAGGTAAGGTATCCTTTGGTTTTGAATAGAGCTATTAAAAATTCCTCTTGGCTGCCCTAATGTCCGCCCCATCAGTCCCAAAGGAAGGGGAGAAAGAGGCAATCAGTCTTCGAAGAAATTTTCTATGTGACCTTAAGAAGGAGTCCAAAGACTCCCAAACAAATGGGAAAGTAAATGCACCGTTGGTGTGGTTGGGCAAGCATATCATACCAGACTACAAACAGGAAGATAAAGGCAAACAACATCAAATGCCCAACATGAGGAGAGACATCCATGAGGCACCATGTCAGGCATGGAGACCTCCTAATCCTTCCACCAAAAGCGGGTGAGATCAGGATGAAATGCTACCAGGACACCCCCTCTGAAGGAGTCAACATGGGAGGTGGGATCACGCCTTCAGCCTATGCTGACTCTTTGGCTACCTCCAGATGATTGTCAGATTTCCTCCTTCCACAGTTACCACCTCCTAGCTCAGCGGTTCTCAACCTTCCTAATGCCTCGACCCCTTAATGGAGTTCCTCATGTTGTGGAGACCCCCAACCATGGGAGTGGAGCAGCTGGAAGGTGGGAGAGAAGGGCAGCAGGAGACTCGTCGCGACCCCTCTGAAAGGGTAATTCGACCCCCAGGTTGAGAACCACTGTACCTAGCTAGACAGAACTGAGGCTGGTGCTGTCTTCACCATTTTATTGATGGTTGCACTCAACCTTTGACCTTCCCAAATGTCCGGGCATTTGACCTTCCCAAATCCTGCCTTCCCGTGGCAATGTCTGCAGCACCTTCTGCTGCATGCTCAGCTGTCACCGTGGAAATTGCGACATGATGTACATTTGTGTGGCTGCAGACACACCACCTTGGTCCTCCCACCCTCACACAATGTCTGCACCAGAAGAAAGTGCAAATGCTATATCCAGGGAGCTTCCCAGGGGCTCCCCACCCAGCTTTGGAATATTAGGGATGCTCCAGGACACTCTGGGGCACTTTGGGGCAAAGGCAGTGTGTGGACAGAACATTCAGGAGTTTAGATCCCTAGCACTGTGCTAGATCCCCCATAACAGTGGGATATTGCCTCCACATCCTGGGACTATATTAGGAATGTCACCATTGTGTCTGGCATTCCCAATATATATTCTGGGAGAATCGTGAGATTTAGTCCACATCCGAAGGCAACCCGAATCCTTGAAGGCATCATGCACCAATGCCTTGTAGTAAAAGGCCTGATTCCACACTCCTCCACAAAGCCAGCTGGATGACCTTGGGCTAGTCACAGCTCTCTTCTGAGCTCGCACAGCCCCATCTGCCTCACAGGGTGTTTGTTGTGGGGAGAAGAACAGAAGCTTTGTCAGCTGCTTTGAGTCCCCTTAAAGGATGAGAAGAGTGGGGTATAAAAGCCAAATCTCCTCCTCCTCCTCCTCCTCCTCCTCCTTCTCTGCCTGCTGATTGAGTTATCTGGGCATAATTTTTCAGCTAGGTAGAGCCACTATGATGAAAGTGCTCAGGAGGACGGATCCTCTCAATATCTGCAAAATGACATCATTTTAATGGAAGATGTTTTCCCTCTAGTTTTTACTGATGAACTCAGCTTTGCCACAGGCAACCTGGAAGAAAAGCTCTTAATCCATCCAGGATATAGTGCAGGATGGGGCAGTTTCCCCCCCTTTTTTTTTCTTGGATACCTCCCAGGACAAGAAAAGTCAATGCAAACGAACCCTGGGCTGTGTACAAACAAAACCTGTGCCGAGCTGCAAGTTGGCTTTCGAATTGCATTCATTGTGTTCTGTCAAAGCAAGCAATTTTCTTTCCAAGGGAAAGCGGTTCTGTCGCTTTGCAAAAGAAATTCCCTTCCCTTCTCTGCCTAGTAGCTGCGTTTGGCGGCCGCCTGACCAGCACTCCTTTTCTCTTCCTTTCCCTAGAGGAGCCTTGCAAATAACTGTTAATTAATTGCCATTTATAAACTCAGTGAGACAAAACAAAACAAAACAAAATGGGGAGGTGAAAAACAAACAGTTACATCAAACTAAATACCTAGATCACTTTAGCAGTTAAGAGGCAGTGGTTAAGAAATATATGCAGGGGACGGGACTGATGACTGAACCCGTCTTTGAAGCTCTTTTGAAGAGTACGCCCATCATTTGCAGATGGCAGGAACCTGTTGCCCTGAGGCAAAAAGAAGAAGAAGAAAGAAAGAAAGAAAGAAAGAAAGAAAGAAAGAAAGAAAGAAAGAAAGAAAGAAAGAAAGAAAGAAAGAAAGAAAGAAAGAAAGAAAGAAAAGGCTGGATTTGACTCCCCCCCCCCTCCAACATAAGCTTGATGCATGACGGATTTGACTGTATGCACAGCTAGACCCTCAGGGCCTTTTTGCCGTTGGCCCCCCAGGACAGCCACGGGCATTCTAGCAAGTGTGCATGCCAACTTCTTTTCTATGCCCTTTCTAAGTACCTCCAGCATACACTGCAGGTTGTCTCTCATTGGTAGTACCCAAATTAGCAGGATAAAACCCACTGTTAGAGAATAAAACACTGTTTGCCTGCTGTGAATCCATGCCACGCCGTCTGGACTTTAGTTGCCTCCCGGCAGCTTTCTCAGAGAGAGCTGCGATACTTCCGTGGCGTGCACAGTGAGGCGCATGCAACGTGGGATAGGGAAGCCAATGGGAGCTGAACTGCAGGCTCAGCTCTCGTTTGCTGTTCTCGCCATCCTGTCTGGATTGGCAGGAACATTCGAATTTACCTGATACTGCAGAGCTAATGATGGTTGTGCAGTAGGTAAATTTGAAGTAGTGGCAGCATAATGCAACACCAATATTGCTCAGCCTGTGCATTGGAATGCACAATATCTGTAAGTCTGGACACACACCTCTCCTCTCTCTCTCTCTGACACACTCGCATGCATGCATGCATGAACGAATGCATGCACACACACACACACACTTTTCTTGTTGACAAGACTTTTGCTTTGATCAAACATTAACATTTTCATTAATGCGTTTTTGCCCATGAGAAAGCAAAAGAAGTGCAAAAACAAACATGAAAATGTTTTTTTTTTGCATTTGATTCCACCCTGAATCCACTTTGAATCCACTCTCAATCCATGTTGAATGCACTCTGGATCCATTGCAGATGTGACTTGGTGCAGCCACTTCCCCACTTCCCAGTTCACAAATGTCAATGTAAGGATGTTGTAACATTCAATACGTATACAAAAGTCCAAATTCGTCTGAATATTCATGACATCCCTACCTGAAAACTTTGGGGTTTTTTATTATTATTATTATATTTTTCAATGACGAAATGAACATCATTTTGGTGGTAAAACACACAAATTATCTTTGGGTGCATCCCCATGGGCACTTTAATCAGAATTCAATTTGAATTCGGGAAGGACTGTCCCCATGACTTCTGTAATGAACCTGAATGTGGCATCCAGGCATCCCGATGCAATTCCTTATTGAATGATTTTATGAGGACTATCCTGCCTAAATCTGGAGGGAAAAAAGTCATGATGAAAACAGGACTGACTCCCCTTTTTGGAGCCGAGTCCGCTTATTTTCCCCCACATGGGGACCATACTGGGCTATTGGGGTGGAGGTCTAACCTTCTTGCTAATGGCAGCCAGCTGTGGGTGGTTTTTTTACAGATGCAAAGCTCCCCTCCTCCCTTGCTAGGCTTGGAACGCTAGAGCCCTGTTTGAAAAAGGCAGAAAGGGGGGAGAGCTGTTTGCCTTTTAAAAGGTCTTTTAAAACATTTTCGCTGGAAACATTTGGTATCTTTTTGAAAAGATACATGTGAGAAGCTTTGCAATGCTTTTAAATACTTTAAATACTTTGAAATGCTTTGTAAGGATACATTTTATCATGTTGGGTTTGAACCTTCGCTGATCTGCTTGAGCGCACATTTGCCAGTAATCTCAAAAGGGAGAGGTGTGAAATAGAAAGTAATTTTAAAACTGCCTTCAGGTTTGCTGCCTTTATTGCAGGCAGGGTTTGGACTGGGTGGGGGGGGAGGAATTTAAAAGTCCTTTTTTTATGTTTAAAAATAGTCCCAAAAATAGTCCAAGCAGGACTAAACCAGGACTAAAAAGATTGCATGGGGATGGCTATATTCAGATTAATTTACAGGAACTCTATTCAGATTAAAAATAGTCCGTCCCCCCCAAAATAGACCAAACAGGACTAAATCGGAACTAAAAAACCTGCATGGGTTTGCACCCTTTGTGTATAATTCTACTCTGGAAATAATAAAGCAGACCTACAAAAGAAAAGAGCGATAGAGCAAGTATCTTAGCATCTCTCTATGCTTTCAATAATGGTGCATAAATCTGAACTCTGCATCCTGAAGTCTGGTTGAAATCTTGGCCCTTTTGCAGCTTAGCTTTGTGTTCTCTACAGAGTGGCGCTCCACAGTACTACTTACACAGTGGACATTTATAAAAGTAACAAGCCTCTTCCCTTCCCTTCTCTTTTTGAAGGGCTTGTTTGGCCCCCTAATTGAGCTAGCTGTATTGAATTTTATCTGCTTATTACAGTCATGCCAGCAGAGAGGCTACGGAGGTTAAATTGACTTGGCCGATTCACAGAGAAGGAAAGGTAGATCTGTGAAAATCCATCCTGGGATTTGGAAGACAGGTTGGTTTTGCTTTGCTTTTCGTGGGAAATAAAGTTGTCACCATCAGCAAGGATTCCTATATGCACACACACTCTGAATTTGTGTCTGCGACCAGCCCGGAGGTGTTGGATGTTTCATAGATTGGAAATAGGAAGGTCACCTGGGCTGAGGCAGACTGCTGCTCTATCCAGCTGCCTCCAAGTGATGAACAAAAGAGAAACCCTCACAAAAGAAGCAGCCCTGCTGGATCAGGCCACAGCCCATCTAGTCCAGTATCCTGTCCCACCCAGTGTCCCACCAATTGCTCCTGGGCATCTCAAGCAGAAGACAAAGGCAAAACCTTCACCTTAGGGACAGGCATGGATATTCAAAATATTTGTTATTCATATGAATTCATATGGATTCAAACATTTGTATATGAATCAAATGTCCAGGCATCCAGATTTCCGAATTTGAACAAATATTTATTTATTTATTTATTTATTTATTTATTTATTTATTTATTTATTTATTTATTTATTTATTTATTTATTTTCATTTCTATCCCGCCCCATACCCGAAGGTCTCTGGGCGGGTAACAATAGGTTAAAATAGATTCAAACAAGATACAAATTAAGAACAGATACAGATTAAAATGAAATACAGATAAAACAAGATGCACACTTAAAAACACCTTAAAATTCAACAAATTTAAAACCGTGCACTCCGTAGTGCATTAAAATGATGTCATTATAACTGGGGAGGGAGAATAAATCCTTAGCCAAAGGCCAAGGCAAACAGGTATGTCTTTACGGCCCTCCTAAATAAATACAAGGGGGGGCACGGCACACCTCGAGGGGGAGGCCATTCCACAATCTTGGGGCCACCGCTGAAAAAGCTCTCTCCCGGGTGCCCACCAACCTCACTACAGAAGATGGCGGGACAACCAGGAGGGCCTCATTATTGGATCTTAAGGCATGGGCAGGTCGGTATGGGAGAAGGCGTTCCGTGGTAGGTGCAAATTCATGCAGGCAATTGGAGGAGCTGTGGCTGGAATCCCCTGATGTCATTTCCTGCCTGGACAGGAAAAGGAGTCCTTTGATCCCACATGGATGGAGGACTCCATGTGCTCATGGCAGCAGCTTGGTGCTGCTGCTGGTTTCGGCTGCTGCTGGCTGCTGGAGGAGGCTGCGAAGCGAGAAGGTTGGGGGGGGGAGCGGCGGGAGAGAGGGGCAGCCCCTGAGCAGGGCAGGGGGCTCTAGGACGGGCCAGCAGGTGAAGTAGATGGCTGGAGGAAGTGATCACTATACAAATACACATGGATGTATTTGCATCAAACTGAATGCCCGAACATTCATTTTTTTCATCATTTGGGTATATCTGAATTTTCAAAGATTTGATTTGTAACTATTTGAATTTGAAAATTGCATTCGTGCACACTTCTGCTTCACCTGCTCTCCACTCCTTGCAAATGACCTTGAGAGATATCCTGTGTGTTCCTCCAACCTGGAGATGGTACCTAGGCATCCATTCTAGCAGCTATTGGTAGACTAGTCCTCCAAAAAACAAGAAATGTGTACACATCCCAAAGATGGAAGGCAAAATCCTAGTGGCACAAAACAGCCTTCTCCAAAGGTTTCTCACAGAAGAGAAACCTGGCAGCTCATACCTTCACGGCAGAGGTATGGTGGGGATGCCCTATGGATGGACATAGGCTCTTGCCCCATGAAACAGCCCTTCTTCCACACAGACCAGCAGCATCTTCTTTCTCTGCCATTGTCCAGACGCCTTTCTGCACTTAGCTGATTAGGCTGCCATGAACTAAGGCTGGTAAACTTCAGGTACAGGTGGACCATTCACATTTGCTGGGAGGAAAGCTTCCCCAAAGTGTCCATTACTGGCTATAGATGTGAATGGTCCTCCCATTTACCTGCCCATGCCACTGTGCCTGAAGCTGGAAGTTCCATCTCCTCGCTGCCACGATTGTCCAGTCCAACGCGTGTCTGAATGTCAGTCTTCGAATGTGCCAACGTTCTGTTTGAGTTTGAATGTCTGAATGCGGCCAAATTCATATGAATTTCAAATGTTATGAATATTCATGCCTATCCCTACTTGTTAGGCTCTGAATGGCTTGAGCCCTAAATCTCTAAAGGAGCAAATTCTTTCATATCATCCTGCCTGAGAGCCTTTGCACATCTTCACCTGACTGGAAGGTTGGCTCGCCCTTAGGATGTCCTGGGCACTTTGTGACACCCAGTGCATCTGAAATTAACCAGAACTTCCCCTAGTTCCGGGTAAGTGCAACATCTCTGCTCGCCAAAATCTTGCGGCAGCAATGGGAATCCATAGCACTGTTGCCACAGGAACTGGGCAACGCAGTGTGCAACCATGGCTGCACCACCCCATTCCACATTCCGTTCACCTGGAGCACGCAGGGAAAGGCAGCACAACTACTAACCATGCCCCAGTTCCTTTAAAGGACTTCCATGTGTTGTAAGAAGATCATAAGTATCACCACATGCAGGCTGGGAAGTTTAAAATCCAGATTAGCTTTAGTTCCACGGAGACCCAGTGGATTATGAGGCTCCTTGATCCGGATTACCAGAAAGAGCCTAAGGTCAGGAAAAGGGCTTTCCAGTTGTGGCCCCTTTCCACTTTCTGCTGAAATCAGAGACGTTTTCGCACGGGGCTGAACGGGACGCGTGGGAGACAGCTGCGGACACGGCATCCGCATTGCCCGAGCGCGGCTTGCGCTCCGACGTGTCCGCAGCTGTCTTTCTCGCGTTCGAAATGTAGAGCACTTTAAAGTGCTCTACATGCGTTCGAACACGGACGAGCCGCCCGCAGGCGTTCGGGAGGAGAAGCGTTCGCGCCTGCTTCTGTCTCCCGAACAGCTGCGGGCTCGCCTCCGACGCCGGCGCGGCTTCAACAATCAGCTGTTTGACAATCAGCTGATTGCCGATCTGCCTCCGCGGCTGTCTCCGCGCCCCTGGCCGGCCTTTGCCGGCTAAGACAGCTCCCGGCGCTTTGAGCATTCGCACACAGACGCGCCGGAACGCGTTTACACGCGTTCTGGCGTGTCTGTGTGTGAAAGGTGAAAGCGCCGGGAGCTGTCTTAAGCTTTCCGCCTGAACGCGTTCCGTTTGGAACGCGTTGCAGTGCGGAAATCCCTCAGCTCTCTCCCTGCTGCTATTTTAAAAACTCTGTAAAAACATATCTTGTGAAACACACAGAACCACACCTAAGGCTTAATCCAGCTTCAGTTTACCTTAAGCACGAGAGAACACATCAGCAAAGTGACTAGTAATTTTCTTTCCACATTATCTATCCCAAGCTGAAAGAAAGCAGCTTGTCACTTTGCTGATGTTCTCTTGCTCTGGAAGTAAGTGGACTGAATCTGGATTAAACCTTAAGTGAGACCACAGCCTTCGTTATGTCATGGTGGCAAGTGGTTAAACCCTCAAGACCCAAGATCACCTAGGGTTGCTCATGACCCTGGGGGGATTCAGATTCCCAAGGTCCTACTCTGTCACTCTATGACCTTCTAGTATGTTGGCTCTTGGAAGCGTTCATATGAGGAAAGACAAACTCTCCTGCGCCCAAATATGTGTTATGTTTATAGGTAACAAAAGATTCAAGATATATTGAGGGAGGAAGGGAAGGGAAGGGAAGGGGAGTCTGTGGCATGTTTATAGGGAAAAGGTTCAAGAGGAAGGAAGGAAGGAAGGAAGGAAGGGAGGAAGGAAGGAAGGAAGGAAGGAAGGAAGGAAGGGAAGGGAAGGGAAGGGGAGTCTGTGGCATGTTTATAGGGAAAAGGTTCAAGAGGAAGGAAGGAGGGAAGGAAGGAGGGAAGGAAGGAAGGAAGGAAGGAAGGAAGGAAGGAAGGGAAGGGAAGGGAAGGGAAGGGGAGTCTGTGGCATGTTTATAGGGAAAAGGTTCAAGAGGAAGGAAGGAAGGAAGGAAGGAAGGAAGGGAGGAAGGAAGGAAGGAAGGAAGGAAGGAAGGAAGGAAGGGAAGGGAAGGGAAGGGAAGGGGAGTCTGTGGCATGTTTATAGGGAAAAGGTTCAAGAGGAAGGAAGGAGGGAAGGAAGGAGGGGAGGAAGGAAGGAAGGAAGGAAGGAAGGAAGGGAAGGGAAGGGAAGGGAAGGGGAGTCTGTGGCATGTTTATAGGGAAAAGGTTCAAGAGGAAGGAAGGAGGGAAGGAGGGAGGGAGGGAGGAAGGGAAGGCAAGGCAAGGGAAGGGAAGGTAAGGGAAGGTAAGGGAAGGGAAGGGAGGAAGTCTGTGGCATGTTTATAGGGAAAAGGTTCAAGAGGAAGGAAGAAAGGAAGGAAGGAAGGAAGGAGGGAGGGAAGGCAAGGGAAGGCAAGGGAAGGGAAGGGGAGTCTGTGGCATGTTTATAGGGAAAAGGTTCAAGAGGAAGGAAGGAGGGAAGGAGGGAGGGAGGGAGGAAGGGAAGGGAAGGGAAGGGGAGTCTGTCGCATGTTTATAGGGAAAAGGTTCAAGAGGAATTAAGGAAGGAGGGAGGGAGGGAGGGAGGGAGGGAGGGAGGGGGGAAGGGAAGGGAAGGGAAGGGAAGGGAGGAAGTATGTGGTATGTTTATAGGGAAAAGATTCAAGAGGAAGGAAGGAAGGAAGGAGGGAGGGAGGGAGGAAGGGAAGGGAAGGGAAGGGAGGAAGTATGTGGTATGTTTATAGGGAAAAGATTCAAGAGGAAGGAAGGAAGGAGGGAGGAAGGAAGGGAAGGGAAGGGAAGGGAAGGGAGGAAGTCTGTGGCATGTTTATAGGGAAAAGGTTCAAGAGGAAGGAAGGAAGGAAGGAAGGAAGGAAGGAAGGAAGGAAGGAAGGAAGGAAGGAAGGAAGGAAGGAAGGAAGGAAGGAAGGAAGGGAAGGGAAGGGAAGGGAGGAAGTCTGTGGCATGTTTATAGGGAAAAGGTTCAAGAGGAAGGAAGGAAGGAAGGAAGGAAGGAAGGAAGGGAAGGGAAGGGAAGGGAGGAAGTATGTGGTATGTTTATAGGGAAAAGATTCAAGAGGAAGGAAGGAAGGAGGGAGGGAGGGAGGGAGGGAAGGGAAGGGAAGGGAGGAAGTCTGTGTTATGTTTATAGGGAAAAGATTCAAGATGAAGGAGGGAGGGAGGGAGAGGGGAAGATATGTCTAATGCTGTTTCCCCCCTTGATTTCTGTTTTAAAAATAAAAAAAAGCTGTTTCCGAAGACCTCCTTCTCCCCCGTGACCCTGCTCCCTGATGGGTTCTGATTTTCAAAGACGCTGGAGCCCCTCTGCCTGTAAGGATGAATTTGTTATTTGAAGCAACCTTGTTTGGTTTTTGCAAGATGTCAATACAAGGGGATCACATGCTGGCCAATTTTCTTCTTGTGGTTTTCCCCTCATGTCATAACCTCCCTGGTCTTCTCTCCAAACCCCACTGTTGTGACATTGGTGTTTGTGCGTGAGCAAAAGAGAAAACTCTGGAGAGAGTTCCGGGGGCAGTGGTGGTGGTGGGGAAGTGAATGTTGTTGGTGGGGAACGGTTCTGAGGGCTCTGCTGGATCAGGCCACAGCCCATCTAGTCCAGCATCCTATTACACAACAGTAACCCAACAATTGCCCATGGGCACCTCAAGCAGAGACCAGAGCAAACCTTCTCTTGCTCTCAAATCCCAGCAAATGGCCCTAGAAGCATCCTGCTTTCCCCCCCAACCATAGGATGTACTTAGGCATCCATTCTGGTAGTCATTGATACATCTGTCGTCCATAAATTTGTCTAACCCTTCTTTAAAGCCATCTAGGCTGGTTGTTCTTACCACCTCTTCCGGCAGCAAATTCCATTGACCGACGACCCTCTGGGTGAAGAAATACTTCCCCTTGTGTTCTAGCCCCTTTGTGTCTGGACAGAAAATTCCATGAACACAAGATTTCAGGAAATGAACCGCGAACCGTGATCACACAAAGCTCCCCCTCAGCCATGGAATCCTACTGCCTGACCCTTTCATGCTGTCTTATAGTCGTACAGGCCTCCAGGGACAATTCTGCACTGACTGGTAACCTGTACCAGCAAGTAGGGGTGTGCACCGAACCATTTTCCACATTCTATTTGAGTTGAACTGAATGTCAAAAAATTTGGCTTCCGCCAAATACCCCCCCCATAAACCCTCCCCCCACATCCCATTCCCACCCCATAATCCTCCCCCCCACACACACACATCCCATTCCCACCCCATTTTTACCGGAAGGCCTGTATTTAGCTCCCGGAAAGACTTCCACAGTTACGGAGAGCCCTGAAAGAGACTGAGGGCACCACCGGAACAGGTAAAGGGGCCCTGGGAGGGGGAATGTTTGGGGCAAGCCGGCCCAGGGAGGGAGGCAGGCCCCAGAGAATCCAGTATCCTTGGAAGCTTCTACCAAAGCTTCTACAGATACTGGATTATTCAATTCGTGGACGAATTGGGCCCTATTGGATCCATCCACGAATCTCGGAATCCGGACAAGTTCATCTGAATTCCAAGTGCATGAATCATTCATGAACATCCCTACCAACGAGCGCCCTTGGGCCTCTCTTCTGCACACTGGTGTGGTCTAAAGAAAGTCCCACCGACTTGCTAGTCTGAGGAACCAGCTAGGGCAGAATCGCCCTAGAAAGCTACGCACTCATTTCTAAGGCAGGAAGTCAAGTTTCCCTCTGTCAGATGCGATTGTCACATTTCCAGCCTGTCATTGTTAGCACCTATCATTTCTTATATTCCGCGCCCGTCTGAGGAGATAACTGCATGGCAACGAACACTTCAGCGCATTTGCTGAGGGGACAAGGCCGCTGCAGTACAAGAAACACATAGAACTGCACAATGAACACGGAAGGCGCTGGAGATGTTTCCTCATGTCAGAAAGCGAAGGCAAACCCAGGAAGAAACATGACAGATGCTACAGGAGTTTCTGGAAATACCACTCAGGAAATGCCACCAATTCATACATGGTGTCATTTCTGTCCACTAAACAAAATAAAACCCAGAATCCAAGCCAACTCGGTTTCCTGCCCTGAATCTTTCAATTCGTAAATGATGTCTCTCAAGCTTAATTTCTTTTCCTATCTTGAGCAAGATATTTTTGAGGGACCACACAGCAATGGGAGAAGAGGAGCACGAAAGCTAGAAAATGTGGTTTGGTTTTGCCCCAAACTGGCAGATCCTGGGTTTGGCTCGGTTCAGCCAACCGCCTGACCTGTGATGATGGACTAAATTGTCTCTGGATTGGCACTGATTGACTTCTCTCCATTACTTCTGATGCAAGGAGAAGGGCAGAAGAAAAAGTCGATCCTTTCTGTGCTGCCTGTGCTGTGAACTGGTCCAGTGGATCTGAACCAGTGAGACCAGCTGGTCCAGGTCAAAGTATGGCCTAACCCAGAACAGTGTCATTTGTGTGATGGTGCTTCATGGCTGGCTTCTGAGGGCTCCCTCAGCTAGGAATGGCTGTTCATAGCTACAGAGCTCCTGGAGAACCATTTTTGTGGCATGCTAGCCTAGAGAATGGCGATGAGCTTTCTCCATGACCTGGACCAGCCTGAGGTGTTACACCCGTAGTTCTTCATGTCAAGGACTACCAGAAATCCAGATCAGGGGCTGGGTTTCCCTCATCTACACTAATGTGCAGCCAGAAGAGACCCTGAAGAGGGCCATAGTAGAAGTCCAGATAGGTGTACTGAATGCTGCGGTACCTTTGGGCAGCAGCAAGCTTGCACCATTTCTGGTGCAAGGGGTCATCTGAGGTTTCACGCAAGCATGCTGGCACCTCAGATAACCCCAAGCACAACTGTGCATGTGCAGAGAGTCATCATCGCCATGCCGTCAGCACACACGCAGTTGCCCCAGGCTCTGCAACAGGTAAATCTCCGGGTGCATGGTGCTAGTCTAACATGTACTAAAATTCCCAGGTGTGAATGTGAGTTGCAGGAATATTTCCTGAGGTACGGAACCCCCAAACACTCTTGCTTCTTCCATACCTTGTGCCACCACGAGGAAGACTGTGGTTCCAGGTTTTCCAGGGAGTGATCTCTGCAGGGCTAGGAGATGTATCACACCAAAGATAGTGGAGCCAAGGGATTTAGATATCCACAAAAACCTGACCAAGAGCCTGTCCCCAAGGAATAAAAAGTCTGCCAAGACTCTCCTTTTGCCTCTGAGCGCCCCCAAGCCAGGGTTTTTAACGAGGTTCCAGCGCTACAAAACGTGGAAATCGCGCGACAAAATACATGCACTTTAAGCAACTCTTCCAGCGCTCTTTCTGTAAGTCGCGGGTTTTCCTCGCTACATTTACCTTGAGGACGCTCCGTGGCAAAAGGGGTGGGGATTGCCGCCTGCACACACAGCAGAAACACAAGCAGCTTCACTTTCTAAAATTCAGAACTAAAGAGCCAGAATCACGCAGAATTGCAACATTGTTGCAATCGCTGTGAGGTGTGAAATGGGTGGATTATTGCTAGGGGTGGATTTTAAAGCGATAACAGGGAAAGTGATGAGTGAATGAGCGATCGTGCGCTGGACAGGGTGGATTTTTGAAAGCAATAACAGGGAAAGTGGTGAGAGTGAATGTTTTCCAGCACGAGAAGCCATTTCGGGGGGGGGGGGGAGATCTGGGAGATGAAAAGAGAGCCGATCGCTGTTTCTCCTTTGCACTTGTCAGAGATTGTCTTCCTGGTTGTGGCCACACCGAGCGCAGTCCCTCCCCATTCCCGCTGGCACCCTATGAACAAGAGCAGGGGCGGGGAGAAAAAGATGCGCGCAAAGAAAACAGGGATCCTATGGGGACGGAAGGTGCGTTAAAAACGCGCATTTTCCTGAGCCTCATGCGGACGCTTATTCCTGATTTGCATGGCACTTTTAAAGTCCACTTCAATAGAGTGACAGTAGAGTGACAGTGGAGAAGTAAATTAGTCTTTTGGGGATGCAGCCCAACTTCTCAGGGATAGCTCCTTCCAGAAGGGTATGGGTGACAATATTCCTGGTTGTCTGCGCTTATCTTCTGCCCTAGTGATGTAGAAATCGAGGACCTTCAGAGAGGGTAAGTTCGCTAGTCCAAAGGGAATGTCATAACACTGGGTCCCTAAGTAATATACAGAATGACAGCGAAGAAGATGCCAGTGGACACATTATCCTAGGCCTCTTCCTGTAGACCAAGGAACAGAACCAGAAAGAAAGTACGGTAGTTGGTAGGACTGCACACTATTTGCCTCTGTAATTTCTAAGTGTTCATACTTTAGGAGCTTTGTCCATAATCCAAAAGCAAAGCCCATAATTAATACCATAGCACTGTCCATATTTTCTTGTGAATTTGAATTACTATCTCCCTCTCTTTACACTTTTCAAAATTATGGGACTGTATAATTTAAATTGGGCAAGATAATAAGAGGTTGTAAAGAGATCTATTTTCCAATTTAATAATTAAAATGATTTGGTAGTTCCTTCCTTCCTTCCTTCCTTCTCTCCCTCCCTCCCTCCTTCCTTCCCTCCTTCCCTCCTTCCTTCCTTCCTTCCTTCCTTCCCTCCTTCCCTCCCTCTCCTTTTTCCTTCCTGAAAAACAGAGAAACGAGTCTCCTGGGGGCTGGGATTTTTGCTTCCGTTGGCTGCTGTTTTCATCTTACTCCTCTAGCTTATATCACGGTACACATGACAAAGATTTACCATGCAAACTGTTTTCTGCATTTTTCATCTAAAACAATTTGAATATTGCTGAATTAAATCCAGTTGCACCTGGCACCTGAGTGCACAGCAGAAGGGCTGAACCATGATTCACGGCTCCCCTTTGGCTTTTGTTATACGGAGAAAACTGTTCTTTGATCAGTTCGTTGCAAGTGGAAAGCAGCAGAGTTTACCTGTTCAGTAATTTTTAAAAAGCCAATGGAACAAGTACTCCAGTTTTTTTAGAAGATAAAGATGATTCGAGATAGGTGGGCCCTTTCTGCACTCACTGGTAATCCAGGGCTGAATTCACACTTCAGCCTGTAGTATGCAATCAGGCAACATCTGGGCAGGTACATCAGCACTGTCAGGAAATGTTTACAACACAGAAATGCCCCCTGCCTGCCCAGAAATTGCCTAATTACATACTAGGGCTGCTTCCACATTGGCACTTAAAACAGATTAAGGACCCATTAACAACAGATGTTAAACTCTTGGCAAGTTGCCTTCTCCACTGCAGCACACATTAGAGACACTTTGCCCGCTTCTGCATTGGCTTGCACGAGATCCGTCTCTAATGTGTGCTACAAGGTGCTAAAACCGGTTTCCCGTAAGACCTGAAAGAAGCTAGTCTTAATCAGGTCTTAAACCGCCCTTGTGTGATAAATCCACATCCACATAGGATGCTTCCTCACAAGGGCGAGGAACTAAATGGGCCCTCCCCCCGGCTTCCCCGATTGGCTCCTCTGGAGCCAGGCATGGAGAACCAGGGGTCTCCATTCTTTGGGCTCCCTCTTGCCCCAGAAGCCAGAATTGCAGCTCCTTGGGGCCAGGGGGGGCTTCACTCTACACCTCCCTATCCACCCTGGGTCACGCGCACATGTTCCCCTACTTACCTGCAGGCAGCCAGGCCGATTCTGGCTGCCAGGACCTGGTGTGTTTTGCACGTGCACGCAGCGGACCTCCCCATTGGCCAGCCACATGCCTGACTTCAGCAGGCCATCTGCGCAGGCATGGGTGGCTGACCAATGAGGGGCTGCCCCGTGAGCATGTGCACAACACACCAGGCCTCCTGCAAGCAGACTCAACCTGGCAGCCTGCAGGTAAGGCTGCGAATGCACGCGCGCGACCCAGGGTGGTTTGGGGGGTGTTAGGTGGGGGTCCCCCGGCTCTAGGAGCCGTGATCTCAGCTCCTGGAGACAGTGGGAGCCAACTGAAAGGAGGCCTCTGGGCTGCCCCCCCCCGGCTCCAAAGGAGCCAATCGGAGCAGCCCGGGGAGGGGCCCAGCTGTCACCGAGGGAGAGGATGTGACCGCTCTCCCTCTGGAACAGCTGGGAACCCACCAAATGCACAGGGACGCTTCCAGAGCAGTTCTTTCTGCTCTGAAAATGGAACGTGTGGAGAGCGCGTGGGGCGTGCTGCATCCCCGTGTGTTCACGTGTTCAAAAACCCCTCGTGCGAAAAGGCCTTGATACACCTGTCACCCATGGGTTTGTGTAACCCTTTCTGCCATCACCCACCCTTCAAGCCACAAACCAACACTGCAGATGAATAAATAATGTCCACAGGTAAGACCTGCTGGGCTGTGAAATAGGTCCTAGTAAAAAAAAAAAAAAAAAAAAAGCGTCAGGATACCTTGAAAAGCTGAAAGGAAATTTGCCAGTAACTTTTGAAGTCAGGGAACCATTCTTTGGGCTTTGATGCATTATGCATCCATGTTCTGTTTGCTGTCGTTTCTCGGCTTCAAATGTTGTCAGCAAATCACCATCCACTCATTCCTGCCTACCCTCGAATGCTATCTGCCTCAGCATCCACTCATGGCTTCATTTCAGACGAATTTCTTTTGTTTTGACCAAAAAGGGATTTGAGGGATCTGGCAGTCCGTTTCTGACCCCAATCTCTCTGAGATCTCTCTGAGTCACAGCCCACATATAATGCAATGAATCACCTTCAGAGAGTTTTGTGCTCAGCAAAATAGTTTAGAACTCCTGTACTTTTTCAATTGTGACAGCGACAGTATCCTATTGACGTTTTACTACCCAAAATGGCTGGAGACAATGCCCAGATCCTCCTGTTTGTGATGTCTCTAAGTTTATACTGCAATTACTTTAATATTTACTGTCGCAACACGTTTATTGGTTTCTCTATTTTGTTCCAAGCCCCTTTAAGTGTCTGGAAAAGTATGGTATAAAGATTAAATACAGTCAAAGCATAGCAGATAGGGATGTGCACAGATATTCGAAATATTTGTTATTTGCAAGAATTCGGACATTCATATATAAAGTACAAATGCCCAGACATTTGTACTTTAGTATTCATACAAATACAAATATTTTATAGCCATTTGTATGAATAATTCAGACATTCTTATGATGGTAGATATGTACACATCATGTATTTGTAGACATCTTGTGTGCATCTATACGCATCCATATAGATACATACAGAATGAAAACGGGATGGATACAGGATGCATATGAGATTTGTATCATTGCATATGTATTTGAACAAACAGATACAAATGTGTTTGTATCAGTTTGAGTGTCCAGACATTTGCTTTTCTTCATTTGTACAAATTCAGATTTTTTAATATTTGATTCATTATCCATCCATCCATCCATCCATCCAACTTTCTATCCTGCCCTACACTTGAAGGTCTCAGGGCAGGTAACAACTTTTAAAATCCAGCATATAAATCAATAATGATTTGAACATCAAAACTTGCAGATTGTGCTTTAATTAAAAAAGCTGTTTATGGGTCATTCCCTGGGGTTTTTCTGCCCTTGCCTTCCCATCCAGTGGATGGGAAAGGTGCAGAAGAGACTAACATGTACTAGTATTTGCACTAGGGAACGCTAGTACGCAATAGCCTAGCCCCCGTGCATCCGGAAAATTACCTGGATCTGGTCACGTGTCTGTTCCTCCCCAGGACACCACCATTTTGATTGTGGTGACCTGTTCAACTACTCGTACACTAGTGCTGGTGCTATGGTGAATCAAATAAACAAATATTCTGAGTCTGCATGCGCAGTCAGGTCAGGAGTCATCTGAGGTAACAATGTACTTGCACGGTACCTCAGATGACCCCTTTCACCAGAAAAGGTGTGAATGCCTGCCACCTGGGTGTGCCAAGTAAGCTTTGGGTCGGGACTAGGGAGGGTTAAGTTGCTCGTGGTGCACGATTTTGCACACCACAGCTAGTTTGCAATTAGTTAGCACCTGGGCAGGCAGGGGACATTTGTAGCCTGTCAGTGCCTCCCGCAAGTGCAGATGCGGCTGCCCAGATGGTAACTAACTGCAGACTAAGAGGCCAAGAGCAAACTGTCCTCTGATCTTGAGGGCTTCTGGAAAAAAATTGTAAATATTGCATTTTGGGTCATACAGCTGTGCTTCTCGTCTTAATGCCGTCCTGCCCTCATGATAGCTCCTAGGTTGGCGGAAATCCAACCTTGAGGGGCAGTACAAGCAAATGGAGGAGGGTGCCTCTGAAGGCCATTTGCAGAGATTCCAAAGCAGGTGAAGGGTTTGCCTTTGTCTTCTGCTTAAGAATGCAATTGGTGGTAGGAATGTGAAACACTGGGGTCTTTTTGCATTTGATTTGTATTGAATCAAATATAAGAAAATTCATATTCGTTCCAATAGATCCCCTCTGTGGTAGGATTCTATTCTATTTGAATGTTTTCCTATGAATTCTTACAAATATCCAATACAAACGCATACATATCTGATATGTATCCCATAACACATCCATTCTGAAAACATCAAATCCACCCTGAATCCACTTGGAATCCGCTCTCAAGCCATGTTGAATTCACTTTGGATCCATTGCGGATGTGACCGGCGCAGCTGCTTTCCCACCACCCTGTTTCACGACTGGACAGGCTGTGGCCCAATCCAGCAAAGCTCCTCTTATGAGCCTGGATCAATTCTCTGAAGTATCAGTGCCTTATTAATAATGTTGGTAACTTTCGTTGATGCTGGTGATTGGGCCTGTGTGATTTTATTGATGAAGCCAAACCATGACATTAAAAAAACTACCTTTTATTGATTTTTTTTTTGAAAGAATTAATGATGTATACAGAGTCATTATTTCGGCATTTTCTATTTTTAATCTATAGTCTTTGTCTAACTGGTGCTCATTTGACTGGAACTCAAGGTTTTGTGATTCATTTCCCCACATTCTAACCCTTACTAATGAATCATTTGTTTGGAAAGGTCTTGTAAAAACCTAACCTTCTGCCACTTCCCCCTTCAAACTTCTGAATCACAACTGTGCCCATTTTGTATTTATCCAGAAGAAAGCCCTGGCTACGTTCAATGGGACTTACCAGTCTGAAACACAGAGAAGCTAATGATCATCTGTTTGACCCGGAAGGATCTAAGGGACTTTTCACACTAGGTGACAAGGGGAAGACAAGGGACGCTACCACTCAGTGCATCTGCATTCTACAGGACTTTTTCTGTCCTAGAAGCAGCTCTGCCTGTGCAGGATTGTCCCTTGCACGTACAGTCATAGAGCACTAAAAGGTTCTATACATCTACACGAACTGCTGGCATGCTCCATGTGCACCTTTTCCATGTAGAAAAAGGTACGAATTCCAAGATCCGTGGATGGATCAAATAGGGCCCTATTCGTAGGGCCTTATTCATCCATGAGTCCAATTATTTGGGATTCGTAGAAGGTTGGGTCGAACCTTCCTCAGATACCGGATGCCCCATGGCCTCCCCTCATGGCCTTCCCATGACTTCCCCCCTGTGGCCTCCTTTACCTGTTGGGGCATGTTCTGGTGGCATCCTGGGGCTTCTCCTGCAGTCCCCAGAGGGGGAATACAGGCCTTCCAGAACGGAGAAAAGGCACTTCTGATTCTGGGATCAGGCAACCCCAGAACCGGAAGACCTTTTCAAGGGTCTGGAGGGCCTCTTTTCCCCTCCATAGACTGCAGAAAGCGCACTTGTGTGGCAGCTCCATTGACCAACCCAGCTAGCAGAAATGCAGACGGCTGCCAGCTGGACACTTCAGGTAAGTCTCTGGTTAAAGGTAGTATGCTTATGGAGCAAGATTTCATGCTCCACAGCTAGTATGCAATTAGGTGAACTCTGGGCAGGCTGAGGAGGGGGGGGGGTCATTTCTATGCTATTGCCTAATTGCATACTTCAGGCCAAAGTGCACATTTAGCTCTTGTTCCATCCCCCTCTCCCAGAACCAGGTGAGTGAACTCCTACAAATCAGGGATGTGCACAAATATTCATGACATCTGGAACTCATATGGATATATATGAAATCGTAGATTCGTGGCCGAATCAAACAGGGCCTACATCCGTAGGCTCTATTTGTCCATGAATTGGAATAGTTGAGATTTGTCAAAGCTTCGGTTTGCAGCTTTGGTGGATACCAGATGCCCCAGATCCTCCCCCTACTGCCTCCCACCCCCCTTGCTGCCTTCTGTCCCCCCCCCCCCAGCTTCTCACCTGCCCTCTTACCTTTTGAGGTGTGCTCTGGTGGCATCCCTGACCCTTTTTCATGGCCTCTGGAGGTCAAAATAGGCCTTCCAGGGCCCAGAAAAGGCACTTCCGATTTTGGGGTCAGCCAACCTCAGAACCGGAAGGCCTTTTCCACACCCCATGAGGCCTATTTTGGCCTCTGGAGACTGTGGAAAGCAGCCCCGGATGCTACCATAGCAGTCCCACCTGCCTCCCATACGCCCCTTTACTGGTTGGCGCATGTTCTGGTGGCGTTCCAGACCTTTTTTTGTGGTCTCTGGAGGCCACAGTAGGCCTTCCGGGGCCCAGAAAAAGCACCTGCAGACCTGGAAGTGCATAAGAAAGAGTCACAGCAGTGGTGGCGACCAAGAGGACAGGTAGGTGGGGGAATGGGTGTGAATGGAGGGGTGGGGGGAGGTTGTATTCATTTTATATGAAGCCCCACTCATTCAAAGGTGAATGTTAAAAATGGCTTTCTGCACACGCCTACTACGAATCAGTCACTGTGTCAGCTAGGGTTTAATGGGAATTGTATTCCAATAACTTCTAGAGGGTGACAATTTTCCCATTCATGCCTTAGGGTCATCTTAGATTTCTCCTAGTTGAGAACAGCCCACAAACCGTGTTCCTCTTCCCAACAGTTCCCTTTGCTTTGACTCAAAATATATCCGAGGTACATTTACAACAGCCTCGAGCATTTCCAAGGGAAAATGAGGTGACATTTCATAACAGCCGTCATTCCAGCTCTGCATTCGTTTCTGCTAATATTATTCCCTCTGCCCCCAAGTCATTTCTAAAATAGCTGCAAGCAACATATATGCGCACGTTTGCCTGTGTGTGTGTGTGTGTGTGTGTGTGTGCACTGGGAATTCCACCAGCAGGGCACATAAACAGAGCATGCTTTGCTTAGAGCTTCCCAGCTCATAGTCAGACCACCTCTTCCTGCCCTCAGAGATAGTATCCATCCATTGATAGCTCTGACTTCCATGCTAGTGGCCAGCGAAACATCTACTGGTAGCAAATTCTGAAGTTTAATTATGCACTGTGCAAAAATAAACACATTTTTTAAAAATCTCAATTTTTCCAAGATTCATCTTCATTGAATGACTCTGCCAAAGTGCTATTGATTACACTGTATCTGGTGAAATGGCTTTATGGAACTTCAGAACCATCAATGTGGCTAGAATTTTTGTAGTTGCATTATTAGGTAGAGGAGGCATGAATGAAATTGGTGCATTGCAATGTTTAACATAAATAAAAGGAGGCAACTCCCTGTTTTTAGGATCTCTCAGTCTAAAATCCAAAAGAGAAAATGGGATCAAGGGGGCTAAGAAATAGACAAAAGCCAATGACTATATTTTTATATATCCATATCAACATCAACATCTCTTGGTACAATCAGATTGGGCTTTTTTCATATGAGCCTTTTAAAAAATGCGCCCCTTCTGTAACTATAAAAAAGGGGGAATCCAAACAGTAAAAAAGAAACCTTCCTCGTATTTGTTCTTCTTTGTAGCTCAAAGTCTATAACACCATCCTATTGCCAATGATTGGCCATCACTAGCCTAACTCTCCATGGCTCTGATTGATCAGTAGCCAGGAGCATTTATTTCTATGCTTCAGTTGGCTAAATCAGTCCCCTCCTAATGTGACTCCATCCATCCATCCATCCATCCATCCATCCATCCATCCATCCATCCATCCATCCATCCATCCATCCATCCTTCGAGTTTATTAGTATACCGCCTGTCACGACTTCTTAGCAGACTGTCCAGTGCCTGCCCTCCTAGGAGTAGCTGGTCACTATTAGGTTGCTGGAAATGTGCATTCGGCCGAGTGAGTACTACAGTTCTAAAAGCAATAAACTAGTAGCAAGTGTTTAAACTGTAAACCAAAACAGGTTTATTGAGAATAACATTTAGAAAGGTAAAAGAGAAAAATAGGAAGTTTAGATATTGTAGGATAAAGATCAAAAGTCTCTTAGTATAGCAAGCTTCTTAGAACAGGAATCTCTTCTTAAAAGTAAATAGTTTGCTCCTTGAAACTCAAGCCTCTCTGCTGCAACTCTGCTGTACAGTAGATAGCTTCTCCCTGTTTAGCCAGCTCTGCCTAAGCCCTAGCCTAGCTAAAGAACAGCAACTCAATCCCTGTTTCAGCAAGGCTTAGCCCTTCCTTGCTAGGCTGTGGTTCCCAGCCTCCTGGTCAGTTCTTGGCAAAGTTCCTTCAGAGAAACAACCACTCATGGTTGCCTCCTTCAACTCCCCCACGAAAGAAAAGACCAGTCTGATCAATACCCCTTCAGAGAAAAGACCCAGTCTGCTGTGTTCTCTGCCTATTATACCCTTCCTTCCCTAGCATCCCGATTGGTTGTTACCACTGGCAACTGAGGGAAACTCCTCCTGCTTGTCAATCAAGCCCCCAGGTCCCTGGGCAGCTTTTCCCTCCAACTTGCCAGCAGCCAATCAATGTAATAGGGCCCAGGCAAGGTTTCCCGCCTTTTCTGCTATTTGCAGAAATGCAGTTTGCAAGGGATTTGCAAAGGCAGAAAGCAATGCAGATTGCAAAGGGCCAAAGCCCTCTGCAGCCTGCACCCTGAAACCATCACACCGTCTTTCTAATAACTTACTCAAGGCGGTTTACAGCAACCATGAAAAAATATAATACAAAGTAATACATCATGCATTAAACACGTTAATACATTAAATAAATAATATATTATAAAATTATGTGTAAATGGAATAAAACACTATAAGAAATAGGAAGAGTCACTGTTAGGGGTGTGCACGAATGCAATTTTCAACCTTTGATTCCTAATGAATTGAATATTCAAAAATCTGAATTCGTACGAATAAGGAAAAATGAATGTCTGGATATTCGAATCTATATGAATAGATTTGCATGTATTTATATGAATAATACAGACATTCATATCTTGATGGGTACCTACACATCTCATACGTACCTGCATGCATCCCATATGCATCCGTGCACATCCAGTATGCATCCCATTTTTATCCCGTATGGATGCGTACATATCCATACAGGTACTTATGAGACGTGTAGGTACCCATACAGATACGAATGTCCACCTTATTCTTATGAATAACTCGCAGCATTCGTATTCATTCAAATTCAGAAATCTGAATGCCCAGACATTCGATTCAAATGTCCGAATTTGTACAAATTCATACGAATAATGAGTACCTCAAATATTCATGCACATCCCTAGTCACTGTTGATCTCATGATTTCCCATCTGAAGAAAGGCAGCTTTTCTGATTCTTTGACCCATGGTAAGCCACACTCAGAGGTAAACTGCCTGGCTTTCCCACTCTGCTTCTCCCAGGAGGTGCCCCATAGAGTGTATATGATCAATTCTATATCATATGAATATTTAAAGGGAGAACTTTATTACGAACATGTTGAACACCTGCTCAATGACCAGGAACTGCCCAAAGAGGGCATGGAGTGGAAGGAAAGAGGCCACGCCTCTGCAACTCAGCAAAGTTGAGAAGAAGCAGGTGAATGGACGCAGGTGAATGGAGTAGAAGCCTGCTAAAAGTGAAGCAACACTCACCTGTCCACTTGGTGACTTTCCCAGTGGCTGTCTCTACGCAGTTTGAGAGGGGTGAACAGTAGAGATGTTCACAAATATTTTTGTATTCAATTCGTATTGAACAGATCCCCTTCAAATGTAATGGGATTCAAATTCAATATGAAGGTCCAATCCCATACAAATGCATACGAATCCCATATGGATTCCATACAAATCCCATAAGAATCCCATTCAAAGCTTCATGCAAATGCATTAAAACATTTGATTCAAATTTGAATGTCAATCTTCGAATGTGCCAACATTCAATTCAAATACGAATGTCCAAATCCAGCCAAATTCGTACAAATTTTGAATGTTATGAATATTCAGGGACATCCCCAGTACACAGTCTTGACTGTCACCCCGTGGGAGCTGCTAATAAACTAAACAGCAGGCTGCAGATCAGAACCCACCAGAGTAATTGGAAAACCCCCCCTTTGATATCCCCAAACCACATTTTGATCTGAAGATCAAAACAGAGTTCTTGGATATAAAAAAAGCCTTCCAATTCTCCAACCTCACGGAAATAATCTTTTCTTTTCTTTTAATCAACGTATAATTCAGCTGTGCAAAGTCAAGCCAAAATATTCAATGTTTTAGGTCCATTTACTATTCCATACGGTCAAGAGCTCTGTCAGATGATTTTAATCCACGGCTGGAAAAAGGAGGCTTTCCTTGTTCCTGTGATTTCTTTCTTGGCCTATCTGTTGGTACTGAAGATGCTTGAGATTGGCCTGCAAAAGAAATAACACAACTAAGCCCAACTCCCCAATGTAGCAGACGTAAGGGCTATCGTGTGCCAAGTGGGATTCTTCATCGAGAATTAACCAGAACTAGCTTTACCTTCTCATGCTGTTCGCTGATGATCACCAGGCATTGCAAACCAGGAACTAATGTGCTCCAGTCCCTAAGTTGTGGTCTGAAGAACGGAATGCTGTCATCAGTCTACGGAATTTGCTTTCAGGCAAGGTGGTGATAGCAACCAGCCTGGATAGCTTAAGAAAGAGTTAGACAAACTCACAGAGGACAGATGTGTCAATGGCTACTAGAATGGATGCCCAGGTACTTCGTCCAGGTTGGAGACACAGACAGGATGCAGGGAATCGAGAGCAGCCTCTTTGTCTTCTGCATGGCTGCATTCCCATTACAAGCTTAATATGGTTTCCCTAAACCGAAATAATAGAACCGGATGCAAGCGCAAATTTGCCTGATCCCATTACTTTCAACTTAATCATGTTCGATCCGGATTCTGAGGATCGTACGTGGCATATGTGACTCAAGGGGGGACTCAAGTGGCTACTTTTAAAAAGCTGCTTTTCGGGGCTGCCCTGCCCTCTTTCTCCTGGCATGAACGCGCCACCCATAAGGGACCCCTTCAGGGAGCCTAGCCGGGTGGTTGGCTGGCTGCCACTTGCCTGGATGGAGGAAAAACGGCAGCGGGCAGCCAGCAATTCTTTCCCCTCCTCTCCCCATTGCCCATGGCACACAGCAGCAGCGGCAACTCAAGCCCCCTTCACCCGCTCACCACCACAGCCTTAAAAACATCCACACATCTCCCAGAACCTGCAGCTGCTTTCCTTTCTTTTCCCTTTCTAAAGGTCAGAACTTTCAGAATTGCACAAAATTGCAACATTGTTATCAGGTGTGAAGTGAGTGGATTGCTACAGTGTAGCAGCTGCTGTAAGGGGTGGATTTTTACAGTAAAATCACTATCTTTGGAAGCAAGCTATTGGGGGAGGGAAACCCTAAACATGCATTCTCATCCCACTAAAATGGTACCATTCCCACAGTAAGAAATGTAAAATGTTTCAAATGCATGAACCGGAGCGAGACCTGTTGAAATAAGTGTTAACATTTACAATGCTTTGGAGTGATTTAACATGTGGAAAGCATGTTAAGCCAAACTGACGTGGGGACTGCGAGGATCAAAACCGTTTTGAAACCGTTTTAAGCTTGTAATGGGAACTCACCCCATGAGATGCCCAGAAGCAATTTGCAGGCCACTAGGTGGACTAGATGGGCTGTGGCCTAATCCAGCAATGTTCCTCTTAAGTTCTCTTATATTCTCATGATAGTTCCGCCAGGAAGACCAGTATCCTACAACTCCCAGAATCTTCCTGGCTGGAGAAGTCATGGGACAGATGAGGTTGAGGACAGCACGCTTGTTGAAGGATCAGAGCCAAAAGCATTGATGATCTATCCAATACTGCTGAAAGTTTACAGGAGTCTTAAGGGGTGATCGGACTTTGCTAGGCTGTTGTGTGGGGCTGTCAGGTGGGATGGAACATAGTAGCAAGGGGTTTTACAGCATGGAATTTTTAACATAGGGTTCGGCTATTCAGAATGAGGGGCTTTGTGGCTGGGGAGCCTTTAGATGGGTAGTGGTGTTTACCATGCAAGGAGTACACTTCTGCTGCATGGGGTATCTGAGTTGATCTGCAGAGAGATCAGGGTGGTTGCTCTTGGGATGGACCAAGGCACAGCTGACAGTCTCCTGTTTATTATCATTAACCCCTTGGCAAAAAGCCATCCTTACACTGCTTGCCAAATCCACACACACATCTCTCCAGTGGCTTCATCTTTGGCTTTGTGTGACTGACGGCCATCAGAATTTTCTAAGTCTGGGTTGCCAACCTGCTGCCCTTTTAAGCAGACACCCCTTGGCCTGTTTTGAGCTTGTTGCGTTGGGAGGAACAGGGGTGGAAAAGAAGATGAGGAGGAAAAGGAGGAGGAGTGTGCGTATCTGGCTTATGCCACGAAATGTGAGGGCTCCGGGAAATGGGGAGCAACAGCGGATTGCTGCAGCTCCTGAACACTGGCTGTTACAAAAGTTTCCCAGTTATCTTACTGGCCCAGATAACCAGGGGTTAAGGCCCATGTGTCTGGCCTAACCCTGAGAGCTAGAAAATGGGGGAGGGGGAGAGAAGAGGCAGGAGGCAGAGATCAGCTGGAAGAGAGAGATTTATTTCTGTGCAGAGCTTTAAATAGCCCACCACAAGAAGGCGGGGAGGAAATGATGTAAAGTCACAATCCAGAGACGGGATAGGTTGAGCCACATCAGCTGAGCAGGTCAGAAGTCCTTCTGATGTCACATCCTGTGGCAGGAGGCGGGGAGGATCCTCGAACAGGAAAAGGAGTCTTGTTCTCTACGCGTGCTATGTGGCCAGGGAGCCATTATGCCCCAAGGCTAAGAGTCCAGCACCCTGCTGGTGCTGAGTGTGTACTGCAATCCCATGGGACAGGAAAGCAGACACACCTATTTTTCTCTGAGACTTGAGAAACGGAAGGTTGAAGCCAGGGGAAAACCTGTGCAGCCTTTAGAGTTACTACAGAGGAGGAGATGGAGGCGGAGAAGGAAAGGAAAAAGGAAAAGGAGGAGGAGGAGGAAGAAGAAGGCTACTCCTATGAATTGATGGCAAGAACACTGGTGGAGAGTCAGGGTTCGATCACTTCTTCTTCTATCCCATCCCTTTGGTGCAGCCAATTCAACAAGAGCAGCCTCAAATACCAGATCAACCCTCAGGCAGGTGTATCTGTCCTGGATCCATCCCATAGTGCACAGGAACGTGGGCTTGACACAGACATGAAAAAAGAAGAGGAAGAAAATTACTATTCCAAGATGAAGAATTTAATTTTAGTTTTTATGGCTCCTCCTAGGGGGATAAATCCCTTCCTGGTGAGCCCCCGCCCTGGAAAAATCTTGTGAGCTGAGCCTCAGCCCCCTCTGGCATGTGCACCAGCGATCGCTGTTTCTCTCCAGCCACACTCTGTAAAGTTTTATCGTTTCCTGGTTCTAGCTGGAAAGATCCAGCAGAGCTGGTGGAGGACGGGGGGCGTCGGGCGTGTGAGCAAGCCTGAAACTGGAGACCGGCAGTGGCAAAGACCAGCGAGGCGACCAGGTGGAGAAAGACATTGGTTCAGCAGGCGTGGTCTGCACTTCTAAAAGCAGAGACTGAGAGAGAGGGTGAATCGTTCCCAAAACGGAGCAGCTAGGGCATTTCCCCGCCGCAGACATGCAAATCTTGCTCGGCCCAGCCTAAAATGAAGGGCCTTCTCCCAGGCCATTGGTTTTTGGGCAGACTGGGAAAGGGCATCTAGGCCAGAAGTTCTTTCTGGCACATTTTCAGAAGAAAAGATTCATTTCGTGGGGAAAGTTTTCACCTTTGACCAAAATGCAGGACGCAGCAGATTTTACTCCAAATATACACGTGGGTGGAGGGGGTGTTTGTGTGCATGGGGGTCAGGCAAGGGGCACACTGGGGGGTGACCCCCTTAGGCTACAGTCAAGGTAACTCCACCCCAGGACAAAGCCTTGCTTGACTGCAGATGTATGCGCAACACACACACACACACACACACCCCAGAGGTTTTTCTATGCCATTTATGAATTACAGTCTGACTATAGGCACAACTTTCTTCCTTTCTTCCTTTCTTCCTTCCTTCCTTCCTTCCTTCCTTCCTTCCTTCCTTCCTTCCTTCCTTCCTTCCTTCCTTCCTTCCTTCCTTCCTTCCTTTTCTTTACAGGTATTTGGGAAGCTTGCCTGAAGCTGTAGCTGCTCCATCCCACCTTCTTTCCAGAAAACAATTCTGTTGGCGGGTGGTGGAGGGGAGGGGGAGGGGTTGCCCTTTTTGGGAAGCCTCTTAAACCCGCCTGACAGTCACAGGAGAGAGCTCTGCATGCACACACAATCGGAGATGAGGTTTTGTTCTTTTTTCGCCTTGTATTTTGCAGGACTTAGAGTGCTCTGCTTCTACGGTCTGCTTCTAATCGCGGCGAAGTGAACTGTGGAAGGAACATTTCCGCCCCAAGTCCAGCTCCACCCTGAAGCTCAGCCCTAGCCAGGGGCCGTCAGGGGTCAGTGAGCAGGAGTGGACCAGGCTGCCCCCTGATTCACACCATTCCCAGAAAGAGGGAAGGGAGGGAGAGACAGTGTCCAGCTATAAACTCTGCATTAGCCCTCATTAAGGCCTCTGTTGTGACGGGTTCTTCCCTACACACCCGTCCCCCTGACACTTTTACTGTTTGTGGAAGCGGTGTTGCAAGCCTTTGATAAACTCTGCTGCAGAGTTAAAAGGGATGCGCGTCTCTTGGCTGGCAGCCCTGGCAATTCTGGCCCAGGGCTGGGAAGCAAAATGGCCCTTTGGAAACAAATATGTAAAGCAGAGTCATAAATTAGACTTGGGAAATACCAGCCAGTTGGTGTGGTGATGGGGGGGGGGGAGGGAGGAGACTGGAGTAAAGTTGATGGATGAAAGACATGATGGCTATTTCCTCCCTATAGGAAGTAGAGCTCTAAGCACTCCTGACCCAATCCTTCCTCTGAATGGAACATCCATTCATAAGAATGCAAGATCAGCCCTGCTAGATGAAAGCAGAGGTGTTTCTGCATAGTCCTGTGAGTCCCATTGAGGCTAGTCTGGTCACAATGGGAAACCCAGAAGCAGGATCTCAGTACAACATCCTCTTCTAGCTTTGTCCCAGCCCCAGACTAGGAATGTGAATTAATGGGGTTTTTTTCTGCATTTGATTCATGTCAAATCGAATGTAAGAAAATTTGTATTTGTTTGAATAGATCCCTTTCGAATGTGGTTTGATTCTATATGAATGTATTCATACAGATTTGTACGACTATCTGATACGAACGCAAACGTATCCAATATGTATCCAACACGTATCCATGCATATCCGATACGTATCCCGTAACATATCAACTGTAAATGCATCAAATCTGCCCTGGATCCACTTTGAATCGACTCTCAATCCGTGTCCAATGCACTCTGGACCCATTGCAGATGTGACTGGTGCAGGCGCTTTCCCACCTCCCTGTTTCACGAATGTCCTGAAGCATTTGTACGAATGTCGCTTCTTCTAGTGGAAAGCGTGCAGGGGGAGCACGTGACCAGTGCCAAAAGTGCAATTATGTGCTGCATCACTGGTTGTCCCTGCAATGGCCCCATGGAGGTGTGCTGCCGCCATCACTGGGGATCCTCAATGGCTGCCATAACAGCAGCCATTCACACTTAGAAGAAGAAGAGTTGGCTTTTCTATCCCCCTTTTTTTCACCCATTTAAGTGGACGCGAAGCAGCTGACAAACCTTCTATTCTCCCCACAACAGATACCCTGTGAGGTGGGTGGGGCTGTGAGAGCTCAGAAGAGAGCTGTGACTAGCCCAAGGTCACCCAGCTGGCTTCATGGAGGAGTGCGGAATTAAACCTGGTATTTCCAGATAAGAGCTTGGCTCTCTAACCGCTAGACCAAACTGGCTGACAATAAGCACCCGCTAGGTTTTGAATGATCTGGGCATCTGCAAATGCATTCTGGCCCTTTGCCTCCCAGTGATGGGAAGCAAAGTACAAATTTGCCCTAAATATTGGACAGCCATAGAGTAGAGTTGAGACTAGAGTTTCTTCTCATCTGCAGAAACCTCTATGCCCTTGTGCTCACTGAGAATTGCATTTAGCTTCTCCTTTCCTTCTTCAGCATTATCAGCAAAGGTGGCCATGCAGGGTTTGGCAGAGTTCTTTCTCTGGATTGCACCAGACTCTGATAACGTGCAAAAGACAGTTTATCTGCTGTTAACAGCGTAATATAACTTGATTTTCCCTCTAGGAAAAGGCAGTAAAGGCTATTTCTTTAAATACCCCATCTGATAGCGGTTCAAGATGAAGTCACACGCAGGGGCAGAAGGAGAAATTGGTGGAGTTTACTTGGCACTGTGAATTTACAAAATTCACGTTGTTTGAATCAAAATATAAGCTAAAAGCCTAATATCCTTAAGAAACTGGCATTTCCTGAAATGTTAAGGAAGGCACAGACAGTGCAGTATTGTGGGGATAGATGGGCATGAAAAATCACATTAAATAGCAATATACTGGGAGGAAATTAGAGGTGTGCATGAATGCAATTTTCGACATTCGGTTTGAATATTCAAAAATCCAAATTCGTACGAATAAAGAAAAATGAACATCTGGACATTCAAACCAATATGAATACATATATATATATGTTGTGTGTACGCACACACACACAGCCAAAATCATTACAAACTTCATTTTTTAAAAATTTACATCGCAAAACAATCAAGGGTTCACTAATCTCTATGGACATTCACTTATTGCCTTCTCAGGAAAACACTCAAGCCATAAATTCACAGTCCTATAGCCCGATTACAGGCTGAAAATGTGGCATAAAGAAGGTAAATATTGCCCCCTCTGCGGTGCGGCTCATAGGAAATGCATTTAGCAAAAATCTCATTCTGAGAATATTTGCATTTTATGTCAAGGTAAGAACATAAGGAATGCCTGGCTGCACCAGCTTTGTAACTATCTAGCACATCAGGCTCTTCCTTTAGCAAATCACTAGCCAGGTGTAACTCACACGGTGTCTTGCTCATGACTCTTGGAATAAGAGGCTTCTTAATCTGGATCAAAAATACGCCAGAGTTCTTTTGCTTTAGATCACACTCAACTAGCCACTTTCTGCTAAAGATTTCCAACGGTTTGTATGGACATCTTGGCATATGGAATAAAATAATGATAAAAATAATAAATGTGCGGTATTTTCACCTGCTGAAATTCCCATTAGCCTGCAGTGGTTTGTAACAGTAGTAGGCATCTCTCTTCTGAATGGGCAAAATACGCCAGCAGAAGAAAAGAAAGACACAATTGGGGCTCATTCTGGAAGAGACTTTCCTGGCCATGCATGCTTGGTGAAACATCAGAACTTTGAGGCAATGGTGGCAGGCGGGCCTGTAAAAGGAATAGCTCGTTCTCCGGTTGTCAAAACGTGTAGCGAGCAACCCGCCTGCAGCAGCGATAAAATCACTGCTCATAATTCCTGAAAGTAACAGATTTCAAGCTTGGGTAGTCAGGAAAGTGCCTTCTGTAATCCTCTTGTGCACCACAAAGCTCAATATGCCAGGCCACACCACAACAAGGCCAGCGATATATTTCACTACACCTACAAGGCTGGTAACCAGATTCCCTTCAGATTAGCTGGACGGGAAAATGTCATAAACATGTTAAACCGCCTTGAGGAAAGCAATTGCAGGAGGTGGGGAAGGACACAAATTGTAGTGTAAATTTACCAACTGGAACAGACAACTCAGGCCGGAGCAGGAAGCGCTTTTGGCAGCTGAGCAGCCAAAAAAGCTCTTTGCGTCTCAGAGATGTTATACCTGAGTGGCTGGTGCTGACTGCGAATAGAACAAATTACGTGTCAGGCACATATATAAAATCAGGCACGGCGTAGAGAAAGCGGGAAGGGAGACGTTTCCTTTCCTTTCTTAAAATATTAGAATCGGAAATCACCCACTGAAGCGGAACCCTGGAGAAATCAGGGCAGAGAAATGTTGGAAGGTTTTTGGTTTTTTGCACAGCACTTAGTTGAAAGTTTGGAATTTGCTACCATGAGGTGTGGTGTTGACTGCCAGCTCCAAAGGTTCAAAAGAAGTTTTGGACCAAATCTGGGAAGTCAAGGGTGTCAATGACTATTAGCCTAGGTGGCCCTAGGAGTGATAATCCCAAGAAGTATTCTGAGACGCTGTGAGTAGGGAAAGCCACGGGCTTGTGTCCTGCTAGTGGGCTTTCTTCTGCTGTTGGTTGGCCAGTATGAGAACAGACTGCTGGATATTAGAGATTTCCACGAATATTCAAATGCATTCAAAAATGGATCAAATTGACCAAACTTCAAACTTTGAATTTGAATAGAATGTCCTTAAATTTGAATTGAAATATTTGATTCAAATTTTGGATTTTGGATCTATTCGTTTGAATTATCTGGACGTTCCTATGTGTACAGGTTCATACATGATGCGTACTTGAAGATCCACATATTTTCCTCATCCATATGCATTTGTACGGATCCATACGGGATGAAAATGGGTTGCATACTGATGTGTATGGATGCGTACGGATGTGTAAGGACCTGGCGAAGATGCGTATGGGCATCTACGAATAGATTCAAATTTGCTTTGAATCAAGTCAAATCCCAAAAACTGGATTTGTACACACCCCAACTGGATATAGGGATGTGCATGAATATTCATAACATTTGAAATTTGGCCGCATTTGGCAGAATTCAGACATTTGAATTCAAATCAAATGTTGGCACATTCTGTCAGGCTTTGTGCCATCTGCCCATCCTCCTCCTCTGATGACAAAGGAGGGTTGCCAGGGGGCCAGCGAAGCGAGCCCAGCTGCTTGGACTTTCAGAGCTAGGGGTCCCTTATAGATGCGCAGATGCAGTTGAGAGACACAGATGGGAACAGCTCAGACACCACGCCCAGTGCACGCCCTTCCCCCAGCCTTCTCAGAAAGAGCAACTGTGGCCATCTAAGCATCTGCAGCCCACACACCTGTGCCAAAAGGGCCATGGGTCTTTGTTACCGATTTAAGCCCGTCCCACATTAGCACAAATGTTGCAGACAGTGAAAGGGTAACCTCGCAATTCCCTCCTGGACCTGTTATTCGACACCTGAGAATCTCTGGACCCCTGAACCCCAGACCGCCTTTGACTTTGCTTACTCTTGAACCCCAAAGGACTTGGGAGCTTACTATGGGCCAAGACTAGCCTGAGCACGAGCACATGAGTTTGCATTATAGACTTGCTGGCTTGGGACACAACACATTCAAAGATTGACATTCAAATTCAAATAAAATGTTTTGATACAGTCATATGAAGCTTTGTACGGGATTTGTATGCTATTTGTATGCATATGTTTGGGATTGATATGGGATTGAACATTCATTTCGGATACCAGATTTCACTAATTCTTGACTAGCAGCCAAAGTGTGAAAAGGCCTTAGTACTCAGATGAAAAAGGCTGTAGGTACCATCTCTGTTCCACCATATTATACCCACTAAACATCCTATCTGTGGAAGAATAGTTTATGGAGATGAGTGAGAGCATTATAAATATTGCATCTGAGACTGTAAACAAAGTTTGATTACTGCTTAGTTTGTGTGTTATGAAAGCCAGTAAATTATATTTCGGGGAAAAAGAAAGAAAAGGAGAGAATTCAAGAAAGCCGAAAGATGTTAAAAATACATCAGCTACTCCAGGACTGTATCACACGGGAATGAAGGGGGGAAACCCCATACGTGTTTGCATGTGGTAGTTTAGGGCACTGTGGCACACGTTGCTATTATAGCCACTGCTTCAGAGAGTCATCTAAAATTTGCAAAAGATGAAGAAGAAACAGTATACTGGATATAGTAATACAAGTTGCTTCATAAGTGGACAATTTTTCTGGCAATGGTGAAGGTTGCTTGCAATAGTTATGCTGCTTGCCTGTTTGCTAGGGATGGGCAAGAAAGTTTTTTGACATTCTATTCTATTCGCTTCAATTTGAATAACTGAATATTCAATTCAGCTGGAATTATTTAAATTCATATTTAACAAAATTCAATTCGAATTAAGCAAATTTGAATTTATTTGTTTGAATTTTTTATTTGAATTTGCACTTATGAATGTTGACATGGGGTGTTTTTCCACTTGGCACTAAAGGACCCATTAAGGGTCCTTAAATGGGTCCTTAATAGGTACTCCAGTGCTTGTAGGAAAAAACCCTTAGCACTAGAGTACCCATTAAGGACCCATTAAGGACCCATGGAAAACACCCATGATGTGTAGATGCCCATAAGCATCTTCCCGACATCTGTACACATGCGTACACATCTGTACATGTGTGTATGCGTCCCGTAGTTATCCCGTACGAAACCCATTTTCATCCCGTACGGATCTGTAAAAATACATACAGATGCAGTAAAGGTGCGGATCTTCAAGTACGCATTGTGTGCTAACCCGTACACATAGAAATGTTTGAATAATTCAAATGAATAGTCCCGAAATTTGAAATTCAATTTGAAAGTTTAAATTCAAATTTCTTGGCATTCTATTCAAATTTGAATGTTGAAATTTGGCACATTCCATCCAATTTCGAATGTCTACGAATATTTGTGCACATCCCTACTGTTTGCTGATTCCTGTTGTGGATCCTTTCTGCATTTACTTGTTAATTCAGATCAAGGCACCACTAAAAATATGTCATCTGCATGGTAATCCAGTTGAGGGAACGGCTAAGAACACATTGTCTATACAGGAAGGATGTGCAGAAATATTTGTAACATTCGACATTTGTACGAATTTGGCCAAATTTGGATATTTGGATTTAAAACAAATGTTGACACATTCAAAAACTGACATTTGAATTCGAATCAAATATTTTGATACATTCGTGTGAAGCTTCATATGGGATTCATAGGCATTCGTATGGGATTTATATGGGATTTGTATGGGAATGAACGTTCATATCGAATATGAATCTTACCACATTCGAAGGGGACCTATTTGGACGAATAGAAATTTTTCTTGCTTTCGATTCTATATGAATAGAATAAAAACAAATTTCTGCACATCCCTACTGTACAGGAGTAGAGTAGATCTGGATCAGAACTGCGCTAAGGGGTACCTAATCTGGATCAGTAGTAGATAGGATAAATGCCATCCACATCTGTGCCAACCGTCTTTAGCACACATTTGTTGTTCTAAAGCCCTCAGTTCAGATGCCTCCGCCTGTGGTTGTTCCAGATCTAGCTAATCCGGATTAACCAAGGTAAGCGTAGAAAGGGCCATGATCGTTGTTTTTGCAGCTAACCAGAAGCCAGGAAAACACAGGGTGGCAAGAAAGACATTGGGTGGCAGTCTAGGACTGAATGATAAGGAAAGACAGGCACTGGTGTTCCCAGAACATTAGAAACATTAATGTAATTAGCACTATAAGGTTGTGTCCACACATTGCAAAAAAAGCACCTTAGATATGGTAATCTGTGGCACTCATGATCCCATCCCATCTTAATCCACCTTTTCTAGCCTAGAATGTCCATGAGAGGGGGGCTGACATGGTAATCATTCCATCCTGAGATGTCTCTAAGCTGCCTCAGATGTGCTTTAAAGAAAAAAGAAACCTGTGTGTGAACACAGTCCTCATGACTTCAATACACCTACCCAGATGGGACATCTCTGAAGCAGGGGAAGAGAGAGGAAAAAGCTGTGGTAGTGCCACATTGAACAGAGAGAGCCAATCCCCAAAAGATTTGGAGGATTTCTCCTCTTCTGCAGAAATACAGTGAAAAGGTCCAACCAGTGGTGGCCAAAGATTTCAGGTATCCTTACTGGATGGGTTTCAAAATTTGTTGGGCTTCCAGTTTGCACAGAGGTCTGATTTGTGAGGTCCATCTGACCTTTGAAATGGATTTCTAAAACAGCCTAAGGGCTGGCTACACTTGAGAAATATAATGCAATCATTTCGCTATCATCGCTGTAGGGACAGATTAAAAAGACATTGACAAACTAGAGCAAGTCCAAAGGAGGGCTACCAAAATGGTTAGTGGTCTGGAAACCATGTTGTACGAGGAACGGTTGAAGGATCTAGGATTGTTTAACCTACAGAAGAGGTGACAGAAGGGAGACATGATTGCAGTCTTCAAATCTCTGAAGGGCTGTCACAGTGGAGAGGGATCTTCCCTATTCTCACTCACACAAGATGGAAGGACTAGAAACAACGGTATGAAACTTCAAGGGAGTCAATACAGATTAGATATTAGGAAAATCTTCCTGACAGTGAGGGCAGTCAGTCAAGGGAATAGGTCGCCATGGGAGGTGGTTAGCTCTCCTTCACTTGAGGTCTTCAAGCAGAGGTTGGACCTACATTTGTCTGGGATGGTTTAAGAAATTCTGCATTGAGCAAGAGGTTGGACTTGATGACCCTAGAGGTCCCTTCCAACTCTATGATTCTATGATTATTCCAGAATACACAGGTTCTACTTTCAACCATGCTGAATATACAATCTTCTTCTTATTGTGACTAATGCTTTTGTATGCATGAACAATTGTGCAGTTGCTCTAAGGTGTTCTAAGAGAGGATCAGAAGGCAAGCTCTTTTTTTCTCCAGTTCAGTAGGGGTGTGCATGCATGCATTTTTGACGTTCGATTTGTAACAAATTGAATGTTTGAAAATCCATATTGATACAAGTAGATCACATTCAAATGTAGCAAAATTCTATTTGATACAAATCTGCTCATACATATTCATATAAATATTTGATAGTATCAGATATGAATGAATCCAATATGTACTCAATACGAACAAATACGTATCAGCTACGAACAATTGTGTATCCAATACATATCCAATATGTATCCATAACATATCAGCACTCTGAAAACATCAAATCTGACCTGAATCCACTTTTAATCTGCTGTCGATCCATGTCAAATGCAATCTGGATCCATCGCGGATGTGACTGGTGCTCTGTTTTTCCACACCCCAAACTAATGAATGTCTGAACTACTCATACAAATGTCCAGAAACATTCGTATTCATACGAATATTAGTATATGATTATCAAAACATTCTATTCATGTACGAATGTCTGAATTTGTCCAAATTTGTCCAAATAACAAATGTTATGATATTCATATTCTAACACCAATGAGTTGTCAGGTATCAGTTGCATGCTATAGGAAAAGGGCATAAATAGAAAAATTCACATTTATTTGCAATAAAAACAATCACCTGAAAATTTGTTTCTTCATCAACTCATTCATTTGAATGGTCAAATGTTCTCACTTGCAGCCGAACATTTTTACAGCTCTTTTGTCCATTGAAAAAACTTATTTTCACCATTAAATACTGTGAAAGTGTGAAAATTCGATTGAATTTTCGTATTTGCAAGTCGATAGCGTTGTTTGATTTGTTCAAAGGTCCAGATATTCGCAAATGTGATTGAATTTTTAAACGTGAATTCTTTCCTGCACATTGAGACTATTCATTGGGGATTCAGGATGAAAGAGTATGCACTGCAGTGTGAAAGATCAGATGTGCAAAGAACTAATGTAAACATGATCACCCTACTTTTGGAATTAGACAGCAACTGAGACGGGAGCCAGAAAATAGAGCTATAATTAACTTGTGTCTAGGCAGGTCCTTAGATAGAGTTGTATGAAGAAAAATGGACTCAGTATTGCAGTGAGAAAACAGCTGCAGAAAAAAATGTATATAATTGCTATGTATGTATGCAATATATACATGTAACTGAAATATATATATCTAATAATGTTATAATTGTCCTGTGAGGCAGGAAAAATAATCATATTATTATTAGCCTGTGGTATCAGCATATTGTGAATAATGTGAATGCCTATTTGCACATTAGAGTTTTCTGTGAACAAACACAAACACTTTTACTTACATTCATGGGTATTTTCTTGGAACAGAATAAAATAAAATCCAGTACAACTTGGAACTAAAAATCACTTGTGCAAGATGGGAGGACTAGAAACAACGGCATGAAACGTCAAGGGAGTCAATATAGGTTAGATTTTAGGAAAAACTTCATGATGGTGAGGTTGATCAGTCAGTGGAAAAAGTTGCCACGGGAGGTAGTGGGTTCTTCTTCTCTGGAGGTCTTCTAAAAGACGCTGGACCTACATCTGTCTGGGATGATCTAGGAAATCCTGCACTGATCAGGGGGTTGGACTTGATGACCCTAGAGGTCCTTTCTAACTCTATGATTCTGTGATTCTACTCCATGTTAAGAAAAATGGCACAGAATTCCACTGAGTTGTTCATTCCTGGGTCCAAGTAATTTTTCTGTCCACACACAGTATGAAAAACTATGAGGGGTCATATATACACAACTCTACTTTTGATATAGTAAGTATCTTCTAGTGTGTCTGAGAAATAGACAAGGATCCTAGGGTGTGATGAGACACACTTAAAGGAGTGCTTCCTGGGAGAATTGGAGTTGGGGATACCAGACATTTTACCCCTGCATATGCCTTACACCTTCCTGAAGCCTTGGAATGGGCATCCTTTCCTCATACTGGGAGCAATAACACTGAGGGTGTTTCTTATTTTGGTCAAATTGAGTGGGAAGCTACAGAGGCACTATAACCACAGCCTGAAAATGGCTGCTGTGTCTGGCCAGTAAGCCACTGTCAAGGGAAGGCATTGCCAGACACAAAGATGAAGGAAGATAAAAGTATGAACAAACGAGGGAGGGTTTTGAGCGCTCTGTAGTTAAGTTGTTTGATGACTTCCATGTATGTGTCTACCAATAGGGTGATCCTTGTTAAAGGAGTGACTGAAAAAAGCCTTGTCTGATTTCACCCATAGATTGAGAGTGACAGATTATATATACCAACAATACTACAACAATATCTACCCTGCAAATTGCGATTAAGTTTTGAATCAGTCCAGCTTTTAACAATGTCCTGAAATACTCCCAGGATCTGTTGTTTGATGAACAAACTGAGCATGCTGTTTCAGGAGAACTGAGAGTTTTCCCTTGATAAAATACAATTCCCAAGGAAAAGGGACTGATAGCAAAACCCACTTAAGCTCTTCCCCATCAAATAGTGGGGGAACCTGCCATCCTTCCAGGCATTCCTCAAAGCAAGAGCAGATGGCACACGTTCCACGGGAATACTAGCATTACTTGTATAACATGCTTGCATTTACATGGTTGACAATATATGGCCCCTAGGGAAGTGTGCATGAATATTTCTAACATTCGTTACCTGTACTAATTCACGTGAATTTGGGCATTCACATACAAATCTTATGTTACAAGATTCATACATTGACATTCAAATTCATACCAATATTTCAGAACTTCTGTGAACCCGGGGAGGTGGGAAAGCAGCTGTGCCAGTCATACCTGCAACGGATCCACAGTGCATTCAACATGGTTTGAGCTTAACATGGCTTTTCTACCCGGCTTTTCTCACCCATGTAGGGGGACTCAAAGTGGCTGACAAAGCTTTCCATTCTTCTCCCCACAACAGACACCCTGTGAGGTGCATGGGGCTGTGAGAGCTCAGAAGAGAGATGTGACTAGCCTAAGGACACCCAGCTGGCTTCATGGAGGAGTGCAGAATCAAACCTGGTATTCCCAGAGAAAAATCTGGCTCCTGAACCACTAGACCAAACTGGCTCACACATGGCTTTGCACTACCTAGTGGCTCATGAGAGTGAAACAAAACATCGAACAATAGATGTTAGGGACATGCATGTATATTTTTTCATATATTCAATTTGTATCAAATTGAATGCAAGAAAATTCATATTCATTCTAATAGATCCCTTTCCAATGTGGTAGCATTCGTTTTCGGTACAAATGTTCAATCCCATTCAAATCTCATATGAATAGCAAACGGCACCCATACAAATCCCATACAAAGCTTCATAAGAATACATCAAAACATACAGTTAGAATTTGAATGTAAATCTTCCAACCTACCAACATTCAGTTCAAAATCAAATGTCCGAATTTGGCTGAATTTGTACCAACTTCTAATGTTACAAATATTCGTACACATCTCTAACAGATAACTATGGCTGCCGTGCCTCTACACTTTCATAGGCTGCTGTTTCTGGCTCCATGCTTGCGCAATGGATAGAGCTCTGTCAGAAATGATGGCAGCTCTGTCAAAAAGGGAAGTCAAAAGCTCCATTGCTTGAAAATCTGTGACCAAGACTGGGTTTTCCAGCAAAAGTTTCTAGTGCTTTTTACTGGAGGTGGTGGGGGAAGCAGGTTCTATGGTGGGCTTGCTTCAGAAACATGAAGAAGAAGAAGAAGAAGAAGAAGAGTTGCCTTTTCTACCCCACTTTCCTCACCCATTTAAGGGGACTCAAAGTGGTTGACAAAGCTTTCTGTTCTTCTCCCCCACAACAGAACACCCTGTGAGGTGGGTGGGGCTGTGAGAGCTCAGAAGAGAGCTGTGACTAGCTGAAGGTCACCCAGCTGGCTTCATGAAGGAAGAAGAGTTGGCTTTTCTACCCTGCTTTTCTCACCCATTCATGGGGGCTCAAAGCAGCTGACAAGCCTTCTGTCCTCCCCCTGCCCCACAACAGACACCCTGTGAGGCGAGTGGGGCTGTGAGAGCTCAGAAGAGAACTGTGACCAGCCCAAGGTCACCCAGGTGGCTTCGTGGGGGAGTGCAGAATCAAACCCGGTAGTTCCAGATAAGACTCTGGCTCCCATACTGGCTCATCAGGCAAGCCCACCACAGCAGCACCATAATGGTGTTATGTTCCCCCTGTTTGGATGGGGTCTGTATTAGCAAAAAAGTAGTAACACCATGGCAGTGCTTTCCTCCGCTCATGTAATATTCAGCAACACTGAAGGAGCGTTTCAGCAAATGTAGCGAAAACACGTAGTGTAGCAATGACATTTATTTTATTTTACTCCTTCCACAGTGTGTTGTGAAAGGTCACCGAGTTGTCTTTGACCCTGATAACTATATGGTTCATTGCTTGCTTGCCTTGAATGTGATATTCCAGCTCTCCTAAAGGCATTCCAATGGTCCCATCCAAATACTGCCCTTCAGGGTTGTTCCCACCACAAAAGACTTAAAAAGATTAAATGCTCCCAGGCAAACAGAAGTCCGCTGCCAGATGAGGGGTTTCATCAACACCTAGAAAACGGCTGAGTACCCAAGAATGTTTATAAGCAAGGGTCAGGAGCTCAATAGACTCAGTGCTTGTCATATTTTAGGGGGAGAAGTTTCTCTCATGGATAATCTGAATAGGGATGTGCACAAATATTTGAAATATTTGTTACTCGTCCAAATTTGTCCAAATTCAGACATTTGTATACAATTAGAATGTCCAGACATTTGTACTTTAGTATTCGTATGAATATGAATCTTTGAGTTATTTGAACAAAAAAATTGGTCATTGTACACGTACGCATCTTGTGCGTATCCGTACACATCTGTACAGATACATATGGGTTGAAAACGAGATTCATATGGGATGCATACAAGATGCATACAGACGCGTACGAGATTAGTATCATTGGATGCATATTGTCTTCGTATCGGTTCGAATGTCCAGATGTTCATTTTTTATTCATACAAATTTGTATTTTTGAATGTTAGATTTGTTACGAATCAAATGTTGAAAATTGCATTCGTGCACACCCTTAATTCTTAATGGAAAGAGATGCATCCATGGTATTGAGGCCGGGCAGCAGACGAGGTTGTGAATTTCAGCAGGTCAAGGAGTTTAGAAGGAACCTCTTTGCCTTGTAGGACTAGCTCCGCCATCAGAAGGTCCAGCTACACCCAAGTTTAAATCCAGAGAGAATCCAGAGAGAAGACTAATCCCTTTGCTCATCCGATGTGTTCTAGAGATATGCACGAATGCTGTTTTCACATTGTATTCAAATTGAATCAAATGCCTGAAAATCCAGTCCAATTTGAACCTACTAAATTTGAATTTAACAAGATTCAATTTGAATTTACCAAATTCGAATCTATTTGTTTGAATTTTTGATTTGAATCGGCACGTACGAATGTCGACAACATTTCTAGGTGCAAGGATGCATCTTCCCCACATCTGTACAGATCCTTACATGTCCGTATGCATCCCATAGCTATCCTGTATGCAACCCGTTTTCATCCCGTACGGATCCCTACAAATACGTACGAATGCGGGAAAGATATGGATCTTCAAGTACGCATCGTGTGCCAACCTGTACACATACAAATGTCCAGATAATTTGAAGGAATAGATCCAAACTTGAAGTTCGATTTGAATGTTTACGTTCAAATTTTGGGACATTCGATTCAGATTTTGAATGCCTACAAACATTCGTGCACATCCCTAATGTGTTCTCACTGGGTGAGAAGAGATGCTGGAATAGATGAGCTTTGGACTGATGCAGCAGGGCTCCTCTTAAATTCTTATAGACAAATTTATGGATGATAGATGTATCAATGGCTACTAGAGTGGATGCCTGAGTACATCTTTCAGGCTGGGGGAACAAGCAGGAGGCCTCTAAGGCCATTTGCTGGGATTTGAGAGCAGGAGAAGGTTTGCCCTTGTCTTCTGCTTGAGATGCCCATGGGCAATTGGTGCGCCACTGTGTGAGACAGGACACTGGACTAGATGGGCTGTGGCCTGATCCAGCAGGGCTCCTCTTACATTCTTATGACAGAGCAGGAGGCCTCTAAGGCCATTTGTTGGGATTGGAGAGCAGGAAAAGGTTTGCTCTTGTCTCTGCTTGAGATGCCCATGGGCAATTGGTGGGCCACTGTGTGTGACAGGACACTGGACTAGATGGGCTGTGGCCTGATCCAGCAGGTCTCCTCTGATATTCTTATATGACAGCCTTAAAGCCTAAACAACCAATAAAAAGCAATAAAAAGCAAGTAATAAAAGTACTGTGACTATTTACACAGTATCATATCCCAGACCAAAAGTCAGCATCTCAGATAAAGTACTCCAGACTACAGATGTGCCCAAATGGGGGTGTGGGGGATGTTGCATTTGGTTTGCATTGAATCGAATGTTAGAAAATTTGTATTTGTTCAAATAGATCCCCTTTGAATGTGATAGAAGTGTATTCTCACAGGCCCACGTACCTCACAGGGTGTTCTGTTGTGGGAAGACGAACAGAAGCTTTGTCAGCCATTTTGAGTCCCCTTAAGTGGGTGAGAAAAGCGGGGTAGAAAAGCCAACTCTCCTCCTCCTCCTCCTCCTCCTCCTTCTACCAAAGCTTTGATTTCTCTGAACATGCCGTCACTTTCCCCGAGGGCATTAACTGCACTGATAACAGAGTCAGAGTGTATCCTGACAGCCACCATCCAGACAATGCTCCCCTTTCTCCAAAGAATCCCTTTACTCAGGGACAGTCAGAAGGGATCATGTGGAGGCCACTTGCCTGTGTGAACAAGCCTTAATCCGCTAGGATTTGGCACACTTCTTTTAAGTTTCCCAGGGCTCCCTATCTCCAAAGCCTCGGGCTAGATAAAAACATTAAAACAATACCCTTGAAGCACAGGCCGAGGCAGACATAAGTGAGGTTAAGTTCATTACTTGTTTACAAAGCTTGCCATCTTTCCTTCCCTCCTCCTTCTGTTGGTTTTGATGATGGGGAGAAGGCCACGAGCAGAAACATGAATTGAATGGCTGCCAAACTGGAAGAAAAGAAATATTTACATGCCTCTTTAAAGAGGTAAGATGAGAGGCAGGATAACACCGCCCGTGCCTCAATTTGATCCAGCAGCATTGGCTTTACTCACAAAGAAAGAAAATAAGTGGTAAAGAAAAGGCAGCCAGTATTTTCTTGGTGACCAAATGCGTCTCTCTCCTCTGCATGCCCAGGCATTCGAAAGCATATCAATTCATGTGCGTGCAGTGCTTATAGCTCTATAGCAGCATAGCTATAGCATGTGTGCAGTCTCCACTAGGGAAGGAGGAGTGTGGAATTAAACCTGATGATGGATCTGCACGTCACATTTGAAATTTGTACAAATGTGTCTGGAATCGGACAATTGAATTTGTATCGAATGTTGGCACAGGGTGTTTCTGCACTTACCCCCTGAAATCCAGATTAAAGAAATCCATATTTCTGAAATCCGTCCCTGGGAAGATCTGTCTGAAAAAGGGATGGATCCAAATGAGGTCTAATGCTGTTGCACTCGCATGGGAAGCACAGATAGCGAGGAACACTTCATGTGTTCACTGTGCGGACGCCACGGCACTGATATTCAGAAGAATCAGGCTTCTCTGCAGCCCTGCTGCCCAAGGAGCCACGTGATTGGAGCACTCAACATGGTGACTTCCTGCTGCCTCACTCAACATGGCGACTTCCTGTCCCGCCCACATGCATTTCCTCTCCTGTCCCTGTGCGGAAGCGTCTTCCTTTGATGCAGATTTTGCAAGGAGGAACAGTTTGAAGACCTAACTTTTCAGGTCTTCCCAGAAACCGGTTTTGGCAGCCTCTAGACCCCATTAGAGATGGATCTCCCGTGAGGCTGTGTGGAAGCAGCATCCTTGAAGGGGCCCTAATCTGTCCTGCTGTGCGGAAGGTACCTTGCACATGTGTCCCATATGTGTCCTTATTGGGTGCTTAATGGGGTTTTAAGGACCTGTGCGGAAACACCCTGACATTCAAATTCAAATTGGATGCGTCGAAACATTCAAATGAATATTCGTTACATTTGTGAACCTGAGGAGGTGGGAAATAGAGGTGTGAATGAATGCAATTTTTGGATTCGATTGGATTTAAATTGAATATTTGAATGTTCAAATTCGTACGAATAGAGAAAAATGATTTGAATTCATTTGTATCCATTTGTATTTGAAGATACAAATGTCGACATTCGTATGTGTCCATATGCATCCATACGCACCCATACACATCCTGTTTTTATCCTGTATGCATCCCGTTTTGTCCCATACAATTGTGTATGGATACGAATAAGGTGTGTATGGATACATATGTAATGCGTACGTATCCGTACGCATACAAATGATTAAATAATTCATACGAATGATTCAAAATATTTGAATTCATTTGAATGTTAAAAAACCAACGCATAGACATTTGATTCAAATTTGAATGTCTGAATTTGAACAAATTTGACCACATTTTGAATGTGTCGAATATTCTTGCACATCCCTAGTGTGAAAGTAGCTACCCCAGTCACATCTGCAATGGATCCAAAGTGGATTCAAGGCAGATTCAGTGTGGATTCAAAGTGGATTCAGAGCAGATTTAACTAGTTCAGAGTGTATATGTAGGGGATTTGTAGGAGATTCGTAGGGGATATCTAGGGATACGTAGCAGAGATTTGGTCCGGATTCGTATCAAACATTCATATTGAATTCAAGTTGTACCACATTTGAAGGGGATCTATTGAAATGAATACAAATTTTCTTGCACTCGGTTCAGTACAAACTGAACACAAGAAAACACATTCGTGCACAGCCCTAGTCTCCACGTCTTTCCACAACAGTAAAATGAAAATATGCAGGTAAGTAGATGCGGATACAGAACAGAAGTTAGCATCGTCATGTATTCTATTTATGAAAGCAGAAATCTGTTTGAAGGACTATCTAACTAGGGTTCAGCTGAAATATAAAGAGCAAAAAGGAAGGTGGGCTGGAGAACCCATGAAAGAGAGTCTTAATCTGAAGAATGGATCTAAGCCTCCAGATCTGCATGTTAATATGGATCTAGGAGGTCCCACCCCTGCAGGAATATCTCCGCCAGCTTTAGATGAAGCCTGATCCAGATTAGGAAGGTCTTAATTGGGTCTACCAGTGGACCAGACTAGAGGCTTTTTCGCACACGCGGTTTTGGAACGCGCGGAAGACAGCCCGGGACGCGGCATACGCATTGCCGCAGCCGGGTTTGCGTCCCGGCACGTCCGGAGCTGTCTTCCGCGCGTTCCAGATGCAGAGCACTTTAAAGTGCTCTGCATCCATTCCCGCGCGTACGAAGCGCCCGCAGCCGTTCGGGGAGAGAAGCATTCGCTCATGTTTCTCTCTCCCTGACAGCCGCAGGCTCCCCTCCCCCGCCGGCGCTGGCTGACAATCAGCTGATTGCCTGCCTTGCCGGCTGCGGGAGCCTCGGCAGCCGTCTCCCCGCCCCTTGCCGGCATTTGCCGGCTAAGACACTTCAGAATGCTTTGAGCATTCGCACACAGGCGTGCCGGAACGCGTTTACACGCGTTCCTGCGCTCCTATGTGTGAATGGTCAAAGCGTCCTGAAGTGTCTTAGGCTTCCCGTCCTACACCCGTTCCAAATGGAACGAGTGAAATGCGAAAATGCCTTAGTTTAGGACCACTGGACGATATCTTTCAGTGGCATGCCACAGCGCACAGCCAAGAAGCAACCTCCCTTCCCAGAGGCCAGGAACTTTTGTTCCTAGACCTTGGAGACATGGGGATCCAGATCATGGCCTTTGAAGAGCAGAAAGTCCCTTATGCAATGGTGTGGGGCTCAGGCGTCTGCTCTTGAGCATATCTGCTCTTGAAATCTTCAGACCTGAGATGACTCATCCCTCTGTTTTGGTTCTTTATGGACCACCCCATTTTTTCCCCATATGACTGCTGCATAAGATGTGGCCCAGAAGAATTCTGATTTTAACACTCAGCAGCTGTCTTTTTGTTTTCCATGGCTGCAGTGAAGACTGAATGGTGAATGACAGCTCAGATGAAAACTGTATTTAAAATCCTCTTCTGCCTGTGGTTCATTAACTCATCAGTGAATTAAACCAAGTCTAGCATTTGTTTCAAAACACTGAATGGAAATTCCTGAAGAATTTGGAACTACTCACAACTCATTGGCAATTATTCTAGCATGGAACTTCTCAGGCTCCAGGCTTGGGAACTTGCTAAGGCTCCAACCACAATGATTCCTAAAAGCACTGGTCATGCTGATCAAGAAATGCGAGAGCTGAGGACCAGGAACATATATATCTGCCTCTGCTCTACAAATCAGAGGCCTTTTCACACGACATCCAAACGGCAGCAACGATGTAAGTCATGTGTGCATGCACGTGTCCTCGGGTAGGTGGGTGGGGGGGTCACAGAGGGCATCTGGGGGGGCTCACCTGCAGAGGCTGAAGATCCTACCTGATGGACTGACAGATGGTCCCTCATCACCCCTGCTGAAGACATCGCCAGTCTGGTCTCACCCCACCCTCGAAAGGTGTTGGGGGAGACAGAACTGAGGGTGCCCCGGTGTCCTGCTGACTGCTACAGTCCCAGTCAGACAGCAGTGGCCTGCAGTGAACCCCTAGGTCCCCAGCGGCACCCAGGGGTTCAAGCCACCCCCCCCCTGCACAGGCCCGGGGTTCACCACCTTGTCAGGTGCTGCAGTCTGTGCAGGTGTGTTTGCTCCTGATAGCTCGGCCCCACACTCACCTGACTTGTCAGCATGGGGTCAGTCTCCTGAAGTGAACACCTGCGCAGGAGGCAGCAGATCACTCTTGAAGAGCACCCCGGCTCGGCAAGGTACATTCATTGCAGGGGCCTGCCAGCTGTTGGGCCATTTTCGGCCCAATAGTGGCAGGGAGGGTGGGGCCCACAGCTGTTTGGGAGAATGCTCTCCCTCCCGTACAGCTGTGGGATGTCCCAGGATGGCTGGGAACAGGTGTAGAACACAATTTCATGCTCTACACCTGGAATGTAAGTTGGCACCCTGGGATGGGATGGGGAAGTTCCAAATGGAACCGCCGGCCCGGAAGAGCGAATGCTCCATCCCAGGGTGTCCTACTCTCGTTCTGGAAGCCCTTGTGCAAATAGACCTTTGGTGTCATGCTCAGATATCATACCTAGTTCAAGGTTTTTCTTTCATTTATAAAAGCAAGTTTCTAGTCCTCATGTAGGTGGAGGAAAAGGTTTTCCATTCCCTCCTTTTCCAGCTCAGCCTAAGAACAGGCCCCTCATTTGATTAAACTAAAATAAAAAATCACACAAGGCCAAATCTTGCAAAATTCAAAGGTTTGGTTTTGGCCAATATTTACATGTTTGGATTTGGTAAACTCAGTAGGGATGGGTTTAAAATTTGATAGAAGCTCATTTTGCAAATGCCAAAGCCTGGATTCTGAGACCGTTCCAATGTTTGCATCTGGTACATACCACTGGATTAAAATTCAATATAACTCTAATCAGAATGAATTTTGCAAATGAAAAAGTTTGGGACTGTTCAGAAGTTTGGATCTGATACCTCGGATAAGTTTGCGGTTAAAACTGGGTAAAAGTACAAATTGGAAAGAAACTTGGAGACACAGAAGTTTTCCTTTTGAACATTTTGCCTGTGGTCCATCTCTCATCCAGCTAACTGTGGTCTGTGGATTGGCATTATGGGATGGCAGAGATGGAATAGAATGGCAACTGCTTCCAAGCCGTGATTTAACCCCACAGTATCACCTCAGCTAACTACAGGTTTGCTATTTCTCTACAGGCCCTGCGACACACACAGTTTTTAAGCAGAATTGAATTTCTGCTGCAGTGAAATCATACATAAAGAAGAGACCCAGTGGCAAATGAAGATTACAGACTTTGTAATCTGCTTTTTTTTTTTTACAGTACCAAAAGTGCTTCACTTATCTTCTTCCATTCCATTTTCATCATTTGGCTGCAAACACACATTTGTATAAGCTTCTGTGCACTTTGCAGGAGAGGTTTACTTTTTCTGCACAGTCAAATCAACCAACCATTTAGTGCAGTTTTGCTCACTGTTTGCATGTGAACTAGAGATGTGAATTTTGGCATTCAATTTGTAACAAATCGAATGTTAGAAAATCCATATTTCATTGAATAGATCCCCTTTGAATGTCGTAGGACTCTATTCAATACAAATGTATTCGTACAAATTTGTAAGAATATCTGATGAGAATGTATATGGATCCTGGATATCGCGTTCGACTCCGCCCTCCCCCGTGAAGCCAGCTGGGTGACCTTGGGCTAGTCACAGCTCTCTTCTGAGCTCTCGCAGCCCCACCTACCTCACAGGGTGTCTGTTGTAGGGAGAAGAACAGAAGCTTTGTCAGCTGCTTTGAGTCCCCTTCAATGGGTGAGGAAAGCGGAGTAGAAAAGCCAATTCTTCTTCTTCTTTGTAGAAATATTTGGACATTTGTTAAGCTGGGGAAATGTATCAGATAGATATCTATTCAAATCAGATATGTATCTGTTTGTATCAGATACATATTGAACGTTTGTTTGAATACGTACAAATAGATTTCTATCAAATAGAATTTGATTTGTACTGAATCAAATGTGGGAAATGGGCTTCATACACACCCCAACTATGAACATTTTTGAGTGCTCCACTGCTTCCTGGGTTGGGGGATGATTTCTGTACATTTGGAGCTGCTTCTGGAACAGGAACATCCCTGGGTTCCCCTCGCTCCAAAGTCTGAAATAAAGGAGCCAGCTTTTCTGAAAGACCGCAGATGGTTGTTGGAAACTTCTGGACAGCAGGGAGGAACATCACAGTGAAATAATTTCAAGCTCTGGCCTGACACCACCCACCTCGCCGGTTTAGCAGACGGTGACATAGGAATCCTTCTTCTATGAAACTGATCCATTAGTTTACCCAGACCGGTATGTCTTCATCAGATTTCACCAGCCTTGTCTCTTCAGATGTTTTGGGACTATAGCTTCCACCCCAACACAGTTTTGTTGGCTGTGGCTAATGGAACCGAGGCCCCAAAACTTCCAGAGGAGACCACATTGGTCAGAAACTACTGGCAGCCAGATCGTCAGGGTTTCGGATGGCATCCTTCCCTAGCTGTACCTCATGATCCTCGGGACTGAGCTGGGAACATTTCATATGCAAAGAAAGAATCTCTCCTACTGTTAAATTACAGCTTTCCCCTAAGTTGGATCCTGCAGCGCTACAGCGAGGTTAAGAGGACTTTGAGATCCAACTGAGCCTTGGCTGAGAAAGAAAAGTATGAAGGCCTGCTCACATTTACCTCATAGTGAGCACTGATCCATTTACTGGTAAGGCTCATCAACATCTCATCAATGCTTCTCCTAGAAGAAGAAGAAGAAGAAGAAGAAGAAGAAGAAGAAGAAGAAGAAGAAGAAGAAGAAGAAGAAGAAGAAGAAGAAGAAGAGTTGGCTTTTCTACCCCGCTTTTCTCAGCCATTTAAGGGGACTCAAAGTGGCTGACAAAGCTTCTATTCTTCTCCCCACAACGGACACCCATGAACCTACAAATTTGTGCAAATTTCAAACACGATGAATGTTCAGGCACAATCCTACATTGCACTGTTTCGGTGTGGAGCATGTTATTCTGTGCTATGCTGGGCTGAATTTGGGTTGAAATGAGGGATCTAGCCCAAGAGCAGAAGGGTAGCTAGCAGGCTGCATTGTGGGCCATTAGCATTATGGGAATCCACCCCAGCACAGTTTTGGAGACTGGAAGAAAAAACTCCTGGTCTCCAAAGTTGGTAGCCAGGGGTGTGCCTGTGCACCCAGAAACTGTGCATTTCTCAGCTGCTTCTGGGAATCTGAGGCCTATTCACACGAGGGCCTCTCGTACGCATATAGGACACCCTGGGATGGAGCATTCACACAGCTGGGCCAGCGGCTCCATTCGGAACCACCCCAGCCTGTCCCAGGGTGTCCTACATGCGTTCCAGGTATAGAGCACAATTTTGTACTCTACACCTATTCCTGGCTGTCCCAGTATGTCCCTCAGCTGTTCAAGAGGGAGAGCATTTGCACGTTCCCTCTGGAACAGCTGCGGGCCCTGGCCCTGCCTGCCGCCATTGGGTAAGGTTCGACCTGGGGTGGGCAGGCCTGTCTCGTCCATTCCCAGGGTTCCTGCATGTTCTAGGTGATGCGATCAGGTCCCTTAGGGTCTGCAGGGTCCTCCCCGGGCACCCACCCCCTGGGCCCGGGCCTACCCAAAGACATACATGCACGCCACTTATCTCTTCATTGCCAGGTTCAAAGTGGCAGGCCTGCCTGGCGGCATTGTGTATCCAACCACATTTGAAGGGAATCTATTTGAATGAATACTAATTTTCTTACATTCAATTTGATATGAACTGAATGCAAATATATATATATATTCATACACATCCCTACTTCTTGCTTGTGATAGATTGAATTGGCTACTTTGTGGACATTTTTTTTCATGTTTGCTTCTCATTGAAGAGAAACAGACAAAATTTTCATTTGCGTGAATGGGACAACTTCAAATGCTCTAGGCTTTGGATTCACTTCAAATGCATTTGGCTTTGAATTCACTTCAAATCCCTGCTGCCACCGGTTACTCCTCTGAATCCGCTCTGAATCTGCCCTGAATTCTCTCCGAATCCACTCCAAAGCTTTGAAGTAAACACAAAAGCTTTTGCTTTGCATGCAAAGTAATTATTCTAATATAGCCAATATTCAAATTGAATGCAAAGTTTTGAACATTTTTCACCCATCCCAAGCAGCTTATCTGGACCACCTTCAGAGAAAGCTTTGGAGATCGTTTTTAAATGGTCTCCCATTGGAGAAAGCTAAAGGCCAGTGCAGAGATGCAGTGCAAGGATGCAGAATATTGTAACTTCTGTTGCACAGCAGCTTTTTTCTCTACTTTCTGAGTTTGGTCTCTGCAGCTCACTTTATTTCTTTAAGAGCACCTGTATTTCAAAGGCCACTTACAACCATCCGGGGGAAAATATAAAGTGAGCCCAACAAAATGCAGAATTAGCAAAAATCACAGGAGCATCGAGAGGGCTGGCTAAAACATTCCAGCAGTGAATAAAACATCAAAAGTCTCTTTGAAAAGGTGTGTGGTAAGCATTCGTCTGAACGCAAGTAAAAGAGACCTAACGGATCTTCAAGAGGGGGGCATTTTCTAATTTTGCCATTCCCCAGGGGGAAGTTGGGAAACAGGATAGGGCCTTTCCACTTGTAATTAGAGATGTCCACGGCTTTTTCTGTATTCGATTCGTATTGAATCGGGCGAAAGAAAATTCGTATTCATTCAAATAGATCCCATTTGAACGTAGTGGGATTTGAATTTATATGCATGTTCGATCCCATACGAATTCATATGAATGCATACAAATCCCATACGAATGTATTGAAACATTTGAGTCAAATTCGAGTGTCCGTCTTTGAAAGTGCCAAACTCGGCCAAATTTGTATGAATTTTGATTGTTATGAATATTTGTGCACGCTGGGGGCTGAAATAGGCCTTCCAGGAGCCTAAATAGGCCTTCCGGGGGCCAAAATAGGCCTTCCAGGGGCCTAAATAGGCCTTCTGTTTCTGGGGTCACCTGACCCCAGAACCAGAAGTGCCTTTTCTTGGCTCCCAAAAGGCTATTTTGGGCTCTGGAGAGCATGGAAAGACAGAACACCAGTGGATTGTGCCCCAAAAGGTAAGGGGCCATGTGAGAGGCCACAGGGTGTGACAGGAGTCCCTGGGGGAGTCCCCAGGGCATCTGGTATCCACCAACGCTTTGACCGAAGCTTCTACAAATAACAGATAATCCGATTTATCAATGAACCTATTCAATTCGGCCCGGAATCTACAAATGTGCGCATATTCATATGAATTCTGGATGTCACGAATATTTATGCACACCCCTAAAAAAGATAAAATACACAGAATAATCTAAAACACCTTTAACATGTGACCCTCCTTCCCTCGCTCTCTTTTGATGCTGATGACTACAGTATTCTGTTTTTTAAAAAAGCTGCAAAATTTAGGATTGGAGACACTGCTTTATAGTGGTTCCAACTCTATCTCCATGACAAATTCCAAGAATGATTATGGAGGGTTTTCATTCGTTTCTCCAGGAGCTCACTTTTAGGGTTCCCCAGGGATCAGTTGTGTCACCCGTGTTATTCAAAATTTATATGAAGCTGCTGAGAACAGTCACTATGAGGTTTAAAGCAAGGTGCCATAAAGATGCTGATAACACCTAGCTCTTAATCTTTTTTCCATCCGAGACAGGTGAGGCAATCCAGGTGCTCGATCAGTGCCTGGAAGCAGCAATGGAATGGATGTGGTGGAACACATTAAAGCTGAATCCGGACAAGACGTTCCATTTCCCATGTTAGGGAAGTGTAGGGTTGTGTACGAATATTCACAATGTGCAAAATTCGTACAAATTTGGCCACATTTGGACATTCGTATTTGAATCTAATGTCTGCAGATTTGAAGATTGACAGTCAAATTCAAATTGAATGTTTCAATGCATTTGTATGAAGCTTGTATGGGATTCATATGCATTCCTATGGGATTTGTATGGGATTGAACATTTGTATTGAATTTGAATTCCACTACATTCAAAGGGAATCTATTTGAAGGAATACAAACTTTCTTGCCTTTGAGTAAATACAAATTGAATTTTTAAAAATTCATGCACATCCCTGGGGAAGTATAAAGCTGTTTTCCAGTCTGTCACTTAAATTTCAGGTAGCAAGTGTGGCCAGGATTATTTAATTCCATCTTAGATTACTAAACCCATCCAGGACAGGGACCACTTGGTCAGAGTGACCCACAGTTCTAGAACCAGGTTAGACTACTGCAATGTCCTTTATCTGGACTTTCCCTAGATGATGATCCAGAAGCTGGAACTAGTGCAAAAAGGAGCAGCCAGGCTACTGACCGGTGTAATAGCCCAGAAATTATAATACTCTGTTGCACTGTTTATACCTTGAACTTTGGTATTTAGAATTTTAGAAGTCTTAAATGACTTGGACCCAGATACCTGAAGGATCACCTCCTCCCATATTGGCCTGGAAAGGGTTTCATTTAAGATATCCTTAGGTGTTTTTCCACTGTCCCTAGACATACCCACTAAGCACCCATTAATGGGTACAAAAATGCCATTACATACCCTAATGGGTACTTAATGGGTACTTTTAGTGACAATGGAAAAACACCCTTTGTGAGATTCTCCTGTTGATCTCCTCCCTAGATGATGTCCATAGGACAGCAGCCAGAGAAAAGGAGCTTTTTCTGTGGTGATACCTGGCCTTTGGAACAACCTCCCTTTAGTGGAGGCCAGTAAATTATCACTTTTTGGGACCCATTGAAGACTTAGGCTGTGGTCACTCCTAAGGTTTAATCCAGCTTCAGTTCACTTTCAGAGCGAGGGAACACACCAGCAAAGAGACCAGTAACTTTCCACATTATCTATCCCAAAGGTGAATTTTCTGAGTTACTTAACACGGAAAGAAAACAGCTTGTCGCTTTGCTGATGTATTCTCTCACTCTGAAAGTGGACTGAAGCTGGATTAAACCTTAAGTGTGACCACAGCCTTACTTATTCATTCAGGAATTCAGGTGGTTTAGGATTCCCCCCCCTTTTTTTAAATATGTACATTTTTTCCTCCCCCTCCCTACTTTTAACCAATGATTTCAGTTTTATGTTGCCTGTAAGTATCTGTGAACAGCCCTGGGTGAAAGACAGTTTAAATATATATATTTCAGTATTTATTTCCCAGCTTTCACCAGGGTGGATTACAACAGCAAGATAACATTTATGGTTATTAAACTTAATTATAATACATTACAAAGTAAAATCAATAATAAAATAAATAAGTTCCTCTTGTACATTACAATTCTAACTTCTGTTCACTTCAGAGAACATTTTGACTAAGCATCATAGGAGTTATATTTTAAACCGGAAACCTTTCCAAACTGTACCTGTGTTAAAAAGAGAGGATTTTATCAAATGTAGCTCACACCTCCTCAGATTCCATCTTCTGACTTTAAAGGGTCCTCCTGTGAAGTGATCTAACCTTGGAGAACCTCCTTTGTTCACCATCTGTCAGGTGTCGACATGGAGCAGAACCTCTGAAGATACTCTCAGGAGATGATCTGATTCATTTGAAAGCAGTTGGTCCTTAAGTCGCCATCTGCATGTTATTGAAAATAATTCTAGGGCCATGTACTTCTACAGAGCAACACATTCATTGATCCCAGAAGAAATTGGACTATACAGGGAGATCTAGAAAGGAAATGAGTTGACAAACTATTCTGAGTTATATGAGCCATTTCTGCACGGGCTACGAAGACCCCATCAAGGACCAGAGAAGACCCCATTAGGAATGGAGTCATGACTTACCTTCCACATGGAAGACCCCATGAGGACCTCATGAAGACCTCATCAGAAATGTCTCATCCACATGGGTGCCTCTGGATTTCATTCCTAATGGGGTCTTCAGGCCCCTAGTTCCAGATTTTCAGAGGACCCCTTGAATGTTTTCCTCAATCCAATCTTCCCCAATGAAGACCAGATTGCAGAGCACACTTCTTCATGCCTGCCAGCTGGATGGGGTACAGGGGCAGTCCTAGAGGAAGTGATCCCTGCATGATGCATATCCAGGCCAATCGTGCCATGCCACATGGTGGAACTTCCTCTTCAGGCCTAATTGGGGCTTCCAACATCATGCTGAGGCGCCTGCATAGTGGCCTTGTTTAGCACCCATTGTCATCAGGTGCTAGACAGCAGATGCATAGGGTCTCCATGGTGACCCAGAACTTCAAGGAACGGAGTTCACAAGGACTGGATACTGAGGATTTGGATCTTCTTAATCTGAATTAAGGGAGGTACATGCAAAAACGCCCATGAACTCCAACCTAACCAAGGCTGTGATGAGACACAGCAAAGAAAAAAATGTGCATCTCTGAGGCGGCTTAGAGATGGCTCTGAGATGGGTTTATTCACATATCAGTTTGCCCCTCCCCTGAACATTCTGTGCTAGAAAAGGTGGATTAGAGAACACAGGGGCCACACACTGTGGTCGTCAACACCCAGCATCAGCAGCAGTTACAGTTTCCTGTGCTCAACTTCAGCTACTGCCAGAACGTCTGTTTGTAGCCCTTTCTGCACTTCAGTAGTATGATCTGTCTTACTCCCTTTCTGGCCCATGCCAGTCCACACGTTAGTACAGATCTGTGAGGCCCCTCCCTCTGCTGGTACACTCCACAAAAGACAGAGCATGATGCTGATCAGGGAGGCCATGAGTGGGAGTATCAGTAGACCTTGATGTTGAAGTCCACCAGTAGGCCAACAGGCTATGGTCCAGAACATGGAAGTATGAAGAAGCTATGCTTCCTACGTTTTGGACTACTGGGGACCAAAACGGTACACCAAAATGGGTCCCCCACAGCCTCTGAGTTCACACAAACTTCAGGGTTGGGGTGGTCTGGACCAGCATCAACATGCTGATGCTCCAGACCACATCCCTAGATAGGTTACAGAGGGATTTAGTGGAGATATATCAGGGCTATGGTGAGGTGGCGAGAGAGATACGTGGTAATCCCACCACAGCACAGACATAATTGTGCTATATTTCCCCTGTCTGGATGAGGCTTCAGTTTCTAATGGCTGGCTTTATCCTTCCTGGTCAAACCATCTTCCCATACCATGTGCCTCCTTGAGAAGAAGGCAAGCATATGGAATGCAGGCTAGAGTTTCTCTGTATTTAATAGCTGTGGTGAAGAGGGACTTTGAAGCAGATGCTGAGTGCATTAAACCTACACTTGCTGAAATTCTTTCTCCTCCACAGCTATTACAGATTTAAGAACCAGGCATGTTCACTGAAGAGGAACTGCTGTGAGAGACCAAGACTGACAACCCTGGGCTCTCATTGGCTTCTGCAGCAACTCATGAATATGGGAGCCCTGCTGAAAAGATGCAGGAAACTGGCCTTTGTGGAGGTGCAGCTGCCATGGTCACCCTCCCTGTGGGCAGGGCTACACTGTAGATGTGTGCACAAATGCAATTTTCAGGATTCAATTCAAATCAAATATCTGAAAATTCAATTCAATTTGAAGCTTTAAAATTCAAATTTAACCAAATTAGATTCAAATTAAGCAAATTGGAATCTCTTCGTTTGAATTTTCAATTCGAATTTGCACTTACGAATGTCGACAACATTCGTATGTGCCCGTAGGTATCGTTATGCATCCTGTACGCATCCGTACACGTCCGTATGAATCCCGTAGTTATCCCGTATGCAACCTGATTTGGTCTAGTACAGATGCGGGAAAGTTGCATATCTGCACGTACACGCCGTGTATGGGCTCGTACACATGCAAATGTCTGGATAATTCAAACAAATAAATCCAAAATTTGAAAAGCATTTGCATTTCTAAATTTGAAATTCGTTCAAATTTTAAAATTCGAATTTATGGACATTCAATCCGAATTTGAATGTTGAAATTCAGAGGAATTTGATCAAATTTCGAATACCTTCAAATATTTGCTCACACACATGTCTGCACCTGTGTGATGATTCCACATGCAAGGGGGCAAGGGAGCCCCACCCACCAGAGAGGGTGATAATGGTGGTGGCTGGGCTTTCTGCAAAGGTGTGTCCCCCCCCACACACATTTTCTGTGGGGGTCACCTATTCACGAGTTGCTGCAGTTGCTAAGTAGAACCTGGACTTGACAAGTGAGGTACTCAATTGTCCTGGGCCTCTGACAGCAATGTCTGTTTGACAAACTAGGCTGTGTTCAGACATAATAAAAGGGAAGATGTGTGGCCCTCACGCTCCCAACCCTAATCTAATCCATCTTTTCTAGCCCAAAACATTCAGGAGGGGTGGGAGGGGCATACTGGAGTGTGAACAATCCCACCTCAAAGCTTTATCTGTGTGTGTTAGTGCATGCATGTGTGTGCATGTGTTGATTACAGTCCTACAGCCTAATTGAAATCCTGACTTGGATTTTATCTTGGAACTCTTAAGTACTTCTCTTGAATATTCTCTGGTGTACTGGAGAAGGCCATGTTCATGAGAAGCTTTATGAAAGCTCCCAATGCCAGTAAGGAGCCTTGAAAGAACTATTTGCTCTAGTTTCTGTCTCCATGCCATACAATTAGCAAAATAAAATAATAATCAGCATGTTATGTAAAACTCCTTCTGGAATTTGTTTGAGGAGAGTAATTCTCTCAATTCTAAAATAACTTCACCAAGGCAAAGAAAGGGAAAAGGATTCTCCAACTGTCAGTTCATCACTCTTTCAAAACAGAGAGCAAAGGACCCTCAACATCACTACTCAGGAGGACTTCCTTGGAAAAGGGAAAAAGCCCAAGACTGATGAAAAGCAGGGTGAACATGCTTAAGCCCTTTTAGACTATGAAGGCCACGTCTCCAGACATTCACTCCAAGGTAGCCTAAGTGTAGAATCTGTAGCCCAGTTTGGTCTTATCCGGAGGTCTCCCGGTTTGATCCCACTAACTCCTCCACAAAGCCAGCTGGGTGGCCTTGGGCTAGTCACAGCTCTCTTCTGAGCTCTTACAGCCCCACACAGCTCACAGGATTCTGTTGTGGGGAGAAGAACAGAAGGTTTATGTGAAGACCACAGGCCTCTGCAGCCTGAGCAGAGAAAGCAAGCATTTTGTTGTTGTTGTTTGTGTTATGCAGCTTCCAGGGCTCCAGGAAGTAGGGGGGCAGAGTTCCCGCCCAAACAGGAGAGTCAGCTGACTCTCCTCTCCAATCAGGAGCTGGGGAGGAGGCCCTATATAAGCTGCAGACATGCAGGGAAAAGGAGTTTGTTAGCTGCTGGATTTTGGGCAGGGAACCAGACAGGGGCTAGTGAAAACTCCTGTCTGCTGTTCTCCTCTGTTTTAGGGAGAGGGAGGGATTGGATAATCTCTCAGGAAGGAAGCAAGAGGCTTCTCTCTCCTGCTGGGTGCTTAGGATTTGGGTTAAACAGCAGGGTTTCTGCAGACTGTGTGTCTAGCAGGTCAGCAGGGGCTGAGGCTTGGTGGAACTCAGCCTCTTGTGGTTTAAAGCAGGGCCTTTCGCCGAGGCAAGGGACTGTTTTGGGGGAAATTGAAGTTTGTTTTGATCCAGTTGTACTGAGTTAGCCTGATATTGAAACTTTTAAGAACAATTCCATCAACCCTAGAGCTAGATAAGCAAACAGGAGAGTCTAAAGCTACCTTTACATTTATCTTACTTGAACTGCAGCTGAATTAAGCTATTTCTTTTGAGTTACACTATTTTGCTCTTTATTATTCATTAGTTGCTGTATTTAATAAACACTTATTTGGTTTGTTACTACAACTGAATGTAATGATTTTTCCGGTTACCAGTTCAAGTGGGAGGTGCTTTTCTAATCTATTTTGCACCAAGTTGCCCTGTACTCCTCGGCAGTTGGATGCCCCTTTGCCACTGGGATAGTGGGATGCTACGCTCAGGCTAGTGACCAGTGTCCTGGGGATAGAGGGGTCTTCACAGTTTGTCAGCCACTGTTAAATATGCAGGAACCTTGGATTTCCCCCTTGTATACATTAAAAGTGCAGGAGTGCTGCAACTCCCTCTTCCATGCATTAATTAAAGGTGCAAAAGATCTCCGAGTTCCCTTTCTTTATGACTAACGAGCAATGGCCATTCCAAGCATCTTGAGGCGAAAGCATCAGATAGCACTATTGGAGCAAGTGCTTTGATCACTACATACCTAGATGCCTTACTGTGCCTAAAAGGAGAGGCAGGAGTGCACAGTAGCACAGAGGCAAGGGTGTCCCATGAAGGCACCACCCCAGATGTCTCCTTTTGGAGACACAGCTGTAATCTGATCCAGCAGGATCCTTCCTCTGCGTAAGGAGGAAAACGCTGATCATTAAAGATGATCTGTGCCTCCCATCCCTGGCTTCAGGAAATGTGGAGCTGAGTTCTGGCCAAGGTTCAGCTACTCTGTGTTCTTTGGTTGTTCTGGAGACTTTCATAGCCAAGTTGCATGGGATCCCAGGGTGGGATCTAGAGTCCAAAATACGTGAAGAACAGTAGGGTGGTCAAAGGAAAGGGAGAAGAGGGCTCCTGCACCTAAGGAAGTGTATGAATATTCGTAACACTCATTACCAGTACGAATTCATACATTCATATGCAAATCGAATGTTATGACATTCATACATTTACATTCGTACGAATATGAATGTTTTGGAACATTTGTACAAAGCTCCAGAAATGGGGAGGTGGGAATGCGGCCGTGCCAGTTACATCTGCAATCCAAAATGAATTCAGCATGGTTTGAGAGCGGATTCAAAGTGGATTCAGAGCAGATTTGATGCTTTCAGAGCAGATATGCTACGGGATACGTATCAGATACGTATTGGGTATGTATGTGTTCATACTAGATATTCATACGAATTTGTACAAATACATTCGTATTGAATAGAATCCTACCACATTCAAAGGGGATCCATTCAAATGAATACGGATTTTCTCACATTCGATTCTATACAAATCAAATCCAAGAAAGCCCCCATTCGCACACATCTCCATCTGCACAAGGTTATGCCTGATGGATGTTCAGCAAACCTTGGCTATGGTTCAGCTGCAAGATATCTCATTTGCAAGGTATATGTGGGACACCAGGCTCCGTTCCTGGGAGAAAACCCTTGCCTGAGACTCCATAAAATTATTGCCAGTTGGAGTAGACAATAGTGTCCTAGATCTTTGGTCCCAAACAATATGTCCCCAGATGTTGTCAAACTCCAGCTTTTATCAACCTTTGCCAATGAGCAGACTGACTGGGAATGTGGGTGTTGTAGTGGAAGCACCATTGGCCTTTTCTGCATGTTCCTGCCAGTAGTCAGATCCAGTGGGTCTGGACCAGCCAGGCCTGCTGGTTCCAGCCACAAAAGGATGTGGTCTGGAATAGCACTGTCTGCAGAATGGCACAGGCCAGGCTTAGAGGTTTGGTTCCAAGCACTCTGAGTGCTAGGAACAAATGTTCCTAAGCCTCAGGGGAATCAATCTCTGCAGCACACCTTGGTGTGCCAGCAAAATGCTTCCCCCACTAGTCACAAACATATTTATTTATTTATTTCTATTTCTTATTTGTTATTTCTAATTTCTATTTATTTCTATTTCTATCACGCCCTGTACCCAAAGGTCTCAGGGCGGGTGCCAACCTTTAAAACAGCAATTTATAAATCAGCGTATAAAATACATAACAACACTAGATTCAGCACATTAAAAGGAGTGTGCCTTCTTCATGCCTCCCATGTTCTGGACTAAGGCCTCCTGCTCTGCCAGTAGACTTGTTTAAGTGGGTCAGTGATACCTTACTGATCTGGACCATGCTGGTCAAATGCAGACGGAGCATACCGGTGAGGGACCTCACAGATCTGCACTAACGTTTGGATCATGAGACCTAGAGGCTGAACACGAAGGGCCCTGATTGGGTTGACAGGCAAAGGGAGAAAGGGCTGGTCATACCTGGATGGAGCAGGTCCCTGATTTGGCATGAAGGGTGCCCTTCTCTGTTTGCTAGGCTATTTGCTGTGATTCCTTTTGTATCTTCACCTGGAGAAAATCCAAAGTTGTGTAACTTTTCCTGGCTGGAAGTTGTTAAGATGAGAAAAATAAAAGTGTTACTCTTGTTGCATTTCCGTTTGCTGGTCAGGCTTTAAGGAAGGGAAACACAGGAGGAGGATCATAACTGGCAATTGCTCTGGCTTCACGTTGGTCTCCATGTCTGGAGTACCAGATGGACGTAGGGAGGGAAAACAACCTGTTCCCATCCTAACATTGAAACACAGAGCCAAAATGGATTCTCATCTCCATCTCCAGCTTCTGCCTTTACCTACGAGGCTTGTTTGCTTCAGAAGAGGAGATACCTCTCTGGTTCTCAAGGATTTGAAAGTCAAATGAGTCTCAGCCGGCATGTTGCGATGCGGAAATTTGACTTGGAAGCTGTTTTCTTTTGGCACGATGAAACTGAAAAGGAAGGCAGAGGAAAGTCAGGAAAAAAGAGGTCAGAAGAGAGGGATAGACAGTATAAGGGCAATTGACTGCATGATAAAGGATTGCTAGAGTTTCCTAGCTAGAGATGTGTATACAAATGAATTCGCATTTATACATTCAATCAAATTTGCAGATTTGTGAATTTTTGCATCCAAGTGACAGGCATTTAAACATCCAGACTTTCAACTGAGGCAAACAGTGCTCCCAATTCACGAACTGAATTGAATTTTTGCACTTTTGTTGTATTTTACTGGTGTTAATGGGCTTTCTCAGTGGAAACCCCCCCCCCACAAAAATCCACAATTGAAAAGTCTGAAACGAATCTTTGGATGTTCATTTTGATTGTGAAGGGATATGAATTTTGCATTTGTGGACTTCTCTATCCCGAGTGCCAAGCTATCATTGACTGGCAGATTGTCAAAGTGAGATTGCAAGAGGGTTGATCCGGATTAGTGCCATCCATACAGATGGTGCTCCTCTGGCCCTTAGCTCCCCATGATCTGGACTGGCAGATCCGGTAAATCCAGATCTACTGATCCTCATCTATTGCATGCTCAGTGAAGAAAAGGCCTGAGCCTACTTGGTCCACTTCAGGCATCTGTTAAGATAGGCCTAGTCTTTGAATGCTCGGGCCACAATTTCTACCCTCTCTTAGTCTTTGAGGTGCTACTAGAAGCCCTTTTGAAATTCAAAGGCTGAAACTCTTATCAAGGAAGCCTCAGGTTGCAACTGGGAGAGTAATGCTGTCCGTTTTTCCAGGATGCACCATATTGCAAATGGACATCTCACACAATCTTCTGAATGTCTGTTTTAAGGGTCCACATCTTCTCCTTCCAGAGGCCTATTCGCATGAGGGCCTCTGGAATGTGTGTAGGACACCCTGGGATGGAGCATTCACTCTGCTGGGCCAGCGGTTCCCTTCGGAACTGCCACAGCCCATCCCAGGGTGCCCTACACCTGTCCCAGGGCGTTCTCGGCCATCCCGTCCCACAGCTGTTTGGAAGGTCGAGTGTTCACATGCTCTCTCCCTGACAGCTGCAGGCCCCACCCCAGGCCTCCTACCATTGGGTCAAGTAAGACCCAGGGGAGGGCAGGCCTGTCCGGTCCCTTCCCCAGGTTCCTGCACGTGCCAGGGGACCAGATCGGGTCCCTAAAGCCCACAGTAACCCCCCTGAGAACCCCCCATGGGGCGTGGCCTATCCAGACACACACAAACATGTGTGAGTCACTTACCTCATGGTCACCAGGTTCCAAAGTGGCTGGTGTGGCCAGCGGCACTGTGCGCCTACACACACCACCAGCTCTGATTGGCTAGCTGCGCCACTTCGTCCAGCCTCCATGCCTAGGACACATGGGGATGGGTTCCCCTTTCAGACATAGGCAGGTAGGAATGCATTCAGCTGTAGTGCGAAAAGGCCTCTGGTTCCTTATACCTGCCATTCACCCCAGAACATTTATGCAGCCCCATTTCTTGAGCCTATTTCTTTCGCTGTGCTCTTTGGCTTAGCTAGATGTATTTCAGATTTTTCCACAGCCACAAAACTCACTCAGTCCTCCAAAACCTTAGTCCACTGTTATTTGGGAGGGCAAACATCTTAACCCCAAACTGTCCATGTCTGGAATAGGGATGTGAATGAATGTTTTTCTTTATTTGATTCATATTGAATGCAAGAAAAGTTTCATTTGTTCGAATAAATCCCTTCAAATATATTAGGATTTGAATTCAATACAAATGTTAGATACAAGTCACATATGAATCCCGAACGAATCCGTAATGAAGCTTCGTATGAACGTATCAAGATATTCGATTCAAAGTTGAATGTTCAAATTCAGCCGAATCCATACAAATTTTGAATGTTTTTCCCATCCCATTTTATTTGTGTACCGCCTTTCCGAAAGAAAACTTGTCCAAGGTGGTTTACAGCAAATAGAAAATATACAATGCAAATTAGTAATCAAAACATTTTTTATTTTTTTATTATTTTCCAAATGTACATATACAAATACAAACATTCAAAACAATACAGAATACAAACCAATAATACTAAAACAAAACAAAACAAACCTCCTTACACTTACTATATGCATCAAGTCTCATTTACCTCAGACTTATAAGAAACTTATTTATTATTTCCTTCAAGTTGTTATTTACTTCCGGTTTGGCAATATAGCTATATAAGAACATAAGAACATAAGAACATAAGAGAAGCCTTGCTGGATCAGGCCACAGCCCATCTAGTCCAGCATCCTGTCGCACACAGTGGCCCACCAAATGCTCATGGGCATTTCAAGCAGAGACAAGGACAAACCTTCTCCTGCTCTCGAGTCCCAGCAGATGGCCCTAGAAGCGCCCCATTTCCTCCCCCCCCCAGCCTGAAAGATGCACCTAGGCATTCGTTCTAGTAGCCATTGATACATCTGTCATCCATAAATTTGTCTAACCCTTCCTTAAAGCCATCCAGACTGGTAGCTGTCACCACCTCTTCTGGCAGCACATTCCATAAGCCGATGACCCTCTGTGTGAAGAAATACTTCCCCCTGTCAGACCTTACGCTCCTACCCATCAGCTTCATAGAGTGCCCCCTGGTTCTAGTGTTGTGCGATAGAGAAAAGAAATTTTCTCTATCCACCTTTTCTATGCCGTGCATAATTTTATATACTTCAATCAGGTCCCCTCTCAAACGCCGTCTCTCCAGACTGAAGAGGCCTAGACGTTGCAGCCTGGTTTCGTAAGGGAGGTGTTCCAGACCCTTAATCATTCTGGTTGCCCTTCTCTGCACCTTTTCTAGTTCCACAATATCCTTTTTGAGGTTTGGTGACCAGAATTGTACACAGTATTCCAAATGTGGCCTCACTATAGATTTATAAAGGGGCAAAATGACACTTGCTGACTTATTTTCTATTCCCTTCCTAATTATTCCCAGCATTGAATTTGCTTTTTTTGCTGCTGCCGCACACTGGGTTGACACCTTCATTGAACTGTCCACCAAAACCCCGAGATCCCTTTCCTGGCGTGTTGCAGAAAGCTCAGACCCCATCAGTTTATAGACGTAATTTGGATTCTTGGCCCCAATGTGCATTACTTTACACTTGTTAAGATTAAAGCACATTTGCCACTTGGTTGCCCACTCACCCAATGCTAAGAGATCCCTCTGGAGCTCTTGGCAATCTCTTTCAGATTTTACTACACTAAATAATTTAGTATCATCAGCAAACTTTGCTATTTTACTATGTACCCCTTTTTCTAGATCATTGATGAATAAATTAAAAAGCATTGGTCCCAGTACTGAGCCTTGAGGGACCCCACTTTTTACTTCTTTCCACCCTGAGAAATTGCCGTTTACTACTACTCTCTGCTTTCTGCCCTTAAGCCAGTCACAAATCCAGGACAGAACCTGTCCTTTTATTCCATGGCTGGTGAGTTTACTTAGTAGCCTTTGATGTGGGACTTTGTCAAAAGCCTTCTGAAAGTCCAGATAGACAATGTCCACTGGTTCACCTTTATCCACGTGTTTATTGACACTCTCAAAGAATTCCAACAAATTTGTGAGGCATGATTTACCTTTGCAGAAGCCATGCTGGCTTTTGTTCAGCAATGCCTGCTGCTCCATATGCACACTAATTTTGTCTTTAATAATGGTTTCCATCACCTTACACGGAACTGACGTTAAGCTAACTGGTCTGTAGTTGCCTGGATCACCCCTGGATCCTTTTTTGAATATTGGTGTTACATTTGCTACCCTCCAGTCCTCAGGTACGGAGCCTGATGTTAGGGAAAGATTATATATTTTTGCTAGAAGGTCGGCAATTTCGCATTTGAGTTCCTTAAGGACTCTTGGATGAATACCATCTGGTCCAGTGACTTGTTAACATTTAGTTTATTAAGACATGCCAGGACCTCTTCCTTGGTTATTTCTGTACAGTTTAACTCTTCAGAAAACACAGGCTCAGCTACTGGCATGTGTCTTCTGTCTTCCTCCATGAATACGGAAGCAAAAAATTCGTTTAGTCTCTCTGCATTCTCCGTGTTTTCTTTAATTACCCCTTTCTCTCCTTTACTATCTAGTGGTCCAACTCCTCTCCTGGTTGGATTCCTACTTCTGATATACTTTAAAAAGTTCTTGTTATTTCTTTTGATGTTTTTAGCAATGTGCTCCTCAAAATCTTTCTTAGCTTTCCTAATGGCCGTCTTGCATTCGTGTTGCCAGTGTCTATGTTCCCTCCTGTTCTCCTCATTTGGACAAGCCTTCCATTTCCTAAATGAACTCTTCTTGTTTTTAATGACTTCATCTACTGCATTTGTGAGCCACATTGGTTTCTTCTTGGACCTAGAAGTCCCCTTTCTTCTTTTAGGAATGCATTCTAGTTGCACTTCCGTTATTGTGTTTTTAAGTAGTCTCCATGCATTTTGAAGTGATTTAACTCTTGACTTTCCCTTTCAATTTCCTTTTCACTAATTTCCTCATTTTGGGGAAGTTTCCCTTGTGAAAGTTTAAGGTCTCTGTGTTAGACTTTATTAAGAACTTACTCCCTGTATTTAAGTTGAAGGTTATTGCATTGTGGTCACTGTTCCCAATTGGATCAGCTACAGTGACGTCCTTTACCAGGTCCTGAGCATTACTTAGGATCAAGTCCAGGACTGCATTTCCCCTGGTTGGTTCCATGACCATTTGTTCCATGGAACAGTCATTTAGCAGGTCTAGGAATTTTCTCTCTCTTTCCTGAGTTGAACAGGAGTTCACCCAGTCTATGTGAGAATAATTGAAGTCCCCCATTATAACTACCCTATCTTTATGGGCTACCTCCTTTACCTCCTTCTCCAATTGTTCATCTCCTTCGGATGTATGGTTGGGTGGACGGTAGCATGTCCCTATTGTCTTTCCAACTGTCTTAAACTAAGATATTAACATTCCCTCCCAACATCCTCATTCTTGTTTGTCTAATCGTATCATATTTAAACTGGTCAGATATGTAATAATACCATAAACAATTGCTCTAACATATACCTCTTACTTTCATGTATGCTTTGGCCGTTATACAGCTGTAATAATGCAGGCTCTGGATATTTTTTTACCTCTATACTCATTATATTTTTTATTTCTTTAAATATCGTATCCCAGATAATAATCAAAACATTATAATAAACACTATGAATATTGTAGGTCATACAAAATATTGGAAAATAAGCCAACACACCTACAGAAAAATTGAGGCAGCCAAGGCCAAGTGGAGTCTAAAGCAGCTGACAAGAGGTCCCAGTCCCACAAAGAATCATCTCCTCCAAGATATCAGGGCCCATCCGGGCTGGAGAGTCATCCAGAGGACTGAGTGGTCTAGGCTGCCACCACTTGACCACCCACAGGAGGGATGGCATAAGCAGCTATCCTTTATGGTCTCTGGTGCAGCTGAGACCAGGTGGAATCCAGAGCAGCTGACATGAGGGACCCAGTCCTGCAAGGAAGCAGCTGCAAATTATCAGGGTCCATCCAGGCTGGAGAGGCACCCAGAGGGCCAAGTGGTCTAGGCTGTCACCACTTGATCACCCACAGGAGGGATGGCATAAGCAGGTGTCCTTTATGGTCTCTGGTGCAGCTGAAACCAGGTGGAGTCCAGAGCAGCTGACATGAGGGACCCAGTCCTGCAAGGAAGCAGCTGCAAATTATCAGGGTCCATCCAGGCTGGAGGGGCACCCAGAGGGCAGAGTGTTCTAGGCTGCCACCCCTAGACCACCAGCCCTAGAGGGATGGCAAGATTCTCCTCCTCTCGGGCAGGGCTTCCAGCCTGTTGCGAATATTCATGCATATCCCTAGTCTAGACCACTGCTGAACAGCCAATGCAAGAAAATGGGACCAGGGAGTCTCAGATATTCCCCCCATGGCCCACCAGAACTGGGGAAGGGGAGGCACTGGATGCTTCTGGGGTCAGTTGAACTCTCTGCAGCTCTTCCAAGGGTAGCCTAGAAATGCTGATGGAGCGATAGCAGATTGCTGCTCCAGGAAATAAAGGGCCTCTGTTCTTGTCTGTGGCAGAGCCTGAAATGTCATTCCTCCCCACCCCATAAAAAAAAAATCCAAGGATTGTGCACTCTCATACACAGATGCATGCAAAAGAATGTACGTCCCACTGTTGGCGGGCCACGTGCCTGCTGCATTCTTTGCCCCCGCTTCTGGGTTTCGCTTATCTTTCATCCCACTTTAGACATGAGATACTGTATGGGAAAGGGCTTTTGTGTGGTTGGTGCTGTAGCTCCTATACAGTTAATTAAAGCCTCTGAGTATGCTGTGATATTTTATCTAGTCTGCTGTGCCTTAACCTTCCTCCACCTCCTCTGTTTCCTTCCTCTACAATGAAATTGTAAATTGTAAGCACTTTGGGGCAGGGATCTGTTTTCTTTTGCTTATCATCTATCTATCTACCCATCCATCCATCTATCATCTATCATATCTCTCTCAATCTACCCACCCACCCACCCACCCACCCACCCACCCACCCACCCACCCATCTATCTATCTATCTATCTATCTATCTATCTATCTATCTATCTATCTATCTATCTATCTATCTATCTATCTATCTATCTATCTATCTATCTATCTATCTATCTATCTATCTATCTATCTATCTATCTATCTATCTATCCATCCATCCATCCATCCATCCATCCATCCATCCATCCATCCATCCATCCATCCATCCATCCATCCATCCATCCATCTATCCATCCATCCATCCATCCATCCATCCATCCACCCACCCATCATCTATCATCTCTCTCCCTTCTACCTCCCCATCTACCTACCTACATCTACCTACCTACCTACCTACCTATATATCTACCCATCCATCCATGTATCATCTCTCTCTTGATCTACCCACCCACACATACATGCATACATACATACATACATACATCATCTCTCTCTCATCTGCCTGCCATTTAGACTGCTTTGCAGTAATATAAATAAAATGTAAAATGCACAGACTGAAAGCAATTTCAGTGCCTGAACATGGGGAGGGGAAGCTGTGTCTTTCGCCAAAGACCTGGGGTAAATAGCTGCATCTTCACTGCTGTCCTGAGGTGCATCAGGCACCTGTAAGGATGTGCACAAATATTCATAACATTCAAAATTATGCACAATTCAGACATTCGAATTTGAATTGAATGTTTTGACACACTCATATGAAGCTTCGTATGGGATCCGTATGGGATTGAATATTCGTATTGAATTCAAATCCCACTATACTTGAAGGGGATCTGTTAGAACAAATACAAATTTTCTTGCATTTGATTCAATATGAATCAAATACAAAAAAAAAAAAAACCAAAAACATTCCTGCCCATCCCTACTTAGTGCCTCATTATAGGAGGAGGAACCAACATCAACTGTTCCACTGAAATTTGCACAAGATCTGCCCATGCTGGTTTTACGGGGCACAGATCTAGCAATACTTACGGTAGTGCAACTAAAAACAATCTGGCGTGCAGATGCTAATTGCAAATGGGCCGCTTCAAGGGGCTTGCTGGGCTTTATTTATTTATTTATTTATTTAAAAGAGTTTTTGATCCTTCCACAAGCGGTTGGGGCCGCCGCTGCCGCCTTCCGAGAGAGGACCGTCCCCTGTAAAGAAGAACACCTGGTCAGTCTCCGTGGAAGGAGCTCCCCAGCTGCTGAGGAAATGCAGAAACCAAATTCAAAGCTGTGCCTGCTTGGTTTCCCAATCCCCCCCCTCTCTCTCCCCCCTCCTTGCACCACCCACTCAAAACACAGCAGCAGGGTGGCCGTGGCTTCAAGGTGAATGGGGGGGGGGAAGAGAAATGGGGTCAAGTGCTCAGTGCTGGAGAGACACAGGGGAATAAGGACAAGAAGGCTGGAGGAAGGGATATGTGGCCCCGGGGGCAAGGAAGGAAGGAAGGAGAGGAAGGAGTTGACGACAGGAACCTTCCCTTCCCTTCGCTTCCCCTTCCCTGTCCTGCCCCCACCTTGGGAAGGGAGTCTAATAGCGAGGCGAGCAGGAAAGGGGTTAAACAGTTCCTCCTTGGAGCCATATGCAAAGCTGCAGAGCTTCCTAAGACAGATTGAGTTTCAGCAGGACCAGATGTGAACTCGGAGCTGGAGCTGGGGATCCCGTCTCTGCCCAGACTCCAGCTCAGGGCCGCAGAGAGAGGCTCGGGTGACGCGGTCTTTCTGCCGCGTGAGTCACAGTCAATCGGTTCAAGGAGCTCTTCCCCCAAGCAACAGGCCGGAGCACGGATGGGCAGGCTCTGAAAAACGCCTCTCCTGCCTGGGGACAGGGAAGGCCTCAGGTCCAACTTCACCTGGCCTTTCTCTGGGAATATGTGGCAATAAAATAAAATAAAACATGCTTTTGAGCAGAAGTGGATTGTGCTGACGCTGGTAACCGGAGGACCGCCAGTTTTCAGGACAGATTTGCTTTTCAATTAAAGGGTCTCCAAGTCAAATTGAACAGAGTTCGGCCCAGATGGCCCTTTCTCCACTGGGGCTTATTCTGGATTATAACCCGGAACAGGAGGCATTTCCGCACTGCAACGCGTTCCAAATGGAACGCGTTCAGGCGGAAAGCTTAAGACAGCTCCGGGCGCTTTCCCCGTTCACACACAGACGCGCCAGAACGCGTGTAAACGCGTTCCGGAGCGTCTGTGTGCGAATGCTCAAAGCGCCGGGAGCTGTCTTAGCCGGCAAATGCCGGCCAGGGGCGCGGAGACAGCCGCGGAGGCAGATCGACAATCAGCTGATTGTCAAACAGCTGATTGTCGAAGCCGCGCCGGCGTCGGAGGCGAGCCCGCAGCTGTTCGGGAGACAGAAGCAGGCGCGAACGCTTCTCCTCCCGAACGCCTGCGGGCGGCTCGTCCGCGTTGGAACGCATGTAGAGCACTTTAAAGTGCTCTACATTTCGAACGCGGAAAAGACAGCTGTGGACACGTCGGAGTGCAAGCCGCGCTCGGGCAATGCGGATGACGTGTCCGCAGCTGTCTTTTTCGCGTTCCGTTCAGCCCCGTGCGAAAACGTCTAGGGTCCTGGCATCCTCATGCTACAGCGGACTATTGCAAGGCCAGGTGCCTGTTTGGCTTAATATGGCTTGATCTGGAGACCTTTTTAAAATGGTGTCAGACCTGGGCTTAGGTTCATCCTTGAATCTGAGCCTTTTCAAGATCAGTTTTCGAGATCTTCACAAAACTTCTGTGGAGGCATCAAGGCATTTGAATTCCTCCAAATCTGCAAAATTAAACAAATCAATCAAATTCTTTTTGAATTTTCAGATTTCCCATATACCCAATCCTCTGTGGCACTTAAAAGAAGAAGAGGAAGAGTTGGCTTTTCTACCCCACTTTTATCACCCATTTAAGGGAACTCAAAGTGGCTGACAACCCTTCTGTTCTTCTCCCCACAACAGAACACCCTGGGAGGTAGTTGGAGTTCTGAGTGCTCAGAAGAGAGCTGTGACTAGCCCAAGGCCACCCAGTGACTTCATGGAGGAGTGCAGAATCAAACCCGATATACCCAGATAAGAGTCCGGCTCCCTAACCACTAGATCAAACTGGATCACAGTCTTTTCTAATGAATGTAATGAGTTCTGTCACAGTTTGGGTAGTCTTGAATGTAGTTGTGTATATGAGTGGACAAATCAGTATATAGAAGAAGAAGAAGAAAGACTTGGCTTTTATACCTCACTTTTCTCACCCTTAAGAGGACTCAAAGTGGCTGATAAACCTTCTGTTCTTCTCTGCACAATAGATTAGTGGTGTGCATGGAACCATTTTCCATATTCTGTTCAAGTTGAGTAGAATGTGGAAAAGTTTGGCTCTGGCCAAATACCACCCCCCATGGATATGGGGCTATTCGAATATCTGTGCCCAGAATGAATAAACCCTCCCCACCCCTCCATTACCACCCCTCCCCCACATACCTGAACACCGCCCCACTGCTGCTACCTTCTCCATGCTGCCACCATTGCCAGCCACTACCGCTGCCACTACTTCTTCCAGGGTTCCGGAGGTGGGTGGGAGTGCTCCCGTGGCCTGTATTTTGCTTCCCGAAAGCCTGTTTGCAGTTCCAGAGGGCCCTGGAAGAGGCCTGGGGTGCCACCAGACCATCCCCAAGTAAGTGGGTGCCGGGGAGGCAGGCGGAAGCACTCCAGTGGCACCCTGGGCCTCTTTCAGGGCTCTCCGGGACTGCGATTGGCTTTCTGGAAGCTAAATACAGACTTTAACCAGAAGGCTTGTATTTAGCTTCCAGAAAGCCTGTTTGTGGTTCTGGGGAGCCTGGAAATAGGCCTGGGATGCCACTGAAGCAACTAAGGGGACAGTGAGGAGGCCACGGGGGGAGCTTTGGGGGGAGGGTGGCCGAGGGAGGAGGCCACAGGGCATCCATTCTACCAAAGTTTCTACGGATACTGCATTATTTGATTCATGGACGGATAGGGCACTTTGAATAGGGCCCTATTTCATCTGTCCACGAATCTTGGAATTAGGAATTAGGACACATTTATCCAAATTCTGAATGCACAAATCATTCAGACAGATACCCTGTGGGCCTTCTGAAGTATACGTGCTGGAATAGGAACCTGCCATCCACATACATGGTGCACTAGAAAATGAATTGCAGGTCCCTATTCCAGGATATATCCAGAATAGGGTTCTGTGCAGAAAAGGCTACTATCTTCAAACATTATGAAACCTGTGTTTAAACTCTGTGTATTCGAGCAAACTGGTATGAAGAAGTCTGAATGCAGAAGAAGTCCCTATGAAATGAATATGGGAAGTCTGAAAGATGAAATTTGTTCTGAAGATTGAGATTCTGAAATAAAACTGGTAGATCAGTCTATTCTCTTCCCATGCCGGAAAAAAGGTTTATAAACATAGGGCCTGTCAGTTTTATTGAAATTCAAATTAGGTACACAAAAACAAACTTATTAACTGGGACAGAACAGCAGTAATTATTTATAGATATAGATACAACAAGGGAGGGTGGCAACTTAATGAATTTAAGTGAATACACTCAGTAATGTATTAACATAATCAGGTGGTGGATTCTTGATAATTTCATAATTTCCATTGCATTAACTTGTTTTAATAGGTGATTAATTCCATCACTGCCAAATTCTATAGTCTCTGGTCCCATATACTGATTGAAAAGAAGTTTACATTTTTCAAAGACTGCGTGATTACCTATCTGGCTGCAGTCAGCGAAAAGTTCAAAAGACTTATTTTTAATACCTATGTTTTGATTTTGATACAGATGTTACGAGTACTAGCTCTGCAGAATGAACATTATGATTCCAGGTGTGTGGCTTGAATTTTGCTATAATAATAAATGGGCAGTGCCACCACATATGCATATAATGACCAATTTCCTTACACCAATGCCAACAGAGAGGAAACAATTATGATAGCCTGCATGATAGGATTAAGGTGTAAAATACCAATTATAAACAGATTTAAGAAATAATTCTTAAAACTAGAGGAGGAGGAGGAGGAGAGTCGGCTTTTCTACCCTGCTTTTTCTCCCATTTAAGGGGACTCAAAGCGGCTGACAAAGCTTATATTCTTCTCCCTACTTCTCCCTGTGAAGTAGGTGGGGCTGTGAGAGCTGAGAAGAGAGCTGTGACTAGCCCAAGGTCACCCAGCTGGATTCATGGGGGAGGGCGGAATCAAACCCGGTATTCCCTAACTACTAGACCAAACTGGCTCACCAGTAGCGAAGTGCACAAATATATTTTTTTAAAATCTATTTGTACGTTATCAAATGCAAGAAAATCCATATTCGTTTGAATAGATCCTCTTTGGATGTAGTGGGATTCAAATTAGATATGAATGTTCAGTCCCATAGGAATCCCATAGAAATGCATATGAATGCATGCAAATCCCATACATACCCCATACGAATCCCATACATATCCCACATGAAGCTTCAACGAATGTAATCGAAACATTTGATTTGAACTTGAATTGTCAATCTCCAAATGTGCCAACATTCAATCCTAAATGAATGTCCGAATTCGGCCAAATTTGTACAAATTTCAAGTGTTATGAATATTCATGCACGTCCCTGCTAAATAGCTTACCAGATATAGATATGACAGAACTCTGGACCGAATCAAAGAAGGACACTGTTTTTGGTCCAGTATAGACTGGAGCAGACCAGTTTGACACCACCAAGCAAAGTGAGTGAAGAAATAGCCTAAGAGGAAATTCACACTTCAATGACAGAGGAAGCCCAGCATGCGGCATTCTCACAGTGTGGAGTCACTTCCATCCCAGAAGCGGCTCCACATGTCCACACCATCTCCTGGCCAGATACAGGTGGAACACCATCAAGTGCTGGTTAGGACATGCCAAGACACAATCCTTCATGTCTCTTCCAAATGAAGGGCACATGGGGTGTCGTGGCACAGCGGCAGTTGTGGCACCCCATCACCTAGTCGTGTGGCAATGGGGTGGTATGCACGTCATTGTTGCCATTGCCATAAGGTGATCACTGGAGATCGCACTTACCTGGCATATAGGCAAGTGCTGGGTAAGGTTGGGATGCATCAGGCATCCAAAAGTGGAGACACCTGATGTATCCAAGGCGTTTACTGACCTTTGCACCAAACAAAGGTGGGGAAAGACCCTAAGGGCCTTTCTGTACCGACAGGCCTGTGACCAGAGTCAGAGAGTCTAGAATCATAGAATAGAATCATAGAATCATAGAATGGTAGAGTTGGAGGGGACCTCCTGGGTCATCGAGTCCAACCCCCTGCTCAAGGCAGGATCTCCTATACCATCTCAGACAGATGGCCGTCCAGTCTCTGCTTGAAGACCTCCAACGAAGGGGAACCAACCACCTCCCGTGGCAGCCTGTTCCACTGGTTGATCACTCTTACTGTTAGAAATTTTTTCCTAACATCTAAACTAAATCTTTTCCCCTGCAGTTTCACCCCATTGTTTCTAGTCCTTCCTTGAGAGAGTGAGAACAGGGCTGATCCCTCTGCCTTGTGACAACCCTTGAGGTATTTGTAGACAGCTATCATGTCTCCTCTCAGTCTTCTTTTTGTTAGACTAAACATTCCTAGTTCCTTAAGCCGTTCCTCATAGGACATGGTTTGCAGACCGTTCACCATCTTGGTAGCTCTCCTTTGAACCTGCTCCAGCTTGTCAGTGTCTCTTTTAAACTGGGGTGACCAGAACTGGACACAGTACTCCAGATGAGGTCTGACCAAGGTAGAGTAGAGGGGGATAATAACTTCACGTGATCTGGACTCTATGCTTCTCCTAATACACCCCAGGATTGCGTTTGCCTTTTTTGCAGCTGCCTCGCACTGTTGACTCATGTTCAGTTGATGATCAACCAGGACACCCAAGTCTTTTTCACATGTGCTGCTGCTCAGCCGAATTCCTCTCATTGTATATGTGCTTTTTTCATTTTTCTTGCCCAGGTGCAGAACCTTGCATTTTTCTTTGTTAAATACCATTTTATTAGTTGCAGCCCATTGTTCGAGTTTCTCTAAATCTTTTTGAATCCTCTCTCTCTCTTCTCTGGTGTTTGCAATCCCCCCTAGCTTTGTGTCATCAGCAAATTTGATCAGTTTCCCTTCAACTCCCTCGTCCAGATCGTTTATAAAAACATTAAACAAAACTGGGCCCAGGACAGAACCTTGTGGTACTCCACTTGACACTTCCTTCCATTTGGATGTGCAGCCATTTAAAGCCACTCTTTGAGTACGATTACTAAGCCAGTTTTGAACCCACCTTATAGTTGCCTTGTCAAACCCATATTTGATCAATTTTTCAATGAGGATCGCATGAGATACTTTGTCAAATGCTTTGCTGAAATCAAGAAATACTATGTCTACTGCATTTCCTTGATCAACCCATTCAGTGATTTTGTCATAAAATGAAATCAAGTTAGTCTGACACGACTTGTTTGATACAAACCCATGTTGACTACTGTTAATTATTGAATTCCTATCCAAATGCTGACATATGTGTTGTTTAATAATTTGTTCGAGAATCTTTCCTGGTATTGAAGTCAGGCTAACAGGCCTGTAGTTCCCTGGGTCTACCTTCTTCCCTTTTTTGAAGATAGGAACAACGTTTGCCCTTCTCCAATCGTCTGGGACTTCTCCTGTTCTCCATGACTTCTCAAAGATTACAGCAAGTGGTTCAGCAATTACCTCTGCTAATTCCTTCAGTACCCTAGGATGTAATCCATCTGGACCCGGGGACTTAAATTCGTTTAAGTTAGCTAAGCGTTCCCTTACTCTCTCAGTGTTGATTTTGTGTCTTGATTCTCCTAGTCCTTCATCAGTACAGTGAAGGACTGTTGCATGTACATTATCCCTCTTGGAAAAAACAGATGCAAAATAGGAGTTCAGAATCTCTGCCTTCTCAAGATCACTTTCGATCACTTCTCCATTCTCTCCCTGCAGACTTCCCAAAACCTCTTTGACTTTTCTTTTGCTCTTGACATATCCCCAAAACCCTTTTTTATTATTGTTTTTAGTCTCTCTTGCAAGCCTCAGTTCATTTTTAGCTTTAGCTTTTCTGATACTTGCCCTGCAGATTGTACTGATTTCATTATATTCCTCCTTAGATATGTATCCCTCCTTCCATTTCTTAAACATTTCTTTTTTCTTTTTTATCAAGTTTTTAAGTTCTAGGTTTATCCACCCTGGTCTCTTTAGATGTTTTCCATTCTTCCTTCTTTGAGGAATTGTTAATGATTGCGCTTCTAATATTGCATTTCTCAAAATATCCCATCCTTCTTGGACATTTCTATCCTTTAGTACATTTAACCATTTGATCCCTCCTAACCTCCTCCGGAGTCCATCAAAATCCGCCCTTCTGAAGTCCAACTTTGAAGTCTGAGTCCTCTCATGCTTTCCTTCCCTTATTATCCAGAATTCAAGGATAACATGATCGCTGCCTCCTAATGCCCCAGAAACTCTGATATCCTCCACCATTTCCTCTCTGTTGGTAAGAATTAGATCAAGGATAGCCAATCCTCTTGTTTCCTCCACCACCTTTTGGTACATGAAATTGTCAGCGAGAGAGGATAAGAACTTATTAGACTTGTGACTTTTTCCTGAGCGAGATTCCCAACAAATGTCTGGGTAGTTAAAGTCTCCCATAATCACTATGTCATGCTTTCGTGAAAGTTTAGCCATCTGGTCTAGGAAGAGGTCATCCATATCTTCTGTTTGTCCAGGGGGCCTGTAATAGACTCCTACAATGGTATCCTTTCTGTTGCTCTCTCCTTGAATTCTTACCCATACCGATTCTACTGAGCTTCCACTCTCTGAAACTTGAACCTCTGAGGAGACAATTTCTTTTTTAACATACAGCGCAACACCCCCTCCTCTTTTGTTAAGTCTGTTTCGCAGAAACAAGTTGTAGCCTTCGATGTTTGTGTTCCATTCATGTGTGTTATCCCACCAGGTTTCCGTAATACCTATGACATCATATTTATCTACCTGGGTCAGGATCTCCAGCTCCCCTTTTTTATTTCTCATGCTTTGGGCATTTGTGTAGAGGCATTTTAGTTTGTAATTGATATCTATTGCGTGCTTGCCTCCTCTGTTTTCCTTACAAAATTCATTGGTACTATTTCTGGGAGTAAGAATATCGCCTGGTTTGATTGACTGAGTATTTTTGCTTGACTTTTTGTTACCCTTCCCCTTTTGTTTTAGTTTAAAGCTCTCCTAATAACCGAAGCAAGGCGCTTCCCGAATACATTCTTTCCTGTCCCTGTAAGGTGCAACCCATCTCTTGCAAGGAGTCCGTCATATAGGTAGTTTTCTCCATGGTTCAGAAATCCAAATCCTTGCTGCCGGCACCACCGACGTAGCCACTTGTTCACCTCAAGAATCCTATCCCTTCTACTTTTATCGTGACCATCCACCGGAAGGATAGATGAAAAGACTACTTGTGCTCCCAGTTCCTTTACTTTTCTGCCAAGATCTTCAAAGTCTCTGTAGATGTTTTCATATTGCTTTTTTGCCGTATCATTTGTGCCTACATGTATGAGTAATAATGGGTAGTAGTCTGTAGGTCTGAATAGCCTCGCTATGCTATCAGTTACATCTTTGATTCGGGCCCCTGGGAGACAGCACACCTCTCGTGAGTTACTGTCAGGTCTGCAGATAGTTGCCTCTGTTCCTCTTAAAAGTGAATCTCCCAGGACCACTACTCTCCTCTTTTTCTTTGCAGTACCATTTCTTCCTCTCCATTCCAGAGGTTTCTCAGTGCCTATTGGAGTAATATTTGTGGACCTTGTCGTCGACTCTTCAGATGTGTTGTTCTCCTGACTGAGTATCTGGAACTGGTTGTTTATTTGCAAGGGTTCCGAATGTCTCCTGTTCTTCCTGCTCCTTTGGGTCACATGCTTCCATAACTCAGTTTCTGCAACTACAGAAGGATGTTCTTCTGTCCCTTCATTTTGAAGTGTTTCCTCCATGCTGTCGAGGAAGTTCTCTTCTTCTCTAACTAGTCAGGCCCATAATTCTGATCACAGAAAGTTGTGGGCTGGATCCGCCCCATCCGCATGACGACACCAGACTAGGGATGCGCATGAATATTCATAGGCAGTCAAAATTCAATTGAATGTGCTGAATTTCGACACTCGAATTCCAATAGAACGTACAGGAATTCAAATTTAAACATTCAAATTGAATTTTGGGACTATTTGTTCAAATTATTTGAACATTAGTATGTGCACGTGTTAGAACATGATGCGTATTTGAAGATCCTCATCCTTCCTGCATCTGTAAGCATGTGTATGGATCGTACGGGACAAAACGGGTTGTGTACGGGACAACTACAGGATGTAGACACATATGTATGGACATGTATGGATGTGTACAGATGTTGGGAAGACGTGTACGGCATCTATGCATCTTGTCGACATTTGTGAGTGCAAATTTGAATAAAAAATTCAAACGAATAGATTCGAATTTGCTTAATTCGTATCTAATTTTGTTAAATTCGAATTTAAACAATTTGAATTGAATTTTCAGTTATTCGAATCGACTCAAACAGAATGTGAAAAAAATATTCTTGCACGTTACTAGTCCAGACCAGCCCACGCCATGGCCATGGAGGCCAGGGTTTGGCTTACTCTGAGGGCTAGATCCTTGGGGCTTCTGGGTGACTCATGTCAGCAGCATACTCTAGCAAACTGCTGAAATGTGTGCTCCACTAGGTATAAACATGGGAGTCATGGTATCTACACACTTCTCACATTCTGGATCAAGCTCTCTGGTCTGCCAGTAGACATGTTAATCATGACTACTGGTATTCCCAATCAGTGTCTCACTGATCCACAGAGAACATGGGCTCACATATCTGCATTAATGCACAGACCAATGAGGCCCAGAGGCCAACCACAGAAGCTCCTGATTGGAATTCAGGCCCCCATGCAAAAAGGGTCTAGCCTAAAAGGGACCTCAGAGATCACCCTGTATCTTTCCTGTGAACCAGCCCCTTCTTCCTTTGCCACCCGTCCGGACTCAGGCAATCCAGTGTCCAGATAGAGGTTCAAACAAAGAACTGCACCAATCGTTCGCTGAAGAGTGAGCCAGTCTCTGTTAAACACAACGCAATCACCCATAAAGTGAAAGCCTAATTGTTCTCCATCTCTTGCTTTATTTTTTATCCAAAGTACCCCTCCATTTATTTCTCTGTATAGCTAGACTGGAGCCATTTGTGTGTCTGTAAACCAAAGCTGTATTCTAATTGAACAGCTTCTGTGCAAGAGATTTCATCTAATTGCAAATAGGGTCTTTTGTCGCCTTTTTTGCTGTTCCCTTCACATCAAAGCCTGTTCCAAAGAGTGTGTGCTTGCCAGGAAGAAATATAGAGATATGGGCACTCCCCTCCCCTGGTACCTTTAAGTTCTCTTTAGCTAACAGGAACTAAACTGTAGCGGCTTCTCCTTTGCCTTTTCTTGTCTTCATTTGTTACTCTCTCAAGTTTGTGGTCCTGGACAGGCGTACAGTTTGGCAGGAAGAGGAGGGAATAGGGGAAAGGAGAGAAGAAACAGCCATCCCTGTAACAACCATCAATGCTGCAATTTTAATTGCTGTGTGTTCTTTGCATCTGTGACTGCGGAACTGTGTAGAGTTTGGGGTATAGAATCCGTATTATATCTTTGCAGTCTGTCATCGTAGCCTGACGTTTTCCCGTTTCTTCCCCATTAGAGTTCCCCCCGCTCTGTTTTTTGAAGCAGACATTTCCCATCCTTTTCATCTTTTGCAAATTTCCTTTTCCCAGATCCAAGGCGGTTGGCTCATAAGTCTAGTGCATATTCTGCACATTTAGTCGCTCAGTGCTTCGGTATGCTTTTCCTTTCACATACATTTCAGCTCACGTTTGGTGAGCCTGCAGATAGATTGTGTGCTGTGAAGTCAGTTTGAATGTGGGTTCACAGGGTTGCAGCCTTATAAAATAACCTCTCACCTGCTGTTAGCTCCATCCCTGTGGTGGCCAACATGGGTGAACCGCGTGGGCTGGTCAGTGAAGGACTATTCACATTTCTGGCAGGTAAATGATGCTTCCCCAAAGTGTCCCTCCCAGCAAATGTGAATAGTCCTCCTGTACCCAGAGTTGAGCAGCCCTAGTCCACGGCGGCCTAATAGGGTACATGAAGAAAGAGCCCTGATCCAACGTGGCTCCTCTTATGTTCTAGAATCCCCAGAAGCAATTGATGGGCCAGGGTGTAGAACAAAATGCTAGATTAGATGAGCTGTGGCCTGATACAGCATGGCTCCTCTTATGTTCTTAGGTTCCAGAATCCTCAGAAGCAGTTGGTGGGCCACTGTGTGAGACAGGATCCTAGACCAGATGGACTGTGACCTGGGGCAAATTCACACTTCCTGTCCTAGCTGACTTGCATTCACACGTACATGGCACCCCTCCCTCCACATGTCTGCAGACTCACCTTACATATGGATGCATGCCTGGGTGCCACCATCTTGACTTCCTAATGTTGGCACCAGTGTGCATGTGCCAGTGCCATTACTGGAGCAATGATGACGCACCACACATGTGCACTCACTTTTCAGGTCATCTGATGCACCGGCATACTTGCATGGTTTGTCAGCTAACCCACCCAGCACCATAGAGGTGCGGATGGGCTCACTGGAGCTGGGAAAGGTAATGAAAGGCCAAGGTAAGTACATGGAACACTTAATCATGCTCCACACATAGTCACCATGAAGTGCATTCCTGCAGAGAAGAGGCCATTTTGATTCAAGTGCAGATGCTCTGTCCTAGAGCGCAGTTCACAGTGACCAGTTGACCAAGGGCAGAAAGGCCCCTGATCCAGTAGGGCTCCTCTTATGTTCTTATAGGACCAACTTGCAAACTCACAGACTGGTTTTCAGCAGGGAGCATGGTCCCAGATGCACCCATACTAGGGATGTGCATGAATATCTGTAACATTCAATATTCGTACAAATTCGTATATTTGTATATTAATTGAATGTTATGATATTCGTACATTGACATTTGTACCCGTACGAATGTTCCGGAACATTGAAAAACTGGGGAGGTGGGAAAGCAGCTGCTCTAGTCACATCTGCAATGGATCCAGAGCGCATTCGACATGGATTGAGAGTGGATTCAAAGTGGATTGAGGGCGGATTTGGTTATTTCAAAGAGCTCATGTTATGTGATATGTATCAGATACGTATGCGTTTGTATCAGATATCGGTACATTTGTATTGAATAGAATGCTACCACATTCGAAGGGGATCTATTCAAATGAATACAAATTTTCTTACATTCGATTCAATAGGAATCAAATGCAAAAAGAAAACCCCATTCATACACATCCCTAACCCTCAAAACTCTGTCCATCACTGGTCCTGTCAATGCTGATTTATTTGTTTTATATTTATGATTTTAAATTATTTTTTTCAGATTTACAGTATGTGCATTAAAATACAGGTAACAATCCAATACATTTTACTCATAGCAATTCAGACCCATAAATTCGTACCCAATTCGTACCCATAAATCAAAACCACTTACCCACATTAACGGGATATTTTCTTCCAGTTCCATTTTCCAGGGATCATTCCCTGTTAATTTTTTCATATTTAACCAGATACCTTCTTCTTTTGTGTGTGGAATAAATCAAACTTCACTGCATCTATCACATATTGGACCCAATTCTGTCATGGCCACTTTTTCTTACCTTCCCATCCTAATGTCAGAACGGTTTGGGTTGTCAAAATTAACTGTTCTAATAGTTTTTTTTAGAAAATCTGGTAGGTGTAGCCATCAAATGCTAATAGTTGCCATCTGTCTTTTGACCACATGATGCCACTTTTCAATATACAATTTTGAGTATTGTACCTGTCTCATTCCAAAATTGCAGTATCTTAATCACCAAAGATACGGGAAGTGCACAAATGTGTATTTTTTAATCGAACTGAATGCAGGAAAATGTGTATTCATTTGAACAGATCCCCTTGGAATTTGATAGGATTCAATACGACTGTTCCATACAAATTTGATGCGAATGTTAGGTACAGATCCCATATGAACTTCTGGGGAAGAGCATTCACACCTAGAGGAGGCTGTTACAGCAGAGGTGTCAAATTCAATTTTGCCAAGGGCCGGATTAAAAAAAAAAAGTACTGTGAGGGCCAGGGGGCGTGACGGGTGGCGGGTGGCCAGGGGCGTGGCTAGGGAACAGAGGAGGGGCTGGGGCATGGCCGGGGCGTGGCTAGGGAACAGAGGAGGGGCTGGGGGTGTGGCCGGGGCATGGCTGGGGCATGGCTAGGGAACAGAGGAGGGGCTGTCTGTCCATGGCGGTGCCCACGCACTCAGGCAATGGAGGGTCCTGCCGCGCGCTCGCTCGCCTCACGTCGCCTCGCCTCCTTCACGGCCAAGGAGGACAGCGTCGTTGGCGTTGGTGGTGGCGTGCGGTGGCGGGCATCGTCGGCGTGCGGTGCGCGGTGGCGAGCGGCGCGTGGCGGTGGGTGGCGGCGAGCGGCGGCCACGGGCTGTATTAAAACACCCCGCGGGCCGCATCCGGCCCACGGGGCGTATCTTTGACATGGCTGCTGTTACAGCCTCCAGGCGCCCCCTGCCTTCCCAGATGTTCCCTAATTATGAACTGGGGGTAGAACACAAAATCATGCTCCACACCTTTACCAACTGTAACCGATTCCTTACCTGGCGCATCCAGCAGCAAGCATCGGCACCTTTTCTGGTGCTCCAGGGTTGTCTGAAGTGCCACACAAGCGCATTGGCACATCGGACAACCATAGACACAATTACATGTACACAGAGCATCAGTGCTGTCATAGCAAAGGGGGCTGACACATGCTCAGTCTCGGAGGGCGCCACAAACAAAATGGCGGTGCCCTGAAGGAGGACCAGTCTTGGGATCAGTTACAGGTGAGTGACCAATAGGGTGTGGTTTAGGGACATGCACGCTGCTAAGCTCCACTGGGTTTTAGCTTACTCGAAGTCAGGGTACACTACAAGGTTGGGGCGTCCAGAAGTTCAGCAATAATCAGGCAGTCCAGAAGTCAGCAAAGTCAACAGGGTCCAAGGTCTAAGTACGGTTGAAGTATCACAGTTGGGGTTGCACAGGGTTTGTCTGCAACGCTCGCTGGGCGTTTGCCAATTTCATAAGTAGAGGACGCTGCGCCCGCCCCTGCTTTCCCAGGTGGGCTCAGTGGCACAGGCTCTGTTTTTGCTGCAGCAAAACTCGCTGGCAAAGACGTGGTTCCTCTCCTGAACTCTCGTCTCCAGAGGAGTCTAAGCGCTCCCTCACAGCTGGTCGTGGCCCCCCGGCATTCGTGCCAGATGAGCTGGGTTCCTGCAATGTCGGCAGTGCCATTGCAGGCGCCTCTTCCTCCTCTGAGGAAGGAGGGCTGGCAGGACGGGGCATGACACTGATCCAGATTAAAGTGCAGAAATGGAGTCTGTTCCTATTACTTGGGTACAAAGCCAACACATAGGACTTGTTTGTTGTTTGTTTGTTTGTTTGTTTGTTTGTTTGTTTGTTTGTTTGTTTGTTTGTTTGTTTGGTTGGTTGGTTGGTTGGTTGGTTGGTTGGTTCCTTCCTTCCTTCCTTCCTTCCTTCCTTCCTTCCTTCCTTCCTTCCTTCCTTCCTTCATTCATTCATTCATTCATTCATTCATTCATTCATTCAGAATTCACCTGAAGATCCCAGGGTGGATCACAACAATAAATACAAAATTCTAAGGACACACAGGATTCCCTTTTCTGTTTGCTTCTCATTAAAGTGAATGTGAAGGAAATTTTGCATTTGTGTGAATGGAGCCACTTCAAATATGCTTCGAATGCTCTTTGAATTCGCCTTGAATCCCTGCTGCCAGTCACACCTCCAAATCCATTGTGAATCCACACCAGAGGTGAGTGGGCAGCTCTTTGCTGCCTCCTCACCTTTGTGAAATTAATGATGCTTCAAATGAATTCACAAAAGTGTTCACTCCATGTGAGAATGTCAGTCTGCGGATGTAGTCAATATTCAATTTGAATGCAAACATTTGAAGCTCTGAAGTACATTGGAATTTCGAATCTGATGAATATTTTCTGCCCATCCCTGTAAAATATCTAAAACATATCTAAAACACATTTAAAATATCAGCTACGCTCTCCTCCCTCCTTGGCAGGACGACGCTACGAGGAAGCTAAACATCAAAGGCAAGGGGGAAGAGAGATGTTTTAATCAGGTGCCAAAGCCCATATCATGTACATGCCTGGCAAAACTCCAGGGACTCCTTCCTGTTAGCTCCCTTGCCTACTTCTCCCACGGTCCCATTGGTATCACCCATCACTGCCCAGAAGATAACCCTTGCATTTAAAGAGGGATGTCTGTGTAAAACTTTATCCAGTGACCCATATTACAGGTGTGCAAGACATCACCTTCATTGTTTCAGAAAACAAGCAATGCTATGCAGGCCCCAGGTCTGTATTCAGGCAACATGAATCTGAATCATTCAACTAATCTGAGACCAAAAAGGTAAAAAGGGATTTTTGATCATGGGAGCAGCTTAGTCAAGAAAAAGGTTTAGCAACTTGTACCTGGTCCCAAACTACAGTCCTGGACAGACCTGGGACCTTTCTGTGCATTAAGGGTCTTGTAATGCCCCCCGCCGTGTCTCCTGACTCCAGCTCCTCGGAAGGGGAGGAGGAGGAGGAGGAGGCAGGCACACCCACACCCACGCCTGCACCCCCGACATTGACAGGGGCAGACGATGCCGGCCCAAGCACCGAGGACCCTGCCCGTGAGGAGCGTGTGAACTCCTCCCCAGGTGAGAGCGATGAGGGAGCGGCTCGCCCCCTCCCACAGGTGTTGCGCCGGGAGAAGCAAGTCATGCGCCGCTCATCTAGGCTTAGACACCTGCAGAGGAGAGGGCATGACACAGCTTCCCCTTCTTAAGGAATCGGGCGGCGCCCAGACTTTGTTGCAGACAACGCCGTGCAACCCCGCCGTGTTTCCCTGAGCTGTGTTTGACCCTGGACTGACCGGACTTCCCCGACCTCTGGACCGCCTCACCGACCTGCCGAAATCTGTACTCCCCTGAACTTGGACCGGACATTGACCCTGAGTAAGCCATTCCCGTAGGGCAGAGCTGCGTGCGTGTGTCTGCCTCCGCACCCTGGCCCCCCAGGACACGACAGGTCTGTGTAGAGCACTTCTAGACCCCATAGGTAGGGAGGTGCATGATTATTTGTAACATTCATTATACATAAGAATTTGGACAAGATTCAGACGTTCGTATATGAATTGAATGTTACGGCATTTATACATTGACATCTGTACAAATACAAATGTTTCAGAACATTCATAATAAGCTTCAAAACATTTATGAAATAGGAAGGTGGGGAAGTGACTGCACCAGTCACATCTGTAATGGATCCAGAATGGATTTGACATGGTTTGAGAGCAGATTCAAAATGGATTCAGGGCAGAATCGATGCTTTCAGAGTGAATATGCTATGGGATACATATGGATATGTTTCAGATTCGTATCAAATACATGTGCATTTGTATTGAATATTCAAATGAATATTCAAATAGAAACCTACCACTTTTGAAGGGGATGTATTCGAACAAATACCAATTTTCTTACATTAAATTCAATACAAATTGAATGAAATAAATACATTTGTGCATGTCCCTACTTGTAGATCTGCGTGTTAATGGAGATCCACAAGGCCATGCCCTTTCCTGGTTTGCTGTGTCTGCACGAAACAAAGCGTGATCTGGATTAAAGGAGGCCTGATTCTGGATCATTGGAAAACCTGATTAATCAAGGTCCTTTCTGCACTGGGCCTTATTCTGGATTTTATCCCAGACTAGGGGCTTGCGTCTGCATGCTAGTGCAGATTACAGCAGGTCTTGCCTGGATCCTCCCAAAGGCTGTGCTAGCACATGGGTGACGTGCCCCTATTCTGGGATATAAATTGGTACGAAATTGGTATTCATTCGAATACATCTCCTTCGAATTCTGGATTATACGGCACAGTGCAGAAAGGATCCAGGTCTACCAATGGACTAGTTGCCCTGATCTGGAACCCAAGAGGCATGCAGAAGAAATGCCTCCATGTTCCGGGACTACCCAGGGGTGCTTTTAAATGACACGTCATGGTGCACCACTGAAAAACACCCCCCAGAGGCCCAAGACTAGGAACTCTCATTCCTAGCCCTCAGAAGCCTCATGGGGATGCAGCCTCAAAGCTGGTGTGAGCTCTGAAGCCATGTAGCATAGGAAATCCAGATCATCACGATCTGCAAATGGTGCTGATCCTGACTGCCCTGTCCCATAATCTGGAGTAGTGGGCCAATGGGGTAATCTGGACCCACTGATCTGGATCTACAGCAGGTAAGTTCAGAAAGGGCCCCACCGGAGTCTTGCACCAGACTTCTGCGGTGTCAGCACAGTGCACAGCTGTTTACCAGGCGTCATCCATGTGCTATTTGCTGAGCTTTTATGAAATCACTATCCAGTGTTTACACTGAGCTGGGTATTGTTTGCCTAAGGCTTGAGCAGTTTGCATAAAATCCTGGATTGCTTTATATGCATAATGTGTTGCATTTCCTGTTTCAGAATTTACCGTAGGAAATGGGCACCCAAAGGCCTGAGATGAATTCCAAGGCCTGACAAACTAGCGAAAAACAGTAGCAGCAAACCTGCTATAAATAGTGGTTTGGAAGCAAAGACCTGCCATGCAGTACAGAAGAACATGTCAGTCTTGCCCCCTAGGAGAAAGAAGTCATTATTGAACAACATGCTGGAGCTGACAGATTCAGACTGAAAGAGTTCTCCTTGCTCCAGGCTGGATGAGAACACCAAAAGCTGACTTAGTGAGACCATTTTGGAACCAGAACACTCTGGCAACTGCCGGGTTTCCAGACAACAGATATTGAGTGTTTCTAGAGTGCCTCTGGCCTGTTTTTCCACAAACAGTCAACGATCTGGATCTTTGAGATGAGGTCCCCCTGGAGATCTGGATCTTGAAGATGCCTGAAGACCCCATTGTGGACACCTTTAATCATGTCCACATGAAATCCAGATTTAAGGACCTGAAGGACCCATTAAATCCAGATTCCCCTGCCTTCGTGGGGACAGGGCCTTGCAGATGGGGCCTTCAATTGGGTCCAGATGGGGGCAGGGCCTTCCCAGTTGGTACCAATCAGGTACTAAACAAGTTCCTAATGGGGTCTTAGAAGGGTTCTAAGCTCTGTGGGGAAAGGCCCATAGATGCCATTGGGCAAACATTTGTACCTTTTGAGTCTACAGGCTGTCCCTGAGGCACAAAACCCAGTTTGGTGATGGACTCTTATCTGCTAGTCTCCTGGTTCAATTCCACATTCCTACATGAAGCCAGCTGGGTGACCTTGGGCAAGTCACAACTATCTTTTTCAGCTCACAGAGTTCCATCTACCTCACAAAGTGTCTCACTGCTAAGTAGGATTTAACATTAAACTGAAAATGGCCACCTTTGGTGCCTTACCTGATCTGGATCTAAACTGCATGAGGCAAGAACTTCACAGCTTCTGTAGCTTTGAAGCTTTGGAGGCCTCCAGCACCAGCAGCATTTTTGCACTTGTTGGTGATCTAGATTAAGGAGCCTCTTAATCCAGATCATGGGCTCCTACTCTGTACTAGGGATGTGCATGAATATTCAAAAATCCGATTTGAATCCGACAAATATCCAAGATTCGAATTCGAATCAGATTTAATAACATTTGAATTTAGACATTCAAAGGGATTTTGGATTTTCTGGAACATTCGTTCACATATCCAAATGACTCGAATGTACAGATTCCTATGTATTACGTATGAATTTGCGTGAAAATTATACGTATTTGTGCTTATAATTTGAGATGAAAACAGGATGCATACGGAATGTGTGCAGATTTGTATAACAGATACGAATGTTGTCAACATTCGTATCTTTAAATACGAATCTAACATTCAAATGTACGGATTCGAATAATGTGGATTTGAACTGGATTTTCAGACATTTGGATTTTAAACATTCACATGCAAAAAAAAGACATTTGTGCAGACCCCTAGTCTGTACAGACCCAGGTCAGGATTAAGGAGGCTCTTAATCCAGAATTATTGTAGACCCACTTAGGCCACGGTCACACACAAGTTTTAATTTGGCCTGAGTTGTCCCACAGGCTGTGTCACTCACATTAATATAAGCTAATCCATATTCCAAGCCGGCTTACACCCATTAGAACATCCTAAAATCTAGTCCTGTTTAAACAGGACTGACACGGACTCAGGCCAGCCTGGCACTCCAGTCTGTCTTCCACTTCTTCAGGCATGAGGCCCAAAGGAGGCAGAACTGTGCTATGGTGGGTGGTGCCCAGTGTTTCCTTTAGGCCAATTGGCACGCGTGGAGTTCATGAGGCTCCTCCTCCTCTCCTTAGTATGTGATTCCTCTCTCTAGAGTTTTTATGTCCTGACTCCTTAACATGTTATTAAACATGAGGGTTATGTATGGAAAAGAGGGGAAAGGCTCCTGTGCCTTTAAGAGCCAAATATGTTTCAGCAGGTTGTACAATCTGGTTGGTGCCTTTTTTATTTCCAGCATGGCAATCCTATAAAATTGCTCCCCCTTTCCCCCACCCACTGTTTTTAATTAAGGATTTATGAAATACACACTTTTATCTGCTTTCTCTTATTATAAACTGCTTTGGGATTTTAAAAAGGGATATAAAAATACTTAGATAAAATAAAAAATTAGAATTAAGTCTTTTCAAGCTGAACATTCTTATTTGCCCAATGTATACAATGGGCTCCAGTTATGGACTTAATTGTAAAATATTGCTGTGTTGAATTGTTTGGTGAGATCAAGATTCAGACCCATGGTGATGATGATGATGATGATGTACTGGCAAATGCCAGAGTGCTCTACAAATCTTTCAAATAATTTATTCACACATTGAGACTCATCTTTTTGCATAAAAGCAACAGCAACCAGGCAAGAACCTCAAAAAGCTCTTCACGGAGACCTATAAATGTAGTGATCAAAGCACCAAATGCATTAACAGGCCAAAACAAAAGGAAGGAAGGAAGGAAGGAAGGAAGGAAGGAAGGAAGGAAGGAAGGAAGGAAGGAAGGAAGGAAGGAAGGAAGGAAAAGAATCAGACTAGCAAAGGAGCATTTGAAAGAGCAAAAGTAAATAAATAAAATATAAAAATGATCATAATTCTAAATAAATTGTGAGTGATGCCCTTTGCCAATTTTAAGTGAAAGCTTCTCAAGAATAAAAATGCCTTTACTTGACAGTAGAAATGGGCAGAGTAGAAAGTAACATGGCAGATGTCAAAGGTAGTGAACAGACAGGACGCTGCCATGGGAAAAGAGTCTTCCGTGCTTCCTGATACGGCTGATCAACCTTCCTTTGTTTTAAAAATGGCATATAGAGCAGGGAGGCACACGCTCTGAGCAAACTGCATTGAAGGGGAAAGGTGCACTCTGGGTTTCAAAGGGCTCAGGGCATTAAGAGATGGAGGATAGGGCCCTTTCTGTACTTACCTGGTACTCTGTATCAAGGAGCCTCACAGGCCCTGGTCACACAAGTCTTAAGACAGGATGACCTATTCATTAATCTGATCTGAGGTCGTACCAGCATTGGTCACACCTTGATCGTTATAGGTCATCCTCAGGCCAGCTCTGGCTTCGGCCGCATGGGTCATACCTTTCTCTGCGACTGACCTGAGCCTCCTCCAGAGAACTCTTGGCTCTCCACCCCTTTTCCTGCGTCAAATCTATCTCCTTTCTGATTGGATGCTGATGTGTCACTCAAGGGAGGTGAAGGTGTGTGTTTGCGGTTCTTTTTAAAGCCTGCTACCCTACCTCCATGCCCCCCTTCCTTTTTATTGGACTTTTTTTCCTCCATGAGATTAATTTTTAAAATAATGATAATAAAGTTGCAAAAAAAAAAAGCATTAGCTGTAGAAATCATACACTGAGGAGAGAGGTGGCTCACCAAGAAGAAGAGTTTGCTTTTCTACCCCACTTTTCTCACCCATTTAAGGGGACTCATAGCTGCTGACAAACCTTCTGTTCTTCTCCCCACAGCAGAACACCCTCTGAGGCAGGTGGGGCTGTGAGAGCTCAGAAGAGAGCTGTGACTAACCTAAGGTCACCCAGCTGGCTTCATGGGGGAGGGTGGAATCAAACCCAGTATTTCCAGAAAAAAGTCCGTCTCCCTAGCCACTAGACCAAACTGGCTCACTTAGGGATGTGCAAAAATGGTTTGTTTGTTTTTTTGTATTCGATTTGTATCGAACAGAATGCAAGAAAATTCATATTTGTTCAAATAGATCCCTTTCAAATGTGGTAGGATTAATAGCTGATATGAATGTTCAGTCCCATACAAATGCAAACGTATAGCCTACGGCTCCTGTATATGAATGCATACAAATAGCATACAGATCCCATAAAAATAGCATATGAATTCCATATGAAACTTCATACGAATGTATCAAAACATTTGATTCGAATTTGGATGTCAATCTCTGAATGTGGCAACATTCAAATCTATTTTGGATGATATGAATATTCATGCACATCCCTAGTTACCATGAAGCAAAGTCATTGGTAGTGAAAGCTATGCCACTAAAGCACCATCATGACACATCATCCATGCAAAAAAACATGCTCTTCATCCATGTCTGATATGCAACAAGAGTGCAGACTCTGCACACTCCATGTACATTTGAGGCACTATAATGGCATTGTGCAAATCTTGCATTAGTGTGCCCAGTCTCAAGAAGGAGAAGAAAAAGATTTTGCTTTTCTACCCTGCTTTTTTCACCCATTTAAGGGGACTCAAAGCGGCTGACAAACCTTCCATTCTTCTCCCCACAACAGAACACCCTGTGAGGTGGGTGGGGCTGTAATAGCTCAGAAGAAAGCAGTTCTGGTTTGTAGGCCTTTCCAGAATCACTATTTGTTTGTTTTCCCCATCATCAAACTTCATCATGTTTTTATATAATTGATTTTAGCTGCTTTTATTCTCTACATTATGTAACCTGCTTCAAGTTTATACTTTAAAGGGAAGAAGCAAGTAAACACTTAAAATAATTAAATGAAGTAAATAATATGAACATAGGAGCCACGGTGTAGTGTTCATCTTCTTTACTGTGAAAGGGGAGCTACTGTGCCGTGCTATACTTTAATGTGAAAGGAAAGGTGCTACGCAGCACTATTTTTAAGGGAGAAAGGGAAACACCACGCAGCCCTACTCATTCATGTGAAAGGAGGAAGGCAATACAATTGTAGCTCTTAACCTCACTTGGCCGTGTCTTTCCCCTGTCTGCACACACAGCATGCCATGACCCTCTTTTAAAGGATTCACAAGTGCCCAGAGTTTGCAAACGATGCTAAAGGACACTATTCCATATAAACCTGCATAGGCACTGAGATCTCAAGGAGAGGACCTTCTTGTAGATCCTTCTCTTTCAGAGGCACGAGGCATAGGGACATGCAGCAGGGCCTTTTCTGTGATGGCCCCAGACTCTAGAAACAATGGGCTGCAACTAATAAAATGGTATTTAACAAAGAAAAATGCAAGGTTCTGCACCTGGGCAAGAAAAATGAAAAAAGCACATATACAATGGGAGGAATTCGGCTGAGCAGCAGCACATGTGAAAAAGACTTGGGTGTCCTGGTAGATCATCAACTGAACATGAGTCAACAGTGCGAGGCAGCTGCAAAAAAGGCAAACGCAATCCTGGGGTGTATTAGGAGAAGCATAGAGTCCAGATCACGTGAAGTTATTATCCCCCTCTACTCTACCTTGGTCAGACCTCATCTGGAGTACTGTGTCCAGTTCTGGTCACCCCAGTTTAAAAAAGACGCTGACAAGCTGGAGCAGGTTCAAAGGAGAGCTACCAAGATGGTGAACGGTCTGCAAACCATGTCCTATGAGGAACGGCTTAAGGAACTAGGAATGTTTAGTCTATCAAAAAGAAGACTGAGAGGAGACATGATAGCTGTCTACAAATACCTCAAGGGTTGTCACAAGGCAGAGGGATCAGCCCTGTTCTCACTCTCTCAAGGAAGGACTAGAAACAATGGGGTGAAACTGCAGGGGAAAAGATTTAGTTTAGATGTTAGGAAAAAATTTCTAACAGTAAGAGTGATCAACCAGTGGAACAGGCTGCCACGGGAGGTGGTTGGTTCCCCTTCGATGGAGGTCTTCAAGCAGAGACTGGACAGCCATCTGTCTGAGATGGTTTAGGAGATCCTGCCTTGAGCAGGGGGTTGGACTCGATGACCCAGGAGGTCCCCTCCAACTCTACCATTCTATGATTCTATGATTCTATCTCCCTTGGCACCTGAGGTGATTTTGCACTTCCCTTCTTGTCCTGTGGACAGGAAAGGGGCACAATCAGCTAATGTTGGCTAGCAACTAGGGGTGTGCACGGATGTAATTTTCAGCAATTGATGAATGAATGTGCAGTTTCGAATGTCCGGACATTCCGTTTGATATGAGTGCGGTCCTAGACATTTGTTTGAATATTCAATACTTATGATGCGTATTTGATGATATGCATCTGTATGCATCACATATGTATCTGTGCACATCTGTACGCATAAGTACGCATCCTGTATGCATTCTGTATGCATCCCGTCTGTATCCGTACGGATGCGCATGCATGCGTACAGGGTGCATACAAATACGCACCGGATGTGTATGTATCTGTACCACAATACGGATGTCTGAACTATTCATTTGAATGTCTGAAACACTCATATTCGTACAAATACTAAAATACAAATGCTTGGACATTCAAAACGTAAACAAATGTCCAAATTTGTGCGAATTCATAGAAAGTGCAAATAGTACCAATATTAGTGCATATCCCTATTTGCAACTAACAGCCCATACCATGCATAATTGAACACTCACCTGTGTTATGATCACTGGGCTGCTTCTCGTCTGGGTGCCACCATTTTGAAGGCGGCGCCCACCACGGCTGTGCATGTGTCAGCACCGTTGCTATGACAATGCTGATGTTCTGCACCGTGGCGTCAGGAGATCATTTGGAGCTGCTTGTGCTGGAGCTCCGATGACCTCCCCGTCCGGCAGAGGTGAGAACAGTCACTTCAGGTAAGTAACTGGGGAAGGTTAGCATGCTTATGGAGCAATTAGGCAGCTTCCGGGCAGGCAGGGGGTCTTTCTTGGTTGTAAACACCTCCCGACAGTACAGCTGCACCTGGCCAGATGTTGACTAATTCTGTACTATGGGCTGAAGTGCAAATTCAGGCCTTGTTAAAACATCTCTTTTCACTCAGACTTTTGATTTAAATAGCTTCCTCAGGGTGCTGTCATGTTTGTTTGTTTATATTTATATTTATATCCTGCCCTGTACCCGAGGGTCTCCGGGCGGCTAACAACCATCAAAATCGAACATATCAAAACTATATAAAACAATGATAACCAGTACAACATATAAAAATCCAGCATGATAAAAGCGATGCAAAAAGAGTTAAAACAGTAGCTTTTGCAGTGGGGGAAGCCTAAGCAGCATTTAACGAAAGGCCTGAGTGAAGAGCTGCGTCTTCACTGCCTTCCTGAACACAAACAGAGAGAAGGCCTGATCCACCTCTAGGGGGAGACTATTTAGGGAGGGGTTTTTTACATTTTTAATTATGTTTTAATATTTTGATTTTATTTTTTCTTATTGTAACCTGCCCTGGGCCCCTTGTGAAGGGTGGGATATATGATTATCTCATTATAATTCTAAAGAAAGATAGCATTACACTGTTTTAATTCAGAGAATCTTCTTATTTGCCTTTTTAAATATTTGTATGTATGGTGTATTTGTTATAGCCCATTGTGGCTTAGATGAAAGGAGTCATCACCATTTGGGATGATCGAAAAAAGCCACTGAAGAAGACGACCTGTCGAAACGCGTCTGGCTTTAGATCCCCATTATTGACATAGAAAAATTCTCTGGACGCCACTGTTTATTTGCCCTTCGTTAGAAGTCTCAGATTGGTGTTTTTGTATGGTTGGCTATTTGCTAACTCCTTTCTTGTTTTGTATACACCATTCTTTTTATCCTCTTTTGTATACTGTTATAAACTTTTATAAGATATAATATTTTTACTAGTAAATTTACCATTATTTGTATATAAGGGTGTATATTTCCCCTTTTTTGGTATCAGGGCATTCTTTTAGTTATCTCATATTAGAAGGACCTTGGTTTTTTCTTCTTGATAGATCTTTGGTGTTCTCTGGGTGGGATATATATTTCTTGGATGGATGGATGGATGGATGGATGGATGGATGGATGGATGGATGGATAGATAGATAGATAGATAGATAGATAGATAGATAGATAGATAGATAGATAGATAGATAGATAGATAGATAGATAGATAGATAGATAGATAGATAGATAGATAGATAGATAGATAGATAGATAGATAGATAGATGGGCGGGCGGGCGGGCGGGCGGGCGGGCGGGCGGGCGGGCGGGTGAACAGGTGGACGGATGGGTGGATGGACGGATGGATGGATGGATGGATGGACGGACGGATGGATATTCAAATGTGTACTAAATACTGTGGCATTACTGTGGTCCCATGGTGGGGCATTCAGACGCACTTCCCTTGACACAGCTTCATACCACCATAATGGGGATTGGAAATTTCCCATGGCATTTCTGTGCTTAGCTTCCCGTCCACTGGATGATAAAAGTGCATTCCCCACTAGTGCGCACTGGCGTTTGCACATGTGCCCGGAGACTTGCCTTGTTCCAGGAGACTGCATGTGCGCTGTCACAGTCTCCATGGTGATGGTGATGGGTGCATGCATAGTCACATTTGGGGTCATCTGAGGTGCCAGTGCACTTGTGTGGCCCCTCAGGCAGCCCGAATTCCAGCAGAGGTGTGAATGGCTGCTCGTCTGGCTGGAAAAGATAAGGATTAGGACATGTGTGGTATGCAATTTCATGCACCACCTCTATTAGATGCTGGAGTAGCGTCTGGAAAGCAGGAGGTGTTTCTGGGTTGATCCTTACTAGAAGCTCTCCCAGCAGCTACCAAGAGGCCAAGTTAGGGATGTGCATGAATATTTGTATCATTCAAAATTTGGCCGAATTTAGGCATTTGAATTGGAATAAAACGTTGGCACATTTAAAGATTGATATTCAAATTCAAATAAAATGTTTTGATACATTTTCATGAAGCTTTATATGGAATTCGTAAGGGATATCTATGGGATTTGTATGTATTCGTATCCATTCCTATGGGATTTATATGGGATTCATATCAGATTGAACATTCGTACCAAATTCAAACCCTACCACATTCAAAGGGGATCTGTTCAAGCAAATACCAATTGCATTTGATTCAATACGAATGAAATAGAAAAAAATCCCTAGGCCAAGTGCAATTTGGCCTCCGGACACCACAGGAAAATAAATGTTTCTGAAATGCAATATCTAGTTAAAGTGAAAATGTTCTGCCTCGGGGCTGCATGGAATGGAAGCTGGAGTCTGTGGACAGGACAATCCATTTGCCCAGACACCAGAGGCCTTTTTGCATGAGGGCTTTTCGAATGTGTGTAGAACATGTTAGGATGGAGCTTTGGCTCTTCAGGGGTGTCCGGATCTGTTCCAAGACACCCCAGCCGTCACAATGCATCTACACACGTTCTGAAACTATCCCGGCGCATTCGGCCTGTCCTCAGCTGTTCCCAGGTGTACCGGAGGGAAAGCATTTGCACGCCCTCCTTCCGTGACAGCTGGGCACCTCCCCTAGGCTGCCTCGATTGGCTCCCTTTGAGCCAGGGGTGGGAAGCCCAGGCACCTCCCTTCCCTGTGCTCCCACTCACTCCTGGGGCCTCGATCGAGCTCCTAGGGTCAGTGGGACCCACACCCTACCCCAGGGGTGTGCGCGCATGAACGGGGCTTACCTGTTTGGCATGGGGCAGCAAGTGGGGCGAGGAGGCTGGCTGCATTCTGTGCCTGGGCACGGGGCGGTCCTTGATTCGCCAGGGACCCGTGCCTGTGCAGATGGCCAGTTGAATCCAGGTGGGTCCCTGACCAATCAGGGAACGCGCAGTGCACAGGCACAAAATGCGGTTGGCCTCCTCGCCCTAGTTACTGCCCAGCACCGAACAGGTAAACCCCGTTCACGTGCATGCGCCCCTTGGATGGGGTGTAGGGTGTGGGTCCCACTGGCCCTAGGAACCTGGTCTGGGCCCCAGGAGAGAACGGGAACACAGGGGAAGCACCCAACAGGCTTCTCCACCCCTTCCTCCAAGGGAGCCAATGGGGGAAGGCTGGGGGAGGAGCATCCCACCCACATCCTGGCCTTCCAGGCTAGGACAGGTGGGAACGCTTTCTCCATTCGCACGGAGGGAGGCAGAGAACACGTGTAGACGGGTTTCTGCCTCCCTCCGTGTGAATGGAGAAAGTGTTCCATGCGTCCTAGCCTTCTTTGCTACATTGTAGTGCGAAGAGGCCTCAGATCAGCGCCTGTATAAATCACAGCGGAGAGGAAGCTCATGGGTTTTCCCCTGTTACAGCTGGACACAGTGGGGGAGAACAGATAGCCTGGAAATCTTTTGTTCATCTAGATGCTGCCTTGGTCAGTCCGCAGTCATGCTATGCTGAACCCAAAAGGCTGTCTGAAAGAAAAATGCCGCTTTCATTAAAATGCTCAGAAAAATAGTCCTGTCCAAACTCTGGCAGATTCCTGGACTCATTTGTACCAGGCAGAGAGCAGATAGCTGGCAAAGATGCAGCAGCATTAGTTGATCATGAAAACAGAACTGTGTGCATTTAATTCGGCGGCTGTGTTCCTCTGCCAAGTCAGAGTCACTTACTATCCATCATGTTGCAATGGTTTTGATTGTTTTCAATGGTAAGTTAAGTTTATTTCTTTTAAATAAATAAAGGCCCTTTTCTCACTTACCAGTTGGGAATGCTCCCACATGCTCTGGGGTGCTTCATCCATACACTGGGATGGCACCTCTGTCCTAGGGGTTCCCAGACGGAGGCAGATGATTTCAAGTCTTCCTGATAAGCTCACTGGCACAGAGTTTGTGCCTACTTCTGACACATGAGGGCAGAGAAGGGCAGCTGTGGCTGCACAAATACACAACCCGTTGCCATCGCCAAAATAATGGCCTTGTGAGCATCAGAAGGAGGAGGAGGAGGAGGAGTCTATCCCACATTTCTCACCCATTTAGGGGACTCAGAGTGGCTGACAAACCTTCTGTTCTTCTTCCCACAACAGACACCCAGTGAGGTAGGTGGGGCAGTGAGAGAAGCAGGCAAAGGTTTGTCCTTGTCTCTGCTTGAGATGCTCATGAGCTGTGCCAATGAGAAGAGAGCTGTGACTAGACCAAGGTCACTCAGCTGGCTTCATGGAGGAGGGCAGAATCAAACCTGATGTTCCCAGATAAGAGTCAGGCTCCCTAACTACTAGAAGTTGCCAAGACTGTTGCCATGGTGATATGGATGGTCTGGGACAGGCTGTCCACACTAGGGATGTGTACGGATATTCAAAAATTCCAAACTCTGATTTGAATTCCACAAATATTGACCTTCGAATTGGAATCGGATTTTCAAAAATCTGAATTTTCAAATTCGAACAGATTTCACATTTTTGAAAATCTGAAAAAGATTTTCGAATTATTTGACTGAATAGAACATCATATATCACATCCAAATATCTTGTTTATTTGCACTTATAACAAGCGATGCAAATGAGATGCAAACGCTATAAAAATGGGATGCATGCGAATTCAAAAATTGGATACGAATGTTGCCGACATTCCTATTTTCGAGTTCAAATCAAATTTCTGAAAATACGGATTCAGATAATCCAGTTTCGAATCGGATTTTCAAATGTTGAATTGAATCGAATATTTGAATATTCAGATCGAGTCAAATGCAAATGCAAAAAATGCATTCGTGCACACACCTAGCCTACCCTATAAGGACCGCTAGGTCACCCATGCTGTGAACGTCAGCCACTCTCCCTAAACTTAATTTCAGTGGAATTGTGGGATTCCACAAGGTTACAAGGTGCCACCATGGGTTCTTTGATCTTCCCAAGGGGGGGGGGGGGAGACTGACAGGCAGAGAAAGGGAATGTACAAAAGGAAAGTGTACTTCTCTTCGCTTTTAATGGTGTGGGTCCCTGACCATTTATACTATATAAAATTATGCATGGTATAGAAAAGGTGGATAGAGAAAATTTCTTTTCTCTATCACACAATACTAGAACCAGGGGGCATTCTATGAAGCTGATGGGTAGGAGAGTCAGATCCAAGAAGGGGAAGAATTTCTTCATACAGAGGGTCATCAGTTTATGAAATGTGCTGCCAGAAGAGATGGTGACAGCTACCAGTCTAGATGGCTTTAAGGTAGAGTTAGACAAATTTATGGGCGACAGATGTATCAATGGCTACTAGAATGAATGCCTAGGTGCATCTTTCAGGCTGGGGGGGGGGAACTGGGGTGCTTCTAAGGCCATCTGCTGGGACTCGAGAGCAGGAGAAGGCTTGCCCTTGTCTCTGCTTGAGATGCCCATGAGCATTTGGTGGGCCACTGTGTGCGACAGGATGCTGGACTGGATGGGCTGTGGCCTGATCCAGCAAGGCTTCTCTTATGTTCTTATGTTCACTATTTACATTCTTCAAATTTATTTCCCTTTTCTCCACCCCTATTTCAACACATCAGCTCCCAGACCTTGTCCTGGATGGTGACTTCATGATGCAGTAGGGATGCCTTAATCTCTGGCTTCCTTCCGGCCTCTACCTTCTCTTCACCCCTCCGGAAACATCCTTGGCCAGGTTTCACTGCTTCTGTATACTAGGGACATGCAGGAATATTCAAAATATTTCTTATTTGATAGAATTTGGACATTTGAATTTGAATCGAATCTCCAGACATTTGTTTTTTAATATTCGAACGAATATGAATATTTCAAATCATTTGTTCAAATAATCTGGACATTTTGTATCCAAATTATTACATATCCGTATGCATCTTGTTCGTATCCATGCAAATCTGTACAGACACGTACGGGATGAAAACAGGATGCATACCGACACACACAAATGTTGTCAAGACTTGTACCATCAAATTCATATCAGATATTAGTACAAATAGATATGAATGGATTCAAATCGGTTCTAGTTTTAATACATTCGTTTTTTCTCTATTTGTATTAATTCGGACATTCAAATATTTGATTTGAACGGGATCGAATGTCAAAAACTGCATTTGTTCATACCCTTACTGTATGGTCCTCTGCTGAGCTTCTTCAACACCACCAACTTCTCTCCTTCTTCCATTCCTGTGAGCCAGATTGGTCTAGCGGTTAGGGAGCTGGACTCTTATCTGGGAACCCTGGGTTCGATTCCGCCCTCCCCCATGAAGCCAGCTGGGTGACCTTGGGTTAGTCACAGCTCTCTTCTGAAGTCTCACAGCCCCACCCACCTCACAGGGTGTATGCTGTGGGGAGAAGAACAGAAGGTGTGTCAGCCACTTTGAGTGCCCTTTGAGTGCCCTTAAATGGGTGAGAAAAGCAGGGTAGAAAAGCCAACTCTTCTTCTTCTCCTCCCCCTCCTCCTCCTCCTCCTCTCTCCCTCCCTCTCGTCCCCTTCCCTCCTTTCTCTGTCCTCAGTTATATCCCTTTTACCCCTACACTGGCCAGTGATTCGGCATATTTTTTACCTTATTACCCACACCTGTGAGGGAGTTAAATTGAAACTTTTACAGTTTCCCTCCTCTTTAAGTGCAATAAAGGGAAATGTGGAAAGGCCCAAAGTTTCAAGCCCCATGATGGTTTGTGTTCTGCAAAGGATTTCTGTAAAACGTTTTGAGTCATATACATCTGTGTGATTGAAATCTGGAGTTTGGGAGGTGACTAGAGATATGCACAAATGGGTTTTTGGCATTCGATTTGTAACGAATCCAATGTTAGAAAATTCATATTTGTTCAAATAGATCCCTTGGAATGTGGTAGGATTCTATTAGGTACAAATATTCGTGTAGATATCTGATATGAAAGCATGTGTATCCCAGAAATGGATCCTGGATAGGGATCCTGCTTATGGGTCTTGCATATGTGTCCTGCAAATGGATCCTATACAAATGCATACATATCAGATACGTATCCTATACCAATGCATACGTATTGGATATGTATCAGATATATATTCTATATGAATGCCTATGTATCGATATGTATCTGATATGCATCCCCCATTAATGAATGTCCACACTATTCACATGAATCTTCTGAAAGATTCATATTCATAAGAATGTTAATGTACAAATGTCGTAACATTCAGCTGGTGTATGAGTGTGCAAATTCATCCGAATTTGGACGAATTTTGAATGGTGCAAATATTTGTGCACATCCCTAGTGGTGATGCAAATTTAGGGATGAACATGATGCGCAGTTGGCCAAAGGCAATTAAGAGTTGGGGCTGATGGTATTTGGGAAACAATGGGAGACGTGAGGGAAGGACCCCAGGTCTTACAATGCTATGGGTTATTTACAGATTTCGTTCTCTGCATTTTGCCTTTGTTAGATTATAATTTATTTCCTTGTCACCCCCCCCCTTCAGTCAAAAGTGATTCCCACATTTACATGACAACAGTAAATGTGCATATTGATTAGTGTGGCACAGAAAGTCATCTTGACGCTTTCACGTCTGTGATTACATTCCTTTGTGTTGTATCTAATCAATGCATATATGCGCTGGTGCGCATCAGTAATGTATAAGATTTTTTTTTCCTTTAAGAGAAAAGACATGCACTGCAGCAATGTGAAGAAAAATCAGAAATATACGAGGTGGAAGTGTGATGGATTGCTCAAGCGTTCAGGCAGCTCTAGTTGCAGGACTGAGTAATTAGGAACAAGAGAACCCAGAAAGAAATTCAAATGGGAAGGATTCTGTAAATAATCGTAAGCAATTTAAAGGTATAGTGCCAATCTGAGCTCTCACAGCCCCACCTACCTCCCAGGGTGTCTGTCGTGGGGAGAAGAACAGGAGGCTTGTCAGCTGCTTTGAGTCCCCTTAAGGGTGAGAAAAGTGGGGTAGAAAAGCCAACTCTTCTTCTTCTTCCTCCTCCTCCTCCATGAAGCCAGGTGGGTGGCCTTGGGCGAGTCACAGCTCTCCTTCTGAGCTCTCACAGCCCCCCCCACCTCCCAGGGTGTCTGTCGTGGGGAGAAGAACAGGAGGCTTGTCAGCTGCTTTGAGTCCCCTTAAGGGTGAGAAAAGTAGGGTAGAAAAGCCAAGTCTTCTTTTCACATCTTCATCCCTTAATGTTAAGATTATTGAGTCTCGTGACTGTAGATTTGGGACAGTGATATTACAGGTTGTCAAGTCAAATCCTCAATTCCATGGGGAAATCCAAATCAAAACATCTTTGGCTGGCCCACCTTCCCCTTCAACAAAATTAACCTTCCTCACCTCTGCATAGAAATGTGTCATAAAACAAGGGAAATAAACTGTTGACAGAATAGATCAGAATCAACAAAAATTGCAACTGACAATAGGCACAAATGCATGGTTATAGGTGTGTAAATGGATGCAGGTGGATTTCAGCCTTGAATTTCAATTCATTTTTATATTCATGGTCTGTCCTCGGGTGCACAGCTAAGGTAGACATCCCCTATGAGATCGAGAAGGAGACCAAGGGTGTTTTTCCACTGTGCTCCTTTAATCCGGATCTAAGAAGATCCGGATCTAAGGAATGGGTACAGTCCTTAATCAGGATTTAGTAGATCCAGATTAAGGGAAGTACCCAATGTGTTTCCATGGGTGGTCTAGCACACAATAGCAATGGGTGCTAGCCTCCCTGCTGTGGAAACACTGGAGCACCCACTTGGAAATCCGGATCTACCCATGAGGGGTCTCCTTGTCACCCCAGGTGTATGGGGGGACAGGGGGTGCAATCTCCGAAGTGGCTTCAAAGTCATTTTGAAGTCATTTCAAAGTCACTTAGAAGTCACTTAGAAGTCTGTGTGAAACAACTCCATTGTATTCTGTGCTGATCTTCGGAGTGAACTTTGAAGTGACTTCGAAATGACTTCGGAGTGACTTCGGAGTGACTTTGGAGTTCACTCTGAAGATCAGCACAGACTTCAAAGACGCTCCAGAGCTATTTTGCACAGACTTCAAAGTGACTTCAAAATGACTTCAAAGCTTAGCTTTTGGGGCTCCCCCCCCATGGGTGCCCCTTCCCCCTAGCCCCCTCTATACCCCATTGCCACACAAGTGTGGTAACAGTCTCCCTTTAATCCAGAAAAAATCCGGATTAAAGGCCAGAAAGTACCCATTTGATCCGGATTTCCCCAGCGCAGTCGAAACAATCTGGTCCCAAATGGGTGCTGTGGTGGAAATGGGATCATCTGGCTCATACCCAAATGGGTCCTTAATGGGGTGCAAAAATGGGTACTTTCTGACAGTGGAAAAACACCCCAAGAATATGTACTGAACTAGGGACGTACACAAATATTCATAACATTCAAAATTCGGCTGACTTTGGCTGAATTTGGACATTCGAATCTGATTTGAATGTTGGCACATTTGAAGACTGACATTCGAATTTGAATTGAATGTTTTGATACATTCATATAAAGCTTTGTATGGGATTTGTACAGGACTCATATATGGGATCTGTATGCTATTTGTATGCATTCCTATGGGATCCATATGCTATTTGTATATATTCATATTAGGGAGGTGCACAAATATTCTAAACATTCGAAATCCGATCAAATTCTTTCAAATGTGGACGTTTGAATATAAATAGAATGTCTTCACATTCGAATTTAAAAATTCAAACAAATTTCAAATGTTCTGAAACATTCGTTCAAAAGATTTGAATCATTTGAATGTACAGATACGTAAGTATTACATACATACCTGTATGAATATCACACGCATATGTATGCGTTTGTGCTTAGAATCCGGAATGAAAACGGGATGCATACGAAATGCATGCAGATATGTATAACACATACAAATGTTGCTGACATTCGTATCTTCAAAATTCGTATCTAACATTTGAATGAATAGATTTGAATGTATCAGATTCAAATCGGTTTTTGCTACCTTTGGATTTTAAACCTTCAAATCAAATGTCTTGACATTCGATTTGACTCAAATCCAAGTGCAGAAAAAACATTCAAGCACACCCCTAATTCATATGGGATTCAAATGGGATTGAACATTCATATTTATTTATTTTTATTTATTTATATTTATATTTCTATCCTGCCCCATACCCGAAGGTCTCTGGGCAGGTTACAATCTTAAAACAGCAGATTAAAACAGAATATACATTAAAACACTTTAAAAGTTCAACAACACTAAAACAATACACATTAAAATGATGGTGTCTGTCCCAGGTGGGAAAGATGATCAGCTCAGCCAAAGGCCAGGGAAATATTGAGTAGAATCCTACCACATTCAAAGGAGATCTATTCAAATGAATACAGATTTTCTTCCATTCAATTCAATATGAATCAAATTTAAAAAAATAAAACTGTGGACATCCCTATACTGTACTTTAAGCAACGATAAATGAAGACCATGTTCAGTCACCAGCTGTACCAAATTTTCCAGGGCCAGCTGTCCAGCTGTCATAGTGTACAGGGGTCCTTTGGTTACTTGGCCCCTGATAAAAAGGTGGTCCTGGATAGGCATGAATGAACTCACATTCAAAAATTCAGTTGAATTTTCATTATTTGGCAGGATTTTACTGGTGAAAATAGGCTTTTTCAATGTTTGGCTGGGAATGTGAAAGTCTGAATGTTTGAATGAATGGTTCAATATTTTAGACGTTAGTTTCAATTGCAAATTGAATGCTAATGTTTCATTAGTGTGCATCTGTAGCCCTGGACAATTATAGCAACATTTCTGAGTATCCTTCATTCACTTTTATGACCCAGAATAGATTGCAAATAGAGGTGTGTGTGTGTGGGGGGGGGGGGGAATTTAATACCGGCCATTTCTAAATGTCATTCATTCATTTAATGATACACTTGTATTTCACCTACTTGGAAATCTGAAGTGGCTACCAAGAGTGAATAAAATGTGTTTTTTTTTAAAGTAAGGAAAAAAAAAACATTATTGAAAACAAAATAGTAATAATAGGTCATGGCACTGAAACAAAGGGTAGGCCAGACAGAAGAGGTGGGTTTTAGGATGCTTCTTAAACTATGGCAATAACATTATTATCTGTAAATTAGGTGACAATGCATTCCACAGTGCAGGGGCCACAGCTGAAAAGGCCCTGGCTGAAGCTCTTTCTATTACATGTGGGCCGTGGACTTGCAAAGGAGCCTGTGGCAAACTACTCCTCATGGGTCTGTCCAATGGGACAGAGGGCGTTTCCGCATATGCCACCGAAAAATGGAACTATAAAGATCCCTTTTTCGGCAAACCATTTTCTCTGAGGATCAGTGCCTATTAGGGACAGATCCTCAAGGCCCCGTGCATCTGCACATGTGCGGAGTGGCGGTGGAAAGGGGGAAATGGATTGGGGTGGGTGCTGTGCGGATGCGCCAGCACCCATCCCAATCCGGCCTCCAAAGGCCCTCCCCGGTCAAAGAGGGAGAGCACATGCTCTCCCTCTTTGACAGCTGCCCCCCAGGCCTCTCTGATTGGCTTCACTGGAGCCAGCATGGAGAGGCTGTCAGCTGGCTTCCCTTCCCTGGGAAGCCGCAGCCTACACCCCCCACCCCGGCTGGGGTTGCACGCACGTGATCGCGCTGCTTACCTGCTCACTGCCAGGCCGCTTCTGGCAGCAGGAGGCCCGGCATGGGTACGCGTGCATGTGCCACAGCTTCCCATTGGCCAGCCACCCTGCCGAAAGGCCCAGTGGGTCCTAAAGGCAAATGGGTGCTAAGCTCTGATAGACTTTAAAGGTCATTACTCAGACCTTGAAATGGATCTAGAAACAGATCAGAAGCTAGTGTAGCAGGTTCAACATGGACCATTGCAAAGTATACAAGCTGCTGCATTCTGTACTAGTTCATAGTATCCAGCTGGTTGCCAGAGTCTTCAAGGGCAGCCCCAGATAAAGTACAGTGCAGTAGTCAATAAATGTTATGTTGGTGTCATGTGCAGCTGAAGGCATGAAACACAGAGAACTTATGTCCTAAGAAGCACCATGTACTAGAGATGAGCATGAATGGTGGTGGTTTTTTTTTTTGTATTTGATTTGTATTAAATCAAATGTAAGAAAATTTATATTCATTCCAATAAATTCCCTTTGAATGTGGTAGGATTTGGATTCAATCCCATACGAATCCCATACGAAGCTTCTTACGAATATATCACAACATTTGATTCAAATTCGAATATCAATCCTTGAATGTGCCAACATTCGGTTTGAATTTGAATGTCTGAATTGGGTTGAATTCGTACGAATTTTGAATGTTAGGAGGGGTGGGGGGAGGTTTATTTGTTCATATCTGTGCCCAGATACAAATACCCCCGCATCCATGGGGGGAAGAGTATTTGGCTGGAGCCGAATTTTCCCACATTCTATGGCTCCGTGCACATCCCTAAGCTGAAGTTTCTTTAAAAAGGAGCCGATTCTTCCTCCCAACCCATATCTGTATCAAATGCAGCTGAATTTGTGAATTAATCAAGTCTAAACCATTTCCAGCTAAACTATTATGAAAGATCAAAATACCAAGGTGTAAAGCGTAATTCAGAGAGGGAATGAGATGGAGAGAATTCAGAGCATTCTAAAGTGGGAATTGGCTGTGTGGGGCTGAATTAGGGCAGATTAGATTAGAAATATCACTTCTTGTGTATCTAGCACTGCAGCCCAGAATTAAGTTTGCTCTTTCTTTCCTTTCCTTTCCTTTTTCTTTCTTTCTTTCTTTTTGGTAGTTCCATCACTACTTGCTCAGATTGATGGGCAAACACTTGTGAAATTAACACAGGCCCTTTCTGCACTGGGCTTTATTCTAGGGTTGTGCATGAATATTAATATTATAATATTATGTAATATTATATTTGTGAACATGGAGAGGTGGGAAAGTGGCTGCTCAGTCACATCTGCAGTGGATCCAGAGCAGATTGAAAGTGGATTCAGAGAGGATTTGAAGCATTCAGAGCAGATTTAAAGCAGATTCAGAGGGGACCTGGAGGCTGGCTGGTGAGAGGAATTTGAATCAGATTCAAATAGCATTCAAAGAACATTTGCAGTGGATTTGCATCCTACCACATTCGAAGTGGCTCTGTTCGCTTCACTGCAAAACAAAATTGAATTATATTCTGGAATAGGCATCTGCCATCTACATGAAAACTACAAGAGATCCTGGGCAGGCCCTACTCCATGCAGATAGAAGGTCCCTACTCCAGGATATAATATGGCTAGGGATGTGCACAAATGGTTTTTGGCATTCAATTTGTAACGAATTGAATGTTTAAAAATTCATATTCATTTGAATAGATCCCCTTGGAGTGTGGTAGGATTCTTTTCAATACGAATGTATTCATACGAATGTGTACAAGTATCCAATACGAATGCATACCTATCCCAGATATGTATCCTGGATGTGTATCCTTCATAGAGATCCTATACAAATGTATACATATCGGATATGTATCCTATATGGATGCATGGATATTAAGAACATAAGAGAAGGCCTGCTGGATCAGGCCACAGCCCATCTAGTCCAGCGTCCTGTTCCACATAGTGGACCACCAAATGCTCATGGGCATCTCAAGCAGAGACAAGGACAAACCTATTCCTGCTATTGAATCCCAGCAAACGGCCTTAGAAGCATCCTGCTTGTCCCCCCTTCCCCAGCCTGAAAGATGTACCTAGGCATTCATTCTAGAAGCCACTGATACATCTGTCATCCATAAATTTGTCTAACCCTACCTTAAAGCCATCTAGGCTGGCAGCTGTCACCACCTCTTTTGGCAGCCAATTCTATAGACGGATGATCCTCTGAGTGAAGAAATCCTTCCCCTTGTCAGATCCGACTCTCCTACCCATCAGCTTCATAGATGCCCCCTGGTTCTAGTGTTGTGCGACAGAGAAAAGAATTTTTTTCTATCCACCTTTTCTATATCGTGCATAATGTTATATACTTCAGTCAGGTAAATACTGAAACGTATTTGATACATATCCCCAGTTTAGCCAGTTTATGAACTATTCATACGAATGTCAATGTATGAATCTCGTAACATTTTATTCGTGTACGAAGGTTTGAATTCCTCTGAATTCGTCTGAATAATGAATGTTACAAATATTTGTACACCCCCCTAAATCTGGCATAAGACCTAGTGCAGAAAGGGCTACAGATTCAAAACAGAGCAATGTACGCCTCTCCATTGCAAATCAATTAAAATCAAGAAGCAAAATTCAAGTTTGGGATATCTCTGATGGCCAGGGAGAACTTTGGAAGGTGGGACCCTAACTCTTCACCCTATCCCTGCTGGCTGTTCACAACTTTTCTGGTATTCCTGGGAAGGGCTTGAGAGTTTAAGAGAGATCACAGACTCCAGAAGGGGTAATTGCACCATGCAAAAGTAGAGAGTTTCCCTTCTTCACATTCCTTTCCCCAAAAGCTTTGTTACAAGGCGCAGTTAATGCAGTCTAAATGAAATGTGCTTGTAGTGAATCGTTCTGTTCATATGGCATAGAATCCTACCACATTCAAAGGGGATCTATTCAAACGTATATGCATTTTCAATACAAATCAGGTGAAAAAACACACACACCCAATTTGTGTACATCCTTAATTAGTATCAATGGGTCCTAGGGTCACCGTATGACCAAGTAGGCAGAAGTTCTACATTTCTATTGGTTGTATAGAAGAGTCAATCTCAGAAGCTGCTGGTACATTGCATTCTCATCTGTCAAATCCTCCTCTCCTACGCAGCCATTAATGGGGTAGCATTCCTGTCCTCCCTACCATATGGTTAGCCAACCCTTTTCTCAACCTCTTCCCGACAGCAGTGAAATGCAGCAATTCGTCCCCTCACTCCCAGGTAATACTTTCAATATAAGTTTCCCCCACTCTGAATTGGTTCCAGTTGCCCTCCACAATATTAATATGGAACAAATTCAGACTGGAATGAAATTGCAACATGACATCATCCTGCTCACGGCACAGTCCTGTGGGACTAGCCTGGGAAAGGTTGCCTTCCTCGCCACTGGTTTCGTTCAAAAAGCATCACGCAAACAAATTCATCTGGGAAAGCGGTGTGCAGCCGTCCACAGGGTCCGCTCGGTGAGCTCTCCTTGGCTGGCTGGCTTGGAGGCAGGCAGCAATGGGAGCGATTAAGGTTAAAAAAAGTTCCAAAGGGGACACAGAAGGGAACCCTTAAATATACACAGTGCATTAATTTTGTGTATGCAAAGCTTGATTCTGGTTTCAGTTCTAGGGACGCGCACGAAAAAAATTCACACATTCATTTTTCTGTCCTCTACTTCATTTCCTTGTCAAGTCGTTTCATCAAACAAACTTTTTTTACATTCATTTTGAACTATTTTTGCAAAGTTCCCCCACCACCACATTGGAAAAAGCCCTTTTCATAACCGCAAATGTTTGATCATATCATTCCTTTTCCCAAGGAGACTGGTTTGTTTCTGTCAAAGTTTTGAATATTCCAAAAACAGATTTTCGTTTCAATGCAAATATCTGTGAATACAAAATATTTCCTCAAATTGGCAAAGGCAAATCGAACTGCGCACATCTGTTTTCAGTTCTGCCATCGAACTAGGTTTAAAAAATATATATTTTTAAGAATAAACACTTATGCACAAATATGACCTAAAATTCAAAATTCAATTAGAATGTTTAAATTTGAATTTTGGGACATTCTATTTGAATTTGAATGTTGAAATTTGGCACATTCAATTGAATTTCAAATGCCTGCAAATATCTGTGCACGATCCTAGCCCTGAGACCTTTGGGTGTAGTGCAAGATAAAAATTCAAAATAAATAAATAATGGATAGGTAGGTAGGTAGGTATACAACAGGCAGGCAGAGAGATTAGATAGATAGATAGATAGATAGATAGATAGATGGATGGATGGATGGATGGATGGATGGATGGATGGATGGATGGATGGATGGATGGATGGATGGATGGATGATATCTGGACTGCTGAGAGATTTATGAAAATGCATTATTTTTGTTGTCTTCATGCATATCCTTTTGGGGTAAAGTTAAGGAAATGGTGCACAAATAGAAAAAGTCTGGAGATTCCCAATTAATGGGGGCCCTCAAATACATCTTCCTCTCTCACCACTAAAGGCAGCATCAGGTAGAAGCAAAAACGGCAGAGAACAGGATTTTTGAACGCTGAAAGAAAAAGAAATAAAAACACATTTAAAAAAAGTTTGTTTCCTGCTCTCCAACAAACACTTCACGATCCAAAAATAGAAATAGATGGTTGTTTAATATGTTTCTCCTATGGGAATTCAGAACTTGGGGAGGGGGAGGAATGGACGGTTTTGGGCTGGGTGGGCCGACGCAGACCCCACTGGTTAGCTGGGTGACCTACATGGAACAGAAAATAAATGTCATGCAGCGACTGGTCTAGCGCTTTCCTGCAAGCTAAAGCCAGAGGCTGACTTATCAAAGATGGATCTTGACGGAGTAACTTGACAGGCGATGTCAGGTTGGTGAAGATGGATTTTCAGTGAAGTTTGGTCCTTGTCTCCCTCGAAATCTTCTAAACGGTGAAGGGCCGGGGAGGGGTGAGAACGCGGAGATTATAGGCACTGACATGTCGTCAGAAAATTGGCTTAAAGACCAGGATCAAAGCGGCTTCTCAAGACCGGTGCGTTTTGCTGAGCTAGGAAAAGGAGCGGAGGGGGGACCAAGGGGGACCGAGGCCGCGTGTTTCTATTTAACATCTTCATTATGCATTAGGAAGGGGGGGGCAGCCCTGCCACAAGATAATGAATGGAGAGGACCAAGGGAGTGCTAAAGGGGACAAGGGGATGATGCAGAGGAAAGCATAGGGGCGGACTGGGAAGTGGGGGGGGCAGATCAGGAAAGGGTGGAATTGGATTCTGTGTCGGAAACAGGACAGCCGGTGGGAGAGAGGGGCTTATTATGGAGAAAGGAGTTGGGGGGGAATTAATTTGAAACATCGTTTGCTGGTTAAGCAGAAAGGGCAAGCTGTGTTCAAGGTCCAAGACAAAATGAGGACGGCTGAGCGGAGCAGCAGGAGCAAGATGCAATCCTGTGTCGCTCATGGAAACAGAGAGATGCTAAGCATGGGATGCACCGTCGTAACATCTGGCAGGGACGGGCCCAGCGCTAGGGAAATTCACAGGGGGAGCAGAGATCCAATATTGATGCAACCCTGTAATGTTTCAAAAGTACGGATTTATATTTTTTAAGCGTATATTTCTGCATAGTCCACCTTGATTTACACAAGGGTTCTGATCCGGAAAAGTGGGGTGTAAGCAGCAGCAGAAGAGTTGGCTTTTCTACTAGCATTCAAGGGGACTCAAAGCAGCTGAGAAAGCTTTCTGTTCTTCTCCCCACAAAGGACACCCTGTGAGGTAGGTGGGGTTGTGAGAGCTCAGAAGAGAGCTGTGACTAGCCCAAGGTCATCCAGATGGCTTCATGGAGGAAGAAGAGGAGCTGGCTTTTCTACCCCACTTTTCTCACCCATTTAAGGGGACACAAAGTGGCTGACAAAGCTCTCTATTCTTCTTCCCACAACAGACACCCTGTGAGGTAGGTGGTGGAGCTGTGAGAGTTCAGGAGGCCTGTGACTAGCCCAAGGTCACCCAGCTTGCTTCGTGGAGGAAGAAGAAGAAGCAGTTGGCTTTTCTACCCCACTTTTCTCACCCATTTAAGGGGACTCAAAGTGGTTCACAAAGCTTTCTGTTCTTCTCCTCACAACAGACACCCTGTGAGGTAGGTGGGCTGTGAGAGCTCCGAAGAGAGCTGTGACTAACCAAAGGTCACCCAGCTGGCTTCGTGGAGGAAGAAGAAGAAGAGTTGGCTTTTCTACCCTGCTTTCCTCACTCATTCACTTGCTTTTCTCACAAGGCCACCCAGCTGGCCTCACAGAGGAGTGTGGAATCAAACTACCTGGTATCCCCAGATAAGAGTCCGGCTCCCTAACCACTAGGCCAGACTGGCTCACAGAAACCACAGAAAGCAAGCGACATCAGTGTATATTCATGAAAATTTGTGTGATGTTCGTGCACAAAACCAACCAACCAACCAACACCCCCCCCCCGAGCAATGTCAACCAGTTTGTTTGTCCTTGGGATGAAGAGTCCACAAACTCAGGATTCAGATGGCCCTCTCCTTGAGGTTGAAGGCAGATTATGGCTGAAAGCTTGTTGCGCTATATTTATTATCAGAATTGATACTAAAGGATTTCTCTGCTGGATGTTCTAAAACAATAGGGTTATTTTTACCCTTCAAGCTTCCAAAGGTCACAAGCCGAAGACGGTGGAGTTTTGCGCCATGGAATCTAATGAAGGAAGGAAGAGCCTAGGCTGGCATTTTCAGGAATACATTAGACGCCGGCGTAAGACATATTATACTGGTTTTCAGGAATGCAAGTCTTGATTACAAAGTCTCTTCCAGCTGCAACTGAATACTGCTCATGCCATTATCCATCTACGGCCTTATTACTATGTTCAATTAGCAGAATATTATACATGCCATGTGGGCAGGGTACAATACAGTACAGAAGGGGGAAAAAATCTCTCTGAGGATGTCTGGGCGCTTAGCAGCAGAATCAGTTTAACCAGTGAGGGAAGGATCTTTAGTACACACACATGCGTGCATGGTGGGATGTAGGGATGAGCATGAATATTTGGTCTAGTGGTTAGGGACACGGACTCTTATCTGGGAATACCGGGTTCGATCTTGCTCTCTTCCATGAAGCCATCTGGGTGACCTTGGGCTAGTCACAGCTCTCTTCTGAGCTATCACAGTCCCACCTACCTCACAGCGTGTATGTTGTGGGGAGAAGAAGCTTTGTCAGCCGCTTTGAGTCCCCTTAAATGGGTGAGAAAAGCGGGGTAGGAAAACCAATTCTTATTATTATTCATCCAAATTCAAACATCCATACACAAAATGAATGTTACATCAACATTTGTACGAATATGAATGTTTCGGACATTTGTACGAATAGTTCAGACATTCGTTCAACGAGTCAGGTGGCAAAGCGGGGTGCCACTCACATCTGCAATGGGTAGATTGCATTCAACATGGATCGAGAGCGGATTGAAAGTGGATTCAGGTTGGATTTGATGCTTTCAGAGCATGGATATGTTACAGATACATATCAAATATGTATTTGCACATATCGGATATGTATTTGTTCATATTGCAGATGTATCGGATATTCGTAGGAATTCGTACAAATACATTCGTATCGAATAGAGTCCTACCACATCTGAAGGGAATCTGTTTGAATGAATATGAATTTTCTAACATTCTATTCATTATGTATTGAATGTCAAAAAAACCATTCGTGCACATATATGCATGGCTGGGTGACCTTTCTGCACTGGGCCTTATTTCAGATTATATCCTGGAAGAGGAGCCTGACATCAACATGCTAGTAAAAATGATGGTAGTCTCCTATTCTGGGGTATAATTTAGAATACTATGGGTTTTTCCCCACTTACCTTCCTTAATCCGGACCTAAGATGATCCGGATCTAAGGAATGAGTCCTTCAACTAATCCAGATTTAGTATATCCAATGGTGTTTCCGCATTTGCTGCCGAAAAGCGGATCTAAATAGATCCACTTTTCGGTGAACTGTCCTCCCCCAGATCCGTCACTATTTGTGAGGGATCGGAGGGACGCACGGGGAGGACAGATTCCGGAGGACAGATTGGAGTGGGTGCTGTGCGGACGCACCAGCACCTATTCCAATCAGTCCTCCGGCTTGCACACCAGCATCGCCACCCTCAGAGCCGCAGGATGGAGCTGCCAGTCACCGCCTGTTTCTGGTGGTGACCAGTGCACGAGGGAAGGGCATTGGAAGCAGACAGTCCTGCTTCCACCCTTCTCAACCTGGAGGGTCGAGCAAATCCATCCCTTCCCCGGCTGTGCGCGGAAGCCAGTTTTGTACCCCAAAATGTGGAAGTGGCCTCCACAAAGGGTGGCAGAAGAAGACTCCAATGCAGAAGCCACTTAAGGTAAGTGTTCTTAATCTGGCTTAGGGGTTTTTTAAAACGGTTTCTGCAGCTAGTGCGGAAACACCCCAATGCATCTCCATGGGTGGTGTAGCACCCAATAGCAATGGGTGCTAGTGTGCTCACAGTGGAAACGCCAGTGCGGAACTACCCCAAGTCTGGTCTTCTTGTCCTATTGCACCCAATGCAATTTGGATGTTGGGTGATGCCTACCCAAACATTACGCAAATTACATGTGCCAAAACACAAGTTTCACGCTCAGTTTGTGCAACTTGAGAAATATAAATTACTTTCACTGACCCCGGTCAGCATGGCTGATGGGAATCATATCTCCAGAACCTGCAGGACAGCCATGATTGGAGAAGGATGTTCTACTGCATCTGCTTGCCTTGCTTTCTTGGTCTGTTCACACTGGTAACCAGACGGCACCTGAGGTATTCCAAGGCCAAGAAACAGCATGTTGCATGAGGCTGGGTTCACTATATGCTGTTTTGCCACTATTGTTAATTCACATGTGGTAGATCAGTTAAGCCTTTTAAAAAATGTCCAAATTGGATATATTGAAGGGAATGGGAACATCTATTCTGCACACACAGAGCCAATCCAAACACAGACTTTAGTGTCATATGGAATGCCTAGAGGAGGATGTGTCAGTCAGAAAGGAAAACAAGGACTTTAATGTCTCTTTCCAGTAAGAACTCCTGGTGTTGCTCAGTTTCTCAACTAAGTCTAGTGTCACCTAGTGGTTAAGTAATTTTTTAAATCCATGTAGGGAAGATGGTCAAGAACTGTTTATCTTTTGTCATTCTGGAACTTAGTTTTCAGTACTAGTTATTTACATGTGGATTATCTGTGCATTAATTGAGTCAGTTTGGTCTAGTGTTTAGGGAGCCAGGCTCTTATCTGGGAATATCAGGTTTGATTCTGCCCTCCTCCACAAAGTCAGCTGGGTGACCTTGGGCTAGTCACAGCTCTCTTCTGAGCGCTCAAAGCCCCACCTACCTCACAGGGTGTCTGTTGGGGGAGAAGAAAAGGAAGCTTTGTCAGCCGCTTTGAGTCCCCTTAAATGGGTGAGAAATGCAAGGTAGAAAGGCCAACTCTCTCCTCTTCCTCCTCCTCCTCCTCCTCATCTGTGAACTCACTCAGATGGTCTTAGAAAAGCTTCCTGTCTTCAGTTCTCTCCATGTCTCTGTGTATATGCAATGCATCATTCCTTCTTGCTCTTTTGGTGGTGTGAAAGATAGATATGATATGTTCTGAGCACATGGAAAACATTTTGAGTAGTTCTGCTGGAAAGCTGGAGTGGAAGGTTGTGCTTATCTCATCTTTCTTCCAAAGAAGTAAAAGTCATTCTCTATCTCCACCTGCTCCATTATCTTCTCCACCAGTGGCAATGACAACTAAACTGGGACTGCAAGCTGCTGGGAAGGTGAGAGATCATAACTTCAACTGGAAGCTTTGACCCTTTCTGGCTCACTGGTGATCTGGATCAAGGAGTCCCTTAATCCAGATTACAGGTCTCCTGATCTGTACATGAATGCAGATCAATGAGGCCAGGGCCATGTTAGTCCACCCCCATCTGCACTGGAAGGGAGCCAGATCGGATTTGAGGAAGACCTTAATCTGGATCTGTGGTAGGCCTGTTTACTCAGGTCTACGACTGGATTAAGGGCTTTGTACTGAATGCAGATGGCACCCCTCCATGTTCCGGATCTACCGAGGGTGCTTTTCAGCAGTGTGCCATAGCATGCTTCCAAAAAGCACACACACACCAGGCTGAGAAGTGTGGTGAGGTGTCTGTGAAACTCCTGTGGGCTTTGCAATCATGGGGAGATGTGGACCAGATCAGTAACACCATCAGTGCAGATGGTGGTGACCCAGTCCACACATCCACATACTCCAGATTAGTGGGCCTCCAGGTAATCCAGATCACTAGGACCCACTGATCTGAATCAACACCAGGTAAGTGCAGGAAAGGCCTTGGTTTTCATTGCCCTGAACTGGGATTTTGCTTGCTGCACACCAAATCTTATTTGGGAAGATGAAACTAAACTTTCCAGTAGGGATGTGCATGAATATTCATGACATTCATTATCCAAATGTGGACAAATTCAGACATTTGTATACAAACCAAATGTTACGACATCTGTACATTAAGATTCGTATGAATAGTTCATATGTTTGTTAAACTAGGGATACATATCAGATACATATTGATAGATATGTGTTCCCATCCAATACATACCCGATACGTATGGATTGGTATAGGATACTTATCCAATATGTATGTGTTCATATAGTCTGTATCCAGGCTCCAGATCCAGATCCATATGCATTTGTATCTGATATTCATACAAATTTGTATGAATGCATTCATATCGAATAGAATCCTACCACATTCAAAGGGGATCTATTCAAACTAATACAATTTTTCTAATATTCAATTCATTACGAATCAAATGCCAAAAAATCCATTTGTTCCTTTCTCAATGCAGCCCTTGCAGGGTCAGCTCACAATAACCCTGCAAGGTAGGTCATGCTGTATCTCATAGCTGACTGAGAACCTCTAGGTGCTAGTCTATCACTCTAGCCTCTCTGTTGTATGTCTTGTTATTTCTTTCCTCTGGCCCGCACTGGAATTCAAGGACCAATTTTCCTTTTTAGGGATAAGACCTTGGACAGATGCTAACAACGCATTTTATATCTTTGCCAAATGATTTGCTAGAGTTCTTTTGCCAGAATTCATTCATCAGAGGTGTGTGTGTGTGGGGGGAGCAATCTTTGGGGATATGGGCCAGACAAGGTGGTCTTTGGTCCCACTTCACTTTCCCCAAGTGCTTTGTGGGTCTCAATCTAGCAGGCCGTATGCTAAATCCCTGGACAGAATCCAACCTTTCACACTGTTTTCTTTTCCTTCTCCTCCCATTTCCTGTGTGTTTCCCTCAACAATATATCATATTTTGCTCCTCGGGACAGATCCAGAGCCCAGTGCCAAAATGGAGATAAAGCTCCTCACTTTGTGTAGTAGAGATGGAAGGTTGCTGGGAGAAAGGTTGTTCTCATTTTGTAGCATCTTCCTTCTGGGGGCCTCTGCTTACACCTGGGCCAAGTGACAGCTAACGTTGCAGGTGAGTTGATTCTGCTCCCCTCCAAGGGAACTGGCTGCGTCAGTTCCAGGTGTGCAGAAGCAGAGGTTTTTTTTAAAAAAAGAAAATTAAGCAAATCAAAACAAACATGGGAGACAGGTTCAGATGCTGAGAGCCCATCCATCAAGGACATCAAATATAAATCTGGTGGAAGAAGAGGAGCAGATGTCTCAAGCACCCCATGTGTGCTGCTAATAATGGAGCAGCCAAGAATTTCTTGCTTCGGTGGTAGCTGCCCATCTTCTTCAGACATGAGAATATAGAGGAGCCCTGCTGGATCAGGCCACAGCCCATCTAGTCCAGCATCCTGTCTCATACAGTGGCCCTCCAATTGCTTATGGGCATCTCAAGCAGAAGACAAAAGCAAAACCTTCCCCTGCTCTCAGTTCCTTGCAAATGGCCTTTAGAGTTCCCTGACTGTTTCTCCAGTCCAGCCTAAAGGCTTTACCTGGCAGGGATGAGCACAAATGGGGTTTTGGGCATTTAATTTGTATTCTTTCTAATAGATCCCCTTTGAATGTGGTAGGATTATATTCAATATGAATGGATTCATACAAATTTGTACAAATATCCAATACGAACAAATACATATCCAATACATATCCTGTAACAAATCCACTCTGAAAGCATCAAATCTGACCTGAATCCACATTTAATCCACTCTCAATCCATGTCGAATGCACTCTGGATCTGTAGCAGATGTGACTTGCGCAGCCACTTTCCCACCTCCACAGTTTCACACATTTCTGAACTATTCATATGAAAACATTTATTTTTGTATGAATGTTAATGTATACGAATGTCCGAATTTGTACAAATTTGTACGAATAACGAATGTTATAAATATTTATTCACATCTCTATTACCTAGGTACCCATTCCAGTAGCCATTGATACACCTGCCTTCAATGATGTTGACCAAACCTTTCTTAAAGCTATCTAGGGGTATTTTTCCACCACGCCCCTTTAATCCGGATCTAAGAAGATCCAGATCTAAGGAATGGGTACTTCCCTTAATCCGCATCTAGTAGACCTGGATTAAGGGAAGTACCCAATGGGTGCTTCTGCACTTACCGCTGGAAATCCAGATCTACTACATCCAGATTTACTAAATCCGGTTTAGAGTAGATCCGGATTTACTAACTCTGGTTTAAGGTAGATCTGGATTTAGTACATCTCGTTTAAGGTAGATCCATATCTAGTAGATACGGATCTACCAACACCCCTTCCGTCTGCACTTGCGTGGGAAGGATGGATTGCGAGGAACAGATTCTGCCTTCGTTGTGCAGACGTAGTGGCACAGATTTCAAGACGGCTGCCCCAATTCTTCTTCTTCTTCCTACATGAAGCCAGCTGGGTGACCTTGGGCTAGTCACAGCTCTCTTCTGAGCTCTCATAGCCCCATCTACCTTACAGGGTGTCCTGTTGTGGGAAGAAGAATAGGAGGTTTGTCAGCCACTTTGAGTCCCCTTAAATGGGTGAGAAAAGCAGGGTAGAAAAGCCAACTCTTCTTTTTCTCCTTCTACTTATCAACAAAATGTTAAAAACACAGTGAAATTAAAGCTAAGCGTCAGTAGAAAATTACTGTCAATGGGAAAGGTCAACGTTCCCCATGTGTGTACTAAGCCTTCACAATAACGGATCTGTTCCCTTGATACATTTGCATGGCATATGTATGGGGTTCGTATGCATTCGCACAGGATTCATATGGGATTTGAATACGAATCCTACCACATTCGAAGGGGATCAATTCAAACGAATCCAAATTTCCTTGCATTTGATTCAATACAAATAGAATACAAAAACAAAATTCATGCACATCCCTTTGTGGTGTACTGCCAACCAAGTAATCTTTGGGTGTTTTTCCACTGTCCCTAGAAGTACCCATTAAGTACCCATTAATGGGTACAAAAATGCCATTACGTATCCATTAATGGGTACTTAATGGGTACTTCTAGGGTGTTTTTCCACTGTCACTAAAAGTACCCATTAAGTACCCATTAATGGGCACGTAATGGCATTTTTGTACCCATCAATGGGTACTTAATGGTGACAGTGGAAAAACACCCTTTGTTAATCAAATGTCTGAGCCACATTCACACATGCATGGGTGATCCTTAAAATCTCCGCAATCTTGAAGTGACGGTGCCAGAAATAAATAGCATCGAAGCTGCAGTAGAATCCTTCCCGTGCGGTGGGTTTTCAGGAGACTATCGGAGGGAGCGACAGTTTGGCTTTGCAGCTTCCTAATTCAGTGTCTGCCTTCTTTTCTCCAATGACACTTGTGTGTTTGCTGTCCATTCTCAGCTACGGCAACATTTCTCCCCCTCGCAGCCCCCCAGCCTGTGCTTGATGACCCTTCTGTTGGATAAAACTTTATTTTCCTTACTTCCTAGAATTCATTTCTAGATTCTTGATTTAAAGGAGGAGGAAGAGGCGGGGAAGGGGGAAAAGATCTCCCTCTTTCTCTGTTTCTCATTAATTATTCACTTCTCATGGAACAGGAATGAAAACAGATTAAATGAGGTTGGCCAGATTCTGAGAGAAATGGAATCAGACGAGGAGGGGAGTTTTCCCCTGGTCCCCCCCCCCCCCCCAGCAACAATGTCATCAGCTCGCCTGCCTGCCTGCAACTGAAGCAGAAAGAGAAGTCTGTATTTTGGAAGCAGCATTCGGATTTATTTTTTGTGTTTATTTACACTCACATCCCATCCTGTTCCACATGGTCTCAGGGTGGGTTTGGGTTGCAGGAACTGACGGAGAGATGACCCGATGCCCATCCAACCACCTTAGGGATTCCTCTCTGGATTTTCCGTCAAGATTTATGACCTTAGTAGGGATTTGACATTCGATTCAAATGCTCGAACATTTGTATTCATATGAATAGACACTTTCAAATGTGGTAAAGTTCTATTCAGTATGAATGTATTCATTAGAATATTCGACACAAAGGAATTCGTATCCAATACCAACAAAGATCTATCCGATAGGTATCTGAGAGACACATATCCCTTAAGAAATCCACTCTGAAAGCAGCAAATCTGATTTGATTCACTTTTAATACGCTCTCAATCCGTATCGAATGCACTCTAGATCCACTGCAGAGGTCTGGCGCAGCCACTTTCCCACATCCCCAGTTTAATGGATGCCTGAACTATTCATACAAATGCCCAAACTATTTGTACAGAGGTCTGAAACATTCGTACGAATGTCAATGTACAAATATCATAACATTCGATTCATGTACGAATGTCTGAATTCATATGAATTCATATGAATAACAAATGTTATGAATATTTGTGCACATCCCTAGGCCTGAGACATAAAGGTATGGAGACCCTGGGAATTTCTGCACTTGCCTGGGGAAGTCTGGGACAATCTATCTGGGAAAATGTAATCTATGTCAGAGTTGGGATGGACAGTTCTGAGTAGACACAACACCATCTACATCAGCGGTTCTCAACCTGTGGGTTGTGACCCCTCTGGGGGTCAAACTACCCTTCCAGAGGGGTCACAATGAGTCTCCAGCCTTCCTGTCCCATCCTCACCTGAGCTGCTCTGCCTCTGTGGTTGGAGGTCTCCACAACATGAGGAACTGCATTAAGGGGTCACAGCATTAGGAAGGTTGAGAACCGCTGACCTACATGATGACGGCTATTCCAGCCTGGCCCTCATGATGGCCCCAAAGCTTGTGTGAGCCAACTTGCCTGAGAGGAATGGAGAAGAGGCAGCAGGCTGGGCTCTGCCATCTTGCTTCCAGCACTGCCCCTCCCTCCTCCAACTGCCATCTTCACAAGGCAACGAACCATCTTGCCTGAGAGGAATGGAGAAGAGGCAGCAGGCTGAGTTCTGCCATCTTGCTCCCAGCACTGCCCCTCCCTCCTCCAACTGCCATCTTCTCAAGGCTGAGAAACATCTTGCCTGAGAGGAGTGGAGAAGAGGCAGCAGGCTGGGCTCTGCCATCTTGCTCCCAGCAGTGCCCCTCCCTCCTCCAACTGCCATCTTCACAAGGCAATGAACCATCTTGCCTGAGAGGAATGGAGAAGAGGCAGCAGGCTGAGTTCTGCCATCTTGCTCCCAGCACTGCCCCTCCCTCCTCCAACTGCCATCTTCTCAAGGCTGAGAAACATCTTGCCTGAGAGGAGTGGAGAAGAGGCAGCAGGCTGGGCTCTGCCATCTTGCTCCCAGCACTGCCCCTCCCTCCTCCAACTGCTCCCATTACAAGATGGCAAAGAGACTACGGTAGCGGATCTACCAGTTGAGGAAACGTCTGGTTCTAAGACGGAGCAAGGTGGGGCTGAGTAGATGCCAGCTGACCATCTCTACCATCTTCCGGTTTGTCATCAATGAAGACAAAATTCTAAGTAAAGAGAATAAGAAAATTCCAGCAATAAGAAATGAACAGAAGGATTGGAACCAAAGACCTCAAGCGCCTGCTTTTTGCTGTTCCCTGTTTCCCTCCCACACCATTTTCCTTTTGTTTCTTGTCTCTTTAGATTGTAGGCCTGAAGGCAGGGACCTGTCTAAGTTTAATATAATATTGTAACCCGCCCTGAGACCTTTGGGTATAGGGCGGGATAGAAATACAAATAAATAAATAAATAATAAATAATGGAACCAGCCTACATGAGCTCCAATGGCCAGGAAGGAAGGACCCATCTCAGTTATGCAGTCTGGTGCACCACCCAAACAGGGACCTAAGTGTAAACCAAAACCCAGAGGCCAGCGCCTTTTGCACGTCTTCATGACCCAGTACTAAATGTGTTCAAACCTCTTTCCTTATTTTCCTTATTTGAGTCGTGCTCTGATTCCTGATCTGAATCACGCTGTCCATTGAGGCTGGTGCTTTCACTGCAAAGTGCTCACTGCTGCCCCAAAGGGCAGCCAATACCTTTTTGAACCCACAGCGCTTCCCCAGAATGGCAACTGAAGATGCAGTCATAGGGTGTCTCCAGACGTCACATTAAAACTGCGCAGTTCAGCTATGCTCCGAAGTAAAGGGCTTCCAGAGGGAAGACGGTTTGCATGTGCAAATCTCAAATACTCTGCATTTTAGATGACGCAGCAGTGAAGAAGATTCTTCTCTTCACGTGCTCAGCTCATCTCTCATGCTCCACGTGTTCTCAGGTGAAGGCGGGTTCTAATGCAGTTCACCCAGACATGTGGCAAAATGCGGAGTAATGGAATACTCCACAGCAGAAGTCCGTAAAAGCACTTTTTAAAACCCATACAGCTGGTGTGGAGAATCATAAAACCTGTCTGGCAAATTGAAAGCTGCTGTGCATTCCACACACACTTTGAACCCTATCTGGGTGCAGCCGCAGTTACTGGAAAGTCAGGATAGAGACTCTGTGGGTAGAAGGTTCCCAGGTTGAGGAATTAAGGATTTTGTGTGTTTTGGGTCAGGAGGAGAAGGTCAATTGTCTGTTCCCCTCAGAAGAAGGTTCCTAGTTTGGTGGTACTTCTTGAATCATCACTATCACTGGAGACTCAAGGAACCAATGGGACAAGAAGAGTTTGCCTCTTGCAGGTTCTGACCCTTTCTACACTGGACCACTCTATTATATTTCAGAATAGGGCTCTGCCATGCACATGGCGGTGCAGACAATGGCATACCCTGGGTGGGGCCTCCCACAGTGTCAGGCAGGGCTAGCTGCCTGCCATAGTATTTGAATGTAAGATATCTGCCATCTATGTGATTCTGTATATATGTATATAGTAGCTGCCTATTGTTTGGAAGTGACAGTTGACTCCCCCCTCCCTGCTGGGGTCGAGTGATACATTTTGGCTCCAAGTTTAAACTGAGTTTTGAAAAATAATGATTGTTCATTGGTTGAGGACCAAACCCCACCCAGCTATGAAACATATAAATATGCCGGGCTTTCTGTTCCAAGTTGCTTACAACAAAACCTGCCTTACCCTGAGCTGAAATAAATCACTGTTCATCTTTTTAAACAAAGAGTCTCGTGGTTATTCTTTGCCAGCCTGACACATAGTCTGCACCAGCATGCGGACAGCAGACCCCGATTCTGGAATATAATCCAGAATAAGGCCCAGTGCTGGAATGACCTCTGAATGGAAGCCTTCTTTTGATTGCTCAAAGGAGATTGAAATCCAGTTTGGACGGAAAAATTGAAAGGGGGGAACTCCCTCAGATCTGTTCTTAAGCCAGTTTGGTCTTGTGGTTAGGGAGCCAGACTCTTATCTGGGAATACTGGGTTCAGTTCCGCCTACCCCCATGAAGCCAGCTGGGTGACCTTTGGTTAGTCACAGCTCTCTTCTGAGCTCTCACAGCCCCATCTACCTCACAGGGTGTTCTGCTGTGGGGAGAAGAACAGACGGTTTGTCAGCCACTTTGAGTCCCTTTAAATGGGTGAGAACAGTGGGCTAGAAAAGCTAACTCTTCTTCTTCTTCTTCTTCTTCACTCTGAAGAAGTGCTGATATATTGAAACTGCAGTTAGAAGCGATTCTTAGATTTTGCAGGAAATCTTCATGGGGCAAGTTGTATCCTGTATGTTGTTATATTTGTGCTGTGGACTGACTGGACAACATTTGGGCAAACTTTGTGTTTTTCACAGTTCATGCTCACACAAAAATGCTGTTGAAAAACCCTCTTTCTGTGCAATCTATTGCCTTGCCAAATATCTAGTAATAGATGGGGACTCAGTGACTATTGGAGCCATATGTGAACCACCCTGCGGAACAGCCTTCATCAAGCTGGTGTTTTTCAGGTGTTCTGTTCTCCAAACTTCCATCCACTTGAGCCGGTCCCAGGAGGGCAGCAGACAGATGAAACCTGGTTTAAATTGGTGACTCCTATTCCCTTCAGCCGAGGAGGGCCCGAGGCAGAGCATAGCTTTATGCTTGCACTGAGGCTTGAACTCTCCTCCAAAGGCATATTTGCAATGGGAATTTACTGCTGGAACTCCTGTAAAATGTCCTTTTCTCTCGCTCTTGGGTTTTGCTCTTGAAAAATGGCTTGCTGATTTCAAATTGTTACTGGAAGATGTAGAGGTGCTTCACTGCTCTTTCCTCCGGGCTCTGAAAAGTATCAGTTGGGAGAGCTCCAGAGCAGAGTATAAGAACATAAGAATTGACTTACTGGCCTCCAAATCAGCAGTGTATTCCTTACTGTGACAAACCGGCTGCCCCCTGGGAAAGCTCAAAGCAGCCTGTGATGGAAATCCTCTTCCCCGATTGTCCCATTGCATCTAGCTTGGGCAGCCCTGCTGCGGCTCAGTGCGGAGGTGGCATTGCAATTATATCTGTCCTTCTGGGCAAAATCAGTTACTGGAGCATGCCTCTGGGGATGTCGGAGAAATCAGAACAAAAAATGAACAATCACGCAAATTTGAGACAGTCTGTATGCATGGATGAAATCCTGGATCAGACAGCCTTACACATGGGTTATAGCTACATTCTCCTTTGCTGGATATTTAGTCCCCTGCAAGATGACAGATGGTTCCAGGTGAAGTAAAGAAGAAGAAGAGTTGGCTTTTTTACCCCGCTTTTCCCACCCATTTAAGGGAACTCAAAGTGGCTGGCAAAGCTTTTCTATTCTTTTCCCCACAACAGACACCCTGTGAGGTAGGTGGGGGGCTGTGAGAGCTCAGAAGAGAGCTGTGACTGGCCCAAGATCACCCAGCTGACTTCATGGGGGAGGGTGGAATTGAACCCGGTATTCCCAGATAAGATTCCGGCTCACTAACCACTAGACCAAACTGGCTCACGGAAGCAGCTCACGGAAACAGGGATGGATGAATCTTACAGCCAAATCAGTAGCAACAGAGGGAGAGTGAAAGAGTTGGGGTCTTTTCATGCTTGGTCTATAGGGGACAGCCTAGGAACGCTCCCACATGGAGCATCCACTAGGGATGTGCATGGATATTCGTAACAATTGCTATTCGTGTGAATTCATACAAATTCATACGTTTGTATTTGAATTGAATGTTGCAACATTCATACATTGACATTGGTACTAATGCAGATGTTTTGGAACATTCATTTGAAGCTTTGAAACACTGGTGAACCAGGGAGGTGGGCAAGTGACTGTGACAGTCACATCTGCAACGGATCGAGAAGAAGAAGAGTTGGCTATTCTATCCCACTTTTCTCACCCATTTAAGGGCACTCAAAGCGACTGGCAAACCTTCTGTTCTTCTCCCCACAACAGATCACCCTGTGAGGAAATGCATTCCAGTTCCCATAATTCCAGTGAAATCCCAGTCCTCTTCAGGGTGCTGCCGTTTTGTTTGTGCTCCCATGGGATTTCACAGGAATCATTCATTCATTCCATTCATTCATTCATTCATTCATTCCATTATTATTTATATACCACCTTTCCAGTTTACAACAAATGGAAAAAAATTACAATGCAAATACAATCATTACATCAGAGAAATACGGCTCATAAATATAATAAACAGCTTAAATCAAAGACAATTTTTTGCCCAAGGCAGTTTACATAAGTAAAAAATACATTCCATGTTATAACAAATAATACATTATATAATAATAAAAAGAAACAAAAAACCTTATAGAGCAGGTGGTCAAGAGGGACTCCATTTCCCATAATTCCAGTGAAATCCCAGACCTGAGAAGAGTTTAAGGTAGGGCTAATGGCACCCGCTGTGGGTGGGGTGGGGCTGATCCAGTCATCATGGGAAATTGAGACCATGGTTACCAGATCAGTGGATACGGGGGTCTGACTGTATAGCACTAGAATACTCTAGCCATCCATGCTTGTAGGTGGCTAAAGCATTTGGATCCTTACCTAAGTGTGAATGGCTGCCCTAATGGAGGCCATCACAGTGCACCTGTACGGCGCCATCACCGGGGCAACCTGGCAGCACAGAGCGTCATCACACCTGTGCAGCCAGTCATGGGCTCCTCCTGCCCATCTTCTAACTGGAAGACGTGTGAATGGAGCATCCAGAGCCTTGCTGGCTCTGTCGCTAGTTTAGAACTGTGTTCACACCTAAGTTTTAATCCCGTTTCAATCCACTTTCAGAGTGAGAGATTACATCAGGAAAGTGTCAAGCTGTTTTCTTTCGGCTTTACCTCAGTCAGAAAATCCACCTTTGGGTTAGAAAAAGTAGAAAGAAAATGGCTAGTCACTTTGCTGAAACATTCACTCACTCTGAAAGTGGACTGAAATTGGATTAAAACTCCGGTGTGAACACAGCCTAAGTGTGGTGCAGTCAAGTGAGTCAAATGCGGAAAGGCCCTATGACTCCCATGATTGCTTCCTTGCCCTAATCTGGCATGGAATATAGTTCAGGAACATGGGCCTGTTTGCACTTTCCTCAGTGGAAGGCTATAATAATACCATTCCACTGAGCCGAAGATCAGACACAGATGGAGACATCTTCACTTTGCTGACACTGTCCCCAACCAGACCACCAGCACTTCAAGTACCAATGTTCTGGGGCCTATGTGCACTACGGCCACTAGTGCATGATTAGGGAACTTCTGGGGAAGAGCATCCGATCCGCCCTGCCTTCCCAGAAGTTCCCTGATCATGCACTAGGTGTGCAGCATGAAATTGTGCTCCACACCTTTACCAACCTTAACTGACTGCTTACCTGGAGCATCCAGGCAGCGGCCATTTGCACCTCTTCCGATGCTCTGGGGCCGCCTGAGGTGCCGCACAAACACGCTGGTGCCTGAAACAACCATAGCCGTGACCACACATGTGCAGAGTGTTGGCATCATCGTGGCAACGGCACTGACGAATGCGCCGTCGAGGAGGGCACCGCGAACAACATGGCAGCACCCTGAAGAGGACTGGCCCCAGGATTGGTCACAGGTGAGTGACAGATCATGCAGGGCTTAGTCTGTTAATGACTACCGCTCACAAGTGTGAGCACCAGTCAACGTTGGGTGGTTGCGCTCCTTTCCTATCCAGAAGATGGGAAAGGAAGTGCAAAATCGCCCCTGGCCTGTGTAGGCTGGATCAGCATGGGAATGGCCACGGGAACATCTGGCTCATGCCAAGAGGATGCAAACACTGCTGGCTGGAACTTCCCAGCTTCTCCAGTCAAGTTGGGTAGAAGATTTTACCTGTCTAGAGGTAGAGAAGACCAGGGCAGCTGGAGTGAGCTCTGGGATCCTCCAGGAGGTCAGCATCCGTGGGGTACGTGGATGGCCCTAACCAGGAGCCAGTGGAACTGCTCCTGGCCAGTAAGTGCGGTCAGGCCCCATGTTCTCTATCACAGCTGCTGAAACAAAAGGAAAACCCAAGAACTGCATGTGATTACATTGTGCTTGTTGGGCTCTGAAACCGCTTTCAGGGTGGAGTCGACAAATATTTGCGATTCAGTTCATATTTGAATAATGTGCTTGGAAGTTAAATAGCAATCCTCTGAAATGTTGGATCGCAGGAAATTTCTGGCGTGGACCAACACTGGGAAGGTATAATTATTTATTTTTGTCTTTTACACCCCCTTCTCCAGCCAGTCACTTCACTACTTAACCTCAGGAAAGAGTGTTTTACTATTCCTACATTCCACTAGATGGCGCTGCGTTAGGTTATAGGTACGGGAGATATTTTATGACCAGGGGTAATATAGTAAGCCATTATCCCCCATGCCTGGTCCTGGCTCAATATGTAAAGACACTCATCTGCATTAATGAATGTAATAATTCTACACATAACATCCTTATATAGAAGATCCCAGAAAACAAAAGCTTCTCAAGTCACTAGTCCTTATGATAGTAAGTTCAGCATTAGTTCTTCTGAATGCTGATGCAAAGCAAACATTAAAAATGAAAACACAGATATACATAGACCAGGTAAATTGAGTTACATAGGCTGCGTTCCATGCAATAATAAGTCTGCTGAAAATCTTATTTTGCCACGGAGCGGTCTCATGCACGGCTTTAATTCGGGTTTCCGGCGCCGCTAATGGGGAAAACCCGCTTTTAAAAAATACCTGTTTAAAGCAGTACTTTCTGGAAGATGTGGGTTTTCAGCGCAACATTTTCCATGGGATCGCTCCATGGCAAAAGGGGTGGGGATTCTCTCCCAGGTGGGAATTGCCGACTGGAGACATCATCTCTCTCTCTCTTTTGCCTGTCATTCAGCCAGCGATCTATGCAAACAGCGATCTAGGCAGGCATTTTCTCTTTGCTGTTTCTCTTTCCAATCCCAAAGAGAAACAGGAAAGATACATTGTGATGAATTGCTTCTGCGAAAGTGAAAGTGTAAAAGAGCTGGCTGGGTGGAGATCTTGCAGTCTTCGCAAGCAGGGGAGACGAACAGAGAAGTTTTAAATTTTTCTTTTGGTCTTTTTGAAGGAAAGGATTGCAGGATCGCTGGCTGGGCTGGGGGGGAGGCGTTTCGGCAGCTGGAAATTCCTTCCGCCCGATCCCCCAATGAAACAGTGAGGGGCAGGGAGAAAAAGATGCGGGTAAACAAAACACGCTTCCTTGGGGACGGTCCGTTCATTTTAAATGCATGTTTTGCTTACCCCCTTGGGAACGCTTAAATCCGGATTGAACCTGCTTTTCTTTAATCCACTTCAGTGGAGGGGCAATAGAGATACAAATTAGTACCATGGGAACGCACCCATATAAGACAAAAGTAATGAAAGGTTTGAGGTTGGGGTCGGTTTGGCCTAGTGGTTATGGAGCTGGACTCTTATCTGGGAATACCAGGTTTGATTCCACCCTCCTCCACGAAGCCAGCTGGGTGACCTTGGGTGAGTCACAGTTCTCTTCTGAGCTCTCACAGCCCCACCTACCTCTCAGGGTGTTCTATTGTGGGGAGAAGAACAGAAGATTTGTCAGTCGCTTTGAGTCCCCTAAAATGGGTGAAAAAAGCGGGGTAGACAAGCCACCTCTTCTTCTCCTTGGGGTTCGGGTTCAAGTCACTAACCACATGGAGTAAAATATGAATTAGTTCAGAATTCGGATAGCGAGTCCAAATCTCAAAGGCATCTCAATGGCATGCATTCTGTAGCTGGGATAGGTAGGTAGACAGTATTAATGTTTTGGCTAATCCTCCTTGAGTGGCTTAGGAAAAAAAGTATCCTATATAGATCCTTGCCACACAGACTCATATATATTATGAAATTATTCAGAATACTTTCAAGCCATCTTGTGCGTATTTGTAGCCTGAGTGCTTTATTTCTGTAATGGGCTCATAGTTTGGTATAGCTGGTTTTCTTTGTTCTGCAGACAATCTCACGAAAAAGGTGTCCGATATAATGGACATAACATAAGGAATGCTTTTCTGGATCAGACCCATGTTCTGTCCAGCCTAGCAGAATGCAACACAGTCATTCCTCGTGAGGGCGGCTGGCCAATGGAGGCTGCGGCGCACGCACACGCAGTGGACACCGGGCCTCCTGCTGCCAGAAGCCACCTGGCAGTGACCAGGTAAGGACCAGATCGTGTGTGGGCGACCCTGGGTGGGGTGGGGGGTGGCGGCTGCAGCTTCCCTCTCGCTCCAGAAGGTGCCATCGCGCCTTCTTGGGCGAAGGGGAGCCTGGCAAAGCCAACTGCCGGCTTCACCATGCCGGCTCCAAAGGAGCCAACGGCGGAGGCTGGGAGGAGTGCCCAGCTGTCAAAGAGGGAGAGCATGTGACAGGGCAGGGTCTCCTGAGGCCGGATTGGGATGGGTGCTGGTGCGTGTGCACCAGCACCCTCTCCAACCCGGCCCTGCCGCCGCCGCCCCGCACGTGTGCAGACGCGTGGGGCCTCCGAAAATCTGTCCCTCTTTGGGAAAGATTCTTTTAAAAAACTTTTCACCGGAAAACAGATCTTATAGATCCGTTTTCTGGCGGCATGTGCGGAAAGGCCCTTACAGCTGTTCTGTAATCTCAGCCTCACCTCCTATTCATTTGTTCATTGAATTTAGTGCATCGATGTGCAAATGTGACGTCAAAGCACTGAAAATACACTTGCAGAAAATTCATGAGGTCTCCATATTTCAGTGCACGGGTGTCCCAGAAACACACACAACATACACATTAAAAAAAAAAGAAAAAAAGTTCCATCCCGGAAATAGCAACTCAGATTGATTTTTCCCACCGCTCCCTATGGACAGAGCGCTCTAAATAAATAAATAAATAAATAAATAAATAAATAAATAAATCTGGAGCCTGGTTTCATTCGAACAGCTGATTCAGGCAGAACAGAACTTGTAAGGCTGCAAGAAGGTTTCACATTTCATTCTGAGTTAGGAGCAGGGAACACAGAGCAGTGTTTTGCGCATGCGTGCTGTGCTTGGGGTGCATCTGTATGGGGGGGGTAAGAGAAGCCCTGCTTTTGTTGCTATTAATTCCCCCAACTTTCTTTGCAGCTCCTCGAGACGCACGCGGTGCCGCTGGTTCTTCTTCTTCTTCCCATCCAGCGGGAGGCTTCCAGCAAAGCATGTCTCAGAGAGAGCAGAAATACAATGCTACATTCCTCGCATTCTGGAATCACTTTAATTAAAGCCACAAGAAGACGTTTTCCATTAAAAGTTGTTTAAGTGCCAAGAAAAATGCAAGGGGCCGGCGCAAAAGGGAGCGAGAGACAGACAGACAGGCAAGGGGAACAGAGTCTCACTTCTCCCCCCCTTGCTTGGGCAACTGGCCGCTCTCTGGCCAAAAGAGAAAGCCCAGCCAAGCAGTGACAGCCCCTCCAGACAGGTGCACCGACGCAGCGGCTTCGGGAGTCCAGGACAGGGGCCCTAGTGGAGCCTTGGCAGCCGGAGAGAGATTTCGCTATGAAAGGCACCGCATTCCTTCTCTTCCCCGAGACTTGATTAAATTACTGACACTTCATTGGCATCAGAAAAGAAGCTAATCCGGAACAAAGCCCAGCCAGTCTCCCGTTTGCTTGGTCTCCTGCTGCCGTCATGGAGCTCTGCCATTCTGCTTATCAGCCGCTGGTTGACGACACTGATGCTGCGTTCACACCTAAGGTTTAATCCAGCTCCAGTCTGCTTTTGGAGTGAGAGGAACACACCAGCCAAGTGACAAGCTTTCCATTTTAGTGTTAAATAACTTAGAAAGTTCACCTTTGGGATAGATACTATTGTGGCAAAAAAGTTACTGGCCACATTGCTGATGTGTTCTCTCGCTCTGAAAGCGGACTGAAGCTGGATTAAACCTTTGTGGGCTTAGATCCAGGCTTCCCTCAGGCTGTGTTCACACCTTAGTTTTAATCCAGCTTCAGTCCGCTTTCAGAGCGAGAGAACACATCAGCAACGTGGCCAGTAATTTTCTTTCCACATTATCCATCCCAAAGGGGAATTTTTGAGTTATTAAACACTAAAAGAAAACAGCTTGTCTCTGTTGTGTTCTCTCACTCTGAAAGTGGACTGAAGCTGGATTCAACCTTAAGTGTGACCACAGTGGAAGAAGATTCTGGCGGAAGGGCGGGAGGCTCCTCAAGAGCAGACTCATTCCAAAATTTGAAGGTGGAAATTCTAATTCTTTTTCTTTTTGTAGGTTCAGGAGTGGCTGTAACTCAGTGGTGAAGCAAACTGAATGGAAAACAGAAGGTTATTGGTTGGATCCCCAGCCTCTCCCCCGAAGCAGGCAATGGCAAACCACTTCTGTACCTTTGCCAAGAAAACTGCATAGAGGTGCCGTGGAGTCTGGGAGTGGCTGTAGCTCAGTGCCTGGGCAAGCTGCCTGGAAAGCAGAGGGTTGCTGGTCCAAAATCCCAAACCTCTCCCCAGAAGCAGGCAATGGCAAACCACTTCAGTACCTCTGCCAAGAAAACTGCATCGAAATGCCTTTGGACTTTAGGAGTAGGTAGAGCAAACTGCCTGGAAAGCAGAAAGTTGCTTGTTCAAGCCACAGCCTCCCTTTGGAATCAGGCAATGGCAAACCACTACTATATCTCTGCCTGGAAAACTGAAGTGAGATGCCTCATGGATCTGTCCATGCAGTCAACCAGGAGTCGGCCACAACTTGGTGATACGCCACCAACAACCAACCCATTTCGCACGTTCAGTATTCGAGATGATGTATTGTGCATTGGGAGACCAATGGCTGGGCTGTCTGCACAGAGAAAATGCAGTTGCGCCCTGCTTGAGGTACAAAAGCGTGTGGTTGGGCTTGTGTGAAAACAAGATGCTGGCTCAAAACAACCGTTGTAAGGGTGTTTTTCACATTCAACCCGGTGTGAATTGAACGTGGAAAAATTTGGCTCCGGCTTTGTATTCATGCACGAATATTCAAACAAATATTCAGGCATGAAACGAATGAAACCTTCCCCTCCATTCCCACCCCCCCCCCCCACTTACCTGTCCTCATCGCAATGCTGCTGCTGTCACCACACCTTCTTCTAAGGCATTTCTAGGTCTGGGCATGCAGAGCTGGAAGTGCCTTTTCGGCCTCTGGAAGGCCTGTTTTGGCCTCCAGAGTGCACCGAAATAGGCTCGGAGGTGCCACCAGAGGCCCCCCAAAAGGTAAGAGGGCACATTGGAGATGGGCAGGAGGACTCCAGTGGTGTCCCTGGGCCTATTCAGTGCTCTCCAGGGGCTGAAATAGGAGACCAAAACGGGCCTTCTGGTTCTGTGTGTGCATGGATGCAGAACCGGAAGGCCTGGGAAGAAGGCACCGTGATGGCAGGTAAGTGGGGTGACAGGACTGGAGAAGGGGGAAAGGGGGGCATGGGGGAAAGCTGTGTGTGGGGGGGGGGCGGGGGCGGGAGGAGGACCAGGGAAGATCCGGTATCCACTGAAGTTTCAACCAAAGCTTCAACGGATACCTGAATTTCTAATTTACGGACAATTATGTAAGCCCAATTCGATTCGTCTGCAAATGTTGGAATTTGCACCCATTCGTATGAATTCCAACTTCGTTGGAGATTTGTGCAGGTCCATAAACCCTTGGCCTGATCTAGCAGGGTCCTTCTTACCAGATGTCCTTTCCCCCACCTTCTGCTGAGACATGGAGCGGCAGCCACAGCAAGAGACCCAAAGAGGGGAGAGATAACTAAACATCTTTGAACAGTCTGCATAAAACTGAAGCTCAGAGGTTTCAGGGCAAGCCTTGAACTGTAGCAAAATTTAATGGAGCAAGAAAGTGAAGGCGTGTCTCCCTTCCCAGGGTACTGGAATCGGGGGGGGGGGCATGAATAAGACAGAGTGCAATTGCATATTCCAGGGAGAGGGCTTGATTCTCCCTCTGTTTCCTTCCTTTTTGCAAACGGATCTGATTTTCTAATCATGTTCTTCTCACTCCATGCTGCAAAATGAAGTTCCATAATGTGAGTGTCTTGGAGGGGGATCTCTGCAAAAGGATACGGATTGGTCCTCGAGGCGGGGTGCAGCGTGGTTCGGGGGAAAGCATGTGAGCTCATTCATCTGAATGGCCGGCAAGTCCAAAACAAATAGAAGGCAATCTTACGGCTGTCATCACCTGCCTATAGCATCCTTCAGAGCGGGGAGGGCTCATGCGGGAGCCATGAGAAGTTTGCATAAATGGTTAGCGATTGAGCCGGATTTGCATAAACAAGAGGAAAATAGCACATTCCAAGGTGTTGTGAAGAATTGCTCTCCCTCACTGCCAAAAACAGAAGGGGCCTGACACATCTGGAGCAGTATACAGTCTATGAGTCTTCCTACATGGTCGGTCTTTCGCTTAGATTGCCGTACTCATATCTCGTAGTCACTCCACTCCTCCATAAAGCCAGCTGGGTGACCTTGGGCTAGTCACGGCTCTCTTACTGAGCTCCCACAGCCCCACCTACCTCACAGGGTGTCTGTTGAGGGGAGAAGAACGGAAGGTTTGTCAGCCGCATTGAGAGTTCTTAAACGAGTGAGAAAAGTCAACACTACTGCTGCTTCTGTTGGTTCAGACCATGGCACAATGGCAGTGACCCAGACCTGTCCCCGCAGCGCTTTCCAAAGCTTGCATGAACTTTGGGGCTGGTCCCATGAGTCCTGAAAGTAGAGATGAAAGTTCCTAGCCTCCAAGATGCTGGGAGATGCATTTCGATGGCACACCTTGGTGTGCTGCCAATTTGGGTCCCCTGGCAGTCAAGAACAGAGATGCATGTCTTCTGAACGCCTCCATGGTCTTGTCAGAATCACCACCTGAGGCCCAGAAAATCAGTAAGAAGACAAGAGTTGGCTCATAGCAGCTTCTTCCATTTATTATCGGTAACAGAAGATGGGGTACACTGGTTAAGCAAGGGCATAGCATCCCATAGGCCACACCATTGCTCAAGGCCTTTCCGGCAGTACCGTCACTGAGATAACTATTCCCTTGGCCTGGTTATCTCTTGCTGAATCTATGTTGTGACTAAGGTAGGGTTGGGCCTGCACGTGTTAAACATCTGTGAATGTGAACAAAAAGACACAGCCTGTAGCTGAAGTCACTAGGGATGTGACAAATATTTGGCTGAATTAGGCCAAATTCGGACATTCAAATTTGAATAAAATGTTGCATATGTGGCACCTATGAAGACTGACATTCAAATTTGAATCTAATGTTTTGATACATTCATATGACGCTTCGTATGGGATTCGTATGCTATTTGTATGCATTTTGTATGGAATACACATGCTATTTGTATGCATTCATATATAGGATCTGTACACTATTCTTATTCATTGATATGGGATTTGTATGGGACTGAACATTTGTTTTTTTTAAATATTTTATTCACATTTTCACATACATTAACACATACATTAACACATAAATACAAACCAAGAATGCAAACCGATCAATACTATTTACATGTCAATGTCAATGGGACTGAACATTTGTACGAACAAAGATGAATTTTCTTGCATTCAATTTGGTACAAATCAAATATGTGCAGATCCCTAGAAGTCACACATTTAAGTTAGTATTTTATATATACTAAGGACTAGAGATGTGCACGAATACTCGTAGCATTCAAAATTCATCCAAATTTGGCCAAATCCGAACATTTGAATTTGAATAGAATGTTCTGATACATGCACATGAAGTTTCGTATGGGATTCATATCGGATTCGTATGCTATTCGTAGGCATTCATATGGGATTCGTATGGGATTGAACATTTGTATTGAATACGAATCATACGACATCCAAAGGGAATCTATTTCAATGAATATGAATTGTGCGCAGCCCTATTAAAGACAAAGGAATTAAGTCATTTTCTCTCTCTGCAGATAAAGAACATTTAAGATCTAGCTCTCTTTCACACACACATACACAAACAAACAAACATCTCATGTATGTAAGTATCACAGGTGCCAGTTTTCTGTTATGCACGTACATGGATTGAGGCTCCCTCCTGAACTGGGGGTGTTTTTCCACCGCGCTCCTTTAATCCGGATCTAAGAAGATCCAAATCTAGGGAATGGGTACTTCCCTTAATCCAGATCTAGTAGATCCAGATTAAGGGAAGTGCCCAATGTGTTTCAATGGGTGGTCTAGCACCCAATAGCAATTGGTGCTAGCCTCCCTGCAGTGGAAACACCGGAGCACCCATTTGTAAATCTGGATCTACCCACGAGGGGTCTGCCTGTCACTCCAGGTGTTTGGGGGGACAGGAGGTGCAATCTCTGAAGTGGCTCCCAAGTGACTTCAAAGTCTGTGGAAAATAGCTCTGGAGCATCTTTGAAGTCTGTGCTGATCTTCGGAGTAGACTTCGGAGTAGACTTTGGAGTGACTTCAGAGTGACTTCAGAGTCACTTCGAAGTCACTTCAGAGTCACTTCAAAGTTTACTCCGAAGATCAGCACAGACTTCAAAGATGCCCTGGAACTATTTTCCACAGACTTCGAAGTGACTTCAAAATGACTTTGAAACAACTTCGAAGCTTAGGTTTTGGGGCTCCCCCCCAAGGGTGTCCCTCCCCCTAGCCTCCTCTAGACCCCATTGCCAAACTAACATGGAAACAGGCTCCCTTAAATCCAGATTTTCTGACTGAATACCCCATTGTGGACCTCATTAATGGGGTCTACAGAAAATCCAGATTAAAGCCCAAAATGTACCTATATGATCCGGATTTCCTGAGGTGCAGTGGAAACAAATGTGTCCCTAATGGGGGCCGTGGTGGAAATGGGGTCATCTGGCTCTCACCCAAATGGGTCCTTATTGGGTGCTAAAATGGGTACCAAGTGACTGTGGAAAGACACCCAGGGTCTGATGCCAAGCTGGGGGCACGTGAGACCAGGGCGTTTGGTGGTGAGTCCATTGTGGCTGTGACTTTGCAAATGTGGCAGCAAAGCAGTCTTCCATGGAGCTTTACAGACTCCCCAGATCATTTTTGCTTCCACTGCATCACTTTGCAGCTATTTCACCACAATGTTTTATAGCTGCAAAAGGTGCTCAGTAGGGATGCGTGCAAAAATATTCTTTGGGTATTTGACTGAAAATGAATCAAATGTTTGAAAATCCAAATTCATATGAATAGATCGCATTTGAATGTGGTAAAATTCTATTCAATATGAATCTATTCATACGTATTTGTATAAACTTTTGATACCTAACTGATACAAACTGATACAAATCAGATATGAATAAATATGTAGCTGAGGCCCTGTCCCCAAGCAATTTAAAGCCTTCTAAAAATCTTCTTTTGCCTCTGAGCGCCCCCATGTGAGGATTTTCAAAGAGCTTCCAGCGCTACAAAAGCAGAAAAACCCACAACAAGAAAAGTGCCCTTTAAAGAAGAGTTTCAGCGCTCTTTTTGGAAGTCGCGGGTTTTCCTCACAGCATTTACCTTGGGGATGCTCCGTGGCAAAAGGAGCGGGGATTGCCGCCTGCACACACAGCAGTAACACATTCACACATCTCCCAAAACTGCAGCAGCTTCCCTTCCCTTCCCTAAGCTCAGAACTTTCAAAGGGCCAGAATAGCGCAGAATTTCAACATTGTTGCAATTGCTATCAGGTGTGAAGTGGGTGGATTATTGCTACAGTGTAACGGCTGCTGTACGGAGTGGATTTTGACAGTCAGAGGGAAAGTGCTGAGAGTGAAGTCTTGAGAGAGATTGTGTGGCCTATGGCTGCAGCCACCCCCTTTGCCGGGGTGGGAAGCCATTTCAGGGGGCGGAGGTCTGGGAGACGAACAGAGAACCGATGGCTATTTTTCCTTGTTGGGGGTTTCTTTCTGGGTGTGGCCGCGCAGAGCGCAGTCCCTCCCCATTCCCGCCGGCACCCTATGAACAAGAGAGGGGGCAGGGAGAAAAAGACACAGACAAAGAAAATATGCTTCCATGGGGACGAAAGTTGCGTTTAAAATGCGCGTTTTGCTGAGCCTCATGCGGACGCTTATTCTGGAAGTGCACAGCACTTTTAAAGTCCGCTTGAATAGAGTGACGGCAGAGGGAACCCAGAGAGGCAAATAAGTCTTTTGGGGATGCAGCCTGATATGTTTCACCAGCTTAACGAATGTCCGAACTATTCGTACAAATGTTCGGAAACATTCATATTTGTTTCAAAGTTAGCATATGAATATTGTAACATTCGTTTTGAGTTTAAATGTCCAAATTCAGCTGAATTTCAAATGTTACAAATATTCATGCACGGTGCTCAGAGACCCACGTATATGTGTGAGCTGAAGTTGTGAGGTTGGGCATTTCCATGCAGTGGATGGGCAGCATCCTGGCCTAGCTTGGTGGTCTGGGGCTTGGTTTAAAGCAAGCAGAGCATGTCTACAGCCTGAGCATGATCTGTTAAGTAAAGGCGTGCATGAATATTCATCACATTCACAATTTGTATGAATTTGTGTAAATGTGGACATCCGAATTTGAATCAAATATTTGTACTTGTGAATATGAATAGAATGTTTCTATATGTTTGTATGAAGCTTCGTTGCATTCGTGAACTGGGGAGGTTGGGAAGCTACTGCCCAGACACATCTGCAATGGACCCAAAGTGGATTCAAAACAGATTCAGAATGGATTCAAAGTAGATTGAGTGCAGATTTGATGCGTTCAGAGCCAATATTTGGACGATATGTCGGCAATTTGTAGGTGATGCATAAGCAACTTGTGGCAGGGATTCGAATTGGATTTGTACTGAATATTTGTATCAAATTCAAATCGTACCACATTCGATGGAGCTCTGTTCAGACAAATGGAAATTTTCTTGCATTTGATACAATACGGATCAAACACACAAGAAACATTTGTGTACATCCCTTCTGTTAAGTCTAAAGGCAAGGCCTTCTTCGTGGTGGCACTCTCAGATTGTCAAAATTTCTAGTGAGACTTTGTTGGCTCTGCTTCTTTTAAGGATTAGGCCAAGACTTCTTATGTACCATGTTTTATTCACCAGGTTCAAGTCCCTTGTTGCCAGAACTGTATCTCAAGTTCTGTCTCGATTGGATCTTTGTGTGTGTGAGAATGTTACAGAGTCAGATGCTCCCGGATAATTCTGTGGGTCTGTCATCCATAAGCCAAGCTATCATTTCTCAGCTGTCAGCTTTTGTGTATAGCCTCAGATATTCCTCTAGCTTTCAAGCCATCAAGCCATTTCTAAAATCTTGTGCATTATGGATTTGGCTGCTTGTGTTGGCTGGACACCAACTATCTGTATATCTGTTTGAGAATCCAAAGCCAACTATGACCCTTTTAAAAAAAGAACCACTTATATATGGGTGAAGGGAGAACCGAGCAAGCAGATTTACAGGGAAAGGACAGAGTTTTGCCAGTATAACTCTAATTCAGAGCTAAGATTAATGCCTTCCTTCCAGGCAGGATGGGGAAAGAGCGCAATCACCCAATGTTGACTACCCCAGAGCAGAGATGTGCAAGAAAGTTTTTTTTGACATTCTATTCGAGTCAATTTGAATAAAAAAAAACATTTTGATCTGAATTATTTAAATTTGAATTTAACAAAATTCAATTCGAATTAAGCCCATTTGAATCTATTCGTTCAAATTTTTTATTTGAATTTCCACTTAGGAATCTTGACAAGATGCGTAGATGCCTGTACGCATCTTCCCAACATCTGTACACATCCCATATGCGTCCATACATGTGTGTATGCATCCCATAGTTATCACGTACGCAACCCGTTTTCTTCCCGCACGGATCTGTACAAAAGGATACGGATGTGGAAAAAGTGTGGATCTTCAAGTACTCATCATGTACTAACCTGTACACATACGAATGTTCAACTAATTCAAGCGAATAGTCCCAAAATTCAAAATGCAATTCAAATGTTTAAATTCGAATTTATGGACATTCTATTCGAATTTGAATGTCGAAATTTGGCACATTCGATTGAATTTTGAATGCCTATGAATATTCATGCACATCCCTACCCTGGAGCACCAGAAGAGGCATGAATGACTGCTGCCTAGACACACCAGGTAAGCTTTCGGTTACGGTTGGTAAAGGTGTGGAGCACACCTAGTGCATGATTCAACCAGTGGAACAGGCTGCCAACCAGTGGAACAGGCTGCCACGGGAGGTGGTTGGTTCCCCTTTGATGGAGGTCTTCAAGCAGAGACTGGACGGCCATCTGTCTGAGATGGTTTAGGAGATCCTGCCTTGAGCAGGGGGTTGGACTCGATGACCCAGGAGGTCCCCTCCAACTCTACCATTCTATGATTCTATGATTCTATGATTAGGGAACTTCTGCTAAGGTATAAGAAGAAGAGTTGGCTTTTCTACCTTGCTTTTCTCACCCATTTAAGGGGACTCAAAGTGGCTGGCAAAGCTTTCTGTTCTCCCCACAACAGACACCTTGTGAGGTAGGTGGGGCTTTGAGAGCTCAGAAGCGAGCTGTGACTAGCCCAAGATCACTCAGCTGGCTTCTTGGGGGAGGGTGGAATCAAACCTGATATTCCCAGATAGGAGTCTGGCTCCCCAACCACTACACCAAACTGGTTCAGGTAGGTGACACCTGGAGGCTGTAATAGTCTCCTCAAGTTGTGGGCGCTCTTCCCCAGATGTTGCCTAATTATGCACTAGGGGCCGTAGGCAAGAGCCATAGACAAGTGGCTGTTCTTATGTGATGTGCAAAAACTCGCTATCCTCAGTTCTCTTGAAGCATACATCAGTGTTAGCAGTTCCTGTTTATTTCAAGACGGCTTTCCCAGGATCATTTCTCCGGGGGCGGGGGCAGTGCCCTTGAAATCAAGTGGGAGGAATGCTTTTTAAGATGCATTCATTTTCTATCTCAGCCCTCCCCCCCACCCCACTTCCAAACGGCCTGGAGTATGATGTGTAATTTGGCATGGCATGTCCTCTCCTCCAGACGCATTACATTGACCTAACACACCGCGCACCTTAATTGAGCCTAGCAGTTGCTCTCGTCTGGCATTTATGTGCATGTATACATGGCGTATACTGCATGGGTTCCCAGCAGGTTAACGTGCCTCCAATGGGAACCCAGCCTGCGAATACACAGCCTTAGACTGGGTCACCTCTGGGTTGCATAGCTTGGGATATTTAAATCTAGCTTGGTTGCTAATGGTCAAAAGGAAATGTATCCCCTTCCCTTGTTCACCCCCCCCCCCCAGCTGCACATAATGCATCCAAGGACTGCAAAACACGCCTTACTATTTACATTTCAAGGAATGTATCCATTGGGGGAGGGCAAAGAGAGGCGGGGGGAAGCACTGGCTGATTGTTCCCAGGTTCCCCTTGTCAGGAGCCCCCCCCCTCCCTGCCTCCATTGGTGTCTCTTGATGTATGGATCGCATTAAGGGGATGAAAGTGAGGCATAGCTCAGGGTTTTGGCACAATAATCCCCATTAAACTCTCTCTGGGAAAAATGATTCCAAAAAAACGTTTGGAGGTTGAGTCACTTTAGAGTCTAAATAAGTTACAAGTGGTATTTACACAGCGTGGGGCCAACGGTCAAACCAGACAGTCCAAGAGACCGGGACGGGGCAGGAGTGTGCGATGCTACGCCGCTGCTCAAAAGGGCTTTCTCTCCGTCGGGAGCCGCTCTGGGACCGAGTTTCACCAAAAGCAGATGAAAATTATACTGCCTCGAAATGTGGCACAGAGAAAACAAAAGGGAGCTCCGTTTCGTACAACTGCAATAAACGGAGATTGTAAATGTCCCCAGGGAGGCAGAGCTTTGAGCCAGTGTGTGTATCCTGGGAGGTCCCCATCCGACATTGGCGTCTCCCCAACACACTCAGGATTAATTATGACTTTCCTTCCAGCCTTCATGCAGTTTGGAGTTCATCACATGCCCAGCTGGACCAAAGTAAGATCCACCATTCACTAGGCAACAACCTTTGGTCCAGAAAACAGTATATCTCTAAAGTATGATGTGCGTAATGAATTGAATTTTAGAAAATCTGTATTTGCATGAATAGATCACCTTCGAATGTAGTAGTAGTAGTAGTAGTAGTAGCAGCAGCAGCAGCAGCAGCAGTAGTAGTAGAAGAAGAAGAGTTGGCTTTGCTACCCCGCTTTTCTCACCCATTTAAGGGGACTCAAAGCGGCTGACAAAGCTTCTGTTCTTCTCCTCACAACAGACACCCTGTGAGGTAGGTGGGGCTGTGAGAGCTCAGAAGAGAGCTGTGACTTGCTCAAGGTCACCCAGCTGGCTTCATGGGGGAGTGCGGAATCGAACCTGGTATTCCCAGAAAAGAGTCCAGCTCCCTAACCACTAGACCAAACTGGCTCACAAACATATGACTACGATCGTATCAAATAGTAGAATTCTATTTGATACGAACGTAGTCACACGTATTCATGCAAATATCTGATACGCATGTGTACATATCCTGGATACATATCCGATACTTATCTGACATGATTGCATACAAATCCAGCACGAACACATACATGTCCGATAAGTTTCCTGTAACAAATGTGCACTTGAAGTGTCAAATCCAACCTGAATCCACTTTTAACCCGCTCTCGTCAAATGCAATCTGGATCCATTCCAGATGTGACCAGCACAGCCACTTTCCCACCCCCCCAGTTTAACAAATGTCCAAACTATTTGTACGAACGTCAGTGTATGAATATCATAACATTTGAGTTGTGTACAAATGTACACATTTGTACAAATTTATATGAATAATGAATGTTACAAATATGAGAATATTATATCCCTACCCTAAAGGCTAAACATTCAAAATTTGATCCAATTCGATTGAATGTGGACACATTTGGATTTAAACATTCAAACAAATTATAAACGTTCCAAAACATTCACTCAAATGATTTGGACCATTCGAATGTGCAGATATGTATGTATTACATATGTATCTGAACAAATCTCATACATATCTGTACGCGTTTGTGCTGATAGTACAGGACGAAAACGGGATGCATACGGGATAAAACGGGGAAATGTGTACAGATGCATATAGCGACAACATTCGTATCTTCAGATTTGACTCTAACATTCGAGCGAATAGATTCGAATTCACTTGATTCGAATCAGATATTGTTGCATTCAGAGTTTAAACATTAGAATCAAATATAATGTTTGGATATTTGATTTGACTTGAATTCGGATGCAAAAACACCAAAAACATTTGTGCACATCCCTACCTGTGGGTGGGACAATTTACTGCACTTGGACTTTCATAGGTAATGTTTGCCGCTGGGAAGAATAGCTCACTGGGTTAGATATGCCGCTGGTCTGATTTCTTGCATTCTTAGTGTTTGCATCATAGAAGGAGGAGGAGGAGGAGGAGGAGGAGGAGGAGAAGAGTTAGTTTTTCTACCCCGCTTTTCTCACCCATTTAAGGGGACTCAAAGAGGCTGACAAAGCTTCTGTTCTTCTCCCCACAACAGAACACTTTGTGAGGTAGGTGGGGCTGTGAGAGCTCAGAAGAGAGCTGTGACTAGCCCAAGACCACCCAGCTGGCTTCATGGAGAAAGAAGAAGAGTTGGCTTTTCTACCCTACTTTTCTCACCCATTTCAGGGGACTCAAAGCAGCTGACAAAGCTTCTGTTCTTCTCCCCACAACAGAACACCCTGTGAGGTAGGTGGGGCTGTGAGAGCTCAAGAGAGAGCTGTGACTAGCCCAAGGTCACCCAGCTGGCTTCATGGTGGAGGGCAGAATCGAACCCGGTATTCCCAGATAAGAGTCTCGCTCCCTAACCACTAGACCAACTAACTCCTGCCCTTGCCAGCCTTCTCTGAGCTGGCCCCCTCAGAAATTTTGGATTGTAGTTTTTCATCAGATCACCTCATGGGATCTATTCAGCAAATGCAATGCACTGCATTTTTTTTAAAGTCATGTTTGCATTACAAGACAAATTCCATTGCTCAGAGATGAGCAAATCACTTGGTTATTCTCAAGAAGACACTGGATGTTTCTTTTAGCAGTCAGGCTTTTCTATAAAATTGATGGTGATTATTTACCATGGTGATTTCTTATTTACCAAGGTTTTTTTACTTGTATTGATTTGTTGTATTCCCTGATGCGATGATTATTTATTGAGATTGATTTTATTTACTTGCTGTATTGATTTGTTGTATTCCTTGTATTTCTTTTTTCTGTTTCTTGTAAACCGCCTTGAGCAAAATTTTGTTTTTTGGAAAGGCGGTATACAAATAAAAATGGAAATGGAAAATGGAAAATGATTAGCGAAAAGAACATCCCAGGCCTTATATGCAGGCAGCAGGTTTGGAGCACCCCAGCAATTAAGTTATAGTCCTCTTCAATCATGGAATCTCAGGAGCCCCAGATACTAAAATAATGTCCAAGGTTCAAATGGATTTCCAGGTAGTTACAGTATGTAGACAGAGGCTCTTTCTGCACTTAGCTTGGTTAATCTGTGCTAGCTAGGAATATGCATGAATTGGGGCGGGTGGGTTGCATTTGATTAGTATTAAAGTGAATGTAAGAAAATTCATATCTGTTCGAATAAATCCCCTTCAAATGTGGTAGAATTCTATTAGATAGAAATATATGAATATCTGATATGAACACATATATATCCGATACGTATCTGATACGTATCCGATATGTATCCCATAAATACCAGTGCTTGAAAAAAGAGGGGTAGAAAAGCCAACTCTTCTTCTTCTTCTTCTTCTTCTTCTTCTTCTTCTTCTTCTTCTTCTTCTTCTACTACTACTACTACTACTACTACTACTACTACTACTACTACTACTACTACAACATTCAAAGGGAATCTGTTCCAACGAATACTAACATTTCTTGTATTCAATACAAATCAAATACATTCATGCCTTTTCATTCCAGGGGCAATTCTTGACTTTAAAAACATGTTGTTTACTTTGTGAGTTCATATTCGAGGTTTGTATACAGAGCATGACTTTTTACTGCTGCATTTGCAGCTGCCTGGACATCCCTAGAATAGATGCCTAGGTAACCACCTCTAGGTTGCAGAGGTGGGCAAGATGCTAGTCCGGCATCCTGGCTCACACGGCAGCCCACCAATTGCCCATGGGCATATCAAGCAGAGACAAGGGCAAACCTTCTCCTGCTCTGGAATCCCAGCAAATGGCTTTAGAGGCATCCTGCTTGTCCCCCCAGCCTGAATGATGTACTTAGGCATCCATTCTAGTAGCCGCTGATACACCTGTCATCCATGAATTTGCCTAACCCTTCCTTAAAGCCATCTAGGCTGGAAGTAGGGCCTATGTGCCTTCTGTAATTGGCCCACCTTTCTGGGACAGATAGGTAGCATGTTGGTCGGTCTCAATGTTGAGTTCTGCTGGAAGAAGAGGATAGTGAGCACCATTTTATCTTGCTCCATCTCATGTGGATAGAGCATCTCAGAAGGGGAGGGTCCCTTAGACCCTTCCTTGGGCCTGGGCTGCCCCAGGAACCAGTGTATGAATGACCCCAGAGTGGCTCACACACAAAGAAATGGGGATTGGGAATGAACAGGGAAGCTTAACACAATTGGAGGAGGAGGGACTTGGTGGAATGGGCTTTGATGGCCCAACCCTTCTTCCTGCCTGTCCGGTTTATACAGCCACTTGACTTCTTCCACATAGCAACATCAGAGCCAGACAATGGGGAGCATTTTAAACAAAGAGGGAACTTTCTCACAAGCATATCAAAACAACCATCAAGGGGGTGGGGAATAATAATAATAATAATAATAATAATAATAATAATAATAATAATAATAATAATAATAATAATAATAATAATAATAATAATAATAATAATAATAATAATAATAATAATAATAAAAGATTAGCCTTCTTTTGCTGCTGCTGAAAATGTTTGTGAACTCCAGGAAGCACTTTTTTTGAGTACATCTTCGTCGTTGAGGGAACAAAATTACAAAAAGCAAAAGCAAAATTCCACATTCCCACTATTCTTTTTTTTACACGCCACATTTGTTTTCCCACTGGCAGGAGAACCTTCTCCCTGTAACACATTCCGGCTGACTTGAGTAGGATCTTGAGTGAATTTTGCCTTCACAGAAGAAAAATACATAGGCAAATTCCACAGTGAATTGGAATTCATAGGCAGCTTGCCTAAAATAGGCATGGATCATTGTTATCATCATCATCATCATTACTGTTATTATTGCAAAGGATGAAGAATTCAGGAAATGATTTTTGGGGAAGTCTCTAATCCTGTATTCTAGGGATGTGCATGAATATTCATAACATTTGTGATTCTGAACTCTAATCGAATGTTACGATATTCGTATGCTAACATTTGAATCAATATGAATGTTTCCGCACATTCATATGAATAGTTTGGACATTCGTTGAGCTGGGGAAAAGTATCAGATACGTATCTATTTGTATCAGATACATATCTGTTCATAGGCAGATACATATCTATTTGTATCAGATACATAGTTGTTCATAGGCAGATACATATCTCTTTGTATCAGATACATATTCATAGCAGATATGTATCTATTTGTATCAGATACATATTTGTTCATAGCAGATATGTATCTATTTGTATCAGATACATACCTGTTCATAGCAGATACGTATCTATTTGTATCAGATAGGTATCTGTTCATAGCAGATATGTATCTATTTGTATCAGATACATATCTGTTTATAGCAGATATGTGTTGAATGTTCATATGAATGTATATGAATACGTTTGTATCGTATATAATTTTAACACATTTGAATGCATTCTATTTGCACGAATATGGATTTTTGAACATTCAATTTGTTTCAGATCAAATGACAAAAAAATTCATACACATCCCTACTGTATACACAAGGACAGTCTATCTGGTTTTATGGTTTTAATTTGGCACCGTTGTATTAACTTGCGGCAGAAAAACCACTGTCAATATGTGGATGCAAAACAAGGGAAACCACTTTACTTCATAGTTTAGGTGTTTATTCAGAAGAGGAAAATGAACGGTCTGCATGGATGGATATCTTTGCAAGTCTGATAGAAAACTGTTGAAAAATTAACTTGTAAGAACCAGCTTTTTTTTAAGCTTTCCTATCCATATTGGCTCTTTTTTTATGGCTACAGTTCATTCCCCTTTATCGTGCTAATGTTTTTAAAGTTCAGCCCTTCCATGTGTGCAGACTTTCTGTGCAAAAAAGCATACTTTAGGCCAGAAAATGTAAAAGTTCATGCATGAAATATGCACTCGACACCCAAATGGAAATCAATTAAGAATTATGTTCCAATTTGTGGGCAAGTTCGAGAGGAATCCAACAGGGCGGTCTCCTGCTAAACATGGGACAACCAAATCTCTCCGACATCCTTCCTCAAGCCCCAGAGTCTCTGATAGCAGATGTTTATTATAACCTCGGCTGTTTGTTTAATAAGTGTGGGATACTGACCTGCCTGCCAATGAGAAAGGAAGACAGGCCAGATCTGTGGCGCTTCTTGCATGTGATGTTCCTGCCAGGTTCTTCTCTCCAGTTAATCCACCTCCTTGAAATTAGCCCCAGAGCAAGAACAGTGGTTAGCTCACATCCTGGCTTGCAGGCTCCTGGCCTTTGCTCTGCATCCAAACAGATGAGGGGAGGACTGTGCTGAGGTGTGGTGGAAGCCTAAGGCATTATCTACACTTTTCCCCAGCTTCCTCCATTGCAATAAGCGTTCTGGAAGAGAACCATCAAACGTTGCTGTAAGGCCAGTTGCACGGCTCTGAAATTTCCTACAATACAGACACAGCACGAAGGAGACTTTTTAGAGAAAGGCGATGATTCTTGGATTTTTGTGGGCACCCTGTGGGCCAACATGGAAATTTGAGAAAATATGGTGAGTTCTAGCCACAAGACAGTGTGATCCAGATCGTGGGCCTTTCTACACTTACCTGATTAGTTTGGCATGATCTAGGGCTGGTAAACTTCTCATAAAGGTGGATCATTCACACTTGTCATGAGGTAAGCTTCCCCAAAGCGTCCATTGCCTGCCAGAAGTGCGAATTGTCCTCCTGTTTACCAGTCCGGGCTGCTGTGTCTGAAGCCGGAAGTTCCACCTCCTCACTGCTGCGATTGGCTGCCACTGCAGAGGAGCATATTCGAGCAGGGGTGGATTGTGGCCAATCAAATCAGCGACAGGAGATGTGACCTAACGCGGCTGTGATTGAATGTGCAGCGCCCACTACTTCATTGGGGATCAAACGCCCCAGGGATCAGAGGTCCAGTCATGTCAGAGGTCAGTGATCAAACATGGCCGCCACCACAACTGTGCCTGCATGGACGCCACCTTCCTCACCCACTGACCACAGGGAACCAGATATAGAGTGAATGGTAAGTGGCATGCATGCCCGTGCGTTCCAGGATAGGCCCTTGCCTGGGGGAGTGGGCGCCCGGGGGGGGGCGTGTCCTGCAGGCTCTAGGGAACCTGACTGCTTCACCTAGAGCCTGCAGGAACCAGGGAAGGAATGAGACAGTGCCGCCAGCCAGGCCCACCAGCTGGAACCCAGCGATGAAGAGATAAGTGTAGTGTGTGTATGCACATCCCAGGATAAGCCCTTGCCTGGCTGTAGTGCCTGCAGGGCTTCCTGCAGGCTCTAGAGGAACCCCTCTGGGCAAGGGCCTTCCCTGGGACATGTTCACATGTACGCCACTTACCATTCACTCTATATCTGGTTCCTGCTGTCAGTGGGTGGGCGAGGTGGTTTCCATGCAGGCAGGACCCAGGTTTGAATCTGAACCAACGGCGGCAGGCCTGTGTGGGGGCATCCTGCCCCCACACCGACCTTTTTGGGGTAGGCCACATGGGGACGAGTTCTGCATTCACACCTAGGGAGGTAGGAACATGTCCCCACGCGTTCCTTACCTACCTAGGTGTTAATGGGGGATGCGTCCCCACGTGGCCTACCTTTCATACACTACAGCCGTTTGGCAAAAAGGCCTCTGGTTCCTCCCTGCCTACCCCTTGGTGAGTTACCCCAGGCAAAGAACCACACACGTCCAGTCCTGATTGGCTCTAGCACGGAGCTAGCTTCCCCCGCCCTCAGGACCTTAGCAAACCACACCCCTCAACCATCAAACAGCTGATAGCATGGGGTTAAAATTGCCTACTCCTAACTTACCTTTACAGACGGTCACCACAGGGCCTTTTTTGTATTTACCTGGTAATCTGAAATAAGGAGGTATAGGGTGTTTCCGCACTAGCTGCGGAAACCGTTTTCAACACACACCCCAAGCTAGATTAAGAACACTTAGCTTAAACAGCTTCCACGTTGCAGACCTGATTGGAGACTCTTCGCGGCACCGCTTCCGCATTTCAGTGTGCAAGACCAGCTTTTGAAAAATCAGGTCGTACATCTGTCTCTTCCCCCTGGCTGTGTGCGGAAGCAGGATGCTTCCACACACAGCCAGGGGAAGGGATGGATTCCCTCCGCCCGCCATGTTGGGAAGGGCAGAAGCAGGACTGCCTGCTTCCAAAGCCCTTCTCCCGGGTGCTGGTTGCTGCTGGAAACACGTGGTGACCAGCAGCTCCATGCTTCAGTCCCGCAGCGTGGGTGGCAGCGTGGCGGGTGGCTGCCTTCGGCCATGGGTGCTGCAGCTTCCGCGCAGCACCCAGGTGATCCAGCCCTGTGGATCCGGCCACCCCGCATGTGTGCGGATGCATGGGGCCTCCAAGGATCCGTCTCTATTTGAGACGGATCTTTGGGAGGCTGGATCGCTGGGAAACGGATTTTGTTAAATCCATTTCCCAGCAGCAAATACGGAAGCACCCATAGTCTACATGATCTGCACAGGATAAGTGGTAATCTGCACTGAATCCAAATTTAAAGGCACAGTAGTCCAGATTAGTGTTGAACCAGTTTAATTGGCACCACAATCATGATATTGTGGTTGGATCTGAAACGTGTGATTGGGTGTCTGTACATAGAACAGAACAGGAAACGATGTGGGTGTGGCATCGAGGAACACGTCGTATGACGGGGAGACTGTGACCATGCTGATGGTGATAATATACTCACATTGCCTGCAAAGACCTCTCACTCTCACACCCACTTCCCGGATGTAGCATTTGATTGATGGGGATGTGGGCCAATTGCATCAGGGTGTCAGAGGTGCCACCCACAGGAGTTTTACACCCAGTAACATGGAACAGTGCTTAAGTGTCTGCATTGTGCCTGTCCTTGGAACACATTCATGTATACAGATTAAGTGCTGGATCACCAATAGATCTCCATGTTCCTGTTACAGGAAGATCCACTTTGGCACGGTGCCATACTGCGCTGCCAAAATGCCCCCCCCCAGGTGCTCCAAGGGCATGAACCTTTGTTTCTGGCCACCAGACTTAATGTAGGATGTTTCCAAAACCTGTGCAAGCTTGGAGGCTAGTACAGGTGCTGGGCTGGGCTGGGCTGGGCTGGGCTGGAGCATGCTGTCACTGTGCCAGGGAGACCTGTCATAGCCTGAGGACAGATTGCTCTATTCCTACCCAACCATCGCACAATGCAAAAGGCGAGTGGAGAAAAGCCCCATATCAAAGTTTAATAGCAGCAATTGGAGCTTCTTGCTGCTGGCTTTTGGGCATCTCTAAGGCGGTGATAGCAGGTATATAAATATTTGATATTCTCTGTAACACGTTATAGGCCTTAAAAAAAAAAGGCAACAAGCATATGCTCTGACCTTTTCATTGAACTAGATATTAGAATGGAAAGATAAATATTTTTTGTCTCTCCTGGTCAATCTCACCCAGCTCAGCCCCTACCTGTGAACTGGGGGGGGGGGGGAGCAGAGCATGGTTTGTTGCTGTTGGTTTGCTCTAATCTATCTCACTGTAGACTCTTCGACTCTACATCAACTTGTAGCCCAGTTCATCCAGACTCTCAACACACTTTGCTTACTTTTGAGCTATCCAATAATATTTCATGACATGACACAAACTCTCAAGAACAATTTGCTGCAACTGAAGATTGGATTCTGCTGCAACCATAAAAGCATAGATGATTGATCGTACCTTTAACATCTTCCCAGACTCTGGAATGGCCCAGATACAAGGCCCAGCCTTTGCAGAGCGGAGTTTCTCTCTTTCTGTGTGTGCATCCACGGAGGTGGCTGCAGGTGAGCACAGCTAGAAATCCTTCCTTTTAAAAACCCCGATCCTTTCTGCACTGGCCCTTATTCTGGGCTATTTCTGAGAATAGGTACCTGCCATCTGCATGATAGTGCAGACTGTGGCAGGCCACCTATTGGATCAGGGACGCTTGTAGTCCACATGGTCTGCATGGGGCTACTGCTAATCCAGATCAGATCCATATTAAGGATGCAGTAATCCAGATTAGTGGTGGCTAGATTAATTGGTACCACTACCACTATCATCCAACCTGCTAATGCAAGATGCTTCCTGCTGCGGTTGATCCAGATCATGTGAAATCGGATCCACTAATACAAATTAAGTACAGTAACTGCAGAAAAGCTCCCTGACTCCAAACTGAGAATTAGTTGTTTCTAGTTACTGGTATTGCAGATGCCAGCCAGAAATAGCCATTCTATTATCATTATCATTATCATCAATTATTGTTGTTGTTGTTGTTATCATCTATCACCCTATGCAAGGTGGTTCACAAAAGGGGATAAGAAGGAAATCATAAAATATACCACAAAACCAAGATATAATACCTCTTTCCTGCCCTGGTTAGAGTGCCAGACTCTTATTTGGTGGTATCTCAGTTTGATTCCACACGCCTCCACAAAGCCAGGTCTATGTCTGTTGTGGGGAGAAGAACAGGAGGTTTGTGAGCTGCTTTGAGTCCCCTTAAGGGTGAGAAAAGCAGGGCATTAAAACCAACTCTTCTTCTGCCTAGCTCAGCCATCAAACCTCATTACCTATCCATTGACACCCATCTCAGCTCGCACAGGTACATGAATTGTGGTGATGGGTGTGAAAGGCTAAACTAGACGGTCCCACCTGAATGCCTAGAATAGATAAACATGTGACTGAGAAATCAAAAGGAGGCATTCAATCAGCACGTGGGATGGGGAAGAATATTCAAAACATTTGAAATTCGATCAAATTAATTCAAATTCTGACATTCGGATTTGAATCGAATGTCTATACATTCATTTTTTAACATTGGAATGAACTTTGAATCTTTCAAAAAATTCGTATGAATTATTCAGACATTCTTACATGTACGGATACGTACGCATTACATACGTATCTGTACACATCTTATTCATATCTGTACGCATTTGTAGGGATACGTACGGGACGAAAACAGGATGCATACGGGATAAAAACAGGATGTGTACACGTGTGCAGCAGTGCGTACTGAAGTGTATGGACACATACAAATGTTGTTGACATTCATATCTTCAAATATGAATCAAAGGCTGCTTCCGCACAGGGGCTAATTAAACCGGATCTACGGCACCCAGATTTATTAAAACTGGCTCCTGGGGGAACCGGTTTTAATAAGTCCGGACCACTGATAGATCCGGTTTAACGGGGTAGATCTGCATCTAAGAGATGCGGATCTACCCCGCACCCTTGCCACTGCACACGCGGCATAGATCCAGATCGGAGGCGGGTGCTGTGCGGAGGCACGGCAACCGGCTCCGATCCGAGATGGAGGGCCCTCCCCTGGCCCTCCACGATTGGCTCACCGGAGCCAAGCCTGGCAAGCCGGGGGGCCTTGCTGCCACAGCTCGCCCTTGTCCCAGAAGCGGCGGATCGCCACTTCTGGAGCCAGGGCGAGCTTGCCTAAAGCCCACCCTAGCCCACCCTGGGGGGAGCGCGGCAAATCCCCTCCTTACCTCGTCGGCGTCAGCTGGTCTCTGAGGGTCGGTGCCCAGGATGCAGTGCGCCTGTGTCCTGCGTGCCTCTTGAATGGCTGGGGCTGCTACTGGCAGCCCTTGACCTCAGGAGGCGTTCTGAGCAGGCGCACTGTCTGCTAAGGGCAACTTGCCTGTGGGTGAATGGCTGAAGCGTCCCGAAGTGACTTAGCTGGGAAAGGCTGGCCAGGGGTGGGGACGCCTCCCGCAAGGCTGCCTGCCATTGGGTGCCAGCACCCAGGGGTGGGCAGCCCTGTCAGGCTTCTTCCCCCGGTTCTTGCTGGCTGTACAGAACTCAATTGAGCCCTGTACAGCTGGCACGAAGCCATCAGGGCACCCACCCACCCACCCCACCCACCCCAGGGCCCGGGGCCAGCTGCCTATGGGGCAGGACCCCTTGGCAGAATGGAGCACGTGGCTCCGGTCTACGAAGGCTTCCCATCCCCCTCCCTGATTGTGCCCATCTGCGGGGTGTAGGCGCCTGGATCGGTGGGTCCCCTCTGCTGTCTACCAGGGTCGGCGCGCCTGGGCGATCGCCACCCCAGCCCAGCAAGGTAGGTAATTAGCGTGGCCCCCATCACCTGTTTGGCCGATTTTCGACCAATGGTGGCAGGGGGGTCATGCCCATGGCTGTCAGGGAGGGAAGCGTGTGCAAATGCTTCCCTCCCCGAACAGCCGGGGATGCTTCGTACGTGCGGGAACAGATGTAGAGCACTTAAAAGTGCTCTACATCTGGAACGCTTGGAAAACACTCCGGAACGGGCTGGGACGCAAACCCAGCCCCAGCAGTGCATATGCCGCGTTCCTGAGTGTTTTCCATACGTTCCAAACCCCATGTGTGAAAAGGCCTCAGATCTCAGCTCCTTGGCTTAGGGGCCACTGCGAGAAATCTGTTGAGCAGAAATGAATGCATTTGAACTGGAGAACAAGAAGCGTTGGTGGATATGTTGAATGCACCCCCAGCCTGCAGTTTCTCTCTGCTTTTGCAGGTTTTGAGCTGACACTGCAGGCATTCTCATTAGGTATGTTTTTATTAACATGTTGTTCTGCCCCCTCCAGCATGGCTGATGAGGTGCATTATAATGAATTAAAAGAATTAATACATTGCCCCACTGATGATTGCAGAAGGGGCTTAAAGCCAGCAAAGGGAAGAGTTGGAAGCAACATCAGAGCAAATATTCCAAAGTAGATGGCTTGGAAGCATTGCTTTGGCAAAGGTTGCAGTGTGTCTGTCTTCCAAAAGGCAAAGCACTGCCACACTTTGCTGGCCCTTGAAAGTGCCTCCAGTTTTGTTTTTTTCCACATCAAGGCGGCAATTTCATGGCAGGAGGTGCAATGCTGGAGAAATTTCACACGGTGTGGCTCCGCAGAAATGCAATTTTCGGCATTCAAATTCGATTCAAATCGAATATCCATAGATTTGAATAGATTCAAATGTTTAAAATTCAAATGTATTCACGTTCTATTCAATTCGAATACATTTGAATCTATTTGCACGAATTTTCAATTTGTATTTGAAGATATGAATGTTGACAACCATCTGTATGCATCCCATTTTTATCCTGTAGGCATCCTGTTTCCATCCTGTATGTATTCATATAAATGCGTACGGATATGAACAAGATGCATACCGATGCGTATGTAATGCTTACATATCCATACACATACGAATGTCTGAGTAATTTGTACCAATGACTCAAAAGATTCAAAATCTGTTTGAATATTTAAATTCGAATGTATAGACATTTGATTGGAATTTGAATGTCTGAATCCGGAAGAATTTGATCAAATTTCTAATGTTTCAAATATTTGTGCACATCCCTAATACTGGATGGATTATATTTTTCTAAATATGTTGTAGTATCCACATTATATGATGTGACCCGCCCTGGAACCTTCTGGTGAAGGGCGGGTTGCAAATGTTTTTAATTAATTAAATGTATGTATGTATGTATGTATGTATGTATGTATGTATGTATGTATGTATGTATGTATGTATGTATGTATGTATGTATGTATGTATGTATGTATGTATGTATGTACATAAGAGAAGCCCTGCTGGATCAGGCCACATCACATCTAGTCCAGCATCCTGTTGCACACAGTGGCCCACCAAATGCTCATGGGCATCTCAAGCAGAGACAAGGACAAACCTTTGCCTTCTCTCAAATCCTAACAAACGGCCTTAGAAGCATTCTGCTTGTCCCCCCACCTGAAAGTTGTACTTAGGCATTCATTCTAGTAGCCATTGATACATCTGTCATCCATAAATTTGTCTAACCCTACCTTAAAGCCATCTAGGCTGGCAGCTGTCACCACCTCTTTTGGCAGCCAATTCCATAGACGGATGATCCTCTGGGTGAAGAAATACTTCCCCTTGACTGATCCGACTCTCCTACCCATCAGCTTCATAGATGCCCCCTGGTTCTAGTGTTGTGCGACAGAGAAAAGAAAATTTCTCTATCCACCTTTTCTATACCGTGCATAATGTTATATGCTTCAGTCAGGTAAATACTGATACATATCCGATACGTATCCCCCGTTTAACCAATTTATGAACTATTCATACAAATGTCAATGTATCAATGTAGTAACATTTTATTTATGTATGAAGGTTTGAATTAGTCTGAATTCGTTTGAATAATTAATGTTACGAATATTCCTGCTTGTCCCCCCACCTGAAAGTTGTACTTAGGCATCCATTCTAGTAGCCATTGATACATCTGTCGTCCATAAATTTGTCTAACCCTACCTTAAAGCCATCTAGACTGGTAGCTGTCACCATCTCTTCCAGTAGCACATTCCATAATCTGATGACCCTCTGGGTGAAGAAATACTTCCCCTTGTCGGATCTGACTCTCCTACCCATCAGCTTCATAGAGTGCCCCCTGTTTCTAGTATTGTGTGATAGAGAAAAGAAATTTTCTCTATCCACCTTTTCTATACCATGAATAATTTTATATACGTATGTATGTATGTATGTATGTATGTATGTATGTATGTATGTATGTATGTATGTATGTATGTATGTATGTATGTATGTATGTATGTATGTATGTATGTATGTATGTTCTGGATCAAAATTATATGTGGAACCCATTGACCCTTCTTTCCCTCTTTGCTGCAAGAGGTTGTGAACCACCATGGTTAGGGCATCTGGAGAGTTCTGATGGGAAGCCTGCTTTACCAGGGAAATGTAATTTTTTAAAAAATGCACAACCCTAATGTGCCAACTAGTCCTTTGTACATGGAAGGTCCTAGTTGACCACTTGGATCATTTAATGGTAGAGCCAACTTTGCCCTTGTTTCCACATCTGTTTAATGAAGAGAGTCAGTAGGAGAATCAGATCAGACAAGGGGAAGTATTTCTTCACCCAGAGGGTCTATGGAATTGGCTGTCAGAGGAGATGGTAACAGCAACCAGCCTAGATGGCTTTAAGGAAGGGTTAGACAAATTTATGGAAGACAGTTGTTTCAGTGGCCAAGCAGGATTCCTCTAAGGCCATTTGCTGGGATTGGAGAGCAGGAGAAGGTTTGCCCTTGCCTCTGCTTGAGATGCCCATGGGCAACTGGTGGGCCACAAGATGCTGGGCTAGATGGGCTCCGGCCTGATCCAGCAGGGCTCCTCTTAGGAGAACCCAAGGAGTAAAGACTCCATGTAGGGATGTGTACAAATATTTGTCAGGTTTGCAATTCGTACAACTTTTTACGAATGAATTCAAATCAAGAGTTGGCTACACTTCAAGACTGACATTCATATAAAACATGAATGCTTTTGTGCATTCGTTCAAAACTTTGTCAGGCTCTCAAAGGCGGGGAGGCAGCAAAGCCCAGTTACATCTTTCGTGGATGCAGAAGAGATTCAAAGTACATTCAGAGCAGATTCAAAGTGGATTTGAAGTGGATTCAGAACAGATTGGGGGGGTTCGGAGGCACCACTGGCAGCAAGGATTTGAACGGATTCAAATATAATTCCAAGGGCATTCTCTGCAGATTTGAATCCTAACATATTTGAAGTGGTTCTTTTCGCACAAATGCAAATTTCATTTATATTCACTTCAATGTGAAGCGAACATGGGGGGGGGGGGGAGAATTGTGTGCACCCCTATCTCCATGACCTTATACTTTACCTTTTATATACTGTCCTATTCAGATTAGGCCTTCCCACAACTGTACTTTTCCATCCATCATGAAAAAACAGGTGGGTGTGCAGAGCCATTTCTCGGTAGACAGGAAAATAACTCAAGGAAAACAATTTTTAATTGAATCAAATGCCCCCAAGGGGGCAATGTTTAAGCACTGCCTTTCTCCTGCTGTTCCTCCAATTAAATTTGCAGTCTCCTGTAACTCCTTTTTTTTTTCCATAATACACAAGTATAAAAAATTCAGTAGTAGACTGTTAGCTGCTATTAGATGTGTAGTATCTAATATGACCCAATATGACAGCAGAACTGTTCTTAATATACTGGGTATTTGGACAGGTTCATGTCTGGTCTTTTGTGTCCATGTTTCTTGGCCACATGGACTTCTCTTTGAGGTGATATGCCTCTGGAAGTCAGCTCTTATGCCCGCAGCCTGCTGATGGGCTTGCAGCTAATAGATTTGCCACTCCAAAAACAGGTTGCTGGACTAAATGTGCTAATGGGTCAACCCAGAAGAGGAGAAGGAGTTGGCTTTTCTACACCACTTTTCTCACCCATTTAAGGGGACTCAAAACAGCTGACAAAGCTTCTGTTCTTCTCCCCACAACAGACACCCTGTGAGGTAGGTAGGGCTGTGAGAGCTCAGAAAAGAGCTGTGATTAGCCCAAGGTCACCCAGCTGGCTTCATGGGGGAGGGCGGAATCGAACCCGGTATTCCCAGATAAGAGTCCGGCTCCCTAACCACTAGACCAAACTGGCTCATAACAGTGTCTGAAAGCTGGAGGAAAAGCTGTCTTCTCAGCCAAAGGCATATGAATATGAATATGCATATGAATACTGTCCAGCTGTATTGAGTGATCTTTTGGTATTTGTGAAGCTCTGTTCTGGCTTCCCTTGCAAATTCCAGAACTCACAAATACTGAGTGAACAAGAAACCAGGTGTTTTTACTCCCCACCCAAGCAAAAACCTTCTCAGAAGCATTCCCATGAATAAATAAATGAGAGGATTTCCTTGTTATTTGCAACTTGCAAATAAAATAGGGACAGAATCCAACAGGAACTTGTAACAGCACAAAGCCTATCAGCTTTAAATGTGCAACCCTTGAAGTATTGTGAATTTGGCATCTTATCAGGAAGATTAAGTGTCAAAATTAGCAACACCTGTAATCACCTGTGCACCTGTTGGTCTGTGGACACCAAACTAAGGAATCTATGCCTTCCTTAACCCCGTTCTGCACTTAGCTCCATACTTGGGATATGCATGAATTGTTTTTTTTGGGGGGGGGGGCATTCAGTTCATATCAAATAGAATGTAAGAAAAATTGTATCCATTTGAATAGATCCCCTTCAAATGTGGTAGGATTCTATTCGATGAATATCTGAATTCGTATGAATATCTGATATGAATGCACATGTATCTGATATGTATCTGAAGGCGTCAGGTGACCCCAGAAGGGTCCCCAATAATGGTGCATGAGACCGGATTGTTCCAGGAAAGGATCAGCAATATTTATTACCTGCAGGGACGCACACCCAAAGGTGATGCGTGCCTCTCATTTCAAGCCAACAGTCTTTTATACAAAATTACAAATAGGTGTGTCTCTCCTTCATCATCAGATAAAAACACTCAAATTAATATAATTCTTAATGCACAGTACCTGGGTGGGGACTGAGAAGGACAGGCTGCAGCTTCTGCCCTGCCCAGTCTCCTGTACTCTGTAAACCATAAGTTTCAAGAGATAAGGAACTTCTGACGTAAGCAGAAGGAGAGCAAGAGAGGGATAGTTTAATACAACTTTTCTCCCTTCTTATTAGTTTTGCTTATGATCAATACATTGCAAGCATTTATATTATAATTCTTCCTCAAAGAAAAATACCTTTTCTGTCCCTTTAGTCTTGCTCCTAATTTGGACAGACTCCCTTGTGTCCCTCTGCTAGCCTTGAGTTTCTTGAGGCTAACGTACCAAACATTTTACACCTCAGTAACAATTAGCGCCTAGTCTTTGTCTGTGTTTAAAGATAAGGCACTTAAGAGGCATTTTAGCTGTTTGGTAGGCGTATCCTACAAGACAGCGAAAGGGAGTTGCAAACAACTTTTCTAGCTGTTAGATTATTCCCTATTAATGGTAGAGAATACCATTATATTTATATCTTCACTCTGATATTAAAGTTCTAACTTAACGCAAGCAGAGTATTACAGAAGTGTGGCGTATCCGGCTTACGCCACGAAATGCGAGGGCTCCGGGGAATGGGGAACAACAGCAGCTTGCTGCAGCTCCTGAACGCCAGATGTTACGAAAGTATTCCAGTTACCTTACTGGCCCAGGTAACCAGGGGTCAGGCCCCTTTTGTTTGGCCTGACCCTGAGAGCTAGAAAATGGGAAGGGAGAGAGAAGAGGCAGGACGCAGAGATCAGCTGGAAGAGAGCGTTTATTTCTGTGCAGGGCTTTAAATAACCCGCCACAGAGGGGCGGGGAAGGAAGTGACCTCAGGAGAAAATCCTGGGAGCTGATAGGTGGAGTGCATCAGCTGAGCAGGTCAGATGCCTTCTTATGTCACATCCTGTGGCAGACAGGAAGAGAAGGTCTGTTTTCTGCGGGCAGCACATGGCTAGCGTCCATTAAGCCCTTAGGCTATGAGTCCAGCCCCTGCCGGTGTTGAGTGTGCACTGCACGCTTGTAGAGACAGGGCGATTCCTTTTACTCTGAGGCTTGATGAATGGCAGGCTGAAGCCAGGAGAAAACCCATGCAAACCTTTGCGATTACTACATCTCATCTTTCCTATTTTACATAATTTTTTAAAAAATTATTTACGTATGACAATCAATGCGTGACATATCAACATAATTACAATAGCGACACATCAAGACAATGACCACAGCAACAAATGAAGACAATGAATGTAACAAGGAACAAAAATTGCACTCAATATGCGCGCCTCACACCCATGCACACACACACAATACATTTGGTGGCCACCAATGAAAGGAAACTTATAAATGTCTATTGTATCTATATATCTAAACTACCTACAAGCCGGCTTGAACTAATTCTAACTACCTAAAATTTAAAACTGTACAAATAAGTTAGACAAAACCATCTCTATATGGTTGTGTGAATGTCATGTGTAGAAGGACAAAGGAGAGAGGGTAGAAGGTTCCTGGATGCTGTGGGAGATATGACAGACAAGGTTAACATGTAACAGCAAAATAAAATATCAAAATTTAACTGGGATAAATCTGGTAGCCAAAAGGTCAAGTTTCTATAGATTGAACTTCCATCAGAGACTTAGATGGAGTTTCGAGCAAGGTAAGGTTTGCACCATGGTCAGTCAGGAGAGAGAGAGAGAGGATAGAAAGTGAAAGGACTTCGAGGCCAAGTGTTTCTTCCAGGGCTGGATGTGGCCCTTCCGGCTAAGACAGCAAATAGTGCCTTTAGAGAGGCTAGTAGGTAAAGTTCAAAGGTTTTCTTACCACCAAGATGGAAGTAGCTAGAAACTAAAGGATAGGAGACATACATCAAGAATAATAGCCTGTTCAGAAATAGAAGCTTGAGTTGAGTTGAGTAATTTCCGGGCATGTGCCTTTTGAGGTTCCCTAACGGTGTCACTGTCAGCTACTTAGCCAGATTAAAAACTCCAGGTTAACATAGGTAAGTTTAGAATGGGTGAGATTAGTCAAAAGATATAAAAGGATAGAAAAAAGAGATTAAGTTTTGAGTAAGGAGCATGTTGGTTGGTTCTTCTCCAAGGATGCAGGCAAGAGGTGCCTGTAGATTCTCTAGTGAGCTGGTCTGCCAGTGGCTATCCAAAATGTCTCTCAGTGAGGGAATTTTGAAATAGGAGTGTTTTGAAACTGGATACGATGTTTCTCTTAATCCCTCCTTCTTGATTAATAGATTTAAATGTTTTTCAAAAATGTTCTTTCGGCTAAGATGAGCTTGCGTCTGCAGAATGGGCAGGAATTCCAGGAGTTGACTCAGTGTCCCATTATTGCAAAAGTCCAAAAGTTTTTTAAATCGACTAGGCTGAGCTGTAGTCTATCTTGCTTCTCTGTGTTCTCCCTTGATGGCGAAGCTTAGCAGAGGCAGAGGATGGCTGGCACAGTGTTTCGCAGTGGTCCTCTCTGTATCATTGATCATGGGAGTAGTCAGAGGTATGGAGAAAGGAATGCGTGCTGCTCTGGGCAGGAAGTTGTGCCCATCTGTCAGAGCTGGCATGACTGTACATCTCCAGAGTTAGCTCTTTGAGGAAAATGATGTATAGGAGCACAGTGTGGACAGGATCACATGTTGTTTCACATTACACTAGGGCAATGGAAAATTGCTTACATGGTACCTTGGTGTTCTGCTGGAGGAATGCACGATTTGCGATGGAGTCTGCCTTCTGGTTTCTCTTGTTGAAAGGTCCTGGCAGGTTGGTGTAGCTTCCAAGGCGTGCAGTGAAGAATCCTTGTCTTAATGCATGAATTGGAGCGCTGGTATTGTTGTGGTTCTCGTTCTTTCGACCAGGATCTTGGAGCCCTGAGTGGCAGGGAGGGAGCAGCAGAGAGAACTGCTGCTGGGAGGACTTCAGGATGGAGCAAGGGGAGCCTTGAAGGCTGTGGGGGCAGCTTAGAGGCGTCTGGGTATGGGGAAACAGTTCAAGGGCTGCTACAATAGCCAGTCTATTAATCCCTGCTGTCTGGAGTCCACGGACAGGATCTGTAAAGCAGGGAGTTAGAGCAAGGCTCCATAGGATGATTAGCCAGTGTACAAAACCTCAAGCTTCAAGGCTTGGTTCTGCAGTAGCCTGTCCACAACTCGTTTGGAGAGCAGGGAATTACTTCCATTATTGCCTTGTGGTGTTCTGTAGTGAGGGTGCGGACTGAAGCAGGGTCTTTGTCTCCCTTTAAAAGGTCCAAGAGTGGCTTCAAAAGATCATTAGTTAGTTTAAAATAGGGACGAGCCCAATTCAGCTGTCCTAGGTATTGTTGTAGCTCAACCAAAGTCATGCTGGCAGGTGGAGTCAACTGTGGAGAAGATGGCGCAGAGCTAGACTGCAGTACTTTGTGCCCTAAATGCAGATAAGATTCTTGAACTTGGACTTTCTCTGGAGTCATGTGTAGTCCAAATTCAGGTAGAAGTGTGTGCAAGAGGTACTTACAGGCTGCTGGTTGATGACCTTTGTTGCTGGGGTGATGTCAGTCATGGAACATAGCAGGATGTCTTCAGGGTACCTCCACGTGAAGGGCCGGAAAGGCTGGTAGCCGAAATGCTTGGTATCTCTAAGTAGAATGGCTGCTTAAAGGCAATTTTTCTGTCTGTAGGCTGGAGAGATGTGGTAAGAAATGCAGTCCTTTGAATTCACAATCATTAGCTAGTAAGAGCTGGGAAGGAGACTCAGAGAAGGTAGATCACTGCTCGTAGATTTAGCTTAAATCTGTGACTCAGTAAACAAGGGAATTGTGAATTGTCTCCTCCTCTTAGCATCCAAAATAAGCCTTGATCAAAGATAAAAATTTTGGCAAGAAAAAAAATTGATTTAAAAAGCAAAAGGGACATCTCTCAATTAGAAAAAGGAAAGATGCATTCTAAAAACTTGCCAGTAGAGGTCACCAAAAGGGAACATAGTTTCCTGAGCATGTGCAGAGTTCTCAGAGAAAAAGAAAAAGAAAAACTTTGATACAAGGACATTTTGCACAAGTGGTGTAAATAGGGCAAAAGGCTATCTCTCTCTTTGTCGCAGAGAGCAATTACATTGAAAGTAAATATAAAAATCAAAAAAATCTTTATAAACAACACAAAACAAAACAAAAAACAAGGCTTGCTTTTTAAGGTCCCCTCTTTCTTGCTGCAGAGAGGGTAACCAACAATATAGAAATGCAAATGTGCTGGTGGGTACAGCCAGACAAGAAAAACAGGTTTTTGTATCTCAGGAGGTGGCTAGATCAGCATTGTTACAAAGACAAAAAGAATAATTAAGAACAATCAAGGTGCTCTGTGGCAAAAATGCAGGCAAAATCTTAACATTTTGAAAAAACAGTTCTTTTCTGAGAGAAAGTTGGATAAGGGGACTGTTTGAGAACAAATATGCTGAAGTCTATAAGCGGTTCAAATCTAAACAGCAGCAGAAGGCCTTGCTTGGGCTGTGCTCAAAAGCTAGGATGCAAAAGGAAGCAGGGCGAATCCAAAAATGCATGTAGAACTTAAAAATCAAAAATACAATTTCTTTCGCCCATTGAAATGGTTTCTTGCAATGTGGGCCTGCGGTATAAAGCTCTTTGGAGGGAGCATGAAGTTTAAACTGCTTTTTCCGGACCCTGGGAGATTTGGGCACAGGGTGTGTGGAATCATTGCATTGATAGCAGTCTTTCTTGTTGGCAAGAGGTCTAAGAGATAAAATTTTACTCTTGGGAGCTTGATTTCCTGGCCTTACAACAGATAGGGAAAAGAGCCCCATTTTTCTAAGACTGATTGCGGATGATGCTAGTTCTTGCTGGAAGGCAGGAGAGGCTTCAGATGATTTCAAATCCACTCTAGTTGAGCTAACAATATTAAAATCCGGAGTAGCCAAATGGCAGTTGGGGGACATAGTGTCCATAAGGTCTCCTCGAGAGTCATCAGAAATAGGGTTGCATGCAACAGATGGAAGAGGAGACTGAGACTCTGGTAAATTGCTGCTAGAGAGCGCTGGAGGAGTAAGGTTTAATCTTGGATTTGATGGCGGTTGAGTAGAATTAGGACAGGTAGTCCCTTGATCTGGTTTGCCATTCTCTTCTAACTGAAGGGCAAACTTGCATAGTTGCCATGCCATCATAATTTCCGGCTTCACAGGGGGGCATGCTTTAAGCCTTTCTTCTAGATTTTGCCATGTGGCCATGTCTATTGAAGGAATATCGGGCCACCGTTTAGAAATTTTCTTGGCTAGCTTAGTCAATATCTTTTTTGGCATCAGTAATCCATGCTTTAGTAATAAAGAGTTAATTTCTCGCTCGTGGCGGGTAACATGCTTATTTTGTCCATTCCCCATCGCGATGGAACGGCAGAAAGAGAAAAGAAGAGAAGAAAAAATATAAGAAAAGTATATTTACTGCACTGGTGCGCGTGGGCTTTTTGCTCCGTTCCTGTAGCAAAAGGTGCAGGCCACGAGGTCCCTCCTTCAGACGCAGCGTGGACTTTCCGCTGGCACAATCGCCCTTGATGTCCCTTGGTGATGATCCTTCTTTGCAGCTTTGGATCTCTTTCCAATGGGTTCTGCCCCACGCTTGGGCTGCCAGCTGTGGCGTATCCGGCTTACGCCACGAAATACGAGGGCTCCGGGGAATGGGGAGCAACAGCAGCTTGCTGCAGCTCCTGAACGCCAGATGTTACGAAAGTATTCCAGTTACCTTACTGGCCCAGGTAACCAGGGGTCAGGCCCCTTTTGTTTGGCCTGACCCTGAGAGCTAGAAAATGGGAAGGGAGAGAGAAGAGGCAGGACGCAGAGATCAGCTGGAAGAGAGCGTTTATTTCTGTGCAGGGCTTTAAATAACCCGCCACAGAGGGGCGGGGAAGGAAGTGACCTCAGGAGAAAATCCTGGGAGCTGATAGGTGGAGTGCATCAGCTGAGCAGGTCAGATGCCTTCTTATGTCACATCCTGTGGCAGACAGGAAGAGAAGGTCTGTTTTCTGCGGGCAGCACATGGCTAGCGTCCATTAAGCCCTTAGGCTATGAGTCCAGCCCCTGCCGGTGTTGAGTGTGCACTGCACGCTTGTAGAGACAGGGCGATTCCTTTTACTCTGAGGCTTGATGAATGGCAGGCTGAAGCCAGGAGAAAACCCATGCAAACCTTTGCGATTACTACACAGAAGCAAATTTGCATTAATTAAAGTTCCTTATTTCATCTTAATTCTTCTCCTAACCACACCCTGTTGCTACCTAATTTTGTAAGTGTAAATTCTCTTCTCCTTGCCTCCTATGCCTGCCATCTGTGGTCAAAAGATAAGATAAAGAACACAGGCAGGCAGGCGTTAACTTGGAGGGGAGAATTCAGACTTTCGACCTGGTAATGTCAAACATCTTGCTGTATTCAAACAGAACTTTTACCTTTAATTAATAAGTGCAATTAAAAGTGTAATTAAAAGTATAATTAATTTATTCAGCTCCTACATATCCATACATATCTGATATGTATCCCATAACATATCCACTCTGAAAGTGTCAAATCCACCCTGAATCCACTTTGAATCCACTCTCAAACCATGCCCATTGCAGATGTGCAGCCGCTTTCCCATCCCCCCATTTCACGAATGTTCTGAAACATTTGTATTTCTACAAATGTCAATGCACAAATGTTGTAACACATCATTTGTAGCACTTCCCTACTCTATACTGGAACTTGTATATACTGGTATGAGGCCTTTCCTGCCCACATCTACAGAAGCACCTGTCATGGTCAGCCATGAGGAGGACTCAGAAGATGAGGAGGACCCACTTCCTCAGGTGCAGGAGGAACCTGAGGTGGCATCAGGGCCCAGTTCTGACCTCCCAGCCCCGGTGGAACCTGGGGTTCAGCAGCCCAGCCTTACCTCAGCAGAAGTGCAAGATGAGGGAGTCTTGGAACAGCAGGACAAAGAGATCCCTAGCTTTAAGCAGAGGAGAGCAGAAAAGGAAGGGTTAAGAAGATCGAAGAGACTTGCAGAGAAGCATGCTGATAGCCTGCAGCTGGGACTGTAGATAGAACACCAGGCAGAGGCCCAGGACTTTTGTCAGAAACTATTGGTTTTCCTTTAGAGAAAGCTGCCATATCTGACCCCTAGACTTGGAATACTTGGCTACCTTGACTTTGGACCGGACTGTTGCATTGCTCTCACAAACCTTGGACTCTGACTGGCTCTCGACTACTCTCTCTGGAGTACGTTTGCTGTGTTATTGGAACTGCCTTGACAAGTGAGCTGTTTCTTACCAGCTGTGTGTTTGTGTGTGTGTGCTGGCAGCTTTCCCGGACAGCACCTGCCTCTGTTACATTTCATCCTCGCTGGACAAAGCTCCAGTCTGGGATAGCATGCCCAAATGGTGCCTTGCTCCAGTTCTGCTGTGGACCTCTTTAAAGAGGTCCATAAGAATGAAAAGGGTCTTCATTCCAGGCTACAAAGGGTGCGAAGACAGTATGGACCCATAGACCAGAATATGACACTCCAAAAAGTATGGCCAGAAGGGGTGCCGGAAGTAACGCCACATGAAAAGGGCCCTCCTGGAAACAAGTGAAGTTGAGGAATGGAAGTTCCTGGCCTTCCAGAGGCTTGGTACCGCCTCTAAGGGCTATTTGGAGGCAGCAGCAAAGATGAAGTGTGTCTGGTCAACTCAGTGCAGACAGCCCTTTTCTGCTCCTTCAGTCTGGGACGGGATGCTTGTTCCGTGAGAGGGCATCCCATCCTGTCCCTGTTCCAGGAAAGCAAAGGTGAGTGCGGAAATGACCTTAGTTTATTTCTATGAAATTGAACAACGGAAGTTCATAGGGGAAAAAGGAAAACCTACACAAGTGGGATGTAAATCATAGGGATGGGCAAAAAACGTTGGTCACTTTGCCTTCGCATCGAATATTGGATGTTGTGACGGTTTCAGGATGCAGGCTGCAGAAGGCAGTAATTGTGCTTTAGCCCTCTTGCAGACTGCATTGTTTTCTGTCTCTGCAAACCTTGTCGCAAGCGGCATTTTGCAAGCCCTGGCCAGAGGCTGCAAAAAAAGGCGGGAAACCCTGTCCGGGTTCGGGTGCAATGATTGGCCGCAGGTATGTTTTGGAGGGAAAAGCTGCCCGGGGATCTGGGAGCTTGATGGACAGGAGGAGGAGTTTCCCTGAGGAGCTTCAGGTTACAGCCAATCGGAGCACTAGAGGCAGGAGGGTGTAATAAGCAGTGAAGGTAGCACACTGTGTCTTTTGACTGGGCAATTTCAGAAGGGGACTGAGAGAGAAGGATCTGTTCCTGAAGGAGTCATTGCTAGCAACTGACCGTTGGGGGAACTAATCGGACTGGTCTTCTTCTGGGGAATTGGGGGGGGGGCAGAAGGAGACAGCTGGACCAGCTGATTCTCTGAAGGAGCCCGGGATAGAACTGACCAGGAGCTGGGACCGAGTTGCTGATCTTTGGGGAGGCTTGGGTAATACTGAGCAAACCAAAGGGAGGGGGAAGTGGGGAAACTTACCTGCTTGGAGCAACTGATTCCTAGGTAGCTCAGACAGGTGAGACTTAAGGAAGCTTGCTGTTCTATGAAACTGTTGATCTTCACCTTGCATATTCTGAACATTCGATTTTCCCTTTTACTTCTCTAAATCTTATTCTTAATAAACTTATTTTGGTTTTACAGTTTAAAACGCTTGCTACCAGTGTTTTGTGTTGAAACGGTAGTACTCACTCGGCCTAATGCACACTTCTGGCAACCCATCAGCGCCCACCTGCTTCTCGGAGGGCAGGCGCTGAATGGCCAGCTAGGAGTCCTGACAGATATACTTGAAGACTGAGGTACACATGCGAAGCAAGGGCTTTTGTGCCTTTGTTCAAAGCTTTGGAGTGGATGCAGAGCTGATTCGGAGCAGATCTGAAATGGGTTCGGAATAGATTCAGAGGCGTGACTGGGGATGGCAGGGATCTGAAGCCCGGCACATTTGAAGCCCGGCACATTTGAAGTGGCTCCATCTGCACAAATGCAAAGTTCCATCTCGTTTCCTTTGATGCGAAATGAATGGTGGGAAAAAATGTGTGCAAATCTCTAGTAAATTGTTCAAAAAATAATGCTGAAATGAGCAAGAAGAGTTGGGAAGAGAAACAAATTGTAGCATCCCCACCACACGCCTTTTGGCTCCTTGTCCTCACACACAAATCTTTCCACTCTCGGTGTGTGATATATTTGGCTGTGCATTTGGCAGTTGGTTGGGGTTTGCTCACTAAACCTGTCTCTGGGGCCCAAAATGTCTATGTTTACACTTTCTTGAGGCTGGAATTTGGGATTTGCCAAAAGGCCTGATACCATCAGGCTCCAAAAACAATAGAAAACCAAACCAAACAAACCCTCAAATCCCAGAATTAAACCTAGGACCACAGAAGGAAAGATTAAGTTTAATATAACAGATAGCAGTGTGCGATAGCAGCGGGTTCCCTCCCCTTCCCGAAGTGGGTTAATTTGGGACATGTAGCACCCTTTTAAAGTGATGCAAATATTTCGTAGAACAAGATTGACATGCCACATCTGGCAAAAGTTCAATGAATTCAGGCTGAGTGGTTTGAAAACTGAGTGGTTGGAATAGGCTTCCAATAGAATAATGCTTGCTTCTTTTAGGATGGAGCTTAGATAAGATGGATGGATAGGTAGGTTGGTGGATGGATGGATGGATGGATGGTGGGGTGGGTGGGTGGATGGATAAGAACATAAGAACATAAGAAAAGCCCTGCTGGATCAGGCCACAGCCCATCTATTCCAGCATCCTGTCGCACACAGTGGCCCACCAAATGCTCATAGGCATCTCAAGCAGAGACAAGGACAAACCTTTGCCTTGGATGGATGGATGATATAGATAGAACCATGTGTACATCGATAAATAAATGGAAATCATGCTCCACACCTTAATCAATGTTTACTAGGGACTTACCCAGAGAGTCCAGCAGCATGACCATCTGCACCTCTTCTGGTGCTCCAGGGTTGTCTGAGGTGCCATGCAAGCATGCTGGCATCTCAGATGACCATAGACGCAACTGTGACTGCACATGTGCAGAGCATCAGTGTTGTCATGGTGATGGCGCTGATGCATGCGCAGTCATGGAGGGTGCTGCAGCCAAAATGAGGGTGCCCAGAGGAGGACCAACCTCCTCTGGGGGGGGGGGGCGGCTTGCTTCTAAGGCCATTTGCTGGGATTCTAGAGCAGGAATAGATTTGTCCTAGGCTTCTCTTATGTTCTTATGTTTGCATCCCGTTTTCATCCTCTACCAAATGTGTTTGGCTATCTACAAGATATGTATGTACCTGTACAGATACGAATTTCCAAATTATTTGTATGAATAACTCACAATATATGTATTCATTCAAATTTGGAAATCCGAATGATCGGACCGATTTGTACACGAATGTCCAAATTCATCTGAATTCGTATGAATAACGAATATTCATCTAGGACTGTATAAATTAAAACAGCCAATTTAAATCGAGCCCTAACCAGGATTGGTAGCTACTGTAGATCTTTTGACAAGGGGTAGAATGTTCTCTGTAAAGAGCTTTGGAAACATTGCAGTCTCTGGAGCCAACACAAAGGAGACTGTCCTGGGAGTAAGGAAGGAACCAGGCCAAGAAGGTAAACGTGACATTGGCCTCCTACCCAAAACATTTCAGAGCCATTTATAAAGAACTTTAGTACTAGGTGACTTTCTAATCTCTTTTGTAACCTGATTCAGCAGGGGTGTCTCTTGCATCCTTCTATTTCATGCCGCTTCGGGGTGATGTTTCTCTTGCTGGGACCCATTATGCAAATAAATGGGACGGTGTCCCTGATTATTGAATTTGCAACATCTCTATCACAGGCCGAGGATTTACAATTATTTTCTCAGGGTGCACATGGAGCTAGTCAAATGCACAGAGGCAATCCATGTGGCTTTTCACAATGGCACATTTTATTTTCGCCTGGCAGGGTGTGGAGGTCTATGTTGGAGGAAGCAGGGGGCAGCAGCAGGACGGAGAGCCATTAAAAATGAAAAGCGAGGTTCTGGAAGTTCTCCAGATCTTTTTTAATTAACCTGAGCAAGCGGAGCTAAAGTTTCTAAGACAAGCCAAAGGGATTCCCCACCCCCAATTTTTTTTTTTTTTAGGAAACGTCTGCTGTACGCGCTCTGGTGATTTAGCAACCCTTTTTGTTCTTTGCTCCCTAATGGCAAAGATGTGGAATGACTCCAACCCCTGTGGAATATCTGTCTTGCCACATTAAGACAAAACAAGGAAAAACAGAAAACCCTTTAATTCCTTGATAATGACGACGACGACAATGTTTTGCAAATTTTAAACAAAACGTCCCATCTGAAAGGAATGGGAACTGCATTTAGGATAACAGGTGGGAGTGTTGGCAATAGAGGTGGGCACGAATGCAATTTTCAGGATTCGATTTGAATACCCAAAAATTCAATTTGCTCTTGATGTTTAAAATTTGAATTTAACTAAATTTGCTTCGAATTGAGCAAATTCAAATCTATTCGTTTGAATTTTTCATTTGAATTTGCACTTGCGAATGTTGACAACGTTAGTAGATGCCCATATGCATCTTCCCCGGGTCCATACACATCTGAATGCAGCCGTACACAGCCGTATACATCCCATAATTATCCCATATGCAACCTGTTTTCATCCCGTACGGATCCGGGAAAGATGTGGATCCTCTAGTACACATTGTGTACGAACCCGTACACATATGAATGTCCGGATAATTTGAATAGATCCAAAATTCAAAATTTGAATCAGATCTTTAAATTTGAATTCAAGGACATCCATTCAAATTCGATTGTCGAAATTCAGTCGATTCAATTGAATTTTGAATGCATTTGAATATTCATGCACATCTCTAATTGGCACATCTCTAATCATGCACATCTCTAATCTGCTGTATCTGCTGATGAGAGATAAAAAGGGACAAAAGCAATAACTACTTCTAATACATGTTGTTGACCCATTGTTGACCCTACATTTTCCAGTAGCTTTAATCAATACAATCCCACTAGATGCTTTGGACTGCAACTCCCATGAGTGCTGATTGCAGTCATGGTGGCTAAGGATTATGGGAGTTCTGTTCCAGAAGGGCCCTTTTGCACTTACCTGTGGTCTGGTATATGAAGGGTTCCACTGTGGTGGTTTAAGAGAGGCCACATCCTTTTCATCCAGTGTGTGTAGTCCATCCACTCTGGATGAAATGTACAGGGAACTTGGCAGCTGAGAATGACTTCCTAGTCTGGTTTACTGCTGAACCTTTTTTTTAAAGAGATCTACTGGCCGTCTTGTGGCTGCTGAACCAGACCACAGAGCAGTATGAAAGACATGTGTCTCTGTATTCCACTTTAACTGAGGTAAGGCATTCCAGATGGACAACAAAGCATTCCAGTTTTACTGGGAGGTCTATATTTACCTCCCAGGTTTCAGAGGGCCCTTGAAGAGGCCCAGGATGGCAGTGGCAGCAGCAGCGGTGTGTAGAAGGTGCCACGTATGGCAATGGTGAGAAGGTAAGGTAAGTGGAGAGGGGGTGGGAAAGGAGGGATGGGAAAGGAGGAGGGGGAGATTCATTCTGGACTCAGATATTCTATAGAATATCCATGCTCGGATACGAATACCACCACATGGGGGGGGGGGTAAATCGTCCAGAGCCAAATTCTCCCACATTCTATTCAACTCAAATAGAATGTGGGAAAATTGCTCCATTCACACCCCGAAAATAGACCCACATAAATAAAACAGTATAAAACAATAATGTGGACAGCCTTGTTTCAGGGCATATAGACCACTCTTTGGAGGTGGTGTAGAAGCTCTCCCAGAACAACAGTCCCAGTGTGGACAGTCCTGCAGAAAGGGTTAGGCGGAATCTGGAAAATCTGGATCACCCATGGTGTTGGCCTTGAAGCATGTGTGAGCTTTGACACCTCACTGCTATATCTCCAAAGTTTCCAGCCCTTGGACCTATGTGAGATGCTTTTTTGATGGCATTCTATGGTGCACCACTGAATAGACACACGCCGGTAGTCCTGGAACATGATAGTCCTGGAATAGTACTACAGGAGATCTGGATTAAGGACCTCCTTAATTCAGATCAGGCGCTATTAAGTGCAGACAGAGCCAGACTAGAAGGGATGGGGCCTCCTTAATCTACATCAACATGCAGACCCAGGGCTCCAGAATATGCATTACTTAGGTCATGGTCACACCTTCACTTTAAACCTTCTACAGGTCTGACTGCTCACCCTTTTTCATTTCTATCCATTTTATGGACTTTCCATGTGGACTTTCTACCCTCCATTTGGAATTCCTTGAATGGAAAGTCCACAAATAAAGTGGCTAGAAATGAAAAGTGTGAGCTTTTAAACCTAAAGATGGAGGTTTAATGTGAAGGTGCAACCATGGCCATAGCCCCTTAATATGGATTAAAGGCCTTTGTAGAAAGAATCCTTTTCTCCTCTTCTGAATATTTAGGAAAACTAGCAGCAATAGAAAAGTCTGGGCAATATTTTTTTTGTTTGTTTTACTCAGTTGAACTGATGAGAAGAATCCTTTTAATCTTTATCTTTAATGCAGTGCTTTAGATTTCCTACATTTTTCCAGGTCTTTTACCAGCATTTATATCTTGTACATTGCCTTGCTTTATTAAAATACCATGATTAAATAACAAACATAAACATTTACGTGCAGGCTGTCAATGGTGACTTTTTATTTGATTGCTGTGGGATTTGTTTGCTCATTGATTCCTTTCTTGATTGAGAATTAATTGAAAAGTGATGGACACATTTCCAGTATAGGGGCGGCTCCAATTTCTGAGAGATGAAGGACTGAAACATATCCCTCGCAAACCCATTGATATACTGTACAGCTGCAGCCACACGTATCTCCAACCACACAACTCTTTGTGATAACCTGCCCCTTTCTTAAGGCAACCTCAAAGTGCTTGCAAACAGATCAGCAGAAAGAGAACGGGTCACAAGCAAGCTTATTCCTATGCTTATTTTAAGGGCCTTTCTACACTTGGTATATGGTATAAATTATAGACTTCCCTTCTGCATCACAGAGCAGTCCAAGGAAGGTCTCACCTACCACTGGTATGCTACCACTCTCCATAGGATCCAAATCAAGAAGCCCTGGTCCAGAACTTGGAAGCATGAAGAACGCATATCTCCATTCTCTGGACTATGGGGTGGGGTGGGGATCCATTTTGGTGGTGCACCACTGAAATGAGTCCCCCAGTGGCTCTAAGACTAGGAACGTTCATCCGATCCTGGGGGGAGGGAGCAGGTAAAGTTGGCTAACGCTCAAGTGCGAGCACTAGTCAATGTTGCGTCATTGCACTGCACTCCTTTCCTGTCCGGCGGTCAGAAGGGCAGTGCAAAAAGACCTAGGAGACATGATTACAGATGATACGGAACAAGGCATCCCTGTTCAGCACCACGCTCTGTCTAAAACAGTCAGAGTGGACCAGCAGGGGCTCCCGAGTACCTAAATCCAGATTCAAGATTTGATTGAATTCTATTGAATGTGGACATTCAAATCTGAATAGAATGTCTTCACATTCAAATTTAAACATTAGAACGTACGAATATCATATGTATCTGTATGCATTTGTGCTTATGGGTGTTTTCCCATTGTGCTCCTTTAATCCGGATCTAAGATCCGGATCTAGGGAATGGGTACTTCCCTTAATCTGGATCTAGTAGATCCGGATTAAGGGAAGTACCCCTGTGTTTCCATCGGTGGTCTAGCACCCAATAGTAATGGGTGCTAGCCTCCCTGCCGTGGAAACACCGGAGCACCCATTTGGAAATGTGGATCTACCCATGAGGGGTCTGCCTGTCACCCCAGGTGTTTGGGGGGACAGGGGGTGCAATCTCCGAAGTGGCTTCGAAGTCATTTGAAGTCATCTCGAAGTCTGTGCAAAATAGCTCTGGAGCGTCTTTGAAGTCTGTGCTGATCTTCAGTGTGAACTTCAAAGTGACTTTGGAGTGACTTCGAAGTGACTTCAGAGTCACTTCAAAGTTCACTCCAAAGATCAGCACAGACTTCAAAGACGCTCCTGAGCTATTTTGCACAGACTTTGAAGTGACTTTGAAATGACTTTGAAATGACTTTGAATTAGGATTTGGGGCTCCCCCCCCCCCAAGGGTGCCCCCTCCACCTAGCCTCCTCTAGACCCCATTGCCAAACTAACGTGGAAACAGGCTCCCTTTAATCTGAATTTTCTGGCTGAAGACCCCAATGGGGTCTACAGAAAATCTGGATTAAAGGCCATAAAGTACCCATATGATCCGGATTTCCCGAGGCGCGATGGAAACAAATGTGTCCCTATTGGGTGCCGTGGTGGAAATGGGGTCATCTGGCTCTCACCCAAATGGATCCTTAATGGGTGCTAAAATGGGTACTAAGTGACCGTGGAAAAACACCCTTTAATGTGGAACAAAAATGGGATGCATACGGGATAAAACGGGATGTGTACGAAATGCATACAGATACATATAGCACATACGAATGTTGTCAACATTCGTATCTTCAAATTCATATCTAACATTCAAACGAATAGATTCGAATCCATTGGATTTGAATCGGGTTTTTGTGCATTCAGATTTTAAAGATTTGAATCGAATCAAATGTTTTGACATTCGAATTGACTCGAATTTGGATGCAATATAACATTCGTGCACCTCCCTAATCCACATTAAGATGTGGATCTTTCAGGCCCAGAGCCTTACTCTGCAGGCCCTTAATCTGGATTAAGGGTCAGTGCAGAAAAGGTCAATGTTCCAATCCGCACCACCCTGGCATCTGACTGCTTTTTCGGACCAGCAGGCCTACTAGGACCCTCCCTTCTGCAGGCTGGTGTCATCTGAGGGAGGTACCAGGCTATGGCATGGAAGCCCCAATACACTTACTGGTCTAGTACACTGGCCAGTGCAGAATCACCCTCAATTTCACCTGTTTTGCTGCACTTTGCTTGCATTTGGTTTCCTTGGAAAGAAGGTCACTGGAAACTGGAGACTGATGGCACTTTCTAGTATAAAAGATTTAGTAGCACATACTTATGATTGGAACATGAATTGGAGGGCTCGGAGTATTAATATCCCGGCAGATCCTTCTTCCCTATTAGGTTTCTTGCCTTTCTTCCAAAGAGATGAAGGCAGAGAGCATTATTCTTTGTCCTCTGTTCTGTCCTTGAGACAATTTTTTGAGATAAATTAGGCTGAGAGGGAGTGACTGGCCCAAGTTGTCTAATGATTGTCATGCCTCTTAGTGGGGCTTTGAACCATGCACTTCAAGCCCCTGCACCCACCTCTTTTGGAGCTGTTTAACTAATGCACTCAAGCCTTCCCCATTCCAAACCCAGCAGATGCCATCCACATTATAAAAACATAAAAAAGCTGGCTTTTATACTCCACTTTTCTCACTCATTTAAGGGGACTCAAAGAGGCTGCCAGGTCTTCTGTTCTTCTGCCCACAACAGATACCCAGTGAGGTAAGTGGGGCTGTGAGAGCTCAGTAGAGAGCTGTGACTAGCCCAAGGTCACCCAGCTGGCTTCATGGAGGAAGAAGAAGTGTTGGCTTTTCGACCCCGCTTTTCTCACCCATTTAAGGGGACTCAAAGCTTCTGACAATGCTTTCTGTTCTTCTGCCCACAACAGACACACAGTGACGTAGGTGGGACTGTGAGAGCTCAGAGGAGAGCTGTGACTAGCCCAAGGTCACCCAGCTGGCTTCATAGAGGAAGAAGAGTTGGATTTTCTACCCTGCTTTTCTCATCCATTTCTATTCTTCTCCCAACAGAACATCCTGTGAGGTAGATGGGGCTGTGAGAGCTCAGAAGAGAGCTGTGACTAGCCTAAGGTCACCCAGCTGGCTTCATGGAGGAGTGCGGAATCAAACCTTTTATTCCCAGATAAGAGTCCAGCTCCTTAACCACTAGACCAAACTGGATGAATGTCCGGTGCCGCCATCTTCTCCGTGGCATAATGTGCCACACGTGCTCAATTGTGTTTCCAGTCATCTCAGTTGCCAGCAGGTAAATGCTCTCTCCAGTGGCTGGGAAAGGTAAGGAACTGGACAGGTGTGGTGCACCGTTTCATGCAACATGGCTAGTATCCACTGGGTTAGCTTCTAGGTTAGCAGGAGGTGTTTCACATGTAAATTGGCCTTATGTCTTCTTCTCGCCCGTTAGTTCCTACAGAAGTCAGGTCGGTTCTACAAAGTTCAAGGTTGTTTTCGTATTTAAAAAGCTGGTGCTCCTTCTTAGGCAGTTTCAGTCTGTTGCTGAGCCCATATCTTCCAGCAAACTGATAGAGAGGATATCTGGGCTGCCACCACTGTCCACGGCTTGGCTGGGAGAGTAAGGGTGCCACAAGGAGCCAGCAGAGGAGGAGGAGATGATGCTGGTACATTTTTACTTCTGTTCTGAGCTATGGTGGTGAAGGAAGAAAGACTGAGTGCCCACTCTTGGTGGCATTAGGCAAGGTGGGATGTGCTGTGGTTCTATGGAAGCTTTGGGCTGGAACACTGACACTACTTCTGGGATCATTCCATGGGTTCATCTACACACTCCAAAAAGGTCCTCAAAAGCGGCATAGGGGTTTAGCTTCCATGCCCTAAGCAAGCCATTTGGCGCTGATTGGGCTCCCGTGGGACTGGGTGCAGGACCAAGATCGAATCTCGGCCATCCCCATGCCATTCCTGGTAACGTGGGCTGGGGGTGGGCTCCATCCCCATGCAAACCGCACTGGGATCATGATTTTACTCCCTTTCCCAGGGAAGCCACTTGGGGTCTGTTGCTGAGCCCATGGGGTTCACGATCCCAGCTGATAGACATGTTTCAGGGGATCACGGTCCTGGGAGAGGCGTTTCGTTTGCATCCTGTTTGCATCCTGTATTATAAGTGCAAATAGACCCGATATTTGGATGCGATATACAATGACGAATTCATTCAAATTATTCAAAAATCTGTGTCAGATTTTCAAAAATCCAGATTCAATCTGGATTCGAAAATTTGAATTTTTGAAAATCCCATTCGAATTGGAATGTTGATATTTGTCGAACTCGAATGGGATTTTCGGATTTTTGAATATCTGTACACATCCCTACTCCCTCTCTTGCAAAAGAAAAAAGACAAAAAAAGACAGAAATAGGCCGAAATGAGCCAAAAATTATGCTGGAAGAAGGATGAGTGCTGTCAGATAGAGAGAACAGGGGGAAATTTACTCTTCTCTTAGAATTTCTAGCTTTTGACCTAAGTTTTATTTCCTCCCTGTTGAAGCTTGAATAATGAAATCATGAATGAAATTATTTGTTTTTCCTTTCCAGTATTGCATATAAATATGCACACTGGAATTTCTTCAGCTTTTATGGTTTTGAGGAGGAAAACGGGTTTCTGGGATGTAGGCTCCTTGTCTAGTGAATCCAGGGTTAGTGACCTCTGATATGAGATATCGGCAAAGGGTCCCAGACGTGTTATTTTACACAGACAATAGCAACTGAGTCCCTCTCCCAGCCTCGTACGGAGATATCAGAGGAGTGGGAGTTAACCTACCCTCTCCCTGTATTTTCCATTTTAATATCTATTACTAAAAGCTCCTATTTCTCAAGATGTCCACCATAAAAATTATTAGAACAAATAATGGGGTAATATTAAATCATATGGCATAACTTTAATAACTGGCTTTCATTTCCTTTTCTTTCTTTTCTTTCTTTTTTTGCTATTAGATTTTGGAATAAATTAAAGAGGGTTTTTCACGCTTAGTGTTCTCAAGTGAGAATGCTCGTGCGTGTCACACTAAGCTTCACACACCTGGAGGCTTGCCTGTGTCCTGATGTGTGTCTTATTGCCGCCAGTTTGTCTTTGAAGCCTGGCACAGTCATGTTTGTGGTCACTGAGGTGCCAGCACACTTGTGCGGTGCCACAGATGACCCCTAGCACCGGAAATGGTGCGAATGGTTAGGGCTGGGATGCATGTGGTGCACAATTTCCTGTACCACTACTAGTAGACAATAGGGTAATATCTGGTAAGGTGGGAGGCATTTCTGGGTTGTAAGCACCTCCTGCAAGTGCAGATGCTCCTTACCAAATGTGTTACCTGTCATGTACTACGGGGCCAAGTGTGGTTGGCCTCACTATTACCGGAAGACTCAACATTCTACTGGTGGTCTATGCAGAAGGCATCCCTCCATGTTGGGGGCTACTGGGGGATCCATTTCAATGGTGCACCAAAGTGTGCTGCCAAAATGAATCTCTTCAGGGCTCTGAGGCCAGGAATCTTTGCTCCCAGGCCTTCAGAGCACTTAAGCTTAAGCCAAAGCCTTAGCCTTAGCCTTAGCCTTAAGCCTAAGCCTTAAGCCTAAGCCTAAGCCTAAGCCTTAGCCTTAGCCTTAGCCTTAGCCCTAAGGCCTAAGCCTTAAACCCTAAAGCCCAAAGCCCAAAGCCCAAACCCTAACCCTAGCATGCAGGCAGGCAGCCAGCTCTTATTCTGAGATATAGTCCAGAATCAGCCTGTGCGGAAAGAGCCATATCCTCAAGAAGAGCTACAGCTATGGAGAAGTAACAGAGAAGGCAGAAGTGCAGGTAGGGAAGGGTTAAGTTGCCTTCCTGCTCCCTGCTCCCTCCATCTGCATGGCATCTTTTTCCTATCTTCTTCTCACCTGCAGAACAAGGATGGAGATTTTCCTCGCTGGAAGGTTCCTTCTACCCTGTTGGGCGGTGAGCCCATGAATTACAGAGGTGAGAGAACATTTGCATTCACCCCCTTGTTTAGGAGGGTGCACAGATTTTTGCACTGCGGAGAAGAAGAAAAATGGAGCACGCTGACATCAGTGTCACCATCTAGTGAGCCAGGCCTCCTGAGGCCATCTGCACTGCCTGGCGGAGACGTTCAGAGTTCAAGCTGCCATCACTCCGAGAACAGCCTCTTTCTCAGGGTGGCTGAGGTGGGGTGCGGGTAAAGGGTGGCAGGAAACATTTGCCATTGTTAGCATGGGGGAAGGGTCCATCATCGGGGAGAGGGTCGGCTCGACAGCTTCAAAGCGTCCCGCGACTCTCGTCAGTTCCAATTGCTTGTTGATCTGCCAAGAACAGCAGAGGTTCTGTTGTGCCCCTTCAGCTCCAGACAGCTTTTAAGTTGTAGCTGGGTTTCCTTGCTCGGGAGCTCAGGTTACCTCCTCCCCATCCAGGCATTCCTATTCCCACCACCCCCCTCCCACCCGGTTTGCCCCACTGGCTTTTTCCGATTGGCTGCAATTTCCATGATTGCAAAGGAGCACCGAAAGGCATCAGCTTCCCGTCCAGCGTCTTAGAGGAATGTCCCAATCAGTAGTGGGATTCCCCAAGAGGCCGCGCCATTCTAAATGGTTGTCATTCAAAACCTGCAGGGTGGACCTTGCTTTGGTTCTGCAGTTCCAAGGCTCTGGATGGTGGAAGATTTTTTTGATCAAGCAGGGTTTTTTTTTAACCTTATTCCATTTAGCAGCTTGCTTTCTTATTCGGCTCAGAAATGCTGGGCCAAAGTTTCAGTGTGCCTGCTGAGTCTGCTTGAAGAAAGTTGCTGTCCTTTTGCGGCTGCATATTTAGCTCTGCTCCTTTAGGGATGGGCACAAATATTTGTCACATTTGAAATTTGGCCGAATTTGGCTGAGTTTGGACATTTGAATTCAAATCGAATGTTGGCACATTCAAAGACTGACATTCAAATTCAAGTTGAATTTTTTGATACATTCGTATGAAGCTTTGTATGGGATTCGTATATTTGTATAGGGGATTCATGTGCTATTCATATGCATTTGTATGGGATCTTATAGAAGCCACAGTATAGCTCTGCCACCAAAATTCAAGGGCCCTGGGAAACAGAGGGGAGCATGTGCGAGGCTGCCGGACTCGGGGTAGCGGCTCGAAAGCCGCTACGATGGTCAATCTGTAATCCCTGCTCTATGAAGTCCACCACGTCTTTAATGGTGGACTCAGTCAGCTGGAGATGGCAAATGATTAGGCTGGGGGCAGGGTGCAGGCAGAAAGACAAAGACTTTAATTTTCCTGGGCTTAAATACAGCAGTCAATAGGGGTATGGAGGAATGGACAATCCAGGGAGGTGATTGGTGGAGCTGGGTCAGTCAGGCAGGTCAGAGGTCCTTGGCGCCGTCACATTCTGTGGTCAGAGGCGGGGAAAATCCTCAAACAGGAAGAGAAGGGAAATTGTCTTTTAGAAACATGTGCTCGGACTCCATAATGCCCAAAGGCCGCCGCATGGAGTAGAAAGAATTCAGCACCCTGGTGGTGCTGAGTGTGTACTGCAAGTCTATGGAAACGGGGGGGAAATCTTATTCCTTTTACTCTTGAGGTTATGAACTGGAAGGGAAGCTAGGGGAAAACAGCCGCAAGGAGATTACTACAGGATCTGTTTGCCATTCGTATGCATTCGTATATAGGATCTGTACGCTATTTGTATCAGATTCCTATGGGATTGAACATTCTTACTGAAGACAAATCCTACCAGGTTTGAAAGGGATCTATTCAAATGAATAAAAATTTTCTTGCATTCGATTTGATACAAATCAAATACAAAAAGTAAACATTTGTGCACATCCCTAGAATTTTTATTAGGTTATGGACAAGAGGCGATGCCCACCTATGGCCATAGTCCAGGTGAGAAGGCACAAACTGAAACATTATCCAGACATGACAGAATCAAGGATGTCCACGAATATTTGTAACATTCAAAATTCGTATGAATTCATACAAATTTGGACATTTGTATTTGAATCGAATGTTGGGACATTTGAAGATTGACTTTTGAATTCAGATTGGAACATTCTTTGGAACATTCGTACAAAGCTTTGTTGCATTCATGAACCTGGGGAGGTGGGGGATCTGCTGCAGGAGTCACATCTGCAATGGATCCAGAGTGGATTCAAAGTGATTGAGATCAGATTCAAAGTGGATTCAGGGCAGATCTGATGCTTTCAGAGCAGGTTCATAAGGGATTCGTAGGGGATAGGATGGAGATTCGAATGAGATTCGTATTGCACATTTGGATTGAACATTCATATCAAATCCAATACTACTGCATTGGAGTGGGATCTAGTCAAATGAATATCGTCCAAATCACGGATGTTACATCCCTACACAAAATCACTCATATCCCTGGGGTACATTCCAGCTAAAGAACTAAGATTATAGTCTGCAACTATTCTTTGCTCCAGCACTGTCCCTGGAATACCAAGAGATTTAGCCTCAGCTGTATGTAGGCTTTCACAGCCGGATTCAATCTATAAGAAACAAGATCTAGTAAGGCACCACTTACCCTTGACTTGGACCTCTGAAGATGGATATCCTAGCTATATCCAAAAGCTTAGGTTCTCAGAAGGAGAAACCTGGAACACAGTATAACAGCCCCCAAACTGCTACAAATGAGATTTAGGGTGTTTCCACACATGCCCTTAAACACCTACTAAGGACACATGTGGGAAACTGTGTCCGCACAGCGGCACCCATTAAAGACGGAATAGGTAGACCGCGTCCGCACAGCGGTACCTCTTAGAGACAGATAGGGGCGGCCGCCCCATCTGTCTCTAATGTGTGCTTACTGGGTGTTAAAAAAACACCACATATAATGTGGCCTTAAAGGGTGTTTCACTGTGAAAACGCATCTGTTTAGGTGAAACTGTGCCTACCCGGGGCCCTCCCCCGGCCCGCCATGATTGGCTCCTTGGACTCTGCTGCGGATCGCCGCTTCTGGAGCCAGGGGGAGCTTCTCCAAACCCCTCCCTAGGCCCCCCCAGGGGAGAGCCTGAGCAATCCCCTCCTTACCTCTTTGGCGTCACCCCGATTCTGCCCGGGGAATCCCAGGAGGCTGTGCGCCTGCATGCTGCACGCCTCCTGACTGGTCAGGGCTGCTTCTGGCAGCTCCTACCATCAGGAGGCTCTCTGCGCAGGCGTGCCAACTGGATACAGATCTACCTCTGTAAATCTAGATCTACCCTGCTGGATGATCTGTTGGGACACTGCTGGTGCATCACCGTGAAAACTTGCATTTAACTTACACTGGGATTCCCTGCACTGACTTATGATGCTAGTGCATCTTGCCAGTGCACCTGCCCTTTGGCCTATCCCTGTGTTGGCATAATGTCACATGGAGAATGCAGAAAATTCACTGCACACCAGAATAAGAACCAAAGGGCCAGCACTTTTGCTCCAAAGCTGCGACAAGCAAGATAGCTGCTGTCTGATCTCCAGGGTAATGCCAACTTCTTAAAAGAGTCAACATGTTCTCGTGCCAAGTCCCTCAGTGGCACGAAATGCCTTTCACCATGTAGACTTGAGATCCAGCTGCAACTGTACCTGGCTGAAGATAGCTTTGCTTCAGTGCTCTCTTTATTCTGCCTACGTTACTATAATCTCGCCAGTGGGAGTTGCCTTTGGAAATGGCTTAGAAATTGGATCTAGCACAGACTGTTAATAAGGATACACATACAGAAACAAATGATAGTCCTTGTCTGCTCCCACTGACTGTCGTCACTTTCTTCAGCTCAGTTCAAAGACCCGGCGCTGATCTCCAAAGCCCTCCACAGCTTGGGAAACAAGAATCATGTCTGATCCTGACCATCTGGCATGAACACTTCAGTCAACATCAGATGCCATTCTCTGTATCTCCCTAGTAACTGAGGCTCAAAAGGTAGTGAGTGAGGGTTAGGCCTTTTCAGTGGTGGCTCTCTGGGTATGCACAAACACAGCCTAGGAAGTTCATGTAGCATCAGTTGTAACATCTTACAGGTGGAGATGTGCTGGGGTGTTTTTCCACCGCAGCCCTTAGATCCGGATCTAAGAAGATCCGGATCTAAGGAATGGGTACATTCCTTAATCTGGATCCGGATTAAGGGAAGCACCCAATGTGTTTCCACGGGAGGTGTAGCACCCATTAGCAATGGGTGCGAACACCCCTGCTGTGGAAACAGCTTTGCACCCATGTGGGGAATCCGGATCAACCCCCAGGGGGTCGGTCCATTATCCCAGGTGTTTTGTGGGGCGGGGGGTGTAGTCTTCGAAGCCACTTCGAAGTCATTTCGAAGTCTGTGCAAAATAGCTCCAGAGTGCCTTTGAAGTCTGTGCTGATCTTCAGAGTGAACTTTGAAATGACTTCGGAGTCACTTCGGAGTCAATTCGAAGTCAGTCTGAAGTTCACTCCGAAGATCAGTACAGATTTCAAAGGCACTCCAGAGCTATTTTGAACAGACTTCGAAATGACTTGGAAATGACTTCAAAGTGGCTTCGAAGTGGCTTCAAAGTGACTTCGGAGCCTAGGTTTAGGGGGGCCCCAATGGGTGCATCCCCTCCCTCTAGCCTCCTTTGGACCCCATTGCCTGTTTCCAGTGGAAACAGGCTCCCTTTAATCCGGATTTTCTGGCAGAAGACCCCATTGTAGACTCCATTAATGGGGTCTACAGAAAATCCGGATTAAAGCCCAAAATGTACGCATTAGGTCCGGATTTCCCCCATGGCAGTGGAAACAATCAGGTCCCAAATGGGTGCCGTGGTGGAAATGGGATCATCCGGCTCACACCCAAATGGGTCCTAAATGGGTGCAAAAATGGGTACTTTTTGACAGTGGAAAAACACCCCTGAACTGATCCATGTTTGAACTGGCTTGAATTGAACTGGTTGGTTTAATCTCTAACCCAAACCACTGATTCAAACTCCGAGCCAGGGGAGGTGGTTAAAACTAATCAAACCATTGATTCTATTCAAACTGATCTATATTTTAAAGAGGGTTTTTAGAAGCTATTTTTAATGTGTGTTTTTAAAGTTTCAAGTGTTGTAAAATGCAGATCCAATCGAGTTGACTCTGTTTTACCCCAGCTGAGTTCAAATTGAACACCATGGCCCTGGTCACACAAGTAGTTTAGGATGACCTCAGATTGTCTTCAGGTCATGTTACTCACATTATTTTAATTTAATTCATTTTCCAAGCCGGCCTACCGCTGTTAGATCATCTTAACTGTAATCCTCACGTACACAGAACTGACCAGAATTCAGCCCATCCTGGTATCTCAGAATGTCTTCACTTCCTCAACTGTAAGCGGAAGGACAGGCTAAAGGAGGCTGAACCATGCTGCAGTGGGTGGGTCTAGTCTTTCCTATGGGTATGCATGAATTTTGGGGGGCATTCAAATTCAAGTCAAATTGAATATCCAAAAATTCAATTCGATTCGAATGTTAAAAATCCGAATTTCCAAAAATCCAATTCGATGTGGATCCGCATTATTTGAATTCATAAATTTGAAAATCCATTTAGTATTTAAAGATACGAATGTCGACAACATTTGTATCCATTATAGGAATCTGTGTGCATTCCATATGCATCCCGTTTTATCCTATACATCCGGTTTTATCCCGCATTATAAGCACAAATACGCATAATTTTCACACAAATTTGAATGCGATAGATACGAATCTATACATTCAATCACCAGAATATCCGTATCGGATTTTTGGATATCCAAAAATGCATTTGAATGTTTAGATTCTAATATCGTTAAATCCGATTTGAATTCAAATGTTGATATTCGTCGGATTTGAATCGGATTTTTTTAATTTTTGAGTATTTGTGCACATCCCTAGTCTTTCTTTTGGCCATTTGGCATGCACAGAGTTCATGAGGCACCTCCCCTCTTGTCAGTTTTTGGGTATGATTCCTCTAGCTAGTGTTTTTATGCAAATTTATTATCATTTTTTTTAAAAATGAATCACACAGAGAAGAAAAGCACATAAAAAAGGAAGGGGGTGTGGAGGTAGGGGAGCAGGCTTAAAAAAAGCACCACAAACACACACCCTCACCTCCCTTGAGTGAGACAACAGCATCCAATCAGAAAGGAGGTAGATGTGATGCAGCAAAGCAACTTGGAATTGGTCCCACTACTGAATGGGCAACCATGAGTGCAAATTCTTGAAGACTTCCTTAATGTACATCTGGCCAGAAACTCTGGGCAGTAGTGAAATTGCTGCTTTTCCTGCATTCTGGTCAGTTCCAGCTCATATCGCCTCATGCAGTGTCTAGCCTTGAGGTTATCAGAGCATGGATCACATGGCCAAGTTGTTCCTATCCAGGAAGGACTGGAGGCATTTTCGCACTAAGGCGAAGACGCCTCGGAACGCTTCCCCCCAGACGGGTTGAGAACACTTTCCCATTCGCACAAGGGCAGGTAAGGAACGCTTTGAGAGCAGTTCTCTTACCTGCCAGTGCAAACAGGAAAGTGTTCTCAACCTGTCTGGGGGGAAGACCCTCCCCCGGGCTGCTCCGATTGGCTTGAATGGACCCAGTGCGGGCAGCCGGCTGCCTTCTGTTCCTGGGTTCCTGCTCACTCCCGAACCCCAGATCCGGCTCCGTGGGTGGGCAGGAAGCCCAGCCAAAAGCCCCCAACCCATCCCCAGGGTTACACGCGCATGTGAATGGGGCTTACCTTCTCCTGCAGGCCCGATTCTGTGTAGAAAGGCTGGGCCGTTCTAAGCATGCTTGAGGGGGTGGCCCCTCATTGGCTGGGCACCCGCACATGCTCAGATGGGCAATAGAAGCCAGGCGGGTGCCCAGACAACAAGGGGACGCCCCCTCAAGCGTGCTCAGAACAGCCCGGCCTTTCTACACAGAATGGAGCCTGCAGGAGAAGGTAAGACCCTGGGGATGGGTTGGGGGCTTTTGGCTGGGCTTCCTGCCCACCCCCGGAGCCCGATCTGGTGTTCAGGAGTGAGCAGGAACCCAGGGACAGAAGGCAGCCGGCTGCCCACACTGGCTCCATAGGAGCCAATGGGAGCAGCCCGGGGGAGGGGCCGAGCTGTCACAGGGAGAGAGCATGCGAATGCTTTCTCTCTGGGACAGGTCGGAATGCGCAGAGACGGTTTCAGAGCACTTTTTAGTGCTCTGAAACTCGAACGCATGGAGGGCACGTTGGGACTCTTGTGGGCGGCCGGGAATGGATCCCGCCACCTGCAAGAGCGAATGCTGCGTCCCAATGTGTCCTCCATGCGTTCGAAAAAACCCTGTGCGAAAAGGCTCTGGATCTGGCAAACCAGTCAATGTGTGCACTCCTGACTAGTTCCACTCCCTGAGCCTCAATTGACGGCAATGAATCGAGAAGCACCACTAGATCATGGGCCTTTGCTTTCTGGGACAGACGGCCTTTAAGAGGGGACCTGATTGAAGTATATAAAATTATGCATGGTATAGAAAAGGTGGATAGAGAACATTTCCCTATCGCACAACACTAGAACTATGGGGCACTCTGTGAAGCTGATGGGTAGGAGAGTCAGATCCGACAAAGGGAAGTATTTCCTTACCCAGAGGGTCATCGGCTTATGGAATGTGCTGCCGGAAGAGGTGGTGACAGCTACCAGTCTAGATGGCTTTAAGGTAGGGTTAGACAAATTTATGGATGACAGATGTATCAATGGCTACTGAATGAGTGCCTAGGTGCATCGTTCAGGCTGGGGGGGGGGGGACCAGGGCGCTTCTAAGGCCATTTGCTGGGATTCTAGAGCAGGAATAGATTTGTCCTTGTCTCTGTTTGAGATGCTCATGAGGATTTGGTGGGCCACTGTGTATGACAGGATGCTGGACTAGTGTCAGGCAGGGCTAGCTGCCTGCCATAATATTTGAATGTAAGATCTCCTGCAACCTATGTGATTCTGCATATATGTATATAGTAGCTCCCTGTTGTTTTGGAAGTGACAGTTGACTCCCCCCCTCCCTGCTGGGGTCAAGTGATACATTTTGGCTCCAAGTTTAAACTGGGTTTTGAAAAATAGTTAGTGCTCATTGGTTGAAGGCCAAACCCCACCCAGCTATGAAACGTATAAGTATGCTGGGCTTTCTGTTCCAAGTTGCTCCCAACAAGAAATGCCTTATCGCTGAGCTGAAATAAATCACTGTTCATCTTTTTAAACAAAAGAGTCTCATGGTCTTTCTTTGCCAGCCTGACAACTAGATGAGCAGTGGCCTGATTCAGCAGGGCTTCTCTTGTGTTTTTAAATTACCCCATCCAGGATTGGGTGTCCCTCAACTTCATGGACTTGGGACCCCATAACACATAGTACCTCTGCTTTGTCTGAATTGAGAGGGTTATCTCTGTTTGCCCCCTGGTAATGCTGGTCCTACCTAGTGTTTTGAACTGTTCCCTGACCCAAACTGGTTTTTAGTGACCCAAAGCATCTCCATACTTTCACATGCAGAAATGCACAGCAAGTGTGGGTGTAATCTTCTTCCCTTTGGGAAATGTTTAGCAAAGGACCTGTCCTTTTGTGCATCACAGTTCCCTTTAGTCTTGAGACAGCATTTGCTCTGTGGGAGTCAGCATGAAGAGATAAATCATTCTGAGCAGCAGTGATTTAGGAGGACCCTTGGAGGACATGACTTCACCAGAGATTTATAGAGCCTGAGGACATAAAGGAACAGGCACAATCGTCTCATCTAACCTTATGCACCACGCTGGCTAGCTGGAATCTATTTCCACTCCAAATGCAATAATCCTGAATTGCCTTCATTCTCAGGGTTCAAGATTAGAGTTCCCTCCCTGTTCCAAGGCAAAATGTTTTATTATTATTTTTAGACCGCACCCGCTATAGCGAGACTGCTTATGCATTGCCAAAAGGAAGGCTGCAGAAGACCAGGTTCTTCCCCAATTTGCACATGCTAATTAATAGGTACAGAGAAGGAATGTGCACAGATATTCATAACATTCAAAATTCGTGTGAATTCTGCCAAATTAGGACATTCAAATTCGAATCGAATGTTAGCACATTCAAAGATTGGCATTTGAATTCGACCTTTGACATTTGAAATCCATTGTTGGTACAGCAGCCAGCCTAGATGTCTTTAAGGAAGGGCTAAACCCCACAGAGGCTTGCAATCTGCTGCAGTGGGTTGCGGGATGTGGGACCCCAGGAAACCATGGGGGTCCAGTCTACTAAAGGTTCCCACATCCCCCGGCCCATAGACAGCCATTCTCAAGCCCTGGGGTGGGTTCCTGCCAGCTGTACAGGACCCGATCTACCTGCCCCTAGGTGCTCCCACCCTACGGCGGGCAGGTCTGGGGGAGGTTTCCCCGCCCCTGTCTGGCCTTTCCCGGCCAGAACAGTTTGGGACGGTTTCCCTGTTCGCACATAGGTAGGTAGAACGCATGTAAACACGTTCTTCCCTGCCTATGTATGAATGGGGAAACGGTCCCAAACTGACTAAGCTGAAGTGCATTACAGCCGTTCCGGCTGTAATGCGAAAAGGCCTCTAATCAGCTAAGTGCAGAAAGGTCCCAGGATTTGAATCAGGGAGTGGCTGTAATTCAGTGGTAGAGCAAACTGCCTAGTAAGCAGAGGGATGGAAGTTCAATCCCCAGCCCCTCCCTGGAAGCAGGCAATTGCCAAACATCTCTGTATCACTGCCAAGAAGACTCCACGGAGTCTGGTAGTGGCTATAGTTCAGTGGTAGAACAAACTGCCTGGAAAGTTTTGATCCCCAGCCTCTTCCTGGAAGTAGGCAATGGCAAACCACTCCTGTGTTCCTGCCAAGAAAACTGCGTAGAGGTGCCCATGGAGTCAACCAAGAGTCTGACACAACTCAATGGTATGCTAAGAACAACATCAAAGGGTTGGAAACCCCACTTGACCAAGTAGGTTTCCTGGATGACTCCAGCCAAACCTATCTCAGGACCATTGTAAGGTATGCAATGAAGGGGGGGGGAGAATAATACATGACCCTTGATCTCTTGGAAAGGAGGGCTGTAAAGTTCATGAAACAGACAGGCAAACTTCAACAAATTTGCAGAGCTGGGTTCTTCTGTGCCGGAAACTCTGTTCCATTTTCCGTTCTGTTTTTTAACCCTCTTCTCCTCCTCCCGTTTCCTTATACACTCCCTTCTTCTGGGGTTACTCTTCCTTTAGGGTTTTACAACAAGGTGGTTTGAATACTTCTGCAAATCATGGGATCCCCCTGGGCCTGTGGATAAATTTCTCTTAGGCGTGTAGCCATTCCAGCTACCCAAAGATGGGCAGTCAGAGAGCTGAATCCACCTAGGCCATGTCTTTACGGCAACCTTATCTCGGATTCAAAACGTTTTCAATCCTCGGAGTCCGCACGGCAGTTTGGCTTAACACACTTTTCCTGTGTTAAACCACCCCAAAGCGTGGTGAATCTCAATCCTGATTTCAACAGGTCTCACTCCAGATCCTGCGCTTGAAACGTTTTACATTTTTTACTGTGTGGACAGTACCGTTTTAAGGGATGAGAATCCATGTTTAGGGTTTCCCTCTCCCAATAGCTTGCTTCCAAAGACAGTGATTTCAGTGTTAAAAATCCACTTAACAGGGATCGCTACACTGTAGCGATGGAACCACTTCAACCTGATAACAATGTTGCAATTTTGCGCAATTCTAGCTCTTTGGAGTTCTGACTTTAGAAAGGGAAAGGGATGAAAGCAGCCGAATGTGAATGTTTAAAGCAAAGGGGCTTTAGTAGCTGCTGCTGCTGTGTGCCCTGAGCAATGGGGAGAGAAGGGGAAAGAATCGCTGGCTGCTCGCTGCCATTTTTCCTCCATCCATGGAAGTGGCAGCCACCCAGCCACCCAGTTAGGCTCAGTGAAGGGTCCCTTATGGGTGGCGCGTCCATGCCAGGAGGAAGAGGGCAGGGCAGCCCCGAAAAGCAGCTTTTAAAAAGTAGCCACTTGAGTCCCCCCTTGAGTCACGTATGTCACGTACGATCCTCAGAACCTGGATCGAACGCGATTAAGTTAAAAGTAATGGGAACAGGCAAATTCGCATTTGCATCCGGTTCTATTATTTCGGTTTAGGGAAAGCGAAATAAGCTTGCTCTGGGGATTCGCTCCATTTGTGTGCATGATAGGATATGAGGCCGTCCTCTTCAGATTGAAGGCATAACGTCTCACAGTGCATCTGCAGGGATTCCAGGCAAGGAGAGGATGTTGAATAAATTTCCCAAAGTGTCTGGAAGGAAGGATCCGTTACAGTGCCTCCCTGCCATAGACAGACACGTCTGTGGCTGGTGTACCAGAGGAAAGAAGAAGGCCAGCTGGTGACTGGCACTGTACATCTTAAAATAATTGCATCTTCCCAAGGACAGGGAAAGCAAAGATCTCCTTTAGCTTTACCTCTGCACTTGACGGTGTCAGAGCCATGGCGTCCCCAAGGTGGGGTGGGGGTGGGGGCCGGGGAGGCTGAAATTAATTGTTTAAAAGCCACCAGCCTTTCCCAGCAGCAGCGAGCAAATGGAACCTCACAAAAGCAGCACTGTTCCGTTTTATTGGATTGAAAACAGATGCCAGTCGGTTGCAAATTGAGCTCCCAGTGCTGTCAGGCGATGGGGTGGGAGCTGCAGGTGGGGACGGGGATGGGAGGCCGGGCAGCCGGGGAGGAAAGAGGGAGAGAGAGAGAGAGAGAGAACATGTCAACACACAACAGACTGGACTCTGGTGGGAATTCTGCAGATCACTGGCTTTCTGGCAGAGGCTACTGGAGTTGCCCTAAGCCCTAGCAAGCCCTATAGCCTTTTCTTCTTTTCGCGGCTTCACCCCATATCCTCTTAAATGGCCTTCTAAGGAAGGCTTCAATCTGAACTTGGGCCCTTCTTGTCCTACATGACGTTTGTTTGTTTGTTTGTTTGTTTGTTTGTTTGTTCCTTCCTTCCTTCCTTCCTTCCTTCCTTCCTTCCTTCCTTCCTTCCTTCCTAAGAACATAAGAGAAGCTCTGCTGGATCAGGCCACAGCCCGTCTAGTCCAGCATCCCATCGCATACAGTGGCCCACCAAATGCTCATGGGCATCTCAAGCAGAGACAAGGACAAACCTTTTCCTGTTCTCAAATCCCAGCAAATGGCCTTAGAAGCGCCCCGGTTCCCCCCTCCCCAGCCTGAAAGATGCACCTAGGCATTCATCCTAGTAGCCATTGGTACATCTGTCATCCATAAATTTGTCTAACCCTACCTTAAAGCCATCTAGACTGGTAGCTGTCACCACCTCTTCCGGCAGCAAATTCCATAAGCCAATGACCCTCTGGGTGAAGAAATACTTCGCCTTCCTTCCTTCCTTCCTTCCTTCCTTCCTTCCTTCCTTCCTTCCTTCCTTCCTTCCTTCCTTCCTTCCTTCATTCATTCATTCATTCATTCATTCATTCATTCTACACAAGAACTCAAAAGGATCTAGAACCCTGAATTCTTTTCTCTATCACACAACACTAGAACTAGGGCCCCCTCTATGAAGATGATGGGTAGGACAGTCAGATCAGACAGGGGGAAGTATTTCTTCATCCAGAGGGTCATTGGTCCATGGAATTTGCTGTCGGAAGATCTTCTTATGTTCTTATGTATGATCCTATGTATGTTCAGTGCCTTAGGGACTTTGAAGATTTTAAAATACTGACATCTTGCTGGTCTCCTGCCGGGACCACTGCTGGCATATGCCACTGGAAGTCTGGATTTAAGTAAGCTTAAAAGCTTCCACATATTTTGGGCTGGCACCTTGGAAGTTGGTGTTGGCACAAAGAGAACAAAAGAGAGCAGCAAGTTTGAATGACCCAGTTCTGTGCCTCTATTTACTCCATTGCATGGAAATGCCAGCCCCCGCTTTTTTTAAAGAGCCAGCATCCCCATGCAGTCTGGAGGCATCATTAGGTACAGTGGCATGCTTTTTAAAATTTGTATTTACTTTCATTTTTAAATTTTATAATGAGAAATTTTAATGACTCCCAGCAAATGCTTCTCTCCTCTTCTGACACTACATTTTTGTTGCACAAGAAGCCCCTTAATGAAGGAACGGTGCATACATGTCTTTGTGCATGTATGCACCTCCTCATAAAAGTTTATTATTGTTGTTGTTGTTTATTTTATAACACAACCTTAAAACTTCAGATTATTGAGAATCATAAGTACGTTTATATCGCATCATTCAGTTGTTAACCATAAATCACTTCCTATGCCCTTCTGGGTCTTCTTTTAGTATCTCCTTTTTGGTGCTGCTTATCATTAGCTTTTCCTTCTTTCTACTGTCCATCAAACCCAGAACTTACCATTCCTACTTCTTCCAGATAATCGATGAAGAGTCTCCAGTCTTTTGCATTCTTATCTATTGTCCTGTTCTTTGAAGAGTTTGCTAATTTGTCCATCTCTGCTAATTTGGCCACTGAAGGAAGACCACGTGGAACAGTTTTACGCGCTCGCTCGGCTTGGCATGATGTTTCAAGAAATGGACAAAAAATAGAACCGTCACCTTTGAAAAGGCTGCATCCTCTGTTTTAATTTATCCAGGCTCAGCTGCCTTCAGTCTGCACCTGACAGGGGTTGATGGGAATTGTTGCCCAAAACAACTCCAGGGTGTTGACATGGAGAAGGCTGGACTTGATGGAGGATGGGTTTAACTTGGTATCTGTGAGGGGTACCTGGTGGATTGGGCCCCTGAGGTTGAGCAGGCAGGAGATGACAGAGATTTTTATTACTCAGAGGGATTCAGAGAGTCAGTTTTGGTGGACCAGAGGGAGGTTTTTGAGTTTGGCCTCACTTGCACGTCCCTTTTGGATCTATTCAACATTAAGGCCCTTTTCTTTGTTGCATCTGCAATTCTGGATGACAACATTAGCAAACAAAAAAGGGGAGATTCCTCAGAGATAGGAGCAGCAGATAGGGACGTGCACGAATATTTGTAACATTCATTATTTGGATGATCAATTCAGACATTTATACACAAATCAAAAGTTACAATATTAGTATACTACCATTAGTACAAATATGAATGTTTCCGCACATTTGTACGATTAGTTCGCATATTCTTTAAATTGGGAGTGTGGAAGAACGGAACGCCGGTCACATCCACAGTGGATCCAGATTGCATTCCACATGGATCAAAAGTGGATTAAAAGTGGATTCAGGTCAGATTTGACATTTTCACAGCGCAGATATGTTATCAGATATATTGGATGTGTTCATATCAGATACGTATTCATTTATATTGGATACTTTTCAAGTACGCATTCATTCAGTTTGGGCTAGCTGTTAGGGAGCTGGACTCTTATCTGGGAATACCGGGTTTGATTCCGCCCTCCTTCATGAAGCCAGCTGGGTGACCTTGGGCTAGTCACAGCTCTCTTCTGAGCTCTCAGAGGGTGTTCTGTTGTGGGAAGAAGACCAGAAAGCTTTGTCAGCTGCTTTGAGTCCCTTTAAATGGGTGAGAAAAGCGGGGTAGAAAAGCCAACTCTTCTTCTTCTTCTTCTTCATTCGTATTCGATAAGTATAGAATACATATGAATGGATTCATATCAAATAGAATTTTACCACATTCGAATGCGATCACTTCATTCTAATATGGGTTTTCAAACATTAGATTCATTACAAACTGAATGTCAAAGTGCATTTGTGCTCACCCCTAGGAGCAGGGAAGGAGGGAGGTGTGACATTTTTGACAGTCAGAAGGAGGCAATGGTGCTAACCTAATGGCCTTGCACAACACACTAGTAGATTTCTGTATTGGTTTATTTATGTCCTGCCCTATATCACATGGTCTTAGGCTAAGTTGTAACAGAGGAGACTCATGTCTGGCCTTCGGGCTTCCTGTAGGCCTATGGGTAATCACTGCTAGATGGGATGGGTCTTTGGTTGGATCCACTTGCCACCCAGGGATCCAGAGATAGCTTGAGGACTGAGATGAAAAGCCAGAAAGGGGAAAGGATGGAATTCTGTTGGCTGATTGGCCAAATTAGAGCTTCATCCTGATTGGTCTAATGGCTCCCTTGTCCTGGGACCTAATCTGTCTCAGAGAGATCTGAGATCACGGTCTTGAAGTGGCACGTCTGCTTGCCGCTTGTCAAACTGGGCCTCTCCGTCTGCTTCAGGACACCCGAGAAGCATGACATGCATAAAGTCTAGGCAGGAACCTCGGCTGTGCCAAAGAAAGGAGACCCTGAACAGCCATTTGGAGCAAGGTGGCTGCTCAAAATGTCGGAAGCACGTTGGCGGAGCAACCCTAGGAGACCGTTGACATACAACTGCTGCTTATCAGCTCCATTCTACCTCATAAAACCACCGAGCAGAGTTTCCTGAAATTTACTGACTTGTTCTTCACACCCTCGGAATATATCCCTTAAAACTGTTGGAATGAGTGCTGATGTCAGCAACTGAGACCTCTTGCCGCTAATGAGACGCCGGCAGAAGGAGAAATTCATGAGTGACACTGACAAGCAAAGCCAAGGGAACTCGACAGTAAGGAAGCCATGCACCTGTGGGTAAGCAGATCCTGAGTAAAGGCGCACAACTTTACTCCTAGTATTTGCACACTCCAGTCAAAGCATCAGCTACACAGAGTAGGGGGAAAGGGCCTCTCGATGTTTCCCATCGAGACAACTCCAACCTTTTTTGCAGTCTTGGAACAAGGGACGTGCACAAATATTCGTAGGCATTCGAAATCTGATAGAACGTGTCAAATTTTGACATTCAAACTCGAATAGAATGTCCCAAAATTCAAATGTAAACATCCGAATCGAATTTCAAACTTCGGATCCTTTCGTTTGATTATTCAGACATTTGTATGTGTACGGGTTTGTACACGATGCGTACTTGAAGATCCGCATATTTCCCGCACCCGTAAACATTTGTACTGATCCGTACTAGATGACAATGGGTTGCATACAGGATAACTACAGGATGCATATGGACATGTATGGATGCATACGGATGTGGGGAAGATGCGTATGTGCACATATGAATGTTGTCAACATTCAGATGTGCAGATTCAAATCAAAAATTTGAATGAACAGATTCAAATTTGGTAAATATGAATCAAACCTTGTTAAATTCGAATTTAAAAGATTTGAATTGAATCAGATTTTTGGATATTCGATTCGATTTGAATAGAATGTAAAAAACAACAACCATCTGTAGTGCACATTCCTAGTTGGAACTGCGAGGTATCTTACATGCCAGTTTGGCCTAGTGGTTAGGGAGCTGGACTCTTATCTGGGAATACTGGGTTTGATACCTCCCTCCCCCATGAAGCCAGCTGGGTGGCCTTGGGCTAGTCACAGCTCTCTTCTGAGCTCTCACTGCCCCACCTACCTTACAGGCTGTCTGTTGCGGGGAGAAGAATAGAAAAGCCAACTCTTCTTCTTTGTTAACCTAAGGGTGTTTTCCCACTGTCACTAAAAGTACCCATTAAGTACCCATAAATGGGTACGTAATGGCATTTTTGTACCCATTAATGGGTACTTAATGGGTACTTCTAGTTAAAGTGGAAAAACACCCTAAATTAGAATCTTCAAAGTTATGAAAGTGAGTTTTTTTTCCCCAAGACCCTTAGGATGTTGATAGCTGGGAACTTTGAATGACCTGCACCCAGCAAGAAACAATAAGATAAATTCATGGAGGACAAGTGTACCAATGGCTACTAGAATGGATGCCTAGGTACTCCCTCCATCTTGGAAAGATAGGCAGGATGCCTCTAAGGGCCATTTGCTGGGATTCGAGAGCAGGTAAATCCTTTCATTTTCTTCTGGTGATGCCCAGAAGCAATTAAATGGCCACTGTGTAGGGCAGGATGCTGGACTAGATGGGCTGTGGCCTGATCCAGCAGAGCTCCTCTTAGGTTCTTATGATGTGGATCAGGGAGGCCCTGACTGAGATCACTAGTAGTCCTGGAATAACACCCCCAGAGAAGTCCGCCTAGTGCCATCGTCATAGGCCTTTTGATGTTTGATGGATTTGAATTGGATGGTGGGTTTGAATCTGCTTTTGTGCTGCTGTTTTTAATTTTACTACCTACTTTTTTTTTACCTGCTTCAGTATAGTTTAATCTATGCTTTTAATGCTTTTTGTTTGGTACAGCCACCAAAACCCAGTTAAGTAATTAAGTAAGTCAACACTGTATATTTCTGTTTTCCTTCGCCTCCTGTGTATTTTGCTGTCCCTTCGCTCAGAGCTGGGGCAAGTTCCCCTTTCCCCACCAAACCATGAAAAGGGAAAGGGAAATATTTGGCAGTGACACAAAGATTATATCTCTCAAAGTAGAGCACTTCACAAGTCTACGTCTGGTTTTTCCTTCTCCGTATAGATGCCAATATTTTCCACGGGGTCCTTCCTCAGCCAGCACTTGGTGTGACCTCCCCCCCCATGTATCTTTGGGTTGTCACAACTGAACCAAAACACCTTTGAGCTCTACCTGCAGACATGTGTTAAATCAAGCCGTCAGTTCCTCAGAGAAGTCCCACCGTAAATAAATAAAACTGCCAATCTTCAAGTGCCTCTTCAAACTCTTTTTTCATATCCCTTCTTCAAATAATCTGAGTGTTTTTTTCCTGTGATCCTGTGATCACAGGTGTTTCCACGCTGTTCTCTGAAACCTCCTGACAACATTTCCATACCGACTAAGCATTAGATTAGCATAAGAAAGGGGTATATTTTCACCACCCCATCAGCTTTGAAGAAATTTGTCTGATCATACATATTTTTGGTTCCTCAGTCCTGACATTTGATTTCTGCAGCTGAGGGCTCCTGCAATTTGATGTGTAACAATCATGGGGAGCCACTATTTTGCTGGATAATTTACCCTCAAACTGTCTATAGCAGGCGCCAAAGCAACGGTCTGATGATGAATACATCACTCTGTGCTTAAAGAGAAGGAAAGTTCCACCTGCTCAGATGCAGGTATAACTGGCATCTATTCCTCCTCCCATGCAACAATTTTGAGGTCAAGAGCACAGATCCACAGTTTTAGTGTCTACTAGGGATGTGCATGAATGACCTTTTTTGCATTTATGTCAAACTGAATGTAAGAAAATTCATATTTGTTCGAATAGATCCCATTTCCATTTTTTTCATTTTTCCATTTCCATTTTTATTTATATACCACCTTTCCAAAAGAAAATTTTGCCCAAGGCGGTTTACAACAAATGGGAAAAAAAAATACAATACAAATACAATCATTCTATTCGATATGAATGTATTCGTATGAATATGCGATACAAATGCATACTGCATATGTATCCCATATGTATCCCATAACATATCTGCTCTGAAAGTATCAGACCTGCCCTGAATCTACTCTGAATCCACTCTCAAACCATGTTGAGTTCACTCTGGATCTGTTGCAGGTGTGACTGGCGCAACTGTTTTCCCACCTCCCCGTTTCACATATGTTCCAAAACTTCATGTGCACGAATGCCGTAACATTCAGTTCCTGTGCAAATGTCCTAATTCATCCGTATAACAAATGTAATGAATATTCATGCACATCCCTAGTGTATACCAAAGCGACTTCAGGCAGCAATCTAACCTTTAGATTGCTGCCTACAGATGGTAAGACGAAACTGTGGGATTTTGTTGGGATCCCACAGCTGCCTCTCACCACCACTGCAAGATGGCAGAGAAACATTGCAGGGCTAACACAGCCACTTACCTTGTTTGGCATTTGTGATGACCACGGGGTAAGGTAAGTTAGGCGTAGTTAGTTATAAGCATAGATTGTCATTTGATGTTTAGGGGCGTGGCTTACTGATTTCCTGAGGGTGGGATAAGCTAGCCCAGCGTCAGAACCAATCAGAATTGGATGTCAGAGTATAAAAGGACATGAAATGTGATCTAAGGGTTCTTTGCCTGGGGTAACTCACATTGGGGTGTGAGGGGGGAGGAACTGGGGCGCTTCTAAGACCATCTGCTGGGACTCGAGAGCAGGAGGAGGTTTGTCCTTGTCTCTGCTTGAGATGCCCATGAGCATTTGGTGGGCCACTGTGTGCGACAGGATGCTGGACTAGATGGGCTGTGGCCTGATCCAGCAAGACTTTTCTTATGTTCTTATGTTCTTAAGAAGGAGCCAGGCTCTTGGTTTACCAGATGGGAATTGGATAGAAGGGTTCTGAGTACTAAGTGTGTTCTGATAAAGACTGTTTGGCATTAAAGAAGATTGTAACAAATAAAAAGTACGTTTGTTGTTAATCTTTTAAGTGAGCCTAGCTGTCATCTGTTTGTGGAGGCAGTATAAGTGTGTGCTACATAAACATGTACTGTGCCTTTAAGAGTAAAGGGAAAGGCACAGCGGAGCCAGTAGCTGGGTGACGCAAGAAGACTTTCTGCTTGTAATCAGAAGAAATGGGAAGGAAGATTATCAGGGTGGGGTCACAGCAAACTGTGCTGGGATTGAGTACCCTTGGGCAGTAGAGTGTTGGCCGTGGTGCATGCTGTGCCAGCATTGCTACCAAGATGGCATTTATCATGAACTGGCATCTTGATGACTCAGAAGTATGCAGTCATGCATGAGCTGCCACCATGTTCTGGCTGGTTGTGGGAGCCATTTCCACAATGCCAGATTGTGCAAATGTATATATCCCACAATAACAATATCTCAGTAATCCCACCATATACTGGGGAAAATCCCGGGTTTTAGGCCTTGTCTGAATGGGTCAATGGTCAGGGTCAAGAAGGAGACTATGGGCCACCTTTTGGCACATCATTTTGGAACAAATAAGAGCTGCTGCCCACCACTGGTATGCTCCATCTACATAGGGCAGAGCTTAATCCAGATCAAGGAGCCCATGAGATTTCACAGAAATTATGGGAGAGTGAGTGCAATTTCTCTGCTTGAAATATCCATGGTTTTGGGGTGACGCTGGTAGGACCTGGAACATATCTCCCGTGGATATGGAAGTCCCAGTATATTGCTAGAAAACCCGGCACTGATTGCATGTTTTCCAGCTGTAGTGCTTTTTAGACAGCTCCTTACCTATCAGGGGTCCTAACGGGGTTAGGACCAGATTCCAATGAGGACCACATCTCAAAGATCTGGATCTTCTAAATTTGGATTAACAGAGGTAAGTGCAAAAACAGCCCTAGACAGGAAACAGAAATGACAAAAGAACAATACACTGCATTATTGCTTCCTAGTTTTTACCCACAAAAATTATTTCTGTCAGAGTCCTGAAAAACCAATAGAGACTGAGAAAATAGACAGGGATGCCTCCCATCTTTTGTGAAATGCACTTTCTTTGTTGGGGAGGGGGGCTATTAAAAAACCCTGTCTCTAGCTTTTACAACATTTATTTTTTATTGTAAAAAACTGTAAAATATTTTGTGATGTTCCTTGAAAGTTTCTGCTGCCTATTCCTGCAGTTCCTTATGCTGCATTTCTGTCTATTTTTGTAGTTAAAGTTATTTATTTGCCCTTTAAAATTTTTATTCTCTTTTTTTGAATGATACTTGTGTCTTACGTTCATGATTATTTTTATATATATGTATCCAAAAAAAATTGCTCTTTATTTTTGTAAGCTGCCCAGAGAGCCCTTGTCATGCTGCAGCTGTAGAAATATAATAAATAAGTTAATAAAATGGTCCTGTCCCACTGCAAACTAGCCAGAAACGTCTGTTATAAGGGAAAGCATACAAACATGAAACAAGAAGAGGTGGCATGGAAAGCAAATACAAACATTAATTGCAATTAGGGATGTGCTTAAATATTCTAAGCATTCGAAATCTGATCAAATTCTTTCAAATGTGGACATTTGAATTTGAATAGAATGTCTTCACATTTGAATTTAGACATTCGAACAAATTCTGAATGTTTAGAGACATTAATTCAAATCATTTGAATGTACTGATACATAGGTATTATATACGCATCTGTATGAATATACTTATCTGTACGCATTTGCGCTTATAATACGGAATGAAAACAGGATGCATATGGGATAAAATGCAATGTGTACGAAATGCATACAGATACTTATAACACATATGAATGTTGTTGACATTCATATCTTCCAATTTGTATCTAACATTCAAACAAGTCATTTCGAATGTATCAGATTCAAATCATTTTTTGCTACATTCGGATTTTAAACGTTTGAATCGGATTGAATGTTTTGACACTTAAGTGGGTGAGAAAAGCAGGGTAGAAAAACCAAATCTTCTTCTTCTTCTTCTTCTTCTTCTTCTTCTTCTTCTTCTTCTTCTTCTTCTTCTTCTTCTTCAGACCACTTCTGGAATGAGATAATGCATTGGCAAAGTGACAAGCTGTTTGCTTTTGGATTTACCTAACTCAGAAAATTCACTTTTAGGGTAGATAATGTGGGAAGAGGAAGAAGTGGAAGAGGAAGAAGAAGAAGAAGAAGAAGAAGAAGAAGAAGAAGAAGAAGAAGAGTTGGCTTTTCTATCCCACTTTTCTCACCCATTTGAGGGACTCAAAGGGGCTGACAAAGCTATTCTATTCTTCTCCCCACAACAAACACCTTGTGAGGTCGGTGAGGCTATGAGAGCTCAGAAGAGAGCTGTGACTAGCCCAAAGTCACCCAGCTGGCTTCATGGGCTTCATGGCTGGCTTCATGGCTTCAGAATTGAACCCAGTATTCCCAGATAAGAGTCTGGCTCCCTAAACCACTAGACCAAACTGACGAGTAACTTTTGCTGATGTGTTCCACCATTTTGAAGGTAGACTGAAACTGGATTTAAACTTAGGTGTGAACCAGCCCTGGTGTTGCATGTTTTCTTCTCAGCAGCCCTTTTTCCTCTGCTCTGGAACCCATTGTCCTTGTTCCATAAATTCAAAGCATTCAAAATATGTTATTTTTCTCTTGGAATTTTGTTCTCAAACTGTAAGTCCCTTTGAGGCCTTGGGGATATCACAGGATAACAATCTACATAAAACAAATGAGAAGATGGATATGAAATCAGAAAACAAAGATGTGAAGGATCCTTTGGAGAATTCCTTCTCCCCAAGTTTACAATTTTGAAAGCTAGATGTTGGTTCAACTGTCAATCCTGGTTTATCTTAAGTGAAATACTACTGAGTTGCAGAAACTGAAGTGCCAGAGGAAAGCTCCTTCATTAACATGTTAATCATTCATCTGCCTTATAAAGAATGCAAACATTTCTTAAATGATCCTCCCTGTGAGGCACAATCATCGAGTAAGGTAAGACCTGACACCATATCAGCCAGTGGCCTGTGCCAGAAGAGAAGGAGCAGGAAGAGTTGGTTTTTCTACCCTGCTTTTCTCACCCATTTAAGGGGACTCAAAGTAGTTGACAAACCTTCTGTTCTTCTCCCCACAACAGACACCTTGTTCTGAATCCTCTCCAGATCTGTTCCAAATCTACTCTGAAGCTTCAGATGACAACACAAAACCTTTTGCTTCACACGTGAAGGTCAGTCTTTTGAATACAGTCAATACAGTCAGGGGCCGTGTATCCGCTGGGGATATGTTCCAGCTCCTACCATGGTTATGTGAAACTGTGGATAATCATGAACAGGCATTCCAGTTCTGGGGAACCAGGAGTGCTTTTCTGCCTGAAAGGACTGGAGAAGAGGCAGCAGGCTGAGCTCTACCATCTTGCTCCCAGCAGTGCCCCACCCTCCTCCAACTGCCATCACAAGGCGATGAACCATCTTGCCTGAGAGGAGTGGAGAAGAGGAAGCAGGCTGGGCTGCTCTGCCATCTTGCTCCCAGCAGTGCCCCTCCCTCTTCTAACTGACATTACTAGGTTATGAACCATCTTGCCTGAGAGGAGTGGAGAAGAGGCAGCAGTTCTGGGCTGCCATCTTGCTCCCAGCAGTGCCCCTCCCTCTTCTAACTGACATCACCACAAGGCTGAGAACCATCTTGCCTGAGAGGAGTGGAGAAGAGGCAGCAGGCTGGGCTCTGCCATCTTGTTCCCAGCAGTGCCCCTCCCTCCTCCAACGGCTCCCATCACAAGATGGCAAAGAGACTACGGCAGCGGATCCACCAGTTGAGGAAACATCTGGTCCTGAGGCCGAGCAAGGTGGGGCTGAGTGGATGCCGGCTGACCATCTCTTCCATCATCCAGTTTGTCATCAATGAAGAGAAAATTCAAAGTAAAGTTAATAGGAAAATTTCAGCAATAAGAAACGGAGAGAAAAATTGGAACTGAAGACCTCAAGCACTTGCTTTTTGCTGTTCCCTGTTCCCTCCCACACCATTTTCCCTTTGTTTCTTGTCTCTTTAGATTGTAAGCCTGAGGGCAGGGACCTGTCTAAGATTAATATAATATTGTAACCCGCCCTGAGAACTTTGGGTATAGGGTGGGATAGAAATACAAACAAACAAACAAACAAATAAAGGCCTATTTTGGCCTCCGGGGGGTGTTGGAATAGGTATGTAATACTACCAGTCACTGCCCGCCCACCTCCCACATTTTGGGATGGGCTCCGGTGGCGTCACACATCTGTTCCAATGCGCTACGAAGGACAAAATAGGCCTTCCAATTCTGGGTGCTTTTCCCTTATGGTGCCCATAAGAGTGGGCTGATCTGGTAACCGTGGTTAACTGAAACCGTGGTTATTGAGACAGTGGATATGGGGGTCCAACTGTATTTGCTTCATATGGATTGTGAAGGTGATGAATATGTTTTTTCCCCACCCTAAACCCGTAGCATTAGATCCATGGAGCCTGACTGTGAAACGTGTATCCACTTTATTTGGTGGGACTGTGGTGAAAAACAAAATGCCCTTCCAACTATGGAATTCACTACCAGAGGAGACCTATTGAAATGGAATCCGGGACAAATCAGGTCAAACAGCAGGAAATCCCCTCACTTCAACCCCCAAAGGCAAAGTTAAACTTGGGAATTTGCTATCAAAAGATATGGTGTTGGCTAGCAATATTTAGGACTTCAGAAAAGATTGGACCGTTCATGGAAATTAGGGCTATCCGTGGCTCTTAGCCCTGATGGCAGTAGGGTGGTCTGCATTTGAAGGCCGGTCACCTGCTAGAAGACTGGAAGTAAGGAAGCTTTGTGTTCAAGTCCTGCTGGTGGGTTTCCCTCTGTTGAGTGTGGGACCAGATGGACCATACGTCCCTTCCATTGGGGTGCTTCTTCTATTTATGAAAGTCATGGCTGCCAGTGGTAGGGGTTTGTTATTGGTATGAATTCGTCCGAATCCAGACATTTGTACAGGAAACAAATGTTATGACACTTGTGCATTAACCTTTGTATGAATACGAATATTTCAGACATTTGTACGGATAGTTTGGACATTTGTTAACCTGGAGAGGTAGGAAAGTGGCTGCACCCGGTCACATCGGCAATGGATCCAAAGATTGCATTTGACATGGATTGAGAGCAGATTAAAAGAAGAAGAAGAGTTGGCTTTTCTACCCCGCTTTTCTCATCCATTTCAGGGGACTCAAAGCGGCTGATAAAGCTTCTGTTCTTGGCCCCACAACAGAACACCCTGTGAGGTAGGTGGGGCTGTGAGAGCTCAGAAGAGAGCTATGACTAGCACAAGGTCACCCAGCTGGCATTTGTGGAGGAGTGTGGAATCGAATCCGGTATTCCCAGATAAGAGTCCCAGCTTCCTAACCTCTAGACCAAACTGGCTCACCTGGATTCAGGTTGGATTTGATGTTTTCAGAGTTCAGATAAGTTATGGGACATGCATCAGATACATATTTGTTTGTATTGGATATGTATTCGTATATGAATCAAACGTTACAACATTCATACATTGATATTCATATTTGTGCAAATGTTTCATTCGTATGAATGCTTTGGAACATCCCTGAAATGAGGAGGTGGGAAAGTGGCTGTGCCAGACACATCTGCAACAGATGTTGGTTGAGAGTCGATTCAAAGTGGATTCAGGGCAGATTTTACACTTTCAGGGTGGATATGTTACGGGATATATATGGGATACGTATGGATTTGTATCAGATATTCGTACAAATCCATTCGTATAGAATAGAATCCTACCACATTTGAAGGGGATCTGTTGGAATGAAAACAAATTTCCTTACATTCGATTTGATTTCCTGTGAATATAATTAAATATCATGGCTGCATAAGTACACAAACTGCATGTTTGCTCAGCTGAGGACATTAGGATGAAATGTGAGCTAGCAAAAAGTGTGTTTGCTGCATTCTTCATATTTGTGTGGAATCCCAAAGCAAATCTGTATAGGGAAACCTTTGAAAAATCGATAATTTAAAAAGTTTCCCCCCTACATACGTACTTCCAATGGCAAATTTTCCATTTTTGTTTCTGCCATATTAAAAAAGAGAGAAAGGGCCTTTCTGCACATGTCGGAGAAAAACGGATATATAAGATCCGTTTTCCGGTGAAACGTTTTCTCCAATAATCCGTCCCTTCTCTTATGAGGGGAAGCCGTGGCTTACCCCCCCCCCCGGCCCGGAGTCACCCGCGCACGATCCATTCCTTACCTGGTCGCTGCCAGGTGGCTTCTGGCAGTGGGAGGCCTGAAGCGCTCACGCATGCATGCGCCCCAGCCTCCCATTGGCCAGCCGCCCTCACGATGTGTAGTGTGAACAGCTGTCACTGCACTGGATCCTGCCTGGTTTGGTATTCTTATACCATACCAGCCCAGTTCCTCTGAGCCTGTTTCCTCAGTGGTTTAAGTGAAGGCACCACCTGGTCTGTGAGCACAGGAAATCTACTGACTTCCACAATCTCTACCTGTGCTCACCCAAGAAGTCCCCACATGGGAACACTGTACCAGGGAACAAATGTTCTCCATTTCAGTGTTCTCTTCTCTCAAGGCAGTGGCAGGCATGTGAGAGATTGACCAGAGGATTAGCAGAGATCACTCTTAGAGCAATCTACTTTAAGAGTGCTCAATCTACCTTTCCACGGAAGTTTCCTTATTTTCCTATCAGAAGATCGTCTATGGCTTATATGACTCCATGAAAAGCTGCATGGTGTCTAGCAGTCCCTCAGAGGGCTGGTCTGGTGTGACCTTTTAAGCAAACATCTTTTTTAAAAAGTAAATGAAGTATAAAATAATTAAATGACATCATGCCCTAGTTCTCTGGAGGAAACAAATCTCCAAGGCCAAGCTGTTTCTAGGAGATATAACCGCACAAAGAAGTGTCGTCATTCCGAAGGGAAGCTATTTCTTTACTTTGTGTTTCATATCTCAAATATGTCTCTTGTCTAATTTTTCTCAAATGTCTTTTGAGCTCCGAGTAGAATTTAGGCAGAAAGGAACTTATTTCTCTTCTGGACCTTCTGGGCAAAGAATGAGAACGGTCAGTAAGTTTGACTTTCTCTAACTTTGCTGTATAGATTGAAACAGAAAGAGACAGGCTAAATTACTTTTTAAAATGTATGTATATAATGGATTTACTTTTTTCGTTTTCGTTTTTAATATTCCAGCTCTACAGCTTTCAGAAGGTAGCAAGTCATAATTAGAAATTTTATCAAGGACCATTTTAATGATCCTAAAGACAGGAAGCAGAGAGTAGCAATAAATGGCCAATTCTCAGGGTGGAATGAGGTAAAAAGTGGCGTCCCCAAGGTTTAGTATTGGGACTGGAGCTTTTTAATTTATTCATCAGTGATCTAGAAGAAGGGGTACATATTAAAATAGCACAGTCCACTGATGATACTAAATTACTCAGAATAGTAAAAACTTAAGAAGACTGCGAAGAGCTCCAGAGGGATATCTTGGCATTGGGTGAGTGGGCAACCAAGTGGCAAATGTGCTTTAATCTTAATAAGTACAAAGTAATGCACATCCGGGTACAGGATCTTAATTATGTCTATAAACTTATGGGGGCTGAGCTTTCTGCAATGCACCAGGAAAGGGATCTTGGGGTTCTGGTGGACAGCTCAATGAAGGTTCCAGCCCAGTGCACAGCAGTGGCAAAAATAGATAATTCAGTGCTGGGAATAATTAGGAAGGGAATAGAAAACAAGTCAGCAAGTGTCATTCTGCCTCTTTATAAATCTATGGTGAGGCCACATCTGGAATATTATGTACAATTCTGGTTGCCACATCTCAAAAAGCATATTGTGGAACTGGAAAAGGTGCCGAAAAGGGCAACCAGAATGATTAAGGGGCTGGAACGCCTCCCTTATGAAATCAGACTGCAATGTCTAGGCCTTTCCAGCCTGGAAAGATGGTATCAGTCTATGGAAATGACTGCCAGAAGACCTGGTGACAGCAACCAGCCCAGACGGATCTAAGGAAAGGTTAGACAAATTCAAGGATGACAGGTATATCAATGGCTACTAGAATGGATGCCCAGGTACATTCTCCAGGCTGGGGAGACAAGCAGGATGCCTCTAAGGCCATTTGCAGGGATTCAAGAGTGAAAGTTTTCCCTTTGTCTTGAGATGCCCATTAGCAATTGATGGGCCACTGAGGGACAGGATGCTGGACTAGGTGGGCTATGGCCTTGATCCAGCAGGGCTACTTTCATTTTCTTATGTTCTTATGTGACAGCAGGCTAGGATGCTCTGTCATCTTGCTCCAGAAGGGGCTTTTCCTCAATTCTTATTGAGGAATAATTAGTACTGGACACTTCATTCAGAGATTTTCTGGGTGCTGGAGGGTCACCTGACATGCAACATACCACAGAAGCATGTGTGTACGGTGCATGACAGTTGCCCCAGTGATGGCACCTATGCATGCATGCTTAGTGCCAACAGAAGGGAAGGAAAATGACAGAGCCCAAACACCATGTGCACTGGAGATGAGTGTTTGGATGCATGTGGGGGGGGGGAGTGTGAATGCTTAGTTCTTACATAGATAAGTTCCCACTTTGTTTACTATGGCTGACAAGCAACGTGTGAACTTCCCCTATGCCTGGTGTAGGTTTCTACCATTTACAAGCTAGTGCAGAAGACCACAGGTCCCACCACTTGTTATGCATCATCCATCTTGGACAAGGTATGGTCTGGGCTAGGGTACCAAAAATGGGACCTTAGCCCATTCTAGCTGAAGATGTCATTGTCAACGGGTCAATTTGCACTTCGGCCCATAGTTCATGATAGGTGAACATCTGGGCATGTGTGTCTGCATTTGCAGGAGGTACTTAATAATAATAATAATAATAATAATAATAATAATAATAATAATAATAATAATAATAATAATAATAATAATAATAATAATAATAATAATAATAATAATAATAATAATAATAATAATAATAATAATATTTATTTGTATACCGCCCTATGGCAAACCAATCCGGGCGGTTAACAACAGTAAAATATAAAATATAACAATTAAAAACACCTTATCCCTCCCCCCCTTAAGACAGTATTAAACTTAGAGCCTACAAGCATCCCCTGTCTTCCCAGATGTCCACCTATTGTGAACTAGCTGTGGTGCACGAAATCATGCACCACAAGCTCACCAAACCTTACCCCACATGACTGGATCTTACCTGACAGCATCCAGCTTGTGACCATTCACGCCTCTGCCAGCTGCGGAGGTTATCAGAGCTGGTGGCACCCAGAAGAGGGTCAACAGAGGTATAGATCACAGGTAAGTGATTGATTGTGCACAGGGAGGTAGGCTAATGTTGACTAGTGGTCACAAGTGCAAGCACTAGTGATCTTTAGTTCATTGCACACCTTTTCCATTCATGGGATGGGAAAGGAAGTGCAGAATCACCCCAGGTCCTACAACCAAACCAGGGATAGCATACTGGATCACGGAGGCATGCAGATGACACTATAGTCTGGTGTACTTTAGGGGTCCTTTTTTGTTACCTTCCAAGAAGCTCTGCCAGAAGTGGGCCCTTCTCCCAAACCAGCCAGGTCAGAAACTCTGAAGGCCAGAACCAAATGTTCCCACCAGACTTCAGAGTCTTGCAACTGCCTCCAAGGTTGGGTTACTTGTTCCAGCACAGGGTGGCTTGCCATGCCCAGAACATTGTTGAAAGGGTATGTGAGAGTTGGCTGCTGGGTTGGATGGGCCACAGGTCCGATCCAGTGGAACACTTCTTATGTTCCTCTGGTCTTATCCTTCATTCTTCATATATATATATATGCCGCATGGGTTTCTGCATGAAAAGGACTCTTGACCAGCAATGCCCGTAAATCTGCTAGTCCTTCCAGGTTCCATCAGACATGTTATTGTTTTAGGGCTTCTCAAAGCTCAAGATCAGCACTTTGGTTCAGGCCTGGAAAGCAATGGGAGAACACGCTCGACTCATAAGAGTCTTTGTTCTTTGACTTGTGATGTTCATGCAATCTGCCTGCAACACTCAGAACTTGCAGTGGTTCCTAAGGACTCTCAGGAGCAGAATCCTTGAAGGAGGTGGCTCCAAGGATAAGAAGGGAAGGCTCATCAAAACCCTATTAAGCAGAGTTCAAATTAATTAATGCAGTCCTTTTCCAACCAGGGGCGTTTATCCCAGAGTGAGCATCAACAAGCATTTTAATCACCTCAAAAGGCAATTTGCTCAGCCCTGTGTTTATAACCTTGACAAGTCGGCAGGCCATTTTTAAGCCTGCTGCCAAAAGCTGGAGCAGGTGCTCACACCAAAGAAAACCCACAGATTGCTTCTGAGCTGGGGCACTGGGCATTGTTTGGCACAAACAGACTTTGCGTTGAACCAAGGAAAACCAGCCTAGATACTGTATGCTGGAGAAGGTCAGGGGTTTCTCTTCACAGATATACATGTGGGGGCAGGAAGGAAACAAACCTGGCCAATTTGCAGCAGTGTTAGATTATTATATGTTTGACAAATGGAAAGGTAGAAGATGAGGGAGAGGGAGAAGAAGAAGAGTTGGCTTTTCTACCCTGCTTTTCTCACCCATTTAAGGGGACTCAAAGCATCTGACAAAGCTTTCTACTCTTCTCCCACAATGGAACAGCCTGTGAGGTGGGTGGGGCTGTGGGAGCTCAGAAGGGAGCTGTGACTAGCCCAAGGTCACCCAGCTGGATTCATGGGGGAGGGCGGAATCAAACTCGGTATTCTCAGATAAGGGTCTGTCTCCCTAATCACTAGACCAAACTGGCTGGATTAGCTTCAGAATTAATTAATCTGCCTGCAACACTCAGAACTTGCAGTGGTTCCTAAGGACTCTCAGGAGCAGAATCCTAGAAGGAGGTGGCTCCAAGGATAAGAAGGGGAGTTACCCTTGCCAAATTCATACATATGTTGGTATGCACCACGGAGGCTGGTCTGGGCTTGAACCAAATGATTTGGGTGAAGAATGCAGAGGTGGCAGGCAGCGGCGCCCATGCTGAGGGCCATCTGCATTACTGTGGCCTGGCCCAGCCCAGCTTCAGAAGCCAATAATGAAAGTTCTTGGCCTCCAAAGTTGCTGGCCAGGACTGCTTTCACTGGGCGAGGTCTTCTCTTGGCTTCAGCATTTGCAGAGAATCGAGAGATGGTTTTGTCTTTGTCTGCTTGCGATGTCCAGAAGAAGCATTGGGTGGGTCACCATGGGACAAGATGCTGGACTAGATGAGCTGTGGCCTGATCCAGAAACATTCCTCTTATGTTCTTATCAAGTAAGCATCGGACCAGAAATGCTAGTAGTGCTGCTTCCATGACTTCTTCTGCATGGTGCAGGCAATCCTGCTCTATACTGGCGTGGGTTAACTAGTTTGGTTCCTACTCGATCAGAGAAGTTCTAGCATGCCTTAAGGGACATCTGCATTTCACGCAGTCTGCTTGGCCCCAGCCCTGGCCGCTGGTTTTGAAGATTGGCACCAGCTTCGAAAACCAACATCCACCTGCACTAGTATGCACTGCTGAAAATGTGCCCTCCCCTTGCAGTGGACTACAGAGGTGTGCTCTTATGTTCACCTGAATGTATCTGCTTGTGCTTTTGTTTCCATGGCTTTTTAAAAAAGTCATTGTAAATTGGGCAAGTGATTTGCAGCCTGGGTGACAGATAGCATGCACCCTGAACAATTTTCAAAAAGCTTCCCTGCGTTTCAAAATTCCTAAAGTTCCAGGGGTTTCCCAGATAACTGGCTAATCCAAAGTTTTAATTTTAACTGTCCCTCCCAAAGGAAACTGCACTTCAAGGACAACATTGACCAGAGGCCTATTCACACTTAGTCCGATAGTCAACAATTAAGGAACTTCTGGGGAAGGGCATCGACACTTGGAGGAGGCTGCTACAGTCTCCAGGTGCCCTCTGCCTTCCCAGAAGTTCCCTAATTGTTGAGCAAAAGATTCCCTGGAGCATTCAGGCAGTGGCCATTTGCACATCTTCCAATGCTCCGGGATCATGCTCAGACAACCATAGACCTGACTGCATGTGCACATAGCATAAGTGTCGTCATTGCAACAGCGCTGACACACACATAGCCGCGGAGGGTGCTGGAACCAAAATGGTGGCACCCATAAGAAGACCGGCCCCTGGATCACTCACAGGTGAGTGACCAATCGTGTGGGGCTTAGTCTGTCCGTGACTAGTGTTCTCAAGCGCTAGTTAACATTGGGTCATTGCGCTCCTTTCCCATCCAGCGGACGGGAAGGGAAGTGCAAAAATGCCCCTGACTTATCCTGTTCAAGTTAGAGCTGCCGTTATACCTGCTCCAGAAGCCACAATTATTGCAATGCATGTTGGGCAGGATTCTGGACTAGATGAACCTTGGATTCAACCCAGCTGGGTCTTTCTTGTCTTTTTGTGTACATCGTATCCGGTCACTTTGCCCTTTAAGAAATAAACCGAGCTGCTCCATAAAAGCCCGTCTGACTTATTCCACGTGCCTTCGCTGTATCCATGGAAGCAGCCGCAGCTACCACAACTTTTGGAAGCCATGGAAAAGTCCTGTTTCCAGTTGTCGGCTGACAGTCGACGGTGCTTTTCCACAGTGCAGCACACATCTGATAAGCCGCTCCTTTTTGCCTGCCGGAACCTCATTAACCCGGTGAAAAAAGATCGAACCTGAGCAATATGGTCAGAAAAGAGTGACCTGGCAATCCAAGACGGCAGACAGCTGTCTCCTAAAGTGCTTTCCCCTCATTTGGGTCCCAGGGTAATGTTTGCTTTGGCCCGTTGCTTCTCGGGGCTAGGAGAACAGCTGTTCAGATTTGCTGATGGTATCACAATTAGCGGCAAATTGTTTAATACTTTCCCAGAGAGTAATGTTCATTCAGCTCTTTGTGATGGTAAGGCCCATTCTGAATCTCCCACAATCCATTCAGACCAATTAGCAGGGCTCTGGCTGAGCCAACCCTGCCCCCAGGATCTACAAGCTGATAATTTATTATCACTGTTTTACAGCTTCCATCAAAAGTGCTGTTATGATAGTTAGGGCTTATAGCTTCCCTGGTTATACTTAACTTCTGATTCACCGACTGCCAGATGATTCATAGGTAATTCCCAGGGAAGAACGGGATCTCGTCCATCCACTTTGTGGGCCCTGAGGAATCAAATCATTCGTGTGACGCTTCCTGGAAAACAGCCGTGAATTAAAGCTGTCCTTCAGTGGCCGTTCTACAGCTATGGACAAACACACAGAAATCTGAGTTCATTCTGTGATAGGGGTGTATTTTCAGCATTCGATTCGATCCTGTTTCGCTTTAACAGGCGACTTGCTGGAACGGAACCCTTGCAAGAATCGGGCACCTAGTGCATTTTCAAGGGACTCACTCAAAATACGCTTAGCTGGCAATCTGTGCTTTGGTAACTTTTGGGCACCCTCATCAGACGCATTTGGCATCCATCCACAGACTGATGAATGATGTAGTTGGCAAACTCTTCCGGACTCTTTGGCTGATTCACTTTGACATGACAACAGCAGGTGTGGAAGCAGCCAAGTGGCCAGCCTGATAGAGTGCAAGTCCTGTCTGGGCTCCTGCGACCACCTGTTCCTCACCCTCTTCACTGTAGTCCCTTCTGCCTGAGTGGCATCTAAGCGATGGCTTTGTCTGATTGTTCGAAGGGAGCCAATCTATTTGACCGGACACCCTGTATGAGAACATTTTGCCTATCCCCAAATGCAGCACCGGCCTACCGGAATTCCATCACTGCAAGAGTGACAAGGCATTACTAGGGAAGTGTGCAAATATTGGAAATATTCATTATTTGGATGAATTCAGACGAATTTCGGACATTCAAATACAAATCAAATATTCAGACATTCGGATTTCCAAATTTGAACGAATACAAATATCTTGAGTTATTGATATGAATAATGCGGACATTCGTATCTGTACGGGCACATATGCATCTTGTACATACCTGTATGCATCCCGTACACATACCTGTATGCATCCCGTACACATATGGATGCATACAGGTATGTATGAGATGCATATGTACCCATGGAAATATGGATGTCCAGATTATTCATACGAATACATATGAATGGTTTTGTATTGAATCTAATGTTAGGACATTCGTTTTTTCGTTATTCAGATACATTCTGATTTTTGAATATTTGATTCGTGATGAATTGAATTTGAAAATTGCATTCCTGCACACCCCTAGACATTACTAAAGACAAGCGAAAGTTCTGAGCATTTGTCCATACAGTCACTCAGAGTCAGCCTCAATGGCCCAATGCCTTTGAGTTGGAATCTTAAGGCAGTGATTGCAGGGCATATGGACTCATTTTTTTGCCCATAGAATAGAAGTGCTGCTTGTGACTGACTTCCTGGGTGCTTCTCAGCTTCCTAGCTTTATTTACAGCACCTTGTATTACTGGGTGGTCTTCTATCCAGGTACTCACCATCCAAATGCTCACTCATGCTTCGCTTTGGAGGTCAATCAAAATAAATGGGCCTATTCGCACTTGGCCTTTTTCTGGAGTATATCTCAGGATAGGGCTCTGTGGTCCACATGCTAATGCAGACTCTGTCAGACCTCGCTTTGGGCCAGCTGAAGCCTGCACTAGCATATGGACAGCAAGTCCCTATTCCAGGATATATTCCAGAATAAAGCCAAGTGCGAATAGGCCCAAATATGTGCAGTGTAAATATGGAGGCAAGAAATGTGCACAAAAAGTCCAAGAACTTGCTTCGGGAATCAGAAAACATTTCAGAAATGGGGGAAACCATATTGAACACATTTGTCCATCTCTATGGCCAGGGATTATAGAAATTGTCATTCATAGTGCTTGGACTTCACAAGGATGGGGAAACTCCTCTAGAAGGACGTATTTATGTGTGACAAAGGTGAAATGATTACAAAAGACTAATAGACTCATAATGCAGTGCAACCTATAGAAAAATACACATATTTGAGACAAATATTATAAGTAAGGTTCTGTGGATGAGAACATAGGAGGAGCCCTGCTAGGTCAGGCCACAGCCCATCTAGTCCAGCATCTTGTCTCACACAGTGGCCCACCAATTGCTTCTGGGCATCTCAAGCAGAGGATGAAGGCAAAACCTTCACTTGTTCTAGACTCCCGGCAAATGGCCTTCAGAGGCATCCTGCCTGTCTCTCCAACCCGGCGGCAGTGCCTAGGCCTCTGTCCTAGTAGCCACTGATACACCTGTCTTCCAGGTGGAAAAGGCATAGGATATGTACAACATCAGGGTGCTGCTGAGTTGGGGGCAAAGGCTACCTGTCCACTCACCTGAGTGCAAACAATCTTGCCGAGCCCCTGGGAAGGCCACTGTGAATAGAATGTTGTCCACAACAAAAGGCGCTCTGGGCAAAGAAGGAGAGTTGACAGCCTCTTCAGTTATGTACAGCTTATATATGGAAGCCAGAGGCCCATTAGCACTAAGGACTCTGGTATGCACTTAGGACAGCTGCAGTAAAGTTCATAGGTGTTCTCATCAGGCTGCTACAGCCTAGAAGCATCCCCTCCTTCAGCAGAACTGCCCTAATTGTGGCTGAGGTGTGGAACATGAAATCGTGCTCCACACCTGTCCCAACCTATCCCTGGGGCTTACCACGAGTGTCCAGCAGTGTGACCATTCACTCTATTTCTGGTGGGGAACAAGATGTCTGCACAGGCGCAGTGGTGTTGCCAGTGATGATCGATCACATACAATCCATGCTGTGATCGATCACATACACCCATGCCTGGGAGTGGTGATCAATCGTAGAATTGCGAGAGGGGCGCTTGGTCACGGGTTAGCCTGTGATTGAACACACCCTCTCGCGATGGTGTCTGAGTGGCCAATCATGGCAGCGGAAAGGCGGAACATCTGGCTCCAGATGCTTCGGCGCAGGCTGGTAAATGGGAGGACTATTCACACTTCTGGCCTTTAAAGGATGCTTTTGGGACATTTCCTCCCATCAAATGTGAATGGTCCTCCTGTTCCTGGGCTTAGAGCACTACAGGAATGAGACTCATGGCCAACAGTGGAAGCCATTTTCAGAAGGAGTGATTTTCTGCCTTCAGTGGGAGTGCCATGACAGGGGATGAGCCCAAATATTTGAAACATTCAAAATTCAATCAAATTCAATAGAATTAGGACATTTGAATTCGAATTGAATTTCTACACATTCAAATTTAACATTCAAACGGATTTTCAAATCTTTCAAATGAGTCAGTCAAATTATTCGGACATCTATATGTGTATGGATACGTACACATTACATACGTATCTGTACTCATCTTATTTGTATCCATACACATTTGGGATAAAATGGGATGCTTACCAATGCGTACGGATGTATACAGACCCATAAGGATGTTGTCAACATACATAGATTCAAATATGAATTGAATATTCATACGAATAGATACAAATATATTCAATTTGAATCGAATGTGAATACATTCGAATTTTAAACATTTGAATCGATTCAAATCTTCAGATATTCAATTCAAATTCCAAAAATTGCATTCGTGATCACTCTTAGCAATGACCACTGCTGAAAACAAACCAACCACTCCCCAAAAAAGGAAGATAAGGAGGTTCCATTTTCTGTGCAAATAGTAGCATTTCCCTCACATGCCTGGGAAGAAGCCACCTCCATTTCAAAACTGAGACTCATCCTTATTTTATCAATCATAGATAAGCAAAAACAGGGCATAGAAAACTACGGCCAGTGCTGTATGTAAGGAGTGCATTTAACCAACGTTGACTAGGGGTGTTTTTCCACCGCAGCCCTTAGATCTGGATCTAAGAAGATCTGGATGTAAGGAATGGGTACATTCCTTAATCCGGATCTAGTAGATCTGGATTAAGGGAAGCACCCAATGTGTTTCCACAGGAGGCGTGGAAACACCTTTGCACCCATGTGGGGAATCTGGATTGACTCACAAGGGGTCTGCCTGTCACCCCAGGTGTTTTGAGGAACAGGGGGTGCAATCTCCGAAGTCCCTCCGAAATCCCTCCGAAGTTGCCTTTGAAGGTTAGCAAAGGCTTCGAAGTCCCTCTGAAGGCAACTTTGGAGATTAGCAAAGGCTCCGAAGACAAACCACTTGCGAGAGCCTGCATATGAATAAGCTCTTTGTGAGCAGGGATGAGTCAGCCTCATTAAATATGTACCTCTTTCTATGCCTGAAGGTAACAGTCCGCTTTGATCTCCCTTTGTTATCAGAGGTTTGTCTTTGGAGCCTTAGCTAATCTCTGAAGGCAACTTCAAAGTGAGCTTCGAAGTGGCTTCAAAATGATTTCGAAGCCTAGGTTTTGGGGCTCCCCTCCAAGTGTGGCCCCTTCCCCTAGCCTCCTCTAGACCCCATTGCCAAACTAATGTGGAAACAGGCTCCCTTTAATCTGGATTTTCTGTCTGAAGGTCCCATTGTCGACCCCATTAATCCGGATTAAAGGCTGAAATGTACCCATATGATCCGGATTTCCCCAGCGGCAGTGGAAACAAATGTGTCCCAAATGGGTGCCGTGGTGGAAATGGGGTCATCCGGCTCACACCCAAATGGGTCCTTAATGGGTGCAAAAATGGGTACTTTCTGCCAGTGGAAAAACACCCTAGAGCTCGCACTTGGAGCACTAGTCAACTTTAGCCGTCCCCCTCCCCTGCGATCAAATACTTACCTGATTCGATTGCGAGTCTGTTCCTCTTCTGGGGAACCACCATTTTGGCTGTGAAACCCTTCGCAACTGCATATACATCAGTACAGTCACCATGGCAATGCTGACGCTACGCACATGTGCAGTTGTGGCTATGGTTGTCTGAGATCCCAGTGTGCTTGCGGGGCACCTCAGACCACCCCAGAGCACTGGAAGAGGTGTGAATGACTGCTTCCTGGGTGCTCCAGGTACGCTTTCAGGTAAGGTTGGTTAAGCATGATTTTGTGATCCACACCTAATCAACAGTTAGTGAACTTCTGGCAAGGTAGGGCATGCTTGGAGATTGTAGCAGCCTCCTCGAAGTACAGATGCCCTTCCCCAGAAGTTCACTAATTGCTGACTACCAGCCTAAGTGTGAAAAGGCTAGTAGTGAATGATGTAGGTGAAGGGAAGGAACATGCATTTCAACGATGGGAGTTTGGTCTGTGAGTCTCCGCAAAGCCCATCCAAATGTATACTCTAAGGTGTTGCTGCTCACAGTGCCTTCCTCGAAGTCTATATACTAACATGCTGCAACAGGCCATGATTTATTTTGCCTTGCCATTTCTCAATGAACTTTCTCCCAGTGTAAATAATAACAGAATTAAAGTTATTTTTAGGGTTGGCCTCCATCCCTGGGGTTCCCTCTCCCCTCTCACTTTCCTTCTCCCCCGGTCCATGTCAACCGCTCTTTTACCAACGCCCCCAACAGGAGGCACATTGTTTTCAGTGTTTGCCTTGGCAAAGGCCCAGGCCCGGGCCCAGGGTTCACGATGATTGTTATAAAAATCAAATTGCTTTGAGTGGGAGGGGGTGGCGAGAGGTGGGGCAGGCAGGGGGAACTTGGAACCTCTCTGCCTTGGAATGGATCCTTCTCCTGCCGGTTCCCTTGGGAGCATTGCTGTTGGCTCTGGCCCAGCGAGTAATGTGAGCGTCAGCATCACATCTTGGGAAGAAAGGCATGTTTGCTACAAACCTGGCAATGCTTGAAAAGAGCAGAGAGCCTCGAAGGCTTACCCGTGCTCATGGGGGGATTCCGAGGCAGACTGTATGCCGATGACCAACGGATGCTTCGCTGCTGGACCAGCGCCTAAGTTGCTTTGAAGCTGGAGTTTTCTCACCCAAAGGCTAGACACATTACTCGCTCTCCACGGATAATAATAATAAGCAATTAGCTTCCTCTGATTTACCCCTTCTGTCGCCGCAGCCCAGACAATGCTCAGTGAATCCCAAACAACCCTATCGTAGCTCTTGCTGGAAGTTCAAAGTTACTGGAGCAAGGAGACAAAATTCAATACCAGCAACAGATTTTACAGCCGTCTGGGTGGAGGAATTGTTGGCCAGCTTGATTGCACCCATCCTATGGCTGTGATTAGGGCTGTTTTTGCACGTACCTCTGTTATTCCGGATTAAGAAGATCCGGATCCTTGATATCAGGTCCTTGTTGAATCTGGTCCTTGAAGATCTGCATCAGGACCCCATGTATCCGCATGGGTCATCTAGCACCTGATGGCAATGGATGCTAAACAGGGCCATCATGTGGATGCCATAGCACCCATCCAAGGCTTCAATTAGGCCTGATTAAGCCTGAGGAGGAAGGTACATTGATGGCACAGCATGATTGGCCCATTTAGCTGTCAATCTGGGGTCACTTCCAGTTACAGTGGGAGTGGTGGAGAGACACGGCTTCATAGCTGCATATGTAGCTGCTATGAAGCTTGTGCTCAGCTCCGTAGACCACTATGGGTGCTTTTCCACCACGCTCCTTTAATCCGGATCTAAGAAGATCTGGATCTAAGGAATGGGTACTTCCCTTAATCTGGATCTAGTAGATCTGGATTAAGGGAAGTACCCAATCTGTTTCCATTGGTGCTAGCCTGCTGTGGAAATACCGGAGCACCCAATTGCAAATCCGGATCTACCCACAAGACGTCTGCCTGTCACCCCAGGTGTTTGGGGGGACAGGGGGTGCAATCTCTGAAGTTGCCTCCAGAGATTAGCAAAGGCTCCGAAGTCCCTCTGAAATCATTCCGAAGTTGCCTTTGGAGATTAGCACAGGCTCTGCAGAAAAACCCCTTTGGAGCCTTTGCTAATCTTCAAAGGCAACTTCAGAATGTTCCATGGAGGAGGCTCAGGCTGATCAAGGAGAAAGGTGTGAGCAATGCAGCCCAAGGTGGAGATGGACTGAAGACAACCTATGTGTGACCAGCACTGGTATGACCTCAGTTTGAATTAATAAATAGGCCATCCTGTCCTAGACTTGTGTGGCCAGGGCCTCAGCCTGTCTTCTGAGTCCCCTTCTCTGGATCAGTCCAAATCCATAAGGCATGATTCCCAAAAGCAGACTCAGAACCTGGGCCTGTTTGCATGTGGCTTTATTCTGGAATATATCCCAGAATAGTGGCCTGCTGCCCACATGTTAGTTCAGATCAGCCAGGCCTGATGGTTCAGACCACAGAAAGGCATGGGCTGATCCAGATTAGCTCCTGCCAGGGCCCTGAAACTCACGTGAGCTTTGGGGCTGGACTGCAACAACCCTAAAGTGCTAGGAACAAAGGTTGCTAATCTTGGAGCCACTCATTTTAGTGGTGCGCTTTGACGTGCCACCAAAATGGGTCCCCCAAAACTCCTGAACATGGAAGCATGCCTCTGAACCAGGGCTCATGATGTTGAGGCCCACAGGTAATTCTGATTAGGGCCTCCCTGATTGGGATTACTCTTTATCTAATGATGGCATGTACCAGCCAGAGTGCAATGCCTCACAGGTCCACATAAAAATGCAGACCAGTGAGACCTGGAAGTGAATTTATACTGAACAAAGGTACATCCAGAAAGGGTCTTTGAATTGACTTTATTCACAGGGAAAGGGTTGGATTTGAGGAGCAGCCATCTCTGAACTTAAGCCCTTCTCTGGGATGGCTTCCAAGACTGGAATGGCTTCCCTTCTGAGATGCCTCCAGCTAGAGATGTGAGCAAATGTTCTAAACATTCAAAAGTTGATCAAATTCAACTGAATGTGGACATTCGAATAGAATGTCTTCACATTCAGATTTAAACATTCAAATGAATTTTGAATGTCCCAAAACATTTGTTCGAATCATTTGAATCATTCGAATGTACAGAAATTACATATATATCTGTACATATATTATACGTATCTGTACGCGTTTGCGCTTATAATACAGAACAAAAACGATTTGCATACAGGGATAAAATGGGATGCATACGAAATGCGTACAGATACATATAACACATACGAATATTGTCGACATTTGTATCTTTAAATACGAATGTTGTCGATATTCGTATCCTCAAATTCGTATCTAACATTCAAACGAATAAGATTCAAATATATTGGATTCAAATCGGTTTTGTTGCATTCTCATTTTAAACATTCAAATCGAATCAAATGCTTGAATTTGAATTCAAAAATAAAATAAAAATTCATGCACATCCCTACATCCAGCACCAGCCCTCCGTACATTTAGGAGGGTGGTGATGACACATTGATTTATATAGGTTTTTGGCTGAAGAGGCATACCTTTGCCTCCTCCTCCTGTTCACTATGGACTGTTTTTGATTTTGTTTTGTTTCTGTATTTGAACTGTTGTAAAATGCCCTGTCTCTGAAATGCCAAGCTTGATTAATCAAAATCTGAAATTATGATAACCGGGAGATATACAGACGATGCCACTCTGATGGTTGAAAGTGAAAAAATAATCAAGAAGCCTCATGATGAAGATAAAGGAGGAGAGTGCAATAGCTGGCTTAATCTCAAGATTAACAACATTAAGATCATAGCAACTGGTCCCATTGCTTCCTGGCAGATAGAGGAGGAAGAAATGGAAGTAGTGTCAGATGTTATTTTCTTAGGCTCAAAGATCATTGCAGATGGTGACGGCAGCCAAGAACTGAAAAGATTCTTCCTCTTTAGGAAGAAAGCTACGGCAAAGCCTGGACTTCACACAAAAAGTGAAGACATCATCTTGCCAAAGAAGTCCATATATTATCAAAGTTGTGATTTTCCTAGTTGTAATGTATGGCTGTCAAGAGTCCCAAAGAACATAAGAGGAGCCCTGCTGAAACAGGAAACAGCCCCATCTAGTCCAGTGCCCTGTCCCATGCAATGGGCCACCAATTGCTTCTGGGCATCTCAAGCAGAAGCCTTCACCTGCTCTCAGATCCTAGACAGCCATTCTAGTAGCCATAGATACCCTAGACAGCCATTCTAGTAGCCATAGATACCCTGTTGTCCATGAATTTGTCTAACCCTTTTTTACAGCTATCTAGGCTGGTTGCTGTCACCACCTCTTCTAGCACCAAATTCCATAGACCGATGACCCTCTGGGTGAAGAAATCCTTCTCCTTGTCTGATCTGACTCTCCTACCCATCAGCTTCATAGATGCCCCCTGGTTCTAGTGTTGTGCGACAGAGAAATAACTCTTCTCTATCCACTTTTTCTATACCATGCATTATTTTATATATTTCAGTCAGGTCCCCTCTTAAACACCGTCTCTCCAGACTGAAGAGGCCTAGATGTTGCAGTCTGATTTTGCAAGGGAGGTGTTCCAGCCCCTTAATCATTTTGGCTGCCCTTTTCTGCACCTTTTCCCATTCCACAATATCCTTTTTGAGGTATGATGACAAAAGAACCGATGCTTTCAAATTGTGGTGCTGGAGAAATCCACAGAGAGTCCCTTGGACTGCAAAAGATCAAATCCGTCAATACTAAAGGAAATCAACCCTGATTGTTCACTGGAGATGACTAATATTGAAGCAGAAGCTCCAGTACTTCAGCCACATAATGAGAAGACAGGACTCATTGAAAAAGACCCCGATGCTGGGAAAGATTGAAGGCAAAGGGCAAAGGAGACAGCAGAGGATGAGATAGATATTTTTATGGAAGCAATGAATAAGAGCCTGGGCAAACTCTTAGAAACAATGGAAGACAGAAGGGGCTGGGGTGTTATGGTCCATTGGGTCACAAAACATTGGACACAACTAAATGACAAAACAAACAAGAACAAAACCCTGAGAATTCAGGACAGAGGGTGGGATATAAGTGCAAACAAACAGATTTCTCATCTTGATCTCACTGCGTTCACATCTCAGTAGTATAGGAGGGTGTTTCCGCACAGGCCGTTAGAACGCATTTAGAAACACGTTAAAGACACACTGGAACTTACCTTCCACACTGTAGGCTAGATCCGAGACACTTTGAGGATGCCACTTCTGCAGAGGGTCATGCAAGATCCGTCTCTAATGTGGTCTTGGAGCTGCGGAAACCGGTTTCTGGAAAGACATGAAAAACTAGGTCTTAATCCATTCTTGCGTGGAAAATCCACATCAAAGGAGGACGCTTCCACACATGGACAGGAGAGGGAACAGATGTCCCTCCAGCCACCATGTTGGGAAGGGCAGAAGCAGGACTGCCTGTTTCCGGAGCCTCTCCCCTGTGCTCCGGGTGCTGCCAGAAACACAGAGTGACTGGCAGCTCACTGCTCCAGTCCCGCAGCTCCAGGGGCAGCATCGGCGGCGCATGAGCCAGAGGACCTTTGGAATAGGCGCTGATGCGTCCGCGAGGGTGGAAGCATGGGGCCTTATTTGGACCCATCCCTATTTCAGACGGATCTTCCCAGAGATAGATTTGAGAAAAATGGTTTCCCTTAATCTGGCTTTCAGGAGGTATGTGCGGAAACACCCGGACACTCTAAGGAAGTTTCCGCACAGGCCATTAAGACCCCATTAAGCACTTGATAAGGACACATATGGCACACATTTGCAAGTTACCTTCCACACAGTGGAACAGATCAGGGCCTTTTCAAGGACCCCACTTCCACACGGCCTCTCGCGAGATCCGTCTCCAACGGTTTCTAGAGGCCGCCAAATCCAGTTTTTGGGAAGACCTGAAAAATTAGGTCTTCAAACCATTCCCATTTGCAAATTCCGGATCAAAGGATGAAGCTTCCTCACAGGGACAGAAGAGGGGACACGTGGGTGGGAGTGGAAGTCGCCATGTTGAGCGCATCCGGGAACCACAGGATCTCAGGCATGCCACCGATTGGTGGGCAGTCTGTCCCTGACATGCCCACGCACAGTGGAAACAAGTGGTGACTGACGGCTGAGTGCTCCAATCACACGGCACCTTGGGCTGCAGGGCCCCAGAGAGGCCTGATCCTTCTGGATATTGGTGCTCTGGCGTCTGCACAGCAAACACATGATGTGTTCCTCGCTATCCATGCTTCCCACATGAGTGAGGATGTGTTAGGCCTCATTTGGATCCATCCCTATTTCAGACGCATCTTCCTAGGAACAGATTTCAGAAATTCGGATTTCTTTGATCTGGATTTTAAGCGGTAAGTGCGGAAGCACCCTAAGGTGAGGTTACTTGCTCTTATTTCTCACCATCTTCAGAGCTTGGTTGTCAGTTCTTACTAAGGGAGTTCTCCATTGCACTAGAAAAGGCCCCAGAATTGGGCCTTAAGAACATAAGACTATAAAAGAAGCCCTGCAGGATCACTCAAATATTTTAAGTTATTCATATGAATAATTTGGGCTTTCATATGTATAGATTTGTATGGGATGAAAATGGAATGCCTACGGGATGCGTACAGATGTGTACGAGATTCGTATCATTGGATACGTATGAAATATTCAAATGAATAGATACAAATGTATTTGTATCAGTTTGAATGTCCGGACATTTGTTTTTCTTTATTCATATGGTGAGTATAGGGCACCCAGCTGGGCAACTGTCAGGTGAGTTTAGGGGCTATAAAGAGCAGGGAAGATTCTTAAAAATAGACATGAGAGCCCTTTAAAAGAGAGGTGGCTCTCGCGTCTGTTTTTAGAAATCTTCCCTGCTCTTTTACAGCCTCTATATTCGCCTGACAGCTGCTTTGCAACCAAATAACCCGGGAACGTCTGCATGACTGCAGGACAATACGTGCTAGCCCCTTATTTCACATGTAGTACACTTGCAAAGTCTGGGTTTTTTAACATGTATTGTCTCGCATGTAGGCCATACTAGGGCTTTACATTGAGATGCTCCCGAGGCAAAGCAGGGTTAAATTCGGAATAAAAATTGCATGGAAACAGGCCCTTAGTGCACAAAGGGGCAAGGTTTGTGGGCCCTCTTCATACTGCCACCTCTGTCAGCAGTTAAAGGTGAAAGGAGACATGTGATGGTCTTCTCTGTGGCAGCCCCAGCCTATGGAATGACTTCCTAAGTAGCATCTACTCCCCTTAAGATGCAGAGTGAAGGTGTGCCTCTTTTCTTTAGCCTTTGGCTGGATGGACAGCTTTCCTTCTCCTTCCGGACACCAACATTTGTTGTTTCAGTGGGATCATTTTTAAATACATATTGGCTTTATAGTACTTTGGTCTGAGACCTGCGGGCATGTGAATGGATGGACAGACAGACAGACAGACAGACAGACAGACAGACGGATGGATGGACGGATGGATGGATAAATTAATTAATTAATTTTAAAGTGGTGAAACTATTTACATTCAGTAGGGGCATATTTCATGGCCTTGACAGTCCCTGTAGGTCACAGAGCCAAGTCACACCTGCTCTCGCACCCTTGCAATGGACGGATCATAAAGCTTGCAAAGCAGAAACAGGGAGGGGTACCCGAGACCCCTTTCCCCGGCCTTGCGGCCTTTGGAACTCAGCAGCAGCACAACACATTCACATGGCGACATTCCATTTAGCTTTATGGTTAATAACTGTTGACAGACTTACTGTCTCCATCAACTTATCTAATCCTTTCAAAGCAATCGGTCTAAAAGGCACCATGCTTTGTAGGAGCAGCACTGAGTCACTCCAGAGATTCACAAGTTTTATGTGATATATATTTCTTTAGTAATTTTAAATCCTGCAGAACTTAATTGATCAGAGGCAACACTTGGGAAAATAAGGGTGAATACTATGGATAAAAATGTTTTTCCCGCACTATTTTCTTTTATTTTCTTTCTTCCACTTCCCCACCCTCTCCCCCTTCCTTCCTTCCTTCCTTCCTTCCCTCCCTCCCTCCCTCCCCCTTCCTTCCTTCCTTCCCTCCCTCCCCTCCCTCCCTCCCTCCCTCCCCCTTCCTTCCTCCCTCCCTCCCTCCCCCTTCCTTCCTTCCTCCCTCCCTCCCTCCCCCTTCCTTCCTTCCCTCCCCCCTCCCTCCCACTTCCTTCCTCCCCTCCCTCCCCTCCCTCCCTCCCCCTTCCTTCCTTCCTTCCTTCCCTCCCTCCCTCCCACTTCCTTCCTTCCCTCCCTCCCTCCCACTTCCTTCCTTCCTCCCTCTCCTCCCTCCCTCCCCCTTCCTTCCTTCCTCCCTCCCCCTTCCTTCCTTCCTCCCTCCCTCCCTCCCTCCCTCCCTCCCCCTTCCTTCCTTCCCTCCCTCCCTCCCTCCCACTTCCTTCCTCCCTCCCTCCCACTTCCTTCCTTCCTTCCTCCCTCCCCTCCCTCCCTCCCTCCCTCCCCCTTCCTTCCTTCCTCCCTCCCCTCCCTCCCTCCCTCCCCCTTCCTTCCTCCCCTCCCTCCCCTCCCTCCCCTCCCTCCCTCCCCCTTCCTTCCTTCCTTCCTTCCTTCCTTCCTTCCTTCCTTCCTTCCTTCCTTCCTTCCTTCCTTCCTTCCTTCCTTCCTTCCTTCCTTCCTTCCTTCCTTCCTTTGGGTGATTTCACTCTGGCCAGTACACCAGTCTGCAAGCGAACTAGGGTACTTTCTGCACTTACTGGTGTACTGCTCCAGCAAGGGGCAAGTAATGTCCTGACCTTCCACCTGCTATTACTGTACACAGTAGGGGTGTACATGAATGCAATTTTTGGCATTCAATTCAAATCAAATATCCAAAGATTCGAATTGATTCTGCAGAGGCTGAAATAGGCCTTCTGGTTCTGGGTGCTTCTCCCTTATTGCATCTGCAGGGGGTGGGTTGGGGCTGATCCGATAACCATAATTAACTGAAACTGTGGTTACCGAATCAGTGGCTAGAGAAGGTGATGGGGAAAAGGAATCTCTTCTTCGCGTGAATCCAGGGATGGGTGGCTTTCTTGATGGTGTCGGTTTTTTCACAGTACTCCACAAACTCTCATGTGGCACATCATCTGCAGGTCAGAGAACAGCCTTTCCCCACTGCTATCCAGCAGCGCCACGGAGCGCATTGCTTCATGTGGCAGGAGAACTGAGCTCCTTTCCCCAGTTGGTGGATATTTTAATTTCCTCTTTTCAGCTCCAAACTTATCCAAAACTAATATCTTCTATAAAACACAATTTAATAACCTGTATTTTACAACTAGTTTTCAGTACTCATTAAATCATGACTAATGGAAAAAGTTTGGCGGTGGAAGGCGCAAGGTGCAATAGCAATGCGCATTTCTGCCTTGAAGAGACGTTGTCAGAGCATTAGTCCCTAAGCTAGGTATGGGAAGGGGAGCTGAATATCATCTCATTTCAACTTCACTGAGACACACAGTCATAAGTCTGTTGCATAAATCTGTGTGTTTTTTTAAAATGACTGTGTAAAAGTTCAAGCGCGTTTTGCAGTTTGAATTTACGCTATCCAAAGCAGCTCACTTCCAGGCATTTTTCATTCCTGGAACTGGGTGTGCGTGTGTCTCCATTTATCACTGTGGGGGCCTAGGGGAGGATCTCCTGCCACATAGCCATTTTTAGTGGTATGAAGCACCCACCAGAGAGCCTGCTAGGAGCAGGCACACAAAGTAATGTTCTTTCAGCAAGTGCCTCTGCTGCTGCTTTGTCATCAGCCCATTGGTAATATGGACACACAGAAGCGCCAGGTGATGTTGCAGAGAAAACAGTTCCATAGAAGCATCCTCCCCCATGGCTATGGAGATAATGGCCTGGATCTCCATCGATGGTAAAGTGCAGGAGAAAAGGTGCATTTTACAAAATGAGCACAAAATGAGTCACGTGCTTTAAAAATGAATTTTATGTTTGCTCATTTAAAACCTCTAGTGAAGGGCTGGATACTGAGTGAAAAAGGAAAAGTAAAGCAAAAGAGAGGGAGGGGAGGGAAGCAAGGAAGGAAGGAAAGAAAGAAAGAAAGAAAGAGGGAGGGAAGCAAGAAAACAAGGAGGGAAGCAAGGAAGGAGGGAGGGGGAGGGAGGAAGGAAGGAAGGAAGGAAAGAGGGAGCGAGGGAGGGAAGGAGGGAGGGAGGGAAGAGGGAGAGAAGGAGGGAGGGAGGAGGGAGGGAGAAGGAAGGAAGGAAGGGAAGGAAGGAAGGAAGGAATTTTTGAATCTGGTTGCTTTTTTTTTAAACAAAATTAAAATATCAGATTAAGTTTTACCCTTCCAAATTTCCACTGCATTTGGACTCTGTGAGTCAGTTCAAATTGACTCATGAGCCTGGAGGCATCATTTTCAGCAACAGGCAGAAATGTCTCCATTGAGGGCAGAAAATTGAGTTCTCCACAGATGATGCCACAATTGGAAACTGCACCCAGTAATGGAGCAGCACGATAACCATGAGGTGTCCACCATTGCCGCAGACACAATTATGGTGGCACATGCTGCATTAATCATGTACATATACACCCTTATGTACTTAAACCCACTGTGAACTGGGGAATCTGACAGGCATTCTCAATAGAATGCTAGAAATCAGGTGGGGGAGATAAAATACTCATGCCAAGCTGTTATTCAGAAAAACTGGAACAGGTTCAAAGGGCAACAAAGATGTTCAAAGTCCTGGATAATTAGATCTGCGAGGAGAGGTTTTAGCTCTGAGAAGAGAAGGTTAGGTGGGACATGATAACCATCTCCAATTATCTGAAGGCATATCGTATGAAAGGTGGTCACACTTGGTTCTCTGTCATCTTCCAATGGGGCACATGTGTTGGGCTGGTATGATTTCATTTACTGTATCAACACAAGCATTGCCAGAAGACAAATCCCATCACAGTTCAGATCAATTGGGAATGCAATACGAGACCTGAGAAGGGTCCGTCTGTCACCCTCTGGCGAATTATCTAGAATATAAACAAGATCGACAAAGTGCAGAAAATCAGTGCAGGTCTATCTGCCTTTTGAACATCTGAGTGTTTCTGCAAACAGAGATAAAAATATGACCAGTTCCTATTTTCCTGTGCTGGGCCACTTTTGTTCAGAGCTGCATGTTAAATTCAAGCCAATTCGCTACCAAGCCCGATTCAAGGTGTTAACTTTAACCTATAAGGCCCCTAGATGACTTGGGCCCCAAATATCTAAAGGAATGCCTTCTTCCATATCGGCCTGCCCATACCCTAAGATCTGGGGGGCGGCTCTTCTATTTGTACCCCCACTCTCAGCAGCGAAAGGGGCTGGCACCCGGGATAGAGCCTTTTCAGTGCCTTTTCAGTGGTGGCTCCGAGACTGTGGAATAGTCTCCCGCCTGAGATGTGTCAGGCACTTTCACTCCATGTCTTCAGAAGAGCTGTGAAGACACACCTCTTTACTGTGGCCTTTGTCCTGTTTCTAGTTTATGGCCTTTTCTGCACTCACTTTTAGATCTGAGGCCTTTTCGCACTTCAGCCGGAATGAATGTGGAAAGCGTCCCAGAGTGTCCTAGCCTGAAAAGGCCGGGACTGGGGTGGGATGCCCCTCCCAGGCCTGGCTGTCATTGGGTCAGGTAAGACCCAGGGGCAGGCAGACCTGGCAGGGCCCTTCCCCGGCTTCCTGCAGGGTCTAGGGGACACGATCGTAAACCCCCCCCAGGCATCCCCCTGGCCTCAGGACATGCACCTGTGTGCAGCACCTACGTCATGGCTGTCTGGGTACAAAGGTATACCGCCAGAGTGCCACATCGCCAGGCCCAAAGACAGCTGCAGTCCAACCTCTCCCTGCCCTGGAAAGGGGTCAGGAGAGGCCAAACTGGGCGTCCCCGCAACTGCTGCAACTGGGAGTGAGCCACCCTCTCCCCCCCCCTCCACACATGCGATGCCTCACCTTGCCGGGCATCCAATAGTTGATAGAAGGGGAGGAGATTTTCATGGGGGTGTGGAGAGACAACGGTACATGGTTTTCCAACCCACGTCAAGCACATGATGGGAAAAATGGAAGAGTGGGGACAAGCAAATTTGTTTAGAATCTGTGTTATGTGGGTACAATGTAAACAAGGGCTCAATCCACTTCCCGCTATAATAGGGATTTCCCTAACCATGTCAGAACTCGAACTAATGTAGCAGGCAGAAAGGGCTCGTTCTTCCTTCTATAAGGGGTTCGGCTCCACTTAAATATTGAGGCCAAGTGGCTGTTCCAGCTTTTGAAAGTGGTATTCCCACCCAACTGCTCATGAATGCAGCCCAAAGTCCTTCCCCCTACTGAAAGCAATAGTCTATTCACACTACAGCCCATAGTGCATGATTAGGGAACTTCTAGGGAAGAGCATCCACACCTTGAGAAGGCTGTTACAACCTCCAGGTACCCTTCCTTCCCAGAAGTTCCCTAATCATGCACTACCATTGGAGCACAGAAACGTGTTCCACACCTCTACTAACCTTACCCGATCGCTCACCTTGTTCATCCAGACAGTGACCATTCACACCTTTTCCAGTGCTCTTGGGTCGTCAGAGGTGCAATACAAGCGTGCTAGAACCTCAGATGGCCATAGACACAATTACGCGCGTGCAGAGTGTTGGCCTCACCATGGCAACGGTGCTGACACACACGCAGTCACGCAGGGTGTTGCAGCCAAAGTCAAATCAAGGTAAGTATTTGATTATGGGGATGGGGGGCATGGGTGACATTGACTAGCGCTCCAAGCGTGAGTGCTAGTTCATGGCGCTCCTTTCCCGTCCAGCAGAAGGGAAGTGCGAAAACGTCCCAGGTCCATGAGCTTCCGAAGGAACTTCACAAACCTGCCTCCAACCGAACGACTTCCAGCTGTGCTCACCTGTGCCATCTGCCACTGCCTAACAGCAACAACACTTAAAACAACAACAACACATGGATTGTGACAGATCAAGGAAAACTTCTGAGGGATAGACAAGAGTTTCAGGCTGCAGAGAGGCTTGGAAAGTGTCCATTTAAATAAGCTCGCTTTTAAAATGAATTTCACCACTTCCCTCGCATAGAGTGTTTTCTTTCCAGCGCCAGACTTCGGCTATAGTGCATATAAAGACATAATGGTACCGATTATGAGTGCATATGATTGCACAGTTAGGGGTGAGCCGCAACACCTCCCCACCCTTCGCTTTGCCGTCTCATGTGCAGGAACGAGAGCGAAGGTTCCCCCTTGTCCTGGAAGAAGCCACACTATATCTGAAGCAGGAGAACTCCCTCCGTTATCCACAGCAGAGGGATAATGTAACGAGCTGTGAAATTAGGGGAGGCAGACATTAAGCAGCAGAAAATATACTTTAATATCAGGCCCAAGAATTCTTTACCAAGCACACATTGCAATGAGGTCCCTAATTAGTACGGTCCTCGACTGAGATAGGATCCGCACAGCATTCTAAAGGTGCCCTGGGTACACTGGAAGAGCGGAGGGTCTGTACAACCCCATGGGCATCTAGCAAACAGGCTGACATAGATATCCCCCAATGTGCTGGTAGAGTGAGGGGGGAAAACGTGGTGACAGTTTGGTCTAGTGTTTAGGGAGCCAGACTAGGGATGTGCATGAGTGCAGTTTTTGCAATCAAATTCAATTTGAATTGAATATTTGAATATATGGATTATCCGGATCCGTATTTTCAAAAATCGGATTCGAATCAAATGACAGGAATGTTGGGAAGGAAGGAAGGAGGGAGGGAGGGAGGGAGGGAGGGAGGGAGGGAGGGAAGGAAGGAAGGAAGGAAGGAAGGAAGGAAGGAAGGAAGGAAGGAAGGAAGGAAGGAAGGAAGGAAGGAAGGAAGGAAGGAAGGAAGGAAGGAAGGAAGGAAGGAAGGAAGGAAGGAAGGAAGGAATCTTTCAGGATCTTTCAGGATCAGGCCACAGCCTGATGCATACGGATGCATACAGATACATACAAATGTTGTCGACATTTGTATCTTCAAATATGAATACAATATTTGTACGAATAAATACGGACGTATTAGAATCCGTTTAAATTTGAATACATTAGTTTTTTCTCTATTTGTATGAATCTGAACATTCAAATATTCACTCTGAAAACTGCATTCGTGCACACCCCTACAAAACACACCATTGATCCTAGGGATCTGCACAAATATTCATAACTTTTGAAATTTGTGTGTGACTTTGGACATTCATATTCGAACTGAATTTTGGCACATTTGAAGATTGACATTCAAATTTGAATCAAATATTTTGATACATTCGCATGAAGCTTCATATGTGATTCGTATGCATTTCTAAGGGATTCGTATGGGACTGAATATTCGTATTGAATTCGAATCCCACTACATTCGGAGGGGATCTTTTCGAACAAATACTAATTTTCTTGCATTTGATTCAATACGAATCAAACACAACCCCCCCCCACACACACATTTGTGCATATCCCTAATGGCTCCCTCTCTCCCCTTTCAGTCACTGCATCTGTCTGCCCTCTCCCCCTGCTATCTAGTTAGTTCGTGAACATTTCCTTGGGCCACTGTCTAAATCACTTGTTTGTTGACATGACTCCTAATCTCCTTAAATCCATGTATCAACTCCTTGCCCGCTCTGCCCTTCAACAAGGAAGGCGTTTTCCAATCTCCCGACTTCTCAGAAGTCTCTGATATGAGTCTGCTTTCTCCTTCTCAGAGATGAAACGTCTGTATTCCGGACCCAAGAGCAAGCAGAGGAATCAGCTTAGCGTGCAGGGAACTTGAATGTGACTCTCCACCGCTCTTCTGCATCGAAACAGATCCCAGTGCAACCATCTGCTATTATCTGGAGTGTCACTGAACTCCTAAATAAACATGCTGAGGATCCCTTGCAGAATGGCTCATGGCTTTGGCCTCTTAGCTGTTGTTGTTTTTAGAAGGTTGCAGGAGAATATCCATTCTGTATTCTGGAATATCCAAATATAGAGGAAGAAGTTGGCAATAGAGGTGTGAAAGAATATTCGAAACATTCAAAATGCAATTGAATTGGGACATTCGAATTCGAACTGAATGTCTATGCATTCACTTTTTAACATTCAAATGAATTTGAATGTTTAAAATCATTCGTATGAATTATTCAGACATCTGTACGTGTACGGATATGTACACATTACATATGTATCTCTACGCATCTTATTTGACTCCGTGCACATTTGTACAGATATGTACGGGACAAAAATGGGATGCATACGTGTTAAAAACTGGATGCGTGCAAATGCATACGGGTGCATACAGGTGTGTACGGATACATACTAATGTTGTCGGCATTTGTATCTTGAAATACAAATCAAATACTTGTACAAATAGATACGAATGTATTCGAATCGGATTCAAATTTGAATACATTCGTTTTTCTCTATTCGTTTAAACTAGAACGTTAGAACATTCCATTCAAATCGAATCTGAAAATTGCATTCGTGTGCACCCCAAGTAGGTAATGTCTGGGTGCAGATTAAGGGCCCTTTGACTGCAGTGGGGTAGTATCCCAGACTTGTCCTGCACACTTAGGGTGCCACAAGGAGGCAGGGTTGTGCCATAAAGGCGTTGTGTGGACCCTTCCTCTAAATCTCTATCTCCATCTTGTGTTCCAAGATCAAGGCTCTTTATTTGGAAATACATTTCAGGGATCTGTTGCCCGCTTGGCCCTGCCATAGTCTGCACTAGGATGGGGTCAGTATTCCAAGATATATTCCAGAATAAGGCCAAGTGTGGAAAGGCCCCAAGACTAGGATGGGATCAGCAGTTGAATTCAGGCATCAGCATCTAGGGTCCAAGGGATGATCTGACAGTCGCCTTCTATCTCCATAAGACATGGCAACTTTGGAACCAAAGCTTGGTTCACTGTGATTAGCACAGAGAGCACTGATGTGCCATTTAGGACCCCCCCCCCTCACACACACAATTGGCAGCAGATTTTAAATCTTGCCACTGGCCCATGGTCCAGATCCATAGGATGCCACTGCAAATGGAGGCTGTCCTATAGGTGTAGGTTTGACAGCTGAAACATCTTGGGGATCATTTAGTGGGAAGCCCACCTATTCCCTCCCCAGCTAAGACAAGCAAGCAGCTAATCAAACCCAACTCAGAGAAAATATTGCCTTCTTACAAAACAGAACACACAGCCATGGTGTTTCAGGTTAAAGCAGTTTTACAATGCAAAGATTACAATTCTGAGGCTATACGTAAAAAGAAAAAGGAACAGAAAAGCCAATAACTTCATTTGTACAGTGTTATACTTCAGTGGGTGTCTATGATCTCTCTTCAGATTTCACAAAACAGGCCCAGACACCAAGGACTTATTTATGACTGTGTTTCTAACATCCTGCTTTCTTTAAAATATATGTACATTTGATAGTTTTAAGAGCTATGAGCATGCGGGGAAAAATGCATGACTTAACTCTACTTGACAGGCCAGACGACCGAAGCCAGATAGCTTTGTAGGGTGGAGATAGCAAAAATCACAGCCTACTTTCCTTGGGCTTCAGGGTCTACTGTGCCAGAACAAGAGTCTACCTCTCCAGTTTGGTCTACTTAGGGAGCCGGACACTCATCTGGAAATACTGGGTTTGATTCCGCCCTCCCCCATGAAGCTGCTGGGTGACCTTGGGCTAGTCACAGCTCTCTTCTGAGCTCTCACAGCCCCACCCACCTCATAAGGTGTTCTGTTGTGGGGAGAAGAACAGAAAAGCTTTGTCAGCCACTTTGAGTCCCCTTAAATCAGTGGTTCTCAACCTTCCTAATGCCGGGACCCCTTAATGGAGTTCCTCATGTTGTGGAGAACCCCAACCATGGGGGCAGAGCAGCTTGGAGGTGGGAGGGAAGGGCGGCAGGAGACTCGTTGCGACCCCTCTGAAAGGGTAGTTTGACCCCCAAAGGGGTCACGACCCCCAGGTTGAGAACCACTGCCTTAAATGAATGGGAAAAAAGCAGGGTAGAAAAGCCAACTCTTCTTCTTCTTCTTCTTCTTCTTCTTCTTCTTCTTCTTCTTCTTCTTCTTCTTCTTCTAGATTATATCCTGAAATAGGTACCTGCCATCTGCATGCTGGTGTAGACTATGGCAGGTCCCATCCAGGGCTTGCTGTAGTCTGCACCAGCTTGTGGACGGCACCTTCCTATTCCAGGATATAGTCCAGAATAAGGCCCAGTATAGAAAGGGCTCGGACCTGTTTGTGTTTATTTTGGTGTCTGCTTGTTTGTCTGAGCCCGGCAAAGTATCTCATCTTCCACCCTTAAAACCACTGCTGAATTTGATACACTCACCTTAACATCAAGCTTGGTAAAGCAGAATTTTATTCTATTTATGTTTCTACCCCATCCTATACCCGAGAGTCTCTGGTCTGGTTACAATAAAAATGTTGCTATTAAAAATAGGCTGACTAAAACAATAGCCTTTGCAGCTGCATGAGACAGGATGATTGTATTCTTAAGTCATAGAACCACAGATGGAAAGGTTCTCTTGTTTTGGACTGCAGCTCCAATAATCCTTAGTCATATGGTTCAGTGTCATGGGAGCTGTTGGACTCAAAAAGGAACAGCTGGGGTATCTCATAAGAACATAAAAGGAGCAAGCCCTGCTAGATCAGGCCACAGCCCATCAACTCCAGCATCCCATCTCATGCAGTGGTCCACTGACTGCTTCTGGGAATTATCAAGCAGAACGTGAGGATGAAACCTTCACCTGCTTTTGACAATTTGGACTTGTCAAATTGAAGTAACCAGATCTGATGGCAGCAAGCAATGCCATGGGTGCCACCAGGGTCCCAGCATGGCCCATTTGCACTGGGAAGGAGAAGAAGAGGAGGACTTGCTTTTTGTATCCCACTTATCTCCCCAAAGCATCTGACAAACCTTCAGTTCTTCTCCCCAAAACAGACACCCTGTGAGCTGCAGAGAGGACACTTTGGTGGAATGGGTTGCTCTTCCCCCTTGGACCAGCTACTGTAGCCATGGTGCCAAAAGGCCATTTCCATTTCCATTTTCCATTTATATTTATATACCGCCTTTCCAAAAATAAATTTTCGCCCAAGGCGGTTTACAACAAATGGAAAAAACAAAGATACAATACAAATACAATCATAACATCAAAGAAACATGACAGATAAATATAATCAGCAACTTAAATCAGAGACAAGGTAGTTTACATAAATCAAAACACATTGCATATTATAAAAATACATTATATAATAATAATAATAATGACAAAAACCCTTATAAAACAGGTGAGACAGCCGGCTACTAAGGCCGGTTCTCCTCTTCCCCTCTCAAACACAGATTTTCATGGTCTGAGGGTGGGCGCAGCAGTTTCTCCCCTCCTGGCCATGTTGTTTTGAATGCCACAAACCGGGAACAATTGACTAAGGTAGGCTGTTGCTTCCTGCCTGGTTTGCCTCCTTGGGGACACAACTGAAATTTGTCCCATAGGGCTTCTCTCAAGGTTTTAAGGCATCCTAGCAAGCAGAGAAGGTTTGGAGTCTATCTGCAAGATCTGATGCTAAGAGCAGAGATGTGTCTGAATTTGGACATTAACATTTGTATTGGTAGTTTGTACATTTGAATGTTGTATGGGTAGTTTGTACATTTGTTGAACTGGGGATATGTATCAGATACATATTGATACGTATGCATTCATATAAGATAGGTATCCAAAAGGGCAACCAGAATGATTAAGGGTCTGGAACACCTCCCTTATGAAACCAGGCTGCAACGTCTTGGCCTCTTCAGTCTGGAGAGATGGCGTTTAAGAGGGGACCTGATTGAAGTATATAAAATTATGCATGGTATAGAAAAGGTGGATGGAGAAAATTTCTTTTCTCTATCACACAACACTAGAACCAGGGGACACTCTATGAAGCTGATGGGTAACAGAGTCAGATCTTCACCCAGAGGGTCATCGGTTTATGGAATTTGCTGCCAGAAGAGGTGGTGACAGCTACCAGCCTAGATGGCTTTAAGGTAGGGTTAGACAAATTTATGGATGAGCATTTGGTGGGTCACCATGTGCAATGGGATGCTAGACTAGATGGACTGTGGCCTGATCCAGCAGGGCTTCTCTTATGTTTTTATGTTTTTATGTATCCGATACACGTGTTGGTATAGGATACATATGCAGGATCCGTATTCATTTGTATCAGATGTTTGTATAAATTTCTACGAATACATTTGTGTTGGAAAGAATCCCACCACATTCCAAGGTGATCTATTAAAGCAAATTTTAATTTTCTTTTGATTCGCTAGGAATTGAATGACAAAAACCCCGTTCATATACACCCCTAGTCTGAATGAAAACTGCATGTTTGCTTGAATTGAACCCAACAGCTTTTTGTTCAGCTTAATGGCAAAACATTGAAGAAATGGTGCATTCACGTTCAGTTTCAAGCTGGTTTGAAAATGAAAAATACCAATATTTCCACTGAAAAGAGGCCTGAGCAAAGGCAAAACCCACAGCAAACGTGACTGATTTAATTGCTCATGTTTGTGAGGACTAGTTGGGTTCAATCATATTTCCTGATATTTGAACAACCACATAGTCAGTTCGATGCAAACAGCTTCAAATATGAACAAGTTGATCAACACGAACTGCACTTTGCACATCTGTACCCTGGCATGAACAATGCAGATGTGCAAACCAAACCAAATCAGTCCAAACGGAGTAGAACAAAACAACAAGGGCAAATTTATTTGTGTTTGCTCGGAGGGGACCATTGTGGAAAATAATTAGACAGAACAGCCCGTGAGTGTGTTAATTAAAGAAAACCTCAAAGAACTCCAATCCTGTGAGCTGCTGGCGATATGAATCACCAGTTAAACCTGGGGGGATCATGTTTTTGATGCTTGGTTGGAGAATCCGGAACAGGTTTTTCAGCCTTCTGTATTCAGGAAGGTGCAAAGTAAAACGTACAAGACAAGGCAGGAAGGCTGTATCACCGCACCTTAAGGAATTGGTTTGAAAAATACTTCTGCGCCCCTTCTTTCCAACAGAATCCTCAAACCGAAGCAGCATTCTTAGGTTTTAGGATTTTTAAATATATATATTTAATGCATAATTCTAACCAAGTTGCTGACGTTCTGCATGACCAGAGACAACCGCCTCTGGAAAGAAATTAACAAAAGGGAATGAAAAGTACATATTTGTTTTGGAATTAGAGAGAGATGGAGAGAAAACAAAGAAACAATCCAAACAAGAAGCATTTTGTTCTGTTTAGTATACTGTTGAAAATTTCTTCTAATGCTTCTGCTTTTCTAAAAAAATAAAATTCTTCACCAATTAATGAGGAAAAGTATTATGTTCAAAAAGTACAAGATGGAAAAAGATTTGTTGGTGATGCACTTAATCCGTGAGAGGTTTCTGAGTGACCTTTATACCAACCTACAAGGATTTTTCTCCTGTTTTCTGCACTATGTAGTCCTCCTGAGTGTCTTGCATTATTAAAACATTGGCTGTAGTCACACTTAAGGTTTAATCCAGCTTCAGTCCACTTTCAGAGTGGGTACTTCCTCACAGGCCCTAATAAATCCGGATCTACCTCATCCGGATTTAGTAAAACCGGGTTCCAGTAGACCCGGATTTACTAAATCCAGATGCCCGGTAGATCTGGATTTACGGGGTAGATCCACATCTAAAAGATGCGGATCTACCCCACCCCACCCATCATTCCGCACATGCGGCAGGAGGACAGATTAAATCCGGATTGGAGGTGGGTGCTGTGCGGACGCACAGCACCCACCTCCCATCCTTGCTCCGGGGCCCCTCCCCCGGCCAGCCATGATTGGCTCCTTGGAGCCAAGCATGGTGAGCCGGGGGACCCCACTGCCACAGCTCGCCCTTGCCCCAGAAGCGGCGGATCGCTGCTTCTGGGGCCAGGGGGAGCTTCCCTAAACCCCTCCCTAGCCCACCCGAGGGAGACTGGCTGGAATCCCCTCCTTACCTGCACAGCGTCGCCCCGATTCTGGCAGGAGGGACCCAGGATGCAGTGCGCCTGCGTCCTGCGCGCCTCCTGATTGGCCAGGGCTGCTCCTGGCAGCTCCAGCCTTCAGGAGGCGTTCTGCGCAGGCACGCCGTAAGGAGGGGATTTCGCGCACTCCCCCCTGGGTGGGCTAGGTAGGGGTTTAGGGAAGCTCCACATTATATGTGGTGTCATTTTCACACCCATTTAGCACACTTTAGGTGCAGATAGGTGCAGACGCACCCCACTGGAAGTGTGCTAAATAGGTCCGAAAATGCAGACATGTCGTCCTAAAAGTGTTCTTAATCTGTGTTGCTGTGCGGACACACCTCATCAGAAGTGTCCATAACAACAATGCGTGTGCGGACTCGCGTTTCCAAATGTGTGCTTAATGGGTGTTAAAGGGCCAGTGCGGAAGCACCGAGTGAGAGAATAGGGATGTGCACTAATGTGTTTTTTGGCATTCGATTAGTAAGGAATCGAATGTTAGAATATTTGTATTCATTCAAATAAACACATTAGAATGTGGTAAAATTCTATTTGATACAAACGTATTTGTGTGAATTTGTATGAATATCCGATATGAACAAATATGTATCCAATACAAACGAATACGTATCTGATATCCTGTAACAAAACCGCTCTGAAAGCGTCAAATCCGACCTGAATCCACTTTTAATACACTCTCAATCCATGTTGAATGCACTCTAGATCCACTGCAGATGTGACTGGCGCAGCCGCTTTCCCATCTCCCCAGTTTAATGGATGTCCGAACAATTTGTATGAATGTCCAGAAACATTCGTAACCATAGAAATGTCAATGTATAAATATCATAACATTCGGTAACTCAGAAAATTCACCTTTGGGATAGTTATTGTGGAAATAAAATTACTGGTCACTTTGCTGATGCGTTCTCTCACCTTGAAGGTGGACTGAAGCTGGATTAAACCTTAGGTGTGACCATAGCTGTTGTGATTGCAAAGAAGAATATTCTACATATTTTATGTTTTATAGTTGTGACTTGTCCTGGGGCTTTCTTGTGAGGGGTGGAATATAAATTCTTATCTAAATTGTTTCACTTATTTAATAATTTATTTCATACTCTTCAACAGAAGGTCCCGACTCTGAACGCTCAAGATCGGTTGTTGTAGACAGTATGGGGATCGATCCAGGCCAGACCAGACCAGCAGTCCACACAGGTGAGCGCGGTGCCGGGTGGGTGGGTGGGAGACTACATGCCCTACTGGGCAATGGTGGGCGCAGGGCAGGTCCTCACTGGCCACCAGTGCTACAGGAGGCCTGGGTGGGCCCAATTAGGGTGATGGTGGGCCATGGCGCCCCAATATGACACTGGCCCAGTCTGATCTGATCCCCCCTCAGCATCAGACTGCCTGGATCGGACGTTCTCCCAGGCAATGGTGGCAGCCCGGGGGTGGGATGCCTGGCTCCTGTGGTGATACATGTGGGGGACAGCTTAACCATTCACACCTTGGCCAGTAAGGTATGCTTTGAGTACCCTTCCCTCACTGGTCAATGCAAATGCTTGACCTGTCCCCCGTGCACGAAAATGCCCCAGGTGCGCATGATCTTTGCTGCAGCAAGGTAGATGGTCCTGGACAGGAGCATTCACACTTCAACTGCTACAAGGCAGATTCCAATCAGGTTTGGGACCATCTCTGATGTTTTCTGTGGGACAGTGTCTCATGGAAGTGTGAAAAAACCCAAAGTCATTAGGAAAGAAAGCCAAGAGACTGAGAAGAGCGGTGCAGGCAGGTGAGGGCTACCTGTAATCTCTTTCTCAAGTCATTCTTATTCACAGAGGGCCAGGATTGTAAGTTATTTGTCCTCACAAAACCAGCCCTCTTTGTGATGTTTGTACACTTATCTGTTGCCCATCTCTATTTTCTACAGAACCCATCTGACAGGAAAGCAGTTGATCCAATGGTGAAATCTTCCTCAATCTTCCTTCCAATATCTATTTTAATATACAGCAATTTATATCTATGCTTTTTTGCTGATTTATTGATTGATTTATTCTGGTTTTGTGCCTTCCAGCTTTTGTAAAATTGCCAGAAGGATAATGTTCTACCAGACCTACAAAATTTGCAACATTTGGCAGCTCAACACAGAGAGGGATTGTAGATTTCACTTCAGGCTGATAAATCCCTCAGCATTCCCAAACACACCGGCCCATTGTGTTTTTGACAACTTTGGTCTCACATTCCTTTTAAGCTAGCAACTGAGATGGCTATAAAAGACAAAATGGAGTTTATTTTGCAGGGGAAACAATAAAGAACTAAGTGAGGGAAAGTGTATAGCTGAGAAACAACGCTGTTATGAGGAAATTATTGTGTAATATGCAGTCAGAACATATGCTGCAGAAATATGTGACTCTATAAAACTCTCTGTTATTTGGAGGAAGGCATCTGCTCAGGAAGACAGACAGGGGTGCAAGTTTCGAAGACAAAACCAAGTAAGTTCTGTTTTCTTCCTAGACAGGTCAACAACAGCATTTGGAGATCCAGAAATGTTTGTTGACTAAATATTTGGAATTAGTCTGCTGTGCATTAGGCCTGGTAAACTTCTGGTAAAGATAGACCATTCACACTTGTCATGAGGAAAGGTCCCCCAAAGCATCCATTACTGTAATGAATGACGCAGACATAAGAATGGAGGAGAATTGCTTGCTTTACTAGGCTACACAGTTACTTATATCTCTTTCCACAAGATACATTGTTATTGGTAAATTGGATAGATCATTGGTTAGAAAGGAAACATTGGGATGCTGGCTGAGCTAGGTTGTGATGTCCTCGCGGACCATATGTGTAAACCATGTCCTTGGGCATGGTGCACACTTATGTTTAAGAAGGATTAGAAGGATTGACATGCTCTGGAACGCTTCCTTCCGCTGAGGTTTGCCATCCGAGCGGGGGAGCATTGCCACACATTACCTGCCAGAAGTGAAAATAGTCCTCCAATTTACCAGCTCGCACCACTGCATCTGAAGCAGGAACTGCCACCTCTTTGCTGCTGTGATTAGCCGCTGTCAGCTGCAGGATCATGTGATGTGCCATGCTCAGATGCCGTTGCAGAGGGACATGTTTGAGCACAGGAACACATTGTGGCAGATCACATCAGTGGCTGGGGTGTGAGACTGATTGTGGTCATGATCAAATGCGCAGCACCCATTGCTCTGTTGCCTCTCATGACTCTATGACCGGACACTAATCCCAACACGAACAACCCTCTCATGACTCTATGACCGGACGCCACTCCCAACCTAGCCGTGTGTGTGTGTGTGTCCAGGGACCAGAGGTCATAGAATCATAGAATCATAGAATGGTAGAGTTGGAGGGGACTTCCTGGGTCATCGAGTCCAACCCCCTGCTCAAGGCAGGATCTCCTAAACCATCTCAGACAGATGGCCGTCCAGTCTCTGCTTGAAGACCTCCATCGAAGGGGAACCAACCAGTCATGGCAGAATCCCATGATCAAACATGGCTGCCACCACAACCATTGACCTCAAGGAACCAGAAGTAGAGTGAATGGTCATGCCACAGGACACTTCAAGTAAGCTTTTGGATGTGGCAGGTAAAGGTTAGGTAGCTTATGGAGCACAATTTTGTGCCCCATATCTAGTCAGCAATTAGGCAACTTCTGGGCAGGCAGGGGGCATTTGTAGCATGTAAATGCTTTCTGGAAGTGCAGATGTACCTGCTCAGATGTTACCTAATGGTTGACTCTGGGCCAAAATGCAAACTGGCCCCTTCTTGTGCATGATTTTTCCTGTTCTGTAACAAATAAATTTATAAAAATCCATGTTTTAGGGGGAAAGGCACAGTGAATTCTGGGTGCTTTTAAATGCAAAAACGTGGACTGTATTTGCAAAAATAATAACCAATCTCTCTATGCAAATGTCAAGCATTCCTCCAATCAAGAACAATTTAGGGACAATTTATCTCAGATAGTTTAAGAATTACATCAGACTGTTATAAACACAAAACATCAGCTCCAGTTTCAGGATATCATGATATACGGAGGTGAACTATTGATATTTTGACTGGCAAGGGGATTTCTGTATTTTAAAAAAAAATCCCTGTAATTTTCTTTAAAAACTGATATACCGCATAAATGAAATTAACTGTAGATTGGAAATATGAGAAAGGAAATTTGACAGTTTTGTCCTTTTTAACATGTGGGGGAGGGTGTTTTGTATAAATAGGGAAAATGGCATCTGTCAGCATCACCTGCTTGAATTGGAGTCATCTTCCTAGCATTCAGTAATGGCTTGGCGCATATGAAATCACCGAAAACCACCATATGCTCGCTTGTTGGCTTCATTTGAAGCCTGGGCCACGCAAGCCAATCTGCTCTTGATTAAACCCAGTTTGGATCAGATCAAAGAAATATTTGTTGATGCAATGTGGGCTTCAGACAAACTGGCAATTCTGTGTGCTCCTGCCTGCGCCTGCCACGAAAGCCATTACTGCTAGCAACTAATACTAGCAGGAGGAATGGAGGCATGCTGTAAGCTCCATCCTGAAGATCCTGCAAGACCACAACCCCCAGCATTCCTAGCTGTGTTGGCTGAACTGAAGGGAGTTGGGGTTCAATAAAGTTTGGAGGAGTACGTGTTCTCCAACTCTGCAGTGGTTCCTTATGGAGGCTAAAAGCCTTTTTGCGCATGGCGGAAAGGTGAGGACATGGTCCATCCGCACTCCACAGAGCCACATCTTAACCAGAGGCTTATTTGCACTACAGCCCATAGTGCATGATGAGGAAACTAGCGGTCCAAGGGCGAGTGCTGGCCAACGTTGTTTCATCACGTCCCTTTCCCATCCAGCAGCTGGGAAGAGAAGTGTGAAATCACCCCAAGTGTGGCTCCATGCATGAAGAAGTAGTCCCTGCACATGTAGATGGAGATCCACTAAAATTCCTCTACATCTGCCCTACCTGCCTGCTGGCACGGCTTTGTTTGCACCTATTCCTGGTGGAGGAGGCTCGAACAGATCCTGAAGAGGAGTGGTACTGCTGTGGGTAGTGCCACATTGCTGCGTCACCCTGCCACCACTGCAATGGTGCCATGCAGGCACATTTCCACTCTTGCCACAACTTTGTGATCGCCTCTGCAATAGAGGTGATTTGTATGTCACCAGCGCTTAGGAAAGTGCCAGTGAGGTTAGGGATAGATCCGAGGCCTATTCACACTGTGGCCGCAAGTGAAGAATTAGTTAACCTCTGGTGAAGAGCATCCGCACGTGGGGTAGACTATGGGTGTTTTTCCACTGTGAAAAAGTACCCATTTTTGCACCCATTAAGGACCCATTTGGGTGAGAGCCGAATGATCCCATTTCCACCACGGCACCCATTTGGGACCCAATTGTTTCGACTGCCGCTGGGGAAATCCGGATCAAATGGGTTCTTTCTGGCCTTTAATCTGGATTTTCTGTAGATCCCATTAATGGTGTCTACAATGGGGTCATCTGACAGAAAATCCAGATTAAAGGGAGCCTGTTTCCACTGGAAACAGGCAATGGGGGCTAGAGGTGGCTAGGGGGAGGGGATGCACCCATGGGGCAGGAGCCCCGGAGTCCCAGCTTCAATGTGATTTTGGAGTCATTTCGGAATCAATGACTCCAAAGTCCCTCTGAAGCAATTGCCACAGACTTCGGAGAGGCTCCGGAGCTGTCAGCGTGGTCTGTCCGCTATTAGCGCAGACCGCGCTGACTTCCCTCCAAACTCTACCTTGGTCAGACCTCATCTGGAGTACTGTGTCCAGTTCTGGTCACCCCAGTTTAAAAGAGACACTGACAAGCTGGAGCAGGTTCAAAGGAGAGCTACCAAGATGGTGAACGGTCTGCAAACCATGTCCTATGAGGAACGGCTTAAGGAACTAGGAATGTTTAGTCTATCAAAAAGAAGACTGAGAGGAGACATGATAGCTGTCTACAAATACCTCAAGGGTTGTCACAGGGCAGAGGGATCAGCCCTGTTCTCACTCTCTCAAGGAAGGACTAGAAACAATGGGGTGAAACTGCAGGGGAAAAGATTTAGTTTAGATGTTAGGAAAAAATTTCTAACAGTAAGAGTGATCAACCAGTGGAACAGGCTGCCACGGGAGGTGGTTGGTTCCCCTTCGATGGAGGTCTTCAAGCAGAGACTGGACGGCCATCTGTCTGAGATGGTTTAGGAGATCCTGCCTTGAGCAGGGGGTTGGACTCGATGACCCAGGAGGTCCCCTCCAACTCTACTATTCTATGATTCTATGATTCTATGATTCTATCCCTCCGAAGTGATTGGCAGAGACTTCAGAGTCTTGCCGCTGGTCTCTTCAAAGATATCAGTGCAGACTTTGAAACCGCTACAGTGGAAAAACACACAATTATAGCCTTCAAACATGCCCTGCTTCCCCAGAACTTCATTAATTGTTGATTAGATGGGGAACACAAAATTGTGCTCCACGTGTTAACCAATGGTTACCGGAACTCACCTGACCATTCACTCTTCTTCTGGGGCTCCAAGGTTGTTTGAGGTGCCATGCCACAGATGTGACTGCGCATGCACTGAGCATCAGTGTCATCAAGGTGATGGCGGTGGCACTGATGCATACACAGTCACAGAGGCTGCCACAGCCAAAATGGCAGCACCCAGAAGAGGATCAGTCACAGATGAGTGGGTGATCATGTGGGGCTAGTTAATGTTGGGTCATCTCACTCCTTTCCCTTCCAGTGGATGGGAAGGGAAGTGCAAACACGCCCCCGGTGTCCCAAAGTGTGGATGCTGGATCTATTCCTCCCATCTTCACTTCCCCCTGGAGTTTTTCCAAAGGGTTTCCCTTAATCAGCTGCATATAGAATGCAGACATTTGGTGTAAATCAGGAACATTTCCATACATTTGGAGTTACAGAATCCATCTGGATTCTGCTCTCCCCTGAAACACACAGTGGTGCTCCTGGTCATCCCTGGGGGTTCTGATCCAAGGACACTGATCCTGACGCTTGGTTGGCAGTGAAGAAACAGCTGTTTTTGCACCCTCCGTATTTATCTGATCATTTCTCTTGTGTTTTATCTTTATCGATATGTATAATTGCATGTTCTAATTGTAGTGCAATCCCTAAATTCAGCATGAACATTCCTTCGACTTGGAAAGGTGGTCTAGAAGTGATATCAATGAACTTTGCATGCCAACCAGGTGACTTTCAATGCTGTGCAGTGGGTGTGATCCTATGAGCTGTTCTTGGTGTCAATCTCAGGAAAGAAACATTTGGAGGTGTTCCTGGCTGCACGTAATAACATGCAGAGAATACTTTGTGCGTTTTCTTCCTTGAATTGTAGTTCTGTTTACTGTATCCGGACAGATCTCTTCTTCTTCTTTTAAAAGTTATCTTGTTCTGTATTATTTTTTGTAAGCCAGCTAGAGCAGGAGTCCCCAACCTTTTTTGCACCAGGGATCGGCTTCCTTTTCCATTGTGGGATGGGGGGGGGCGCGGGGGGGGGCAGTGGTGGCGCCCAGACTGGCAAAAAACCCTCTACGGCCTGGCACCAGTCCATGGACCTGTGGTTGGGAACCCCTGAGCTAGAGATCTCTTCTCTTCTCTTCTCTTCTCTTCTCTTCTCTTCTCTTCTCTTCTCTTCTCTTCTCTTCTCTTCTCTTCTCTTCTCTTCTCTTCTCTTCTCTTCTCTTTCTTTCTCCCTCCTCCCTCCCTCCTTTCTTTCTTTAATGAAGGATCATATGCCAATGCTATAGGATAAACAAAATGATATGCTCAAGTGTAAAGCAGTCCGTAACCAGAATTATTGGAAAAAGAAGAAATGTAATCAGGGCTAGAAATTTGAGAAGAAGCTGCTATAATAATATATATATATATAAAGATTGAAAATGACATTCAGCCTTATTTACAGGATTAAGCTAACGCCAATTTTATTGTCAATTAATCTTTGAGGAAAAGTACCAAAGTTCATGTTACTCCACTATCTCTATCCACAGTCAGAAGTGCATGACTAGGAAAAATAATCAAAAATCAAAAATACTCCCCCCCCACCCACCCCAAAAAATCAAACCATGCATAATGCTAGAGGAAAAACCAGTGCAGCTTTGAGTGATGGTTTAAAATTGCACTTTAAAAAGGGTAGAAGAGACAGTATTTATACATATTTAGGGGAAAGAAATTTATACATATATAGGGCTCAGGCAAAAGCCAGAGTAAAAATGTATGTCTCCACTGATCAGAATATATAAAATGAAAGTGCCTGACCCGTCATAAGGAAACTATTCTATGGCTTGAGGGTTATCATTGAGAGCCTATCCCAGCTTACCAGCCCTTTTAACTACTGAAGGTTGTGGTATAACCAGGAGGGCCCCCCACTGCAGATTTTAAGATATAAGCATCACGGAAGACAAGAAGAGTTGGCTTTTCTACCCTGCCTTTAACACCTATTTAAGGGGACTCAAAGCGGCTGACAAGGCTTCTGTTCTTCCCCCTGACAAGGCTTCTGTTCTTCTCCCCAGAGCTCTGTCATAGCTCTGAAGAACATAAGAGAAGCCTTGCTGGATCAGGCCACAGACCATCTAGTCCAGTATCCCGTTGCTCACGGTGGCCCACCAAATGCTCATGGGCATCTCAAGCAGAGACAAGGATAACCTTTTCTTGCTCTTGAATCCCAGAAAATGGCCTTAGAAGAATCCCGCTTCCCCCCGCCCCAGCCTGAAAGATGCACCTAGGCATTCATTCTAGTAGCTATTGATACATTTGTCATCTATAAATTTGTCTAACCCTGCCTTAAAGCCATCTAGACCGATAGCTGTCACCACCTCTTTTGGCAGCAAATTCCATAAACCGATGACCCTATGGGTGAAGAAATACTTCCCCTTGTCAGATCCGACTCCTCTACCCAACAGCTTCATAGAGTGCCCCCTAGTTCTAGTGTTGTGTGATAGAGAAAAGAAATTTTCTCTACCCACCTTTTCTATACCATGCATAATTTTATATACTTCAATCAGGTCTCCTCTTAAACACTGTCTCTCCAGACTGAGAGGCCTAGGGGGAGTTCCCATTACAAGCTTAAAATGGTTTCAAAACTGTTTCAATCCTCGCAGTCCCCACGTCAGGTTGGCTTAACACGCTCTCCGCATGTTAAATTGCCCCAAAGCGTTGTAAATGTTAACACTCATTTCAACAGGTCTCGCTCTGATTCGTGCGCTTGAAACATTTTACATTTCTTGCTGTGGGAACAGTACAGTTTTAGTGGGATGAGCATGCATGTTTATTGTTCCCCTCCCCCAATAGCTTGCTTCCAAAGATAGTGATTTCACTGTAAAAATCCATCCCCTAAGCAGCCGTTACACTGTAGCAATCCACCCACTTCACACCTGATAACAATGTTGCAATTTGCGCAATTCTAAAAATTCTGACCTTTAGAAAGGGAAAAGGGAGGAAAGCAGCTGAAGTTTTGGTGAGATATGTGAATGTTTAATGTGTGAATATGTGACTGTGGCAGTGAGTGGGCGAAGGGGGCTTGAGTTGCCGCTGCTGCTGTGTGCCCTGGGCAATGGGAAGAGGAGGGGAAAGAATCGCTGGCTGTCCGCTGCCGTTTTTCCTCCATCCAGGCAAGCGGCAGCCACCCAGCCACCCAGCTAGGCTCCGTGAAGTGGTCCCTTATGGGTGGTGCATTCATGCCAGGAGGAAGAGGGCAGGGCAGTGCCGAAAAGCGGCTTTTAGAAAGTAGCCACTTGAGTCCCCCCTTGAGTCACATACGCCACGTATGATCCCCAGAATCCGGATCGAACACGATTAAGTTGAAAGTAATGGGATCAGGCAAATTCGTGTTAGCATCTGGTTCTATTATTTCGGTTTAGGAAAACCGTTTTAAGCTTGTAATGGGAACCGGGCCCTAGACGTTGCAGCCTGGTTTCGTAAGGGAGGTGTCCCAGACCCTTAATCATTCTGGTGGCCTTTTCTCCACCTTTTCCAAGAGAGCTGTGACTAGCCCAAGGTCATCCAGCTGGCTTCATCGGGGATGGTGGCTTCATGGGGGATGGTGGAGTCTGTATCCCTAACCACTAAACCAAATTGGCTAGTTGGCTGGAAAACATTTGAGCTGCAATATTTCTGTTTCAGTCCTCACTTATTCTAGAAGATCCCATCAAAATCTGGAAATGATGTGAATGAAAGCACGTTCATGGCTGCATCCTTTCAGTGGGTACATGATGAATCCCTGGATGTCTAACCTTGTCTCGGGGCATATGTGTTTGTTTTCCTTGTTTAACTGCCTTAGCATCCAGGTGTACTAATGGAAACCATCTAAGAAACTGCACAACAACCAAACTGAGCCCTGTGAACAGGGAACATTTTTTCTGCCCTTTAGTATGTGCACCTGTGTTACATGGGCCCATCTCCATGCAACTTTTATTCCAAATTTAACCCTGTTTTGCCTCGGGAGTGTCTCCATGCAAAGCCCTAAAACGAGCTACATGCGAGACAATGGCCCTTTCTGCACTTGGCCTTATTCCAGAATACATCTCGGGTTCGCAATCTGCTGGCCACATGCTACTTCAGACTATGGAAGGCCTCACCTGGGGCCTTCCATAGTCTGCAGTAGCATGCAGATAGCACGTCTCTATTCTGCGATATATTCCAGAATAAGGCCAAGTGCAGAAAGGACCATTACGTGTAAAAAAAAACACCCAATTTGCAAGTGTACTACATCTGAAATAAGGGGCTAACACGTATTGTCCTGGGGTCATGCAGACTCTCCCGGGTTATCATTCATTAGGGCTGTCATTAGGAGGCTGTCATTTGCACTGGCCTTTGCCTTCTCCCACACACATACATGCACTCACGCATGCATGCACGCACAGACATGAGCGCTCGTGGGGCTGCAGAACGGGAGAACAATAGGATTCAAGCTGCCTGTTGCCTCCGAGCCTTAAAGAGGTGCAAATTAATTTCTCCTTGCAGGCTGGTTGGAGGCTGACTCATCTGAGCTCACAGACAGAGAGGTGCATATTAATTAGCTCCTTGCTGGAGCTCACAAGGGACTTAGAGAGAGGTGCATATTTAATTAGCTCCTTGCCAGCAATCATCTGAGCTTACTGATGTTGGGAAGCAAAAGGTCAGCTGTCTGGCTCCCTTCTCGTTCTGTGGCTGACTGTCATGTTTCAAGGGTGGAGGGAGAGGGGGGGGCCCTCCAGCCCGAGCCCTTCTTCTCCAGGCACACATGCTTGCTGTCATGCAGACGTGTGCATGTCTGCTAAAAGCTTCCAATCAGGGCAAAGGGAGTGGAGAAAAAAGGATGTGGTTTCCCCAGTGCTGGGGTTTACCATGTTTGCTTGGGGATGGGTGAATTCGAACTGTACCCGCGCTCTCCTCCACCTCATGGGGACATCTTAATCCGAGCAACTACAATTCGGATTAAGGATGGCCCAATTCTGCAGCACAGTAATTGGAGACCATGGGGACGAGCCCTTAGAGACACTCCTGGGCCGTGTTTACACCTGAGATTTAATCCATCTTCAGTCCATTTTCAGAACAGAACAACACAACAGCAAAGTGACCAGTCATTTTCTTTTCACACTGTCCATCCCAAAGGTGGATTTTCTGAGTTAGAGAATGCCAAAGGAGAACAGATTCTCAGCTTGCTGATGACTTCTCTTGCTCCGAAAGTGGACTGAAGTTGGATCAAATCTTAGGTGTGAATGCAGCCCGCACGCCACCCATGCCAAATTCTGGGGGGGGGGGGGCGTGAAGAAGAAGTCCCTGCTGATGGACCAGTTGCATGCTCTCCTTCTCTGCTTTCAAAAGTAACTCTTCTTCTTCCTCTTCCCTCCTTTGGCGAAGTATATTTCCAAGTCTGCTTCCTTGGAGACTTGGAACAGCATCTTGACCAGCCTTCGTTCCGAGGTTCCTCAGCAATTCTGTATCTTTTCATCTCCCCCACGCACTCAGCAGCCCCTTTTCTTTTATCTCCCCTCTCCATTCATGACCTTTTAATGCCCATCTCTGTTCCCACTCCACTCTTGGAAACTTTTAATAATGGATCTGACAGACACACTTCCTAATGAACCTGGTCTCTCCTCTATCCCTCCGTCAACCCAACTAAACCAGAGAGAGAGCGCCAGTCAGTTGGCTGCTCCTAGGCAAAGCGGGAGCAGCTCAGCTTCTCATTTCTTCCACAGCCTCTTGCAAAAAAGTCGGCCCGGGAGGGATAGGATGGAAACCCGGTCAGCCAGCCTTATAAACACATGAATCCAGACTCCCTCCAGTTCCATGATCCGTTCTCCACTCACGTTGGCAACCGACCCTTAGGAGAAATGGAGTTCCCACTCGGCTGTTCCAGAGACTCCAGGACGCCTGGTCTATAACTCCACAACATAAAGGGCCATAAAGACAAGCAAAGCATTTATGATTATGATTATTTTATTTTATTTTTTGAGGTGGCTGTGGCATGCATCCCAATGGTTTGCGGGGGGGGGGCAGGCAGGCAGGAGCAGGAGGAAATAGGGTAACTGGAATCAGATTATAAACTAAGTCAATAACATTACAAGAGTAAATGCCTATTGGGTATGGCCCTCTGGGGCCATTTCAGCCCATGAAAGCTACAATTAATTTTACAAAGTAAATCGCTTGGCTTTAGAACCTCCCTCCGGGCAAACCCTGTAACCATGTGTGGTAAAAGAAAGCAAAAACACGCAGGGCGCATTATTTTCTCATTTAAAACCAATCATAGTTGCGCCGATCGCGGCGGCGATCATCGGGACTGGGTGTGCGCTGTTCTCCCTGCGAACAGATGGGGACGACCAGAGAGAGAAGGGGGTAAGGGCAGGAAGAGAAAGGGGAAGGCATGGAAGGGAAGGGGGTGAGAGAGGGAGAGAAAGAAAGAAAGGAAAGGGAGAAGGAAAGGGGATTTTTTTGAAAGAGAGGTAGCTGAAATGAACCTTGGAAGGCATTCAAATGAGGCTGTGTGTAATAAGAGAGGCCCACTTCTCTGGGCAAATTTGTTAGGATTAGGTCTAACCGAGCTGCAGAAGAAGAGAGAAATTCAGCGTGGCTTCCAGCCAAGGCGAAATGAGGCTCCTGGCTTGGTCGACTGTGTAGGGGAGTTTAAGCTAATGGCTTCGGTTCAAGCACTGATAGGAAAAAAATCCAGGAACAAAGACACTAATTCTTCCCAAAGCCCCCCAAATCTCAGTTTATACATTTCTGTTTATGTTCATTCATAATGGATACACACAGCTGTTCTTATCATTCATATTCAAATTCCATATGCATTTTTATTATTTATTACCTCGTCTTCAAACAGACTCCAGGGAGGAGAAGGAGGAAGAGGGAAAGGGAAAGAGAGAGAGAGAGAGAACTTGATGGTAAATTTCTTAGCAAGCAAGCAAGCAGGAAACTTCTCTGGAAAAGCAGCCTTTTTTTCCCCTGGATCAGGATGCTGGCATTTGCTCTCCTCCAGTACCTATGGGGTGGCAGGGAATTTTGCAGCTGACTTCACCAGTGCTGTGTCTTCACTTGCAGAAGGAGGCGCCGGGAAAAAGCATCCTTTGATGCAAGCGTGCCACCCCAGGTGTGGGCGCGATTGCAGGGCGAGGTGCCTGTCCTGCCCTCATCACAACATCTCAGATCGCTGCTTGAAATGACATCTCCATGGCTCCAAGATGGAGATAAGAAGTTGTCCTTTGGAGTGGTGATGATGGGGCCTCCTTCCAGGTGCTGCAGATAAACCAGATCCTTCTGCAGGTGGAGATCTGAGGCCAGTTTGCCCTTGGCCTTGTAGGAGATGCTGGGGGAGATTCTGATAAGGAACATCTGCACTTATGGAAGGTGTTTCCAACTCAGAAACTCCTCCTGCCTTACCAGACATAATCTACTAGCTGTGGTGCATGCAACCATGCACAACACACATCCTAATCCGTACCTTTCCTTGCCAGAGGAGCAACCATTCGCACCTCTGTCAGTACCGGGGCTATCTGAGGTGAGCATTGGGACCTCAAATGACCCCAAACATACGCAGAGCCTCACCGCTGCCATGGCACCAGTGCATATGCAGTTGCGCCAAGCTCCGCAAAGAAGATGGCGGTGCCTAGATATGTGCTGCCAATTCCTGGACATGCACCTGGACCCAGGTAAATCTCCAGGTGTGTGGGGCTTGGCATGCGCTAGCACTGTAAAGTGCGAACGCTGGTACACGCTTGTGGGAAATGCACTTTTTCCATCCAGCAGATGGGAAGCTAAGTACAGAAACTCCTTCAGCCTAAGTCTGGTTGAAATGTAGGGCCCTTCTGCACTTACCTTTGACCCAGGCCACAAGGAATCCAGAGGCCTTCCTTTTTCACACTGGCATCATTTATGAGGATGCCACAGCACAGTGTAGCCCAGACTAGGTGACCAAAATGGCCAGCTAGACCAGTAGACCTGTTTTAATAGGTCTAGTGATGGTCCACTGGGTGCTGAACCAGCCCGGGAGGGGTGCAAAAGGGAACATACCTCCATGGGCCAGTTTAGCAGGGAGACCCATTTCAACAACACAAAAAACTGCACCACTGAAATGAATCTTCTGAGGGCGCTGAGGCTAGGAACTTTAATTCATGGCTGTTGGAGAAGCCAGCAGTGGCTTTGAAGATCATGCAATCTTTGGAGCCCCTGTGGTGGTGGCCCCAGAAGAACTTTCCAAGTGCAGAAGGCTCCTTCCAGGACAGCAGGGGCCTGGTGCCAGATATACTGATATATCTCAGTATAGGGGCCTCCTGCATGAAACCAGCTGGGAGACCTTGGGCTAGCCACAGCTCTCTTCTGAGCTCTCACAGCCCCACCTACCTCACAGGATGACTGTTGTGGGGAGAAGAACAGAACGTTTGTCAGCTGCTTTTGAGTCGCCTTAAAAGGGTGAGAGAAGTGAGATATAAAAGCCAAAATCTTTCTCCTCCTCCTCCTCCTCCTCAGGTTTTATGCCTGTGGGTTGCTTTCCTCTTCAATGAATACATCCCTCATCTGTTACTCAGGTTTTGAAGTGGCCAGGGGAGCAGGTTACTGACAGCCACTCCTGCCCCCGGGCAGCCAAGAGCTTTTCAAGTTTCTTTGTAATATACTACACGTAAAGGGTGTGCAAGAACCGATTTATGTGCTGCAGCTTCTGCCTGTGGCAACAAGTCCCTAGTCTGTCACAGTTTGGCAAACTGTTAGCCTGCCTCCAGATGTCTCAGGAAAATCACAGTATTCCAGAGCAAACACCCTCCAAAATGATCACTTGTTGGTCAGGCAGCTAGGTAACAGCATGGGGGAAAGCGCCTTTGTCCACGCTGGGGTCACACGCATGTCAAGGTATTTCAGTGATGTGGTGGACCCCAGAAACGTGCAGGAACCATTGTCACCTCGGATTCCGCCTTGCGCATGTGCAGGAGGGCAATTGATTCAGCAAGGAACACTGAGCATTCCATTTGCCCAGAATAGGGGAAAATGCAATTTTATCCTATATTGCCACAGGTCTTGGGAGTAGACCAGAGTGGCCACAGTTTGTTAGATATCTGTATCTTCAAGGCATCATGATGCTATGTCTTAAACTTTCATCAAGCCCTGAATTACCGTTGGACCCCCGTATCCACTGGGGGTATGTTCCAGCTCTCACTGTGGATAATCATGAACAGGCCTTCTGCTTCTGGGGTTGTGCAATCCCAGAAACAGAAGTGCATTTCTGGCCTCCAAAAGGCCTATTTTGACCTCTGGAGAGTGTTGGAATAGGTGTGTGATGCCACCGGATGCCTCCCGCCCACCTCCCACGTGCCCCCTTACATTTTGGGATGAGTTCCAGTGGCATCACACACCTATTCCAATATTCTACAAAGGCCAAAATAGGCCTTCTGGTTCTGGGTACTTTTCCCTTATGGTGCCCGTGGGGTGGTGGTGGTGTTGATCTGGGCACCGTGGTTAACTGAAACCGTGGTTACTGAATCAGTAGATATGGGGGTCCGACTGTACTAAGAAGCCCACCATTAGACCAACTGTCCTATCCAATTGTCAAAACTACTGCTGTTCCTCAAATATATTAATAAGCCTTTAGGATCCTCTGAAATAAGGGGCGATTTTGCATTTCTCTTCCTGCCCACTGGATGGGAAAGGAGCGCAATCACCTAACCTTAAATAGAGCTCACACTTATTTATTTTATTTATTTACATTTTTATCCCAGCCGATAAACTGAAGCACTTGTGAGTGGTAGCCACTTACACGCCATGCCCTGCCCTTAATAACCCTGGAGCATCCCCGTGACTCCAGGATAACGCGTGATTGCCTCCTAATTTGTTGAGAAAGCAGTTGGAAAGTGGGGGAGGGGGGTTGCCACGGATTTGTGCGATTAATCCCACATGTAGCCCGGATTAGAGGCTTTGCATGGGGACACTCCGAGGTGAACTCAGGTCACTCTGGAGTATTTTCAGCATGGGGACAAGCCCCTAGTCAAGAATTAGGCAATATCTGGAAAGTTAGGGGTTGCCTGGAGGCTATAACAGCTGTCTCTAGGTGCAGATGCTGTTCCCCAGATGTTGCCTAATTCTTGACAATGGGCTTAAGTGCGAAAAGGCCCAAGGAATTTGTGAACTTACCTCAACCTTCCATACGTATTACCAAGTGAATATACACTTGTTTCTTGGGACTCTTGCTGGTCTACATCTAGGAATAAGGAACGTTTTACACAGGAATTTTGTTGCAATAGCTTCCATGTTGGACGGGAGATCATTTATCCAAATTGGAGGACTGTGGCATGCCTGTGGTAACACTTAGCTTTAAAGACATGTATGGCAGCTGACACATATTGGCCTCCTCTTGTGAAGAAATATCTAAGAGTGCTTTGCAGGTGTGGTCTGCTACATTTCTGACCATATTCCAACGCACCTCCCAAGTATGAGAAGAGTGGAAAGTATTTGAATTGCTTCACCTGTTCAGATTGCTTATTTTCCATTGCCCAGCGGTGTTCCTTCCTGAACCTGGAGAAAAACATGATCTTAGTTTTTTCAACATGAATTTCAAGTTGTTTCAATTCACAGTAGGCTGTAAGAATCCTAAATAAGTGAATTAATCCCATTTCTGACTGAGAAATAAGGGCAGCAACATCCATATAAAGGAAGAGAGGGACTCATAACTGGGAGTCAGTTTGCTCTAGTTATTAAGGAGCTGGACTCTTATCTGGGAATAATGGGGGTGGGGGGCTTGTTCTGGAATATATCTCGGGATAGCAGTCTGCTAGCCACAAGCTACTTCAGACTATGGCAGGTCTCACTTGGGGCCTTCCATAGTCTGCACTAGCATGCAGACAGCAGGTCCCTATTCTGAAATGCATTTCAGAATAAGGCCAAGTGCAGAAAGGGCCAGGTTTTTATTCCATCCTCCTCCACGAAGCCACCTGAGTGAGCCAGTGTGGTCTAGTGGTTAGGGAGCTGTACTCTTACCTGGGAATTACGGGTTTGATTCCACCCTCCCCCATGAAGCCAGCTGGGTGACCTTGGGCTAATCACAGCTCTCTTCTGAGCTCTCACAGACCCACCCACCTCACAGGGGTGTTCTGCTGTGGACTCAAAGTAGCTGACCAACCTTCTGTTCTTCTCCCCACAACAAATGCCCTGTGAGATGGGTGGGCCTGTGAGAGCTCAGAAGAAAGCTGCGATTAGCCCAAGGTCACCTAACTGGCTTCATGGGGATGGGCAGAATCAAACCCAATTTTCCCAGATAAGGGTCCAGCTCCCTAATCATTAGACCAAACCACATGGCCCACCATCCACCGCTCCAGGTTTTCCCAGGGTCGTGCATGGTGCAGAGGATGGCCAAGTTCTCCAGATCCATGCTCCACCAAGCAACCTGAATGGCTGGATCCAGCGCAGACCCTGTCCTCTTAGCCTAATCTGCCTCAAAGAGATGCAGGGAGGATCAGATGGCAGGGAAGAGAATAAGGCACCTTTGAGTTCTTTGGAAGAAAGGTAGGATATGAATGCCATAAATAAATAAATAAATAAAATAATAAAATAAATGGGAGAAACACATTTGCTGTCACCGTAGCTCCTACAGTAAAAAAAAGAAAGAAAGAAAAAGAAAATAGTTTCCCATAATATTTATACCTTAAAGGCATTCTCCTGCAACTTTTATAACCATTGCTCATTTTGAATGGCAAATGGAGACCAGCGCTCCCATCTCTTTGAAGGAGCTTTTAAATATTTGAAGACCATGGTCATGTTATCCTATGTCGTGCTTATTCTTCTTTTCCCTTGGCAAAACAACTCCCAATGCCTCCAGCCTCCTGCCCCCCTTGGATGTCAGACATACAAATGAAAGCCTTTATCCGTTCCTCTGCAATCTATGAATTCAGCTGCATTTTGTCAACATATTTTTAATAGGTGGTCTCCCGGCTCGAAGCCCTGAGTGTCATTTTTTATTTAACAATGCACTCTTTTGTAATTTTACTGTGTCATGAGAAACATTATTATGGAGGTAGCACATCCTGACAATAAGATACACAATGTAGCATGACTTCATATATAAAACTGACTTTTGGTACAGAAAATGAGAATTGGTATTAATAATGCATTTTGCTGCTGAACTGTACAATAGGAAATACTGTACAGTATAGACTTGGGTCTCTTGCTTTGGTGCATTTAAGGTCCAAGATGGAGGTGCCCAAAAAGGGGATTGCTTCTAGGCAAGACAAAGGGATGTGTACGAAAGTGTTTTTTGACATTCAATTTGTAACAAATCGAATGTTAGAAAAGTCATATTTGTACAAATAGACCCTTTCGAATGTAGTAAAATTATATTCAATACGAATGTATTTATAACAAATTCATACGAATATCCGATACAAACGAATACGTATCTGATACGTATCCAAGATGCATATCCCGAAATAAGTCCACTCTGAAAGCATCCAATCCAACCTGAATCCACTGTTAATACGCTCTCAATCCGTGTCGAATGCACTCTAGATCTACTGCAGATGTGACTGGCACAGCTGCTTTCCCACCGCCCCAGCTTAACGAATGTCCGAACTATTAATATATATTGCTATTGTTTTAATGTGTTTGATTTTAAACGTTGTTACCCACCCTGAGACCTTTGGGTATAGGATGGGAGAGAAATACAAATAATAAATAAATAAATAAATAAATAAATAAATAAATAAATAAATAAATAAATAAATAAATAAATAAATAAATAAATATTATGAATGTCAATGTACAGATATCATAACATTTTTTTTTTTTGGTGTGTGTGTGGCATGCATAGTGCCACCAATTCTGGGCAGGACAGTGTCAAAAGGTGCCATGCAGGGACATTTTGCCAGGTTCCAGAAGTTGCCTGGTTTCAGAGCCCGGTAAAAGGCTGCTGGATTCCAGTGCAGAAATAGGGCGAATTTGCACTTCCTGGCCAGGGGAACTTTGGGAACACTTCCAGATGGCACACCAGCATTACAGGGAGTTGATTCTTTACCAGAAGCAGCTCTGTGCATGCAGGGATTCCTCCTGCACATATAGCAGTAGAGCAATTGTAACTACTCTTGCAGCTGTACGAGTGGAAGGGGGTGGGAAAGCCCTGCATGCACCATTCACACCTCTTCTGGGTGGACCAGCTGATCCTCATGGTATTTTTCAGCTCTACAGGGTGGAAGGAAGAGATGAATGCAGTAGAATAACACATGAATGACAAAGGCAGGTTGATACAGAGGCAGGAAATTGGACTAAGAAATTAGTCCAGGCTAGAGATGTGAATGAATATTTATCACATTCGATATTTGTACGAATTCATATGAATATGGACATTTGTATACAAATCATATGTTTTGGAACATTCGTACGAAGCTTTGGAACACTCGTGAGACAAGGAGGTGGGAAAGCAGCTGTGCCAGTCTCATCTGCAACAGATCCAGAGTGAATTAAACATGGTTTGAGAGCGGGCTCAAAGTGGATTCAGGAGGGATTTGATGATTTCAGAGCAGATAGGTTATGGGACATGTATCGGATACGTATTAGATACATATGCATTTGTACCGGATATTCATATGAATTTATACATGTACGTTCATATCAAATAGAATCCTACCACATTCCAAGGGGATCTATTTGAGTGAATATGAATTTTCTTACATTTGATTTGATACAAATGGAATGCAAAAAACCTCCCATTTGTGCCCATCCCAAGTACAGGCTTTTCCCCACAATGCAGAGCGGCTAATGGGCAGACCAGGCAGTCCCCGCAAGCGGTTGCCCCGTCCTGACACTCTGAGCCTTCATGATTTATGACTTCGTTCTCTTCCAGCAATCAAGGCAGGCCTGAGGGTTTCTTCCTTCCTTTCTCTACTTTCAAGGGCTTCCTCACGACTCCCCCAAAGCAGGAAGGGTCAAGCCCTCCAGTCCACACACAAAAGAAGCCTTGTGACTACGGACAGCATTGCTAGAAAGCTTGCAGGATGGCCGATTTATCTGAAATGGCAACTCCAGGTGATGCCCCATTCCAGATTGCTTCCTTTAAAAAAAGACAATACGTCTGAGGTTATGTTAACTCTTGCAAGCCAGGTGAAACTTTTTTCATTCATTTGACTGTCCCTACCTCCCCCCTTTTTATAAGAACATAAAAGGAGCCCCACTGAATCAGGCCACAGCCCATATAGTCCAGCTTCCTGTCTCACACAGTGAGCGACAAATTGCTTCTGGGCATCTCAAGCAGGAGACAAAGAGGAAACCTTCACCTGGTCTCAGATCCTTGCAGATGGCCTTTAGAGGCATCCCGCCTGTTTCTCCAACCCGGTGGCAGTATCTAGGCACCCATTCTAATAGCCATTGATACACTTGTTCTCTGCCTTTCCCTTCCATCTTGCTTGGAAACTTGGGGCAAATACGCATGCCTGACATAGGCAAGCAATGTGGAGCAAACTTGCCATCAGTCTGGCGGCATCCAATGGATCCTGGGCTGTGACGGATTCAAGGGGCAGGTTGCAAAGAGCGGGAATACTTCCCAGGCTCTTTGCAAACATTTGCTGCAAGCTGCAAAAGAGCGGGAAAGTTTCCCAGGGACTTTGCAAGCTTGAGTGACAGGAGGGAGGAGTTTCCTCAGTTAAGAGCCAAAATCTAGCCAATCAGACTGCCAGGATCTCGTCCTATTCAAGGCAGAGGTCCAGGACTCTCAGGGCCTTTCCGCATTTGCCGTTTTCGGCAGAAACGTTTTAAGAAGGGAATCTGTTTCCAGCAGAAACGGATTCCCTGCGCCCCGTGTGTACGCACACGCGCGGGGCTGCGGTGGCAGGGCTGGATTTAAAAATGGTTTCGGGTTGGTGCTGTGCAAATGCACCCACCCGAAACTGGCCCTTAGCTGTCACAGAGGGAGAGCGCATGCTCTCCCACTGTGACATCTAGGCGACTCTGGGATCGAGCTGCCCTGCCTTCCCTCTGCCAGAAAATTGACAATCATCGGTTCTCTGGCAAGGAGAAGGCAGCCCCCCCTACTTTCACTCCCACCCCCCGGGGATTCCCTTTCACTTACCCCTTCATCGGGAGCTCCGTTCTCAGCCTCGGCGCGCTGGCGCCAATCGCGCATGTGCGTGCGTCGCCTCTGCCGGCTGCAGGAGCCCAGGACTACATGTCCCAGCAGCCCTGCGCTCCTGCGACCGGCAGAGGCGACGCACGCGCATGCGCAATCGGCGCCAGTGCGCCGAGGCTGAGAACGGAGCTCCTGATGAAGGGGTAAGTGAAAGGGAATCCCCGGGGGGTGGGAGTGAAAGTAGGGGGGGCTGCCTTCTCCTTGCCAGAGAACCGATGATCGTCGGTTTTCTGGCAGAGGGAAGGCAGGGCAGCTCGATCCCAGAGTCGCCCAGCTGTCAAAGTGGGAGAACATGCGCTCTCCCTCCCTGGCAGCTGGGCATGCGCCGCCAATCCGGCTTTTCCCCCCTCCGGTGCGGAAACGTTCGTTTCCAAACCGTTTTAAGGGGGGAAGCCGGATGTAAGACCTGATTTTTCCAGGTCTTACTTCTGGGCCGGATTTCGGTGGCAGAAACATTTTAACCAGCCGCCCTATGCGGACGTGGCATCCTCAAAGTGGCCCTAATTGGGTTCCCTATGTGGAAGCCACGTCCAAATCCGTTCCACATCTGGCTCTAAATGCGTTTTTAGAGCCAGTGCGGAAAGGCCCTCAGTGTCTCTCATCTGGCAGATTTTGCAGGGGGTTGATCATTGGGGGATTTGCTGAACTCTTCAGGCTTCTAGGGCAGGGGGAAGAAGGGGGGTCATGTCTTTCTTAAGGGCAGGGGGAAGAAGGGGGGTCATGCCTTTCTTAAGGGTAGATCTCAGGGCATAACTGAGAAGATTCAGGGACACTGAAAGGGGCTACTTAGCTCTGGATTGACCAAGTTGGACTCCTGGTTTGCAGTTAGCTTTTCTGCTTAGGATTTATTTTTTATTTTTTTTAAGAAGGACTTTCATGCTGGACATCTGAAAGGTTCCTTCAGGAGCTGGAGGCTTTTGCTACTCATTTTACTTTTGAGGGACTAGCTTGGGGAGAGCTAAGTTGAATCCTATTTACAATTTATTGTTCTTCCAGACTACTTAAGTAATACTGAGCAACCTTTATATTTCGTTACCGCTTAATTATTTATTTATCTATCTGCTTGTAAATAATAAACAGTTGGTGTTAAATTACACTAGTGTTTATTTTGCTGCTTCAGGGTGGAGGCTTGACAGTAAGACTTTGAAGGAGGACACCTGGGCAAAGGGGGGTGGTCTGGTTCATATACAGACACCAGCCCATTGGCAGGCAGTGGGGCCGTATGACTTGACCGCTGCTTCCTCTACTGCGTTACTCTGCTAATACGAGTTCATGAGGGGCGAATGGGATCATGTCATCACATGGGCTACCTTTGAGGCCAGGCCAGAAAAGTTTCCTGACTTTGGAGTTGCAGACTGGGAACATGGCCTTTGAAATGGCACCTGCAGTTAGACATCTTCCAAAGCCTGACAAAAGATCATGAGCTCGGGATACTCCCAAATATTTGAAATTCATATGAATTTGTCCAAATTCAGACATTCGAGTTTGAATCAAACGTTGGTACATTTGAAGACTGACATTCGAATATGAATTGAACACTTCTATACGTTCGTACGAAGCTTCGTTACATTTGTGAACCTCGGATGCCCAGTCACACCTGCAATGGAACTAGAGTGGATCCAGAGTGGATTCAAAGTGGATCGAGAGCAGATTTGACACATTCAGAGTGGGTATGTAGGGAATATGTAGGGATACGTAGGGCATTTGTAGGGTTACACAGGCGATTTGTAGCAGGGATTCGAATCGGATTCATATGGAACATTTGCATTTAATTTTATTCCTACCACTTTCGAAGGGCATCCATTTGAATGAATACCAAGTGAACACACACAAAACATTCTAGACTGAGCCATTTCTGTACCTCTTTAAAATGATCACCAGCTGGAGTGGGCCAGGCATGCGAACCACATTCCCACGGAGTGCACCTGTCCCTGCATGCATCTGGTGCAGTCTTTGAGGACCATAGGGTTGTTAGTTTGAAGTTCTGTGCAAGAACATTGCAGGCGCCTCTTTCTTTCTTTCACCTTCATCCAGCATTCACTTGAAGAGAAGCCACGCGGAAATGCATTAAACCCAGAGGTGAGCACTTGATTGAATATTTTGCATCTTCTTAGCATTTGCAGCTACCTCTTAGGGGGACTGTCCTTTCAGATTAATCCATTTTCATTAGGCGATGCTCATAAACTGGGCCATCTCTGCTTTAAGATGATCAGTCATTGCATAGTAATGCGTCTTGGCCCGTAGAGACATCATAAAGCAGCTCCATAGAATCTTCCATAAGCTATACTGTGTTCGAAGCAATGAGAGACCATACTGGTCACAACCAGGTTGCCATGTCCAGGAGATGCCTGGTTAAGCCAGAGAGTAGTTCTCCTTCAGAGCTTCCCTCCTTGAACAACAAGTTGCAAATGGATCCGTTCCTCATGTAACATGGCTGTGTACCGGACAATGTTGTTCTTACACAGTCAGTAAAATGTAAGCTCACTCAATTAATGTGATGTAGGAAACTTGCAAAATATATTGATTTCGCCTCCACAGCACTACTGGAACCTTCTAGATGATGCCAAAAGCTGATCAGAGGCCTTTTCGGAGTAAAGCCGGAAACGGCTGTAATGCAGTTTGGCTAAGCCAGTTTGGGACGGTTTCCACATTCACACATAGGCAGGCAGGAACGCCTATGGGTCCTGTCTACTGGACTTGGCACGCCTGCGTGATGGGAACCCCGGCCAAGCAAGGTGAGTGGTTACCACAGCCCCTGTCACCTGTTGGGTGATTTTCAGCCAATGGTGGCGGGGGGTGGGCTGGTGGTGCCTGCGGCTGTGAGGGAGGGAAGCATGTGTGAATGCTTCCCTCTGTGGATGGCCGGGGATGCTTGGATTGCATGGAGACAAATGTAGAGCAGCTTTAACTGCTCTACATCTCGAACGTGCGGAGAGCACTCGGGTACGGGCTGTGACTAGCCCAAGGTCACCCAGCTGGCTTTATGGGGGAGGATGGAATCGAACCCGGTATTCCCAGATAAGAGTCTGGCTCCCTAACCACTAGACCAAACTGGCTCTGAAGCCAGTTCCTTTAGTGGGTGGGCATTTAGAGGGCCCATTCCCCCCACATGCTGAATTTGGCTGGAATTTCAGGCTTCAGGCACAGCGTACAGCCCACCTTACAGGCCTCCTTCCAACCTGTCATTGCAAAGGAACGACACTTCTTTTGCCAGATCTGGACCCATCTAGGGATGTACACAAATATTTGTGACATTGTTACAGGTACAAATACGGCCAAATTCGAACATTCGTACACAAATCGAACGTTATGACATTTGTACATTGACAAATGTTTCAGAACATTCATACGAATTGCTCAGAAATTTGTGAAACTGGGGAGGTGGGAAGGTGGCTGCTCCAGTTACATCTGCAATGGATCCAGAGTGAATTCAAAATGGATTGATAGTGGATTAATACTGGATTTAGTTCCGATTTGACACTTTCAAAGCAGATGCGTCTGTCTTGTATAGGTATCAGATACATATTCATTCATATTGGATATTCATATGAATTTGCATGAATACATCTGTATCGAATAGAATCCTATGACATTTGAAGGGGATCTATTTGAATGAATAGAAATTTTCTAACATTCGCTTTCTTATGAATCGAATGTCCAAAAACCCATTCATGCACGTCTCTATTCTTGGCTGTATCATGGGTCTCCAAAAGTCAGGAACCTCAGTACCTTGATAGCTAAACCCTCCTACATTTAGGTATCTGATGGCTGATATGCAGACTCACTGATACCATAGGGAAGTTGAATTACTAAACTGTGGATGGCCACACCTGCCTAGCAAGACTTCACCAACCTGGTGCCTTCTGATTCTTTGGTATATAGTTCCCTTTACTCTCAGTTACTAGGACCTTTCCTTCGTTTATTTTTTGATGTGGATTATGATTCCCTGTGGTTTTCTTCAGCGCCTCATCTATCTCCACACTGGTGTGTACCAGAGTGGCCCTGACCACCACTGGTGGAGACTGGAGAGGCCCTGTCCACCACTGGTGCAGATTAGAAAGACCCTGCCCACCACATTGGATGGAGCGTAATCCAGATCAGGAGGCTTCTGATCTAGATTACCTTTCATATTCCTAAACATTAAGGACAGCCAATGTACTACTTTGGGCGTGCCTGGGTCACAGAGATGTGCAGGATGTGTGCTTTTATTTTCCATACTACTGGGGGACCCATTTCAGTGGTGCATCAAAGTGTGCCACCAAAATTGATCTCCCATGGGAGTTGGAGGCTAGGAATGTTAATTCCTAGCCATCAGAGTCCTTGGGGACTGACTCCAAAGTTCATGTGAGTTTTGGGGCTGGTGCAGGAGCTGGGCTGGGTGCATGAATATTCTAAAATTCAAAAATCCCATTTGAATTCAACGAATATTGATATTCGAATTTGAATCGGATTTTAAAACATTCAAATTAACACGTTTGGACAAATTTCGGATTTTTGAAAATCCGATACGGATTTTTGAATAATTAGAATGGATCCATATTTATTGTATGTGAATATGCGTGAAAATTATGTGTATTTGCGCTTAAATCACGGGATGAAGACAGGATGCATATGGGATGAAAACGGATATCTGCAAATTTGAAAAATGGATATGAATGTTATCAAAATTCATATTTTCAAATATGGCTTGAACTTCTGAATGTGCAGATTTGAATAATTTGGATTCGAATTGGATTGTCAAAAATCCAGATTTTAAAAATTCAAAACATATTGAATTTGATATTCCCCTGATGGCACTCTTCCAGACCAAGGCTTGGTGTGATCTGGACCAAAGGAGCTTGCATGATTCAGACCCACTTGCCTGGATCACAGCAAGGTAAGTACAGAAAGGCCCTAACATTGTGCTCACCTATGCCTACTCCCATATCAATCTGCCCATTCCTTATGATCTGGAGGGGAGGCCCTCCTGGTTGTACCACCCCCCTCAGCAGCAAAAGGGGTGGGCACCCAGGAGAGGGCCTTCTCAGTGATGGCCCCTAGGCTGTGGAATAGTCTCCCCCTTGAGGTGTGTCGGTCACCTTCACTGTACATGTTTAGGAAGGCAGTGAAGACGCACCTCTTTGCACAAGCCTTCGTGTAAACGGGGATACATTTTCCTTTCCCATTTGCAGATGCTGTTGTTTTAACATACACTGTTGATGTTTTAATATGTTTGGTTTTATATGTTGTTACCTGCCCTCAGACCTCCGGGTATAGGGAAGGATAGATAGATAGATAGATAGATAGATAGATAGATAGATAGATAGATAGATAGATAGATAGATAGATAGATAGATAGATAGATAGATAGATAGATAGATAGATAGATAGATAGATAGATAGATAGATAAATAAATAAATAAATAAATAAATAAATAAATAATAGCTAGCTAGTACATATTGTCTTTCCTGATCAGAAGGCATTGGGAGAGATGTTGCTCAACGGAACAAGAGGCAAATGGAGCCCATATCTAGATGGGCCTTCTTGGGTCCTGTTTTAAATGATTCAGGTTGAAAAACAAAACCCCAGGACAACTGCTTTCTGTGCTTGAGTCTGTGTTTACATTCCGATGCAAATGGAATTCTCTTCTTGACTCCTGCAGTGCATTCCGACAGCAGCTCCATATGGTTGGAATATTCTTTAATCACCAACAAATGTCAATGACACATGTCGCCCAGTGAAAGTTTGCAACTAAAAAGGAAGAGATCACTTTGGGCAGGGAAAGAGGATGAGATGCCATAGTACTGGTTTTCAATCAGTCACTGTCAACACTTGGGCTTTTATCCTTTGCTTTCCGTTCATGATTGAGCTAAACAAGAAACTCTGGCTATGAGAAATATGTGCCTGGAAAGAGCCCCTGGGAAATGGCAGCCACTGCTCCCATGGGGTCTGTTAGCCTGCCTCTAGAGTGAGAAATACACCTTTGGAGGTCATTTTCTTGTAAACCTTGGAGAGCGATTGCAGAGACAGATTTTGTCTTCTTGCACCTCCAACGTTATAGAGATGGTCGCAGAAGAGGTGACCTACCAAGGTTGCTTTCCAACCAAGTCAATTTAGCACCTCACAGAAAGTGGTCAAATTCCAGGGCCGATATCCTGTCTAGCACGAAAGCTTCTTCTTCACCGAATTTCCAAGGTGAAGAACATTTCATCTGCAGCTTCAAAGATGTAATCCAGAATAGGGACTTGCAACCTGCATGCTGCTACAGACAACAGCATGTCCTAGTTTACTTTTCCGACCACTTTGTCGAGGTCTACCTGAGGAGTGTGATGGGGCATCATTTTGGTAGCCCTCCTTTGTAGTAATCGCAAAGGTTTGCATGGGTTTTCTCCTGGCTTCAGCCTTCCATTTATCAAGCCTCAGAGTAAAAAGAATATTCCTGCTCCCATAGCTTGCAGTATACACCCAGCACCAGCAGGGTGCTGGATTCTTACCCTTGGGGCAAAATGGCCCCCGGCCGCATGGCATCCGTCTTCTCTTCCTGGTTGAGGATCCTCCCCGCCTCCCTCTACAGGATATGACATCAGAAGTACTTCTGCCCTGCTCAGCTGACACAGCTCCACCTATCGCCTCCCTGGATTTTCTCCTGAGGTCACTTCCTTCCCCGCCCCTCTGTGGCGGGTTATTTAAAGCCCTGCACAGAAATAAACGCTCTCTTCCAGCTGATCTCTGCGTCATGCCTCTTCTCTCCCCCTCCCTCATTTTCTAGCTCTCAGGGTTAGGCCAGACAAATGGGCCTGATCCCTGGTTACCGGGGCCAGTCAGGTAACTGGAATACTTTCGTAACATCTGGCGTTCAGGAGCTGCAGCAATCAGCTGTTGCTCCCCATTCCCCGGAGCCCTCGCATTTCGTGGCGTAAGCCGGATATGCCACACTCCTTTGGACTCACTCTCACTGCACCACGTTCCCTTCACACTGTTTCCATGTAAAGTGTGCATGGGTGTGGGCAGCACAGCCACAGTCATGCACCATGTTGCAGTGACAATGACCAGCGTGCATGGCCTCTGTGACAGCAAGTGGGATGTTCCAGGATGCCATCACACTTTAGGTATGACCCAGGATTCTTGGAGGTGGGGTGGGCATTTGAAATGCAAACGGCTTCCTGTTTCCCTGATCTTCGCTTCCCTGGGACATCAAATTTCCCTTCACTGATAGATCTTAAAGGATGTGCAGTTCTATAGGGAAATAGAACATTGAGTTTTGATAGACTAATAGTGGAAAGTTAAGTGAGCTGATCAATATTAAGAAGTTGCCAGACGTGGCAGGAGACAGCAGCAAGGTCACAGAACATGATTTCGCACATTATTTTCATTTTCCTACATTAATTGCTATCATGCGGTGCTCTAGCAACCAGTTTGGATAGGTGAGAATTCGGCCCACACCTCTAGCTTTCCAATATGTAAGGAATCGTGAGTTTCCCTCTCGCAAAATCAATGCTTCTTGAGAGAGGCTGTAAAAAGGTTGGCTGAGAAATTTAGCAGACATATTTTTTTCAAACTGGTTTCCCCCCCCCCCCAACTTGTCAAAATTCCATCCATGTGTAATTTGGGTTCTTTCAGAAACTCCATTCAGATAAATGCGCACTGATCTGAGCACATGCTACACACACCAATTTTGCTTCATATCTCTGCAGTTTAATTGTTAGCAATGGCTATGTAATTGCAAACTGCATTCCGACTTGTTTGAAGGGACTTGAAAAGAGAAATTCCGCAGTAATTTTGATTATTAAAATGGCACAGGTAGGTCAGGACGCAAGCACGAAATCAGTTTAAAATATACAATGAGAATTACTTTGAATAAATTGAACAAAGTAAATTAACCTATTAACAAACAAGGGATTTGAGATAATGGGCCTTTTTGTTCTTGGCTTCCTGGCTGTGTGAAGCCTTGGGCAAAACAGTCCTAGGGTGTTTTTCCACTGTCACTAGAAGTACCCATTAAGTACCCATTAATGGGTACGTAATGGCATTTTTGTGCCTATTAATGGGTACTTAATGGGTACTTCTAGTGACAGTGGAAAAACACTCTAGGACTAAGAATCTATACTTCCAGATGCTCAGAGCATTTGAACTAGGCATGTGCAGGAATATTTTAAAAATTGAATACTTGGTTTGAATCCGACAAATTTCGACATTTGAACTTGAATAGGATTTTCACAAATTCCAAATCTGACATTCGAACGCCAATATGGATTTTCAAAAATCTGAATATGTAGATTTGTACCTGTCATATATGAATTTCCCCAAAAATTATCTGTATCTTGCGTTTAAAATACAAGATTAAAACGGGATGTGTAAAGAATAATACAGGATGCTTACAGATTTTTCCGGCATGCTCACAGATACTTAATAACAGATATGGATGTTGTTGACATTCGTATATTTAAATACAAATCTAACATTCGAATGTACGGATTTAAACGTTACGGATTCAAATTGGATTTTAAGACATTTGAATCTTAAATATCCGAATCAAATCGGATTTTATGACATTCTAATCTACTTGGATTTGAATGTCAAAAATACATTCATGCACATCCCTAATCTGAACCCTTCATAATCCCTCCCCAAAACTTACCTTTAATGCAAACGCCTGCTGAACGGCAGCCATGTCTGGATCCTGGGTACTGGCGCAGTAACCAGGGCAGCCATGTCAGGCGATGCATCACATTGAAGTGTGACGTGTCACGTGATGCATCATGTTCTGCTCCACAAACTAGGAAATGTGTATGGGGCATCCAGAGCTTGGCTAGCTCCAGTGCTAGTGCAAAGTAATTATATGCGTGGTGCACTTAAACCTACACCACATGCAGGTCAAGTGGGGAATACTCCAGCACAGAAGGAGAAGGGCACATGGGTGGGACGCTGCAAAGAAAGGGACACTACCCCTGAAGCAATGGAACAATGCTCTGCAATCTGTTCACCCCATTGTAGAACATTTCCTTTGCCCCCTCCTCTTCCTCTTCCTCTTCTCCTTCTCCTCTCCCTCTTCTTCCCCCTTCCCTTCTCCCTCCCTTCCCTCCCGTCTTCTTCCCCGTCTCCTCTTCCTTCTCCTCTCTCTCTACTCCTCCCCCTCTTCTTTCCTTTTCTCCTCCTCCCTCCCTCCACTTCCTCTACTCCTCCCTCTCTCCTCTCCCTCCTCCTCCTTTCCCTCCCATGCTTACCTTCTCCTTCCCTCCTCTTTCCTTTATTCCTCCGTTTCCTCTTCCCCTCCTCTCCCTCTTCTTTCCCCTTTCTCTCCCTCTCCCTGTTCTCCCTCCTCTTCCCCTCCCCCTCCTCCCCTCCCCTTCTCTCCTGTCCCCTTCCCCTCCCTTCCCCTCCCCCTCCCCTTCTCCTCCCTCCCTTCCTCTTCCACCTCTTCCCCTCCCCCTCCCCTTCTCTCCTGTCCCCTTCTCTTCCCTCCCCTCCCCTGTTCTTCCCCTTCTCCTCTTCCTTCTCCTCTCTCTCCGCCCCTCCTCCTCTTCTTTCCTTTTCTCCTCCCTCCCTCCTCTTCATCTCCTCCTCCCTCCCTCTCCTCTCCCTCCTCCTCCTTTTCTTTATTCCCTCCCGCACTCTCCCTCTTCCCCCCTCCTCCTCCTCTACCCCTCCCCTTCTCCCCCCCCGCTCCTTGTAAGTGCTGGGCTCTGTTGCCCCTCGCCAAAGAGTTTCTCATGAGAAAGCAGAGGATGCCCAAAGTATTTCTTACTTTCTTTCTTACTTTCTTGAAGAAGAAACAAACCAAAAGCCCCTGCAGGATTGATCTAATGTAACCACAGAAAGCAGCTGGTTCCCATAAAAGTCCCAGGCAAAATTGCCAGGCAAAGCACAGGAAGAGTTACGATCAATGGATTCCGAAGAATTGCGCAGCTGAGGGCCAGAAGGAATAGTGCTGGTGTTGGATGAGCCCCTTGCTGTCTGCACAGATGTTCCAGCATGTGTCGGGGCTGGGCACCATGACCACGAGAGCAAAGTGGGCAGCCACCTGCTGCATGCAGGCTCCGTCCACACAGGCAGGAAAAGTGGCCCTGGGAGCTCCAGGGGTTGGCCATCCAGATGTGCCCACAGCTGGGGTGCTCCCAAGTTGACCCAGGATGCCCTGGAGTCACATTTCCTGTAGGATGGAATAAAAATGGCCCTTTCTACACTCAGCTTTGGTTTGGCATAAGGATACTCACGGTCCAGATTCTGGGACTCCTCATTCACACGTTATCCCAGATCAAGGAGGGTCCATCCCCGTTGGTCCTGTTACATCTGCAGTAGATGGAGCAGGATCTGGACCAAGAGGCCCTTCATCTTTATCTCTGGTGGACCTATTCACACCTCTTCCATGTGATGGGTGCGTGGGGCATGGTGGGGTAGCTGCAGTTGTGTGCCACATCACCTGGTTGCCATGGCAACAGGCAGCACACGCATGTCCATTGCTGCTGTGGCCATGGTGACATGATCACTATCAGTATAGCAGCAATTACACTTACTCACCAGGTAGGGATCTCCTGGGTAAGTTTGGGATGGCTTGGGCATCCCAATGTGCAAATGTCGGATCAATCCCAGATGTTCACTGGCCATCACACCCCCACAAACGTGTGGAAAGGCCCGATGTACCAGACTCCATAAGCAAATAGTTCAATATCTCACAATCCAAAAAACCCAAAAACACACACACCAGATTGACTCTGTTCTATGCCAGGTTACCAAAAGTTAAGGCATGAAATGGAGCCTAATATACAGTACCTGAGTGAAGGTTCAGTTTCCATAATATTTGCAGATTTATTTGCAGCACTTTCATCCAAACAGTGCAGCCCTACTAGGAACGTACAAGAATATTCTAAACAATCGAAATTCGATCAAATTCATTCAAATTCGGATATTCAAACTGAATGCCTATACATTAGTTTTTCAACATTCAAACTAATTTCAAATGTTTTGAATCATTCGTACAATTTATTTGGACAATTCTATATGTATGGAGATGTATGCATTACATACGTATCTATACACGTCTTATTCATATCCATACGCATTTGTACGGATGAAAATGGGACGAATACGGGATAAAAAAGGGATGCATTTGGATGCGTATGGATGCGTACAGACACATACGAATCTTGTCAACATTCGTATCTTCAAGTATGAATAGAATATTTGTACAAATAGATACAAATGTACTTGAATCAAATCAAATGTGGATACATTCATATTTCAAACATTCAAATTGGTTCAAATTTTTGGATATTCAATTCAAATCGAATGCCAAAAATGGCATTCATGCATACCCCTGGTCCCTACATCTGATCATGTGAGAAGATCCATTCAATGAGGATCAATAGAGCTTGTTGACCTTGAATGTCCCTCAGACTTTTGATTCTGACCCATCCTCCGAAGGAAATCCGTCGATAAAATATTTGTTCTTGCAAACTTGAGAGAATACAGAAGAAAGGAAAACCAATTTGACAGTTTTTAGTGGCTTCACCCAGATCTCCTCATCACCACCATGAAAAACTTCAAAGAAATTCTCCTGCCACTCTGCAAGCACAAAATTTCTCCAATCATGAGAGGAATGGCTCTTGGCCTTAAAATAGAAATGAACATAAGAACATAAGAGAAGAGAAGCCCTGCTGGATCAGGCCACAGTCCATCTAGTCCAGCATCCTGTCGCACACAGTGGGCCACCAAATGATCGTGGGCATCTCAAGCAGAGACAAGGACAAACCTATTCCTTCTCTAGAATCCCAGCAAATGACCTTAGAGGTGTCCCGGTTCCCCCCTGCCCCAGCCTGAAAGATGCACCTAGGCATTCATTCTAGTAGCCACTGATACATCTGTCATCCATAAATTTGTCTAACCGTACCTTAAAGCCATCTAGAGTGGTAGCTGTCACCACCTCTTCAAGGCATGCACATTCCATAAGCCAGTGACCCTCTGGGTGAAGAAATATTTTCCCCTGTCAGACCTTACACTCCTACCCATCAGTTTCATAGAGTGCCCCCTGGTTCTAGTGTTGTGCGACAGAGAAAATAATTTTTCTCTATCCACCTTTTCTATACTGTGCATAATTTTATATACTTCAATCACCGTCTCTCCAGACTGAAGAGGCCTAGACGTTGCAGCCTGGTTTCATAAGGGAGGTGCTCCAGCCCCTTAATCATTCTGGTTGCCCTTCTCTGCACCTTCTCTAGTTCCACAATATCCTTTTTGAGGTGTGGTGACCAGAATTGTACACAATATTCCAAATGTGGCCTCACCATAGATTTATAAAGGGGCAAAATGACACTTGCTGTCTTATTTTCTATTCCCTTCCTAATTATTCCCAGCATTGAATTTGCTTTTTTCGCTGCTACCGCGCACTGGGTTGACGCCTTCATTGAACTGTCCACCAAAACCCCGAGATCCCTTTCCTGGTGTGTTGCAGAAAGCTCAGACCCCATCAGTTTATAGACATAATTTGGATTCTTGGCCCCGATGTGCATTACTTTGCACTTAAGATTAAAGCACATTTGCCACTTGGTTGCCCACTCACCCAATGCTAAGAGATCAATACTGCCTGGTGCACTCTGGGATGGCACGTTTGCATTCGCAGTAGGGGTGTGCACGAATATATTTCTTTGCATTTGAATTTGAGTCAATTTGAATGTAAAAATATCTGAATTTCCAAAAATCCGGTTCGAATCTGGATTATTTACATTTGTGTATTCAAAAATCTGATTCGAATTCAAAAATATGAATGTCGATAACATCTGTATCAATTATACAAATTTGCATGATTCTGTGCTCATCCCATTTTTATCTCGTATGCATCCAATACGCATAATTTCTGCACAAATTTGTATACAATATATACAAATCTGTACATTCAAATTCTTTGAATATCCGAATGTCTAAATTCAAATATTTTAAAATCAGATTCGAATATCGATATTTGTCAAATTTGAATCGGATTTTTGAATTTTTGAATATTTATGCACACCCCTACTCCATGGTGCTGCCTCCATCTCATAAGAACATAAGAACATAAGAGAAGCCCTGCTGGATCAGGCCACAGCCCATCTAGTCCAGCATCCTGTCGCACACAGTGGCCCACCAAATGCTCACGGGCATCTCAAGCAGAGACAAGGACAAACCTTCTCCTGCTCTCGAGTCCCAGCAGATGGCCTTAGAAGTGCCCCAGTTCCTCCCAGTTCCTTCCTTCATCTCAAGAGTGGCCATGAGATGCCCTGATTGCTTCTAGCTGTGGAGCAGTAAAAACTGACCCACAGCTTTACAGAGAGCATCTAGTACAATCCTGCCTTGAGCAGGGGGTTGGACTCGATGACCCAGGAGGTCCCCTCCAACTCTACCATTCTATGATTCTATGATTCTAATTCTACTAGGATTGCTACTAGAATAGCACCATATAGGCATGTGCATGAAAGTGTGTGTTTTTTGCATGTGATTTATATTGAATCAAATGCAAGAAAATTCATATTTGTTTGAAGAGATCCCTTTTGAATGTGGTAAAATTTGTATTCAATATAAATGTTCAGTCCCATACGAATAACATATGAATCCCATACAAATCCTATACGAAAGCTTCATACGAATGTATCAAAACATTAATAAGAACATAAGAGGAGCCCTGCTGGATCAGGCCACAGCCCATCTTGTCCAGCATCCTGCCTCACAAAGTGGCCCACCAATTGCCCATGGGCATCGCAAACAGAGACAAGGGCAAATCTTGGGTAGGAGAGTAAGGTCTGACAGGGGGAGGTATTTCTTCACCCAAAGGGTCATCGGTTTATGGAATGTGCTGCCGGAAGAGGTGGTGACAGCTACCAGTCTAGATGGCTTTAAGGTAGGGTTGGACAAATTTATGGATGACAGATGTATCAATGGCTACTAGAACGAATGCCTAGATGCATCTTTCAGGCGGGGGCGGGGAGCAGGACGCTTCTAAGGCCATTTGCTGGGATTCTAGAATAGGTTTGTCCTTGTCTCTGCTTGAGATGCTCATGAGCATTTGGTGGGCCACTGTGTACGACAGGATGCTGGACTAGATGGGCAGTGGCCTGATCCAGCAAGGCTTCTCTTATGTACTTATGTTCTTATTAGATTCAGATAATTTGAATGTCTGAATTTGGCCAAATGCGTACCAATTTTGAATGTTATGAACATTCGTGCACATCCCTAGCGCCAGATGCAGCATTCACATACTTTCATGTGCAAAGGCTATGTGGGGTGGGGTGGCGTGGCTATGGCTGCACAATTATGCACCACATTCCCAATTGGCGTACCATGGTGTGTGTGGCCATTGCCACAGTGAAGCAGATGGTCTCAGACAGGACCGTTCACACTTCACCCAGGCCCGTGTAAGTCTGGGTAAAGTTTGGAATGGGACAGCGCTTGGAGTGTGGATGCCAGCCACTGTCCCTGATCTTAGCTGCCGTGGGATTTTCTCCTCTTTTCCTGATCTGGCAGAAGGTTTGCTTTGTGCTTCAAACTAACAGAGATGTTCAAAGTTAGGTTTGAGTTTGAAAAATCGATTGAACAACTCATGTTCGCAAATGTTCACGTCAAACCAAACACTTGGTTGTTTGACTATCTGGAAATTCATTTGAAACGAACCAGTCTCTTGCTTGTGAACACAATTTGTTTGAACAGTGTTCTGTGTGCTTTTGCCCTTGAAAAGGTCTTTTTTCACTGGAAAAAATGATCATGTTTGTTTGTGAGCTAGTTTGGTCTAGTGGTTAGGAAGGCGCACTCTTATCTGGGAATACTGGGTTTGATTCCGCCCTCCCCCATGAAGCCAGCTGGGTGGCCTTGGGCTAGTCACAGCTCTCTTCTGAGCTCTCACAGCCCCACCCACTCAGGGTGTTCTTTTGTGGACTCAAAGTGGCTGACAAACCTTCTGTTCTTCTCCCCGCAACACATGCCCTGTGAGATGGTAGGGCTGTGATTGCTCAGAAGAGAGCTATGATTAGCCCAAGGTTATCTAACTGGCTTTGTGGGGGAGCCCCACCCACCTCACAGGGTGTTCTGCTGTGGGGAGAAGAACAGAAGGTTTGTCAGCTGCTTAGAGTCCTTTAAATGGGTGAGAAAAGTGGGGTAGAAAAGCAAACTCTTCTTCTTCTGAGCAAGTTCTGTTCAATTAACTTGTGCACTGTTCAACTGAACAAACTGGTGTTCACTCCCATGGCAAACTTAACATATGGATTTGGATTGTGTAAGGACCTTTTCTCACTTGGGTGATCACGATGGCCGTGGAAATTCTGGGACAGTTTATTAGCACTTCATGACGCCGCCCCTGTCCCAGGACAGCCCATGGCATGTGCAGCCGTCCTGATCCTCTTTAGCTGTAGAGGTATGCACGAATATTCAAAGATATTCAAAATTCAGTTGAATCTGCCCAAATTTCGATGTTTGAATTCAAATCTAATGCCCATAAATTTGAATTTAAAGATTTGAACAAATTTTGAACTTTGGATCTATTTGTTTGAATTATCCGGACATTCACATGTGTACGGGTTCATATACGATGTGTACTTGCAGATACTCATCTTTCCCACATCTGTACGCATTTGTACAGATCATTATGGAATGAAAACGGGTTGCATATAGGATAACTACAGGATGCATACCAACATGTATGGATGCATATAGGATGGGTAACAATGCATACAGGCACATACAAATGTTGTCGGCATTCGTGAGTGCAAATTCGAGTTGCAAATTTGAATGAATAGATTCAATTTTGCTTAATTTGATTAGAATTTGGTTAAATTCGAATTTGAAAGATTTGAATTTAATTTTTGGGTAATTGATTCGAATCAAATCAAATCCCAAAAAGTGTATTCGTGCACACCCCTATTTAGCTGCGGAGTAGTAAAAACTGCTCCACACCTTTACTGAGAGTGCCTAGGACATTCCTGGTAAAGTCCCAGATGCGGCATTTGCACTAATTCCTTGTGCAAATGTATCATGGGAGCATCACTTCTGTGCAAATGCATGCTGCATCACAATCTCCATAGCAGCAACCTGCCACATGGCAGAAGTTACTGTGGCTGTTGCCTTGGCAATACGGCCAGCCTGAGATGCCCTGTCTGCAGGGGCATTAGTTAAGTTTGGGATGGTGGCAGTTAAAGTGTGAAAAGGTCCTAAATCCATATGCTACATACACAGACTGATTTCAGCCTTAAGAATGAGAAGGAAAATTCAAACTCCTTTGGTGTTAGCTACCAGTGAAATCATCTTGCCATTGCTGTTGCTAAGGAAGGGAAGTGGGTTCTAAAGATAGAAATTGTTTAGAATACAAAGGTAGAGTTATTTTGCAATTTGGGTCCCAAAAGGTGGAATAAACGTACAGATGGGTCCCACTGCAAAACATTTGAGACACGCTGCGTTAAGATACTGTCATGGAGTTCATTTTTGTGAAACACTAACACCCAACAGGGAAATCATTGGCTTTTGTTTTTAAATCAACTTGATTGGGTGAGTCACTCAGTGCTTAAGCAAATCAAGGCTGCTGGGGAAGGTCTGTGAAGGATCAACTCTGAAAGAAACCAGAAGTTCTACCCTCCATCCTCTTCAAGGTCTTTGCTTCGGAGAACATTTTCTTGGCAGAAAGTTTCCAGGGAACTCCAGAGAATGAGGATCCCACGACAGAGGAATTGGAGGGGGGGGGGGGACAAAAATCCCTGCTCATTGGGTGCCCAAGCACATGGTCACTTGTGGGCAGCTTGCTGTTGGGGCCAGAGTGAGGTTCCCTCTTTGATTAGAGGAGAGATGTTCTTTCTTTACCTGAAAATATTGTTTAAGGTAGGAGAGAGAGGGAAATCCTTCTCCTTAAGAAAAATGGGAAATAAGATGGTAGGAGGCAATTCTGAGCTCTTAAGAATATAAGGACATAAGATGAGCCCTGCTGGATTGGGCCACACCCATCCCCTCCAACATCCTGTCCCACTCAGTGGCTCGCCAGTTGCTTTTGGGCTCCAGGCAGAAGTCAGAGGAAAAACCTTCATCTGCTCTCAATTCTCTGTAAAAGTCCTTTGGAGGCATCCTACCTGTCTCTCCAACCTGGAGGCAGTACTTACGCGTCAGTTCTAGGAGCCATTCATGTACGTATCTTCCATGAATTTGTTTATAAGAACATAAGAGGAGCCCAGCTGGATCAAGCCACAGCCCATCTAGTCTAGTATCCTGCCTCACACAGCAGCCATCAATCCTGGGCATTAATACTGCTGCAAAACCAGTTAGTATTGCACTTAAGGATGGTGAAATTTGCAAAATGTTCCTTCCTTCCTTCCTTCCTTCCTTCCTTCCTTCCTTCCTTCCTTCCTTCCTTCCTTCCTTCCTTCCTTCCTTCCTTCCTTCCTTCCTTCCTGTTTTCAAACAGACAGGGTGATTGGTTCGAACTTAAACATTTCAAATATCCGTGTTTGATTCAAACAAATTCGAAGCTGAACCACTTTGGTCCAACCTCTGCTTGAAGACCTCCAGTGAAGGAAAGCTCACTTCCTCCTGTGGCAACCTATTCCATTGACTGATTGCCCTCAATATCAGGAAGTGTTTCCTAATATCTAATCTGTATTGACTCCCTTGAAGTTTCATCCCATTGTTTCTAGTCCTCCCATCTTGTGCAAGTGAGAATAACGACAATCCCTCTGCATTGTGACAGCCCTTCATGTCTCCTCTCAGTCTTCTCTTCTGCAGGCTAAACATTCCTAGATCCTTCAACTGTTCCTTGTAGGACATGCTTTCCAGGCCACTAACCATTTTGGTAGCCCTCCTTTAGACTTGCCGTAGTTTGTCAATGTCTTTTTTAAAATTGGGTTGCCCAGAACTGGACACAGTATTCTAGATGAGGTGTGACCAAGAATAATAATGCTCCTCTTGAGGCATCCTTCTCACCAAGATGTAGGACTTTGCGTTTGTCCCTATTAAATACCATCCTGTTAGTTTCAGCCCTCTGTTCAAGCTTATCTAGATCCTTATGAATCCTCGCCTTCTCCTCCCGAGTGTTAGCAACCCCTCCTAGCTTTGTGTCATCTGCAAATTTGATCAGCATCCCTTTGACTCTTACTCCATTCCTTCCGTGTAGAGCCACATGAATGGCTCCTATTGAATGCCTCTTCCCCCGGGTTGAGCAGCTGACACCACCAAGGACATTTCACATCGGGACCCAGTAAGGACAAAGAAAACTCGAGGGGAAAACCTCCCGCACCAGATGCAGGAGGCATTGTGAGAGAAAACTGGGCCTTGGCCCGTGGAAATGCTGCTTCAGCAAAACTGTCCCCTTATTCATCTCTTTCCAGTTGTGGCACAGGAAAGAATTTCTGTGCATCAAACAGAAAAGCACAGAGCCATTCAGGAAGCTTCTGGGAAGGCTTTTTGCTCGCTAGGGAGCATCTGCATTGCCAGTAAAATTGCACACTGGATACAGAACGAGCCAGTTTTCCCCCTTTCCTGTCCCCAGGGCTGCTGTGAAGATGAGAGCCGGTTCCCCTGCTGAGTCTTGCCTGCATCTCGAAAAGGAGTTGTATGCCTCCCACAGCCCGGGCTAGTTGGGTTAGGTAGTGATCATTTTTGAAAGGAAAAAAAAAAAGCACTCCTTGTACATTATTTGGGCAAGAGGTTTTGGGAACACTTCCCCACCACCACCCACAACTTTGGTGAATTACAAGAGTTCTCAAATGACTGAATTTGAAAGATGCAATATAGTCAAGAATTAAATGCCCGTTTCAAAAATTCAGTGCGGAAGCAGATACTCAGAATAGCTGGTCATTCCTCTCCCAGTGAATCCTAGTATATGACACCAGAGATTCTTATTTAAAACATGGGGGCTTTCAGCTTGGCCTAGTGGTCCAGTTTGGTCTAGTGGTTAGGGAGCTGGACTCTTATCTGGGAATTCCGGGTTTGATTCTGCCCTCCCCCATGAGGCCAGCTGGGTGACCTTGGGCTAGTCACAGCTCTCTTCTGAGCTTTCACAACCCCACCTACCTCACAGGGTGTTCTGTTGTGGGAAGAAGAATAGAAGCTTTGTCAGCTGCTTTGGGTCCCCTTAAATGGATGAGAAAAGCAGGGTAGAAAACCCAACCTTCTTCCTCCTCCTCTTCTTCCTCTTCTTCTTCTTCCTCTTCCTCCTCTTCCTCCTCTTCCTCTTCCTCCTCTTCCTCTTCGGCAACAGAAGCATTGCATGGGCATGGCTAAGAGTTTTGCAGCCCCTTGGACTTTGCTTGTGTGCCAAGCCTGAACACCAGTATTATATCAAATGTGGGATAGTCTCAAGTCAAAGCAGTGAACTAAACCTAGGAATGTGCATGAATATTCATGACATTTGATATTCGGACGAATTCAGATGAATTTGGACATTCGCATACAGACAGAATGTTATGATATTTGTACGTTGACATTCATATTCGTATGAATGTTTCAGAACATTTGTGAAACAGGGAGGTGAGAAAGCAGCTGCACCAGTCACACCTGCAACAGATCCAGAGTGCATTGGACTGGGAGCAGATTCATAGTGGATTCAGGACAGATTTGATGCTTTAAGAGTGGATATGTTACAGGATACATTTCAGATACGTATCGGATATGCATTCATATCAGATGTTCGCATGAATTCGCACAAATACGTTTATATCGAGTAGAATCTTACCATATTCAAAGGGGATCTATTAGAATGAATACAAATTTTCTAATATTTGATTCAATATGAATCACATGGGAAAAAAAACCCATTTGTGAACATCCCTACTAAACACCCCTTTCCAGCCGCAATGGAGATGGGTTGCTCTTTCCTGTGGGTAACCAATTTACCACTTCCCCTTCTCACCGTCACTCACATATTCCTATTGACTGTTCAAGTGCAGGATCGATCTTACTTGTGTTTTTGGTAGGGCTTTTCAGTTGAAGAGAGCTTTTTTTAAAAAAACCATAACAACTTAATAAATTAAATGAATATAGTTTACTGTTGTGCCTAATAGCTGCCAATTGCGTGTTGAAGAAACTTGATTCTCCTTTTGGAGAAAGTCAACTGAAAGCTGGGAAAGCCACAAATACTTGAAACAAAAATTGAATCCAGAGCATGGTGGAGTATTAAGGACATAGGAAGCTGTGTTATATCAAACCAAACCACTGGCCGTTTTGGTTCAATTCTGTCTACATGTACTGGCAGTGGTTCTGTAATGTTCCAGACAGAAATCTTTCTCTTCCCTACTCTGTCAAATTCACTTTCTAACATACTTCCCATGCTATCAATCAAATGTTTGATTGGGCCTACATCTGTTTGTGGGTTTTGATTTTAAAATAAACAAAATCTCAAGATGCATTTTTGAACAGTTTTGCATAATAAAAGCAATTTCCCCCAGAATCTTATTTTCATTAATATATCTTTTGCATTTGCTATGACACATAAAATTTAGTTAAGTGCAACTTCTGAATATTCCTGCATTTTGGTTAGTTTGTATATGTAGCTAAACAACTATCCTTCCCTACTCAGAATTTTGGAGATGCCAAGAACCAAACTTGTCACTTTCTATATCCAAAGCAGGACTGTTTTTGACCAACCTAGGCTGCTTCCAGAGGCTGTAAAAAGATGGTTGGAGAGGTCAAATGGGTGGGATCCTGCCAATTCCTGCTCTAAGGACCCAGAAAACAGATTGAAGAAAGGCCACTTCATCAATCATAAGACTGAAAGAAGCTATGCACAAGTTCCACACAAATTATTGGACTGGTCCAGCAGGACCACCCCAGCCTGGATCCGTTCCAGCGTCAGGAACAAATCCACAATCCAGGGATAGGCCTTCTGCGTTTGGAAAGCTATATGGGGCAGTGGCTGGCCCTGGCTCCAGAGGTTGTGTGATCTCTGAAGCCACTTCTTGCCAAGTGCTAGGTACTGAAGTGCCTAGCCTTGGTTCCTCCCGGGAACCAATGTCTGTTGCACAATTTGGTGCACCTCTGAAATGCCTTCCCCTGCTAAACTGAAGTAAAAAGGCTCCAATTCGCCGATTCTCCACAATTAGTGCACTTCTGGTGAGGGCGAGCACGCTTGGAGGCTTTAATAGCCTACTCCATGTGTGGATGCTCTTCACCAGAAGTTCACTAATTGTGCACTAGAGGCCATAGTGTGAATAGGCCTAAGGTGTGCGCAGTCAGATCTGAAGAGGGACTAAATAAGGTTTAAAGTAAAGGTGTGGCCATGGCCTGAGTGACTTCCTCTGACAGATGAGGCAAGATTTGTAATCAAGGCAAGGAATCCATATGCATCTGATTTTCCTCTGTGAGAAAATGTTGCCGGACAAAATGAGCCACGGTGTCTGATTCTGCAGTGTCTGGAAGAAACATTGGGAAGTTCAGTGCCTGGATTTGCTGACTTCCTTTGAAGCCCAAATCTGCAAATCCACATTTGAGCCAAACTGCATTTATATCTCTTGCAGCTATTTGCGATGCCCATCAACCTCACCACCCAATCCCTTATTAAACCTGCGGAAGAATACTCGGTCCTTTTGGTTTTCCATGTGAAACTTCTTTTTTCAGTCTGATGCACAACTGAGAAGTACGTTTTGTGTACAATTTTCAGTGGGTCCAGCAGAATATCATGGGGAACACTGTCAAATATGTTGCTAAGATTCAAATAACTATTACCCTGTTCACACAATCACTTTTCTCCCCAATCTCCAGATAAGTATTTACTTCCACTTTTCCTTTCTGCCAGAAGAGGTGGTAAGTTACAGCAACCAGCCTAGATAGCAAGACAAATTCATGGAAGACAGGTGTATCAATGGCTACTAGAATTGATGCCTAGGTACTTCTTCTAGGAGAGACAGGTAGGATGCTTCTAAGGGCCATTTGCAGGGAGCGGAGAGCAGGCGAAGTTTTTGCCTTCGGCTTGAGATGCCCATAAGCAATTGGCAGGCCACTGTATGGGACAGGATGCTGGACTAGAAGGGCTGTTGCCTGATCTAGCAGGGTTCCTCTTATTTTCTGAGTTTCCTGAAAAAGAAGCAAGAGAAGAACAAGTCTGACTAAACTGGACAATATTTTTTCTCACCTAAGAAAGTGTGGAATTGCAACCCTGTCCTTAAGTCTCTTACTTGGAAAGGTTTATTTTGGATCTTATGGCTAAGGAGCAGGGTGATTGTAGTCCAAAAATAGTAATTTTACAACTCTGAGCATAGTGTTAGGTTCCTGCTTTTTGCCCGAACAGATCCCCATATTTCAGTTCTGTTTGCCGAAGAGAAGGAATGGAAAGTTCAGAAATTCTCCGTCTTCCAGCGCTTTCTCAGAGTTTTAGCAAGAGAGCTAACCCGATTCTAGCAAGCCTTCAGATAACTTCCGTAGTTCACTTTGTTCTCCCAAGGTAATTTTTATTTTATTTTATTTTACTTGAATCTTGGATTGGTCGTCACCACACTTATTAATTAATTAATTCCCATGTTTGTTTCTGCCTCATTAAATCACACTTATTAAAACTCTTCTCCCAAGGTACAGAGTGTCACATTTGGCAAAGCTAAATTTCTCCATCATGACGCATGGTGCAGATAATTACAATGCAGTCTCTGAAGTGCAAGAGCTCCCGACGTACCAGTTTCCCTCTAGAAATAGTAGGCTGGAAATCCAGTGACCCCATGAGAACAAGAAGACAAAATGGCAGAAATAGTGCAACAAAGCAAGGATCAGCTGTTCTTCAGTCTCCAGTGGAAATGCTGGTTTCCAGGTTACCTATTATACATGGTTTTTTTTAATTCTATAAAGGCGTACAGATACGTATGCAATGCATATGGATACATACGCATACAAATGTCTGAATTATTCATATGAATAACTCAGAATATTTGTATTTGTATGAATATTAAAAAATTAATTTCTGGGCATTCAATTGGTTTAGGAATCTCCAAATTCATCTGAATTTGTCTGAATAACGAATATTTTGAATATTTGTACACATCCCTATCGCACACTGGGAAGATGAGAGCCACATGCTGTCCCTCTGAGGTGCCGCTTTTGTTATGAATAAATACAGCCTAAAAGTCAGGTACCCAAAGTCAAGGTGAGGCAGAACTAATAGTAAGTAAGGCACAGTAAGTAATCCAAGCTCTCATATGAAAACACACACACAAGAAGAAGAAGAGTTGGCTTTTCTAGCACAATGTTCTCACCCATTTAAGGGCACTCAAAGTGGCTGACAAGGCTTCTATTCTTCTCCTCACAACAGAACACCCTGTGAGATAGGTGGGGCTGTGAGAGCTCAGAAGAGAGCTGTGACTAGCCCAAGGTCACCCAGCTGCTTCATGGAGGAGCAGGAAGACGAGTTGGCTTTTCTACCCTGCTTTTCTCACCCATTTAAGGGGACTCAAAGCGGCTGACAAATCTTCTGTTCTTCTCCCCACAGCAGAACACCTTGTGAGATAGGTGGGGCTTTGAGAGCTTAGAAGAGAGCTGTGGCTAGCCCAAAGTCACCCGGCTGGCTTCATGGGGGAGGGCAGAATCGAACCTGAACCACTAGACCAAACTGAACATCTTGGAGTACCCTTAAGTATGGTATCAGTGTTTTAAGTAAGCAAGTAAGTTAATTTAGTAAGTACGTTTTGGATTAAAATACATACTATGGAAGAAAGGAGCCAGGCTATTAGATGTAGTGGAGGGTTGCCAATTTTGTTCTTATGGTCCACTCACCCTGATGTCACCCCCCCCCCCCAGGAAAGCTTCTCCAAATGCCCAAATATAGTTTTCAGCCTGGCGATGCAATTGATGAGTCTGCAGAAGCGTGGCTTGCCAAACTGGCTGTGTGTACAGTGAAAAAAAAAATGGCAAAAAGCCCCCACAAAACTTGCTGTGTTTTGAGTTTCTCCATGGCCTATTCATCTGCTTGTATATTTTCAATAGGGCGTTGCTGTGATTGATTATGACAGGGAAAAAAAGTCTGGCAGCTGACGGGGTTTTCACTTGGTTCGATCGTGGCAGTAAATTTAGTTGTGTGCATTCTTCACATTCCATCCATCAGTTCAAAGGTACAATTTCAGATTCTTCCAAATGTGTGTGGGGACAGATAGACAGGGTTCTACCGCTAGTAATCTCACATTTGACCAGAATTAAAGTCCAGCAGGGTACTATGGAAAAGGAAAAATGAGAAAAACGTAGGCTTTTCGCCATCTCTTTTGCTAGTTGAAATGCAAAGATCTGCAAAAGGGAGCAATTCTATGGGCTTTGTAGTAGAGTTCTTTGGGTAGAGTTCATTACTACGTAACAGAAGGACGTTAATGGGCAGAGATGTTTTAGAGAACATTTGAACAAATGATAGTATGCATAGGAGGGAAAATAACACACACAATTATATTGTGGGGGAAATGTCTGCAAAAATGTCTATGCTGTGCAAAAATTGTAACTTTAAAAAATGGCAGACTAGAGATGTCGTGAACTGGTTTGGTTTCAAACTGGTCTGAGTCAAACAGGGAGTGTTTGAAAGGTTTGAGTTTGAACCCAGATACCTCAACGGCTTGGGTCCTGGGTGTCTGAAGGAGAACCTTCTTCCGTATAGATCTGCCCATAAACTGAGGTCTCAAGGAGAGGGCCTTCCTGGAGTTCCTTCTTTTGCAGAAGTACGAGGCATAGGGACATACAAGAGGACCTTCTCTGTGGTAGCCCCTAGATTTTGGAACAGCCTCCCTCTTGAGTTTCGCCAGGCGCCTACACTGTTTACCTTTTGGTACCTGGTGAAAATGTATCTTTTCAACCAGGCTTTTTGCATCTAAATAGCTTCCTCAGGGTGCTGTCCTGTTATGGAGGGAGGGTGGATGAGGGAGGGAGGGGTGATATTTATAATAATAATAATAATTTTCTTTGTATATGTTATATTCTTATTGAAAGCCACCCTGGGACCATATGGTGAAGGGTGGGATATAAATTTATCAAATGGATGGATGGATGGATGGATGGATGGATGGATGGATGGATGGATGGATGGATAATAAAACAGAGTTCAATTTCTAACTAGGCAAGTTTTTTTTCTTCAAATGAGCCTATCACACACATCCTTGTTCAATCTATGTTCAAAGGTACTCATATTGAACTGAACGCCATGCCTGCTTGGAGAAAAAAGTTCAGATTCGAGCCTAACCAAGGAGTGTTCAATTTGAATCAGACCGAACCAGAAATAAATGTTTGTACACATCTCTGTTGAAAACTGATAGGGTTAACCAAACTTAATGAAATTTGAAAAAAAAAATGAAATTCAAAAAATTTAATGAAACTTGTGAAGTTAGTCAGTTCCTTAATGGAGACTCTGCAATGGCTAATTCCTGAGATAAGTTCCATGGCCCTTTGTGCATTACTTGTGGATCTGAGGCTTTGCTGCACTTAGTTGATTAGGATGCTGTGAACTAAGGCTGGTAAACTTCAGGTACAGGTGGACCATTCCCATTTGCCAGGAGAAAAGCTTCCCCAAAGTGTCCATTACCATCTACAGTGCCTGACAAAAGTTCTGTCGCTTATCCATGTTGTTGAAACCAAAGCCTATAACCTGACTTAAAATTCATCCATTGGTTTTAGAAATGACTCATATGAAAGCTGAAACCCTCCCAAATGAGGTTTTTAAAAAGAAAATAAATTTGCTTCACTGCTGAAATATTGATCATTTAATGAACACAGAAAGGTCAGATTTTGGCTAGACAAAACTCCAGCACTCCAGACCTTCACTTGAACTGCAACTTGACCTCTGACAACTGAGACACATTAAAGGTGCCAGCCACCTCTGCAGTGGATCTGGTCTTCAGCCTCCTGATAATCAAGGCTTTGGTCGCAGGGTGGATTTTTGGCATGTTGTCAGAGGTCAAGTTGCAGGTCAAGTGAAGGTCTGGGATGCTGGAGATCTTTTTATACACACCCACTAATTATCCGATCAATTAGTGGGCACAGGTGAGGCTGTAAACTAGGATTAGGTGCATTATATGACAAAGCGACAAAACTTTTGTCTAGCCAAAATCTGACCTTTCTGTGTTCATTAAATGATCAATATTTCAGCAGTGAAGCAAATTTATTTTCTTTTTAAAAACCTCATTTGGGAGGGTTTCAGCTTTCATATGAGTCATTTCTAAAACCAATGGATGAATTTTAAGTCAGGTTATAGGCTTTGGTTTCAACAACATGGATAAGCGACAGAACTTTTGTCAGGCACTGTAGAAACGTGAATGGTCCTCCCATTTACCAGCCCGCACTGGCCACTCAGATGCCGTTGCGAGAGGGGCATGTTCAATCAAAAGCTAATGGATCGGAGGTCCAATCACGGCATGGGTGGGTGATTGACTAGCCCTGGCAATGCAGCCACGTCTTCATGGATGCCGCCTCCCCCACCCACTGACTGCAGAAGTCCAGAAATAGAGTGAAAGGTCACGCCACTGGATGCTTCAGGTAAGCTTCTAGTTAACATTGGTAAAGATGTGAAGCACAAAATGCCTAGTCAACACTTAGTGAGTTTCTGGAGATGACGGGCATGTTTGTAGGCTGTAGCAGCCTAGATGATGTGCGAATGCTCTTCCCCAGACGTTCACCACTTGTTGATTAGTGGCCTAAGTGCAAACTGAGGCCTTTTCACCCTTAAGCTAGATGGCTGAAGTGCACTAAAGGTCTTTTTGCACTACAGCCAGATGGCTGTAGTGCACTAAGGCTGGGACATGCGGGGATGGAACCAACATTCGCCTTGGCATACATATCCATATGCCTCTTATTCATACCCATGCAGAATTGTACAGATATGTACAGGATGAAAACAGAGGCCTTTTTGCACAAGGGGGCTTTGAACGCGATGAGAACACATGGGGACGCTGTATTTGCATGTCAGGGGTGGCCAGATCCGTTCTGGATTGCCCCAAGCGTCCCCCCGTGCTTTCCACGCGTTCCGTTTTCAGAGCAGAAAAAACTGCTCTGTAAGCGTCTCCACTCGTTCAGCGCATCCCCAGATGTTCCAGAGGGAGAGCGTTTGCACGCGCTCTCTCTGTGACAGCTGGACCCCTCCCCCAGCCTCCCCCAATTGGCTGCCTTGCAGCCAGAGGTGGGGAGGCCAGTCGGGCCCCTTCCCTGGGCTCCTGCCACCTGCATCGGCCAAGATCAGGCCGATGCAAGTGACAGGACCCCCAACCAGCACACCCCCAACACACCCCATGGTCACGTGCACGCATGAACGACAGATGTATCAATGGCTACTAGAACGAATGCCTAGGTGCATCTTTCAGGCTGGGGGGGGGAGGAAATGGGGTGCTTCTAGGGCCATCTGCTGGGACTCGAGAGCAGGAGAAGGTTTGTCCTTGTCTCTGCTTGAGATGCCCATGAGCATTTGGTGGGCCACTGTGTGCGACAGGATGCTGGACTAGATGGGCTGTGGCCTGATCCAGCAAGGCTTCTCTTATGTTCTTATGTTCTTATGAACGATGCTTACCTTTTGCTGCCAGCCCAATTCTGGCTAGAATAGGCCGGGGACATTCTGAGCATGCTCGCGGGGTGGCCCCTCATTGGCCAGGCATCCGCTTCACCTCAACTGGCCATCTGAGCAGGTGTGGGTGCCCGGCCTGTCCTAGCCAGAATCGGGCTGGCAGCAGAAGGGAAGCACTTTTCACAAGCGTACGTGACCCTGGGGTCAGGTGGGAGGTGTCAGGTGGGGGTCCCACCTCTTGCATTGGCCTGATTCTGGCTGATGCAGGTGGCAGGATTCCAGGGAAGGGGCCCAACTGGCCTCCCCACCTCTGGCTGCAAGGCAGTCATTCGGGGGATGCCAGGGGAGGATCTTTGGCCCAAATGGGTTGAGGACACTTCCCCGTTTGCGCGTAGGCAGGAAAAGGATGCTTTTGGAAGGATGCATATGCATACATTTGAATGTTGTCAACATTCATATCTTCAAATGCAAATTGAATCGATTCAAATGTATTCAATTTGAATCAAATGTGGATACATTTGAATTTTAAATGTTTGAATCAATTCAGATCTTCAGATATTCTATTCAGATCGAATTGAATCCTGAAAATTGCACTCGTGGACAGAGTAGATCCTGTTGAAGCTGGACTGGAGGAACAGAAAAGGCAAGCCGGTGTTTTGAGGTGGAGTAAAAAGAATGGAGCCAAAAGATCAAACCATGGCAGACATTTAGAGTGGAAAAGAAGCAGAACTGTGCTGGACACATTAAGTAATTAGTAATATGAGAAGAGTCACCTCACCTGTCTTGCCAGTCAATCATGACTTCAAAGGGCGCATGAATGATACCATCACAGTGGCCAAAATTGAGTTCTGACTTCACAACATATGCCAGTACAGAGATAGCCACAGATAAATGGACATATGAGCCTCCAAGGTTTGAAACATCTAATCATATCTGATGAGGACAGTCTGCAGGGAATGAGGGCAATTGATGAAGGAAGATAAGCAAACTAATCGTCCAGAAAGAATGCTTTAGGGAGGGAAATAAGATTGGGATGTTGGAGGTGTGGTCTTGTGCCATATGTGAACCAATTCCCAGTTCTATGCCACGCTCCTACATGTAGCCAGCTGGGTGACCTTAGTCTAACGACATCTCTGTTTCTGAACTCGCATAGCTCCACCTTCCCCACAGGGTATTTGTTGTGGGGAGAAGAACAGAAGGTTTGTCAGCCACCTTGAGTCCCTTTCAGCGTGAGAAAAGCAGGTTGTAAAAGCCAACTCATCCTCTACTTCTTGTCCTGAACTCTGGCCCATCTGCAGGATTTGAGCACGTAATATCATTTGGAGCATCTTGAACATCACATAGAAGTGGGCTATTCCCACTTTTGGCTAGAGATGGTCAAATTCAAATGGTTTCAATCAAACTCTTCAGTTCAAAGCAATTTGATTCAAACCTAATCAGCCCCTGTTTAAGAGGGGCTGGTTTGATTCAACCAAACCAGGGTTAATGCATCTCACCAATCACTGTGCCCTTAACTCCCATATAAGGGGACTCATAAGCTAGGGACTCATAGCTCAAAGATGTGTGATTTTATTCAAAAGCAATATGACTGAATTTAGGTCGTGCCTCCAGTTCACAAGAAAGCTGCCTTATAATGGATCCTTTGCTGCAGTGTTTCCATTTATGGAAGCAGATAGCATCTTGTGGTGGGGAAATGTATGAATGTTCAAAATATTCATTATTTGGGCAGATTCGGATATTTGTATACAAATTAAATGTCCAGACATTCATTTTTTAGTATTCGTGTGAATACAAATATGTTGAGTTATTCGTACAAATAATTCGGACATTCCTATCCGTACTGGATGAAAACAGGATGCATACGGGATAAAAACGGGATGTGTACAGGTGCGTACGGATATGCATGAGAGTCATATCATCGGATACATATTGAGTATTTCTATGAATGCATGCAAATGTATTTGTATCGGTTTGAATGACCGGACATTTGTTTTTCTTTATTTGTCTGAATTTGGATATTCGGATATCTGATTCAAATCCATTCAAATGTTGAAAATTACATTTGTAATTTACATTTACATTAGCGCCTTCTCCCATATCGACCTGCCCGTGTCTTAAGATCTGGAGGGGAGGCCCTTCTCGTTATCCCTCCGCCTTCAGTAGCTAGGCGGGTGGGCACCCGGGAGAGGGCCTTCTCGGGAGTGGCCCCCAGACTGTGGAATTGTCTCCCCCTGGAGGTGCGTCAGCCCCCTTCTCTGTTTTTATTTAGGAAGGCAGTGAAGACGTACCTCTTCACGCAGGCCTTTGGTTGAATGTTCCCCACGCTTCCCCCACTGCACACTCTACTGTTTTTTAAACTGTTCTTGTATATATATTTTTTAATATTATCATTATGCTGGATTTTAAAACCTTGTTCTGGTTTTAGTATTGTCTTATACAGTTTTGACATGTGTATTTTTAAATGTTGTGAGCCGCCCAGAGACTCTTGGGTACGGGGCGGGATACAAATATAAATATAAATAAAATAAATTTGTGCATCCTCCTATCTCATGGCAATCATTGTGTGCCATCCCTTTACCCAGCATGGCTGCTGGCTGAGAGACAATCTTGCCCCCAATGGCGGTGCTATGGTCGCTGCTGAGAATGATGCTTCCTAACTTGGAAGTGGAAACGCGGAGGAATCGTTTTCAGCAGCAGTTTTGGTGCTTCCCTCCCTCCACGTGTCTATTGCCACATGTCCGTTGCCAAAGTGCCGCCATTTTGAGGTGGAGATGCAGCCTTCACGTGTTTACGTCCTTGAGAGAAAAGGTGGTGTCAGGTGGATGGAGAGATTCCACAGACGCTGCCATCTCTTTGACAGAGGCTTAAGTCCAAATCATAACCTGATTAACTTTTGGCCGAGATTCAAAACAACGTAGTTTCTTACATGAGATTGAACAGCGTCTTTTTTTTCCCCATTGTTTGTTTTCTTCTAGGAGGTGGAGGATTTGGGATGGAACAACTCGCGTAAATAGAACAAACGAACATACATTTTCTCTATACTGTCTTTCCCTAACGCTGTGATCACAGTTAAAAATAAATGCACAAAGTTACTGGCACATTCAGTAGCTAACCTTTCTTCTTCTTTTTCAGTTAGAGCGCACATACACAAGACAGGCAGAGGGAAAGGAGATGCTTTGGGGAGTTTAAGCCTGACATAGCATAAGGACTTGGCATGTCTTCTTTCTCCCTCCCCCTATCTAGCCGTTATTTGAGACAGGGAAAAAGAAATGAGGGTAGAACAATTAGCCCTCCTATGAGTATTATACAGCAAAATAAAGATACCTTTGAGCTGAGCTAAACTGCTGATGTCAACATGGAAGCATCTATATAGTTATCTTGGTAACAATAGACAAGTGTTCTGCCACTGCTGTCTTATGAGGATTTTTAATTTTTAAGTCTCGGATCTAGCCTACAGCTTTGGGATTTCCTGGTGGTCTCCCATCCAAGTACTAATGGGACCAATTCTGCTTAGTGCTTTGAGATGAACCAAGGGGTTGCCACTCTGCTTCTATCGAGCAGGGGTACCCACTAGGACAGAAAAGCTGGGCTGGTAGGGACAGCCCCATTCAGGAGGAGTCAGGCTGTTGGTCTGGGCAGACCTCTTTCTGGTTGATTCAGATGTTCTTGGGTGTGAAGATGTTTTGCCCACTGTCCCTACCCTGGCTCTAGATATGCATGGTTTGCATGTGTTGAAACATTCACGAGACTGAAGACCAAGCAATATGTGGCCTATTCACATGACGGGCTGAGGAATGCATGTAGATCACCCTGGGATGGATCATACGCACAGCTGGGCCGGCAGCACATGCACAACAGGCCAATCAGAGCCAGCAGCACATGCAGACACACAATGACGCCAGCTGGACTCACCACTTTGAACCCGACGGCGATGAGGTAAGTCATGTGCGCGCACATCCCCGGGTAGGCCCTTGCCTGGGGGATCCCTGGGGGGTTTCCTTCAGGCTGTAGGTTTCCTAATCAGGTCACCTAGGGCCCACAGGAACTGTGGAAGGGACAGGACTGACCTGCCCACCCCTGGGTCGAATTTGACCCAAGGGCAGCAGGCCTGGGAGGAGCAGCCCTCCCCCGCGCCAGCCTTTTCGAGCTAGGCCATGTGGAGAAAGATTCCCCTTTCGCACCTCGGCAGGTAGTCCCCACGTGGCCTAGCCTTAGTTCAGTACAGCCATTCAGCTGAAGTGCAAAAAGGCCTCTGGTCGCATCTCCACTTTGAAGCACAGATGTGCCAGATCCAGATGTCAGTTGTGGTACCTCTGTGCAGAGAGCAAAACTGCTCCCAGTAAATAAGGTGCCTCTGAGAGTGATTGCACTGGCAAAGGGGGCAGCAGCATCAACATGGGGCCCCTTCTTAAGTGGACACTGGTGCCTCGGATCTCAGGTAGAGGTGTGGGGCCCCAGGATCCCCAACTACCAGTCTCAAATTCAAGTCTTCAAAGTTGACAGTGGGGAGCAAAGGCATATGGATCAGCTCTGTCACTGGACTGCTATTCTGGTTGTGTGAAAGGGAGGAGGGGTTATGGTTGTGGGACCTTCCTGTTTCGTGTGTGAATCTTGCCTATGCCCGGATCCAGCCAACGAGTGGAACTGTCCTGTTTTAGTACTGCAAGTCCCATAGTCCATAGCAACTATGTCGACAATCATATCTTCAAATATGAATGGAAAATCCGTACCAATAGATTTGAGTGCATTTGATCCAAATTGAATGTGAATACATGTGAACTGTGAACATTCAAATCGGTTCAAATCGTCGGATATTCCATTCAAATTGAATCGAATCCCAGAAATTACATTTATGCACGTCCCTACTAGGGATGGGAGAAAAATGTTCATCACAAATTGCAAAGCTCCGGACATTTACAATCAAATGGAACACCGGCTGGATTTGAAAGTCGGCATTTCGCATCCAGGGCTTTTGTGCCTTTGTTTGAAGTTTTCTTACATTCACAGAGGTGAATTCATGGATTTGGAGCAGATTAGGAGCTGCAACTGGTGGTGGCAGGGATAGATGAACTTTCAAAAAACATTCAAAATTAATTTGAAGCCTAGCATATCCAAAGCAGCTCCATTCATACGGATGCAAATTTCCTTCACATTCATTTTGACGCAAAGCAAACGAGGGAAAAATCATGCATATCCCTATTAATAACTATGCTGGGGACTCTTTCTTTCTTTCTTTCTTTCTTTCTTTCTCTCTTCCCTCCTTCCCTCCTCCCTCCCTTTTATTCTTCCTTCCTTCCTTCCTTCCTCCCTCCCTCCCTCCCTCCCTCCCTCCCTCCCTTCCTTCTATTCTTCCTTCCTTCCTTCCTCCCTTCTATTCCTTCCTTCGTTCCTTCCTCCCTTCTATTCCTCCCTCCCTTCCTCCCTTCTATTCCTTCCTTCCTTCCTTCCTTCCTCCCTCCCTCCCTCCCTCCCTCCCTCCCTCCCTTCCTTCTATTCTTCCTTCCTTCTATTCTTCCTTCCTACCTTCCTTCCTTCCTTCCTTCCTCCTCCACTTCCTCCCTCCCTCCCTCCCTGCTATTCTTCTTCTTTCCTTCCTTCTTTCCTTACCTCTCTTTCCTCCTCCCTCCCTTTTCTCAAGCTTATTCCTTCTCTTGGCTTGCTTCGTCTTGCCATTCCCCCCCCCCCCCAGATCTGTCAAACTACCCCTCTCTCTTCCCTGAACCACTGATATTATCCATGGTAGGTTCTTCTATATCTTTCTCCTGAGGCTAGGAATAAATAATACCTGTCCTTCAGCTGGCATCACACACAACGGCTATTGCCCCCCGGGCTGCTCTTTCATTATCTGGAGCTTCCCAGTGTAAAAAAGCTGCCCATCTTGCTTCATACGTTGGACTTCTCTATAACCCCCTGAAGCTCAGGAGCCTGTTTTCTGCTTTATATGTGACTACTGGCACAGGCAGACATGCAGCTGATGCAAAGAGACTCAGGCCCATTTGCGGAAGCAGGGCAGCACAGTAATTAGGCGAGGAGAGCATGTGCGCCAATCTTCAGAATGACTTCCGTTTGCTTCTTAACGATAAAATATTGCCGAGGTTTGCTCTCATTCTTAACTCTGCCCAGTTCACAATTGCAACACTCACCCTTTTTGCACTCAGCTTCCAGGCTGTGGGGAGCTTTGGGTGAACTGGCCCCGAATGCGTGGAGTATCTGCACTTCCAGATGTTTAGTACATTCAAACCCTTCCCAACCCTTACCTGAAAAGCAAATGGATGTCTGGAAGGTAGCCTGTCTGAATTGTGTTGCTGGCGTGAGTGGCTCAGGCACCAGGGCAACCACATCATGTGATGTGATGAGTCATCATGTGCCCCTCCAGCTCCAGGGCCTCCCTGGAGCCCATTTACCTGGGGGGCAAGCTCCGGTGGCAGCGGATGTATCAATGACAGATGACAGATGTATCAATGGCTACTAGAATGAATGCCTAGGTGCATCTTCCAGGCTGGGTGGGGGGCAGAAGCAGGACGCTTCTAACGCCATTTGCTGGGATTCAAGAGCAGGAAAAGGTTTGTCCTTGTCTCTGTTTGAGAGCATTTGGTGGACCACTGTGTGCGACAGGATGTTGGGCTGGATGGGCTGTGGCCTGATCCAGCAGGGCCTCTCTTATGTTCTTCCGGGGCCCGCTGGAACCACAAAAGGCTTCCGAGGGCTAAAACCCAGAAGGCCTGTATTTAGCCCTTGGAACCCTTTTGCAGTTCCAGTGGGCCCTGGAAGAGGCCCAGAGCGGTGGCAGTGGCGGTGCAGAAAAGGCGCCATTGAGGTAAGGTAAGTAGAGAGGGGGTGGGAAAGGAGGGGTGGGGGTATTTGTTCCGGGCACGGATATTCTATAGAATATCCGTTCCCGGATCCGAATACCCCCACATCCGTGGGCGGGGTATTCGGTCGGAGCCAAATTTTTCCACATTCTATTCAGCTCAGATAGAATGTGAACAATGGCTCCCATGCACATCCCTAATCAGGAATAGTCTAGTCGTTTATTTCCATGAGATTCAGGCTGCATTTGCACATTAAAAAAAAAAGCTCAAAAGCAGCTTAAAGGTGGCAGCATGAGGCACTCTGGGAAGCGCGTTCTCTGAGTGACTTCTCAGGACCTTCTTTTTTAACTATGTGTGGATGCAGCTTTGGATCGGTCTGTCTCCAGTGATCTGTGCTGAACAACATAGCCTGGACGTGAGAATGTGATAATGGCAGTCTCGTGTGGATTAGGGATATCCAAGAATGGGATTTTTGAAAATGTGTATTCATTTGAATGGATCCCCTTCAAATGTGGTAGGATTTTATTCAGTACGAAAGTGTTTATATGAATTCATACAAGTATCCAATACGAGTGAATAGGCATCTGATACATATCTGATACGTATCCAACTTGAACGCATACATATTTGGTGCGTATCTGATATATATCCTGTAACATATCCACTCTGAAAGCATCAAATCCTACTTGAATCCACTTTTAATCCACTCTCGATCCATGTTGAATGCCCTTTGAACCTTTTGCAGACGTGCCTGGCGTAGCCACTTTCCCACCTCCCCGGTTTCACAAATCCCCAAACTATTTGTACAAATATCTGGAAACATTTGTGTTCGTACGAATGTTAATATACAAATGTTGTAACATTTGATTTGTGCACAAATGTCCAAATCTGGCCAAATTCGTACGAATAAGGAATGTTACAAATATCCATGCGCATCCCTAATGTGGATTGCTCATAAAATTGGCCTGATTTAAGTGCAGCCTAAATCCTCAGAGCACTGTGCCCTGAGGTTCTTCCTTTATCCTGCCAGATCTTTTCTAATTTTTTGTCCTTCCCAATTAACTTCCCAACAGTTTCCCCTTTTCTTCCGCACCAAAACTCCCATGGTCTCTCTTTCCATGTGCTGCCCACGTCTGCCCCATCTGCGTCCCTTTATTTTTTTGCATGCACAGTCTGGCTGCCTGTTCATTACTGTGACAGTTTTATTGTGGCTGTAAATTATGAGCGAGCATTGTCCAGGAGTGAAATGCCTCTTGTCTTGTAGATGCTTTTCCTATTAACCGATAATTTTTATTGTTCTCAGACAATGGTCTGTTGTCCCTAGAATGTAAACCCTGAGGACATATTGTACTTTGTCCGAGCCCTTGTTCTGTGTCTTTGCTTTCAAAGGCAGACATTTTCTGGACAGGATTGCCATGTGAGGTGTGTTGCGACTCGTGCAAGGAGAGAAGAAAAAGGAGGACAAAACCAATGCACCAAGATATGGAACAGTGTTCTAGACAAACTTTGACTGCCTTTTGTAATGCACTCTCTGGCACGCGTGCCACACTCCTGGTGCTGGCAAGGGCTTGAGCCAGTTTGGTCTAGTGGTTAGGGAGCCGAACTCTTATCTGGGAATACTGGGTTTGATTCTGCCCTCCCCCATGAAGCCAGCTCGGTGACCTCGGGCTAGTCACAGCTCTCTTCTGAGCTCTCACAGCCCCACCTACCTCACAGGGTGTCTGTTGTGAGGAGAATAGAAACTTTGTGAGCCGCTTTGAGTCCCCTTAAATGGGTGAGAAAAGCAGGGTAGAAAACCCAACTCTTCTTCTTCTTCTTCTTCTTCTTCTTCTTCTTCTTCTTCTTCTTCTTCTTCTTCTTCTTCTACTACTACTACTACTACTACTACTACTCCTACTACTACTCCTTCTGGGTGTGAGAATAGGTGTCCTGCCCCATTCATTGTACTTGGCTTATGAAGGGATATGTCTGCTACATCTGTGGCTCTCCCAAAGTCTATTCTGCCATTGCAAGAGCTGAACCCTAGACCAGACCTCACTCCATTCTAATGCAAATGGAACAACCCAGGGAGAGGGCAGGGTCTCCCTCTTCTTCTCCAGCATGCAGAAGAGAAGATCCCAAAAAGTGTCAGGTCTTACGTGGCCCCATTTCAATGGACAGCCCAGAGAGACTCTTAAGTCCTTTTGGTGCATTCTGCTCTGATAAGAAGTTTGTGTGGATGGGATTTTGAATCAGGAGGGAAGACTTGTGTGTAGCTAGTTCACTAAGGACTGAGGTGCAGTTGTCTTTGGTGGAAAATCATATATCTCCATCGCTTCATCACTACTTCAACATCACCATCATAGCCTCCATTCAAGAAACAGAGTCAGAATGCAAATGAAACGTATTCTCAAGCTTTGTTCAATTGTGGATTACAAAATTCTAGAAGAGCACAGAGTATAATAAGTTTTCAGTCCCCATTACATTCCTACACCCCTAATATACTAGGTCACCCCTAGTATGCTCTCACCAGTCTAACCTTGAAGCCAGGGGTGAGAGCAGGACTCTGTATGACAGTATGGGACCAGTCCAGAGTACACTGCAGCCTTGGACGTTGTATGAACTTTGCAGCCATACTCCTGCACCTCCAAGGACTAAGAACAACATTTCAGAGCCATGAGTGTCTCCCAGTAGTTTTGAATACAGGAGCTGTTCCTTCTGCATGTCTCCCAGGTTCTAGATCAGAGCTGCTGATTCTACCAGTATACCCAATTAATCAGGTCTACCAGAGATACCAAACAAGGCCTCCCTGTCCAGCATCATGCCCCATCTAATGCAGACAGAGAGGGCCAACAGTTTGCAAGGTGGTTTTTTTTTTTTTAACCTCGGATTTGGGCGATTTGTTCCGCATGTAGTCCGGATTAGAGCCTTTGCATGGGGATGCTCTGAGTCGAATTCAGGTTCACTTCGGAGTATATAGTGCACGGGGACAAGCCCATAGACCTACATTAATGTGCAGATCTATGAGAACTAGAGTTTACTACTCAGGCCTTTAATCTGAATTAAAGATCCATGCAGAAAGGGGATCCACACAGAAAGGGCATTTTTGCACTTCCCTTCCCGTCCCGGGAAGAGAGCACAATTAACCAACATTGACTAGCACTTGCACTTGGAGCACCACTCAACTTTAGCCATTCCCCCTGTGATCAAATACCTGAATCAATTGTGGGACCAGTCCTCTTCTGGGCACTGCCATTTTGGCTGTAGTGCCCGCTGTGACTGCACACACATCAGCACTGTTGCCATGATGACGCTGATACTCTGCATATGTCCAGAGCACAATTAGTGAAATTCTGGGGTGTCTGGGCACACTTGGAGGCTGTGACAGCCTCCTCGAAGTGCATATGCTCTTCACCAGAAGTTCACTAATCATGCACTACCAGCTGTAGTGTGAATAGGCCCCTAGAGGATGCTGTGAGGACTGAAGAATAGGAATATGCTGGATGCATTTGTCAGCTTTGAATTTAAATGCAAATTTGAAGCTTCAACAATTCACTGCATGGATCAACAGAGGCCTATATTCATAGCCCCCCCCCTTTTTGCGTGAATTGAATTTATTTGACAAGGGGGCTAGGGGAACCTTTACCAACCCCCACCTCACATCTCCCATGGCAACCTCTTCCTTCACCCCCCACTCACCTTCTTCTGCCAGTGCCATACCCAGCTGCCCCACCCCATCTCAGAGCTTTAAGCCCTGCCAGAGGTGCACACACAAATGGCATCCCAACCCCCAGGAATCACAGGGAATCTTTTGTGATCCCCCAAGAATCATGGGGAATCTTGCACGATTCAACTCAAATTCTCTACATATGAGTTTTGCCCTTTGATTAACTCCCAAAAAGTGAAGCTATCCCTGAACCAAGTACACCCACGATCTGCCCAGCCTGAACAGAACCGTCTTCTCCCAAACTCACATGGGCTCAGCTTGTCACCTCATCCAGATCCCCAATCCGTCTAGGAGTGTGCACAAATATTCAGAGGTATTTGAAATTCGATTGAATCTAGCTGAATTTTGACATTCGAATTCGAATTGAAAGTCCATAAATTAAATTTAAAGATTTGAACAGATCTTATATTTTGGATCTATTCATTCGAATTGTCTGGACATTGGCATGTGTATGGGTTCATATATGATGCGTACTTGCACATACACATCTTGCCCACGTCCGTACGCATCTGTACAGATCCATATGGGATGAAAACGGGTTGCATATGGGATAACTACAGGATGCGTGTACGGATGTGGGAGAGATACATATGGGCACATACAAATGTTGTTGACATTTGTAAGTGCAAATTCAAATTGAAAATTCAAATGAATAGATTTGAACTTGCTTAATTCGAAATGAACTTGGTTTAACTGGAATTTTAAAGATTCAAATCAAATTGTATTTTTGGATATTTAAATCAAATAGAATCCCATAAATTGCATTCATGCACACCCCCTAGATCCACCCTCTAGTAAAGGCTTGGAGATCTTCAGAGTGATGGGAAACAAATGAAGAAGAAGAAGAAGAGAGTTGGATTTTCTACCTGGCTTTTTTCACCCATTTAAGGGGACTCAAAGCAGATGACAAAGCTTTCTGTTCTTCTCCTCACAACAGACACACTGTGAGGTACGTGGGGCTGTGAGAACTCAGAAGAGTTCTGTGACTTGCCAAAGGTCACCCAGCTGGCTTCATGGGGGAGACTGGAATCAAACCTGGCATTCTGGATAAGAGTCCGGCTCCTTAACTGCTAGACCAAACTGGCTTCAGGGTCAGGTGGGAAAAATTGATGTCGGGCAGGAAAGGGGCAACTTTTCCTTCCATCATCACCATCATCATCGCCACCACCATCACATAACCAAATTATGTTAATTCAATCAACTATTCAATTAGGGCACCCACATTATTATGCCAGTCTTGCGGCTTCTCTAGCGCAGGGCATGAACCTCTAACAGTCTTAAGTATTATCTTCCTGCCGCAGGTTGGCGGGATTAAGTGATGCTGTCACAAGTTTTAACAAAGAGGTTTTTGGCTGGAAATCAGGCAGAGTCAAAGATTTGAGACAGCAGAGCTGGGGGGGGGGGGCATCAGGATGACAATGTGGGCATGCTTTCCAGTAGGTGAAATGAGGCCCTGACCTGGGTGCAAATTTCAATGCTGAGAATGATCTTTGGCACCACCTGGTCCAGAACCCTGCATTCTTCTACAAGTAGCAAAGGAGTGCATGGCGTTAACACCTCCAAGAGCCCTGCAAATGTCAAAGTGTTTCTTTTTTAAGGGTAAGAACAAAGCAAAAACAACACTGAAAAACACATTAAAAACTGGGTGGGCTAGAGAGCCACATGGGTCTGGTGGTTAGAGTGTCAAACTTCTAGCTGGTTGTCTCCATGTTTGATTCTGCACTCCTATATGAAGCCAGTTGGGTGGCCTTGGGCTAGTCACAGCTCTCTTTCTGAGCTCTCACAGCCCCACCTACCTCCCAGGGTGTATGTTGTGGGCAGAAGAACAGAAGGTTTGCTCAGCCACTTTGAGTCCCCTTAAATGGGTGGGAAAAGCAGGGTAGAAAAGCCAATTCTCCTCCTCCTCCTCCTTCTAGGTGTGAGAATAGGTGTCCTACCCCATTCAAAAGATCTTTTCGGGGTTCACATTTAGTGTATTGACCCTCATCCAGTCCATTACAGCCTCCAGGTGCCAGTTCATGACTTTGGGAGGTGATTGAGGCATTACCGAGAAATAGACCTTCAGCCTAGTGATGCCACCCAGATCCAGTTCTCCTGATGACTACCTCCAGCAGCTTCACATAGACGCTAAATAGCATTGGTGACAAGATTGTACCCTGGCTATCCCATAACCCACCACCAGAACACTGGAGTTATAGGACCTTCCTGAACATGAGTTTGGTTTGGATCAGCTGATATGGATCGTGGCAAGACTTGGAGCTGTTTCTTCTAGCTGCCATGCCAGCCCTGAAACCTGCATGCACCAATGACAATAAGGCACATAGTTAAAATGGGTCCTCTGTTAAATCAGAGCACAGAGGAGTATACTTTCTGCATGTCTCCATTATCCAGATTACCCCCTGCTAATACGCTGGTCTGAATTTTGCTCCTTCTGATACTAGTCCGCACCAGCCAGAAGAGGACCAGAAGAGGACCATGGAGTCATCTGATCCAGAATTAAGGTAAACACAGAAAGGCCCACAGTCATCCAATACCTTTATAGGATTCCCCTGCAAAAAAATAGAACCGTTGTATCACAGGCCTCCTTCCAATCACTTGGAGGTGACCCCAAAGGATGCCATGTTCAATGATACAGAAGGCCACTGAGACATCAAGGAGGATGCATTCCCTCTGTCTCATCCATCAGGGTGACCATAAATGACTCTTTTATGACCTCTTTGAATGCCCATGGGGACACCCTGAACGTGTTCAAGTAATGTGCCTTCGTGTGCAGACAGACGACACTGATGTCAAAAGATCCAACACCAGTACAGCTACACTCTGCAAGCTACTAGCAGGTATTAGGTCTGTTGGAAGTATCACCCCAGTCTGAACATGCACAAGCCTCCAATGAGTCAGACATTCAACAAAGGCATAGTTACTAAATTGTCCCTTTGTGGATCTTCACACAGCAGCTGCAGCCTGTCGGACGCAATGGATGAGAAAAAGAAAAATCCCAGAAATATTCTCAGACCAAATAATTTTGGCTCAGTGCTATCTGGGACCCCAGCTGGGGAGGAAATGGTTCAGGAAATGGTTGAAAGGTGAAAATATTGAGAGAGGGAGGGGTTAAGCCCTCCCATGTTCAAACATGTCTGGGACCACTTCCTCCCAAGTAGGCGTACCATATATCATTGAGATGAAATTACTCAGAAGATGTGGTGAGAAAAAGTCTTAGATGTCTGAGATGTCTTTCCTTCTTGCTGTCCTTCTATACTGCAGCAATTTTCAACAAATATACTCCGTTGTTTATCCAAATGCTTCAACACTGTGTACCTCTATATTTTAGGGCCTTTTCGCCTTACCTTCCAGGAGATCCTCGAGCCAATGCCAGAGTCCATGAGGGTCCCAGAGCTCATTCCAGCTGCCCTTGTCTGCACAAGCAGTGGGCAAGTAAAATCATGTCCACAGCGTATCTGAGAGCAGCTAGGGACCTTCCGCTCAACAGCATTCATATTAGCCAGTTTGGTCTAGTGGTTAGGGAGTCAGTCTCTTATCCTGGAATACCGGATTTGATTCCATCCTCCCCCCTGAAGCCAGCTGGGTGACCTTGGGCTAGTCATAGCTCTCTTCTGAGCTCTCACAGCCCCACCTACCTCACAGGGTGTTCTGTTGTGGGGAGAAGAATAGAAAGCTTTGTCATCTGCTTTGAGTCCCCTTAAATGGATGAGGAAAAGTGAGGTAGAAAAGCCAACTCTTCTTCTTCTGGGTACAAAGCTGTGAGTGGGTAGGTTACCACTGCTGTGCTGCAGCTGTTGCCTCGGCGATCCGTCTTGCCCAGGCTGAGCCATCCATACCTCAAGTGATGGCAGTCTGGATGGGGACTTCACCAGCATTTGAAGTTGGATGGGTTCCCTCTGTGACATCTTTGCATCAGTGGGATGCTATTATTGTAACATCCCTATGTTATAAATAAATAAATAAATAAATAAATAAATAAATAAATAAATAAATAAATAAATAAATAAATAAATAAATAAATAAATAAATAAATAGCAAAGGGTGGCTAATAGGGATGTGCACGAATATTCATAACATTCAATATTCATACAAATTTTGCCGAATTCAGACATTTGTATTTGAATCGAATGTTGGCACATTTGAAGATTGACATTCGAATTTGCATTGAATGTTTTGACACATTTGTATGAAGCTTTGTATGGGATTAGTATGGGATTTGTATGCATTTGTATGGGATTGAACTTTCATATCGAATTCGAATCCCACTACATTAAAAGGGGATTTATTTGAACAAATACAAATTTTCTTGCATTTGATTAAATACAAATCAGATTTAAAAAAACACATTCGTTGACATCCCCAGCGGCTAAGAAATATGAAGCAATGCACACTGAGATTATTGCCTATGTGTTATTTTATGGCTGGAATTGGGTAGGGATGTGCAGGAATATTCAAAACATTGGAAATTTGATCAATTTCTTTCAAATTCAGACATTCGGATTCGAATCAAATGTGTATACATTTGTTTTTTCACATTTGAATGAATTCAAATGTTTTGAATCATTTCTACAAATTATTCAGACATTTGTATCTGTTTGTATCCCTATGCATTACACATGTATCCATACACATCTTATTTGTATCCATACGGATTTGCATGGATACGTACAGGACAAAAACGGGATGCCTATGGGATAAAAACAGGATGAATATGAATTTGCGTGCGTACAGATACATATGGACACATACAAATGTTGTCAGCATCTGTATCTTCAAATATGAATCGAATTTCCGTACGAATAAATACTAATGTATTAGAATTGGTTTGAATTTTAATACATTCATTTTTTCTGTATTCGTTCGAATTTGAACATTTGAATATTCTATTTGAATCATGTGTGGAAATTGCATTTGTGCACACCACTAGCATAGAGTTCCTCTGGGTGGAGTGTGTAAAGAGGCACATGCCAAATGAAGCCACCTCCTGCCCCAGTGACCATTCAGGGCAGCTTCTTGCAGAAATGGGGGGAAACTACTCTAAGAGTGCCCTAGATGGCTCATTTAGCCTTCGGAACAAAGTTCAACTGATGTATCATTTCCACATTGATTGGATACCTGGAGATTTGGATTGTGTACAGTGTATGTGCCCTGACTTCTGGTCACCCTTCTGTTCTGGCAGACAGACAAGAAGGGCCTCTTGGATTCTGCATTGGCTGGTATACTGGACCGGCGAACATACTAGGAACATACTAGGTGTGAACAGTGAGACTTGAAGACGGACTGAAGAAGGTTTAAAGTGAAGGTGTGGCCACAGCCATAGAGAAAGAAACTCCAAAGTGAGCTTTGCCATGAAAGGATGTTCAGTCTGGACAGTTTGGAAGATTAAAAAAACACTATCCAGAAACCTTGCTGGCAGGCTTGCATTTGCTGCTGCCATTTGCATCAGGTGAGGAGATCATCGTATCAGTAGTTTCCATTTCTTCATAAAGACTGGGGGAAGCATCTATTATCTGCACTCACCCTGCCTATGGATGTTGCCATTAAGTTTAATGGCATTGGCAAAGAATCGTAGAAATTCACTTCTAATGCACTTGTCTGCATTCTAACCATGCTGGCAGAGTTTGGTTCAAGCAGAAATTCACATTCAGGTGGGAATCTGCCCAGCAAATTCCTAGAAAGCCACTCAAAACTGGACAGAAGTTGAGATTTTGTTTCATCTCTAAGAAAGCTGAGAATGCCAGAAGCCGTGAAGCAGAACCTCAGACGAATCAGGGCAGAGAACAGGAAATATTTCTCGTAGTTAAAACTTTGTATTTTTGAACTTTGGATGTACTGCTGACCGCTAGCTTGTGTGGCTTCCAAAAAGATTTGGGCAAATTCACAGAAGAGAAGGTCTTCAATGCCCATATAGCACTGTGGGCAGCGTGATTGCCTCTGGGTTAAGAGTTGCTTTGTCTCTAAACCCCCGGCTGCTAGAAGAATGCATGAGAAGAGGGTTTTGTGGTGATGATGACTTGCCGGTTGACTTCCAGATGCTATTAGGTGGGCCCATTGGCTGTAATTGTGCATGTGAAAAGAAAACAGTTCAAAAGTGCCTTAGAGGTGGTAGCATGCAGAAGTTAGTGTTCCCATCCCACCACTAATCCACATTAAAGGCCAGAGAGTGCAGTTTGGTTTGCAAGTGCACTTTCTGGCCTTTAATGTGCATTAAGGCGCAACGTGGCCACTAAGCTGATTTTGTTTTACTGTGCTCTGGTGTGGTGGTGACAGCAACCAGCCTGGATAGCTTTACCTAAGGGACCGGGAAAATTCATTGAAGGCAGGGGTATCAATGGCTACTAGAATGGATGCCTAAGTGTTCTGTTGTGGGGAGAAGAATAGAAAAGCTTTGTCAGCCGGTTTGAGTCCCCTTAATTGGGTGAGAAAAGCAGGGTAGAAAAGCCAAATCTTCTTCTTCTTCTAGGGTGCATCCCCATGGTACTTTTTCCTATCGCTATTGTCCCTCTACTGCAGCAGATCTAAAAAATGCATGTTCAATTCCAAATTAAGTGTCCCCATGGGGCTCAGCAAAACGCGCATTTAAAATGCACTGACCATCCCCAAGGAAGCATCTTTTGCTTACCCGCATCTTTTTCTCCCCGCCCCTCGCTGTTTCACTGGGTGCTCGTGCGATCGTGCGCTCATTCACAAGTCCAAAAGAAAAATGTACAAGTTCTCTGTTCGTCTCCCCTGCTTGCGAAGGCAGTTTACAAGATCTCCCGCCCCGAAATGCCTCCCCCAGCCAGAGATCTTGCTCATACACTTTCACTTGCGGGCGGAAGCAGTTCATTACAATGTATCTTTGCTGTTTCTCTTTGTGATTGGAATGCCTGCCTGCTGTTTTCATATTGTGAATGCTGGCTGTGGATGACCTGTCTAAGATTAATATAATATTGTAACCCACCCTGAGACCTTCGGGTATAGGGCGGGATATAAATACAAATAATAAATAAATAAATAATAAATAAATAATGAGAGGCAAAAAAAAAGAGAGAGAGAGCTTGCCACCTCAGAGAGAACCCCCGCCCCTTTTGCCACGGAGCATCTCCATGCAAAATGTTGCTCTGAATACCCGCATCTTCCCAGAAAGTGCGCTGGTAGTCTTCTTTAAAGGGCACTTTTTTGCTGCACATTTTCCTAATTTGTGGCGCTGGAAGCCCGGATAAAAGCCGTGCATGGGGGTGCTCAGCGACAAAAGAGGATTTTTAGTGGACTTTAAATTGCATGGGGATGCACCCCTAGAGCACTTAATTGTGCACTACACCCAGCCCAGGGTTTTCATGGGCGTCCTTGGCCACTCTGCAGCTGTTAGGAAGGGAGCCTCTCTCCTTCCATTCAGGCCTTTTGCCTGCATCCCTGCCATTTTGCGCTTCGCTGACATTCCAAACCAGTGCAATTGTCGGCTGCTTGTGTGAAAGCCTCCCTGTTTCCCTCCCTCCCTCCTTCCCCCTGCCATTTTGCACTGCTTTGATCTATGGATCAAGCACAAAACACTAGGGAAAGTGATCTTGAACATGAGAAGCCGTGCCACAGTGGGCTGCCAAAGGATTCCATTGAATCGGGGATAGGCTTATATAAGGGGCGGGGTTTGAATTGCCCCCCTCTCAGATGATGTCAGGGTATGATGGAGGAGAGAGGGGAGGGGGCTTCTCCCCTGCAAGTCCGCATTATCAGCTAAGAGTGGGAACGCCAAAAAACAGACCTGATTAAAAAATCTCTGCTTTGAACTCGGATTAAAATGCCCAGTCGGAACCTGGCCACAAAGTTGCTTCACCTCATCCTGGGAGGGCTGCCCTCTATCATGCATGGAGAGCAGCCTGTAGGCTCCACGGTTCAGAGCAGGAGGGGGGGTGACCTGAACTGCTTGACCAGCCTACTCCTGCCCACCTACTGCCAGCCACCATGGGGCTGTGCTGTCCCCAAAGCCACATCACGTAATCCCCCCATCCTCCCCCCCCCCGGGGAAGTGTAATGAGTCCAAAAATGGTCTTGTTCCCACTCCATCCTAAGGTAGACTATCATGCTCTGGTGTGACTGCAGCATGCAATGTAACTCCACCCTTTCATTTCCTTCATTGATTCTTCTTTAGTCAGCTGCTTCTGGTAGCATAGATATGATTTGCTTCACTGTGCATAATAGTGCTTTGGTCAAGTGGTTAGGGAGCAGGACACTTATCTGGGAACACTGAGTTTGATTCCGCCCTCCCCCATGAAGCCAGCTAGGTGACTCTGGGCTAGCCACAGCTCTCTCCTGAGCCCTCACAGCCCCATCTACCTCATAGGGTGTTTCACTGTGGGGAGAAGGACAGAAGGTATTTCAGTCACCTCACAAAGAAAGTTCTTCCCTGAGCCAGTTTGGTCTAGTAGCTAGGGAGCCAGACTCTTATCTGAGAATACCGGGTTCGATTCCACCCTCCCCCATGAAGCCAGCTGGGTGACCTTGGGCTAGTCACAGCTCTCTTCTGAGCTCTCATAGTCCCACCTACCTCACAGGGTGTCTGGTGTGGGGAGAAGAATAGAAAGCTTTGTCAGCCACTTTGAGTCCCCTTAAATGGGTGAGAAAAGTGGGGTAGAAAAGCCAACTCTTCTTCCTCCATCAAGCCAGCTGGGTGCCCTTGAGCTAGTCACAGCTCTCTTCTGAGCTCTCACAGCCCCATTCACCTCACAGGGGAGGGACAAAGAACAGAAGGTTTGTCAGCTGCTTTGAGTCCCCTTAAATGACTAAGAAAAGCAGGGTATAAAAGCCAATTCTTCTTCTTATTCTTCTTGACCAGAATCTGAGAAAGATGAGAATGAGGACTTTTATATTCTGAGAAATGGGGAGGGGAGGGGAGGGGAGGGGAGGGGAGGGGAGGGGGGACCAACACAGAAATCCACTTGGATTCTGGGAGCCTAGAGGTACCATGTGTGCGCATGTGTGTGTGCATGTGTGTGTGTGTGTGTGTGTGTGCGCATTCCTTTGAAAGCTTCAAAGGCAAGAGACATTTGGCGACTTGTTGGGTGGAGAACAAAGCCCCCATTGAGTGACGATGACCAGCAGTTGCTGTCCTGGTCCCTTGAAGTTGCAGCAGGCATTTGATTCCCTTGCGCCCATAGAGGGACGGTGAGGAGGGGGGGAACCCCTTTTCGCAGACAGGCGCATGAGCCGCTTTTCTCATAGAGAGGCCCCTCGCCCCGCTGCCCTCCCTCTGCCCCTTGCAGAAACGGGAAGGAAACAAGACCCGTGTTCAGTCTCTCTTTGGCCTGGCACAGTGTCACAGGTTTTCTCCTGCACCTGGCTTTCTCTCAGGGCTCTCTCGAGGCGTGGGAGGCTCTTGGCCGAGGGCCAGTTCCCCCAAAGCCGTGAGGCAATGTAATCCCACCCTTCCCCAGGACTCCATAGATGGAAAAAAAGGGGCTTTCCAAACTCTGCAGAAGACCAGCCTCTTGACCAAGGTCAGACAAGTGCTAAGTGCTAGAATGTTCTGTCTACAACAGTGATGCCTTTGGCAGCCATGAGGTAGTCTCATTTTAGGAACCAAACTTCAACCTTGGTAGCTTTTCTTTCCTTCTTTCCTTCCTTCCTTCCTTCCTTCCTTCCTTCCTTCTTTCCTTCCTTCCTTCTTTCTTTCTGAGCCAGACTCTTATCTGGGAATACTGGGTTGGATTCCACACTCCTCCATGAAGCCAGCTGGGTGGCCTTGGGCTAGTCACAGCTCTCTTCTGAACTCTCACAGCCCTCACAGGATATTCTGCTGTGGGGAGACAAATAGAAAAGCTTTGTCAGCTGCTTTGAGTTCCCTTAAATGGGTGCCAACAGTGGGGTAGAAGAGCCAACTCCTCCACCTCCTCCTCCTTCTTCACAGCCCTACCTACCTCACAGGGTATCTGTTGTGGGGAGAAGAACAGAAGGTTTGTCAGCTGCTTTGAGTCACCTTAAATTGGTGAGAGAAGCATGGTAGAAAAGCCAACCTTTCTTTCTTTCTTTCTTTCTTTCTTTCTTTCTTTCTTTCTTTCTTTCTTTCTTTCTTTCTTTCTTTCTTTCTTTCTTTCTTTCTTTCTTTCTTTCTTTCTTTCTTTCTTTCTTTCTTTCTTTCTTTCTTTCTTTCTTTCTTTCTTTCTTTCTTTCTTTCTTTCTTCCAGCCATTCCTGGTGTGTTACCTGCTACACAATGCCCTGGTAACGGTAGTTGAGTAATGTGATTTTCAGCAGGGATCAGGAGCATGACTGTAAAAATAACACAGTTAGAGTCACCATGAAACCAGCTGTTTTCATGTTTAAATGGAAACCTAATTTTGTAACAAGCTGGGGGCTGTGAGGGGAGGGCTGGGGCGAAGGGAAGCAGCAGCTGCTAGGCTTTCAGTAACTCCAAGACATCCACTTGGGCCGTAATTTCATTTGGAAGGTGTTTGAACAACACAGATAAGTCTCAAATGAAGTTCAGCCCGAGGTAGTTCATTAGGTGTCGACCCAGCCTCACACCATTCTCAAATCAAACCAGCAGGGCTTGGGAAACCTGATGCCTGCTCTATTTTGAAGAGCGTTTAGGGATCAGCGTTGCTTGGATTCCAAGGTATGTTGCACCAATTTCCCTTTGCATGCAGTTCCATTTGCCTTTATAAATAAACAAAGAGATGTTACCCATGGACATAAAATGATACATGTCTATTTGTTTACAGGCAGCCTAAATATAGGCATTTCCCCAACCCCATATATACATATATATTTTGGGGGATACACACACCACATACACACACACACACCACATACACACACACACATATATACACATATTGAATCGAATGGAAGATTTGTATTCATTCAAATCGATCCCCTTCAAATATAATAGGATTTGAATTCAATACAAGTGTTCAATCCCATATGAATCCCATATAAATGCATATCCATCCCATATGGAGCATCATACGAATGTATCAAAACATTTGATTCAAATTGGAATGTCAATCTTTGAATGTGCCAACATTTGATTTGAATACGAATGTCCGAATTTGGCCAAATCTGTACGAATTTTGAATGTTATGAATATTCATGTACATCCCTAATACACACACACCATATAGCAGTACAATTGATGCTGTTCTAACTGGGGATAATATGACATTCTGTGTAGCTTAATCACCCCGAGACTGTCAGAAAAGGAACCATAACTTTAGAATTATGGGGGTTTTCTGACAAAAATGTTGGAATGGTGAAATAATAAATAAGAGGAGTGGAACAGTGAAGATAAAAAACAATCATCTAGAAGAAGATTGGAAGTCATCAATTACCAACAATTGAAGTCTCAAGTGTACTAATTGGTTTTTCTACCCCGCTTTTCTCACCCGTTAAGGTGGCTCTAAGCAGCTGACAAAGCTTTCTATTCTTCTCCCCACAACAGACACCCTGTGAGGTAGGTGGGGCTGTGAGATCTCAGAAGGCAGCTGTGACTAGCCCAAGGTCACCCAGCTGGCTTCATGGGGAGGGTGGAATCGAACCCAGTATTCTCAGATAAGAGTCCAGCTCTCTAACCACAAGACCAAACTGGCTCACAATTGATGACTTTTAGAATATCTTTATGTATCGGCAGAGCAGGGATGGAGAGGGAAAAAAATATTTTTAAAATGGTATTTGAGAAAAAAAAGATTGTATTAAGATTGCACAAATTATATGTATAATTTTAAGTGCATTTTAAAGTGCAGAAGGGGGGCATAAGGAGTCTCTGTTGGTGTACACAACCAACAGCAAATAAGAGCGGATTGAGCCATCCCAATGGCTGCCAATTCACTACTGAACCAATTCAAGGTGTTAAACAAGGCTCTAATGGCTTGAGTCCTAAATACCTAAAGAAGCATTTTCTCCTAAATCGATCTACCCATGCTGATCTTCAGGGGAGGCCCTACTGGTTGCACCATCTCCTTCAGCAGCTGAGGAGGAGGGGACCTGGGGTAGGGCCTTCTCTGTGGTGGCCCCCAGACTGTGGAATAGTTTCTCTTCTGGGGTGCACCAAGCACCTTCAGTTAACACCTTCAAAAACTGTTTAAAAAAAATACTTCAAAAACTGGCCTTTAGTTGATCTTCCCCTCCCTCCCACCTTTCAGGTATTATTTTAGAATCTTATTATTTTAATTTGTCCATTTCCTCTTTTGTTTGTTAGTGCTGTCACCCATGCCAAGACCTTTCAGGTTAGGGTGGGATAAAAATGCAAACAAATAAATAAATTCCTTGCGACAGGCAAAGCTACGCCCCTGTTAATCCTATCTGTAGCCCTACTCCCTGTAGTTCCCTTCAACTTTTTCTGCTGAAGCTGAGGACCATTTGTAATTTCTTCCCCAGGAAGGAAGAAGCCTGAGCATCCATAGCAGGTCTGACAGTGGGAAATTCACACTACGGCCTCTAGTGCATAATTAGTCCACCTCTGGGGAAGAGCGTACCCACATTGAGTAGGCTGTTACAGCCTATAAGCATGCCCTCCCTCACCAGAACTGCACTAATCACTGATTAGATGTGGAGCATGAAACCATGCTCCACACCTTAACCAGCGTTACCTAATCACTTACCTGAAGTGTCCAGTGGTGGGACCATTCATTCTTGCTGGTGCTCCAGGGTCATTTGAGATCCCACACAGGCGTGCTGGGACCTCAGATGACCGTAGATGCAATTGCATGTGCACAGAGCATCAGCGTTGTCGAGGCAACAGCACTGACGCATGCGCAGTCGCGGAGGCGCCGCTACCAAAATGCTGATGCCCAGAGGAGGACCGGGCTCCAGGAATGAATAAGGTGTCTTTAAAAAAGACACTGACAAGCTGGAGCAGGTTCAAAGGAGAGCTACCAAGATGGTGAATGGTCTGCAAACCATGTCCTATGAGGAACGGCTTAAGGAACTAGGAATGTTTAGTCTAACAAAAAGAAGACTGAGAGGAGACATGATAGCTGTCTACAAATACCTCAAGGGTTGTCACAAGGCAGAGGGATCAGCCCTGTTCTCACTCTCTCAAGGAAGGACTAGAAACAATGGGGTGAAACTGCAGGGGAAAAGATTTCGTTTAGATGTTAGGAAAAAATTTCTAACAGTAAGAGTGATCAACCAGTGGAACAGGCTGCCACGGGAGGTGGTTGGTTCCCCTTCGATGGAGGTCTTCAAGCAGAGACTGGACAGCCATCTGTCTGGGATGGTTTAGGGGATCCTGCCTTGAGCAGGGGGTTGGACTCGATGACCCAGGAGGTCCCCTCCAACTCTACCATTCTATGATTCTATGATTCTGTGATTCTAAGGTGAGTATCTGATCCCGGGGTGATGGAGTGGGTAAAGTTGACTAGCACTCAAGTGTGAGCACAAGTCAACATGTGGTCATCACGTGCCTTTCCTGCCCAGCAGACGGGAAGCATATTGCGAAAAAGCCTCCGGGCTGGTTCATGGATTTTATCCTAATTAGAATTGTATCCTAATTGTGAGTTCCATTAATCGCGTTGCAGGTTCTTATTTATTAATGCTGTTTTACTTCTTACCCTATGTCATTCTGATTTCTGGGGGGCACACTCGTAAAACACGTCCAATAAAATAAAAAACCAAGCCCCCTACTCTGTATATTGTGAAAATCATACTATCCATGAGTAGAAGCAATAGAAGGTTAAAGGTTAAGTTTCATTCTAGACAGTGCATTGGCGTGTCTTTGGGACATGTCTGTCGAAGCACCTGAGAGGAGAAGCAGAATAAGGAAATGAGGAAACACACTGAAGTTACATGCAACCAGGACGAATGCCTAGGTGCATCCTTCAGGCTGGGGGGGGGGAGGAACTGGGGTGCTTCTAAGGCCATTTGCTGGGACTCGAGAGCAGGAGAAGGTTTGTCCTTGTCTCTGCTTGAGATGCCCGTGAGCATTTGGTGGGCCACTGTGTGCGACAGGATGCTGGACTAGATGGGCTGTGGCCTGATCCAGCAAGGCTTCTCTTATGTTCTTATGTTCTTATGCAAGTTATCAGCTCCCAAGGACTTCAAGAACCCCATTCTCCTTCCTTCCTTTCTCTGAAGTTCCCAACATGGGTTTGATATTCTTGCTGAGAATGGCTAAGAACCACACTTGTCCCTACCTCCCGTCTTTTTAGACATATAAAACTCATTAAGTATTAAAAATTCCCACTGCTTACTGGAAACAGATTGCGGGCCTTCTAATTCAATTAATTTTTAATCTTGCTATTCGACTTTTTAAAAAAGTCCTGCATAGTTTTATGTAAAACTTATGTATAAGTGCATGTGCACATACACATATTTCACATTCACACACACACACCACTAGGGATGTGCACGAATGGTTTTTGGGGCATTTGATTCATAAGGAATCGAATATTAGAAAAACCATATTTATTTGAATAGATCCCCTTCGAATGTGGTAGGATTCTATTTGATACGAATGTATTCATAGGAATTTGTACAAATGCGTACAGATCCCGGATACGGATCCTATACGAATGCATACATATCAGATATATATCCTATCCCAACACATAAGTATTGGTTATGTATCCTATACCAAAGCATACATATTGGATATGTACTGTATCCTATAACAACATATACATATTGGATATGCATCCTATAACAACGCATACTTATCAGATATGTATCCTATACCAAGGCATACGTATGGTATATGTATCTTATACCAACGCATACGTATCGGATATGTATCCTATACCAATGCATACTTATCAGATATGTATCCTATACCAAAGCATACATATTGGATATGTATCCTATACCAAGGCATACGTTTTGGATATGTATCCTATACCAACGCTTATGTATCGGATATGTATCCTATACCAATGCATACGTATCGTATATGTATCCTATACCAACGCTTATGTATCGGATATGTATCCTATACATATGTATCCAATGCATACGTATCATATATGTATCTTATACCAAAGCATACATATCGTATATGTATCCTATACCAATGCATACTTATCAGATATGTATCTTATACCAAAGCATACGTATCGTATATGTATCCTATACCAATGCATACTTATCAGATATGTATCCTATACCAAAGCATACGTATCGTATATGTATCCTATACCAATGCATACTTATCAGATATGTATCCTATACCAAAGCATACATATTGGATATGTATCCTATACCAACGCTTATGTATCGGATATGTATCCTATACCAATGCATACTTATCAGATATGTATCCTATACCAAAGCATACGTATCGTATATGTATCCTATACCAATGCATACTTATCAGATATGTATCCTATACCAATGCATACGTATCGTATATGTATCCTATACCAACGCTTATGTATCGGATATGTATCCTATACCAAAGCATACATATTGGATATGTATCCTACAACAATGCATACATATCGATATGTATCCCATCTCAAATGGGCAAAGCTGTTGGTGATTCAGAAATGGCTCCTTGAAGTGCAGGCATGGAAAGGCCCCAGTTTTTATAAAGGCTTCATCCTCTCGGCTGTGGCTCACATGGTGAACGGTGGTGCCATTCCGCAAGTGCTGCCATAGATGTACTCAAACACAGCCCTGGAGCCAGAAACAGATACTGGAAAATGCATGAAGCTGAAGCTCTCAGATTCCTTTTCCCTCTCCAGTGACATCGAGTCATGCAAAAGATGATATTGTTATGCTTGCAGGATCTCTTGGCACCCACAGCCAGCAGCCAGCAGGGCAGAATATGTGCTAGAAAGTTCCGAAAGGTATGTCCGGCACATTTTGTTGCCGAAGACTGGAGGGAGGCAAGGAAGGGTCCTAAGCCATAAAGGTCCCATTACAAGAGGTTCTGACCTTAGTGCTCGTCTACAACTGCACGTTTAAGTGCATCTATCTTCCCAGTGCCAGTGTAAATCTTCCTCCTTGCTCACCCAGGAAGTTAAGTCCACCAGGCGCAAAGCACAGAGGAAATGACAGCTTAACTTGTGCATGCAAACACAATTTTGCATAGACCTGAAAAATTACATGGAAGCAGGAATATTTGTTTGTTTGTTTAAGGACCCTATACCAACAGATGGTATCGTGTCTGAGGGCAAGTGTTGGCAGGATCTGCATGTACAGTGCTTCAGTAGCCATTAAGGAAAAGAAATGAGTTCAAGAAGGACATTTTAAGCATGCCTCTTGGTATATAATCCCTCCTAAGGTTGAATCCAGCTTCAGTCCACTTTGGCCCTGGTCACAACTATATGAGACAGGAAGTCCTATTCATAATTCAAAATTGATGTCGTACCAGTTCTGTTTACACCTCCATCATCATAGGTCATCCTCAGCTGTCCTCGATTCTGGCCACATCTCTCCCATCTTTCTCTGTGATTGACCTGAGCCTCCTCCGTGGAACTCTTGGGTCTCCACAAACTCTTCAGCAAATCCACCTCCTTTATGATTGGATGCCATTGTGTGCTCAAGGGAGGTGAGGTTGTGTGTTTGCAGTTATTTTTTTAAGCCTGCTCCCCCACTTCCATGCCCCTTTCCTTTTTGATGTGCTTTTCTTCCCTGTGTGATTAATTTAAATAAGGATAATAATAACAAATTTGCAGAAAAACACTAGATACAGGAGTCATACACATCAACTGAGGAGAGGAGGGATGATGCCTCATGAACTCCGCATGGGCCGCCCTCTCCTAGACATTGGACAAAAGGAAAGACTGCACCCCACCCACCATAGCACAGTTCAGCCTTATTTAGCCCCCCTCCTGGTCACACTGATGAAGAGAACATGACCTGGGATGCCAGGACAGGCCGAGTCCTCTGGAAAAGAGGATGCCGGTTAGAACAATCTGACGTGCGTAGGTTGGCTTGGAAAATGAACTGAATAAAAATAATGGGAATAACGCTACCAGAAGATGGCCTGGTCTTAAACTAAAGGTGTGACTGGGGCCTTTCAGAGTGAGAGAATACATCAGCAAAGTGACAAACTGTTTTCTTTCAGTGTTAAAACTCAGAAAATTCACCTTTGGGAAAGATAATGTGGAAAGAATTTTTAAAAAAGATAATGTGGAAAGAAAATGATTGGTTGCTTTCCTGATGTGTTCTCTCGCTCTGAAGGTAGACTGAAGCTGGATTATACCTTAGGTGTAACCACAGCCAAGGTTTAATCCAGATTTCATCCACTTTCTGAGTGAGAGAACACATCAGCAAAGTGACCAGCTGTTTTGTTTCAGAGTTAAAGAACTCAGAAAATTCACCTTTGGGACAGATAATGTGGAAAGAAAATTACCGGTTGCTTTCCTGATGTGTTCTCTTGCTCTGAAGGTGGGCTGAAGCTGGATTAAATCTTAGGTATGAACACAGCCTTGTTCTTCAGCTGTGGTCCATTTGCAAGAACATGCATTGAACCAGAGTTGCAGACCAGCAAGACAGAGAAGCATCATGTTCTTCCCAACAGGATTCTTGAATATGCAGAAAAGAAAGGATCTCAAACCAGGGGCCTATTCGCACTTGGCTTTATTCTGGAATATATCCTGGAATAGGGGCCTGCTGTCCACATGCTAGTGTAGGCTACAGCAGGCCCTAAGGGAGGCCTGCCAGAGTCTGCAGTAGCACCCAGAGCACAGGTCCCTATGCTGAGATATATCCTAGAATACAGCCAAGTGCGAATAGGCCTCAGGTGTGGGCCAGGTGATGCCTCTCACCTGATCAATCCCTTTTTCTGTTTTAAGTGCCGACTAACAGAAAACAGCTTGCCAAGAGAAACTTGCTGTTGACTTGTTTTATTGAAGGATAATCACTGCTCAAAAGGTGCTTGTTTTCACTGAGTAAAAGGGTGTATTAGTGCTGCATGGCAACTGTTGGAGGTGGAAGGAACAGGGGACCCCTTGAGCAAAGCAGAAATCTAAATCTCTTCTGCAGTGTGTTTAAATAATAATAATAATTCTAAGAACATATGGGATTATTGACCTAAGAATTTCATTTCTGTTAAGGTCAGACTTGTAATGGATTGTAGCTTTCAGAAGTCAATGGCATGCTTGGGTGTCCCAACAGAACAGGACATAGGATGTCTGTTTCTTGCTTTCGTGTTCTGTGGCTTGTGAAGTCCTTGGTGCACGTTAGAACCTCTGTTAGCAGCATTTACATGCTGCTAAAGAAAAAGAAGTGATTTCTGCCTGCTGTTCGGACACCTGGAAAGTGTCAAGATTTGTTTATTTATTCATTCATCCAATTTATTTATGTGCTGCTCTTAAGCTAGAGCTGTGTGCAATACACAGTGTTGGAGAAATCCCTGACTTCAGGCTCACCATCTGCAAAGATACAGCACAAAAGGAAAAAGGGATTGGGAGGGATGAGGAAAAGTTAAAGGCTGTCTCTCGAAACTGTTAATGGGATGGGAGGATATCTCTATGAAGCTTCCTTTTTGCAAGTTTCACTTCAGACTAGCATTACAGACATTTATGGGCAAGTTTTGTTATATGACTTCCACAGCACACTTGTATCTGTGTCCTGGGATCTGGACCAGACTGTGCCAGAGACCATTTAGAGCAGTGGGTCAGAGTCACATTTCAGGCCATAGAAAACATGGGGTTGGGATCCACACCATGATCCACTTTGTTGGGTCCTCTGGCTCCAATCTTCAAGAGTGCTTCTTTTTCTGGTCTAAAACCTTTTATCAAAAGTGTTTTACACCACAAAAGAACGTAGGACCCTTTCATACCTACCTGTCCATGATGTTCTTGCATGTTCTGAGGTGCTCCATTCACACACTTTGGTGCCACCTCCATCCCAGAGTGGACCAGAGCATGCAAAGGTACCTCTGATGCTCCAAATTTCTGGGAAAGTAAAAGGTTCTCCACAGCTTGACTGGGAATGTCTAGTACATTTCTGGTTGGTATCCTTCTCAGCCATTTCTGGGAGCAAAGCCTCAAGAAGGTGGCATGGCGTGGTGTGGCATGCTGTATCTCGACTGCCAGAGCAATGACCAGATTCCACCCTTGGGACCATTGTGGGTACCCATGATAGGCAGTCTCTCTAGCATCCTGCTGGAGTTGTTCAGTGGGACCATGTGGATCCTACTTCACTGCTTCCTGGAATTCTGAGAACTTTTGCTCATTACGCTACAAAACTTGATGGTCCAGTACACAGAATAATGGTGTGATCTAGGGATGTGCACAAATGTTCATAACATTTGCTATTTGTACAAATTCATCCAGATTTGGACGTTTGTACACATTTGTACATTAAAATTCATATGAATATGGATGTTGCAGACATTTGTACGAAGAGTTCAGACATTCATATGAATAGTTTGAACATTTGCTAAACTGGGGAGGTAGGAAAGCAGCTGCACTAGTCACATCTGCAATGGATCCGGAGTGCATTCAACCTGGATCGAGAGCAGGTTAAAAGTGGATTCAGGTTGGATTTGACACTTTCAGAGCAGATATATTATGGGATATATATATCAGGTACGTATGTGTTCATGACAGATACATATTCATTCGCATCAGATACGTATTCATTCATATCGGATATGTATCAGATATTAGTCCAGTATGAATACATTCGTATCGAATAGAATCCTACCACATTCAAAGGAGATCTATTCAAATGAATTTTCTTACATGTAGTTCAATACAAATCTAATGCCATCAAACCTATTAGTGCGCCTCCCTAGTGTGATCCATCTGTCCCTGCAGCAGAACAGCAAAAGCCACATTGACCGTTTGCAATGGTTACTTCATTTCCGACATCCAATTATTATAGTTATTATTATTATAGTTTATTTATAAAGCGCTGTTCATGTACTCAGCGCTGTATACGAAATAACATCAATAAGAAAGTAGAAAACCTGCCAGTGGCGTACAATCTAAAGTAAGATAAAATTTAAAAATTTACATTAAAAATCAGAGGTAAAACAATAAAGCGAATATAACAACAGATAACATATTAAGCAACGGATCTGGAGGTCCAAACCAAACCTAACCCAGTGTAGTCCCGACCAGTAATTTTGTGAAAGACGCAGACAGTCCTGGAGGAGAGGGCAACCGCTGTTATTACAGGAAGCTCTGGCTTATATCTGACGGGCTAGTTTATAGAATGAATGTATTAGCATCTCCAGGAACGTGTCTGCCCCTATAACTTTTGCTCTTTGGATATATTTGTTGGCTTCCCATTCCCTCATTTGGAGAAACGTGCAGTTTGCTGCAGAGTGTGTGTCAACCTCATTCAAGAAAACGGCCACATGTTTTTTCTTTTTTATTCCAGCAGTTTTCTAGCATATCTGAGGTTGACCTGTGCCTATGATGGATGCACTTTTCCTCGAGTTCTTCCATGTTCTGCTTTTTTAAAAGCCAGAAACAACAGAGACTGAAAAGCAGAAGAAGGCATATTAAATAAATAACTGTGGAGAGGTTGAGGGAACCTGTGTAGACCAAGCAATTTTGGACGACCGTGCTGCACTTAGCCAAAACGGCTCAGTATGTAGAATACTTGAAGTAATAGCTATGGTGTCATGTCTCCGGTCTTCTGACTCAGGTTTATTTTGGCTTTCTCCTCACTGCTTAATTTGTCTGTCGGAACCCAGGCGGGGGTTATGACTGATATGTTTTAGTCCTGGTTGCATTGAACATGTTGTGGTTACCGGTGCTATCAAAACAGACCTGGGAAGAGCCTACAGGAGGAGAAATGAACATGAAACCGACCTTAATACAATCAGGACCTTACAAAGTGAGATTATCTTTTCATGTTACAGAGAGGGGAAGATATTCTTTCTGTGGGCCCAAGAAAGCTTACGAGGGGCCCAGGGCTTTCCTTCCTTTCAATGGTGGGCTGTGAACAGGAATCTGGATTCGAGCAGCCAGCTCACTAAGGAAATGCCTCGGAGGAAAGTGCCAGAGCAATGCTGGGTTCCGGAGGGCGGTGTGCTGACAAAACATTAGAGACTTGTAGCGTCTGGACACTGGCCAGATCTTTCCCGCTCAATTTGTTTTGTAAACAAATAGGAATTACAGAAAGCGCCATGTGGCTTTCGTACGAGGAAACAGATGCTGTAAAATGGTCAGAGGTGTGGGGGGAGTGGAGGAGGGCCTTTATTGGACTACAGTCCCCATAATCCTTAGCAGTCAGTAATTAAGAATCATGGGCATTGTATTTCAGAAGTAGGGATGTGCATGAATTTTTTGGGGTGGTGGTGGTGGTTCAATTCCTATTGAATCAAATGCAAGAAAATTCATATTCATTCAAATAGATCCCCTTCAAATGCAGTCGGATTTGAATTTGATGCAACTGTTTGATACCAATTTGATTTCAATCCCTGCTATGAATGTCATGGGTATCCCCTATGTTATTTCCTATGAATCCCATAAAAATTCCCTACAAATCTGACACATATTCCCTATGTATCTGCTCTGAACACATCAAATCCACCATGCATGCACTCTCAATCCACTTCGAATCCACTCTGGATCTGTTGTAGATCTGGCCAGTGCAGTCGCTTTCCCATCTCCCCGGGTTCACAAATGTAGCGAAGCTTCATACGAAGGTTGCAAAGTATTCGATTCAAATTTGAATGTCAAGCTCCGAATACGTTAACATTTGATTAGAATTCAAATGTCTGAATTTCAACCAAGTCATACAAATTTTGAAGGTTACAAATATTTGTGCACATCTCTATTCAGGAAGGGTAAAGAAGGGAGGTGCCTACCATAGGACATTGTTTAGATAAAAATTATGTCTCTGTACATCATGAAACAAAGGCCTTGAAGATGCTTAGTGACCAAATGCTACTATGGAGGCCTTGGACCCAGAAGATGGAGACCAGTCTAGAAAGGAGAGTTTCTCCCAAGCAGCCTCTTTAGCAGACAGAAGGACATTTTCTTTGGCAACTGAAAACATTTTATTGTAAGTGATTTATGATGTCAACAAGGAAATGTCACACTTGCCAACACTTAACCAACGCAGGTTGCTGACTGGAGAACGCTGATATGTTCTGTGGTTTGCAGGACTCAGGTGGAATGCTTAATCATGTCACAAAAAGACAGACACACAGAGAGATAGGGATTATAGCTCTGCGAACGCAGGGCTGGCTGAACTGCAGAGACAAGTTTTTGGCTGGATATTGGATGCCGGTTTCACCCCGCTTTTGTTAGCCAATGTTCCCCCTTCCAATTCCCTCTGTGGCTTTGCGTCACTAGAGATGATTGGTATAGGCAGGCAAGCAAGCAAGCTATGTTCCATGGGATCAGCAAGAGAGGCATAAGAACATAAGAGAGGCCCTGCTGGATCAGCCCACAGCCCATCTAGTCCAGCATCCCGTCACACACAGTGGCCCGCCAAATGCTCATGGGCATCTCAAGCAGAGACAAGGATGAACTTTGCCTGCTCTCGAATCCCAGCAAATGGCCTTAGAAGCGCCCCACCCCCCACCCCCCAGCACCTAGGCATTTATTCTGGTAGCCATTAATACATCGGTCATCCATAAATTTGTCTAACCCTACCTTAAAGCCATCTAGACTGGTAGCTGTCATCACCTCTTCTGGCGGCACATTACATAAGCTGATGACCCTCTGGGTGAAGAAATACTTCCCTTTGTCGGATCCGAAGAATGGACACCCAAACCATTCCAGAACTTCCCTTTGTCGCATCTCTGATCTGCTGTCTTACTCTGCAATGCAGGCCTATTCGCACTTCTGTGTCCCCTGGAAAATGTTCCAGGGAAGTGAAGTTCTGGAATGGTTTGGGTGCCCATACTTCAGGATGCCCAAACCATTCAAAACTGAACCAGTGCTTAAATAGGTGCCAGCTAAGTGCAAATGCTTGGCCGTGGCAAATGCACTAGCACACATGCACAGTGCTGTTGGTGTGGTGACCAGGTGGCACAGTGCACAACTGTGCCTGTGGCACTGATCATGTGCTTCCACACAAATGGAGCGTGCTGGGCTATCACAACCCAGCCGCTAGTAAAGGTATGGAGCAACTGTTGTGCACCTATATGCACAGGGAACACTCTGGCATGTGCAGAAGCACTTCTAGTACAGAAGTGACTCCTCATGCCTGAGCATCCCTGGAATTTACCGCTATGTTAAGTGTGAAAAGGCTATGAGTTACAGAACTTATAGTGGAGTGACTCCACTCTCCCAGACTGGATCCCCAATCACCTTGGACATGGAGATGGAGCAGGTGGTTCCTTTTTCTGGCTGAGCTTCCATCAAGCAAGAGGGTCTTTCAGCTTTGTTCCTGCATCTGTTACACTTTTTCTTGGGAGTAGGATGCCATCTTAGGCTGCATCCACAAACATTAAAACAAAATATGATAGCATGCAGAAGTCAGAGGCCTTTTCACACGAGGGGTTTTTGAATGCGTGGAGAACACACAGGGATGCTGCATTCAGATGTCAGGGGTGGCCGGATCCATTCCAGACTTCCCCAGCCATCCCCACATGCTTTCCGCGCGTTCCGTTTTCAGAGCAGAAAAACCTGCTCTGAAAATGTCTCCATGGGTTCTGTGCGTCCCCGGCTGTTCCAGAGGGAGAACATTTGCATGCTCTCCCTCTGTGACAGCTGGGCCCCTCCCCTGGGGTCTTGCCACCTGCATCAGCCAGGATTAGGCCAATGGAAGTGGTAGGACCCCACCTAACTCCCCGCAACCCACTCAGGAGCTGTGCGTGCACAAACGGGGCTTATCTTCTCCTGCCGGCCCAATTCTGGCTAGAATAGGCCAGGACATTCTGAGCATGCTCATGGGGTGGCCCCTCATTGGCCGGACACCCACCTGGCCTCAACTGGCCATCTGAGCATGTGCGGGTGCGCAGCCAACGAGGGGCCGCCTCGTAAGCATGCTCAGAACGTCCCAGCCTATTCTAGCCAGAATCAGGCCAGCAGGAGAAGGTAAGGCATCTTCATACATGGACACAACCCCAGGGTGGGGTGGGGGGTGGGTGCTAGGTGGGGGTCCTGCTGCTTGTATCGGCCTGATCCTGGCCAATGCAGATGGCAGGACCCCAGGAAAGGGGCCTGACTGGCCTTCCCACCTCTGGCTGCAAGGCAGCCAATCGGGGGAGGCAGGGGGAGGGTGTTCGGCCCAGACAGGCTGAGTACACTTCCCTGTTCGCACATAGGCAGGGAAAGGACATGTTTGAAATGTGTCCTTTACCTGCCAGTGCAGATGGGGAAGTGTACTCAGCCCGTTCGGGCTAAAGTGTCCTGAGGCGTTTTGGCCATAGTGCGAAAACACCTCAGGGCTCTCATCTAGGGATGTGCATGAATGTATCCGATGTGTACTGATATGTACAATATGCATCTGATATGTACTGATACGCTCTGAAAGCATCAAATCTGCCCTGAATCCACTTTGAATCTACTCTCAATCCATGTCAAACGCACTCTGGATCCATTGCAGATGTGATTGGCGCAGCCGCTTTCCCACCTCCCAGGTTCACGAATGTTCCGAGGCATTCATACGAATATGAATGCCAGTGTACGAATGTTGTAACATTCAATTCATATACAAATGTCCGAATCCGTGTGAATTCATGCAAATATCGAATGTTACGAATATTTATGCCCGCCTCATCCTAGCTCAAATCTACATTGATTTTGTAGTTGCTGGCCAGGGGTGTTTTGGCTAGGTGCTCAGAAGTGGCACACTTCCTCTGGGGGCCTAGTGAAATGACACTGTGTTTTTCCACGATAGAAGACCGAACCACCTACCTGTGTACTGTTTGCACTCAAGCAGCTGGTCTGATATACCAGCCTGGAGCTGCTTACATGTGGCCCATAGTCATCTAACACAGATCCAGCATTCTACTTAGAGACGTCACCTCCTAGGAGCCCAGTGCACAGTGAGGATGAAGCATTCCAGGGGTCCTTGCTTGCTTGCTTGTTGACTGATTGCTTGATATTTGTATTTCTATCCCGCCCTACACCTAAAGGTCTCAGGATAGGTAACAACATTTAAAATCAGCATATTAGAACAATAACAGTATATATTAAAACAACAGTCTCTTCAAGTGGGAAGCGAAAGTGTATCCCCATGTAACCATAGGCCAAGGCAAAGAGGTGCGTCTTCACTGCCTTCTGAAATGTGTACAATGAAGGTGACTGATGCACCTCAAAAGGAAGGCTATTCCACAGCCTAGGGGCCATAGCTGAGAAGGTCCTCTCCTGGGTGCCCACCCCCTTTTCTGCTGAGGCGGGGGGTGTCCTCCCCTCCAGATCTTAAGGCACAGGCAGGTCAATATGGGAGGAGATGTTCCTTCAGATATTTGGGGCCCAAGTCATTTAGGGCTTAATAAGTTAAAGTTAACACCTTGCATTCTGAATCATCTGAATATAAATGCCCTTTGAGTATGCATGGATGAAAACTCTGGGTAATGCAAAAACTATGCACAATTTGTACACAAAGCATTTGATGCCCACATAAAAAGCACGGGAGTTGGACCAGTTTTCAAAGGAAGTTTTCAAAGGAATGTCAAAAGCATGAGTGTTCTGGTGCTGCTGCAAATGCTAAATGGCTCTGGCTGCATCCAGACATCACTTATTATTCCGCTATTTGGGAGTGTTGTGGAATAAGGCATAGTTGTTCCGGAATACCCATGCTTTATTCAGGAATATGCAAATAGAGTGCAATAGGTAAGCAACATCCGGAGGCAGCTTTTGATTCAGCTTTCTCCATCTAAGCTTTAGAGATGTTCTCAGTTCCTCTCAGGGCACATCCCCATGCACTTTTAAATCCAAACTGAATCTGAATTTGGGAAGGAACATCCCCATGACTTATGCAATTAATCCGAATTTGGCATCCTGGCGTCCAAAGTCCTCATGGAAACAGGACTTTCCCCCCTTTTTTGAGCCAAGTCTGCTTAGTTCCCCCCACATGGGGACATTACTGGGCTATTTGGGGTGAAGGTCTAGTCTTACGGCCAGTGGCAGTCAGCTGTGGGTGGAATTCCACAGATGCAAAGCTCCCCCATCCTTTGTCATGCTCGCAATGCTAGAGCCCCGTTCAAAAAAGGCAAAAAGGTGTTAGAGCTTCTTGCCTTTAAAACATTTCTGCTGGAAACATTTGTATCTTTTCTGATGCTTGTTATCAGAAAGATAAATTATAGAAGCTGAAAGGCTTTGCAAAGATATATTTTAGCAAAAGGGCTTTGCAAAACAAAAGGGCTTTCCAATCTTGCTCTGCTCGCTGCTTCACTTATCTGCTTGAGGGGAAGTTTTTGCAGCTTTGATTGCAGGCAGGGTTTGCCCCAGGGAGGGGGGATTTTAAAGTCCTGTTTATGTGGGGACAGCTGTATTCAGGTTAATTGACAGGCACGCTATTCAGATTAAAAACAGTCCTAAAAAATAGTCCAAACAGGACTAAATCAGGACTAAAAAAGCTACATGGAGACACACCACCACCACCACCCCGGCAAGATCAATATCTGGGATCAAACCAACTGGTTAGCAGGTTGGGTGCAAGCAAATTCCACCCAAGATGGCTGGAAAAATCAAGAGCTAAAAGCACGACATTTAAAAAATATAAAATAAAAAAATGGAGGTAAGCATTGGGTCTGTCTCAGAGAGAAGCTGAAGGTAACCCTAGATATACTTCCTTAAAACTTTATGGAGAAACATGATCCACAAGTATCTCCTTCTGCTCAACGCATGTCCCTGCCGGGCCATAACCCACAGACAGCTCCCTGTGCAGAAAACAAATCATCCTGCAACCACACCAGCTTTGGACCACCAGGATCTGGCCATCTTTTCCGATCATTGCAAGCGACGTGGGGGGATGATCCAAGTCTCAGTGAGAAACTGAGAGCTGCCATAGCTCATACCAACAGCATGTAGCCCACTGCTGACTCGCCTGCAGGAAACATATGTCACTGGTTAAATAGATCATGAAAGCTTCAATCGCTTCCTTATGCCGGAGCTTGGCCAACCTCTCCCTTTCGCCCTCACTGCTGGCAGAGAGTTTCAGATGCCTCAGTCGTTTTTGAGAGGAGTGGGAGGGGGTGAGTCTTGGGAAACATTTGCCCAGGGAGACCCATGCAAGCACATGCATGCACGCACGCCCTTGATGCAAATCCTGCTGCCGTTTGGACCTAAAGAGGCACATGCGGCTCTCTGAATTTCATCTTCCGTCTCTTGCATTTCCTACTGTACGCTGGAGGATTGCCTTGACCCCTCGAGAGGACGGAAGAAATGAAACAGCATCCAGGAAGAAAAACAACTTGCTGTCAGCGCCTCGTTAGCTCCGCTTGGCTTCCCCTAAGCGTTGGGACCCGTAATATCTGCTCCCGCTCAATACATCCTGTTCACACTTCCCATTCCGGAGATGCAAAGGATGGGGAGGGATCCACAACATCCCACTCAGCCCAGGACCAAAGGCTGAAGATCTGATGCTACTTGCAGTTGCTGTTCATCTGCTTCTTTGCTCTGTATTTCTCTCCATTTGTCTTTTCCTGAGATGGTTTGGCTTCCTCTGAGGGCCATGAAACCTGGAGCTGTCATGCTTGTTTGTGAAAAGGATGAATAATACCTCCTCATAAGATAGAAGCTTCTGGACTTAAGGCCTCTGGACCACATCAGCTTCTGACACAAAGGCTGCGGTCACACCTAAGTTTTAATCCGGTTTCAGTCCACTTTCAGAGTAAGAGAACACACCAGCAAAATGACTTGTCCTTTTCTTTCCCCTTTATCTAACCCAAAGGTGGGTTTTCTGAGATAGATAAAGGGGAAAGGAAATGACTAGTCATCTAGCTGATGTGTTCTCTCACTCTGGAAGTGGACAGAAACCAGATTAAAACTTAGGCATGCCTGCAGCCAGAGACCATCATGTTCTTAACACTGGAATCCTTTATCTGGACAAATGCCTCTTTCCTTGACTTCGGTTTCCCTCCCCCATCTGCACTCCTTATTTTAGAGACGCACAAATTGTGCTGTCAAAATGAGTCCCCCTGGGACCCCAAGGCCAGGAGCTTTAGTTCCAGGAAGTCAAAGAGCTTGCAGCAGCCAGGACTTTCCCTGGACTTATCCAACCAGAAACTGTTCCAGTAGGAATAGGTATAGTTGGAATATTCAATTCCAGCCAAACATGGAAATGACCTTGGATTTTTTAAAGATAAAGTTCTGCTCTGTGTTGGTCACCATTTGTCTGAATGAGGTTGAACTCCTGGCTCAGGTACAGACCTTGACCTTTTGGATCCACCCTGTAGGAAACTGTCTTAAGGAGACCCTAGATTAGCCAGCTGCCCTGCAAATCACCAAGTTCCCTTGCTGTCTCGCTGAGCTGCCAAGCCCTGTGTGTCTCTCTCAATTGCTGTACAAGCTTCTGCTTCCTGCTCGTCCCTTGGTCCTTCAAGTCCTCTCTGCTCCCCTTGCTATCAGACATGTCTGCAGTCCTGGATCTGGTCCTCTTCTCTTTCTTGCCTCCTTATAAGTCTCAGCCCAGGTCTTTAGTCTCCTAATGCCAGCCACTGGCTAACAACTGCTTGTGTTACAGTGCCACAGGTATCTTGTGCCCTCCTCCTCCTCCCTCCGGTTCTGCTTCTGAGTCCTAATGTGCCACCTTGCAACATGGCAGCGCCACCTCTAAAAAAGCTTCCTCCTCCAGGAAGGGTCATTTCCATATAACATGAGTTTTCTCAGGCCATGCTGGGTCAAATTAAATGATCTGGTACACAGTGGTTGCCAATGGCCCATGCCAAGGGCTGTCCACGCTATGGGTGGACCATCCTGCCCCAGTTTTCATCCCTAGCTTCTGTAGTTGCTGGCAAGGGGTGTTTTGGCTAGGTGCTCAGAAGTGGCACACTTCCTCTGGGGGCCTAGTGAAATGACACTGTGCTTTTCAAGCCTGGAAGACCAAACCACCTGCTTGTGTACTGTTTGCACTCAAGCAGCTGGTCTGATATACCAGCCTGGAGCTGCTTACATGTGGCCCATAGTCACAGTGGACTACAGCAACATTTCTGTACTCTAGCCCAGTCCAGTACCTCACCTAACACCGATTCAGCATTCTACTTAGAGGCATCACCTCCTAGGAGCCCAGTGCAGATCAAGCGTTCCAGGGGGCAACTGGGCCGGCCCAAAAGCCCAGTGTGGACAACAGGTGAGGAAGCTGGCTTTACTGCCAAGATTTATTTGCTTGCTTGCTTGCTTGCTATTTGTATTTCTACCCCACCCTACACCTAAAGGTCTCAGGGCGGGTAACAATGTTTAAAATCAACATATTAGAACAACAACAGTATATATTAAAACAACAAGGCCTGCAAGTGGGAAGTGAAAGTGTATCCCCCTTTAACCAAAGGCCAGGGCAAAGAGGTGCGTCTTCACTGCCTTCTGAAAAGTGTACAATGAAGGTGATTGATGCACCTCAAAGGGAAGGCTATTCCACAGCCTAGGGGCCATCACTGAGTAGGTCCTCTCCTGGGTGCCCAACCCCTTTTCTGCTGGGGGGGCATCCACCCCTCCAGATCTTAAGGTATGGGCAGGTCAATATGGGAGGAGACGTTCCTTCAGATATTTGGGGCCCAAGTCATGTAGGGCCTTATAACTTAAAGTTTACACCTTGCATTCTGAATGATCTGAAGATAAGAAGAGGCTTGCTTGGTAAAACCAAACAGAAACTTGAATTGAAGTCTGATCAGTGGAGATCTCTAAAAATATCTCTAAAGTTGAGCAGGCATTAGGTTTCTCCACTATTACATTTGAACTACTGGGCACTGATAGCATTGCCCTTCATAAATGGCTTTTATTCCCTTCTAAAGCCCCTTCCAATATCATAATTTGTGAGCTATATCTCTTCCTCAGAGTCAAAGATGACGAACAAAGAGTGCAGATTTAAAAATAACATAATTACAAAGATGAAATGGCTTTTGTAAAAACAACAACCATGAACTGGAAATAAAATACAGAACAAATAAATAAACCGAGGAATCCAACATTTATATGACTTCAAGGTTCTCATTTATACAAAGGCTTCCAGTGACTTTTGACTGTGAGGCTGGAAAAGATGATTTTTAAACCACATTTGTATAAAAGCAGAAAACAGTCTAATAAGAAAAAAGTGAGGAAGTGGCAGGAAGCAGCTATCTCATCTAGGGATGTGCAGGATTTTTGTGTGTGTGTGTTTGCCTTGTATGGAATTGAATGTGTAGCAACCACTAGGCTGCATAGCCTTTCCCCCCGGCTTCATTTCTTTCAGCCCTCACCTTAATTATCAAGCCTCTTGTGGGGTTAAAAAAGCCCCAAGAATAAAAGGGTTAGAATTTTCTCTCCATAGACTTGCACTACACACTTGGCGCTGTCCAAGGTGCTGAACCTGCAGGTAATAATGGAGTCCTCAACCACGTGGAGCTAAAAGTACAGCTGTCCTTCTCTTCTGGCTGACCACAGGATGTGACATCACAAGGACCTCTGACCTGCCTGCCCACCAGCCTTCATTCAAACACCTCCCCAGATGTTGCATCGATGTCATTTCCCCTATGCCCATTCCTTGGCTGTATAAAACCCCCTGGCAAGAATAAAATGCTCTCTTTTCCTCCTGACTCCTGCTCCAGACTCATTATTTCTCCTGCCCCTGTTTTCTGTTCTTTTTGGGTCAGCCATAAAACGTGGTTAGTCCCCAGGATCCTAGCCGGTGGAAAGCTGGGTAAATCTTTCAGAACAAAGCTGGTGATCTCAACAGCTCCCCAGCAGTTGCCCCCAACCTCCCTGAGCCAAGTGATCAGTTGTGTATCTGGAAAGTGATATGAATGCAAGATCATTTGTATTTGTTTCAACAGATCCCCTTCAAATATGGTAGGATTCAAATTTGATATGGATGTTCAATACTAATCCAATTTGAACCCCTGCTACGAATCCCCTAGGTATCCACTCTGAATGCATCAAATCTGCTCTCAATCCACTTTGAATCCACTCTCGATCCATTGCAGATGTGACTGAGCAGCCGCTTCTCCACCTCCTGAGGTTCACAAATGTAACAAACCTTTGTACAAATGTATAGAAACATTTGATTTGTAATCCAATGTCAATCTTCTAATGTGCCAGCATTCGATTCAAATTCGAATGTCTGAATTCAGACAAATTCATACAGATTTTGAATGTGACAAATATTCGTGCATGTCCCTAATCCCATTTGTTTAATTTTCTGTAATTCCTAGCTGGAAAGAACGGTGGTGGGAAGCAAGGAACCTCCTGTGAGCCCATCCTGGCTAAAGAACATAATAAGGTCACTTTTAGAGATGTGCAGGAACATTAAAAATGTTCAAAATTCAATTGGATTCGATTGCATTCGGACATTCAAACTTGAATCAAATGTCTATACAATGCATTTTCAAACCTTTTGAAAGATTCATATGAATTATTTAGACATTCGTATGTGCATGTATATGTACGTGTTACTTACGTATCCATATGGATCTTATTTGTATCTGTACGCATAAGTACAGGATGAAAATGGGATATGAACAAATATTTGTAACATTTGTTATTTGTAGAAATGCGGACAAATTTGATGGGGAGTAAGGAACCTTCTGTGAGCCCACAAATCAAATGTTCGGACATTTGTAGATTAACATTTATACGAATATGAATCTTCCGGACATTTGTACTAATAGTAACATCTGCAACCGATCCAGGTTGCATTTGACATGGACCGAGAGTGGATTAAAAATGGATTCATTCATTCATTCATTCAGTTTATTTGCATACCGCCTTTCTAATAAATTACTCAAGGCGGTTTACAGCAACCATGAAGAATACAGTGCAAAATAATACATCATACATTAAATAACCATAAAATTATATATAAAGAAAATAATACATTATAAAATTACACAAAACATTGGGGGAGGAGACAAGGAAGCAGCAATGCTGGGACCTTTCCCCTCTCTAAGCTGGGTGCTGCTAGGGTTGTTAATGTCCTGACTCTTCAGCCCCTTCTTTGCCAATTCTTCAACCACAGAACACCTGTGAACTACATGAAGAATTAAATCAGGGCAGAGCAGCAGCAGACGCACGCCGACCCGGGCAGGCAGATTCAGGTTGGATTTGACACTTTCTGAGCAGATATGTTACGGGATGTGTGTATCGGATACATATTGGATATGTATTGTCTCATGAGGATAGGTATTTGTTTGTATCGGATACGTAATCATATTGGATACATATTGGATGCCCGTATGAATTTGTACGAATAAACTGATATCGAATAAAATCCTTCTACATTCGAAGGGGATCTATTCAAACGAATACAGATTTTCTAACATTCAATTTGTTGCAAATCAATTTAAAAAAAAAATTTGTGGACATCTCTACCCACCACAGATACCCTGTGTGGTTAGTGAGACTGTGAGAGCTCAGAAAGAGAGCTGTGATTAGCCCAAGGTCACCCAGCTGTCTTCATGGAGGAGAGCAGAATCAAACCTGGTATTCCTTTAAAGAGTCTGGTTCCCTAACCAGTAGGATGTGTATGAATGAGTTTGTGATGCTGTTCAAAGCATATAAGCCCCTTAAAGAGGGCCAGGGGAAGATGAAGGGTAGGGCTGGGCAAGGGCTTCAGAAAGGAACAATAAAGGCAGCATCATAATGGAAAGTGTTGTGACACCATCACAATAGCAGGCAAGGTCCTTCCTCTCCCAGTTGCAAAATATGCTGGGAGGGGAAACAAGGAGGCACCTTTCCTCCCTGCCCTTTCTCTTTGTTTCACCTTTCTAGGGAGCCAGACTTGCAAAATGTCAGATCTGGCCAAGTTGGCTCCCTTGAATGGGTGGCGCTTTAAAGCAAATCAGAGTTGACAAAATCTCCATCGGTCAATAGCAAAAGGCCACACTGCTCGGATCTGCAAGCACCATACAGTGATACATCACTAAGTTCTTGGGAAGAACTTGATGTGTGGTGAAGACCAACTCCAGTGTGTGATCTGGTGATTGTGCTATGCTGCTGTTTTGGGTGTGGACCAATAACAGCAATCATAATATGGTTCAAAAGCCTCTTAGAAGTGGTAGTAGCCTCCACATGCTACTGTCTTAATCCACACTGAAGATCAAAAAGAGCACTTCTAAAGTGGCTTAGAGGTGGCATGGAACACTGGCATCTGCATGCTACCAACTCTAGGTGGCTTTTTTATTTATTTGTTTATTTGTTTATTTACATCCTTTGAAATCTGATGATTGTGTCAGGTTAATGTCTCCAACCATAATCTCTGTGGCTGTGGTCACACCCAAGATTCAATCCAGCTTCAGACTACTTTCAGAGTGAGAGAATACATCAGCAAAGTGACAAGAAGCTGTTTTCTTTCCGTGTTAAATAACTCATCAGGCTGTGATCCCACTTGACTTTTTAAAAATGGAATTAACAAAAACGGATGAGAATGTGCATAATGCCCTTTCCCTTCTTGCTGTTGTTGTTAATTCCACTTTAAAAAGCCGAGCATGGCCATGGCAGTGGTGGCTGAAAAGGCAGGCAGGGCTCGCTCACCACTTGGCATTCCTCCTCCCCATACCCCAGGAGCACGGTGGCGGTGGCAGAAATGGCAGGTAGCTGAGTGGGTGGGCAAGCAGCCGGGCTAGCAAGGCGGCATCAGTAGCACATCCCGAAAGGCGGGCTGGGTGAGGCAGTGGTGGCAGCCAAAATGGTGGATAGCTGGGCGGGCGAGCAGCTGGGTGAGCAAGGCAGTGGCAGTGGTGCAGCCTGAAAGGCCGGGCGGTTGAGGCAGTGGCCAAAATGGCGGGTGGCTGAGCAGGTGGCTGAGCAGCCAGGTGAGCAAGACGGCGGCGGCAGTGCAGTGAGACAGCGGCGGCGGCGTAGCCTGAAAGGGCAGCTGGGTGGGCTAGCGGGCAGGATATAATGCGATTCAGTCCCCAAAGCAAAGAATAAAGTGTGTTAGCAACAAAAACAGGAGCAAAAGTTGTTTAAACAAGTGTTTTTTTAATGCAATTTTTGACAATTTACTTCTCGGAAAATGCGGGAAGCCAATCTGTAATGGTGACAATTTTCAAACCGTTTTAAAGTGTGAGTGGGAATGTGGCCTCAGAAAATCCACCTTTGGGATACATAATGTGGAAAGAAAATTACTGATCACTTTGTTGATGTGTTCTCTCGCTCTGAAGGTGGATTGAAGGTGGACTAAATGCTAGGTGTCACCACAGCCTTGTATGTGCTCGGTGAAAAGAAAAGAAAACCATAGCCAGTATATTCACCACATACAGCTATAGGGTGGTGCTTTGCTGTTTCACCTGTTCTTTAATGGGCTGATACTGGAGGAGAAAAAACACAATACTGTGTTCTGCTTATTCTGCAGTCTGCACATAGCAGGAGCCGACAGACCCTTGGCCTTCCCAGATTGGTCCTATAGATTGGAATGGCACACAGTTTCACCTCCTCAGCCTCGCCCATGCCACACTCAGCCCACCGTTACTGCTGATCCTGGCATTCTCTGTTCTGCAACTTGTGTGCTTTGCAAACGAGCTTTATCTTTGCTGACTGATCAACTGTTTGGCTTACTCAGCTTCTTGTTGGTTTCTAGGGTGGGACGTCCATCGACAGTATTTTGTTCCTCCTGATGTTTCTGATGATACTGCACATTCCCCGGGGATTTCTAAAGCTGTCTGCAGTCATGCAATACTCGGCTGAGAGACACTTTGTGTTACACAAGTGGAGAAACAGTCTCCCTGACTTTTAGGGGCATTTGGCACTTTCAGAGAAAAGACTGACTCCGCTACTCGGAATGCCACCCGGGCTGGAGGTTGCCACCCGAGGGTCAGTGCCAGCCTCAGGGCAATGCAAGCAGTGTGACTGACTGCACTGGGCATTGGGTGCAGGGGGCACAGAGTAGCTCAACCTCAAGCCTCCCAAATTGTCTGTAGACTGCCCATCACACCGTGCATTGAACCCAGGACCCCAAGAAGCAGCTGGGAGGTCATGCTGCTTGCCCATCCTAAACCACAGGGTATGAAGTGGTGTGATCCTACGCTGACCAATCCAACTGGAGTTTGCCTGTAATGCCACACCCAGAGGAGCAGCTAGGCAGGAGCATGGGCCGCATTAAGCTGGACTTTGCACCCAAGCCCTGGTCCTTCTGCCCTATTGATCCCTAGAGGATCAAGTAGTGCCTCCTGGCTGCAGGCACTAAAGCTGCTAGGACTGGACCTGGCATGATGCTCCAGAAGGTTGTCAGCCGATGGAATTTGCTTCCAGGAGAGGTGGTGGCAGCAACCAGCCTAGATAGCTTTAAGAAAGGATTAGAGAAAGTTGTGGATGACAGGTCTATCCATGGCTACAAGAATGGATGCCTAAGTCCATTTTTCAGGCTGGGGGGACAAGCAGGATGCCTCTAAGGCCATTTGCTGGGATTCGGGAGCAGGTGAAGGTTCGCCCTTGTCTCTACTTGAGATGCCCGTGGTCAGTTGGTGAGCCACTGTGTGGGATATGATGCTGGACTAGATGGGCTGTGGCCTGATCCAGCAGGGCTCCTCTGATGTTCTTATGTTCCCATTGGCCTTGGATTTCTAAGAATAAGTAATTCCTCTTGAAACCAGTTTATTCCATTTATAGCAGAACCAACCTACTTAAGTGCTACTTCCACAGGGCCTGAATCGATCCTGTGAATGATAGGGCATGCATAATAGACCTGAGGAGGAAGTGGAGACCGTGACTGAAGTATCACCACAATCTCTCTACACTGTATTTTTTAAATCCTTTTCCTCTCTATCTGTCACTTCTATTTTGTGCCTGGCCACATTTGTTTAAGGACATAGGAAATGTTCTGCTGGATTGGACCAGGCCTCTCAGAGAGGGAGGGGTTGACCACGTGGTCAGAAAAGCCCCACCTGCCACTTTGGAGCACTGAGCAGACGAGAATGTGGGGATGATCCATTCTCCCTGTGAATTTCTTTACCCTGGAGAAAAGGTTACATTCACAATTTTTATTTACATCTGGAGGCAACCTAAGTTTTAAAAGCCCCCAGATGCTGCTTTTGCCCCCTGAACATTCTGTTTGCCTTCTTCTGAAACTTCTCTAATTTCACTACATTCTTTCTGGCCTGCACAAAGGGTGTTTTCACACTTCCTGTCCACTGGATAAGAAAGGAGTGTGATTAATCAACATGGAGTAGCACTCGCACTTGAGCGCTAGTCAACTTTGGCCATTCCCTCTCCCCAGGATTGGCTACTGACCTTATTTGACTCTTTATTCTTGAAGAATCCACTTTTATGCTCCCAGCTCCAGATTTCCTTATATCTTCCTTGCAGTTGTTTTCACAGTGAGGTTGGTGATATCAAAGGAAGACCTCAAACTGGAACCTTGACTCAGGCTCCAACTGCATATTTTTATATTTACTTCCCCAACTCAGTTGTACATTGTTGTCTTTGCCTTTCCTCAAGCTCTTTCCAGTTAGGAAATTGTATTACAATATTTGGATAAATACAGATTTCAGGGGATCCCTGCCAGTTTCCTTACTGGTTTAGGATTTATAATGTGTGCTTATGTAAATTTTGACCCTTCCATTTCCTTGCTGGAAGCAAATGCTTACTCTGCTCTCCTATTGCTGAGTTACCCATCAAGTGGGCCCCACGGATTTACCAAAATTGTAATCTATTCTTTTTGGATCTGCCATAAAAGAAGCAAAGAAGAAAAGAAAAGGAACCGGAATATGTCTCAACTGTGAAAAATTCAGAACAGACTCATGTTTGTTTGTTTGTTTGTTCGTTCATTCATTCATTTACATTTCTATCCTGCCCCATACCTGAAGGTCTCTGGGCAGGTAACAATAGGTTAAAATAGATTAAAACAAGATACAAATTAAGAACAGATACAGATTAAAATGAAATACAAATAAAACAAGATGCACATCTTAAAATTCAACAAATTTAAAACCGTGCACTCCGCAGTGCATTAAAATGATGTCATTATAACCGGGGAGGGAGAATGAATCCTTAGCCAAAGGCTGAGGCAAACAGGTATGTCTTTACGGCCCTCCTAAATAAATACAAGGAGGGGGCATGGCGCACCTCGAGGGGGAGGCTATTCCACAATCTCGGGGCCACCGCTGAAAAAGGTCTCTCCCGGGTGCCCACCAACCTTACTACTGAAGGTGGCGGGACAACCAGGAGGGCCTCATTATTGGATCTTACGTTCTGCAAGTCCTTCTTCAGGATCTCAGAAGAAATCAGGCTGTTCAGCAAATAAACCGCAAATACGTTTGTCATCATTTTCCACCCACAGAGGCGGTCACTACTAGGGATGTGCAGAAATATTCGTAGGCATTCAAAATTCGATCAAAGGTGCCGAATTTCAACATTCAAACTCAAATAGAATGTCCCGGAATTCAAATGTAAACAATCAAATTGAATTTTGAACTTCGGATCTATTCATTTGAATTATCCGGACATTCATATGTGTACAGGTTCATACATGATGCATACCTGAAGATCCGCCTCTTTCCTGTACCCATATGCATTTGTACAGATCCATACGGGGCAAAAAACTGGTTTCATACGGGATAACTACAGGATGCATACGGATGTATATGGATGTGAGGAAGATGCGTACGTGCACATACGAATGTTGCTCTGTTTTGTTTTTTAGGTAATTCCTTTTTGCAGAATGTGCAGATTCGATTCAAAAATTCAAACACATAAATTCGAATTTGGTAAATTCAAATTGAATCTTGCTAAATTCGAATTTAAAAGATTCGAATCAGATCAGATTTTGGGATATTCGATTGGACTCGAAAAGAATGTCAAAACAACAACAACAACAACAACAACAACAACATTCCTTCACATCCCTAGTCACCACACCACTATTGTGGACTGGAAATGGTGGAGAAAAGAACAACCAGAATGACCAAAGGACTGGAACATCTTCCTTGTGAAACCAGGCTGCAATGTCTGGGCCTCTCCAGCATTGAAAGATGGGGGTTTAAAGGGAATCTGACTGAAGTGTATAAAATCATGCATAGTATGGAAAAGGTTCCTCTATCGCCCAACACTAGAACTAGGGGCTGCTCTATGAAACTGATGGGCAGGAGAGTTAGAACTGATAATGAGAATTCTTTCTTTCACCCAGAAGGTCATCAGTACATGGAATTTGCTACCAAAAGAGGTGGTGACAGCAACCAGCCTGGATAGCTTTAAGAAAGAATTAAATTAATGGATGACAAGTGTATCAAGAGGAGCCAATGGGAGCAGCCAGGGGGAAGGGCCCAGCTGTCACGGAGGGAGAGTGTGCAAAGGCTTTCTCTTCAGTAGGCCTGGGAACACGTCAGGATGCGCTGAATGCACCGGGACAGTTTCAAAGCACTTCTTTTGCTCTGAAACCAGAACGCGTGGAGGGCACTCTGGGATGGGCTGAGGCGGCTCCAAATGGAACCGCCAGCCCACAAGAGCAAATGCTCTGTTCCCCCGTGGCCTCCACGTGTTCCAGAACCCCTCGTGCAAAAAGGCCTCCTGACTCCAATTCTTCCAGAGGGTGTGCATTTAAGCATGTCTTTATTGCACCCATACCCTCAAAACTTTATGAAGGATGAGGCAAGCCGGGAAGGATAGGCCTCTATCCCACCCCCTTGGATTTTTTCCTGGTTCCACTGTTGGCTGATTAAATTAATTGACCTAGCTGAGATGGATAAAATGATGGATTTAATTAAGTCGGAAACTGCGAATAAGTTTGTAAAAGACTGGGAACCTGTTATTGACTCTCTACAAGAATTAGAAAGTGGATTTTTAATTGCTGGATTTGAAGAGTAAATAACTAAAGATGACAGATTAAGGAAGAAAGGAGAGCTAAAAGGGAGCAGCAAAGAAGAAGGAACTTAAGAGAAGCTTTAGAAGAATGTCAGAAATCAACAACAATATAATAAGAAAATGTTTATGAGAGTTTATGGAAACCTTAATATTGATGTTTTGCATTTGTATTATAAAACAATAAAAATTTGCAAAACAAACAAACCCAACAACAACAAAGTACCATGAGGGTCATAGGAACCTTGACATTGTCTAAAGATGTTGCGTTCAAAGCAGAAAAGGGTTAATGATTTCTCTGTGGAATATTAATAAGTCATACAAATTCGTACATTCAGAACATTTATACAAATAGTTCATACATTCGTTAAACTGGGGATACGTATCAGATACATATCGATACATATGTGTTCATATAGGAAACATATCTGATACGTATCCTATATGTATGTATTGGTAAAAGAAGAAGAAGAGTTGGCTTTTCTATCCCACTTTTCTCACCCATTTAAGGGGACTCAAAGTGGCTGACAAAGCTCCTGTTCTTCTCCTCACAACAGAACACCCTGTGAGGGGGTGGGGCTGTGAGAGCTCAGAAAGAGAGCTGTGACTAGCCCAAGATCACCCAACAGGCTTCATGGGGGAGTGTGGAATCAAACCCAGTATTCCCCGATAAGAGTCCGGCTCCCTAACCACTGTCTCAAATGATATGTATGCATTCATATAGGATCAGTATCCAGGATCCATATGCATTCATATGGGATATTTGTATGAATTCATTCATGGTGAATAGAATCCTATCATATTCGAAGGGGATCTATTCAAACGAATATAAATTTTCTAACATTCAATTCATTACGAATTGAATGTCAAAAAACCCATTTGTGCATATCTCTACTTCCTATGTGGAGGAGATTGGTTGGGCACTCTTAACTGAAATAAATCACTTGAAAGGAGCCTGATTTTTATTGTGGGTGGAGCTGCAAATGTACTTTTTAAAATCACAAAGAAGATATTTTAAACATCAGTAACTAAAAGCTTAGTCTTTCTGAACAGGTGTGTAGATGCCCTTACACACCTTGTTCCTGAATTACTTAACCAGTCATAAGTCAAGGGTTGCCGTCCTTGGAAACCAAAATAAGGCAACTAGATTTGGGTCTCTTCCAGACTAGCAGATAAAAATTCGCTTTTAGTAGAAAAATCGCAGCTTACCTGGCTGCGAAGTCATGACTAGGCACGTGCACAAATGAATTTTCAGGATTCGATTCAATTTGAGTCAAATACCTGAAAATTTAATTCAATTTGAATGTTTAAAATGTGAATTTAACCAAATTCAATTTGAATTAAGCAAATTCGAATCTATTCACTTTTTTTTAAAAAAATTAATTTGCTCTTACGAGTGTCTACAACATTCATAGATGCCCATAGGCACCTTCCCCAGGTCCATACACATCTGTATACATCCGTATGCATCCCGTCGTTATGCCATATACAACCCATTTTCATCCTGTATAGATCCATACAAATGTGTATGAATGTGGGAAAGATGCGGTTCTGCAAGTACGCTTCGTGTACAAACCCATACACATACGAATTTCCCAATAATTTGAATGAATCGATCCAAAATTGGGTCTTTAAATTTGAATTTAAAGATATTTGATTCAAATTCAAATGTTGAAATTCAGTTGATTCGATCAAATTTCAAATGTATTTGAATATTTGTGCACTTCCCTCGTCATGATGCCCTGTGTCCGCTTGAAACAGAGGTCCACGGCGTCCACCTTGGCTTGCACGGTGAGGTCTATATCATGTGGGGCTGGGCAGCCAACAGGAGCTGAGCAAGTGTTGATTGTTCCACAGCAGGTAAATCCATAATAGCAGCGGCATAATGCACCACCACTATACAGTATCAGGCACCAGGTGTGATGCCTGTGCACCGACTGAGCATCGAATGTGCAGTATCCCCATTTCTTGGCACACCCTTGCTCTCTGGGCTCTATCCTAGAGACTGATTTCAGCCACGCACTTATAATCTCAGAGAGGTGAAACCTTTCATGCCTTCACCACCTCATCTACTCTCCTTCCTAATTCTCTTTACTCTTGGCAAATCTTGCCCTGAAATTTACAAACAGTTAAAGATATTTGATGTGCCTCAGTGAAATCATGCACATTTAAGGCCTTTTAGGGTTTGAATTATATATTTAAAATGTTCTGCATGGGAAATGATAGGTTTGGCTTCCAGCTGAACACTCTGCAACCTAAACTAGTTTTAGTTCCGCAGTGTGGTCTGTCACTGTTACAGACTTCCAGCTACAGAGCTAGAGGGCTCTCGTGGGAGTTAACGTCACTCATCTCATTAGTTGTCAACAGGAACAATTTGGGAGAAACCACTGAATTGGTTAACTTCCTATTGTGAGCATTTGTGTCCACCCTAATACAGAGGTGGTGTGTGCAACACACAAAAAGACAACCGAAAGCATGAAAGGTATGCAAAGCTCAGGGCTACGGAATAAAGCCAGCAGGTGCAAAGATTTGCGTGCCTAGCTACACAATCCTTCAATCAGTTAAAAATCAGAAATTTTGGAGCATATGAAACTTAGAGGGCTGTTGCCCAGAGGTGACATGCAGTCTCTCTCTGGAAAGAGCTGCCATCTGCCTCCTTGGGGCCATTTCTGTCTTCCAGATTCATATTTTCTTAGTATAGGGAGAGTAAAAAGGAGAGAGAAAAGATGTTTCACACTCTTTCCCCTTTCTCCTTATCTGTCTATCAAACTTACAGCAAAGGAAGAAGAAGAAGAAGAAGAAGAAGAAGAAGAAGAAGAAGAAGAAGAAGAAGAAGAAGAAGAAGAAGAAGAAGAAGAAGAAGAAGAAGAAGAAGAAGAGTTGGCTTTTCCACCCTGCTTTCCCCACCCTTTTAAGGGGACTCAAAGTGGCTGACAAAGCTTTTCTATTCTCCCCACAACAGAACACCCTGTGAGAGCTCAAAAGAGAGTTGTGACTAACCCAAGGTCACCCAGCCAGCTTCATGGGGAGGGCGGAATCGAATCCAGTGCTCCCAGATAAGAGTCCAGCTCCCTAACCACTAGGACTTGTGGTGGCAAGGATTTCTTCCTTTGGGGGCCAAAAAGGGATGTTCACATATATTCATAGCATTCAAAATTCATAGGAATTTGGCCAAACTGATACTAGGGATTTTGAAAAATATTCAGTCAAAAATTCAAAATTCGATCAAATTTGTTCCAATTCGGAGATTCAAATTCGAATCAATACATTCATTTAACATTCAAACGAATTTTGAATCTTCCAAATCATTGTGGGTGGAGAATTATGTGGACATTTGTATGTGTACAGATATGCATCTTATTCGTATCCGTGTGCATTTGCACAGATATGTACGGGATAAAATGGTTTGCATACGGGATGAAAGCAGGATGTGGATGAATGTCTACAGATGCACACAGACACATACAAATGTCAAAATTTGCATCTTCAAGTACAAATTGAATATTCGTACAAATAGATACATACATTTTCAAACGGAATTGAATGTAAATATACTTGAATTTTAAACCATTGAATTGAATCAAATTTTTGGATATTCGACTCAGTTTTGACCTCCAAAGGAATACTTCCAGTCTTCTCCAGGAGTGGCACATGGGCGATCCTCCTTTAAGACTTCCAAAGGTCAGGGTCAAGGATTGAGTCTTACAAGGCAGAGACAAAAATACAGATATGCATGTATTATTTACAGGAATTTTTATAGAATGTTGAATCTGCGAACAGAACTAGCTCTAGGTGGTTGGGGTACCGTGTGCCAAAGGAGGAACCAGGATGGGGTTGGTACCCAGGTGGGATGGCGCAAAGATCATGGGAAGAAAGGCATAGGGGCACATAGACATGTGTGGGTAGGGAATGCCTTAAGAGCATAAGAAGAGCCCTGCTGGATCAGGCCACAGCCCATCTAGTCCAGCATCCTGTTCCTCACAGTGGCCCACCAATTGCTTATGGTCATCTTTAGCAGAAGACAAGGGCAAAATCTTCACCTGCTATCAAATCCCAGCAAATGGCCTTTAAGAGGCATCCTGCCTGTCTCCCAGCATGGAGGATGTACCTAGGCATCCATTCTAGTAGCCACTAATACACCTGTCCTCCATCAACCTGTCTAACCCTTTCTTAAAGTTATCCAAGCTGGTAGCTGTTACCACATCTTCTGGAAGACCAATGAATGAAAAAAAGTTTCCCCTTGTCAATCCTAACTCTCCTACCCACCAGCTTTATAGAGTGTCCTCTGGTTCTAATGTTGTGCCATAGAGAAAAGGTTTTTCCCTTATCCACTTCTCTACTCCTAGCCATGATTTTGTAGGTCTCCTCTTAAATGCCGTCTTTCAGGGCTAAATAGGTCCAAACACTGCAGCTTGATTTCATAAGGAAGGTGTTCCAGCCTCTTGATCATTCTGATTGTCCCTTTCTGCACCTTTTCCAGTTCCACAATATTCCAAATCTGGCTTCATCATACATTTATAAGAGAAGAAGGGTTGATTTTTCTACCCTGCTTTTTTCATCCATTTATCGGGACTCAAAGCAGCTGACAAAGCTTCTATTCTTCTCCCCACAACAGATCACTCTGTGAGGTAGTTGGGGCTGTGAGAGCTCAGAAGAGAGCTGTGACTAGCCCAAGGTCACCCTGTGACTATGTGACCATGAGATATGAGTCCTGCACACTACACAGAAGACTAAGAGGCACAATAATGCTTGCTGACTTATTTTCTATTCCCTTCCTAATTACCTCTAGCATTACATTCACCTTTCCACCTCTGCTGTTGTGCCCTGGGTTAACATCTGGCAGCGGTAACTCTATTAGGGATGTGCAAAAATATTTGTATTATTTCTTATTTGTATGAATTTGGATGAGTTTGAACATTCATATATGAACTGAATGTCCAGACAGTTGTACTTTAGTTGTATGAATAATTCAGACATTCGTATGCATACGGATACATACTGTATTTTCTGGCGTATAAGACTACTTTTTAACCCAGGAAAATCTTCTCAAAAGTCAGGGGTCGTCTTATACACCAGGTGTTGTCTTCTTATACAGCGAGTATATCCCAAACTCTAAATTTTAACTGGAAAGTTGGGGGTCGTCTTATACGCCCAGTCATCTTATACGCCGGAAAATACGGGTATGTATCATGTACATATTTGTATGTACCCTGTACATACGTGATGAAAATGAGATGAGAACGGAATGCGTACATATGAGTATGGATGCATACAGATGCATACAGATGTGTATGGATTAGGGATGTGCAACAATATTCAAAACATTCAAAATTTGATCGAATTAGTTCGAATTCAGACACTCGAATTCAAATCGAATGCCTATATATTTGTTTTTGAACATTTGAATGAATTTGAATGTTTTGAATCATTCATATGAATTATTCAGACATTCATATGTGTGTGGATACGTGCTGTACACATAACATACATATCTGCACCCTGTGGTGGACATGTGAGAAAGCAAAAAAAAATTGGAATTTAATCTGGCACCGGATGAGACAGATTTTGAATACTAATTTTGAGTTTCAACCAGAATTATTTTTATTAGGTATGGTTGATGAAAATTTAAGCGAAGTAAAGACCTTGATATTGTATATGGTAAAAGCGGCAAGACTGCTATATGCACAAAAATGGAAACAAGAAGAATTAGCCACTGAAGAGGAATGAATAATCAAATTGATGGAGATGCAGAAATTGATAAACTGATGAACTTATTAAAAGATAAAACAGTGAATAAGTTTATAGAAGGTTTGGGGCCTTTTATACAATTTCTTTGGGGAATGGGTATTTCGACGGAAGGCTTTGTCCTTTAGGAGAAAAAGTAACATGTTTATGAAGGGAGCAAAATGTAAAAGATCAGAAGTAGAAGAGTCTGAAGAACGGAGGAAGTCACATGGAAAAATTTTCTTTTTTAAAACAATTGAAATGGTATATAACTATGTATGGAAATGTATCAATGAAAATAATTAAAAATGGACAAAAATAAATAAAAAATGGATGATACATATCTGCGCCCATCTTATTCATATCCGTACGTAATTGTACAGATATGTACGAGACGAAAACAAGATGCACACAACATAAAAACGGGATGCACACAGGTGTGTATGGACACATACAGACACATATGAATGTTGTCAACATTCGTATCATCAAATATGAATTGAATATTCGTACGGAGAGATACAAATGTATTCTCATTGGTTTGAATTGGAATACATTCATTTTTTCTCTATTCGTTCAAATTCAAACATTCTAATATTCGATCTGAATGAAATCAAATCTGAAAATTGCATTTGTGCACAGCCCTGGTATGGATGAATACAAGACTTGAATCATTGGATACGTATCGAATATTTGTGAGAATAGATACAAATGTATTTGTCTAAGTCCGAATGTCGAGACGCTTGTTTTTCTTTATTCGCATGAATTTGGATTTTTGAATTCTCCATTTCTTGTGAATCGAAAGTCAAAAATTACATTTCTGCCCAGCCCTACTCACTGCAGAAGATGCCACTAAACCAGCGGGTGCCACGAGTACCAAGATTGCCAAGGGACTTACTTTCTTTACTAGCCTTTCTTACACCGCCCACAACAGCTGCTTCTGTTCGAAGTGCTCAGTGAAGCAGATCCTAACCATTTCCCAAGGCAAAGTGGTTCAACTGCTTAAAGTTGAAAAAATGTTTCCCTTAATGCTATATGCCAGGCTTAAATGAGATGCATCAGTGCAAACCGTAGTTTATCGGCTCTAAGCAGCTGTCAGGATCAGTGTGGGACATTTAACCCAAACTGACCTTTCTGCAACTTGAACCAGTTGTCCCAGCCTTCAGTCCCTTCTCTGATTATCAGTGACAAGGGAAAACAATCTTTCTCCATTTTCTCCCTGACAGCCTCTTAAATATTTCATGATTCTCATTGTGTCGCCTCTCATTCTCTTTTCTCTTGGCAAAACAAACCCAGGTTCTTCAGTGTTCCTCTTGTGTGTCATGTCTGCTGTCGAAAGCTGTTATTCCCTTGGCCACTTTTCTCCACTAGCGTCTTCCAGTTTGGGTTCATTAAGGAAGTTCTCAAACTTTTCCATAACAGCTTTCTCCACGACGAAACTTCTTTTAGGAGATGTGATTGTTGCCCAGTCTGTTCACTGTGGACTTTTTGGATTCTTTACCAAGAACACTGCAATTTGGTCTAGTGGTTAGGGAGCTGGACTCTTATCTGAGAGTACCGGGTTTGATTCCAGTCACCTCCACAAAACCAGCTGCGTGACCTTGGGCTAGTCACAGCTCTCTTCTGAGCTCTCATAGTCCCACCTACCTCACAGGGTGTCTGTTGTGGAGAGAAGAACAGAAAGCTTTGTCAGCCACTTTGAGTCCCCTTAATGGTGAGAAAAGCGGGGTAAAGCAGCGTAAAAAAGCCAACTGTCCTCCTCTTCCTCCCCCCCCCCCCACTGGTGGTCATGCAACCATACTGCCCCAATATATATAACCTTTTGGGGAAACTAGAGTTATCAGAATAAGGAAATTCCATTTTTGGACCACGTGTACCACCAGTCACAGTAATGAAAAGTTTCTGGAAGTCAAAGTCCTAAGAATGGCTCTTACCTAAACAGACCCTCAAAATCTCTGCCTGTAGTATTTTGTGGAAGGATCAGTCCCAAGGAATGGTTAACTTCTGCATTCACCGGGATCCAAAGGACCTCCAAATAGGTGCTGCTTTTATAGAGATACACACACCATTTTGCCTAAAAGTTCAAAGGGAACCAAAATAGCAGGAGAAAAACCAGGGATTTCTAGGCGTGGATGCCTCTAACCACTGGGAGAAGCTTCCAAGGTACCTCTCATTGAACTCATACAGGAACCTTTGAGGAGGAGAAAAAGCTCAGAAATTACATTCTGCCCTCCTTTCCTTTTTCTTTTCCCCCTTAGTCTGTTTTAAGGACCATGGAATTTGCAGTCAAAAAACGGAGTTTTTTTTTTAAAGTCTGGAATGTCCTCCAAACTGGGTGAGCCAGTTTGGTCTAGTGGTTAGGGAGCCAGACTCTTATCTGGGAGTACCGGGTTCGAGTCCGCCCTCCCCCAGGAAGCCAGCTGGGTGACCTTGGGCTAGTCACAGCTCTCTTCTGAGCTCTCACAGCCCCACCTACCTCACAGGGTGTCTGTTGTGGAGAGAAGAACAGAAAGCTCTGTCAGCCGCTTTGAGTCCCCTGAAATGGGTGAGGAAAGTGGGGTAGAAAAGCCAACTCTTCTTCTTCTCTTCAATGGATAACAGATAGGTCTCACTCTCTGAGAAAGACAATGCACGTGCTTCAAGCTCTCACACCCCAAATGGGATCTTGTGACTCAGCGTGATGTCATTTTCTTTGTGTACATTCACACGCCATAAAAAAGTCAACAGTCTGAAACAAGAATCCAAAGCACAGGCAAATGAGTTAAAGACGATCTCAACAAAGCGATTAGTTTCTGTAAACCTGGCAATAGAGAATGCACTTTTCAGCTGCCTCTTAGAGTTTTGAAGTGTTGCAGTTGGTCAGATTCCCTCAGCCAGGCCACCCAACAAAGAAAGTTCTTCCCTGAGCCAGTTTGGTCTAGTGGTTAGGGAGCCGGACTCTTATCTGGGAATACCGGGTTCAATTCTGCCCTCCCCCATGAAGCCAGCTGGGTGACCTTGGGCTAGTCACAGCTCTCTTCTGAGCTCTCATAGTCCCACCTACCTCACAGGGTGTCTGTTGAGGGGAGAAGAATAGATGCTTTGTCAGCCGCTTTGAGTCCCCTTAAATGGGTGAGAAAAGAGGAGTAGAAAAGCCAACTCTCTTCTTCTTCTTCTTCTTCTTCTTCTTCTTCTTCTTCTTCTTCTTCTTCTTCTCCTTCTTCTCCTTCTTCTTCTTCTTCATCTTCGTCTTCCCTGCCCTCGGAAGTTCTGGACAAGTAGGGTCCTGTTTTATTTGAAGGTTCCTTTCTGGCAAGTCATCATTTTAAAGCCAAACTCATCTTGAGTAACAGACTTTTAATGTTAGGGGAAATGCATTAAAGTAAAACAGTGACTTAAAACCAAAACAAGGGGCCTTCCCATAATTACTGTTGATCTGGATGGAGAAGCCTCTTAATCTGGATCAAGGGCCTCCTCATCCGCACACTCAGATCAAGGAGGCCCTTGATCCCGATTAAGAGGCTCCTCCATCCAGATCAGCCTCGGATGAGGAGGCCTGATATAGTTTGTGTTAGCTTGTGGCCAGCAGAGCTATCTTAGATATATTCCAGAAAAAGACCAAGTGGAGAAAGGGCCTTATACATTCACCAAAATAGCCCTTGGACGGAGTTCTAATATTTATATTTTGCACACTGCTGAGGAGGAAAGAGATTACTTGAACCAGGCCCAAAGGCAGCCATGAAGCAAAATTATTTCCATGACTATTAAATTTCTAAGATCCAGTTCCATTCACGCTGTTGGCTTGACACCTTGAAGGTGCTGCCAATGCAAACACAGTCGGGGTCAACATTTTTCCAAGTCTGAATAGACACAAAGAGCCATTTAAGTGGCCCAATAAGGGACTGGATCAAGTGCCAGGAATTCTAGAAGAAATCGGCATATTACGGAGGGTGTGAATGGCAAAAGTTTACCTCCCGAGGGAGATCCATTTCTCTTGCAGGATTTGCTCTCAAGGCTGAAAATACAAGAAGCTGCTGGATTTTGTTGGTCAAGAAACTTAACTCTATTAACTATTACTTGAATGGAGATCATGGGTTTTACCATACTACCCAGGCTTCCAGAAAGCATATGCAATTTGGGACCTCTGTGGGCCATCCCCTGTCTCCCCACTACCACCACCACCAAGTGAATCAGTTCATTATCATCTGCCCCCCCCCTACAGTTCTCATAAAGCTGTTATGAGTTCTCCTAGCTAGTTAGATCACATTAGGAACCCCTGAAGAATTTTCAAGTATAAAGTTTAGGTTTGCACAAACTGGATTGCATGGCCTTCTATCAGAAAGGAAAAAGAAAGCAAGTGGGGACCAGACAACTTGCATATCCAGTCTGGAAAACACCATATATATATATATATATAAAAGAACAAAAGAACATAAGAGAAGCCCTGCTGGTTCAGGCCACCAAGTCCAGCCGCCTGTCTCATGAGCCAATTTGGTCTAGTAGTTAAGGAGCCAGACTCTTATCTGAGAATACCGGGTTTCATTCTGCCCTCCTCCATGAAGCCAGCTGGGTGATCTTGGGCTAGTCACAGCAATCTTCTGAGCTCTCACAGCCCCACCCCCTCACAGGGTGTCTATTGTGGGGAGAAAAAGATAAAGTTTTGTCAGCTGCTTTGATTCCCCTTAAATGGGTGAGAACCGTGAGGTAGAAAAGCCAACTCTCCTCCTTCTCCTCTTCCTTATTTATTTATTTATTTATTATTTATATTTCTATCCTGTTCTATACCGAAAGGTCTCTGGGTATAGGGCTCCTCCTCCTCCTCCTTCATCTGGACTCAATGACTCTGTACCCACAGGGTCTCCATTTTGCCAGGATTCTGCCTCAGTTTATTGGCCCTCATCATACCCATCAGTGGATCCAGACACCAGTTCAAGACATTCCCCTGGCCCCGATGTTATGTAGAAATGGACCCATGTATTGCCAGCATATGGATGACATCTTGCCCAAAAACTCCTGATGACCACCCCAATGTCTTCCTATAGATGGTAAGCAGCCCTTGGCACCCCACAGCCCAGTTCTAGGGCACAGAGGCAGTCATCCATAGACACAGGACCAATGCAGTACAGTGGCTCCCATTTTCATCGCATAGAGGCCATCTAGGAGGATTCCATTTTCAATAGCATGGGAAAGAAAAAAAAAACACCCCACAGAAACATCTAGCAGGATCAAAGTCAAACTCTTTGCCCCTCTTTCCCTCAGGAGAAAATCCATGAAGGTGGAAGATGCTCATGGTTGTCCCCAAACCAGACCTGAAGCCCAATTGAAATGGGATGAGATCATCAGCTTCCTCTTGGAGCATCCTCCATATAACCCAAACTGCTGGTCCTTTTGTCTTCTCAAATTTCTGATGTCACTGTCAGGAGGACTGCATCCATGTACCATTTTTAAAAAATGCTCAAAAGCAGCTTAGAAGTGGTAGCATCCACTAATGCGTATTAAAAGCCAGAAAATGCACTTCTGAAGCACATTTGGCTTTTCTGCGTTCATTGGAATGTAATCTAGGGATGTGCACAAATGTTTTTTGATATTCTATTCGAATCAAATTGAACACCTGAAAATCCAATCCGGTTCGAATCTGTTAAATTCGAATTTAACAAAATTTTATTTGTTTTTACCAAATTCGGATCTATCCGCTCAAAGTTTTGATTCGAATCTGCACATACGAATGTCAACAACATTCGTTATGTGCCCGGATGCATCTTTCCAACATCAGTACACATCTGCACATGTCCATATGCATCCTGCAGTTATCCTGTGTGCAACCTGTTTTCGTCCCGTATGGATCCATACAAATGTATATCGATGTGGGAAAGATGTGGACCTTCAAGTATGCATTGTGTACGAACCTATACACATACGAATGTCCAGATAATTTAAATGAATAGATCCAAAATTTGAAATTCAATTCAAATGTTTACATTCAAATTTCAGAACATTCTATTCGGCACATTTGATCAAATTTCGAATGCCTATGAATAGTCCTGCACATTCCTAATGTAATCCAAATGATTGGGTCCCACAGATCTGGATTGCTTGGATTAGCACCAGCCCACACCTTCTCATGGCTGCTAAGCTTGTGGGAGCTTCACAGCCCCTGCCCAAGGTGGGGAATGACAGTTCCTAGCCTCATAGCCTAGGGAGGCTCTTCAGTAGTCCACCGTGGATGGCAAAGGCATGCCTTCTACATGCCTCCCATGATCTGGAAGAAGTCCATCATCCAGACCCAGGCCAGTGAGGGCAGGGACATCCATGATCCACATTAGTGTTCAGATCAGGAGGCCCAGGTTCTGGAGTAAGAGGTTTTTTATTCTGGATCACCAGTTAGAACAGAAAGGCCTGCTGTTGACCTTCGCTGTACTTCTGCACATTAGTTTACCTCAAAAGCTGCCTTTGAGTTGTTGTTGTCGTTTAAAGCATGTGGAGATTTAGCCCACATCAAGAGGTGGGAAACCACTTCTTCCCACAAAGCAAAGTGTGCTTTGCGCAATGACGAATTGTGACGGTGGCTCTAAAGAAGGCTTGAAATGTCAGGTTCATTAATAAGCATCTTCCACAGCAGCTCACCCTGGAGCCCCTCTCAGTGAGAAGCATTGCTCCCCTTATCTATGGCTCCTTCAAAGCCACAGCGGTAGGAAGATGTTGGCTTCCTCTCCAGATATGAGCTTCCCTAAGGCCAGAACATCACTAGCAACTAGAGAGTGCATGAATATTCCACAACATTCGATATTCAGACAAATCCAGATGTTTGTATACAAATCAAATATTACGACATCCATACATTGACATTCTGGACATCTGCATAGTTTGGACTTTTGTGAAATGGGGAGGTGAGAAAGTGGCTGCCCCAGTCACATCTGCAATGGATCCAGAGTGCATTGGACATGGACTGAGATTAGATTCAGAGTGGATTCAGGGCAGATTTGAGACTTTCAGAGAGGATATGTTATGGGATACCTATCGGATACCTATCAGATACATATGCATTTGTACAAATACATTCATATTGAATATAATCCTAGCACATTCAAAGGGAATTTATTCAAATGAATATGATTTTTCTTACATTTGTGTCGATTTGAGTCAAATGCAAAAAAAAAAACACAAACCCATCCATGCACATCCTAACGTGCACCAGTGCTTTGGAGCACGAGAGAAGCAGGTTCTTTCCATGCATTTTACCTGCCACAATTTAAGAGTCGCAGATTGTTCAGCGGCAGGGGGATGCTGGAGATTTTGAGGAAGGGGCAGGACCAGAGCTGCTCCAGTTCAGCAGGAAATAGTTCTCCATCGATGGCAACCATATGGTAGAGTTGATAGATTTGGCGCCTCACAGGCATTGCTTGATGGCTCCACTGATGACCTGGCAGCGTAACAGAACATGGCTTTCAGGTTCCCTGCCAAGATCCTAATTGAAGCCTGCTCACTCTGTTGTTTGCTAACACCTTCCTTCAATGGTGCACGCAGAGTCGATGCCTGTGGCAATGGTTGGAGGCCCTCCACTCCGCTTCTGATCCCTGCTGGAGGGCAGTGCCCCTGAACTGGGGTAGTGCAGTCTTTCTGCAAATGCTCAGCCTAGGGCTGGCTCTGTTCATCCACAACCTTTGAAGATTTGGAGTAAAATCTGTTAGGCGTTTACAGAGAAGCGGGAGGTCTGTGCTCTGAGCAACCCAGGCCAGGAAGAAGATGTAAGGATTCACTGAGGCTCTGGAAGGAATCTGAGCGGACAAAGAGTGTTTGGAAACGTGTTCTGCACTTTGGGGGTGGATGAGGGTAGATGGGAAGGAGAATCTGAAACTGGAAATGCTTTGACTGATTGCTTCAAACCAGCTCCTTTATGTTCTCTCTGTTGGGCATCCCTTGCTCACAGGAAGGATCACATTTCGGTCCCTTTATTTTGCTTTGGGAAGTAGCCATCTAGGCAGGCTATTCCAGGCAGAGCTACTACTGCTACTCCTCCTAGAGATGAGCTTCATGACAAATTTGAAAAGGGCTGTAATGTCCTAGTCTGGGAGAACTACAACGGAAGGGCACCAGATGGATCCAGGACAAGGTGAAAGGTGAACCTCCATTTAACCCTTAGGACATGATTTTCCAAGTCAGTTTATCTGTCTCTTTAAAAATTCATTGACTTCTGGGGTGACCAAATATATGGAAAAGCTGGCACCCACTTTTCACCATGGCCACTACTGGCCAACAAATGAAAGCCTTGGGTGAGTATCATGAAGGGCCCTTCCAGGTAGGGCACTGGGGTGGATTTTGGAGGCATCACCGAAGAGGCCTGACTTTCAGAAGTGACCCCAAATTGCTCCTACAGAGGTGAAAACTGATGCAGTTAGAAGGGTAGAATAAGGAAATCTGAATGCGCTCCTTATGAGGAGACACATTCAAAACTCTATTTGATTTATAACAATAATGAGGAGGAGGAGGAGGAAGAAGATGATGATGAAGAAGAAAAGTTGGCTTTTCTACCCTGCTTTTCTCACCCATTCAAGGGGACTCAAAGCGGCTGACAAACCTGCTATTCTTCCCTCCAAAACAGAACACCCTGTGAGGTGGGTAAGGCTGTGAGAGTTCAGAAGGAAGCTGTGACTAGCCCAAGGTCACCCAGCTGGCTTCATGGTGGAGGGCAGAATGAAATCTGGTAATCCCAGATAAGAGTCTAACTCCCTAACCATTAGACCACACTGGCTAAGAAGGTGATAGGAAGAATCCCCACCATGACCGAACCATTTCCCAGGCAGGAAGAGCCCATAAGAGCATACTTGGTCAGGCCGCAGCCCATTTAGTCCATCATTCTGTCCTACACAGTGGCCCTCCAATTGCTTCTAGGCATTCCCAAGCAGGAGATTAAGGCAAAATCTTCACTTGGACCCAGTTCCTTGAAAATGGTCTTCAGAGCCATCTTGCCTGCCTATGTCTGTTCAGCCCACCCAGGGGATGGGTCGGATTAGGAATATGAGAAATGTCCCCTTGGATCGTACCCATGGCCCATCTCGTCCAGCATGCTGCTCTCACAGTGGCCAACCAGTCGCACTGGGAAGCCCCCTCTGGCACAACATGAGCGCACGTTTGCAGTCTCTCTCCCAGTAGTTCAAAGGTCCTAGAGCATGGATTGGAGGCCAAATTGTTTCTGTCCAGACATAACAATCCCTGCCCTCGAGCTTACTGACTAGAAGATACAAAAAGAAAAGAAGTCAGGAGAAAGTCAGGCATTAATTTAATTTCTAGTAGGGAGAGAATAACCAGGTTTCTTTCTTTGCCTGATCAATGAGGCAAGAGGGCAGAAGGAGCAAGGAAAAACTTTTATTATATGAGCCACCTCATAGCACTTATTTTGCAACGTGAAGTCTTGTGCAATCTGAGCACAGAGACTCCTGGGAAACCTACATGTTTGAGACCACACGTTTAGATTTCACAAAGACTACGCAAACCGCTCACAGCAGAGGAGAAAGAAAAGAACACTGTATACTAGGGACATGCATGATTATTAATAACATTCATAATGAATTTGGGCATTTATACGCAAATCGAATGATACAATATTTGTATAAAATTCATACGAATACGAATGTTTCCGGACATTTATATGAATAGTTCAGACATTCATTAGATTGGGGGTGTGGAAAAACAGAACATCAGTCACTTCTGCCATGGATCCAGATGGCATTCGACATGGATCGACAGCAGATTAAAAGTGGATTCAGGTCAGATTTGACATTTCCGAGTGTGGATATGTATTTGCTCGTATCAGATATGTATTCATTCGTATCGGATACATATCTGATAGATTCAGATATGTACAAATAGATTTATATCAAATAGAATTTTGCCACATTCAGATGTGATCTCTTCGTACGAATATGGATTTTCAAACATTTTATTCACTACGAAGCAAATGTCAAAAGTGCATTCGTGCACACTAGGGATGTGTGTACAAATCTTTGAAACATTCAGAATTCGAATTCGATTGAATTCAGACGAAAACGGGATGCCTACGGGATAAAAACGGGATGCGTATGGATGTGTACAGACACATTTGAATGTTGTCGACTTTCGTACCTTCAAATACGAATTGAAAATTTGCATGAATAGATTTGAATGTATCAGATTCAAATCGAGTGTGAATACATTTGAATTTTAAAGATTCAAATCGATTCAAATCTTCAGATATTTGACTCAAGTTGAACTGAATCCTGAAAACTGCATTTGTGCCCATCCCAAGTCTACACCCCTACTGTATGTAAATGGCATGAACCCTGGTGAGACGGAATGTGGCTTTCCGGCTTCAACCTGGTTAAAAGCATAAATGGCGCCCTGGTCAATGCTCAAGACTGGAGTGATTGGAATTTATTGCTCTTCTCAGCAATTCTCACCTTGGAACTGACAGAGAATAAAACAAGATAACATTTCTATTCCCTCTCCCTATCAAAAGATTTTTTGCTTGCTTGCTCGCTTTTCTTTTCCATTTTCAAAAAGCTTTGGGCTGATAGGACCCAGCGTAATTTCTGCAGCAGCGATGCAATTTGAGAATAAGAAGTTTGCCTGATGATGTTAGGGTAAAGATTTCTTTGACTGTCAAAGAAATAATAAACAGGTTTCTCCCTTCCCCGTCTCTCTTGCAGGAAACCAAGATGGAGCATTGGCTTGCACACTTTGAGGGCTGAAAGGATGATGGTTTTTCTTGTTCTCATTAACCACCCCATATTGCTCCAGTTGGCTTAGACCCACGAGGGAGGACTTCATTGAAAGATTTGTCCCTTGAGACGAACATTTCCCTGTTTTGGATAGCCTAGCATTGTCTGCCTCTTCAGAAGAAGTGGGAGGGAGTTTCATTCCTTCATTTCTGAAGCTGTCACAACTTCTTAAAGTTAAATGTCTTCACAACTATTTGCTACAGTGTGTATTTTTCTCTCCTGCTTAAAGATTCATTGAAATGGGTGCCTGAGGAGAACACAACAGAACCAGCCAGGCAGGGTATGGTCCTTCCCTACGCCTTCTTCTTTCTCGCATCTGGTCAAACATCACCCAGAGGTGTGGGAACATGTCCGATGACCACAAACTTTCGCTTTACACCACCGCCACCCGAATCCCTCTATGAGAGCCCCTCGGTTCCTTGCAACGTAGGGCAAAGTGGGTATAAATCCTAGAGAATTGAATAAGGCGAGCAAATGTTTTAATGCAGAGTGGGGAGTATAAATTCTCTGGGACTTTACAAAAGCAGCAGAAATACAGCTTTGCCTTTCACCGGAGGTAAAGCATGCACAACGCCGCAAATGATTCATGGAACCACAGTGGCATTAAATCATACAGAGTGGAATAAAAATGGGCACCAAGCAGTTTGGGACTAGAAAGTCTGACTCTGGAGACTGTTGAGTTGGCCTGGTCCCTGCAGACCACTTTTGAGTGAAACCAGAGGCCTATTCACACATAGGCTGGTAGTGAAGAAGTAGTGAACATCTGGTGAGGAGCATACACACATCGAGTGGTCTGCTACAACCTCCAAGTGTGCCCTGCCTCCCCAGATGTTCCCTAATTGTTGATTAGGTGCAGAGCATAAGATCATGCTCCACACCTTTACCAACGTTTACCTAAAGCTTACTAGAAGCACCTGGTGGTGCAACCATTTATTTCATTTCCAGTTTGCTGCATGTGGTGGGCAGGCAGCATTTCGTACTCACAAGCGCAGTGGCATTGCTGGTCATGGTCCATCGCTCAGCTATGCCATGATTGGATCCCCGATCCCCAGGTGTGGCAATTGATCGTAGGATCATGAGAGGGGCGTTCGATCACAGGTTAGCCTGTGATCGAACATGCCCCTCTTGCAACAAGGAGGTAGAACTTCTGGTTTTGAATGCATCCACGCAGACTGGTAAACGGGAGGGCCATTCACACTTCTGGCCAGTAATGGATACTTTGGGGAAGGATTCTTTGTGCCGAGTGCAAATGGTTCTCCTTCACCAGAACTGTGCCAGCACTAGTTCATGGTAGCCTAACCAGGTAAGTGCAGAAAGGCCTCTGTTTTCTCCTTTTCAGCAGGAACAGAGGCCCTTTCTGCACTCCCTTTAGTTCCAGATTAAGGACCTTTTAAATCTAGATCATGGGCCTCCCCATTCCCCTTTAGTCCTGCTTCATCTGCACAAGAGGAAGCTAGATCTGGATTAAGAGGCTCTGAATCTGGATCTCTTGCGAAGCCATTTAATCAGATTCACCACAGGGCCAAGGGCTGTGTTCCAGACCATGGGATCATCCAGAACTACAGGAGGGCTGCTTCTCAGTGGCATGACGTAATGCATCACCGAAAAACACACCCCAAGCCCAGGAGCCTGTTCAGCACAGCCAGTGCAGATAGTGCTGATCCAGCCCACACCTCCACACAATCCGGATCAGTGGATCCGGTTATTCCAGATCCACTGATCTGGATCAAACCAATGGAAGTACAGGATAGGCAAGAGTGTCCATTGCTTCACACATGCCAACAGGATATGCTGACTTTTCCCCAGTCCATGGGTCAGAAAATGCACTGGGAAAAAATTTTCTTCCTGGACTCGTGATAACAATTGTTTTGATAGATGGTCAGAATAGGGGTGTGCACGAATATTCGTAGGCATTCAAAATCCAATTGAATGTGCTGCATTTCAACATTTGAACTCGAATAGAATGTCCCAAAATTCAAATGTAAACATTTCAATTGAATTTCAAATTTTGGATCTATTTGTTTGAATTATGCAGACATTTGTATGTGTACTGGTTCGTACACGATGCGTACTTGAAGATCCGCATCTTTCTCACATCTGTACACATTTGTATGGATCCATATGGGATGAAAACAGGTTGCATATGGGATAACTACGGGATATATACGGACATGTATGGATGTGTACGGATTTGGGGAAAATGCATACATGCAGATACGAATGTTGTTGACATTCGTATGTGCAGATTCAAATAAAAAATCCAAATGAACAGATTTGGATTTGGTAAATACAAATTGAATCTTGTTAAATTTGAATTTAAAAGATTTGAATCAAATTGGATTTTTGAGTATTTGATTTGAACAGAATGTAAAAAAAATGTGCACATCTCTAGATCTGAATATAGATTATAAAAGATAAAATACTGGTCCACATGTAAAATATAAAACTGTATATAACCACCCTTGCTAACAGAAAGCATAAAAATTCTGCCAACCTCAGCTGTTTACATCGTGTTAAGAAACACTTGTTGATGATTCTTCTCTCTGTGGAATTTCTGACTTCTTGAGATGGAATTCATGCCCACAGAGTGTTCAAACAGAAGTAGAGTTATGGTATCAGGTTGAGGGAGAAGTTAACCCTGTCCTCCCAAGTCCTAAGTGAAGGTTCAACCATAGCTTCATGGAAATCAGAGAGGAGACTCCAACTGGGAAGAACTCCAACAAGTTTTTCAATGACTTTTTCCATCAAGGCAACATCAGGTACAGGAAACTCAGGACCTACTTGGTTAGAAGTAAGTTCATTACCATCTTGGGCCTAAACAATATAATGACTTCCCTGTGGTGAATAACAGGTGTGGGACCAGGGGCCAGAACTTTGCCTGAAGCAGAACGCAAGTCAAGGAACAGCAGAGCTGAAGAAGAAGAGATTGCTATCCAGTGATCCTTTAGTTAACTACAGGACACGGCACTTATTCACACAAGGCCCTGTGGGATAGAAGCAGTTCTGCACATGCCAGATTGTCCAATCCTATATGGAGTATAAAAGAATTCCTCTATTTTCCCCTTCATTTCCCATAAACATAAGGTTAGATATTATGGAGAAAGTAGGGCTGAATTTGCACTTAGACCTCTGTTATGCAATTGGACTCTATCAGCACACATGATAGAGAGCTCAGAAAAGAGGAGACGTGGAGGGCTTAGGAATTTCTTTCTTCTTAGTGCTGTGTTGTTTTTTAGTATGCACCACACAAACACAGCAAACCACAAAGAAGAGAAAATGGGTTCCATAAGGTGCAGACTGAGCAGCAAAGTCTGGGTGAGTCACTCAGGGAAATCCAGCCACTTTCTGTTGGGACAAAGAAAAGAACCAACGGGATGGGGGAAAGAAAGCAGAAGGGCTGGCTGACTCATCATTGAACAGAACATTCCAAGGTGAACAATTGACTTCCTCAAAGTCTCCAACACAATACCTGATAGGTGATGGTGCTCACAGGGACTAGGCAGGGCAGCTGAAAGGAGCTAGACCCAGACTGGTCTTGTGGTTAGAGTACTGGACTCACATCTGATAGTCATGGGGTTTGATTCCACAGTCCTCCAGGAGAGGTGGTTGAAGTGCTTGACAGGTGTCTGGAGGCAGCAATGGACTGGATGAGAGCCAATAAATTGAAGCTGAATCCAGACAAGACAGAGGTGTTGTGTGTCACCGGGTCTCAGGTCCATGTAGTTGGGAGATACCTTGTCCTCGATGGGGTTGCTATGCCCTGGAAGGGACAGGTGTGTAATTTAGGGGTCCTCGATGGGGTTGCTATGCCCTGGAAGGGACAGGTGTGTAATTTGGGGGTCCTCAATGGGGTTGCTATGCCCTGGAAGGGACAGGTGTGTAATTTAGGGGTTCTCCTGGACTCCGTGCTAACACTTGAAGCTCAGGTGGATGCCGGGGCCAGGAGCGCCTACTCCCATCTACAGCTGGTGTGTCAACTGAAGCCTTTTCTGGATAGAGACAATCTGGCCACAGTTATCCATGCTCTGGTAACCTCTGAATTGGACTGCTTTAATGCACTCTACATGGGGCTGCCCTTGAAGACGGTCCAGAAGTTGCAGCTAGTGCAAACTGCAGCTGCCAGTGTGCTGACCAGAACAGCTAGCTGGACACACATCACACTGGGTTTAAAAGAATTGCATTGGCTGCCAATTCACTACCAGGCCCAATTCAAGGTGTTAACTCTGACTTATAAAGCCCTAAATGACTTGGGCCCCAAATATCTAAAGGAACGCCTTCTCCCATACCGACCTGCCTGTGCCTTAAGATCCAACGATGAGGCCCTCCTGGTCATCCCACCATCTTCAGTAGGGAGGCTGGTGGGCACCTGGGAGAGAGCCTTTTCAGTGGTGGCCCCCAGATTGTGGAATGGTCTCCCCCTTGAGGTGCACCATGCCCCTTCCTTGTATTTATTTAGGAAGGGAGTAAAGACATACCTCTTTCCCTTGGCCTTTGGCTGAGGCTGATTTATTCTCCCTCCCAGTTATAGTTACAGTCACTATTAATGCACTAGGGATTGCACGGTTTTAAATGTGTTGAATTTTTAAGGTGTTTTTAAATGTGCATCTTGTTTAAATCTGTATCTTGGTTTAATTTGTATCCTGTTTTTAATCTGTTGTTTAATCCGTTGTTACCTGCCCAGAGACCTTCGGGTATGGGGCGGGGTAGAAATATAAATAAATAAATAAATAAATAAATAAATAAATAAATAAATAAATAAATAAATAAATAAATAAAGCCAGCTGGGTGATCTTGGGCTAGTCACAGCTCTCTTCTGAGCTCCCACAGCCCCAACTACCTCAAGGGTTCCTGTCTCTTGTGGGGAGAGGAAGAGAAAGCTGTGTCAGCTGCTTTGAGTCCCCCTAAATGTGTGAGAAAAGTGGGGTACAAAAGCCAACTCTTCACCCTTAAAAAAAGTTTTTATTGATCATGGTGGATCATATACCAGCTCTGGCTTGTTCATCAGGACTCAAGTGAGGGGTGTTGCAGAAGAAATTTAAACTTGCACACGTCAAAGGCTTACAGTGAATCGCTGACTGATCACAACTCACTATGCTAGTTTCTGTTGTTATACTAAAGAAAGCCAGTGTTGCTGTTTGGGACATAAAAAAATGACTTTTTCTAAGGGCAAAAAGAGTTCACAGAAAAGTGCAAAAATGAATGCGAAAATCCAGTTTTTCAATGAAATGAATTTTCGGAATTTCAATTCAATAGCAAAACAAATGTGGGATTTTTTCCCCCATCCACATCCTTAATTAGGGGCCTTAACACATTTACTGGCAAGGACATCACCAAGAAAAGAAAGACCCACTGTTATTTGAGGGATTGTTCCTACTCCAGTTGGTCTACAGTACAGATTTTCTTTGGAGTTTAATTCTACAGTCAGGTCTATTGGGAAAACTATCAGGGCCTAAACAGCAGACAGCACTATTGCAAAATCATCAAAATCAAGATCCCATTACCGTAAATTGCTGGCTGGGGTGCAAAAATACCTCAGTGAAATCTATGGCACATTCATACGGAAGATTTTTGCTATTTTCTGATGAATTCTTGCAAGTTAGCTCTGCCCTGTTTTGCAGATTGGGCCAACTCCTTCATTAGCTTGATTGACAGTTAACATACTCTAAAAATGGTAAATGGTTAGCCTTCTCTAAACAGACATCAAAAATGATTAAAAACCCTGCAGAACTGTACTTTGAAGCCTACTCCCAACAATAATTTATTTTTCTTCTAAGATCCCCAGCCAGTGAGCAATTTGGCTTTTCTTCCTGGCACATTTATGTTTTTCCTAGAAAATAAAATGCACTCACTTGAAAACAAAGGGGGGACATTAGTAAGGAACTATCTACTGCAAAAGCGCACAAAGGATAAGAAATAATGTAAGAAAAATCCCTCAAGTCTGATATTTGGATTGATCATCAATAACTTGTAATTTGGGGGTGTGCATCTACCCCCAGAAGAAGAAATAATGCACTAATACCTGTATTAAAATACAGAAAAAGCAATACATGTTCCCAAGTTTGGATACTCTGTGCAGCTACAGAGAAGCAAGCTGAAATAAGAGGGCTCATTTCCAGGGAAGTGCACGAATATTCATATGAATTTGTACAAATTCAGACATTCAAATTCAAATCAAAAGTTGGCACATTCAAAGATTGACATAATGGGTGTTTTTCCACTGTCAGAAAGTACCCATTTTTGCACCCATTAAGGACCCACTTGGGTGTGAGATGGATGATCCCATTTCCACCACGGCACCCATTTGGGACCTGATTGTTTCGACTGCTGCTGGGGAAATCCAGATCAAATGGGTACTTTCTGGCCTTTAATCTGGATTTTCTGTAGACCCCATTAATTAAGAGGAGTCCTTCCTCTTCTGGTAGGAAACTCCATAGAAGACCCTCTGGGTGAAAGAAATACTTCCCTTTGTCATTTCTAACTTTCCTGCCCATCGGTTTCATAGGCTGCCTCCTGGTTCTAGTGTTGTATGACAGAGAAAACAGTTTTTCTCTATTTAGTTTTTCAACGCCTAGCATGATTTTATATACTTCTGCCAGGTCAGCTCTTCAACACCATCTTTCAAGGCTGAAGAGATCTAGATGTTGCAATATGGTTTCACAGGGAATAGAGTGGAGCAGATGGGGCAAAGAAAGGTCTCAAGCCAAGCCAGGAAGTTGGTCCATGGCATATATGGAACTGAACTGAAGTAGCTAGGTGAGGCATAGGAAAAGGCTTCTATCAGCCCAGAGAAAGCACAGGATTTTGGGCAAGGAACTACACAAAGGCCCTTTCTCCACCATGTTCAGTTTACATTCTGGTTTTATTGCTGTGACGCATGGCCACCCTGAATCCTTTGGGTATATGGCAGAATAAAAATGCAAATAAATAAATAAATAAATTCCAGAACCTGGTCTTGAGATTTTGCATCCAGAGTTAGGAGATACAACATAGACTGAGAATGATTAACCAGCTACAGCTGTGAGCCCCAGAGGAGGTGAGGCAAGGCTGAGTGAAATATTGATTAACCGCTGTTTCCATCCGAAGATTCTGAGCAAAGCATTTACGCTGCTGCTGTTAGTGAGAACTGCATCAGTCAAGAAGAAGAAGAAGAAGAAGAAGAAGAAGAAAGGAGGAGGAGGAGGAGGAGAAAGAAGAAGAAGAGATGGCTTTTCTCACCTATTTAAGGGGACTCAAAGCAGCTGACAAAGCTTCTGTTCTTCTCCCCACAACAGAACACCCTGTGAGGTAGGTGGGGCTGTGAGAGCTCAGAAGAGAGCTGTCACTAGCCCAAGGTTACCCAACAGGTTTTATGGGGGAGGGCAGAATCAAACCCGATTTTCCCAGAAAAGAGTCTAGCTCCCTAGCCACTGGACCAGTGATGGTGAACCTTTTGAGCTCGGTGTGTCAAAATTCGCAAGAAAACCTAGCTTAACTCGGGTGCTGTGTCACTTTTAGAAATATCCATAATTTTGTGATATTTGTGGCTCTAGTCAAAAAGTTATATTTTTGATATATGTATTTTATTAAAAGCAAAAACAAATAATTCTTTACATTTACTAAATCTTCAATTGAAAGTTGGTATTTCGTACACTTCAAGAATAAGCAAGCACTACACGCCCAGGTGCCAGGGTGACCATGTGTGTCACCCAAAAGGGCTTGGCGTGTCACCTGTGACATGCGTGTCATAGGTTGGCCATCACCTCACTAGACCAAGCCGGCTCACGAGGTAGGCACATAAGAGGAGGCCTGCTAAATTGTGTCACAGCCCTTGTAGTCCAGCATCCTGTCTCACCTAATGACCCAACAATTGTTTCTGGGCATTCCTGAGCAGAAGATGAAGGCAAAACCTTCAACTGCTCTTGGCTAGGGATGTGCACAAATATTCGTAACATTTGATGTTCCTATGAATTTGTATAAATTCAGACATCCATATATGAATCAAATGTTATGATATTTGTGTACTGACATTGGTAAGAATACAAACATTTTGGAACATTCATACAAGTGCTTCTGCACATTTGCGAAATGGGTGTGTGTGAAAGGAGCTGCGCCAGTCACATCTGCAACGGATCCAGTTTGCATTCAACATGGTTTGAGAGCAGATTTGGTGGATTCAGGGTGGATTTAACACTTTCAGAGCGGGTATGTGTGAGGATACGTATCAGATACGTATGCGTTGGTATTGGCTATTTGTACAAATTCATATGAATGCATTTGTATCGAATAGAATCCTACCACATTCAAAGGGGATCTATTCAGATGAATATGAATTTTCTTACATTCAATTCAATACGGATCAAATGCAAAAAAACAAAAAACAAACCATTTGTGCATCTCCCTACTCTTGACTCCTTGGAAATAGCCTTTAGAGGCATCTTACCTGCCTCTCCAACCTGGCGGTGGTATCCATTGATACACCTGTCCTCCATGAGTATATCTAATTCTTTCTTAGTTATCACACACACACAATTTTGGCCTTAAGACAACACCATAAGCAAATAGGCCATAGGCTATTCAGAGTGGATACATGTTCTAATGATGTCACGTGGCCAATCCAACAGGTTGTATGACATTCTAAGGTCTACCACATGAATTCTCACATGCATACCGAGTGCATGAAAGGGTTGCAGCATGAAGCTGGCGAGCACTTTTTAATATTTCTTTTCATCACCCCTGCTTAGCAAATGCACTCCTTAGCTGCCTCCACATCCGTGGCCCTTTGTCTGAATGCAACGTGATCTAGCGCCCCGTGACAAATGTTTCTGATACGCTCAGAGACCTGGGGCTGGCTAGATGTGTTTGCCTGAAAAAGGAGTAATGACAGACTCAGTTTGCAAATAACTGGTGCAAGATTCTTTCTCCAGGATTTCTCCCAGGGCATTCCAAGACACGCTTCTGGTGGGAGAAGTGTCTGACACTGTTTCCTCTTTACACTTCCCGGAAGGCATTGACAGTAGCATAGCTCAACATGACGGTGTAGCAGTGCGCTGTTCCCAGGCTCCCTCAGCGATGTTCTGCTGAAGGAAAGCAGCAAAGATGACCTCCTAGCGCTGCATGCGCTGCAGAGCTTTCTTTTAAAAAATCTAACACGGGGGGGAAGGATTGTAAAAATCTTGCTCACCTCGTAAAAGTTAAAAGAAGGTATGAGGCCACTCTGCCTTCAAAATATTTCTGGGAAATTTCTTCCCCACCCACATTTATTTCATAGGGGTTTTGTTTCACCTCCACACCCACAACAAATAGTTGAAAAATTGGCCAAATGTTCAGTTCATCGCTAGGAAAAAAAGACAACAACTTTTTTTTCTTTAGGAGGAAAATAATAAAGCTAAAACTGCAATTTGGGGGAAAGAAGGAGGTCTGAAGATTTAGCAAACAGCATCTGAAAAAAAAAAAGAAGTATTCATAATCCTTTTCATCCAAAAGTTAGCTCCTAGGGATCCCACCAATATTCATAACATTTGTTATTCATATAAATTTGGACAAATTCATACACAAATTTAATACTACGGAGTTTATATATTAACATTAATATGAAGATGAATGTTTTGGAACATTTGTATGAATAGTTTGTACAATCATTAAACTGGGGATACATATCAGATATGTATTGATATGTATATGTTCATAGAGCATACATATTAGATATATATCTGAAACATACGCATTGGTATAGGATACGTATCCAGGATCCGTATGAATTTGTATCTGATATTTGTACGGATTCTTATGAATACATTTATATCGAACAGAATCCCCCCACATTCGAAGGGGGATCTATTTTAACGAATATGGATTTTCTAACATTTGGTTTGTTACGAATCCAATGCCAAAAAACCCATCCCTATTAGCTACCTTTTTCCTTGCAAAATAATTTGTTGCCAGAAACATACAATCTTTCTTTCTGTGTGTATGAATGATGCTGAGAAGAGCAAAAACACTGCTAAAAATCAACAACAGAATCACAAACTATTTCCTGGCTTGGAGAAGAATTCCAGCCTAAGCAGCATCAAATAAAGATGTGCGTGATTTCCCCACCCGCCATAATTCCTGTGAAACCTCGTGGTTTTCATATTCATTCAAATAGATCTCCTTCAAATACGGTAGTATTCTATTTGTTACAATTGCATTCTATTTGTACTCATATCCAATATGAACACATACGTATCTGTTATGTATCCTGTACGTATCCGGTAACATATCCGCTCTGAAAGTCAAATCCACTCTGAATCCACTTTGAATCCACTCTCAATCCATGTTAAATGCACTATGGGTTCATTGCAGATGTGACGGGCGCAGCCGCTTTCCCACCTCCCCAGTTCATGAAAGTTCCGAAGCTTCATACGAACGTTCCAAAATATTCATACGAATACAAATCTCCATGTACGAATGTCGTAACATTCAATTCGTATATGAGTGTCCAAATTCATTCAAATTTGTATGAATATCGAATGTTATTACTATCTGTGCACATCTTTACTTGTGGGATTTCACAGGAATGATGGGAAATCTCACGTCATTTTGCATGATTTCCTGGCTGTCCCAGGCCTTGGAGGAGTTTCAGATAGGCCTAATGCACCTTGAGGGGAGGAGGGAGGCTGATCCAGTCACCACGGAAAACTGAAACCATGGTTACCAGATCACCAGATATGAGGGTCCAACTTATAGCCAATATTCAGTTTGGATGCGAATGTTTGAAGCTCCCCAATGAGTGTTTTTCCACTGTGCTCCTTTAATCCGGATCTAAGAAGATCCAGATCTAAGGAATGGGTACATTCCTTAATCCTGATCTAGTAGATGTGTTTCCATGGGTGGTCTAGCACCCAGTAGCAATGGGTGCTAGCCTCCCTGCCGTGGAAACATCAGAGCACCCATTTGGAAATCCGGATCTACCCATGAGAGGTCTGCTTGTCACCCCAGGTGTTTGGGGGAATGGGGTGCAATCTCCGAAGTGGCTTGGAAGTCATTTCAAAGTCATTTCAAAGTCACTTCAAATTCTGGGCAAAACAGCTCCATTGAAGTCTGTGCTGATCTTCGGAGTGAACTTCGAAGTGACTTTGAAGTGACTTCGGAGTCACTTTGAAGTTCACTCTGAAGATCAGCACAGACTTCAAAGATGCTCCAGAGCTATTTTGCACAAAGTTCGAAGTGACTTTGAAATGACTTTGAAATGACTTCAAAGCTTAGGTTTTGGGGCTCTCCCCCCCCATGGGTGCCCCCTCCCCCTAGCCTCCTATAGACCCCATTGCCACACAATTGTGAAAACAGGATCCCTTTAATCCAGATTTTCTGCCTGAAGACCGCATTGTAGACTCCACTAATGGGGTCTACAGAAAATCCGGATTAAAGGCCAGACAGTACCCATTTGATCCGGATTTCCCCAGCGGCAGTCAAAACAATCGGGTCCCAGATGGGTGCCGTGGTGGAAATGGGATCATCCGTCTCACACCCGAATGGGTCCTTAATGGATGCAAAAATGGCTACTTTCTGAAAGTGGAAAAACACCCAATTTGTATCTATTGCAAAGCTGACAAGCATTTTCCACCCATCCCTATCCTCAGTCTTTGGTATGGTTGTGACTGAAGGGCCTATGAATCTGTCCATACTGGGCAGACAGATCTTTACTGATCTGTACCTCTGTAGGTCACTGAGAGTTTTTGTTTTTGTTTTGTTTTTGTTTATTCTCCTCCAGAGTGATAGCACATCATCGTGTCTCATTGCTCCCAGGAGGCATTGCCAAATAATTTTCAACACAGGCTACCGGCAGGAAACTCCAATTGATGGATCCTTCTCTCGGTGGCTGGCAGGATAAGTTAAAGTAAAAAGAAAGGGATTCGGCAGCCCTTGGACCAAGTTGTTATGGAGTCTGACAGCACTGCGTCTACCAGGACGAATTGATATCTGGTCCACACATTGGTCCTGGCAGCACAGATCACATGAGCCCTTTTCGGGAGCCAAGTTAGATGAAATTGTTTCCTCATCCTCAGTCTTGGGCCCAAAGACGTCACTCAGTTAGATCCTGACATGAATCAGAAACTGTTCCGCGCTCACTGCATGGAATATTCAGATAAGGGACGCTGGAGAAAACCATCAAAGCCCCCGGATTTCTGAGTTAACTGGAAGCAGTTTTTGTTAGCTGAAAGGAACCCAGGCCAGATGGGCGTCCTCCAAAGGACCAGATGGCAGCCTCAGCCAGATGGTGCTTCTGCAGGAACAGGGAGAAGTTGGTTGAGCTGTGGGGTTAATCTCTTCCTTCTGTCATCTCCTCAGCAAAGGAAGAAGATGGCAGCGGAGAGAATACAATAGAGAGGATTTTGGATTGTTTGTTTACTCGGTCAATTTCCCATGGCTTGTCAATGTTCCATTTTGAGACTACAGCTCCCAAAAGCGATCGGTGGGCCACTGTGTGAGGCAGTGGGTGAAACAGGTTGTGGCCCAGTCCAGAAGGGCTCCTCTTATGTTCTTATGCCCCAAAGAGTCAGGGGAGTTCTATTAAGAGGTGGGTGGAAAATATATGAATTGTGAAGGTTCAAAATGTCACATTTGAATTGAATATTGGCTGCGCTGGCTGAACTTTGCATGTAAAATAAAAGCTTTTGTGCCTTTGCCCAAAGCTTCAAAGTGGATGTAAAGTGGTTTTGGAGGTCCATCAGGCGGCAGTGGGTATGTGAAGTGAATTCAAAGCCTTGCACACTCGAAGTGGCTCCATTCTTGTGAATGGGAAGTCCTGTCCCATTCATTTCAATGTGAAGTGAACAGGAAAAGAAGAATTCTTGCACATTCTTGGTTTTATTCTAAAAAGAGGAATCTTCCAAGCATTGGCAACCCAAGGATGCAAAGAAGGCTGTGTGTTTCTGTTCTGATCTCTCTGGGGGATCAGTGGGGTAGATCAGAAGAAAAGAAGGTGCAAGAAGAGAATTGCTCAAAACTTAGGCTGCAACCAGATCTTGGTTACTTATTCTGTGTATTTGGATATTCCAGAATATCCAAATATAGCGGGATAAGTGATGTCTGGAATGGATGCAGCCATAGCCTATTTTTGATTACCTCTGTTAATCTGGATTTAGAAGATCTGGATCTTTGGAATCCGGTCCTCGCTGAATCTGGTCCTTGGAGATCTGGATCTTGGCGTGCACCCTGTGTGTCCACATGGGATGTCGAGCACTCAATGACAATGGGTGCTAAACAAGGCCATTGTGTGGCTGCCGTAGCATCCATCCCAAGGCTCCATTTGACCTGAAGTGGAAGGGCTGGTGGTGGCGTACTTCTGTCTACAACTACAAAAATTGGGGAGAGGAACTGATGACACTGACAGCTGCTTTGGGCCCCAGTGAATGGCTCAGGCAATCGAGGTAGAAAATGCACCATTTCTTGTCCTTGTCTTCCTCTTCCCCCTCTGAATATTGCTCTCCTTCCCTCCCTGTTGGTGAACTGAATGGATGTTGACCCAGAGGGCTGACCATGCAGTAACTATGCAGGTGGGGACAGCTACGAAGACTGCTTCTAAGCAACCACACAGCTAGTGCTTGACTTTGTAGGCAGCTATGAAGAACATGCAGGCGTACACAGCTGTGAGTGGTGGGGTGGATCTGGAGCTGCCCCTCCAAATAGCAGCCATTAAGCCCACCCCCTGGACCCCATTGCCCCAGTCACTGTGCGTCCTCTGATCCGGTCTTCACGGCAGAAGCCATCATGATATAACATAATATTTTAACTTTGTTATTTTAGTTATTTTAATTTTACTGCTTATTTGTAGTTTTTGCTCTGTTGTCTTTTTAAATTTTTGCAGCTTGTACAGCACTATGTACATCTATAGTGCCTGATAAACATAAACATAATAATGAAGAAGAAGAAGACTGGATTGAATACATCATTAAAAGGGTCTACCATTAATCCAGATTTAAGGGCCCAAATACCCCATTAAATCTGGATTTCATTGGTGCTAGGGCAGACAAATGGGGTCTTTTGTGAAGATAGTGCATGACCGGCCGGTACCAGCCGAGTACCAGTTGGGTTCCTAATGGATCCTAAATGGGGTCTCATTGCTAGTACAAGCACAGCCTTAGGCTGCATCTGCTCCAGAGTGGGATGCAGCTGGGTGACCCAAAAGGTGCATGAGCTGCTCCTTGGCAAGAGATGAAAAAACAGATGCCTCTCCACCCCAAAGTCTTGAAGCTGCGGAACAAAAGTTCCATAGCTATGAGGCTTCTGGCTGGGCTGCTTTCACATCAGTCAACAAATGACCCAGGAAAGTGCCTATTTTTGTTCTGATGTGAAAATGGCCAGAACAGAAACTTGGCCAAGAATGCACTTTCTCTCTTCTCTGTTACTCTACGTGGATGAGGAGAAGCCACCTGGAGCCCAATGCCTGCCCCCAAGAGGTGAGACATGAGGTTTGGGTAAGGCAATTCCGAAGGCAGGTGAAGCAGCCCAGGAGCCAGCTGGGTCAGGTGCATGCAAATGTACTAGCCCAGGGGCATCCAGATGTTTTGGGGCCCAGCTCCTCGTCCCTTGCATTTGGTCCCTTAGTGAGACATGCAGATCCATAATAAACCAATATTCAGATCTTCAAAACCTGGAAACAAGCTTTCATTGGGACGCAGAACTGCTTTCATGGGGTGTTTTTCCACCATCATTAGAAGTACCCATTACTGCCATTACATACCCATTAATGTGTACTTAATGGGTACTTCTAGTGACAGTGGAAAAACACCCATGATTTGCTTTCATCAAGGACTGAGGAGGAAGGATGTGCACAAATGTTTTTTTCATGTTTGATTCATGTCCTCGAATGCAAAAGTGAATTTTGTTCATTTGAATAGATCCCTTTGAATGTGATAGGATTCTGATTTAACATAAATGTTTGATATGAATCCGACTCAAATTCCCACTACAAATCGCCTATGAATCCCCTACATATCTACTTCATATCTGCTCTGAAGGTGTCAAATCTGGTCTCAATCCACTTTTAATCCACTCTGAATCTGCTTTGAATCCAACCTGGATCCATTGCACATGCAACTGTGCACAAGTGTAGCAGAGCTTCATACGAATGTATGTAAGCATTCAATTCAAATCCGAATGTCAATCTTCAAATGTGCCAACGTTCAATTTCAATTTGAATGGTCGAATTTGTACGAATATTGAATGTTACGAATATATGTTTCATCCCTACTTAGGAGGGCCCTGAAATTTCAACTGAAGCCAATATCCGGAGCGATGGTGACATTCAATTTCCATCCTGCACCACCCAGCAAACCAATGGAAGAACTCAAAGCCTCGAATTCAATGACTTCCTTCTCATGTTAGCCTAGAGCATAGGGAATCACTGTTGTAAAACTCAGCTGAGGAAACGTTAGCAACTTGTCACCTTACGGGCATGGCATGCTGGGAAGCGGGTTGACTTGGCAACGCAACTAGTTAAGCAAACTTGACACGTGAAAGATACCAGGCCCCAGGCCTCGAAATCCGGTCAAAACAGCCCATGGAGATGGCTTTGGGGAATTCTCTCTTACAACTTAGGGAGGGGAATAAACTGTTAAGCCAAATGAAATACCATAAGCCAATCCAGGGTAAACACTCAGACCTTTCAAAGTTGCTCACAAAGAGCCGTCGGGGAGGGAGAAGGGGGAGGCTCAGTAGAAAGGATACTGGCTGAAGAAAAAATATATATACATAAACAGGTCTGAGCAATACAAGATGGGAGGGGGTGGAAAAGAGGACATATATGCTAATGCACCTTGCCTAACTGCAGGAGAAAGATGGACCTTTCTCCTCCAGGCTGTGGCACAGGAATCAAATTCTCCAGGCATGCATCTCCAAACATTGACTGGCCTGTAATTTCCAAAATGCTGTCACATTCATCCTTGAGAACTTGGCACAAAGACAAACAGAGCAGCAGGGAGGAATAAAACGTCTTGTTTCCTAAATTAGGCAAGGCTTTCTTCCAGTTGGACTCTAGGGAAGTCTCTCAATTTCTGAAGGGGCCACATGTTGAGTTATCCCGTTCAAGGCTGAAGTGGAAGGAAGCACCACACAACTTGATCTGTGGAGGGTTCCAGGCACGATTGGGAGACCCAAAGACAGACTCAGAGCATTGGTTAGCAAACAAAAACATAGGTGGCATCATCATTATGATACACACAAAACAGAATGGGGCGCTTCTAAGGCCATCTGCTGGGACTTGAGAGCAGGAGAAGGTTTGTCCTTGTGTCTGCTTGAGATGCCCATGAGCATTTGGTGGGCCACTGTGTGTGACAGGATGCTGGACTAGATGGGCTGTGGCCTGATCCAGCAGGGTCTCTCTTATGTTCTTAGAAGTATAGCACAGCCACCAGATCACTAGTTGAAGTTGGTCTTCCTTGCACATTCAGTTCTTCCCAAGAACTAAGGATGTCATGATTTATCAGTATATAATGCATGAAGATCCAGGCAGTGTGGCTTTTTGCTGTTGACCAATAGTGATTTTGTCAATACTGATTTATTTCAAGTGCCACCCAATGTCTTTTGGAGTGTGCTGATCACCACTGGTACCACAACTGCCAGCTTGTGCCAGAGTCTTCAATCTTCAGGTCTCCATATTTGGCTGTTTTCTCATGTTGTTTCTCATTGACCCTACATCACCATCATCATCATCATCATCATCATCAGTTCTATCTTGTGTACACCCTCATGTCTAGAGATGAGCACAAATATTCCTAACATTCAAATTCAAATCGAATGTTGGCACATTTGAAGACTGACATTCGAATTCGGATTGAATGCTTTGTTACATTCATATGAACCTTGGTTACATTTGTGAACCTGGGGAGGTCAGAGAGTGTCTGCCCCAGTCACATCTGCAACAGATCCAGAGTGGATTCAAAGTGGATTGAGGCTGGATTCAAAGTGGATTCAGAGCAGATTTGATGTGCTCAGAGTGGATATGCAGGGGATACATAGCAGATTCGTAGGGGATACATAGGGATTCATAGGTAATTTGTAGCAGGGATTCAAACTGAATTCATATTGAACATTTGTATCAAATTTGAATCCTAACACATTTGAAGGGGAACAAATATGAATTTTATTGCATTCAATTTGATACAAATAGAACTCATACAAAAAAAGAACTCAGGTCCTTTCTGCACTTACCTTTGATCTGGTCTAAGAAGCCTCTTTGACCACATCCTGGGCTTCCTTATCCACACATTAATGGAGATCAAGGAGGTCCCACCCCACATTAGTCCTGTTCCATCTGCACAAGGTGGATCCAAATCCAGATTAAGAGGCCCTTAATCTGGATTTCTTGTGGATTATTTTAATCTAGTCCACTAGAGGACTAAGGGTCTTGTTCCAGATCACGGGAGGCTTCTAGCTGGCATGCCTCTCTGACCTGGAACTACAGGGGGCTGCAACCCCATGTACTGAGGCTAAAAACCTTTGTTTCTAGCTGATGGGAGAGTGACAAACAGCTGTGCAGCTTGCATGAGCTTTACAGCTGTGGGAAGGTGCTGGTTGGATCATTGCCATCTGTGCAGACTGTGTTGATCTGGCCCATGCCTTTACATGTTCCAGGTCAGTGGGTCCAGTTAATCCAGATCCATTGATCCAGATCAAATGGCAGTAAATACAGAAAAGGTCTTTGTTTATCTTGCATTTTAGTGTCTCCAGGAAATCCAAAAGCAGAACAGGAAGACAATAACCTTTTACAGATCTTGCTGCCAAGCAGTTCCTATTCTGCTCTGTGTTGCTTCTGAGACCGTAGATCCCATTTATGCTTACCTATTTACAGTGGGAACTTGACAAATGTTTGCCTAATGTTTACACAAGCTTAATCCAGTACATATTTTGCCAGGTATTATCTTGCATGGCATTTCCTCAGAAAGTGCATAAGGACTCTTCTGCCATGGTTTCATGCTCAGCTCATTTAAAAAAATTGTGATGAGGGAGATACATGTGCTTTCTACTTAAAGCAGGTGAATATGGATGGATGGATCCACAAGTTCCAAGACCATCCAATGAAGTGGAATTGGTGGGTAAGGAGGGGGAAAACTGGAGGAGCACATTTCATATGCAGAACCTGCCTTCAGCCTGTTTCAGTTCAGTGGAAGCAGCTTAACATCCACCCACCCACCCACCCACCCACCCACCCACCCACCCACCCATCCATCCATCCATCCATCCATCCATCCATCCATCCATCCATCCATCCACTCCCTCCCTCCCTCCGTCCCTCCCTCATTCAATTGCATTTTTATCCCACCCTATACTGGAAAGTCTCAGGGCCAATTACAACATAAAAACCACTGCAGATGTGCCTGGGTAGCCAATTCCCCACTTCCTCAGATTCACAAATGTAACAAAGTCCCATGCGAATGTATACAAACATTTGATTCACATTCAAGTGTCCGAATTTGAATGAATTTGTACAAATTTCAAAAGTAATGAATACTCGTACACATCCCTATCATATACGGTATCCCTTTGCCAGCTGTCCCCGACGGACATCATGGGAATAGGGGTGTGCACAAATGTGTTTTTTGCATTCAAATTCAAAACAAATCGAATATCCAAACATTCAATTCGATTCGAATGTTTAAAATCCAAATGTCTGAAAATCCGATTAGAATCCGCAACGTTCAAATCTATTCATTCGAATGTTGGATTTGTATTTAAAGATATGAATGTCCTCAACATTAATATCTGTTATACATATCTGTGCGCATTCCATATGCATCCTGTTTTATCCCATATGCATCCCATTTGCATCCCGCATTATAAGCACAAATACGTATAATACTCACACAGATTCATGTGTAATACATACGACACATTTGAATATTCGAATTAATGTTTCAGAAAATCTGAAATCCATTTGAATATCTACATTTGAATGTTATTAAATCTGATTTGAATTCGAATGTCAACATTCATCAGATTCGAATCAGATTTTTGAGTTTTCAAATATTCGTGCACATTCCTACATGGGAACCTTTGGACTAATAGCCATTGGCATAGGAGGATGACTATCCATTAATCTGTTTACTTTACCCTTAAAACAAAAGTTCAGAAAAAATATATATTTGTTGTTTCATTCTCATCTCTATCATGGCTTCCCTTTTGGCAAAAGAGGACATGATCCCAAATGCACGAGAAAGGTCTTAGTACTTAGTTGGTACACTTTTAAAAACGTAAGCTGCAGACTCACTGGTATATACAGGGGGTTTCTGGCTTGCAAACTGCAAGTCCAATGGAATAACAAAAGAACATAAGAGAAGCCTTGCTAGATCAGGCCACAGCCCATCTAGTCCAGCATCCTGTCACACACACTGGTCCACCAAAGGCTCATGGGCATCTCAAGCAGAGACAAGGACAAACCTTCTCCTGCTCTCGAGTCCCAGCAGATGGCCTTAGAAGCGCCCCGGTTCCTCCTCCCCCCCCCCCAGCCTGAAAGATGCACCTAGGCATTCATTCTAGTAGCCATTGATACGTCTGTCATCCATAAATTTGTCTAACCCTACCTTAAAGCCATCTAGACTGGTAGCTGTCACCACCTCTTCCGGCAGCACATTCCATAAGCCGATGACCCTCTGGGGGAAGAACTACTACTCCCTGCCAGACCTGACTCTCCTACCCATCAGCTTCATAGATGCCCCCTGGTTCTAGTATTGTGATCTTGATGGCCATCAGAGCAAGTGAGATAAAGTTTCTCATTCCCCCTTTCGATCCCAGTAAAGGTTAGATCCAAACCACCAGTGGTTGCTAGGTTGTTTTCTCTTCCTTTCCCTTTTTTTCTTTTTAAAGAAGCATGGAGTACAATAAATGCAGGAAGTCATTTCATTAGCCACACTCCACACATGGGACCACAGAGTGGTAGAGGATGTGCCGAGTCTTGCTTCATCTCCTTACACTTTGCGTTGATCCACAAATCATGGTTCAGGAAGTTGAAAGTGACGCTTCCAAGAGGACCATTCCACTGTCCACTGCCCTGCATGTCAGTTAGGGATGTGTCCAAAGGACACCCCCCCTCCAAACAATTCAATTCTAATAGAAGTGGGGAACGTTCAGTTTCATGTGAATGTCCCCCCATAAATGTAGGGGGTGTCACCTTCGCGTGTGAACATTCATCAATATTCCATCCTTTCTTTCATGCCCCCGATGGACCTCACCCTGTGATTCCTGAATGGGGGCAGCTTCTCCAGCTGAGCACACACCTCCAGGAAGGAGGAGGAGGAGGAGAATTGGCTTTTCTACCCCACTTTTCTCACCCATTCACGGGGACTCAAAGTGGCTGACAAACGTTCTGTTCTTCTCCCCACAACAGACACCCTGTGAGATAAGTGGGGCTGTGGGAGCTCAGAGAAAGAGCTGTGACCCTCTATGTCTTTTCTCTATCGCACAATACTAGAACCAGAGGGCCCTCTATGAAGCTGATGGGTAGGAGAGTCAGATCCAACAAGGGGAAGCATTTCATCACCCAGAGGGTCATCGGTTTATGGAATGTGCTGCCGGAAGAGGTGGTGACAGCTACCAGTCTAGATGGCTTTAAGGAGGGGTTGGACAAATTCATGGACGACAGACGTATCAATGGCTACTAGAATGAATGCCTAGGTACATCTTTCAGGTGGGGGGGGGGAGGAGCAGGATGCTTCTAAGGCCATTTGCTGGGATTCGAGAGCAGGAGAAGGTTTGTCCTTGTCTCTGCTTGAGATGCCCATGAGCATTTGGTGGGATGCTGGACTAGATGGGCTGTGGCCTGATCCAGCAGGAGATGCTGGACTAGATGACTAGCCTAAGGTCACCCAGCAGACTTCATGGAGGAGTGCATAATCAAACCTTGTGACTGGGAGATATGAGTTCAGCACGCTAACCACAAGACGAAACTAGGAGGCCTCGTTGAGCCTCTGAGATGGGTATGATGGCAGTGGTAGCAAAAGGTGAGGGGGGGGTGAGGCGTGATGTGATTTGGGGGAGAAATCTGGCCAAGTCAAAGCTTTTACTTTCTTCTTCTTCTTTCTGACCTGCTCTGTGGTTCTGAACTGGGTGATAATTACTACTGGACAAAGCTAGAAGAAGAAGCGTTGTCTTTTCTACCCTGCTTTTCTCACCCTTTTAAGGGGACTCAAAGTGGCTGACAAAGCTTCTGTTCTTCTCCCCACAACAAAACACCCTGTGAGGTAGGTGGGGCTGTGAGAGCCCAGAAGAGAGCTGTGACTAGCCCAAGGTCACCCAGCTGGCTTCATGGGGGAGGGCGGAATCGAATCCGGTATTCCCAAATAAGAGTCCAGCTCCTTAACCACTAGACCAATCTTCTTTGGGGACCAGTACATAACCATCACCACACACCCACTCAGAACCACTACCATTGGATGGATGGCCCAGGCACATTCAGTTTGGCTACATGTTGTGTTTGATGCTGATATATTATCTCATTCTGTGCCTGTTTATATTCTCAGTCTGCCTTGCCTGGCTTTCTTGCCAAGGTCTTACTGCCTCTGGCTTTACCCTGGCTCTGCTTAAGCAAAAGTAACATGTAGACAGGACCGCCAAAGAGTCAAGTGAGGGCAGAGAGCACCATCGCTATCTTGGCAAGCCTGGCACTGCCTTGGGGCTGCCTTTAGGAATCATTAGGCAGATAGTTCAGGAAACAAGCTGACAACTCCCATTATTCAACTGATTAGTTACATCCGTAGACTACTTTCTGGGCATGTCAGGATTGGATGGGGGAAACTCTGTTTGCTTTGAAATATATACAGTGAAAAGAACCAACCGCACCTCAGCCTGACTTCTAAGAAAAGGAGAAAGCTCCACTTACACAGCAGTTTTATTGAAATTGCTCATTTTAACAGAACCCTCCTATGTTCAGGGCACGCTGGAGGCAATTCTGTATAAAGGCGGGGGGGGGGGAGGAGAAAGGGAAATGGATGTTTCATTTAAATCTACTGATCAGCCATGAAGTGTATTTTAAAATTGCAGAAGGAAGGCTGTGATAGCAGCATGGGACACTTAGAAGGAGAAGCTGTTTTTCAGATGTTCAAACCAGGTATTGTGCAATCTTATGCCACATGCACAAGGACGTGGATTTCTTTGAACGCAGCGGGATTTACTCTGAACAGGCCTGCACTGAATTTTGCTGCCTGATTCCTATCAAACCCAAGCTATGCAAATCCATTTACAGAAAAAAGGGAGCACTTGTATATCTGTAAGTAGAATCCAGCACTCGTAGAGTGTGATCAGACAAGGCTTTCTTGTCACTTCCAGTATGGTCTAGTGGTTAGGGAGCTGGACTCTTATCTGGGAGTACCGGATTCGTTTCCGCCCTCCCCCATGAAGCCAGCTGGGTGACCTTGGGCTAGTCACAGCTCCCTTCTGAACTCTCACAGTCCCACCCACCCCACAGGGTGTCTGTTGTGGGGAGAAGAATAGAAAGCTTTGGCAGCCACTTTGAGTGCCCTTAAATGGGTGAGAAAGGTGGTAGAAAAGCCAGCTCTTCTTCTTCTTCTTCTTCTTCTTCTTCATCCTCATCATCTTCTTCATCTTCTTCTTCTTCATCATCATCATCTTCTTCTTCTTCTTTCTTCTTCTTTCTTCTTCTTCTTCTTCCCCCCACAAGTCATTCAAACTAATTCCGAGCCCCAAATCCTACCTCATTTCCCCACACTTTGCTCTTCATTCCCTTGTCTGACGACACTTTCTTTGACAATGAATGTTCATCACTGATTGGCCCCTTGGTTGCATGACTTTCCATAGCCATGATTGGTCATCCAACCACAGCATCTCCACACTAGGGATGTGAATGAATGTGGTTTTGTTTTGTTTTTTGACATTCTATGTGAATCAAATCGAATAGCCAAAAATCTTAACATATTTGAAACTTTTAAATTCAAATTTAACATGGTTCGATTTGTATGTACCAAATTCGAATAGTTTGAATTTTTTATTTGAATCTGGACATACAAATGTCAACAACATTCGTATGTGCATGTACACATCTTCCCGACATCTGTACACATCTGTATGCATTCCATGGTTATTCCATATGCAACCTGTTTTCATCCCAAATGGATCCATAGAAATGTATACAGATGTGGATCTTCAAGTATGCCTCGTGTATGAACCCGTACACATACGAATGTCTGGATAATTGAAACTAATAGATTCAAAGTTTGAAATTTGATTCGAATGTTTACATTCAAATTTTCGGACATTCTATTCGAGTTCAAATATCGAAATTCAGCACATTTGATTGGATTTCAAATGTCTACCAATATTCATGCACACACTGTTACTGGCTTCATTTCCCACCTCTGTACTTACAATATGTAGCTTCCTGCTCAATCCAACTCTCAGTATGAGGAGCAGGGACCTATTCACAAGTAAGATAAATGCAACAGCACAGTATTTGTTGTTAAAGATACAAATTGGCCCAGAGGGCACCTCTTTCAGCACATCTGATTGCCCTTTTAAGCTGTGTTCACATGCAGCATAAAGCAGGAAGTGCCGTGTGGCTCTTGTGTTCTAAAGTTACTTCTAATCTACCTTTGTAGTTTAAGAATGTTCAGGGGAAGGGAAAGGGCAGGCAGATACGCGAATAGGGATAGGCACAAATGGGTTTTTTGACATTTGATTAGTAATGAATCGAATGTTAGAAGATCCATGTTTGTTTGAACAGATCCCCTTCGAATGTAGTACGAGTCTAGTTGATACAAATGTATTTGTATAAATTCATAAGAATACCCAATATGCATCTGATATGACCGAATAAATATCGTGATACGTATCCTGTAACATATCTGTGCTATGAGATCATTAAATACAGCACAATTTTTTTTGCATTTGAATTTGAGTCGAATTGAATGTCAAAACATTTGATTCAATTTAAATGTTTAAAATCTGAATGCAACAAAAAACTATTCGAATCCAATACTTTTGAATCCATTCGTTCGAATGTTAGATACGGATTTGAAGATATAAACGTCGATAACGGGTGTTTTTCCACTGTCACTAGAAGTAGCCATTAAGTACCCATCAATGGGTACATTAATGCCATTTAGTACCCATTAATGGGTGCTTAATGGGTCCTTCTAGTGACAGTGGAAAAACACCCAACATTTGTATGTGTTATACGTATCTGTATGCATTTCGTACGCACCGTTTTATCCCGTAAGCATCCCATTTTATAAGCGCAAATGCGTACAGATATGGATGAGATTCATACATATGTGTATGTAACACATATGTATCTGTATGTTTGAATCATTTAAACGAATGTTTTAAAACATTTGAAGTCCATTTGAATGTCTACATTAGAATGTTATTAAATCCGATTCAAATTCGAATGTCAACATTCATCGGATTCATCTAAATTTGAATGAGAAGAAGAAGAGTTGGCTTTTCTACCCCGCTTTTCTCACCCATTTAAGGGGACTCAAAGCGGCTGACAAAGCTTCTGTTCTTCTCCCTGCAACAGAACACCCTGTGGGGTAGGTGGGGCTGTGAGAGCTCAGAAGAGAGCTGTGACTAGCCCAAGGTCACCCAGCTGGCTTCATGGGGGAGGGCGGAATTGAACCCAGTATTCCCAAATAAGAGTCCATCTCCCTAACCACTAGACCAAACTGGCTCACGAAGACATTTGATTTGGATTCGAATGTCCACATTCAAACGAATACGATCGGATTTCAAATGTTTAGAATATTTGTGCACATCTGGGCCCATGATGTAAGGCATATGATATGGAAGCTGCAAAGGGTGTTTTGCCCAGTTACTGCCATATCTCAAGTCCCAGCTGGCTGGGACTCACCTGTCCAAAATGCCAGCAGGATCCCAAGCTGGTGGCATCATATTTATAAGTAAGTAAATAATATTTGCGATGGCAGTCTGTCCCTACATTGGGCTCTTCCTCTTGTTGTTTCTTCTTACTGGTCCTGCTGGTGAATGATTAACTTGTCTGGACCTCTGCAAGCTTTGCTGGGGGATCCTCGTCTCTAAGGTACAATTGGTTGTAGAAGTGAACAAGACAAGAGCCGTGTTTCAGAAAAGAGGATTTGTTTGCAGTCAGAGACGCATATTGGAGAGAGTGAGTAAAGACTCCTGAAGGACCCACTTCAGGGTTTATGTTGGACATTCGACTTCTTCAATTGCTAGTTTTTCTACCACTAAATCCAATGTTTATTTCCAACAAGTGGCTAAGAGGAAGGAGGGGAGAAGCAAAAAGGAAGGGCACTTATTGAATAATTGCGCAACCTTCAAGAAAAGCAATAAATTACCTAGCTCTATCTGTCACTATAATTTCCAGGCAAAGTCCTAATGAATCTTTCTAAACAATAGTGTCAGGACAGGTCGGAAAATGTATTGGGCCTTATAAGCACTTGGGTAAGCAAAGCAGGAACATTAATAATAACGGAAAGTCACCCAGAACCAAAACTGTGCCAACCGTGGGAGTGGACCTGACCTGCTGAGCATGGTCAAATAAGGCAAAGACCCAGATTCACTTAGAAGCTGCTAGCCAAATTCTCCCAAGGGAGTGCTAGGAAATTACAAGGCAGGAGCACAAATGGAGAGAGAATTCTGAGACGGGATGTCAACAAGAGAAGTTAGCAAAACAGGGAGTGCCGTTTCACACATGGATTGCACCGAGGTGGAAAAAGGAGAAGAAAGACTGGTGCCAGTATCCCTGCCAAGAAAATTACATAGATGTGCCCATGGAGTCTGGGAGTGGCTGTAGCTCAGTGATGGTAGTAGTAGAGGAAGAGGAAGAGTAGACTTTTCTAACCCCACTTTTCTCACCCTTTTGGGGGGAGATGAGACCCAAAGCAGCTGACAAAGCTGTTCTATTCTCCTCCCCACAACAGATACCCTGTGAGCTCGGTGGGGCTGTGAGAGCTCAGTGCAGGCACAAAGTCCCATAGTCTCTGTCTCTACTGACCCTCAAAAGCTTTCAGGGTGTCATTGCTCACACACGCTCATCCTAAGCTGCCTGGAGGGGAGCAAAGGAGAAGTCCTGAGCAGGACAAATGAAGTTCTACAGGCCCCAACTGCTGCATCTGCTACCAATGGCAAGACAGGAGGTGCACCAGCTGAAAGCAAAAGTCACCTTCCACGTTGCTCTCTTGAAGGTTTTCTGTTGACCTGCTAGCAGAAGGGAGACCACACTTCATTTCCTTGAAATGACTATATGAACGAGGACAGACTGAACCCTCCACCTCTCTATGCCCCAAAGAACCATTAAAGAAAAAAAAATCATTTTGAAGTAAAAGCATGGTACTGGGGGCTGACATCATGGCTGAACTCTTTAGTTTAATGGGCCTTTTAATCTAAATGACTACATTCCTCACCTTACCTATAAATAGTCCACAAGGGAAAAAAGGATCACTGATATTAGCACGCAAACATTTTATGCAAAGCTGGAGGGGGGCCCTTGGGACTTTTCTTGAAGATGTGTCTTTGCTTTTAGGCTGATGGGTAGCTGGATATAGCTACTATTCCGAAACATCTGTGTCCTGTTTGTGAGATTCTCATCTGTTCAACCATTGTGGAAAGGAGAAAAAAATACTGGAGCAGAAGACCCTTTGATCTGATCTAGCAGGACCTTCATTACATATTTTGGGCCATTGTGTCTATGTAGCTAATGAAGTCCTGGCTCCAGGTCTGTTGCCAATGTTTCTTTTCTGTGCAAATGCTTTCTGTCCTGTGGTTCATTCCCATTAAATTCTAAAGCATGTGGACTGGAATTTCTTGCCTGCCTTATAGCTAGGAAGACATTCACTATGGCCGTGGTCATACCTTCATTTTAACCTTTCTGCAGTCCATCTCCAGAACTCAGCACCCACACACGTTTTTAGTCCTATCCATTTTATTTGTGGACTTCCATCATACTTTCCTGAGTCCAGATAATTAGAGGTATCAAGCCATTATAATGTGTTAATCCAAGTTCATGTTTTGGGTGTGATTGGGACAGAGGACTAAAGGGGGCTGAACCAGACTATAATGGGTGGGTCCTGAATGAATTTGTTTTCCCTTTCAAGGTGTGATGACATGCTGTTGAGCCACAGATAGGGATGTGCATGAATATTTGTAATATTCATTATTTGTATGAATTCATACATTCCTATCCCATCCATCCATCCATCCATCCATCCATCCATCCATCCATCCATCCATCCATCCATCCATCCATCCATCCATCCATCCATACATACATACATACATACATACATACATACATGCATCTATCTATCTATCTATCTATCTATCTATCTATCTATCTATCTATCTATCTATCTATCTATCTATCTATCTATCTATCTATCCTACCCCATACCTGAAGGTCTCTGTGCAGGCAACAACCGTTAAAGCAACAGATTAAAAACAGAATATACATTAAAAGCACTTTAAAAGTTCAACACCTCTAAAACAATACGCTCCATGTTTAAAATGATGGTATCTGTACTGAGAGGGAAGATATAACCACCTCAGCCAAAGGCCAGGGCAAAGAGGTGCGTCTTCACCGCCCTCCTAAATATATATAAGGAAGGGGTCTGACGCACCTCGAGGCAGAGACTATTCCGTATTCTGGGGGCCATCACTGAAAAGGCTCTCTCCCAGGTGCCCACCAGCCTCGCTACTGAAGGCGGTGGGACAACCAGGAGGGCCTCACCACTAGATCTTAAGGCATGGGCAGGTCTGTATGGGAGAAGGGATTCCTTTAGATATTGGGGCATAATGAAACCATCAATTCGAAATTGAATGTCAATCTTCAAATGTGCCAACATTTGGTTTGAATTTGGATGTCCAAATTTGGCCAAATTCATACAAATTTTGAATGGTATGAATATTCTTGCACAATCCTACAATATACCAGATAAAATATAAATATCATCCTAGGAGATATATTGGGAATTTTATTGTAGATTTTCTTCCAGCGAAATCTTTGAGGCCAAGGCAAATTCTTCTTAAGAGTTAAATTATGTAGCCATCCAACCATCCTATGTCAGTGGCCAGCAGTGCATGAACCTGAAGAGCCTATATATGTCAGAAACATTTACAAATCCTGAAGGTCTGAATTACGGTAACAAGATAAAGGATTTCTGTGGAAAAATTCATACATCATTCATTATTATGCTGTTTTAAATAAAAGTTGCTCAGGCAGCCAATTGGAGGGCCGGGACCAGACCACGGGATATCTGTGGCAAATTACAAGCTGTGACCATAATGAATAGATTACTGAGCCTAGTGAATAAGCCATTGGATGGAATTCATTTGCATAAGACTATCAAAGAATAAATGCATATTTTTATGAGCATTAGCATGAGTATCATTTCTGGTGAACTAGCATTCTTGGGGCTTGGTATCAGTACTAACAGAGCTGCTTTTGATAAGATTGCTTTGGAAGGGTGGCAAAAGGCCCCCAGTAAGGGTAAGAAGGGAGAGGAAAAAGATCAGAGATATACAAACACGCACACAAACACATACAGGGTGTGTTCCCACTTGAGCTTTTTAAAACGTTTTTTTAAATGAAACAACAACACTCGATGCAAACGCGCATTCTGGCTGATCCCACTTCCTTGACTTTAAATCACAGTCGACCCCAGTTCTGCTGTTCTCACAGAAAACACTTCAAAAATGCATTGGGGAAATCAAATCTTTTCTTCCCCACCCTTTGCCAGTGGGAGTGCCCATCCCTCTCTCCCGCTTGGGTTTGATCTTGCGATGATGTGGCCAAGGGCGGGGAATCCCAGCTTTCCCTTCCCCTCCTGCTTTTGCTGCTGCCATTTGGTTCCCCATAGCAAAGCTAAACTTTCCAGTGAACATGACCATGGGGATCACTTCCAGAGCCCCTTGTCCCTCCTCCAATGCCCCATTTTACAATGTTGCATAAAATCACATCCCAAAGTCTCCTCACCCATGCCTTCTCCTCACTTTTTCCTTTATCACACCTTTCTCCTGCCCACCCACACAGGAAGGAGCCAGCCCAACTCAAAAAGGAGAAAGTGAGGGGAAGCGTGGGTGGGAAATGAAACTTGGTTATCAGTGTGAAGTGGAGTGGGTGAATTGTTACTTGTCATCAGTGTGAAGTGGGTGAAAATGAAACTGTGAAGTGGTCTGCCAAGGGAAACTTTAAACTCCTCTGCAAAGGAGGGGTGACAAGGGGCTGTCCTACTGAATGAAACCCCACCTGATTCATGACTCATGTGCTCCAATACTGCGGTACCGTTCCCAAAGGAATAAAGATAAAGCATTTTACCAGCAAAAACAAGAGTGAGAGCTGTTTTTTCAGATTTTTTTATTGCAGTTTTTAGCGATTTACTCCTCAGAAAACACGAGAATCCAGTCTGCAATGGGTACAAACAATTTTCAAATCATATTCAAAACATAAGTATTTATTAGAAGCTACAGGAACAAAAATAAGACAATTAGCAGGGAAGGTGAGTTAGTGTGAATGAGAAGGTTACAGTGGATGCAAGGGCCTTTTTTCTGGGTACCAAGTGGGTACCAGGATGTTTCCAAGACATCAGGGTATTAATAGATGACACTTGTGTCTGGAGTGGCGGAAGAGCTTTAAAATGCATGTTGCTAAATTGCTTTTAAAAAAAGAAAAGAAAAGCTCTTTAGGAAGATAACTAAAGGGAAAGGGCAGCAGACAATTAAGAAGTAATGAAGACCTTGTAAATGCACTTACTGATAAAAAGTACATAAGGGAATGCTTGATGAAGCAAACTAGTACAAATCAGCAGTTGCTCTAAGCAGGACATAGTAAGAATTATTGAAGGATCTATCAGGGCTTCCTTCTCTCTCTCTTGTTACGTTCCCTTCTCCCCTCTTCTTATCATGTGGAAAGGTTATTAACTTGGGTTTAGACAATTTATTACATTTTCATCGAATGCTTCCATAAACATCCGAAGAAGCACTACTTGTTAGAGGTATGCATTTGGCTGTTCGGAATGTTTCGAAATAGCCATAGAAGAAACATTGTGTGTAGGTATAAGTGCGCCTTTACTGGCCTCCAAAGCCTGCTGGTTGCATCATGTGGCTCCGTCTGATGGCGCCATTGTGTGTTCCAGCAGGGCTACCACACTTTTGGTGTGGCACAGAAGCAACAGATGGCAGGAGGAAGACAGGCATGCACAGAGAAAGAAGCATTGCTCCTTTCCAGAAGGCCAGAGATGCTCTGGAACATTGGACTCCCTTTAGAGGCTGTCTGGCTACTTTGAAACGTTGGAAGCAGTCAAATGCAAGAAGAAGAAGAAAAAGAAGAATAAGAGTTGGAAACGACCTCTAGGGTCATCGAGTCCAACACCTGTAAAGAAGTTGGCTTTTATATCCCATCTTTCTCACCCTTCTGTTCTTCTTCCCACAACTGACTCTTTGTGAGGTTGGCAGGCCTGTGAGAGCTTGGAAGAGAGTTGTGACTATGACAGCTGGCTTCATGGAGGAGTATGGACCTGAACCAGGAGACTACCAGGTAAGAGTCCATCACATTCATTACAAGAGCAAACTGGTTCACTTCAGAGCCACTTAGGGCTTCTAAGATGAGGCAGAACCAGTTACTGTGAACTAAAAAACCTACATGAAGCAGACAAGAAAGAGCTAGCAGCACATGTGGACTGTAGTGGGCACAAGAAGAAGCATAGGCCCTTTTCCTGCTGACCTGGCCTAAATCTAGATCAGTGGGTCTCCAGAATAATCAGGCCCATTGATACGGATTGCAATGAGACATTCGCTGGATCAGCACCATCAGCACTGAGGTTGCTGATCTGGGCCATGTACTCTGCTGAAAAGCATCCCCTGATAGTTCCAGAAAATGGAGTGTGCCACCTGCATGCTTCCAATATTCCAGAACAAGGCTGGACAGGAAAGGACCGCGGTGACCCAACATTGACTAGCGCTCTCACTTGAGCACTAGTCAATTTTACTAGCTCCCTCCCCCCGGGATCGGATATTCAACTTATTCGAACCCAGGGCCCACTCCTCCTCTGGGCATTGCCATTTTGGCAGTGGTCCCTCCGCAACCGTGCATGCATCAGCACCATCCCCTTAATGACACTGACACTCTGCACATGCACAGCTGCAGTCACATCTGCAGTCATCCGAAGTGCCTGTGCGCTTGCCCGGCACCTCAAACAACCCTGGAGCTCCAGCAAGAATGAATGGTTGTGCCACTGGATGTTTCTGGTAAGTAATTAGGTAACTATGGGTGTTTTTCCACAGTCACTTAGTACCCATTTTAGCACCCATTAAGGACCCATTTGGGTGAGAGTCAGATGACCCCATTTCCACCACAGCACCGATTAGGGACACATTTGTTTCCACCATGCCTAGGGAAATCCGGATCATATGGGTACTTTTTGGCCTTTAATCCAGATTTTCTGTAGACCACATTAACGGGGTCTACAATGGGGTCTTCAGCTAGAAAATCCAGATTAAGGGAGCCTGTTTCCACGTTAGTTTGGCAATGGGGTCTAGAGAAGGCTAGGGGGAGGAGGCATCCTTGGGTGGGGGAGCCCCAAAACCTAAGCTTCGAAGTCATTTTGAAGTCATTTCGAAGTCTGTGCAAAATAGCTCCAAAGCGTCTCTGAAGTCTGTGCTGATCTTCGGAGTGAACTTCAAAGTGACTCCAAAGTAACTTCAAAGTCACTTCAAAGTTTACTCCAAAGATCAGCACAGACTTCAAAGACGCTCCGAAGCTATTTTGCACAGACTTCGAAGTGACTTCAGAGCTGCTTCGGAGATTGCACCCCCTGTCCCCCCAAACACCTGAGGTGGCAGGCAGACCCCTCGCGGGTAGATCCGGATTTCCAAATGGGTGTTCCGGTGTTTCCACGGCAGGGAGGCTAGCACCCACTGCTACTGGGTGCTAGACCACCCATAGAAACACATTGGGTACTTCCCTTAATCCGGATCTACTAGATCCAGATTAAGGGAAGTACCCATTCCCTAGATCTGGATCTTCTTAGATCTGGATTAAAGGAGCACAGTGGAAAAACACCCTTTGGTTAAGGTGTGAAGCACAATTTCATGCTCCACACTAACCAACAATTAGTGGCATGCTTCTGGCTGTAACAGCCTACTCGACATGCGTATGCTCTTCCCCAGAGGTGCACTAATTATGCACTAGAGGCTGTAGTGCAAAAAGTTCTCTGGAATTGCTTGCTAAAATTCCACATGCCCAAGAAACTCAACAGGGCCTTCTTGGTTGCAGCACCAAACCTAGGGAACAAACTTCCAATTGCCTCCTGACTGGACATTTTAAAGAAACAACTAGAAGCACTTTGTTCATTCCTGGCATTCCCCCTGAAATTGTGTTTTTACCTTCTAATTTTTAATTTTTAAAAATCTCTGTAATATTTTAAATATAAAATATTTAACCTGCCCTGACACCTTTGGGTATAAGATGGGATAGAAATATGCATAAATTAAATTAATGCATTTTAAAGTGTTTTTGGTTTCAGTGAGCTGCCTTGAGAACAGGAGGTGGGAGCAGAAGGTACAATTTTGAATGAACAAACTCCATGCCTCATTACAGATTGACAAGACATCTGAAGTCAGGGTAAAGTTCTTTCTAAATCTTCTGATCCATTAAAGAGGCATAACTGTAGCCTGATTATCTTTTTTCCAGGCAGGATTCTTTCATTCTCTCCTTTATGCATAGTGTGGAAAAGATGGATAGAGAAAAATTCTTTATTCCAGAACACTGGAAACAGAGGGCACACTATAAAGTTGAGAAGCAGCATGATTAGGACTCACAAGGGGGAGGGTTTTGTTTGTTTGTTGTTTTAGCCAGAAGGGTCACCAGTCTATGGAATTTACTCCCAGAAAATATGGTGACAGTTACCTGTCTGGATGGCTTTAAGACAGAGATAAAGGGTGCTTCCGCACAGGCCTTTTAACACCCATTAGGCACACATTCGGAAACACGCGTCCGCATACGCGTTGCTGTTTAGGACACTTCTGGTGAGGCGAGGCCGCATAGCAACACACATTCGACACACTTTCAGGAGACCACGTCCGCATTGTCGGACCTGTTAAGCACACTTCTGGTGAGGTGCATCCGCACCTATCCATGCCTAAAGTGTGCTTAATGGGTGTTAAAATGATACCACATATGATGTGGTCTTAATGGGTGTTAAACTCTGCCTACCCAGGGCCCTCACCTGGCCCGCCATGACTGGCTCCTTGGAGCCAAGCATGGTGAGCCGGGGGACTCCTACCTCGCGGCTCGCCCTCACCCCAGAAGTGGCAGATCGCCACTTCTGGAGCCAGGGGGAGCTTCTCCGAAGCCCTCCCTAGCCCACCCAGGGGAAACCGAGCAAAATCCCCTCCTTACCTGATCGTGGTCACCCTGATTCTGGCCGCCGGGACCCAGGATGCAATGCGCCTGCATCCTGCGTTCCTCCTGATTGGCCGGGGATCCTCCCGGCAGCTCCGGCCATCAGAAGGCTTTCTGCACAGGCGCACCAATTGGCCAGGGCAGTGGACCTGCACAGAAAGCCTCCTGATGGCCAGAGCTGCCAGGAGCTGAACTCTTCTCATGTAGTAGACAAAACTTCAACTAAGGCAGAAAGAGATATTGTACTATGATGGTTAACTTTGCCAAAATATCAATAATCCAGTAAATTGGGTGTATATTATATCAGGAGTCCCGTGACAACAGCTGGCAAATCAGAAACAATTACCAAATAATTATGGGATTTTGATCTGTTTATTATAATGGTTATTGTTTTTTAAGCTCTTCTTCAGCCCATCTTTGGACCCCTTCGCTCACACCTTTTTAGTCTGTGAGGAATATTCTCAAGGACAGTGTGTTTGCCAAGAGACATGATAAGAGGTCTTCAAAGAGTAACTGGTCTAAACCAGTCAGCTGTGGACTTAGTTTTTACTGCGCATGTCAGAGAAATCTGATATGTATGTCTTTTTTTCTATTTAGAAGGCATTATGGGAAATTGTAATCACCGGCCATGGTTTAGGTATAAATTGTGTTCTGGAATGTGGGAGGTTCGAAGTTGTGTCTTGATGGGGTTATGGAAAGCAAACTTCCTATGCTGCAGCATACAAAAATTAAAAGGAATCTTTTTCTCTCTGACCCATCTGCTTATTAAGAAACTAATATGAATAGCATTTGCTGATAGGGCGGCAACTTGTTTTCATAGTGGTCTGGAATTTTCCTAAAGGGTCCAATCAGTTGCATTTGTGGACTTTTCTCCCTTCAATTGGACTTTCCTGAGTCCTGATTTTTACAGGTCTCAAGTCGTTACAGGGTTCTAGAATTGCACAACCCCAAAACCGGAAGGCCTATTTCCCACCCACCTCCCACTCTCCCCCTGACCTTTTGGGATGCCTCAGTGGTGTCCTGGGCCTATTTCCATGCTCTCCTTCTTAAGGCTGGAAAACCACTTCTGGTTCTGGGATTCCAGAACCGGAAGTGCATTTCTGGCCTTCGGAGGACCTATTTCGGCCTTCAGAGAGTGCAGCAAATGTGCAGGGATGCCACCAAGGCTTCTCTCCCACCTCCCATGCACCTCTTTCCTTTTGGGGGGCTTCCGTTGCCCCCCTGGGCCTATTTCTGTGTTATCCAGAGGCCGAAATAGGCCTTCCAGAGGCCAACAAGGCACCTCCAGTTCTGTGCGTGCGTAGACCCAGACGTTCCTTAGAAGCAGCAGCAGCGGCGGCCATGAGAAGGATGGGGAAGAGGGGTGGGGAGGGAGGGGAGGGGGCAGGTTGCATTTGTTTCATGCACGAATATTGGCCATCTGCTGGGACTCGAGAGCAGGAGAAGGTTTGCCCTTGTCTCTGCTTGAGATGCCCGTGAGCATTTGGTGGGCCACTGTGTGCGACAGGATGCTGGACTAGATGGGCTGTGGCCTGATCCAGCAAGGCTTCTCTTATGTTCTTATGTTCTTATTCATTTGAATATTTGTGCACAAATACGAAGCTCCCCCCCCCCAATGGGGGTGGAATTCATCTGAAGCCAAACTTTCTGAATCAAATGTGAAAAATAGCTTCATGGATCTTCCCTAGATTCTGCTTTCCTAGATATTTTTAAACAGGTGGTTAATATAAGGATGGTGTTTAAGGCCCCAATTTAAATTTAAAAAATAATAGCGTACAGGTGACCCAGTTGTAGGGATTAGGATGCTTTTTTGTTTTCTTTTGTTTGTGTGTTCTCTATGATTTGTGGTTTGCTTTGTGTATTTGGTTGTTTAATATTTGTTTACATACTTCGTACACACCCCTACACAGGAGGACTCTTACATACATAGCTAATACTTCATGTAGACAGTTGACATCCAGCCTTCTTCAAAAGCTTCTCTTGCATTTGTTATTTCTTCCCCTTTTATTCTGCAGCTGCAACGTTCCCATCCAGGCTGGTTTAGCATTGGGCCAGGAACGTCCCTGGAAGTTGGCCATTTTCAGTCTGATGCTAAACTGGCACAGGCAGAAGAAGTCACTGTAAATAATCTGCATTCTCTGTCTGCCATCACCCTACGGGCCACTGATCCACCTCAAGGGATTCTGGGGCATCCTGCTGATTGGCTGAATGTGGCGCCGTTTACCCATCATGCCCCAAAGGTCCTCAGGGAATGTTTTGTTTTGCCCATGTGCACACAGGTGGAAAAAGATTGCGGACCTTGGTCGTTTTGTACTACATTAGTGCAGTGAACAACCTAATAAAAGAATGGAGAATAAAACACACAAAAATCATATGTATACTCGGAACAGGACAGAGACTAAAAGGAAGAGAATCTCACTAAATAGCAAAAGCCAGATGGTAATAATGTTATTTCAGGAGTTGCCAGAAGATGTCTGGAGTGTAAGTCTGGTGTATGTCTGGGGGGAGATAGAACACTTGAGCAGACTTAAGCGAAGCACACATGCAAATTAAATACTATCACCACACCACCATTTTTTTACAACTGTCCATTATTTTCTCTTTTTTGGGGGGGGGGGAGCCTCTTTTTCCAGTATATATGTCCACTTTAAAGTACTTTATAACCTCTACCTTTTAAAAATGTCAGAGTTTCCTGCTATGTGTCATGTATTTTAATTTCTGTTTGTTTAAAACATTTCTAGATTTCTTTGCTTTAAAAAATAAACAAACCCTGGCCATTCCTGAGCAGAAGACCAAAGCAAAGCCATCACCTGCTCTAGACTCCCTACATCTGTTCTTCAGAGGGATCCTGTCTCTCCTACCTGAGACCTTTCTGCACTTACCTGATTAGGCTGTTGTTAACTAGGGCTGGTAAACTTCAGATACTGGTGGACCATTCATATTTTCCCGGAGGAAAGCTTACTGTCCAGAAATGTGAATGGTCCTCCCATTTACCAGCCCATGCCAGGGCCTCCAAAGCTGGAAGTCACACTTCCTTGCTGCTGTGGTTGGCTGTCATCAGGTGGGAGTCTGAGCACAAGGACATGTGGCCGATCAGGTCAGCACCCATGATCAAACACACAGTGCTCACTGCTCCATCACCAATGAGACTCCCTTCTTGAGACAACTGGGATGGACTTGGCGTCAGCACTTTGAAATGCCCAATACATCCCGAACTTGGTGAGCACTCCACCATGCCAATGGACATGCATGCCAACCATTACCATCGTGACTGGGCATCCCAGTGCGCAATGGCGGTTGCACCACCCCATTCCACGCCCACCTCCCCCAGAAGATGTGCAAACAGTGCCACATCCCAGCTAGTAGAGCTGTGGAGCAGCTTCTGCAAGCAGCCCGTGATTAGAGTGGGAGACGACACCATTTTTTTTACTGCATCCCATTCCAAACCTCCATACTGCAGTCTATTAGACTGCTGCATTTCTGCACTGTGGGTGGACAAAGTGAGTAGGAGGTCCCTTGGGCCAGTCTGCCAGCTCAACGTAAAAAGGGCTTATACCTCTGTTTGCTCTGGACTTACAGACGCAATGTCTTCTAAGTAGTTAATTTTTTTTTCCAAATGCATTTTAAAACAAAGCCCAGTATCTCAGCATGTAGCCTGATAACCTAACAATAGCCTATATAATGTAGGAAAAGGATGAAAATTTCCTTCAAACCACAAAGATCCAGAAAGGAAATGAAAATATGACTAGAGTGGTTGTTTAGACACACTTTTATGCATCGGATATGATATCCCGATGACATATTTATACAGCCTATAACATATTGGATACACTTATGATATATTGCTATTTATGATAACATAACGTGATATACTGCCTGAGTCTCTGGAGCTTACATTAAGGCTGCATTCACACACGTTAAAAAAGCAGCTCAAAGGGGGCTTAGACATGGGCCCTTTCTGCACTTATGTTGGAATATATCCTGGGATAGGGGTCTGTTGTCCGCATGCTAATACAGGCTATGATAGGCCTCACATGGTGCTTTCCATAGCCTATATGATCATGTGAACAGCAGGCCCCTGTTCTGGGATAAGATCCAGAATAAGGCTAAGTGCAGAAAGGCCCATGGTGGTTGCCACATTCTAGGGTTCCTATCCTACCAATGATCCACATTAAGGGTCAGAGAATGCACTTTCGAAATGCATTTCCTGGCCTTTAATGTGGATTAGAAGCACCTGCTTTTGCACGGCACCACGCCAAGCCATCCTGCAGATACAGCCCAGGAGCCTCAGAGTTTGTGTGAACAAATTCCATCCAAGAGAAGCACTTTTGTTTGGCCGGCAGAAAAAGTAGATTCATTAGACTAGCAGGCCATTTCATGTCTGTGACAAGAGGATTTGTAGCCCTCATTTATCTCTGACAGATAAGATTGTCTTCACATAAAGAGGCCTAATCATAAACACTTATGCTGTGTCAGAGTTTGGGAAAAGATATATGTATATTTGAAACCACAGTTCCCATGATCCTTAGCAAAAGGGAAGAGAGAGTCCATAAATGGGACTTTTCTAAATCCTTTGCTGTAGGCTGTTGAATGTGCGCGGATGTGATCTTTCATCGTTCAAGAATAAATGTACAGCGATGAACAGAAGTGGGAGTGTTGCCACACAATGAGAATGAACTTGCTCTTTTTCTGGCCTTTGGGAGGAAAGTTGAGTCATCGCCTGTACTATAATAGATGCCTTTAGAGAACTTGGTCCACTTTCTTCCAGCTCAGAATTACACACAGTTGCCCAGACTACCTACCCGTAAATCTGACTTTCCACATATAGTGAAATAAGGAGATAATGAATTCTGGGACATAAAAACATCAGAGTCTTGCTGGATCGGGCCAGAGCCCATCTTGATCAGCATCTCACACAGTGACTCAGCAATTACTTCTGGGTATTCTGGAGCAGAAGACCAAAGCAAAACCATCACCTGCTCGAAACTCGCTGCCAATGTCTTTCAGAGTGATCCTGCCTGTCTCTCCAACTGAAGGCACCCATTCTAGTAGCCATTGATACACCTATCCTCCATGAATCTGTCCAAACTTATAAGAACTTAAGAGGAGCCCTGCTAGATAACCCTGCATCTGTTCCACTAGCCACCTCTTGCACACAACAAATGTATCAAAGAAGCGGTAGCCCACTGGATTCCAAAGTAAGGAAGATTGCTTAACACAAATTATGTAAATGATGCCATGCTCAAGTTAAATCAAAAGCTGGTTTGAAACCCTGGAAACTTACTTGTGGGGTTCCCCAGGGGTCTATCTTATCTCCCATGTTATTTAATATCTATATGAAGATGCTGGGAGAGGTCATGAGCAGATTTGGAGTGAGGTGTCATCAATATGCAGATGATACCCAGCTCTATCTCTCTGTGTCATCTGAATCAGGAGAGGCAGTTGAAGTGCTTGACAGGTGTCTGGAGGCGGTAACGGGGCCAATAAATTGACGCTGAATCCAGACAAGACAGAGGTGCTGTGTGTCACAGGGTCTTGAGTCCGTGTAGTTGGGATATACCCTGTCCTTGACGGGTCTGCAGTGCCCTGGAACGTAATTTGGGAGTACTTCTGGACTCCAGTCTGATGCCTGAACCTCAGGTGGATGCCGTGGCCAGCTACGGTTGGTGCACCAACTGAAGCCTTTTTTGGACAGAGACGACTTGGCCACAGTTACCCATGCTCTGATAACTTCTAGATTGGACTATTGTAATGCCCTTTACATGGGGCTGCCCTTGAAGATGATTCGGAAGCTGCAGCTAGTGCAAAATGCATCTGCCAGAGTGCTGACCGGAACAGCTGGCCAGATGCACATCACACTGGTTTTAAAAGGGTTGAATTGGCTGCCAATTCACTACTGAGCCCAATTCAAGGTGATAACTCTGACTTATAAGGCCCTAAATGACTTGGGCCCCAAATATCTAAAGGAACGCCTTCTCCCATATCAACCTGCCCTTGCCTTAAGATCTAGTGGGGAGGCCCTCCTGGTTGTCCCACTGCCCTCAGTAGTGAAACAGGTGGGCACCTGGGAGAGGGCCTTCTCAATTATGGCCCCCAGGTTATGGAATAGTCTCCCCCTTGAGGTGTGTCAGGCTCCTTCTCTGCATATGTTTAGGAAGGCAGTAAAGACACACCTCCTTGCCCTGGCATTCAGCTAAATATGGTTATACTTTCCCCCCACTTTTAGGTAGTACTGTTTTTTAATATATATTTGTTTTGTTTTAACATGTTGGTTTTTAACTGTTGTAGATATTACTGTTTTAAGATATATTGTTTTGGGTAATGCACTGAATTTTTTTACCCACCCTGAGACCCTGAGGGCAGGATAGAAATATAAAACAAACAAACAAACAAACAAATATTTGTATTGTATACATATTCATTCATATTGTATACATATCAAATATTCGTACATATATGTACAAATTGATTTGCATGGAATAGAATTTTACCACATTCGAATGTGATCTATTCTTATGAATATGGATTATCAAACATTCAATTTGTTATGCTACTCTTTTTGACTGTGTAGTCTCTCTCCACTAAATGAACAACCATGACTGAAGTTCAGAGGGCAAAAACAGCTCATGTTGACTTCCTAAGATGAACAAGTTACTGTGAAATTTCAGTTGTGCTCATAATTTGAAACATGAGCATTTGGCAGGATGCTGGACTAGATGGGCTGTGGCCTCATCCAGCATCTTATGTTCTTATGTTCTTATGATGGCCCAGTGGTTAAGGAGCTGGACTTCTCTCAGGTAATACCAGGTTTGATTCCACCGTCCTCTGTGAAGCCAACTAGGTCACCTTGGGCTAGTCCCAGCTCTCTTTTGAGCTCTCACAGCCCCACCTACCTCACAGAGTATTATGGGGTGTTTTTCCACTGTCAGAAAGTACCCATTTTTGCACCCATTAAGGACCCATTTGGGTGTGAGCCAGATGATCCCATTTTCACCACGGCACCCATTTGGGACCCGATTGTTTCCACTGCCGCTGGGGAAATCTGGATCAAATGGGTACTTTCTGGCCTTTAATCCAGATTTTCTGTAGACTCCATTAATGGGGTCTACGATGGGGTCTTCAGGGAGAAAATTCAGATTAACGGGAGCCTGCTTCCACGCTTGTGCGGCAATGGGGTCTAGAGGAGGCTAGGGGGAGGGGGCATCCATGGGGGGGAGCCCTAAAACCTAAGCTTCAAAGTCATTTTGAAGTCATTTCGAAGTCACTTCGAAGTCTGTGCAAAATAGCTCCGGAGCGTCTTTGAAGTCTGTGCTGATCTTCAGAGTGAACTTCGAAGTGACTCCGAAGTGACTCCGACGTGACTCCAAAGTCACTTCGAAGTCACTTTGAAGTTCACTCCGGAGATCAGCACAGACTTCAATGGAGCTGTTTTGCACAGACTTTGAAGTGACTTTGAAGTGACTTCCAAATGACTTCGAAGCCACTTTGGAAACTGCACCCCCTGTCCCCCCAAACACCTGGGGTGACAAGCAGACCCCTCATGGGTAGATCCGGATTTCCAAATGGGTGCTCCAGTGTTTCCACGGCAGGGAGGCTAGCACCCATTGCTATTGGGTGATAGACCACCCATGGAAACACATTGGGTACTTCCCTTAAACCGGATCTACTAGATCCAGATCTTCTTAGATCCGGATTAACGGAGCACAGTGGAAAAACACCCCTGGTGTGGGGAGAAGATCAGAAATCTTTGTCAGCTGCTGTGAGTCCCCTTAAATGGGTGAGAAAGGGGGGGGTAGAAGAGCCAACTCTCCTCCTCATCTCAGGGTTCATTCTCTCCCACAAGTTCATTCCCAAATTCCTTCTGCTAGTGGAATTCTCCCAGGACTTCATTGTAGGAAAAAAATGGCCAGAGAAAGCAACAGAGTGGCCAAAGTGGATGCAACCTGTTTTGAAATACAAATTGGGCTTGCTTTGATATTATCACGTCACACGATGCCATGCGCCAGTTGATTAGGAAACGGATAGAGGCAAACGAGACAAAACAATAGCAGAGAGACGTTCCCTAAGGGAGGGGGTAAGGTGGGCCACGAACCCCCGAGTTGTCAAAACGATCCAAAAAGAAATGTGATTTCACCGCTTTGCCTCTTCCCAAAGCCAAACAAGCTCAAACTGCCGCCCCAGACGGCGAGTGCAATTTCTTCCTCGGCACTCCACCACCCTTCAGCTCAAAGCAACATGGGGAAAGATCACAAAAGGAGGCTGATTTTGAAAATTAATAAGTTAGATGCCGCCTGCTTTTGGGAGGGATGACCTGAGATTGTGAAAGAGAAATCTTGCAGCATCGAGAGCCTCTATAGAGTGGATTTGTAATGGGGGTGGAGGGAAGGGGGCGTCTGAGGAACCCACAGAAATTCAACGTAATTGCTGTTTTGTGTAGCATGTATCACACTCCCTCCAGAGGAAGGAAATGGGCAGATTAAAGATTGCTTGATTCTAGAAAAAAGAATTTATATCAGCATCTTTGAAAGCCTTACTTTGGAAAGTTAATTGGCTTGGCTGTGACATCCTCACCCCAGCTGAATTGAGGATGGGAAGAAAGCAGCAAAATATTCATAATGAGATAGGGGAGCAGGGGAGGTGAGGCCTCCGGTGACTTAGAGGGGGCCTGTGATCGGGCTCAATTTTATGCAAAGGGTGCATTAACGATTAAAGAAGGGGATAAATAGTGTGCCAGTTTCATTTGCGGCGGAGGCTCCATCGGGGATGTGTCGCCAGGGTGAGCAAGGGATGAAAGCCGTGCAAAGGAAATTGCCCCAAGAAAGTTCAAAACGTGAAGGCGGCTTGGAACGCAAGTGCAAAGTGTGTTGAAGCGACTCGTGCTGCCTTGGCATAATTGGCTTTACCCTTAGAAGGCAACCCAAGAGTGCATCTCCACTCCACCGCCTTGGAGTTAGGGCTTCCACTGGACCAGGGTTAGGGAGCTAGAGCTCTTATCTGGGAATACTGGGTTTGATTCCGCCCTCCTCCACGAAGCCAGCTGGGCAACCTTGGGTAAGTCACAACACTCTTCTGAGCTCCCACAGCCCCACCTACCTCACATGGCGTCGGTTGTGGGGAGAAGAGCAGAAGGTTTGTCAGCTGCTTTGAGTCCCCTTAAATGGATGAGGAAAGTGGGGTAGAAAAGCCAACTCTCTTCTTCTTCTTCTTCTTCGTCTTCTTCTTCTTTGCTGTCTCTGAGGCTGCATCCCCATGGGGCTGCCACTGCCTCACGATGGATTCGGAGCAGCCTTAATGGGAATCTTAATTCACATTAAGGAGTCCTCATGGCAATGGAGGACAGGGTGGGTTCAAGGCAAACCCTCCCGTCCCCATGAAAACTGTGGTAAATCCCTGCATTGGGATGCAGCGGTTTCTTCTACCACCCCCACCCCCTTGCCTGAGCACTTAATCACCCATGTAAGGGGTTGATTTACCTCAAGCAATTGCTTGACAGCTGCTCTGCACTCAGCTGATCAGCTGTCAGGCTGCCATGCACATGAGCAGAGCTCCGCTAAAATGATTAAAACAGACGTGGCTTTCACATCTGTTTTAATCAACTTACCAGAGCTCTGCCCATGCTCTTGACAGCCTGACAGCTGATCAGCTGACTGCAGGACAGCTGTCAGGTGATTGTTTGGGGTAAATCAAGTCCTTACATGGGTGTCATGTCCTGTTCAGCCTCCTCAGAGGAGGGCAGTCTGCCTGCAATGCCACCACAAGCTGTGAGGCAACTACAGCATGGCATTGCAGGCACTGAAGGGTTAAGGCCAGTTCCAGGTGAGCAGTCACACAGCTCTGATAATGAATCTACCAGCTGTGAGCCTCATCAAAGGCCCTCTCCTCACCTGCTGAGGAAGCAGAAGCAGCTGAGGCGCAGATCAGAGCAATTAGTTCAGCTGCACCGTGGGCGTGGCATTGACTCCTCTACTTAAGAGCAAGCTCACCTTGCCTCAGTTGCTGCAGAGAACGTCTTTGCAGTCTTGTGTTACCTGAGCTTGAAATCCTGGACTCCTTGTGACCTGCTGACCCTTTAGACTGCCTGACCCTTGCTGACTTTCTGGACTCCTAGACCCCGGACCGGAACTGACCTTGAGAACGCCTGGAACCCCTGGGACTGAGTAAGCTGTGCAAGTGTTTGCCTGTTACTTGACCGGCCTGCGACATGACACTCGGTGATTAAGCACTCAGGTAAGGGGGGGGGCAGTTGCAATCACAGCATTAGTGGTGGGGACAGCAGAGCCCTGCCTGCTAATGCTGTGATCGTAACCAGGAAGTGTCCCCATGCCCCCAGGATAACCCGTTCTTGCCCCAGAATTTGGGACAAGAACAGTTATAAAGGGTTTTTTTTGTTTGATTTGCTTTTGAGGATTTTTGTCCCTCATGTAGCCCAAATTAGGGTTTTCCATTGGGACTCTCCTGTATCCCTACCATGGGGACACGGACTGAGTCTCCAGAGGCAACATGGTTCTGCACACAAATATGCCATCTTTGTCTCCAGCAAGGGCACAACTCAGTGCAGGAGAAGCAGCTTCAGAGTCATTTAGCATGGACTGAGCTGCAAATGCCTTTAAGGGGGATTGAAGTCCCTCCTGGCATCTTCACGCCCTTTTTGGCTGTGGAGATGGACAGACTTTGACACCCCTTCAAAGCATTATAATGACAGGTGGAGATGTGGCTCAGGTCTCTCACAACAATTTATTTACATGTTGAAGGAGTAACCCATCAGGTTTTGGACAGGGTTCAGGAAATCAAAATATTATGGAATCAATGAATAGAGTTAGGCTGTGGTCACACTTTCACTTAAACCTTATTCAGTCCATCTTCAAATCTGACTGCTCACACCCCTGCGCAGAGATGCCCATGCAGTCAGGAAGGGTTCAGCCATGACTCATCTGGATTCAAAATGTTACAACATTCATACAAATACAAATATTGTGGAAAATTTGTGCAAATAGTTTGGACATTTGTTAAATCGGGGAAGTGGAAAAGCAGCTGCACTGGTCAAATCTGCAACAGATCCATGTAGTATTCAACATGGATCGAGAGTGGATTAAAAGTGGATTCAGGTTGAATTTGATGCTTTTGGAGTGGATATGTTAGAGGAAATGTACTAGATACATACTGAATACATCTGTGTTCACATTGGATACGTATCAGATACGTATTCATTCATATTGCATATTCATACAAATTTGTACAAATAGAATCCTACCACATTCAGTTTTCTAACGTTCAATTTGTTATGGAGAAGAAGAGTTGGCTTTTCTACCCCACTTTTCTCATCCATTTAAGGGGACTCAAAGCCGCTGACAAAGCTTCTGTTCTTCTCCCCACAACAGAACACCCTGTGAGGTGGGTGGTGCTGTGAGAGCTCACAGAAGAGCTGTGACTAGCCCAAGGTCAGCCAGCTGGCTTTATGGAGGAGTATGGAATCAAACCTGTTATTCCCAGATAAGAGTCCAGCTCCCTAACCACTAGACCAAACTGACTCAAAAACCCATTTGTGCCCATCCCTGGAGACAATACCATTAAAGCAGCCCCGTAATGGTTCTATATTCCTCTGTCTGGATGGGACCAGAGTTTCAAGGATTCCTTCAGAAAAGGGCAACTCCTGCCTAACTTGAATTGCACATGCTTAGTGCTCCCATGTCCCTCTTAATCAACGGCCATGCCAACTCTGAAAGCAAAGGAGTTCCAAAGCTTGCAACTGAAACCCATATTATTCTGAACAGCTCTAGGTGCTGCCTGTTTGAGAGGTTTTATATATTTCCCCCCCAACCATCTCTTGCAAAAGTGCAAACAGATTTGTTTAGTGCACACAGTACCCACCTCTGATTGAACAATAAACAGGGGAGAGGGGGAGAAATGGAAATGAAAGCTGCTTGCCCCAGTAGGGAAGGTGTTATTTGGGAGATCTGTCAAAGTTCCTACTCCCAAGACGCTGCTGTTTCTCATCGGCCTGATAGAAGCTGACATTGTGTGAACCTTGCTGAACAAACCTAAATTATTTTAATTTCTAAATCCAAACCATTGCAATTATATCATTTCCCTTGTGTGTTGTGGAAGAAACCATACAGAGCTCTGCCTCGGTTTTCTTCTCTGTTGGGAATCGGCATCTCTAAGCAGGGACCCCGGCCTGGGATTAACTCTCAAAAAGTTGTGGGATTATGAACCCTGGAGGGCACCTCAAATTTGGAGCAAACGCTGGAAATCTGAAGCGTCCCTTTTTAAGCTTTGGCTAGAGATGTGCACAGATGTGTGTTTTTTGACATTCTATAAAAGTCAAATCGAATACTTGAAAATCCAATCCAATCCGATTCTATTCAAATTTAACCAGATTCAATTTGAATTTACCAAATTTGAATCTATTTGTTTGAATTGTTTATTCGGATCTGCACATATGAATGTCGATAACATTCGTATGTGCATGTTCACATCTTCCTCACATCTGTATGCATTCGTACATGTCCGTACACGTCCGTACTCATTCCATAGTTATCCCATATGCAATTCGTTTTCATCCTGTGTGGATCCGTACAAATGAGCACGGATGCGGGAAAGATGCTGATTTTCAAGTACCCATCATGTACGAACCCATACACGTACGAATGTCCAGATAATTCGAATGAACAGATTCAAAATTTGAAATTCGATTCGAAGAAGAAGAAGAGTTGCCTTTTCTACCCCACTTTTCTCACCCATTTAAGGGGACTCAAAGCAGGTGACAAAGCTTTCTATTCTTCTCCCCACAACAGAACACCCTGTGAGGTAGGCGGGGCTGTGAGAGCTCAGAAGAGAGCTGTGACTACCCCAAGGTCACCCAGCTGGCTTCATGGGGAAGGTCAGAATCGAACCCAGTATTCCCAGATAAGAGTCCAGCTCCCTAACCACTAGACCAAACCACTAGACATTCGATTTGAGTTTGAATGTCAAAATTCAGCACATTTGATTGGATTTTGAAATCCTATGAATATTCATGCACATTCCTAGTTGTGGCAGATTTGCAGTTTGAGAATTTTTAGTCATTTTATTCACTTTGGCAGTTTGTTGGATTTCAGATGCTGACGAGCCACCTAGACTGCTGGATATCTCGATGGAGAGAGTAAATCCCCTTCATGAATATGCACAGTTGCTAAAACATAAATTCATAGAAAACTGGCCAAATGTACGCATATCAAGAACGCTGCACAGTTTCCGCAAGTCTGAAAAATTTATTCTGAGCGCGGAACCTGAAACGTTTTGGCACCCGCATCACATCAAGCCTTAATTTTCATCACTTGGTTCGTTTTTGTTACTTAAGAAAATAAAAACTGATCTCTTGACCCACTTCCGTTCCACAAATCACTCCAAACTTCAGAAGCAATGACCTTTCAACTTTTCAGGCCCAAGTCTCACCTTTCACGCCAACCTGCAAAGTGAATTGATTTTCAACGGGTTAAAAAAAGAGAGAGAGTGAGTTTCACATATTAGAATTAACTCTTGCCCTCATTTCCTGTCATAGAAGCTGAAAAAAACCCTCTCTGAGGGCTCGTTTTAGTACTGAATATATCTGCATCTCTCAGTGCCATTCTTCTTCAAGGTGGTGCCCCTTGGATGTTTTGGTCTCCAGCTTACATAGGGCCCTATAGGCCCCATTTCCCTTACCTCCATTTAGTGCCGTCGCCAGTTAATTAAATTGGCTGCTGTGATCCAAATGACTTTGTCAGTGTTGTCATAAATGGGATGTCATGTCATCCAGCATCAAGGGTGCCTGGAAATGAAATAATGGGGGATACCACTGCCAACTGGGAGGAAGGGAGAAAGGCAGTGTGGGTAGATGCCAAGGAGAAAACAGTGCCAAAAAGGAATGGTACTCAATGGAAGCAAAAAAGGCCCAATAGAGTATCGAAGAAACACAAATCATCAGTGACAAGAGTATTTATTACGGGGGGGGGGGGGTCGTCTGTTCAGTCACCCCAAATATACTAATTTTGGGCATATATCAAAATTAGGGATTATTTGGTCCAGTAGTAACATTAGTTTCTCTCTCCCCCTCTCTCCTTTCTCGAAGGAGCATTGTAGGGCTGTAACCCTCTACCTGAGATCATTTTGCAATGCAGCTGTGGGTCACAACCTACCAGTTGAAGATAGGTTCTAAAGGCCTTTGTAATGCTACTATTATGTGATGATGTAATCATATGGCACTGGATATGATTGGACGGGTCATTATTTCCATTACCAATGAGGTCTTCTTCAAATGGGAACCAAGGCATCCTCCCTGTCTTTGATTATTTCACCCAGACTGAAAATGACTGGAGCCTCCAGCAATTAGGAAGTCATCCACCAGACAAAATGGAATATCCACCATTCTTCCTTTATCCTCTCTTTCCGGGTTTGGCACCATTCTCTCCAAAGGGTTTCGCTTATCAAAGCCAGCCTGTCCACCTTCCAGATCCAGGTTGCTATCCTTGGTTCTGTTTCACTTCATTTTGTCTGGACCTTGACTTCCATTGGTTTCATTTCTCATTTCACCCTTTACCCCTGTTTCCTCCACTGATCAAACACCTTGTGTGTCTGTGTTTGGTTTTGTAGAAATGGATTTGTCTTGTTTATGTATATCATCATAGTTTTGAACTCTGCAGCTCCCTACCAAATGCAGAAGCCTTTATTTTTCAACTTGGGGCTATTGCACACATATTCAGGAGAATGACCTTCTCCACGGTCAAGCAACACAGATCCACTTGGAGGACTCCTTGGATCAGTTAGGATGCCTGTGAGTTGGAAGATGCCACATTTTCATATCTAGTGTCATCTCCAAAAAGAGTCATGAGAGGATTCTAAGACCCAGTTCAGTTTATGTGACTGTCTCCTTCAGATCTTCCCATGCAGCATGACAAGGTCAGGAAAACATGGCCCACACAAGAACATAAGAACATAAGAACATAAGAACATAAGAGAAGCCTTGCTGGATCAGGCCACAGCCCATCTAGTCCAGCATCCTGTCGCACACAGTGGCCCACCAAATGCTCATGGGCATCTCAAGCAGAGACAAGGACAAACCTTCTCCTGCTCTCGAGTCCCAGCAGATGGCCTTTGAAGCACCCCAGTTCCTCCCCCCCCCCAGCCTGGAAGATGCATCTAGGCATTCGTTCTAGTAGCCATTGATACATCTGTCATCCATAAATTTGTCTAACCCTACCTTAAAGCCATCCAGACTGGTAGCTGTCACCACCTCTTCCGGCAGCACATTCCATAAGCCAATGACCCTCTGGGTGAAGAAATACTTCCCCCTGTCAGACCTTATTCTCCTACCCATCAGCTTCATAGAGTGCCCCCTGGTTCTAGTGTTGTGCAATAGAGAAAAGAAATTTTCTCTATCCACCCTTTCTATACCGTGCATAATTTTATATACTTCAATCAGGTCCTCTCTCAAACGCCGTCTCTCCAGACTGAAGAGGCCTAGACGTTGCAGCCTGGTTTCGTAAGGGAGGTGTTCCAGACCCTTAATCATTCTGGTTGCCCTTCTCTAGTTCCACAATATCCTTTTTGAGGTGTGGTGACAAGAATTGTACACAATACTCCAAATGTGGCCTCACAATAGATTTATAAAGGGGCAAAATGACACTTGCTGTCTTATTTTCTATTCCCTTCCTAATTATTCCCAGCATTGAATTTGCTTTTTTCGCTGCTGCCGCACACTGGGTTGACACCTTCATTGAACTGTCCACCAAAACCCCGAGATCCCTTTCCTGATGTGTTGCAGAAAGCTCAGACCCCATCAGTTTATAGACGTAATTTGGATTCTTGGCCCCAATGTGCATTACTTTGCACTTGTTAAGATTAAAGCACATTTGCCACTTGGTTGCCCACTCACCCAATGCTAAGAGATCCCTCTGGAGCTCTTGGCAATCTCTTTCAGATTTTACTACCCTAAATAATTTAGTATCATCAGCAAACTTTGCTATTTTACTATGTACCCCTTCTTCTAGATCATTGATGAATAAATTGAAAAGCATTGGTCCCAGTACCGAGCCTTGAGGGACCCCACTTTTTACTTCTTTCCACCCTGAGAATTTGCCATTTATTACTACTCTCTGCTTTCTGCCCTTAAGCCAGTCACAAATCCAGGACAGAACTTGTCCTTTTATTCCATGGCTGATGAGTTTACTCAGTAGCCTTTGATGTGGGACTTTGTCAAAAGCCTTCTGAAAGTCCAGATAGACAATGTCTACTGGTTCACCTTTATCCACGTGTTTATTGACACTCTCAAAGAATTCCAATAAATGTGTGAGGCATGATTTACCTTTGCAGAAGCCATGCTGGCTTTTGTTCAGCAATGCTTGCTCCTCCATGTGCACACTAATTTTGTCTTTAATAATGGTTTCCATCACCTTACATGGAACTGACGTTAAGCTAACTGGTCTGTAGTTGCCTGGATCACCCCTGGATCCTTTTTTGAATATTGGTGTTACATTTGCTACCCTCCAGTCCTCAGGTACGGAACCTGATGTTAGGGGAAGATTATATATTTTTGCTAGAAGTTCAGCAATTTCGCATTTGAGTTCCTTAAGGACTCTTGGATGAATACCATCTGGTCCCGGTGACTTGTTCACATTTAGTTTATTAAGACACGCCAACTGCTCTCCTGGTTGGATTCCTACTTCTGATATACTTATAGAAGTTCTTGTTATTTCTTTTGATGTTTTTAGCCATGTGCTCAAAATCTTTCTTAGCTTTCCTAATGGCCGTCTTGCATTTGTGTTGCCAGTGTCTATGTTCCCTCCTGTTCTCCTCATTTGGACAAGCCTTCCATTTCCTAAATGAACTCTTCTTGTTTTTAATGCCATTGAATGGTAATGTTTATTTGTTACTTATTTCTAATCATTTGCATTCTACTCTTCCTCCGATGGTCATGGGTGGGTCACAACATTCTTTAGAATGACAGGGGTAACATGGCTAAAACCAATGAAGTGCTATGGAATAAAAATATAAATACCATGCACACTCTCAACCTAGTTGGACCATAATGGGAAAAAGCTAAATATTCAAAGTTTGGGTGAAGAGATAAGTTTGAACCAGTCCCTAAAACTCATAATACCTGACACCTGAGGCCTTTCTGAGGTCATTCTGTATTTAGGTTCATCCTTTGCTTGAGATGCCCATGAGCATTTGGTGGGCCACTGTGTGCGACGGGATGCTGGACTAGATGGGCTGTGGCCTGATCCAGCAGGGCTTCTCTTATGTTCTTATGTTCTAGGTGATTAGGCTGCCGGGAACTAAGGCTAGTAAACTTCAGGTACAGGTGAACCATTTGCATTTGTCGGGAGGAGACTTCCGAAAGTGTTCCTTACTGGCCAGACGTGCATATGCTCTTCACCAGATGTTCACCACTTCTTCACTCCCTGCCTAAGTGCAAATAGGTCTCTGAATTATTTCCACTAAGATGTTATTCCAGAGCCTGCAGGCCACCAACAAGAAAGTCTGTTAGGTGCCACCACGCCTATGAAGGTGGACAGTCAACTAGAAGGTCTTCTCCCTGTGATGTTAATACTTGGGCAGAACTGGATGGTAGAATGTGCTCTTTCAGATCTTTCAGGTTCTCCTCCTACCTTCATAAGTGAAAAATTGAAACTTTTGCACCCAAATAGGAAAGAAATGTGGATGATCATTTAGGTCCTTTCTGCACTGGCTCTAAAAATGGATTTAGAGTCACTTCGGGGAGAGATTAAGAGGCAGCTTCCGCAAAGGGAACCAAATTAGGGACCCTTTGAGGAAGACAAGTCAGCATTTTGGCACACAAGACCAGTTTCTTAAACCGGTTTTGCCGCCAAAATCCTATCCTGATATAAGAGCTAAGAAATTAGGTCTTACATCGGGTTTTTCCCCTTAAACAGTTTTGGAAGAAAATGCTTCCGCAACGGCAGGCGAAGAGCCAGATTGCCGGTGCATTCCCAGCCTGTCAATGAGGGAGAGTGCATGCTCTCCCTCTTTGACAACTGGGCCCTCCCCCCGGCCTCCACAATTGGCTTCTGCTGAGGGCTGCTGGCCAATGAAAAGCTGTGGTGCATGAACATGCGTGCACACCAGGCCTCCCACTGCCAGAAGTGGCAGATAAGGAGCAGATCATCCACAGGTGACCCTGGGCAGGGTGGGGGTGGGTAGGCTGCGAGTTCCCCTTACCCAAAAAGGCACGATTGTGCCTTCGCAGGTGAAGGGGAAGCCACGGAAGCCGGCTGGCAGCCTCTTCGTGCTGGAGCCAATCACGGAGGCCAGGGGGACGGCCCAGCTGTCAAAGTGGGAGACCAGGCGCTCTTCCTCTTTGACAGTGGGGGCTTTTGGAGGCTGGATTGGGATGGGTGCTGGTGTGTCCAAACCAGCACCCTCTCCAATCCAGCCTTGCCACTGCCCCATGTGTGTGCGGACGCGCGGGGCCTCTGAGGATCTGTCCCAAACAGAGACAGATCCTCAGAGAAAACGGTTCACTGAGAAATGTACAGGATAAAACAGGATGTGTACGAAATGTGTGCAGATATGTATAACACATACAAATGTTGTCGACATTTGTATCTTCAGATCTGAATCTAATATTTGAATGAATAGATTTGAATGTATTCAATTTGAATCTGATTTTGTTGCATTCGGATTCTAAACATTCGAATCGAATAGAATATTTTGACATTCGATTTGACTTGAATTCAAATGCAAAAAAAAAATCATGCACATTCCTTTTTATAGTTACAATTTTAGGTATTTCCGAGTTTTGGCATTGCTGATTTCTGTGATTTGTGAGTTTTCTCACTGCTGATTCTGGCTCTGATGATAACCTGGCACTAGGGATGTGTAAGAATATTCAAAATATTCATTTATTTGATCGAATTTGGCCGAGTTCGGACATTCAAATTTGAAACAAATGTCCAGACATTCATTTTTAATATTCAAAAAAATGTGAATATTTTGAATCATTTGGACATTCGTAGATGTACTGATACGTATGCATTACATACTCATCAGTACGCATCTTTTTTTTATCCATTCTCAACTGTGTGAATACATACGGGATAAAAACAGGATCCGTACAGATGTGTCCAGATGTGTAAGAATACATACTAATGTTGTTGACATTCTTATCATCAAATATGTATTGAATATTCATACGAATAAATACAAATATATTTGAATTGGTTTGAATTTTAATACGTTCCTTTTTTCTCTATTCATATGAATTCAGACATTCGAATATTCAAACTGAATTGAATGTCGAAAATTGCATCTGTGCACACCCCTACCTGGCACATTGAGGAGTCAGGTGTATCTGCTTTGCAATAACTCCCATGGCATCAGGAGTTAAAAAGGGCAAAGGGCACTTTTTGTCCATGTTTTGCAATGGAGTTCTCAAATAAGAGGATTCATACAGAGGAGAAGCCATACCAGTGCATGGAGTGTGGAAAGGCCTTCAGCTGGAGATACAACCTGACCTTGCAGGAGAAGACCCACATTGGGGAGAAGCACTACAAGTGCATCTACTGTGGCAAGAGCTTCAGCAGCGGCTCCTGCCTGACCCAAAACTGGAGGATCCACACGGGGAAGAGGCCATTCAAGTGTATTGAGTGTAGGAAGAACTTCAAGAGCCATGCCCTCGTCATTCATCAGAGAAAGCACACAGGGGGAAGACCCTACATCTGCATGATCTGTAGGAAGTGGTTCTGCCTTGGCTCAAACCTGAAGGTCCACCAGCAGGCCAGGGCTTCAAGCTGAAGCACCAGCTCATTTCCCACCATAGGACCCACATGCTGGAGAAGCCCTACAAATGCATGGAATGCGTGAAGAGCTTCAAGTACCGGAGGAGCCTCTTGTACCACAATCTCTCTCACGTGGGGGAGAAACAGTACCCCACTCTGGACACTGAAAAGTATTTTAGTGACGGGGGAACTCTGATGATAGACGAAAGAGCTTACACTGGTGAGAAAAGTTACATGTGTACGGTGCTCAGAAAGGCCGTGGGGGGAATCCTGGCTCCATTTACGGTCACCAGGGAGGGAGGGAGATCTTTTGATGCATATTTTATACAGCTTCACTGTTGTTGCCTTGTTTATTGTTGTGACATACCCTGGGACCTTTGGGTGAATGGCACGGTATAAAAATGCCCAAGTGAAAAATGTGACTTCCTCAACCCCACTTATTTCATTTAGGCCCAAAGCCTTGATTTCTGCAGAATGGAAATTCACAAAGTTGTCTAGGAGCCTAAGTCTAGTTAATGATGAGAGGCTAACAGTTTTTCTGGAAGAGGCTGTAGCTCAGTGGTGATGCAAGCTGCCTGGAAAGCAGAGGATTGCTGGTTCGATCTCCGTCTATCCCCAGAGGTAGGCAATGGCAAACCACTTCTGTGCCTCTGCCAAGAAAACTGGATAGCGATGTCCACAAAGGTTCCTGTGCAATCAACCAAGAGTTGACCATAATTCAATTGCACCCAACAACAGCATATTGCAAGTGAGGAACCTCTTCTGTTTTGAGTTTTAGTACATTTAAGCAATGGTGATGTGCTTAATTCAATTTCATATGAATTTGTATGAATTCGGACATTTGAATTCGAGTCGAATGCTTTGGGACATTTGTACGAAACTTCGTTGCATTCATGAATCTGGAGAGGTGGGAAAGGGAATACGTGAGGGATTCATATGCAATCGTAGCTTGGATTCGAATCAAATTCGTAGTGAACATTCGTATCAAATTCTAATCCTACTACATTTGAATGGGATCTATTCAAATAAATATGAATTTTCTTGCATTTGACTTGATATGAATCAAACCCCCTTGAAAATTAATGCACATCCCTAGTGAACATGTAGAATCCAGTAGCATTGTTAGCCTAGATTGGCCATCCTCCATTTCTAGCCTACGGTCTAGAGGATACGCATTTGGCCAGACAACACCGCTAACCGCACAATATCCATATATAGAACGGCTGTGCTTCTTATTCCCATTCCACAGATGGCAGAACTGAGCCCAAGAAAGATCCAACCCATGGGTCCATGGGGGGGGGGGGGAGTCCAAGCTTGAACTTCAGCCTCAAGATCCTAGCAAAACTCTTTATCCATCCGATCACACCAGCTCTCATTTCATCATGTTCTTTTTGTTTAAACATATTTCCCTTTTTATCAAGTTACCATGGGGGATGGATGGATGGATGTGGGTCTCACAGGGGAGTCTTGCATTTCTTTACATAAAAAGAAGCAAAAGGGGGGGGGATCTCATTAAAGGAAATGGGGGGGCATCTTTCTCCCCAGCTAATGAATTGCAATTGGCTCAACTTGCAGCTGTTCTGGCTTCAAGTCGGGCAGAAAACTGTGTTGTTTGTAAATCAAAGGCTTTGGGCCAATGAAACAGCAAGAGAAATTTGCCACATGATTCTAGGTCCGGGAGGGTGTCGGGGGGGGGAGGGAAATGGCGAGACCCCCTTCTTCCCAGCAGCAGCCCTGCTGTAGAAGCGGAGGGGAGAAAGCGTCTGTGAGAAAAGGGCCCGGGTTGTTTTTCTTGGAACAAAGTAAAAACCCTCAGATAGGGGTAAAATCCTGATTCCAGAGGAAAATGAAGTGGTGTAGATTTCATTCAGGTCTGGCGGATGGTTTATTTCCCTCAAACGAGAGACCTCACATAAATCACAAAATCCTCGGAGGACTTTTCAAACTTGTGATGCAAAGCAGAACCACCCGTGTCCGAGGCCCCGGCCGTCGTCTGAGAGGAATATGGCAGAAAGAACGCTTAGTCCTCCACAGCCCTGTGCCCTGAACTCTAAATTCCCCTCCACACAACACATTTTCTTTCTTTCTTTCTTTCTTTCTTTCTTTCTTTCTTTCTTTCTTTCTCTCTCTCTCTCTCTCTCTCTCTCTCTCTGCCTGCCTGCCTTCTTCCTTCCTTCCTTCCTTCCTTCCTTCCCTGCCTGCCTTCTTCCTTCCCTGCCTGCCTTCTTCCTTCCTCCCTTCCTCCCTCCCTCTCCCTTCGTTCCGTCCTTCCCTCCCTCTCTCTCTCCCTCCCTTCCTTTCTTCCCTCCCTCTCTTCCTCTCTCTCTCTCCCTTCCTTCCTTCCCTCCCTCTCTTCCTCTCTCTCTCTTCTTTCCTTCCTTCCCTCCCTCCCTCCCTCTCTCTTCCTTCCTTCCCTCCTTCCTTCCTTCTTTTCCCACGGCTTCCTCTTAATATGACTCACTTTCCACCTTTGCCTTGTGAGGAGAGAACAGAGAGCTTGCGACACAGCTGGAGTTCAGGGTGGGCGGGTGGGTTGCCCTATTGATTTATTGAAATAATTTTCCTCATGCCTTTCCATTAACAAGGTGCCTTACAATCTAATCAACATATTGAAACATCAATAAAATGCAAAATAATCCACAATAAAAGGCGGAGAAGAGGCAGCAGATAAAACACTTCAGCAAGCATTTCGGGGAGATTAACAACTCAGCAAAGCAGAACAGGGGCTGGAAAGGAAACGGCTTCTCTTGACAACCAAAGGCATGTCCCAGCCAAGGATGTGAGACAAATCTTTGGCCATAAGGTGGCTGCTTAGACACGTTTAGAATTTATTAGATGAAGATTAAAGATGCCCCCTTACAGCTGTACAGTTGTCTTGGCAAGGAGCCAGAAGTAATTTGCCATCGCTCTCTCTTGGAGGAGTGATGGAAGCAGGTAAGTGCTACCTGTGAAGGCCTTCCTCTGGCGCCTTCCTAGGCAGCTGGGCTTGTAAAGTGTAGAGGCGTGCACGAATGCAATTTTTGGATTCAATTCAAATATTTGAATGTTCAAATTCGTACAAATAGAGAAGAAACAGTGTATTCAAATTGGAATCACTTCAAATACATTCATACCTACATACATTCGTATGTGTCCATATGTACCCGTACACACCTGTACACATTTGTAAACATCCCGTTCTTATCCCGTATGCATCCCATTCTTATCCCGTACACATCCCGTTTTTATCTCGTATGCATCCCATTTTTGCCCCGTACGTATCCGTAAAACATGTTCGGATACAAATAAGACGTGTATGGATATGTATGTAACGCATACATTTCCGTACACATACAAATGTCTGAATAATTCATATGAATGATTCAAAACATTCAAATTAGTCCAAATGTTTAAAAAATGAATGAATAGAATTTGAATGTCCAAATTTGAACAAATTCAGTCAAATTTTGAATGTTTCGCATATTCTTGCACATCCTTAGTAAGGTATTTGACCTTGCAAAGCTGCTCATTTTTGCAGGTTCATTATGCATCCCTGGATTGTTGCAAGATATTCTATAATAGCAATAGTGACATGCTTTGACTGTATTCCAACTGGGACTTCATTGAGAATGCCACTGGGATGTCTGGTCACTAAAACTGGAATGAGAGGAGGATTCTGCATTTGACCTAGGCCCTAGAAGTGGCAGTAGATTTCCACAAAATTTGCAGCTGTTCAGAAAGATTTACTTATTTTGGAAATAAATGTTTCTCACCACAATCCTTTTATGGTAAGTGCTGGAAGCCCATTCAAAGCCCTTCTTCCTCTGTGGTTAGATTCAAAGGCCTTTCCAAATGAAAATACCTTCTGAGAGAGAACTATCATCTGAGAGTCATAAGAGCATAAGTGGAGACCTCCTGGATCGGCCCACAGCCCGTCTAGTCCAGCATCCTGTCTCACACACCGGGTCCCCTAGAGACTGCAGGAACCATCGCAGGCACCACCACCCCAGTCTGGAGCACTTGGCTCAAAGTGGTAGGCCTGGCCAGCAACATTGTGTGTCTGTGTGCGCCATCAGGTCTGATTGGCCAGCTACTCATGGGTAACTGGCCAATCAGAGCCGTCGGCGCATGCAGACATACAATGCCAGCCAGGCCACATCAGTTCGGACCCAGCAATGATGAGGTAAGTGGCACATGCGCGTGTCCCCGCATAGGCCCATGCCTGGGGTGGTGTTCCTGCGGTCTCTAGGGGACCCAATCACGTCACCTAGAGCCCACAGGAACCGGGGAAGGAATGTGCCTGGCCTGCCCACTCCTGCGTCCAACCTGACCCAATGGCGGCAGGCCTGGGACGGGCATCCCACCCCCACACCAGCCTTTTTGGGCTAGGCCACACAGGGACGGATTCCCCTTTAGCACCTAGTCAGGTGGGAACCCATGCCCACGTGTTCCTTACTTGCCTGTATGCGAAAGGGGAACGCGTCCCCGCATGGCCTAGCACTACAGCCATTCAGCTGTAGTGCAAAAAGGCCTTAGAAGACAGGACATGCTCCAGTCAACAACTTAGAGGGAGTTTTGACAGTATGGTTGCCAAATAGCAACTGGGACATCTTGACTCCAGCCAATAATTTTCTTTTTTCTTTTTTCTTTTTGAACTGTCTTCCTTTCTTTTTAATCCCGCCTACATCTCATGAACGAAAGTAGCATTTCAAGCCACTCCGTTGCAGGGGAATACTTCATGGTCCTCAAAAGGCACTTAAACAAAATTGTGAAGAATTTAAGTGAAATTGCAGAATATTGCTTAGGTTTAGCACCACTTTAAAAACTGAACTTACTAGCCTAAAGACTGAGACAAAATGGAGGAAGAATAATTCCTCCCAAATCAGAAAATAACTCACCATTTCTGTTCTTATTGACCAACCCAACAGCAAGACTTGCAAAGGGAACACTGAAGGTCCTTTCACTTGGACCAGAGGCGTTTTCGCACTAAGGCGAAGACGCTTCGGAACGCTTCCCCCCGAACAGGTTGAGAACACTTTCCCGTTCACACAAGGGGAGGTAAGGAACGCTTTGAGAGCAGTTCCCTTATCTGCCAGTGCAAACGGGAAAGTGTTCTCAACCCGTTCAGGGGGAAGACCCTCCCCCGGGCTGCTCCCATTGGCTCCTATGGAGCCAATGGGAGCAGCCTGGGGGAGGGGCCGAGCTGTCACAGGGAGAGAGCGTGCGAACGCTTTCTCTCTGGGACGGGTTGGAACGCGCAGAGATGGTTTCAGAGCACTTTTTAGTGCTCTGAAACTCGAACGCATGGAGGGCACACTGGGACGCTTGCGGGCGGCCTGGAATGGATCCCGCCGCCCGCAAGAGCGAATGCTGCGTCCCAACGTGCCCTCCAGGCGTTCGAAAAACCCCTGTGCGAAAAGGCTCCAGGATAGACTCACTAGGGATGTGCATGAAAATTCAATTGAATTTGAATCTTTAAAATTTGAATTAACCCAAATATGGTTCGAATTGAGAAAATTCTGCAGACTGCTGCAGATGGCAACCCCAGGGCTGGCAAGGTAAGCAATTCTACAGCCCTGACACCTGTTCGACTGATTTGAATGAATACAAATATCTTGAGTTATTCGTACTAATAATTTGGATATTCGCATCTGTACTGGTACATACACATCTTGAACGCACCCATATGCATCCCATATGGATCGCATATGTATATGTACGGGTGCATACAGGATGTGTACAGGTATGTACCAGATGTGTATGTACCCATACAGATATGAATGTCTGAATTATTCTCCTGAATACATATGAATGTATTTGTATCAAATAGACTGTCCGGACATTCATTTTTTCATTATCCAGATACATTCGGATTTTCAAATATTTGATTATGAATCAAATTAGAAAACTGCATTAGTGCAAACCCCTACAGATGGTTATTTCCCCCTGCCCTTATGGATCAGCTGCCACTTGCTTGTTTGTAAAACCAAGGCCATCATCTTAAAAAGGTCTAAAAACCTCTGTGCATGTACTAGGGATGTGTACGAATGTTTTTGTTTTTTTTTGGCATTCAAATCGAAACGAGTTGAATGTTCAGAAATCCATTTTGGTACGAGTAGATCATGTTCAAATGTGGTAAAATTCTATTCAATATAAATCTATTCCTACATTTATTTATTTATTTGCTTGTTTGTATTTCTATATCGCCCTATACCCGAAGGTTCTCAGGGCGGGTTACAATATTATGTTAGACAGGTCATGCGAACATTCAATACGTATCTGATACGAATGGATACGTATCTGATATGAACACATATGTATCTGATACAAATAGATACGTATCTGATATGTTTCCCCAGCTTAACGCATGTCCGAGCTATTCGTATGAATGTCCAGACACATTCGTATTGGTTCAAATGTTAGGATACGAATGCTGGAACACTGGAGTTCGAATGTCTGAATTCGGCCAAATTCAGCCAAATTTGAACGTTACAAATATTCATGCTGGACCACATTTGATAATAATGTAAGATATACAGTAAGACCAGTTTAATGGGTACAGGTATAAGAAGATCAGTGGGTGAAATCTTAAAGGAGGCCAAAAACTTGGGAAGATGATTGTTTCTTTCCTCCAGCTACTCCAAGGATGTTCCAGAGTATCATGCAACATGGTTGTACATGTTTTGAACATTATAGAAGTCTAGTGAGCCTAGCCCTCCCCATTTCAATTGCTTTGCTTCAGTGGGTCAGGAAATCTCATGAATCTGACATTGAGTTCATTGTGCACTAAAAAAAGAAAGAAAGAAAAAGAAAGGTAGTTTGCAGCTGTAGTGTGTTTGCTTGGTTATGCCTGGTGCACTTGTGAAAAATCTCCATAATGAGAACATACCAAAGACATGATGAAATGTCTATAAAACAAAGTACACGGTGAAACATTTGACTTTTGCTTGAAGGAATTAAAGAAAAAGGTAAAGTATTGTAAATCATAGTTCCTGCTTATGAATTTAAAGGTTTGGGGATTCAGTAAGTTTAAATAGATCCCCCCCCCTTAGAATGCCAACTTCCAAGAGAAACTGCATCTACACCAGCACCAGGGCACATGTTGGGGACCCCTGAGTATGTGAAACACGGAGACCCACCCTCCCAGATAGCCCTCTTCCCAGGAGTCATCACGCCAGGGTGGGAAAAATTACTACAAGGGGTGTTTTTCCACTGTCACTAAAAGTACCCATTAAGTACCCATTAATGGGTATGTAATGGCATTTTTGTACCCATTAATGGGTACTTAATGGGTACTTCTAGTGACAGTGGAAAAACACCCAAGGGCAGATTGGGCAGGCCAAGTGTCTTTATCTTGGAGTTGCGCTACTGTCCAATGAATGTCTAGTGAGGACAGTACTGCTAACACCTGAGCATCCCTGGGGTAAATACCCCATTGAGGTGCAATTTTCATTATAATATTATTTTTAAAAAGTGAGCCAGTTTGCTTTAGTGGTTAAGGAGCCGGACTGTTATCTGGGAATACCAGGTTTGATTTCGCACTCCTCCATGAAGCCAGCTGGGGGACGTTGGGCTAGTCACAGCTCTCTTCTGAGCTCTCACAGCCCCACCTAGCTCACAGGGTGTCTGTCATGGGGAGAGGAACAGAAGGTTTGTCAGCCACTTTGAGTCCCCTTAAATGGGTGAGAAAAGTGGGGCAGAAAAACCAACTCTTCTTTTTTGACAGGAATGCTTCCAGGTAAAGCTGGTATGTGTGTGGTGCACAATTTCATGCACCACTGCTAGACCAGATATTGAAGTCTGTTGGCTAACCAATGTAGCCTATTTCAGAACAAAGAAGCCAGTTTGCTCTAGTGGTTAGGGAGCCGAACTCTTATCTGGGAATACCAGGTTTGATGACACAATCCTCCATGAAGCCAGCTGGGTGAGCTTCGGTAAGTCACAAGCTCTCTTCTGAGCTCTCACAGCCCCACCCACCCCACAGGGTATCTATCATGAGGAGAAGAACAGAAAGATTTGTGGGGGTAGAAAAGCCAACTCTCCTCCTCCTCCTCTTCTTCTTCTTTGCAGTGCACAGCAGGTGTTCCCATCATGCTCTAACATGAGTCCAGAGCTTTGATATCAGCTTCTTTGCAGTGGCAGGGCCACAACTTCCACATGTCCCATTTGGACAGATGTCAAGAAAGACCACTAGCCTGGACACTGACTTTAGACAAGGCAAGGACCAGAGATGGGCACAGTTGCTTTGTGTATGTTTGCTTCACATTGTATCAAAGCAAATGCAAAGGAAATTTGCATCTGTGTGAGTAGAACCACTCTATGGTAGGATTCGAATCTGCTGTGAGTGCTCTTCAAATGCTCTTCTAATCTGCATTGAATCCCTGCCACCAGTCCCGCCTCTGAATCCCCTCCAAAGATGTTCTGAGGCTGCTTTGAATCCACTGAAGTTGTGACTAGGTGCCTGCTTTACGCTTTGCTAATATAACAAAGCATCGAACCAGTAAACAAAAGCATTTGCTTTATATTCGACTGTCAATCATGGAACGTAGCCAACATTCAATTTGAATGCAAATGTTCAAATTCATACGAATCCATATGAATGTGAAACTGATTAGGGGTCTGCACAAATGCAGTTTTCAACATTGGATTCAATTTGAATAGAATATTTGAATGTTCAAATTTGTGCGAATAGAGAAAAAATGTATGTATTCAAATTCAAACCGATTCAAATACATTTGTATCTATTCGTATGAATATTTCATTCGTATTTGATGATATAACTGTCAACACCATTCATATGTGTCTGAACGCATCCGTATACATTTGTACTCATCACGTTTTTATCCCGTACATACCCGTTCAGATACGTACAGATATGTATGTAATATGTATGTATCCATACACATACGAATGTCTGAATAATTCATATGAATTATTCAAAACATTCAAATTTGGTCAAATGTTAAAAAATGAATGTATAGACATTTGATTCAAATTTGAACGTAGGGATGTACAAGAATGTATTTTTGAAATCCGAATCCGAGTAGATTCGAATGTCATGAGGTCCTATTCAATTTAGATATTTAACATCCAAATGTCATAAACTCCAATTCAAATCCGTACATTTCAATGGTAGATTTGTATTTAAAGATACGAATGTCAACAACATTTGTCTCTGTTATACATATCTGTATGCATTCCGTAAAAGTCCATATGCATCCCGTATTATGCCATATGCATCCCATTTTAATCCCTTATTTTAAGCACAGGATACAGATAATTTTCACACAGATTCGTATATGAGAGATACGAATCTACACATTCGAATCATTCAAAAATCCGTATCGGATTTTTGAAAATCCATATTCAAGTTCAAATGTTCAAATTCGGATTTATGAAAATCCAATTCAAGTTCAAATGTCAACACTCAATAGATTTAAATAGAATATTTGAATTTTCAAATATTTGTGCACATCCCTATTTGAATGTACAAATTCAAACAAATTCGTTCAAATTTCTAGTGATTTTAATTTTCTTGCACATCCCTAAACCTGATAGTTTGTGCACAAGGACAGCCAAATCTTTGCACTGCAGCAATATTATGGCTTATTGGTAAAAACAAAACAAAACTACACTTTATAATTTCAGTTGGAAGATTAAATAAGTTAAAAGTCAACCCTTGCCTCCAGGTGCAGCCTCTTTAGGTATCGTCTAAACAGTTCTAAAACTTCTTTTCCTTTGGATGTTGTGAAGTTGAAGATCTCATTGTAACGAACAGTCATTTGCCCACCATGCTTAGCTCCCTGTTCCATGAGAACCCAGGATTGATGGGAGAAGCTAGAAAACAGGACCCACAGCCTTTACTACAATGATGGCAGCACAGATGCCACTCCACGGGGTGGGAAGGGGGAGCAGAGAAAGGTTATATGAGCCTTTTGTGGAAATGGCTCATATGAGATTCGCCTTCTTTATTTTGTGTCATTCATCCAATATTTTCCATGATGTTTTGTGGTGGCCAGAAGGAAATACTATCCACTAGACCTCTCACAGAGGCAGAGAATGTTTGGAGAAGATTCTGTAGAATGTAGGGATGTGCATGAATATTCATAACATTCAAAATTCATCCAAATTCAGATATTCAAATTCCAATTGAATGTTGGCACATTCGAAGATTGACATTCAAATTCAAATTGAATGTTTTGATACATCTGTAGGAAGCTTCGTATGGGATTTGTATGGGATTCACATGCACTCGTATGGGATTTGTATGGCACTGAACATTCATATCAAATATGAATCCTACCACATTCAAAGGGGATCTATTCAAACAAATAGGGTGCTTCTGCACATGCCCTTAAACACCCATTAAGGACACATGTGGAAGCATGCATCCACACAGCGGCAGCTTTTAAAGCCGCTTTTAGCACGGAGTGTCCGCACAGTAACACCCATTAAGCACACATGTGGGAAACCGTGTCCACACAGCAGCACCCATTAAGAACAGAATGGGTGGACTGCGTCCGCACAGCAATACCCATTAGAGACAGATAGGGGTGGCCGCGGCCACCCCTATCTGTCTCTAATGTGTGCTTAATGTGTGTTAAAAAATACCACATATCATGTGGCCTTAAAGCAGTGGTTCTCAACCTGGGGGTCAGGACCCCTTTGGGGGTCGAATTACCCTTTCAGAGGGGTCGCGACGAGTCTCCCGCCGTGCTTCCCTCTCACCTCCCAGCTCCCTGTGGTTGGGGGTCTCCACAACATGAGGAACTCCATTAAGGGGTCACAGCATTAGGAAGGTTGAGAACCACTGCCTTAAAGGGTGTTTCACTGTGCCTACCTAGGGCCCTCCCCCAGCCCGCCATGATTGGCTTCGCCGGAGCCAAACATGGCAAGCCGGGGGACTCTGCTGTCGTGGCTTGCCCTCACCCCAAATCCCTGAAAATGGCTTTTAGAGACATCCAGCCCATCTCTCCAATCTGGAGGTAGTACTTAGGCATCCATTCTAGTAGCCATTGATACACCTGCCTTCCATGAATTTATCAAACCTGTTCTTAAAACTATCTAGGCTGGTTGCTGTCACCACCTCTTCTGGCAGCAAATTCCATAGACTGATGGCCATTTGGGTGAAAAAATACTTTCCTTTGTCTGATTTACCCAGCTTCTTGAGGTGCCTCCTGATTCTCGTGTTATGCTATACAGAAAAGAATTTTCCATACTGGACATGAGTTTATACACTTCAATAAGATCATCTCTTAAATACCATTTTTCAAGACTGAAGAGAAGAAGAAGAGTTGGCTTTTCTACCCCACTTTTCTCCCCCGACACTGACCATAGGGAACCAGACCTACAGCAAATGGTTGTGCCACTGGACGCATGCTCCACACCTGATCAACAATTAGTGAACCTCTGGGGAGGGCAGCCACCCTTGGAGGCTGTAGCAGCCTGGTCGACGTGTATATGCCCTTCACCAGGTGTTCACTATTGTTGACTACTGGCCAATGCAAATAGGCCAATGGGCCGAACAACCTAATTGGGCATGCCTACATAGAACCATTCCATGTACATTTCCTGCAGTTTTTGATCATTTGTATGAAAAATCCCTATTGACAATGTAGTACCTGTTCTGTATGCATGGTCAGATGTATTTCCTGAAGGGAAAAGAATGCCTCTTTCAGGTCTCCTTTCACAAAATATGTATTTTGGGTCGGGTTTCTCATGCAAGAGTCATGCTTATATCTTGTGCAAACTTCATCCAGATTGAAATTGCATACCAAAATCCAATAATTAAATGGGAAGAAGCATCTCATTTTACCAGTAGGTTTGACAGCATCACATGTAGTCAGGGGAAAGCAGATTAATTCTTTTTCCATTCCCAATTCAGTGGCTTAGTTATTTTGCTTCGGAAGTTGCATTTTGCAGCAACTGAATGAATTTTGAACCATCAGTTCACTGAAGATTTGTGTTGTTATCCGTTACAAAATCAGGCTGCAACATCTAGGCCTCTTCAGCCTTGAAATATGTTTAAGAGGGAACCTGACTGAAGTATATAAAATCATGCATGGTGTGGAAAAGGTGGATAAAGGGGAAAATATCTTCTCTATCACACACCATTACAACCAGGGGGCACTCTATGAAGCTGATGGGCAGGAGAGTTAGGACTGACAAGGGAAAGTATCTTTTTACTCTGAGGGTCATTGGTGCATGAAATTTACTACCAGAAGAGTGTTAAGAAAGGATTAGATAAATTCACGGAGGTCAACTGAATCAATGGTTACTAACAGGGATGTGAATGAATGGTGTTTTTTTTTTTTTGCATTCAATTGGTAACAAATAGAATGTAAGAAAATTTGAAATTGTTTGAGAGATCCTCTTCAAATGTGGTAGGATTATATTCGATACAAATCTATTTGTAGGAATTCATACAAATATCAAATACAAATGCATATTTATCTGTACATATCCAATAGGTATCTGATAGGTATCCAATATGAACGCATAGGTCTCTGATATGTATTCTGTAACATATCTGCTCTGAAAGTGACAAATCTGCCCTGAATCCACTTTGAATCTGCTCTCACACCATGTCAAATGCACTCTGGATCTGTTGCAGATGTGGCTGGCGCAGCCGCTTTCCCACCTCCCTGTTTCAAGAATTTTCTGAAGCTTCATACGAATGTTACGAAACATTTGTATAAGTATGAATGCCAATGTATGCATGTTGTAACATTTGATTTGTATATGAATGTCCAAATCTGTACAAATACTAAATGTTATGAATACCTGTGCATATCTCTAGTTACTACCTCTGTCTTGCGGAGACAGCCAGGATACCTCTGAAGGCCATTTATGGAGAGTCAAGGGCAAGTGAGACTTTTGCCCATATCTTCTGCTAGAGAATGCCCAGAATGTACCACTGTGTGAGACACAATGCTGGACTAGATGGGCTGTGGACTGATCCAGCATGATCTCTTATGTTCTCATAGACAAATTCATAAAGGACGGGAAATCAGTGCCTACTAGAATTGACACCCAGGTATTACCTCTAGGACTGAGGCAGACAGGATGCCTTTTGAGCAAAACCTTTGCCTCTGCTGCCTGAGATGCCCAGACACAATTAGCAGTCACTGTTTGGGACAGAATGCTGGACTACATGGGTTGTCATCTGATCCAGCTTGGCTCCTCTTATGTTCAAGGTATGTTTTATTGTCCTGGCTGCTGCTCACCTCCTATTCTGTTCTTTGTCCTGGACAGTTAAGTTCCAAGTAGTTTGATGGGATCTCCATACATGCCATAGTGAATACCAGGGGGACCAGAACCAGTAAGCAGTGGGCTGGGTATCCATCAGCAACATTTTGTAGCCAGCAACACTCTGCAGTTCCTGTCATCAGCCTGAATGGCAGTGGTAGGACCAATAATTAACATAAGAACATAAGAAGAATCCTGTTGGATCAGGCCACAGCATCCTTTCTCACAGCATCTTGTCCAGCATCCTTTCTCACAGAGTGGCCCACCAATTGCTTCTGGGCATCTCAAGCAGAAGATGAAGGCAAAACCTTCACCTTCTCTCAACTCCCTGCAAATGGTCTTCAGAGGCATCCAGCCTGTCTCTCCAACCTGGAAGCAGTACCAAGGCATTTGTTCTAGTAGCCGTTGATACACCTGTCCTCCATGAATTCATCTAATCCTTTCTTAAAGCAAGCCAGGCTGGTTGCTGTCTCCATCTCTTCATAGTACCCCATGCTTTATTGATACAGAAGCCAAATGGGGGCCTGGTTCACAGTACCACATTCACACCATGGTCTCAGTCCACTGCTGGCATGGAAGAATAGGACCACACAGATAGATATTGCCTCATGGTGGTGCTTCTTCTAAACATCTGTACCTTGCTTTTGCTTTGCGGCACCCACAAAGCCCCTCATGTCATAAGAACATAAGAGAAGCCCTGCTGGATCAGGCCACAGCCCATCTAGTCCAGGATCCTGTCACACACAGTGGCCCACCAAATGCTCATGGGCGTCTCAAGCAGAGACAAGGACAAACCTTTTCCTGCTCTTGAATCCCAGCAAATGGCATTAGAAGCAGTAATGTGAGCCTATTAATAACAAATGATGCAGGCCCTCATTTATGGGAAAGTCCTTTCTGGGAAGCCAGGGCAAAGGGACAGAACAAGCACGAGCCTATTAAAAAAAAAGTTATTATTATTATTTTTTATGATGATAACAAAACCTTGATAGTATCCAAGGAGAGCTGGGAGCAAATGAGCGGCAGCAATGTTAAGCCCCCATGGAAATGCCAGTGTAAAGAAGAAGGGGCCAGCACAGAGATCCTAATGGAAAGTCAAATCCCCGGAACAAAAGTGGCATGTTTGGGAGCACAAGGAACAGGGGTGGGTGGGTGGAGGAGGTCTTGCGTGTGGTCTTTGGGGCAGGGCAGGAACTGTGGGTTTCCCAGCCTCTGACTTCTCAGAAGGGCCCTTGCAGTGCAGCCAAAGGGAGTAACTGACTGCCGCCACGGAGCAATGAATATAGAAAGCAGATCCTGGGGATGCATAGGGGGTGGGGGTCGGGGGACAGGGGAGGGAAGGGAAGGGAAAGAACCCGGTGAGCATTGAGCAAGGGCTTTGACCCTTTCTGCTTTACAAATGCTTTTCTTTCCAGAAGTGCTGACTGTGAGCATTGCCTCCATAATGAATTCAGCCACTGCTCTGTGTAGGCCTTGCTGGCACTGACGGAACATTTCCCGTCAAGGAGGAAAAAATAAAATGGGATTTCAGAGGGGTGTTTTTTTTCCTTCCTTTAAAAAAAAAAAAACCTCCCTTTTTTTCAGGGTAAATGTTTCTGATTTCACAGGCTGGTGTGCTCACCTTTTCAGTTAATAGACAATAAGCAAAGCAGTGTGAGACCCTTGCTAAGGAGAGGGAAAGCTGGCGGTGCTTAAATTGAGTGTGGAAAAACACCCCACACCGTGCCAAAAGGGATGTGGCTCAAAGGTCCCTTTGGCAGCTAGCAGGGATCAGGTAGACATGAGCGCGTGAAGAGGGAAAGGCAGAATGGGAGAGGAAAACCAGGTGAACATAAGAACATAAGAACATAAGAGAAGCCTTGCTGGATCAGGCCACAGCCCATCTAGTCCAGCATCCTGTCGCCCACCAAATGCTCACGGGCATCTCAAACAGAGACAAGGACAAACCTCCTCCTGCTCTTGAGTCCCAGCAGATGGCCTGAGAAGCGCCCCAGTTCCTCCCCCCCCCCAGCCTGAAAGATGCACCTAGGCATTTGTTCTAGTAGCCATTGATACATCTGTCATCCATAAATTTGTCCAACCCTACCTTAAAGCCATCCAGACTGGTAGCTGTCACCACCTCTTCCGGCAGCACATTCCAAAAGCCGATGACCCTCTGGGTGAAGAAATACTTCCCCCTATCAGACCTTATTCTCCTACCCATCAGCTTCATAGAGTGCCCCCTGGTTCTAGTGTTCTGTGATAGAGAAAAGAAATTTTCTCTTTTCACCTTTTCTATACTGTGCATAATTTTAGATACTTCATTCAGGTGCCTCCCCTTTGGTATGGACCGGGCTTGAGGGTTGGCCAAGGTGTCGTTTCATAGCTTTCCCTTGAAAAAACTGAGGTTCTCTGTAACAAAATTATTGCTGATTATGTTGTTAAACCAAGGGGGCGGGATGTCATTGGAGAATTAATATTTGTTGGGTGTAGGAATGTGCCTGAATGGGTTTTTTGGCATTCAGTTCATAAATAGATCCCCTTTGAATGTGGTAGGATTCTATTCGATACAACAATATTTGTATGAATTCCCAATACAAATGAATGCACATAGGATACGTATCTGATATGAAATGCATACATATTGATAAGTATCCGATATGTGTCCCCAGTTTAATGAATGTCCAAACTATTTGTATGAATTTTCCAAAACATTCGTATTCATACAAATGTTAATGTAAGTGTGTTGTAACATTAGATTTGTGTACGAGTGTCTGAATTAATCCGAATCTTCGCTTGAGATTAGGGATGTTCTAAACATTCAAAATTCAATTGAATTTGATTGAAAATGTGGACGTTTGAATCTGAATGGAATGTCTACACATTCAAATTTGAACATTCAAATTAATTTCAAATGTTCCAAAACATTCGTTCAAATGATTCAAAACATTCGAATGTACAGATACATATGTATAATCTCATACACATTTGTATGCATTTGCGCTTATAATATGGAATGAAAACGAGATGCGTACGAAATGCATACAGATACATGTAACACATATGAATGTTGTCGACATTCATATCTTCAGATCTGAATCCAACATTCAAACAAATAGGCTCAAATGTATTTGAGTCGAATCGGATTTTGTTGCATTCGGGTTCTAAACATTTGAATCAAATCAAATGTTTGGATATTGGAATCAACTAGAAGTCCAATGCAAAAAAGCCATTCATGCCCATCCCTACTTGAGATGTTCAGAAGCAATCTGCGAGATAGGGTGCTGGATTAGCGGGGCTATGGCCTGGTTCAGCAGGGCTTCTTTTATATCCTTCTCCTGCGTCTGTCATTCCGTGGCGCCGCCTATCTCCCAGTGCAAGCTGCCTAACTCTCTTCACCCCTGTCTGTAAGCACAGTAAGGCTAAAATGCTTTTTAAAATCTTGGTAGCGTGTTCGGGTTTATAACTTTAGATAGCGTACTGTTGTTTTATTTATGTTTCACGGGAAGCAGCCACCAACAATGCTTCAACGTTTCTTCTCTTGCCAGCCTCTATATAAACCTCTGGCTGCTGTTTTATTCTAACTCCTCCCAGCTTCCTTGGTTGGCCTCTATAGAGATCTATGTTACTATAACCCCATCTTACTTAGAATGAGGAAAGCTAGCAGAGTCCCTTCAACGGAATAAGTAAACAGGTTTTTATTCTTTGTAACAGGAAACACAATAAGAGTTCTGAAGATGAATACACAACAGACAGTACTAAGCCACACCCCTTAGTTCTTAGTCTTCACACATAAGTCTTAACTTCACAGTTCCTTTTCCTTATCTACCCCCTTCTAGCCTATTCTCCAGCTCAGAAGTTCGGGACCAATGCTTGGTTCTTTCCCTGAGGTAAAGGGACAGTCTGACCTGTCTTCCTCCCCCAAAACCCAAAAACAAGGACCAAATCTTTTCTTCTAGCAGGTGGGTTTTATACCCCTCACTAATCTAAACCCGATGCCTGATTGGTGGAGTGTGCTCCTCCCCCTCCCATTATGGTAATTAGGGAGGCTTCGCCCCCTCCTTACCTGTTTAAGCTGTCAGTTTAGACTCTCTTCCTCAAAACACATTGAACACGCTTTCATTACACCTTTTAAATTTCTTCTCCCAGCACTAAAATTTAGTGTGGGCACCACACATTCCCATTGAAAAATGGCTTCCAGTTTGAATCACACCAATATGCCACCCAGCTGTTCATCAATGTTCATTTTGTCAGTACTCAGACTTGAAGCACACACAAGGCGTGGTAAGCACTCCCCTCTAGGAAAGATATAAAATCAAGTCAAAATTCTAACAACTAGTCTAAAACTCTAAATGATTTGGGTCCCAGATGTCTGAGCAAACACTTTTTCTCATATAGTCCTGGCACCACTTAACGTCTTCTAGTGAAGCCCTACTAGTCATTCTATCACCTCATCAAATCCATGTTTCCTCTACCCTTTGCTTTTCCTTTTGCTTCTTCCCTCCACATATAAACAAACACAGGGAAAGTCACGCGGTCTGAACACCTTCACCCTGAGATATGGCAAAGCACAATACCTTGTGGTTAGAGTGCTGGGCTCATATCTCGTACTCAGCGGGTTTGATTCTGCCCTTGTCCACGAAGCCAGCTGGGTGGCCTTGGGCAAGTCACACCTCTCTTTCTGAGCTCTCACAGCCCCACCCAACTCACAGGGTGTCCATTGTGGGGACAAGGACAGAAAATTTTGCCAGCTGCTTTGAGTCCCCTTAACGGTGAGAAAAGTGGGATAGAAAAGCCAACTCTTCCACCGTGTCTTCACGGCAACCTTATTTCACTTTCCCTAAACCAAAGACGTTTTCGCACGGGGCTGAACGGTACGCGTGGGAGACAGCTGCGGACACGGCATACGCATTGCCCGAGCGGGGCTTGCGCTCCGACGTGTCCGGAGCTGTCTTCGGCGCGTTCGAAATGTAGAGCACTTTAAAGTGCTCTACATGCATTCAAACGCGGACGAGCCGCCCGCAGGCGTTCGGGAGGAGAAGCATTCGCGCCTGCTTCTCCCTCCCTAACAGCTGCGGGCTTGCCTCCGACGCCGGCGCAGGTTTGGCAATCAGCTGTTTGACAATCAGCTGATTGCTGATCTGCCTCCGCGGCTGTCTCCACGCCCCTGGCCGGCCTTTGCCGGCCAAGACAGCTCCCGGCCCTTTCACCTTTCGCACACAGACGCGCCGGTACGCGTTCCGGCGCGTCTGTGTGTGAACGCTGAAAGCGCCGGGAGCTGTCTTAAGCTTTCCGCCTGAACGCGTTCCGTTTGGAACGCGTTGCAGTGCGGAAAAGTCTCAAGATAACAGAACCGGATGCAAACACGAATTTGCCTGTTCCCATTACTTGCAGCTTAATCGCGTTCAATCCGGATTCTGAGGACGTACGTGACTCAAGGAGCGACTCCAGTGGCTACCTTTTAAAAGCTGCTTTTCGGGGCTGCCCTGTCCTCTTCCTCCTGGCGTGAACGTACCACCCATAACAGACCCCTTTACGGAGCCTAGCTGGATGGCTGCCTTGCCTGGATGGAGGAAAAACGGCACCAGGCAGGCAGCGATTCTTTTCCCTCCTCTCCCGATTGCTCAGGGTGCGCAGCAGCGGTGGCAAGTCAAGCCCCTTTCATCCGTCACAGCTAAACATTCATACATCTCTCCAAAGGGCAGTTGCTTTTGTTTCTTTCCCCTTTTTAGAAGGTCAGCACTTTCAATAGCAAGATGGTTATCAGGTGTGAATTGCTTGTTTGCTACAGTGGATTGCTTGGATTGCTATTCGGGCTGCTTCTGCTTTTACAGCTTGCTTTGGAAGCAAGCTATTTGGGGAGGGAAACTCTCATCCCTTAACACGGAAGGGTTCCCACAGTAAAAAATGTAAAAAGTTTCAAGCGCATGAACTGGAGTGAGACCTGTTGAAATCAGGATTGAGATTCATCATGCTTTGGGGTGGTTTAACATGGGGAAATGGTGTTAAGACAAACTGCCGTCTGGACTCTGAGGATTCAAAACATTTTGAATCCGAGATAAGGTTGCCGTGAAGACATGGCCTTCTTCTTCTTCTTCGTGGCTGGTCCTTCATCCACTGCCAGGTTCCTTTAATTGATCCAACTCTCTTCCTCTTCCTCCTCCTCCTCTTCCTCCTCCTCCTCCTCTTCCTCCTCCTCTTCCTCCTCCTCCTCCTCTTCCTCCTCCTCCTCCTCCTTTTCCTCCTCCTTTTCCTTCTCCTCCTTCTCCTTAAGTCTTTAGTTCTTTCTTCCTACAGCAACTTTATTAGAGTACTTGGGCCATCTCTTCAGTTATGCAAGTAATTATTCTTCGAGGATGTTCCAAGCTATCTATTTGTCAAAGAAAATTGATCTGGCCTCTTGAACACTTCCCATGGTCTGCTAAGCATAAAGCTTCTAGCTGTAAAATCAGAGGATTGTAGCACACGTACATACACACAACCACGATTTTCCCTCACCCCAGAGTCAGTGGTGCCTGGCAAAACAGGACCAGCAGGGCATTAGGGAAGGTGCAGAGCAGTAACTGGGTCTTGCCTTTGATAGTGCTGGATTATAATCATTTCCCTGTCCCTTGCAAGATGACATGCAGTAGTTTCAGCAGATTTTTTTTTTATGACAGAAGTCCATATAGGAACATATGCTGTCAGAATCCAACACACATGCACGATACATTAATTATATACATCAGGCTGGTCCTCATCATTTAACCTCCCAGACCAGTCTTTGATCCAATCTTGATTCACCACAGATAGTAAACTTTGGGTGTTTCCACACAGGCCATTAAGACCCCATTAAGCACCCGATAAGGACACATATGGCACACATCTGCAAGTTACCTTCCACACAGTGGGACAGATTAGGGCCCGCTCAAGGGCACTGCTTCCGCACGGCCTAACATGAGATCCATCTCTAATGGGGTCTAGAGGCCAACCAATACGGTTTTCGGAAAGACTTAACATAAGAACATAAGAGAAGCCCTGCTGGATCAGGCCACAGCCCATCTAGTCCAGTATCCTGTCGCACACAGTGGCCCACCAAATACCTGAAAAATTAGATCTTCAAACCGTTTCTGCCTGAAAATTCCAGATCAAAGGATGATGCTTCCGCACAGGGACAGGAGAGGGAACACATGTGGGCAGGTCTGGAAGTCGCCATGTTGAGCACAGCCAGGCAGCCATGGGATCTCAGATGCACTGCTGATTGGTTGGCAGTCTGTCCCTGACATGCCCACGCACAGTGGAAATGAGCGGTGACTGACAGCTGAGTGCTCCAATCACACGGCACCTTGTATGGAATCTATATGGGATTCGTATGAGATTGAACACTCATATCGAAGATCGGTTAAAACAAATAAGAATTTTCTTGCATTGGATTCAATACGAATCATTTTTTTTTAAAAAAAATTGTGTACGGATGTGCAAGAATATTTGAAGCTTTTGAAATTTAATTGAATTCATTCAAATTCGGACATCTGAATCTGAATCAAATGCCTATACATTTGTTTTTTTAACATTCAAACAAATTTTGAATGTTTTGAACCATTCGTACGAATTATTTAGACATTTATGTGTGTACGTATCCGGATGCACTACATACATATTCATACACATTTTATGTGTATCTGTACGCATTTGTACGAATACGCAGGGGATGAAAACAGGATGCCTACAGAATAAAAATGGGATCATACACATTTGTACAGGTGTATCCCAATGCGCAAAGGCACATACAAATATTGTCAACATTCAAATTTTTGAATACGAATTGAATATTTGTACGAATAGATACGAATGTTTTCAAAACAGATGTGAATTTAATACATTCATTTTCCTCTATTCATTCAAATACAAACATTCAAATATTCAATTCAAATCGAATCGAATCCAAAAACTGCATTTGTGCACACACCTAGAAGCCACCTTGCCATTACTTATTTAATAAATTTATATCCCACCCTTCACCAAATGGTCCCAGGGCGGCTTACAATGAGAATAAAACATATAAAAAGAAAATAATAACTTAAAATATCACCCCTCCCTCCCTCCCTCCCTCATCCACCCTCCTTCCCTCCCTAACAGGAAAGCACCCTAAGGAAGTGCTGGGACTCGAGAGCAGGAGAAGGTTTGTCCTTGTCTCTGCTTGAGATGCCCATGAGCATTTGGTGGGCCACTGTGTGCGACAGGATGCTGGACTAGATGGGCTGTGGCCTGATCCAGCAAGGCTTCTCTTATGTTCTTATGTTCTTATGAAGTTATTTAGATGGGAAAAGCCTGGTTGAAAAGATAGGATTTCACCAGGCACCAAAAGGTATACAATGTAAGGCGCCTGGCGAACTTCAAGAGGGAGGCTGTTCCACAGTCTAGGGGCTACCACAGAGAAGGCCCTCGTGTATGTCCCTATGCCTCGTACCTTTGCAAAAGAAGGAACTACAAGAAGGCCCTTTCCTTGAGATCTCAGTCTATATGGGAGAAGGCACTCCTTCACATACCCAGGGGCCAAGCTGAAGTGAGTACCCAAACAGGTATGTTCCCATGCTTACCCTGTGATTTTGCTAGGCCTTCCAGTAGGTCTGGCAAAAGGCAACTGCAGGATCCAAACCAGAGCCCAGTTTCCTCTCACTGTCAGGAGGCAGTCATGCTTTTAATGTTCTCAGGGGTCATTTAGCTATCCATTTCCCCACCTGTCGCTTTGCCACCCAAGGGACAATTTTTGCCAGCTGATCTGCTGTCTGGATGGAGACTCCATCTGAGTTATTTGCATCAGCTGCACCTTCTGTAGCAAAAGATGAGCCAAGTGTTTGCCCAGAATGTAATAGATTGCTTCTCAGTGGAGGGAGACAAGTAACAGTGACTAAACTCATGGAGACAAAATCCATCTTCGTCACCGACTTTCAGAAGTGGTAGCAGGAGGGTCATGGATCAAAGTAGAGTAATTCAGTGAAGGAATGCCTTGCTTTGCAAATTGCCTGTCAATTATCAGTGTAAAGGTCTACATTAAATTTAAAAAAAGCTCTCTGCTTCCTAAATGTTAAGGATTGGGGTGGATAAAAGACTACCTTTAACTTTGAGTTCAGTGCCATGCAAATAAAGAAGGTGGATTTGGATAATCTTTTATGCTACTTTAGAAATGAGTCAATGGTAGGGAAGAAGAAGGAGGAGGAGGAGGAGGAGGAGGGTTGGTTTTTCTATCCCGCTTTTCTCACCCATTTAAGGGGACTCAAAGCAGCTGACAAAGCTTTCTATTCTTCTCCACAAATCAGATACCCTGTGAGGTGGGTGGGGCTGTGAGAGCTCAGAACAGAGCTGTGACTAGCCCAAGGTCACCCAGCTGGCTTCATGGAGGAGGGCGGAATCAAACTCGGTATTCCCAGATAAGAGTCTGGCTCCCTAACCACTAGACCAAAGTGGCTCACCAATTAGGATGTGCACAAATATTCGAACCATTTGAAATTCGATTGAATTAGTTCAAATTTGGACATTCAAATTTGAACTGAATGTCTGTAAAATCAAATTTAAACATCTGAACAAATTTTGAATTGTGAATCCACTTGTCTGAATTATTTGGACGTTCGTATGTGAATGGATACGTACATGACACATACTTGCTGATACTCATCATTCCCAAGTTTGTATGGATCCATCCGGGACAAAAACGGGATGCATACGAGATGGGTACGGATGCATACAAGATGCGTACTGATACGTATGGGCACATACAAACACTCTCAACATTCATAAGTGCAAATTCAAATAGAAAATTCAAATAGAAAATTCGAATGAATAGATTTGAATTTCCTTAATTTGAATTGAATTTGGTTAAATTCAAGTTTTAAAGATTTGAATCGAAATGAATTTTTGGATATCCGAATCGAATCTTGAAAATTGCATTCGTGCACACCCCTAGTCTGTTATCTGTAGGCTAATGGAGACTCTGGCAGGTCTTACCTTGGACCTGCTATATCCGCCAGTAGCATGTGGACAGTGGACCCCTCCTCTGGGATACATTACAGGATAAAACCAAATACAAACAGACCCAAGGTCAGAAAGAAAATGATCTCATATAGTAACCAGATGTGACTCTGAATGGGAGTTCTGATCATGATGAGTTGGAAAGCTCCTGCGTCAGGAACAAACGGAGAACATTTTCCAATATAAGACCAGGATCCTTTCTGCATTGGGCCTTATTCCAGATTATATTCCAGAATAGGGGCCTGCTGTATATATGCTAATGTAGGGTGCTTCCCCACTTACCGCGGCAAATCCAAGTCTACTACATCCGGATTTAGTAAATCCGGTTTCCAATAGATCCGGATTTACTAACCCCAGTTTGGGATAATTCCGGATTTCGTAAATCTGGATGAAGGTAGATCTGTATCTATTAGATACGGATCTACCCACCCCCTGTCCTTCTGCACATGCAACGGAAGGATGATTAGGTCCAGATCTGAGGTGGCTGCTGTGCAGGTGCACAGCACCCACCTCAAATCCATGCTGTGGAGGGCCTCCCCTGGCCCACCCTAATTGGCACTGCCAGAGTTGAGCATGGTGAGCTGGGGGACTCCTATTTCACGGCTCGCCCTCACCCCAGAAGCGGTGGATCGCTGCTTCTGGAGCCAGGGGGAGCTTCCCCAAAACCAACCCTAGCCCACCCAGAGGGGGAGCGCGCACGATCCCCTCCTTACCTCTTCACCGTCACCCCAATTCTGGCCACGCGGTCCCAGGAGACTCTATGCCTGCATGCTGCGTGTCTCCTGACTGCCCAGGGCAGCGCGCCTGCACAGAGAGCCTCCTGATGGCAGGCGCTGTCAGACGCTGCCCTGGCCAGTCAGGAGGTATGCAAGACGCAGGCGCGGAGCCTCCTGGGGCCTCGCAGCCAGAATCGGGGTGATGGCAAAGAGGTAAGGAGGGGATCGCGTGCGCTTCCCCCCCCCCCCCCAGGTTGGCTAGGGTTGGTTTCGGGGAAGCTCCCCCTGGCTCCAGAAGTGGCGAGCCAATCATGGCTGGCTGGGGGAGGGCCCCAGTTAGGCACCTTTCCACTGTGTGGATGCATCCTAAATGGATCCGTTTTCACAGCAGAAACACCCATTAAGACTACCTTCTAGGTAGTCTCCTGGTAGACCCCATTAAGCACACATTAGAGACAAACAGGTGCGGAAGCAGCTGCCCATATCTGTCTCTAATGGGTACCGCTGTGCGGATGCGGTCTACCCATTCCGTTCTTAATGGGTGCCGCTGTGCAGACGCATTTTCCCACATGTGTGCTTAATGGGTGTTGCTGTGCAGATGCTGATTAGCCAAAGCGTCCTTAATGGGTGTTGCTGTGTGGATGCGGGTTGCCACATGTGTCCTTAATGGGTGTTTAAAGGCATGTGCGGAAACACCCGTAGACTACAGCAGGGCCCTTTATGCACTTGGCCTTATTCTGGAATATATCTTGGGATAGTGGCCTGCTGGCCACAAGCTAATGCAAACTATGGCAGGCCTCACTTAGGACCTTTTAGCATGCAGATAGCAGGTCCCTGTTCTGGGATATATTCCAGAATAAGGCCAAGTGCAGAAAGGCCCTAGGTCCCGGGTGGAGTCTGCTATAGTTTGCACTAGCATGCAGATGAAGGGTTTATTCCAGGATATAATCTGGAATAAGACCCAGTGCAGAAAGGACCACTCAACAACATTCTCCATAACAGAAACCTGTTATCTGTAAAAAGAGAAATCTGGCTGTCCAAACTGTTGGCATGCAGTTATTATCCATCAGGGAGTTTGCAGCAGCAACTGGCCATCTGGGATGGGCATCAGGGGACATTTATTTCATTGAGCCAGCCTAAGAAAATGGTAGACTTTGAGCAATATTAATCCTGTGAGAGGGGGCAAGCCTGCTTATGAACACTGGAAATTTGTAAATCCGCATATGGATCTAATTACCTCTACAAAGCATTTCCCTTTTCCTAGAGTTGAGGTCTTTAGGATATTCAGAGGGCTGAACTTTTCCTTGACCTCAATATACCTTAGCACTCATTGGCTAAAGGGCTTGAGCGCCTAAGATCTGGAGGTCTCTAGTGCGAAATAGTCATTAAGCCCAGCTAAAAACACAAACAAAATCGCAGCCAAACAATACACGGGCACTTAAAAAGACTTATGCATGCATTAACAGGGAACATTTTCCATGCATATGACAGGCAAGCGCTCATTTTTCCAGCCGTGCAAGTGCCCCAGAATGCTGCAACAAATTTAGCTAAGTAATTAACAGTTTCATTCCTTGCTCTGCATCTAAGGAAGTTTCTGAACATTAATGCATAATGTGGGTAAATTACCTTTGTAATTAACTGCCTCACCTTCAGAGCCGAACTTAAGGAAGGCTCCAGATTCCTTGGCTGAGAGAGAAAGAGAGATGCCCAGAGAGCAGGCATCATCGTTAAATAGGATGCAGAAAACAGCCAAGGGGGACTGGGACAGAAGCAAATGTGAACTGGACAACTGAAGTTCGAAGGGATGATTTTGCACTGCTAGAAAAGAGGAAGGAGCCAGACTCTTACCTGGGAGTACCGGGTTCGATTCCACCCGGTCATATGCAGTATTCATAGTCATCATGCGGAGAGCATCAAGGCAGAAGGAACCATTTCTGGTGAGTGGTTAGGGAGCCAGACTCTTATCTGGGAATACCTGATTTGATTCTGCCCTCCCCCATGAAGCCAGCTGGGTGACCTTGGGCTAGTCACAGCTCTCTTCTGAGCTCTCACAGCCCCACCTACCTCACAGGGTGTTCTGTTGTGGGGAGAAGAATAGAAAAGCTTTGTCAGCCGCTTTGAGTCCCTGTAAATGGGTGAGAAAAGTGGGGTAGAAAAGCCAACTCTTCTTCTTCTTCTTCTTCTTCTTCTTCTTCTTCTTTAAAATGATCCCAGATTAACAATGTTCACACTTAGGGCTTTTTTGCACCTTAATTAGGTGTGGAAGTGTGGAGGAGGACGAGGAGGAGAGTTGGCTTTTATACCCCACTTTTCTCACCCATTTAAGGGGTCTCAAAGCTGCTGACAAACTTTCTGTTCTTCTCCCCACAACAGGCTCCCTGTGAGGTAGGTGGAGCTGTGAGAGCTCAGAAAAAGAGCTGTCCCGATCCAAGGCTACCCAGCTGTCTTCATTTAGGAGTGCAGACTCAAATGGGGAAACCTCCAGGTAAGGGACCGGCACTGTAAGCACAAGACCAACCTGAAGGCTGAATAACTGGCAGGATACATGGGGCATGGGCACCTTGTGACACCCAATGTATCCGGAGCTTATCCAGTGCTTTCTTCTGGATAACTAGGAGTGGTTACTTTGGCACCTGACATGTGTGGCACAATTGCCGCAGCGACGAAGTGATGTGACCTGCAGCTGTGGCTGCATCGCTCCACCCTGCCCCTTTTGCCTGGAACAGGTGTGGAAGGGTGCATATGAGTGCATACTGACTACTTATTGCCATACAATCTGGATCAATGGGTCTGGAATAACCAGGCCGCCTGATCTGGATCACATGGAGTCAAGGCCCAGATCAGCACCATGGGATACATTAAAACAAGGTTGTTCATCTTGGGTCCTTCTGAATGTTCCAAAACTACAGTTTCCAGAATTTCACACCTAGCATTCTGTCCTAGGCCCACTGCACACACGGAATGCTGGGAGTTATAGTTTTAGAGCACATGGAGGAAGGTGTGCAAGGTGAGGAACCCTGCATCTTTGGGATGAGAATGAAATGCAACAAGTAGCACCATTGTCTTCATCCTCAGTGCACTAGTGCCAGCACCATCACTGGGGCAATTGTAATGTGGATGCACACTTGTATGGTGAGTCACATGATGCACAAGCGGACAGTCCAGGAGCCTTGCTGACCCTGGTGAAGGTAAAGGCAAGTGCACACTTTGTGCACCTAAACATGCACCATGCATAGTCACCTTGTGGGGAGCTCCCATGCAGAAGAAGGCATTTCTGGTTTGGAAACAACTACTTGAAGGCCGCATTCCCATTAGAAGCTTAATTCAGTTTCCCTAAACCGAACAGAACTGGATGCAAACGCGAATTTGCCTGATCCCATTACTTTCAGCCAGAATCACGTTCAATCCGGATTCTGAGGACGTACGTGACTCAAGGGGGGACTCAAGTGGCTACTTTTAAAAAGCTGCTTTTCAGGGCTGCCCTGTCCTCTTCCTCTTGCTGTGAACATGCCACCCATAAGGGACCCCTTCAGGGGGCCTAGCTGGGTGGCTGCCGCTTGCCTGGATGGAGGAAAAACGGCAGCGGGCAGACCGCGATTTTTTCCCCTCCTCTCCCCATTGCCCAGGGCACACAGCAACAGCAGCAACTCAAGCCCCCTTTGCCCGTCACCGTCACAGCCTTTAAAAGATTCAAACATCTCACCCAAACTTCGGCTGCTTTCCTCCCTTTCCCCTTTTTTAAAGGTCAGAACTTTCAAAATTGCAACATCGTTATCAGGTGTGAAGTGGCTGGATTGCTGCAGCGTAGTGGCTGCTTTAAGGGGTGGATTTTTACAGCTTGCTTTGGAAGCAAGCTATTGGGGGAGGGAAACTCTCATCCCTTAACACGGAAGGGTTCCCACAGTAAACAATGTAAAACATTTCAAGCGCACGAACCAGAGTGAGACCTGTTGAGATGAGGATTAACATTTACAACACTTTGGGGCAATTTAACATGTGGAAAGCGTGTTAAGCCAACCTGACATGGGAACTGTGAGGATTGAAAACGGTTTGGAACTGAAATAAGCTTATAATGGGAACGCGGCCGAAGTGTGATGCTCTGCCTCAGAGAGCACTGTGGGCGACTACCAGTTACATGCTGTGTCACTTGAGGCCAATTTGCATCACAACCTCTACTGCATGATTAGGGAACATCTGGGGAAGGGCGCCTGCACTTGGGAGATATTGCTCTAGCCCCCAAATGCCCCTGCCTTCCCAGAAGTTCCCTAATCATGCACTACCTGTGGAGCACAAAATTGTGCTTCACATCCTTCCAAACCTTCCCCAATCATTACCTGTTGCATCCAGCTGGGGAGCATTTGTACCTCTGCTGGATGAGGAGGTCAACAGCCCTGCTGCTCTCCTGATGCCAGTGTAACTGTTCAGAGCATTAACGTCAACATGGCAACAGTGCTGACGCCCACACAGTCGCATAGGACACTGGAAATGAAATGGTGGCACCCAGAAGTGGGCCAACCGTGGGATCGATCGCAGGTGAATGAACAATTGTGCGGGGCTTAGTCTATAAGTGATTGTGCTCCTTTCCTGTCTTGTGGTTGGGAAAGGAAGTGCAAAATCTCCTCTGGTCACCATGGCAATGACCCATATCAACCTGCCCGTGCCTTAAGATCTGGTGGGGAGGCCCTCCTGGTTGTCCCACCACCCTCAGCAGTGAAACAGGTGAGCACTTGGGAGAGGGCCTTCTCAGTAATGGCCCCTAGGCTATGGAATAGTCTCCCCCTTGGAGTGAGTCAGGCTCCTTCTCTATATACATTCAGGAAGGTGGTAAAGACTCTTTGCCCTGGCCTTCAGCTAAATGTCCTTACATTTTGTTTTGTTTGGTTTGGTTGAATGTGGTTACATTCTCCGCCCCCTTACTTTTAGGCAGTACTGCTTTTAATGTATACTTCTTTTGTTTTAACGTGCTGGATTTTAAGTGCTGTTACCTACCCTGAGACCTTCAGGTATAGGGTGGGGTAGAAATACAAATAATAAATAAGTAATAAATAAACTTTGGTACCCTTGCCACAACTCCATGATTGCCTCTCCAATGGAAGGTGATTAGCACTTAGCCAGTGCTTGGAGAAGTACGGATGCCCAATCTATTCGAGTTACAAGGCCAGCACATGTGGGAAAGGTGTGAATTGGCCCATACCCTGGCCCTCCTTTCTGTAGTAACCGCAAAAGCTGCACAGCTTTTTCCCTGGCTTCAGCCTTCTATTCCTCAAGCTTCAAGAGCAACTGTTTTCCTGTCCCATAAGCTTGTAGGACACACTCAGCACTACCAGGGTGCTGGACTCTTTCCACTCTGTGCAGTAGCCTTTGGGCATCATGGCGTCTGCAAGCACATGGCATACAGCTTCTTTTCCTGCTACCACAGGATGTGACATCAGAAGGACCTTTGACCTGCCTACCCGACCCAGCTCCACCAGTTACCTCCTGGGATTGTGCCTATACATCATTTCCTCCACACCCCTATGGACTGCTGTATTTAAACCCAGGAAAATTAAACTCCTGGTCTTTCTGCCTGAACTCTTCCTCCAGCCTGGTCATTTACCATCATTCAGCTGAAACACATGGTGGACCTCAGAGAACAAGGATCACAGATTGACCATTGTAGCAGCCCTCAGGCTGCTACCCTGAATCCTCCAAGGCTCCCTTTGCAATGGCCCAGAGCTGTTTCCAGCAGTGGTAGTTGTGCTGCCACTCCCTGCTTCATCCTAGAGCACTCCCTGCCTGTCAGGGCTCCAGGATCCCGATAGAAAGGGTGAGAGAATTGCAACACCTTTCACTGCCTCATTTTGGAGATCCTTTAGAAAGCAAGTAAGTGCCTGGGAGAGTAAACATTTTCCCAGAAATCTAAGCCAGCAGGATGCCAAATCATAAACTCCAAGCTAGACGCATAACACGCATCCTTCTTTATTATGACTTTTATTAGGATGTACAAGTGTTCCTCCATTCTACCCAAGGCATTCCATCAACTTCTGTGTTAGGTTACCGTTAGACAACAAATTTGCCTCAATTACTCATGGAGCTGCCAAATTTTATTCTCCAGCATATAGATCTCAAAATGTTTTAATTTCCCAAGCTAACACACAGGGCTTCTCTGTTATATTCTGAGCCGTTTCAATTGTTGTTGGTTTTCTGCAGTACATTCAGCTTTCAATATTTGCTGATCTAAGACTATAATAAAGTTTTTACTTAATTACTTATTTACTTAGTCCAGAGTAGACTTCATCAAATAACATCTGTGCACAATTGCACATCTTAGAAGAAACCCTCCAGGGCACTGTTGGGCCTTGTAGGGGTAATGCTTAGCAGTTTGGAGCAATTAGCCTGTAAATATTCAAGAATCTTTCTGTTCTAATTTATTGAAATGTTGGCAGTATATCTATCCTTGATTCCGAAACCATAGCCTATTAATCTCAAGAGTGCTCAACAAAATGAGAAAACGGGAGATAACTTTAAATTTTGCTCCTTTCCTTAAAACAAGAATATTTTTAAGAACCAGTTGTGTCAGTCCCAGAGGGTTTCTGCTCTTGAATTCTCCAGCATGGAGCAATCACACCTTGAGGGCTACTTCCATTCTAGAAGGGACTACTGAAGGCGGTGGGTTGACCAGGTGTGCCTCACTGCTAGATCGTAAGACACAGGCAGGTCGACATGGGAGAAGGCGTTCCTTTAGATATTTGGGCCCCAAGCCATTTAGGCCCTTATAAGTCAGAGTCAAAACCTTGAATTGGGCTTGGTAGTGAATTGGCAGCCAATGCAACCCTTTTAAAACCGGCGTGATGTGCATCCAGCTAGCTATTCTGGTCAGCACTCAAGCAGCTGCATTTTGCACTAGCTGCAACTTCTGAACCATCTTCAAGGGAGGCCCCATGTAGAGTGCATTACAGCAGTCCAATCTAGAGATTATCAGAGCATGGATAACTGTGCCCAAGTCGTCTCTATCAAGAAAAGGCTTCAGTTGATGGACCAGCCAAAGTTGGTTGTAGGCAGTCCTGGCCACGGCCTCCACCTGAGCTTCAAGTGTTATCACAGAGTCCAGGGGTGCTTCCGCACAGGCCCATTAACACCCATTAGGCACACTTTTGGAAGCGTGCAACCGCACACGCGTTGCTGTTTGGCACACTTCCAGTGAGGTGTGTCCGCACAGCAACCCCGTTTTCAAACCGGTTTTCGGCGGCGTGTCCGCATTTGCGGGGTCCATTAGGCACACTTCCGGTAGGTGCATCCGCACCTATCCATGACTAAAGTGTGCCTAATGGGTGTTAATAACACACCACACTTCAAGTGGTCTTGCGCCATGAAAATGCATCCACTTAGGATGTGTCCACAAGGTGCAAGTGTGCCTAGCCAGGGCCCTTCCCCGGCCCGCCATGCTTGGCTCGTCGGAGCCAAGTATGACGAGCCGGGGGACCTCGCTGCCGCGGCTCGCCCTCACCCCAGAAGCGGCGGATTGCTTCTGGGAGGAGCGTGGCGAATCCCCTCCTTACCTTCTCAGTGTCGCCCCGATTCTGAGGGTCGGCGCCCAGGATGCAGTGTGCCTGCATCCTGTGCATCTCCTGAGTGGCCGGGGCTGATTCTGGCAGCCCTCAGGAAGCGTTCTGTGCAGGCGCGCCGTCTAGTCAGGGCAACGCGCCTGCGCAGAACGCCTCCTGAGGGCAAGGGCTGCCAGTAGCAGCCCCGGCCACTCAGGAGATGCGCAGGACTCAGGTGCGCTGCATCCTGGGCGCCGACCCTCAGAATCGGGGCGACACTGACAAGGTAAGGAGGGTTTTTTCCACGGTCCTCCCAGGGTGGGCTAGGGTGGGCTTTAGGCAAGCTCACCCTGGCTCTAGAAGCGGCGATCCGCCGCTTCTGGGGCGAGGGTGAGCCGCGGCAGCAAGGTCCCCCATTTCGCCATGCTTGGCTCCAAGGAGCCAAGCATGGCGGGCTGGGGGAGGGCCCTGGGTCACGAATGGGAGGCGGGTGCTGTGCATCCACACAGCACCTGCCTCCAATCCAAATCCATGCCGCGTGTGTGGAGGCACGGGGCGAGGGGTGGATCCGCATCTCTTAGATGCGGATCTACCCCGTAAATCCGGATCTCCCGGGGATCCGGATTTGGTAGAACCGGTTCCTCTGGGAACCGGTTTTACTAAATCCAGGGGCAGGAGATCCGGATTTCTTTGCCCCTGTGCGGAAGCAGCCCAGGAGTACCCCCAAGTTACACATCTGTCCCTTCCAGCTACCCTCTTTACTAAAGAACTGGGGGACCATCCTGTTTTCACTGCATTACCCTCAGTCATGACCATTCTATCACATTTTTTGGCAAATTCACAGAGACACCTCCATAAACATTCAAATACATTTGAAACAAACATTCTAAATTGTACACAGTTCTGGACAGTTTGTTATGTGTAAACAATTTTTCTGGTTTGGTTCCATTCAAACTGAACCTTCCTTTCTTTGGTTGGAATTTTAATGTTTTCCTTAGAGCAGGCTTGGCATTTCGTTTGAAATCCTTTGAGTTCAGGTCCAATAGGGTGTGTTCAATAAGTTTGTTTAGATACCCCTCTGTTTGGTTCAAATTCAAACTCCATTTTTGAAGAAGCAGAGTGTTCAGTTCAGACTCAAATGTTTTGTACAGCCCTGTTTAATTTAAACCAGTGCAAGCCCAGTTCAAACATAGACCAGTTTGTCACATCCTGAACTTAAAGCTCCAGTTTTTAAAACACATTCATTGATTTAAAAAAGTGCAAAATCTGTAAGACATGGAATTAATGAGCCCATAGCATGAACAGAACATGTGTGTCTAATACAATGATTTAAAACATGCTCTGTGACATCACTGACTGCTAATGAGGTTCATCTGTATGGTGCCTTTATTCACTTATTTATTTGGCTCATTTATATTCTGCCCTTAAGCCTAAAAAGACTGTTGGCTTGGCTCACAATATGCAGCCCTAGGCAAGTCCCTTTCCTCTGGCTTACAATTTAAAAAATACATGAGACACAGGACTTATTTGCACTTAACTTACTTTGGATACTGTCCCAAAGAAGTTAAAGTTCAGGCATGGTGGCAGGTGTCTGCACTGTGAGCACAAGCACCATCCAAAATTTACCTGGATGGTCTGTCTGGGACCACCCACATTGCCATAGCAACAGTCGTGGCAACTTCTGCTGCATGGTGGAGCATTTCTAGGTGATTGCAATACAGTGTGCAACTGTGTAGTCACAACTGTGACACCCGCTCCCCTGCAACATTTACGCTAGGAAGCACCACAGCTAAAAGAGATTGGGATGGTCATGCACACTTTGGGCGTCTCAGAGATGGAGGTGGCACCGCAGTGCACAGATGCTCTGTCCCAAAGTGCATTGCGCTATCTTGATCACCTAAGGGTGAAAAGGTCTGCAGTGAAAAAGGAACTACACAAGAACATAAGAGAAGCCCTGCTGGATCAGGCCCCAGCGCATCTAGTCCAGCATCCCATCGCACATGGTACCCACCAAATGCCCATGGGCATCTCAAGCAGAGACAAGGACAAACCTTTTCCTGTTCTCAAATCCCAGCAAATGGCCTTAGAAGCATCCTGCTTCCCCCACCCCCAGCCTGAAAGATGTACTTAGGCATCCATTCTAGTAGCCACTGATACATCTATCATCCATAAATTTGTCTAATCCTTCCTTAAAGCCATCTAGGCTGGTAGCTGTTACCACCTCTTCTGGCAGCAGATTCCATAAACCGATGACCCTCTGGGTGAAGAAATCCTTCCCCTTGTCGGATCCAACTGTCCTACCCATCAGCTTCATAGATGCCCCCTGGTTCTAGTGTTGTGCGACAGAGAAAAGAAACCAGGAGGGGATTGAGTAGCGAGTTTATAACTGGTGTTGCTGAGAGCTGTTAGCTGATCCTGGCCCCATTCCTGCGCGCATGCTTGACTAGAGATGTGCAGGAATATTCAAAACATTCAAAATTCAATTGAATTCATTCGAATTTGGATATTCAAATTGGAATTGAATGTCTATACATTCATTTTTTTAAAACATTCGAATGAATTCAAATGGTTTGAATCATTTGTACAAATTATTCGGACATCCATATGTGTACGTATATGTATGGGATGAAAACGGGATGCGTACGAATGCATACAGATGCGTACGGATGCCTACGAATGTTGTCGACATTTGTATGTTCAAATATGAATTGAATATTCATGCAAATAGATATGAATATTCAAATTGGTTTGAATTTGAATACTTTCATTTTTTCTCTGTCCATACGCGTTTGAACATTCAAATATTCGATTTGAATCGAATCAGACAATTGCATTCATGCAAACCCCTACTCTTGACCTGTTTGCGCTTACCTTAGAGAAGCCTCTCCAGACTCTCCTGGGGAAGAGCTTCTGTACACTCCACTGCCATCCCCATACTAATTCCATTCCTGAGAGCAAAGTGAGAACAGGCCCTCTGGAGCAAAAAACCAGAGGTAACAGCAGGGCAAGTTCAGTTGGTAGGATCTGTCACTGCACGAGCAAGTGATAGAAAATCCAGAATTACACCTGATAAGGTCTGTTTGGGAGAAAGATGATCCCCCTTTCCGCAGTATGACTTGTGGAAACATTTACAGCAAGGCAGGCTAGGCCCTCAGCTGTAGACCGTCACGTGGTAGCTGTCAATGTATCAACTAGTTATAGGGTTAGTTAGTGTGGCAATCAGATCTGTTCAAGGATGCGTGCGGTTGATTGTTCAGCACATTATATCTCTAACCATCAGTGATACCATATTTGCAGGAGTGGTCAATGCTGTCAATAGGACCATATTTGCAGGACTTGTTAAGGATCTGATTGATGGAGTTGTACATCAGGAAGAGAAGATTGTCTTATTCTAAGGCAAGCAACATCAAATCCATTTAACCAAAAACAAAAAGAGTGGTTCCACAGGTGAAGGCACCTGGTGACAATTGGTTCCTCTAAAATGCCCTCCCCACTATGTCATCAGGTGTCCTTCTCCGTTTCTTGGGTGCAAGGCATGAAAATACTGCAGTCAGGGCATCTGCCCTCCATGGAGATTTCCACCTCTGTATCTCCATCCACTTTGGAGGGCTACTAGCACTACAGAGGATTGTTAATTCTGCCATATGTGGAGACCTGATGTCCACAACACTCATTGCAAGGATCTCCTGGGATCAGTGGTGACCTACAGCCACAAATGTAATCTCTATCTCTTGTCTGAATATGAATACAAGAGGAAGCCTTTTATGGTTACTGGTCTGGAAACCATAGACGTTTTCGCATTACGGGAAGATTAAGACAGCTCCCGGCGCTTTCACCTTTCACACACAGACGCACCGGAACGCGTGTAAACGCGTTCCGGCGCATCTGTGTGCGAATGCTCAAAGCATCGTGAGCTGTCTTAGCCGGCAAAGGCCGGCCAGGGGCGCGGAGACAGCCGCGGAGGCAGATCGGCAATCAGCTGATTGTCAAACAGCTGATTGTCGAAGCCGCACCGGCGTCGGAGGCAAGCCCGCAGCTGTTAGGGAGGGAGAAGCAGGCGCGAATGCTTCTCCTCCCGAACACCTGCGGGCGGCTCGTCCGCGTTCGAATGCATGTAGAGCACTTTAAAGTGCTCTACATTTCGAACGCGAGAAAGACAGCTGCGGACACGTCGGAGCGCAAGCCCCGCTCGGGCAATGCGTATGCCGTGTCCGCAGCTGTCTCCCATGCGTACCGTTCAGCCCCGTGCGAAAACGTCTCATGTCTCATGAGGAAAGGTTGAAGGATCTAGGAACGTTTAGCCTACAGAAGAGAAGATGGAGAGGAGACATGTTAGTGGTTTTCAAGTATCTGAAAGACAGTCAACAGTGGAAAGGGATTGTCCCTATTCTCACTTGCACAATGGGAGGACTGGAGGTCTTCGAGCAGAGGCTGGACCTACATGTGTCTGGGATGGTTTAGGAAATCCTGCATTGAGCAGGGGGTTGGACTCAATGACTCTAGATGTCCCTTCCAACTCTCTGATTCTATGATTCAGTAAGCCCTAGGGATGTGCATGAATATTCATGCCATTTGAAATTTGTATGAATTCCTACAAATTTGACCATTTATGGGTGAAGCAAATGGATATGGTCTTTGTTGAAGCTTTGATGAAGGCTGGATCTGCCCCCTAGCCCCCTAGCCTCCTGTCCCCCTGCCCACTCGCCCTTGCTGCCAAATGCCTCAGAAGACTGTGCAGTGGCAGCAACAGTGGTAGCGAGGCAGTGGCAGGTGAGTGCAAGGGGTGAGGTGGGATGGAAGGGAGGGGTTTGGTGGGTGGTTCCTTTTGCATGTGAACATTTGACAGATATTTGCACATGAAGCCAAATATTCTTCTCTTCAATACACGTCGTATCAAAGGGGTGGGATTGGTTTTGTGCACAACCCTTTAGGTAAACCTAGCAGTGGCTTTTTGACCTACCCAGAAATCCCCTCAGGGGAGAGCAAATATGAAATATAGCCCGGTGGAAGATGCTCTCTTTTTCTGATGTGATGTTCCTTGAGCTGATGCATGTTCATTTCTATAACAGAGCAAAAAAGGTATAAACAAGGACTATGGTAATTGCCTATATGTGCTCAGAGAAATCTAATTTAATAAACCTCCAGAGACAAGTGGGCAGAGGACTTGCGTATGTAATTTAGTTGTAAACCATTTTCTCTCCTCAGCACCCCAGCGCAAGAGATTACATTTCTCGTAATGAGACATTTGCACCCAGTTCTCACAAAGAGGATGTTCTGGGAGCTGAAGGCATCGAAAGCCTCTTCTGAGCGATAAAGTGCTATGCTATTTTCAAGAGGGCAAGAAGAACAAGGAGAGAGAATAAGATCTATAACAACTTTCCCCCAACAATTTCTCTATGAGTCGTGTTCACTTCCATTTCTGCAGGCCTCCACGTTTTGATTGCATAGGACTGCAGAAATTTATGAAGGAATGCAGTTTTGAGTGGACAGATGGAAGCATAGCTTTCCATGCTTTCTGCTGTAAGAACTAGGGGTGTGAATGAATATTTGCATCATTTATTATTCGGGTGAATTTGGACATTTGCCCACAAATTGAATGTTATGATATTCATATACTAACATTTGTACTAATGCAAATGTTTCTGGACATATAGATAAAACAAATAGTTCAGACATTTGTTAGATTGGGGATGTGGAAAAATGGAGCATCAGTCACATACATCTGCAGTGGATACAGATTGCATTCAACATGGATCGATAGCAGATCAAAACTGGATTTAAGTTGGGTTTGAAGTTTTCAGAGCTTGGATATGTTATGGATACATATTGGATACGTATCAGATACGTATTGGATACATATTAGTTTATATCTGATACATATTGGATACATATTCATTCGTACCAGATACGTATTTGTTCATACTGGATATTTATCGGATACATATTCATTTGTGTGTGATATGTATTGAATGTACGTATGAATATGTACAAATAGATTTGTATCGAATAGAATTTTACCACATTTGAATGTCATCTATTCATACTAATACAGATTTTCAAACATTCGATTCATTACCAATCGAATGTCAAAAATGCATTTGGGCACACCCCTAGTAAGAACTGCTCCCTTCTAGTGATGTGCACAAATATTTGGAAATCTGAATATTTGATTCGAATCTGATAAATGTCAACACTCGAACTTGAATCGGATTTTTGAAAATCCGAATTTGCACAAATCCAATTTGATTCGGTTATTTAAGATCCGAAAGTCATAAAATCTGACTCGAATCTGCAACATTCGAATCTGTATGTTCAAATGTTAGATTCGTATTTAAAGATATGAATGTCGACAACATTTGTATCTGTTATGCATATCTGTATGCATCCCATAAAAATCCGTATGCATCCCATATTATCCCATATGCATCCCGTTTTAATCCCATATTTTAAGCGCACATTCGTATATGACAGATATGAATCTACACATTTGAATTATTCAAAAATCTGTATCAGATTTCGAGTTTGAATGTGGAAATTCGGATTGTCAAAAATCTGATTCAAGTTTGAGCGTTGACATTTGCATCCACTCTGGATCTGTTGTAGATGTGACTGGGGCAGCCACTTTCTCACTTCTCCAGGTTCACGAATGTAATGAAGCTTCATACAAATGTATCAAAGCATTCAATTCATATACAATCTTCAAAGGTACCAACATTCGTTCTGAATCTGGATGAATTTGTATTGATTTCTAATGCGATGAATATTTGCACACATCTCCAGCATAAAGTCTAGGTCATGAGAACTTTACTCCACCTTGGTCAGACCTCATCTAGAGTCCTGTGTCCAGTTCTGGGCACCCCAATTTAAAAAAAATACATTGACAAACTAGAGCAAGCCCAAAGGAGGGCTGCCAGAATGGTTAGTGGTATGGAAACAACGTCCTAGGAGGAAAGGTTGAAGACCTAGGAATGTTTAGCCTGCAGAACAAAAGATGGAGAGGAGACATGATAGTGGTCTTCACATATCTAAAAGGCTGCCACAGTGCAGAGGGATCATCCCTATTCACGTACAAAATGGAAGGACTAGAAATGAAGGTATGAAATTTCAAGGGAGTCAATACAGATTAGATACTAAGAAAAAACATCCCCACAGTAAGGACAATCAGTCAGTGGAACAGAGTGCCATGGGAGGTAGTGAGATCTCCTTCACTGGAGGTCTTCAAGCAGAGGCTGGGCCTACATCTGTCTGGGATGATTTAGGAAATCCTGTATGGATCGGGTGGTTGGACTTGATGACCCTGGAGGTCCCTTCCAACTCTATAATTCAATGATTCTGTTTTCAGATGCAGTCATAGCTGAGAACACTTTATTATTTCTCATGTTTCTTCTGTATTTCCATGGACATCTATGCATATTCATATCCACATTGAAATGAGCATGCCTAAAGAACCTTGTTGTGCATCTTTCCATATGGTAGAATGGATTCTGGATACCTTTGTCAGAATTTTGATAAAATGTAATGGAGATCTACTTTGTTCTATCAACACTTCCTAACATAATCTCTTGGCTTCACTCATCTTTTTTAATTTGTTTAGAACCACAGAAGGAGGGGGTGGTGTGAAAGAGAACAGCTTCAATTGGTATTCTGCTTTTGATCATTGCATTCTGGTTTGGTTTGCAATGAAAAGAAAAATGCAGCTTCCAAACATCAAAGGCTGGACACCAATCAATGCACCCCTCCCCTCCTACAGGTGCAGGTCTATTGGCTATTGCTGGCGATCTGCCATTATAATTTGCACAATGCATCAGGAGAAATTATCTGAACCTTATTAAGTTCAAAGTGATGACAGCAATGAATGAATAAGCAATCTCAAAGGCATCAGACCTGGAAATTAGGCCCAAATTAATCTGCTGTCACCTTGTTTTTTGTTTTAATGTATCTATTTTCTGGAGAGGGATAGTTCAGTTCCTAAGCGTGTGACAGAAGTCACCTATTGATGGTACCTAAGAGAGGCCTCTTGATGGAGAACACCCTGAAACACAACTCCCTATTCAGAAAGATCTTTTCAGTTAATAATTATTAGTCTTTAATAGGGATGGGTGAAAAATATTCATCAAGTTTGAATTCACACAAATTTGTACCAATTTGATTATTTGTGCATGACTTGAACATATCTAGCCTTCATTGAAGCTTCACAGAAACTTCAACAAAGCTGGGAATCTGCTCACCCAAGTCTCGCGTCCTCTTACCTGTAAATCCCACTGCTGCCACTCCCTCTTCTCCAAGGCTCAACTAGTCCTAGAGACCACCCCCATCTGGGAATTGTGGGTAATCTCATGTGATTTCCTGTGATTCCTGGACAGAGACAGCCTCACCAGCTGTGCACCAGAAGGCCTAGTTCAGCTTCAGAAGGGGGTGTGGTGGGAAAAGGTGAGTGGAGGGGTGAGGGAGAAGGTGAGAGAGGGACATGTCAAGGGAGAAAAGCTGTGTCTGTGTGTGTGTTGGAGAGAGATTGAAACAGGCTGGTCCAAGGTGCTGTTGTCTTAAGTCCAGTCCATTAAAAGTGCTTTATGCTCCCATATGATTTTCATATGCAGATGCTCCTACTTATGTAATCCCAGACTTATACTGACTATTAGAAAAGGTGGATAGAGAAAAAGTGAATAGAGAAAATTTCTTTTCTCTGTCACCCAACACTAGAACCAGGGGGCATCTATGAAGCTGATAGGTAGGAGAGTCAGACAAGGAGAAACATTTCTTCACCCAGAGGGTCATCGGTTTATGGAATCTGCTCCAGAAGAGATGATAACAGCTACCAGCCTAGATGGCTTTAAGGAAGGCTTAGACAAGTTTAAGGATGACAGATGTATCAATGGCTACTAGAATGGATGCCTGAGTACATCATTCAGGCTGAGTGGGGGGAAGCAGGATGCTTCTAAGGCCATTTGCTGGGATTGGAGAGCAGGAGAAGGTTTGCCCTTGTCTCTGCTTGAGATGACCATGGGCAATTGGTGGGCCACTGTGTGCAACAGGATGCTGGACTAGATGAGCTGTGGCCTGATCCAGCAGGGCTTCTCTTATGTTCTTATGAGAGAGGGGAGGGGAGTCCCTTTGCACCTGAACATTCAGTGGATATTTGTACGTAAAGGCAAAGCCTCTCACACTTGGGGGGGTTGCATGAAGCTGAACTCCTCCCCCTTTGATTCAAATTCTATCAAATTGAATCAAATTCTATCAAATCAAATCAAAGGGGGAAAATGTGTTTCATGCACATTCCTAGTCTTAATGGGAACATGGACCAGTACTTCTATCAACTGGATATTGCAGGTAGCTTTAATAAACAACTCCGCCACCCCCACTTCAAGGGAGCTGGGTTAATGTTGTGTTTGCAAGAAACAATTAACAAAGACTATAAATATCTACTCCCCTGAAAATTAATTTTCATATGCTGTTATAGGACCAGAATTAAACAGTAAGTCTCCTCTCATCACATTAAAAGGGCAAAAGAAGTGATGGAGGAGGAGAGAGAGGAGGAAGATTTTCCAGGTAATGTTCAGCAACGCAGCCCCTGTGTTGGCTGGTAGGAAGGAGGGAAAGGTACCCAGAACCGTTGCTATTCTCACATTTATGCAAATGTAGTGGATCAGTCAAAGGAACCTGGCAGTGGATGAGGGACCAGCCACGAAGGAGAAGGAGGAGGAGGAGGAGGAGAAGAAGAAGAAGAAGAGTTGGTTTTTCTATCCCGCTTTTCTCACCTACTTAGCGGAACTCACAGCAGCTGACAAAGCTTCTGTTCTCCCCCTGTGAGGTAGGTGGGGCTGTGAGAGCTCAGAAGAGAGCTGGGACTGGGGCAAGGTCACCAAGCTGGCTTCATGGGGGAGTGTGAAATCGAACCCAATATTCCCAAATAAGAGCCCATCTCCTTAACCACTGGACCAAACAGCTTCAAGTGCAGATTCTCCCTTTGGGAGCTAACTGCACATTGACTAACAGGGCAAGTGTGAATTAGCCCAGTTTGACAATGTAATCAAATGCTTTGCTTCGCCAAGGCCTAGGACAGAGCCCCTTATTTTTCATGCAAATTATTCTTCATTAGATAAATACCCCAAGTTGTCACACTGCTTCCTTTGCTTTGTTTTCTTCCCTCTATCTCTCTTTACGTTTTGCTTAGTCAGAAACAAGCTATGCTCAGATCTTAAAAAGAAGTGCATTCCCTTCCTCCATCTTCTAGTTTAACAGCCCTATGCATGTTTTACAGGAAAGAAAGTCCTGCTGTGTTCAAAAGAGATTAGATGAGTTGGCAAAGAGATTGTAATCCTGATAACAAGAGAGCTAGCAGTGTGGTGTTCTGGCTCAAAAAGACTACTGCACTGCTTACAAAAAAAGAGGGGGGGGGAAGACAGGCATTTGCATAGTATTTGCATCTGCTAATGTGCAAGTCTTTACGAGAGACACATAATCATTAAAATATTAAGTACAATCGTTATAGTGATGGAGACGTCGGCTGTGATCAGTTACCCTTAGTAGCACACGCTCCCACAACATGCATGTCATGGAGAAACAAGAAGGTATCGGAGGAAAGTCCATTATATATATACACAGCCAAAGGCCAGGGCAATGTACAGTGAAGGTGTCTGACACAACTTAAGGGAGACCATCACTGAGAAGGCCTCTCCCAGGTGCTGAGCCCTTTTACTATTGAAGGAGGTGGTACAACCAGAGGCATTTCCGCACTGAATCGCGTTCGAAACGGAACGCGTTCAGGCGGAAAGCTTAAGCCAGCTTCGGGCGCTTTCCCCGTTCACACACAGACGCGCCAGAACGCGTGTAAACGCGTTCCGGAGCGTCTGGGTGCGAATGCTCAAAGCGCCCGAAGCTGGCTTAGCCGGCAAATGCCGGCAAGGGGCGCGCCGGCAGCCGCGGAGGCAGATCGACAATCAGCTGTTTGAGAAACAGCTGATTGTCAAAGCCGCGCGGCGTCGGAGGCGCGCCGGCAGCCGTTCGGGAGACAGAAGCGGCGCGAACGCTTCTTCTCCCGAACGGCTGCGGGCGGCTCGTCCGCGTTGGAACGCGTGTAGAGCACTTCGAAGTGCTCTACATTTCGAACGCGGAAAAGACAGCTGCGGACACGTCGGAACGCAAGCCGCGCGCGGCCAATGCGGATGACGTGTCCACAGCTGTCTTTTCCGCGTTCCGTTCAGCCCCGTGCGAAAACGTCTCAGGAGGGCCTCCCCTCCAGATCTTAAGGCACAGGCTGGTTGATATGGAAGAAGGCATTCCTTTAGATCAGGGGTCCTCAATCACCGGTCTGCAGACCAAGGCTAGACCATTGGTTGGTTGGTTGGTTTGCCAGTCCATGGCCCCTTCATTACCCTGCCCCCATATGACCAAAGCCCCACCCCTGGCCCACTCCCACCCCACCCTGCTGGGCCATGGAAAAATGGTCTTGCCTGAAGCCGGTCCCTGGTGCAAAAAAGGTTGGGGACCACTGCTTTAGATATTTGGGGCCCAAGTCATTTAGGGCCTTATACGTTAAAGTTTTGAAAGAAAACATTGCAAGACAATGCCCTGCCTGCCCATGCCTAACTTGTCAAGGATCCATTCAGAATCGGAAGCAAGGCGTTACCTGCCGGAGGTCAGTCAAACAAAATATCACTTTGATTCTGTAAAATCCAAAAGCTTCAGCAGCACAGTTTTCCATGCGGCTGAATTTTGCGCCCCAGGTACGCTGCGTGATTTCCGAGCACAGCAAAATGTTGAACCAAATAAGCTTTGAAAATTCACCAAACTGGTGGCAAGGAGGATGAAGTCAAAATATTGAGGTCCTGCCTTTTCCTACATCATTCATTGTTTAACAGGCTGCCAGATTAAATGGAGTTTTCTTCCTATTTGTCAGGATACTTCCCCCTTAATTTCTTCCTCCTGTCTCGTGTAACTGGCTGTTCTTCACCTCCAGTCCGCACATCACATTTTTTGATTTATAGGACTGTAGTTAATGCCAAATAAACAGACTGCTTAGAGGTAAAAAGGGGTCAGAATTAATAGATTAATAGAGTGTGGTAAAACGTCTCATAATCACCCCCCTGATTTTCTTGTAAAGTTGTTAAGGATCCTCGCTTGCCTCCTGATATCTTAGATTGAAAAATGAACCCAAATGGGTTTGGCTGAGAGCTGTTTTGTCACGCCTACTGAAAGCAAAGTGGAAGAAGACACATAAACCAAAGGTAACAATAATATATTGAATTAGGGAGGTGTCAACTGGGAAAGCTACAGCATGGCATTTGGTCTGGTTTCATCTCATGCCCCCAATTAATTATCCAGAAGAAGGAACAAGCAGCACACTAATTACATGTTCTGGTGACATTAAATTGAGAGGTGTTATAGACACCAGTGGAAAGAAGAAAGATAAATAACAAGTGGGTAAAAATATGGGTGCCTAGAAAGGTTGCGAGCATTGGCAGGAAATCTTTGTACATATGTATGTGCATTCATGTGCATTTCAGAGATCCCACCTACACAAATGTTGGTTAAATGAGACCTCATCCTTCAGTCTTTATAGAATTGGAATCTAAGGGTGTTTCCACATTGGCTGTGGAAACCAGTTTAAACAGACGGTAAAGGCCCTTTCCGCACTGGCTGCCAAAAATGGATCTTTTCAGATCTGTTTTCCGGTGAACCGGTCTTTCTGAGGATTTGTACCAAATAGGGACAGATCCGCGAGGCCCCACTTGTCCGCACACGCGTGAGGCGCCGGCGGTAAGGCCGGATTTTGGAAACGGATTGAAGTGGGTGCTGTGCAGACGCGCCAGCACCCATCCCAAACCGGCCTCCGAAGGCCCTCCCCCCAGCCTCACCCATTGGCTCCCTTGGAGCCAGCATGGGGAGGCCGGCTTCCCCAGGGTCCCCCTTGTCCAAGAAGTCTACCCCCCACCACCCTGGGTCGCACGTATGTGATTGTGTACTTACCTGGCGGGGGCGGGCCAATTCTGCCAGCAGGAGCCTGGCATGCCATGCACATGCATGCACTGCGGCTTCCTGTTAGCCAGCCATGCTCAGGAGGGGCCCTGATCACCGCTTGCCATGCACTGGACCACTGCCATGCATCGAACTGCCCCCCCCAACCACTTCCATGGTTCAATGCACCGGCTGAGAGAAGGGAGGCGTGCAGAGATCAAGGGCCCCGCGTGAGTCCTCACATCATGGGGGAGGCTGGCACCCTCCCTTCGGCAGCCCTGTGTCCCCCACAGGACCCTGGTCCGGCAGGAGGCGCCCAGCGCCTGATCCCTGCTGCCACCAGTCACAGCTCTGAATGATCTCCGAATCTGTGAATTCATCTTCAGTTTGGTCTACTGGTTAGGGAGACAGACTCTTATCTGGGAATACTGGGTTTGATTCCACACTCCCCCATGAAGCCAGCTGGGTGACCTTGGGCTAGTCCCAGCTCTCTTCTGAGCTCTCATAGCCCCACCTATCTCACAGGGTGTTCAGTTGTGGGGAGAAGAATAGAAAAACTTTATCAGCTGCTTTGAGTCCCCTTAATAGGTGGGAAAAGCGGGGTAGAAAAACCAACTCTCCTTCTTCGTGAATGTAATGAAGTCAAAAAAAGATTTCACTTCACACGCAAAGATCAGTCTTCAAATGTAGCCTATATTAGAAAAGTGCACGAATGTTTTTTTGACATTCCATTTGAATCAAATACCTGAAAATCCAGTTCGATTTGAATCTCTTAAACTTGAATTTAAAAAGATTTGATTCATATTTACCAAATTTGAATCTATTCGTTCAATTTTTTTATTCGAATCTGCACATACAGATGTTGATAACATCTGCACACATCCATCCCATCCATGCACATCTGTATGCATCCCGTATGCAACCCATTTTCCGCCCCGTAAAAATGTGTATGGATGCAGGAAAGATGTGGATCTTCAAGTATGTATCGTATACAAACCCGTACACATATGAATGTCCAGATAATTTGAACGAATAGATCTGAAATTTTGAATTTCGGGACATTCTATTCAAGTTCCAATGTCAAAGGTCAGCACATTCGATCAGATTTCAAATGCCCACAAATATTCATGCACATCCCTAGCCGATATTCAGTTTGAAGGTAAAGTTTCAAACATTTGCAGTTCCTACGAATTTCAAAAGTGATGAACATTTTCCACCCATCCCTGCTCACATGTGGACATTACCGCCTCTAAGCTGCTTTGGGGACACTTTTCCAAAATGGCTTCATACGAATGCAACCACAGTGCAAGACTCATGCTTGTGAAGTGCTGCTGGAGTGAAAGAAGCTGGGAGGAGAGGAAATTACAAAATGCTAAGCCTTCCTTTCCCTCTTGTCTCATAGAACAGGCCTCCCACCCGGAGTGCTTGAACAGCCTGCCCGGAGCTTGTTTCATGTGGGTAACATGCGCTGTGCATCATGCCCCAAATGCAGACTTGTTTTCTCCCCTAGGACTGACATGAACCTCAGAAGGAGGAGCAATGCCATCATGAGATCATTTTTCTACATCTGGGATGGAGAATCTACTTGGAATATGACACTCTTTTCTTTTTGCCTGTGGCCTCAGAGCTTTCCAGACAGCAATAAAAAGAGCACAGTTTGATTTAATGGGAAGAAATGAATAGCTGAGTAGTTTGACTCTGTCTTTCCATGTACTGATCAGTTCCACCATCCTTGCAAAGGTATGTGTTTCTACTTCCCAATGTTCCCAGAAACCATCCCAGTATCATCCAGGAGTGTCTCCTCATCCACTGGAACACAGCTTGGAGACAGAGCACATATCTCAATATCTCAAGCATCATGCTAAAGCATCCAAAAATGTCCCCCATTGACCCCCAGCCATAACAACTGTGACCATCCAGTTCTGTTGGTTGTTATGGGAATCCTCTGAGTCTCGGGCCACATCTGACACCATCTACTTAGAGTGTGATCGGGCAGGGCTTTTTAAAATGTCCCCTTAAGAAAAGGTGTCCCATCCCCAGATGTGCAAAAAAAGCCTAGCAAACCGTTCTCCAAATATATGTCTGAGTACATACTAGTTTTTGCTACACTGCAGTCTTTATTCACATTCAGTTCAGGAACACCTACCCTGACTATGGGTGCTACCCACTGATTGACCACTTGGCAGGAAATCTTCACCTGTTTGCTTATGTAGTTTCCTGTCCAATCCAGCTTAAGTCAAGAGGTTAAGGATGTGCACGAATATTCGTAGGCATTCAAAATTCAATCGAATGTGCCAAATTTTGAAATTCGAATTTGAATAGAATGTCCAGAAACTTGAATTCAAACATTCGAATCAAATTTTGAATTTTGGGACTATTCGTTCAAATTATTCAAACATATGTGTATGGGTTAGTACATGATGTATACTTGAAGATCCACACCTTTCCCGCATTGAACCGTACAGGACGAAAATGGGTTGCGTACGGGATAACTATGGGATGTATACACACATGTACAGATGTGTACAGATGTGTACAGATGTTGGGAAGATGCGTACAGGCATCTACGCATCTTGTCAACATTCATAAGTGCAAATTCGAATAAAAAAATTGAACGAATAGATTCAGATTTGCTTAATTCGAATCAAATTTTGTTAAATTTGAATTTAAATAATTGAATTGAGTTGAATTTTTTATTATTCAAATCGACTCGAATAGAATGTAAAAAAAACATTCTTGCTCTCCCCTACAAGAGATGCTTTCCAAGCTATGAAACCTCAAACGCTGAAGCATTCTGAGCTTTCAAGCTGAGATTAGGTGCCTGCAGGGGGGAAAAAATGTCATTATAGGGTCTTTCTGCACATACCTCCTGAAAGCCTAATTAAGGGAAACCATTTTTCTCAAATCCATCTCTGGGAAGATCCATCTGAAATAGGGATGGATGCAAATAAGGACCCATGCTTCCGCATTTGCGTGGGAAGGCCAGATTTGGAGAACGGATGGAGTGGGTGCTGTGCGGACGCATCAGCACCCATTCTGAAAGTCCTCCAACTCAAGAACCACCAACACCGTCCCCAGAGCTGTGGGACTGGAGCAGTGAGCAGCCAGTTATTGTGTTTTTGGCGGTGCCTGGTGCACAGGGGAGGGGCTTTGGAAGCAGGCAGTCCTGCTTCCACCCTTCCCAACATGGCGGCCAGAGGGACATCCGTTCCCTCTCCTGTCTGTGTATGGAAGTGTCCTCCTTTGATGTGGGTTTTCCACGCAAGAACGGATTAAGACCTAATTTTTCAGGTCTTTCCGGGAACCAGTTTTAGTGGCACCAAGACTACATTAGAGACGGATCTCGCATGAGCCTGTGTGGAAGCGGCACCCTCGAAGTGTCCCTCATCTGGCCTCCAGTGCGGAAGGTAAGTTCCAATGTGTTCTGTATGTGTCTTTAATGTGTTTCTAAATGCCTTCTAACGGCCTGTGCGGAAACACCCATTGACTCAAATTTGCCCAGAGGGCCCCTCTTTAAGTGTGTGTGATCACACCCTTAAGTTGTGTGGCTGTTACCACAGATTCCTTGCAGCATCTATCCCTTTGCCATCTTAAATCCAAAGTCTTCTTTCCCTCCTTAAAAATCCTAGCAAAAGAGGAAGTACTGATAAGAGGCCCTAGTTATAATTATGTTTTTGGATGCAGATTAGGAAATTAGTTAAACCTCAAAGAGAGGCCTGATCTGTTGTGAAAGCTTTTCTGTGTATTGCGGTCCAAGATTTACTCTGTCCCTCTAGGCTTGAGACCTTCAGGAACCTAATTTATACTCTTAATATAATTTATGTGCCTTATTAAAATATGAAGGAAATTCCCAGCCAAAAGCTTAATTAACTCAAGGTTAAGGATGCTCAGAGGAAGAAACAGAACCGTTAATAAAAATAAATACAGGACATTTTCCAGAAGAAGAAAATTCTCCTCATGATTTATGTATAGAAACAAGACATTGAGATAATGCATATAGGAGATTCAAATTTCCTTACAGGTCATAACAGGCTTTTTTTTTTTTTTTTTTTGGTAACAAATAAAATAAAACAAAATACATAAATTGAGATCTCTGAAAATGGGACATTCCAATAGAAACCTTAATCTTGCTCTGCTTTCCCTTGCTGTACAATCTGTGTAGGTATAACATGAAGCATAAAGTTATTTATTTTAAACCCGGTATGATTCATGCCTGCATAATTTGCTACTTAGGAAATTATGTACTCATATAATGCAAGAAATTCTGTAGGAAGATGAGCATTAGTTACATGCTAGGGTCATTTTCAAATACAATGGAGGATTTCTGCTGAGTTTCAATAACTAATATGTTAGCATTTTGTAGAAAAGGGGGAAATTATGTTCAGTGCACCTTGAAGGATGCTTTTTATAGTTTGCTCCAAAGCAGTTAGTAGTAATTGCTGCATTTAATGCCAAATGCATTAAACTAGGAGTTGCCAGCCATCAGGGGACTGTGGGCACATTTGAAATATTGAGGGCATGTTGCAAGTACACACACATACAGGCACACACATTGCTGCTAGGAAACTCAGAAGCTTTGTGGCTGCCAAGAGAACCCAGGAGAGGCTTCGCTGTAATCACTCCCATCGTCAGACCAGGAGGAAAACAAACAAACAAACTGAACTGCAGATCTGGGCCAGGCCAGGTTCATTCCTGCTGCTGACACCATGCCAAAAAGCAGCACTGGCACGGTCATCTCATGGCCCGTTCTGAAGCCTGGCTTACCGATCAGAGCGGGCACAGGTATGGGCCAGGTGATTGCTGGCTGTGGAGGCATGCATTGTCCCTTGATGTGGCATTGCAAGACCAGCCCCGGGGGGCACGGTGTGTTTTCAAAGTGAACGTTTGCTTGTCCTGTGTCTGCAGCTGCATCCATATGCTGTAGGAAAAAATGTGTGGCTTAATGTCAGCTTAGAGGTCCAAGTAATCTCTGCTGTAACAAATTTGCAAAGCACTTCAAGGATAAAGTCGTTCAGATGTGTAGGGAATTAGATGTCACAATTGGACATAGTCCAATTGAGGTGTTCAGAGAACTGTCTGGTCCAGTTTGCTTGGATCAGTTTCAACTATTGCGGCCTGAGGATGTGGACAAGCATGTTTGTGGGGGTGTGGCCAATGACGTGCTCTCTAGATCTTTGCCCCTCTTGGCTGATAATGGCTAGCTGACAAGGTATGATCAGGTGGATCCAGGAAGTAGTGAACACCTCTTTGAGGGAGGGGGTGGTTCCACCACCATTGAAACAGGCTGTGGTCTGCCGCCTCCTAAAGAGGGCCTCCCTCGATCTGGTAGACTTAAACAACTATTGCCCGGTGGCTAACATACCGTCGCTGTCGCTGTTCAACTGCAGGCATGCTTGGAAGAAGCTGATTATCTAGACCCATTTCAATCTGGCTTCAGACCCGGTTATGGCACTGAAACTGCCTTGGTTGCCCTGGTTGATGACCTCTTCCAGGAGAAAGACAGGGGAAATGCTACCCTGTTGGTTCTTTTGGACCTCTCAGCGGCTTTTGATACCATTGACCATGGTATCCTGTTGGAGAGACTACAGAGTTTAGGAGTTGGAGGTAGTACTTGGCATTGGTTCCACTCTTATCTCCAGAGCCGATCTCAGATAGTGGTTGTGGGAGACACTGAATCAACACCCTGGGAACTCACTTGTGGGGTTCCTCAGGGGTCAATCTTATCTCCCATGCTATTTAACATCTATATGAAGCCGTTGGGAGAGGTCATCCGGAGATTTGGAGTGAGGTGTCATCAGTATGCAGATGATACCCAGCTCTCTCTGTGCCATCTGAATCAGGAGAGGGGGTCAGAATGCTTGACAGGTGCCTGGAGGCAGTAATGGGCTGGATGAGGGCCAATAAATTGAAGCTGAATCCAGACAAGACAGAAGTGCTGTGTGTCACAAGGTTTTGGGTCCATATAGTTGGTAGACACTCTGTCCTTGATGGGATTGCAATGCCCTGGGAGGGACAGGTGCAAAACTTGGGGGGACTCCTGGACGCTTGAAGCTCAGGTGGAGGCCATGGCCAGGAGTGCTTACTTCCAACTATGGCTGGTGTGTCAACTGAAGCCTTTTTTGGACAGAGACGACTTGGCCACAGTTACCCATGCTCTGGTAACCTCTAGACTGGACTACTGTAATGCAGTCTACATGGGGCTGCCCTTGAAAACAGTTCAGAAGCTGCAGCTAGTGCAAAATGCAGCTGCAAGAGTGCTCACAGGAACAACTAGCCAGATGCACATCACGCTGGTCTTAAAAGAGTTGCATTGGCTGCCAATTCGCTACTGAGCCCAATTCAAGGTGTTATCTCTGACTTATAAGACCCTAAATGACTTGGGCCTAAAATATCTAAAGGAATGCCTTCTCCCATACGAACCTGCCCATGTCTTGAGATCTGGAGGTGAGGCACCACCCTCAATAGTGAAGCGGGTGGGCACCCGGGAAAGGGCCTTTTCAGTAATGGCCCCCAGGCTATGGAATAGACTTCCCCTCAAGGTGCGTCATGCCCCTTCTCTGTATACATTTAGGAAGATGGTAAATACACACCTCTTTGCCCTGGCCGTTGGCTAATGTGACCATCCCCACACACACACACACACACTGCAGACATTAGTATTTTAATATTTGAATACATTTTTAAAATAAGCTGGATTTTTCATTTGTTTGTTCGCTTGTTGGTTTTTAATGTGTTCTTATGCATATTATTGTTTTAACCTGTTGTTTTAAAACCGTAACGCACCCTGAGACCTACGGGTATAGGGCGGGATATAAATATAAATATAATAATATATAATATATATTATTAATAAATAATAATAAAATAATACTAGCATAGGCCATTTAGCGTTCCCGTCCCACCTCTAGACCACATTAAAGGGCAGAAGATTTGCTTTGGGAAAGGGAATTTCAGAAGCGTGCTCTCAGAAAGGAGTTTTTATTATCGTTATCATCTTTAGCCAATTGTTTTTATAATAATTTCACTGTGACCTATGCTGAGGCCGTTGGAAGGGAGGCACTGATCAATAAATCAATAAATCAATAATCACACAATCTGATAGATGTATTAATATTGTGGTTACTGCTGTTTATTGTTGTTGTTGTTGTTGTTTTTCACAACAGTTGTATTGTAAGCTGGTCCATCATCATTTGGCTATAGAGGAAATGTATCTAAATCTACACATAATAAAACAATACAGCAATAACCAAAGTCAACAGCAGTTTTGCCAAGATAGTAAGAATTACGGCTGTACACAAATGGGTATTTTGACATTTGATACGTAACGAATTGAATGTTAGAAAATCCATATCCTTTTGAATAGATCCCCTTTGAATGTGGTAGGATTCTATTCGATACAAATGGATTTGTACAAACTGGTATGAATATCCAATACCTATCCAATATGAACAAATGCATATCCCGTAATATATCCACACTCAAATCCAACCTGAATCCACTTTTAATCTGCTCTCGATCCATGTCGAATGCAATTTGGATCCATTGCAGATGTGGCTTGTACAGCCGCTTTCCCTCTTTCCCAGTTTAATGAATGTCCGAACTATTTGAACGAATGTCCAAAACATTCTCTGCCCTCTTTGGGGTGGGGAGTTCCCTTTTGGAGACAGAGCACATATCCCAAGTATCGTGGGCCTTTCTGTACTTACCTGTAGCTCTGGATTTAAGAGTCTCTGGCTTGGATCCTGGGTCTCCTCATCCATATGTTAACACAGATTAAGGAGACTCTACCCCCCCCCCCCGGAAGATGGAGCCAGATCCAGATTAAGGGGCCCTTAATCTGGATCTACTCTAGATCTCTTTAATAGTGTCTCCAACTGAACTAAGGGCTTTGTCCCAGACAGCATGCCTCCATAATCCGGAACTACTGGGATTGCTATCCAGTGGTGCACTGTAGCGCCCTGCCAAAAGCACCCCCCACCCCAATGGTTAGAAGCAAAAGTTCTTATCCATCAAGGGTGTTTCTGGGGGCTGCTATTTAGCAGTGCGCCACAGTGCACCACTGTGAAAAGCCCTCCCAAACACCCAGTCTAGGAACTTTTGTTCCTAGCTCTTGGGAGTGGTGAGGGGGCGCAGGTGCAGGGAAACATGAACTAAATCAATGCTGTGAGTGTGGACAGCACTGATCCCAACCATGCCTCCAGATCAATAGGTCTGGTTATTCCAGATCTAGTGCACAAATGTCCACACTGTGAGCGCAATACAATACCAGTTTAGATGCTTAGGGGGATAAAGTTTAATGGAAGGAAGAGCACAAAAGGAGCCCTGCTGGATCTGGCCACAGGCCACCTAGTCCAGCATCCACTGGCTTCTGGGCATCTCAAGCAGAAGACAAAGGCAAAACCTTCACCTGCTCTCGAATCCCTGCAGCCATTGATTATCATCTGTCATTTGGGGCGTAATGAATTATTTGTTTAATCCTCCTAATTAAACCCAATGCCTAGGTCATTAATTAGCCCCATCCGCCTTTTTAAACACATTCAGTGTTGCCTTTCTAGGCAGGGATCTGAGAATATGAAGAATGAGGAGCGTGTTCAAATATTTATGTTGAACATCTCTCATCTTGAGCCTTGCTTTGCCAGCAGGGGATGGATTCTACATTTGCATCCTACAGAAGTCCGGTGACTCCCTCTTTTTCTTTTCCTGCTCCCCAAACATAGCAAAATCATTATCCTCAATTCCTGTTTCCCTGATTTTAATAGTTAAGGAAGTAGTTATCGGCCTTTAAGCTGCTTCTCATTATTTCTTGCTAAAATATCGCTGGAGTAGATTTGGCTCACAGGCAGCTAACCCTTTTCAGCAGCAAGGAAAGAGTCAGGGGGCATGCTCAAAAGAAAATCTCTTTATAGCTAAGGATTCTGTGTGAATCTAAACACAGAGGTTTCTCATCATTACCTGTGGCTCTTTCATATATTGTAAGGGGACAAAGGCTGCATGAAGACGGGGTGGGAGGAAAGGGAGGTTAATGTGCAGCAGCATTACTGCTTACAATTCTCTGCTGTAGCTGTGGATCGTACACCCGATACTCTGGCTTTGAAAAGTAGTGGTTTTAAGGACTCTCACTTCAGCGTATTGCATTACTCCACATTTCCCTGTCTCTTTGGGTGAACTGTGTGACAACTAACAAGAACTTGCAATCAACCAAGAGAATGCTAAAACCTGGAGGAGGAGGAGGAGGAGGAGGAGGAGGAGGAAGAAGAAGAAGAGTTGGCTTTTCTATCTCACTTTTCTCACCCATTTAAGGGGACTCAAAGCAGCTGACAAAGCTTTCAGTTCATCACCCCACACCCTGTGAGGTGGGTGGGGCTGTGACAGCTCAGATGAGAGCTGTGACTAGTCCAAGGTCACCCAGCTGGTTTCATGGAGGAAGAAGAGGAGTTAGGTTTTCTATCCTGCTTTTCTCACCCATTTAAGGGGACTCAAAGCAGCTGACAAAGCTTTCTGTTCATCACCCCACACCCTGTGAGGTGGGTGGGGCTGTGACAGCTCAGATGAGAGCTGTGACTAGCCAAAGGTCACCCAGCTGGCTTTGTGGCAGAGGGCGGAATCGAACCCAGTATGCCCAGATAAGAGTCCAGCTCCCTAACCACTAGACCAAACCGGCTCACTGGAGTCTTATCTATAGGTGGGAGTAAACTGTTTCCCTTCCAGAACCATTTTATTCAGCCAGTTTGGTCTTGCAGTCAGAGTGTCAAACTCACAATCTGGTAGTTTCCTGGTTTCATTCTGCACTCCTCCACATAGCCAACTGGATGAGCTTGGGCTAGTCACAGCTCTCTTTCTGAGCTCATACAGCAATATCTACCTCACAATGTCTCGGTTGTGGGGAGAAAAGCAGAAGGTCAGCAGCTTTGACTCCCCTTACAGGTGAGGAATGCAGGGTATAAAAGCCAATTCTCCTCCTCCTCCTTCTTTACATAAAATGCAGGCTTCTAAAGCAATGTCTGGAGGTACCCAAATACATATATATTAGAGATGTGCACAAATATTCATAACATTCAATATTCGTACAAATTCAGACAAATTTGTACATTTGTATACAAACAGAATATTATGACATTCACACATTGGCGTTCCTATTCATACAAATGTTTCTGAGCTTTTGTACAAAGGCTTTGGGACATTTGTGAAACAGGGAGGCTCGAAAGCGGCTGTGCCAGTCACATCTGCAGTGGATCCAGAGTGCATTCGACATGGATTGAGAGCAGATTCAAAGTGGATTCAGGGTGGATTTGATGCTTTCAGAGCGGATATGTTACAGGATATAATAATAATAATAATAATAATAATAATAATAATAATAATAATAATAATAATAATAATAATAATAATAATAATAATAATAATAATAATAATAATAATAATAATATTTATTTGTATACCGCCCTGTGGCGAACCAATCCGGGTGGTTAACAACAATAAATATAATAAAAACATAAGAATAAAACATTATAGTCCCTCCCCCCCTTAAAAAGTATTAAACAATATGGCAAATTAAAATACAGTATCAAAAAAATAAACTTAATTAAAAGGACTAATAGCCCTAGTGACCCTCTCGAGCTCCTCAACCATCACTAAAGATGGGGCCACGAGAGGAATGAGAGGGTCAGAGAGGCCGAGCTGGGATGAGTAATCTGGAAAAGTTAATCTGGAAAGGCCTGCCGGAAGAGGTCCGTCTTGACCGCTTTTTTAAAGCTGTCTAATGATGTCAACTGACGGATCTCATCCGGCAGGTCGTTCCAGAGTTTGGGGGCGACAACAGAGAACGCCCTCTGGGAGGTCGCCACAAGCCTAGATTTTAAAGGCTGAAGTAAGTTCCACCCAGAGGAGCGGAGAGCGTGGGGAGGATTGTACGGGAGAAGGCAGTCCCTGAGATAGTTTGGACCCAAGCCATTTAGGGATTTAAAGGTAATAACCAACACCTTGTACCGGGACCAGAAGCTAATAGGCAGCCAGTGTAAGGACCTCAGAACCGGAGTAATGTGGTCCCTCCTAGATGTACCAGAAACAAGCCTGGCTGCCATATTTTGTACCAGCTGAAGCTTCCGAACCAAGTACAGAGGTAGCCCCAAGTAGAGCGAGTTACAGAAGTCCAGGCATGAGGTTACCAGTGCGTGTACAACAGTTTCGAGGTCCCTTACTTCCAGAAAAGGGCGAAGTTGACGTATCAGCCGAAGCTGATAGCAGGCGTTCCTGACCGTCGCATTTACCTGATTTGCCATCAGGAGTGACGAGTCAAGGAGCACCCCCAGGTTGCGAACGCAGTCACTGGAGGAGAGTGTGACTCCATCCAGGACTGGAGGTTGTAACCCAAATCTTGGTTTCGGGGCCGCTACCGTAAGCACCTTCGTCTTGTCCGGATTCAGTTTCAATCTGTTTTTCCTCATCCAGCCCATTACCGCTTATATATGAGATATAAGAACATAAGAACATAAGAGAAGCCCTGCTGGATCAGGCCAGAGCCCATCTAGTCCAGCATCCCGTCACACACAGTGGCCCACCAAATGCTCATGGGCATCTCAAGCAGAGACAAGGACAAACCTCCTGCTCTGGAATCCCAGCAAATGGCCTTAGAAGCATCCTGCTTGTCCCCCCAGCCTGAAAGACGTACTTAGGCGTCCATTCTAGTAGCCACTGATACATCTGTCATCCATAAATTTGTCTAACCCTACTTTAAAGCCATCTAGGCTGGTAGCTGTCACCACCTCTTCCGGCAGCAAATTCCATAAACCGATGACCCTCTGAGTGAAGAAATGCTTCCCCTTGTCGGATCCGACTCTCCTACCCATCAGCTTCATAGATGCCCCCTGGTTCTATGTGCATGCAGTTATCTATGAAGAAGAAGACTTCTGTGTTTTTAATTTTTGGTATATATCAAAAGACGCACGACAAAATTTTTATTAGAAAAACTAAAGCAAGAGTTGTTGAACCTGGTGTGGGGAGGCATTGCATGGATATTTGTGGTGGTTCTGGTCTCTGCAAGGCTGGCTTTGCTTTGAAGGAGGTTGGAACAGGCTGAGAAGGAGGGGAAAGAAAGTCATCACTGGTAAAATAAAAAATAAAAAATAAAAGCTGCATGAAATAAAAGGAGAAAATATCTGACGTATTTGGAGTAGATGTACTACCGTCAAATATGTTTTTTTGGAATTTAATCAAATGAACATTTTTTTGCTGAGTTTCAGTAAAAGAGCAAAACCAAAATTTTCCTGCAACTGTCAAGGGGTTATATCTAGGGATGTGCACAAATGGGGGGTTTTGCATTTAATTTGTACCAAATCAAATGTAAGAAAATTCATATTTGTTTTAATAGATCCCCTTCAAATGTGGCAGGATTCTATTCGATATGAATGTATTCTTACGAATTTGTATGAATTTCTGATATGAATGCATATGTATCCGATACGTATCCGGTAACATATCCACTCTGAAAGTGTCAAATCTGCCCTGAATCTGCTTTGAATCCACTCTCAATCCATGTCGAATGCACTCTGGATCCACTTCAGACATGAATGGCGCAGCTGCTTTCCCACCTCCCTGTTTCAGGAATATTCCAAAGCTTCATGCAAATGTTCTGAAGTATTTGTCCTAATATGAAGGTTAATGTACAAATGTCCCAACATTCTGTTCCTAAACGAAAGCCGGAATTCATACAAGTCCGTATGAATATCCAATGCCACAAATATTCATGCACTCATCCCTGATTTTAGCAGATGGTCTTCTTATATTTTTTACTAGCCCGTATATGGGCATTAGTAACTGTGATAGAAAGAAACACAAGAGGAATAACTGAGATACATAGACAAATAGGCAGGCAGACAGACAGACAGACATAGAGACAGGCAAGCAGGCAGAGCTCTCTACGGCTTTTAAGAACATAAGAACCTAAGAGAGGCCCTGCTGCATCAGGCCACAACCCATCTAGTCCAGCATCCTGTTGCACACAGTGGCCCACCAAATGCTCATGGGCATCTCAAACAGAGACAAGTTCCAAACTCTGGAACGACCTGCCGGATGAGATCCGTCAGTTGACATCATTAGACAGCTTTAAAAAGCTGTCAAGACGGATCTCTTCCGGCAGGCCTTTCCAGATTAACTTTCCAGATTAATCATTCCTGCTCGGGCTCTCTGACCCCCTCACTCCTCCCGTAGCCTCATCTTTAGTGATGGTCGAGGATCTTAGAGGGACACTGGGGCTATTGGTCTGTTTAATTATGTTTTATAGTTTTTGATATTGTATTTTAATTTGTCATATTGTTTAATATATTTTTAAGGGGGGGAGGGACTATAATGTTTTATTTTTATATGATGTTTTTATTATATTTATTGTTGTTAACCGCCCGGATTGGGTTGCCACAGGGCGGTATATAAATAAATATTATTATTATTATTATTATTATCTAATTTGACCTCTGCAAAAGCCAAGTAAAAGTGCAATGAATAATTCCTCCTAATAAATCTCTAGAGGCAGCCAAGGACATTATCCTGCCTTAGGGTGCTTCCGCATTAGCCCTTTAACACCCATAAAGGACACATCTGGAAAACGGTGTCCGTACAGTAGCACCCATTAAGACTATAATGGGAAAACCACGTCCACACAGCAACACCCATTAGAGACAGAAAGCGGCTTCGGAACCTATCTGTCACTAATGGTGTTTTTGCTGTTGGGACACATCTGTTTAGGATGCGTCCGCACAGAGAAAAGGCCCCTAACCTGGGCCCTCCCCCGGCCCGCCATGATTGGCTCCACTGGAGCCGAGCATGGCGAGCTGGGGGACTCTGATTCCGCTGCTCACCCTTGCCCCAGAAGCGGTGGATTGCTGCTTCTGGAGCCAGGGGGAGCTTCACCAACCCCCCCCAGCCCATCTTGGGGAGAACGTGAGCGATCCCCTCCTTACCGGCATGCAGTCACCCCGATTCTGGCCACGAGGTTCTAGCAGCCTCCGTGCCTGTGTCTTGTGTGCCTCCTGACTGGCCAGGGCAGTGCCTGGAACCTCACACCCAGAATCAGGGGTGCTGCATGCAGGTAAGAAGGGGTTTTCAGCTGGTCTCCACAGGGTGGACTAGGGGGGGTTTCGGTGAAGCTCCTCTTGGCTCCAGAAGTGGCAATCCGCCTCTTCTGGGGTGAGGGCGAGCCGCAAAATCGGAGTCCCCCGCTTGCCATGCTTGGCTCCACACAGCACCCACCTCAAATCTGGATCTGTCCCATGTGTGGATGGAAGGGGTGGCGGTAGATCCGTATCTACTAGATATGGATCTACCTTCTGGAATCCGGATCTACACTCCATCCGGATTTAGTAAATCCAGATCTACTCTAAAACAGATTTACTAAATCCGGATGTAGTAGATCCAGATTTCCAGCGGTAAATGTGGAAGCACCCTTAGAGGCCTAGAGGCCTTCCTTTTGTGCTCTAGTGAAGCTTACAAGGGGCCCCTGGCACTCTAAGCATGCTTTGTCTCCACAGTACAGAGTGTAGACTGGGTTAACACACTCAAAATGGCATCTTAGCCTGGTTCACTGGTAGACTTCAGTATCAAGGCCCACTGCCGTGCTAAGGGTAGTATGCCAGACCACTGAGGTGTATGGACTGCACACTTCCATGGTCTGCCATACAACAGAGAACCTTTTGTGGTGGCACCAAAGGACACAGACCAAAATGGCACACATATAGGAGCTCTGTATACCAGGAACTTTTGTTCCTCCTTTGGTGTATTCAGAGCCAACCGTGCCAACAATGAAGTCGGCATGGGCTTTGGAACCAACACAGAAGCCGCGGTGGGACAGGTCACCCCAATGGCGGTAGTCTTATCCCACACTTGAAGCAAAATGTCACTTATTCAAGATCGTACGGTGTCTGGTGCAGACAGACATCCAGTGTGGCTTCACAGATCGACATTAACACGCAACTCTATGAGGCCTAGAAGTGAACTACACAGACACTTAATCCATATTAAGGGTCTGTGCAGAAAAGTCCATAGATTAACCAGTGCTAGATAAAGAAGACCCTGCATAGATATGTCTAGAAGTACCAACCAAGAAAAACTTTTGCATTACGTTCACACATCTCATACCATGGCGGAGCTTCATTCCCTTCTTCTTTTCAGGTCAAATGGCGAGGAATTCTGAGGAAGAGGAAAATCTCAGGGCAGCTTTAAAAGTGAACTTCAGGAAAGCGTGCACCGAGAGAGAGGAATCCTTGAGTTCCATTAATCAAGAGCGCTGTCTCCACGCAGCCAAACAGAGTTAAAGATTTATCTCCCAACTGCCTCTTTTGGCTCTTCTCCCTGAATATTTGGCGGCGAGGGCGGCTGAGAGTTAGCGGCTGGTGGAAACCCAGGACATGCTCAGAATGTTCTTTAGAGGCTGGAGCAATGTCAGAGAAACATGTTTTCCATTTTATTTTTGGTGGATTGAATCGACCAAAAAGGAACCCAGAGATATCTCTCAGGGGGTGGGGCTGCTAAGAGGCATGACGGCACACAAAGTGTTGCAAATTTCTGTGGCAGACAAAGCTGCCTACAGATGATGTGCTAGTTAAACCGGAAATTCATGAGCAGACCCCTGATACAAAGCAAGAGCATTTAAGGCTCCTAGGGGCAGGGGAAGGTAATCCAGATCAGAAGTTGGCTTCTGCTAGTCAGGGATCCAAGGTTGACATGCATCCATTAGTTCATCCAGTCCACACTTGGCCTTGGAGTTTGTGATTGGTCAACATGGGAGAAGCCCTGCTGGATCAGGCCACAGCCCATCTAGCCCAGCATCCTGTTGCACACAGTACCCCACCAAATGCTCATGGGCATCTCAAGCAGAGACAAGGACGGACCTTTGCCTACTCTCGAATCCCAGCAAATGGCCTTAGAAGTGCCCCACTTCCCCCTCCCAGCTTGAAAGATGCACCTAGGTATTCATTCTAGTAGCCATTGATGGACCAGTGAAAACCAGTGGGATACAGTCATCCCAGGTTACAAACTGTACAGGAAAGGCAGGGAAGGGCGACATGGATGTGGTGTAGCCTTGTATATTAAGGAAGAGATAGAATCTTACAAACTGTCAATGGCTACTAGAACATCTGAGCCGGTGCATCTGCACTTGCGGGAGGCCTTTACAGCCTAGAAACACCCCTGCCTGCCTAGATGTTCACCTAACGCAAATTAGCAGTGGTGCGTGAAGTCATGCACAACCCACAACCTAACATTAACTAATTGCAACCAAGAACTTACCTGTAGCATCCAGCAGTGAGCACTCGTACCATTTCTGGTGTGAGGGGTCATCTGAAGTACTATGCAAGGGTGCTGGCTCTTCAGATGATCCCTGATGTAACTGGGCATGCATAGAGCATCATTGTTGCCATAGCAACAGTGCGAAAGGGAGGGAAAGTGCGGAAACACCCCTGGAGCTGACGATGGCTCAGATCATGAGTTGCAACATTCTGACTTAAATTGAGGAAAGTAGGGAAAGCCACTAGGCCATACGGGCGTGACCTAAATAATATCCCTTATGAATATGCAGGAGATGGGATGAATAGATTTAAAGGATTCAATCTGAGGCCTATTCACACTTCAACCCCTGGCACAGAATTAAGACAGCTCTGGGACATACCAGTCACTTTTTGGGAAGGCTGTTTTCAGCCAGAAGCATCCTGGCCTGTCCCAGAGCTGCCCTAATTAATATTAATCCCAGGTATACCTGAGCTGTCTGGCAGGGAGAGCATTTACATTACTTCCTGCCAGGCAGCTTAGGAGTCTCTCCCCCCCCCCCCAGGCTGTCACCATTGGGCACTACTGGCCATGTCACTCTTTGGCTAGCAGTCTGATGCTGGGGGGCATGATTGAACCAGGCTGGTATCGTGTTGGAGTGCCACAGCCCCCCACCATCTGAGTCAGGCTTGTCATGGCTAGTGGGGACCTGCCCGGTGCCTGTCCTTGCCCAGGGGGACAGGTGGCCTCCTACACCCTGGGACTGCACTCACCTCTCCAGACTGCCTGTCTGGTCAGGATCAGTCCTGATGCCTCCTACAGCGACTGATCCCTCATGCCTGCGCAAAGCTCCAGGGACTGGACTCTCAACGTGCAGGATTGGTTGCTGTAGGCAACATCGAGTCAGATCCAGACTGGATCGGCAGTCTGGAGAGGTGAGCATGGCATGGGGGGGGGGCAGGAAGCCACACACACCCCTGGGTGAGGGCAGGTGCTGGGCACTGGCTGCCATCACTACGGGAAACCAAGGCAGGCCCAATTGGGGTTGGGGGGCACAAACCCCCAACACAACACTGGCCCAGCCCAATCCCACCCCTGGCATTGGACTGCCCAGACCAGACTGGCCTTCCCAGCCAATGACTGGTAAGGAATGCATTGGGAATGCTTCCCTCAATGGCTAATGCAAATGCTCAGCCTGTCCCCCACATGTGCCAGCCTTTTCAAACTTGCTCTAAGGCCCCTGGTGTCTAAAGAGTGTCTAAAGAACTATGGACAGAGGACCATAAGACTGTACCGGAGGTGGCCACAAAAGACGTGCCAAAGAAAAAAGAAGAGCAATAAAGAAAATGGCAATCTGAGAAGGCTTTGCAAATAGCAGAGAAGGAAAGGGAAAGGCCTTGAAGAAAGGGAAAGATATGCTCAACTGAATGCAGAATACCAGAGAATGGCAAGGAGAGATAAGGAGGCCTTCTTAAATTAGCAATGCAGAGAAATAGGAGAAAACAATAGAATGGGAAAGACAAGAGATCTCTTCAAGAAAATTGGCTTTTCGTGAAAAAATCGGCATGATAAAACACAAAAATGCTAATAGAAGTAGGAGATTAGGGTTGCAAGAGCTAGGCAGGAAAGATCTCAGCATCACTGATGACCATGATGGTATGACCCCTGACCTTTAGAGCCGGACATTTTGTACAGTGAATGTTTTGAGTGTATGTGCACATCCCAATATAAGACTAGTGGATCCGATGGATTTCCAGCTGTACTACGTAAAGATAAAATGCTCAAGGTCTTTGCCTCCTTCAGATTCAGGCTAGGATTATACCAGGTCCTCTGTCTCAATTTCTCTTTCTTTGCAATTGAAGTTTTGTGTACAGAGCTCGTTCTGGAATACCCAAAGTACTCTAGGGCTCCTAAATTTTTAGAAGCTGAACAAATGGGGAAATTTAAGGCTAACGACCTACGCCTGCTGACATCCCTCTTCCTATAATATGTTGAAAGATGGGGCATGGAAACTCTCTGTATATGTTTCCAATCGTCGCTAGCATTAGGGGCGCATTGCCAGGGCTGGTCAGCTATTCTCTATAATGCATGGAAAACTAGCATTCGATCCAATGCAGAAGTAGCATCCTGGACCAAGATTTGAGCTGTGATGTTCCTTTGATGCACTTTGATCACCCTGGGCTGCTGACTAGGGGTGAGCATGAAGCCAGTTTTCACATTCAGTTCGGTCTGAGTTGAACGTGGAAAAATTCACCTCGGGCTAAATCCCACCACCAGGAATGTGGGGGGCTCCATATTGGTGCATAAAATGAATGCAACCTCCCTTCTCCCTCCCTTGCCGCCACACCCCCTTACCTGTCCTCCTCATCGCCACCACACCTTCTTCTAAGGTACTTCTGGGTCTGCCAAAAGGTAAGGGGGTGATGGGAGGCGGGCGGGAGGTCTCCGGTGGCGCCCCCGGGCCAATTTCGGCACTTCTAGTTTTTTGCTATTATAATATAAACACTCAATTACAATCAAGGATAGAGAAAACAAACATTCCCTCTGGAAAGGCATGGATACAAACATAACTCTTCAATTGGCGTATATAAAAAAAAACACCCAGAAAGTGTAGTCCCTCTTTGAATCCCAGAGCGGAGACTGTCCCAGAGGGTGGGTGCCACCACCAAGAAGGCCCGACTGTGGATAGTCACAAGATGACATCCAATGATTCATGGTATGCACAGCAGGAACCCCCCCCCCCCGAAGATCTCACAGATCTAAGCAGTCTGTTAAGTAAACTGAGCCTAAGTTGTTAAGGGCCTTGTACACCAAAGGTAAAACCTTGAATCTGTCCTAGTGGCTAAAACGTACCTCTGCATTTGCCTGGTGCTACCTGCTTCCACTTATCTTCATGGTAAAACAATGCAATGCCACTGAAGTTAAGTTCAGGGTTAGCGGGCGGTGTTTGCACCTGTGTGGATGCTCTGTCCCAGACCTTCTGAACTGTTGTAGCAACATCCACAAAAATTCCTGAGGCACACAGCACCTTGCACCCATGGCAGAGCTGCATGCTTACTAGGTGCTAGAGAGGTGCACCAATATTAGAAGTATTCATTATTTGGACAAATTTGGACAGTATAAACTGACTGTCCAGACAGTTTTTTAGTGTTCTTATGAATATGAATATGTGTAGGTATCCATATGCATCACATATGTATACATACACATTTTTATGGATCCGTAAGGGATGAAAACGGGATGCGTACAGGATAAAAACAGGATGTGTACAAATGTGTACAGATGCACACGGAGATTTGTATAGTTGGATATGTATCAAATATTTGTATCACTGGATATGTATTGAATATTCGTACTAATCGATACGAATGTATTTGTATCAGGTTCAAATGTCCAGGCATTCATTATTCTTTATTCGTACAAATTTGGATATTCAAATCGAATTGAGTGTCAAAAATTGTGCCTGTGTCAATTTTAACTTCTCCATAGCTACAGAAGATCAGGGCTTCCTGGGATGTTCTCAGACACTCTGGGAAAGAGGTGGCAGCCTGGCGTGCGAACAGAGAGTCCCAGTGTGGACAACAGGCCCACAAAATTATACCGATGGGCCACTGGCTATATAGGATTTCTTCTTCCTGGAAATTTGAAGAATGGTTTATCGGGAGAGTTGCAGCTATCAGGTGGACCTGGGTGTGGAAAGGGATAGGCAACAGGAGTACAGCCTGCCTGTTTGGCCAATAGTTTGCACACTCTACCTTGTCTCCTTTCATGTGGGATTAGTGTTTCCCCACTAAATCATTTCCCTGGATGTTGCTGCACACTTTACAAGGGAATCTCACCCTGGACGCCATGACCTGGCAAGCTTGGGCTGTCTCCTCATTTCTGACACATCATTATGTCTCCCAAAAGCTTTGGAGCTGGACCGTCTCCACAACATCTCTTCCTTTCTGAGGCCCTCTGAACACCCAAGGAGACCTGGGGCAGGGGTTTGAAGGTGAGTAGGGAAAGTCTTAAAGGATTAGGGGACAGAGCTGCTATGCGTAACTTTCCCATCCCGTTCTTCTTGGCTAGTTTTCACTGCTAAGCAGTAACATCTAGCGGATGAAGATGGTTTGGCTGGCAGAAGCTAAGTGAGGCCTTTTCGCACGAGGGCCTGAGGAACGGGAGTAGGACGCCCTGAGACGGAGCATTTGCTCTGCTGGGCTGGTGGTCCCGTTTGAAACCACCCCAGCCTGTCCCAGGGCACCCACTTGGGTTCTGGGTGTAGAGCATGAAATCGTGCTCTACACCCATCCCAGGGCATTGCGGCCATCCCTGCCAGTCGTGCAGGTGTTCAGGAGGGAGAGCATTCACACCCTCCCTCCCTGACAGCTGCGGGCACTACCTCCAGCTACCCCCATTGGGCAAGCCTGTTGCATTCCTTCCCCAGGTTCCTGCAGGTTCTAGGGAACGGGATCAGGTCCCCTATAGCCTGCAGGACACCCACCCCCCAGGCATCCACCACCACCCCCGGGCACGGGCCCACGTGAAGACACGCGAGATACTTACTTACCTTGTTGTCACCGGGTTCTGAAGTGGCGAGTCCAACTGGCAGCATTGTGCGCCTGCTTGCCCCACCAGTTCTGATTGGCCAGCTACCCACATGTAACTGTAGTGCAAAAAGACCTCTGGGCCAGTCATCAGCCAGTTTGACCACCCGAGAAGGCTATTTCCACCTGAACATACCAGGCCTTCAAGCAGATCTCCTTTTGATACTGATTCAACCAGGTGGGTAGCAGCATAATCTATTATGTGCAACAGTGGGGGTTTTCCACTAGCATTAAGTACCCATTAAGTACCCATTAGACCCAGAGCAGGAGGATCCTGTTTCCGCTGCAGACCCCATTAGAGACACATTTGTTTCCACCTGTTCTAGGGAAATCTGGATTAAATGGGTCCTTCAGGACCTATAATCTGGATTTCCTGTAGACCTCATTAAAGGGGTCTACAATGGGGTCTTCAGGCATCAAATCTGGATTATATAGAGCGTGTTTCCACCACGATTGGGTGTGGGGTCTGGGGGGGGTCTCCGGGGGGGCACCCATGGGGACGTGCCCCAAAACCTGAAGTTCTGAAGCCTGTGCATAATCTCCAAAGATGGCTCTGAAGGAAACTCCAGAGAATGACACAGGCTTTGAAGATGACCTGTCAAAGCAATGCCATTTTTATGGAGCTTTGTCTGATTGGCCAGGTACCTGCACATAGCTGTAGTGTGATTTACTGCAATCTTCTAAGATTCTCCGGAGCCGCTCCAAAGGATCTTTGAAGAATCTCCAGAGCATCTACGGAGTTTGCACACACCCCATGGTGCCCCCCAAAAACATGGGATGACGGGAAGGCCCCATGTGGGTAGATTCAGATTTGCCACATGGGTGTTCCAACATTTCCACTGCAAGCACTCTAGCACCCATTGCTATTGGGTGCTACACCACCCGTGCATTGGGTACCTCCTTAGATCCGTATCTACTAAATCTGGATTAGTTGAAGGACCCATTCCTTAGATATGGGATTAAGGGAGGTAAGTGGAAACCTCTCTAGCTGCCATGTACCACTAGCTGCCATTTGCCACTAACTGGCATCTGAGGCTGTTATGACCACCATCACCTCTTTTCACACTTATACAAGTGGAAAGTCTGGTATGGTCCATTCACACCTGTTCTAGGTGAACGTGTGTCATCAGGTGGTGCAGGTGTGGTTGCACACCACATCGCCTGGTTGCTATGGCAATGATGCCATGCATGCCCATTGGTGCTGTTGCTGCAGTGGTGATTCCCACGATTCCCACCTCACAAATTTGGACACTCAAATTCAAATCGAATGTTGGCACATTCAAAGATTGACATTCAAATTTGAATCAAATGCTTCAGGGCATTCATATGAAGCTTTGCTACATGCATGAACATGGGCAGGTGGGAAAGGGGCTGCGCTAGTCACATCTGCAATGGATCCAGAGTGGATCCGAAGTGGATCGAAGAGTGGATTCAAAGAGGATTCAGTGTGGATTTGATGTGTTCAGAGTGCATACGTAGGGGATATGCATCGGATACGTAGAGGATTCATTGGGGATACATAGGGGTTTTGTATGCGATTTGTGTCAAACATTTGTATCAAATTCAGATCCTACCACATACAAAGGGGATCTATTCGAATGAACATTCATTTTCTTGCTTTTGATTCAATACAAATCAACCCCTCAAAAAAAAAAATTGTGAGCATCCCTAGAGGTTTGGCATGGGTAGGTCAACCCAAATTGCAGGTGCTGGATCCATCCCCCATGTTTCCTGGGACATGGAAAGATGAAGAGAAGATGCGAAAAAGCCCATTGTTGGCTTGCAGCACCCCAATAATACAAGTACAGGGCTGTAAAAATGTCCTGACCATTTAGAGCGTTTTTCCACTGACCTCCCTTAATCCGGATCTAAGATGATCCGGATCTAAGGAATGGGTACTTCCCTTAATCTGGATCTATGCAAAGTACCCAGTGTGTTTCCACGGGTGGTCTAGCACCCAATAGCAATGGGTGCTAGCTTGCTTGCAGTGGAAACTCCAGAGCACCCATATGGCAAATCCGGATCTACCCACATGGGGCCCACCTGTCACCCCAGGTGGAGATTCTTCAAAGATCCTCCGGAGCAGCTCCACAGAATCTCCGGTGCAATCTGCCGCAAACTTCAAAGATTCTCCGGAGCCTTTAACAAAAGGCATTGCTCTTGCATGGGGTCCTCTTTAGAGCCTGTGCTAATCTTTGAAGGCAACATCGTAGGGACTTCGGAGCCGGCTTCGGAGGGACTTTGGAGAATGTGCACACACACACACCCATGGGTGTACCCCCGAGCCTCCCCTAAACCACAATAGTGGTGGAAACAGGCTCCGTATAATCTGGATTTGATGGCTGAAGATCCCATTGTAAACCGTTTAATGGGGTCTACAGGAAATCCAGATTATAGGTTCTGAAGGACCCATATGATCTGGATTTCCCTAGAACTGGTGGAAACAAATGTGGCTCTAATGGGGTCTGTAGTGGAAATGGGGTCTTCCTGCTCTGAGCCAAATGGGTCCTGAATGGGTACTTAGTGCTAGAGGAAAAACACCCTTGCTCTTGTCCACAGATGGCACTCGGTTGGTACAATTAAGGTACAATACAGTAGATCAGTGAAGTTGCCTTCTATTCTTTGCATTTTCCCTACAGATCAAGAACATGGATATCTGCAGCTAGTTTCAAGGGCAGGGTGACTTCTTGACAGTAATGGCTATCAGTTAATGGAATAGGTTGCCACAGGAGGTTGTGAGCTGTCCTTCACTGGAGGTCTTGGAGCAGGGGAAGGGGGGCTTCCCAGTGTTTTGCACTGAGTGTCATATGTATGACTACCTGCCCATGGGGCAGCAGTCGTGGGTATGTGTTCGGTGCAATGAGCTCCGGGCTCTCAGGGAACATGTTTCTTCCCTCGAAGCCAAGGTAGTGGACCTGGAGAAGCAGATAGAGAGTAGGAGGGCTGAGGGTGAGGTCTTCAGGGATGCAGTAGGAGCATCCCACTCCATGACAAGCAGCTCTCCAGCTGCCTCGGAGAGTCGAAGCCTCAGGCAGGGAGGACATCAAGCCGAGGAAGAGGGGCAGGCTCCCTTAGTTGGGACCCCTTCCTCAGTGGATGTGCCTGTATCCTCTTGCACCGAGGATACTCCTCCACGGGTAGTGCGAGGGGGGCTTCTTGTAGTGGGCGATTCGATTATCAGGAATATAGAGAGCCGGGTTTGTGATGGGCGTGTTGACCGCATGGCGACTTGCCTGCCTGGTGCAAAGGTTGCGGACATCACGCGACATCTAGATAGGTTAGTAGACAGTGCTGGGGAGGAGCCAGTCGTCATGGTACATGTCGGTACCAATGATGTTGGGAAGGCAAGACGGAGCGTCCTGGAAGCCAAATTTAGGTTGTTAGGTAGAAGACTAAAGTCCAGGACCTCTAGGGTCGCATTCTCAGAAATGCTACCTGTTCCACGTGCAGGGCCAGCTAGACAGGCAGAGCTCAGGAGCCTCAATGCGTGGATGAGGCAGTGGTGTCGCGAGGAGGGGTTTAGATTTGTAAGGAACTGGGGAACTTTTTGGGACAAGCCAAACCTGTACAAGAGGGACGGGTTACACTTGAACCAGGAGGGAACCAGACTGCTGGCGATTAACATTAAAAAGGTTGCAGAGCAGCTTTTAAACTGATCCCTGGGGGAAAGCCGACAGGAGCTGGGCAGCATCCGGTTCGGGAGAGCGCACCCTCAAGTGAGGAGGGCTGGAAACATGCAGAAAATGCTGAGCTAAGTGCGGGATTAGTTTCACATGTTCCTCGACGGCAGAATTTGGTCAAAAGGAGTGAATATAAATGTATATATGCAAACGCCAGGAGCCTTCGAGCCAAAATAGGGGAGCTAGAAAGCTTAGTTATGGAAAATAGGATTGATATTATTGGCATAACTGAAACCTGGTGGACCAGCGAAAACCAATGGGATACAGTCATCCCAGGATACAAACTGTACAGGAAAGACAGGGAAGGGCGACATGGAGGTGGTGTAGCCTTGTATATTAAAGAAGAGATAGAATCTTATGAACTGGAATGTCCAAGTGAGTCTGGCTCTTCCACAGAAGCAGTGTGGATAAAAATACCAAGCCAAAAAGGAAGTCTAACAATAGGGACATGCTACCGTCCTCCCAACCATACGTCCGAAGGAGATGAACAACTGGAGAAGGAGGTAAAGGAGGTAGCCCATAAAGATAGGGTAGTTATAATGGGGGACTTCAATTATCCTCACATAGACTGGGTGAACTCCTGTTCAACTCAGGAAAGAGAGAGAAAATTCCTAGACCTGCTAAATGACTGTTCCATGGAACAAATGGTCATGGAACCAACCAGGGGAAATGCAGTCCTGGACTTGATCCTAAGTAATGCTCAGGACCTGGTAAAGGACGTCACTGTAGCTGATCCAATTGGGAACAGTGACCACAATGCAATAACCTTCAACTTAAATACAGGGAGTAAGTTCTTAATAAAGTCTAACACAGAGACCTTAAACTTTCACAAGGGAAACTTCCCCAAAATGAGGAAATTAGTGAAAAGGAAATTGAAAGGGAAAGTCAAAAGAGTTAAATCACTTCAAAATGCATGGAGACTACTTAAAAACACAATAACGGAAGTGCAACTAGAATGCATTCCTAAAAGAAGAAAGGGGACTTCTAGGTCCAAGAAGAAACCAATGTGGCTCACAAATGCAGTAGATGAAGTCATTAAAAACAAGAAGAGTTCATTTAGGAAATGGAAGGCTTGTCCAAATGAGGAGAACAGGAGGGAACATAGGCACTGGCAACACGAATGCAAGACGGCCATTAGGAAAGCTAAGAAAGATTTTGAGGAGCACATTGCTAAAAACATCAAAAGAAATAACAAGAACTTCTTTAAGTATATCAGAAGTAGGAATCCAACCAGGAGAGCAGTTGGACCACTAGATAGTAAAGGAGAGAAAGGGGTAATTAAAGAAGACACGGAGATTGCAGAGAGACTAAACAAATTTTTTGCTTCCGTATTCACGGAGGAAGACAGAAGACACATGCCAGTAGCTGAGCCTGTGTTTTCTGAAGAGTTAAACTGTACAGAAATAACCAAGGAAGAGGTCCTGGCATGTCTTAATAAACTAAATGTTAACAAGTCACCGGGACCAGATGGTATTCATCCAAGAGTCCTTAAGGAACTCAAATGCGAAATTGCCGACCTTCTAGCAAAAATATATAATCTTTCCCTAACATCAGGCTCCGTACCTGAGGACTGGAGGGTAGCAAATGTAACACCAATATTCAAAAAAGGATCCAGGGGTGATCCAGGCAACTACAGACCAGTTAGCTTAACGTCAGTTCCGTGTAAGGTGATGGAAACCATTATTAAAGACAAAATTAGTGTGCATATGGAGCAGCAGGCATTGCTGAACAAAAGCCAGCATGGCTTCTGCAAAGGTAAATCATGCCTCACAAATTTGTTGGAATTCTTTGAGAGTGTCAATAAACACGTGGATAAAGGTGAACCAGTAGACATTGTCTATCTGGACTTTCAGAAGGCTTTTGACAAAGTCCCACATCAAAGGCTACTGAGTAAACTCACCAGCCATGGAATAAAAGGACAGGTTCTGTCCTGGATTTGTGACTGGCTTAAGGGCAGAAAGCAGAGAGTAGTAGTAAACGGCAATTTCTCAGGGTGGAAAGAAGTAAAAAGTGGGGTCCCTCAAGGCTCAGTACTGGGACCAATGCTTTTTAATTTATTCATCAATGATCTAGAAAAAGGGGTACATAGTAAAATAGCAAAGTTTGCTGATGATACTAAATTATTTAGGGTAGTAAAATCTGAAAGAGATTGCCAAGAGCTCCAGAGGGATCTCTTAGCATTGGGTGAGTGGGCAACCAAGTGGCAAATGTGCTTTAATCTTAACAAGTGTAAAGTAATGCACATTGGGGCCAAGAATCCAAATTACGTCTATAAACTGATGGGGTCTGAGCTTTCTGCAACACGCCAGGAAAGGGATCTCGGGGTTTTGGTGGACAGTTCAATGAAGGTGTCAACCCAGTGTGCGGCAGCAGCGAAAAAAGCAAATTCAGTGCTGGGAATAATTAGGAAGGGAATAGAAAATAAGTCAGCAAGTGTCATTTTGCCCCTTTATAAATCTATAGTGAGGCCACATTTGGAATACTGTGTACAATTCTGGTCACCACACCTCAAAAAGGATATTGTGGAACTAGAGAAGGTGCAGAGAAGGGCAACCAGAATGATTAAGGGTCTGGAACACCTCCCTTACGAAACCAGGCTGCAACGTCTAGGCCTCTTCAGTCTGGAGAGACGGCGTTTGAGAGGGGACCTGATTGAAGTATATAAAATTATGCACGGCATAGAAAAGGTGGATAGAGAAAATTTCTTTTCTCTATCGCACAACACTAGAACCAGAGGGCACTCTATGAAGCTGATGGGTAGGAGCGTAAGGTCTGACAGGGGGAAGTATTTCTTCACACAGAGGGTCATCGGCCTATGGAATGTGCTGCCAGAAGAGGTGGTGACAGCTACCAGTCTGGATGGCTTTAAGGTAGGGTTAGACAAATTTATGGATGACAGATGTATCAATGGCTACTAGAACGAATGCCTAGGTGCATCTTTCAGGCTGAGCGGGGGGGAAATGGGGCGCTTCTAGGGCCATCTGCTGGGACTCGAGAGCAGGAGAAGGTTTGTCCTTGACTCTGCTTGAGATGCCCATGAGCATTTGGTGGGCCACTGTGTGCGACAGGATGCTGGACTAGATGGGCTGTGGCCTGATCCAGCAAGGCTTCTCTTATGTTCTTATGTTCTTATGTTCAGAGCCTGGACAGACATCTGCCTGGGATGGCTTAGGAAATCCTACACTGAGCAGGGGGTTGGACTCGATGACCCTAGAGGTTCCTTCCAACTTGATAATTCTATGATTCTATAATTCAAAGATGAATATACCGTGTGGAGCTTGTCCAGATGGGAAGCCCAAGAGAAAGCCAAACTTTGGGGAGGCAGCATGAGTTGTGTTTTCTTTTGATTATTATTACATAAGCTATCAATAAAGGCAAACCTCAGGAAGTGAGGGGAGTAGACTTGTCTGTAAATCAGAGAGGGAATGCATGTTCTGAATCCATCTGGAGAAAGGTGAGAAGTTTATCTAAAAACAGCTGGTGTGTATACGTAGGAGTCTTGTCCGAAACTTTTTCCTTCCTTTTCCTGCTCCCTGGGTTTCAACAGCATTGATGCAAAAGCCTGAATTTGCAGATATGGAAGCAGATTTTATTTTTTTTTTAGGGGGCTCCCGATAACCAAAAGAGCTTTTTAAAGAGTGAGCTATTAGAGAGCTTAGTCCTTTTCGCACTAGCCCTTTTGGAACGCATGGAGGACATGCCGGGGTGAAGCATTCGCTCCACTGGGCCGGCTGTTCCATTCAGAACCACCTCAGACTGTCCTAGAGCTCCCTCCATGTGTCTGGAGTGTAGAGCACTTAATTGTGCTCTACACATGGCCCAGAGCATTCTGGCCACCCCCGGCCATCCAAGGAGGGAAGCGTTCGCATGCCTCCCTCCCTGACAGCTGCGGGACATGCCCACCCTGCCACGATTGGGCCAAAATCGGCCCAACAGCTGGCAAGCTCACTCAAATCACTCACCTTGCCAGGCCCAGAGTGCAATCTGCCGTGGGTCTGCGCAGCCGGGAGCACTGGCACCTGCGCAGACTGCAGCAGATAGCAGCCCGGGCCTGGCAAAGTGAGTGATCGTGTGCATGGGGGGGGGAGGGTGGCTCACTCCTGGCTCCTGCAGTCCCATTGTGACTGCAGGAGTCAGGGAGACACCCAGTTTGGCCTCCCCTCACCCCTTTCCGGGATGCAGAAAGGTCGGACGGTGGCTGTCTATGGGCCAGGGGATGTGGGGTCCCTTGGTAGACTGGCCCGAGCTGAAGCGCTGAATGGCTAGGGCCGGTCTACCAAGGGACCCTACATCCCCTGGCCCATTGCGGGGCTGACTCACCTGAATCTAAGTGGTTCAGCCTTATAGAGGGCCCTCGGGACCACCACCCCAACCATCCCATGGCCCGGGGACACATGTGCACGTGTGCCTTCCTGCAGGTTGTCCTGGATCCAAGTGACCCAGCTCAGCCAGCCTGGCCAATCAGAGGCTGTGCTGAATGCATGCAGTGTGACACAGCGTCGGCTGAACCGGGACACGCGCATCCCCGGGGTATGGGGTGGGTGGGTGGGTTCCCTATGGGCCCTAGGGGACATGATCTTGTCCCCTTGAACTCACAGGGACTGGGGAAGGGCCCTGCCAGGTCTGCCCGCCCCTGGGTCTTCTCTCACCCAATGGCGGACAGACCTGGGAGGGGCGTCCCCACCCCCGTCCAGCCTTTCCAGGCTAGGACACTTCAGGGCGCTTTCCCCATTCACTCCTAGGCAGGTAGGAACATGTGTAGACACGTTCTGTGTTAGCCATCAAGAGAAGCTCTGATAAAAACCAGGCAAGAGAAGTATCAAATGGAAAAGATTTCTAACTGGCTGGTTTGCCTCTTGATTAAGGTGTCCAGGTAAAAGAAATCTCAGCCAAATAATCACATGAGTTTTTCACTTGACTGATCAATGAGCCAAATAAGCAAATTTAATTGCAAAGACAAACACCACAAAGGAAAACCCTCTCCCTTTTTTGCTAAGCCTGGTCCTATGTCTCCAATGAGTGGAATGGGGGTGGGGCTTCTTCTCAGATGGTCACCTGTCTTCTTTATTAGTACTCATGTTAAAAATCATAACATTATTTTTTTTAAAAAAAAGTTCTGATTAACTAGCAGATTTTTCAGTCTACTAAAAAATTTAATATCAGTGCATTAGATCAATTAATTGATTAAATATTACAGCCTAAAACAGTCATTATCATTGCTCTTCAAAATTCAATCTCGTTGCCTTGTCAAGGCTGGTTTCCTTTTTATTTTTATTTAGTTCATAACATTTGCTAAGGCTAGTTTCCATTTATTTATTTATTTATTTATTTATTTATTTATTTATTTATTTATTTATTTATTTATTTATTTATTTAATACATTTTGTTAAGGCTAGTTTTCTTTTTTTATTATTTCATTAACACATTTGCTAAGGCTGGTTTCCTTTTATTTATTTATTTAATTAATACATTTCTTAAGGCTGGCTTCCTTTTTTTCTTTCTTTATTTTATTAACACATTTGCTAAGGCTGGTTTCCTTTTTATTTATTTATTTCATTAATGTATTTGCTAAGGCTTACTTACTTGCTTACTTACTTTTTATTTATTTATTTATTTATTCATTTATTTATTCATTTATTTATTTATTTGGATTTCTATCCCGCCCTATACCCGAAGGCTTCAGGTCGGGTAACAATATTATATTACCCTTATTTTCCGGCGTATAAGACGACTGGGCGTATAAGACGACCCCCAACTTTCCAGTTAAAATATAGAGTTTGGAATATACTCGCCGTATAAGAAAAAACACCCGGTGTATAAGACGACCCCCAACTTTTGAGAAGATATTCCTGGGTTAAAAAGTAGTCTTATATGCCAGAAAATACAGTAGGTCCCTGCCCTCAGGCTTATAATCTAAAGAGACAAGATACAGAAGGAAAGTGGTATGGGAGGAAACAGGGACACCCAGGCAGCAACTGTGTCCTTACAGTGGTGAAATACTTTTATTTTCTTTGTCTCTTCCATTCCCCACAGGTAAGATGGCTCCTTCATAGCCTGTGTGGTGACAGTGGGGAGGAGGGTCCATGCTGGGAGCTTGAATGAAGGTGCTCATCCAGTTATGTATTGCCCATGTATGTTTCAATTCGTACAAATTCATACAAATTTCGAATGTAACAAATATTTGCACACATCCCTTGTGCTGCCATTTCTGCACTGGCCTTATTCTAGAATAAATCTTGGAACAGAGGCCTGCCATCCACATGCTAAGGTAGACTATGGCAGCCCCCCGGTGGCACCTGCCATAGTCCGGAGCAGCACATGACTGGCAAATCCCTGTTCTGGGATATGATCTGAAATAAGAGGCTTAGTTAAAACAGTGACTGTGCTTGCAATCTGATTTAATTAATAAGTCCGATTCTCCTCTGGCACTTTCTCATTTCCTTTCCACATAAAGCTGGGAATGTAAGGCAAATAAAAACCGCTGCCTATCTTCATATTTAAACACGTATTCCTGAAAAATTCTCTTAGGATGTGGATTTCTATGGGTGGTTCTGCCTTTAATTCTTTATATGTAAAAGCATTCAGCTGGAAGGTGTGGACCAGCCCAGTTTCTCTAAGACTGCTCGGAGGTCAAATTCTTCAGGCATTCCTAGACCACATTTCCAAAGGCTCTCGCCCACCTGCTGAACACGGAGCTCATTTACTCTGCCACAGACTCTCTGAAGCAGGAATGGCAAGCGAGCTGACCACAACCATTTTCTGAAATAATTAATCTCCCAATGGGTCTGGCTCCTCTTATTATAGCATAGCAGCAGCTGAGACACATTCAGAGCCACTGATTATCTGGGATGCTGCGGAGGGACGAAAAGAAGGAAATATTCAGGCCGTTTGTGCCATGCGCAGGATTGTATACCTATCCACGTGCACAGGATGCACAGGTGTCAATTTGTCTCTCTCCTTCTTGCCCTACCTTCCAGGTTTATTGTTACAAAAGCTGGAGGGGGGGAGCAAACTGAAAACATCACTTATTGGGGCCCGTTCTCACTTGTCTCCGTGGAGCATTTTTGCATTTGAATTTCATTCAAATCAAATATTTGGATATTCAATAAGAATCGAAATTCAAAAATCCGATTCGAATCCGGATTATTCGGACCCATATTTTCAAAAATCCAATTCAAATCGAATGATACAAATGTTGGGAACGTTCGTATCCAATTTCTGAATCCGTTCGCATCCCATTTGTAGCATGTTTACGTTTCATTTGCATCCCGTTTGCATCCCATATTATCAGCACAAATAGACCCGATTTTCAGATGCAAAATGCAAAGGCCAATTCAATGGAATTATTCAAAAATCCATATTGGATTTTCAAAAATCCGATTCGAATTCGAATGTCGATATTCGTCGAACTCGAATTGGATTTTGGAATTTTGGAATATCAGAGCACATCCGTATTCCAGACATTCCTGGGGAGGCCCGTCTGTCCACGGCTTCACCGCCATCCCAGAGCTAGGGGTGTGTACAAAGCCCATTTCCCACATTCAATTTGGTATAAGAACATAAGAGAAGCCCTGCTGGATCAGGCCACAGCTCATCTAGTCTAGCACCCTGTCGCACCCTGTGGCCCACCAATTGCCCATGGGCATCTTAAGCAGAGACAAGGGCAAACCTTCTTCTGCTCTCAAATCCCAGCAAATGGCATTAGAGTCATCCTGCTTGTCCAGCCAGCCTGAAAGATGTACTTCTAGCAGCCATTGATACAGCTGTCATCCATAAAATTGTCTAACCCTTCCTTAAAGCCATCTAGGTTGGTTGCTGTTACCACCTCCTCTGGTAGCAAATTCCAAAGACGGATGACCCTCTGGGTGAAGAAATAGTTTCCCTTGTCTGATCTGACTCTCCTACCCATCATCTTCACAGATGCCCCCTGGTTCTAGTGTTCTGTGATAGAGAAAAGAAATGTTCTCTATCCACCTTTTCTATACTGTGCATAATTTTATACACTTCAATCGGGTCTCCTCTTAAACGCCGTCTCTCCAGACTGAAGAAGCCTAGACGTTGCAGCCTGGTTTTATAAGGGAGGTGTTCCAGACCCCCAATCATTCTGCATGTATGTATGTTCCGTGTTAATTTGTGGATGGCCTGTTGTCCCCTCTTCCGATCCCATCTTTGTGGCTGTGGCAGTGCAAAAGGTCCAATGCAGGAGAAAAGCAGCTTTGTGAAATGCGGTGATTGCAAGGAAGTTGGCAGTTCCTATTCAAATGAGGGCAACCAAAGATCTGGGAACGTCTCGGGTTTCCATCTCCAGACTCAAGCCATCTGGGGGCACGCAGAGCTCTGCACAGACAAAATGAACATCAAGGCTGGTTTCATTCAATTATGCCTTTTAAACCGGATAAAGGAGGGAAGCACGCGTGAAGGCCAGGCTTGAATTCTTGGAAATGGCTCTCCAAGGAGTCAGGGAGATTTTCTTGCTCAGAGGAAATCCTAGGCAAACACCAAAACGTATTCCTCTGCACCTCAGTTCGGCTCGGCTGTGCCTGCTTCCTACTGAGTAAAAAAACATGCAGCAGCTGGTGGTGTGCCAGCAAATAGGTTATTTTGCTCTTCTTTCCTTAATGGCCACTTTGATTTATTGCTTTCAAAATACAGCAGGCAAATAAAGGCTTTAATTGGTGATCCAGACGTGCAACGGCACGAGAGACCTTCTTCTTGGCTTCTGCGACCGCTCTCCTTTCTAAAGCCGTTTTTGATCTGAACAGGCCAGGGGCCTTTTTGCGTTAAGCCCACTGGTCACTGTGGGGAGAGCTTTTGGAGAAGAAGAGCTGGCTTTTCTACCGTGCTTTTCTCACCCGTTTAAGGGGACTCAAAGCAGCTGACAAACTTTCTGTTCTTCTCCCCACAACAGTCACCCTGTGAGGTGGGTAGGGCTGTGAGAACCATTTGTATGGGATCCATATGCTATCCATATGGGATTGAAAACTCGTATCGAATCCTATCACATTCAAAGGGAATCTATTCAAACCAAATAGAAATCAAACACAAAAGAAAATTTGTGCACAAAAAGATGCCCCTCTTTGCCCTGGCCTTTGGCTAAGTAAAGGAACAGCCTTTTCCTCCTCACATTCAGACACTGCCATGGTCCTAATACATTTAATATGTTATTGGTTTTAATGTGTTCATTTTATATGTCGTAACCCGCCCTGAGACCCTTGGTTATAGGGTGGGATAAAAATGCAAATAAATAGAATAAATAAATAATAAAAGATAAGTGCACCCGTAGTGCAGAGTAAGTGCAAGATATGTCCAAGGTCATATGCAGTATTCATAGTCATCATGTGGAGAGCATCAAGGCAGAAGGAACCATTTCTGGTGAGTGGAAAGGGAGCCGGACTCTTATCTGGGAATACCTGATTTGATTCTGTGCTACACCATGAAGCCAGCTGGGTGACCTTGGGCTAGTCACAGCTCTCTTCTGAGCCCTCACAGCCCCACCTACTTCACAGGGAGAAGAATAGAAAACCTTAAATGGGTGAGAAAAGCGGGGTAGAAAAGCCAACTCTTCTTCTTCTTCTAAAACTCCTCTGATCCTTACTTGTATGCTTGGGAGTGCACTGGAAGCAGAAAGTCCCCAGATCCAAAGAGTTAAGTTCAGAAAGCTCCTATCTCTCAGTTAAAATAGATAAATGTTTCTAAACAAGATTTTTTAAAAGAGGCTGGTGGAGCGTCACGAACGAAGACCTGATTAACATTTGTATGTAAATTATGTACATTTACATAATTGTGTAAATCATGTAATTGTGTAAATGCTCGCATGTAAATTAGCGAACACAAATGTGATGCCAGCCCATGTCCTCCTTTGTCTTACCTTCTGGTGACTTAGTTCCTTTTTTTCTTTTGGCACCACCAGTGTTAGATCCTGAACCCCCCGAGGCAACTGGGAAAACAGGTCAGAATATCCGATAGAATCACTACTTCCACTGCCTTATTTCCTCTTCCCATTTAATGAGCAAAGCAGAGCCCTTTGCACAGTTTGGATAGCGCTTTCTGACTCTGCTGACACCAATGCCAAACCACAATTAAATAACCAGCTACGTGATGTTTGCATCAATTGTTTCTAAAGCTCTTGCAGACTCAAGTCCTTCCGGCGGTTGAGTGTGGGGTTTCCATCATCAACAAAGTATTATGCCTCTAGGTGAAGGCTGGGCCAAGTTCGCCCATGCAAGATTCAATTCTTGATGATAAGGTGAACGCAGGATCGGAATCCACGGGGCAGGAAGGTCACTTGCCAAGCACCTAGGTTCACTTTAAGCAAGCAAAACTATAGTTTTATCTGTTTACTTTCTCCTTTTTTCTCCCCTGATGTCATTATTCAGTGTTGCAATGAAGCGTGTATGCACATTAACCGGTCTTATTTATTTATTTATATTTACATTTCTATCCTGCCCTATACCCTAAGCTCTCAGGGCAGGTAATACCATTTAAAAACAGAAATGTTGAATATAATGCCATGTATATAAAACAGTATAAAACAATAATGTCTGTGGTGGGAGGAAACTGCACCACATTTAGCCAAAGGCCAGAGCAAAGAGGTGCGTCTTCACCGCCTTCCTGAAGGTATACAGTGAAGGAACCTGACACACCTCAAGGGGGAGACTATTCCACAGCCTGGGGGCCATCACTGAGAAGGCCCTCTCTCTCGAGAGCCCTCCCGTCTTACTATTGAGGGTGGTGAGACAGCAAAGAGGGCGTCCCCTCCAGATCTTGGCATGGGCAGGTTGGTATGGGAGAAGACGTTCCTTCAGATATTCAGATTATGTGTTTCATACCGCCAATTATACAGGAATCGGGTGAGCTGCTTTGTAAATTCTTTGTTCTTGTTCCGAATGCTTATCTCAAAGATCAAACATAAAGAAGGAGGAGAAAGAAAAGGAGGAGGAGAAAGAGAAGGAGTTCAAGCCCTTTCTGCATTTAACTAGCTTAATGTGTAACCCAGACGAGCTAGATCCAGATGAACTTCAGACACAGGCATCTCTACTTAGGGATGTACATGAATATTCATAACATTTGAAATTCATACAGATTTGGACATTGAAATTCAAATTGAATGTTGGCTCCTTCTAAGACCGACATTCAAATTTGAATTGAACGTTTCAATTCATTCATACGAAGCTTCGTTATGGATTCATATGGGATTCATTTGGGATTTGTATCTAACATTCATATTGAAATCATATGAAACATTTGTATCCAATTCTAATCCTACCACATTCGGAGAGATTTATTTAAACAAATACACATTTTCTTGCATTCGGTTCAATATGAATCAAATACAAAAACAAAACATTTGGGCACATCTCTGCTACTGAGTGTACTGAAGGTGAGGAGATCCCTTGGAGTGCTTTGCCAGGGGATACTAACTCCAAGAGAGATTGTGGGTGTTTTTCCACTGTCACTAGAAGTACCCATTAAGTACCCATTAATGGGTACAAAAATGCCATTACGTACCCATTAATGGGTACTTAATGGGTACTTTTAGTGACAGTGGAAAAACACCCTTTCTCAACCCTAGGGGTAGCTCTGGGTTTGATGGAGGACGCCAATGGGTGGTCACCATTGGGTATTTGTATTATTAATTATTTATATTTCTATCCCACTCTTCACACTGAGCTCCCAAAGTGGTTTCCGAGACAAAAAAAAAAACCCAAAGCAAATAATTTATTACAGACTTTTTTGTTTTGAATATATTAACTTCAATATACAATACAAATGATACATCATTTCGCGATTTCACATTATAAATTTACCTGTTTCTATTTCTTAATATTCCCCTCCCCCTTCCCCAACAGGGCTAGGTTGGCCTGTGTCTTAATTTCCCATTGAAATCAGCTTGGAGATCATATCTACTATCCTATGCAGTTTTCTTGGCAGAGATAAAGAAGCGGTTTGCCATTGCTTACTTCTTGGGAGAGGCTCAGGATTAGATAAGTGACCCTCTGCTTTCCAGCACCACTGGCAGGATAGCCAAGCATTAATATGTATGCATTAGGACATTGTTTTTAGCGCATTCATTTTATATTTTGTTTTTGTGGCTATAACTAGGGGTGTGAACAAACAAATTTTGGGGATTCAATTCAATTTGAATCAAATATCCGAAGATTCGAATTGATTTGAATGTTTAAAATTCAAATGTATTCACCTTCAATTCAAACTGAATACATTTGAATCTATTCATATGAATTTTTGATTTGTAGTTGAAGACACAAATGTTGTCAGCATTCGAATGTGTCAGTACGCATCCGTACCTATCCCGTTTTCATCCCGTACGTATCCAAACAAATGTGTATGGATGCAAATAAGACATATATGGATACGTATGTAATGCATATGTATCCATACACATACGAATGTCCAAGTAATTTGTATGAATGATTCAAAAGATTCAAAAATTCATTCAAATGTTAAATTTGAATGTATAGATATTCGCTTCAAATTGGAATGTCCAAATTTGATCGAATTTGATCGAATTTCTAATGTTTTGAATATTTGTGCACTTCCCTAGCTGTAACTCTTCTTGAGATCTTTGGGTATAGGGCAAGATAAAAGTGCAGATAAATATGCATCTGACATATGGGTAAGAGGTCACCTTGCTTGTTTTCTCCCCTGAAAAATAAGGTATAGAGCAGGATAAATCTTTGGCAAAGAAAACAAGAAGTCTCCCCAACATACAATGAAACATGGACCAAAAACTGGTCAAAAATGCGCTAATAAATATAAGCTCACATTGGATACACGTAGGCCAGCTAACTAGCTGTAGTAATCAATGACATTTTTGTTATTGAGCTTGTTATCTAATGGTAATTTGGCTGCAATCAGACCTGGGGCCTTTCCGCACTTGGTGCGATAGTGTCCCAGTGGTGCACTCTGAGACAGAACATCTGGATTTCAAGAAGTGGTTTCCAAACCTGAAATGGCTCCTTTGGTCATGGGATGCACTGTGAGGAGACTATGCATGGTGCACATTGGAGCATTCTAAGTATGCATGTACCTTTACCTGCACAGGAGCAGGGAGGAAGAAGAAGAAGAAGAAGAAGAAGAAGAAGAAGAAGAAGAAGAAGAAGAAGAAGAAGAAGAAGAAGAAGAAGAAGAAGAAGAAGAAGAAGAAGAAGAAGAAGAAGAAGAAGAAGAAGAAGAAGAAGAAGAAGAAGAAGAAGAAGAAGAAGAAGAAGAAGAAGAGCTGGCTTTTCTACCTGGCTCAGAAGAGAGCTGTGACTAGCCCAAGGTTACCCAGCTGGCTTCATGGGAGATGGCAGAATCAAACCCAGTATTCCCAGATAAGAGTCCGGCTCCCTAACCTCTAAACCAAACTGGCTCAGGTAAGGCTCTGGGCAGGCCCGTTTGCACCTCCATGGTGCTGGATGGTCACCTTACATACCGCATAAATGCACTGACGTGTCATGTGATGTGATGTGGCACTCAAGTGCATGTTTGCAGTTTGTCATTGTTGCCCTGGTGACAGCACCGGTGCACATGCACTAGCACTAATACCAGGGCAGGAAGATAGCAGTGTCCAGACACCACCTGCACTTCAGGCGTGTGTGGGGGGGGATCACATGTACTAGCATTTGCCAGTATGAATGCTGAGTACATGTGTGGATAACTTCACCTTTTCTGACTCTCAGACAGGAAGGGAAGTGTGAATTTGCCCATAATAAAAGGCCCCTGATCCAGGCTGAATTTGAGACTCAAGGGGCAGACTGAAAATGCAAAAAATATCACTTACCACATCCCAAGCCTCTGATTATTCAACCCTTCCACAGATGGGAAATAATAACTCTCAGGGTTTCTCACTGTGTGGAGCAGATTGGGTGAGAAAGTATGGAGGTTCCCATAGCCAATTTCTGCCTGGACATAGAATCCCAGACAGGCAACAGGGCATGATCATACAGTCCGATCAGATAAGGGGAAGTATTTCTTCATTCAGAGGGTCATCGGTCCATGGAATTTGCTGCCAGAAGAGGTGGAAACAGCAGCCAGCCTAGATGGCTTTAAGGAAGGGTTGGACAAAATTATAGATGACAGATGTATCAATGGCTACTAGAATGGATGCCTAAGTTCATCTTTCAGGCTGGAGGGACAGGCAGGATGCTTCTAAGGCCATTTGCTGGGATTCAAGAGCAGGAGGAGGTTTGCCCTTGTCTCTGCTTGAGATGCCCATGGGCAATTGGTGGCGCACTGTGTGTGACAGGACTAGATGGGCTGTGGCCTGATCCAGTGTGGCTCCTCTTAGGTTCTTGAGCTAGCTTTTCAGGCACCAGTTTTTAAAACTGTCTGGCACTTTTTGTGTGTGCATCTGCAGGTGGGACAGTCCTTTGAAAACTGGTACCAAAATAAGCTTTGTGTGAATGCACCTTTCTCCCTGATAGGGTCCTCCAGTGCTGGGATATGAATCTTCCTTCAGAAGCGGCCCATTTCACTAAACACGGCTAAGCTGCCACTTTCACCTTGTGCAGAAAATCTCGCCTTTCCATTCTTGCTCCCTCCTTACATTTTCAAAGCTGAAATAACATCTCCAGCCCCCTCTTTGCAGCATTCCCAGAAGGCGGAGGCTTGCGATAAACAGATGGGAAATGGGGGGAAAAGAGTCAAACAAAGAAAAACCTGGGAATGCAGCAGAGAACGAAGCGCAGATTCCTGATGGCGAAAGGAAGGGAGGATTATTACGTTAGCAGCAGCTTCGAACTCCCAATTCTCAGGGCATGAAACCTGCACAATTTAAAGTAGTCAAAACAAACCCTATGCCGCTATTTATACTTCAGCTGCCTGCAGGCGGCAAAGTCTTGACTCTTTATTCCAAACTTAATACATTCCAGGTGTTACACAATAAACTAACCTTTCCAAGCAAGAAGCCTGGGCAAACGCGCACCACCTTTCCATTGCCCCCCCCCCCCAGCTCTCTTCCCTTGTTTGCTACAAAGTGGGCTCTTGAGATGCAGTGGAAACCCCTTCACCTGCTTATTTGGGCCAGGGTTTTGGGGGCTGAAATCCCAGTTGTTTCCCTTGCATGAACCTGGGAGCTTGGGTGCCTGGCTGCTCTTCTTGCCTCGACGTCCAGCATCTTGCAAATGGCTCTAGGGAACCACTCAGTTCAAGAAACACTGCAGAGCTGAGACCTGGAGGTAATGTGGGGAGGAAGGGGGAGAAGATGACCAAATTGAAATGTTGGCAGCGAATCAGAGACCCACTTTTCTAATTAAGGGGAGGATGACATTATAGTGACATGATTTACCTCTTGGGAATCCGGCCAACTCCCAGGTGGGTTAACAGCTGAGAAGAAATAGCTTTTTGGATGGGATCTAAAGGTCAGGGGAGGGGGCATGAGCTACAAGGTAGGAGATACTATTGCCTACTTCAAATGTCCCCCAGAAATTGGCTTCTGGAAGGATTCAGAGAATGAAGCATTATACGTTAAGTGTCGGACTAGGTCCAGATGGAAGTATCCTGAAATTTATGACTACCGCATCACCAGGCTGCTCTGTAATGAGATATCCTACCTTCTTTTGGCTCAGCAGATCCCAAAAGAGGAAGCAATGAAAGAACAACACGGTTGTGTTCCGTAGCCACACATACAGAAGCACATGGTACGAGTACCTGTTCCCTACACTCAACAATTTGAGGCCAAATGCACACTTGGAATCAAACTGAATGCAGCAAAAATCGTTTTCATCCAAATAGATCCCCTTCGAATGTGGCAAGATTTGAACTCCATACAAATGTTCCATAACAATTTGATACAAATGTTAGACACAAATCCCATACACATCTGCTCAGAACGCATCAAATCTGCCCTGAATCCACTTCATATCTGCTCTCAGTCCACTTTGAATCCACTCTGGGATCCGTTGCAAATGTGACTGGCGCAGCTGCCTTTCCACCTTCCAGGTTCACAAATGTAACGAATCTTCATACGAATGTTCCAAAGTATTCAATTCAAATTCAAATGTCAACCTTCAAATGCACCAAAATTTGATTCGAATCCAAATAGCTTAATTCAGTCGAAGCTTCAGAGAATACTGGATGCCCTGGGGCCTCCTGCGCCCCCCCATGCCTTCTGTCACCCCACTTACCTGCTGCTGCCCCCTTCTCCTAAGCCTTCTGGTTTGGTGCATGTGCAGAACCAGAAAACCCTTTCTGGCCTCCAGGGAGTACTGAAATAGGCCCTGGGGACCCCACCACGGTCTCCCACCCCCCTGATGTGCCCCCTTACCTTTTGGAGGTGTGTGGTGGCACTAAAGCCTATTTCAGCACACTCCAGAGGCCGTAAAGGCACCTCTGTGTTTGCACACACAATGGGAGCTGCACACAAAGACCCAGAAATGCCTAAGAAGACGGCATGCGGCACGCTCATACCGAATCAAATGTAGGAAATGGGCTTTATGCACACCCCTAGCTTTGAATCAAAAATCACACTCAAAATCTACTTGAATTATCTGAGACCTACCGATTGTTGAGAAGCACCAATAGCTGTTCAGTGGCTCATCCATCTGATCAGAAGCATCTCACACAGAGTCTTCTGTGGGGCAACAACAAGTGATTGTGAGATCTACCCATAGTAGCAGTTGGCAATTAAAAACAATTAAAACAGATAAGTACAAAATACAGGAACGATAAAAAACAATAAACAGTATCTCGTTAACAGATCATCTACGGAGAGCCTGGAAATGCTTCCCTGAAGTGGTCTTTAGTTCAGCTTTAAATGATGATAAAGAAGGGATGGCATGCAAAGGGGGGGGTAATAGATTCCAAAAATAAGGGGAAGCAAAGGAAAAAGGACGAATCCTAGACGGAACAGTAATAAGACGAGGCTGAGATAAAAGACCTTGACTACCAGAACAAAGGGTTCGAGAGGCAATATAAGGGTGGAGAAGATCAGAGAGGTAGGAAGGCGCCAGCCCATGGAGGGCTTTGAAGGTTAGAAGGAGCAACTTATAACAAAAATGAAGAGGGAATGGGAGCCAGTGAAGAGATAGAAACAGAGGAGAGATGTGATCGAAATGGCGTGCAAGCATGGTAATACGAGCTGCAGAGCGTTGGACAGCGATAAGGGGACGAAGGTGGGAGAGAGGGAGACCCACAAGCAGAAGGTTGCAGTAATCCAAGTGAGAGATTACAAGAGCATTGACCAAGGTTTTGGCAGTGGATATGGAAAGGAAAGGACGGATTTTAGCGATATTGTAAAGAGAAAACCTGCACGCTTTGGCCATGGACTGAATGTGAGGGATACAGGATAAAGAAGAGTCAAAGATGAACCCAAGACTGCGGGTGCTTTGAATGGGCAATAAGCAGGCAGTGTCTGAATGGCACTGCCCCTTTATTGCACATTCAGTTCAGAGAGCAGCCTCCTCTGTCATGCTATCATAAGTTCTGTTATGGCACTTTAGTGACAAAGAGGTTTCAATTGCTGAGAGCACTTCAAACCTCTCTTGCCATTTTCCTGTATTCAGTGACTACCCACACCATCAGATTCAAAGCTGGGGATTCCCCTACTTTGAATCTGATGGCAGGATAGCTGTTAATGCACTTGGCTTGATAGTACACACGTAGTGGGCTCCCAGATGTGTGAAGGAGATGTTTCTTTACAGGAAATGGCTCCTTCTGTATAGGAGTTTCTCATGAGTTTCTCCACATGCTCCATCCAGATGTCTTCTGGTTTGGAAGACATGCAGGAGGATCGTGTGATGGGTGGTGCACATGTGATGATGTGCTGCACTGCAGTGGTGGCATCACGAGCATGCACTGGTGTCAGCACTGGGAATTGAACATGACTGCTGTCTGGGCAACCGTTCACTTTCCAGATAAGTTTGGGGAGGGTTTGGGTGAGTTGAGGACGCTCTAAGCTTAGAACATACTAAAGCTATGCCTCCTGATTGACCAAGACATAGTGCCAAAAGGACTAGATCTAAATGTTCCTTCCTAATTCTATGAGTCTCTGATTCTGGGGTTTCCTTTCCACCTGCACTGGCTGAAAGAAGCAGCCAGACCTGCTTGTCCTCATGACATGTGCTCTTAGCTCCAATGTTGCCAACAGCCCCACAAAGGTTGGAGAACCCCTGGTTAACAGTCATTATGGTAATCTCAGGATTGTGGCAAAGTTCTTTGCAGCTGTTCAACTTGAGAAACTGAAGACCGTGCGAGTGAATATGTTACAGATGCAAAGCATGCGCTCTACCACCGAGCTCTGGCCTCTTTCTAGGGAGACACATCTTATTTGCATGGAGAACTTGAAAATGTTCAAGCACAAGCAATGTGGGCAGGTGGACTTGCAAGATGGGTTTTGCAAACATAACGATCATTCGGCTGGAGTGCACAAAATGATCTTTGTGTTTGGGTGCACTGGGACTATGCTGGGATTACTGTAAACCGTTGCTAATATGCATGTATCATTGAGATGCAATTAACAAAAGGCAGATTTATGTGAAGGGTAGCAAATGTCTCCTGTCTTCTCTGTATTGAACAGCAGTAGGACCTGCAGAAGACTGTAATGCCACCATGTGCTCATCCATAGAGCATACAGACCACAGGCACTGCTTAGAAGCACTTTCTCCCACTCTTTCACCCCGCTGACAGCCTGCCGTGAAGGGCAGATTATCTGTCAACTTAGCTTTAGGCCATGGTCACACCTTCAGTTTAAAACTTCTTCAGTCCATCTTCAAGTCTGACTACTCACTTATTTTCATTTCTACCCATGTTATTTGTGGACTTTCCATTCAGGAAAGTCCAAATGGAGGGTGAAAAGCCCACAAATAACATGGACAGATGCCAAGATGGACTGAAGAAGGTTTAGACTAGAGTGAAGGTGTGACCACAGCCTTAGGCAGGGCCTCTTCTCCAAACTGGAGGAAATGGCTGACTTCAGGGCCAATTCCTGTGTTTGCAAAAATAGTCCTGTCTGGAAACATGGAAACTGTCATGTTTGCACATCCAGGAGTGTCAGAGGACATCCACACTAGAGAGGTGCATGAATATTTGTCACATTCAATATTCATATGAATTCGGACACATTTGGATATTTATATATGAGTCGAAAGTTATGACATTTGTACCTTGACATTCGTATTCATACAGATGTTTTGGAACATTCATATGAGGCTTCGGAACATTCATAAGAACATAAGAGGAGCCCTGCTGAACCAGGCCACAGCCCATCTAGTTGAGTATCCCACCAATTGCCCATGGACATCTCAAGCAGAGACAAGGGCAAACCTTCTCCTACTCTCAAATCCCAGCAAATGGCCTTAAAAGCATCCTGCTTGTCCCCCTGGGGAGGGAACCTCGGGGGATGGGAAAGCAAAAGCGCCAGTCACATCTGCAACAGATCCAGAGTACTTCTGACATGGATTGAGAGCAGATTCAAAGTGGATTCAGGGCGGACTTGATGCTTTCAGAGCAGATAGGTTACAGGATACGTATCAGATATGCATCAGATACATATAGATACAATATTCATGTGAATTAAATTTGTAATCTCCTGGTTTGATTCCACACTCCACAAAGCCAGCTGGGTGGCCTTAGGCTAGTCACAGCTTTGTTTCTGAGCTCACACGGCCGCACCTATCTCACAGCAAGTCTGTGCAGGGAGGAGAACAGAAGTTTTGTCAGCCACTTTGAGTCCCCTTATATAGGTGAGAAAAGCAGGAAATAAAAGCCATCTCTTGTCCTCCTCATTCATTTCTTCCTCCTCCTCCTCCTCCTCCATGTCTCCAATGTTCTGGATCAGATCCACTGGTCTATTGGTCTTCAGGCTCAATCTTCTTGGCCTTTTTGACAACCTCAACTGGAGGGTCTGATCCTGCTACAATCTATCAAGGTTGGGCAGGAACCCATATTAAGTGTTTCATACTTCAGGTGAGCAAAAACAATCTTCTTGAACTTTCATGTTCTCCATAGGTAACTTCTGCCTGTGTCATATAGGAATGTGCCATGGAGACTGTACCTAGCCTAGTACATATCTGACAAAGACCAAAGGGCCTCTGCAGATGTTGCCATAGATACATATATTAAAGTCCAAATTTATTTTCTTCCCCCCATCCCTGGAAAAGTAATTTGCAATGCAAGATTACTGTATGAGATAAAAGATGCCTCTAGTTTGGCTCTCAGTGCCCAGCCTTAAAAGGATGTTTAACATCTACACCAACACCTACTTAGCAGCTGTTAGCACATCAGACTGTGACACCTCTGTTCCTTTATGCCAACTTCACAGTATTTTTCTAAATTGCTAAAAAGAGCATCCTTCACACCTTCCGAAGAGCCATGTTAAGACCGGGAAATGCTTATCTAAACACATTGGATAGAAAAAGTGGCTTATGGTTATCCAAGTAAACCTAGGAATTTGGGAGCTCAGGAATTGGCACCATCCCACCATAAGCTGCATAATTCTTTTTGGGTTGCTGGTTATCCCACGAAATCTCAACCTAAGAAACCCACAGAAAAGGCCCGCCTCCTTTCTGCTGACACCATGTACAGAATGGTGAGACTGAGACACACCAGGCGGTCTGGAATTACACAAGGATGAAAGAAGCAAGAGCCCAACGGCGTGTGATGTTTAGTGGCAAAGTCTTTTTGGAGAGGGCCCAACACTGCTGCTAAGGAACAGAAGGGTTGCTGGGTTCCAAAAGCAGCTGATTCAAGGTCAGTTGCAGGAAAAGAAGACGAAGAAGAAAAAGAAAAAGAAGAAGAAAAGAGTTGGCTTTTCTACCCTGCTTTTCTCAATGGGTGTTTTTCCACTGTCACTAAAAGTACCCATTAAGTACCCATTAATGGGTACGAAATGGCATTTTTCTACCCATTAATGGGTACTTAATGGGTACTTCTAGTGACAATGGAAAAACACCCAATATGTGATTGGCTATGTAGGCATCACCTGATCTACTGCCCACTTTCCTACTTAATCATGCCTGTAATGGATGGACTGCCTTTGTTGTTACATTGTTCTGTACCTGCACTTTTGCTTTGTGAAACCAAACTCTCGACCCCGCAGTCTCTGTGGAGATATTACTTCATTGCACAGATTTTTTTGCCTCATTTTTCTTTACTGTCATTTTTTGCTACTTCTCAGATTTTTCCTTTCTATTTTAATAGAAGAGTTGGCTTTTCTACCTGTTTTTCTCACTCATTTAAGGGGACTCAAAGTGGCTGACAAACCTTCTGTTCTTCTCCCCACAACAGGCACCCTGTGAGGTAGGTGAGACTGTGAAATCTCAGAAGAGAACTGTGACTTGCCCAAGGTCACCCAACTGGCTTTATAGGGGAGGTCGGAATCAAACCCGGTATTCCCAGATAAGAGTCAGACTCCCTAACCACTAGACCAAACTGGACCACAAGGGCAGAAATTCAGAATCAGCATGCATGTCCCTAGTTTCAACACAAGAACAGAGCTGCTGGGTCAGAGCAGAATAGAGATGTACACAAAGTGAATCCATGTGTTCGGCGCACCATTGAACCATGCATCCATTTGTTTGATTCAACTGCTAACCATGTAATTAAATACCCGGTTCTTGGCATTTGACTTTGAAATGGTTCAAAGAAGAAGTACCATTTTTTTCCATTGAAAAAAAAGTGCTTTTCAAGACAAAAGCACAGTGAATGTGGACAGTTTGATCGAATAGTTCATGTTCACAAGTTGGGAACTGCCTCAAAGGAACTGCTTTACCATGAGGCAATTCAGAGTTTACCAAAATTAGGTTATCACCATTTGAATTGGGAAGAAGCTCTTCCATGCTCAATAATGGCCCTTTCTAGGGATGTGCATGGATGTTCATAACATTCAAAATTTGTATGAATTTGGCTGAATTCGGAGATTCAGGGCCCTTCCGCACTTGGCCTTATTTTTGAATATATTCCAGGACAGGGGCCTGTTGTCCACATCCTAGTGCAGACTATGGTAGGCCCCAGGTAAGGCCTACCATAGCCTGCATTAACATATGGACAACAGACCCCTACCCTGAGATACATTCCAGAAAAAGGCCCAGTCTGGAAAGAGCCTCAAATTCAAATCAAATGTTGGCACATTTGAAGATTGACATTTGAATCTGAATAGAATGTTTTGATACATTCATATGAAGATTCATATGGGATTCGTACCCTATTTGTATGCATCCGTATAGGTTTCATATGGGATTGAGCATTTGTATTGTACACGAATCCTGCCCCATTCGAAGGGGATCTACTTGAACGAATACAAATTTTCTTGCATTCAATGCGAAATGAATCAAATACAAAAAAACAACAATCGTGCACCTCTCCTTACAATCTGAATAAAATACTTGTATAAGTTCAGCTCCCCATTATAAAAACATCAAAGCAGTTTACGTAAAAGAAGAAAAACAATAATGTACATTAAAAACATCATTAACGTGCTGGGTGGTAGGAAGGAAAACATTTGCCCAGGGTTGAAAAGGAAAGTCTTCAACAGGTGCCTCTAAGAGGAGACTATTGTTTTTGCACATTAATGTTTCTGATTTCAGCCATAAACTGTCAGTGATTAATGCTTTTCTTTAGAAGCTTTTCCTCAGGAAAGGTATCTCAAGTACTTCAAAGGAAACTACAATGACAAGGATTGGAGCAGTTTGCTTAAGTTCAGAACAATTCCCATTTCCTCTTTCTATTTTAAGTCTTCTTGGCAACATTTACATGGGCCTTTTCTACACTTACTTCTAAGGATGTGCATGAATATTCAACATTCTGCCAAATTTGGCTGATTTTGGACATTTGAATTCGAATTGAATATTAGCACGTTTGAAAATTGACATTGGAATTTGAATTGAATGTTTTGATACATTCGTAGGAAGCTTCGTATGGAATTTGTATGGGATTCATATGCTATTTGTATGCATTCATATGTAGTAACTGCAAAGGTTTGCACAGGTTTTCTCCTGGCTTCAGCCTTCCATTTCTCAAGCCTCAGAGTAAAAAGAATCTTCCTGCCCCCATAGCTTGCAGTACACACCCAGCACCAGCAGGGTGCTGGACTCTTAGCCTTGGGGCATAATGGCTCCCCAGCCACATGGCATCCATCTTCTCTTCCTGTTTGAGGATCCTCCCTGCCTTCCACCACAGGATATGACATCAGAAGGACTTCTGACCTGCTCAGCTGACACAGCTCTACCTATTGCCTCCCTGGATTTTCTCCTGAGGTCACTTCCTTCCCCACCCCTCTGTGGCAGGTTATTTAAAGCTCTGCACAGAAATAAATCTTTCTCTTCCAGCTGATCTCTGTGTCATGCCTCTCCTCTCCCCCTCCCCCATTTTCTAGCTCTCAGGGTTAGGCCAGACACATGGGCCTGACCCCTGGTTACCTGGGCCAGTCAGGTAACTGGAATACTTTCGCAACACCCAGTGATCGTACCAGTCTAATGGTACCAAGTATTGTTGCAGCGTTTGGGTTGTGACCAAGGATTGCTGTGGTTCTTTGAACTGCAGCCACGAACGAGGTAGCCCTAAGGTGCTTCCCCCACAGGTTTCCCAGAGCCAAGGATTCAGGTTGCAAATCCGGATTGCAACATTCGTATGGGATTCGTATAGGGTTGAAGATTCATATCAAATATGAATCCTACCATATTCAATGGGGGTCTATTCGAACAAATATGAATTTTCTTGGATTTGATTCAATATGAATCAAATACAAAAAAAAACCCATTCGTGCACATACCTACTTATTTCAGTTTGCTCTGGATTAGTGGATCCAGAATAATTGGACCCACTGATGTGGATTGTGTGGAGGTGTGGGCCAGATCAATGCCAGATCAGAGTTTGCACAATTCCTTGGGACTCAGGAGGGTGTTTTTAGGTGGCGTGCTATGATGCACCACTGAAAAGCAGCCCCCTGCAGCTCCAGATCGTGGGGGCTTGCCATCTGAATGTCCCCCATAATCTGGAATAAGGCCCTTGGTTTTCTTGTGGACCTTATTAAATGAGTCCACAAGAGATCCAGATTAAGGGTCTCTTAATCTGTATCTAGCTCTGCCTTGTGCAGAAAGTGCAGGAATGTCAGTGTTACCCACCAGTGACCCAGAACCCCAAACTAGGCAGGAAATCTCAGACACACACAAGGCTTCCATGAAAGCAGATTTTTCCATTTATTAAGATGATAGTAGAAGACAAGAAGAACAGGTATTTCAAGGCTATTTCAAAGGCTTGAACATATCTCGTTCCCATGAAGTCTCCCGCCACCTTCAAGGCCAGAGTGCTGTGAGAAAGACAAGATAACTAAGGAGGTCTCCCTGGAAGGAGGGTAGTACCTTAGTAAGAGTTGAACATGGATGGGCAGTATCTCTCACAAGGCCTAAGAGTGGGTAGGGCCCTCTTGATCCACATCAATATGAGGGTAGGAGGCTCATGATTTGGATTAAGAGGTTCCACAAACTGTAATTAAAATTAGTGCAGAAAAGACCATGGTGTGTGCTCAGACAGCAGGATACCCCAAGGCAACATATTCCAAGGAACACCATGGCCTCCTGTGATGGCCACACAGCCCCCATGGCTGACCTGCTCCCAGGCATGGAATCAGCCACTGGCAGCATTCTAGCAAAAGAGAATTTTGAAGTTATCTCTCAGACTGATCAGACTGCCCCCCCCCATTTCTGCCACCGCCTTGCAATCACCCAATAATGAAAGGAGTAACCCAGCCCCCACATGCTAGGGATGTGCACAAATGGTTTTTGGGTTTGATTAGTATCAAATCGAATGCAAAAAAATTGTATTTGTTCAAATCGATCCTCTTTGAATGTGGTAGGATTCAAATTCAGTACGAACATTCAATACAAATTCGATACAAATCCCCTACGAATCCCCTACATATCTGATCTGAATGTGTCAAATCCACTCTCAATCCACTTCGAATCCACTCTGGATTCATTGCAGATGCAACTAGGGCACCCACATTTCCACCTCCCCAGGTTCATGAACGTAACAAAGCTTTGTATGAGTGTATCAAAGTATTTAATTCAAATTTCAATGTCAGTCTTTGAATGTGCCAACATTTGATTTGAATTTGAATGTCTAAATTTGTACAAATTCATAATATTTTGAATGTTATGAATATTTGTGCACGTCCCTAGTGGATGCCAACCTCTGTGGCTGATCTTCAGCTCAATGGGATGGCATTGTTATACAATCCCACTGAGTTAAGCAAGAACACCAGGTCTGAGGTGGGCGGTTTTAGGAGAAAGGATATAAATTTAATCATGGGGCAGTTTAAGCAGGGATTGGAGTAGGACAATTTGCAGGAAGGAAGGAAGGGAGGGAGGGAGGAAGGAAGGAAGGAAGGAAGGACGGAAGGAAGGAAGGAAGGAAGGAAGGAAGGAAGGAAGGAAGGAAGGAAGGAAGGAAGGAAGGAAGGAAGGAAGGAAGGAAGGGGGAGGCAGGCAGGCAGGCATCACAGAGAAAAGCTGCTGAAATTCCTCAGGCACAGCTGTATTACTATCAAGGTTACAAACTTGTGTGCCAGAGCTTTAACAAAGAAAAGCATTGGAAGAAAGACATAACCTTTTCTTAACATCAAAGGTTCAATTAACTAATGACAGCAAAAGCATTTGGTGGTGTCACCGATCCCACTTGCTGGCGAGGTGATGGGGGGTTAGATGTATTTATACAGCTGTGCAAGATGTTTGGCCAAGTCAGGCTACTTACAGCTTTATCTTGGAGAGGATCTCTCACTCACACAAACTTTCTCTCCCTGTCTCTCTCACACACTCATGGCTAGTCTGTGTCCTCTTTTGAAATAAAACATATCAGATTACGATCTGAAAACAGAAAAGCAAAACAAAACAAAGGATTAGCAACGCAATCCTGCCTGATTAGAATTGTTCTGCCTAGGTTCCACTCCTGTGTAAGACTCACTGAACGCTGTGGGTTCTGCACCACGGTAAGGGTGTTCACAAATGCAATTTTTGACATTTTATTCCATCCCAGGATGTATTCCAGGATACCAAGTGCAGAAAGTCAAATTGAATGTTCCTATACATTAGTATGAAGCTTCATATGGGATTCATATAGGATTGAACATCCATATCTAATACGAACCCCATTACTTTTGAAGAGGATATATTTGAACAAATACAAATTATCTTGCATTCAATTCAATATGAATCGAATACAAAAAAAAATTATCCACATCCCTAGTGTCCCATAGGGATGTGCATGAATTTTCATAGGCATTCGAAATCCGATCGAATGTGCCAAATTTTGATATTCGAATAGAAAGTCCCAAAATTCTAATGTAAACATTTGAATTGAATTTTAATTTTTGAAATATTTGTTTGAATTATCTGGACATTCATATGTGTACAGTTTCATACATGATGCATACTTAAAGATCAGCATCTTTCCTGCATCTGTACGCATTTAGAAGAGATCTATATGGGACAAAAATGAGTTGCATATGGGATAAGTATGGGATGCATATGGGTGTCTATGTATGTGTACAGATGTGGACAGATGTGTAGAATATGCATAGGTGCAGATACAAATGTTGTTGACATTCATATGTGCAGGTTCAAATCAAAAATTCAAACAAATAGATTCAAATTTAATAGATTTGAATTGAATTTAATTTTCAGGTATTCGATTCAATTAAAATAGAATGTCAAAAAAAAAAAAAACACTTGTCCACACCTCTAGTGCCCAATACCTCCCATCAGATGGCAAGCCAATGGTATGCCTTAACAAGGCCCTGAACAGATGGTATGGCATTTTGGGCACAGTGTTAGCCTGCAATAGAGCCTCCAGGCACAAATGCATCAGGCTGAACAACAGGAGTGTCCCAAGACATGGGGCCTTTCAGCATTTGCTGCCAGAAAATAGATCTAAAAGATCCATTTTCCAGTGAACCATTTTTTCCAAGAATCTGTCCCAAACAGGGACAGATTCTCATATTCTCCGTGCATCCGCACATGCGCGGAGCTGTGGTGGCAGGGCCGGATTGGAGAGGGCCTCCGAAGGGCCTCCCCTGTAAAAGAGGGAGAGTGCATGCTCTCCCCCTGTGACACCTGGGCCCTCCCACTGGCCTCCGCCATTGGCTCCATCGGAGCCAGCATGGCGAGGTCGGCGGCCGGCTTTCCCACGTTCCCCTTCGCAAGAAAAGGCACAATTGCACCTTCTCCAGTGAGAGGGAAACCACAGCCCCCACCCCACCCAGGGTTGCCTGCGTGCAATCTGCTCCTTACCTGGTCGCTGCCAGGCCACTTCTGGCAGCGGAAGGCCTAGGGTGCACATGTGTGCATGCACCGCAGCCTCCCATTGGCCAGCCACCCTCTTGAGCAGAAGCGACCCGGCAGCAACCAGGTAAGGAGCGGATCGCACGCGGGCGGCCCTGGGTGCAGTGGGGGTGGGTAGGCTGCGAGTTCCCCTCGCCCAAAAAGGTGCAATCGCACCTTCTCGGGAGAAGGGGAACCCGGGGAAGACGGCTGCCAGCCTTTCCGTGCCGGCTCTGATGGAGCCAATCACGCAGCGTCCTCAAAGGGGCTACAATCTGGCCTCCAATGTGGAAGCCACATTTTAATCCCTGGCCAAACTGGCTCTGAATCCGTTTTTAGAGCCAGTGCCGAGAGGGCCAAGGAGTCGAGGTGGCCGTTCATCTGGAAGGAGGCTTATTGCTTGGTTACGGCATAGGGCATAGAATAAAATATATAATACTAATGCTTAATGGTTAAATGCATGGATATATGAATAACAGCATGACGAGTCAAAGAAAGAAGAATGGTTATGTGTGTGAGAGTGGAAGGATATAGTTCTCAGCATGCAAAGTCATATGGTTTCTCATGTCCAATAATGCTGCAGGATTTGCAGGGTGACCATTTTCTCAGGATCTAGGAGTTCCCATAACAAAACTGGATGCAAGCAGCCATCATAATAGAGTACAATAACAGCACCTGTTGAAAATGTGTTTCAACAAAGTGGCCTTCGGCTTTGCATGTGATTCCCATTCCTGCCCAACCTTGTGCAGGGTGAATATCTGACATGCCACGCTGTGCGACCACCACTATTTGGGTGCAGTTGTGGTTGCATGACAATGGGGAAAGGCAGGGATGATGAAGTTTCACAAGAAAGCACCCATGAAGCATTCAGTCCTGTATTGGGAGCGTGGGAGAGACGAAAGGGAGCTGAATTGACCCTAAGTCAATGTCCAAGATGCTTTTGGCAGAATCAACAAAGGAAACGTTTTGAGAATGGTGAAAAAGCTCTTCTTACAGTCCTTTAAAATGGTTGAAGGCAGGCTTGTTGTACGTCACCATTTGCACTGTGTGTGATGTTGCTTAATCAAAGCCAAGCCCTTAAAATGATATAGACAGTCCCTAATAGGAGCCTGTCCATTTCATCCTTTATGGTGATATATTTCTTCCCGTGTCTCCTTTTTTTTTGGCAGTGTATAAGAAATGTCAGCAGATTTCAGAAGGGCAAAGGAAAGGATGGTTAGAGAAACAGTTGGGCAGGGTTCTATCCAGGCTCTGTGACTAGGGGGGTGTACGAATGTATTTTTGACATTTGATTTGTAACAAATGTTTGAAAATCCATATTCATATGAATAGATCACATTTGAATGTAGTAAAATTCTATTCAATACAAATCTCATGTATTTGTACGAATATTTGATATGTATCAGATACGAATGAATACGTATCCAATACGTATCTGATATGTATTCATAACATATCTGTGCTCTGAAAATGTCAAATCCAACCTGAATCCACTTTTAATCCAGTGTCAATCCATGTCAAATGCAATCTGGATCATATATTACAAGACCACCACTGGCTCAGGCAGGACACGACCGGTTTCACAGTAGTTGCTGCTCATCAGGTGCCCACAGCCTGTAATTGGAGTTCTACTTTCTCTTATGGGGATTCGAACTCATGGGCTGGTGCACACATTAGATGTTATTATATAGTGCACCAGCCTGTTGAGCCACTAGGTGGCTACAAGGAGAACATGTCTTTAGACCAAGTATAGGCAGTTTTCCAGGTATTGTCTCCTTTCAATTATCCCTCTATTGTAGAGAGTCATAGCTAGTTCCTCATCCATGGAGGCCACAATAGCTATAGCTTTTTAGAACCTGTGGTGTGTGGGCTATATATTACAAGACCACCAATCTGGATCCATTGCGGATATGACTGTTCTTCCACACCCCCGATCTAACGAATGTCCGAACTGTTCATACCAATGTCTGGAAACATTTGTATTCATTCAAATGTTAGCATATAAATATCATAACATTTGATTTGTGTCCGAATGTCCAAACTCATTTGAATCCGCACAAATAATGAATGTTATGGATATTTGTGCCCATCCCTATCTGTGGCAAAAGGAGAGATGTGTGTACAAACTGTTTTAATGGTATGTCTCAAATCATACTGAACCTCATTGGGTTTGTTTTTGTAAAGAACCATGTTGAATAAGCTAAAATGAACCTCAAACCAAAGGCCTTTTCACATGAGGGGTTTTTGAATGCATGGAGAACATGTGGGGATGCAGCATTTGCATCTCAGGGGTGGCCGGATCCATTCTGGACTGCCCCAGGCATCCCAATGTGCTCTCCACGCTTAAAAAAACTGATCTGAAAAACTGCTCTGAAAGTGTCCCCGCGCATTCGGTGCATCCCCAGATGTTCCAGAGGGAGAGCGTTTGCATCTCCGCAGGTGCGGATGGCTGACCAATGAGGGGCCGGCCCGCGAGCATGCACACAGCACGCTGGGACTCCTGCAGGCAGCATCGACTTGGCAGCCTCCAGCTAAGGCTGCGAATGCACGCGAACCAGGGTGGGTTGGGGGGTGTTAGGTGGGAGTCCCCCTGGCTCTGCAATCTCAGCTCCCGGAGACAGTGGGAGCCAAGGAAAAGGAGGCCCCTGGGCTGCCCATCCCTGGCTCCAGAGGAGCCAATCGGAGCAGCCTGGGGGAGGGTCTTCAGCCCAAATGGGCTAAGAACAGTTCCCCATCTGCACGAGGGAAGGTAAAGGATGCGTTTGGAATGCGTCTTCTACCTGCCACTGCAGATGAGGAACTGCTCTCAATGCTTTTGGGCTGAAGCATTAATGTAATGCGAAAACGCCTCAGTTTGCAAACTGTTAGAGGGTTTTTAAAACACACATTTTAAAAGCCATCTTTAGAGAGAGAGATTAGGTCAGTACTGAACATTTTGAATCTAACTGCTCAGTTTGACCCAGTTTGAGAGAACACTTCTGGTTCGGTTTGATTTGATCCAGCCCATTTTAAACAGGAAGTGGACTGATTTGATTCAAACTAGGTCAAACTGTTCTGTTCGATTTAAACTGAATGACAAACTAACTTTGCAGATCTCTCAGTAGTATCAAATTGTAGCCCTCCAAGATGTTCCTGGTCTACATTTCTCGGTATCCTGTGCCACTGAGTTTAGCACAGAATGCAGGGCGCTGGATGCCGAGAATGATAGTGCAGGAACATCTGGGTGGAGGCAGTTTGAGACCCTCGCTATACTTTATTAATCTGACCCAGAGGTGCTTAACTACAGCCTTGGGAGAGGAAGAGAGAAGGAAGCTGGGTGAGCACCTTCCATCAAGCTCCCAGCATTGGCCCCTCCCTCCCAACTGCCACCAGACGGGCCATGAAGGAACCACCTTGCCTTGGGAGAGGAAGAGAGAAGGAAGCTGGGTGAGCACCTTCCATCAAGCTCCCAGCATTGGCCCCTCCCTCCCAACTGCCTCCAGACGGGCCATGAAGGAACAATCTTGCCTTGGGAGAGGAAGAGAGAAGGAAGCTGGGTGAGCACCTTCCATCAAGTTCCCAGCATTGGCCCCTCCCTCCCAACTGCCTCCAGACGGGCCATGAAGGAACAATCTTGCCTTGGGAGAGGAAGAGAGAAGGAAGCTGGGTGAGCACCTTCCATCAAGTTCCCAGCATTGGCCCCTCCCTCCCAACTGCCTCCAGACGGGCCATGAAGGAACAATCTTGCCTGTGGGGAATGGAGGAGGAAAATAAAATAAAAGTTTTTTTTCCTTTGCAAGGACTCTGCTGCCGCCAGAGCACCCCTGTTCCCTACCACACCATTTTCCTTTTGTATCTTGTCTCTTTAGATTGTAAGCCTGAGGGCAGGGACCTGTCTAAGATTAATATAATATTGTAACCCGCCCTGAGACCTTCGGGTATAGGGCGGGATAGAAATACAAATAAATAAATAAATAAATAATACAGCCTTCAGGTGGAGTGCTGGGTGCATTGTGAAGATCAGCTGGGGCTGATGAGAACTCCAGGAGGGCTGCAGTTGTGCATACATGATCTGATCAGTAAGGCTTGACGCTGAAAGATTTAAAATTGGAGAAGCAGTTTAGGAGAGCCCAAAGAGAAGGCCAACAGCCTTGTTACTGGAGTGATAATGCGAAAAAAGCTTTCATTTTATTTCTCTTCAGTTCCCACAATTCCTACCATGATTAGGCTTGGATCTGGGAGGCCAAGGTGCATGTCTCTGCTCAGCCATGGAAGTCCATTCAGTTGCTCAGAGCCAGACATTGGACGGAAGGAAGGAAGGAAGGAAGGGAGGGAGGGAGGGAGGGAGGGAAGGAAAAGTTGAATTCTGCAGGCTTTTGCAACACTGCATCCATCATCCAATATTCAACCTGCATCTCACATTTCTTCATGGGCCTTTCTGCATGGACCCTTAATCCAACGTGAAGCAAATAGGGATGTGAACAAATATTCATCATATTTGAAATTCATACAGATTTGTCCCAATCTGGACATTCAAATTTCAATCAAATTTTAGTATATTCAAAGACTGACATTCAAATTAGGGATGTGCATGAGTGGGTTTTTTGGCATTAGATTCATAACAAATTGAATGTTAGAAAGTTTGTATTCCTTCAAATACAACCCCTTCGAATGTGTTAGGATTCTATTTGATACTAATGTATTCATACAAATTCATATGAATATCTGATACGAATGCATACGTATCCGATATGTATCTTGAGACGTTTTCGCATTACTCCCGTTCCATTTGGAACGGGAGTAGGACGGGAAGATTAAGACAGCTCACGACGCTTTCACCTTTCACACACAGGAGTGCAGGAGCGCGTGTAAACGCGTTCCGGCACGTCTGTGTGCGAATGCTCAAAGCATCGTGAGCTGTCTTAGCCGGCAAAGGTCGGCCAGGGGCGCGGAGACAGCCGCGGAGGCAGATCGGCAATCAGCTGATTGTCAAACAGCTGATTGTCGAAGCCGCGCCGGCGTCGGAGGCAAGCCCGCAGCTGTTAGGGAGGGAGAAGCAGGCGCGAATGCTTCTCCTCCCGAACGCCTGCGGGCGGCTCGTCCGCGTTCGAATGCATGTAGAGCACTTTAAAGTGCTCTACATTTCGAACGCGAGAAAGACAGCTGCGGACACGTCGGAGCGCAAGCCCCGCTCGGGCAATGCGTATGCCATGTCCGCAGCTGTCTCCCACGCGCACCGTTCAGCCCCGTGCGAAAACGTCTCTGGATATGTATCTTGGATGCGTATCCTATATGAACGCATTCATACTGGATACATATCCTATACCAATGCATTTGTATCAGATAAGTATCCTATACGAATGTTTGCATATCAATACATATCCAATACATATCCCCAGTTTAACAAATGTCCCAACTATTCATACACATTCGCATTCGTGCAAATGTTAGTGTATGAATGTCATAACATTCACTTCAGATATGAATGTCCAAATTCGTCCTAATTCATACAAATAATGAATGTCTCGAACATTCATGCACATACCCAATTCAAATACAAATCGAATGCTTTGATACCCTCATATGAAGCTTTGTTGCATTCATGAACCTGGGGAGATGGGAAAGCAGCAGCCCCAGTCACATCTGCAATGTATCCAGAGTGTATACAAAGCAGATTCAGAGTGGATTAAAAGAGAGCAGATTTGATGCATTCGGAGCAGATATGTAGTGGATACGTAGGGATTTGTAGGCAATTCATAGCGGGGATTTGAATATTTGTATCAGATTCAAATACTACCGCATTCTAAGGGTATCTGTTTGAATGAATATATTTTTTGCATTTGATTTGATACAAATTGAACATGAAAAAACATTCAGGTGCATCTCTATAAGCGAACACAAAAAAAGAACATCGCTTCTTTCATCCAGTTGTTCTCAATCATCTGTTTCCTTGACGCATTGGCAGCCATGTCCAGAGCCTCAGCTTCACACAGACACCTCCATATTAAATTATTTGTCTCGGTCAATTGATACATTGCAACATAACTTGTAGACACTTATATCTAAATGGAATCTAAATTGTTATTACAGTTCCACAGTAAGGGCCTCTGGAGCAGTTCCTTCCCCATTTCAAACCATCAGCACCACTCTTTTCTAATTACCTTCCATGTTGCAAGGGAGAGAAATTATCATTAGATCACCTTAAAAAAAAAAGGGAAGAAAAGAAAAGAAAAAGGCTGCGTTTTACTATGTTTACCTATTCACCTCCCAATTGCTCCCAGAAGCAGATAACACCAGATTGGCTAATAAGAGTGCACACTTCTAATTGGAGGCCAAGAAGAACATTAGGAAGAGGAAAACACATCATTACAAACTAAACACACACTGCCAGCTGATAAGGGAAGATCCAGCAACCTGGGCAAACTGCTGCTTTTCCTAACCATAAATCGGCAGGAAAAAACAGCACATGCATAGGTCCTTTCTGCACAGTGGGACGTACCCCACACCACATGGGACCATGCCTGGTAGCCCAGCCCATGGTGCTCCAGCTATCGTCAACCCACAAAAGGAGCTGTGTGCATTGTGGGTGAACTGAAGGCAGGTGAAAGTTTCCCCTTTGTCTTCTGCTTGAAGTGCCCATATGTGGACCACTGTGTGAAAGCTGCGGCCTGATCCAGCAGGATCCTCTTATCTTCTCTTATTTTCTTTCCTCCATTAGAATGGTGCAAGATTACACCATTCCAAGTTGTGAAATGCAGCCATACCGCCTTCTTGTGAGCCAGTTTGGTCTAGTGGTTAGGGAGCCGGACTCTTATCTGGGAATACCGGGTTCGATTCTGCCCTCCCCCATGAAGCCAGCTGGGTGACCTTGGGCTAGTCACAGCTCTCTTCTGAGCTCTCACAGCCCCATCTACCTCACAGGGTGTTCTGTTGTGGGGAGAAGAACAGAAGCTTTGTCAGCCGCTTTGAGTCCCCTTAAATGGGTGAGAAAAGCAGGGTAGAAAAGCCAACTCTTCTTCTTCTTCTTTAGGGCCAAATTTAATCTGGTAGGGGAGAATGAAAAAGGGGACTGAAAGGAAAATATAATTTGTTACCTTGACCCTGAAATGTCACCCCAAGGTGAGGGAAAAGCCATGCCACTTTCCCCACTTCCTGCCTGCTCCTGGTACTGCTTTGGAAAGGAAGAGGTGAGAGACATTGCCACTCCCCTTGGGAACTTGGGCCATCCTGTGTACATCCTGTGGAGTTTTGATCATCCCATCTGGATGATGGGATGCAGCCTCGCAGGAGCTCCACCTTCCCTGCACAGCTTTTCCTCATCCTGTTAGGACAACGGGAAGTGGTTGTGCAGTGAATTTGAAGCTTTAAGACAGCTTTAAGCAGTGTGGACTAGGGATGTACACAGATATTCGTAACATTTGATATTCATATGAATTCCTACAAATTCAGACATTCGTATATGAATAGAATTTGGGGACCAGGGTTGTGCAATAATTTTTTTGGGAATTCGATTAGAAATGAAATTTTCACAAATCCATATTCGTATGTATAGGTTGCATTTAAATTTGGTAAAATTCTATTTGATACGAATCTATTCGTATGTATGTATATGAACACTCTATAAGTATCTGAAAGAAACAGATACATATCTGATATGTTTCCCTAGTTTAATGAATGCCAAACTATTCGTACGGATGTCCAGAAACATTCATATTTGTTCAAATGTTAGCATATGAATAACATTCAATTTGAATTCGAATGTTCAAATTCGGCCAAATTTGGCTGAATTCCAAATGTTACGAATATTCGTGCACATCCCTAGTTTGGATATTCGTACATTGACATTTACATTCAAATGTTTTGGAACATTTGTGAACCTGGGGAGGGGGGATAGCAGCTGCACGAGTCACATCTGCAATGGATCCAGAGTGCATTCAACATGGATTGAGAGTGGATTCAGGGTGGATTTGACACTTTCAGGCCACATTCCCATTACAAGCTTAATATGGTTTCCCTAAACCGAAATAATAGAACTGGATGCAAATGCGAATTTGCCTGATCCCATTACTTTCAACTTAATCACGTTCAATCCAGATTCTGAGGATCGTATGTGATGTACGTGACTCAAGGGGGGACTCAAGTGGCTACTTTCTAAAAGCCACTTTCCAGGGCTGCCGTGCCCTCTTCCTCCTGGCGTGAATGCGCCACCCATAAGGGACCCCTTCAGGGAGCCTAGCTGGGTGGCTGGGTGGGTGCCACTTGCCTGGATGGAGGAAAAAGGGCAGTGGGCAGCCAGCAATTCTTTCCCCTCCTCTCCCCATTGCCCAGGGCACACAGCAGCAGCGGCAACTCAAGCCCCCTTCACCCGCTCACCACCACAGCCTTAAAAACATCCACACATCTCCCAGAACCTGCAGCTGCTTTCCTTTCTTTTCCCTTTCTAAAGGTCAGAACTTTCAGAATTACGCAAAATTGTAACATTGTTATCAGATGTGAAGTGGGTGGATTGCTACAGTGTAGCGGCTGCTGTAAAGGGTGGATTTTTACAGTGATTAAAATCACTATCTTTGGAAGCAAGCTCTTGGGGGAGGGAAACCCTAAACATGCATTTTCATCCCACTAAAACGGTACTGTTCCCACAGTAAGAAATGTAAAATGTTTCAAATGCATGAACCGGAGCAAGACCTGTTGAAATGAGTGTTAACATTTACAACACTTTGGGGCGATTCAACACGCGAAAAGCGTGTTAAGCCAACCTGACGTGGGGACTGCAAGGATTGAAAATGTTTCGAAACCATTTTAAGCTTGTAATGGGAATTCACCCTCAGACTGAATATGTTGGGGATACGTATCAGATACATCTTGGATTAGGGATGTACATGAATGGGTTAGAAAATTCAAATTTTTTTGATGGATCTCCTTGAATGTGGTAGGATTCTATTCAATATGAATGTATTTATACAAATTTGTATGAATATCCAATACAAATGGATACGTATTCATTTGAATCAGATACATATCCGCTCATATCGGAAATGTATCTGATTGTATTGGATATGGATCTGTTCATATTGGATACCTATTGGTTCGTAAATATATCTGATGCGTATCCCCAGCTTCATGAATGTCTGAATTATCGGTACGAATGTTCCAAAACATTTGTATTTGTACTAATGTTATTGTACAAATGTTGTACCATTCATCTCATGTACGATGTGCAAATTTGTATGAATTTGTACAACTAACAAATGTTACAAATATTCAAGCACATCCCTATATCAGATACGTATGGGATACATATATGTTCGTATTGGATATTCGTATCAAAATTTTATGGGACATTCTTATCAAATAGAATCCTACCACATTTGAAGGGGATCTATTCGAATGAATATGAATTTTCTAACATTCAATTCAATCGGAAAAGCGCAAAAAATACGGTTCGTGCACATCTCTAGCCTGGATGCACCAATTGTGGACCAAGAGCAGCTGTGGCTTCTTAGATCCATATTAACGTGTGGATCTTTGTGGCCTAGAAATGTTCTACAGTAGGATTAAGGTTCTGTAAAGAAGGGTGCAAAGGCAACCCCGAGGTATTAGCCGACACATGGCTATTTATTCTCCCTTTTCATACATTGGTGGGGTCCCCCTTTCCTTTTCTTTCATCGGTTTCATTCTTCTTACCTGTTCATAGAAGAACAGCTGCTGCTTCCATTAAACCTCCTCATTACATAGACTGACCCCCTCTCTGATTCTCCTTCATGCATGCTTCAGTTCAAGATTGGCTAATTTCTGAATAATCCATGGTCTGCAGTGGGTTCAGTTTCATAAGGGCTTCCATAAAATTGGAGACTTTCACTGTCTCACTTACCATTTGGTTTGCCCAACTCTGATTTGGTGCTTACTTATTCTGCTATATTCAGATATTCTGGAATAAAGCATGGATATTCTGGAATATCTATGGTTTATTCTAGATTATCTGAATAGACTGGAATAAGTAAGCAGTGTCTGGATGAGGCCTCGGTCACTGCCTTACCTTGATGCCTAACAGCTCAATTAGGAAGCTTTCGAGGGAAACCTAAGTCAACATCCAGACATTGGTTACCAATTCCACTATCTTTGGATATTCCGGAACAAACATGGATACAGCAGAATAAGTAACCAATGTCTGGATTCGTCCTAAGTGCATGTTAACATGTTTAGAAATGACAATGAGTGTTTCTGCACTTTCCTTCCCATCTGTGCAATGGAAATAGTGTGTCTCCACTGGTGTGCACTAGCACTCACTCACACGTGCAAAGGCTGGTGCATGCCAAACAACCCCTATGTGCTGGGACACTCACATGAGTCAGGATGCATATCTAGGCCCCAGCAGCATGGCTCCAGGCACCACCATCTTCTCCCCAGAGCCTGGTGCAACTGTGCATGTATTCTTGCCACCACCAGGACAATGGTGATGTGCCACACATATGCAATCATGTTCCCAGCCATGTGAGGTGCCAGGCCACTTGTGCAGCATCTCAGATGACACCTGGCACTGGAAGAGGTGTGAATGCTTTCTCCAGTGGCCAGGTAAGGTAAGTTTCTGGACACATGTGATGCACAATTTCACACGCCACTGTGAATTGACACAGCAGTAGCTTCTGGGATTTCATTTCTCTTGTCAAAATGCCTTCTGCAAGTGCAGATGGTGCTTCCCAGAAGCTACCCCAGCATGCACTAGCAGGCCAAGTGTGAATTGGCCTAAGGCATGCGTAGTTTGCCAATTGCTTTGGGAGTCTGGGATACTTTGTTATTGGTCAAACAAAACACTCCAATAAAATGACTAATGCTGTGTTTAACGGGCAACCTTGGCAGAGAATTGATTTTGAAGAACAAGAGCAAGCACACAATATGATGGGTCTTCCACCTGTCCTACAGACTTTATTGACAAACCTACTTTTTTAGTATAATTTCAAGTCATCGTGACAGAGATACAGGTTTGCCATTGCCTTCTAATAGAGAAAGAATAGGAATAGATTTGGTGCCCCTCTGTTCTCCAGGATGCTTGCATTGTCACATGATACTTATGGGTGGCCCTGTACAAGCACCCTACTGCCTCTAATTCTGCACCCAGGAAACTCTGCAGAACATCTGTATAAGGAAGAAAAGGAAGAGGAGTAGTAGTAGTTGGCTTTTATACCCTGATTTTCTCACCCTTTAGGGGAACTGAAAGTGGCTGACAAACCTTCTTTTCTTCTCCCAAGTTCATATCTTTAAATATGAATCTAGCACTCAAATGTACGGATTTGAATGTTACAGATTCGAATCGGATTTTATGACATTCGGATCTTAAACATCCAAATCGAATCAGGTTTTCTGACATTCGAATCTACTCGGAATTCCAGCAGTTTTCTCACCATTCAGGCCAGCAATGTGCACAAATATTTGTACCATTCAAAATTCCTACCAATTCATCCAAATTCAGACACTGAAATTTGAACCGAATGCTTTGGAACATTCGCACGAAGCTTCATTACATTTGTGAACCTGGGGGGGGGGGGAAGCGACTGCCCAAGTCACATCTGCAACAGATCCAGAGTAAATTCGAAGTGGTTTGAGAGCAGATTCAAAGTGGATCCAGGGCAGATTTGACAGGTTCAGAGGAGAAACAGAGGATTCTGTTGGGATACGTAGAGGATCGAATTTTAATCCTTTAATAATCGCATGGTAGAAGGAATTGTAACTGTTGTCTATCTTAGGGATGTGCATGAATGGTTTTCAGGGTTTGATTCATATTGAATCAAATGCAAGAAAATTTGTATTTGTTTGACTAGATCTCCTTAGGATCTCTTTGACTAGATCCCCTTAGGATCCAGGGTGACCAGGCAGAAAAAGAGGTCTGCTTTCCTAAGTGGATTTTCTTGATATGAATCAACCCCCCCCCCCCAAAAAAAGTTCATGAACATCCCTTAGGCAGACAACAACAGTTACAATTCCTTCTTCCATGCGATTATTAAAGGGGTAGAACTTAGGAAAGCAGGCCTCTTTTCTGCCTGGCCACCCTGGACATCCATCCTTAACAATGACCATCAATATGCTGAAAATAAAGGGCTTTATTTATTGACATTGTACAGTTCAGCACTTTGAGTCATGATAGATTGTAAAGTTTGGCTTTATTAACTACCCCCAGATGACTGGCATGGGAGGGAAAGATCTCTGCTGTTTCATTTTTCATTCCCCATTAAAAGGGGGGGTTAAAAAACTTGATAAATAGTTCTTCCTCTGCCTGCGCAGATGGCCAGTTGAAGCCAGGAGGGTACTTGATGAATCAGGGACCACCCCGCATGCATGCATAGAATGTCCCCAGCCTCCTCGCGCCAGTTGCAACCCGGTGGTGAGCAGGTAAGGAGCAATCATGCACACACGCCCCTGGGGTGGGGTGGGGGTGTAGGGTGGGGCTCCTGCCATTTGCATCTGCCTGATCCTGGCTGATGCAGGTGGCTGGATCCCAGGGAAGGGGCCCAACCGGCCTCCCCACATCTGGCTGCAAGGCAGCCAATCAGGGAGGCCGGGGGAGGGGCCCAGCTGTCACAGAGGGAAAGCATGCGGACGCTCTCCCTCTGGTACAGCTGGGGATGCACAGAATAAACAGACGGTTTCAGAGCAGTTTTTTTCTGCTCTGAAAATGGAATGCATAGAGAGCACGTGGAGACGGTTAGGGCAGTCTGGAACAGATCTGGCCGCCCTGACGTGCAAATGCACTGTCCCCACGAGTTCTCCATGCATTCAAAAACCCCTCGTGCGAAAGGGTCTAAGAAATAGAACTTTATTTTCCTGTAGGAATGCTTAGGTTTTTTTTCTTAGGTACCAGGGATGTGGAAGAATATTCAAAATATTTGTTATTTGATCAAATTTGGCTGGATTCAGACATTTGAATTTGAATTGAATGTCCCGACATTTGTTTTTTAATATTAGAATGAATACAAAAATTTTGAATCATTCATATGAATAACTCAGACATTCATATGTGTACAGATACATATGCGCTACATACGTATCCCTCCACATCTTATTCGTATCCGTACGCATCTGGATAAACCGGATAAAAATGGGATGCTTACAGATGTGTACAAAGGTGTATGGATGTGTACGGGTACATAAGAACGTTGCCAACATTAGTATAATCAAATATGTATCACATATTCATATGCGTGTAAACAAATGTATTCGAATCAGTTTGAATTTTAATACATTCATTTTTTTCTCTATTCGTACAAATTTGGACATTCGAATATTCAATTTGAATCAAATGGAATGTCAAAAATTGTGTTGGTGCACACCCCTATTAGGTACACATGGGACACATTTTGTAAAAGGGTCATTTTGGGGGGGAACCCAGTGTGATCGCACCCCTTGACCTGAGATACTTGAGACCAGTTTGGTCTAGTGGTTAGGGAGCCAGTCTCCTATCTAGAAATACTGGCTTTGATTTCGCCCTCTCCCATGAAGCCAGCTGGGTGGCCTTGGGCTAGTCACAGCTCTCTTCTGAGTTCTCACAGCCCCACTTACCTCACAGGGTGTTCTATTGTGCAGAGAAGAACAGAAGCTTTGTCAGCCGCTTTGAGTCCCCTTAAATAGGTGAGAAATGCGGGTTAGAAAAGCCAACTCTCTTCTTCTTCTTCTTCTTCTTCTTCTTCTTCTTCTTCTTCTTCTTCTTCTTCTTCTTCTTCTTCTTCTTCTTCTTCTTATTCTTATTCTTATTCTTATTCTTATTCTTATTCTTATTCTTATTCTTCATTCCATCAAAGTCTAGGTGCCTTTAGAGTTTGCAGGATGGTTAACCGTGACCTACGCAAAGCAGGACAACTACCCTTAGTTAGGAAAGCAACCCAAAGGCTCAGAAACAGACCCTGCCTCTCCTGCCTCTCAAATGGCAGCTGGATGGTTGGATGCTCTTGTCACTCATCCATCCTTCCTCGTGCTCAAATGAGGAGCTCGCTAGATCTGGGCAAACTGTGGCAGCTGCTCTTGAAATGAAGAAGATGGGGGGCACAAGCCCAGGGTGGTGATAAATCATCTGCCGCATGTCTGGCCTTCAGGAGGGCCAAGATTAATGGGTCGCTCATTTAACCTAGCTAGCCCTTAACTGGCCGTGAAGCCGAGGCGAAAGCAGCACTGGGAACAGCCAGGCTTTGTGGGTGGCTGCCTGCGAAATCCGTCTGCCTCCCCCTCCTTCACCTTCTTGGATCCTGCGACGGCTCCGCCTGGGAAAGTCATTGTTTCTGGACCGGTGGAGAGCAACTAACTAACCTGCCGCTTTCCCCGTGCCCAGGGCATTTTTCATAATTACAGGCAAGGGTTTGGTGGTTGCGAGTCTCAGCTAATACCAAGCAAGGCGCCTGCCATCACAGTTCAGGCTGCTGGCTCAGATGTGTCACCCACCTATTAAGGAGATGAATGGAAGCATTAAGCTCGCTTCTGAATAGACTTCTGGTGACAGTCCCACACCTGTGTCGCTGGCTATTTCATTTGCACTCATGCAAATGGATAAACAGAATGGCCTCCATCATGGTAAACCCCCCAGCCACTCTGGATCCAGGAGCTCATATTCCCTGTTCCGATTCATTTCCATGTTTTTAACCATCATTGGTGCAGTGCCTTCCAGATGCCCAGATAAAGCAGATGGGAAGCCATCCAGACAGGGAAGTCTTTCCTTCCAGAAAGTAGATTCCTTCCAACTGCTCATTTGTAGCTTTTAAACTAAAAAGAGGCTGTTATTATTTTGAGCCTGTTCTTAAAATACGAAGGGCTTGCGGGACACTTTGGAAGTTAATGACCTGGGGGTCACCAAGGGCCTAGAGAAAGCACACTTTAGTGCTGGGGAGATATGTGGTTGTGATACAAGTATTTGCATTCTAGGGATGGAATAGGCCTCATTTAGAAAGTTCTGATTGTACAAAGTTTGTCTTGATTCTGGATTCAACTGAATTTTGGCTTCATCCTTAAGAATGGAAAGGATGCCAAAATCAAGAAAACTAATAATCTTTGGATTTCAAAAAATTTAGATGCATTCACATCTGAATAACAACAACAGTAGCAATAGCAATAGCAACAACATGACAATACCAACAACAACAACAGTCATCATCCTCATAAGGGCCCAACTAGTGATAACAATTACCCAAACCAGCATAAATATCTTGTTTGCTGTGTGTTACTGTTGTTTTATGTAAATAACAACAACAGCAACATTTATTCATAATGCCCCTTTCATCAAGGGACGGTACAGAGTTAGAAATTACAGAAATAATAATAACATAGCAATAAAACAATATAATAATGAACAGAACAATATTAAAATCAATATAATAAACTAACAATAATAAATTCCCAAAACATCATTTCATTAGTCACGGATAAATATTACCCACTGAAATAAGTCAGTTTAAACTTATTCAGAGGTCTTCAGACCCTTCTGAAATAGACCCAAATCTTCTTCTAATCTAAGGACTTGTGGGAAATTATTCTAAAGGTGAGGGACCAGAGGCCTATTCACATGAGGGTCTCTTGAATGCGAGTAGAACACCCTGGGACGGAGCATTCACTCTGCTGGGCTGGTAGCTCGTTCAGAACCACCCCAGCCCATCTCAGGGTGCCCACTTGCATTCTGGGTGTAGAGCATGAAATTGCGCCTTTCTGGGCATTCCCAGCCATCCTGGGCCATCCCACAGCTGTACGGAAGGCACAGCATTTTCAGTCTTTCTCCCAAACAGCTGTGGGCCCTGCCCTCGGCTGCCGCTATTAGTAGAAGGGGCCCAAGCTGTCAGTGCTTTGGACTGGAGGCACTGACAGCATGGGGCTGGTGCACTGTATTAAGCAGCACATCACCCCGGCCAGCTGTGCAACCACCATTACAAGGTAAGTGGTTGCATTGCTGGGGGAAAGGCACCATCCCCCTGAAGTGCCAGTGGGCACCTAGGGAGCCCTGGCAGCTGGGGCGGCCCAATCCAGGCCGCCCCAGCTGCCAGTGCAGTGGCATGCCCAGCTGACGGCATTGTGCATCTGCACACACCGCCAGCTATAATTGACCAACCAGAGCCGATGGCGTGAGCAAATGCACAACATCGCCAACTGGGGCCACCACTTCAAATCTGGCAGTGATGAGGTAAGTTGTGTGCACATGTGTGAACCCTCGCTAGGCCCCAACCCGGGGTAGGGGTGCCTGGGGTGAGGTTCCTGCAGGTTCTAGGTCAGCTAGGGCCCACAGGAACCTGGGGAAGGAACAGAACCAGCCTGCCCGCCCCTGGGTCAAATTCAACCCAATGGTGGCAGGCCTGGGAGGAGCGTCCCGCCCCCGCACCGGCCTTTTCAGGCTAGGACACACAGGTCCGAGTTCGCCTTTTGCACCTAGGCAGGAAGAAACGCATTGCCATGCGGTCCTTACCTGCCTGGTTGTGAAAGGGGAACCTGTCCCCGCATGGCCTAGCCTTCATTCACTACAGCCACTCTGGTCTTGGAAAGACTCACAGTTTCGAAGTTGCAATGTGAGTTTGAGGAACTACTAAGAACACTTGGCCTGCAGAACGTAAGTTTCTAGCTGGGGTATACTATGAAACTCTAGATCCTTGAATTCTCTGCCCATCCTTAGCCAAAACTGGTACAAGAACTGAAATATAGACATTCTTAGCAAGTTGCAATTCTCAGAATTTTGTCATGTTTTCTTTATCAAGAATAAGAATCAGATTAAGAACGCTGCTTAGGGAAAGATGTTTGAAAAATCTGCATATCACTGAGAATAACATACTAAAATCAATTGCAAGGGAAATGTACATATTATTCAGAATTAGCATGTGTACAAACTCCTTTTAAAAATCACAAATTAGTTTGGAAAAATTAAGCCAAACTTCTCCCGGGAAATGTGAGATGCCTGTGAGTTTTGACAGACTTGCCCATCCTGTTTTTCGTATCAAGCCTAAAAACCCAAGATCTGTCAAGCAAAATGCCGGCCATAAAAGAATTCCCCAGCCAGAGCCATGATATGACACTTAAAGAACCACATAACCAGGTTACCGGAGACAAATCTTGGCCCACAGACCGCTGATTTAGGTCAGATTTTTAAGAACCTTTTCAATTTCTCAAATTATTTTCACTTTGTACTCGATGCTTATTTATTTCCAAAATTTATATAGCCACCCAATAATGAAAATTCTCTGGGCAGCTTACAAAACACATGTTCAAAAAGATAGTTTAAATTTTAAAGTATGCTGAAATACATAATAACGGAGGGACCCATAAAATCAACACAGTAAAATAAAATGAATTAAAACCATGCCATCAAATTCTTTCCTTTTTTTCTTCTAGAATGCCTGGGCGAATTGAAAAGACTTTCATCTGACACCTAAATAGTTTATAGATCATTAGAATTTTTATACTGCATAACTACAGATGTCTCCATGTGGTCAAGAACATAACAAACAAAAGAACAAGGAATGCAAAACCATAAAACCATAAAATAATAATAAAAAAAAACAACAACATATAATTAGGTACAGGTCAGAAACGTAAAGGAGGTGAATCCCATTAAGCAACAAAAACCAGATTGTAATAATGTTCCGTATTATGATACCAGGCAGATCCCACTAGGTCTAAAAGGACTCGGCTCTTTGTTCAGGTCTTGAATCACTTTGACATTAACAGCTCCTGATGGACTGGATTAGCCATTGTTATTTTAGTCATAAAGTGAGATCCTACGTTCCACTCTGAGGCTGTGGTCACACCTAAACTCTAACCCAGCTTCAGTCCACTTTCAGAATGAGAGAACGCACAAGCAAAGTGACAAACTGTTTTCTTTCAGTGTAAATAACTCAGAAAAATCACTTTTGGTGAAGAAAATGTGGGAAGAAAATTACTGGCCACTTTGCTGATGTGTTCTCTCGCTCTGAAGGTGGACTGAAGCTGGATTAGAGTTCAGGTGTGACCTCAGCTTGAGCTTCCACATCAAGAATCAAAGATAGGCAGATATTCTCCTTCCACTCCTATCATTTCCACAGTGTTTTAGTTACTTGTTTGTTTTGGAGTTTTCCATTTCATTTATTTGTTTGAACTGTTGACATGCTGCCACCCATAACATGGGATTCTACAATCTTTTTGCTTCTCCCAGAGTTACCCGGCACTTAAATAAATGCCAGGTAAGTGCAAACTGTGCTGTATTAGCAGCAATTGTCCATGGGCCCTGGGGGGGGGGGGGGAGAATCATCTGCAGGGTGTAGGCGGCTACATCCAGGCACCTACACCCCGCAGATGGGTGCGGTTGCAGTCGGGGGTGGGTGCGGGGGGTGGGTGGATGCGGTGGGTAGGTGGGTGGGGGTGAAGTACGGGGGGTGGGGGAATCATCTGTGGGGTGTAGGCACCTAGATCCAGGGGTGCCTACTCCCCGCAGATGGGCTCGATCAGGGTCGGGGCGAAGCCTTCGGAGACTGGAGCCAGGGGCTCCCATCTCCGAAAGGGTCCTGCCCCATAGGGACCTTGCCCTGGGCCCCGCAATGGGTGCCCGGGTGCCCGGATAGCTTCGTGCCAGCTGCACAGGGCTCGATCGAGCCCCGTACAGCCAGCACGAAGCAGGGCAAGTGGCCTGACAGCGCTGCCCGCCCCTTGGGTCCTCGCATCCAAAGGGAGGCAGCCTTGCAGGCTGTATCCCCGCCCCTGGCCGGCCTTTCCCGGCTAAGCAACTTCAGGGCGCTTTAGCCATTCGCACACAGGCGTGCAGGAACACGTTTACATGTGTTCCTGTCTTCCTGTGTGTGAATGGTGAAAGCGTCTTGAAGTTACTTAGGCCACGTGCACTACATCTATTCCAAATGGAACGGGTGTAGTGCGAAAAGGCCTCAGGTGTTGGCTACTTCTTCCACCATATTTGAATAATCCAGAATGAAACACTGGTGTGAGGACTCCATTGGTCAGAAATGAATGCTCTTAGCCTTGGGTGGAAGGAAGGAAGGAAGGAAGGAAGGAAGGAAGGAAGGAAGGAAGGAAGGAAGGAAGGAAGGAAGGAAGGAAGGAAGGAAGGAAGGAAGGAAGGAACCTAACAAAAAGATCAAAAGGCCAGGCAGCTTTCTGAGGGCCAAACAGGCAGTGAGAAAGGCCTGGTTCCTGAGGTTTGGCTACGAATCTACCAGACCAGTCATGGTCAGAGGGTAGAAGTATGTGTCAATTTATGCCAGATTACACATGTCCACAACAATCTGTTTTTTGGCACCCTATCATCTGTATATTAATGACATTTTCAAATAGTATTACATAATTGGGTTTATTTTTTGCTGCTGCTGTGAACCAATCTATTGTGACCAATCTAGTGGTTAGACTGCTGGACTCCTATCTCTTAGTCACAGGGTTTGATTCCACACTCCTCCATGAAGCTGTTTGGGTGACCTTGACCTGGTCACAACTCTCCTTCTGAGCCCTCAGAGCCCCACCTGAGCCTTCACACCTCAGCCTGTAGTTTACAATTAGGCAACATCTGGGCAGGTGCATCTGCACTTACAGGAGGCGCTTACAGCCTACAAGCGCCCCTTCCTTGCCCAGATGTTGTCTAACTGTAAACTAGCTGTGGTGCATAACTTTGTGCACCACAAGCGACCCTACCTTCCCCAGTCGCTACATGTCCAGCCGGTGACCATCTGCACTCTGTCCAGCTGAGGAGGTTATTTGAGCTGCCGCGCAAGCGCACCGGCAGCTCACATGACACCCTGATGCAACTGTGACTGCGTAAAGCACCAACTCTGCCCTAGTGACAATGCTGGCGCATGCACAGTTGCACAGGGCACCACATTCAAGTTGGTGCTGCCCTGCAGAGGAGATCGGAAGGTCAGCCAATAAGATGGTGGCTTTCACACTCACCACAGATGCCAAAGTCTTCTAAAATAGGGAAATTTGCATTTTGTAAAACTGCTGCTGATCTGTGAGTTCAGATAATTGCGTTGCTGGGAACAATCCCTCGAATCAAATGTCCATGTGTGGAAAAGGTGCTTAGTCTTTTAAGATTACTATATGGGAAACTGGAGAATAAATATGAATAAATTTAATATTAACTATGCAAGATAATGTGCCATATATCTATACAGCCACGTGGTTATTTTTTATTATTATTATACAAAAAAAAACCCTAAATGGAAATCTTTATCGCTATAGACTGCTGAATATTAATAGTTATTGTTTGAGTTACCGTGGCATGAAAAGTCAATTATAACAGAAGTGTAAAAATGTACTGAATTATAGATAAACTAGGAATGGGGGAAAAAAGAAAAAAAAAGAAAAATCTTCTCTGCACAATACAAAGAAGAAGAAGAAGAAAAGAAAAGAAAAAAAGACTCTTTGATAAAAGAAGAAATAAAACTCGATAAGAATGTTTAAACACTGAGAAACTGTCCAAAAATGATCGACGGTTCTTCAGCAGTGGTTATAATCTGAGCTGTAGAAAGTGTTAAATGGTGGTCTAATAAAGATTCTCTTCACTTTTATTTTATTTTATTTTACACTAAGCCACAGGCAAATACTGGAAAATATTCCTCACTAACAACTCACTGGTGGGAAGGGCTGTGCAAAACACTTCGGCCCTGAACTTCTGATGTGGTGGTGTAAATGGGCCTGGATTATAACCCTCAGACATCTGTTCAGCATCCAGAACACTTTATACTTTTTTCTTCCAGTGCTGTGTCAGAAGTCTTTCTGCAACCGCTAGAAGAAGCATGCAGATGAAGCAACCTCATGAGCCTCCAACAGCAAATCTTGTGCACCCTTGCCGTCTAGCTGATCTGGACAACTGCCACCCATGATAGGCTGTGTTTACACACGGCAAACAGAGCAACACAAAAGTGACTTAGGCCCTTTCTCCACTGGGCCTTATGACATGTTATATCTCAGAATAGGGACCTACCATCCACCTACTGGTGCAATCTACAGTGGGCCAAGTGTGGAATCTGCCATAGTCTGCAGTAACATACAGATGGCAGGTCAGTATTTGGAGATATAATCCAGAATAAAGCCCAGTGTTGAAAGGGTCCTAGAGAAGGTAGTCTGTGAGCTGGTTTGGTCTAGTGGTTAAGGAGCCGGACTCTTACCTGGGAATACTGGGTTCGATTCCACCCTCCCCCATGAAGCCAGCTGGGTGACCTTGGGCTAGTCACAGCTCTCCTCTGAGCTCTCACAGCCCCACCTACCTCACAGGGTGTTCTGTTGTGGGGACAATAGAAAGCTTTGTCAGCTGCTTTGAGTCCCCTTAAATGGGTGAGAAAAGTGGGGTAGAAAAGCCAACTCTTCTTCTTTATACATCTCTAATCCACCTTTTCTAGCCTAGAATGTTAATGAGAGAAAAGGGAGCAGAATGGTGTGTGAATAGGGATGTGAACAAATGTGTTTGGGGCATTCAATTCATGACGAATCAAATGTTAGGAAATTCGTATTCATTCAAATAGATCCCCTTCAAATATGGTAGGATTCTATTTGATACGAATGTATTCATATGGATTTGTATGAATATCCGATACTAACGCATACGTATCTGATACATATCCGATATGAACACATATGTATCCCTTAACAAATCTTCTCTGAAAGCATCAAATTCAACCTGAATCCACTTTTAATCCACTCTTGAGTCATGTCAAAAGCAATCTGGATCTGCTTTCCCACCTCCCCGGCTTAACGAATTTCCAGAAACATTCGAACTATTCGTACAAATGTCTGGAAATATTTGCATTCATACGAATGTCAATGTATGAATATCGTAACATTTGAATCATGTACAAATGTCCAAATTTGGACTAATTGGATGGATAGTGAATGTTACAAATATTCACGTGCATCACTATGACGTGCAAAGAGAACCCCCCATCCATTGCTTTACATCCCACCTTGGTACCCCACTCCCCTTTTGCCATCATGATTACGCCTTCCTCAGAGGCTCAACTAGGCCTCCCAGAGGTGCATACACAACTAGAGGGGCCATCCCCTAGGAATCATGGGAAATGTCATGATATTTCACGGGAATCACAAAAATTGTGTGTGGTTTCCATGATTCCTGGGAAGCCATGCAAGATTTCAGGTGATTCCTGCATGGAGGCAGCCTCTCCAGCTGTGGACACACCTCTGTAAAGCCTTGTTGACCCTCTGATCAGGTTATGATGGCAGTGGCAGCTGACAGATTTAAAAATAAGGGGTCACAGCTGTGAGGGATGCTGGTTGGGGTGGGGGGAAGATTTGGCCACATCAAAGCTTCAACAGAGGCTGGATTACATTCACTTTGTGTGTAAATGGGGGCCTACATTTGAAATATATTTGTCAGCTTTGAATTCTCATTCTCATTCAAATCTTTGGCAATTCCCATGTTGATTCACGTGGGAATTGTCAAATATTTGAATGAGAATGAGAATTCGAAGCTGACAAATATTTTTCACTCATCCATTTTTCCAACAGGCCGCCACTGCCTAGACATAATCTGAATATCTTCAGGGAAGGAAAAAATCACATCTCGATATGATACACTCATTGCTGGTTTGTCCTTGTGAACGGGCCTTACTTTTCTCATAAGCAACAGGTATCTTCCTCCCTCAACTGTAACTTAAATCCAAATCCTGCATTGTAAGGTAATAGAGAGCAAATAGGGAACCTTTTCTCCGTGACATCTTTTCAGCTCTTTGACAAGTCCCGTCCAATCCACCCTCCATCTTCCATTCTCAAGGCTGAACACAGACAGAAGAAAAGGTTTGATCTGTATTTATTAATTGCCTTTCTTCAAAGCAAACCAAGCTATTGTGCAAGAACAAAGGACAACCGAAAGCAACAAAAATGCAAAGGGACAGACCTATAGAACGTCGTCAAAACATCCTTCAGCACCACAGAAACCATTAAAATGGCAATGTGTGTTTTTGTGCCCGTGCAGAAAAGGCTGTGGCACAGAGGCTGGCGGCATTCAAGCTTCACAACAGTTGTGAGTCTACTGCAGAAAGAGATGACAGTAGGACAGCAATGTGGGAAGAAGTGGGAGGCTGAGGAAGCTTCAAGCCAGTTTAGAGTAGCATGTGGATGTTACTCTAACATCCAGTGAGCCAGTTTGGTCTAGTGGTTAGGGAGCTGGACTCTTATCTGGGAATGCTGGGTTCGATTCCGCCCTCCCCCATAAAGCCAGTTGGGTGACCTTGGGTTAGTCACAGCTCTCTTCTGAGCTCTCACAGCCCTACCTACCTCACAGGGTGTTCTGTTGTGGGGAGAAGAATAGAAGCTTTGTCAACTGCTTTGAGTCCCCTTAAATGGGTGATGAAAGCAGGTTATAAAAGCCAACTCTTCTTCTTCTTCGTATTTCCTTCCCATCTCTAATCCACATTAGGGATGTTCACTAGCACAAATGGGTTTTTGGCATTCAGTGCATAACAAATCAAATGTTAGAAAATCCATATTTGTTCAAATCGATCCCCAACGTGGTAGGATTCTATTAGATATGAATTTATTAATATTAGGGGTGTGCATGAATGGTTTTTTTTTTTTTTGGCATTCAAATTTGAGTCGAATTGAATGTCAAAATATTCAATTCAATTCAAATGTTTAAAATCCGAATGCCCCAAAGCTGGATTCGAATCTGTTACATTCGGATCTATTTGTTTGAATGTTGGATTCGTATTTAAGGATACAACATAAGTATGTGTTATACATATCTGTAGGCATTTCGTATGCATCCTTTTTTTATCCCGTATACATCCCGTTTTCATTCTCTATTATAAGCGCAAATGCGTACAGATAGGTACTATATCTGTATATTTGAATCATTCAAGTGAAAGTTTCAGAACATTCAAAATTCCTTTGAATGTCTAAATTCAAATGTGAAGACATTCAATTCAAGTTTAAATGTCCACATTTGAATTAATTCGGTCAGATTTTGAATGTTTAGAATATTCCTGCACATCCCTAATTCATATGAATATCCGATATGAATGCCCACGTATTCCGCAAACATATCCTGCATACAAATCCTGCATACAGATCCTATAGAAATGCATACATATCGGATACATATCCGTACCAAAACATACATATTGGATACGTATCGAATATGTATCCTGTACGAACTCATACGTACTGATACAAATCAGATACTTACCCCCAGTTTAATTAATGTACGGACTATTTGTACGAATATTAATGCATGAATGTATGTTATGAATATGCATGCACTTTCCTCATCTCTACCACTGCAAATGCAAATTCACCTTTTGTTGCCTAAAGGAGACAGAGCCTGAGAGTCTCAACCCAAAAAGCAACCAGAAACGCCCATGCAAATGAAAACAAAACACCCTCGCTGTCCCCTTTCTTTCTGAGCTTGTGTATCTTCTCTGGCGAGCCCAAGGACAGAAGACGCCTGATTAGTGATTTATTTAAGCTGCTTTGGGGAACATCCTTCTCCTACTCGCTTCTAAGCAGAGCTTCAAATAATAATTCATAATTCAGCGCTATTATAAGTAGACACACTGATACTCTTTAAACGCTACCGTACATATTTGGCATGTTTTACAGTAGCCGGTTTTTATTATACATCTCTCCAAGAGGATCTGTCAAAGATGATTTATAAAGTTATTAAATGAGAATATACAGTATTATTATTTAGGGGTAAAAAGGAATAAAATGAACTTGAATACGTTTGGAAATCAGCCCTCACCTCACATGATACGTCTTCTGAATCTAAATTTCAAGTTGATAAACATGGGTGACCTTCACCCGGCCAATGGAAATTGAAACTTGATGGTTTTCTTTCTTTTTTTCAGAAAATAAAATGTGACATCTTTAACTTTAATTAATGCCGCTTAAGTCAACATTATCCTTAGATTCTTGCCTATTCAATATAATACCTTTCAGAAAGTTCCCCGGGAAAATTCATGCAAAGTTCATACAGTTTATTCCTGATCTGCGGATGTCTCTCTTACCTTTTCTATTGAACTACGTAAGCTAGCATAACAATTAGGGATGGATGAAAAATGTTTGTCACCTTTGCAATTTGTATGAATTCAAATAGAATATTGGCTATAGTTGAAAGTGGACATTCACATGCAAAGCAAAAGCGTCTGTGCATTCATATCAAGCTTTACTGCATTCACGAAGAAGAGGATTTGGCTTTTTTGCCCCACCTTTCTCCCTGGAATTTGTTGCCAGAAGAGGTGGTAACAGCAAGCGGCCTAGATGGCTTTAAGGAAGGTTAGACAAATTCATGGATGACAGGTGAATCAATAGCTACTAGACTGAGTGCCTAGTTACATCTAAGAACGCCTCCTGAGGGCAGGGGCTGCCAGCAGCAGCCCCGGCCACTCAGGAGGCATGCAGGACGCAGGTGCGCTGCATCATGGGTTCCTCCTAGCAGAATTGGGACAACGCCAAACAGGTAAGGAAGGGATTCCACACGCTTCCCCCCCCCCGGGTGGGCTAGGGTGGGCTTTAGGGAAGCTCACCCTGGCTCCAGAAGCGGCGATCCGCTGCTTCTGGGGCGAGGGCGAGCTGAAAGGTAGGAGCCCCCCGGCTTGCCATGCTTGGCTCCTAGGAGCCAATCATGGCGGGCCGGGGGAGGGCCCCGGAGCACTGATGGGAGGTGGGTGCTGTGCTCCAATCCGGATCTATTCTACCCTCTCGCCTCATGCGCGGAAGGGAGGGGAGGGGGGTAAATCCGCATCTATTAGATGCGGATCTACCCCGTAAATCCGGATCTACTGGGGATCCGGATTTAGTAAAACCGGGTCCTCTGGAATCCGGTTTTACTAAATCCGGGCGTGGTAGATCTGGATTTATTTGGCCCTGTGTGGAAACACCCTAAGTCCCTATTCTGGAATATAATCTGGAATAAAACTCAGTGCAGAAAGGGCTCTGATTTTTGAGAAACATTTAAGTTGTTTTGACAACATTTTTACATTTCACATTGTAAACTGGTTCAGGGGGGTTTATTATTGTTATTGTCATTATTCTTACAAAGAAAGCATTATATCTATGTTTTAAATAACTCATAAACGGCATGCACTCTATCAGCTTCTGCTGCAGACATTCTGCACCATCTTTGGTTTTTCAGTCATTGGGAATTTTCTCCTCCCTTTCCCCTTCTCTTTAAATGCTGAATTATATGAAAAGAGTTCTGCATGAAACCCCGCTTTGTCACCAGCTTAGTAATGCAGCTCCAAGAGCGATCAGTTCCCTATTCAATAATTAATCCATCCCATTGCTGCCCTGCAGCCAATGCTCTATCATTATTTCCCAATCTGTATTGTTTTTCAACTGACCTCTTTCTAGGGAAACCATTTTATCCTAAATATTCCCCCATGAGAGCCATATGCAAGTTGCATTTCCATTCATAAACACCTACTGTATTCCTGCAGGTGAGGAAGAAGAAGAAGAAGAAGAAGAAGAAGAAGAAGAAGAAGAAGAAGAAGAAGAAGAAGAAGAAGAAGAAAAGAAGTTGGCTTTTCTACCCCACTTTTCTTACCCATTTAAGGGGACTCAAAGTGGCTGACAAACCTTCTGTTCTTCTCCCCACAACAGAACACCCTGTGAGGTAGGTGGGGCTGTGAGAGCTCAGAAGAGAGCTGTGACTAGCCCAAGGTCACCCAGCTGGCTTCATGTTTGTACATATTCGTACAAACATCCGATAACATATCTGATATGAACAGATATGTATCTGATACGTTTCCCCAGCTTAACAAATGTCAGAACTATTCATACAAATGTTTGGAAACATTTGTATTTGTTCGAATGTTAGCATACAGATCTCGTAACATTCTATTTGAATTCAAATGTCTGAATTTGGCCGAATTCGGCTGAATTTTGAATGTTACGAATATTGGTGCATATCCCTAGTCCAAGGTGGGCCCTGGTGCCTCTGAACTAGAGAAGGTGCAGAGAAGGGCAACCAGAATGATTCAGGGTCTGGAACACCTTCCTTACGAAACCAGGCTGCAACGTCTAGGCCTCTTCAGTCTGGAGAGACGGCGTTTAAGAGGGGACCTGATTGAAGTATATAAAATCATGCACAGTATAGAAAAAGTGGATAGAAAATATTTCTTTTCTCTATCACACAACACTAGAACCAGGGGGCATCTATGAAGAGGAGAGTCGGATCCGACAAGGGGAGAGTCGGTTTATGGAATTTGCTGCTGGAAGAGGTGGTGACAGCTACCAGGTCTAGATGGCTTTAAGGTATTAGACAAATTTATGGACAACAGATGAATCAATGGCTACTAAAATGAATGCCTAGGTGCCTCTTTCATGCTGAGGGGACAAAGAGGACGCTTCTAAGACCATTTGCTGGGATTCTAGAGCATGGAAAGGTTTGTCCTTGTCTCTGCTTGAGATGCCCATGAGCATTTGGTGGGCCACTGTGTGCGACAGGATGCTGGACTAGATGGGCTGTGGCCTGATCCAGCAGGGCTTTTCTTATGTTATGTTCTAATCACCTCTGGACAGGACAAGGAAGGATCATGTTTGGCAGGAGAAAAGGGGTCGTTCCAAACTAGGGGATACTACACATTCTGATGTGCAGTCTGTGTGTGGGTGTCACACCTGATGCTAAACACTTCATAGCAGCAGCACATTATGCCACCACTAATGCAGATTTACCTGCTGCGGAATGATCAACATTCATTCCGCAGTATCAGGAAAATTCGAAGTTTCCCACGGTCCTGTCAGGATGGTGAGAAACAGCTTATGAGAGGTGAACCTGCAGCTCAGCTCCCATTAGCTGCCCAATCCCACGTGACGTCAGCCTCACAAACAGAGGAAGCTGTGGATCTCCATTTGGAGTGAGGACAAGGAGTCATTGCCTCACAGCTAAGTAAGCTGCAAATTTTTATGTAACTGCGGATTTTTATTCGCTAGTCTGTAAGGTACCAAGGTCTTTGGACAAGTGGAGCAATAAATAATGGATTTGTAAACTTTCCTTATCTTTCTGAACTGCTCCCCTGGTGCGAAATCAGAAGGGGAATTACAAATTCTATAGTCATCTCTAGCTTTCAGATCTTTCTATGTCAAAGTGGACATCTTTCATTTATTTTAAAGTATTTACATAAGGCTTTGTCACCTTTTTTTAAAAAAAGCCCTGAAGCAGTTTACTTTTTAAAGCTCAAAGAAGAGAACAGATAAAAAAGGGTGAATATGAAAATAGAATTAAAACTGGACAGGGACAAGAACATAAAGTAATTTACAGTGTGGTCACCTGAGTAAGCAATGCAGTTTTCTGAAGGAGCCTAAAAGATGTTATAGTAAGCGCCTCTTGGACGTTTGAAAGGAGAACATTCCAGAGTGTGGGTGCCACCACGGAGAAAGCCGTGCTGGTAGGTGGCAATTCAGTAATCAGTGGATTTGCAATAGGACTTCCTCAGATGATTGTAGTGATCTTATTGGTCATTAACGGGAAGGACAATGTGACCCTGTTCACACTTAACTCCCTGGAATGATGTAACTATATCATTCCAGTGCAGTTAAATTCACAGCTTCAAAAGACCTGGGATGATCTGGGATGTTCCCAGTAGCTAATAGACCCCTTTTCTCCTGATTAAGAACGTAAGAGAAGCCCTGCCAGATCAGACCACAGCCCATTTAGTCCAGCAAAGTGGAGTGTCCCAGAGCGTCCCAGTGGGGTAAGTCTGAACAGGCCCTCTATTAAGCACCTTGATCCTAAGGTGTTTAGGGACTTATATGCCAGACATAAAACCTCAAATCTGATCTGTAACAAGTGCGAGTACAGATGAGGGATGTGCCTGAATATTTTTAATATTTGATATTTGTAAGAATTCATACAAATTTTGACATTCGTACACAAATTGAATGTTACAACATTCGTACATTAATATTTGTATGGATACGAATGTTTTGGAACATTTGTACGAAGCTTCGCAAAATTTGTGAAGTGGGGAGGTGGGAAAGTGGCTGCACCGGTCGCATCTGCAATGGATCCAGAGTGCATTCAACATGGATTGAGAGTGGATTAAAAGTGGATTATGTATCGGATACATATTCATTTGTATTGCTATCCATACAAATTTGTACAAATACATTCATATCGGGTACAATCCTATCACATTCAAAGGGGATCTATTTGAACAAATACAAATTTTCTAACATTCAATGTGTTATGAACTGTATGCCAAAAAATGCATTCGTGTACATCCCTAGTGCTGATGAATGGATGTAACATGCGCCAAGCCAGGCATGCACCTGGAGAAGGACACAACTGCATGGGGCACATCTAAGTGTGGAGCATGAAATTGTGCTCTGCACACAGTCAACCCACAGTGTGCTCTTGCACAGAAGGGGCTGCTGTAAAAGTGCAAGATACAAGAGTTGTAGAGGACATTTTAAAAGTGCAAAAGTAAGAAGTGTTAACACAAGTCCTAACTGTGAAGTTCTAGAGCACAGATTTTCAGTTATTCCATAAAAACACCCAAGGAGCTTTATGCTGCTCCTTGTTCTACAGCTGTTTATTCGTCTATATCTCGGTTTCCATGGAGGAACAATCCATAAGCTAAACCCAGCAGTTTGAAGGCTATTTTTAAAATCTCACACTCTTAAACCAAGGAGAAACATTAACCATACTGCTTAAAGGGCTTCTTCATCATAATCAGAAGCGGAAAGAAGAGTGAAGGGGAAAATCTGCTGGTGGTAACCAGTTTTCTAGACATTTTCACAGGTGGGGAAATAGTTATGCATTGACCACATTAAGATATTTGCTAGCACAGTCATTATTTTAAAGTAAGAGTAGGAAGCAAATGAAAGCCCTGTCTTCAGACAGAGGCACAACTAGGCAATCAGTTTTATGCCATGGCACAAGCATCCCAGTTTTAGATGCAATGTGATTTTTTTCCCAGCTAGGAAGCACACAGAAGAAGAAGAAGAAGAAGAAGAAGAAGAAGAAGAAGAAGAAGAAGAAGAAGAAGAAGAAGAAGAAGAAGAAGAAGAGTTGGCTTTTCTACCACACTTTTCTCACCCATTTAAGGGGACTCAAAGTAGCTCACAAAGCTTTCTATTCTTCTCCCCACATCAGAACCCCCTGTGAGGTAAGTGGGGCTGTGAGAGCTCAGAAGAGAGCTGTGACTAGCCCAAGGTCACCCAGCTGGTTTCACGGGGGAGGGTGGAATCGAACCCGGTATTCCCAGATAAGAGTCCGGCTCCCTAACCACTAGACCAAACTAGCTCACATTATTCTCCTTAACCATGGGCGCTTCTGCACTTACTTTTCTGCCCGTTGGACAAGAAAGGTGCTGAAGAAAATAAGGTTGATGATAGCATAGCCCATGTGCAATCAGTCACTTACCTGGGTCCATTTGCATGTCCATAAGAACCTTAGAGGAGCCCTGTTGGATCAGGCTACAGCCCATCTAGTCCAGCATCCTTTCACATACAGTGGCCCACCAATTGCCCATGAGCATCTCTAGCAGAAACAAGGGCAAACCTTCTCCTGCTCTCAAATCCCAGCAAATTGGCTTTAGAAACATCCTGCTTGCCGCCGCCCCCAGCCTTTTCTAACCCATTTAAGGGGACTCAAAGTGGCTGACAAACGTTCTTCTCCACACAACAAACATGCTGTGAGGTAGGTGAGGCTGTGAGAGCTCAGAAGAGAGCTGTGACCAGCCCAAGGTCACCCAGCTGGCTTCATGAATGAGGGCAGAATCAAACCCAGTATTCCCAGATAAGAGTCCTGCTCCCTAACCACTAGACCAAACCAGATCACCAATCAAGCAGAAACAATCAAGTCAGAAAGAGCAAGTAAAACAAGTAAATCAAGCAGAAACAATCAAGTCAGAAAGAGCAAGTAAAATGTTATTAACAAATTACCCTCTGGTTTTAAGTCTTTGCCTCTTTTTAGCTGTCAGATAATACTTTACTTGTCATGAATTTCCTCTCATTGTTCATCTCAGCCCAATTGTTTTCCTTTCCAACGGCAATAAAGAGACAGAGAACACCAGTTTTTGAGTTCATTTTATGCCAGTTTTCAATGCAGCTAGCATTTTCTTTTAGAAAAAAAACCCCACCGAATTCCCTAAATTGCCTCTCTTTGCCTGTTAGCAAAAGCCTGCCAGCACCAGCTTCTCCCGCCTTCGTCTCATGCTGGAGGTTCAATCCTGTTTGTAAATAATAAAAGCTATAATTAAGATGGCAAGAGCCTGTTCTTTATCGTATCACAACATTTCAAAATGTTTTCTGCTGGTGCCAACACTTTCTGGGCTGTGGCTGGCTCTCCGTGTGATTGAGGGAAACATTTTGTTAATTCCATGGAATCAAGATTTTGTAATTGTTGAAAAAAATATGGTGCTTTCTTGTGTTATTATTTCCTGTGCTCTGTCATAAAATAATTTGCAAATGTCACTGTTGCTTTGTTTGGCTTGACAAAAAAAAGGACAAAAGTATTTTGCTTACAGTGAGGCAGGTGTATATGTGCATCTTCATTTCTACCCCCAACCTGTTGGTCTCCATTATAAATAAATCTTAATGCTCACTATTTAAAGCTACGCTGTCTATGCACAAGTAGATCCCAGGAAAGATGGGTAGAGCTGGAACTGGGAAACTGGGTGTGCTCTGAGACAGTTTGGTCTAGTGCAGTGATGGCGAACCTTTTGAGCTCAGTGTGTCAAAATTCGCAAGAAAACCTAGCTTAACTCGGGTGCTGTGTCACATCTAGAAATTTCCATAATTTTGTGAATTTTGTAGCTCTAGTAATATTTTATTAAAAGCAAAAACAAATAATTCTTTACATTAGTGACTTTTGTTGCTGAATTTCCTTTGCTAATATTCAATTGAAAGTTGGTATTTTGTACACTTCAACAACAAGCAAGCACTACACGCCCAAGTGCCAGGGTGACCATGTGTGTCACCCAAAAGGGCTTGGTGTGTCACCTGTGACACGCGTGTCATAGGTTGGCCATCACCGGTCTAGTGGTTAGAGGGCTGGACTCGTAACTCATAGTCATGGGTAGGGATCTGCATGAATGTTCGTAACATTCAATATTCCTATGAATTCCTACAAATTCAGACATTTGTATATGAATCAAATGCTTTGATATTCGTGCATTGACATTCGTATGAATACGAATGCTTCAGAACAGAATGCTTCAGAATGCTGCCATCTTGCTCCCAGCAGTGCCCTCCCTCCTCCAACTGCCATCATCACAAGGCTGAGAACCATCTTGCCTGAGAGGAGTGGAGAAGAGGCAGCAGGCTGAGCTCTGCCATCTTGTTCCCAGCAGTGCCCCTCCCTCCTCCAACTGCTCCCATCACAAGATGGCCAAGAGACTACGGCAGCCGATCCACCAGTTGAGAAAATGTCCAGTCCTGAGGCCGAGCAAGGTGGGGCTGAGTAGATGCCAGCTGACCATCTCTACCATCATCCGGTTTGTCATCAATGAAGAGAAAATTCAAAGTAAAGAGAATAAGAAAATTCCAGTAATAAGAAATGAAGTGAAGAATTGGATCTGAAGACCTCAAGCGCTTGCGTTTTGCTGTTCCCTCTTCCCTCCCACACCATTTTCCTTTTGTCTCTTGTCTCTTTAGATTGTAAGCCTGAGGGCAGGGACCTGTCTAAGATTAATATAATATTGTAACCCACCCTGAGACCTTCGTATACAGGGTGGGATAGAAATGCAAATAAATAAATAAACATTCGTACGAAGCTTCAGAACATTCGTGAAATGGGGAAGTGGGAAAGTGGATGTACCAGTCACATCTGCAATGGATTCAGAGTGAACTCAATAGAGTTTTAGAGCAGATTCAAAGTGGATTCAGGGTGGATTAGACGTGCTCAGAGTGGATACGTTACAGGATATGTATCAGATATGTATTGGATAGGTATGTGTTCATAATGGATATTTGTATAAATTGTATCAGATAGAATCCTACCATATTCGGAGAGGATCTATTCAAACAAATACTAATTTTCTTACATTTAATTCAATACGAACTGAACGCAAAAAACAAACATATGTACACATCCCTAGTCACAAGGTTTGATTCTGGACTACCCCATGAAGCCAACTGGGTGATCTTGGGCTAGTCACAGGTCTCTTCTGAGCTCTTACAGCCCCACCCACCCCACAGGGTGTTCTGTTGTGGAGAGAAGAATAGAAAAGCTTTGTCAGCCGCTTTGAGTCCCCTTATATGAATGAAAAAAAGGGGCTATAAAAGCCAACTCTTCTTTCATTTCAGCAACAGATGCAGGTGATCCTACAAGGTTCTAGCTTGCTAGTATCTGCGCAGCTATCTCTCTCACACACTTGATATGCCATTCTTTATCCTTGGTGTAATGAAGTGCATCTTCCGAATGCACTGTCAAGGAAGCAGGGACATTTCAATCAGCAGCAAGGATACTATTGCATATTTTCACAAGTCATAGGAAGGAAGGAAGGAAGGAAGGAAGGAAGGAAGGAAGGAAGGAAGGAAGGAAGGAATGATGGCAGGCAGGCAGGCAGGCAGCGAACGAGCGAGCGAGCGAGCGTGCGAGCGAGAGTATTCATTTTTGTGTGTGTGTGTGGTAAGAAAAAGAAATAAAAAATGTGGTGGGTTTAATGGTTAAACTATCTCTTTATGTTGTGTTATCTCTGTGCAAATGCCATGTAAACAAACCGGAATGAACCCTCACTTATTTGTTTATTTTAAAAGTCATCTAGACCCCAATATTATGATATGTGAAGATGTCTGACCTGACAGGAGTGATGAGTCCCTAACACTTGTTTCTAAGCAAGTGTGCTTCTCAAACCTGTCTCCCTCCATCAATATCTTTCTAAACACCACCAGTTAGCTCTAATAAACTCCTTTCATGTTTCTTTGACCACTTCAGATGCTACTTGACTCAAAGAACATAGCTTCTTCCATCTAGCAGATGCGCGCATACAAGCTAGTTATCAAGACCTCACTCTGATCGCTTAGTGCTGATGGCTTAATAATGAGTCTCCATTGCCTGTGACAGAGCTTTAGCAAGATGCTAGAGAAACATTATTTTGCAAATTTGAAAAATTCAATTGAATTTTTTAAGGCAAATTTGTTCGTGCCCATCCCCATTCCTTGAATTGTTCAAAGAAGAAGAGTTGGCTTTTCTACCCCGCTTTTCTTACCCATTCAAGGGGACTCAAAGCAACTGACAAACTTTCTGTTCTTCTTCCCTCAACAGACACCCTGAGAGGTAGGTGGGGCTGTGAGAGCTCAGAAGAGAGCTGTGACTAGCCCAGGGTCACCCAGCTGGCTTCATGGGGGAGGGTGGAATCAAACCCAGTATTCCCAGATAAGAGTCCGGCTCTCTAACCACCAGACCAAACTGGCTCACAAGGGGGAGCAATGCTTGGAGAAGAGGGAGGCTGACTCCTTAAGGCTCATGCACATCAGCAAGGGTTCCAGAGGCCATCTTTTAACACACTGGTACAGTTTATGGAAAAGCCAATGCCCCCTGCTAGCATGCTATATCTCCACTGGACATAATGTAGCCTTACTAGGCAACTAAAATGACCACATAGACCAGGAAAGTGGTGGTAGGTCTTCTGGTGATCTAGCGGGTGCTAAACCAGCCCAGTGGGCTGGTTTAATAGTGGGACCCATTCTGGTGGCACCCAAAATTATGCTGCCAAGATGGGATCCTCAGGACCTCTGAGGCTAGAAACACCAGCTCTTAGCCATCAGAGAATCTGGAAACTTTTGAGCCAGATTAAAGCCTGTCCAGATTAAAGTGCAGAAGTCTTTTTCTGGGACACATGGAGCAATCTAGTGGCTGGAATTGCTCCATTTCGGGCCAGTAAGGTAAGTACAGAAAGCCTTTAATCTCCTTTAATCTTTTTGGTTCATTTGCAGAAAAGCTTTCTGTACAGTAGGATCACAGCAGGTGCCTTTTTGCACTTATCTGTAGATCACGGATTGTGGCATGCCAGGATGCTCTGTCCCACGCACCAGGGTCCCACATCTGTCCCAGAGCATCCAAGAGTGTCCCAGGACACTCTGATTCTCCATAGCTGGGGAGCAGTAAGCCCCACAGCTTTTCTAGGAGTGTCTTGCATGCTTCTGGTAAGCCCCCAGATGCAGAATTTCCATCACTTCCAGCTGCAAACACTGCATAAGGGCGGAGCAGCATGGCCATGGCTGAGCAAATACACACTGCATCACAATTGTCATATTAACAGCCCAGCAAACAGCAGAAGTTGTCACGGATGTCCACACTGTAACAGCCCAATATGTAAGTGGTGGGAGCGCAGGTGCTCACAGTGTGAACGTTAGCCACCGTCTCTGAACAACTTCAGTGGAATGCCATCTCACTGAAGTTCAGAGTGAAAAGGCCCAAGGATGGAGTGACCAGGTTTTCTTGATCCTGGAAAAACAGCATTGCTAGGGATGACTGTGGCACAGAAAAATATAAATATATGAAGGGAAGACACCTGATATGTTTGTGTTGGTGGTGGGGAGAGGAGATCTCAGTAGTTCTGAGGCTAGATAAAGAATTTAGCTACACACAGCTTTCCTGTAGTGCTTCGGGCCAAGAAAAGGGTTTGTTCCATTTCAGGAATGTTCACATTCACCATTGTTAGGGTGCCTCCAATTATTCCATCTCTCATATTTTCCCTGCATTCTTTAGCTTGGGATGCATCCAGAGATGTATTTTTCTTGTACTGAATTCATATCAAATGAAATGAAATAAAATTTGTATTCATTTGGATAGATCCCCTTCATATGTGGCGGATTCGTATTTGATACAAATGTTCAGTCCCATATAAATCCCATATAAATAGCATACAAATCCCACATGGAGCTTCATACAAATGTATCAAAACATTCTATTTGAATTCAAATGTCAATCTTCAAGTGTGCCAATATTCAATTCGAATTCGGATGACCGAATTCACATTAATTCATACAAATTTTGAATGTTACAAATATCCGTGCCCATCCCTAGTGCCTGCCCATCGCTGCCCTTATTAGGGCCACAGAGCAGCCTGGACACATGAGACATCTTCTTATGTAGCTTGCTGACTTCCAGTCTAAGAAAAGAGACTTTTGTCCTTACTCTGGACAACGGCCTCTTCCAACAGAATGCCCTGTACTAAGAGGTTGGCAGGCCCTGTCTTGTTTTCCATGCCGTCTTTGTGTGCAGCACAGCAAGAGGTTCTACCAGGGAGAACTCCCCAGTGGAACATTCATGTGGCCTGCTTTTAGAAATGCAAACATTGGCAGGGAAACACCTGACTCCAGACCTCGATCAAGCTCCAAGGTCCTGCACAGCGACCGCCAGTTTCTTTCAAATGGCATTGAGGGGCCTTTAAGTGAGTCCAGCTGCTCTAATCTAGGGATGAGCCCTCGTGCCTTAGTGCACCCCTGGGGATGCAACTGGCAGACAAGTCCCCAATTGTCTGTGATCAATAGCCCACAAGCCTTTCTTTCCTTTCTCTAACAACCCAAAGGCCGGGTCACCTTCGGTCAGAAAGACGGCTGTTTTTCCAAAGGTGTGCGGGACTGGGGACACACATACTTTTACCCCAATAACCACTCAGCAGACAACCGCACTGGCCTGTCTGCTTAGGCTCTAGGGAGTTTAAAAGAAGATGGTCAGAGGCAGCTTGTGTTAGCAAAATAACCGTTTCGATGCCAGAGGAGTTCCTTCTCAAATAGGGAAGTGAACGAATATTCAAAATATTCATTATTCAGACAAATTCAGATATTCATCTACAAAGCTAATGTGCAGACATTCATTTTTTAGTATTCGCACAAATATGAATATTTCAAGTTATTCATATGAATAATTTGGACATTCATATGTTTATGGATACGTACACATCGCATACGTATCCATACGCATCTTATCCATATCTGTAAGCATCTATACGGATACATACGGGGTGAAAACGGGATGCATATGGGATAAAAACATGGATGTGTACAGGTGCATATGAGGTTCATATCATTAGATACATATTGAATATTCAAACAAATAGTTATGAACGTATTCATATCAGTTCAAATGTCCAGATATTCGTTTTTGTTTATTCATACAAAATTCGGATAATTGAATATTTGATTCAAATTGAATTGAATGCCAAAAAATTGCATTTGTGCACACCCCTATTCTCCTAGCATCTTTCTGCCAGCTTAACTTGGGGTGTTTTTCCACCATGCTCCTTAGATCCAGATCTAAGAAGATCTGGATCTAAGGAATGGGTAACTAGATCTACTAGATCCTTAATCTAGTAGATCCAGATTAAGGGAAGCACCCAATGTGTTTCCATGGGAAGTGTAGCACACATTAGCAATGGGTGCTAACTTCCCTGCCATGGAATCACCTTTGCTTCCATGTGGGGAATCCAGATCAACCCCCAAGGGGTCTGTCCGTCACCCAAGGTGTCTCGGGGGACAGGGGGGTGCACTCTCTGAAGTCCCTTCGAAGAGATCAGCGCAGACTTTGGAGCCGCTCCGGAGTCCCTTCAGAACGTCTCCGAAATTTCTGCCGATCTCTTCAGAGGGACTTCGTAGGGAAGGCTGCACTGTCTTCGCTAATAGTGAACGATGCTGCAGCTCCAGAACAGCTCAGATGTCTCTGGTGGTCTGAAGTCACTCCGGAGCTAGGATTTCGGGGCTCCCCCCCCATGGGTGCATCCCCCCCCCCTTAGCCTCTTCTAGACCCCATTGCTACACAAGTGTGGAAACAGGTTCCCTTTAATCCGGATTTTCTGGCTGAAGACCCCACTGTAGACCCCATTAAGGGGTCTACAGAAAATCCGGATTAAAGGCAGAAAAGTACCCATATGATCTGGATTTCCCCAGCGACAGTGGAAACAAATGTGTCCCAAATGGGTGTCGTGGTGGAAATGGGGTCATCTGGCTCACGCCCAAATGGGTCCTTAATGGGTACAAAAATGGGTACTTCCTGACAGTGGAAAAACATCCTTAAACTGGTTTTGCAGCTGCATGCTTTTCTAAGCACATAAGAAGAGTGAGCCAGTTTGGTCTAGTGGTTAGGGTGCTGGATTCTTATCTGGGAATATTGGGTTTGATTCCGTGCTCCCCCACAATCCCTGGGGATTGGACGTCCAGTCATGTCAGAGGTCAGAGATCAATCACAGCCACCGCCACCACCACAACCATGCCTGCGTGGACGACATGTTCCCCGCCCACTGACCACAGGAAACCGGACATAGAGCAAATGGTGGCGCCACTGGATGCTCCAGGGCAAGCTTCGGGGCTATAACAGCCTACCTGACATGCAGATGCACCTCACCAGAAGTTCACTAATTGTTGACTACCAGCCCGAAGTGCGAATAGGCCTCAGGCCTTCTATCTTACAGCAGTTGCAGAAAAGAGGGTTCTTGGTTTCTCTTTTTCCTTCTTTTCCCCTCGTTCTAAAGAGCTTTCCAGAAGGACAGGAATATGAGAAAAAAGATAAGATCTGCTTTGCCTTCTCCCATGCAAAAGGAACACACATGAGCATCAGAAATGGTTTGGGTTGACAAAATCAACACACTTTTGCCTTCATGAACCTTTCTATTCCACCCCCATGTCTGAATCCAACTGCTGTGGAAAGCACAGTACGTGACTGAATGGATAACTGCTAGACAGGCTTTATTCTTGTCCACACAATCACATCCTGTAGCTAAGGTGGCTTTTTCTTCCATGCTGCCAATTCTGCTGAACCCAGAAAGTTAAAATGGTACAAAGAAAGCCTCTCGAGTGGAACCGAGACCTCCGATTGGCTCATACAGCATGAGCTGGTTCACAGAGATGCTTCGATTCAGTCGCCTGGACTGTCAAAGCCAGCTGCTGAGCTACATTCTTCTTTAGACTGCCCACAAAAGGCAGCTATTCATTTGCAGGGCTGTGAAGTCCACATCTCTTTAGAAGCAAAAATAACCACAAGTGGGGAGATCTACCAAGGCCCTGAAGTTGCCTGGGAAACTCAACAGGATACAGGCAGAGCGAAGCTCAAAGTGCAGTGTGGGTTCAGATGAGGTCAAATTCAAAATTTTTGATTTGTCATTACTTTGGGGTGGTGGGGATTAAATTGGAATTTCCACTGCTTTTAAATTTAGGGTCCAATCAGTAGCAGCCAGATGAGTGGAAGGACTAAAAAAGGGTATTAATGAATGCAGGCATGGTAAAAGTATATAAAATTATGCATGCTGTAGACAAAATAGATACGGAGAATTTTCTTTACCCTTCCCAAAATATCACAACCAGAGGTGACCTGAATGAAGTCTATAGAATCATACAAGGTGTAAAAAATATATATATTTTCTCTATTACACACCACTAGAACCAGGAGGCACTCTCTATGAAGCTGATGGGCAGGAGAGCTGAGAACAACAAGGGGAAGTATTTTTTTCACACAGAGGGTCATTGGTCTATGGTATTTACTACCAGAAGCAGTGGTGGCAGCAATCAGCCTGAATAGCTTTAAGAAAGGATTAGGCAAATTCATGGAGGAGAGGTATGCTAGAATGGATGCCTAGGTAATGCCTCCAGAGTGAAAAGGTGGGCAGGATGCCTATGAAGGTCATTTGCAGGGACTCAAGAGCAGGTGACGATTCTGCCTTTGTCTTCTGCACGAGATGCCCAGAAGCAATTGGTGGGCCACTCTGTGGGAAAGGATGCTGGACTAGATGGGCTGTGGCCCAATCCAGCAGGGCTCCTCTTATATTCAAGAGCAGGTAATGGATTTGGCTTTGTCTTCTGCATGAGATGCCCAGAAGCAATTGGTGGTTCACTGTGTATGTATGTATGCATGTATGTATGCATGTATGCATGTATGCATGTATGCATGCATGCATGCATGCATGTATGTATGTATGTATGTATGTATGTATGTATGTATGTATGTATGTATGTATGTATGTATGTATGTATGTATGTATGTATGTATGTATGTATGTATGTATGTATGTATGTATGTATGTACATTTCTATCCTGCCCCATACCCGAAGTTCTCTGGGAGGGTAACAACTGTTAACAGATTATACATTAAAAGCACTTTTAAAAAAATCAACAAATCAAAAACAATACACACTATGTGAGAAAGGATGCCGGACCCAATCCCCCAGGACTCCTATTTTGTTCTTCTTACATTTGAGTCCAGTGATTTGGGTTCCTGGTACGTTAGCTTCTCAGTCTCCCAGCTGGTATCAAGTACCTTCACATTCCCAGCCACCTGTGTTTCAGTCTCATCCCAGTTCTGTGCCCTGTTGGCCAGTCCCAAGTCTTTACTTCCCAGACCATGGCTGTTTGGTCTAGTGGTTAAGGAGGTGAACTCTTATCTGGGAATAGTGGGTTTGATTTTGCCTTCCCCCATGAAGCCAGCTGGGTGACCTTGGGCTAGTCACAGCTCTATTCTGAGCTCTCACAGCCCCACCCACCTCACTGGGTGTTCTGTTGTGAGGAGAAGAACAGAAAGTTTGACAGCTGCTTTGAGTCACCTTACATGGGTGAGAAAAGTGGGGTAGAAAAGCCAACTCTTCTTCAAAGACTGTCCAACTGGTGAATGGGAATGTTTAATGGGGGTGACTGTAGCCCATGAGAATTTTTATTCCAGAAATCAGAGGACTGCAGTTCCATCCCTAGTGTCTCTTCAGAAGGGAATAGGGTTCTGCTTGATACCTTTGTCAAGATAATGCGTCGACATAGCCACCAGGTGTCGAACCCAACTCTATGGTAGCTAACAAAAACACTTACCTTTCAACATATAGCCACTGCAGCATTTCAACACCTGCATACAGGCACACAAATTATTTTTTGTCCTCTTCCTGCTGATCTATATCCTTTTTTATATAAATAATGCTGAGGATCTGTTTTACTCATTCAATTTGCTTTCCTTTATTACTCCAGGGCAAAATATACTATTTCCCACAAATACATCTTAAGCTTCAGGGTCCCCACAAGCCCATGAAGGGGCTTCATATTTCACCAAGCACCCGCTGCAATAGAGGGGATGAGCAATCCGGATTGTGTTGAGGGGAGAAGGCTAGAGATCCCGTACACAGTTGATCTAAGGAACAGTGATACCTAAGGGTGGGATTAGGCTTTGGGAAACATCTCAGATGGCATTTCCAAATGATCAGCAGAAGCGAGGCCAGAGGCTGTTGGAGTTAAATAAGGATAACAGAACTCGCTGTTGTAAATGCAACTGCAAAACACCCCCCCCAAAAAAAAAAAAAACACTAGGGATGTGCACAAATATTTGTAACATTTGAAATTTAGTTGAATGTGGACATTTGGACTCAAATCGAATGTTACAACATTTGTATGCTAACATTCAAACAAATACGAATATTTCCGGACACTCGTATGAATAATTCAGACATTTGTTAAGCTGGGGAAATGTATCAGATACATATCTATTCATATCAGATACATATCAGTTCATATCAGATATGTATATATTTGTATCAGATACGTATCCATTCAAATCAGATACATATCTGTATCAGATATGTATCTATTCATATCACATATGTATCTAATTGTATCAGATACGTACCTGTTTGTATCAGATATGTATCTATTCATATCACATATGTATCTAATTGTATCAGATACATACCTGTTTGTATCAGATATGTATCTATTTGTATCAGATACATATCAAATGTTCATACTAATGTGTGCGAGTAGATTCGTATCGAATAGAATTTTATAGCATTCAGATGCGATCTATTTGTACAAATATGGATTTTCAAATATTCTATTTGTTTTTTAATCAAACACCAAAAAATCTTTTGTACACATCACTATCTACAACTGTACTTTTTTTGCCAGTACTGCAATCATGAGGTCGAAAGCTCAAATTCAAATTTGAATAGAATCTTTTGATATATTTGTATGAAGCTTCATATGGGATTTATATGGGATCTGTATGCAATGCATATGGGACTCATATGCATTTGTATGGGGCTCGTATGAGATTTGTGTGGGATTGAACATTTGTATTCAAATCCCTCTACATTCGAAGGGGATCTATTTGAATCAATACGTGTTTTCTTGCATTCGGTCCAATATGAATCGAATCCAAAAAAGAGAGAAAACATTCACATACATCCCTACTGTTTCAAATAACTGAGGCAGTTTCCACATTAGACCATTTCAGCGGCCCTGCTGGAACACTTCATTCACATTACATACTGGTCTGTTAGATGGCCATGCCTCCCGGTGGAACTCTGCATCCTCCAAGGAGAAGGTGTTGGATCAGACTATGGCACGAAAGTAGTGCTGTAGCCCAATCCAATGACAGGCCATTTGAAAGCAGTCAAGGCAGCATTCTAGGATGGTGGCCCAGACCAGCCACTAGAGTGTGCTACCAAGACTGAGGTGCCTGGCACCATTGCTCTGGGCACCCAGAAGTAGCCAGAGAACTGGGGCTTTCTGACCTGGCCCTATAGTTGCCTTCCAGTGCATTTCCGGTCAGAGCATCTGCACTTGAAGGAGCCATTTCCTACCCAGAAATGGCTCCTTCCATGCAGGGGGGCACTAGAAGGCCCCTATGCATGGAGCACAATTGTGCTCCACACATGCACTTACCTTGACCTGTCCCAGACTTTCCCATCTCTGGTGAGCTCCTTACCAGAAGCTTCTCCATTTTCTACTATGAGTCCGTGAATTGACCTCTGAAACTGCAGTTACCTTGCAACATCTGGAGGAACCCTGACTTTGAGTGCTCCATTCATTCCCACTTCTCATTTAGTAGCAGCAAAGCTAGCCTATTCACATAAGGGCCTCTGGAACACATCCCAGATGCCCTGGGATGGAGCAGTCGCTCTGCTGGGCTGGCAATTCCGTTTGGAACTGCCCCAGTCCATCCCAGGACATCCTACACACGATCTGGGTGTAGAACATGAAATTGTGCTCTACACCCAATCCTGGCCATCCCAGGATGTCCCATAGTTGTTCGAGAGGGACAGCATTCACATGCTCCCTCCAGAACAGCTGTGGGCCCCGCCCCTACCTGCCACCATTGGATCAGTTTCAACCCAGGGGCTGGCAGGCCTGTCTTCTCCCTTCTCTGTGCTCTGGGTGATGCGACTGGGTCCCCTAGAGCCCGCAGGAACCCTCCAGGCACCCAGCCCCCCATGCATTGGCCTACCTGGGGACACATGCATGTGCATGCATGCCACTTACCTCTTTGTCACCGAGTTTGAAGTGGCAGGCCCAGCTGGCGGCATTGTGTGTCTGCGCATGCTGCCAGCTCTGATTGGCTAGCTATCTCGGGGGGGGGTGCCTGTGGGCTCTAGGGGACCCAATCATGTCACCTAGAGCCCACAAGAACCAGGGAAGGGACAAGACAGGCCTGCCCACCCCTGGGTTGAACCTGACCCAATGGCGCAGGCCTGGGAGGGGCGCCCCATCCCCACACCGGCCTTTTCAGGCTAGGCCACGTGGGGACGGGTTCTGCATTCACACCTAGGGAGGTAGGAATGCATCCCCACCATTCCTTGCCTACCTAGGTGTGAATGGGGAATACGTCCCCACATGGCCTAGCCTTTGACTATAGTGCGAAAAGGCCTGCTGAAACCTAATGCAATATACCTTGGAACAATCCTCAGGGCTCTTGATACCTTCATGTATCAAGGTACCCTCAGTAATGACCTCCTGGATGAAGAATCCAGGGACGTTTCCTGGTTCTCGTTCAGCGCACCGGGTTAAAGAGCTTCTCACTTAAAAGTTATTCAGAAAGAAAGCCTAGGAGTCTGTCCCTGGAATGAGGGGTATTTACACAGTACTTCATGCCCTGTAGGTTTATGTGCTTTAATACCGCAGACAAAGAGCAGCTATACTAAATCATAACCGATTTTACAACGTGATAATCAATGGAGAAGAAAATGAACATGCAAACAAATCCAATAACAATCAGATCCTAATAATTGCATCCTGTTTCCTTCAACTCCTGAGCATGATGAATCAGGTTTAAACCAGGCAGGAAGTGAATTTTATGTATTCCCCCCCCCCTCCCACCCCGACGTCTTCTTAGCCATCACCAGCAGCGGCAGCAAGAGCATCTAATGGGAGGCTGGAGCGAGTAATGGAAGCCCGATCAAACCATTTTCCTTTCTTCCTGCTTTCTGCCTCCATATCCTTCTCCCAGCTTCCTGCAAGCTGTTTTTGGCCTTTGGTGGAAGAAGGGCAAGGCAGAGATCTCCAGTGTCTGCAAAGAGAATTATTTCCAGTCTATTAATTCTGACTCCTCTTGTTCTCCTTTTCATCTTTGTCTGACCTCCTGTTTCTGCTTTCAGCTCTCTCATCGACTTCTCACCCTTAGGATAGCCACGCGTAAATATCACCAAAAAGAGAAAGAGGAAGAAAGCGCATCAGAAGATGAAGGCAGCTGAAGACAAGGGTGGTATCTGTAAGTCATACTGGCAATGATTTAGATAGAAAGTGCCGGTTGCTGTTGGGTAGGGTCAGATATCGGACTTATTCAAACTACAGTCCATAGTGCAAAAAGCACCCACATCTTAAGAAGGCTGTTACAGCCTCCAGGCCTTCCCAGAAGTCCCCTAATCATGCACTAGGTGTGGAACACGAAATCATGCTCCACACCTTTTTCAACCTTAACCGGAAACTTACCTGGTGTGTCCAGAAGACAGCCATTCACACCTCTACTGGTGCTCGGAGGTCATCTGAGGTGCCGCACAAAGTGTGCTGGAACCTGGGACAACCATAGACGTGACTGTGAGTGCACAGACCATCAGCTTCATCATAGCAATGGCACTGATGCATTCGCAGTCCCGGAGGGTGGTGCAACCAAAATGGCGGCACCCAGAAGACGACCGGCCCCAGGACCAGTCTCAGGTGAATCACTAATTGTGCAGGGTGTGGGCTGTAGTTACCTAGCACTTGCAAGTGTGAGCTGTAGTTAAAGTTGGGTGATTACACTCCTGCTCTGTCTATCGTATGGGAAGGGAAGTGCAAAATTGCGCATAGTCTGCACCAACGTGCAGATGGCAGGTACCTATCCTGGGATATGATCCAGAGCAAGGTCCAGTGCAGAACGTGCCAGAGAGTCAATCGTGTGTGGCCTTCCTGTTCTCATCCCATATCTCATCCATTATTTATAGTGCAAAACGTACGTGGGAGGGCAGAAGGGCACGCAGGCACACAGCCATTCATGGCCGCAAACTGTCGGCAAGCTATCTCACAAGTGTTTTTTCCCCCCTACTATATTTATAAGCTGTAAAATAGGCTCTCAACTAAAGGTCATATTCCAACAGGAAGCAAAGTTCTGTTCCCTGCAAAAAGGCCATCTTATAGGTCCGCCTTCTGCAATAAGGGAGGTAGGGAGAAAATCTTTTCTTAAATAAAAAAAATTGCCTCTTTGTTTCAGCACTGATAGGGGTACATGAGATTATGTTTCCCCTCTGCACAGACAAGCCAGAGCTCAAGTGCACCTTTGTGTACTAAAGGAAGCAAGTAAGTTTAGGCAGGCATTTTTCTCTACCCATAAAAGAGTAAATAAATGAGCTTTGTTTATGGTCAAGAATCATAGGAACATAAGTGCCACACTGGATTGGACCCATCACCCATCTAATCTAGCAATCCATTGTCACAGAGACCAACCAGCAGTATATGGAGTCCACCGGCAGGATCTGAGTTCACAGGTCCCTCTGCTTGCCATCTCTCAGCAGCTGAGGTCTATTTGCACTACGCCTCTACTGAAGAAGTAGTGAACCTCTGGTGAAGAGCACAGAGTAGGCTGTTAAAGCCTCCAAGCATGCCTGCCCTCTTTAGAGGTTCACTACTTGTTGATTAGGTGTGAAGCACACATTAACCAACGTTTAACCAAAAGTGTCCAGCAGCGCAATCATCCACACCTCTTCCGGTGCTTTGGGTCCTCTGAGGCACATTGCAAGTGCACTGGCACTCTGGATGATCATAGACATGACTGAGCATGTGCAGAGCATCATCATCATCAAGGCGATGGCACTGATGTACAAGAGGTCACGGAGGGCACTGCAGTCAAAATGGCGGCACCCAGTGGAGGACTAGGCCCTGAATTCCATGAACTTAAGAATGTAATAAATGCTCCACTGGCTCAATCTCATGGCCCAGCAGTTTGATCTCACAGTATCCAACCATAGGCATTTCACACTTGGCTTCCCGTCTGTGGACAGGAAAAGTTCATGACTGAATAAGGTGTACTAGCATTCACATTGGGAATGCTAGTACATGTGTCACTAAGCACCCACATGCTTGGAGTCCAGGGATGTGTCCAATTGCTGCCATTTTGTTTTCTTTTGGAACTTGGCATGACTGCATAGTTCCGGAACCAGCACTATGGTACCTGTGATGCTCTCAACATCCTCATTGGCATTTGGGGTCATCTGAGGTGCCAGTGTGCTTGCGTGGCACCTCAGATGGCCTCTGGCATTGGAAATGGTATGAATGGTCATGATGCTGGATGCAACAGGTAAGCTTTTGGTCAAGGTTGGGATGCACAATTTTATGTACCGCCACTAGTAGACAATAGGGTTACATCTGGTAAGGCAGGAGGTGTTTCTAGGTTGCAAATGCCTCCTGCAAGTGCAGATGCCCCTTACCAGCTGTAACCCTATTGTGTACTATGGGGCCAACTGCACATTGAAGTTCACACACATGGAAGCCCATTAGCTGGACATGAGAATGCAGCATCTCTGCTTGCAGTCTCCCAGCAGATGGACATTGGAGGCAAACTATCTCCTCCTGCCATGAGAGCTGCTAGCCACTGCTAGCCCTGACTCCCCAAAATGAAAGAACATAAGAACTGGCCCAATCGATCAGACCCATGGCCCATCTAGTCCACAATCTGACCTCACAATGGCCAACCAGCCACACAGCAGCTGGTCTTCAGGGACAAACCTTCTGCCACCAGGAGTAATAGCCATTGATTACCTTGGTAGGCCAAGCTTCACTATGGGTGTTTTTCCACTGGATGATCCAGATTTAAGGAATGGGTACTTCCCTTAATCCAGATCTAGTAGATCTGGATTAAGGACAGTACCCAATGCATTTCCATGGGTGGTCTAGCACACAATAGCAATGGGTGCAAGCTTGCTCGCAGTGGAAATGCTGGAGCACCCATCTGGCGAATCCAGATCTACCCACATGGGGCCCACCTGTCACCCCAGGTATTTTGGGGGACAGGGAGGGGGCAATCTCCGTAAACGCTCCGGAAATTCTTTGAAGATCCTCTGTAAACGCTCCAGAAATTCTTTGAAGATCCTCTGGAGCAGGTCCGGAGAATCTCTGGAGCGATCTGCTGCAAACTTTGAAGATTCTCCGGAGCCTTTGACAAAGGCATTGCTCTCGCATGGGGTCCTCTCCGGAGCCTGTGCTAATCTTCGAAGGCAACTTTGGAGGGACCTCGGAGGGACTTTGGAGAGACTTTGGAGAATGTACGCGCACACCCACCCCATGGGTGCCTCCCCTGAGCCTCCCCTAGACCCCATTGTTCAATAGCAGTGGAAACAGGCTCTGTATAATCCAGATTTGATGGCTGAAAATCCCATTGTAGACCCCTTTAATGGGGTCTACACGAAATCCAGATTATAGGTCCCGAAGGACCCATATGATCCAGATTTTCCTAGAACTGGTGGAAACAAATGGGGTCTTCCTGCTCTGAGCCAAATGGGTCCTTAATGGGTCCTTAGTGCTAGTGGAAAACAACCTATGAGTTCATGCTTAGAGATCCAGTCCTTTGCTAGTCTAGAAGTTGTCTTTTCCAATTGCCTAGTTGAGGGATATTTGTTCCTTTGCCTTTTTTTTTTTTTTTTTTAAGGTCAGATCTTACCAGGAGGGCTGAGGTTCCTGGGGCAATTCCAACAGAAGTCTTTGGTTTCATTTCTGTTTGCCCGCAAAATTGCAAAGTGGGCCAGCAGCCCCCTACCTCAAAGCCTCCCCAAGACCCTCGCTTGCTGATCAGTGTCTAATCACCGCATTTGTAGGGGATGCAGTGGAGCTGGGGACAGGAAAGGTGAAAGGCCGTTGCCTGATCTGTAAGCCACCCACTTGCCAGAACAGAATTCCCCTTCTAACAAGGCATGGAGAAAACAAATTATCTTTGTTGTTACGAAATCTGTAAGCACTTATCGTTATAATTACCATCTGTGGGGAGGGTTTTTTTGTGGGGTTTTTTCTTCTTTTTTTGCAATTCAGGTAAAGTGGTAGCAGCGGTTCCAATCTGGGTTGGGTACAGCCCTAAGGGCTGATAATCAAAACCAAACGGTTTGCCTTCAGGTTGATTTCAGTGGAAGGTGATGTCAAACATGATTGAACCGCCAACCTTTGATGACTGTACCTGAAACCTAACATCATCTGTCTCTCACTTTCAGTAGCTCTGAAAGGTGATATTCGTGGAACACTAGATGCGTCGGCCATTCCGATGCCATAGGAGGGAACATAATTTGCAGGCTGTGATATCCCCAGCTTCAGGAATCAATAAAACGAGACTTTGAAAGGAGAAAAAGAAAAGGAAGGATAAACAACAGAGAGGGAAACCTAAAGAGATGGTCAGAAGATTTATACGCGGCTTAGGTCAGATTTCTGTAATCGATTTAAATTAATAGCAACATGTCCCGCATGCTAAATTGCTTCCAGAGCTGCTGGCTTACATGTTTGAAGAAACAAGAAGGACTTTCGTTTTCAGTAAGGGGTCAAGGCCTTGGAGTAGCCCTGTTCGGTGTGGGTTGCTGTAGAAGCAGACATTGTCAGATACAGTAAAAAAAGATACGCAGAACTCTCAAGTGAATGAGTTCATGCAGCTCTAAATTTGAGAATCAGAAGTAGGCATGTGTACAAATGATTTTCTTGCATTCAAATAGATTCCCCTTTGAATGCGGTAGGATTCGTATCCCATACAAATGTTCAATCCCATATGAATCCTATATGAATGTATATGAATAGCACCCAAATCCCATACGAGGCTTCATACAAAGCTTCATACAAATGTATCAAAACATTTTATCTGAATTAAAACGTCACTCATCAAATGTGCCAACATTCAGTTCAAATTAGAATGTCCGAATTCGGCAAAATTTGTACAAAATTCGAATGTTACGGATATTTCTGCAGATCCCTAATCAGAAACTTTGCAACTGCCCACCTGAGCTAGGAAGGCAAAGGATATAAACACTCTTTCCCCAGATACTGTGAGATATCAACTGTATAAAAATATTTTTTTAAAAAAATTTGTTCCTGGGTGCCATTGAGTTGTTGTGACTCTTGAGTGAAAGCCTGGGCACATCCATGGGAACTTCTATGAAGTTTTCTTGCTTTCTTCCAGGGAGAGGCTGGGGGTTAAACTGGCACCTGCCTGCTTCCATGGCATCTTGCTCTACTACTGAACTGAAGACCCTCCCTGGCTCCACAGGTACCTCTATGCAGTTTTCTTAGTAGCAATACAGAAGTAGTGTACCATTGCCTACTTCTGGGAAGAGGTTGGGGATCGAACTGGCAACTCTCTGCTTTCCAGGCAGTTTGATCTAATTCTGAGCTCTGTGCAATTCTGTTAAAAAGATACACGATTATGGAAAAGAAAGAAATATATCAAAACCAACAATGGCTGGTTCTCCATCTATTGTGGGAGATGCATCTAAGACTAGCATCTAGGCTGCTACATTTCCATGTGCAGGGACAAAAGGGTGCCTTGCATTGAGTATCCAGCCCATTTTTCCCCACATTTGCCCCCCTTTTTTTTCATTCAGGGTGCCCTCACTACAGACAAGGGATGTGCACAAATATTTGTAACATTTGTTATTCATATGAATGCACACAAATGTGGACATTTGTGCACAAATTGAATGTTACAATATTTCATACAAATATTCATACATTCATACAAATAGTTCAGACATTCATTAGGTTGAAGGTGTGGAAAAACAGAGTGCCAGTCCCATCTGCAATGGATCCAGATTGCATGTGACATGGATCAACAGTGGATTAAAAGTGGATTCAAGTTGGATTTGATGTTTTCAGAGCACTGATATGTTACGGATACGTATCAGATACGTATTTGTTCATATTGCATACGTATCGAATATTAATACAAATAGAACTCTTATCAAGTAGATACGTATGAATAGATTCGTATCAAGTAGAATTTTACCACATTTGAAGGTGATCTATTTATACAAATATGGATTTTGAAACATTCAATTCACTAGGAATCAAATGTCAAAAATGCATTCGTGCACACCCCTATTAGAGATATCTTCAACTACTTCAAATGATGTCTCTGAGCTCCAAAATGGAGGCACAGAGGTGAGTTAAAATATTCAAAGACAGTGCCAGGCATGGCGCTCTCTTGCTACTAAGGGATAATAGTGAAGGATGGAGAAACGGGTAGCCTCCAGGTTGAAGACACAGGCAAGATACCCCTCAAGGCTATTGGCAGGGAACAGAGAGCAAGTGAAAAGCTTTGCCTTTGCCATCTCTTGAAGCCCAAAAACAATTGGCGGGCCACTGGGTGAGACAAGATGTTGGACTAGATGGGCTGTGGCCTGATTCAGTAGGGCTTCTCTTACTTTTTTAGGACAAATTTATGAAGGACAGGTGAATCAATGGCTACTGGAATGGATGTCTAGGTCACACCTCTGTGTTGGACGATGGGGAGGATGCCTCCCAAGACCATTTCCAGGAAGCCAAAAGCAGGTGAAAGTTTCACCTTCATCTTCTGCTTAAGATGTCCAGAAGCAATTGCTGGGGCACTGTGGGAGACAGGATGCTAGACTAGACGGGCTGTGGCCTGATCCAGCACGGCTCCTCCTATGCTTTCTTATTTTCTTCTGTAGGGAGCAATATTCCACGTTACCCCTTGCTAGCGGGTTATTAACCCACCATTTGGGTGAATGCACTTGCCATACAAATGAGCATTATGACCAATAAGCTGGAATCCAAGCAGCTCCATTCCCCACCCCATTCAGAAATGCGTTCAAAATCCAGCAAGTGCCAATTTCTATCTTTCTGTATACTCAGCAGGGCTGGGTCAGGAGCTTGATTGGCAATTACCTGAGGGCAGAGTTGTGTTTCATAAAGTCCTTTTGCTTTCACACATTTCCTTTAGGATTAGAAACACGGGATCACTTTATTTGCCTCTTCTCTCTTCCTCCTTCCTGATGCCTTTAAGGCTGTCTGGGGTGCTGTTCTTGCCAAGAGAGCCCAAATCCAGCTGTTTCTAGCAAATCCAGAAATGCTGATGTTCAGAAAGGCTGAGCAGCTTTGTTTTATCCAATTTATTGATGCTTTCTGACCTGCTAGTTCGGTACATGCTCGGGGAGGGGGGAGGATTCACAAAACAGAGCCCCTACCTCCTGGAGGGTCTTTGGCCCCTTTGTTCGGTCCTACCTACCCTGGCAAAGCGCATTACACAGTCACCTTTCAACCACCGCTATCCCATTGCTTTCCTCCCATGGTATGATGCTGGAAAATGTGTTAGAAGAAAACCCACAAATCCCAGGGCTGCAGTTAGGCTGATAACACTTGCACTATTATTTCGCCAGCTCTATGTTTTATGTTCTGCTGGACCAACACAGTTACCTGATTCTTATCTAACAGATTTGTGTGGGAAACCTCAGGGATAATCCGGCTCAGCCATTTGAAAGAGCAAGCATTCGAAACAACAGGCGGCTTTTGGTCTCTCCCTCCACCCCACTCCCTTCTGGACGACTCTCATCCCCTAACAATTTTTTGCCCCTTGAGAATGTGATTGAACTTTGAGGGATCTGTTGACTAATGCAGCATGTGGCCTACAGTGTAGGGCCTTGCAGATAGGGCTGACATAGCTAACCCCCACCTTGAATTCAAACAGCCTGCAAGGAAATCAGCTCACAGGCATCTGAGGAAGGCATTCCTCAAGTCAAAGTGTAAAGAAATCAAGGGATGATGTCTGTCTGTCTGTCTGTCTGTCTGTCCGTCTGTCCATCTGTCTGTCTGTCTTCAGACTTGTACCAGACCATGCATCCCACAGAGCTAAAGTTGAACACCATTCCTCTGCTATAAAGAAGCATGGTGCATATGTGTGCATACATGCGTCCAAGTGCACACATGCTTATATGCATACACTCTCTCAGGCCCTGTCCCCATGCAATTGAAAGTCTGCTGGAACTCTTCTTTTGCCTCTGAGCGGCCCCATTCCAGGCTTTACAAGGCGCTTAGGGAGCTTAGGAAAGTGAGACACCCGCGATAAAATACGTGCACTTTAAAGAAGAGTTCCAGCGCTCTTTCGGCGATACGCGGGTTTTGCTCGCTATATCTGCCTTGAGGACGCTCTGTGGCAAAAGGGGCGGGGATTGCTTGCCTGCACACACAGCCAAAAAGCAATCACACATCTGAGAAATGCAGCAGGTTCGCTTCCTTTCCTTTGTAAAAAGAGCCAGAATTGCTCAGAATTGCAACATTGTTATCAAGTGATCTGTGAAAGCCTTAAAAGAGAATGAGCGAAGGATTGCGCTGCCGATGGCTGCAGCCGCTGACTTTGCCGGGGCAGAAAGCCTTTTCTAACAGAGAACTGAGTGAAAGTAAGTGCTGAAAGTGAATGAATGAGCAATCATCTGCCTTTGCTAGGGGCGGGAAGCCGTTTCAGGAGACGGAGATCTGGCTATTTTTCCTTTTAACAAGAGAGGGGGCGGGGGGGGAAGATGCGGGGAAAGGAAACAGGCTTCCTTGGGGACGTAAAGTCCGTTTAGATCGCGGCTACCATGGGGACGCTTATTCCGGAAGTGGAGGGGACTTTTAAAGTCAGCTATAACAGAGTGACGGCAGAGGAAGCCGAGAGGGGCTAATAAGTATTTTGGGGACAGGGCCTCACTCTCTCTATATCAGTCTCTCAGGCAAAACAATTTGTTCCAGTATGGTATGCAGCCATAAAGGAAATTCACGAGGGGTCCCTCGGGGGTATCTGTCTGTCTGTCTATCAACTAACTAACTAACTAACTAACTAACTAACTAACTAACTAACTAACTAACTAACTAACTAACTAACTAACTAACTAACTAACTAACTAACTAACTAACTAACTAACTAACTAACTAACTAACTAACTAACTAACTAACATTTATTATTTGCATTTTTATCCTGCCCTATACCCAAACTCTGGCTGGGTTCCAATATTAAGAACCAAATGTAAAATGAACATTCTAAAACAACAACAAAGCCTGAAAGTGATTGGGGAAAGCTGTTTCCTTATTCAGCCAAAGGCCAGGGCAAAGAGATGTGTCTGCACTATTCTCCAGAAGACTACCCAGAGTAGCAAAAGGGTTGGTCTCCCAAGATAAGGCCTCCTCAGGGATGGCCCCCAGATTATGGAAGAGTCTCTGCCATGGTCTGTTCTAAGCCTGCCCTGTTCTAGATCTGTGAGGTGGGAAATGCGGCTTGTCAGAATGGGCAGAAACAGAAAAAAGGGCCTGGCTTCTGCTATAAGGAAAATGGGGGTCTGGCTGCTATTCCCCCTGGCTGGCGCTCCTGCAAGATGTAGAGTGACACCAACAGCTCCCCGGTAGGGGTGTCCTAGGGACAAATGTCCCTCCTAGCTCCAATGTGCTTGTGTCTCTGCTTGTGCCCAAGACCACAAGCGTGCCTGGATATCTGCTAGGCTGATTGTTAACATAAGGCCTGTTCGCACTTCCTGAGCAAAGACACTCTGGGACACTCTGTTCACACACAATGCCACCATCTCTATCCTGGAGTATCTGAGAGTGTCCCAAAGTGTCGTGTCCCAGGCAGGTGTGGGCATTGAGGCAAACAGACATGCACACTTATGGCAGTCCTTTGAGGGCTCAGAAATACTCAGCATCAGTTCAGTCCTAAAGTCAGAGTTCCAGAGACATGGCAGCATCAAAGCAAGAGTTAGGCAGTCCAAGGTCAGGGGTTCCAGAGGTACAGCAAAGTCATCAGCGGGTCCAAGAGTCAAGATACACACACACAGAGTAGGAGTTGCATCAGCGTTGTCTGCAATACAGGCTCAGTGTGTGCTGCTCAGTTAAGTAAGGGAAGCAGCACCATGCCCCTGCCGACGCAGGTGGGGCAAATGCTGTGATCTAAGCCTGGTTTGCTTTCGCTGGCGAAAAAGAAGAGGGGAGGGGCGTGCTATGGGTTCTGAACTTTCATCTCCAGAGGAGTCTGAGAGTTCTCCCAACACTGGCCACTGACTCACATCCGCGCTGCTAAGTTCTAGTTGCTGTACCAGCTGCGGTGATGCTGCAGGCGCACCCTCCTCCTCTGAGGAAGGTGGACTGGCAGGACGGGGCATGACACAAAATGCCCCAATCCTCCACAGCTGTGGAGAAGTAAAAAAAAAAAAAAGCTGCAATTTGACCGTGTCTTGGGGCCTTTCCGCACATGCAGCCAAAAATGGAACTAAAAGATCCGTTTTCTGGCGGAATGGTTTTAAAAAAGGATCTGTCTCAAACAGAGACAGATTCTCGGAGGCCCCACGCATATGCATACATGCGGGGCAGCAGCGGCAGGGCTGGATGGGGAAATGGATTGAGGTGGGTACTGTGCAGATGCATCAGCACCCATCCCAAACCGGCCCTGCCAGAGCATGCCCAGCTGTCACACAGGGAGAGCGCATGCTCCCTGTGTGACAGCTGGGCATGCGCTGGCAATCTGGCTTTTTCCCTGCCGGTGCAGAAGCATTTGCTTCCGAACCGGTTTAAGGGGAAAAGCCAGATGTAAGACCTGATTTTTTCAGGTCCTACATCTGGGTAGGATTTGGCGGCAAAATCAGTTTAAGCAACCGGTTTTGCCCACTGACGTGTGGACGTGGCGTCCTCAAAGGGACCCTAATTGGGTTCCCTGTGTGGATGCCACGTCCAAATCCTTCCCACATCTGGTCCTAATTCTGGCTTTAGGGCATGTGCAAATAGGCCCTAGTACACTCCCAGTCAGCAGCATTTGCACCTGAAGTTGACACAGCTGTTGCTATGGTGATTTGGATGGGTTAAGGCCATCCACACTGTGAGCACCCATAGTTCAATTGGGGATGGCTCTCTTGCTCACAGTGTGAACCTTGGCCACTGTTCCTGGACTTGTATCATTCCATGCTGTTAAGTTAAAAACAGAGCCAGTTGGTCTGTGGACCAATTTGCACCTTCCTTAGGTGTGCTGGCCAGGTAACTCCTGGAAAAGATCAGGCATCCACAGCTTGCAAGGATGCCTGATCTATTCCAAACTAAGCTGGTACTTCTCCAAGCACCAGCTAAGTGCAAATCGCTTCCAATTAGAGAGGTGATTGGGGAGCTGTGACAAGCCATGGAAGAGGTGAGAATGCAGCATGTACTGATATCCTGTCTGGCAGTGCAATAAGTTATGGAGCAGAAAAATGTGCTCCACACTTATCCTGACCATGGGACACACCAGCACGCATGGAGACATTTCTAGCATAGAAGTGTCTCTGCGCAAGTGCGTATGCTCCATCTGGAAGCATACCCAGAGTTCCCTGTTTGGAAAGTGTGAAAAGGCCCAGTGTTAATGTTGTTAACCAAAAAAAGACTACAAAAAGCCTCCTTGCAACAGGGATTGTCACAGCAGTGGTTTCACATCCGTGAGCTACCCTACACAATTTCTTCCGTTTCCAATCTCTTTCTGTGAGCTACAATGCACATACACAGGTCTTCTTGCACACAGGACAGGGCATTGTTCAATGGTCCCAAGATGGCTGTTACCCAGACAAGCTCTCCGTGTGACTCTACTGGATAAGATATCTTCCAGAAGGTTCCTCTGCACAGTCCAGAAAGGCCCTCTACTTGTGTGGTCAAAGCAGCCAAAGTGTGGAGAGGAGAAACATTATTCCTTTCAGAAAAGCCACAGAGAAACTCATCAAGTCCAGGACGGTTTCTAGAAAACACAGGAATCTCATGCAAGAGTGGCAAAAGCAGCAGGTATCCCCTTCACAGCTACTGCTCTCTTCAGAAAGGAAAATATCATTAGAACAGACAGAGAAGTTGCTGGAAAGAGCCAGCCTAAAGTGAGGCTGGGAAAATCCCAAGCCCTAGTCCCACATGTCAGCAGGCACCTCTGAGTGCTCAATCATAACCTGGCTTTGGAATCCTTCTCAAGGAGGCAATGCATCCGTGCCAAGATCTCCACAAAGGCAGATTTTTGGGGCTTGAAGAAGCAGAATGACTTACCCCAACTCTGTAGGCTATTTACACACACACACACCACACTTCTGGTCATGCTAACATCACGGTCATGCTAACATCAAAGCCAGGGAGCTTTCATTCCCCAGCTTTGAAGTTTTTCCCCAACCCTGTTTCAGAAGGTGCAGGAATAGGCTGTTGTTGGTGACTTCCAAAATAGAGCCAGACGGACTGTGTAACAAGTGTTGAGAAGAGATGTCGTTGTCCAGGTGTAAGATGGCAGTGGGGCAGGGGAAGGATTGAAGGTGCTCTGTGCAAATAGTGGCTCTGACAGGGCTTTTCACCCCTCAATGGTGGGAGGGTGGCTCAAGGGCCACAGGGCCAGGAGATCCCTAGATCCTTCAAGCTTTTCCTTGGTGCCATTTTCGTGCTATACATATTCTGCCATGGCATCAAACGACACTGACACCTCAAAGCAACTTCAAACCGTTTTGGAAACTGGTGGTGTCATGCCTCATGTCCTCTCCAGCTCCTTGGAGGAAAGTCCAACTCCTGCCAGCCAAAGCAAGAAAGGCAAGCCACAGGGGCCAAACATGGAAACTGCTTCTGTCCCCCCAAATGGGAACAATTCAGACTCAAACAATACGCAATGCCCAGAGCCATGTTCTCTCCAGAGAAAACAGCAGCTGTGCTGCTCAGCTCACCTCCGTGCAAAACAGCTGTGTCACCTGGGGCGTGACTCTCAGAGTCCTACTTAAGAAATGCCCAATTCTGCATCTGCTGTTGCAAACAAAAGAATCTTCTTGGCAACCCCCGACTCGTGTGAACCCTAATTCTTGACTCCTGACTGACTTCCCAAACTTACAATGACTCTCTGGGACCCCAACTCTTGGCCTGTTTGACTCTGCATACTCTATATCCCCAAGAACTCTGGAACCTAACTTGGCATCTTGCTGCCACTAGCTGGGCGCATGAATGCTCATGGGCAAGTGCTTCACTGTTACACCTGCTCTGGACATAACAGGTGAGAAGTAAAGCTTTTTTAAAAAAAATGAAACATTTCTTCTTTGAGGTCCTACAGAAATTTCACTTATCTTATATATTTGGTGAAATAGTTCTCCAGTTCTATTACTGACTAGATTCTCCCATCTTTCCAGGCGTATTTCACAGTTCATGGCTTCTTCCAATAAGCAACTTGAAAGGATTCATCCAGGGTTGGCAATTTACTGCTTTTTCATCATAGACTTTTAATTTTCTTTACTCCTGCCATGGCACTGTTTCAGCACATTTTTACTTTATATAACTCGAAAAGTAGCCCTTTTTACAGAAATCCTGTGAATCAGTCATATACTGCAGAAAAAAAATCTAAATGGGGATTTGGTGAGTGGAAAGTCAATCCAGCTGAGAACTCACCTCCCTTTCATAGGCAGAAGATACGCTGGAGAAAGAATTCTTCCCATAAGAACATAAGAGGAGCTCTGCTGGATCAGACCACAGCCCATCTAGTCCATCTCACACAGTAGCCCAACAACAGCTTCTGGGCATCTCAAGCAGAAGACAAAGACAACACCTTCACTCCAATCCCAGTAAATGGCCTTTAGATGCATCCCGCCTGTCTCCCCGGCCTGGAGGAAGTACCTAGGCATCAATTTTGGTAGCTGTTGGTACATCTGTCACCCATGAATTTATCTATCCCTTTCTTATCCTGAGGCCTTTTCACACTATGGCCTCTAGTGCATAATTAGTGCAATTTTGGGGGAAGAGCACATGCGTGTCAAGCAGGTTGTTACAGCCTCCAAGCGTACCCTCACTCCCCAGAAGTGCACTAATTGTTGATTACGTGTGGAACATGAAATCGTGCTCCACACCTTTACCAATGTTTACCTAACACATACCTGAATCACCAGTCTTGCTGGCTCTCTGAGACCTTGGACAACCATAGATGCAACTGTGCGTGTGCAGAGCATCAGCGTCATCAAGGTGATGGCGCTGACGCATGCATGGTTGCAGAGGCGCCACTGCCAAAATGGCGGCACCCAGAGGAGGACCAAGACCCGAGATCGAATAAGGTGAGTATCCTATCCTGGGGGGAGGGAGTGGATAAAGTTGATTAGCACTCAAGTGCAAGCGCTAGCCAACGTTGGGTCATTACACTCCTTTCCCATCCATTTACTACCTGAATGAAGACTGGATTTTCACACTGGTGTGTCAATCTCCATTCGTCTGCTCCTGACAGCTTGTAGTCACATTCCTATGCCCTTGTAACCTATGGGGGCAGCCGTTGGCTAATTATTTATTAAGCACTCTACCTGGCTTATTACATTCATTTGCAGAACTTAGCATTATGGAAGACTGCAAGTGAAAATCTACTTATTGGCTATAAGCAAACGAGGAAGGACATCACTGCTGCAATAGATTTTCTGCACTCTAAGGGCCTTTTTGCATCTATCTCTAATCCAGAATACTGTGCCACAAAGACCTCTTCAGAGATTCTTCTGTAGGCACGTTAGTGTGGATTAGAGGCCCCACCTCCTGCTGGTACATTCCATTTGTGTCCAATGGAGCATGGTCCAGAACAGGAGGCTCCTGATGTGGGGCCTTTCTGCACTTTTCTCGGGTAATCTGTATTAACTAGATCCATATTGCCTAGATCTGGATTAGCTACATGAACCACAAGCAGAGTCATCTGCCCTGAGAAGGTTTTAGAACAGCAAAAGAGTGCTAAAGAGTGCTAGCATCACCGGAGAGCACATTTCTGATCCGGATCTACACTACTCTTATGCAGATCATGAGTTCTTGGCAGCTCATTGATCTAGATTACCATGCAGATGATGTGTTATTAGCAGCTTCTTGATCCGGATTAACAAGTAAGTGTAGAAAGGGGCATGGATTACTAGTGGACCTGATTAAACAGGTCCACCAACTTACTAGCCAGGGCATGTCCAGATCACAGAGGGATGCAGAAAGGGCATGTCTTTGTTTTCTGGGCTACCGGTGTGTGTGTGCGTGTGTCTCGTGTGTGTGTGTGTGTCTCATGTGTGTGTGTGTGTGTGTGTGTGCATGCACGCATGCGCATTTTAGCAGCACAACAGAACGCACTGCTGAAGTGGGTCCCCCAGGGGCTTTGAGCCCAGGAACTAAAGTTCACAACCCTTGGAGCTTCATAGGCCAGCTCCAAAGTTTGTGCAAGCTTTGGGGCCGGTGTGGCCCCAAAGCTGGACCTTTGTTGGTCTGGTCTTAGTGCAATCTGCCCTGTATGCTAGTCCCAAATTGGTTATTCTGTATATTTGCCCCAGGTAAGTGCAGAAAAAGCTGTAGGCCACAATAATTCATCTAAGAGCTGAATTACACCTTCCTTGATTCCTGGTAGCTGTGAAGAGCACTTGGTTTCTCCATTAAGAATGTTACTTCAGTATATCTTTCATTTTCAGGATGTGCAAGAGTCATGTCTGTCATCACAGGATCTGCCCGTTTCCCGCACATGCATTTAGTGCTTTTTAAAGCACCTTTTAGACATGAACCTAAAGCCATTTCAGAATTTCCATCAGCAAAATTGGATTCATCCGTACATACTGGATTTGCACTTATACCTCATCTCTGCAATGCAATATCGAATCTCGGGTTTTGTAGTCTATAGAAGCATTGCTAGACATAAAAGTTGCCCAAAAATCTGAGAATATAGGGGTGGGTGCAGAAAGAGCAGAGGCATAATGTTGCCTACAGTTTGCACAGATTTTGTGGCACATTTCTACAAACTATGCTAATATGAACAGCTCCGGAGTCTTACTCAATGTGGAACAGGAACAACCTGTAATTTCTCATTTTCCAAGAGATTTATCCAAGGAAACTGTTGAAGAATTTCAACTTGACCTGCACAAGATAATTTGGAAACACAGCTTTTGCTCTGCTTTCTAATAGTACCCAGTTTTCATACTTTGTGATGCAATCCTGGTATGTGCTATTTATTGTTTATTTATTATTTTGTATTTCTGTCCCACCCAATACCCAAAGATCTCAAGGTAGGTAACAGCATTTAAAATCAGACATATATTAAAACAACAACATTATATTAAAGCAGTAAAAGTGTCTGTAAAGTGGAAAGAGACAGTATATTCCCATTTAACCAACAGCCAGGGCAAAGAGGTTCATCCTCAATGCCTTCCTGAACATATACAGTGAAGGAGCTTGACACACCTCAAGGGGGAGACTATTCCATAGCCTGAGGGCCATCACTGGGTACCCACCCCTCTCACTATAGAGGGTGGTGGGACAACCAGGAGGACATCCCCTCCAGACCTTAAAGCATGGGCAGGTCGATCTGGAAGAAGGCATTCCTTTAGATATTTGGGGCGCAAGTCATTTAGGGCTTTAAGTCAAAGTTAACACCTTGAGTCAGGCTCACTAGCAAATCGGTAGCCAATGCAATTCTTTTAAGACCATCGTGATGTGCATCTGGCCAGTTGTCCTGGTCAGCAGTCTAGCAGCTGCATTCTGCACCAGCTGCAGCTTCTGAACTATCTTTAAGGGCAGCCCCATGTAGAGCGCATTAGAATAGTCCAGTCTGGTTGTTACCAGAGCATGAATAACTATGGGATGAGCTAAACCATACACAATCCATCAAAAGCTAAGATAGATTGTGCCTGGTGTGGAACAAGGCCATCTGCATTGGGATGGCCAGTTTTCCACCAACCACCATACCAGGTTCCAAAACTTGGTTCACCTTGTTGTGCCACTGAAATGGGATCCCCATGGTAATCCAGACCAGGAATGTACAGCATCCACAAAACTCTATGATCTGTTACACCATCCCTAATATGCCAGTAGATCTTGATATCCTGGGCACTCTAGCCCAGTATACACTGTGCTCCATGTGGGCACAGTGTATTAGTAGGGGCCAGGGGGCCCCTTAAACCTCATCAGCATGCAGAATAGAGGCTCTCAGACCTTTTCCTATACTCCTCTAAGAGCAATAGGTTTATGGATGAGAAACCAGGGACCTTTCTGCACTTGAACCCATAGTTTGCATGCAATACACTCCCAGATGGTGCATCTGCACTTGAAGGGCCCATTTCCAGCTCAGAAATGACTCGCGTACAGCACACAAACTCTGGTAAAGCCCATTCACACTCTATGCGCTGGGTGGGTCATTTGAGGTGCTGTGCTAGTGCACTGGCAGCTCAGATGACCCCAAATGCACATGCATGGCATGGCAATGTCATCTTGGTGACACCGACAGCACACGCACAGTCATGCCAGCCTCCAGGAAGAACAATGGTAGGTCTGTGGGGTAGGGATGGCAATCACTAATGCAAGTGCTAGTGCACACCAAAGGGTATGCACTATCCCCATCCCCCAGACAGGACAGGAAGTGCAAAAACGCCCCTGGACTGAAGTGCAATCCTTTGGCTGCCTGCTCTGAGTTCAACATGCCTTATACTGAGAAACTACATATAGGCTGACAGCTTAAGTTACCTAGGACAGAATTTATACTTCTGTATAAATTCTGTCCTGGGGAGTGTTTGCATCTCTGCTGGGCAAGGAGGTCAACAGGGCTGCCACGCAAGTGCACTGGCTGCCCGGCTGCCCTCCTGATGCAACTCTGACTGTGAGGGGTGTCAGCGTCATCACGGCAACGACACTGACTCACATGGAATCATGCAGGGTGCCACAGCCAAAAAGGCAGTGCCCTGAAGAGAACTGGGCCCACAATCAAATCAAGGTAAGTATTCAGTCACGGGGGGGGGGGGAGGGGGGGTCACAGCTAATATTGACCAGTGCTCCAAGTATGAGCACTAGCCAACATTGATTTCCTGCACTCCTTTCCCATCCAGCGGACAGGAAGGGAAGTGAGAAATCGCCCCTAATGTGCCTTTTTAACTTCAAATCTCCAATTTCTACACTGCAGTTAGTTGCATCTTTTTTAAAAGGGAAGAGACTGATTCCCCCCGCCTGTTTATTTGTAGTAAGCATTGCTGACAAACATGTTCCAGATTTGTACTTAACTAATCCAGTTTACTCACTGGCTGCACCTGCCATTTGGCTCCAAAGTGCACGTTGACAGCTTTGCAAGTGTCTGCTGAACTTTGAAATTAAGGAAATATTAACATTTATTTTGCAGAAGGAGGCGTGTGACACTAAATGCAATGCAGAGGCAAGATGTAGAAATGTAAAAATGTGTTTGCGGACTGGAAGCGTGATGCACGTTCCAAAATCACACAAGCATTTTTTGGCAGAAATACGCACCGCCCTGGCAGAAAACTCCTCTGCACTCAGCATCTTCAATAACAACAGATGTCACATCTTTTTGCCATATTGGGGGCGACCACAACTATCACATTATACTGGCATTGTGCACATGCAAATCACCATCTCTTAAATCAGAGTTTGAAAGCTATTCTTCATTCACTCATTCGCTCATTTTATTTCTAATCCCATTCAGGACAGGTCACAATTAGGGATGTGCGCAAAGCTTCTTCTTCTTCTTCTTTTTTGCATTCAATTTGTATTGAATCGAATGTAAGAAAATTAATATTTGTTTGGATAGATCCCTTCGAATGTGGCAGGATTCTATTCAATACAAATATATTTGGTACAAATTTGTACGAATATCTGATACAAACGCATACATATCTAAGGGTGTTTTTCCACTGTCACTGGAAGTACCCATTAAGTACCCATTCATGGGTACAAAAATGCCATTACGTACCCATTAATGGGTACTTAATGGGTACTTTTAGTGACAGTGGAAAAACACCCAAATATGTATCCCATAAGTGTCAAATCCACCCTGGATCCACTTTGAATCCGCTCTCGAACCATGTTGAATTCGCTCTGGATCCATTGCAGATGTGACCGGCGCAGTTGCTTTCCCACCCCCCCCACCCCCATTTCACAAATGTTCCAAAGCATTCGTATTCATATGAATGTCAATGTGTGAATGTCGTAATATCCGATTCATATACAAATGTTCAAATCCCTATGAATTCGTACAACAACAAATGTTATGAATATTCAGGCACATCCCTAGTCCCAATAAAACCCATATTAAAATAAGGAATTAGCAGAATTGACCAAAACTGCGATGGCAGTACCTGAACAGGTACACCACCAAAATGAGTCCCCCAGAGGCTTTGAGACCAGGATTTGGTTCTTGCAAATTTCTGTTTGGCACATAACTGGTATTGTTAGAAACTATTCACTATTATGGGAACTACAGAACACTGTTCTACCCATGACACTTCCTCAGAGATGAGACACAGTCTACCAATGAAATCAATGGAGCAAGAGGTAAAATAGGCACTGATACTCTAAGGCTGCTTTTGCTCTTACAGGTGGACCAAACCATGGTATACAGCTCTTCTGCCACATGCCAGACCAGGGACACCTCTTGCCCTCCTAGTACGCTCCATCTGCACAAGTAAGAACATAAACCAGACTAGAACACCCAAAATTGCATTCTGGTCTGGTCTACTGGAAGACCTTGATATTGAGATCTACTGATGTACTGGGAGGGGGGTTTATATTTACCTAAGGAGGCAGGAGGACAGCATGCCTCCATAGTCCAATATTCTATGGGAGACCCATTTTGGCAGTGTAAGATGATGCACCACTGAAGTGGGTCCCTTAGAGTTCTGAAGACCCAGAACCTCTGAAGCATTCAAGGACCCGTTGTGCTGGCTCTGAAGCTGTTCTGAAGCTTTGGCCCAGAATAGACTGTACCAATGCAGACAGCCTTGTTCTGTGCCAGTAGTAATCTATCTCAGCTTAGAACACAGCTTGTGCAGGAGTGCAGAAGTAGACTGGGAAGTGAAGATCAGGCACAGTGGTTGCATTCACACTGGGACTTACCTAAAGCATGGATGCTGGTGTCCTGGGGCATCTCACTTGCAACAGCAATGGCCATGTGCACCAGCCATTGCTACAGCAACTGGGCATTGTGGCAGTTGACTGCGGCTGTACCGTCTCTCCCCCATGCACTCTTTGCACAGAAGGTTTCATGCCACAGATTCTGCTAGTACAACTGTGGAGCATTCCGCATCATGTGGATGCTCCATGCAGGAGCATCCCCAGACTTCCCTTTCCACCTAAGTGCAAAAAGGCCATAAGTCAGTGTCTCTACAGGGACCGAGTCACATTATCAGAATTTTCTGGGATTGCATTAAAAGAAAGCAGCTGCATTTCACCAACCATACAGAAGCGAAACTGTGCTGTACAAAACCATTTAAGTTTGCTTACATCAGTCTGGGGTAATTTATCTTGGTAGGTGTCCATGTGTCTACACAGCCAATAGCTCAGCACCGTCATCTCTCCAGTTACAGCCTGCTCAGCTTCTGTGCCTTCTTTCTTTCTTTCTTTCTTTCTTTCTTTCTTTCTTTCTTTCTTTCTTTCTTTCTTTCTTTCTTTCTTTCTTTCTTTCTTTCTCCATCTCTCTTGTGTTTCACATCACTGCCCATCCTGAACTGCCCATTGTGTTCAGCCGCCTGGAAAAAAAATCTAAAATCATTCCCCCGTCAGCCTACCACAGAGGCTTGCTTGCCCATTGGCCTGCTGCAAAGGCAGCCGTATTGGCTCTGCAGAAAATTCCCGTGGCTGATACCACTACCGCCAAGGGGCTACTGGGAACCCCAATAAAACATTCCATTGCAAAACCACAATTGGACACGCTGTCATTCCCAATGTGTCTGAGTCAAGGAAACAGGCCTTCCATGCACTGCTTGGGGGGCAATTTGTTACATGCATAACAGGAGTTCCACGCACGGCTTGGGGGGCAACGTGAAAATGAGCAATGTTACGCGATATGTCTTGTTTTTATTACTTGCTTTATTGCTTGTGTGAGAGACCACGGTCTGCTCTGGTGTACACAAAGGAGTCCAGGAAACTTGCTTGGCTAAGTTCACTCGGACTTTCACTGCTGCTAGTAAGAGAGAAAGGCTTGCTGATCCAGGGCAATCGCCCACAGGTAACAGTCATGTGGGATAACCATTAATCTTTCTCCACTGGCAGCAGAGATGAGAGGACTTAAGACCATCTCAGGGTCGAACAGCTTTGCTTTGCTTGCTTCTCTAGGGCTTTTGCTTTGGTGCTATTTGCTTAAATATTCGTTATTCGTCCAAATTCGTATGAATTCAGAAATTTGTATACGAATTGAATTTCTAGACATTCGTACTTTAGTATTTGTACGAATATGAATATTTTGAGTGATTCTTATGAATAATTTGCACATTCTTATGTGTACATATCCGTACGCATAGCATACGTATCCGTACACATCTTGTGTGTATACGTATGCATCCGTACAGATACATACGAGATGAAAATGGGATGCATACAGATGTGTATGAGATTCGTATCATTGGATACGTAGCAAATATTCAAATGAATAGATACCAATGTATTCATTTCAGTTTGAATGTCTAGACATTTGATTTTCTTTCTTGGTACAAATTTGGATTTTCAAATGTTTGATTCATTACGAATTGGATGTTGAAAATTGCACTTGTGCACACACCTAACAGTGACACTTCCTATTTCTCATAGTGTATTATTCCGTTTATGTATAATTTTATAATTTGGCGAACAAGTGAGCAGCAAGCAAGCAAGTGAGCAGGGTGTGTGTGGGGAGGGCATCAGAGGTGGCATTGGATGGGGGTTACGGGCCCCGCTTGGAGGCAGCATATTTGTACAGATCCATATGGGATAAAAACAGGTTGCATACGGGATAACTACAGGATGCATACAGATGTGTATGGATGCAACTGGATATGTATGGGATGTGTAACAATGTGTACAGGCCCATACAAATGTTGCTGACATTCCTAAGTGCTTAATTCGAATCAAATTTGGTTATATCTGAATTTTAAAGATTCAAATCCAATCAAATTTTCAGGTGTTCAATTTGAATCAAATCAAATCCCAAAAAATTGCATTCGTGCACACCTTGAGTTCCTACCTCTTTGGCTTCAAGAAATATTCCACAGGTGCCTGATCTTTTAAATCAGAGGTGGAGGTAACCAATTCCCTTCTTTGGAAATTCTCAAGACCGGTTCTGTGCACTGGGTCACTGAATTTGGGACACAAAAAATGACTTCAGATAACTTTAACACCTTCAGTCCCCTGGTGAATGCTAGCCCAATTCCCACCAGCACCAGTCCTGAGTCCCCCCCCCCGCTCCCCGCCATCCTGATTCCATAAAAGCTGCAGTTATGCTCCAGCAGTTTATCCAATTTGTTCACTTTTTACGCATGCACACTAATGCTCTCCCCATCTGGATTGGAGCTGAGCAGCAGAGGCAGCCACATTTGCACCTGTTTGTGCTTAAAAGAGGGGGGGAACCCACCCACCCCCAACAGGCATTAGAAGGGTGGCCCCACTGTGGCCCCAAGTCCATCTCCTTGCATATTACTGTCAGATAATATTTTATTTCACCACACAAGCTCTCATTGTTATTATTTATCTTTTATACAGCCCTATAGGTGCTGTGAGCCCTCGTCGGACAAGCAGACACGGTAATAACTGCGTAAATTATGATCAGAAGATTCAGAGCTCTCCAGTGTCCACAGAAAAGCTTTCTTTGCCTCTTCTCAATGCTTATTCCAGATCTCCCCCATCTCTATCCACCCCCGCCCGCAACCTGCAGCGCTCTGCTTTCTAAATTCCTGAATGCTCCGCCTAAGTCAATGATAATGCTTCCCATCCGTCTCAACATCATTCCCTCTCTGGTCCCTTTATCAAACACTCGCACTAAAGCCCAGGGATATCTGGTTCTCACTTTAATGCTTCCTGGTGAACCCCAGAGACCTCTTTGAACAATCGACGGCAGCCCTACTGATAGCTGCGTGATGATAATTGCACAAAACGCACCCTGAGAAGTGTGCCGGATAAACACAAACAGACAACTAAATCAACACTTTCCTCAGGCAGTTCAGCCAGTGCCATTTGGTCTCCAAGGGCAAAGGTTCAGAGCTGGGAGGATTGCAATTCAAACTGAAGCTGCAACAGTTTGCAAAGATGAATGAGAGAAGAAGCCGAGAGGAAGCAGAGGGAGAGGGATTGAGCAGGGGGAAACCACCCAAGCTTTTAAGGTACGAAGATGCTAACCTTCTGTGATGTGAATCCAGGCATCAGTGTAAGGTGTTCCCCACATGAGTCAGTATCCTGATCCAAGGAGGGATCTAGACCTCTTCATTCCCCACATTAGTGGAACACAGCGTCTGCATTAGATGGAGCAAGAGTCTGGGATAGGGCACCAAAATGGCACCCTATCCTGGGGCATTTTCCTCACTCACCTTCCCATCTGCTGGATGGAAAGGAGCGTGATTAACCAACATTGACCAGCGCTTGCACTTGGCCATTCCCCCCACAGACACACACAATTGAATACTTATCTTATTTGAACCCGGGGCCAGTCCTCTTCTGGGGGCCACCATTTTGGCTGCAGTGCCCTCTGCAACTGTGTGTGTGTCAGCACCATTGCCTGGACAATGGTGACACACTGTGCATGTACAGTCGTGTTTATGGTTGTCCAAGGTGCCAGTGTGCTTTCGCAGCACCTCAGATGGCCCCGGAGCACCAGAAGAGATGCAAATGGTTCCACTGCTGGACACTTGAGGTAAGGTTTTGGTAAACATTGGCTGAGGTGAGGAGCACAATTTCATGCTCCACACCTAATCAACCATTAGTGAACTTCTGGGGCCTTTCTGCACTTAGCTCCGCTCTGGAGTGTATCTCAGGTTAGGGGCCTACTGTCCACATGCTCATTCAAGCTAAGACAGGCACCAGGCGAGTCCTGCTATAGTCTGCAATAGCATGTGGGCAACAGACCCCTATCCCAAGATATATTCCAGAATAAGACTAAGTGCAGAAAGGGTCCTGGTGAGGCAGGGCACCCTTGGAGACTGTAACAGCCTTCTCCACGTCTGGATGCTCTTCACCAGAAGTTCACTAATTCTTAACTAGAGGCTGTAGCCCAAATAGGCCTCTGGTCTACCAGTAGATCTTGATAATGGGGTCTAACTAGCAGACTACCAAATACATAGGGGGCTTTTTTGGTGATGCAACAGAAAACGCCACCAAAAGGGATGTTGTAAGTCAGAGCAGGCCCAATGCACGAGGGAAGCAATGCTTCCTTTCAATAAAATGAAACCGGCACTGTGCTTCATCAGATTTGGGGGATCAATCTGGGGGATCTGGGGAAGCCTATCAACTGTCTTCAAGGGGGTGGGGATGAATTTTGTCTGGGCTATGCCTCAGCTGTGCCCATTTAAGGACACAGACCTCTTAGCTCAACAATGACTTATGTCATCTTTGCCATCTGGAGGGCATAAGAAGTCTAAGTTACTCCATCTTTGTATTTTGAGGGTTGACATCACTAAATGATTTGACATCTTGGGGACGCAGGAGCCTTTCTGCGCTTAGCCTTATTCTGGATTATATCCCAGAATAGGGGCCTGCTGTCCACGTGATCATGCAAGCTATACCAGGCGCTAAGCAAGGCCTACCAGAATAAGGCCAAGTGCAGAGACAGGTCTGGTGTCTTGAGAGTTTCCTTGCATCAAGACCTAACTGACCCTGGAGCCCTTTGAAACAAACCCATCCTGAAGAACTTGCAGCTGGGAACCACCTAGAGAGAGATGACCCTAATTGGCTCCGAGGATGGGAAGGGACACCACACTCATCACCCCATGGGGAAGGGCAACTAATCTTCCAAACATTCTCAGTTTCTCAATATGTGACTGGCTATGTAGGCATCACCTGATCTACTGCCCACTTTCCTACTTAATCGTGCCTGTAATGGATGGGCTGTTCTGCCGTTGTTGTTACTTTGTTCTGTACCTGCACTTTTGCTTTGTGAAACCAAACTCTCGACCCCGCAGTCTCTGTGGAGATATTACTTCACTTGCATGGATTTTTTTGCCTCATTTTTCTTTACTGTCATTTTTCGCTACTTCTCAGATTTTTCCTTTCTATTTTAATAAAAGAGTTGGCTTTTCTACCCCATTTTTCTCACCCATTTAAGGGGACTCAAAGCAACTGTCAAAGCTTTCTGGTCTTCTCCCCACAACAGACACCCTGTGAGGTAGGTGGGGCAGTGGGGGCTCAGAAGAGAGCTGTGACTAGCCCAAGGTCACCCAGCTGGATTCATGGGGGAGGGCGGAATCAAACCCGGTATTCCCAGATAAGAGTCCTGCTCCCTAGAGCAAACTGGCTCAATTTATTTTAAACTTGGCCCTTTTCTTTATAGTACCTGGGGACAGGGAGTTTTGGTGGTAGAGGCTCAGCCATTCCAATCATTTACAACCCGCACCACACAACTTTTTCCAACATTCTCTCCACATCGAAGTGAATTCAACACATTCGTGTGAACAGAGCCACTTTGAATATGGTAAGATTTGAAACCACTGCAAATGGTCTTGAATGTTATTTGAATCTGCTTTGAATCCCTGACGCCAGTCACGCCACCAAATCCCCTCCAAATATGCTCTGAATCTACTTTGAATCTGCTCTGAGTCCACTGCAGATGTGACTGGGCACCACTTTGCTGCCTCCCCATCTTTGTGAATATAATGAAGCATGAAATGAATACACAAAAGCATTCACTCCGCAGTTGAATGTCCGGCTTTGAATGTAGCCAATATTCTATTCTAATGCAAATATTCAAATTAATACAAATTGCAAACCTGATGAATAATCCATTTGTACCCCTACTTGGGAGAGGCGAAGAGGAGGATATTTGCTGACCACAAACTTCATTACCATGAATACTGGTCCTCCTCATCCCGTTTCACTTTTTGAGAGCAAAGAACACTTTGAAATTGCAAAGTGGGGCAAAACTTCAGCCGCCAAGGAAAAGAAACTGAGACTGAGCTTTAAAGATTTACTGTTTGGTAGATGTGGAATTGAAGTTGTGGATACAAGATGAAAACAGAGAAAGGATGGAATACAGGGTGGATATAGGATGGAAAGTGAGAAAGGACAAATGGTGAACGGCCAGTAGCGCCGGCAAGGTAATTCATGTTCTGATGTGGTGGCAGGAAAATACAGAGGGTGGAGTTTGACTTTTCTATCAGGGTGAATTCTGAAATTAACCCTCATGGTTCCCACAATGGGGAATGTGGATTATGGACTAAGGCCTTGGTCACACCTTCACTTTAATCCTTCTTCAATCAGTCTTTGGAGCCCGCCCCTCACACCTTCGTAGTCCTATCCATTTATTTGTGGACTTTCCTCCCTTCAATTGTAATTTCCTAAGTCCTGATTTTTACAGGCCTCAAGCCATTATAGAATGTTAATTGGGCATGTGCACAATTTTTTTTTGTATTTGATTCATATCAAAAATGCAAGAACATTCAAATTCATTCAAATAGATCCCCTTCAAATGTGGTAGGATTCATATTCAATTCCATACAAATCCTATATGAATGCATACAAATAACATACAGATCCTATATATGAATGCATATGAATACCATACGGATCCCATACAAATGCATACAAATAGCATGCGAATCCTATATACGAATCCCATATGAGGCTTCCTACTAAGGTATCAAACAATTTGATTCGAATTTGCACACCAATCTTCAAATATGCCAACATTCCCATCTGATCTACTAGTGTTAGAGACGATATTCAACCTTATGCCATTCTAAGTTCCTGGGCAAGCCTGTCTCATTGATAAAACTGCCTCCCGCAACACAGTGCAGCTGCCTTTAGATGTCAGTGGTTTTATGACAACCATTTTTGTCTGACTTTCTGCCCCTTATCCACAAATCTCTGCAATCAAGACTTCACTTTGCAACCCAGATCACAAATTATAATTCGATATGGGAAAAGAAGGCCCCGGGGAGCCCCCAAAACTGGGTGCATTTCTGTCCCGTGACATTGAGAATGACATTCAGCGAAGGAAGATGGATAGGCAAGGGACTTTTTTTAGTTCTGCCTTCCTCTCAGTTATTCCTTCCTTCCTTTTCCATCCAGCATCTCGGCAGTCTCTCCCTCCATAAAGAACGCTATCCCTTGGAAAAGTTCTTTCTTTCTTTCTCACTTGCAGGCTTCTGTGTTAAATAACTCCCATATGCAACATTTCAAAAGCTGTATCCCCACATCTGTGCGGAACGATCAACTATCCCCAGGATACTAGGGGTTAGGGGAGATGAATGCATGGGGAAGGCTGAGAATGCAGGAAATCTTGGGTTTTGTTGCTACATTTGCTGCATACGACCTTGGGCTAGTCTCTCCTAGCACTTCATCAGATTAGTTTCCTTTAATTCCCTTACAAAGGGAAGGATATATATCTGCCTTAGGAGATGACAGATTCAGACTCAGTTTTCCTGGTTGCGATCTTGATTTATATGCTGACACTTAACGTCTTGTTATAGCAGATGCTGGAATCAGTGGCTACCAGTTCCCACCATGTGACAAAGCACTGCGGTTTCTGACGCCGGTTGCCCTTGTTTCCGGCTGCTAAAGCACATTAAACAAAACTTCCAAAACTTATGGGAAACACACCGTCTCTCCCGAAGCTGCTTTCCTGCTTGGACAATCTTTGGCTGATCTGCTCTGGACGTGCCAGAGAGAAACGTAGTAAGCTAAGCGGCACAGCTGGAAATGTGGGATTTCCTTGACTCAAGGGTATTCTGTGGGCTTTGATATTAGCAGGTTATCTTAAGGAAGGAACTGTTGCCCCTCTGCTACATGAGCGCAGGGGTTTCACTGGCCTCCTTTGCAGGGATGTTGTGCAATTTACTGAGCTGATGCACATGAAGTCCTTTGAATGTGTAATGTTGAGCCAAAGTACTGCACTCCCCTCTTTAATCCAGATCAGTGGATCTGGAATAACTAGACCCACTGATCCAGATTGTGTGGAGGTGCAGGCTGCATCAGTGCAGATGGATCAGTCCGCATCTCCCCTGTGGCTGTGAAGCTTGTGTGAGCCTCATAGCCACAAACACACAAACATGACAGCTAGGAACTAAGGTTCCTAGCCTCGGAGGCTGGGGGGGTGTTTTTCAGTGGTGCACCTGTCCCCCTCTAGTTACACATCATGGAGGCACGGCATCAGCACATCTCCTGTGATCCGGAAGAAGGCCATTACTGCTCTTGTGGATGCAACAGGTAAGCTTTTGGTTAATGTTGGTAAAGGTACGGAACATGATTTTGTGCTCCACACCTAATCAACAATTAGGGAACTTCTGGGAAACTTCAGGGGGTGCTTGGAGGCTGTAACAGCCTCCTCCAAGTACAGATGCCCTTCTTCAGAAGTTCCTTAATGATGCACTAGAAGCTGTAGCACAAATACGCCTCTGGTCTCTAAGGACTTAAGAGAGCTCCAGTCCCCTTTAAACCAAAGATGTGACCACCATCCATGTCCTCTTCCAGCTGCTCCGTTTCATTATTCTCCTCTATTTGTTCCTTCCAGAGGTTGCCTCAACAGGTGCTCATCCTTCCTTGCTTGGACCTTTGTACACATGGGTCCCCAAATCCTGAGGTTCTGCCCCAAAGTTGTTCCACATTTTAGAAAACCTTGAGGTTCTATCCCAGCATGCTGGTCAGCTCCCTCGTCTCTGTGGATGATGCCGTATTGGCTACCTAGGGAGCCAAGCTAGATAAAAGAGTTCCGTGTCAATATACAGGATCATGCCATAAGAGGCAGCTGACACTTCTTCTCAATGTCTTTTGCTTGTTGGGCTTTTCTCCACAGCTTCTAGATGAATCAGACACGGATTCATCTAAATGCAAGACAGTGGCTGCATAACTTGCCAACAGGTCACTGTCGGAGGTGCGGAATCTGCCCTTTGAACCACCCAACCCATAGGGCAGTGTAAAGGACTCTGAGGTTGGTTGCAAATTTATCTCCTTTACCTTTCTCTACAGTGATGGGGGTGGTGGAAGAAGCAATGAGGTCCTGGGACAATTTAGCATTGCCCAGAAAATGGCTGGTTTCTGCGTCTGTTTCGGTCTGAAGCTAAACCAGCAAAGGCAGAAGCCATGGAACTGTGGCACCTTCATGTGGCAATGATCTTGGCAGCTAAGTGGTGTTGGCTGTATGACTGGTTGCCTCCCGTCTCTGTGGTAAGATCCAGGGCAGGAGATGGCCTATTTAGTGCCTTTCTGGATACTACCAGTGGAATTCTATGCTATGATGTTAAAGATGCAGACCAGTTTTCTGGCAAGTATAAAGGGGGACCCATTCCTGCTCCTTCACCATGGAGAACATGCATATCTTATACTGTGTACCAGCATCAATGATTCTCCAAAAGCTTACAGCAGCAGCACCCAGGAAAGCCTGTCACTTCTTCTCCTGCTGCTTCCCTAGCAGACTGCAGGAAAGATGTTTTAGGCTAAATTAGACACGCAGCTTGCCAAAATATTTGACAACACAGTGTGTATCTTGGCAGTGCAATAGACTCTATTCTTCTATTGCTTCCCCTATTTTTGATACTTTCATCTGTCTGAAGAACAAAGGGCAGTGGAACCTGGCAGGCGGCAGCGCTGGTGGACTTGCAAGTTGACCTGCCCCACTTTAAAAAAAAGATTATGTCGTCACCAAAGGTCAAAAGGGCCTGTGCAACTAAGGCAACTTCTGCACAGGCCTGGGAGGGATCAGCTTCTGAGCTGGAGCCCTTAAAGTGGCCCAAGAGCAGGGAGGTGGACCATAGAACATGAGAACATAGAAGGAGCCCTGCTGGATTGGGCCATAGCTAGAGGTGAGCACGAGTGCAACTTTGGGAATTTGATTCGAATTGAATATCTGAAAATTCAATTTTATACAAACCTTTACCCAAGTTCAATCTGAATTAAGTAAATCTGAATCTATTCATTTGAATTTTCGGTTCGAATTTGCACTTACGAATGTCGACAACATTGGTATGTGCCCCTACGCAGCGTTACTCATTCCGTACACATCGGTGCACGTCCATATGAATCCTCTATTTATCCCGCGTGCAACCCGTTTTCATCTCATACGGATCCGTACAAACGCATACGGATGCAGGAAAGATGCGTACTTTGTATGAACCTGTACACATACGAATGTCTGAATACTTCAAATGAATAGATTCGAAAAGCTGAAACTCCTTTGAATGTTTAAATTTGAATTTATGGTCATTTGATTTGAATTCGAATATCAAAATTCAGACAATATTTGATCAAATTTCGAATGACTGAATATTCATGCACATCCCTAGCTACAGCCCATCTAGACCAGTATCTTCATACAGAGGCCCACCAATTGCTTCTGGGCATCTCAAGCAGAAGACAAAGGCAAAACCCCATCCTTTTTAAACTTTGAGACTGAGGAATGAAAGTTCCCGGGCATTAAAGTCTCCATCTGGGACCATTACATGAAGTGCCACAAAAGGCCCGGGGGTCAGCCAGTTCCACACTAGGAGAGTCGTGGGAGCAAAGCAAGTCCACGGTCCCTTTTACGGAGTGGTTTTCGCTGCTTTGCAAAAGGAGATTTGCTGGGAGCGGATTCTACCCTTAGGATTTTTTTTCCCTCCACCCTTAGGATGAGCATAATAACAAGGGCAACAGCCGCATGTCCAAATTAGGCCACCATACCTCATGGCAGCCCCACTGCCCTTTCAATGTGGTCTGATTAGGCCACGCGGATATTGACCACATGCAAAATCACCGGTTACTTTAGATGCTGGTTGTTGTTTTTTAAATGCAATTAAACAGAAACAAATCCGATGCAAACTGCCAACAGCTTCCTACCAGATCAGTCACTGCAGAGCTTCCAAAAACCTAAAATCACATTCCCTCAGGTTGGCTCCGTCCAAATGTTCGGGGCTCAAGTCTACCCTGGGTCCAGCCAATATTGCTACGCTGGCTGGGATGGCTGCATTCTCTGATTTTTCTCATTACTTACACGTCACTCTCAGCTCCGTGTTTGACCCAAGGAGCTCAGAGTAGCTTACCTGCTTTTAAAAAAGCAATCTCCACTTTGGGGCGATGCTTAAGCAGGCATCCTATACTGCATTTAAATCATGGTAGGCACAACATGTCAATCCTTGTCGAAAGGCATTGCATTCATCACTGTCTAAATCTTCCAAGGCAGCCCTGCCCGGCACGCCTTGCAGAAATCAATATCAGCAACAACCAAAGCATTGATGACTGTGACCAAATCCATGTCTGACAGAAACAGGCTCAGCTAGATCACAGATAAAAGGAAAAATGCGCTTTTAAAAGAATCTTCCTCCCCCTTCTTCACCTTCCCCCCCGGATCCAAATATATGTTTCACCCTTCCCTATTTCACAGTCTCCACCACATCCTTGGCTGGAGAAAGCACAACTATTCGTCCAAAGTTTGGAAACCATCTGTTATGTGGCTGCATCCATGCACTGGAACTGATATTCGGCAGAGCAATGAGTAAGGAAAAGGAGAAAATTGTTTACCTCACAGGTTAGAAAGGGAAACTTTCCACAATTCACACTTTCCAAATCGTTAACAAGCTGCAACCCAGAGATCCTTTGACATTTGAACTGTTTCTGGATTTTCCGAAATCCAGGGAACCGTGCCATAATATTTTCCTAAAGCTTGGACAAGTGGGTTAGAGGATGGTATATGATTTGTGAAAACTACTCACATAGTTGGCTTTTCTACCCTGCTTTTCTCATTGATTCAAGGGGACTCAAAGCGGCTGACAAACCTTGTGTTCTTCTCCCCACAATAGACACCCTGGGAGGTAGGTGGGGCTGTGAGAGCTCAGAAAGAGAGCTGTGACTAGCCCAAGGTCACCCAGCTGGCTTCATGGAGAAGTGTGGAATCAAACCCAGTATTTCCAGATAAGAGTCCGGCTAGACCAAACATCACCACATAGCCTGAAAATGTCCTTCCCACCCTTTTTTTTTTGTTGTTGTTGTTATTTGCTTCTGGCATGGCACAGAAGGAAAAAAGAAACAGCCAGTACATCTGTGCACAATGTAATTCACACCAGAAAAGAAAAGAAGAAATGGAACAATGGTGAAAAATACAAAATAAATAACAAGAGAAAAGTTTTTATAAAGATAATAATATTGATAGTAATCATAATAATTTGCTTTTCCATAGGAATTCAATTACATATGTAGGCATGTGTCTCTGAATGAGATTTTATAGATTAAGTTCCCTTCTATTTAGACAGTATCCATTTCAGGATTGTAGTCTTTTCAAGAATGTTTTTGATGTCCGTTTGTGATAATGAATCAAAGGATGGCTGCTACATTTGAGAAACACGCTCCTTTTGCACTGATACGCACTTGTTTACAATTATACCCCACATTTCTTTGTACCAACTATCTCTAGTAAGTTGATCTGCATGTTTCCAGTTTTTACAAGTAGATATTTTGCTGCGTGCACCAGAAATTGCAATAACGTCCCATCTTTTCCTTTAATAAAAGGAAATATATGCAGCAAATAAATCCATCGTAGGGCTGTACACGAATGGGGTTTTTTGCATTTGAATTTAAGTCGAATCAAATGTCAAAACATTCCGATTCAAATGTTTAGTATCCGAATGCAACAAAATCCAATTCAAATCGAATACATCTGAATCTATTCGTTTGAATGTTTATATTTGAATCTGAAGATATGAATGTCAACATTTGTATGTGTTAGTTGTATCTGTATGCATTTTGTATACATCCTGTTTTTGTCCTGTATTATAAGCACAAGTGCATACAGATACGTATGATATTCGTACAGATACATATGTAATACATACATATCTGTACATTTGAATGTTCTGTATCATTTGATCAAGTTCTATTAAATCTCGAATGTTTAAAACATTCATGCACATCCCTAATTCATGGCTTTAATTTTTGTTGTAATTTTGAATCTTCTTATTCTAGCCTCATGATGATCTGTTGTCCAATATTTGCAGACCTTTGCACTAGGTATGTGCACAAATGTATTTTTGGATTCAATTTATATTGAATCAAATGCAAGAGAATTTGCATTCATTCGAATAGATCCCCTTCAAATATAGTAGGATTCAAATTGGATGCTATAGTTTTAATACATACTGTTACTGTTTTAATAATGTTTGATGTTAAATGTTGTTACCCACCCAGAGACACCCTGGTATAGGACAGAATACATACATACATACATACATACATACATACATACATACATACATACATACATACATACATACATACATACATACATACATACATACATACATACATACACATGTTTAATCCCATTTGAATGCATACAAATCCCATACAAAGCTTCATATGAATATATCAAAACACTAAATTCAAATTTGAATGTCCACATTTGGCCGAATTCATACAGATTTCAAGTGTTATGAATATCTGTGCACATCCCTACTTTGTACAGATATGTTTGGGGAATCTTGATGCTGTCGCTCTGCTTGCAATTTGATGTTGGCATAGATTGTTTTAGTATAGATCTTTTTTTCATTTGCATTGATCTCTGCTAACCTTGCTTGTAATCTACCTTTCTGCCCGTTTGATTTTTACAATATAGTAGTTCCGACAGGCCTCACAAACCTGAAGCAACTTGGGCTCTTTCCACATTTGGTGGTGGAGTCCTGCGCTTCCCCCAAAGTTCATACAAGCTCCAGAGCCTGAGACAAGGGTTCCAGTGGTCCTGGCATTATCTCAGAGTCCTAGAGAGAGCTCTTTCGGCTGCACAATCTTGTGCGCCACCGAAATGTGTTCCACTGCTAAACCGTCCCTTCCGTGTGCCTCTCTAGGTTGGTCTAACTGCCCCTGAATAGTTCTACAGGCATTCCAGTCTAGGTGGCCATTTTGACCACCTTAAACAGAGTTACATTGCATCCAGTGTGGGTGCAGTACCTATCAGGGTGTGTGGCCTCTCTAGGCCACACCAGAGTGTGGAAGAGTGAGGCCCAGAAAAGCCTCCTAGTGAGCCAGTTTGGTCTTCTGGTTAAAGTGTTGGACTTTTATCTGGTAGTTTCTCCACAAAGCCAGCTGGGTGATCTTGAGCTAGTCACAGCTTGCTTTTTGAGCTCCCTCAGCCCCACCTGCCTCACAGGGTGTCTGTTGTGGTGAGAACAGAAGTTTTGTCATCCATCTTGAGTCCCCTTAGATGGGTGAGAATGTCTTCATCTTCATCATCTTCTTCTTCTTGCAAATTCAAGCATAAGAGGGAAGGTAGTTGTTTTATGTTTTGGAAAGCATTTGAAATGGCACGCCCCTAATATTGGTTTCCTCCCTCCCAGTGAACAGGCTGATATTTTAAAGCACCAGAATAGAAAACAAACCACTCTTCTCAGAACATTTGCACTATTCATTCAGGTTTCCTCTGATAGCTGGACCCTGAATTCCCTTACTTTGGATATAAAGGAGATTCCATCCTTTAAGTTACACGCTATCAAGGAATTTTTCATTTTGAAATAGATTGTAGAACTGTTAGAAAATATGTGGGGATGGAAAGCATTGAGTGATGAAACCTGAATTTCATCCAGAAACACTTTTGTAAAGCATATGCCTGTAGCTTACCCCGCATTCACAAGTCTGAAAGAAGTTTCACAGATAGCACATGCAGAACATGGGAACCACGAGTCACTATACTCACCAGGCCCCCAGGGCAGAAAGTGCCCTCAGGAGTCAAATCCCATAGTGTTTGTCGTCCTCAGTCATGCCTGCTGCTGTTGTGCAAGGGAACAACCATGACAGGAATGACTGACTTGCTCTATTTTCCAAGGAACTGACGCCATTAAGAGACACACAGGAAATGGCTTCCTGTGCCATTTCCTGTGCACCTCTAAATGAGGCCAGCCAGAAATGTTGGTTTCCTAGCATTGGAGTTTAGGAGGTGAGGCCTTTGTGTCTGCCATCTTACCTGGCTCCAAGGCCAGACCAAGAACTCCAGCAGAGATGAGGCCCTCATTTGGCACTCAGAACATTTCTGTGGTTAGAACCCATCCTCCAAAGCCAAATTCCCAGGTATTAGGTGAGCATCAGAAATCAACCAGGAGTCAGGCCAGGTATAGTGAATGCAATCTGAAGCTCTGGGGTTTCAGGTGGTGTGCGGCACAGTACTATGCACACATAGTCACAATGACAGATCAGTCATCTGGGGCAACTTTTTCTTCACCAGTCAATTACCGCAAATATTTTACTTATGAGGAAACTGGTAACCCAAAACAGAGAATAACTGGATAACAGGGATATGCACAAATGGGATTTTGGCATTCAATTGATAATGAATCAAATGTTAGAAAAATCTGCATTTGTTTGTATAGATCCCCTTTGAATGGGGTAGGAGTCGATTCAATAGAAATGTATTTGTACAAATTTGTAGGAATATCCAATACATATCCAATACAAGGGCATACTTATCCAATACGTATCTGACATTAAGACACACATATCCTATACGTATCCAATACGTATCCCATAACATAAAGTGTCAAATCCACCCTTAATCCACTTTTAATCCACTCTCGATCCATGTTGAAAGCAATCTGGATCCACAGCTGTTTTCCCACCTCTCCAGTTTAACAAATGTCTGAACTATTCGTACAAATGTCGAAAATATTCATATTCATACTAATGTTAATCTACGAATGTCCTAACATTCTATTCATGTACGAATTCACAGAAGTAACTAATGTTACGAATATTCGTGCACATCCCTAATGAATGAGGTTGAATATTCTCTGAACAGAATAGACTTTAAATCTGCTTAAAGCAGGCATCGGTTTGCACTTCAAAGCCCTCAGGCCTCAGACTCTCCCAACACATCTCCTCCTTTCAGGAAAACATGTAGAATGTTAAAAGAAATTGCCAGATTTTCCAAGTTTCCGCAAACTGCCGGTTCCGCTTCGCCTAGTACCGCAGCTTCCTCTCAGCAAAAATAAACTGCCGAAGCTCGTCTTTGGAGCATTTTCCTTCACACCAAGTCGCCATGTCTCTCATGATTCCCGGGGCCTAAGCAGCTGCAAAGAGACTTTGAAGTGAAACCTGAGGCGTATAGTGTCATGAGAGGTGAAGCTTCCTGCCAGCTCGGCCGCCTGCCTCAAAATGGATCTCTGCTCATGTTATGGCAAAGCCAGCAGGACAGAGAATACAAGCCTGAAGAGGAAGAGCAGCAGCAAAACTGCAGGTCTGCCATTTTCAACGCTTGCCACCCACCCGCCCAGCCTCCAGCTCTGCTTTCCTCTCTTCATGTGGCCCCTGAAACCTGTGGACATGGCAAGCAAAGGGAAACAGATGTTCCTGCAGAGAGTCCGAGCTTTGCCCTGATGTCAAAACAAGGAAATAGATACCCCCGAGGGACCCCTCTTGAGTTTCCTTTATGGCTGCATACCATACTAGAACAAATCCTTTTGCCTGAGAGACTGACAGAGAGAGAGTGAGAGAGCATATGCGTATAGGCATGCATGCACTCGTACACATGTATGCACGCACATGCATCATACTTCTTTATAGCAGAGGAAAGGTGTTCAACTTTAGCTCTGTGGGATGCATGGTCTGGTACAAGTCTGAAGACAGACAGACAGACAGACAGACAGACAGACAGACAGACAGACAGACAGACAGACAGACAGACAGACAGACAGACAGACAGACAGACAGACAGACAGACAGACAGACAGATAGATAGATAGATAGATAGATAGATAGATAGATAGATAGATAGATAGATAGATAGATAGATAGATAGATAGATAGATAGATAGATAGATAGATAGGCACCCTACCTGTCCATCCAACTTGGAGATGGTATCTAAGTATCTATTCTAGATAGGAGCATAAGAACAGGAGCCCTACTGGATCAGGCCACAGCCCATCTAGTCCAGCATCCTGCCTCATACCAGGTACTTCTGGGTAGCTCAAGCAGAAGACAAAGCCAACCATTCACCTGCTCTCCATTCTCTGCAAATGGCCTTTAGTTTAGAGCCATGTGCCTGTCTCTCCAACCTGGAGGCAGTAGCATCCATTATAGAAGCCATTGATACACCTGACTTCCATGTGTTCATCTAACTCTTTCTTAAAGCTATCCAGTCTGGTTGCTGTCACCATCTCTTCTGGTCATAAATGCCATGCATCAATAACACTCTTGGTGAAAACAAGACTTCTCTTTGTTAATCTCCTGTCTACCAGCTTCATCAAGTTCTACCTGGTTCTAGTGTCGTGGGAGAGAGAAAATAATGTGTCTCTATCCATGTTTTCCACATAATGCAAACATTCTGGAAACATTCATTTAGACAAGATCCATGCAGGGCCTGTATGGTGCCATGGAACTGCACTGAGAGCACAGGAATGTCACCTCCCTATCCTCTGGATGTGCCACAATAAAAGTGCTCAGAGGACGTAGAGATCATGCTCATTCTGCTATAAGTGCTCATCCAAGCTCTATAATGGCAGGGCACTTAAGAAGAAGAAGAGTTGGCTTTTCTGCTCCACTTTTCCCACCCATTTATGGGGACTCAAAGTGGCTGACAAAGCTTTCTATTCCTCTCCCCACAACAGACACCCTGTGAGATAGGTGGGGCTGTGACAGCTCAGAGGAGAGCTGTGACTAGCCCAAGATCACCCAGCTGGCTTTGTGCAGGAGTGCAGAATCAGACCCAGTATTCCCAGATTAGAGCTCAGTTCCCTAACCACCAGACCAAACTGGCTCATGCAGTAGCTTTTGCTAGTATCATTCTTCCATGCTCTTTTCCTGACTACAGGGATGCCATTTTTAGGAACACTAGGGTTGTGTACCATTTGTGTGTGTGTGTGTGTGTGTGTGTGTTCACTGCGCACCAAAGCGAATGTGAGGGAAATTCACATTCATGCGACTAGAACCACTTCGAATATGGAAGGATTTAAATCCACTTCAGATTCCTGCCTCCAGTTGCACATCTGAATCCCCTCTGAATCTGTTCCAAATCCACGCTGAATCCAGTGCAGAATCTGTGAAAGGTCAGCCACTTGACTACTTTGTGAATATACCAAAGCATTGAACACATGCGCAAAAGGATTTGCTTTGCATCTGAATGCCAATCTTCAAATACAGCCAAGGTTAGATTTAAATGTGAATATTTGAATTTGTACAAATTTGTATCAATTCTAAAGCTGATGAATAATTTGTGCACACCCTAAGGGACCAAGGAAATGGAAAATCTCCAGAGTTCCAACAACATCTTTGGTTAGAAACATCACAGCTGGGATATGGAAGTTCCCAAGCTGCCATATTTTCACACTCAAGAGCAATCGCAGGTGTCTAAACCTCTGGGGCTCCACTAACCATTCCCAGTTTTCCATTAGCACCAAATCCCTGTATAACACACTTTTGCAGCCTGGGATGAGTTGCGCAGCAAAATCATTGCGGTAACTGAAAATGATTATAATTTTGATTTTTGTTATTTTTATAAATTAGTTTTGCAGCTTTATGCAAATTTTGATAGATTTTAGTTCTAGAATTACAACTGAACTTGTAATCTGCTTTCGAGCCACCTCTACTTAAATGTTTATTGAATTAAATCAACACTGTATGAATTCAGATGGAGAAAAGAAGGTGGTAAAGTATATCCATCCCTTCTGCATGGCCATTTAATTCTGGGACTTGGTCTATGCCACCCTGCCACCAACGAATTCAAAGACTCATTATCACTTAGTTCATTTGCAAAAGTAAATGCAGCCCATTAGCTACTCTGGCACTGTAGCATATTATGGGTGTTCTTCCACCGTGCTCCTTTAATCAGGATCTAAGAAGATCCAGATCTAGGAAACGCGTACTTCCCTTAATCGGGATCTAGTAGATCCCGATTAAGGGAAGTACCGAATGTGTTTCCATGGGTGGTCTAGCACCCAATAGCAATGGGAGCTAGCCTCCCTGCTCTGGAAACACCGGAGCACCCATTTGGAAATCCAGATCTACCCACAAGGGGTCTGCCTGTCACCCCAGGTGTTTGGGGGGACAGGGGGTGCAATTCAAAGCGGCTCTGAAGTCACTTCAAAGTCATTTCGAAGTCACTTCGAAGTTCTTTCCGAAGATCAGCACAGACTTCAAAGATGCTTTGGAGCTATTTTGCACAGACTTCGAAGTGACTTTGAAATGACTTCAAAGCATAGGTTTTGGGGCTCCCCCCCCCAAGGATGCCCCCTCCCCCTAGCCTTCTCTAGACCCCATTGCCAAACTAACGTGGAAACAGGCTCCCTTTAATACGGATTTTCTGGCTGAAGATGCCATTGTAGAATGGGGTCTACAGAAAATCCGGATTAAAGGCCAAAAAGTACCCATATGATCCGGATTTCCCAAGGCTCGGTGGAGGACAAATGTGTCCGTAATGGGTGCTGTGGGGGAAATGGGATCTCCCGTCTCTCACCCAAATGGGTGCTAAAATGGATACTAAGTGACCGTGGAAAAACACCCTATGTAATCGAACCAGAAGCCTTTCTGTACCTGGCCTTATTCTGGAATATGTCCCAGAACAGGGACCTGCTATCTGCATGCTAGTGCAGATTATGGAAAGCCCCAAGTGAGGCCTGCCGTAGTCTGCATTATCCAGTAGCCAGCAGGCCACTATCCCCAGGTATATTCCAGAATAAGGCCAAGTGCAGAAAGTGTCCTAGAAAAGTACTGGATCTGTGCAGCTCTGCATTATTCCGCCACTGCGCTATGAGACCAGATCCACCCCATATTACGGTTCTAAGATAACGCAGGCATCACATCAACTTGAATATTTTTTCTCCAGATGTGGTATATGCACAAGCACATGAGCTACTGAGTCACCTTGAGTAGTACATATGCCATAACAAGCCAACAGCTCATGTGCTTGGGTATCCACGATGTCTGGACACACAATTGTCAAGATGCTATGAAACTGGAGAAACAGTGTTGTCATAAAATGTTCTGGAGTCACCTTTGGTCTGGTGGCAGACTAGGACAGGTGTATTCAGCTGTGGCCATCCAGTCTTTCCTTACCATTGGTTAAAGTGGCTGAAGCTCATGGGAATAGTTTTTGAAGACATCTGGAACACCTTAGTTGAGTGTCCCTGATATGGCCCGAAGCAGGGCTGCATATATACATAAAAGCAAATAAAAGATTTCTCCATGTATAACATGGGGTTCAACTTCAAAGTTCCATAACAGTTCAAAAAGATATAAAATTATTCCCTAGCATAGACAAAGTAACTTACACAGTCTATTAGGCCAGAGACTAGAATAACATTCAGCAAGGTCAGAGTTGAGAAGAACAGGAGTGAATGAATACATAGATCCCTAATGCTAATACAGGCATAACTATATCCTAAATCATGAATATATCACATGTTACACAATAGCCAATAAACTGCCCACAAACTCAGGTCTTTCTAGAAGGTGAGTAGCCCTCTTCCATTAGGTAATGGGAATAGTTACACGTCCCATCTCTGCAGCTAATTAGTGTTATCAATTTTGGGAGCAAATTCCCAGCTGCAACTGGTTGTAGATGGTACTGCTTCAAGGCCAAGCATGTCTTTCTTCTTCAAAACTTAGCACAACAAGCTGGTTTTTCCCTTCAGAAGATTTTTACTCCTGATGTTAACGCCAAAATGGAGATAGTTAGGCCCTCCCTTTACATATATAGTACAGATATTTCATCTCAGGTGAAAACTTTACCTCAAGCGACATTATCTTATGAGTTCAAAACCATAGCCACTCTACATATGACTCAAAAGAATGGCCTCTCTTCTTCCACAATCACTACAAGCTCTAAGTATGTGTCTGCTTAGTGGAAGAGAAACACTCCATTAAAAGCTTTGTATTTTATATTCCACACCTCATTCTGTCAAGGTAATCTTCACACAGAAGGAATAAAGTGTTTTCTTGCTTTGGGTGTTTTGCTGTGTGAACATTAAACTGAATACTCTGAACTCTCAAACAATATATGACCAAGGAAGAATAGGCTTATCCTTGACTGGAAACATCCACCCCTTCTAATCCCATTAGCCAAATGTTTTGAGAGGAATCATAGGTAAGTGTTATTCCCACACTGTCTTAGGGGCAATCTAAATTAGAAAAACATCATGTGTTGGGCCAGCATACAGCACCAAAGCAGCTCTAACCTGAACACTGGGCATGTACCACCTTCCTCCTTAGACCATGAAGTCCATACTAGAGCATTTCAGGATGGATGGCCTCCATGCATAATTCCAGCAACTGCAGTGGTTTCTAAACATGCAGAACCGGGTGCCATTTTGCTGGATTCTGGATACGACCCATTTTCAGGCACCTTGCTAAATTCTTCTAGTTAGAAATTTTGGAGATTGGAGAACTTGCATTCCTTGGCATCCAGAGTTATGCCAGGACAGACAACTCTCTTTGGGGTGGCTGCTGACATGCTGTTTCAGCACTTCTCCTGTTCCTGGCCTGAAACACTTGGTTCAGGTTACGAGACATTCTCTGCATCATCCGCCAAGGCATGTGATGTGGAAGCTGTCTGGCTCTCCACAGAAAGGACCCATGGATCAATATGTAGCTGTGACAAAGGGCAGATTACAGCACACTTTCTGAAAACTGAAGAATGTAGTCCCAAAGTGGGTTTTTGTGGAGGAGCATTTTGAGACTCCAACTGCATGTAGGCCATGTCTCCACTGGAAAAAGAGACAGCAGTGGGATCACCACCTAGTAGTTGCCTCCTTGTAGCCACTTCAGAGTGAAGAGGTCTTCTTTGAAATGTGGTAAAATTGTGGCCTCACAAACGGGCATCTTATCTGAAGACTGCACCCACTAAGGGTGCAGTGCGATAATTGTGAAGTGCTTCTTCTCCATGGGTGGAAATGGGGTGGCAGGAGATTGCGATAACCTGCCTGTCACTAAAGACACTGGTCATTAGCCTAAGCGTTGCGCGCCAATATTCCAGTGGCAAGGGGTATCCAACTGCTGAGTAGCACAGCATATTCTGGTGCTAAGTTGACTTGTAACTGCACCCCCACTTGAACAGCTATCCAGAATAATCACTTTACCCAGCTGTAGAAATAAACTAGATAACTATTTATTAAATACAGCAATGAATGATAGAAAGTAAGCAAATAGCAAAAAACCAAAGTAAATAGCTTAATCCAGCTTCAGTCCAAGTAAAAAGAATAAATGTAGCATTTGCCTCTCTTGTCAGATTGTTTGGCTGCAAGGGTCCTAGTACAATCTTAATAAGTTCCAGTTACAAAAGAATCTGAATATTAATAGCCCCAAAAGAACAGTTCTCTATCCTAGCCAGGAAGTCCCTACTTCTTAACCTAAGCACTGGCTGCTTCCCTGGGTCTCAGCCCTCGAAAGTTTGCCAGACAAACTTGTCTGCAACTTAGTCCCTTGCAAAGTTTCCAGCTAGGAAATAGAGCCATAACAGAGAGATGTCTCTTGCCTCTCTCTCTTGAGGATCTCCTCTCTCCTCCCTGAGAGTTTCCAAACCTCAGCTCACTGCTGACTTTGCAGAGAGCACTTGGTGAATGGCTGCAGAGAGTTAGCTGGCTCCTGCCTTCCCCTCTGCTCCTAATCCATCCACACTGCTCTCAGTGTGTCTCACACTTTTATATGGGTTCTTCCCCCACACACACACACAGCTCTTGATAGGACAGGAAAGTCAGCTGACCCTCCTGTTTGGGTGGGGACCCCTACTTCCTGGAAGGTTGGTAATAAATGAAAATCTGCATTGTTGGGTCCTTGCTGGGCTGTAAAAAGCCTGAGGTCTTCACAGAGATGCTCTATCAGGTACCTTGCCCGGTAAGCTGAGATGTGGCCTCAGTCCCCTCTGAAACAAGCAACAGACATACACACACACCATAGCCAAGACTACACTTGCAAAGGAAGCAACAACCATCATTTTTTTTACTGGCTTCCAAACTGTTTCCCTTCACTCTCCTCAGCTAAGAGGGGATCCACTCCTCAGCTGGAGCCCTTGACTTGGCCAAGGAGAGGGGAGGTGGACCACAGAACATAAGAGGAGCCCTGCTGGATTAGGCCACAGCCCATCCATTCCAGCATTCTGTCTCACACAGTGGGCCACCAATTGCTTCTGGGCATTCTAAAACAGGAGGCAATGGCTACTGAATCCCTGCAAGAGACCTTCAGAGGCATTGTGCCTGTCTCTCCAACCTGGAGGAAGTACCTAGGCATCCATTCTAGTACCCATGGAGACACCGATGTTCCATGATAGGCTACACTCATTCCTACTGGAGTGGAGTTGTAATGTTCTATAGAAGGAAGGAAGGAAGAAGGAGAAGATTTGGCTTTTCTACCCTGCTTTTCTCACTCATTTAAGGGGAGTCAAAGCAGCTGACAAACATTCTGTTCTTCTCCTCACAACAGACACCCTGTGAGGTAGATGGTGCTGTGAGAGCTCAGAAGAGAGCTGTGACTCGCCCAAGGCCACCCAGCTGGCTTCCTCAGGGAGGACGGAATCAATCCTGGTACTCCCAGATAAAAGTCCGGCTCCTTAACCACTAGACCAAACTGGCTCACAAAGAAAAGAAAGAAAGAAAGAAAGAAAGAAAGAAAGAAAGAAAGAAAGAAAGAAAGAAAGAAAGAAAGAAAGAAAGAAAGAAAGAAAGAAAGAAAGAAAGAAAAAGATCACAACTGCAATCCCAGTTTTGCCCCAGGACACAACCAAAGCTGCAAGAATACAGATAATTCTTAGAGAAGCCTGCCATATTATTTCCAGTCTTGAGCAACAGAACTGGGACACAGAAACAAAAACCAAACAAAAGCAAATTACAGATCCAACATGCTAATGTTCTCACAAAGGACAAATAGTTGGAACAAGGCTTCTGGTAATTACTGGAACATTAGGATCATAAGAGGGGGAAGGCGGCCGGCAAATAATTACACAGGGGGGCCAGGAGGAATTCAAGTACTTGCTTCCTCCCTGTAGGGAATTGGAAGAACAGAGTTCCGCTCAGCCCAGCCTCATTTGATGTTGGTGAGGCCTCCATCTCTCTTGGTACAAAGACAGCCCTTTGAGAGAGAGACTACCTTTTATAAGAAAAATGCTGCATTTCCAGTCATGAATTTGCTTTCTGAAATTAAGTGTGAGAAAAGAAAGGAGTGCTTAACCCAACTTCACCCCACCCATTCCCCTCAGCAGGAGACGTCTTCACTGTTTAAAAACAAGCATAAGCTTTCATTCAGCTGGGGCTCTGTTCAGACATAGCAAAAGAGGCTCCTTGGAGGTGCCTCAGAGACAGTAATATGTGCCCTTCGTGTTCCCTGCCCTTTTCTAATCCACAGGGGATGGGGGAGGGGTAGACTGGTGTGTGAACAATCCCACCTCAGAGCCTTCTCTAAACCACCTCAGAGTTGCCTCAGAGAGACAGTGTGTAGCCCTCATGCTCCCAAGCCTTCTCTAATCCACCTTTTCTAACACAGAATGTTCAGAAGAGGGGGAAGGCAGACTGGTGTGTGAACAATCCCACCTCAGAGCCTTCTCTAAACCACCTCAGAGTTGCCTCAGAGAGACAGTGTGTAGCCCTCATGCTCCCAAGCCTTCTCTAATCCACCTTTTCTAACACAGAATGTTCAGAAGAGGGGGAGGGCAGACTGGTGTGTGAACAATCCCACCTTGAAGCCTTGTCTGAGGCTGTGTTCAGACATAACAAAATGGGTGCAACAGAGACATCACAGATGGACTGCGTGAGTCTCTTGTGTTCCTCACCCTTCTCTAACCAACCTTTTTAAGCACAGAAGGTTCTGGAGGGTGGGCAGGGGCAGACTGGCGTGTGAACAATCCCACCTTGGAGCCTTCTTTAAGCTGCCTTAGAGATTATTTGTTTTGCTGTCCCTGATCACAGCCATATTTACAGTCTGAGGAGAGAACGTTACCTGGTGGTGTATGGAGCACAGAGGTGTGGACTAGGGTTGTGCACAAATATTCATCACATTCAAAATTCATATGAATTTGTCCAAGTTCAGACTTTTGAATTCCAATCGAATGTTGGTACATTCAAAGATTGATATTCGAGTATGAATCAAATGCTTTGGTACATTTGTATGAAGCTTCATTACATTCATGATCTTGGGGAGGTGGGGAAGTGGCTGCCCCAGCCACATCTGCAACAGATCCAGAGTAGATTCAAAGCAGATTCAGAGTGGATTAAAAGTGGATTGGGAGCAGATTTGATGCATTCTGAGTGGATACGTAGGGGATACCTAGGGATTCCTAGGCTATTCATAGCCAGGATTCGAATCCAATTCATATCAAACATTTGTGAGTAGAATCATGTTAGCAAATCCATGATCTGGATCAAATGTTTTATCAAATTTTGAATATGGTGAGTATTCGTGCACATCCCTATCAGATTCATAAACAATATCAGCCAGTGCACAAGCACAACAGTACAGCTGAATAGCAATTTGCCTTTCACTGGCCTTCATGGGCTGGCCACTGGATGCAGAGTGATTGCTTCCTGATGTCTCATAAGCTGCATTCATGTGCAGTAAAAAAAAAAAAAAAAAAAGCATCTCTGAGGCAGCTCTGAAGCAGCTTCAAGACAATTTGGATGTGGGATCGTTTGCATTGTGACTTTTATCACTTACCTGACTGGTATCGTATACCTGACTGATATGAGGCCTTAGGGTTCGTGTCTTGCATTAGGCCGATGCAGTAAGAGATCAGTTCTTGTAATGCAAATTCCCAAACAATTTCATACCATAATTTTATGGTTAATTTATTGGAATTTTCCCAAGGCAAAGCTATAACTTTTTTTGCAGCCAAAAATAAGAAATTTCAGGTCTCCTCTTATGCCAGAGTATTATCTGGAAGTTACAGGCATGACATCCTCTAGTCACATTTCTACCCTGCCCCATTAAGCAGTGCACAGGAAATGGCCCCATAATGGCCTGGTCAGATGGCAACCCAAGTTAAGTGGCTCCTGCTATTCCCATCTGCATGGTGAAAGCATGGGGAATTTCCTGTACTGCATCCTCTCTCCTACAACCATATACAGATGATGAAACTAGTTCAAGGAAAAAACACACAAAAGAAAAGATCTGGGAGAGTTTTCTATTCCTTTGCTCCACTAGGGGCTGCAGTCAGAAATTGCAGTACTTTTTCATGCCCTCATTGCCTTTCTCCATTGGTCATTCAAAGTTCACCCTTTTCCTTTTCCCAATTCCCATTGGTCATTCAAAGTTCATGCTTGCTGAGTGCATGGTAAGATTTGCCTCTATGGAAATCAGTGCTTAGTTGATCTGTTGATTCTTCAAGTGTATGTGCTGAATGGGTATTCTTGGCTGCTTATATGGCCTAACCGTACCACCCTACCCCTTCTCAAAAACTTCATTGTTGATGGTTAGACTTTGAGATACCTATACCCAATATCTGTTCTAATCTCATTAGCTCTTCTTGAAGGTCTTTAATTGCTTGTGGCTAGGGGTGTTCACGAAAATTCATAACATTCAAAACTTATGTGAATTCAGCCAAATTTCAAACATTTGAATTCAAATTGAATGTCGGCATATTCAAAGACTGACATTCAAATTCGAACCCAATGCCTTGGAACATCTGTATGAATATTTGTTCCGTTCATGAACCTTGGGACGTGGGAAAGTGACTGCCCAATTCACATCTGCAATGGATCCAGAATGTATTCAAAGTGGATTGAGACGGGATTCAAAGTGGATTCAGAGCAGATTTGACTCGTTCAGAGCAGATAGGTAGCAGATACGTGTGGGTTTCATATTGGATTTGTATGGGATTTGTATTGAACATTTGTATAAAATTGGAAGATCTCCTTCAAATGTGGTAGGATATTTGAACAAATACGAATTTTCTTGCGTTCAATTTGATATTAGCAAAAAAAATGCAGCATAATTCAATAATTTAATCCATTTCATTGAGCTTGAGAACCATTGATTTATTCTTTAACCTGGACACACCTTTAAAGCTTTGAGCATGCACACTTTGTCAGCCCTTCCCATCCCTGGGTGCCTTTTATCCACAAAATGCTCCATGCATGTCATGGACACTGGTAAAGTGCCTTTGTAAAAAAGATGCTTGTGGTGAGATCCTGTGTAGCTCTGCTTTCACATTCTTCGTGTCTGAAGTTTTGCATTTAAAGGCATGATAAAAGATTGCCAGAAAAGCAATATGGACATGATTGTGTATATGATTATTGCGAGTTTCTCTTTGTGTTTGATGTCTGGCTGACGCAATTATGTATTTTGGTAAAGCAGATCACTGAAATAATCTCACTAAAACCATGAATACAGTCGCATCAGAAATGTTCTTTGTGATAAGTAGTGAATAAAGATGTGCAAATTCTCCAGCCAATCTCCTCACACAAAAAAAATTATTTAGATAGTTTTGCCAGCCCTTCTAGGGTGCCAGTTTTCAATTAATAATGTATTTTTTTTAATGAAGGCCAGCACCAGCTAAAGAACTGACAGCTGTGATATCATGCTGTGCCTAATAAATAATAATAATAATAACAACAGCAACAACACTGGTTTTCGCCAGTGAAAGTGTGCCGAGGATGACTGGGTCCACTTTCACTGGCGAAAACACCCCTGACATTACAATTGTTGAGAAAGAGAAGGTGTGGATCATCGACGTTGCTGTGCCAGGTGACAGCAGAATTGAGGAGAAACAGTTGGAGAAGCTCACCAGATATGAAGACCTGAGAATTGAACTTCAGCGACTCTGGCGAAAATCAGTGAAAGTGGTCCCAGTCATCCTCAGCACACTGGGCGCAGTGCCAAAAGATCTCAGCGGGCACCTAAAAACCATTGGCATTGACAAGATATCCATCTGCCAACTACAAAAAGCCACTTTACTGGGGTCTGCTCGCATAATTCGCCGATACATCACACAGTCCTAGGTGCTTGGGAAGTGCCCGACTAGTGATATAATACGAAATCCAGCATAGTCATCTCGCTTGCTGTGTGTAACTGCTGTTTTTAAATAATAATAATAATAATAATAATAATAATAATAATAATAATAATAATAATAATAATAATAATAATAATAATAATAATAATAATAATAATAATAATAATAATAATAATAATAATAATAATAATAATAATAATATGCCTGATACTTGCAGCACAAGAACAGGCTATTAGAACAAACGCTATCAAAGCCAGAATCGAAACGTTGACTATAGATCCCAAATGCAAACTCTACAAAGAAGCAGATAAAACCATGGATTAGATATGTGCACAAATGTTTTGTTTTGTTCTTTCACATTCTATTCAAATTGAATTGAATTCTCAAAAATCCGATTTGATTCAAATCTTTTAAATTCGGATTCAACACATACAATTGTCGACAACATTTTTCATTGAATGAACCGTTTTGCTACTTACCTTAAATGATCTGATTGATTACTACATCGTATGTTGGAGTGTTCTGATATGATTATTTGTTTGTATGCTTTCACTATTGTTTGTTCTTGTTGCATGTTAAGATCAAATAGAAAACAGGGGGAAAACCCATAATAGTACTTAAGGAATTTAAAAAATAATAATAAAAAGAGGATCAGGCCACATCCCATCTAGTCTTGCATCCTGGCTCACACAATGGCCCACTATTTGCTTCTGGCCATTCTCAAGGAGAAGATGAAGGTGTTAACTTCACCTGCTCTCAACATCCTCCAAATGGCCTTTAGAGGCATAGTGCCTGCCTCTCCAACTAGAGTTAGTCTCAGGCATCAGTTTTAGTAGTCATTACTACATTTGACCTCCATGAATTTGTCTTTAAGAATTCTGCATCCACAGTGACCTCCCAATTGCTTCTGGGCATCTCAAGCAGAAGACAAAGGCTCTTGACTCCTTGCAAATAGCCTTTAGAGGCATCATGCCTGTCTCTCCAACCTGAAAGAAGTACCTAGGCATCCATTTTAGTAGCCAGCTGTGCTCCATGAATTTGTTTGAACCTTTCTTAAATCTATACAAGCTGGTTGCTGTTACCACCTCTTCTGGAAGTAAATTCCATAAAATGATGACCATCTATATCTCCTGCCCATCAGCTTGATAGAGTGTCACCTGACTCTGTTTTCTGAGAAGAAAACATTTGTTTCTCTGTCTGCCTTTTCCATGGCATGCATGATTTTATATACTTCAGTCAAGTACTCTGTCCACACTGTTTTTCAAGAATGAAGAGGCCCCGACACTTCAGCCTGATTTCATAAGGAAGGCTTTCCAGTCCCTTAATCATTCTGGTTGCTTTTCTCTGCACTTTTTCCAGTTCCACGATATCCTTCCTGAAGTGTGATAACCAGAATTGTACACAATGTTCCCAACCTAACCAGAGGCACAACAATGCTTCCTAAATACTCTTAGCATTGAATTTGCTCTTTTATACAGATGTTATGCACTGGATTGACTCCTTTTTTGAGCTGTCCACCAGAACCCCAAGATCCTTTTTCTGGTCTGTCATGGAAAGCTCAGACCCCCAAAATGCACAGGTATAATTGTGCATGTTTTCCTGAATGGGCATCATCTTGTATATTAACACTGATGCTCATTTGCCACTTGGTGCCCACTCACCCACAAACCCATATCTCATGAAGAGCATATAATGGAGCAAAAATATTTGGAGGATTTATTACTGGAAGGACTGAGGAGAAATGCAGGTTGTTGGGGGGTTTTAAGCCAGCATCAAATAAAGAGCAGAAGATTAAAAATTCAGCTCCATGTAGAGATGCCTGAGAGAACAGATCCTTTGATCAGCAATCCATCAATATGAACATATGGTTAGGGAACAGAGTGAAAGAGGTCTTTCCTCTTGTACACACACAGAGAGAGACATTAATTTGAAATTTTAACATAAGCCTGTAGTAGCTGGTACAGACAAGTGCAGCTGGATGTTCCTCTGCCTGTTGCAAATCAGTTGGTGAGTTTCCTTTGAAGACCTGTGGACTTCAGACTGTGCCCACCTTGAGCCACCACCCCAACATAACCATAGGCCAATTTGCACTTGGCCCCATAGTACACCCTGTGAGGTAGGAGGGGCTATGACTAGCCCAAGGTCACCCAGCTGGCTTCATGGAGGAGTGCGGAATCAAACCCAGTATTCCCAGATAAGAATCTGGCTCCTTAACCACTAGACCAAACTGGCTCACTAGCAGTCCAGTCTAGAGGTTACCAGAGCATGAGTGACTGTGACCAAGTTATCCCTGTCCAAAAAAGGCTTAAGTTGATGCACCAATCATAGTTGGGAATAGGCACTCCTGGCCACAGCATCCATCTGAGCTTCAAGCATCAGCGCCGAATCCAGGAGTATCCCTAGATTTCATACCTGTCCCTTCGGGGACATTGAAACCCCATAGACACTCCCATCCATATTTAATCCACATCTGTGAATCTTTCTTGCGACTGATACAGAAGTTGTTGACCATTGTCTTCTTCCAGGGGAGATACGAAAGTTAAACCTGGGAACTTGTGCATTTAAAGTGTATGCTCTACCATTGAGCCACATTTAATTCACAGCAGCAAAACTAGATGGAATATTATCATGAGAAATATGAATTGTCTTGCAAAGTAGGTGCACCAGGAAGCAATCCTGGTGCAGAACCACAGTGAACAGGTTTGCCGCTGAGGTTCACTCCCCATGCCCCTCTTCCCAGTTCACCAATGTGTTGGGGGACTGAAGTCCAATTTTATAGTCCCTTCTCATCAGTGAAACTTGCCTATAGGCAAATTCAGTGCCTCTCAGTTTAGCTCTAAGCAGCTTCGCAAGGCTGCAATACGAATATAAATGAGACATGAATTCCAAAATGCTTTGTACATTGAGAAGTGCTGTAGACATAATAACAAAATGCTTTCTCCTTATCTCAGCAATGGCTATGCATTTCCTCAGGGCCCACGCAGGTGGCTAGGTTGTGCTTATGCCCGGATAGAAAATGCAGAGTTTATGCATGAGAGAGCTGCTACTAACAGAGAACTGACAGCTTTTACATCTATAAGCACGCCTAAATGTGTCTTGTCTAGGAGACATTTTCCCCTCGGTCCTGTGTCTATGTGCACCTTCGGTATGTAGTTTGCAAGCAGGTTCTGCTAGTATCTACACTGTGCTCTTAATATACTTCCCCAGCAGATGGAATAACTTAGTTAACAGACTATTTAAATTCCTAGGGGGGCACCTGTAACTATTAGAAATTGATTTTATGAGCCTGTTATACAAACATTACTCTTCGAGGTCTGAAGCACATTGAAATTCTTCCTGTTCTCTTGCAAACAGATGGTAACTGGAATTCCCCCCCTTTCCAAACCAACTTGTATTCATAAATAATAACCCCCAATCCCTCTTGTGAGACAGATATAATTCTAATTAGAGCAGTGCAAATCAGCCATGTTTTTCCATCACATGCTTTTTTCCTTCCTTCCTTCCCTCCCTCCCTTCCTTCCCTCCCTCTCTCCCTTCCTTCCTTCCTCCCTTCGCTACCTCCTCCCTCCCTCCCTCCTTTCTTCCTTTCTTCCTTCCCTCCCTCCCTCCTTCCCTCCCTCCCTTCCTTCCCTCCCTCTCTCCCTCCCTCCCTCCTTCCCTCCCTCCCTCCCTCCCTTCCCTCCTTCCTTCCTTCCCTCCCTCCCTCCCTCCTTCCTTCCCTCCCTCCTTCCCTCCTTCCCTCCCTCCCTCCCTCCCTCCTTCCCTCCTTCCTTCCTTCCCTCCCTCCCTCCCTCCTTCCTTCCTTCCCTCCCTCCCTCCTTCCTTCCTCCCTTTCTTTTTCTTTGAAAAGAAAGGGGAGGTGTGTTTTTTCTTTCTCTTTTTCCTTGTGAAAAGAATGTGCGTCTCAAACCTGCCCTGTGAAATGGACAGTCTGTTTGTCATAATTAGACAGCAAGTGAAGGGGAATCTTCAGTGTAATTTGCCAACGTCCTGGAATCCCGACGGAGCAAACACTCAAGATGGCAATTCCAAAAGGTGCCATTTTGGAGCAACGAACAGGAGTCTCCTCAGACGGCGGAGGCAGGAATGCAATACTCCCTCTGCGAGAGGCTCTCTGTGTGTTTCCTCAAAGGTCTTTATGCGGCAGCACCTGCAACCCTCCATTAAGGTCTGGGCATCCTGGTACCAAGAAAATGTCAACAAATTGGAGAGGATTCAGTGTGAAGAGGAGGAGGAAATGGGGGGTGTGAGGAATGGAAAAGGAAGGGGAACAGATTAAAGAGCTCGAAGGATTGATTTCTAAGATTAAAAGAGCTGAATGTGTCAAGCTTGAGCAGGCAAGGGCTAAGAGTGCTTTAGATGTGAGGGAAGGAACTTTGTGATGGTCTGTAGATATCAAAGCTTTTTTCCCCCTCCTGTTCGTTCTCTTTTTTTCCCCTTTTTCTTTTCTTTCTTTCTTTCCTTACACATTTCAAGAAGGAAAGGGCAATTATACTGAGCACAAAGACCCAAGAGAAAGGGGTCGGGAGACACGAGGCAATAGGCTTCACTGTGATGGTTTTCAAACCGTGTTGTCAGGCTTTCTCGGTGAGCCTCGAAATGGTTGGCATGAACTCTTCCCACACCAGGCCTTATTCTGAATTATATCTTGGAATGGGGACCTACCGTACGTACGTTACTGTAGACTGTAGTAGGCCACAGACAGGATCTACTGTGGTCTGTACCAGCCTGAGGAAGGTAGGTTCCTAGTCCAAGATGTAAACCAGAGTAAGGCCCAGGGCAGAAAGAGCCATGGATGTCCAGAAAGACAGTTTGTGTACCCCTGAGCATGTTTTGTAGCTTATACAGAGCAGCATTCTCACTATTCAACAGGACCAACAAGGAGCTTCTCCTGAGGCCAATTCACACTTGGCCTGATAGTGCACACCGGGGTAGCTTCTGGGCGTTTCCACATCAGAAACATCTCCTGCTATATCAGAAGCTACCCCACCAGCTTTAGATCATGCACCACACGAATCTGCAATGTTCCCTTTCCAGCAGAGAGAGCACTCGCACTAGAGATGTACACAAATGTTTTTGGCATTCTATTCTACTTGAATCGAATACCTGAAGATCTGATTCAATTCAAATCTTTTAAATTCAAATTTAACAAGATTCAATTCAAATTTAACAAATTTGGATCTATTTGTTCGAATTGTTGGTTTGAATCTGCACATACAAACGTCGAAAACATTCATATGTGCACATAAACATCTTCCCCACATCCATAGACATCTGTATGCATCCTGTAGTTATTCCGTATGCAACCCGTTTTCATCCCGTACGGATCCGTTCAAATGCGTACGAATGCGGGAAAGATGCAGATCTTCAAGTACACATCGTGTATGAATCCGTACACATACAAATGTTGAGATAATTTGAATGAATAGATCTGAAATCTGAAATTCGATTCGAATGTTTACATTCAAATTTTGGGACATTCGATTTGAGTTCGAATGTTGAAATTTGGCACATTCAATCGTATTTTGAAAGCCTACAAATATTCATGGACATCCCTAGTGCACATCTTTTCTGGTGCCGGGGATGAGCTGATGTGCCACACAAGCACGCTGGCATACCGGGTGACCAGAAACACAATTGCCTGTGTGCATTGTGTCACCATCATCCTGATGATGGCTCTGGTGCATGCACAATCGCACCAGCCACTGAGGAGAAGATGGCCTGGGCCCACATTGATGGCACCCAGACCCAGGTGAGTGTCCATGAGCTTGGGGGGTTGGTTTGGCATGCAGTAGCATTCACAAATGTGAACACTAGTGCACACTCATGGGGATGCACTATTTCCATCCCACAGATGGGAAGCTAAGTGCAGAAAGTCCTTATGACCCTCTGTGCACTAAGTATGCACCATTAAAGGTCACTTCTCGTAATGATTTCCATTGCAGATATGCAGGCGTGTCTCATGCCAAGATAGTCTTGAAATGTGTCCAGGAAAGTAAACAGTGTGAGATCCATTGATTTAATTCATGGTGGAGTTTGATAGATGGTCAGTTAGATATATATGTGAAAAGGGAGAGTTGGACCATCAGAAAAACTAGGCTGGCCTTGGGTGGGAGAAAGGCTGGTTCAAGCTCTCCTCAGTTCCTTATCATCTGGTTTTATGAAAGTTTCCACTTTGTTTAACTTTCCTCTCTGGGCTGTTTTAGGGACGTGCAAGATAAGGAAAGGTTTTTTAAAAAAAAAATCCCTTGTGAAGCAAAGTTGTTTTGCTTGCATTCATTTGAAAGTTCAAAACTCAATTTTCTCTCAAGTTTCAACATCTTTTTTTCCTTGGCTTCATCTCTCTCTCTCTCTCTATCCTTTTCCTCCCTCCCTCCCTCACCCTTTCCCTTACATACTCTTTAAAAGAACATAACCCTCAATATGATGTTTACCACCTGATGATGATAGCAGGCTCAGGAGACATCTTGGACCAACACTGCTAAAAACTTATCACTTCACATTATCTCAGACACAATCCCTTTTGACGGAGGCAATTTACGCATTAAACTGCAAGGCTTCAATAGACTGAATTTTGAGATGGTTCCTTCTAGGGCAGTGGTTCTCAACCTTCCTAGTGCCACGACCCCTTAATGCAGTTTCTCGTGTTGTGGAGACCCCCTACCATGGGGATGGGGCTGCTAGGAGGAGGGAGGGAAGGAGGGGTGGCAGGAGACTCATCACGACCCCTCTGAAAGGGTAGCTCGACCCCCAAAGGAGTCGCGACCCACAGGTTGAGAACCGCTGTTCTAGGGCGAAAGGTCTAAGGAATTTTGAAGGCAGCAAAAGAAGTTTCAGTAAGACTGCCCAGGAAAAGGGATTTTTGCTGGCTGAGGAACAGAGAACATAGTACACCCACTGACCAGAACAGATAGAAGGATCTGTAAGGTGGTCTCATCTGCACAAGGAAAGGTTACAAACGCGAGAACATAAGAATGTAAGAGAAGATCTGCTGGTTAAGGCCACAGCTATGTTGTCAAGCATCTTGTTCCTCACAATGGTCCACCATTATACCACTATATGCTTCTGCAGAGTTTTTTTCTAGAAAGGTGGTAGTTGAGAAGAGACATAATAGAGGTATATAAAACTATGTGTGGTGTGGACAAAGAGGATAGAGAGAGGTTTTTGGACTTTTCTCAAAAAAGAACTAGAGGTCACCCAGTGAAGCTAAACCCTGGACCAATTTCGCACTTCCCAGTGAGCCAGTTTGATCTAGTGCTTAGGGAACCAGACTTTTATCTGGGAATACTGGGTTTGATTCTGCACTGCTCCACGAAGCCAGCTGGGTGATACTGGGCTAGTCACAGCTCTCTTCTGAGCTCTCACAGCCCCACCTGCCTCAAAGGTGTCTGGTGGGGAGTAGAATAAAAAACTTTGTTAGATCCTTTGAGTTCCCATAAATGGATGAGGAAAGTGGGGTAGAAAAGCTCTTCTTCTTCTTCTTCTTCTTCTTCTTCTTCTTCTTCTTCTTCTTCTTCTTCCTCCTCCTCCTCTTCCTGTCTGCTGGATGGGAAAGGAAAGTAATCACCCAACATTAGCTACTCTAGCCTACCCACAATTGGCCACTTACCTGGGTCCGGTCATGTGTCCAATCCTCTGCAGGGTGCCACCATCTTGGATCCTGTGTCCTGTGAGACTGTGCATGCATCAGGGGTCATCTGAGGTGCCAGTAGGCTTGTACGGCAGCTCAGATGGTCCCTGTTGGAAAAGGTGCAGATGGTCGCCACTGGATGCGCCAGGTAAGTCTTTGGTTACGGTCGTTTTGCATGTGGTGCATGTGGTAGGGGTGTTCATGAAGCCATTTTTCCACATTCTATATTGAGGTGAATAGAATGTGGAAAAATTCGGCTCTGGCCGAATACCACCACCCACAGATGTGGGGGTATTCAGATCCAGGCATGGATATTCTATAGAATGCCCAGAATGAATCCCCCCACCCATCCTTTCCCACCCCCTCCCCACTTACCTCCCCAGCACCTTCCCTCATGCCACCACTGCTCTGGGCCCTGCTGGAACCGCGAAAGGGTTCCAAGGGGTAAATAAAGGCCTTCCAGTTTTACCGGAAGGCCTGTATTTAGCCCTCAGAACCCTTTCACGGTTCCAGCGGGGCCCAGAAGAGGCCCACGCTGCCACTGAAGTTCACCCCCCAGATAAGCGGGCCCCAGGGAAGCAGGTGGGTGACCTCCGGTGGCAGCATGTGACTTCTCTAGACCGCATCCAAGTATGGAAAAAAAGAAGCCCAGAAGTGGGCTAGGCCTCACACTGTATCAGGATATCAGTAGGTATGAAAAGACCATTAAGGTCAACCACCAGTTAGTACAATCTTCCTCCTTTTTTCTTTTTCTTTTTAAGGTGTCAGGGTTACCTTTTTATGGCTCTATTGTGCTAAGTTTCCCTGGGGCTCATAATGAAGGGAAGTATGCACATGCCTAGCTACTTGAACGGTGCAAGAGACTTTTCAGACTTCTATTTACTTTTGCTCTCGGACTGAATTTGATTTTTCCTTTAACCTCGCATTCGGATTCCTTGGCACAGATCTTGGAATTGGTTCTCTTCTTCCCCAGCTTACTTTGGCATGCCAGCCACATAGGCCTGACAGGTAAGGATGATGGAGAAAAGGGAGGGAGGCGAACTATCCCATGTAGCTTAGAAGGATGGATGATTTGTAGATATTAATATAACACAAGAGCGGAGCTGTTGTACACCTGCCGGGTCCCATGTGGGTCAGCACAGGAAGCTGCCCCCAAAAATCAAATAGGGGTGTTCGCCATCATGCGCAATAACTCGGAATCTAAGTTAATTCTTCTTTCTCTTGCACACCTCTCAATTTAGGAATAGTTAAAACATGCACAAGCCACAATGGGTTCAGTTTTTGCTTTTCCTCCAACACACCAGGTCTATAAATCAGCTGCCTTTTCAAAGTTACCTGCTTCCTTTACTCTATACAGGCACCTCATATGTACCTGCTAGGGATGTACATGAATATTTGTAACATTCGATATTCGTATGAATTGGGACATTCGTACACGAATTGAATGTTGCAACATTCATACATTGACATTCGTGTTCAGATGATTGTTTCGGAACATTTGTGAAAAGGGGAGGTGGGAAAGCGGCATCAGCAATGGATCCTGAATGCATCCAACATGGATTGAGAGTGGATTCAAAGTGGACTCAGGGCGGATTTCACCCTTCCAGAGCGGATATGTTATGGGATACATGCTGGATACGTATTGGATACATATGGATATCTATTGGGTACGTATGCATTTGTATCGGATAATCATATGAATTCACACAAATACATTTGTAACGAATAGAATCCTACCACATTTGAAGAGGATCTATTCAAATGAATCAAATGCAAAAAAAAAAACACCATTTGTACACAACCCTAATACCTGCCTATTCTACAGGAAACATTTTAACAGAGAGACTGCAGTCACACTTTTACCTTTTAGTCCATCTCTGGAATGGACAAAGAATGGAGGCCATTTTCAGCCTCCTCTGGTCTGGTCACACCCTACTGTGCTGCTGACGCCACCACTCTAAGCCCTTGTGAATCCCCAGGTAAAAGGTAAGTTTTAGCAGGGGGTTTTGATGGAGGAGCAAGGAAGCCCCCACCATACTAAAGGTTACCTTTTGCAATGGCCAGGGAGCTTGGGGAAACAGTATTAGCGATGGCAATGGGAGATCTCGGCAATGTGGCTGAGCATTGGGGTGGCATGGATGTGGTGGTGTGAGCAACCCACCACCACACTGAAGCTTACCTTGTACAACACCCATGGGCAGGTTAGAGGACAGCCTAGGGAGGGGTCAGTGCTATGGTGTCATGGGGGTGCGTGTTTTCTTCCAGGAATGTGGAATGGCACTGCAGGGCATGCCGTTGACCATTGGGATGTCCACCATCTGCTTGCCAAGAATGGGGCTGGGAAGCTCATCTCATCGCTGCTCGTCTGTATGATGGTGGCAGAAAGAGACTCAGCCTGGGATGGACGAAGGGGCAAGTTCAAAGTGTTTTGTCTCCAGAGTGTACCTAGGTGAGGGGCACTTGCAGTGTCCAAGTGGACACCATGCACCCAGATCGCATCAGGCACAGTCAATAAGGACCATACAAATGTTGGCCTGGTTCCTCACCCAACATTAGCTCCACCTGCTCTGCCTCCGGGTACTACTTACTTTTCACTGCTTTTCCATCTGCACCGCCCACCGCAGGCTTGTGGCTTGTACAGAGAGAACTGGATCAGCCAATGGGACATCACAAGTAGAACTTCTTTCTTTCTTTAGATAGACATCATTAAAATCCACCACAAAGAGTTACAGGCCCAATCCCCAAAAGATTTATTAGCCCGTCTCGGCTTCCTCTGCCGTCACTCTGTTATAGCTGACTTTAAAAGTCCCCTCCACTTCCGGAATAAGCGTCCCCATGGTAGCCGCGATCTAAACGGACTTTACGTCCCCAAGGAAGCCTGTTTCCTTTCCCCGCATCTTCCCCCCCCCCCCGCCCCCTCTATTGTTAAAAGGAAAAATAGCCAGATCTCCATCTCCTGAAATGGCTTCCCGCCCCTAGCAAAGGCAGATGATTGCTCATTCATTCACTTTCAGCACTTACTTTCACTCAGTTCTCTGTTAGAAAAGGCTTTCTGCTCCGGCAAAGTCAGCGGCTGCAGCCATCGGCAGCGCGATCCTTCACTCATTCTCTTTTAAGGCTTTCACAGATCACTGATAACAATGTTATCTGAGCAATTCTGGCTCTTTTTACAAAGGAAAGGAAGCGAACCTGCTGCATTTCTCAGATGTGTGAATGCTTTTTGGCTGTGTGTGCAGGCAAGCAATCCCCGCCCCTTTTGCCACGGAGCATCCTCAAGGCAGATATAGCGAGCAAAACCCGCAAATCGCCGAAAGAGCGCTGGAACTCTTCTTTAAAGTGCACGTATTTTATCGCGGGTGTCTCACTTTCCTAAGCTCCCTAAGCGCCTTATAAAGCCTGGAATGGGGCCTCTCAGAGGCAAAAGAAGAGTTCCAACAGACTTTCAATTGCATGGGGACAGGGCCTCAGAGGCACACAAACAGAAAAAGTCAGGCCTGCACTCTGAGAAGCACATCCAAGACCTGCTGGTAGCAATCAAAGTTATTGGGGAATGTTTGCTCACAGATTATGGTGTTTACATTGCTTTGCATGCTGTTTATTGATGGTTCTGGTACGCAATGCATAGCGACCACACTCCGAACAGACTCTGTTTTGCACAAATTGCGCATAAGGCCTCCTTCCCTCCCCCACAATGATTTTCAGGTTGTGCAAGATTTCCTATCATAAAACTCATGACAAACAAGTGCAACTGAGTGGGAGACTCCTGCAGCATGAAGACTTTGTCTTTTGGGGGGAAGAGAATGAATAATGGGGACGCTCACGGGGCAGGTGGAATCGATGAAATGGCACAAGTCAAATGAACATACTAAACATTTTGCCACCGTTGGGAATTAGGATTCAGAAAATAAACTAAAGACCATGAAGAAAAACGAGAGCTGAACAGAAGAACTGATGAGGAGACAAATGTATGAGAAAACAACATACATTAAAGGAATAACAGTATATATTAAAACAATTGCGGCACCTGGAAGTGGGAAGAGAAAGTGTTTCCTCATTTAACGAAAGGTGAGGGCAAAGAGATAGGTTTTCACTGCCTTCCTAAACAAGAGGAGACTACTCCATAACCTAGGGGCCATCACTGAGAAGGCCCTCTCCTGAGTGTGCATCCCTTTTATTACTGAAGGTGATGGACAACAACCAGGAGGGCCTCCCCTCCAGATCTTAAGGCACAGAAGGTTTGTCAGCCACTTTGAGTCCCCTTAAATGGGTGAGAAAAGTGGGGTAGAAAAGCCAACTTTTCTTCTTCTTCTTCTTCTTCTTCTTCTTCTTCTTCTTCTTCTTCTTCTTCTTCTTCTTTCTGAGCTCTAACACCTCACAGAGTGACTGTTGTTGGGAGAGGAACAGAAGGTTTGTCAGCCACTTTGAGTCCCCTTAAGAGTGAGAAAAGTGGGGTTTAAAAGCCAAATCCTCCTCCTCCTCCTTCATAACACTTTATTTAACGTCAAATCGGACGCCTTGCTATCTGATGTTTTGTGTGCCCTGCCCACAAACCAACAAGTAGTCTGTCTGCATAGTAGCATGAATCGTTGCAACAGAATAATTCAAGCTATGCTGAGCAGAGCTCTGGATTATACAGTGTAAAAGGCTTTGTTCACTGGAAATGGGCAAATTCATTTCATGCATGTCTGGATTTTCCTGGTGCCTGGGGGGAGGGGAGCCGCCATCACCAGCCAGAGGAAAGTCTCATATAGAAGGCAGATGACGACATGAAACTGCTGTCAGATGCTAACCAAGTATTTGCCGGTTATCAATCTGGGTCATGAACTCTGAATAACCCCACTCAAGCATTACTGATCAAAAAGCCTACGGAGAATAAGCCCAGCGTATTCTCTTTTACTTCAAGGACAGTTTATTTTCTTACTGTGAGCGAGACTTCCTTAACTCTTCATAGCTGAAGCCTGAAATGTGCCACACAGTTTCCCAGGACTTGAATTCAGAAATAGTTTGTTCAACGAAACAGCCCGGAGCCATCTAAAATTGTAGGTAGATGCATAGTAGGGAACGTGCAAGAATTTGTTTGAATTCAGGAATTCAAATTCGAACCAAATGCTTCAGAACATTCATATGAAGCTTCAGAACACTCGTGAACCTGGGGATGTAGGAAAGCAGCTGCCTCAGTCACATCTGCAACGGATCCAGAGTAGATTCAAGGTGGATTCAAGGCGGATTTTACACATGCAGAGTGGATACATAGGGGATTTGTAGGGAATACATAGGGGATTTGTATGCAATTCGTAGCAGGGATTCTAATCAAATTTGTATCAAACATTCAAATTGAGTTTGAATCCTACCAGATTTGAAGGGGAACAGTTTGAATGAATACAAATTTTCTTGCATTTGATTTGATACGAGTCAAACCCCCCCCCCCAAAACCATTTGTGCAGATCCCTAACACATAAATTTGTAGCATTGGAAGTGACCACAGGGATCACAGTAGGGATGTGTACAAATATTCTTAACATTCATTATTCGGACAGTTCGGACAAATTTGCACATTTGTATCAATATAAGTATCAATACATACGCATTCGTAAAGGATGTATATCCAATACGTATATATTGGTTTAAGATACATATATCCAATATGTTTGTATCGGTACAGGATCCATATCCAGGGTCTGTATGCAGGATCCATCTGCTTTCCTATCAGATATTCATACGAATTCGTTCAAATACATTCGTATCGAATAGAATCCTACCACATTTGAAGAGGATCTACTTGAACAAATACAAATTTTCTAACATCCGATTAGTTATAAATCGAAGGCCAAAAAACCCATTTGTGCACGTCCGTAGATCATGGAAGTGTGATTATTTGCAATGTTTGTAAAAGCAAATAGAGAAGTGGCTGCCATGTTTGTTTTCATTCTTACCTTATTACAGTCAAATTGGGCCTTTCTGCATTCACCTCTCCATTGTCTGAACCACATGGGTCTGGGCCAGCCAAGGCCCGCTGGTTTGGACCACGGAAACATGTGGTCTGGAACAATGCCATCGTGTGAACCTCAGGTCCAGAATCCAAGTGCTCTGAAGTGCTAGAAACAATGGTTCCTACCATCGGAGTCACTGGAGAACCCATTTCAGCAGCACTTTGGTGCACCTGTTAGCCCTGAACACAGATGTGTGCCTTCTGCACACATCTGAACCAGGTTCTGCTTCCCCACTGGTAGATCTTTGATGTCGTGGTCTGAAAGTAATCCCAATCAAGGTCACCTTGATTGGAAATGCAGTGGATAGAGCCTCTACATCTTTAGGATCTTCTACCTTTACCTGTACCGTCCGGATCTGCAGTTCCTGATCAGGCTGGTCTCAGCCTATTCTGTCCTTTTGTGGCCTGCTGATCCTATGGCTAGTCCTGATGGCTAACAACCAATATTCATGGCTTCAGAGTCCCCCTGGGAACCATTTTATTATTTATTTATTTATTTATTTATTTATTTATTTATTTATTTATTTATTTATTTATTTATTTATTTATTTATTTATTTATTTATTTATTTATTTATTTACATTTCTATCCCGCCCCATACCCAAAGGTCTCTGGGCGGGTAACAACAGATTAAAACAGATTAAAACAGGATACAAATTCAAACAGATATAGATTAAAATGAAATACAGATTAAAAGCAAGATGCACGGTTAAAACCCTTAAAAATTCAACAAATTAAAACCAGGCATTCCCCAGGACATTAACAATGGTATCATTATAACTGGGGAGGGAGAACAGAGCCTCACCCAAAGGCCAAGGCAAAAAGATAAGTCTTTACAGCCCTCCTAAATAAATACAAGGAAGGGGCATGGCGTACCTCAAGGGGGAGGCCATTCCATAGTCTCGGGGCCACCACCGAAAAAGCTCTCTCCCGGGTGCCCACCAACCTCATTACTGAAGGTGGCGGGATGACCAGGAGGGCCTCATTGTTGAATCTTAAGGCACGGGCAGGTCGGTATGGGAGAAGGTGTTCCTTTAGATATTTGGGGCCCAAGCCATTTAGAGCCTTATAAGTCAGTGTTAACACCTTGAATTGGGCCCGGTAGTGAATAGGCAGCCAGTGCAATTCTTTTAAAACCGGCGTAATGTGTATCCACTTAGCTGTACCAGTCAGCACTCTGGCTGCTGCATTTTGCACTAGCTGCAACTTCCAGACCGTCTTCAAGGGCAGCCCCACGTAGAGTGCATTACAATAGTCCAATCTAGAGGTTACCAGAGCATGGATAACTGTGGCCAAGTCGTCTCTATCCAAAAAAGGCTTCAGTTGGCGCACCAGCCGTAGATGGGAGTAGGCACTCCTGGCCACGGCCTCCACCTGAGCTTCAAGTGTTAGCGCGGAGTCCAGGAGTACCCCCAAATTGCGCACCTGTCCCTTCCAGGGCATAACAACTCCGTCGAGGACAGGGTATCTCCCAACTACATGGACCCGAGACCCTGTGACACACAGCACCTCTGTCTTGTCTGATCTGACGCTCCTACCCATCAGATTCATAGAGTGCCCCCTGGTTCTAGTGTTGTGTGATAGAGAATACAATCTTTGAATGTGTCAACATTCAATTTGAATACAAATGTCTGAAATTGGCCAAATTTGTACAAATTTCAGTTGTGCACGTCCCTATTCCCCAGTCCACACTAGCATACAGGCAAAAGAGACCCAGAAAAAGATCCAGGCTTGAGCTAAGCACAGAAATGTCATTTTTCACCCTGCTCTGAATTCGCTCCTACCTGCCACCATCCTTCCAAAAGTGCAGCACCCAGAATATCTAGGAGATCTATTAAGCACGGTAAAAGTGGAGGTCTGGAATCTGCCAAAATCCTTGTGAAACCAGCAGACATTCCTGACACCATATTGGTTACTGATAATGTTATCACCCCAAAAGCTTTGATTAAAGATAGTGGGTGAATTCCCTCCACTATCTTAAAAGAACCAACATCTGGATTGACATAACTCCAGATATAAAGTCCAGGAATTGCTGCACACATGACAATATCAAAAGGGCCAACACAGCAGGTTTCGAGAAGAGGATTCTGGAGTTGTGCCAAATAGGGCACAAATATTCATAACTTTTGAAATTAAGCCAAATTAAGCCAAATTTGGACATTCGAACTTGAACCGAATGTTACAATATTCATATGCTAACATTCAAATGAATACAAATGTTTCCAGGCATTCGTACAAATAGTCTGAACATTTGTTAAGCTGGGGAAACTTATCAGATATGTATCTATTCATATTAGATACGTGTCTATTCGTATCAGATACATATCTGTTTGTATCAGTTACGTATTGAGTGTTCGTACAAATACATATGAATAGATTTTTATCAAACTGAATTTTATCACATTCGAATGCATTCTATTTGTAAGAATACAGATTTTTGAACACTTGATTTGTTCCAAATTGAAGGCCAAAAATACATTTGTGCACATCCCTAGTGACAACACAGGACTAGCACCTTCTTTTCCCTTGCTTTTGGAGTGACAGAAGCATTTCATTAAAGAGCATGAATTTCGCCATGCTGTCCAAGGGCACCTTAGTTCAATATTTTCAGCATCAACAGACAGCAACCGGCTTCTGATCTTCCGTGTTCAATTTTGTGGGAAAGCCAGAGGTTTTCTTTTCTTCTGCAAGTAAGAAAAGCACACCACAGTTGTTCTGTGGCAGACAATAGAAACTCATGGTTTTGGAAACAGCAGATAACAAGGTTTGACTGTATTCTTCCTGTGTATACCTGACTGTTCATCCTGAGATGGACTTCTTAGGTCATTTACAGTCATAACCTTTAAATAAAAGGGACAGTAAATACTAAGCGTATTAGCAGACACGGTGTCTTAAACAAAACAGCAGGTGGATTTCATCCAAGCTGAATTTCTAGCTTTATAGATATGCCTTGCAAGGTATCTGTTCATTTTACCAGCACATTTTGCAAATAATAAACTGTTTGGAGCCCCTGGAAAAAGGGAGTTACACAGTCTACAGGCTGTAATTGCAAAAGGCTCAAACTTGCATCTCAGCCAACCACACCTCCTCAGTACTGGAATTCACCCCAAGGCTAGAGATAGCAAATGTAGGAGGCATTTAGATTATGAGTTTAATATCCTTTTTAAGACCCCCTGCCCAGGTCTGGAGTCAATTCTCCTTCTAGAAATCCTATGTCCTTCCCATGTGGTCTACCAGAGTCACCAGAATTAAACCAAATCTGACCAATGATTTTTGGGAGGGTGGCATTGCCCTGATCATTTATTTACCCCCACCCCCCACTGCTCAGTGTTAGTAGTAACCATGCTTAGTACTACATTCAAGGGAAGAAAAACCAAGTGTAGATTCAGAGCAGTTATATTCAGTCCGATCAAGGAAATATTTGTAAAAGATCAGATGCTTCCTTGCATAGAGCTGGGCCAAAATGGATGTTGCAAGATAAAAATTTAGGCTCTTGCCAAATTCAAGGCCAAATTAAAAACATGATGCCCATAGTAACACTACTACCCAGCCCTGCCACAAGGCTGTCCCACCCCTAGCCCTGGGTAGTTCTGCCCCCCCCCCCATTTGAAAAATTCTGCCAGAAATTGTCCAAAAGACCAGCTTATGCCAGGGTGTTAGGCAATTTTCCAGGTTCCAGGTTCCAATTATGCCAAAAAAGCATGGAGCTTATTGCTTTCACACTCTCTGAAGTAAGATATTTAGATCAGATTAGATTAGATACTATACACACCCATACACACACCAAATTTGTATTCCAAATTAGGAGGCCATGGTTCATGTTGTGGAACCATTATATTAATAATTGTACTTTTGGATGATTCATGAGAATTTTCTTAAAATTCACTAATCAATCAGATGTCAACTAGAGTGGATAATCCCCAGCTTTGAGTCTAAGGAACTGATACATTATAGAACTTCTAGTCCAAACACAGAACTTGAAGTTGTACCTGCATCTGCTTGTGACACAAGGAAGACAAAAACAGTAAACTATGGTCATAGGTAGGCTTTCATGGCCAGATTCAATCTCATTTGTACCAGCTTTTGGTCTGTTATGCTATGTTCCAGGTTTCTTCTTTTGAGAACCTAAGCTTCTGGATATAGCTACGATATCCATCTTCAGAGGATTTTGCTCTTGGATGAGTCAAAGATGACTGGTGTCTTACTAGGTCTGTTGTTTGTTTGTCAGTTCTTCCTTTGTTTGAGTTGCTGATGAGTCATTGGTTTTTTCCTGGCTATACTCTGTTGGCTTTGTTTCCTTAGGTGGAAGTGTTAATGGTGGATAGTTGAGGCTTACTTGTTTATTATGTATTGGTGTAATCCCTGGGGGGTGAGTGACAAGTGGCTTGTGTGTTTACAGAACTCAGGTATGAATAAGGAAGGAAGGAAGGAAGGAAGGAAGGAAGGAAGGAAGGAAGGAAGGAAGGAAGGAAGGAAGGAAGGAAGGAAGGAAGGAAGGAAGGAAGGAAGGAGGACAAGCACTTCACTAAGTAGCCCCAGAGAAAACAAAGTTAATAAAACTGAATAACCAAATAAAATCTGTAAAACCTAATAAAGCATAAAATCCAATTCAAAAGTAATAAAAGAAGTCCTAAATAAAATGGTTAAAAACAGAGACAGAGGTAAGATCACAGCTTGTTTTTTATACTTGAAAACAGCTTGCTTTCCAAATAGCACACACATAAGAATGAATTGGTATCTGAAGAACAGAACTTGCAACCCCCTCTGTTCACAGCATTACCCTGGAGCAGATCCTATAAATATATATGGCAGCCAGGAACTGTTCCAAGGCCATGGGCTATTCCCCAATCTCCGCTTCTCTCAACAAGTTTGTTAATATATTGTCTCAAGAGGAATTAGGATTCCCATTGTGTAGTGTTAGCCCATAGATTTTAAAAAAATTAAATGGTGAATTGCAAATTTATTTATTGTTTCTATAATAATTGTTTCCTGCGCGTCCTTCAAATAACACATGGTGTTACACACCATTCTTTCCCCCCCCCAATTTATTCGCACTCCCTATGGTGGGATAGGGACCTCCTGTCCATATACTCGTGCAACCTACAGCAGGCCCCAAGTGAGGCCTGCCAGAGTCTGTAATAGAGTGCAGACAATAGACCCCTATCCTGAGATATATTCCAGAATATAGCTAACTGCAAACAGGACCTGTAACAGATTGGAACCCAGGAACCCCTGGAAGGTGTCCACACACTGGGTTGGTAGACCAACCTAGGGAGCTTCTGAAATATCATGTCTCAACCATGAAATGGTCTAGCAGGAGCCCACAGCTCCAAGAAAAGCACTACATTTGTACCTGATGAGGCCTTAGGTGTGAAAATGATGCCATAACTCATTCTAAGCATGAACCACTTGTAAGTGCTCCAAGTAGCTTCACAACTGGTATACAGGACCAGTGGCTTGTGTGCAGCAAATAGCATACGGACCATGATCCAGTATACCACGGCTGAGACACCATTTCTCTGGGAACCCCAAGACAGCACTGATCCTTGGGTCTCATCTCCATTCGACACAAAGATTGTGGTTGTCTTCTGACTGCTTTCCACAGTTCTCTCTGAAACAAGAAACACACAGAGAGAGACACAAATCGTATAAAATATCTTCACCCCCCACCCACCTACCCACTCCACAAGTTCCACAGCTCATATTTTTTGGGCAAACCTGCTGTCAAGTCAAGGGTCTCTGGGGGCAGCCTGTCCATTCTTAGTCCATTAAAACTGCTGTCAGAGTAGCAGGAAGGTGTAGTGGAGGTCCCTGGAGAGAAGGACTTGAACTCTTCTTTACTGCCATGAGCTTTCCACCTTTTTTTTACCCCCCACCCTCAGCCTGATTGAGGGGTGGGTGGGAGTGTGAGGTGCTGAGCCTCCTGGAAGCAGAAGCAGGAGGCCTGAAGCCAGCAGAAGATTAAACTTGTCAGCCAGTTATTTCCTGCGACTTTTGGGAAAGGGACAATAGGAAGACAGCCTCGTTAAAACCTCTCCATAAAAAGAAAATGATTTCCGTTCCCCTCTTTCCCATCTGCTGTCTTCCTTGATCATAAAGTTGGAGGGCAGTTGCCATGGTGAATTGGCTTTATAGGTTCTTAAAAAGGAAAAGGGAAAAAAAAACACCCTAAACTCCACTGTCCTCTATAGATAGGTTTTGAGCCATTTAAACGAGAGAGGGAGAGAGAAAATTACTCTGGACTACAAGCCTCAAGACGGAAAGAGAAAGCTCTGCAAGAGATCTAAACTGCAGAATTTATTACAACAGCTTTTGAACTTACCCACCAGCCATGAGGGATCCAGGAAGGATTTGCTCCAGTTCATGATGGACTGGGGCCCTGTCCCCATGCAATTGAAAGTCTGTTGGAACTCTTCTTTTGCCTCTGAGTGGCCCCATTCCAGGCTTTACAAGGCGCTTAGGGAGCTTAGGAAAGTGAGACACCCGCGATAAAATACGTGCACTTTAAAGAAGAGTTCCAGCGCTCTTTCGGCGATTCGCGGGTTTTGCTCGCTATATCTGCCTTGAGGACGCTCGGTGGCAAAAGGGGTGGGGATTGCTTGCCTGCACACACAGCCAAAAAGCATTCACACATCTGAGAAATGCAGCAGGTTCGCTTCCTTTCCTTTGTAAAAAGAGCCAGAATTGCTCAGAATTGCAACATTGTTATCAGTGATCTGTGAAAACCTTAAAAGAGAATAAGTGAAGGATTGCGCTGCCGATGGCTGCAGCCGCTGACTTTGCTGGGGCAGAAAGCCTTTTCTAACAGAGAACTGAGTGAAAGTAAGTGCTGAAAGTGAATGAATGAGCCATCATCTGCCTTTGCTAGGGGCGGGAAGCCGTTTCAGGAGACGGAGATCTGACTATTTTACCTTTTAACAAGAGAGGGGGCGGGGGAAAAAGATGCCCGGAAAGAGAAGACGGCTACCATGGGGACAGAAAGTCCATTTAGATCGCGGCTACCATGGGGACGCTTATTCCGGAAGTGGAGGGGACTTTTAAAGTCAGCTATAACAGAGTGACGGCAGAGGAAGCCGAGAGGGGCTAATAAGTCTTTTGGGGACAGGGCCTGGGTTATAAATGGCTACTAGCCCTGATGGCCTTGTGACTCCTCTGATACTAGAGGTAGTATAGCTATAAAGACTAACTGCAAAGATAGAGTGAGTAGGTCTAATGGCTGTGCTCACATCCTGCTTGAGGGCTTCCATTGCAACTCGCTGAAGATCTGGAAACTTCTGGAAAGTCCACAGGACTCTGCTATCTGCCTCATAAGAACGTAAGAGAAGCCCTGGTGGATCAGGGCACAGTCCATCTAGTCCAGCATCCTGTCTCACACTTTCACCCACCAATCACTTCTGAGAACCTCAAGAAGAAGATGAAGGCAAAACCTTCACCTGCTCTTGACTCCCTGCAAATGTTCTTTAGAGGCATCCTGCCTGACTTGGTACCTGAGCATCCATTCTAGATAAAAATATAAGAAAGGACTTGCTGGATCAGACTACAGACTTCCTAGGCTGGTATCCTGCCTCACAAAGTGGCCCACCAATTGCTTCTGGGCATCTCAAGCAGAAGACAAAGGCAAGACCTTGATCTGCTCTCCTTTCATTGCTTATCTCTCCAGCCTGAAAGATGTTCCTAGGAATCCATTCTAGTGGACATTGAGATATCTGACCTCCATGAATTTGGCTAACTCTGGTTGCTTTTACCACTTCTTTTGGCAGCAAACTCTATAGATGACCCTCTGGATGAAGAAATACTTCCCCTTTTCTGACCTAACTCTCCTACCCAGCAGCTTCATGAAATACCTCTTGGTAGGGGTGTGCACAAATGCAATTTTCAGCATTTGATTCGTAATGAATTGAATGTTTGAATATTTGTATTTGTATGAATCTGCAATTCTGAGTGTCCAGACATCTGATCCGATACGAATGCATTAGTATGCATTAATTCAAATATTAAGAACATAAGAACATAAGAGAGGCCCTGCTGGATCAGGCCACAGCCCATCCAGTCCAGCATCCTGTTGCACACAGTGGCCCACCAAATGCTCATGGGCATCTCAAGCAGAGACAAGGACAAACCTATTCCTGCTCTAGAATCCCAGCAAATGGCCTTAGAAGCGCCCCGGTTTCCCCCCGCCCAGCCTGAAAGATGCACCTAGGCATTCATTCTAGTAGCCATTGATACATCTGTTGTCATATTCTATGTGTATGGATGAGTATCCAATGATACCCATCCGTATGCATCCTGTATACATCCTGTTTTTATCCCATACGTATTTGAATGTTGCCTAAGGGGGGAAAAATCAGCAAACTTTAATAACAAGAACAACAATAATAGGCATTATAAAAGATTGCCAGAAAAACAATATGGACATAACTGCATATACGATTATTGCAAGTTTCTTTCTGTGTTTGATGTCTGGCTGCTGAACATATGTATTTTGGTAAAGCAGATCACTGAAATAATCTCACTAAGACCATAAACACATTTGCATCAAAAATGTTCTTTATGATAAATAGTGAATAAAGATGTGCAAATTCTCTAGCCAGGCTCTTTGAAGGAGTGTTCTCAATTTTACTAACATTTATAATATCCTCCCCCCCCCCCCATGAAGAAAAAATTTAGATAGTTTTCCAGCCTCCTAGGGTGCCAGTTTTCAATTAATAAAAATAAAAATGAAGGTCAACACCAGTTAAAAAACTGGCGGCTGTGATATCCTGTTGCATAATAGTAAGAATTACTATGGAGGACAACCTTGCCATCTCTCCTTGGGGTGGTCTAGTGGTGGCAGCCTAGATCACTGCCCTGTGGATGACTTCCAGCCTAGCCAGGGACAGACATCATGGAGGAGAGCCTTCTCTTCATTCTCTTCATCTTTGCAATAATCTCTTCTCCAAGTATCTGCTTTCAGCTTCTCTGGTCAAACTGGTTGTGCTCAGTTTACAGTCTTGCAGTTCCACAAAATGAGAAATGCGTCATTCGCGTATCAGCCACACTCCTATCTGGCCTGAGAGCAGCAGAAAATGTATATCAGAGGATCAGAGAATTATAGAGTTGAAAGGGACCTCAAGGGTCATTGAGTCCAGCCCCCTGCGCAATTCAGGATTTACCAAACCATCCTAGACAGATGTCTGTCCAGCCTCTGCTTGAAGACCTCCAGTGATGGAGAGCTCACCACCTCCTGACGCAACCTATTTCACTGACTGATCGTCCTGCCATAAAGGTTTTTTTCCCCCTAATATCTAACCTATATTGACTCCCTTCAAGCTTCTTCCCATTATTTCTGGTCCATCCTTCCATCTTGCGTTGAGTAAGAACAGGGCTGATCCCTCTGTACTGTGTCAGCCCTTCAGATACTTTAAAACAGCTATCATGTCTCCTCTCAGTCTTCTTTTCTGCAGGCTAAAGGTTCCTAGATCCTTTAACTCTTCCTCATAGTTAGCCCTACAATGTCTGTATTCCCCTCATGTGTATTTTAAATTATTATGCATTAAGGCTGCTTTATCATGTTTTATGTTTAAGCTTTATTGTTGTTTTTGCATTTTTGTACTGCCCTTTGGTGGAAAGAAGAAGAAGAAGAAGAATTGGCTTTTCTACCCTGCTTTTCTCATCCATTTAAGGGGACTCAAAGTGGCTGACAAAGCTTTCTATTCTTCTCCCCACAACAGAACACCCTGTGAGGTGGGTGGGTCTGTGAGAGGAGAGGGCTGTGACTAGCCCAAGGTCACCCAGATGGCTTGTGGTGTGCTAGAAATCATCATCATCATCATCATCATCATCATCATCATTATTGACATAAAACAACAGTAACACACAGCAAACAAGATATTTGTGCTAGTTTGGGTAACTGTTATCACTAGTTGGGCCCTTATTATTGTTGTTGTTCTGTTATTGTTATTATTAAAAATACTATTGAGAATTTGAGAAGAGCAAACTTCCAATGAGAGGTACCATCTTTCAATCCAACCTCAAGCTTACAACCATGTCCACCATTCCCTCCATTTCAGAGCCGTGTTTGGAGTCACAGGTCACAGCAGACAGGCAACAATGATCCTTCTCCACATGTACATCTAGCGGTTATTGGGGAAATGCTATTTACTCTACATTAATTAATCTGGAATACAAAATCACAGGACTGTGAAGATCAGCACACACGGCAGAATGCCAGCCGGCGCTTTCCATGGGGAAATCGCCAAAGGGGGCAATAATTCCTTTAAAAAATCCCTGGCTTAGAAAGAACCGGGAGCAAGCAAGATAATGTTTATATGTAAAAGCAGTGACCCAAAGAAGCTACGCTGCCTCTACTCTTTGTTATTCACCACAGGCACTTAAAGAGCATCAAACAAGTCTCCGGGGTTCTGAACGGTGGAGCAGGGAGATCATGGAAAGGGGAATAGACATACTGGGCCACGGAAAAAAAAAAAACAACGCCAGTGTGTCAGCCCATAGGAAAATGTGTCCTGCACTGCAGGTTATCAGAGGCAGCAGCTTGTAATAAAACATGGCCGTAGAACAAAACGTGCAATAGGATTATCTGAATGAACTCATAGGTGCCTTGCAGGGATGTGTACAATTTGTTTTTGCTTTTTTGTATTCGGTTTATATTGAATCAAATGCAAGAAAATTCAAATTTACTGTGATTCGAATTGGATACAAATGTCCAATCCCGTACAAATGCATACGAAGCCCATACAAATCTCATACAAAGCCCATATGGAGCTTTGTACAAATGGACTGAAACATTCAATTTGAATTCGAATGTGAATCTTCAAATGTGCCAACATTCAATTCGAATACGAATGTCCACATTTGTACAAATTTGGATGGATTTTGAAGGTTACAAATGTTTGTGCACACCCTCGGTGCCTTATATTGCAGTGAGGGCTAGGAAGGCAATGAGATTCGTACAAGATACGTATGTAATACGTACATATCTGTACATTCTGTATCTCAACATATCTGTATCTGTACATTCAAATGAATGTTTTGGAACATCTGAAATTGGTTCAAATGTTTAAATTCAAATGTCACCCTATTGTGAACTACAGAGCCAAATGCCCATTGGCCTAAGGAGTCACATCAATATTAATTGAATATAGATAAAAGAGGGTGATGTGATGTGTCTTCATTTGGAACCCACCTGACCACAAATGTGATTTCCATAGAACTTCCTTAATATGTTTGCCAGCATGGAAAGAGGCCTCTTTCTGGTACCTAAAAGTGTTACTTTAAAGGTCCAGGAATCTGGATAAGAGTCGCAATGTGATCTTAATGTATGGCTATGTTCTTAAATACATGTGTTTTATCAGCGAGGAGAAACAGTAGAGATTAGATCAGCATTTCAAAGCAGGGGAACTAACACGAGTCAGATGTTGTTGGACTCAGACTCCCAGTGTTACAATTCAGCAACATTTGGAAGGTCACACATTAGTCATCTGCGCCCTTAAACAACCGGTCTCTTCAAATGCAGGTTTAATAGAATTACAACATACCGGAAATTGCTTCCATGGGATGCTGGAAGCTTTGGAAGGAAAGCCGCTGAGCATATTTGGAAGCATCCACAAGTAATTTCCTTTCAAAGTGGTTCAAAAGCAGCTTAGATGTGGCAGCATCTACGTGCCAGCACCTTAATTCATACTCAAGGCCAGAAAATGCACTTGCAGAAATCCATTGTCTGGATTTTAATGTGGAATAGAAAAGGTATGGGGACAGTAAAGCCCACATGTGGGGATACCACCTACTGTTCTCATCCCACTTCTAATCCACATTATCACCTCCTAGCATGATACCCGGCAACCTTGTTAAGACAAACTATAACATGGAAGGTTCATGTTATGCCTCTGTTAGAACTTAAAGCCTTCTAGTTTGGCGAGCTAGTTTGGTGCGAGCCAGTTTGGTTTTGTGTTTAGCCTGTTGGATTCTTATCTGGACATTTCCTGGTTCAAATCTGCACTCCTCCACAACACCAGCTGGGTTACCTTTGGCTAGCCACAGCTCTCTTTCTGAGCCCTCACAGCCTCACCGACCTCACAGGCTGTCTGTTGTGGGGAGAAGAACAGAAGGTTTGTCAGCCGCTTTGAATCCCACTAAATGGGCAGGAAAAACTGGGTAGAAAAGCCAACAGTCCTCCTCTTCCACAAAGCCAGCTGGGTGACCCTGGGCTAGTCACAGCTCTCTTCTGGGCTCTCACAGCCCCACCTACCTCACAGGGTGTTCTGTTGTTGGGAGAAGAACAGAAGGTTGGTCAGCCGCTTTGAGTCCCTTAAATGGGTGAGAAAGCAGAGCAAAACAAGCCAACGCTCCTCCTCCTCTTCTTCTATACTTGCTCAAGCTATACTTCTCCCTGGATTGGTGACGTCCCAGAACTTTTGTCCTTTAATGTTATGGTGCTGGGGATTGTTTATGTGCCAGAATTAATCTTGAAGCAGAATATTTGTTTTGAAGCATTAACTAATAATTGTATTTGTTGTCAACTTGTTTCTTTTTTTCCAGAAGGAAGAGATTAACATTTGCATTTACATATGAAAACCCGAGCGTTAAAAATAGAAGAAATACTGCCTCCTCTTAACAATTTGGTGGGAAATTATATCAAAAATTACCCACTGGGAAGATTTACATCCAATTTTTAAATTGATTTTTAGTGTTCTGTGGCACCAAATAATTTTCTGAAAACTAACCCTGAAGATCATTTTTTGTTCATTTTAAAACTTAATTTTCAGATGAGCATATTTACTTTTTTGAAGACAAGAATAAAAGTGTCGGGAAAGAATTAAACGGCTCTCCAAGGAGACCAGCCGGGAACGAGGCCATCTCCACACTCACCTTGCCTGAAGTGGTTCAGATATGCAGACAGCACGTTACTGCATTAAGAGTGGTGATCCTTGTGCAGCACTATTCTTAATGAGTGAGGAGAGGAGCACTATGGGTGTTTTTCCACTGTCACTAGAAGCACCCATTAAGTACCCATTAATGGGTACGTAATGGTATTTTTGTAATGGTATATTTGCATTTAGGCTGGAGTAGATTCAAATGTCAAAAAAATCAGATTCGATTTGGATATTTAAGATCCAAATGTCATAAAATCTGATTCGAATCTGTAACATTCAAATCCGTACATTCAAATGTTAGATTTGTATTTAAAGATACGAATGTCGACAACATTCGTATCTGTTATACATATCTGTGGGCATTCTTTAAAAATCCATATTTTCCTGTATGCATCCCATTTTAATCCCATGTTTTAAGCACAAGACATGTAAAAATTTTCACGCAGATTCATATACGACAGATACGAATCTACACATTCGAATTATCCGAAAATCCGTATCTGATTTTTGAAAATCTGATTCGAGTTTGAATGTCAACATTTGATGGATTTGAATCAAATCTTTGAATGGGCCCGTTGAGTAGGCTGCTACAACCTACAAGTTAGGGATGTGCATGAATATTCTAAACATTCAAAATCTGATAGAATTCATTTGAATGTGGACATTCGAATTTGAATCGGAGGGCTTCACATTCAAATTTAGGGTGTTTTCCCACTATCACTAGAAGTACCCATTAAGTACCCATTAGTGACAGTGGAAAAACACCCTTAGACATTGTCACGTCGCAGGCCGGTCAGGCCACAGGCAAACACTTGCACAGCTACTCAGTCCCAAGGGTTCCAGGTGTTCTCGAGGTCAGTTCCGGTCTGGGGTCTAGGAGTCCAGAAAATCAGCAAGGGTCAGGCAGTCCAAAGGGTCAGCAAGTCACAAAGAGTCCAAGGATTTCAAGCTCAGGTAACACGAGACTGCAAAGACGTTGTCTGCAGCAACTTGAGGTAAGGTGAGCTTGTTCTTAAATAGAAGAGTCAGAGCCACGCCCACGGTGCAGCTGGGCTAATCACTCTGATCTCTGTCTCAACTGCTTCTGCTGCCTAAGCAGGCGATGAGAGAGTCTTTGATTAGGCTCACTGCTGGTGGATTCACCATCAGAGCTGTCTGGCTGCTCACCTGGGACCGGCCTTAACTCTTCCATGCCTGCAATGCCATGCTGTGGCTGCTCTTCATCCTGTGGTAGCATTGCAGGCATATCCTCCTCTTCTGATGAGGCTGAACAGGGCATGACAGACATTCAAACAAATTTTGAATGTTCTGAAACATTTGTTCAAATCATTCGAATAATTTGAATGTATAGATAGGTATGTATGCAGACAGCACGTTACTGCATTAAGAATGGTGATCCTTGTGCAGCACTATGTATGTATTACATACATACCTGTACAAATATCATACACATTTGCGCTTATAATACAGAAGGAAAACAGGATGCAAACAAAATGCATAAAGATACATATAGCACATACGAATGTTGTCGACATTCGTATCTTTAAATACGAATGTTGTTGACATTTGCATCTTCAAATCCGTATCCAACATTCGAACAAATAGATTCAAATGTATCAAATTCCAATCTGTTTTTGTTGCATCCAGATTTTAAACATTCAAATCTAATTGAATGTTTTGGCATTTGATTTGACTAGAATTCAGATGCAAAGAAATTCCATGCACACCACTACTACAAGTGTGCCTGCCCTCACCAGACGTTCACTAATTTTTTATTAGGAGCTGGGAAGGCTCTTGTTGTACCATCTGCACCTCTTCCGGTTTGAAGGCGGCGCAGGATGGTCACGTGACAAGTGGTGCATGAGCAATGGCACTAGAGATTGCACAGTTTTGTTTTGTTTTTTTGACATTCTATTCAAATCGAATTGAATACCTGAAAATCCTATTTAATTCCATTTTAAATTTGAGTTTAACAAAATTTGATTCAAATTTACCAAATTCAAATCTATTCATTTGAATTTTTGAGTTGAATCTGCACATACAAATGTTGGGCAACAATTGTATATGCACATATGCATGTTCCACACTTCCGTACACATTCATATGCATCCATACACGTCTGTATGCATCCCATAGTTATCCCGTATGCAACTCATTTTCATCCTGTATGGATCTGTACCAATGCGTACGGATGCGGGAAAGATGCAGATCTTCAAGGACACATCATGGACGAATCCGTACACATACGAATGTCCTGATAATTCGAACAAATGGATCTGAAATTTGAAATTCAATTTGAATCTTTACATTTGAATTTTGGGACATTCGATTCAACTCCATGCTGCCTAGTTGCCCTAGATGCCCATCCATCATCAGCGCTTGAACACAGTGGTGCCCAGACTGGTGTTCACATTTAAGGTAAGTTTCAAGATAGGTTGGGTAGGTTGCATTTGCTCTAAGCATCCACATTTGCTCTAAACATCCAGGCCAGGGCCGGGGCCAGCTGGGGGGAAGATAGGGGGCTATTTCCCAAGCCCTGCCCCCACCAGTTCCGTGCCCAGTGAGGAGAGGGGTGGATGCCCACAAATGGGATGTGGTGGGGGTGGGCTCAGGGCAATCGGGATAGGTGTTGGCCCCACCGGATTTATCCAGCAGTGAAGCAGGGGTGGTCCAGGGTCATAGGGGCCTCTGTGCAGGTGCCAAGCAACCGGGCTACCTCCGCCACTCTGGTTTGATGCCCAGCAAAGGAGGGGAGCCCCAGGGCGATCGGGGGCTTCTGCACCACTCATTGATGGGGGGCCTGGGGGCTGGTGGGGAATGGTTGGGGAGTCCCGCCCGGACAGGACCAACCCAGGCCAGCCTGCCCAGCCAATTGTGGCAGCCAAGGGGTGGGACTTCCGGATCACTCAGGAGCCATTCAGGCTGGTATGGTTGGGGGACAGCTTCACCATTTGCCCCTAGGCCAGTGAGGGACGTGTTGGGAATGCTTCCCATACTGGCAAGCTGTCCCCCACGTGTACCAGCCTTAGTGCCCTTCAGCCATCCTGCTGAAGTGCAAAGAGGACTTAGGATGCTTTCATCGTCCTGAGAAGGCGCTTGCTCTTTCTTTCTCCTTTTTCGACAGCAACAAACATTCAGCGAAGCGATCACATGGGACATTTTCTATCAGAATCAGTCATGTCGCAGGATGATTTCTTCCCAGGGGCGGATTTTGGATGGGGGCACCTCCCCCATCCTTCACAAACAAAGCCACTCACCTCCATTGGAAGTGGAGACGCATCCTCTAGACTACGGATTTGCTTGGGTATGGATTTTGCTTGGCTAAACGTAGCTGGAGGGGTTGATTTAAGATAATAACAACAGTAATAATGTTTTATTTTCCAAATCTCCTTTCTGCATTTAAGATGCTTCAGGGCTTGTGCGCTTTAATGAAAACCATCTCTGCTACATACACACACATAGGCTCACACATACAAAAATATTTATAATAAAACCTCACTCATTAAAATTAACAATGGAAATAAATTAGATGGAGGCTGCAGTGAGTAGGAGAAACATCACGGACAAGGAATCGGCAGGGTGGGGGAGAAAGGTGGGGGAAGGAAAGGTGGGGGGGGAATATTTAAAGCAATGTTGTGGGTCACTGATAGGGGAATAATGCCTAGGAAACTTTGGAATGATGCCACTTTGGGAAGAAATTACCTCCTAATTTTTAATTATGGACACATAATACTTTGATGAATGGCTGTTATTTACTAGTGTCTCTGCTCTGAATGACTGAAAGTCAATTAAAGCTGCATATGAATTACTATATAACACAGCGAAGGCAATAAAGGGTGTTTGAAGAGGGAGTTTGGAGCTGTTGCGATTTCATTTTTTTTATTTTTATTTTCCCCCTGCAAAACGAGCAGGTGTGGTTTAACCTCTCTGCTACTTCACGACTTGTAACAAGAAGTTGTTTGCATGAAATTTCTCCGTTTAGCCTCCCACAGTTCTTGGAGGAATATGAGCTGCGAAAGAAAAGGATTAAATAGGATGAGATTATGCAGAGAACATGCCCCAATTGCAGTTTTTGTCTTTGTGAGAACCTCCTCGTTTCCCAAAGCTACCGAATCATGCCTTGTTGTCAGGATAGCTGTGTCCTATTTCACAGAGAACTGCCCCTTACTAGAAAGGCCGCCTGCTTTGGAACTTGGGAGGGAAAGCAACAACCATGGATGCAAATGAGAGCAACAGTTTAGCTTAGTTTAACAAGTGACAAGGGGTGTGCACAAATGCAATTTTCGGGATTCTATTTGATTCGAATAAAATGTCCGAAAATTCACATTGATTCTAATCTTTAAAATTCAAATGTATAGACATTTGATTTGATTTGAATACATTCGAATCTATTTGTGTGATTTTTTAATTCAAATTTGCACATACAAATGTCAACAACATTCATATGCATCCATACACATCCCATATTTATCCTGTATGCATCCCATTTTTGTCCCGTATGAATCTGGACCAATGTATACGCATGCAAGAAAGATGCGTATCAGCGAGTAGGCATTGTGGGGTCTACACGAAATCTGGATTATAGGTCCTGAAGGACCCATATGATCCGGATTTCCCGAGCTGCGGTGGAAACAAATGTGTCCCTAATGGGGTCTGTGGTGGAAATGGGGTCATCCGGCTCTGAGCCAAATGGGTCCTTAATGGGTGCTAAAATGGGTACTTTCTGCCAGTGGGAAAACACCCCTTGGTTCATTAATCGAAATTACCAGGTAAGTGCAGAAAGGGCTTGTGCCTACTTTGACAATCCTCTCTGGGATTCTCAGATCTCCTCCTGATCCCTTTCCATCCCCAGTTTCCCCTTGCCTGCAGAGTCACGGGAAGATAACAGGGAAGGCTGTGATGAAATCTGACAGGTTTTCTCCTCCTTTAGCGTGAAGCAAAAGTTGTTCCTGGAAGCACTGGCATTCTCTACATCAATTTCATTCATGTTACTGGCATGGTGCTACGGGGGATTATGCCAAAGCAAATAGAATCACAGCCAAAACAAAATTCTCCAGGCCAAAATAGGGATAGAGAGAGAAAGACCCATTTCAGCCCTCTTTACCTCCCAGTGCTTGGATGGGTGCAACAGATATTTTTAACACAGAAGTGCAAACATATCAATCAGGTTCTGCCTTTCCGATTTGGCCAATTCAGCTTTATTAGCATTTCTTCTCCTTGCTGTTATTGTCTCGCTGGTTCACTGACCTCCTGTCTTCTGGGTTGCCCTGTGCCTGCATTGCAGAGGAAGCAGGGCATCCTGTAAAATATCTCAGCTGAGAGCAAGGCACAAGGCTTGGAACCGGAAGAAAAAGAAGAGACAGCTACTATGCTGTACAGGTTAGAGCACCAGAGCAACCAGTACCTGTGAGATCTGGGTTCAAATCCTACACAGGCTGTCATCATATTTTGCATTTTGGGGGTGAATGTTTACTAAGAATCGCCCCATCTGGAGTTGCAGGAAAAAGCCCTGCACTAGGGATGTGCACAAATGGGGTTTTTGGCATTTGATTTGTAATGAATGAGATGTTAGAAAATTTGTATTAGTTCAAATAGATCCCCTTCGAATGTGGTAGGATTCTATTTGATACGAATATATTCAGACAAATTCATACAAATATCCAACAAGGATGTCTGGATGAGGGAGAAAAGCTACCAGAACCTAATGAGGGTGTTGGGAGACAGAAGCCCCATCCCCATGGTGGCCAGTTAGCACCCTTTGGGCGCTGTTTGAGCACGCAGGGGCCAGGCACGGTACCAGGCACGCATTTTGTGCGTCTGCATGTCATTCCCAGCAATGCGGGACAGGCACTGGTTTGGCACTGATGGTGGTATCCCCATGCAAAGTATGCCGAACCCTGGTAAGGTGGAGCCATGCCACCTCCTCTCTGCCCCCTCTCTCCTCATTGGCAACCGGGTTCTCGTCAGCCGCAGCTGGATTGTCGTCAGCTCACCCCTGTGCCACCTCACCGCCTCCCTTAGTGGCACGGACAGCCAGGACTGGGGTGGGAGGCATAAAATAACGCTCCATTCATTAAATAAATCTAATTGACAAAATGAAGCCCCGTTCATAAAAGACCACTGAAAGCCATTAGCGACAGTAAGCGCTTGAACACTTTTGCGCACCTTTGCTCCACCTGGGAGTGCCTGACAATTTTAAAATCAAGGCACTTTTTATTATTGCCTTCAGTATCAGAAAATGGGGGCTGCGAGGGCAACAAAAATCAAGCCATTACGCAGCCTGCCTGGGCATTCTGAAACACGGTGGAATTATTTCTGCTGAAGTGACAGAAAATGAAAAAAAATAACCATTTTCGGCATAGTGATCTTCAATAGACGGGACAGCAAGCACACCTCACCTCCCAATGACATGTGTGCAAATCTCCTCCCCGTTAGCGAACAAGTGTCCCCATGTGCGATCCCAGCTTGCTGAGCAATGCGTGTCGGCTCCCCAAACAGCGCTGAGACTTCTTTTTTGAGGTATCAATTTTAGCACCCAGTTAGCGCTGTTTGAAGGGACTCGGTACGCTTTTCGTGGGCCAAATCCAAAGCCCATGTGGCCGCCCAGCGCCAAACGGACTCTCGGCACCGTACCAAAAGTGCTTGGGGACAGGGCCAGAGTGAGCCAATTGAAGCCGAAATGGGTAATGATGTGCAGAGGTTAATGCCAGTTACATCTGTGGACATGGAACAAAAAGGAAAACCCCAGTTTGCAAAAGATCAGAAACTCAGTGACACACTTTGTCAGCTGTTTGAGGGAGTGGGCAGTGAGAAGGAGTCCAATAAGGAAGAAGCCCAAGAAAAGTTTGTGGTATATTGCTTCTCTTTTCTAGAGGCCTCATTCGTTGGATGCTACAACTCTCTGTATTGTCTAGAGCCTCTGCACCCTCCTGTCTTTTGAATCCCCAGTTACCCAGCTGGAATGAAGAAGAAGAAGAAGAAGAAGAAGAAGAAGAAGAGTTATCATTTCTACCCCACTTTTCTCACCCATTTAAGGGGACTCAAAGTGGCAGACAAACCTTCTGTTCTTCTCCCCACAACAGAATACCCTGTGAGGTAGGTGGGGCTGTGAGAGCTCAGAAGAGAGCTGTGACTAGCCCAAGGCCACCCAGCTGGCTTCATGGGGGGGGCAGAATTGAACCCGATACTCCCAGATAAGAGTCCGGCTCCCTAACCACTAGACCAAACTGGCTGTTGTCTTTCAGCATTATCTAACTCAGAAAATCCATTACTTAGGTTAGATCAAGTACAAAGAACATGACTGGTCCCTTTGCTGATGTGTACTCTCACTCTGAAAGTGGAATGAAGCTGGATTAGTCCTTAGATGGCTGAAAAGGACTCAGTTCCAGTTTCTTGATAATTCCACTCCAGGCAAGAAATGCGCTTTGGCAACTGGTCCCTGGGGACTCAAGACAGCCTCCATCCTTATAAAACCTAAGGTGTGACCGACAGCAGCCAAGGAGTCCTATTCAGCAACTAGCTTCCTGGCTGTCAGCACAGGCCAGGGAGATGGCCAAACCCTGCACCTACCCTCTTCATTCCAGGACTGTGACCTGGTGCTTCTGCATGCTGCATGCCAGAAACAAGGCAGACCACCCCACTGCTGCATTTATGCAACGCCTCCTCTTTGTAGTGGAGTGCCCCACCTTGCCTTCAGAGGTCAGCAGCCTCCCCAGCAAGGGGCACCAACGACGTGGCTCACCCTCCCCCCGGCTCTGTGTTCCTTTGGGATTGTGCCGGCTCGGTTTCTGCTGCCGAAGTGGCAACAACAGGGCAGCAGCCACGTCTGTCTCAGCCAGACTGACTTTCTGTGAGTCAGCATTCTTTCCCCCTCCCCAAAGCTGAAGCGGAGCCAGATTCCAAGCAAATGATTTCCAATACTCGGAGCTTGTGGTCAGGCTGTGTGTCGAAAGGATTAATGGCAAAGGATTTTGTGGGGGGAGGGGGTGGGGGGGGAGGCACAGAGGTGCTGGAGCAATCTGGATTTCATTAAAAATAATACGGAGAAATTTGGTACCACAGGAATGATCATGTGCCAGCCCAGACAGAAGTGTGTATCCAGCCCGGTCTTGCACTCTCCTGGTGGTGGGAAGAGTGGATGATCTTCCTGGGGAAGATGAAAGAGGTTTAGGGACCAGGCTTCTTGGTAGCAAAAATGTATTCTTGGCATAAGGGCATAGGAACATAAGAGGAGCCCTGCTGGATCAGGCCGCAGACCATCTAGTCCAGCATCCCATCCACACAGTGGCCCACCAACTGCTTATGGGCATCTCAAGCAGAAGTCACGGGCAAGCCTTCACCTGGGCAGCTTTCACACTTGGCTTCCCGCCCATTGGACGGGGAAAGTGTGTTAGAGGTTAACATGTACTAGCATTCGTACTTGGGAATGCTAATACACAGTAGACTAACCCCCACGTACCCGGAGACTTACCTGTGTCTGGGTGGGTGTCCGATCCTTAACAGAGCACCGCCATCTTGATTGTGGAGCCTGGTGTAACTGTTATGCCTCTGTAACATGTTTGTTTTGTGGCAATTGAAGTTTATGTTGCAAGCCTTGTTTATTGGAAGTTTAGAAAGGAATGTGAGCCTGTATCTTTAAGAGGTAGGCTTATGGGCATTTACAGCTTACACAGGAGAGTTAGGCCAGTTTTCAGTCTGCTGTGAGAGTGGAAGGAACCATCACTCTTAGACAGGCTGAAACTCATCAGCAGAAAGAAAAGCAGCAACTTCCAATAGGCCAGCAAGTGCCAAAGGAAGCAGAAAGTCCTTCTGGACCAGCCAGTGTCTCAGAAGGAAGGCAGGAGCTCTTTCTAGGCCTGAGTGCCTCAGCAAAGGACAGTAACTAAAGCCTGAAGACCCAAGGAAACTAAGCTCTTACTTGCTAAGGAAGTGGTTATATATTTTGCTGTTACAATAAATACTGTAATTTGTTTATACTAAAAAAGACTGGTGGATTCTTCAAAGAGGGAGGAGTTTCACTTGTTCAAGACCTCTGCCCAAGGCCAGAGTGCAGACCGAACTTAAAGCTCTAGTATACCTGGGGCAGCACAGTAACTGTGCGTGTGTCAGTACAGTTGTTGCAGCAACAATGAGGCTCTGAACACACACAGTTCCCTTTGGGGTCATTTGAGGTGCCAGCATGCTTGCATGGCACCTCAGTTGACCCCTCACACTGGATGGGACAAGTAGGTTTTAGGTAAAGATTAGTATACATATGCTGTACAAACATACAAAACATTCAAAATTTGACCGAATTTGGACATCTGAATTCAAATCGAATTTAACGTTCTAACGAATTTTCATATCTAATCATTCGTGCGAATTATTTGGACATCTATATGTGTCTGGATACGTACGGATTACATACATATCCGTACACGTCTTATTTGAATCTGTACACATTTGTATGGAAACATACAGGACAAAAACGTGGACACATACAAATGTTGTCAAAATTCATATCTTCAAATAGGAATCAAATACTCAGGCAAATAAATACAAATGTGTTCAGTTTGAATCAAACGTGAATACATTCGAATTTTAAAAATTCGGATCAAATTGAATCCCAAAAATTGCATTCGTGCATATCCCTAGGGTGATGAATTATTGTGCGCACCACAAATAGTTGACAATAGGTTAAGATCTGGGCAGACAGGAGGGATTTCTAGGTTGTAAATGCCTCCTGCAAGTGCAGATGCACCTGCCCAGAAGTTAAGCTACTGTTTTTTTTCAGTTTTTTTATTTTAAAAAGCAACATAACATAAAAAAGATGTATACATATATAGATACTTTTCCCATTTTTCCATAACATAGTATTCCATTGCTTTAATAGTCTATATGACTTCTCCTGTTTTTCCGGCTTCTCTTCTTAATATTGCTTGTTTCTTTGCTTTCCTTTTCCAATGTCTTTGTATTTTCTGGCTGACTACTTAAATTTCAGTCAAAACCTTCTGTCGTTATCTCCAGTTCTTGTAGATAGTTAATAAACAGTGCCCGATCTTCCAAAAATGTGTTTGTTGTTCTGTCCTTCAGTAGATTTGTTAGTTTGTTCATTTCTGCCAAGTCTATCAGCTTTATTAACCATTTGTGTCTTGTAGGTATCTCCTCCTTTTTCCATTTTTGTGTCTATAACAGTCTAGCTGCTGTCACCATATATAATATCAATACATTTATATTATCTACAATTTCCAACAAAACCCATTCTGGCTTGAATAGAAAGTATCTTTTTAAAATTTGTTTCATCATGTTATATATTTGTAACCTTCTTCTTCTTTTTTTTTTTTTTTTTTGCTTTTGCTTTTGCACGCGTCCACCACATGTGATAAAACATCCCTCCTTTTTTTTTTTACATTTCCAACATTTAGTCGACATATTCTGGTAAATGTTCCCTAATTTATGCAGCGTTAAATACCATCTGTACATTATCTTATACATATTTTCTTTTAATAACATACAATTGGTAAATTTCATATCTTTTGTAGCACAGTTTCTCCCACTGTTCCATCTGAATATTATACCCAAAGTTTCTTGCCCATGTGATCATGTATTCTTTGACTTGTTCATGTTCCATTTCAATCTGAAGAAGTACTTTATATATAATACCAATCCTACCCCTTTCGGCTTTTAAAAATTTTATCTCCCAGGCCTGATTTTAGAAGTTAACCTACTGTTGGCTATGGGGCCAAGTGCAAAACCACCTCTGCTTTCAAATGGACCTAGAGCGGTGATGGCCAACCTATGACACACGTGTCACAGGTGACACACCAAGCCCTTTTGGGTGACACACCTGGTCACCCTGGGACCTGGGCATGTAGTGCTTGCTTGTTCTTGAAGTGTATAAAATATCAACTTTCAATTGAAGATTTAGCAAATGTAAAGAATTATTTGTTTTTGCTTTTAATAAAATACATATATCAAAAATATAACTTTTTTACTAGAGCTACAAATATCACAAAATTATGGATATTTCTAGATGTGACACAGCACCCGAGTTAAGCTAGGTTTTCTTGCGCATTTTGACACACTGAGTTCAAAAGGTTCACCATCACTGACCTAGAGGCATCCTGCTTGTTCCCCTGCCTGGAAGATGTACCTAGGCACAGTACCATAAGAGCTGGACCTTTACAAGATGACTGCTTGGTATTTCCTACACCATGCATGCTGGCATGTGATGAAGAGGCTGGTTGGCCCTAGATTGCAGCATAAACCGCCCATTTCTGGGGCCATTTCCAGATCCTGGCTCCACGGGGGGCAGTGCCAGCCATCCACATGGCAGGCAGCTGGAGAGGCCTCCAGCCAGCAAACACTTGGGGGTGGGCAGTTTTAAAGTGATCTGGAGGTCTCCCAATGCAATTTCTCTGCCAGAGAGTGTGCCAACAAGCTAAAGGCCCACTCTGTGAAGCAGGTGCCACAATCTTTAGGAGCCACCAAGCATGGTTCAAGAGGTCCATGCAGAAGCTGCCCTAGAGTCCAGCTAGAAGGCCAACAGCATGGTCTTTCATTTCTCTCAAACATCCATGTCATGGTTGCTCTTGATATATTTATTCTGTTTGGTTCAACAGCTGCAAATTCCTGTTTGAATTGAATTACTCTTCAGATAAAATATTTAATGCACCCATAGCCCTACAGTTCTGGACTTCCCTTTCTTTTCTGCATCTTTACACTTCTAAAATGATGAATGCTTACAGGCATTGCATTGGCACAGTTTGGTAGTGACTGTCACAAACAAAGGCCCTCTCTGCACTGGGTCTTATTCTGGATTATATTCTGTATATCAGTATGTTGTCTCCCCACCCTGCAATAGTTGATGCTATTTTTAACATCTCCCCTTACACCATCCAAATGTTCTACTACCCTTAACAAGGGATTATAAAAGCTCTGTGGCTGTTCTCATACCAGCAGTAGCCTACAACCTGAGTCCTAGGTTGGATGCCTAGGTGTTGCCACCAGGTCAGAGAAACAGGCTGGAGACCTCTAAAGGCTATTTGCAGGGAAGAAGAAGAGCTGGCTTTTCTTCCCCATTTTTCTCACCCATTTCAGGGGACTCAAAGCAGCTGACAAAGCTTTCTATTCTTCTCCCCACAACAGACACCCCGTGAGGCAGGTGGGGCTGTGAGAGCTCAGCTGTGACTAGCCCAAGGTCACCCATCTGGCTTCATGGAGGAGTGTGGAATCGAGCCCAGTATTCCCAGATAAGAGCCTGGCTACTTAACCACTAGACCAAATTCAAGAACAGGTGAAGATTTTTCCTCTGGCTTCTGCTTGAGATGCCCATGGGCAGTTGGAGGGCCACTGTGTGCGACAGGATGCTGGACTGGATGAACTTCTCTTATGTTCTTATGAGGCTTAGGGCCAATTTGCACTTGGCCTGTTAGCGCACCAGGGGTGAGCTCGCAAATGGAGTGTCTACACTTGAAGGAGCCATTTCTTAACCAGAAACAACTGCTTCTGTGTGGGAACAAACCCCACATGCGCTACACGTGGTGTAGATTTAACTGTACCACATGTGCACTAGTGCACCTTGCACCAGTGCCAGAGCCGGTAAGCATATACATCTCTTCTCATTGCTGGAGGAGCATGCAATGTGCCGCACAGGCTTGCTGGCACACCATGGCACACAATTGCCCGAATAACAGCACTGTGCCAATACACTGGCATCAGTACCAGGATCCAAAGATGGCTGCCATGCGGGCAACCAAACACACTTAAGGCAAGTTTTGGGGTCAGGAGCTATGAATTTGCCCCTGGTATACGTCTACACTCTCTGGGGGAACTGCTCCACACATCCAGCCATCCTTGTTCCAGGACATGTAGATGTTTGCTTAAATGCGGAAAGGCTCTTTGGTTTGAATACCTATCTTTTACTGTTGCGTTTTTAATTGTTGTCTCCTAATTACGACTGGCATTTCTTCATCCATTCATTTCTTTTTTCATTTATGGATATTCATTAACAATATAACCTGAGACCTTTGGATCTAGGGCAGGACACGAATTTAAGACATAAATAAAACAAAATTATGAACCTGCCATTTTGCTTCCATATCAAATCTGTACCTGTAACACACGTTTTGGGTGGAAAATTGTTTTGAGGCTGCCTCCATTTTTCGTCCAGCAGTACTGACAGGAAGGGAAAGTCAAAACCTGCAGCAACACATACATGTTGTAGTAAAATTCCCTTCTCATGCTTTCGAGCTGGATTTGAAATATCCCTTAAGCTCTCTGATAAGAGCTCAAGTTTCTACATGCAAGCAGTAGGGAAAGCTTTGCCATAAATCACTGGGCCTCAAACATGCTCATGCAGTCTGAGGTAATTTAGTATAAAACTTTTGGACAATAAGATTTTAAATAGAAGTTTTTTTAAAAAAAAACACTAATGTAGCAAGAACTGTGTGGATCAGTACAACAACGAAACATTGCTTTAAGGATTTTATCTTTTTATTGACATAACCTGCCCTGGGACCATTAAGTGAAGTGTGAGACATACATACATACATACATACATACATACATACATACATACATACATACATACATACATACATACATACATACATACATACGAACATAAGAACATAAGAACATAAGAGAAGCCTGCTGGATCAGGCCACAGCCCATCTAGTCCAGGGGCCTATTCGCACTTGGCCTTTTTCTGGAGTATATCTCAGGATAGGGGTCTGTGGTCCACATGGTAATGCAGACTCTAGCAGACCTCACTTTGGGCCAGCTGAAGGCTGCACTAGCATATGGACAGCACGTTCCTATTCCAGGATATATTCCAGAATAAAGCCAAGTGCGAATAGGCCCTAGCATCCTGTTGCACACAGTGGCCCACCAATTGCCCATGGGCATCTCAAGCAGAGACAAGGATGAACCTTTTCCTGCTCTTGAATCCCAGCAAATGGCCTTAGAAGCACCCCGCTTTCCCTCTCAGCCTGAAAGATGCACCTAGTCATTCATTCTAGTAGCCACTGATACATCTTTCATCCATAAATTTGTCTAACCCTACCTTAAAGCTATCTAGGCTGGTTGCTGTCACCACCTCTTCCAGCAGCACATTCCATAAGCCGATGACCCTCTGGGTGAAGAAATACTTCCCCTTGTCGGATCCGACTCTCCTCCCCATCAGTATCATAGAGTACATACATACATACCTAACCTACCTACCTACCTACCTACCTACCTACATACATACATACATACATACATACATACATACATACAAGGGATGTGCACGAATATTCATACTATTCATTGTTCATATGAATTTGCAAGAATTTGGACATTCATAAACAAATTGAATGTCTGTACAAATGCGAATATTTCAGACATTTGAACGAATAGTTCAGACATTCATATGATGGTATGGATACATACTTATCCCGTGTATGCACCCCGTATGCATCTGTACACATCCATATGGATACGTAAGGGATGAAAATGGGATGAATACAGGATGTGTATAGGACTAAATTGTCCAGTGGGAATGCAGCCAAGGTGGACTGAAGCTGGATTAAGCCTTAGGTGTGACCACAGCCAGAGAGTGATAAGATATGAGAAATAAAGGGTCTCTTTGCACTTAACGGTTTAGAATGATATAACATCATAGTAGCATAGCGGCAGCAATTCGCATTTCACATTCCGGTAAAGCCCTACATTTGAAGAGCGAATGGCCAGGACAGGGCAAGTCAGATCACCATGGCAATCTGGACACTATGATGAACAGCCATAGTCACGCCACCATGCCCACTCACTGTGTGAGACTCAGAAAAGGGTGCAAACTCTGTTATCTGGGAAACAGCTTGCCTCTCCACACCTGGGTAGCCCCAGGAAGTGGCTAGCCACCTCCAGAGTGGTGGCAGCAGCTGTGGAAGTAGCAGAAGAGAGCAGACAAGCTTGACTCATGTGTGGACAGGTGCTCACTAACAGGTAAGTGCAAACAGGCCCAAAATTTCTTCACAGTTACTCAGTAGATCACTGACACAATGGGCAGACCTTTATTTATTATATACATTTTGATGGATGGATGGATGGATGGATGGATGGATGGATGGATGGATGGATGGATGGATGGATGGATGGATGGATGGATGGATGGATGGATGGATGGATGGATGGATGGTAACAACATTTAAAACCAGATGTATATATTTAAAGAGTAACAGTATACATTAAAACAATAGCAATGTCTGAAAAGTGGGAAGAGACAGTATATTCCCATTTAGCCAAAGGCCAGGGCAAAGAGGTGCATCTTCACTGCCTTCCTAAATGTGTACAGTGAAGGTGCTTGACACACCTCAAGGGGGGTTGACTATTCCATTACCTAGGGGCCATCACTGAGAAGGACCTCTACCAGATGTCCACCCCTATTACTATGGAAGATGGTAGTACAACCAAGAGAGCTTCTCCTGCAGATCTCAGGGCACAGGTAGGTCAATATGGGAGAAGGCATTTGCCACGATCCCCCGTGTTCCAGTCAGTGCCTGCCCTCCTAAGAGTAGCTGGGCCCTGTTAGGATGCTGAGTTCGTGCAACGGCCGAGTGAATACTACAGTCTAAACACAAAACACTGGTAGCAAGCGTTTCAAACAGTAACCTAAAACAGGTTTATTATTATACACAAGCAATACTAGAAAGGAAAATAGGGTTCAGGTAGTTGCTGGTTTAAATCTATAAGTCACTTAAGGTTAGGAGCTACCCTATCTCTAAAGAAAAATAGTTCCCCTTTTAAAGACAAACCTCCCTACATTCCACCCTCCTGGCTAGCTCTGCCTCAGCCTAGCCAGTGTACCAGAACGTGGCTCTTGATGATCACAAGGCCTAGTCCGTCCTTGCTTGACCGATCATCCAGCCTGGTCAGTTGCTAATGAAGTCTCCCTCAGAGTCACAATCCTCCACGATTGTCTCCTTCAGAAATCACTCAGCCACAAGACCAATGGTCAGCTACTAGTCCGGCTCCCTCAGGTTCAGCTCTCTTCTGTTCCTTTCAGCTTCAGTCCCAGCACAAAGACACCCTCTTCTGTACTCTGTGTTCATTTATACCTTTTTCCCTCTGGCCCTGATTGGCTGTCTCCTCCTGGAGTAAGCTGCTGGAATAAAATGCTGCTGGAGACTCCTGATAGAAGTTCCTGTCCCTCATGCCTGATTGGTGGAAACTCCTCCTCTAGCCCCTCCAGCTCTCAGATCCCCGGACAGCTTTTCCCTCCAAACCACACCTGCAGCCAATCATTGCACCCGGACCTGAACAGGATTTCGCACCCTTTTTGCAGCCTCTAACCAGAGCTTGCAAAAAGGCTTGCAAGCAGGGTTTGCAAGGGCTTTGCATGGGCAGCAAGCCACGCATCCTGCAAAGAGGCTTGCAAGGGACAAAGAAACCTTACTGCCCATTGCAGCCTGACCCCTGAAACCGTCACAGCATTCCTTTAGATATTTGGGGCCAAGTCATTTAGGGCCTTATAAGTTAAAGTTAACACCTTGAATTGGGCTCAGTAGTGAATCATTAGCCAGTGCAACTCTTTTAAGATCAGTGTGATATACATTTCTGGGGTCTTCATCCTGACGTCCTAGAATGTTTACATAACAAGAATTTGTACATCTGTCTTACACAAATGCTCACACTTATATAATATATTCAGTCCCCATCAGATAGGTGTACCACCGACGTGGGTGTGATGAAGGACCTAGCCAACTTGCTCTTCAGTTGACAGTTAAGAGAAGGAGAAGTCACGGCTGGTTGCTGGTAGTAAACCCCAAAGTTTAATTATGCACTATTTACAAAATAATTCCTTTTATCTTTTCTGGCACTTCCAGGATTCAGCCTCATTGTGTGGCACCTGGTTCTAGAACTCTGAGCTTATATTTTTGCCTGGAACACCCTCGAGCAAGAACATTCGGTGCGGCTAATATTAAGAATTAGAATGTATTTTTTGTTTCAACAGGTCATAACAAAAAGTTAAAAACTAGGATAAAGTCCTCTTATCAGTTGCCAATGGCTTTGGAAAGTGCTCTTGTAGCTGGCAGCTTCCTGGGCAAAGCAAATCCCTTCTTAGAGGTCAATAATTGCAAGAGGGACACTGTACTTCACTAGAAAGCCACACTCTTATTCAAATCAACTTGAAAACAGGGCCCATTGAACAGAGCGGATTTTCACACCCTATCTCATTCAGAATTGAGAGATACATGGAAGGAGAAAAGGAGAATGGAGTCAAAACTCAGAGGCTGTGATCACACACAGTAAATAAATAAATATCAAAGATGGCTTAGAGATGGGAACGTTCACACACCAGTCTGTCCCTTCCTCCTCTCATCTACATTTTTTAGTACTGTAGAAAATGTGAGTTTGATTAGGGTGTGATCACACTGGGTGTTTTTCAGACAACCCTTTCACAAAAGGCACCTCATATGTACCCCAAACAAAAATCAAGTATTCATATAGGAAAAAATAAAATCCTATGCCATGTTGCTATTCTTTCACCTCAGGACCTGATAACCCTCTCTAGTTGGGGGTGGTGGGGGGTGATGCATGAATGCAATTTTCCACATTCGATTCATAAAAAATCTAATATTTGAAAATCCAAATGTGTCCAAATAGGGAAAATTGAATTTCCAGACATTTGATTTAATACGAATATATTCGCATGTATTCATTAGAGTATCCAATACGTATCCAATAATACGCATCGTGGACGCATCCTAGACATCCCATTTTCATCCTGTATGTATATGTAGGGATGTGTACAGGTATGCATGTAATGTGTATGGATACGTATGGGATGTCTACATACCCGTACAGATACGAATGTCCGAATTATTTGTAAGAATAACTCAAGATATTTATATTCATTTGAATTCAGAAATTTGAATGTCCGGACATTCAATTCATATACAAATGTCTGAATTCATACAAATTCATTGGAATAACGAATACTCTCGAATATTTGTGCGCAAAAAATTCATATTTGTTTGAATAGAATGTGGTAGGATTCAAATTTGATACGAGTGTTCAATATGAATTCAGTACAGATGTTCAATATTAATAGCATACAAATCCCCTATGTAACCCCTACTTATCCGATAAGTATTCCCTATGTATCCGTTCCAAATGTGTCAAATCCTCCCTGAATCCACTTTGAATATGCTCTCAATCCTCTTTGAATCCACTTTGTATCCATTGCGGATGCGACTGGCACAGCCGCTTCCCCATCTCCCAGGTTCATGAAGCATTTGATCTGAATATGAATATCAATCTTCAAAAGACCCAACATTTGATTTGAATACAAATGTCCGAATTCAGACGAACTTGGATGAGTTTTGAATGTGATGAATCCTTGTGCACATCCCTACTTTCTAGGAACATGTGCTTGTCATGCATTGACCTCTGCCAGCATGATATTCGTGGCTTTGATTGGTTGGCCCCTAGCATTCATTTCTATTGACAAAGAAGCCTCTGTAGCTTCCTGCCCCATCTGGCCCAAACATGATTTGTTAAAAGAGTTATTCTTTCCTGTTTGTGGAAGAGGCGGGTAATCAGAGGCTTGGGGACCCAGTAGGGGTGCTTTTCCACTGTCACTAAGTACCCATTTTAGCACCCATTAGGGACCCATTTGGCTGAGAGCCGGATGACTCCATTTCCACCACAGACCCCATTAGGGACACATTTGTTTCCACCACATCTAGGGAAATTGGATCATAATGGGTCCTTCAGCCTGAAAATCTGGATTGTATGGAGCCTGTTTCCACTACAGTCTGGCAATGGGGTCTAGAGGAGGCTCGGGGGGGAGGCACCCATGGGGGGTGCCCCAAAGTCAAGACTTTGGAGTCCCTTTGAAGGCAGCTCTGAAATCCCTCTGAAGTTCCCTTCAGAGATTAGCAAAGGCTCCAAATTCCCTCCGAAGGCAACTTTGGAGATGAGCAAAGGCTCCACAGAGAAACCCCTTGCAAGAGCAATGAAGCTGGGAGCTGCCTGTTAACTTCAGGGATGGAAAGAGGTGCATATTAATGAGGCTGACTCATCCTGTTACCTTCAGACATGGAAAGAGGTGCATATTAATGAAGCTGACTCATCTGTGCTCACAAGGAGCTAATTAACATGCACCTCTCTTGCATTGCTCTCGCAAGGGGTTTGTCTTCAGAGCCTGCGCTAATCTCCAAAGTTGCCTTTAACCTCCGATTTGCAAATGGGTGCTCCGGTGTTTCCACAGCAGGGAGGCTAGCACCCATTGCTATTGGGTGCTAGACCACACATGGAAACACATTGGGTACTTCCCTTAATCCTGATCTACTAGATCTGGATTAAGGGAAGTACCCATTCCTTAGATCCAGATCTTCTTAGATCCGGATTAAAGGAGTGCAGAGGAAAAACACCCTAAGAGTTCTTTCTAAAAAATATTCTGTCTGTTGTTTGGGTCTCAAATTCGCCCCAGGAGTGCCCTTAACCACATGTCTGAACGCACCCTTAGAGAACAGTTAGGAAGGCTGCCTCCAGGCTGCCCTTTTTGTAATACTTGAATGCAACCTGAGCTGCTGTATGTCTTGCCCTTTATAAGCCTGCGGTCCTTTTATAAACTGTTTATAAGCCTTTGTAAGTCAACTGTCCTTTGTAAGTCAATGTCGAGTTCCCATCCCCTCTCCCCATGCATTCAAGACACCTGTCAGTTTGGGGCCCTCCAGGCACTATGAAGCCAATCAACACCTACGTTTTAACCCAGCTCCAGTTCGCTTTCAGAGTGAGAGAGCATGTCCGCAAAGTGACAAGCTGTTTTCTTTCAGCGTTATCTAACTCAGAAAGCCCATCCTTGGGTTGTTGCATTGTGTGGAAAGTGGGCGTTTACATGAATGTATTTTCGACATTCGAATCTGAGTAGATTCACATGTTAAAAAATCCTATTCAATTCAGATATTTAAGATCCGGATGTCATAAAATCCGACTCAAATCCGTAACATTCGAATCCGTACATTCAAATGTTAGATTCGTATTTAAAGATACGAATGTCGACAACATTTGTATCTGTTATACGTATCTGTGTGCATTCCATAAAAATCCATATGCATCCTGTATTATCCCGTGTGCATCCTGTTTTAATCCCGTATTTTAAGCACAAGATACGTATAATTTTTGCACAGATTCGTATATGACAGATACGAATCTACTTATTCAAATGCTTCGGAAATCCAATTTGATTTCAAATGTGCAAATTCACATTTTTGAAAATCCGATTCGAGTTTGAATGTCAACATTTGTCAGATTCGGAACAGATATTCAAATATTTGAATATCCATGCACATCCCTAGTGGAAAGAAAACATCTAGTCATTTTGCTGACGTGTTCTCTCACTTTGAACGTGGATTGAAGCTAGATTAAAACTCAGGTGCAAATGTGTCCTACCTTCCCAATCTACAAAGACTCCAGCAGAAAATTAAGTGGCATGTGACCACCTTCATCCTTCAGAGAAGCAAGCTGCAATTTCAAAGCTAAAACAAGTTTTCTTTCTCACATGTCCACCATGGTCGCTGGCAGCCATGGCACAGAATTCAAAGAATGCTATGACTACCTTCACACCTCTGGCCATTCAGCAAGCAACAACCTTGCAGGTGGATGCAAGGAACAGCGTACCTGGGAATCACAGAGATATAACCCCCTGGCTTCCATACAGTCGATGTTTGCAATTAAATGCTTTTGCAGAGAATAAAGTAGATTTGCTCAATATCTATCTGGAAGAAACTTCCAGCCAAAACTAAAGCTTTGGGGATTTATTAGCAACATCTCTCTCTCTCTCTCTTTTTTTTTCTGTTTTTCTTATTAATAAAATATTTTCCTAAAGCAGCATTTAGTCGGATGGATTCCTTTTTCTTCTTTCTTTGGGGGAAAAAAATCTTGTCTTGCATTGTATGACCTCATTCAAGCCTCTATTATCTAGGCTCCTTCGGTGTTTGCATAATGCTACACCGCCCCCTACGGATGGTTTAGCAGAAGAGCTTTTTGGTGGAAGTATAGACGGGCAAAATGAGTGTGCATCCAGTACCCCTACCCTTTGCCCCGTTCATCCTTGAGTAGCATGAGGAAGGTTGGGTGAGGTGGAGAGCCAACAGAACAAGCTTACGGGTTGTTGTTGTTTTTCCATATCACAGTCCAAGAATCAGAAAACCTAAACAAATTCTCTGTATTAAAAATTGAAAACAATCTTGACTGAAAAACACTGAAGGCTGTTTATGGAGGCTGAAGTTGTGCTATGCATATAATGAGCGGGAACCCTTCTCTTCTTTTGATTGCCAGCTGCAGCCTGAAAGATGGCAAGAGAGCTGGCAGTGAGGAATGCTGCTGAAGTCAACAGCGAAGATTATTAGTGCAGCTCAAAAGCTCATCTGAACTTCGTAAAGGCAGTTTGAAAATCCAGCAGCTCTTAGGACACTCTGTAGTGCTCCTTTGCTTTCACAAGCACTTGCAATCAGGGGCAATTCTAGGAAGTCTTCACCTTGATAAATACAGTAAGGCTGCATCCCCATGGGCAACATTTACTTTGGAGTGGATTCGGGGCAGCCCCAATGTGAATCGTTGCTCACATTAAGACATCCCCATGTGATTGAGGCGCAGGTTCAAGCCAAATCCACTTGTCCCCATGAAAACTGCGGTAAGCCCCTGTGGCTTCAAGATGCTCGTTGCTTGAAACCACAGCTGTGCTTCAATCATTTTAGCAGAGGAGCACACCTCCGCTTGACATTGGGCATACCTCCGCCTGACAGAAGCTTCTTCTGATCAGCTGAGTGCAGGGAAGCCATGGGCCGCCAAGCGCTTGTGCGCTAAATCAAGCCCTTCACCCACACGTGCCTTGCTGATCGGGCGATCAGGCAAGGGGGGGAGGGTGTCATGCTTGTCATGCTTCAGCAGAATTTCTTTGAAATCGCAGCACATATGGCAGGGACAGCAACTACTAGATAGTTAAATCAGCAACTATTAGATAGTTCTACTAACAGTGCAGATGACTTTGGAAAACCCATTTCCCATGAGGTGTGCAATATTGCTGCTGCAATGGACAGGTGGAAAAGGAAAGGATATGGAGATTTGCAATGGGATAGAAATCCAATTACACCCCACCATAGAGGACAGTATGGCCAGTTCGGTGTAGTGGTTAGGGAGCTGGATTCTTATCTCGGGCTAGTCACAGCTCTCCTCTGAGCTCTCACAGCCCCACCTACCTTACAGGGTGTTCTGTTATGGGGAGAAGAATAGAAAGCTTTGTCAGCCACTTTGAATCCCCTTAAATGGGTGAGAAAAGCAGGGTCGAAATAAGCCAACTCTTCTTCTTCTTCTTCTTCTTCATGCACACCTCAGAGCTTCAGGTGGGCCTTTTAATTGTAACTACTGTGTTTTAATTTTACTAGGCATTTTGGTCCTTTTGAGCAGATGTATTCGTGGCAACAGACAGGTACATGTCAAGGTTCATAAACCATGCCCAACATACAGTTTTCAAACCTGAACAGGAAGATATGAAGCCCTAAGAGACTGGGATCCCCATACATCTATTGGCCCTTTCCATACTGACTCTTGGTGCTGACCAGGGAACGGTCTAAGCGATAGCACAGGTCCCACCCCTAAGGAATGCTCCATCCACACAGGATGGAACATACAGCAGAACAGGGCACCCCAAATGGTGCCTTATTCTGATCTACTAGGTAGACCTTGATGTAAAAGTCTACTGCTGTCCGCCCTATCTGTCCCAGATCAACAAGTCATGTTTGGAAGGCACATGCCCCATCTTCTGGGATCCATAGGGAGCATTTTGGCCCTCCCACAGGGTTTGCCATTGAAACAGCCTCCGCCCCAGAACTCCAAAGGCCAGGAACTCTCACTCCTAGTTTTTAGAGTCTTCAACAACAGCTATAGAAGTGACACAGACTTCAGCACTGGTGGGATCTTTCATGGGACAGACCTTGTCGCATGCCTGCAGCAGCCCGCCCCAGCCTGGGATTGGTTAGAATCATAGAATCATAGAGTTGGAAGTTTCACACTATTGTTTATAGTCCCCCCAGATGATTCCTCTGCACTGTAGCAGTCCTCCAGGTACCCAAAGACCGCTATCATGTCTCATCTTAGTCTTCTCTTCTGTAGGCTGAACATTCCTAGATCCTTCAGCCTTTCTTCATAGAACATGGTTCCCAGACTTACCGGACTTACTAGTTGTATGAATCGAGGACAGTACCGTCAGCTCTGTCCTGGGAGATGAAAAAGAAGTGCAGACACAGTAATGGTTTCAAAAGGAAGGACATCTAGGCTGGCAAATTTTCCAGAAGAACCTCTGTCCCTTCCCTACTGTTCATGTGCAATATTTTGCAAATTTAAGCCTCTTGTTTGTTACAGTGATGCAGGTAAGCTCATTCCATAGACTTGGATTTGCACATGGGGAATTATGCTGCCTCTTCCAGAATGATTCCCCCTGCTTCAGAAAACTGTCAGTCGCAGACAAGAAGCATCCTTAACGAATTCTGTCCTCAGCTTTAAGTCAGAGGAGAAGGAGAAGAAGGGACTGCTGTGTAACTTGCAGTTTGCTGAAGCTAATGGAGATTCATGCACAGGGAAGGCCAAAGCTATCATGAACATGATTATTATTATTTATGGAGTACTCAAAGTGTGCATGGCAGAGAGCCAGGAGGAAACCTAGAAACACATTTTTATCCTCACTAAAACATACAGTACCCCAAACAGTTTTATTGTGCCTATAAAATGTGATTTTCCTAATGATAGCATTCACAGCAGTTAAGGTTGCGTGCTCAGCGGCACTGGCATGCCATTCCACACACCCCTCTGTTAACTTTCACTTTCATTTCAGGCTATAATTAAGGGGAGGCTGTTCACCCTGCTTTAATGTGATCGTCGCTGCAAAAATCAAACTAACGGCACAAAGCTCTTCGGAATCCGTTGCTTTCTTCAAAGACAAGAAATGCATGTTTATTGTATACATATCGAGTGCTGCATTTTTATGCAGGCATAAGGAATTGCATAAACTCTGGGGAAATGCTGGCTAAATAGCGTTTAGCAAAATGGCAATAAGAAAAAGGAAGGAGGGAGGGGAGGGGAGGGGAGAGGAAGCTACCTTCTCCAATTCAGTGCCCTCCAGATGTAGCATCCTTTTTTTTACAAATTTCAGTACTATCTTTAAAACTGGCTACAAACTTGATCCTGTCCAGGAATAGGGATCAAGTATCTGCATGCTACTACAGACTACAGCAGGCCCCACTTTCATTCCTAGTCTTCACAGGCATGTCAGGGGGAAGATACTGTTCAAACCTTGCAACACCTTCATGGCTGAAGGAGCTCTGGGGGGACAGACCAGCACCATCAGTGCATACTGTTCTGATTTGGCCCACACCTCTACACAATCCAGATCAGTGGGCCCAGTTATTGCAGACCTACTGACCTGGATCCAGGTCCAGTAAGTGCAGAAAGGGCCAAAGCCTCTGTGGCCTCCTTCTGGTCTTACCCCTGACGCTGGAAATCTAGGCACCATAATTCTCTTTTCATCATTAAAAATGTCTTTGAAATCCTTTTCCCAAGGTGGCCACTGAAGAGCTATCTTTCCAATCTAGGCATCCCAGTGTGAGTGTTTATTTTTCTCATCCCTGATTTTAATAATGTCTTTATGTAATTGATGGTTTTAGGTGCAATCAGACACGGTTTGCCTTCTAGGGGAGCATTCCCATGCACGTTTGGTCCGGTACAGAAATCGGGGGCCTATTCGCACTTGGCCTTTTTCTGGAGTATATCTCAGGATAGGGGTCTGTGGCCCACATGCTAATGCAGACTCTGGCAGACCTCATGTTGGGCCTGCTGAAGCCTGCACTAGCATATGGACAGCAAGTCCCTATTACAGGATATATTCCAGAATAAAGCCAAGTGCGAATAGGCCCCAGGTTTGGCAAGGGATGTTCCCATGCATTTTTTATTTGGTCTGATTTCCTCAGACCAAATCTCCCAAACCTGTGCCAGACCAGGACCAAATCTGGTACTGGAAAAAACAAGTCTGGGCATGGTTTGGGGGTCCAGCATGCATCGCTTTGTGAGCCAAGCCTGCGCATTTGCACTTACAAATGTTGACAACATTCATAAATACCTGTATGCATCTTCCCTGGGTATGTACACATCCGTACACATCCATACACATCCTTTTGCATCCTGTAGTTATCCCGTATGCAACCCGTTTTCGTCCCATACGGATCTGTACAAATGCGTACGGATGCAGGAAAGATGCGGATCTTCAAGTATTCATTGTGAACAAACCTGTACACATACGAGTGTCTGAATAATTCAAACAAATAGATCCAAAATTCAAAATTCGAATAGAATTTTTAAATTTGAATTTAAGGACATTCAATTCGAATTCAAATGTCGAAATTCAGTCGATTCGATGGAATTTCGAATGCATTAAAATATTCATGCATATCCCTATTCCAGATGAGTAGAGAGAAAATTCCTCTTCTCCTTTTAAAAAATATTCCCTTGTGTTTGCTTTTGACTGCCACCCACTATAAAATACCAGGGAAAAGACTTACAAACCTTTCTCCCTGCTGTGTTAGATTCCTGCATAATTCATATAGAAAGGGACTCGGTTGTTTATTAATATGAGAAAGCAATAAAAAGAAAAATAGCAAAACGTTCAGCTACATCAAGCAGTTTCTAGAAGGCTTGGCCTGGAAGCCACAAAGTTCAAGCTAAAATCAAGGGCTTTGTTCTCTTGTTCTGTAACCAAGACTTTGAATTTATTTGTTTACTTTATTTACAGTCATAAGATGCATATAAGAGCAATTATACAAAGATACTAGTAAGTAATGCAATACAGAAAACAAATAAAGAAACAAGATTTAAAGGTACAAAGGTTCAATCATACAGAACTATATGGAGTTTAGTGTATATTAAAATGAGATGTTCATAAATTGGGACTTTGGTTTATTCTGCACTTACCCACCACAGATTAAGCAAATTTGAATCTATTCATTCAAATTTTTTATTCAAATTCGTCCTTGCAAACGTTGACAACGTTTGTATGTGCATGTATGCATCTTCCCAACATCTGTACACATCCGTAGGCGCCTATAGGCGTCCGTATGCATCCCGTAGTTATCCCGTACGCAACCCGTTTTCATCCCGTACGGATCCATATAAATGCGTACAAATGCAGGAAGAGTGTGGATCTTCAAGTATGCAGCATATACGAGCCCGTACACATGCAAACATCCGGATAATTTGAACCAATAGGTCCAAAATTAAAAATTTGATCTAAATGTTTACATTCGAATTTCAAGACATTCTATTCGGATTTGAATGTTGCAATTCACCACATTTGATCGGATTTTGAATGCCTACGAATATTCGTGCACATCCCTACTACAGATCCGAATCAGTGGATCTGGAATAACCAGGCCCACTGATCTGGATAACCAGAGAGGCATGGGGAGGATCAGTGCCATATGCACTGATGGCATTGTTCTGGTCCATGCCTCCCTGTGGCTGCAAACTTTATGCGAGATTTGCAGCTGCCTGCCCCCTGGCCTCCGATGGTGGGGAAAAGCAACCCACAATGGTTGCAAAACATGGAGACATTACATCTCCATTCCTTCCATATCCCAGAACAAAACCTTAGTGCTGTCTAAGGACATAAGAACATAAGAGAGGCCCTGCTGGATCAGGCCACAGCCCATCTAGTCCAGCATCCTGTCACACACAGTGGCCCACCAAATGCTCATGGGCATCTCAAGCAGAGACAAGGACAAACCTTTTCCTGCTCTTGCATCCCAGGAAATGGCATTAGAAGCATCCTTCTTCTGCCCCCCCCCAGCCTGAAAGATGTACCTAGGCATTCATTCTAGTAGCCACTGATACATCTGTCGTCCATAAATTTGTCTAACCCTACTTTAAAGCCATCTCTTCCGGCAGCACATTCCATAAGCCAATGACCCTTTGGGTGAAGAAATACTTCCTCTTGTCGGATCCGACTCTCCTACCCATCAGAGTGCCCCCTGGTTCTAGTGTTGTGTGACAGAGAAAAGAAATTTTCTCTATCCACATTTTCTGTACCATGCGTAATTTTATATACTTCAATCAGGTCCCCTCTTAAACACCGTCTCTCCAGACTGAAGAGGACTAGACGTTGCAGCCTGGTTTCATACGGGAGGTGTTCCAGCCCCTTAATCATTCTGGTTGCCATTCCCTGCACCTTCTCTAGTTCCACAATATCCTTTTTGAGGTGTGGTGACCATGTTCCTGGCTCAGTTGGCCAAAAGCAGTGACTGTGGACACACCATGGATGACAATGCAGAAGCTACCTTAGGTCAGCTACAGACACCATATGATGGGTCTGGTGCTGTCTGCGCATGCACAATATGGCAATGTCTGCAAAATACCCATGGTCTGCCCCACCACCCATGCATAGCTGTCTTGCTGGGGGCCCCATGTACATGGGAGCCAAGGCCAGGACGGTAAGTTATTTTGTTTATTTATTCACATTTTTATCCTACCCTGTACTCAGTCAGAATCAGATTTTCTCAAAATAGACTATAACAGCATTTCACAGTCCTGTATCCAGGCAACAGTGGAATTGCCACAGATGATGATGATGATGATGATGATGATGATGATGATTTGCATTTCTATTCCGCCTTATACCCGAAAGTTTCAGGGCAGGTAACAATTTTCAAAATCAAACAAATCTTAAAACAGTAACAATATATATTAAAACAATAACAGTGTCTGATAGCAGAAAGAGAAAATGTTTTCAGTTTGGTCTAGGGGTTAGGGAGCTGGACTCTTATCTGGGAATACTGGGTTTGATGCTACACTCCTCCACGAAGCCAGCTCGGTGACCTTGGGCTGGTCACAGCTCTCTTTCTGAGCTCTCACAGCCCCACCTACCTCACAGGGTGTCTGTTGTGGGGAGAAGAGCAGAAGGTTTGTCAACCACTTTGAGTCTGCTTAAATGGGTGAGAAAAGCAGGGTAGAAAAGCCAGTTCTCCTTCTTCTCCTCCTCCTTCTTCTCCTTCTCCCATTTAACCAAAGACCTGGGCAAGGAGGTACAACTTCACTGCCTTCCTAAACATGTACAGGGGCCATCTCTGAGAAAGACTTCTCCTGGGTGCCCAATGCCCACACCTTTTCCTACCAATGGTGGCGATACAACCAGGAGGGCCTCCCCTCCAGATCTTAATATCTCCAGATGTCACATCATAGCCCAGGCACAGGTGGATAAGGCCCTTTCCAGACTCTTATTCTAGAATATATTTCAGGATAGAGGTCTGTCATAGTCTGGACTAGCACAAGGACATATTCTAGAATAAGGCTGGGTGCGGAAAGGCCCCCCATCTTGGATGAAGCAATCAAGGACACAACTTCCAAGTATTCTATGAAACCTTTTGGATCAGGGATGCAGCTAATTGTGTCCATCCTTCTGTGTGCCAAAGCTGAGTGTTTTTGACTTACAGATCAGTTCAAGCCAGCGATACCCTGCAGGATATTTGTGCCATTCCTGTGAGTGGTATATATAGTTCTGCCTCGCTGGTGCTGGAGCCAGCTAGCAGCAAGTTAGCTTGGCTTTCTAATGGCTTTTTTCTGCATGTTATGCTTGAGATCAAACAAGGAGTGAGTGATTTCCTACAGGCAGGAGTTGAAACCGAACAAGCGCTTGAGTTTTTCTAACTTTTGCACATGCTTCCAGCAGGCTCCATGCCTTCCTTTCCACAGATGTTCCAATCACCTCTGCCCTCAAAGGCTCTTTTGAATTCAGGCTGGCTGCCGGGGCTCTGATCATATCCAAATTAAAATCAGGCCTAGCAGAACACTTTGTGTTGTCACTCCCCAAAATGGAGAGGGCAATCTTAATATAAAATGGGCACATTCACAGTTTGCTTGTGACCTCTTTTATTGCCATATCTTAGCGCATGTCCCTTCTGCTACATTGGAGGCTTGCAGAGGTTACCCTGAGCAAGGCTTATGGTCGAAGGGGAAGCCGGGCGACTGAAAATGTGTCCTATATCCAAGTTGGAGAAAAGTTTCATAATGTTAGAAAGTTACCCTGTAACAAGCCTGTAAATATAAACTGTGCAAGGACCACAGTCCATAGAAGCCCCGCTACATTAAAAGAATGCAGAACCAGAGTTTAGGGCGTTTTCTGCACTCACTGGTGATCCAGATTAAGGGACTTCTTAATCGGGATCACAGTTCTGATCTGCACATTTATGTGGATCAAGGAGATCCTGACTCTGTTGGTCTGGTTCTGTCTGCACTGGATAGATCCAGATCCAGATTAAAGACTCCCTTAATCTGGATCTCTTCTGGACCTATTTAATCAAGTCCACAAGAGGACCAAAGGCCTGGTTCCAGAACACAGGAGCCATGCAGGCAACACATCTCCATGTTCTGGAACATCCAGGGGCTGACTGTCAACAGCACACCACAGTAGGGATGCACACAAATGTATTTTTGACGTTCGAATCCGAGTAGATTCAAATGTCATAAAATCCCATTCGATTCGGATATTTAAGATTCGAATGTCTTAAAATCTGATTAGAATCCGTAACATTATCCTGTATGCATCCCATTTTAATTCTGTATTTTAAGCGCAAGATACGGATAATTTTCAGACAGATTTGTATACGACAGATACGGATCTACACATTCAAATCACTCAAAAATCCATTTCAGATTTTTGAAAATCTTTTCAAGTTCAAATGTCAAATTTGGATTTTGGAAAAACCAATTCGAGTTCAAATGTCGGAATTCGTCAGATTCGAATTGAATAGTCGAGTTTTTGAATATATGTGCACAACCCTACACCACAGCATGAGACGAAAGGTGCGAAAACACCTAATGTCTTTGTCAAATTGTCAGCCCATAGTTTCAATTTATTCTACATTTCCCCCTCAACATAAAAAACCAGCAAAACCAACGAAAACGAGCAAGTAAAGAACAGCTCATATTTCATCTACAGAGTAGGAATGGGTGAATCTTCAAACACTTTCAAGTTCCAGTGGCATATTTCCTGACCCATCACATATATATCACTCTTTTCCTGCAAGGCTTTTGTTTTGTTTATTTCTATCTTTGCAGTAATCTTATGGAGACAGGCAGAGAACAGGCTGCTGTCAGCTTTACACAGGCTAGAAGACAAAATCCTTGGGCCAGGATGGGGGGAGGAATTTTTTTTTTCCTGTCCAGCATATAGTAAAAATTTGGAATTCAGCACAAGGCATTCTATTGGCGGGTTGAATTAAATGCCTCCAAGTCCTGGAGGCTGCGTGACTTTCTCTGCCATATGAAGCAGTGTGCCACGGAAGACCAGCTGCTGGGAGACTTGAGAAAAGGGCAAACTGTATCTTTATGAGTTGCTTCTGAGCTTTCCATGTGCAACAGGTTGGCCTCTGTGGCAGGTTGCCAAAGCGGATGGGCCACTGGTCTGACCCAGCAAAGCATTTCTTACGTTTGCAGGCCTGCTGATGTATTTCAAGGTGAGAAAGGGGGATTCACAAAGAAGAAAATAATATACATGGTGGAAGGGATCTTTGAGGTCATCTAGTCAAACCCCCTGCTAAAGGACAAGAATCTGCTAAATCATCCCTATCTAGTCTGTACTTGGAAAATGCCAGTGAAGTAAGTTCTATGACTAGCTGAATTAAACTACGCTGCTCTTTAAATGTTTTCAGGAAAAGGTAAAGATGCCTACAAATCAAGGGGTCATTGGTCTATGGAATTTGCTGCCAGAAGAGGTAGCAACAGCAACCAGCCCAGATGGCTTTAAGGAAGGTTTAGAGAAATTTATGGATGACAGATGTATCAATGGCTACTAGAATGGATGCCTAAGTACATCCTATGGTTGGGGGGACAAGCAGGATGCCTCTAAGACCATTTGCTGGGATTTGAGAGTAGGTTTGCCCTTGTCTCTGCTTGAGATGCCCATGCGCAATTGGTGGGCCACTGTATGAGACAGGATGCTGGACTAGGTGGGCTGTGCGCTGATCCATCAAGGCTCCTCTTATGTTCTTATGTTCTAACCTTCATTTCTGAGGTTTCCATGGACACATCGATATTTTTTCTTGGTAAAATATAGAAGTGGTTGAGCAGTGGCTTCTACACAGAGGAACCTTCTCCTAGCATCTCACTTGGTTCTCTTCACGTCAAGCTCCAACTCATGGCTTTAGTCAGACAGACGGTAGGACTGGACGACTTCTAAGGTTCCTTTTAGCTCTACACAGGTGACAGAAAATGCCTTCAGGAGGCCCAAGGAGAACCATATCCTTACACCAGCAGTGTCCCACTCTTATCTCCACCTTCCCAGACATATAACAGTCATCCAAGGGAATTTCCAGTGCCATAGCCTCCCCAGAAGCATTTGTTCTTACATTGAAAATAGCCAACTTCCAGGGACACTTCCAATGCAATGAAAAATATCTCTGAGCCGCATCTTTTCAAAGAGAATAAGGGAGTAAATCGTGTGGCATAAGGAAACCAAGGGTGTTTCCACACTTACCTCTGGTGGACCACTCTGGCAAAACTGGATTAGGAACGCACATTTTAAAAAATGTTCACATTTGTTTCTCTGTCGAATAAAATTTCCAATTATTTGTCTCGTTGTCAAATTGTTGTTCAATAAGAAAACTGAATTTTTGCATTTGTTTCTGAACTTTTTTCACAAAGAAGATCTTTTTTCCCATTGAAAAAGTCCTTCTTAAGACCAAACCACAGCAAAATATGAATTTTCAATCGAATTGATCATTTTCACAAGCAGGTGTCTGGTTCATTCTGACTGAATTTCTGGATATTCAGGAAACCCGGATTTTTCAGTTTGATTCAAATGTCTGTGAATTTGAAATATTCAGTTGAATTTGCAAATACAAATTCAGGTTTTGCACATTGCTAGACCAAGGGCGTTATCACACTTACCTGCTTAGGCTTCCGTGAACTAGGGCTGGTAAACTTCTGGTATAGGTGGATCATTTGCACTTGTCAAGAGGAAAGCTTCCCCAAAGCATCCATTACCAGCCAGAAGTATGAATGGTCCTCCCATTTACCAGCCTGGCTGGGCTGGGCTGGGCGGGGAGAGGAGGGGAGAGTGCACTTGACGTGGGAATCGAGTGGTGGGCGAGGGAACAAGCAGGGTGCAACGGTGAACAAGCGAATGAAGCCAGGCAGGTGGAGAGGAGAACTAGGTGCGTGCACCCACGTGCTTGTGGCTGTGGCGAGCAGGACCTGGTTGGGGGTTTCCGGCGTATAAGACGACCCCCGGCTTTTGAGAAGATTTTCCTGGGTTAGAAACTCGACTTATAGGCCGGAATATACAGTATATTAATTTTCAGTACCTCCAACTGATACTCACGGTGCCTTAGCATTCATGGCCACATGCCTTTAAAATATGCATGGCACACCATATGCGCAGTGAATCCAGGCCAGAGTTTTAACTTTGAAAGATCCAAGAAAGAAAGCTGGACCTTGGAAGACAGGGGCAATAATTTACCAGGAATGGGGACCTCCCTCTCCACAAAAATCAACAGTCCCTGCTAAATAGGAACAGCTGGGGGACATGAAAAGTGTTCCTTCAACCCGCTCCATATCTGAGCTCCCTGCACATGCCATCTGCTGGCAATGCAAGGGGAAAGAACCTGACTTCCCATCCTAAAGCAATCCATGCACCCACTGTGCATCTCAGGCAACTTACAACGCCTGTTTCTAGGCTCTGAACATCTCCATACCAGTTTCCGTCCCACAAAGGATTCTTGGCCCCCCACAAATCAGGCATGTGAGCTTTTATTACTAAGGGAAACTTCTGCTTTAATCAAGGCCCTGGAATCTTTTCTGCAAGGGCCTGAGGCAAAGAAGGTTCAGTACCATGGAAGGAGTGTGCATGTGTGTGCGTGAGAGCAGGGCTGCAGGAGAGAGCGTGGTTTTAACTATAAACGCTTAAGTGTGTGAGACTGAAAGGTAACACACTCTCAGAGGACTTCAGAACAAGGCAGCCGAGTCTGGCTTTCATTTGCACAGGCTGTGCAATGGGAATATATCTAATCAAATAAAAGGAAAATGAAAAGCCTCTTCCCCTCCCCCTCTCCCCAAAAACTTTAATTTTGTTAATTGCATTAATCAAAAAAAGATGCAAAGCACTCGCGCTGTGTTGTGTTTTCTCTCCCGCCCTTGCTTATGAAAATGGTTTACAGCCCAGAGAACACTGAGTCAAGAAAGAGTTTGGAGTGCACTCTCTGGCCCTTTGACCGCCAGCTCTTGGTGCCAGGGCCAATGATTTCACACTTTCCAGCCTGCACAGAAACCGTGCCATCTGCATCCAACATTCACATTCTGGCAACTATTTGCAACAAAAGTGAGTTTTGCATGCTTCATGCTTATCCCAAATGATGCCCTTCGAACTCCATTGTACAATGCCTCATATCACTAGACTGCTCTTCAGGGATCGGGTTTGTCTGAAGCAAAGCACAGCCCCCCATTGGCCCTTCCTGGATAGAGACATCTTGGCCACAGTGATTCATGTTCTGGTGACCTCCAGGCTAGGCTACTGCAATGCCCTCTAAATGAGGCTACCCTTGAAGACAGTCTGGAAGCTGGAACTAGGGAAGAATGCAAAAGTTCAACTGCTGGTGGGAGTCTCTGGCCAGACACACATCACACCAGTCCATAGAAATCTGCACTGACTACCTATTCACTACTAAGCCCAATTCAAGGTGTTGATGTTGGCATATACAGCCCTACATAGCTTGGGCCCAAAATGTCTGAAGGAGTGTTTCCTCCCATGCAGACTTGCCTGGTCATTAAGATCAGAAGGGGAGGGCTTTGCACACAAAGCCTTGGACCTTCACAGTTTGTACAAATGAAAAACAGGGTCAAATATATTTGTTCCAATGCTGGCTTCCAGTCACAGCAACAACACAAAATTACCACGAGGGAAAAAGGGAAGGAAAATATCATTTTGGTTGAGTTCGCTTGAAGTAAAATATACATGGCTCATAACTGTCTTAGAGACGGTGGTGTGAAGCTCTTGTGTTCTCATCCCACCTCTCATCCACCTTTTCTAGTCTAGAATGTTCATGAGAGTGCGGAGGTGTAGGCTGGCATGTGAGCTACCCATCTGTGAATTTTTTTAAGCACACATGAACTCGGACTTTAGCTGTTTTCAGCCATGCCAAAAGGGACGCCTCAGAGAGACAGTAGCTTCGTACAGACAGCACTTACTTATTCCATTTTAATTGGATAACCCAAAGTAAAACACATCCAGACACATTTTATTTTGGATTATACATGCTTTATTCCAATAATGAGGAATAATTAAATGCTGTCTGGCTCAAACTGCTGTGTGGACCTTGTGTCCACAACCCTTCTCTAATTCCGCCTTTTCCCTCACAGGAGAGGGGTGAGAGGCAGAGTGGTGTGTGAACAATCCTGCCTTGAAGCTTTCCTAGGCTGTGTTCAGACATACCAAAGGTGTCATCTCAGAGGCACCCCAGACAGACAGTGTGTGAGCCTCATGTTCCCAAGCCTTCTCTATTCCTCCTTTCCTCACAAAGAATGTTCAGGAGAGGGTGTGTGAACAATCCCACCTTGAAGCCTTCCAAGGCTGTGTTCAGACATAACAAAAGTGTCCCCTCAGAGGCACCCCAAAGCCTTCTCTATTCCACCTTTTCTCACACAGAATGTTCAGGAGAGGAGCAGACTGGTGTGTGAACAATTCCACCTTGAAGCTCTCCAAGGCTGTGTTCAGACATAACAAAAGTGTCACCTCAGAGACACCCCAAAGCGTTCTCTATTCCATCTTTTCTCCCACAGAACGTTCAGGAGAGGGTGTGTAGACAATCCCGCCTTGCCTTCCCAATCTGTGTTCAGACATAACAAAAGCATCACCTCAGAAGCACCCCAAAGAGACGGTGTGTGGGCCTTCTGTCCCCAACCCTTCTCTATTCCATCTTTTCTCTCACAGAATGTTCAGGGGAGGGGGAGGGGCAGACTGGTGTTTGAACAATCCCACCTGGGAACTTTCCCAGGCTATGTTCAGACATAACAAAAGTGCCACCTCAGAGGCACCTCAAAAGAGACAGGGTGAATTCCTATTACGAGCTTAAAACAGTTTCAAAACAGTTTCGATCCTCACAGTCCCCACGTAAGGTTGGCTTAACATGCTTTCCATGTGTTAAATCGCCCCAAAGCGTTGTAAATGTTAACACTCATTTCAACAGGTTTCGCTCCGGTTCGTGCATTTGAAACATTTTACATTTCTTACTGTGTACCGTTTTAGTGGGATGAGAATGCATGTTTAGGGTTTCCCTCCCCCAATAGCTTGCTTCCAAAGATAGTGATTTTACTGTAAAAATCCACCCTTTACAGCAGCCGCTACACTGTAGCAATCTACCCACTTCACACCTGATAACAATGTTGCAATTTTGCACAATTCTGAAAGTTCTGACCTTTAGAAAGGGAAAAGAAAGGAAAGCAGCTGCAGGTTCTGGGAGATGATTGTTTTTAAGGCTGAAGCAGTGAGCAGGCGAAGGGGGCTTGAGTTGCCACTGCTGCTATGTGCCCTGGGCGATGGGGAGAGGAGGGGAAAAAATCACTGGCTGCCCGGTGCCGTTTTTCATCCATCCAGGCAAGCGGCAGCCACCCAGCCAGGCTCCGTGAAGGGGTCCCTTATGGGCGGCGCATTCACGCCAGGAGGAAGAGGGCAGGGCAGCCCCGAAAAGCGGCTTTTAGAAAGTAGCCACTTGAGTCCCCCCCTTGAGTCACATACCCCACGTACAATCCTCAGAATCCGGATCGAACACGATTAAGTTGAAAGTAACGGGATCAGGCAAATTCGCATTTGCATCCGGTTCTACTGTTTTAGTTTAGGGAAACCGTTTTAAGTTTGTAATGGGAATGCGGCCACAGTGTGTGGGCCTCATGTTCCCAAGTCTTATCTAATTTGACCTTTTTCCTCACAGAATGTTCAGGAGAGTGGGAAGGGCAGACTGGTGTGTGAACAATCCCACCTTGAAGCCTTCTTTAAGCCACCCCAGAAGCGCCTCAGAGCAAAAAACTGCGAAACCGGTCGTGTCCTGCCTGGGCCAGTGGTGGTCTTGTAATACATACACCTCAGAGCTTATTTATTTATTTGCTGAGCCTTTGTCCACCTATCAATCTCTTCAGGAGAGGGAACACATATTAGGCCCATTAATCTGACAGCAGATTGCGTCTTAACTCACTTCTTGGTTCGGTCGACGGACTGATCGTGACAGCACTTGCACACCTATAGCTTCATCCAGATGTCACTTACTTATTCTGCTATATTTGAACTTTCCAGAATAAAGCATAGACTTTCCAGGGTGGCAAGTCAATAGATAAGACGATATGAGATGAAAAGTTGCGAGCATTGCATTCAGAAGATGAACTGAAGAAGGTTTAAAGTGAAGCCGTGACTATGGCCCAGGTTCTTAAATAATGTGGCATTTATTAAAGTAAAATTAGAATAATCCAAAAGGTGATTTAAAACAGCTTCAAATGATACAAGGAATTAGCACCATGTTGCAACCAGCTTGGTCAAGTAACTTCAATTTAGCAATCACTGAGGCAAAGTGACTATGATTTCTAAGTTAATCAGCAACAATTTAAGGGAAGAGAGACGCATGAAACAGTACAGCAAGATAATTTGAATGGAAGAGAAGCTCTGCTCTTTAAATCTCGGGCAAAGTAACTTGGACTTCCCTTAATCAAGCTTATTAGTTGAGGTTCCTACAATACCACCCTATTTTTTTTGCAGAGAAATCCCCAAAGATACATAATTGTCAATAACGAAGACTCCTGAAAGTGCCCATCCGCATTCCACTGCAAGAGTTTTGTCAGTTTGGTCTTGTGCTGGACTCTTATGTCATGGTCTCCTTGTTTGATTCCACACTCCTCCATGAAGCCAGCTGGATGACCTTGGGCTAGTCACAGCTCTCTTTCTGACCTCTCACATCCCCCACCCACCTCAAGGTGAGATGAAGGTTTGTCAGCTGCTTTAAGTTCCCTTAAGGGCGAGAAAAAACAGTGTAGAAAACCCAACTCTTCTTTTTCTTTTCCCCTGAACAGCAACATCCACACCCTCTTCTGGGTGCAGCACTGCAATAAAATGTGGCAGCACAGCATCCATATCACATGGCAATGTCTGAACATGCTTTAGACATTGCCATGGTGATCTGACCTGCCCATGGAGGCCAGGCCCAAAACTGGGATGAGCTTCGGGGCTGGTGTGGCTGATGGTTTGAACCAGCACTATCATGCAGATGAGGTTGTTCCAGACCATACTTTGCCCTGGTCCAAACCAGTAGACCTCACTGGTCCACATCCACTGGTTTGAATCATGTGCTCCTAGTGCAGAAAGGTCATGAGTTACAGGCTAGGTAGACAGTAGTTTTTCTTTGTTCCCCACTGATAAAAAGGAGGAAAAAAAGGGAGAGATTTCTACATGGCTATGCATATGCAAACAGAAGTTCTGATAAGACTGGTAATACTTCTGAGAAAAAGGAAATCAGCAAATCTTTCAGCCATGACTAAATTTCACCTGCAGCAAAATCTGGAAAGATGTTAAGGTTCTGGTGATGCAATTTGAAGGAACTTCAAGGGATGTATGGAGTAAATTCGATAAGAGTAGCAAAATCGGGGTCTCCGCAGACCTGTCTTCCAGATATTGATCTCTTTGGACCTTTAAAAAGCATTGGACTCTGACAACCTCCACATACCCAAGCAAGAACGCACAGAGAACTATTGAGGAGCTGTATTTTTCTGCCTTCTCTTCAGTGCAAAATGGAAAGTGTTCCTCTTCTGCCTGATATCTATGGAAGAGCCATTGAGCAGCAATTATTTTACATTTCCTAGGGGCCAAACTTAGTGACGGCGGTTGTCCATTGTGACTGAGAATCTTGAGGGAGGGCAGTGCAGCAGATAGGAAATGGTTTCCAGTAACAAAATAAGGAGGCCTAATGGTGGGTGAGATGTTAAAGATAAAATTCTATTCAAATCCACAAGGAAATTGACACCGTTGAGTTAGGACCAGAGGTGTGCACGAATGCAAGTTTTGGATTCGATTCAAATGGAATATTCAAATGTTCAAATCTGAACGAATAGAGAAAAAATGAAGGTATTCAAGTTTGAATCCGATTAGACTACATTCGTATCTATTCATATGAATATTCAATTCACATTTGAAGATACGAATATCGACAACATTCATATGTGTCTATAGGCATCCATACGCACCTGTATGCATCCTGCTTTTATCCCATATGTATCCAAATGCACACAGATACAAATAAGATGCATACAGATACGTATGTAATGTGTACATAATCATACACATACGAATGCTCAAATAATTTGTATGAATGATTCAAAAGATTCAAAATTTGTTCAAATTTTAAAAAATGAATATATACACTCAATTCGAATTTGCATGTCAGAATTCAAACTAATCTGATCAAATTTCAAATGTTTTGAATATTCTTGCACAATCCTGGTAAGGACTTTTTTACGCTTACCTGACTGATAAGGTATAACACCACCATACCAGTCACGTAAAGAAGTAGCACAGCGGCTGCCATCTGCACTTCAAGTGCTGGGAAAGGCCCCTCCTGGGCCAGCAACACTTGAAGTGAGGACAGACAGGACAGGACAATATCCATGCCAGCATCTGGTGTGCTTGGGGACATTGCCACAGAAATCTGGGCACTGTATGCAACTGCATAGCCACAGTCATGTTGCCACACCCACTTGCCATGCTGCACCTGGAAGAGTGTGTGGGTACAGCATCACTCCTCATAAACATGTGGACTGCTTTTTAGCTGGATGGCTTTAGGGGAGCCTGAGGCAACGTCGGGGGCATTGCTGCAGCTCCCCAGTGCAGACAGGTCTGTCTAGAGACAATTAAATTACTGGTATAAAATCAAACAAATGAACTCTATGAGACTACCATGCCTCTGTCTGGAAGAGCAAGATATATTGCAAAATTAAACATCATGGCTAATTCGCTTTACTAATACCACCGTCCAATTGGGCCTATCATACAAACCTTGGACAATCTAGGCCCGGAGCAGGCGCTGGATATCACAGCGCAAGATGACCTGGCAGCTGTCACAAATGCAAGAGCCACTCCCTACCTTGCCACCTTAAACAAAATGTCAGGATAGAGAATTATCTTGCCCACATCATGCCCTACCAACCGCGTAAAATTTTCACCAAAGCTAGGTTCGAGCAACTAGACATAATGAGCAAGTTTAGCCGCTACCAGAACAGTCCTTACAACCAAAGGTACTGTGTATGTGATGTTATTGTCTCAGAAGATTTGACTCACTTTTTCTTTGAATGCTGTTTATACAAAAATATCAGGGATTATTACCTTGTTCCCCTCTTAACCAACAACAACTCTCTGATAACGAAACAAAACTGCACCTATTGCTCAGGGGACAAGATAAGTACAAAATCACTGATGTTTTAAACTTTTCTTGTATTCTTAAAACTGTATTTTTAAATTTGTTTTTTTTTTAATACTGTTTTTATACATCTGTTTTTAAATGCTGTGAGCCGCCCAGAGACCCTCGGGTATGGGGCGGCATATAAATTTAAATATAAATAAATATAAATAAATAAACCCTCAGAGTGGCGCTGTTCATTCTGAAGGCTAAGATTAGAGACAAGTACCATAATCTTGGAGGAGGAGTGAAAAGCAGGTTGTTGCTCTTATTTCTTTTTCCCCTTCCCTTTTTATATCTCTTAACATAATATATGGTTTTTTATTTTTTTTATTTTTATTTTATTTTTATTTTTATTTTATTTTTTGCAGCTGTGCAAACAGAGGGTGCATTTGCTTTGGCCCAGGACCCGATGGGCTCCTGGCCTGGAGTGAACCAGGGATGGTCCCACTCCACTTGCTTCAAGAAGGAAGAGGAGAGGTTTGGGGGATGAACACAGAAGGTCACCATGGTTGATTGGACACCAGGGCTGTCACACCCACCTAGCAGCACATTTCACCCTCACCTTCCTCCCTTTAGCAGAAGGTGGCTGGGAGACGGGCAAGAAGGGAAGGCCTCGTTTTGTGGCCAGGCTGTGGAAGAAGCATTTGAGGTGGGAAAGCCAGCATGGGTCCTCTGAGCCCAAACTACAAGCCTGTTCCTCAAACTAAGGATGCTAGAAGATCCAACTTTTGGTAAGGTCATAATGACTAATCAATAAAGATTTTTTTGAACTTTTCAAACTTTATTTATTCATATTAATACATGGTGCCGTGTATCAACAGAGGCAGGGCTAAAAACATGACCTCTCAGACCTTTTCATCATCCTGAACCCTTTTATGTTAGCAGTGGATAAAGGGAGGTATTGTGCGCCACTCAGATGAAATCCCTATGTAGGCCAGAACATATGTTCAGTTTTAAAAGGATGCTATTGCTTTCACTCTTACAAAGTCAGTATTCTCAGAAAGGACCAATTTTATTTTTTAAAGCTGTTCAAAAGTCATTTTAAAGATCATGGGTGGAAGACATTTTTGTTTGTCTTCCTTTTTCATTCCCCCCCCCCCTCCATCCCTTCACCAATGTTTCCACATTATTAGCTGCTTTCTTAACAAAAACAAAACAAAACCTGAACAGTTCTTGTATCAAATAGCACCTGGAGCTGTAATTGTTATTTATTGCATTTCCTGAACCATCCAAGCATCCACTGACAAGAGAGGCACTGTATAAATACTATGTTGGTATTTGTCATCTTTAAGCTTATTAATTGCCTCCCCATTAGAAATACTCAAAGCGATGTACAGCCATAAAAATATTCCAAGCAAACACATTTATGAATTTTCAGCAATAAATAATGTAACAAGAAGCAGGCATGAAGATGCAGCACATATGGCAAGTTTAGACCGTTATGACGCCCAGGAAAGGAGAAATGGAATTTCTTGAGCACGCACACAAATACATTAAACACAAAATAGGTTCTGATCACATACGTTGAAAGAGGTGCCTTCTGGATGAATTGGAGACTCAAGGGACAAGACGAAAAATTACATAAAGCAACTTACCAGCTCCCCAAGTCTCTTATTGTGCGCCCCTTGCCCAGATGGGAAATCATCACTCTTGGGATGACTACTGCTTGAATCAGGTGGGGTGGGAAGCTCCACAGCCAATCCCAGTCTGGAAATAATTGCTACAGAAGGTCAACCAATCAGATCCCAGGAAACGGGCATCAATCAATGGGAAGTATTTGTTGTGGGGGGGGGTGATCGGGGAAGGCGAAGGAGAGGGACAGTGAGTAGTAGGGTGTGCACAAATGCAATTTTCAAATATTTGAAAATTCAATTTGATTTGAATCTTTAAAATTCAAATTTACCCAAATTCAATTCAAATTAAGTAAATTCAAATCTATTCATTCTATTTTCAATTCAAATTTGCACTTACAAATGTCGACAACATTCTTATGTGCCCATACGCATCATTACGCATCCCGTACACATCCATACGGATCCATACATGTCCGTATGCATTGTGTAGTTATCCCATATGCAACCCATTTTCATCCCGTACGGATCCGTACAAATGAGTACGGATGCGGGAAAGTTCCCGAGACATTGAACTGAAGTCTCTCATTGCTGCCTGCTGGGACTTGTACTGAAGACAGAAAGAGAACCACCCTAAAACAGACCCTCCCTGTCCCAATCTCCAAAGCCGTTCCAGTAGGGTACCATGGTCACTGGTATCAAAAGCCGCTGAGAGATCAAGGAGAACCAACAGGGTAGTTCAGCCCCTGTCCCTCTCCCGATAACAGTCATCCATGACCTTGCCCAAAAAGGAGATATTGGCTACTGGCCGATAGTTGTTAGTTCCTCTGGATCCAGGGAGGTCTTCTTAAAGAGGGTGTGTACCACAGCTTCCTTAAGAGCTTTTGATACCTGCCCTTCCTGCAAAGAGGCATTTATTACTTCCTGGATCCATCCAGCCATACCCACCCTACTAACTTTTATAAGCCATGAGGAGCAAGGAGCAAGGAGATAGATAGTTGGCTGAACCCCTGCAAGTAGTTGTCCACTTCCTCAGACTGCAACAATTGAAACTGATCCAAGATAACCGGACCAGATAGAGCTCTGGACATCTCCATCAAGCTACTTCCAACTGTGGAATCCAATTCCATGCAAATCTGAGAAACTTTGTCCTGAAAGGGCCTTGCAAATGTATTGCAGCAGGTTTCCCTACGGTGGCATGGGTGTATCCTTATAAGCTAATGATAGTAGCCTTTAAACGACCCAGGACAACTCTTCTGGTTGGCCACTTGAGGATGCAAAGGAAGCGGAGAAATAAGCCTTCTTCACCACTGCCACCACCACATAGTAGACATGATAATGTGCTCTTACCAGTGTTCGATCAGATTCACATCAGGATTTTCTCCACTTGCGCTCTAGCCGCCAGCCTTTTGGCTTCATTACATGCAACTCCCCGGTAAGCCAGGGCGCCATGTGAACTCGGCAGGGGGGCAAAGGATGCTTGGGAGCAATTGTGTCAATAGCACTACTCACCCCATGATTCCATAGCGAGACCAGAGCACTGACAGGAGCACCAACCATGTGCTCCTGTGGACAGATCTGCCCTTCGTTGACGTTCAACGTAGCTTTGACGAAGGCCAGATCCATTTGATCTGCAGGTGAATGTAGGCCTACAAATGTAGCTGCCTTTCGATTCAGCTGCAAATGTTCACATTTGTGTGAATTCATGTGAATTTTGAATAGCATGGATATCGGCGGACATCCCTACAAAAGCACATAGGGAAAAAAGTCTGATGCCAGCAGCACTTAAGGGAAACAAACATAAAAAAAAAGGCGGGAAAGATTGGCTGCTAGTAGACAAAATGAATGCTAGAGAAATGCAAATGAAGCAATCATGTGTCATGCGTGTCATGGGGTACATATCCAGAGAGGAGTGGATGCTTGGGATTAGCACCAAACAAGCCCATTAAAAAGACAGAAGACCAGATCTGGATTTGCTTTTACACTATGCATGTAACATTTATTAAATCATTTAAGCATACAATCAGAGGGATCCCCTTTCACTCATCATTCATTCTATACTCACACACACACGGCCTACTCCGGATGGGTTATCAGTCCAACGTAGAGGCGGTGGACGCTTCATCATAGCTGGTTCAAAGAAGCGTGAATGTACTTTCCAGAGTCTTTCTTTATATCCTCTTTTGGGGTGATGTTCCAACGCATGCGTACTTCCAAGTTCCTTGTCTAATATTGTTTACGTCTGCATCACTCCGTTATCATCAGTCTGTTATCAGTCATTTTGTTGTGAATATCATCAGTCTGTTATCGGTCATCTACCGGTCAGCTTCTTGTTGTTGTGAACATCAACAGTCTGTTATCAGTCATTTACCGGTCAGCTTCTTGTTGTGAACATCTTCAAAAATCCTTGCCTTTAGATGCCAAATTTCTCATCAGTCTAAGAAATCCTTGCTTTTGAGAAGCCAGGTCTCCATCTTATCATGCATTGCGCTTCATCAGTAGGTTTCGGCCTTTTTCCTCACACACATCATCACACATTCCCCCTCTATGATAATATTAATTCTATTAATATATATCATACATATTTCTTTGCTAATGAATAATCCTATTCAAAGTTTAATCGATTCCTTCGTGAAATTTTTACTCTGAACATTACTTGGGGTCCTATTGAAACTATTAATTTTCCATTTACAATTCTTAATATCCCTTTTCCTATTGTTCAATTTCACCAAATTTCTCTTAGTCTGTGAGCATAAAGTTTGTTGTTGGGTTTTTAGATATGACACATATGGCATCCAGATCTTAATAAGCAAAGATTAAATATCACAAATACTATTTTGTTTTGTATTTTCTTATTTAAATCAGCAAATTTTACAATCATTTCCCCATAGTTACCCATGATTGTTATCATCATTTTATTTACATCACTAAACATGTAAATACCTTCCATTGTAACTCTCCCCATCAACATTGACAATCTGGTTACTTGTGTTTCAATATTTCAAGAATTCTTTAATCCAACTCTAGTTCCAATATTTCACTTAATATTGTATTGAACCTCTTTTTAATTTTTCCCCATCCAAATTTAAAATTGTAACAGGCTTCATCCTTGTGATATTGAAATCTGTCCTATTCAATTCCATATCCAAATATGTGTTCACAAGTTTGGGTGTGTGTGTCACATTGTAGTGTCATTTGTACAGTTTATCCTATAATACTTATTGGCAGTATCCATACAATTAACAACAAGAAAATTATGACATCCTTATTCTTTCTTTGGTACTAGACTATACTTCCACTTAATATCTACCTTGTTTCTTCTTTGAATCTTTACCCTAACCCAGATTCGTTCTTAAGTAATTGATACCATATAACCTTCCCCTATACGTTGCTCATCTCAATGCTCTCCCCTTTTTATTCCAAAGAGAAGTCTTTTTGTTTTTTACAAAACAGTTTTCATACTTACAGTTAAAACCCAAGAGTATTAAGAGGAGCAAAAAATAGTCTCACAAATTCTATTGCAATACTTGAATTCATCCTGGAGAAATGAAACACACAATAAATTAATCAATACTCTTATACAATCTATTTCCCCCCATGTTCAATAAAATAACTTGTAGACAAAATCCTATCCAATATAACATATAGTTCTTTTCATTTGGGTCTCAAAGCATGTTCCTTTTCTGGGTCTAGATGTAAATCTCTTCATGTTCATATATAAGTCCCAAATTCATTTGCTGTCTAATTCGGTTTAAATAAAAACAGCTATTTCCAATGCTTCTTTTTTTTTTTTTTTTTGGCTTTCATGCTATTCAATATCCAAGGCCCCATTTGTAAAGTAAACATTATTCTCTTCCTTGGGTTCATTTAGCAAAACTGAAAATCTATTTTGCCAGATCAATACGTCATCACAATCATGTACCCCCTCTGGGTAAAGAATTAAAACCCGTAATTCAGGATTCTGCAATGTCTAGAACCCTATCCCTCTTTGATGCAATTTCACTGTCCACTGGGTTGATTTAGTAGAACTCAAGGAAGGAACTTTTCCTTGTAATATATATATTTTAACACCCCATGTACAATTTGAACTATTATTATTTTGTTGAGCCCTGTCAAATATTCCCATAATTATAATGTACACATAGTGGCAGCAGCTTCCGTCCATTCCAAAACTTCCTCGTAGGTGTAAGGTGATTCCCATCCCACCAGACTACTATTAGCACAATTCATTCCACTATAGATTCCACTTTCCCAATCAACTTGTGTATTTTTTTTTGTATCATTATAACTCTATCCCCAAGTATTGCAGTAATTGTCATGTTTGCAGTGTCTGTACAATTGTTTATAACCTTTGGACAATTATGCTTCCAGTTACTAAACATCCCAAAAGAATTTCCCCTCCCCACATAGTTGGTTATCCCCTCTGCCAATTCATCTGTGGCCTTATATTTATACATACCCAGTACTAAATTCAAACCTGTTTTTATTAAATCTTCATACCAACAGAATATTAGAAAGAGGATAAAAACCAAACATGCACGGTGATCCCAATTTTTATTCATTCTTCCCTCCTGTTTCTTAAAACAAAACCAAGCATTGTTAATTTTCCTTTCCAGCTTTCCACAATTTAATTTGGTTTCAGTGAACCCATATTATCTTCTCCCATATTGACCAGTTAGGTAACATGTGGTTAAACAATTTATTCATACAAAAAGAATTGCTCAAACAAATATATTGTATTCAATATTCATTACATATTCAGTATTCACCCCCTCTGGGGCTGGAAAATCTTCTAGAGATTCCAGCACCTCCAATACAGCCACTTTAAACTGCTTGCCAAGTTAGTCCAATAAGGCCTAATTATAAATGGGTACCTTGCTGTCTCAATTTAATACTTCTGGTTACCCACAATTTTGATTCATTTAATATCCTTCATAATCTTCAGTCTATTCCCAATTTATACCTTTCTTCAACAAACTATACATTGGTCTCAAAAAAAAATACAGCATTAAATTTTCCAAATCAGGCTAGGCCCTTTATTTCCAAAAAGTGGCAATATAACTCACTCTCCTAGAAAGTGAAACTTTTTAATGATTCAAAAATGTTGTGAACCTAGACAATTAAAACAAACATCAAAATTGCTGAAAGGAAAATGATAAAATTATCTTGTCAGAGGAAATACGGTTAGTTCATTCACCAACGAGACTTCTGGGCCCTTTGAAATCCCGTGGGAGAATAAACATTGCACCCTCTCTGGAACCCTGTAGGATTTTAATAACTTGTTAGATTCAGACAAACCAACAAAGAGATTCCCACAAAAGTCTTTTCAACATGCAAGAACTCCTTCCCTTATCTACTTGCTCAAACTCCCGTATCCACTTGCCATTGCTTTCTGTTAAGTTCCTTACTACTGGAAGCGGTTTTTCCAGTTTGCTATCTCATGTTACACATTCTTAAACCCATCATCCATATTTCCCCAAACAAAATCTTTCCTTCTCCCTTGCATACCTGCCACATCATTCAGTAACAAATCATAAGCTAACAATTCTGCCTCTCTACTAATTTTTCTGATCTCACATAAGCAATTAGCTATAACAAATTAATCCATCGTGGGCACATGTTTCAATCCCATTTCCAGACTTGTCTGTCCAGAAGGGACAAGTCCTATAAAGCAAAACAATGTAAAAACAAATGCTGTTAAGAACTAGTAAAAATATAGTCATCTGGCCCTCAAGAGTGAAACGGGGCTTGCATAAGGCAAAACAATCTTGCTTAGAGAGAGCTGTTTTGACTGCAAGATGTCTTCTTTTACAGGATTCATTCAGATTCCAAGTTTAGTAATAGCTTTTCCCAAAATCAGATCCTTTGTTGCATCAAGTCCTGTGACATAAACAAATTCTGTTTTTATCAGTATTTTCCTTCTTTCCCCCCCCCCCAGTTTTCTGCTCTCTCTGGACTAACTGCTTTAAGCAGTCAGTACTTAGTCCATCTAACTTTCCCATCTCTTTAAAAGACAGACAATAAACACAGATGGACAGATATGGACAAAACTACACTGTTGTATAACAATTTTTACACACGGAGACAGACAAACAATTTACATGTACACACACAGACTTGTAAATACACAGAACAAACATTCCCTATCTTAAGGGAAGTTAGACAAACAACCATATAATCAGAAATACCAGAAAATATACTAGTCAGAAACCCATTCTTAGCTTTCTTCCACCAAACAATTTTCAAACAGTTCTGTCCTTGATTTTCTTAGCTTCCAAAGGCAAAGAGAATGAGAGAGAGATAGTGACGATCGCCCACACACACACACACACACAGATTTCACGCCGGCTTCAAAAGTTCTTCCTATAGTCTGCCCTACATCCACAAGCAGAATGCCTGCTCTACATCCACAAGCAGGATTCCGAGACAAAAGGGATCCTTATCTTCCCTTCCCCTTTGCTAGTTTTCCAAAATTCTGCAACTCTGCCCTACATCCACGGACAAGTAAGTTCTCTGAATTCCTTTCTTAGTTCCCTGCCCTACATCCACAGGCAAAGGAACCACGAAGGGAGTATTATCTCCTTATCCTCCCTCAGCTTTCCACCGGAATACTTCGGCAGTCCAATCCTTTATTATCTCCTGTTATTCAATTCTGCCCCTTTATATCTGTGGTTTTAACAAAATGGCTTGAGTCTCCAGGCATCTGTATTGATTTACCCTTATACTGCCAGGTGCCTGGTCTTTTTATTGCTTTTGTCTGGGCAGTGGGACACCCCTAAAGGCAACCTTTCTCTGTTTCCCTTAACTCCTCCAGCAGTTCTTCATACGCACTTGGTGCTGAAGGTCCTATTTTGGGCTCTGGTTTTGGTTCATCATCATTAGTAATCATGAAATTGTGGTTTTCCTGTATGCTTTGACACTTCTAGGGCTTAGTTAAAATGTTACTTGCTGGAAAACAGGATCACATACTTTATCAAGTCTATATCCATCATAACAACACTGAGGGAAGTCGGGCAGCTCTCTCCGACTATTAGAGCCTTACGAGACAAACAGTTTATTTTAACTGGTTCCCGTTTATTCATCAGTCTTTCGTCTATCAAGACTGCACAGGACAAACACCTTATTTTAAATGCGTCCTGCCCCGATACTTCCTTAATGAACTGTTTCAGTAATTGGAGTTGTTCCCTCGTACATTAGCTTCTAATTTTCTTCTCATCTGGGTCAACGCCTGATTTCCCTTTAGTGTATCTTATATACGGCTCAGATTTTCGACAGTTAATTTTGAAAATTTTATATTCTATTCAGCCAGCTGTTCCTATAATTTCTTTATCTCCTTGTCCAAGTGTTTTACATCTTCTAAAGTCAAAACTAACCAGTATAAGCTTTGTTCTTCTGCCAAATTTCCTCTGGAAAGCATAACATTCATCCTATTCATGCATTTTCCAAGTTGGTCGAGAACCAAAGTTTTCGTTTCTTGAAAGCTACTGCTTTCTCCTCGGTGTTAAAATCTTACATTTTAGCCCAAAAATCCATTCCTTGGCTTTTTCGCCCCAGCCCTTTCCAGTACTTGGGTCTGAGACTTACTCCTTTTTATCCAAAAAAAGAGAGGAGACACTAACGTAAGATTGTCATACACCGATTTCTTATTTTTCCCTTTCTGTGCCGGGGCCCTCTCGGCACTCCACTTCTGTCTCTTCTCCTCGTTGGCCAAATCCCAAACCACTCTCTTGGATCCCACTTCTGACACCAGATATGTCATGCGTGTCATGGGGTACATATCCAGAGAGGAGTGGATGCTTGGGATTAGCACCAAACAAGCCCATTAAAAAGACAGAAGACCAGATCTGGATTTGCTTTTACACTATGCATGTAACATTTATTAAATCATTTAAGCATACAATCAGAGGGATCCCCTTTCACTCATCATTCATTCTATACTCACACACACACGGCCTACTCCGGATGGGTTATCAGTCCAACGTAGAGGCGGTGGACGCTTCATCATAGCTGGTTCAAAGAAGCGTGAATGTACTTTCCAGAGTCTTTCTTTATATCCTCTTTTGGGGTGATGTTCCAACGCATGCGTACTTCCAAGTTCCTTGTCTAATATTGTTTACGTCTGCATCACTCCGTTATCATCAGTCTGTTATCAGTCATTTTGTTGTGAATATCATCAGTCTGTTATCGGTCATCTACCGGTCAGCTTCTTGTTGTTGTGAACATCAACAGTCTGTTATCAGTCATTTACCGGTCAGCTTCTTGTTGTGAACATCTTCAAAAATCCTTGCCTTTAGATGCCAAATTTCTCATCAGTCTAAGAAATCCTTGCTTTTGAGAAGCCAGGTCTCCATCTTATCATGCATTGCGCTTCATCAGTAGGTTTCGGCCTTTTTCCTCACACACATCATCACACATGAACAGTCATGAACATCCACTAGATTGTGTGATGATGAGAATAATATTTACAGATTGAAACCTAATGGTTCTGGGAGGAAAATAATACTGTAGCTCCAGTACTCAATGGCACATTAGGTGCGATGGCAAACATACTCAAGAAATGTCTGGAAGACATCAGAGTAGATAAAAATAACACAATCCACGTGACTTGGAATCAGCGACATCCTTCAAAGATTATCTCTTTGATAGCTAAAAATGTGGTTAGAATTCAAATTAACAAGGGGCCAGTTTCCCAGTCATCACATCTGGTGGACTCTGCAAACAATGCGTACTCATCACCACCGGCAGCACCACCAACTTATGGAAAGCTCAACGCAAAAGCAATACTATACTCTACGGGTGTGCACAAAGCCATTTTTCACATTCAGTTTGCTGGGAATCGAATGTCAAAAAATTTGCCTTCATCCAAATCCCAGTCCCATGAATGTGGGGGCTCTATATTGGTGCATGAATATTCAAACAATATTTGACCTCTGGAGAGCACTGAAATAGGCCCGGGACACCATCAGAGGCCCCCCAAAAGGCAAAGGGGCATGTGGGAGGTATGAGGGAAGCTTTTGGTGACATCCTCAGGTCTATTTTGGTGCTCTCGGGCAGCCGAAATAGGCCTCCTGAAGACCAAAACAGGCCTTCCAGGCCTGCATGCACATATACGCAGAACCAGAAGGCCTAGGAAGAACGCGTGGTTAGTACATTGGGGAAAGGGGGGAATGGGGCCCGTGGGGGGGGGCAGGAGCCTATGGGGGGATCCAGTATCTACTGAAGCTTTGACCGAAGCTTCAACGATACCTGAATATCCAATTCATGGATGAATAGGGTCTACAAATGTAGGCGCAATTCGATTTGTCCACAAATGTCAAAACTTGTACCTATTTTGTATGAATTCCGACTTCATCGGATATTTGCGCACATCCCTACTGTACCCCTTGGAATTAAATGAATAAAACTGGAGGGGACTGTGTTTCCCATCATCCTTAGCTAAAGAGCTGCTTTGGCTAAATGAGCCACAACAGGCACTGTAATTATTTATTTATTCTTTGCACTCAACTCTTTCATCCTATCACATTCTATCATAATCCTTTTGTGCTAGTAAGGCAGCAACTGCAGGGAAGCAGATGGTCACAGGTTTGATTCTCAGCAAGTTTATCCTTCTGTCCTTGATGTCTTATTGGCCTACAATATTTATGATGGTGTGATAAGCAACAAACAGTTTACCTTCTAAGGAAAATAAAGGGTACCTATCCTGAAGCATGGGGAACTGGAAGGTGACCACAGCTCAGCAATGCAGCAACTTCTAGAGAAGCAGATGGTTACAGGTTTGAATCTCAGCTTCTCCTCAAATAAAGTAGATAAGAACCTAAGAACCTAAGAGGAGCCCTGCTGAATCAGGCCACAGGCCACCCAGTCCAGCATCCTGTCCCACACAGTGGCCCACCAATTGCCCATGGGCATCTCAAGCAGAGACAAGGGCAAACCTCCTGCTCTTGAATCCCAGAAAATGACCATAGAGGCATCCTGCTTGTCCCCCCAGCCTGAAAGATGTACTTTGGCATCCATTCTAGTAGCCATTGATACACCTGTCATCCATAAATTAGTCTAAAGTAGGACAAACAAGTTTCATATCCTTGCTGGAGAAACTGGACAGGTGTGTTCAATCAGCCAGCCAACCTTCAGGCTGCCTCCAGACGGTAGCCAGACACAGAGCAATAACAGGGGGTATTGGTCCCTCACCATTATTGCTTCCTTTCCTCTTTCACCTGCAAATCGAATGTATCTGGTCTTCGTGGAAGCTTCGTGGAGGGGGCTTCTCATGAAGCACTAACATTCTAGGGATATGCACAGATATTCAAGATATTCATTATTCAGTCAAATTTGGATTTATTTGGACATTTGTTTTTTAGTATTCAAACAAAAATGAATATTTCAAATTATTCATATGAATAATTGGGGCACTTGAATGTTAACAGATACATATGCATGGCATACATATCCATCCGCATCTTATTGGGGAGGGGGGGGGAACCGGGGCGCTTCTAAGGCCATTTGCTGGGATTCTAGAGCAGGAGAAGGTTTGTCCTTGTCTCTGCTTGAGATGCCCATGAGCATTTGGTGGGCCACTGTGTGCGACAGGATGCTGGACTAGATGGGCTGTGGCCTGATCCAGCAGGGCTTCTCTTATGTTCTTATGTTCTTATTCGTATCCGTACGCATTTGTATGGATACGTACAAGATGAAAATGGGACATATTCAGGATAAAAACAGGATGTGTACGGATGTGTGCAGATGTGTACCAATGTGTTTGAGATTCATATAATCAAATACGTATTGAATATTAGTACAAATTGATATGAATATATTCGTATCGGTTTGAATGTTCAGACATTTGTTTTTTCTTTAATCATACAAATTCAGATATTTGAATATTCAATTTGAATCGAATCTAATTTGAAAACTGCATTCATTCGTACCCCTAAAACATTCCAGTCCCTTCCATTCAAATTGTATCAATGGGAAGGAATGTTCTAGAAGGTTGGACTTTTCTAAACTCTTCTGACCTATGGTAATCAAGGATGCTTCCAGCGGCCATTAATATTTGAGGACATTCAGCATTCCATCTTATGCTGCCCTCTTTATAGTTCTATCAGGAAGGAAAATTGTTGGCTGGATAATAAGAACTTTTAGAGGTTCAGAGAAAGAAATTATCTGTTTTCTTTTGGCTGATGTTTCCATTAGGGATGTGCACGAATATTCAAAAATTCAAAAATCCAATTCAAATCCAATGAATGTTGACATTCGAGTTTGAATCAGATTTAATAACATTCAAATTTAGTCAGATGTTCTGAAACATTTGTTTGAATGATTCAAATGATTCAAATGTACAGATTACATCCATATCTGTACAAATATTATATGTATTTATGCTTATAATACAGGATAAAACGGGACACATACAAAATGCACCCAGATATGTATAACAGATACAAATGTTGTCAACGTTAGTATCTTTAAATACGAATCTAACATTCGAACGAATAGATTCAAATGTTATGGATTCGAATTGGGTTTGATATTTGGATCAAATTCAAATGCAAAAAAATCCATTCATGCTCACCCCTAGTTTCCATAGGTGATTAAACTTATTCAGGCACCAACCAGACTCAGAATGGTTATTGAATCTGTTATTTTACATTTTTCTTTAAACACAACAACAATTTTAACCTTAAATGAATGGCAACGTTTCTGTAGTTTTACAATCTCTTCTATTTTGTCGCATCTTATTATATTGGAAACAAATTTAGTGTATATCATTTTGTTATGGCAATGGCTATAGCAATATAGAATGCTATACTAAGTGGATCATTCACTGTAGATATTCATTGTAATCATTGTCAATTAGAATTTTGCGTGTGGTTAAAGAAAATTATCATTAGAGTGGAGAAAACTACAAATGAGCTGTCAGGATGAATTTGCAGTGACGGAGTGACAAATCTGTGAATACAAAAGACATCAGACTCTGAATAGCCTTACTGCACACATAGACCATGTATGTACACAGTGTAGAAGACACCTAGGGATGGGGGCTCCAACAGAAGTGCCCCTCCCACTTCAGTCCTGAGTGCTTTCTGGTCTCCAGTTTGGTATTCCTAGTGAAATGGTGAACAACATACTCTTCTGAGGAACCCAACTTTGCATTTTAGGCCCCAGGTAATTCAGATAGCCATCATGCTTCGCAGGAGGTATGTGGTGCTATTGAAAGAGAAGACAAGGTCAATGGAGACATGGCTATAATTTAACAGACAGGGATGCAACCTAGTCAGGTCATTGCAATCCTAAGATTTCTGCCTGAGCAGGTAGATGATTTGGAGTTGTTCCAAACTAGGGGTGTGCATGAATGTTGTAAACATTTGAAATTCGATCGAATTAAATTGATTGTGGACATTTGAATTCGAATAGAATGTCTTTACATTTGAACTTAAACATTCGAATAAATTTCAAATGTTCTAAAACGTTTGTTCGAATGATCCAAAACATTTTTAAAGTACAGATATGTATGTATTATATACATATCTGTACGAATATCGTACGTATCTGTAAGCATTTGCACTTATAATACGAGACAAAATGAGATTCACACAAGACAAAACAGGATGCATACGAAACACGTACAGATACGTATAACACATACGAATGTTGTTGACATTCTTCTCTTCAGATTCGAATCTAACATATGAATGAATAATTTTGAATGTATTCAACTTGAATCAGAATTTGTTGCATTCGGATTCTAAACATTTGAATGGAATTGAAAGTTTTGACATTCGATTTGGCTCGAATTCAAATGCAAAAAAAAATTGTCGATTTGTTTTTATTTATTTATTTATTTATTTATTATTTACATTTATATCCCGCCCCATACTCGAAGGTCTCTGGGCGAGTTACAACAGATTAAAATAGAATATACATTAAAAGACATTAAAAGTTCAACAAATATAGACATTAAAAGTTCAACAAATATTGTATGCATAAAGTTGCAATCAGACACAGTTAAAGGCCCACCTTCTGGGCAACTTTTGCTCTTACCTGGCGAACATCAGTCCTCAGCATGCCACTTTCTCGGGTCTCGAAGCCTTAGAAATATCAATTTCGTGATGGGCAGGATTTCTCAGCCCTGGTGTCATCTCCTTTTTCAAGTTGCATTGGTCTCCTATTTGGTACAAAACCTGTGTTATCAAAAGTTGGAAGTTTCCAACTTCAAGAGGAAAGTTTCCAGCTTCTTGATGTAGGACATTCCTATTTATACCTTCAAATTTCATGACTACTCCAATATGGCGAATTTTCCCCTTCTGCCAAGTGGAAGGAGAAAGGATGAAGGAGTGTGTAACTGGAAAGCTGAGCAAGGGGAGTTAGGAATGGTAGCATCGTGGCAATCGGGAAAGAAAAGGACTATTGGAATGACAGGAAGTCATTTCTGGAATTCCAAAACTGAAGACATAAAACAAGTGAGAAGTAGGAAATGTCCACCAATTGGAAAATAGAAGCCATTGCCAAAAATGTGATGCCAATCATAGTGTAAGTACTATGTCCATTGTGTAGCCATCTTTGTCTGTCTCACAGTCACAATCATGTTTACTTGCCTTTCATACAGACCTCTGCTGGTGCAGATAACAAGGCCTTCTTCTTGACTCTAGGTCTAGAATTGTGATTCTGACAGTCAGAAAGAGTGGTGGCCAATCATCAGGTAGCAACCATTGTCACGGAAGGTGTGTCCTGATTTGGAAGTGAACATAACATAAGAACATAAGAGAAGCCTTGCTGGATCAGGCCACAGCCCATCTAGTCCAGCATCCTGTCGCACACAGTGGCCCACCAAATGCTCATGGGCATCTCAAGCAGAGACAAGGACAAACCTTCTCCTGCTCTCGAGTCCCAGCAGATGGCCCTAGAAGCACCCCATTTCCTCCCCCCCCCCTCAGCCTGAAAGATGCACCTAGGCATTCGTTCTAGTAGCCATTGATACATCTGTCATCCATAAATTTGTCTAACCCTACCTTAAAGCCATCCAGACTGGTAGCTGTCACCACCTCTTCTGGCTGCACATTCCATAGGCCGATGATCCTCTGCGTGAAGAAATACTTCCCCCTGTCAAACCTTACGCTCCTACCCATCAGCTTCATAGAGTGCCCCCTGGTTCTAGTGTTGTGCGATAGAGAAAAGAAATTTTCTCTATCCACCTTTTCTATGCCGTGCATAATTTTATATACTTCAATCAGGTCTCCTCTCAAATGCCGTCTCTCCAGACTGAAGAGGCCTAGACGTTGCAGCCTGGTTTCGTAAGGGAGGTGTTCCAGACCCTTAATCATTCTGGTTGCCCTTCTCTGCACCTTCTCTAGTTCCACAATATCGTTTTTGAGGTGTGGTGACCAGAATTGTACACAGTATTCCAAATGTGGCCTCACTATAGATTTATAAAGGGGCAAAATGACACTTGCTGACTTATTTTCTATTCCCTTCCTAATTATTCCCAGCATTGAATTTGCTTTTTTTGCTGCTGCCGCACACTGGGTTGACACCTTCATTGAACTGTCCACCAAAACCCCGAGATCCCTTTCCTGGCGTGTTGCAGAAAGCTCAGACCCCATCAGTTTATAGACGTAATTTGGATTCTTGGCCCCAATGTGCATTACTTTACACTTGTTAAGATTAAAGCACATTTGCCACTTGGTTGCCCACTCACCCAATGCTAAGAGATCCCTCTGGAGCTCTTGGCAATCTCTTTCAGATTTTACTACCCTAAATAATTTAGTATCATCAGCAAACTTTGCTATTTTACTATGTGAATGAAGGCTGCAATGTGACCAACTAAGGTAGGTCAAAAGCTGCATTTACACATGACTGCCTGGAAGGCACTTTTATTGTGCATGTGACAATTGGATACTTTTTCTTAAAGGAACGATTTGAAAAAACCATTCTGGTTGCACCCTAAGTGACAGGGAGCTAGATGGTAGGCCAGTCTAGAGATGTACATGAATATTTGAATGCATTTGAAACTCAATCATATCAACCAAATTTTGACATTTGAATTCGAATCGAATGTCCTTAAATTTGAATCTAAAGTTTTGATTCTAATTTTGAATTTCAGATCTACTTGTTCAAATTATTTGGACATTCATGTGTGTATGGGTTCATACATGATTTCCATTTCCATTTCCATTTTTATTTATATACCGCCTTTCCAAACGTAAAATTTGCTCAAGGCGGTTTACAACAAATGGAAGAACAAGGTACAATACAAATTCAATCAATTAAATCAAAGAAATACAACAAATAAGAATAATCAACAACTCAAATTGAAAACACTTTGCCAAGGCAGTTTACATACATCAAAATTACATTACATGTTATAACCACTAATACATTATGCAGTAATAATAATAATTAGAAGGGGAAAAAAACCTATAAACAGGTGGGACGGCTGGCTAATAAGTTTTTTGTAGTCCTTACAACAGGTAGAATTAGTTGCACACTGAGTCTCCCTTCTCCCCTTGTCCATAATGGTGTTGGGGCATTGGGCTGGGTGCTGCTGGGCTTTTGTAGCCTTGCAGCAGGTGGACATTGTGGAGCGCTGATTCCCCTCCTCCTCTCGTCCCTGGCAGCGTTGGGGCGTTGGGCCGGGTGCTGCTGGGCTTTTGATGTGTACTTGAAGATCCGCATCCGTATGCATTTGTACGGATCCGTATGAAATGAAAATGGTTTCATACGGGATAGCTACAGGATGTGTACGGACATGTACAGATGCATACGGACCAGGGGAAGATGTGTACAGGCATCTAGGAGTGTTGTTGACATTCGTAAGTGCAAATGTGAATGAAAAATTCAAACAAATAGATTCGAATTTGCTTAATTTGAATCGAATTTGGTTAAATTCAAATTTAAAAGATTCAAATTGAATTCCATTTTCAAGTATCCAATTAAAATAGAATCGAATCCTGAAAATTGCATTCGTGCACACTCTTAGGCCAGTCTATGGAAGAAACATACTGAGAAACCAAACACAATGGACTGCACTGAAGGTGCATATGCGCAAAATCCAGTAAAAGAGATTTAACAAAGACAGACACACAGCCATAGATATGAGCTAAGTGAACATTTCTGGCAGCCCATATCCACAGTTCTTGAGGGAGATTCCTACTGCTGCCGCGTCTTTTCTTTTCCGTTTCTTTGCTACAGAAGATTCCGTTTCCCAGTTTTAATGGAATACAGAGCAAGACTTTTCAAAGATGTTCAGAACATGTGGTTATTAGAAGGACTAAACAAAGGAACTGGGCTTTACATCTGTTCCATTGCCCTTCCTATTCTAAGACTTTATTGCAGAAATATTCCCCCTCTTGTTTCCACTCTTCAGGAATGTGGAGCTGTGTCCTTGCCAGATTGCTTCACAACTGGAGAATATAAAGCTGTGTTTCCTTGCTTTTTGACTGCTCCAATTTTTCATCAGGTGGCTGAAAAACTATAAAATGATGGAACAATTAGTTTCATGGCAAACACTTCAAAAAAGATTGGATCCCACCACCTCCCCTTCCTATTTAATGCCTTAAAGGTACACAGCTGAGGAAGCAAGAAAGAACATTTAACTTATTAATGCCATGCTTAAAATCCTTCCTCATAAATTGTGTTTGGTAGGTCTGTGGGGTCTTGTTTTCCATGCCAAACCACCCTTGTTTCAGGGAGGATCAAGTCCTAATTCCGCACCTAGAAACAAATACCGGATCTACATTACAAATTTAAAGCAGTTTCATATTTTATGACTGTCTAAGATCCCAATCCAGGGAACTTTGGGAAATTGTGAGAAAATGGATTATAAAAACCACAGGTTATTGGAGAAAGACCAGAGTTTGAGACAGTGTCTTGAAAAATTAGGACTTTTTTTTTTCCATCTGCAATACGAGATTAAATAGAACAAGGGTTCACAAAGCTCATGGTTGTACAAGTCTTTGAGATGTCCTTTCTTAGGAGGACTTGTGCACTGGAAGATGCTACAAAAACAATTTCCACTTAGTCCATTTGGTCATCATTAGCTGCTGCTGGGAATGCTACATCTGCCCAATAGAGTGGTCCCCACAAGACCATATCCACTAGGGCGGTGATGGCCAACCTATGACACGCATGTCACAGGTGGCACGCCAAGCCCTTTTGGGTGACACACCTGGTCACCCTGGCTCCTGGCATGTAGTTCTTGCTTGTTCTTGAAGAGTACAAAATACACAATTTCAATTGAAGATTTAGCAACAAAAGTCACTAATTTAAAGAATTATTTGTTTTTGCTTTTAATAAAATACATATATCAAAAATATAACTTTTTTACTAGAGCTACAAATATCACAAAATTATGGATATTTCTAGATGTGACACAGCACCCGGGTTAAGCTAGGTTTTTTGGTGAATTTTGACACACCGAGCTCAAAAGGTTCACCATCACTGCACTAGGGAATAGGGATGTGCATGAATATCCGTAGGCATTCAAAATCTCATTGAATGTGCTGAATTTCAACATCTCGAGCTCGAATAGAATGTCCCAAAATGTGAATGTAAACATTAAAATCGAATTTTGAATTTTGGATCTCTTCATTCAAATTATCTGGAGATTCGTATGTGTACGGGTTCTTACACAATGAGTACTTGTAGATCCGCATCTTTCCCGCATTCGTACGCGTCCATACGGGACGAAACGGGTTGCATATGGGAAAACTATGGGATGCATACAGATGTGTACGGATGTGGAGAAGATGCGTACAGGCACATATGAATGTTGTCAACATTCATATGTGCAGATTCGAATAAAAATTTAGAACGAATAGATTCAAATTTAGTAACAAATTGAATCTCGTTAAACTTGAATGTAAAAGATTTGAATCGGATTTTTGGGTATTCATTTCGATTTTAATAGAATGTCAAAAAAACATTCATGTGCATCCCTACCGGGGAACGCTCTGGCCTTTAGCTCTGAATGCTTCTTGGGAGAAGCCCTGCTGGATCAGGCCACAACCCATCTAGTCCAGCATCCGATTGAACACGGTGACTCACCAAGTGTTCATGGGGATCTCAAGCAGGGACAAGGACAAACCTTTTCCTGCTCTCGAATCCCAGCAAATGGCCTTGGAAGCTTCCTGCTTCCCTCCTCCCAGCCTGAAAGATGTACTTAGGCATCCATTCTAGTAGCCATTGATACATCTGTCATCCATAAATTTGTCTGACCCTACCTTAAAGCCATCTAGACTAGTAGCTGTCACCACCTCTTCTGGCAGCAAATTCCCTAAACTGATGATCCTCTAGTTGAAGAAATACTTCCCCTTGTTAGATCTGACTCTCGTACCCATCAGCTTCATAGAGTGCCTCCTGGTTCTAGTGTTTCTATACCATGCATAATTTTTATATACTTCAATGAGGTACCCTCTTAAATGCCATCTCTCCAGACTGAAGAGGCCTAGACATTGCAGCCTGCTTTTGTAAGGGATGAGTTCCATCCCCTTAATCATTCTGGTTGCCCTTTTCTGCACCTTTTCCAGTTCCACAATATCCTTTTTGAGGTGTGGTGACCAGAATTGTACACAATATTCCAAATGTGGCCTCACCATAGATTTATAAAGAGGCAAAATGACACTTGCTGACTTGTTTTCTATTCACTTCCTAATCCAGTCACAAATCCAGGACAGAACTTTTATTCCATGGCTGATGAGTTTACTCAGTAGCTCTTGATGTGGGACTTTGTCAAAAGCCTTCTGAAAGTCCAGATAGACAATGTCTATTAGTTTGCCTTTATCTACATGTTTATTAACACTCTCAAAGAATTCCAACAAGTTTGTAAGGCATGATTTAACTTTGCAGAAGCCATGATGGCTTTTGTTCAGCAATGCTTGCTCCTCCATGTGCACACTAATTTTGTTTTTAATGATGGCTTCCATCATCTTACATGGAACTGACGTTAAGCTAACTGGTCTGTAATTGCCAGGATCACCCCTGGATCCTTTTTTTGAAGATTGGTGTTACGCTTGCTACCCTCCAGTCCTCAGGTACAGAGCCTGATGCTAGGGAAAGATTATATATTTGTGCTAGATGGTCAACAATTTCACATTTGAGTTCCTTAAGGACTCTTGGATGAATACCATCTGGTCCCAGTGACTTGTTAACATTTAGTTTACTTAGACATGCAAGGACCTCTTCCTTGGTTATATCTGTCCAGTTTAATTCTTCAGAAAATACAGGCTCAGCTACTGGCATGTATTCTCTGTCTTCCTCCGTGAATATGGAGGCAAATAATTTGTTTAGTCTCACTGCAATCTCCGTGTCTTCTTTAATTATCCCATTCTGTCCTTTACAAGTTCTTGTTATTTCTTTTGATGTTTTTACCAATGTGCTCCTCAGAATCTTTCTTAGCTTTCTTAATGCTTGTCTTGCATTTGTGCTGCCAGTGTCTATGTTCCCTCCTGTTCCCCTCATTCAGAGAAGCCTTCCATTTTCTAAATGAACTCTTTTTGTTTTTAATGACTTCATCTACTGCACTTGTCGGCCACATTGGTTTCTTCTTGGACTTAGAAGTCCCCTTTCTTCTTTTAGGCATGCATTCTTAAGTCCCCCAAATTTTGTCCAAAAATCAGAGGGCTTACTTCCCAAACTTACTACAGAGCAGCAACAATTTTTCCAGATTATTTTGTCAAATGCCCAGTTACTTACTCTTTAGTCTCAGGACAGAGCACCTTCCTCCACTGAGATCTTTCTCAGACTGACCTCTTATAGGAATGGCTAATCCTATGCTAATGGTTTCTTTGTCCCTTTCTTATTCCTTGCCTGAGCAGCAACCAGTAAATAATATAAACAAGGAAATGTGATCTCCCAGAAATTGACCTAGAGTAACCTGACCTAGAGTAACCTGATCTAGCTACCACAGCAAGTCCCCAAACTGACCTAGATTTTATCTGAACTGGCTACCACAGCAAGTCCCCAAACTGACCTAGATTTTATCTGAACTGGCTACCACAGCAAGTCCCCCAAACTCTTTCCAAAAACTACTTACTTCCCAAACTTACCACAGTGAAGCAGCAATTTTCCCAGGTTATTTTATCAAATTCCCAGTTATTTTCTGTTTAGTCTCAGGAGAGTGCACCTTCCTCCCCTTAGAGACTGATATCATCTTCCCTGGGACAGAAATTATAACAGACCTATAATGTACTGGATTTGTTTGCCACCTTCTAGCCCACAGCTGCAACAACTGAACTCAGTAGTAGAATATCTCCCTGGAAAGCAGAAAATTACAAGATGGATCCCAGGCACCTTCCTGGAAATCTTCCAGGAAACTATTAGCCTGCATTAGGAGGTGGTATGTCTCCAAAAACACAGTTGCAAGCAGGTAAAGATGTGTGCTTATATCCTGCTGATGGGTTTCCCTGTGTAGCTGGTTGGCCACCATGCTGGAATAGATGGGTCAAGGGTCTAAGCCAGCGGGGAACAAATCCTTCAACATTTGTTACAGAACATGGGAGGCTCAACCCATAAAGGAGATTTTCTAAACTAAGGCATGATCCACGTGGCTCCCCCACGGCACATTGGATGTGCTGCATGAGTGCAGCATCCACATGGACCACCATATGACCCACCTTTTTTCATCCATAATGTGCAGAGATGTGCAGGAACAAAATCACATGTTTGGTTCAGCTCATTGGCAAATTGGTTAATCTTGATGGCAAATCTTGATGGCCAGGCGCAGCGGACAGTGGTCAGGATATTACTCCTCTTAATTTGTGGCATGAATTTTCCTGCTGTGATGGTCTCCTTTCCATGGTGCAGGGAACCTCTGTGTTTGATGCTCCAAACATGGGTTTTCTCCCCCCCCCCATTTTAACAAATGCAGTGAAGGAGGAGGAGGAGTTGGCTTTTCTACCCTGCTTTTCTCACCCAGGACTCGAAGAGGCTGACAAAGCTTCTATTCTCCTCACAACAGAAAACCCTGTGAGGTAGGTGGGGCTGTGAGAGCTCAGAAGGGAGTGGTGACTAGCCCAAGGTCACCCAGCTGGTTTCATAGAGGAGTGCAGAATCAAACCCGTATTCCCAGATAAGAGTCCAGCTCCCTAGCCACTAGATCAAACTAGTGCAATTTTCAGGTAGACATTACTCATTTTTCCCATCGGGGATGTAAGTCCTAATTTAGCTCACCCTACAGAACAGTCTACAGCCATGGTGGGGCAAATTTATAGGCTCAGTTTTTACTGACTCTCCATCCACATGTTCCTGAGCCTTGGCCTTTGTTCCACACAACCCCTCCCAGCTTTGGCCACATTCCTGGCAATTCCTCCTCCTCAGCACACCCACAAAGTGCTTGTCATGGCTATTTAAAACTGGATTTTGTTTCATATTGGACTTTCTGGATCCAATTCTCAGGCACCAGGCTTTGGTTCTCATCCTACAACAACCACAAGCTAATCCATTCGATTTTCCCACCCCAGCACCTTCCCAGAAAGGCAACTCAACTCCAAGGCTACAAAGCCAAAGCAGATGCTGTGAAGTTTGGATACAGGATTCTCCCCACCATAGCTGGCCTTTCTGAGCATCCAGGGATATCAGTTCTGCTCAGAGATGCTATTTTGTGGGCCACATGACCCTTTCTGCATCCCTTAAAACAACACTACTAGTCTTAAGCATAGTGGAGAATGCTGATGCAGTTTTTCATCTGCCCATCCAGCTACCTTCTTACAAGTAAGAGAGCCATAGACTTCTACCATAGACTGAAAACTTAAGCCTGCAATGGCTTGACGAGGTTGCATCCCTGTCTGTTTGATTATGACTATGTCTCCATTTGCCTTGTCTTCTCTTTCAATAGCACCACATGCCTGCTGTGAAGCATGAGGGCCACCTGAGTTACCTGGGGCCCAAAGTCCAGAGTTGGGCTCCTCAGATGAGTGTGTTGATCATTAAAAATTTAAAGCAGGATGGAAGGTACCTTAGGTTGTCTCTGCCTGGAATCCCTTCCATGTAGCAGCAGCAGGAGGAGGAGGAGGAGGAGGAGGAGGCTTTTCTATCCCACTTTTCTCACCCATTTAAGGGGACACAAAGTGGCTGACAAACCTTCTGTTCTTCTCCCCACAACAGAACACCCTGTGAGGTATGAGGGGCTGTGAGAGCTCAGAAGAGAGCTGTGACTAGCCCAAGGTCACCCAGCTGGTTTCATGGGGGAGAGCGGAATCGAACCCGGTATTCCCAGATAAGAGTCTGGCTCCCTAGCCACTAGACCAAACATGTACTCTGTCCTGTGTCTTCCATACATGAAAAAGACCCTACTAGACACTATTTGAAGGTAACTTTACTGGACATTGCCGTTTGGGGTTATGCTCATTGTTTCCAAAAGAAAACTATATTTTAAAATGCTTACCAAAGACTTTAAAATTCCAAAACCTTAATGGGGTCAGAGCAAAATCTTCATCCTGGTGGTGCTGGACTGGAGCCAGCCCACACACTCTGCCTTAACTGTACAAACTTGTCCCTTTCTTCAAGACGTTTTGGTTATGAGCTCAAAGAAAACAGCATATAATCTTCAGCCTCAGGCAAAGTTTTGCTCCAGCTGCAGTTCATTCCATCCCATGAAAACTACCTCTGGTTCCTTTAGCCTTAAAGGGACTTCTTTGCAAAAGGAGCCAATGTGGGATGAGCATTAGAGCAAATAGCTCGCTGGTGAAAAGGCATTAGAGGAAATGAAATATTTTGCCTGCTGGTCAGGAGTCTTGGTTGTTGTTGCCAAACGTTTAGCCATCAGATATTTTCCCAGGTGCTTTAGACACAGAGACAGCACATAGATCAGACCCCATGGGGCACTCGGAATGGGGCATGAATGTAACTCTGATTTCACTGCACTGGAGTTTAGGCCACCACAGGGTTCAAGGATGAAGAACTGATATCACACACCATCACACACCAGCAGCTCTTGGAAGTGCTCCAACTTTAAATGAATACTTCCAATCCTGCCCTACTAGTGTATTCAACTCAATTCAAGGCTGGGTTAGTGTGAGACTGAGGGTCTGTTCACACTTACTTGACTGGTATAATATAATAATCAGGTAAAGACCCAGAATGGTGGTGGGCATCCACACTTCTAGCACTGGTAAATGCCGTACTGGGCCAGCAGCACTTGAGGCGCAGATGAGCAGGGCAGGGCAAGCTGGATCACCATGACAATGGTTATGGTAACATCTGATGAGCGTCTGGATCTTGCTGTGATGATCTGGACACAGCCTATGGCTGCACAGCTGCAATTGCACCATCACGCCCAGAAGAGGACACTGCTGTCCCAGAGGCAACTAGCCTCTCCAGGCCAAGCTGTGGATTGCCTTTTAGGGGTCCACAGCTAGTTAACTCTAGGGAGGGGTTACTGTACTCAAGGGAAGCAGCAGCAGCATCTTGCTTAGTGAGGAGACTACTGGTCACTAAGAGGTACCTGCAAACAGGTCCTGAGAACCCAAAATAGTGATAAGAAAGCCTTTGAATGCCGGTCCACAGTCAGTGAGAAGGTCTGGACGAAGAGGTACAGGGGTCACTTTGGTCTAGTATTCCCCACAATTGCAAAATGTACTGTATCTGCACTGAAGTTTCAGTTCTATAAATGATATCTATAAATATAGTTTTGCTGGGAGTTTTCACAACAAGAAAGAAAGAAAGAAAGAAAGAAAGAAAGAAAGAAAGAAAGAAAGAAAGAAAGAAAGAAAGAAAGAAAGAAAGAAAGAAAGAAAGAAAGAAAGAAAGAAAGAAAGAAAGAAAGAAAGAAAGAAAGAAAGAAAGAAAGAAAGAAAGAAAGAAAGAAAGCCTTGATACCTACCCCCTTTAATATGCCACCAGAAAATGCATCTCTTTCTCAAGACCACTTCTGCACTGACTTCTTATGCAGTCCAGGAAGGGGTCTAAGGGACTTGCCTTCTGCGTGGTGTCATGGACAATGCAGATCCCACCCCCCAGAATGCTCTATCCACAAAGGAAGGAGCATAGAACAGGATAGGGTGCCCAAAATGGCACCCTATGTCACTCTACAGGTAGTAGCATTTTGCTGAAAAGGGCCCTCCTGGAAACTTTGAAGGCCAGGAATGAGATTCCCTGGCCTTTGAAGGCTCCAAGGCTAGCTCAAAGGTTGCTCCAGCCTTCAGAGCTGGCTGGGATGGGACAGGCCATCTACAGTGTGGATGATGCCATCCTTTTCCAGTGGCAACCATCCAGCATGGGAAGGATTGCTTATCCTGGAATGGAGTGTTCTGCTCAGTTCCTAAGCGGCAGAAGCTAGTCATAGACGGCATAGCAAAATATTCTGGACCAATCTCCTTTTGTCCCACCAGGATCCAATAACAGACTGAAGAAGAGAAGTGATGAAAAACCTTTCCCATTCATAGCAATGGGAAACATCCTAGACAAACCATCATCATGTATCTGTAGCAACCCCAACATAGCCCCACAATATCTGGTTGAAAACCTGCTATGTCCTATTTCTGGAAAACCCAACTCCTACTAGCCTGGGCGCTGCCACTGGGAGCTGCCATCTTGGACATGGTATTGCATATGTGCAGGCCCTGAAAAAGATGGCTGTGCATACACAGTAGTGGTGATTACACACATCTGGGTATTTCATGCCTTCAAAATGCTTGGATGCGCCCATCACTGTATCACACAAGGAGAACAACAGTGCTGTTTAGGCAGCAAGCAGTTATTCCAGAGGGAGATTTCTCTAGAATATAACTGAAGAAGAAGAAGAAGAAGAAGAAGAAGAAGAAGAAGAAGAAGAAGAAGAAGAAGAAGAAGAAGAAGAAGAAGAAGAAGAAGAAGAAGAAGAATTGGCTTTTCTACCCCACTTTTCTCACCCATCTAAGGGAACTCAAAGCGGCTGACCCAGCTGGCTTCATGGGGGTGGGTGAAATGAAACTCAGTATTCCCGGATAAAAGTCCAGCTCCCTAACCACTAGACCAAACTAGCACAATTTTCAGGTGCCGTCTGGAGACAACCAAAGATCAATTCACACCTCAGATGAGAGACAGCAGCAGCTCTCTACCTCCATCCATAGTCATTGCTGTCTTTCTCAGTCAGGCTAGACAGCCATTAGTGCCAATGAGCAACAAATTAGCATCTTTCCACTGATGGTGAGCTAATGAGTACAAATAATCTTTCTGTCACTGCCAGCAGCAATAGGCCTGGCTTTCATAGGTACCCCATCAGTTTCCAGGATGACATCCGCATTACTCAGCTTTGGTGTAAGTACAAACGGCAAGATAACTGGCAACAAATATAGTTCCCTTCTATTTTGAAGACTGCCCTTTCTCCCTCTTTGGGCAACAGGGCTATTTTGGCTGCATCTTCTCCTGCACACATTTAAAGAAGCAGCTCAAAAGCAGCTTAAAGATAGTCATGTGCAGACACGTGTTCCCATCCTGCCTGTAATGTGTTTTGGAAGTGCATTTAAGAACAGAACACAAGAGGAGCCCTGCTGCATCAGGCCACTGCCTATCTAGTCCACCACCCTGTCCCACACATTGGCCCATCAATTGCTTCTGGGCATCTCAATCAGAGGACAAGGACCAAAGCTTCACCTCCTCTCAAATCTGACCACGGCCTTAACATGTCTTAAATAAGTATTGCCTTCTTGCCTTTCATTGTGTCAACCACATTTTGTCCACCTGTGGATCGAAGCACCAATGAATCCGGGCAAAGACAAGGCTCCAATGGTTGCCTCGTCCTGCCTCCTACTCCACTATGCAAGGCAAAACTAGTCAAAAGACTGATTCGCCCATCTGCCTGCTGCAGGACCTAGCACTAAGAGTGGAACAGAAGGCTGCACTTGATGCTAAATCAGACCATTTGGTCCCACATAGCTAGGCACAGGGTCTTTCTCCAGTTATGGCTAATCTGGAGCCTTTTCGCACAGGGGGTTTTCGAACGCATGGAGGGCACGTCGGGACGCAGCATTCGCTCTTGCGGGCGGCGGGATCCATTCCAGGCCGCCCGCAAGTGTCCCAGCGTGCCCCCCATGCGTTCGAGTTTCAGAGCACTAAAAAGTGCTCTGAAACCATCTCTGCGCGTTCTGACCTGTCCCAGAGAGAAAGCATTCGCATGCTCTCTCCCTATGACAGCTTGGCCCCTCCCCTGGGCTGCTCCTATGGAGCCAGTGTGGGCAGCCGGCTGCCTTCTGTCCCTGGGTTCCTGCTCACTCCCGAACCCCAGATCAGGCTCCGGGGGTGGGCAGTAACCCCAGCCAAAAGCCCCCAACCCATCCCCAGGGTCTTACCTTCTCCTGCAAGCCCGATTCTGTGTAGAAAGGCTGGGCCATTCTGAGCATACCCAAGGGGGCGGCCCCTCATTGTCTGGGCACCTGCCTGGCCTCTATTACCCATCTGAGCATGTGCGGGTGCCCAGCCAATGAGGGGCCGCCCCCTCGAGATGGACTATTTCAGCAAGGTGTGACCACTAGGGATGTGCAAGTATATGTAGCCATACACATCTTATTCGTATCCGTACACATTTGTACAGACACATACGGGACAGAAATGGGATGCATACAGGATCAAAATGGGATGTGTACAAACGTGTACAGATGCATACGGGCACATATGAATGTTGTCGACATTCGTATCATCAAATAAGAATTGAATATTTGTACGAATAGATACGTCTGTATTCGAATTGGTTTGAATCTGAATACGTTTGTTTTTTCTCTATTCGTACAAATTCAGACATTTGAATATTCGATTCGAGTTGAATCAAATGTCAAAAATCGCATTTGTGCATACGCCTAGTGACCACGGCCTTGCTGGTACAAAACATTAGCAAGTTTAAAAAGGCCAAACGTTTTCCAGAGTTATCAACGTAATAGTTGCACAGATATATCCTTCTCCTCCGAGCCAATTTGGTCTATTGGTTAAGGAGCTGGACTCATGTCTGGGAATATTGGGTTCAATTCTGTACTCCCCCGTGAAGCCAGCTGGGTGACCTTGGGTAAGTCACAGCTCTCTTCTGAGCTCTCACAGCCCCACCCACCTCACAGGGTGTTCTGTTGTAAAGAGAACAGGAGGTTTGTCAGCCGCTTTGAGTCCCCTTAAATCCGTGAGCAAAGCAGGGTAGAAAAGCCAACTCTTCTTCTCTTCTATAGAATCTATATAGGGGGCAACATCATTTGCCCAATCACTCCTTAGCAAAAAGGAAGAGAGTGATTGAGAGAAAGAGAGAGAAGCTATATAACAATAAAGCTTTCTGCATAAACCGATAGGAGCTCCGCTGATCAACTACAATGTTATTTATTTGACTATGATGTATATTTAAAAGTCTCCATTACAATTGGCCCTCCGGCAAACCATAATGAGCTACAGCTGTCCAGGTTCTCATTAGCTTTAATGACATCTTCCTCAATGGGCCTTTTCCCTCCTTCCTTTGGGGTAAGACCTTGTTCTTTCAAAGGCTGTGTGCGCACTAAAGCCGAGAGATGCTGGCCCTGCAAGGGCAGGCGACTCTGAGCAGGGGAGAAATGATAAATGCGCCTTTTGCCCAGGATAGACAAACCTTTCCTGGAAGAGTCAGCTCTTATTTAACAGCAAAACAAACCTAATTGGCCTTGGCAAAAACCTTTAGCCTGGAACCGATTTGCATAAAAAAAAAAGCCTGGATCAGATTTTTCTCCAGCACTCCCCCCCACCCCTGCCCCCTGCTTGGGGTAAATGACCAAAAAGACTAGCAAATAAAATACTATTTCTTGCTGTCATTTTGTTGATTTTAGAAACACACCTGCTTTAACACCCTGTGCCACAACCCACAGACTGGATTTTTCTCTACCACTTGGTTTTCTATCTGGGGATTTGGAATGATAAAAGTATCCTCTTAAAACATGGAATAATGTCCCAAGAATAGCTGGATTGTGATTGTTAGCATCATCATCACAGTCTGGTAGATGTTTATGACCAGAATAGTAGTCTGGTCATCAGCTCCTTCCCAAAGATATAGAACAATCAGAGGTATCAGTAAGAACATAAGAGGAACCCTGCTGGATCAGGCCACAGCTCATCTAATCCAACATCCTGTCTCACAAAAGTGGCCCACCAATTGCTTCTGGACATCCTAAAGCAGATGACAAAGGCAAAACCACCTGCTCTCGACTCCCTGGAAATGGCCTTTAGAGGCATCCTGCTTGTCTCCGCAGCCTGAAGGAAATACCCAGGTATCCATTCTAGTAGCTACTGATATACCTCCCCAGCCCAGCCCAACCCAGCCCTTGACCCTGGGCTTATGCTGGCTTTGAAGATCATCTCCAACTCCCATCATGGAGTTAGTTTAGCCATACCCTTATGCACTGGGTGCTAAGATAGAATGACAGGGTTATGTGCCATGCTGTGCCATGCTGTGCCATGCCGTGCCATGCCACGCTGTGCCACATCAGGAAGGGAAGGGAAGGGAAGGGAAGGGAAGGGAAGGGAAGGGAAGGGAAGGGAAGGGAAGGGTGGGTGGGTGAAATAAGGATGTGCACGAATGCATTTTTTGCATTCAAATTCAGTTCAAATTGAATATTCAAATATTCAATTCGAATTGAAATTCAAAATTCCAGATTTTCAAAAATCCAATTTGAATCGAATGATACGAATGTCAGGAAAATTTGTATCTGATTTTCTAATCTGTTTGCATCCCATTTTTTCACATTTGCGTTCCGTTTACATCCCAAATTATATGTGTAAATAGACCCAATATTTGGATGTGACACATGGGGTGTTTTTCCACTGTCACTAAAAGTACCCATTAAGTACCCATTAATGGGTACTTTTAGTGACAGTGGAAAAACACCCATGATGTCAAATTCAGTTGAATCATTCAAAAATCCATATCGGATTTTCAAAAATCCGGATTTGAATTCGAATGCGGATATTTGTCGAATTTGAATCGGATTTTCAAATTTTCGAGTATCTGTGCACATCCCTAGGGTGAGGTACCTTTCTTCTGGGTTGGACAAGGAAGGTGCACCTGTATTGCTGCCAATGTTAGGCTGGGACAGCAGCATCCAACCATTGCAATTTGGACATCACCTGCTGGGCTTGGACTGGGACAGGATAGAGCAAACTAGCTAAGCATTTTTTTAAAAAAAAGCAAACTATTTGCCAAAAGGAAAAAAGAAAAACAATAAACTTTCCAGCATAGACTGTTGTTCAGCCATATGTTCATCACACTTAGATGTGCTGGCATCCTTGATGTTGAACTGTTTGCTGCTTTTTCTTTTCATGGTGTGGCGCATTAAAGTAGGTCTTTTTCACATTTCTGACAAAACTTCTTTTAACTTCCCCATCCACAGACTGAGAAATTCAATCCATATTTCAGTTCATCTCAATTCACTGTTACTCTCACCATGGCAGCATCTAATTACCAAAATCCTGGCTCAGCTTCCCCTTCCAGAGGCATTTTTAAACTTCCTTTCCTGTCGGTTAGATGGGAAAGGAGCACAATTAACCACCGTTGACTAGCGTTTGTATTCGATCTGGGGCCCTGTCCTCCTCTGGGCGCCACCATTTTGGCTGCGGCCCCCTCTGTGACTGCGTGTGTGTCGGCGCCGTTGCCTTGACAACACTGAAGCTCTGCGCACTCACAGTCACAGTTGCGTCTATGGTCGTTCGAGGTGCCAGTGTGCTTGCACGGTGGCTCAAACCACCCCAGAGCACCAGAAGAATAGTGAATTGTCACTGCCCTAGATGCTTGAGGTAAGTTTTCAGGTAAGGTTGATTAACAGATGGAGCACAGTTTCGTGTTCCATACCTAATCAACAATTAGTGCACTTCTGGTGAGGGCAAGCATGCTTAGAGGCTGTAGCAGTCTACTCCACGTGAAGCTGCTCTTCACCAGAAGTTCACTAATCGTGCACTAGGGGCCGTAGTGCAAATAGGCCTCTGGTGTCCTTAGAGCAGAGGGAGCTGAGCCTGGTCAGAACCATGAAACAGAAGCAGAACCAGAAGCCGTTCTCACGTGGGGGGGGGGGACATGCTTAATGCTTTGCTTTCTGTGTCACCTGGAAGAATGAAGACGAGAAACGCCAGTCCCCAAAGCTTCATTTCTTGTTGCACATCAAAGCAGCATCCCATGGACGCAAGTTGGGGAGGGGAGGCAGTGGTGAGCCTGAGCATCGCCGTACCTCTGCAACACTGCAGCCACAGCTGTGAAAACAGACTCTTCTAAAGATGAAATGTTAAGTCAAATTCAATTGGATTCAATCGCTCTGTCCCCCTGAAGCAAGACACTTCTGCAACCGGATGCCGAAATTGCTCTACACTCCCTAGCCGAACTTTCAGACAGCTTCCACAGAGACCCCAAAGGTATGCACGCTGGCCCTCAGGTGGGGAGCTCAAGCACCTGGGCATCCAAACCATGAACCATCCAGACATCCCAACCTCTTGTCAGCAGCACCCAGGCCTCCCCAGTTCCTGACTGAAGTGTCCTTACCTTAATCCTCTTTAACTAATTTCAAGGCTTCGTTCAGCTGGGGATTCACCTCACTCCCCCACCTAGATGCATAGAATCAGAGAGCTGGAAGGGACCTCTAGGGTCATCAAGTCCAACCCCCTGAATCTACTGCACATAGAGAAGAGGAGAAGGAGAGTTGGCTTTTATACCCTGCTTTTCTCACCCACTTAAGGGGACTCAAAGCAGATGACAAACCTTCTGTTCTTCATCCCACCACAGATACCTGGTGAGGTAGGTGGGACTGTGAGAGCTCAGAAGAGAGCTGTGACTAGTCCAAGGTCATCCAGCTGGCTTCATGAGGGATGGCGGAATCAAACCTGGCATTCCCAGATAGGAGTCCAGCTCCCTAACCACTAGACCATCTCTATGTATCCGATACGTATCTGATACGAATGAATACATACCTTATCATCTAAGCACTATTGCTTGGACAGCAAGAGCACTCCATTGTTCCAAAATGTCTGAAGTTCTTTGCTAGCAAAGAACCCCATTTGTATCTCAGTAAAAGCATTCCATGGGATCCATCCAAAAATCATTCAAACACAGCATGCCAACTAAACACTTCCTGCATCACTCCACAGTTGCACTTCATTTGACTTCAGCACAGGAGCCAGAAGACTCCAGTCTAAAAATGGAAGTGGGTTCCAGATGAGGGTGGAACCTACACTCCAAACCAAGATTATTCTTCTTGTGATCTTTGTTGTTCTCACCATCCCTCGTAGCAACGCTGTTTCCGTTTGGTGGTTCTGACCAGGATCCTTTTAGCAAGCACAAAAAGAGGTCATGGAAGTCAAGCATTTTCCTATGTTCGCTGACAAACAGCCTTTCAAGGCTGCCCCTAGACAGCTAGAAGAAAATGCAAGAGCTTGTTTGCATCTTTTGCCACCTCTGCCATGTGGCAGGACAGCCTTGTGTGACAAGTGTGGGCACTTACCTGGTGACACAATGAGCCGCTGCGTACATTTGAGTATTACAATGCTATTTTGGTTCCATACATGTGCAACACTCACAGGTTACAGGAGCAAGCATCCAGACAGGTAAGCCCATATCAGTATTTGGTGAAAATCCACAGTGGGAGCTGGTTTAACTCAAATACCAATATTGTGGGATTTACCCTCTTTTTCATGAAGCCCTAGGATTATCCCAAGTTTTAGGCTCTGTCTGGACAGGGCCCTAGTCGAGCTTCCTGTCTCACACAGTGGCTGACCAATTGCTTCTCTTAACTCACAGCGAATGGCCTTTGGAAACAGCCCGCCTGTCTCTCAAACCTGGAGGGAGTTCCTAGGCATCACTTCTAGGAGCCTTTGATACACTTGTCCTCCAAGAATTTGTCCAACTCATAGCTATCCAGGTTGGCTACTGTCTCCACTAGGGTTGTGCACAAATATTCACAACATTCAAAATTCAATTGAATTTGGCCGAATTCAGACATTTGAACTTGAATCGGATGTTATGATATTCGAATGCTAACATTTGAACAAATACAAATGTTTCCAAACATTTGTATTAATAGTTTGGACATTCATTAGATTATGGTGTGTGAGAAAATGGAGCGCCGGTCACATCCGCAATGGATCCAGATTGCATTCAGCATGGATCAACAGAGTATTAAAAGTGGATTCAGGTTGGATTTGAGGTTTTAGGAGCGCGGAGATGTTATGGATATATATCGGATACATATTCAATTGTACCAGATACGTACGGATACATATTTATTCATATAGATACGTATTTGTTTGTATCAGATACATATTCATTCATATCAGATACGTATCGGATACATATTCATTCGTATCTGATATGTATACGTATGAATAGATTCATATCAAATAGAATTTTACCACATTCGAATGTGATCTATTCATACGAATACAGACTTTTGAACATTCTGTTTTTTTCAAATTGAATGCCAAAAAAAAAAAAAAGTGTACACATCCCTAGTCAACAGCTCTTCAGATAGTAAACACCATAAATCAGGTAGGTTCAACTCCAGACAACAGTCTTAGACACCACTGTGGTTCACTGTCAGACCTCTCCCTGACAGTCTACCTTTATCTTACTAATTGTGCACTTAGTGCTCCAAGAGCGCAAGATCATCCAAATCTTGAGCCCTAGGAGGACTCATGTTTCTGAACAGCAACCTTATGCTCCCATGTGGATTCTACCTAAGAATTTGTTGCATCAAGAACTCTTTCCTCTTGACTGCCCATGCTTCTGTTTGCCTTCTCTTGTTCCCCTCCACCTTCTGATCACATAATCAAAGTCCTTTCAAGTGGAGGACCAAGTTCTATGGGCTGATGGCCAGAGATTGGGCACAATTTAAGCATGACAGGAAACCTGGGGGAAAGCAAACAAACAAGGAAACCTGACAAAATTTGGATTCCCCTTCAGGCCCATTCTCTCTACTGATCTCTGCTCTGTACTCTAATGCACACTGGCTTCGATGCATTGCCTGGAGAAGTATAGTTACATTTGACTGGTTTCAGCATAATTGATGAACAGGTCTCCTCTGAATTGAGGTAATTATACACACACACGCACGCACGCACATACACCCAAACGTGTTGGGATCTGTAAATTGCTGCTGCAATGCATTTGACTGTGTGTGGCTATGTGCTTGCAGCCATTGAACCTCCAATTGATTTAGAGGAACGATGGCACAGAAGTGACCCAGGATAGACAGCCTCCACCACCTCCACACCAGACAGTGCCTTGCTTCTTGTCCTGGTACAGCATAGACCGGCAGCCTTTGGGCACTTATCTTATTAGGCTGCCATGCACTAGAAGAAGAAGAGTTGGCTTTTCTACCCAACTTTTCTCACCCATTTAAGGGGACTCAAAGCGGCTGACAAACCTTCTGTTCTTCTCCCCACAACGGAACACCCTGAGAGGTTGGTGGGGCTGTGAGAGCTCAGAAGAGAGCTGTGACCAGCCGAAGGTCACCCAGCTTGGCTACATGAGCACAGAATCAAGCCCGGTGACTACGAAACATGAGTCCAGGTTGGGACTCTCACCACAAGAGCACAAGGAGATATGATAAGCCACCCATACTCAAGTCAAAGTATTCTTTCAGTTTATTCACTGAAAAAGAAAGAGCAGCTAACTTGGTACTCATTAAATGTTGTTGGACTACAAAACCCATAATCTCTGACTGTTGGCCATACTGGAGTGATTAATGGGAGCTGACATTGAAAGCATCACACTTTAACACTTCCTTATAAGGACTGGTAGCAGCAGTCAGACAAAAGATATTCTACGCCCTACCTAGAAGGGCAAAAAAACCAGCTGAGCAAAACTTGCATGTAAAATGTTTACTCTGAAATTGTTTGACAAACTTTCCCTTTTAGGGAAGAACTTCAAGTCAGGTTTCCAAGGTCAACAGAGCTGCTGAACCAGTGGAAGATCAGATTGTCCACACGATAGTGGCCAAAAAATATGCCACCATTACAACAACATGATGCTGGGGTTACCTAAAGTATCTGAGGCAACCCCACCACTGTCCTTCTATTTCCCCCCCTAAAAACTGCTAGAAACTATTGCTGCAAAGCCCCAAGTTGCTTACAGCTTTTTCTTACCCTCTGGACAGAGCTACCATGTGCATCTACAATAGCAATGCCTAGTTTGCAGGTGTGAAGGTTGAAACAGGTACCCCTGCATGCGCAGAGCTGCCAATGTGCACACCCAGGGATTCTGAACAGCTCAATGTCTGGATGTGCACATCAGTAAAACATGCAGAGACGGTGTCTAGGGCTGTGCACAAATGGAATTTTTGAATTCGATTTGATTCGAACTGAATATTTGAATATCCAAATTCATACGAATAAAGAAAAAACAAATGTCTGCACATTCAAACTGAAAATGAATATTTGATACATATTTGATGATACAGATCTAGTACGCATCTGTATGCATCCGTACACATCCTGTTTTTATCCCATACCCATCCCGTTTTCATCCCGTATGTATCCATATGGATGCGTACGGATACAAATATGATGTGTTCAGATACATATGTGATGCGTACATATCTGTACACATACGGATGTCTGAATTTTTTGTAAGAATAATTTGAAATATTCATATTCATTCGAATACTAGTAAAAAGCAAATGTCTGGACATTCGATTCAAATTTGAATGTCCAAATTCATCCAAATTTGATCGAATAACAAATATCTCGAATATCAGTGGCACCCACATTATTGCCTCCTATATCCGGCTGCCGCCTGGAGGCAACCCTAGCCCTTTTCCAGGCAGAGACTTTGAGGGGACTGCATGACAAAGAACGCTAGAATTTGATTTAAGAGGACCAAGATTCCTAGGGAGGGTAAAGAGAATGAAGAACACAAGACCCCAGTGGCCTTAAGTCCCTCTGGAACCCTGGGGACCATATCTACTCCTTCCATCTCTTTTCAAGTCAAGGGCCGGTCATTAATCATTCAGGCTGTCCTCTCCGTGAGAATACAATGACCTTCCTTATCCAATCCGTCAACATACCTGACATGTGCAATTACAATCAGATTTGACACGTCCGTATTTTTAAAGAAACTCTCACATAATTATCCAATACGCATAGGTGTTTTCACACACACACACACACACTGAAAAAGTAATAGGATCTGTATTATCCAAACCACAGAGTTTGGATTATCTAATTAAATATTCCTCTGTTACGGGACTATTATCAGTGTAAGGGCAGGTCTCTGTAGCCACAGTGGGAGGTAGCTAGGGGTGGGCAGCTTCACAGAAGAGTTCTCTCCCATACCACTGAAGTCTTCCTTGGGAATGTAAGTGGAGCCCTGCTGGATCAGGCCACGACCCATCTAGTCCAGCATCGTGCCTCTCTCACAGTGCCCCACCAAGTGCCCATGGACATCTCAAGCAGAAGTCAAAGGCAAGATGTTCACCTGCTCTCAAATCCCTGCAAGTGGCCTTCAGAGAAATCCTGTCTTTCCAACATGGAGGTAATACCCAGGCATCCATTCTAGTAGCCTTTGACAGAATTCATGTCCTCCGTGAATTAGGAAAAGCCCTGATGGATCAGGCCACGGCCCTTCTATACCAGTATTCTGTTTCACACAGTGGCCTGCCAATTGCTTCTGGGCATCTCAAGGAAAAGATGAAGATAAAACCTTCACCTGCTCTCAAGTCCCTTCAGATGGCCTTCCGGGTCATACAGTGTTGACATGGAAAGCCTGTTGTGTCCTACCGTCCCCTCCAACATGCTCCCTTACCTTTTGGGAGACCACGGTGACACCGCCAGGGCTATTTTGGTGCCCCCCAGAGGCCAAAAAGGCATTTTCAGATTTGCACACACAGCGGGAGTGGAAGTGCCTAAGTCGAAGGTGCGCACAGTGGTGGCAATGGCAATGATGAGGACAGGGAAGGAGGGGTGGGAAGGAGGGAAGGAAGGGGACCTTAGCTTCATTTCATGAATGCAAAGCCCAACATTTGTGGTGGTGGGATTTGTCCAAAACCGAATTAGTTTGCAATTAGTCAACATCTGGGCAGGTGCCTCTGCACTTGCAGAAGCTGTTTACAGCCTACAAATACCCCCTGCCTGCCCAGATGTTGACTAATTGTAAACCAGCTGTGGTGCATGAAATCATGCACCACAAGCAAGCCAACCCTCCCCAATCCAGACCGGAAGCTTCCCTGGCACATCCAGGAGGTGAGCACTTGCACCTTTTCCAGTGTGAGGGGTCAGCTGAGGTACCGTGCAAGCGTACTGGGACCTCAGATGACCCCTGACATGACTGCACATGTGCAGAGCTTCATCATCGCTATGGCACATACAGTGCACAGTGTGCCACAATCAAAATGGTGGTGCCCTGCAGAGGACCTGACACACAACAGGATCCAGGTAAGTTTCTGGATGCACGGGGTCTAGGCTATCATGCACTAGCTTTCCCTAGTGAGAATGCTAGTACACATTAGTGTCTTCTGCTTCTTTCCCATCCAATGAGTTCTCTATGATATATCAGACCATGGAAATGTTAACTCATTTGGGGTTGTGCTTTGTGCAAGGTTGTGCTAATCACTTACCCAAAGGCCCGGGGGTCAAAAGTATTCTATGTTCCATTTACTGATTGATCAGTAAAGCAGAGAGTACCATGGCAATATATCTGCAACATGGGCCCCCAAGTAAAATTTGTATCATGCATTTATAGGGCAGTTGTTTACGGGTTTGCACACCTGCCCACAAGCCACATAGGTTCCCTGAATTGATTATGGACATGCACAGGTATTTGTAACATTAAAAATTTGGCCGAATTCGGACCTTCAAACTTGCATTGAATGTTGACACATTCGAAGATTGGCATTTGAATTCAAATGGAATGTTTTGATCCATTTGTATCAAGATTTGTATAATGATTCATAAGGGATTCATATGCTATTTATATACATTTGTAGGGAATTCGTATGCTATTCCTATGCATTCCTATGGGATTTGTATGGGACTGAACATTCGTATTGAATACTAATCCTATCACATTTGTTGGGGGTCCATTTGAATGAATACGAATTGCACATGAATTGAATCCAAAAAAATTGTGCATATCCCTCTTTTGTATATTCTCTTGCACAGAAACAAAATTGCAGAAGTTAATTCTAAGTCAGAAGTAGCCCTTTATATCCAGTGATTTCTAAAATGGTGTTGCTTATGCTAAGCTGAATACTAATCCTTAAAACTGGCCTATCAAAAATGTCCTGTCCCCAATAGGGATGTGCACGAATATTAGAAATATTCATTATTCGTATGAATTTGGACAAACTTGGACATTTGTTTGCGAATCGAATGTCCAGATGTTTGTACTTTAGTATTCGTACAAATAAGAATATTTTGAGTTACAGTATTTGTATGAATAATTTAGACATTTATATTTGTACGCATACGGATATATATGGGGTGAAAATGGGATGCATACTGGATCTATACAGGATGCATACAGGATGCATAACGATGTGTATGGATGTGTACGAAATTCATATCTTTGGATACGCATTGACTATTTGAATTAATAGATACAAATGTATTCATATTGGTTTGAATGTCCAGATATTTGTTTTCCTTTATTCGTACGAATTTGGATTTTTGAATATTTGATTCATTATGAATCGAATGTGGAAAATTGCATTTGTGCCCGCCTCTAGTCCACATGCCTCCATGGTCTAGTATACCAACCCCTAGTATGCCAATAGACCTCGAAAAAGAGATCCATTGGTAAAGCAGACTAGGGCACCATTTGGGGCACCTGGTGTATGAAGCATATTAGGAGTGGGCAGGTCCTCTCTAAGGTGCAGACAAAAGAGGCCCAGAAATGCACTATAGTCTGATCTACCAGCAAGTGCGGAAAGGTTCATAGGTTCAGATCTCAATACCTGCAGGAAGCAGAACTTGGAAAGTGCTTCATTTTAAAAAAAAAACCTGAGGAATATACATATAACCATGCAATTGATCATACCTTGACTCTGAAGATGGTTGAAATTCCTTTTCTCTTCTTCTTGGAGATCTAACCAGTACCTGTTCCCTTTTTCCTCTAAGAATTGTTTTTAAAAATCTGGAATTATTTTCACTTACCTTAGATCCAAATTAAAGAACACTTTTATCTGGATCTTCAGCCTCTGTATCTGCATGTTAATGTAGGTCGCAGAGGCCCCACCCACCTGGTAGTCCAGCTCCATCTACACTAGACAGAGCCAGATTCCGATTTTAAGAGAACATAATCTGGATCTCTGGTAGACCTGTTTATTTGGGTCTGCCAGAGGACTAAGGGCCATGTTCTGGAACACTGGAGGCACACAGATGACACACTTCCGTGCTCTGGGACTACTGGGGGCTCCTTTTCAGGGAATGTCATTGAGCACTGATGAAAAGTACCCTTTCAAGTCCAGTGCAGACAGCACTGATTCTGCCCACACCTGATCCACATTTAGAGAGCTTTTAAGATAAATTGTGGGGGTTCAGTGTTTCAAACAGCTCAGGATTCCGCTTTAAGAATCTTTGTGCCCTTCAGTAAGATGATTAATCTAAAATGATCTATTTATTTTTATCAATACAATAATAGCATATAGCACAAACCTAATCATATACCATTATAATAGTATAATAAAAATGCATACATACTGTCTATCTGTTAACAGGAGCAAGGTAATCTATAACAAAATGAGATGCACACATTGCTTGAATAGAACAATCCATCAGTAAATACTTGTATCTACATTACCATAGATCTAAAATGTGCTTATTGAGAAGTGCTGAATTTTGGATGGGTTTTATTTAAATTGGATCCTATCCAGTAGAATGCATTTTTAGCCATTTTTATGGGGCAGGGAGTAAACGCTTTTTATAAATATGGTGCTTTAAAAAATAAATGTACTTCTTTCAGCTTTTCCAAAGTCTGAAAAGTAGATTCTAAGGAGTTTTCAAGAGGCCCCATTCTCTCCACAATTCCTAATCTCCACCAACATGTATCTTAAAACGTCTCCCTTTCATCTTAAAAGCAAGATAATCTTCTGCCAAGGAGCTCTGGTAGATGTCACAATTGTTATTTTGTGATCTAGAAGCTCAGCAATCACACGTTCATCACACTTATTTCACTCCCCAGCACCTCTCTTGTAGAAGCTGCAACACAGATGTACTTTGTAATACTATATGAAGGGAAGGTTCCCCAGCAAAAGATAGCTGGTGGACCGTGGGGTGGAGTGGGGGGAGGGGTGGAAATAAAAAATGTTAACAAGGTTCATCAGCATGGATATACTTGAATGGGTTTTTGGGCATTCCATTCATAAAAAAAATCAAATGTTAAAAAAATTGTCTTTGTTCAAATAGATCACCTTCGAATGTGGTAGGGTTCTTTTTGATGCAAATGCATTCGTATGAATTTGTTTGAATATCCGATACGAATGCATACGGATCCTGGAAACAGATCCTCTATGAACGCACACATATCGGATATGTATCCTATACCAACACATATGTATCGGATATGTATCAGATACGTATCCCCAGTTTAACGAATGTGCAAACTATTTGTACAAATGTTCTGAAATGTTTGTATTTGTACAAATGTTAATGTACAAATGTCGTAACATTCAATTCAAGTACGAATGTCCGAATCCGCCCGAATCCGTATGAATAACAAATGTTACAAATATTGATGGACATCCCTATTCATCATCTTTATTTTTGTCCAGCTCCAGATGCCAGCTACATTTCCTGTTAGCAAGCGATCATCAGGAGTGTTGCCCCTTTGGTGGTATTGCTTGATAGGTGGACAGTGAGGGGGCTGGCATTTTCTTTGCACATTTTAATGACGTCCACATCTGGGTATTTGACTGGTGTAAAATATCTGGAAGTGCTTGTTGCCATCACTGCACACACGTTCATTTTGCAGTTGAATTGGACATCCAAAAACTCATTTCATCATCAGATTGCTTTGGTTGGATGTAGCCTTTCACAGCCAGATTCAGGGTGTTTTTCCACTGTCACTAGAAGTACCCATTAAGTACCCATTAATGGGTACAAAAATGCCATTACATACCCATTAATGGGTACTTAGTGGGTACTTTTAGTGACAGTGGAAAAACACCCTCAGTCTCATTTGTAGCTGTTTTGGGGCTGTTATATCATGTTCCAGGTTTCTCCAGAGCCTTTGACAAAGGTCCATATGATTGACATTGCTCTTGCGTGGGGTCCTCTTCAAAGCCTGTGCTATTCTGAACCAGTTTGGTCTAATGGTTATGGAGCTGGACTCTTATCTGGAAATACCAGGTTCAATTCTGCCCTCTCCCATGAAGCCAGCTGGGTGACCTTGACCTAGTCACAGCTCTCTTCTGAGCTCTCACAGCCCCAGCTACCTCACAGAGTGTTCTGTTGTGGGGAGGAAAATAGAAAAGCTTTGTCAGCCGCTTTGAGTCCCTTAAATGGGTGAGAAAAGCGGCGTAGAAAAGTCAACTCTTACTCTTTGGAGCCAGCTTTGGAGATTGTGCACAGGCTTTGGAGCTTTGGGTTTCAGGGCACCCCCAATGGGTGCACCCTCCCCCCCCTGGAGCCTCCCCCTAAACCCCATTGCCCAATCATTGTGGATTTGGTGCCTGTAGACCACTTCTATGGGGTCTACATGAAATCTGGATTGTAGGACCTGAAGAACCCATTCAATCTGGATTTCCCTAGAAGTGGTGGAAACAAATGTGGCTCTGATGGAGTCTGCAGTGGAAATGGGGTCTTCCTGCTCTGAGCCTAATGGGTCCTTAATGGGTCCCTATTGGGTACTTAATGGGTACTTGGTGCTAATGGAAAAAAACCCCTATGGCAGTGGTTCTCAACCTGGGGGTCAGGACCCCTTTGGGGGTCAAATTACCCTTTCAGAGGGGTCGCGACAAGCCTCCCGCCACCCTTCCCTCCCACCTCCCAGCTGCTCTGCCCCCGTGGTTGGGGGTCCCCACAACATGAGGAACTCCATTAAGGGGTCGCGGCATTAGGAAGGTTGAGAACTGCTGCCCTATGGTGATGTTGCCACAGATACTTGCGGCAATACCTTCACAGTGCAGGGCCTTTGAATATCTTAATAGTATTGGACTGCATCCAGGTCGTTGGAAAAATGGGCAGGCGGAGGGTGTTTGTAGTCCGTAACCGCCTCCTGAAAGGGCAGATACACCTGCCCAGATGTTGCCCAATTGCATATTATGGGCCAAAATGTTAATTCACCTTATGTTAGCTAGATCCGGATGAACCACAGGCAGGGGCATCTGCATTGAGTGGGCGTCAGAACATCCAATATGTATGTGCTGGGTCCTCCATGTTGAACATCTTCACAAAGTCTGATAATATTCACAGGAGTGAGAAAAGCAGGTAGATGCAAGGAACGACACAGCTGGAAGGTTGGTTTCTTGATGATTTGCTAGTGCCCAGGATGTGTAAATATATACATTCAGTGCTTCAGTGCTCCAGGACCCTGTTTATGTACAATATATACAGGTATGGAAGTTTTCTTACTTCCCTCCCCCAAAGTCACTCCTTACAGCCTTCCAGCTCCCAGGTTCTGCCTTGGACGGCAACTCCTCTCTGTTCCAGGTTCCTTGCTTGGTCTCCACCTGCTTCCACCTTCTCCATGCTCCTTCCTCGGCCAGGTAGACTCTGTTGCTTCTGCACAGTCATCCTGGATGACACCAGCCTCTTTCCAACTATCACCACCAACACTTCCTCCTTCCACAACTCTCACCAACTCCAACACTCTCTTCGCTTTCCAACCAACCTGTCTCTCATTAAATAGTTTCCCCCCTCTTTATTCCCAGTGATTCAGCAGTTTCTGATGCAACCCTGTAACTCTGTTACAGGCAATTAAAGGGGAACCATCACAGTGTGCTAAAGAGCATTAGTGTGGATTATGGATGTGCACGAATATTCGTAGGCATTCAAAATCTGATAGAATGTGCCCAATTTTGATATTCAAACTCTAATAGAATGCCCCAAACTTCGAATATAAACATTCAAACTGAATTTCAAATTTCAGATCTATTCATTCGGATTATCCAGACTTTTGTATGTGTACGAGTTCGTACACAATGCATACTTGAAGATCCACATCTTTCCCACATCCATACACATTTATATGGATCTGTACAGGAGGAAAACGCGTTGCATACAGGATAACTACAGGATGCATATGGACATTTATGGATGTGGAGAAGATGCATATGTGCACATACAAATGTTGTCGACGTTCGTATGTACAAATTTGAATCAAAAATTCAAACAAATAGATTTGAATTTGGTAAATCTGAATTGAATCTTGTTAAATTCTCTTTTAAAAGATTCAGATCAAATGGGATTTTCAGGTATTTGATTTGGTTCAAACAGAATGTCAAAAAACATTTGTGTACATCTCTAGTGTGGATGTAGACCATATTTATCTGGTCTACCACTAATCCAGATTAGTGAGCCCTTAGCACAGTTCTGAATCTGGGGACCTTTCTGCTCTTGGCCTTATTCTGGAACATATCTCAGAACATGGACTTGATATCTGCATGGTAGTGCAGACTATGGTAGACCCCAGCTGCATTAGCATATGGACAACAGACCCCTGTCCCAAGATACACTCTGGGATAAGGGCTGGTGCAGGATCTGCTCTATCCCCGTGCAGATGATGTATTCTTAGCAGCTCCTTGGCCTGGATTGCCAGGCAGATGACATGTTTGTAGCAGCCCCTTGATCCAGATTAACAAGTAAATGCAGAAAGGCCATGAACTATGGCCATCTTAACAGGAACTTATTCTAACAGCAACATCCTGTCAGATTTCCCTCTGGGACTAGAAATATGTCAGACAGGTCTGAGATCAGTCAAGCTGCTCCTGGTATATCGCCCCAAGGATTAATGACAATGTAGTAGTTCCTGCACTAATTATTGACATGTTCCCAGAAGACCCAACATCTGGATGGAGGTGTGTTGGCATAGCACCAGATCTCTTGCCCAGGATCCTGCCACACATATGGAAATAACAAAAGAAAAGGAAGCTCTGCAACAAGTTCCCAGATGGGCAATTTGGCACTGCGCTGAGACAACTCTGGCATCTGTTTCTTCTCTCCACTATAGGATAACAGTGGCCCATGTTTAAGAGACAGTTGTTGCTTGTCTGATAAGTTGGAGTCACCACTGAGAAGGCCCCAATCTTCAGGGTCTCCCAACCTTGTCTCAGCAAGACTGCTCAGGAAGAATACGCACCAATTCCCTGCACTTTACAGTCTGCTGATTTCTGTAAAGAATCTCCAAAATCTCTCTCTGAATTAAAGTTGAACCATAATTTCCTGAAGATGTTTTCAGAAGAATATTTCTGAAATTTTTCTTTTTTTCTCACCAATTTGCAGAATAATTAGTTTTCCTCATTATCAGACTTCTAAACAATACATTTTCTGTGGTTATTTTATTTACTGCATTTGTATCCAAGGGTACCTGCAGCCAATGGTTATCAATAACAGAATTTCCATGGGCCTCTCCACACTTACCTTCCAGGAGAAGTCCCAGGAGCTCCTAGGGAGACCCGTCTACATGCTACATCACTGCCGCCATCTTGCAGTATCCCAGAGCTCAATCCAGCTGCCTTGGTCTTTGGTACATGTAGACAAATAAGATCTTCTCTGCAGCTTGACTGGGAGCAGTGTCTGGACCACTCCTGGGAAGGTGGCTCCACACGTCTTCCAGGTGCTGCACACTAGGGGTGTGTACGAACGCAATTATTGGGATTCGATTCAAATCAAATATCCAAAAATTCAGATCAATTTGAATGGTTAAAATTCAAATGTATTCACATTAGATTCGCATACATTCAAATCTGTTCGTGATAATTTTCAATCTGTATTTGCAAGTATGAATGTCGACATTCGTATGTGCCAGTACGCATCCGTATGCATCCCGTATTTATTTATTTATGTATTTATGTATTTATTTACATTTCTATCCCGCCCCATACCCAAAGGTCTCTGGGTGGGTAACAACAGATTAAAATAGAATATACATTAAAAGACGTTAAAAAAATTCAACAAATATAAAACAATATACAATATGTTTAAAATGATAGAGACTGTACTTGGGGTGGGGGTGGATCTAAGCAGCAGCTCAGCCAAAGGCCAGGGCAAAGAGGTGCGTCTTCACCGCCTTCCTAAATATATACAGTGGTACCTCGACATACAAGTGCCCTGACATACAAGTGTTTTGAGATACAAGCCGCCGAGCGAGTGATAATTTGCTTTGAGATGAGAGCAAGATTTGAGATACGAGTATGTAAATACAGTACAGTACATGACAAAAACAACTGAGGTGGTGTTTTGGGAGCTGGAATGGATTAATAGGAAAATTGCTTTGAGATACGAGTGATTTGACATAAGAGCAAGGTTACGGAACGAATTAAACTCATATGTCAAGGTACCACTGTATAAGGAAGGGGCATGACGCACCTCGAGGGGGAGGCTATTCCATAGTCTGGGGGCCATCACAGAAAAGGCTCTCTCCCAGGTGCCCACCAACCTCACTATTGAAGGTGGTGGGACAACCAGGAGGGCCTCACCACTTGATCTTAAGGCATGGGCAGGTCGATATGGGAGAAGGTGTTCCTTTAGATATTTGGGGACCAAGCCATTTAGAGCCTTATAAGTCAGAGTTAACACCTTGAATTGGGCTCAGTAGCAAATTGGCAGCCAGTGCAATTATTTTAAGACGGGCATGATGTGCATCCGGCTAGATGTTCCGGTCAGCATTCTAGCAGCTGCATTTTGCATTAGTTGCAACTTCCGAACCGTCTTCAAGGGCAGCCGTACGCTTCCCATTTTTGCCCCGTATGGATCCGTACAAATGCGGAAAGATGTGCACGTGCTAGTACACATCACGTACATGTCCATAAACATACAAATGTCCAAATATTTTGTATGAATGTTTCAAAAATTCTAAATCCGTTTGAATGTTTAAATTTGAATTTATAGACATTCGATTCAAATTCAAATATCCAAATTTGAACAAATTCGATCGAATTTAGACATTTTTGAAAAGCCGTGCAAATCCCTATTGCATACTTAGTGGCTTAGGTATTAGCACAAATATTCGTAGCATTCAAGATCCGTACGAATTTGGCCAAATTCACACATTTGAATTCGAATCTAATGTTGGCACATTCAAATCTGAATTGAATGTTTTGATAGATTCATAGGAAGCTTCATATGGGTTAGGGTTAGGATATGCATTTGTATGGGATTCATGTGGAACTGAACATTTGTATCAGATACAAATCCTACCACATTTGAAGGGGATCTATTCAAGCGAATACGAATTTTCTTGCATTCGATACGAACCAAATACCAAAAAAAGAAAATTCCATGCACATCCTTGCTGCAGTTGCGCAGTTGTTTGCAGTGTCTGGGTCACCCTGGATGGATGAATGAACTTTATTGATTAGTCATATGACTGTATCAAGTTTACAAAAGATAAAATCCTATAGACATACAAGATCACCATGGCAAGATCAGACCATGCACCGGACGCCAGTCTGAACATTGCCTTGGTGATCCAGGTGGACTCAGTCACAGGTGCACCCAGTTTGGCTGCTACATTTGGGGGCCACGTAGAATGATTGTGAGTGAAGACACAAAGGAGCTTCAAGGAATTCCGGCACGATCAACCTTTAGAGCACCCTGTACATTTCCCTTCACAGCGAGAGCCAGAAAGCCTACCTTGGCATTTATCTTAATTACATTTCCCTAATAACATTTCCTCTTTAATTGCTCCCATTCAATTGCTGATGCGGCACCCCAAACCATTACTCTCTCGTGCTTGGGCAGCTCATCTGTTTAGAGGACATTTGTCATCCTTTTGCTCAAGTGCACATATTCCGCTCGCTCAATCTCCTCTTCTAAATCTACCCCTTCAGACTCTTAATTATTCCTGGTTGTTTTCCCCCGTAACTCTCGCAGATTTGTTTTATGGCTCTCAGGCGCATGGAAATGGATATGAGCACACGGAGTATCTTGTATTCCAGCTGTTTTTGCAGGCAGGAAGGGAAGACTTAGACCTTTCCTTGCTTTGTGAATAACTCATAGTCTTACAGATGTCCTGGCAGGAGCTGTTGCCCTACCACGTCGTAAAATCACATTTAATTTTCTTTCTGTTAGATGGAAAGAAACAGGGCACAGACCCTAGGCAGATCCTGGAAGCCACACATATCACTTCGGACCAGATACCTGTCCATGTGTTTCTCCACTACTGTTACGACAGTACAGCAATCTATAGCAATCTATAGGATGTCCAAGGATTCAGGCTCTATTGAGTGCACAGTTATTTTTTTCCTTTCCTAAGGATTGGCTGCTGAGGTTTGATCCACACATGGAGAAGGGAGTGGAAGAGCCTAAGATGGGAGCAATTTCAGCTACAGAGGCCATGTCCCCATGGTAAGGACATTCCAAGGTGAATGTGAGTTCACCTCGGAGAGTCCCTTGCAAAGCCCTAATTTGGGCTACACAAGGGACAAAAAGCAAAGTAAAAGTTAAAAAAACCTCCCTTTATAACTGTTCTTGCCCCGAATTAGAGGACAAGAACAGGTTATCCTGGGGGCATAGAGACACTCCCGGGTTACAATCGCAGCATTAGTGGGCAGGGTTTCGCTGTCCCCACTGCTAATGCTGTGATCGCAACTGTCCCCCCCTTGCCTGAGCACTTAATCACCCAGGTAAGGACTTGATTTACCCCAAACGATCACCTGACAGCTGCCCTGCAGTCAGCTGAGCAGCTGTCAGGTGAGTATAGGGGCTGTCATGCACACAAGCAGAGCTCTGTTAAAATGATTAAAACAGTCTCTCAAATGTGGTATACAGAAGTGGTTGGTCCAGTATGCCAGCTGGAATACTACATGGGTTTTTTTTTCCTCTAGCACTAATTACCCATTAAGTAACCATTAGGGACCCATTAAGGACCCATCGGGCTCAGAGCAGGAAGACCCCATTTCCACTGCAAACCCCATTAGAGCCACATTTGTTTCCCCCTGTACAAAGGGAAATCCGGATTAAATGGGTCCTTCAGGACCTTATAATCCAGATTTGGAGTTTACAATCTGGTCTTCAGCCATGAAATCTGGATTATATGGTGCACATTTGCACCACGATCTGGCAATGGGGTCCATGGGGGGGGGTGTTACCCCAAAACCTAAAACTTGGAAGCTGGTGCCTGATCTCTGAAGAGGGCTCCAAAGAAAACTCCAGAGCAATTTGCTGCAATCTTAGAAGATTCTCTGGAGTTTGCTCCCTCCCCCACACGTTGCCTCCCAAAAAACATAGGGTGACGGATAGGCCAATGTAGGTAGAGTCAGAATTGCCACATGGGTTGACGTCTCCACTACAAGCATGCCTAGCACCCATTGCTATTGAGTGCTACACCACCCGTGGAGACGCACTGGGTACCTCCTTAGATCTGGATCTACTAAATCCGGATTAGTTGAAGAACCCATTTCTTAGATCCAGATCATCTTAGATCTGGATTAAGGGTGGTAAGTGGAAAAAAACCCATGGTCTGCATGATAGGAGTGGGCTATGGTGTCATTTTCAAGTCATGGCATGCTTCTTTGCCTCATCTGATGCAGACGCAGCATTCTACTTGGAGATGGGCCTCCCAGTAGATCAATCCACAGCACAGACGAGGGGTTCCACTAGGTTTGCACTACTGATTTAGTGCAGAAAGGCTTAGAGATACTATATATTCTGGTGTATAGGACTCCTTTTTAACCCAGGAAAATCTTCTCAAAAGTCAGGGGTCGTCTTATACGCCGGGTGTCGTCTTCTTATACGGCGAGTATATCCCAAAGTCTATATTTTAACTGGAAAGTTTGGGGTCGCCTTATATGCCCAGTTGTCTTATAAGCCAGAATATACAGTATTTTAGCTATTGTTCCCCTGTCCCTCCCCCCATTTGGGATGTGCAGGAACATTTGAAACATTTGGACATTCAAATTCAAATTGAATGTCTATACATTCATTTTTTAACATTTGAACAAATTTTGAATCTTTCAAATTATTTGTACGAATTATTCAGACATTTGTATGTGTACTGATATGTATGCATTACATACATATTTGTACACATCTTATTCGTACCTGTATGCATTTGTATGGGTACATACGGGACAAAAACAGGATGCGTACAGGATAAAAACGGGATGCATACAAATGCATATGGATGTGTACGGGTGCATACGGACACATATGAATGTTGCCGACATTCGTGACTTCAAATACAAATTGAATATTTGTATGATAGATACGAACGTATTTGAATTGGATTTGAATTTGAATACATTCATTTTTTCTCTATTCAAATGCTTTATGTAGCCCATTTATACTGTATGCAAAAGATTTGCCACTGACATTTCAAACTGAGCTTGCAGATATTCCCATTTCTGCATGCCCAGATCATCTGGTCACTACGCTGATGCATTCCTCTACCTAAGAATAGTAACTGGGTGATCTGTTCCTGTGGTCCAAGGGCCAGGAGTTCAAGTGCAGCCTACGAGTGCCAGTTTGGTCTTGTGGTTAGAGTTCTGGACTCATATCTCATAGTCATGGGGTTAGATTCTGCACTCCTCCATGAAGCCAGCTGGGTAACCTTGGGCTAGTCACAGCTCTCTTTCTGAGCTCTCACAGCCCCATCTTCCTCACTCGGTGTCTGTTGTGGGGAGAAGAACAGAAGGTTTGCCAGCTGCTTTGAGTTCCCTTAAATGGGTGAGAAAAGCAGGGTAGAAAAGCCAGCTCTTCTTCTCCATTTACTTTTCTGTTCCGGAACTCATCGACCAATAAAAGACTGTCCTCTTCCAGTAGATGACTATTATCTGTTCCATGCCCAAATCCATTATTGCCTTTCCCTCCCGCCAGTGGTAAAGCACAGCCGGTTTCCTTTTCACTATGATGTGGAGGAAATGAAAAAGATCAGAAGCAAAAAAGACAGAAGACAGAATGCCTATCCCTATCTCAGGCTTCAAGTTTAAATACAGAGCTCATCTCCACCTTGCAAGCTGCCAAGTCCTATTCTTCCATCCCTTGCACAAGCAAGAACACATATTTGCGTGCACACAGACCTTAAAAATCAGCATTCTTTGCATCAAAAGGATTCAGTCAAAATAAGCAAATTCATGCAATTGCTCTTCTTTCAATAATCCTTTATAATTGGCTCCAATTTAGTTAAAAATGGGAGTTACCGGGAGCAAAATCGGACAGACCCTGAGCAAAGCCTTCTTTCTAAGGCTGCAGTAAAGAAATGTTGAAGAGGAGAAAATATACTCAGCAGCAAGCAATATGATACCAAGTTATTGAGCTATTCTGCAGCACAATTGACCCAACCAAAACCAGACATAAAGCAGGACAGGGATGATTGTACAAACAAGGTAGAAGGAGCTACATCTCTTACCTTACAAAAGACACTTCTCTTTAAAGGGCATGTCGACTTTGGCCTTATCTATACCTCAACGCATTGGCAGTGCAGATGCTCGTACCTTCAGGCTGTTTACTTGCCTTTAATTTCATAGTGCAGAGCCATGATGAGGAGGGGCTCAGGCCGCATATGCTGAGTCAGATGTGCTGAGTCAGATATGCTGAGTCAGATGTGCAGAGATCCAGGTTCTTGGATGGCTACAGCAGAATACCATTGGTTAGGTATGTGCACAAATATTCGTTAACATTCAAAATTCATACGAATTTGGCCAAATGAGGACATTTGAATTTGAATTGAATGTCGGCATATTCAAAGATTGACATTCGAATTTGAATTGAATGTTTTGGTTAGGGATGTGCACGAATGTATTTTTTGCATTTGAATTCGAGTTGATTCGAGTGATATAACATTTGATTCGATTTGAATGTTTAAAATCCGAATGCAACAAAAACTGATTCAGATCTGGTACATTCAAATCCATTCGTTTGAATGTTAGATACAAATTTGAGGACACAAATATCAAAAGCATTCCTATTTGAAGATACATATGCCGACAACATTCGTATGTGTTATACGTATCTGTATGCATTTAGTTCACAGCCCATTTTAACCTGTTTGCATCCCATTCTTGTCCTGTATGTCATAGAATCATAGAATCATAGAATGGTAGAGTTGGAGGGGACCTCCTGGGCCATCGAGTCCAACCCCCTGCTAAAGGCAGGATCTCCTAAACCATCTCAGACAGATGGCTGTCCAGTTTCTGCTTGAAGACCTCCATCGAAGGGGAACCAACCACCTCCCGTGGCAGCCTGTTCCACTGGTTGATCACTCTTACTGTTAGAAATTTTTTCCTAACATCTAAACTAAATCTTTTCCCCTGCAGTTTCACCCCATTGTTTCTAGTCCTTCCTTGAGAGAGTGAGAACAGGGCTGATCCCTCTGCCTTGTGACAACCCTTGAGGTATTTGTAGACAGCTAATTGAGGTATTTGTAGACAGCTAATCTACAAATGTAATACAAATGTAATACATATGTATCTGTAGATTCAAACCATTCAAATCATCTGAACGAATGTTCGTCTAAATTTGAATGTGAAGACACTCTATTCAAATTTGAATGCCCCCATTCAATCAAATTTGATCAAATTTTGAATGTTTAGAACATTCATGCACATCCGTAGTTTTGATGCTATTGTGTGAAGCTTTGCATGAAAGCACTGGTATGGGATTGAACATTTCTATCAAATACGAATCCTACCACATTAGAAGGGGATCTATTCAGACAAATACAAATTTTCTTGTATTAGATTCAATATGAATTCAATACAAAAAAAATATTCATGCACATCCCTACCATTGGGTTATCCTCTCCTGTAGTAACCATCACAATGTGGTATACAACTCTAGCTGCAATGCACTATCCCATGCACCATTTGCCCAGGAAAGGACACTCAGAGGGGTTAAGAACATAAGAATGTAAGAACACAAGAGAAACCCTGCTGGATCAGGCCACAGCCCATCTAGTCCAGCATCCTGTCTCACACAGTGGCCCGCCAAATGCTCATAGGCATCCTAAGCAGAGACAAGGACAAACCTATTCCTGCTCTAGAATCCCAGCAAATGGCCTTAGAAGCACCCCGTTCCCCCCCCCTCAGCCTGAAAGATGCACCTAGGCATTCGTTCTAGTAGCCATTGATATATCTGTTGTCCATAAATGTGTCTAACCCTACCTTAAAGCCATCCAGACTGGTAGCTGTCACCACCTCTTCTGGCAGCACATTCCATAAGCCGATGACCCTTTGGGTGAAGAAATACTTCCCCCTGTCAGACCTGACTCTCCTACCCATCAGCTTCATAGAGTGCCCCCTGGTTCTAGTATTGTGTGATAGAGAAAAGAATTTTTCTCTATCCACCTTTTCTATACCATGCATAATTCTATATACTTCAATCAGGTCCCCTCTTAAACACCGTCTCTCCAGACTGAAGAGGCTTAGACATTGCAGCCTGGTTTTGTAAGGGAGGTGTTCCAGACCCTTAATCATTCTGGTTGCCCTTCTCTGCACCTTCTCTTTGTCCACCTTAAGAGGACAAATGTGCTCCAGAAAGCAATTGTTCAAAACCGTGACGATAGAGGCTCAGGTGACCGTGTATTCCTAAAATTAAGAAAAGGTCCTGCAAGACAAAGAAAAGCTCTGCATGATTAGATACTGCAGTCAATGAAGCTTTTAAGGGCAAGAAAGCATCTATTAGGAAATAGAAGGCTTCTCCTAATGAGGAAAACAAAAAGGAATAAAAATTTTAGCAAAAGGAATGTAAAAGCACAAAAAGAGAAGGAAAAATAAAATTTATAGAATCATACAGTTGGAAGGAACATCTAGGGTCATTGAGTCCAAACCTTTGCTCAATGCAGGATTTCCTAAAGCATCCCAGACAGATGTCTGTCCAGAAACTGCTTGACGACCTCCAGCATAGGAGAACTCACTACCTCCCGTGGCAACCTGTTCCCCTGCCTGATCACCCTTACTGTCAAGAAGTTTTTACTAATAACAAATCTGTATTAACTCGCTTGAAGTTTGAGGCCACTGTGTGGGGCTGCACAAAACCTCAGCATGAAAGGTGGGATATAAATAAATTTATATTGGTCTATCAGTAATTTGAAAAGCAAAACAATGCATTCTCAGAGCAGTTCTCTTTTCTTTTTAAGGTTTGCAGATCAATAATATAGAACGGTTGTGAAGGCTAGAACGTCAGTGTAGGAGGAGAGAGAATTTAATTGCATGCTCCGCAGCTGAAGGAATGCCCAAGGCAGTCTGTTGGGAGAACACCGTGAGCCCATTAAAATCTTGTTCCTTCTACTTCCAAAATCATTGAGATTTTCTTTGTGGCACTGTGTCAGGCCTCCAGACAAGAAGGTTCGTCATCCTTTTCTAAGGCTATATCTCCATTTTGCTACAGAGACATCCTATCCCTACCCCAGGGTAGAGTCCTGGGGACCTACGCTCATGCTTCCATATCGCCAAGGAAGGCCATCTTAGAGTCAGGGCCTGTTTGGGACCTGGGGAGCTCCTGGATGCAGAGTCTGCACCTTCTTCCAGTCCACGAGCTGTATGGGGGAGGGGGGCAGAATGGTTGCATCTGTGCAAATGCACATCATGTTGCAATCACCACGGCAACAACCAGCATGTGTCAAAAGTTGTTATTGCCATTATCATGGTGATCCAGACAGACCAAGAATGGCCATCCATACTTCAAGGGCTGGAGGTCAGTAGGGAAGTGCACAAATATTCACAGGCATTCAAAATTCGATCGAATGTGCCGAATTTTGACATTTGTACTCAAATAGAATGTCCCGAAATTTGAATGTAAACATTAGAATAACATTTCAAATTTCGGATCTATTCGTTCAAATTATCTGGACATTCGTGTACGTATGGGTTTGTACACAATGTGTACTTGAAGATCTGCATCTTTCCCGCATCCGTACACATCTGCATGGATCCGTACAGGACAAAAATGGGTTGCATGTGGGATAATTACGGGATGCGTACGGATGTGTACGGATGTCGGGAAGATGCCTACAGGCACATATGAATGTTGTCAGCATTCGTATGTGCAGATTTGAAGCAAAAATTCAAATGAATAGATTCAAATTTGGCAAAAACGAATAGAATCTTGTTAAATTCGACTTTAATAGATTTGAATCAAATTGAATTTTCAAGTATTCTATTCAATTTGAATTGAGCATCAAAATAACATTTGTGCACATCCTTAGCGGTCAGTTTCAGGATGACCCCAGTGTGAAGTTAGTTTTATATGCCACTTTTCTCACACTTAAAGGGACCCAAAGTGGCTGACAAAGCTTTCTGTTCTTCTCCTCACAACAGACACTCTGTGAGATAGGTGGAGCTGTGAGAGCTCAGAAACAGCTGTGACTAGCCCAAGGTTACCTAGCTGACTTTATGGAGGAGCGCGGACGTGAACTGGGAGATAAGAGTTTCACACTCTAATCACAAGACCAAGCTGGCTGAGGCAAGGGTTTCATCCTCATCTTCTGCTTGAGGATGGCCAGAAGCAAATGGCTGGCTCCTCTGTGAGATGGGATGCTGGAATAGATGGGCTGTGGCCTGACCCAGCAGAACATCTCTTATATTCTTCTGATGCACTGTTCGGTTTCTCAGAAAGCAAGGCAGGGACTTTCCTTGAACAGGAGGACATTCACATCCATGGTAGCTCTGTTCTCATGTCAGTCATGACCGGCAGCTTGTGAAGCTTTATTCATTTACTATTTCCTTTCCTCCTTTTTTTAAAAATGAGTTTTGAAAGATTTTTATCTGTGTGTATTTGGTGTAGGTTGTCTGAGTTGCGTCAAAGGTTAAAATTTCCATGGAAATAGCCTTTTTCTGTATGCATCTGATTTCCCAGAAATGTATTTATTTTGCAAGAGTAGGTATTTTGCAAGGCTGATGGGGAGGGAAGAGTGCAGAGGGCATTAATAGTTATAGGTGGATCTGATGTTACTAAATGCTCCCTGTCATCTTTATCAGCCCCCCCCCTCCACCGGCCTCTGGTCAATTTGTTTTTCTCTGCCCCATGCTTTTGACTAGGCTCAAAACCCTTTGCTTACAGTGCAGCTGAAACTTTTAGTGTTTACTACCCTAAGATGTGGTGTCACCCAGCAGCATGAAGGTTCATGTTCTGCGCCAGGAAGTGAAGTAATTTCCTCCCTTCCACATGTTAGTGCTGAATATGGGAGGCCACTCTCACTGTTGATATCCTCTCCCAAGGGGCCTATTTGCAATATGGCCTCTAGTGCACAATTAGTGAACCTCTGGTGAAGAGCATCTAAACGTAGAGTAGGCTGTTACAGCCTCCAAGTGTGCCCGCCCTCACAGAAGTTCACGAATCGTTGATTTCATGCTCCACACCTCTACCAACACTGGTGCATTACTTACTTCATGTTTCCAGGGCAGTGACCATTCACTCTTCTTCCACGCTCCGGGGTCGTCTGAGGTGCTGTTCAAGTGTTCTGGCTCTTCAGATAACTATAGACATGGCCGCACGGGCGCAGAGCATCACCATCATCAAGACGATGGCACTGACGCACACACAGTCATGGAGGCCCCTGCAGCCAAAATGGTGGCGCCCAGAAGAGGACTGGCCCCTGGATCGAATAAAGTAAGTATTTGATCTGGGCGGGGGAAGGGCAGCCAAAATTGACTAGCGCTTCAAGTGTGAGTGCTAGTCAATGTTGGTTAATCACTGTTACGTCGCAGGCCGGTCAGGCAACAGGGAAACACTTGCACAGCTACTCAGTCCCAAGGGTTCCAGGCGTACTCGTGGTCAGTTCCGGTCTGGGCTCTAGGAGTCCAGAAGTCAGCAAGGGTCAGGCAGTCCAAGGGTCAGCAGGTCACAAGGAGTCCAGGATTTCAAGCTTGGGTAACATGAGGCTGCTAAGATGTTGTCTGCAGCAACTTGAGGCAATGTGAGCTTGTTCTTAAATAGAGGAGTCAGAGCCACGCCCTCAGTGCAGCTGGTCAAATCGCTCTGATCTCCATCTCACCTGCTTCTGCTGCCTAAGCAAGCGATGAGAGAGCCTTTGATTAGGCTCACTGCTGGTGGATTCATCACCAGAGCTGTCTGGCTGCTCACCTGGGCCCGGCCTTAGCTCTTCCATGCAATGCCCTGCTGTGGCTGCTCCTCAGCCTGTGGTCGCATTGCAAGCATATCCTCCTCTTCCGATGAGGCTGAACAGGGCATGACAATCACACTCCTTTCCCATCCAGTAGATGGGAAGGGAAGTGCAAAAACACCCCAGATCAGGAGGTCCCTGATCTGGATTACCAGTAATCCTTCACACCATGGACTACCAGTGTAGCAACAGACGGCATTTTCTGAACTACCAGGAGACCCATTTCTGTGGAACACCAAAGTATATCACTGCACTGGAATGGGTTTTCTTGGGGCCCTGAGGTAAGGAACTTTCATTTCAAGAGAACAAAGTGCTCAGAACTGGAGAGACGTCTGGATGCCTCTCAAGGCCATTTGCAGGGAATTGAGAGCAAGTGGAGGCTTTGCCTTTGTCTTCTCCTTAAAACCCCAAAGCAATTGGACGGTCACTGTGTGAGTCAGGATGCTGTAGTAGATGGTCTGTGGCCTGACCCAGCAGGGCTCCTCTTAATTCACGGACAACAGGTGTATCAATGGCCCTTAGAATTAATGCCTGGAAGTGCCTCCAGGATTCCTAATTTTAACGTGTGACCCATGACAACTCTTCTTCTTCCAGTGTGGCCCAGGGACTCCAAAAGGTTGGACACTCCTGGTTTAAGGATTTGTCCTGCTCATGCTGTTCTTTCGTATTCCTGAGCCTTGATCCTAAGAGAACCAGCAAGACTCTTTAAAGATCTCGGACTGTTCTCAAAAATCACACATTTGCCATTTTGGCTGTTCCAGTACTCTTGAAAAGTACACATCCCTTCCACTAATGGGCATATTTTCCCTGCTCATTAAAGAATGGAATATCTGCCCAAACTTGAGAAAGGTGAGACAAAGCAATATTTCCCTTTGTTCTTCAAACAGAACACCGAAGGGGAAGCTGTGTCAAAATTCCAGCAGTTCTCCTTTGGAAATGCTGTAGGAAAGCAAGGTCCTTCTGGAGTCAAAGTCCACATGGAACTCCTGGTGCTCTGGAGATACATTTGGGAGTGGGGTTGGGGGGTATCAAAACTTATAACAGCCCTTCAAGCAAGCTGCTGAGGAAAGTTCATCTGTGTTCATCTGTTCATCTTACCATTCCAGCTCTATCCCATGAGGCACACTGTGCTTGAGGTCACAACTTCCCAACCTTCCAGGCTTCAAGGTGGCACAATGGATGTTCTGCAGCCTTGACATTTCCACCACATGAAACTAGAAGCACCAGATAAGGAATGGCTGCAGAAGGTGGACCCCATAGGCCCTCACCAGGCAGTTTGCCCTGTGCATCCTGGATGCAACCTAGAACTTCAAACAGGAGACTGCAGAAGGCATGCTTAAACCTAAACTAATTTAGAAACATGCATGCATGCATACATACATACATACAAAATAAAAATAAAAATGAATGAATGAATAAAAGGCGGGCGGGCGGGCGGGCGGGCGGGCGGGCAGATAGATAGATAGATAGATAGATAGATAGATAGATAGATAGATAGATAGATAGATAGATAGATAGATAGATAGATAGATAGATAGATAGATAGATAGATAGATAGATAGATAGATAGATAGATAGATAGATAGATAGATAGATGCAGAAACTGCCTAGAAGACCAGATGATCTACTCAGCACATATTTACATCTCAGCATTCCATTGCCTGGGCAATGTTTCTTCTAGCTAGGGCACCAAGCCAACGTGAAAATTTGGGCTGGCTGGAAGTGCTGAGAAATGCAACCTAAAGGATGCTGCTTGGGTGGCAGAGTGGGCCGTATTCACATGGTCATCCTTAGCATTTATTTATGTATTTGTTTGTTTATGTCATTTATAACCCACATTTTCCTAAACAATCCGAGGTTGTACACACCATTTTCTTCCCCTCCATTTTGCCCCCCCCAAAAAAAAACCAATCATGTGAGATAAGGTTGTGTAGGATACAAGAACCGTCATCATATCTACACCACTTTTCCACAAAATACTGAACACATCTCACAAGCAAATTACAAAAACATAATACATTAGTCTCTCAATGGAGATAGGGTTCTTTTCTGGGTTTCCACTGCTCTGCACCCAAAGGCCATACTGGCACAGAAGCCAAGAACAAAGGCTTCTAATCTCTGTAGTAGCCACCTGGGGCTGCTTTGACCAGGGACCAAGAAGTGGAGTACTTCTAGCTCCAATTCCAAGTGTCCAGCAAAATGGCTATATAAGACCAGCATCTTATGGGATGCCCACTCATGTGGACAACTTGGAACACTGCATGGAGTACTTATGAGCATCCCATGGTTGACATGGTCTATGGCACCATTCCCATGCTGTACCCCACTCCAGCCCTTCATGCTGGTGGACCAGTCCATAGCAAAAATGAGGTGTTCCAGAGGGTCCTCCTGATAAACCAGCCCACAGAGGCATGCACCTTTCCACACACCTAGCGGCTCCGGTCTACTAATAGACCTATTAAAACAAGTCTATTAGCATCCCAGTCTAGGAAGCTATTTTGGCTACTGGGGGCCCTTTTGCACTTACCTCTGTAGGACAGTGGGAGGGAATTCCTGCATGGTGCAAGGCCCCTATGGGGCAGGACCCCTTTGAAGATCAGAGCCCCTGGCTCTGATCTCCAAGGGCTCGCCCCGCGCCCCGATCTCGCCCATCTATGGGCTGCAGGCACCTGGATCTAGGCGCCTCCAGCCCGCAGATGAGTCCCCCACCCCCCCAGTCCCCAAAAACCCCACCCCAACCACCCTCCGGCCCGCATCGGGCCGATCTTCGCTCTGTGGGTGCCTGCTTGTCCAATAGGGGGGATAGGTGGGCTGCGTCCTGCGCGATCCCACAATGCCACCCTCAGTCGGACGCTGGACGGCCACGAGGTAGGTGATCCGTCGCGCGCACGTCCTCCCAGGGCCCTGGGGGAGGGGGGAACATCTTTGCTCTGTGGGTGCCTTGATGTAGGCACCCACAGAGCAAAGATCGGCCCGATCCGGGCCGGAGGGTGGTTGGGGTGGGGGTTTGGGGGACTGGGGAGGGGGGTGGCTGATCTGCGGGGCGCTCGTGCCCCGCAGACGGCCGCAATGGGGGCAGGAGGGACCCTTGGGGGACCAGAGCGATGCACTCCGGTCGACCAAGGCATTCCTCGCCCCCAGCCAGCCCAACATCGGCCTCCTGCCACCCCGGAATGGGGCTGCAGGAAGCCGATGCTGGTGGCTCCCTGGCTTTGGCAGCCCGATTTGGGCTGCCGGACCCGGGAAGGAGCCACGTCCCGGCGGCCGTCGGAGGCGACAGACGGGACGCACCGAATCGGGGTTCCCCTGTCCCATCTGCCAGGGTCACTGACCCTGGCAGATGGGAAAGGGGAACCCCAATTCGGTGGGTCCCGTCTACCGGCTTCGCCGCGCCGGTGCGATCGCCGGCCCGGCAAGTCGGGCCCTGGGGGCGTGCCGACGGCTGTCAGGGAGAGAAGCGTGCGAACGCTTCTCTCCCGGAACGCGCCGGGGCGGCTCGTACGCATAGGAACGGATGCAGAGCACTTTAAAGTGCTCTGCATCCGGAACGCGTGGAGGACAGCTCCGGACATGCCAGGACGGAAACCCGGCCGCAGCAATGCGTATGCTGCGTCCGAAGCTGTCCTCCACGCGTTCGGGAAAGGCCTGTGCGAAAAGGCCTAAGATGCCAGCAAAGCAGGAAGGGAAGCTCAGATTTTGATTGGCTAACTCAACCTGTGTGATGGCATGTGACTCCTCAACTCTTGCTACTCTGATGGGGAAGCTACGGAGTTGCCTTTCCAGTCGGGACACCCGGTCGTTGCTACGTATCGTATTCTAAGTGCGCAAAGCACCTACGTCAGCTCAGAAACTGATAGGCCTATCCTGCTGGAAGTATTCCTAGATTTAAGAACGTTAAGGACACCAAAGTACTTGTGCCTTTTGAATTGGTGAGGTCTCATATGTAATACCAATAGCTAGGTTCCCTACCACTTGAAACACAACCCTCACCTCCATTATGTGTTCATGGGTGTTTTCCTACCGTGCTCCTTTAATCCGGATCTAAGAAGATCCGAATCTAGGAAATGGGTACTTCCCTTATTCTGGATCTAGTAGATCTGGATTAAGGAAAGTACCCAATGTGTTTCCATGGGTGGTCTAGCACCCAATAGCAATGGGTGCTAGCCTCCCTGCCATGGAAACACCAGAGCACCCATTTGGAAATCCCAATCTACCCATGAGTGGTCTGCCTGTCACCCCAGGTGTTTGGGGGAACAGGGGGTGCAATCTCCGAAGTGGCTCCGAAGTGACTTTGGATTCACTTCAAAGTTCACTCCAAAGATCAGCACAGACTTACACAGACTTCGAAGTGACTTCGAAGTGACTTCAAAGCTTAGGTTTTGGGGCTCCCCCCCCCAGGGTACCCCCTCCCCCTAGCCTCCTCTAGACCCCATTGCCAAACTAATGTGGAAACAGGCTCCCTTTAATCTGGATTTTCTGGCTGAAGACCCCATTGTAGACCCCATTAATGAGGTCTACAGAAAATCCAGATTAAAGCCCAAAAAGTACCCATATGATCCAGATTTTCTGAGGCGTGGTGGAAACAAATGTGTCCCTAATGGGTGCCGTGGTGGAAATGGAGTCATCCGGCTCTCACCCAAATGGGTCCTTAATGGGTGCTAAAATGGGTACTAAGTGACCGTGGAAAACACCCCATGTCACATGAAGGTCCTGTGTGCAGCATGTGGCTCTGGGGCAGGGCTCATCTGATAGGCCACATATAACTGTGTGCATGCAAAAGGATGGGCAGTGCTGCGAAATGAAAATCTGGAGTCCTGAACAGGGATCTCATGTGGGAAGATATGGGCAAATCTGGATGATACATCGCCTCAGTCCATAATCTGAGGAGGTAGTGGGAATAGCTCTTGCAGATACAAATCTATGGCTGGTCAGGAAAACATACTTTTCGACTCTCAAAGTCTCTATTTCTTGCCAAAAAAATCAGAATCTCTCCCTAAGGTGGGCGGGGCCTTCGTTTTTGTCTGTTCAAGTTATCAACCCCAGCCCCTCTTCTGCAAAGACCATTTTTTTCCAGGCCACATAAATCTTGTACCTTGTATCTCTTCCAGATAGGCCCTTCATGCTGCTTTCCTTTTTGCAATATGTTCTCTTTGCATCTTCATCTGACCCTCAACCCACAGACCTCTTGGCCAACTCAACAACCTTCTCTCTAAATGAACATTTTAAGGATCTGGTGAATATCAGGAAGAAGGAATGGGCTATTGGCTAGGGAATAGAGAGCGAGAGAACAGGAGGGAGCGGCGGAAAGAGGAAGGATGAGTGTTTTCAGCGGACAGGCTTAGCTGAAACGGTTCCAGAATTGCTTTACTCAGAACAAAGTGGGAAGAAATAAACATTTGAACAAGTTCCCCAACAAGAGTTGATGAGATCCATCTAAATGGGCAGAATAGGGAGACGGCACTTCTTGGGAGTTATTTTCAACAAGAAGAAAAAGAATGAAAAATTTGAAAAATTGCCAGAGAAGAATAGAGAACATACGTACTATACCGCTTTGTTGGAATCTGTCCATCTAGACCACACTTATGTTTCCAGCAAAGTTCCTAAAAGAATTTCTTTCTTTTTTGTTTCCTGGCCTACAGCTCCCACGACCTTTGCCAGTGCTATTGTGCCAAAAAAATAATAAAAGAGCTTTTGCAAATGCTGGCTCCTTCCAGTGGCCATTAAGACATCAACATGTGGGAGGTGAAGGTATCCATTCTCCAGCAATTGTTTGTCCATATCAGTGAAGGGCATTTTCTATAAGAAGGGTGGTTTTCGACTCCAAGGTCAAAATGTGTGGATTTTTGGTGGTCTAATATATTCATACCTTGATTTTGTTGTTGTTGTTATTGTTGATACTTAGGTCCTTTCTGCACTCACTGGTGATCCAGATTAAATAACCCCTTAATCTGGATTGTAAACCTCCTGATCCACATGTTAATGCAGATCAAGGAGACCGTCCCCTGCTGTTCCAGCTCCATTTGCACTAGGTGAAGCCAAAAGAAGATTAAGGAGACCCTTAATCCAGATCTGCTGTAGATCCATTTAATCAGGTCTACATCCAAACCAAGTGCATGCCTCTGTGATCCAGAACTACTGGGGAGTGATTTTCAGCATTGGGCCATAAAACCACTCCCCCAGGCTCCAATACTAGGATCTGTCATTTCCAATCTTAGGATGTGGGACTTTGTCAAAAGCCTTCTGGAAGTCCAGATAGACAATGTCTACTGGTTCACCTTTATCCACGTGTTTGTTGACACTCTCAAAGGATTCCAACAAGTTTGTAAGGCATGATTTACCTTTGCAGAAGCCATGCTGGCTTTTGTTCAGCAATGCTTGCTCCTCCATGTGCACGCTAATTTTATTTATTTTATTTGTTTACATTTCTATCCCGCCCCATACCCTAAGGTCTCTGGGCAGGTAACAGCAAATTAATCACAAGATACACATTAAAAATGAAAAATAGATTAAAACAATACAGGCATTAAATACAGATTAAAAACACTTAAAAGTTCAGCAAATTTAAAACAGTACACTCCATATTGTGTTTGTTGTGCCTGTGACTATCTTTAATGATGGTTTCCATCACCTTATATGGAACCAACGTTAAGACTGCCAGATAAGAAAGAGATGATAGGTAGGTAGGTAGGTAGGTAGGTAGGTAGGTAGGTAGGTAGGTAGGTAGGTAGGTAGGTAGGTAGGTAGGTAGGTAGGTAGGTAGGTAGGTAGATAGATAGATAGATAGATAGATAGATAGATAGATAGATAGATAGATAGATAGATAGATAGATAGATAGATAGATAGATAGATAGATAGATAGATAGAATGTTAAGCATATAGAAAAGGTGAAAATGGTATCCATGTCTGAAACACTGATGTTCTCCCTGGATAATCTGTTTGTGAAAAGGACTTAGGCGACTGTACTGATTGATCCATGCAATGCACGGCAAAGTCTTCTAGCTCTGTTTATAGCATTCCAGAGCCTGTTGTTTCTGTGAAGGTCCCAGACAGCATGTGCTCGCCAGAAACGTGTCTGTTCTCAGATTCCATTCCCCCAGCTCTAGAGACATCACAATCCATAGAAAGATCCCAGGTGGTGAGCAGAGTAGCAGAACGACACAAGTTGCTATGTTTATGGGCAAGCAAGACAGGAGAGGAGAAGGGTGCTATAAACACCTTAAGTTTCCAAGGCTGCCAAAGGCAATGGAAAATGCCTCAGGGCGGGAGGCAAACCTACGGTCGCAAAATGGTTTACAGAGCTAATGGGCAGAACGCTAATTTCATGAATGGGTGCCAAGGGGTATTAGTGTCCTACAAAAAGACTTGCTAGTTGGCCACAAAAATGAACTTAATTTAGAAACTTGGAGTATCTTGTGGGCTGAAAGTATTGAAAGATCTTGCACACGACGCTGCGCCTCTCTTATGTTTTATTGCTCTGTCTTTCCACATCCTTTTATCTTTCCAGAGATTTTGAAAGGGTTTCTTATTGTTTTTTAGGCATATGCAAAGTTTAGATCGTGTTCAGAAATTCAATCAAATATTTCATGTTTGCAAACGTCCGCATCGAACCAAACATGTATCAATGGCTACTAGAACGAATGCCTAGATGCATCTTTCAGGCTGGGGGCGGAGGGAGGAACTGGGGCGCTTCTAAGGCCATCTGCTGGGACTCGAGAGCAGGAGAAGGTTTGCCCTTGTCTTCTACCTGAGATGCCCATGGGTAATTGGTGGGCCACTGTGTGCGACAGGATGCTGGACTAGATGGGCTGTGGCCTGATCCAGCAAGGCTGTTCTTATGTTCTTATGTTCATGTGGTTGGTCAGCTATCCAGAAATTATTATTTCTGGATAGCTGACCAATATTTATTATTGTTGTGACTTGCCCTGCAACCTTTGGGTAATGGGTGGGACACACATTTTTAAATAAATAAATTTAATGGGGGTATTCCTTCACCCAGAATAAACTGCCTATGGTGTTTAAGCCCTGCAGGGTATAAATCCATGCAAAGCTGAGCTTAAGAGCATGAACTGTGTTCACAGAGACAGAATCTCCAAGTCTGAATGGAGCAGGAGTTTTAACTCAGGTTGGGCACAAATGTGTTTTTTGACATTTGACTCGTAACGAATCAAATGTTAAAAAATTCGTATTTGTAGAAATAGACACTTTCGAATGTGGTAAAATTCTATTGGATATGAATGTATTAGTATAAATATCTTTTTTTATATCCATTTTTTATTTATTTTCAGTAAGTATTCATATCACATTTCAATACACAATTATAAATTCTATTACAGCCGAAACCTTCCATCAGAATGCCCAGTCCCTGAAGAAATTCTATAAAAGGTCCCCAATCTTCTATAAACTTATTCACTGTTTTGTCTTTTAATAAATTTGTCAGTTTGCCCATTTCTGCCATTTCCATCAATTTCAGTATCCATTCCTCCTCTGTAGGTAACTCTTCTTGCTTCCATTTCTGTGCATATAACAGTCTGGCAGCTGTCACCGTATATAATATCAAGGTCTTTACATCATTTAGACCTTCATCAACAATGCCCAACAAAATCAATTCTGGTTTAAACTCAAAATTAATATTCAAAATTTGTCTCATCCAACACCCTATTCCAGTATTTTCTTGCTTTCTCACATGTCCACCACATATGATAAAAAGTACCCTCTACCTTTTTACATTTCCAACCCTTCGTTGACATAGTTTGATACATTTTCCCAAGCTTATGTGGCGTTAAATACCATCTATACATCATCTTATAAATATTCTCTTTCAATGTCACACAAGCAGTATATTTTATATCTTTAATCCCAAAGTTTTTCCCATTGATCCATTTGAATACTGTACCCAAAGTGAATATTGTACCCAAAGGAATTCTTGGGTACTTATCAGATACGAATACGTATCCGAGATGTATCCGAGATATAGATCTGATACATACCCCATAACAAATCTACTTTGAAAGCATCAAATCCAACCTGAATCCATTTTTAATACACTTTCAATCCATGTCAAATTCGCTCTAGATCCATTGCAGATGTGACCAGTGAATCCGCTTTCCCACCTCCCCACTTTAACGAATGTCCAAACTATTTATTTATTTATTTATTTATTTATTTATTTATTTATTTATTTATTTATTTATTTATTTATTTATTTATTTATTTACATTTCTATCCCGCCCCATACCCAAAGGTCTCTGGGCGGGTAACAACAGATTAAAACAAATTAAAACAGGATACAAATTCAAACAGATACAGATTAAAATGAAAATACAGATTAAAAGCAAGATGCACGGTTAAAACCCTTAAAAATTCAACAAATTAAAACCAGGCATTCCCTAGGACGTTAATAATGGTATCATTATAACTGGGGAGGGAGAACATAGCCTCACCCAAAGGCCAAGGCAAAAAGGTAAGTCTTTACAGCCCTCCTAAATAAATACAAGGAAGGGGCATGGCGTACCTCAAGGGGGAGGCCATTCCATAGTCTCGGGGCCACCACCGAAAAAGCTCTCTCCCGGGTGCCCACCAACCTCATTACTGAAGGTGGCGGGATGACCAGGAGGGCCTCATTGTTGGATCTTAAGGCACGGGCAGGTCGGTATGGGAGAAGGCGTTCCTTTAGATATTTGGGGCCCAAGCCATTTAGGGCCTTATAAGTCAGTGTTAACACCTTGAATTGGGCCCGGTAGTGAATAGGCAGCCAGTGCAATTCTTTTAAAACCGGCGTAATGTGTATCCGGTTAGCTGTACCAGTCAGCACTCTGGCTGCTACATTTTGCACTAGCTGCAACTTCCGGACCATCTTCAAGGGCAGCCCCACGTAGAGTGCATTTGTACAAATGTCTTGAAGCATTAATATTTGTGAAAATGTCAACGTATGAATATCGCAACATTTGATTCCTGTACAAATGTAGAAATTCGTAAGAATCTGTACAAATAAACATTATGAATATTCGTGCACATCCCTAGTTTGAACAGATTAGTTTTTTAAAAAAGATTTTTAAAAACCTCAGAATTCTTCTGAAAAAAATAAAAATTGGCTTACCTGGACAACAGCGTGTCCAATCCTCATTGTTTTCAGAGAGAAAAAGAAAAAGAAAGAAACCTAGGGTGTTGGGAAGCTGCCACCTCCAAAGCTGGGTGGCCATATTCACTTTTTTCTTGGTGCTTTGAATATCCATTTCACTGTAAGATCAAAAAGAACAAACAAATAGGAGGGGAAAAGACTCTCTGCTAATTGGCTAATAATTCTGCCAAAAGTAACACTGTCTCTGGATAACAGCTTGCTTACCCAATCTTCTAATGTGCCTAAGGTGTGATTTCCTACAGAGTGTAAATTGCTCAGTGTCCAACAGAGTAATTATTTTTATTTGCACACATCAAAAGGACAAGGGGAGAAGTTAGCACAGAGCTGCCTTTCTTAAGGAGGTCAAGGTCATTTTGTAATGCCAAGGAGTTCCTTTGTTTGTCTTTTCCTAGGTTGCGTTTGTGCACCTATCTCAGGTGAGCTGCCTTGGGGTGCTGAACCAAACCAGGAGTATTTCAGCCGTCCCTGGAGCTGTTGGAGAACCGTCATGTACTCTACTTGAGGCTGCCCTTGAAGACAGTTCAGGAGCTGCAGCTGGTGCAGAACGCAGTAACTAGACTGGCTGCCTATTTGCTACCGAGCCCAGTTCAAGGTATTAATATTAATTTAGAAGGCATTAAATGACTTGGACCCCAAATATCTAAAGGACCGTCTCATCCCATACAGACCTGCCCATGCACTAAGACCTGCCTCTAAGGTGGTACACCCCCCTTCAGCAGTTAAAAGAGTTGGGTCGGGTAGGAAGGTATTCTTGGTGGTGGCTACGGAACTGTCTCTCCTTTGAGGTGTATCAGGGACCTTCATTGTCTGGATTCAGACAACTGCCGAAGACACATCACTTTACCCTGGGCTTTGGCTCAGGGCATAGCATTCCCTCCCTGTACAGGCACTTTCGCCATGTTAGCTCATTTATTTATTTATTTATTTATTTATTTATTTATTTATTTATTTATTGTACGTACGTACGTATGTATGTATTTATGTATGTATTGGCTGGCTGGCTGGCCGGCTGGCTGGCCGGCTGGCTGGCTGGCCGGCTGGCTTTTTCTTGCTTGCTTGCTTCTCAGGGCAAGTCACAACTGTAAAAAATAAAACATATAAAATATTAAAACATTTAAAATATAACCCACCCACCCTCCTTCCCTCTCATGATCCACCCTCCCTGGCAGGACAACACTTAGAGGTAGCTAAACATCAAAGGCCTGGGTGAAGAGGTCCTTTTCACCAGGCACCGAAAACCATAGGCACCTGGCAGACATCAAGAAAAAGTCTAGTCCAGGGTCTGGGGCCACCACAGAAAAGGCTGTCCTGCTTGCAGCTACCCCTTGCACCTCTGAGATAGGAAGGACTACGTGATGTCTCTGTCCCTAAGACCTCATAGCAGGGGGGTAGCGTGTTTGCTTCATTTTTAATATAAATTCCATTCAGTACATACTTTGGAATATATACAAATATTACTGTACATACGATATCTTTCCTGTCCCTCCCTTCCCACCCTACGCCCCCCCCCCCCCCCGCAAAGCAGGAAGCCTCATTTATATTCTGTAATTTTCCACACTGGAGATTGTATTTAGTTTTCTCCAGTTCAGTGAGCAACCTGTTCTTCTTTTTAAATACCCCTTTACTCTTCTGCCTGTAAGCTCAGGCGACCCATGCATTTCATTCATTTTTCTCTTAGATAATCAAGCAGCATTTTGTCTTCAATAGACCTATGTTTGTCTGTCCTTTTCCTTTCCTCTGGGACCTTCCAGTGCTTCGCCATTACCAACTTAGCCACCATCAATACTCAGTGCATAACGTAATAGTTGTCGTTTTGGATTTGTGAGTCGGATTTGGACAATAAGCATATTTCCTGGGCACAATTTTGTAGCAACCTGCCATGAGACTTTGGAGTGCTGGGCAGGACAGCAGAATGAATGAATGAATGAATGAATGAATGAATGAATGAATGAATGAATGAACGAACGAACAAACAAACAAACAAACAAACAAACAAACAAACAAACAAACAAACAAACAAACGAACGAACGAACGAACGAACGAACGAACTTCAAATGGGAGCTTCTCAGGTCATCTTGTAGCACTTCTTAATGGACACGCACACCACAGGCCATTCAACATGGATTAAGCAGTCAAGCTGCCACCACAGTTTGAAGTCATGGGAGAGGATGCCCTCTCAATGCCAAAATTCTCTTCTTGTATCCGGGCGCCCTGCCCTCTTTCCCCCATCAGGAGGAAGAAGGAACTCTGTTGCCGTTCAGGGCAAAGGTCTTCTAAACATTCCACCCTGAGGGCAAGCCTCCATCTCTGACTACCGTTACTGTATACATGTGGCCTGAACGTCTCTTTCCATTAAGTGAAAAGGTCTTCAAACCCTCTGCTTCAGATTTTTCAGTAGCAGCTTTGAAGGAACCGGGTGGAACTGCGGGGGAATATGGTCAGCCTGTGGGAATTGTTTCAATGGCCCCAGAGCAGATGTGTCCAAACTTTGGCCCTCTGGATCTTCCTGAACTACAACTCTCGTCAGCCTCAGCCAGCCCAGCCCAAAGGCAAAGAATCATGGGAGCTGTAAATTAGAACCATCTGTAGGACCATAATTTGAACTCTCTGAAGTAGAGTATCTAAACTTTACTGGAGCAGTAAATTTGGATATTGCCTTTTGCTTCCTCTAACACCATCACAGTCTACATAAAAAGAAGAAAAGCTGCCCAAAAGTGGCTTTGAGGTGGTAGCATGTGGAAGATAGCATCTCCAATCCACCTCTAAGCCAAATTAATGGACAGATAATTTTCTGGGACGTTTTCACACTTCCCTTCCCATCCACTGGACAGGAAAGGAGCGCACTTAACCAATGTCGACTTGGAGCGCTAGTCAACTATGGTCATTCCCACCCCAAGCTGTTTTCTTTCAGCATTATCTAACTCTGAAAATCTACCTTTTGTTTAAATAAAGTGGAAAGAAAATGGCTAGTCACTTTGCTGGTGTGTTCTCTCACTCTAAAAGCAGTCTGAAACTGAATTAAAACTTAGGTGTGAATGCAGCCCAAGTCATGCAGGACACAGTTCTAGGCTAAGGCAGCTTTATTAAGAGACAGACATAATGGATCACTGAAAAAAGACAACCCTGTACCTTCTATATTGCTAAAACAACCCCTTCCAACAAATAACTCTCTTGGCACCCAATTCTGACACTGCCCTGTCCTTCATTCTGAAAATCCAATATTGCTGGGTATGTCCCTCATTCGCATGTCCTTGAAGACACCTGTCAGACATAAACCTGCCAGAGAGCATTTCTGCTCTATCTGTCCCCACAGGAACACAAGATCCAGCAGAAGCAGCATAGAGGCCATAATTATAAAGATGATGCCCTTACGGCATTGTTCACCTGCCGTCAATGATGAGCCTTATTCAAAGACAAGCAGATCAGGGAAGGTGCAGGAAAATGCAGGAAAGCAGTCATGTCTTCTTCTACAGAAACAACAGAATTTTATGAGTGAGTGACATGGTGGACCAGGATTTGTACACTGATCCAGAGTGTCAACCTGGATTATTGAGCTCTGTCTGTTAGTCATTGCATTGCTTAACCTATCCAGCCAAGAAAAGGAGATGGTCTTAGCTCACCATTCTTCTAGGGCAGCAGTTCTCAACCTGTGGGTCCTGACCCCTTTGGGGGTCAAACTACCCTTTAGAGGGGTCGCAACAAGTCTCCCGCCTTCCTGCCCCATCCTCACCCGAGCTGCCCCACCCCCATGGTTGGGTGTCTCCACAACATGAGGAGCTGCATTAAGGGATCGTGGCATTAGGAAGGTTGAGAAGCGCTGTTCTAGGGTATGTTAAATGCAGAATATTTTGAGTGGGTGGTGCAGTCATCCAGGTGTGGTACATTGATCTGGAGTGTTGATCCAGAACAGTGCATTTTTCATACACGCAGGAGCAGTGAAATGCAGTGATGCAGACAACCACATGGGATTTACAAACGTGCTTCGTTTGAATTCCAAACCATGCCAGTAAATCTTCCTTTGACCTCCTCTGACCTGGGCCAGATCAAAGGAACATTTGCCAATGCAACATGGGCTTCAAATGACAAGGGGTTTCACTAGTGTTCACCCACACTGGCCACTGCTGTGCTACTGTCTGATTCCCACAAACCACCACTCAGTGCAAACCATGTTATGTGAGTAATTCCCACCTATGGAAACCTGAGGGACAGGGAATCCTCAAAGACCCTATCTACCAATGGTGCCACAAAAATGAGGCCCTGTCTACCAGTGTCAGTCCATGGAGTGTCAGAGGAGAAACAAAGGCCATAACTACACATGAACCTCACCTTCACACCTGATAGAACAGCCCTTTGCTGTCTTCCAAACACAGTTCCAAACACCATTTTCACGATGTGGGAGAATCACACGGCATTTTGAGATTGGGCTTCACAGACACCTGCTACAATCCCTGGGCAGCCAGGCCACACCTCCCAAACTGGTCCTGGAAACAGATCTGCCTATCTACCGGGGGCAGTCAGATCACCCATGAAAAGTGTACTATGTAAACTATAATGTGTTGCTTTTCCTTCACTTACAGCCCTGGAGATAACGAAGGGGAAGTACATGAATCGTGAGACAGGCTGAGGCCATTTTGATTTTAAAACTGAAAAAGTAACTGCTATTTTCATATCTTTGAAAGATGCAGGTCCTCATTTGGGAATGGAGCTACCATGACTTATCAAGGTGCATCATGCTCATCTGCCTTCATAAAGTAATGTTGAAGAGGAGATTTCAGGGCTCCAGTACCTATAATAGTCACACTTCAACAGATGTACCGTCTGGAGCAGACAAAAAATTTGCTAAAATCCCTTCTTCTATGCAACTCATACTAGGCTGCTGGATCAGGCCACAGTCCATCTAGTCCAGCATCCCATCACACACAGTGGCCCACCAAATGCTCATGGGCATCTCAAGCAGAGACAAGGATGAACCTTTGCCTGCTCTTGAATCCCAGCAAATAGCCTTAGAAGCGCTCTGCTTCCCACCCCCCAGCCTGAAAAATGCACCTAGGCACTCATTCAGTAGCCATTGATACATCTGTCATCCATAAATTTGCCTAACCCTACCTTAAAGCCATCCAGACTGGTAGCTGTCACCACCTCTTCCGGCAGCACAATCCATAAGCCGATGACCCTCTGGGTGAAGAAATACTTCCCTCTGTCGGATCCGACTCTCCTACCCATCAGCTTCATAGAGTGCCCCCTGGTTCTAGTATTGTGTGATAGAGAAAAGAAATTTTCTCTATCCACCTTTTCTATACCATGCATAATTTTATATACTTCAACCAGGTCCCCTCTTAAACGCCGTCTCTCCAGACTGAAGAGGCCTAGACATTGCAGCCTGGTTTCGTAAGGGAGGTGTTCCAGACCCTTAATCATTCTGGTTGCACTTCTCTGCACCTTCTCTAGTTCCACAATATCCTTTTTGAGGTGTGGTGACCAGAATTGTACACAGTATTCCAAATGTGGCCTTACCAACTCTTTAAGGGAAACTATGAATAAAGATGCCAGCTCTCTTGTGGAGAAGAGCCCTTCTCTACTCTTATGCCTGGAACAGCAGCTTAATGGGCCAAAATTGAATAAACAAGGCTGTGTCCAGACTTCTTGATGCTGTGATGACCAATACTTCGCAGTGGCGTTGCTTTATAGTGATGCTACTGCGAATTTACTTAATGCTGATATAGCAGCACTCACTGTGCAGCATTAAGTAAATTCAAAGCTTCCCGCCAGTCCAGACACGATGGCGAGAAGAGCCAATGAGAGCTCAGACTGCAGCTCAGCTCCCACTGGCTGCCCCATCCCATACCACATGGAAGTGTGGCAGCTCCCCAAGGAGGAGGAGGAGGAGGAGGAGGAGAAGACTTGGCTTTTCTACCCCACTTTTCTCACCCATTTAAGGTGACTCAGAGTGGCAGACAAACCTTCTGTTCTTCTCCCCACATCAGAATACCCTGTGATGTGGGTGGGGCTGTGAGAGCTCAGAAGAGAGCTGTGACTAGCCGAAGGTCACCAAGCTGGCTTCATGGGGGAGGGCGGGATTGAACCTGGTATTCCCAGATAAGAGTCCAGCTCCCTAACCACTAGACTAGACCAAACTGGCCTACCGGGTTCCTCACCAGGAGGAAGCTAGGTGGAGGGGGGGGGTCTGCTGCAGTCTGGACACTGGACCGCTGCTTTTCAGCAGGTAAGCTGCAATTTTTTTTTAATACTGTGGAATTAACTTGGAAGGGGCCAAAATGTATGAGAGCAGAGGCAGGTGAACACTGTGTCACCTTACCTGTGATCAAAAGCATCTCTCTCTTTGGAACTTTTTTTTATCCCTGGGTGACTGTGTCCCATCCTCTTCGGAGTGTACCACTAAAATAACAACTCAGTCTAATTAGGTCCCCTTCTGCGAAAAGGCTAACTTCTCTCTTTGCCAAGGGTGACATCTGGATGACCAACAGCCCAATGTGTTAAGCCCATGGGCGAGTGACCTTTGAGCAGAAAAGTCCTGCAGAACATGACATAAAGTTTTAGAAATGCCTTCCGAAGGGCTCCGGCCACTGACAGTATCAGTTTAAACCAGCTGTTAGGAGGGGAATTATTTTAATGAATACGTTTCCTCGGAATGGTAGGTGAATAGCGAGATCTCATTAGAATGAGAAAGCAATTAGAGCTAATAAAGATGAACCATGGAGCGCTGAGTGCACACAGAATAGCAAGCAATGAACAAAGACCAGGGAAGATGAGTGACTCTAATCCAGATAAATGAGCGGAGATGAAAGACAGGAGCTACTGTGCTCTCCAACAGAGAAACATCCTTTCCCCTCATCTTTTCTGACTGATATTCCACCTAATCACAGCAGTGGAAGCAACAAATGGATTCAATCACAGAGGTCTTCTTCCTTCGCCAAAGGCATGAAATGGCAGCTTCCTGTTGTGTAGTGTCCTCTTGCATGGTTCACAGCTGTCCCTGCCTCACTCCCACCACGCCGCCTTCTTTCCACAGCCCATGTGCTTGAAAGATGTGCAGGGCAGAAGGAAAAGGAGGAGGAGACATCCTTGAAGAAACCTGGGGTGTTTTCGCACTTCCCTGGGAAACGAGCGCAATTAACCAACATTGACCAGCGCTCACACCTGGAGTACCACCATGCTTCTCTGGGCACCACCTTTATGGCTGTAGCGCCCTCCGCAACCGCACACGCACCAGCGCTGTCATCTTGACAACACTGATGCTCAGCGCACACGGAGTAGCATCTATGGTCATCTGAGGTGCCAGCACACTGGTGTGGCACCTCGGATGACCCCAGAGGACCAAAGAGGTACAGATGGTTGCTGCCCCAGACGCTTGAGATAAGCTTTGGGTTAACATTGGTTGAATGATCAAAATGAAAAAGTGTGAGACAGTCAGAAGAAGAAGAGTTGGGTTTTCTACCCCACTTTTCTCACCCATTTAAGGGGACTCAAAGCAGGTGACAAACCTTCTGTTCTTCTCCCCACAACAGACACCCTGTGAGGTAGGTGGGGCTGTGAGAGCTCAGAAGAGAGCTGTGGCTCACCCAAGGTCACCCAGCTGGCTTTGTGGGGGAGTGTGGAATCAAACCTGGTATTCCCAGATAAGAGTCTGGCTCCCTAACCACTAGACCAAACTGGCTCAGAGTCAGGACTGAAGATGGACTGAAGTGAGTCACCAGTGAGCTTTAGGACATGTGTGAATAGACCTCTTTGATAGACTCACTGGTTTTATATACTGCAGAGTTGTAATATGGAACAATTACACAAGCTTAAGGCTAAGAATGCCTGCCAAAGGCAGAAATCCCTTTGTGTTTCTGTATGCTGGAAAGCTTGCAATAGACATTATGAGGTATACTGAAAAGAGAAATTTTCAGGAAGGCCTCGCAGTTATCGATGGCATACAAGTCAAGGTGGGGTACAACTGCTGTTGAGGTCTTCACTACACCCAGGATCTGAGATAGATTTCAACAGTTCTGCTATGGAAAAATTATTCTCAAAGGGGAAAGCTTGGGTGTTTTCGCACTTCCCTTCCTGTCTGCTGGACAGGAAAGGAGCGCGATGACCCAACGTTGACTAGCGCTCTAGTCAATTTTGGCCACCCTATTCCATCTGGGGCCCGGTCCACCTCTGGACACCACCATTTTGGCTAAGATCCCCTCCATGATTGTGCATGCATCAACACTGTTGCCTTCACAACGTGGACGCTCTGAGCATGCGCATTCTCATCTATGGTCATTCGAGGTACCAGTGTGCTTGCATGGCACCTCAATCAACCCCGGAGCGCTGGATGAAGTGCAAATGGTCACTTCAGGTAAGTGTTAGGTAAATGTTGGTTAACGTGCAGAGCATGAAATCATGCTCCACACCTAATCAACAATTGGAGGGCAGACACACTTGGAGGCTGTAACAGACTACCCTGGGTGCATATGCGCTTCCCCGGGAGTTCACTAATTATGCACTAGAGGCCGTAGTGCAAATAGGCCTCTTGTGGCAAACAAAGATTATAGCTCTTGTACTGCATGGTTATGGTGGCATCTTACCTTTTCTTCAAATCAAGGCCATCCTCTATCCACAGGGATCTTCTGCAGGCTTCTCCTCCCTGATTGGAACTAGCCTGGATTTGGATTATCCGAGCACTGAGTCCATTTTTGCTATAAGGGGCCACAAGGAAAGAAAGTCTGTCAGTGCATGGTTGCAAACCAAATTCCAGCAGCACAGCCTCCAGCATAGATCCGCAAACCTTCATTGCAATGGTGGTGGCACTACAGGGAACAGCAAGCCTGGGGGTAGCACCCACCCTATCTCCCTAGATCCCAATTCATCTGGGAGCAACAGTCTCACCCCTGTCTCCCCATGGCTTCCGACAGGGAAAAAATGTTTTTCTCTATGAAGATGAAGGAGAGTCAGATCAGGCAAGGGGAATCAGTCTATGGAATTTGCTGCCTGAAGAGGTGGTAACAGCAACCTGCTTAGATAGCTTTAAGACAGGGTTAGACAAACTCACAGAGGACAGATGTATCAATCACTACGAGAATGGATGCCTAGGTGCATAGGGAGCTGGTCTCTTATCTGGGAAAATGGAGTTTGATTCCACACTCCTCCACGAAGCCAGTTGGGTGACCTTGGGCTAGTCACAGCTCTCTTCTGAGCTCTCACAGCTCCACCTACCTCACAGGGTGTCTGTAGTGGGGAGAAGAACAGAAGGTTTGTCAGCCGCTTTGAGTCCCCTTAAATGGGTGAGAAAATTGGGGTACAAAAGCCAAGTCTTCTCCTCCTCCTCCTTTTCCTCTTGTTTCCTGTACTTTTCTCTTACCAAAAGGAAACACAGTTGCTATCTAGAATGTTTGCATTAAGGATGAGCGTTTCTCGTCGGAGCCGGAACCATGGTTGCTCTCATAGCTAACGTTCCCACCTACCATGTTCCTGGATTACTCTGGCCCAGGTTTGAGTTCCCGGCTGGGAACAGCACCATGCATGCATCAGGCTGTTCCCATAACTGGACCCACAAGTGCGCACAAGCACATCAGTGTCCTTTTAAAATGGAGCCACCACCACCACTGCCAGGCTTGTTCTTCCCTGGTGCCCCCCCCCCCTCTACTTGGCCAAGCCGCCACCACCACTGCTGGCTCATTCTTGCCTGGCACAACCCCTCTACTCCACCAAGCCGCTGCTGCCACTGCCAGGCTCAACAGCAGCAAGCTCCCTTCCTCCTTCTCCTCTTCACCTGTCCAAGCCAAAGGCCGATGGCGAAGGCATAAGGAAAAAACCCACATTTCCCGTCTACGAAGGCTTTAATTTGTTTACCGGCACAAAAAGTCTTGTTTCAACAGGGTTTCTCCCCACGCCCTGGATTTCTGCAGGGGGTTCTGCAGAAATTCCAGGGGAAAAGAAGTGGAATGGGCATGGGGATTGCTGTATTCAGGTTACTGGCCAATATTATGGGAACACAGCCAATGTCCCATTTGCTTTAATTAGTTATTGAACAACCTAAGAGTGGGACAGAAGATTCTAGAAGGCTTGCAACAGTCTTGCTTTTTGGCACCATGAAGTTGGCTCAACTCTTGGGTTAAATGGACTATCCATACAGTTTTCCTTGGTAGACACAGCTGTGGTCACACTTAAGATTTAATCCAGTTTAGGTCCACTTTCAGAGTGAGAGAATACATCAGCAAAGTGACCAGCTGTTTTCTTTCAGGGTTAAATAACTCAGAAAATTCACCTTTGGGATAGATAATTGCGGGGGGGGGGTTGAAATTACTGATCACTTTGCTGATGTATTTTCCCATTTGGACTGAAGCTGGATTAAACCTTAGGTGTGACCATAGCTCAAAGGGGTTTGCCATGATTTTCTCCTGGAGACGTTCTTTAGGAATGAACCAGTGACCCTTTCTTTATTAGGAAGGAGGAGGAGAAGGAGGAGGAGGAGGAGGAGGAGAAAGAGAAGGAGGAGGAGAGTTGGCTTTTCTGCCCTGCTTTTCTCACCCACAACAGAACACCCTGGCCCTGTCCCCATGCAATTGAAAGTCTGTTGGAACTCTTCTTTTGCCTCTGAGCGCCCCCATTCCAGGCTTTACAAGGCGCTTAGGAAGCTTAGGAAAGTGAGACACCCTCGATAAAATACGTGCACTTTAAAGAAGAGTTCCAGCGCTCTTTCGGCGATTCGCGGGTTTTGCTCGCTATATCTGCCTTGAGGACACTCCGTGGCAAAAGGGGCGGGGATTGCTTGCCTGCACACACAGCCAAAAAGCATTCACACATCTGAGAAATGCAGCAGGTTCACCTCCTTTCCTTTGTAAAAAGAGCCAGAATTGCTCAGAATTGCAACATTGTTATCAGTGATCTGTGAAAGCCTTAAAAGAGAATGAGCGAAGGATCGCGCTGCCGATGCCTGCAGCCGCTGACTTTGCTGGGGCAGAAAGCCTTTTCTAACAGAGAACTGAGTGAAAGTAAGTGCTGAAAGTGAATAAATGAGCGCTCATCTGCCTTTGCTAGGGGCGGGAAGCCGTTTCAGGAGATGGAGATCTGGCTATTTTTCCTTTTAACAAGAGAGGGGGCGGGGAAAAAAGATGCCCGGAAAGAGAAGACGGCTACCATGGGGACGGAAAGTCCGTTTAGATCGCGGCTACCATGGGGACGCTTATTCCAGAAGTGGAGGGGACTTTTAAAGTCAGCTATAACAGAGTGACAGCAGAGGAAGCCGAGAGGGGCTAATAAGTCTTTTGGGGACAGGGCCCCTGTGAGGTTAGGTGGGGCTGTGGGAGCTCAGAAGAGAGCTGTGATTCACAGCCAGTCTCAACAGTGACTTTAAAAAGTAGGAAGAGCACTTACAGGATAGAGTCTGAAAGATTCTAAAAAATTTGCCTCCTTGTGATTTCAAACTTTTATTCCCTTTCTCCTCTCCAAGCTATAAGGTCCACCCCACCTTCCCTGTTTTTATTCAGCCCCATTACTGTTCATTACACTAAGTAATCACTGCCTCCTCGTTGTTAAACATTTCATTTTAATCTGTGCTCCTACCTCTGGCATTCTACAAGCAACTATCATTGGGGTAGATCTAAGTAAACATCTTGTCTGCAGGCTGATGAATTCTAATACCGAGATACAGCAAAAATGTTACGTATGTGCAATCGTTCTGTCCGAGGCTCCAGCAAGACAGACCGTGGTCCAAGGGTTAACTGCCAAAGGAAAAAGGAAGATGCTGCTCTGAGCGTGAACATGACATCCTGCGTTTTAGGCAAAGCGAATCAGATGTGTCAGAGGGTAATGGAGGGCAAATAGAGGCAGGCCCTTGCATGCCCTTGCATGCCTCTAAGAACATAAGAGACATTCTGCTGGATCAGGCCACAGTCATCTAGTTTAGCATCCTGCCTGATACACTGGCCCACCAATTGCTTCTGGGCCTCTCAAGCAGAAGACAATTGCAAACCCCTTGCCTGCTCTCTGATTGCTGCAAATGGCCTTTAGAAGCATTCTATGGGTGTTTCCGCACAGGCCCTTTAACACGGATTAAGGATGGATTGGGAAATGCGTGTCCTCATTTATGTGCCTATTTAGCACACTTCCAGCCACGCGTGTCCGCATTTCGCGTCCTTTTCTAATGTGGATTTCGGCGGAAAAACTGCTTTGGCGCTGCCGCGGCCGCATTAGAGGGGCTAAAGTTACACACTTCCAGTGGGTGCGTCCGCACCTAACCGGACTTAATGTGTAACTAATGGATGTTAGTTAGACACCACCTTCCAAGTGGTTTTGCACCGTGAAAACGGACCCACTTAGGATGCGTCTGCATGGCGCAAGTGTAACTAACGAGGGCCCTTCCCCCGCCCGCCATGATTGGCTCGCTGGAGCCAAGCATGGCGAGCAGGGGGCTCCTACCTTTCAGCTCGCCCTGGCCCCTGAAGCGGCGGATCGCTGCTTCTGGCACCAGGGCGAGCTTCCCAAAAGCCCACCCTAGCCCACACCGCTGCGAGCGTGGCGAAACCCCTCCTTACCTCGTCAGCATTTTATGGACCTCAATGTGAATTAGAGGCATGAGCGTGCAGTTGCTAGCCCCTCTAAGACATTTGCAAGTCACTTCTTTTGTTTTTGTCCTACCATGTGGATGCAGGTTCTCTAGGTGTAGACGGGTACACTCAGGTCTGAGGACATGATAGTGAGCAACTGTGCAGGCAGCAGTTGTGTGAAGGTGCTTAAAAAGCACTGGCTAGAATTGGCATGTTTCCTGCTGCATTTCCATAAGATAAGAAGGCTGCCAGGTCCAATAAACCCCCGAGTCAAGATCTTCAGCCACTTGCCAAGTGCTGGCAGAAGAGTGCAGGTGTGTTTGTAAATGCATTACTGTTATCTATCTTTGCTTTATCGAACAGATAAGCCAGTAGCCCCCAGCTCCCAAGATGCAGTGATTTGAGACCACCTGACAATGAAATATGACACATAAATAAACACAGCCCTCCACGTTCAACTTTGCCATCGCTTCTTCATACTTAGAGAAGTCTCCCCCTCCCCAGAGTTAGCATGTGTGTTTACAGGAATGGAAGAAGGTTCAAACCAACCTTTCATCTCCCACTTCAGCTGGCTTGCTGTAGAAGGCGAAACTGCTGTCTGCTCTGTTCAAGTCCTCCTAATACAGGCCCTTTTCCAACTCACCATAAGTCTGTAGCAAGGGACTATGAAGTCCTCTTCTGGGCCTCGTTGGTCTTTACTTTAGTGTACATCTGTGAGGCCCCGTCCCATACTGGTAAGCTCCATCTGTGCTGGGTGGGGCATGATCCCGATCAGGGAGGCACTAATCCGGATCACTGTTGGATCCGGGTTGCTTTTGCACGGCTTCCCATCCACTGGATGGGGAAAGTGGATTAGTGTGTACTAACAATCAGACTTGGGAACTAGTATACATTAGACTAAGTCTCATGTGCCCAGAGGCTTATCTGGGTCCGGGGACATGTCCGATCATCAGCAGGGCGCTGCCATCTTGACTGCAGAGAATGCCGTGACTGCACATGCACCGACACTGTTCCCACAGTGACAGTGGTGCTCTGTACATGCGCAGTCATGTTTGGGGTCATCTGAGGTGCCAGTGTGCTGAAGCGTCCAGTTGGGAAGCATTCACACCTCTGCTGGACAGGAGAACAACACAGCTGCCGCACAAGCGCACTGGGCAGCTCTGCTGACCTCCTCACATGACTGCGACTGCACAGAGGAAGGAGAAAGAACTGGCTGGCTGCTGCACCTGGGCATTTGCTGCCTGAGCCCCACCCTCCCTGAAGGTATAAGAACTATAGCTGGAGGAGAAAGAACTGGCTGGCTGCTGCACCTGGGCATTTGCTGCCTGAGCCCCACCGTCCCTGAAGGTATAAGAACTATAGCTGGAGGAGAAAGAACTGGCTGGCTGCTGCACCTGGGCATTTGCTGCCTGAGCCCCACCCTCCCTGAAGGTATAAGAACTATAGCTGGAGGAGAAAGAACTGGCTGGCTGCTGCACCTGGGCTTTTGCTGCCTGAGCCCCACCCTCCCTGAAGGTATAAGAACTATAGCTGGAGGAGAAAGAACTGGCTGGCTGCTGCACCTGGGCTTTTGCTGCCTGAGCCCCACCGTCCCTGAAGGTATAAGAACTATAGCTGGAGGAGAAAGAACTGGCTGGCTGCTGCACCTGGGCTTTTGCTGCCTGAGCCCCACCGTCCCTGAAGGTATAAGAACTATAGCTGGAGGAGAAAGAACTGGCTGGCAGCTGCACCTGGGCTTTTGCTGCCTGAGCCCCACCCTCCCTGAAGGTATAAGAACTATAGCTGGAGGAGAAAGAACTGGCTGGCTGCTGCACCTGGGCTTTTGCTGCCTGAGCCCCACCGTCCCTGAAGGTATAAGAACTATAGCTGGAGGAGAAAGAACTGGCTGGCTGCTGCACCTGGGCTTTTGCTGCCTGAGCCCCACCCTCCCTGAAGGTATAAGAACTATAGCTGGAGGAGAAAAAACTGGCTGGCTGCTGCACCTGGGCATTTGCTGCCTGAGCCCCACCGTCCCTGAAGGTATAAGAACTATAGCTGGAGGAGAAAGAACTGGCTGGCTGCTGCACCTGGGCTTTTGCTGCCTGAGCCCCACCGTCCCTGAAGGTATAAGAACTATAGCTGGAGGAGAAAGAACTGGCTGGCTGCTGCACCTGGGCATTTGCTGCCTGAGCCCCACCGTCCCTGAAGGTATAAGAACTATAGCTGGAGGAGAAAGAACTGGCTGGCTGCTGCACCTGGGCTTTTGCTGCCTGAGCCCCACCCTCCCTGAAGGTATAAGAACTATAGCTGGAGGAGAAAGAACTGGCTGGCTGCTGCACCTGGGCTTTTGCTGCCTGAGCCCCACCGTCCCTGAAGGTATAAGAACTATAGCTGGAGGAGAAAGAACTGGCTGGCTGCTGCACCTGGGCTTTTGCTGCCTGAGCCCCACCCTCCCTGAAGGTATAAGAACTATAGCTGGAGGAGAAAGAACTGGCTGGCTGCTGCACCTGGGCTTTTGCTGCCTGAGCCCCACCCTCCCTGAAGGTATAAGAACTATAGCTGGAGGAGAAAGAACTGGCTGGCAGCTGCACCTGGGCTTTTGCTGCCTGAGCCCCACCGTCCCTGAAGGTATAAGAACTATAGCTGGAGGAGAAAGAACTGGCTGGCTGCTGCACCTGGGCATTTGCTGCCTGAGCCCCACCCTCCCTGAAGGTATAAGAACTATAGCTGGAGGAGAAAGAACTGGCTGGCTGCTGCACCTGGGCTTTTGCTGCCTGAGCCCCACCCTCCCTGAAGGTATAAGAACTATAGCTGGAGGAGAAAGAACTGGCTGGCTGCTGCACCTGGGCATTTGCTGCCTGAGCCCCACCGTCCCTGAAGGTATAAGAACTATAGCTGGAGGAGAAAGAACTGGCTGGCTGCTGCACCTGGGCATTTGCTGCCTGAGCCCCACCGTCCCTGAAGGTATAAGAGCTATAGCTGGAGGAGAAAGAACTGGCTGGCTGCTGCACCTGGGCATTTGCTGCCTGAGCCCCACCGTCCCTGAAGGTATAAGAACTATAGCTGGAGGAGAAAGAACTGTCTGGCTGCTGCACCTGGGCTTTTGCTGCCTGAGCCCCACCCTCCCTGAAGGTATAAGAACTATGGCTGGAGGAGAAAGAACTGGCTGGCTGCTGCACTGAGGACAGTATAAACAAATGGAAATGGACTGGGACCTTTGGTTAGCTGCTCTGGACGCCATTCGGCATCAGCTACCTCAATTTGACTTTGTGTTTTGGCTTATCTTGCGATGTGTTGAATAATATGCAATTTTTATAATTTATTTTTATTATGTTTTGATTATTACTTTGCATTTTATGTTTTACGTTTGTTTTGGAAAGGCGGTGTACAAATCAAAATGGAATGGAATGGAATCACGCATGCACAATCGCAGAGGGCACTGCACTCAAGATTGCGGTGCCCTGAAGAGCACCGGACTGGCGACTGAACAGAGGTAAGTACTGATCACCAGGGGCGGGGGCTAACGTTGACTAGCCCTCCTCAGTGCAAGCACTAGTCACCATTAGTTCATCTTTGCTGTCCAGCAGATGGGAAGTGAAGTGCAAAATCGCCCATGAACCCATTATTTTGATCCAGAATGATCCTCTTTTAGTTGGCACCCAACACTTCCTGTGTGATTCTACTGTAATCTGTCCTTAGAGGGAAAAGGCTGGTGCACATTTAGATGAGACAAGATAATAGTATTCAGAAACTGTTTATTTTCCATGTTCCTGGCAATATAGTTTAAAGACCCAACTAGCCCAGGAGGAATTTTGTGTTTGCATTTTAACTCTCCTTTTTTGCACAGTAATAATAGAGTTTGTGATGATATGCATTGGGGGGGGGGGCAGGGAGCTCCTAATGAAAGTGATCTGCTTTATCTCTGTGGTTTATCTGTGGAAAGAGAAAGTGATTAGAGCCTAGACTTGTATTCTATTAGCACACTTGCTATAATTAAGCTGTAAAGTGAGGAGGACTCCAAGATACAGAACAGCTGAATAAATCTGTGAACATGATAGTAAAAGCCAAAGAATAATGTGTCTAATTCTGGCCACTTCTTATGTATCTTTTTGGAAATACGTTATCAGAGGTAGCGGGGGTGATACCCAAGCCAGGTTTCCCCAACTGATGACTGAGACTGGAGACCAGCAGCACCAATTTCAGAAAGTGAAATGGGAGATGGGTCACCATTAGGGATGTGTACAAATATTCAAAATATTTGTTATTCAAATTCAGACATTAGTATATAAATCGAATATCCAGATATTCATTTTTTAGTATTCATACGAATATGAATTTTTTGAGTTATCCGTATGAATAATTCGGACATATCCATGCACACCTTGGGCGTATCCATAGGCATCCGTACAGCTGGTGCGCCAACTGAAACCTTTCTTGGGCAGAGATGACCTGGCCACAGTTATCCACGCTCTGGTAACCTCCAGGTTGGACTACTGCAATGCGCTCTACATGGGGCTTCCCTTGAAGACGGTTCGGAAGTTGCAACTGGTGCAAAATGCAGCGGCTAGAGTGCTGACAGGAACATCTAGCCAGACACATTACGCCGGTCGTAAAAGAACTGCACTGGCTGCCAATTCACTACCGAGCGCAATTGAAGGTGCTAACTCTGACTTATAAGGCCCTAAATGACTTGGGCCCCAGATATCTAAAGAAGGGCTTTCTCCCATATTGACCAGCCCGTGTTTTAAGATCTGGAGGGGAGGCCCTTCTGGTGATCCTTCCGCCTTCAGTAGCTAGGCGGGTGGGCACCCAGGAGAGGGCCTTCCCTGTAGTGGCCCCCAGGCTATGAAATGGTCTCCCCCTCGAGGTGCTTCAGGCCCCTTCTTTGTTCCTATTTAGGAAGGCGGTGAAAACGTTCCTCTTTACGCAGGCCTTTGGTTAAATGTCCCCCACACTTCCCCCATTGAATATCACTGTTGTTTTTAACTATCTTTGTAATTTTTTAAAGCTGCATTTTTAAACTTTTTTAAAATGTCTGTTTTTAAATGTTCTGAGCCACCCAGAGACTTTCGGGTATGGGGTGGCCTATAAATGTAAATATAAATAAATAAATGAATGAAATCAGGATGCGTACAGATGCGTACGAGATTTGTATCATTGGGTATGTATCGAATATTTGAATGAATAGATACAAATGTATTCGTATTGTTTCGAATGTCAAATGTATTCGTTTTTCTTTATTCATACGAATTTGAATATTCTATTCAAATCAAATAAAATGTCAAAAATTGCATTCGCGGACACCGCTAGTCAGAATACACAGCTGGGATTGCCATATGAAACAGAGGGCAGAGCACCTTCTAACTTTAAAAGCTGGGAATGTGATCTCACTCCATTCTGGGAAGGAGGAGGAGGAGAATTGGATCGGAAAATAGATAATAGAAGTGTGGCTGGTGAACCACTGGCTCATTGGCTACCCAACCAAAATGTGGGTGTCTTCATATCTCTGCTACTTTTTCATTGTCTCCATCTGTCTTCTTTATTTTCTTCCCTTTAATGACAGCTAGCTCCATAGTCAAAAGTGAACTGAGCCAAACTTTCAGTCAAGCTGCAAATCTCTTGGTGAGCGTCCCAAAATCAGTGTGCAGAGTAAAGTAATGAGCAAGATTAATTCCTCCCTCCCTTTGTTCATTTGCATCCATTGTCACTGCGCATTAAAATCACTGCTGGCCAATTAATTCATTTCTATTAATGTTTGAAATGCTGGCTAAATTAACTAGAAGCATTTGCGGGAGATCCAAATTAATTTCAGTTCAGTTTCATGCTAATCGTGTCCACTTTCCTTTTCTTTTTTAAAGAAAAGATAGTGTGGAAGCTGTTTGAAATGCATGTCCCAGTCCTGTCTTGCAAGAGAAATGAGGCAAAACACTTTTACCCTGGAGCTGGAAGTGGCATTTTGGGTGAGACCACTGACCCATGGTCACCCCTCCACTTTAACTCTTCTTCAGTCCATCTTCAAAATCTGATCGAATGTGCTGAACTTTAACATTCAAACTCAAATAGAAAGTCCCAAAATTTGAATGTAAACATTTGAGCTGAATTTCAGACTTTGGATCTATTCATTTGAATTACCCAGATATTTGTATGTGTATGGGTTCATACACGATGCGTATCTGTCCCATATCTGTACACATTTGTACGGATCCGTACGGGATGTAAACAGGTTGCATATGAGATAACTACGGGATGCATACAGACGTAAACGGATGCGTATGGATGTATATGGATGTGGGGAAGATGTTGTCAACATTTTTATGTGCAGATTCGAATAAAAAATTTGAATAAATAGATTCGAATTTGGTAAATACGAATTGAATCTTGTTACATTTGAATTTAAAAGATTCAAATCGCATCAGATTTTGGGGTATTTGATTAGATTCAAATAGAGTGTCAAAAAAAAAAATTTGTGCACATTCCTAACTGCTCACATCTTTCATTTCTATCCATTTTACTTGTGGACCTTCTGTCAGGAAAGTCCAAATGGAGGGTGAAAAGTCGACAAATAAAATGGATATAAATGAAAAGGTGGCAGAAGTCAGACCTGAAAATGGACTGAAGAAGGTTTAAAGTGAAGGTGTGACCACAGCTAATGAGTCCAACTTTCTACTTAAAGCAAAAGTCCAGTCCAAATGGGGACACTATAAAGGCAGCTCTACTGACAGAGCCTTTAGTCTGCAACATTTAATTAATTATTCCTCTTTACTCTACCTTGGTCAGACCTCATCTAGAGTACTGTGTCCAGTTCTAGTTGCCCCAGTTCAAAAAAGACACTGACAAACTACAGCAAGTCCAAAAGAGGGCTGCCAAAATTGTGAGTGATCTCGAAACCATGTCTTATGAGGAAAGGTTGAAGGATCTAGGAGTGTTTAACCTACAGAAGAGAAGACTTTGGAGGAGACATGATCACAGTCTTAAAGTATCTGAAGGGCTGTCACAGTGCAGAGGGATTGACCCTATTCTCACTTGCACAAGATGGGGGGGGGGACTAGAAACAACAGTATGAAACTTCAAGGGAGTCAATACAGATTAGATATTAGAAAAATCTTCCAGACAGTGAGGCCAATCAGTCAACGGAATAGGTTGCCAAGGGAGGTAGTGAGCTCTCCTTCACTGGAGGTCTTCAAGCAGAGGCTGGGCCTACAACTGACTGGGATGGTTTAGGACATCCTGCGTTGAGCAGTAGGTTGGACTCAATGCCCCTTGAGGTCCCAACTCTATGATTCTGTGATTCTAATCCATCTCTACAAGCTATCCAAATAAGAGGCTAGCAAGCAGTAATGAGGGATATTGGTTCCTTTCCTTTTCCATTGCTAGCTACATAGGCTCAGTTCAGAAGTAAACATTCTATTGTTGGAAAACCCATGACCAATGCTAGGTTTTCCAGCAATAGTGGCATGATAATGCCACTATATTCCCTCCATCTGTATGGGGCCTTAGTTTTGCCACATATCCTCCAAAGTGATTAAAGGTTAACTTTTTCCCCTTACTCCAAGGCTCTTTCTGCATGGCAGGAAAGAGTCTAATGACCTCCCCTCACATGCAAGCCCAAGATGGAGAGGCCCTGCCCACTGGTAGCATGCTCCATACATACCAAACTGTACCCTAGCCTAGGGACGTACATAAATACTTGTAACATGCAAAATTCAGCCGAATTTGGTGGAATTCAGATATTTGAATTCGAATCTAATGTCGGCACATTCGATTGACATTTAAATTAAAATTGAATATTTTGATACATTCGTATGAAGCTTCGTATGGGATTTGTATATTATTTGTAAGCATTTGTATGGGATCCGCATGCTATTTGTATGCATTCATGTTAGGGGTGTGCACAAATGCATTTTTTGCATTTGAATTCGATTCAATTTGAATATTAAAAATCCGGATTTTTGAAATTCCGATTCAAATTCGAAAATACGAATGGCGGCAACATTCGTATCTGTTTTTTTTTTAATTTGCACATATCCTATTTTCTTCCCATTTTCATCCGCATTATAAGCGCAAATGCGCATAATATTCGCATGCGATATGTGACGATCTGTTCGTTCGAATTATTCAAAAAATCTCTATCAGATTTTCAAAAATCTGAAATTCATTTAAATGCGTAAATTTGGATTTTTGAAAATCTGATTCAAATTTAAATGTTGATATTCGGTGGATTCGAATCAGATTTTTGGATTTTTGAATCTGCATGCACATCGCTAATTCGTATATAGGATCCACATGCTATTTGAAGACATTTGTACGGCATATGTATGTTATTCGTTTGCATTTGTATATAGGATCCGTATGGGATTGAACATTTGTGTTGAATTCAAATCCTACCACCTTCGAAGGGAATCTGTTCGAACGAATATGAACTTTCTTGCATTCTGATATAAATCAAATACAAAAAACCATCCATGCACATCCCTACCCTAGCCTGGTTTACTGATAGACCAAGACATCAAGATCCACTGGTGCGTTACCTACCTACCTAACCTAGAACAACAGACTGTGTGCAGAAGGGACATGGCCTCTCCTTCTGGAATCTTGGGTGGGGGAGAATAAACCTTGGAGCGGAATGGATTTGCCCACATTCGCTTTGTCCTCACAAATTTGAGACAAAACTCTGAGAAAGTCTGCAGAACGCCAGTGTGTGGTTCTTGTACTAGCCCTGACCTAGACAAGGTCCACACTCACAGCAGAACAGAAGCTGTCTGCTCCTGGCCCATAGCATTTGCTGCTTTGATTCAGGAGCAGAGTGGAGGGCTGCACTTGCTGGTGCAGACTGTGCCAGGCAATGGAGATGGCAGGTCCCTATTCTGGAATAGGATCCAGAATAAAGCCCAGTGCAGAAAGGGCCTACATGCTTGCCACTGCCTAGACAACAACACACTAGAACAACTCAGGGGGGAGTGCTCAAACAGCCTGGAGACCACCTGAAGGCAACTTGGCATGTGTAAACTCCTCCATCTTGGGTAACTACATTTCATGTAGATAGATGTTTCTAATTCCACAGCAGTCATTTTGTGCCATGGCCCACACTTTCTCAAATTCTTACAGGGCCCCATAGACTTAACTAGAGTTTCCAAATTTATGCCCGGGGTAGTTATTGACACTTTGTTTTGCTTTTAGATATCCACAGCTGTCACAGAGCGTCAACTATCACTTACATTCACCCCCCACGTCTCTTCCTATGAGTGTGTTCATGCCCACAAAAGACTTCTAAAAATAAGTGCAGCAAGGAAAAGCCATTCTTGGAAAAACAGTGCAATTGCTTTATACATGTCCACTGCCCTGCCATCGAAAGACAAGATTTAATTAATGGTGATCCTACTGTCAATGGCAGTTCAATAGATACTTGTCACCTTCTGCATGCTTAACCATCCCCTTGATTGATCACTTCCCCAACTAGGAAGTGAGCTTGTGGCAGGCAAGACTTGCTGCCTGCTTGTGAAGGAAATCAAGATCCAAGACTCCTGTCATGAAAAAGCCAGAAGGGATGAGCCCCGCTAGCTCATCTCTCTTCACAATGGGAGCAGGTGATTGTCTCAAGATGGAAAAGCTATTTCGGTTCCAGATAAGAGGAAGGGAAGGCAGAAGACCATTCCTGCCAATCAATGCCCCAAGCAATGCTTATGGTAGACAATATGAAATGTGTTGGGTTGGGCTTCCCTACACTACATGGGCTATTGTAGCCCATATACTGTGGACCACCTGTCATGGGCAACAGTGGACCAGGCTACCAGTAGCCCTGTTCCAATGACTATCCACATTTAGGCAGCTGGTTGTACTGATACAGAACAGCTCCTGCCCCTGCCCAGAAGTTCATGTCAGCTTTAGGGTTGGAGTCTGAGTACTCCAAAAGACTAGGAACAAAAGCTCCTAGCCCCAGAGCCACAAGGGAACCCATTTGGTACAGTGCCCATACCAACCTGCCCGTGCCTTAAGATCCAATAATGAGGCCCTCCTGGTTGTCCCGCCACCTTCAGTAGTGAGGTTGGTGGGCACCCAGGAGAGAGCTTTTTCAGCATTGGCCCCGAGATTATGGAATGGCCTCCCCCTCGAGGTGCGCCATGCCCCCTCCTTGTATTTATTTTGGAGGGCTGTAAAGACATACCTGTTTGCCTTGGCCTTTGGTTAAGGATTTATTCTCCCTCCCCAGTTATAATGACATCATTTTAATGCACTACGGTGTGCACGGTTTTAAATTTGTTGAATTTTAAGGTGTGCATCTTGTTTTATTTGTATTTCATTTTAATCTGTATTTGTTCTTAATTTGTATCTTGTTTTAATCTATTTTAACCTATTGTTACCTGCCCAGAGACCTTCGGGTATGGGGTGGGATAGAAATGTAAGTAAGTAAGTAAGGTAAGTAAGTAAGGTAAGTAAGGTAAGTAAGGTAAGTAAGTAAGGTAAGTAAGGTAAGTAAGTAAGGTAAGTAAGTAAGTAAGTAAGTGCCAGAATGGGTCTCCCAATAGTCTGGAAAATAGAGACGTACCTCCTGCATGGTTCTGTGCTGGTCCACCAGTAAATGCAGAAGTCAAGATCTACCTACGTACAATGTGGACAATGCACACCAGTGGTGAGCAGGACAGATCCACACTAATGTGTGGACCCATGAGGCCAAGAAGTCAACTATGAGGTCTCCTATTCCAGATTGCAGGTAATTGCCAAGGGGGCCTATGTGTGCATTATTACCCAGGTGTTACTATTCTACCAGCCTGTTTGGCAGTCATTCTCACAAAGATATGACCACCTCAGGGTGAATGTTTCCTGTTCCCAACTTTCCTGCTCTGAGGAATCTGGGGCCTGTTCGCACTTGGCCATATTTTGGAATATATCTCAGGATAGGAGCCTGTTGCCTGCATGCTAATGCAGACTCTGGCAGGCCTCATCTGGGGCCTGCTGAAGACTGCACTAGCATGTGGACAGCAGGCCTCTATTCCAGAATATATTCTAGAATAAAGCCAAGTGCGAACAGGCCCCTGATGTTATCTTCTCCTTCATCTCAGGTGGCAAAATATGGTATGCTGATGCACCTCTGAACTTGGCAGAGTCAGCAGGATTGAAAAACTGTGTACTAAATGAATTTGAACTCTTTCAAGCCAGCGAGCCTCAAGCAATTATTGCTGAGATGAAGAAAAGGGGGGCTTCCTCCTGAGCAAGGGGTGAGGCTAAATTCAAGAAACTTTGCAAGTTCCATGGAGCCCCAATGAATCATCTTAAATTTACTTCGGACCTGGGAAATCATCCAAGGGGCAAAGGCGATGCTTGCATGGTTATCAAGAGACAAAAATCTGCTGAGACGGAGTTTAAAATTCATTGATATCAAAATCAGTTCTCGTCACCACACCTAAGCAGAAGGTTCTTCCAAAGGGCTGACTTCTGAGGGCATTCAAAGGAGAAGACAACCTTTAGAAAACTCCAGCCATTTTCATCACATCTGACAACTTACAGTGACTAGAAAGTGGACATGACAAGAATGTAAGAACATAAGAGGAGCCCTGCTGGATGAGGCCACAGCCCATCTAGTCCAGCACCCTGTCTCACGCAGTGGTCCACCATTTGCTTCTGGGCATCTCAAGCAAAAGACAAAGGCAAAACCCTTGAATCCTTGCAGATGGCCTTAAGAGGCCTCCTACCTGTCTCTCCAACTGGAGACAGAACCAAGGCATCCATCCTAGTAGTCACTGATACACCTCCCCTCCATGAATTTGTCTATAAAAGCATAAGAAGGGGCACACTGGATCAGGCCATAGCCCATCTAGTCCAGCATCCTGTCTCACTAAGGCCGCATCCCCATTATAAGCTTATATCGGTTTCAGACCGTTTTCAATCCTTACAGACCCCACGTCAGTTTGGCTTAACACGCTTTCCGCGTGTTAAATCACCCCAAAGCGTTGTAAATGTTAACCCTCATTTCAACAGGGCCCTTTCTGCACTAGGCCTTATTTCAGAGTCTATCTCAGCACGGGGACCAACCATCTGCATGCCGGTGCAGACTATGGTAGGCCCTGGTATGGCCTACCATAGTTTGGACCAGCATGAAGATGGCTGGTCTCTGTCCTAAGATATAATCCTGAATAAGGCCCAGTGCAGAAAGGCCCCAGGTCTCACTCTGGATCGTGCGCTTGATACGTGTCACATTTTTTACTGTGGGGACCCTACCGTTTTAAGGGATGAGAATCCATGTTTAGGGTTTCCCTCTCCCAATAGCTTGCTTCCAAAGACAGTGATTTCAGTGTAAAAATCCAACCTTCACAGCAGCTGCTACACTGTAGCAATCGAACCACTTCACACCTGATAACAATGTTGCAATTTTGCACAATTCTAGCTCTTTGGAATTCTGACCTTTAAAGGGGAAAGGAAAGCAGGGCAGGTTCTGGGAGATGTGTGAATGTTTAAAGCCCCCTTGCTTGAGTTGCCACTGCTGCTGTGTGCCCTGGGCAATGGGGAGAATCGCTGGCTGCCTGCTGCCGGTTTTCCTCCATCCAGGCAAGCGGCAGCCACCCAGCCAGGCTCCGTGAAGGGGTCCGTTATGGGTGGCGCATTCACGCCAGGAGGAAGAGGGCAGGGCAGCCCCGAAAAGCAGCTTTTAAAAAGTAGCCACTTGAGTCATGTATGCCACGTGCGATCCTCAGAATCCGGATGGAACACGATTATGTTTAAAGTAATGGGAACAGGCAAATTCGCGTTTGCATCCGGTTCTATTATTTTGGTTTAGGTAAACTGGATTAAGCTTATAATGTTGATGCGGCCACAGTGGCTCACAACTGCTTTTGGTCATCTCAAGCAGAAGACAAAGGCAAAACCTTCACGTGCTGTCAACTCCCTGCAAATGGCCTTTAAAGTCATCCTCTTGCCTCTCCAACCTGGAGCCTGTATCTAGCCATTCCCTCTTTCAATCTTTGGTATCCAAAGTTATGGGGGAAATGATGCAATGTGTCAGTGTCAATTTAACTCCTTCTGTACCCAAGAATCCCACAATAGAAGGAAAGTATCCTTGGTCTTTTTTACAGATAAGTTCCTAAACACGATGGATCTTGAAGGATTTCTATTAGCCTGCTGATTCTGACCTTTCAGTTACATATAGAGCTTGTGTTATCCTCTCAAAGCCTATTTCTTGTTTTCACATGTTTCTATTGAATCCTATTATCAGTAGCTTTTTTTCAGGAGCAGAGATATCAACATCAAAGGAGACTATGCTTCTACAAGACATGACTCTTATCATCAGAGGCCCACACAGTGTCTGCACATGATTTTAAGCAGCAGCTGAAAAGCAGCTTAGAAGTGGCACCATGTGGATGCTAGCATTCCCATTCCACCTCTCATCTACATTAGAGGTCAGATAATGCATTTTAAGAACATAAGAGGAACCCAAGCCCATCTAGTCCAGCATCCTGTCTCACACAGTGTTCTCAAGCAGAAGATGGTAGGTGTTTCCACACTTGGACTGGTAGACAACTTGTGGTGAGCTCCAAGATGGGGCACTCACACAGAAGAAGAGGAAGAGGAAGAGGAAGAGGAAGAGGAAGAAGGCTTTTCTGCCCTGCTTTTCTCACCCATTTAAGGGGACTCAAAGTGGGACCAGGTGCAGGACTGAAATCAAATCTTGGGCATCCTCATGCCATTCACCCTAACATGGGCTGGGGACAGATTCAGCTATCCTCAAACAAACCGTGCCGGGATCGTGATTTTGCTCCCTTTCCCAGGCAAGCCACTTACTTGCCTCAAAAGGGGAGTAAAAGCAATGGCGTAAGAGGGTGCAGAGGCTTGAGTTTTCTCTCTTTTCCAGGTAGGCAACCTTATTGCCCCCCTGGAAAAGAGAGAAATCTCAAGCCTCTGCACCCCCTTCTTCTGATCTGCTGACAGAAAGAGGCTTGGCTTTACTGCTGAAGTAAAGGATCACTTCATACAGGGACCCACCATTTTCTTCTGGGCATCTTAAGCAGAAGACAAAGGCAAAGGCAAAACCTTCACCTGCTCTCGACCCCTTGCAAATGGCCTTTAGAGGAATTGCACAACAACAACAAATATTGCTTTTTAATAGTGTTTTTAATAACATGCCACAAACTATGAATGCCACATAAGTTTGCAGAGTTTAATCTGACACCATAAGGGCTTCATCAAGACTGGAAAGCCATGGACTGTTACATTGGCTGTGAGTAGCACGGAACTGAAGCCTAAATGTACAGCACTCCAATGGAAAAGCATTAATGAGTTTGTTTTGGAAATCAGAACTCATGTGGTATTTAAAGAGATGAGGGGAAAAAAGGTCAGAATTGGCAAACACAGTTTTATAGACAAATGACTGGCATAAGCACAGTGTTCTGTCCATTTCCCAGATCTTATACGTTTCCAAGCGTCCTTTGGTCTCAAACCACTGCATCATGGAGCCAGCTCCATATTACCTGGATCATTCACTACCTCAAGCAACTGTGGACTCTATCAAAGGGTCTGATCCCCCAGGATGTGTGGGGACCTCATCTGTGGAGTCAGGGGGAAAAACTTGTCTTCCTTCCTCATTGCCTTTGTTGCTCACCAGTTTGGTCTAGTGGTAAGGGAGCTGGACTCTTATTTGGGAATACCAGGTTTGATTCCAACTGGGTGACCTTGGGCTAGTCACAGCTCTCTTCTGAGCTCTCATATCCCTACCTACTTCACAGGGTGTTCTGTTGTGGGGAGAAGAATAGAAAGCTTTGTCAGCCCCTTTGAGTCCCCTTAAATGGGTGAGAAAAGGAGGGTAGAAAAGCCCATTCTTCTTATCGTTATTGTTATTCTCCCACTGGGTGCTGCTAGGCTAATTTTCCATGGGCCTGATTGGTAACTGGCTGTAACAGGCTGGGATTGGCTCAGGAGCTTTATAGCCTCCCACCCCCATCCGATCCAAATTCACTGAGTCACCCTTAGAGTGATTATTTTACATCTGCAAAAGGGATGCACAGAGACTCGGGACATAATGAAGTTCTTTTTTTCCTAATTTATGTGTGTCCCTTAGGTCTTACATTTATTCCGGGGCATCCCTAAGTGTGTGTTTGAACACACCCAATACTGGTATCTGAATCCTTAATCAACCACTAATGGCAGCCAGCATGGGTGGACAAAGACTCCCTCCCATCCACCTGAAACATGGCTCATGAGCTGCTGCATTGTCATCAACAAAATCTTGCAAACTGGCTTTCAGCAGGGGGAAGGACTTCTGGCTGTGTTGGCTGCCAATGTAAAGAGACTCTGGTTAAGCCCGTCAAATTAGAAAGAGTTTTTAGCCAGTAAAAGTAAAGAACTTAGAACAGTCACAGATTAGGCAAATACAGATTTCTAAGGATCTGCAGACAAAGGTAAAATGGTTTCTTTTGTTTAAGAAGAAGCAGAGGTGCCACAGAGGAAATTAAATACTTGTAATAGCAACAAAGGGAGCCGTGTTCAGATATTGTGTCTAAATGCAAGAAGAGACTCTCATGAAATAACAACTAAGCCCCATTTCCCTGATGACGGCACAATGGCGCACACTCCCTCCAAGAACCAGGCAACGGAGAACTCCAGGATTTCCTTATTAAAGCAATAGGGTACTGATAGTCTACATGCAAAATAGCAACCAGGGTGCACAACTGTGGCCCTACAGATGTCCCTGCTCTGGTCTCGGTCAGAATGCTGAGAGCTGCATGCTGGGAGTTGTAGGTCTTGAGCATCTGGAGCATGGCAAGCAACTCTGAGGTAGAGTACTGCAAGAATTGCCAAGCCATAGTCAAAATGCACATTAGGTGTAGTAACCACAAAAGCTGCACAACTTTTGCCCTGGCTTCCTTTTCTTCAACCTTCCATTTCTCAAACCTCAAGAGTAAAAAGCAAGTATTTTTCTGTCCCATAAGCTTGCACTACACTCTCAGCACCAGCAGGGTGCTGGACTCTTTTCACTCCAGGTAGTAGCCTTTGGAATGGCGCCAAGCACACAGCTTCCAGTGTCTCTTCCTGCTGCCACAGGATGTGACATCAGAAGGACCTCTGGCCTGCTCATCTGACTGAGTTCCACCAATCACCTCGTTGGATTGTGCCTTTACATCACTTCCTCCACAGCCCTTCCTGTAGTGCCTTATTTAAACCTCGGCAGAGAAATAAATGCTCTCTTTTCCAGCTGATCCTGCCCCCTGCCTCATCTCTTCTCTCACCCATTTTCTAGCATACTCAGGGTCAGGCAATACATGTGCCTGATCCCCGAATATCTGGGCCAATCAGATAACTGGAAAAACTTTCATAACAGCTGGCAATCGGGGGCAGCAGCAACCAGCTGCTCCTCTCCACCTCCCGGAGCCCTCGCATCATTCACGTAAGCCGGATACGCGATAATTAGGGATGTGCACGGATGGTTGAAAATCCATATTCATACAAATGGATTGCATTTGAAACTGGTAAAATTCAATTCAATACAAATCTATTCATATGAACATTCGATGCATCTCTGATACAAACAGATACGTATCTGTTACGAATAGATATGTATCTGATATGAACAGATACATATCTGATACAAATAGATACGTATTTGACTATTCATAAGAATGTCCAAAAACATTCGTATTTGTTTGAATCATATGATACGAATATCGTAACATTTGATTCGAGTTTGAATGTCCAAATTCGATTTTGAATATTATGAATATTCGTGCGCATCCCTATTGCGCATGGCAACACTTATGTGCCCTTTGTTCTGCATCCACATGTAAAGCAGTTGCAGCCAGTTCATATAAATGTTATAGGAGAACCTAAGACCACCATGTGGCATATCCTCACCCACCTGGATATAACACTAGACAGATATGTGGCAAGTTGCATCGGTATTGCTGTCGCTGTGGGCCAATTGTAGAACAGTATGGACAATTCATATGGAGGTAGTATGCATCCATGGATTCAGAGTAGAACATAGGCACCTGCACTGCATTGATCTTCAGCACATGTTTGTTGTTCTAAAGCTCAATGCAACATGGGGTGTTTTTCCACCGCGCTCCTTTAATCCGGACCTAAGAAGATCCGGATCTAAGGAATGGTTACTTCCCTTAATCTGGATCTGGTAGATCCGGAATAAGGGAAGTACCCAATGTGTTTCCATGGGTGGTCTAGCACCCAATAGCAATGGGTGCTAGCCTCCCTGCTGTGGAAACACCGGAGCACCCATTTGCAAATCCAGATTGACCCACAAGGGGTCTGCCTGTCACCCCAGGTGTTTGGGGGGACAGGGGATGCAATCTCTGAAGTCCCTCCAAAGTTGCCTTTGGAGGTTAGCAAAGTCCCTCCAAAGGCAACTTCGGAGATTAGTAAAGGGTCCAACCCCTTGTGAGAGCTTGCATATTAATTAGCTCCTTGTGAGCAGGGATGAGTCAGCCTCATTAATATGCACCCCTTTTCATGCCTGAAGATAAGAGTCCACTTTGTTCTCCCTTTGTTCTTGGAGGTTTGTCTTCAGAGCCTTTGGTAATCTCCAAAGTTGCCTTTGGAGGAACTTCGGAGCCTTTGCTAATCTCCGAAGGCAACTTCGAAGTAACTTTGAAATGGCTTCGAAATGACTTCAAAGCCTAGGTTTGGGAGCTCCCCCCCATGGGTGCCCCCTCCCTCTAGCCTCCTCTAGACCCCATTGCCAAACTAATGTGGAAACAGACTCCCTTTAATCCAGGTTTTCTGGCTGAAGACCCCATTGTAGACCCCATTAATGGGGTCTACAGAAAATCTGGATGAAAGGCTGAGATGTACCCATATGATCCGGATTTCCCCAGTGGCGGTGGAAACAAATGTGTCCCAAATGGGTGCCTTGGTGGAAATGGGGTCATCCGGCTCTCACCCAAATGGGTCCTTAATGGGTGCAAAAATGGGTACTTTCTGCCAGTGGAAAAACACCCATAGTTTCAGCAGTCTCCTATAGATCAGAATCTAGCTGATCCGGATCTTGGTAGCACAGATCTTGCCAAGATGGATCTAGCTGATCCAGATTAACAACAATAAGTGCAGAAAAGGCCTTACACCTAAAGTTTAATCCAGCTTCAGTTCACCTTTGGAGCGAGAGAAAGTGACCGGTAATTTTCTTTCCACATTATTGATCCCAAAAGTGAATTTTCTATGTTATTTAAACCTGCAAGAAAACAGCTTGTCACTTTGCTGATGTTTTCTCCCACTCTGAAAGTGGACTGAAGCTGGATTAAAACTTAAGTGTGACCACAGTCTAACCAGTTAAGCACAAGCCTAGGACTCACCAATGGAATACAGATTTAGGGCTTTGGGGGCACTTTCTTTTCAAGTGTCAACAACAGGTACAGGAACAGCATACAGACTGCATTTCAGACTTCAGACCTCTACAAACTGCAAATGATGAAGTAGAAACTTCTAATAAGTAACCTCTGTCTAACCAGCTAATGCCCAGATGGTTGCTGTGGCCAAATGTTTAATGAAATCCATTCAGCAGGATTGATTAAAACCATTTGAATGGCATCTGCAAAAAACCTGCATTATCTGCCCTAGCTTACTGCCTAGCCGTTCCTTTAAGATTGTCATTTGAACAGACATAATGGTTCAGAATAAGAAAAGCCCTGAGCTGAGGCTGGGTCTGAAAATATGACAGCTGGAATTCAAATTGGAGGTCAAACATTAGCAGTTTGAGACGTGCAAATGACAGCACATCTTGTTCAAAAGCGAGAAGATGTAGAAGAACTCATTATGGAAGCAAAAACAGAAACTGCAAAATCTGGGTTAACCCTAAATATTAAACAGGCAAAGGAAATGTTAGTCTACATGCTTGGCAAATATGCTGTTAATGGGGAAGATGAGGCTCCAGACAGGGTTTTTTGGGGGGGGCGGGGGAGGGGACGACGGTAATGAGAAGACTGGACAAAATCATGAAGAGTAATGACTTTTTCAGCACAAGTAGTGCAGCAGGGAAAAGAAAATGGTGCAATTTGCAAATTGCGTCCCTTTTCACCAAATCAGATCAAAAGCTGGTTTGGCAGGGTTCAGACATGTTCAAGTCATGCCCCTTTCATTCACCAAACCACTGTCCCTTCCCTCAAATTTTGCCAGATTCTGGATATTTCTGGAATAACAAAGATGAAAGTCATTAAAGCGGTGGTCTTTCTTGTAGCAAAGTATGGCCGTGAAAGCTGAATGCTGAGAAAGAATGCAAAGGAGAGAAACCCTTTCAGATTATGGGTCTGAAGGCAAGTTCAGAGATACCGTGGATTGCCAAAATAACCTATTCTTAGTCTTGGAGCAAACAAAACCTGTCTGCTCCCTTTAGGTGATGTTTAATTAGTAAAAACTTACACACCTTGAGCACATAAAAGCAGCAGGCAAAACACTAGGAAAAATGCATATTGTTATTGGCAATGTTGACTGAGGCAGATGGAGAGGAAAGTGATACAAAAGAGGGCCTCCTTTGGCTAAATGCTCTCTATGCTTCCCCCCTTGCAAAACTATTGTTTTTAAACTGCTTTTGTATCATTTTTTAAATTATTATTATTATTATGCTGGATCTTAAACCTTGTACAGGTTTTAGTATAGTCTGATACAGTTTTAATATGTTCATTTTTAAATGTTGTGAGATGGAACAAAGAGGATACTTGTCATGCCCTGTCCTGCCTCTCCAGTCTCCTCGGAGGAGGAGGAGGCGGTTGCAATGGTGCAACAGCCTGAGCAGCAACCGGGGCACAGTGTTGCATACATTAAGGGTCTGAGGCTAGTTTTGGGGGAATCGAACCTGGTATTCCCAGATAAGAGTCCAGCTCCTTAACCACTTGAACAAACTGGCTCACAACTGAGGTCGTCCTAAACTACTTGTGTGACCAGGGCCTGTGTGAGACAGGATGCTGGACTAGTTGGGCTGTGTGATGCAGCAGGATGTCTCTTATGTACTTATGTTTCTCCAGAAGGTAATGGCAGAAGCTCCCCACCCGCAGCTTCCAAAGATCTCCCTTCCATCTAGACACATAAAACTTAAGTTCCCTCTGGAAATACAAAACAAGAATTATCCCAATATTTTCTTTCAAGAGATACATTCAGGAATTGATGGCTTGTGCTTCCTGAGGCATTTCCGCACTGCATCGCGTTCGAAATGGAACGCGTTCAGGCGGAAAGCTTAAGGCAGCTCCGGGCGCTTTCCCCGTTCACACACAGACGCGCCAGAACGCGTGTAAACGCGTTCCGGAGTGTCTGGGTGCGAATGCTCAAAGCGCCCGAAGCTGCCTTAGCCGGCAAACGCCGGCCAGGGGCGCGCAGACAGCCGCGGAGGCAGATCGACAATCAGCTGTTTGACAAACAGCTGATTGTCAAAGCCGCACGGCGTCGGAGGCGCGCCCGCAGCCGTTCGGGAGACAGAAGCAGGCGCGAACGCTTCTCCTCCCGAACGGCTGCGGGCGGCTCGTCCGCGTTGGAACGCGTGTAGAGCAGTTTAAAGTGCTCTACATTTCGAACGCGGAAAAGACAGCTGCGGACACGTCGGAACGCAAGCCGCGCGCGGGCAATGCGGATGACGTGTCCACAGCTGTCTTTTCCGCGTTCCGTTCAGCCCCGTGCGAAAACGTCTGGTTCATATTTCTCTTCTGTTGCTTCTCACAGGGCATCTCTATGTCACATTTATTTCCTTTAACTAGCGTAGCGCAGTGGTGTTTCTACATTTTTTTTAAAAAAAATTGTTTTTTATTGTCAGATGCTTCTGTTTGAGAACGTATTGTGGGTTCACAACAGAGTCAAAGAGAAAGTTAATCAAAAAAATGAATAAACATCAACTCAAGGAAGGTTGCTCTGGGTTAACTGCATTTGACTTGGGCACATTTGGAGAGACATGTGGGTTTCTACCATCTGCCTCACACATTTCCCCACAAAGCACTTGGGGATGCAGCCAAAGTGCATGCACATATATATAAGAAACTATTAAAAGCCCCCTGCAATGTTATAGTCCACCATCTGAATGGTTAATCATGAATGATTTCAAGTTGTGTCACTGTGTGCGCATCATAATCACAACCCGATGCCTCACAAAGTACCCGGCAAACGCCAATTGCAGTGAGACCATTTGGCACAGGATCCCATCATTACCACCAGGAATAATAGCCTCAGGGAATGTGTCTTCTTGCCAACACAACACTGGGCTGTTTTCCTTTTAAAGTTATTTCCCCCAAAGATTTACTAGCTACACCCGTCCCTCCCTGCCGCACTTTCCTGAGCATTCCAGAATCGATATTAATGACCGCCCAATGGCTTGATGATAGCTTTTCATCCTTCTCCACCACAAATTCATTTGTCACTAAATAAATGATTACCTGGGGCTGACAGCATTGCATATCTCAATTACGTGCCTAGTAGAAAGACGATGGGTATCGTAATGCTAGGGTGTGATTATGTTCTGCGTTAACCAATTGAGCAAGCCTACAACTCTTTATTTCTGTCACTGCACGATGCTTAGAATACCAAGTGCATCAGTGACTGAGGGCGTGTTAGCACTTACCTGTCTGCAGCCACTCCAGGGGACATGCATACGCAAGCTGCGCCACCTTTGTCAACCTGGAGCATCCAGGGGTGTTTTCATACCTCCCTTCCCGTCTGCTGGATGGGAAAGGAGCGCAATTAAGCAACACTGACTAGTGCTCGCACTTCGATCATTTTTTCCCCTGAGTGCAATATGGCTGGCAAAGGGTCGTCAAACACAAGGCAAGGGTCATTTCCTAGGTTTCAGACCACGGGCTGCCAGCAAGCAGATGACAGCGGACTGGGCAGGTTTGCTGGAGCAGCGGCATTGCCATGCTGAAATGGCTGCCAGAACAGTGGAGTAAGCACTCCGGGAACACTGACCATGTGCAGTGAGCATTTATGATGGGTTGGCTACTGGTTGAATACAGGTTCGTGTGGACACCACTCTGCCGGTGCGCTAATTGTGCCACAAGGCAGCAGAACCAAAGAGATCTACACCCTTTGTATGGGTGCCATGGGGACCCTCCCTGTGCAGTAAGGAGGAACAATATCTCACCCTTATATCCTTATCTTCAGAAGGGACACATTTTCTGGAAGGGGCAGTTGAAAGTTCATCCCTGATTGAAGTACGCAAAATCATGCATGGTATAGAAAAGGTGGATAGAGAAAATTTCTTTTCTCGGCCACACAACACTAGAACCAGGGGGCATCTATGAAGACTGATGGGTAGGAGAGTCAGATCCAACAGGGGAAGCGCCTTGCTTCGGTTATTAGGAGAGCTTTAAACTAAAACAAAAGGGGAAGGGTAACAAAAAGTCAAGCAAAAATACTCAGTCAATCAAACCAGGCGATATTCTTACTCCCAGAAATAGTACCAATGAACAAACGCATAAATTTTGTAAGGAAAACAGAGGAGGCAAGCTCGCAATAGATAGCAATTACAAACTAAAATGCCTCTACACCAATGCCCAAAGCATGAGAAATAAAAAAGGGGAGCTGGAGATCCTGACCCAGGTAGATAAATATGATGTCATAGGTATTACGGAAACCTGGTGGGATAACACACATGAATGGAACACAAACATTGAAGGCTACAACTTGTTTCTGCGAAACAGACTTAACAAAAGAGGAGGGGGTGTTGCGCTGTATGTTAAAAAAGAAATTGTCTCCTCAGAGGTTCAAGTTTCAGAGAGTGGAAGCTCAGTAGAATCGGTATGGGTAAGAATTCAAGGAGAGAGCAACAGAAAGGATACCATTGTAGGAGTCTATTACAGGCCCCCTGGACAAACAGAAGATATGGATGACCTCTTCCTAGACCAGATGGCTAAACTTTCACGAAAGCATGACATAGTGATTATGGGAGACTTTAACTACCCAGACATTTGTTGGGAATCTCGCTCAGGAAAAAGTCACAAGTCTAATAAGTTCTTATCCTCTCTCGCTGACAATTTCATGTACCAAAAGGTGGTGGAGGAAACAAGAGGATTGGCTATCCTTGATCTAATTCTTACCAACAGAGAGGAAATGGTGGAGGATATCAGAGTTTCTGGGGCATTAGGAGGCAGCGATCATGTTACCCTTGAATTCTGGATAATAAGGGAAGGAAAGCATGAGAGGACTCAGACTTCAAAGTTGGACTTCAGAAGGGCGGATTTTGATGGACTCCGGAGGAGGTTAGGAGGGATCAAATGGTTAAATGTACTAAAGGATAGAAATGTCCAAGAAGGATGGGATATTTTGAGAAATGCAATATTAGAAGCGCAATCATTAACAATTCCTCAAAGAAGGAAGAATGGAAAACATCTAAAGAGACCAGGGTGGATAAACCTAGAACTTAAAAACTTGATAAAAAAGAAAAAAGAAATGTTTAAGAAATGGAAGGAGGGATACATATCTAAGGAGGAATATAATGAAATCAGTACAATCTGCAGGGCAAGTATCAGAAAAGCTAAAGCTAAAAATGAACTGAGGCTTGCAAGAGAGACTAAAAACAATAATAAAAAAGGTTTTTGGGGATATGTCAACAGCAAAAGAAAAGTCAAAGAGGTTTTGGGAAGTCTGCAGGGAGAGAATGGAGAAGTGATCGAAAGTGATCTTGAGAAGGCAGAGATTCTGAACTCTTATTTTGCATCTGTTTTTTCCAAGAGGGATAATGTACATGCAACAGTCCTTCACTGTACTGATGAAGGACTAGGAGAATCAAGACACAAAATCAACACTGAGAGAGTAAGGGAACGCTTAGCTAACTTAAACGAATTTAAGTCCCCGGGTCCAGATGGATTACATCCTAGGGTACTGAAGGAATTAGCAGAGGTAATTGCTGAACCACTTGCTGTAATCTTTGAGAAGTCATGGAGAACAGGAGAAGTCCCTGACGATTGGAGAAGGGCAAACGTTGTTCCTATCTTCAAAAAAGGGAAGAAGGTAGACCCAGGGAACTACAGGCCTGTTAGCCTGACTTCAATACCAGGAAAGATTCTCGAACAAATTATTAAACAACACATATGTCAGCATTTGGATAGAAATTCAATAATTAACAGTAGTCAACATGGGTTTGTATCAAACAAGTCGTGTCAGACTAACTTGATTTCATTTTATGACAAAATCACTGAATGGGTTGATCAAGGAAATGCAGTAGACATAGTATTTCTTGATTTCAGCAAAGCATTTGACAAAGTATCTCATGCGATCCTCATTGAAAAATTGATCAAATATGGGTTTGACAAGGCAACTATAAGGTGGGTTCAAAACTGGTTTAGTAATCGTACTCAAAGAGTGGCTTTAAATGGCTGCACATCCAAATGGAAGGAAGTGTCAAGTGGAGTACCACAAGGTTCTGTCCTGGGCCCAGTTATGTTTAATGTTTTTATAAACGATCTGGACGAGGGAGTTGAAGGGAAACTGATCAAATTTGCTGATGACACAAAGCTAGGGGGGATTGCAAACACCAGAGAAGAGAGAGAGATGATTCAAAAAGATTTAGAGAAACTCGAACAATGGGCCGCAACTAATAAAATGGTATTTAACAAAGAAAAATGCAAGGTTCTGCACCTGGGCAAGAAAAATGAAAAAAGCACATATACAATGGGAGGAATTCGGCTGAGCAGCAGCACATGTGAAAAAGACTTGGGTGTCCTGGTAGATCATCAACTGAACATGAGTCAACAGTGCGAGGCAGCTGCAAAAAAGGCAAACGCAATCATGGGGTGTATTAGGAGAAGCATAGAGTCCAGATCACGTGAAGTTATTATCCCCCTCTACTCTACCTTGGTCAGACCTCATCTGGAGTACTGTGTCCAGTTCTGGTCACCCCAGTTTAAAAAAGACACTGACAAGCTGGAGCAGGTTCAAAGGAGAGCTACCAAAATGGTGAACGGTCTGCAAACCATGTCCTATGAGGAACGGCTTAAGGAACTAGGAATGTTTAGTCTAACAAAAAGAAGACTGAGAGGAGACATGATAGCTGTCTACAAATACCTCAAGGGTTGTCACAAGGCAGAGGGATCAGCCCTGTTCTCACTCTCTCAAGGAAGGACTAGAAACAATGGGGTGAAACTGCAGGGGAAAAGATTTAGTTTAGATGTTAGGAAAAAAATTCTAACAGTAAGAGTGATCAACCAGTGGAACAGGCTGCCACGGGAGGTGGTTGGTTCCCCTTCGATGGAGGTCTTCAAGCAGAGACTGGACAGCCATCTGTCTGAGATGGTTTAGGAGATCCTGCCTTGAGCAGGGGGTTGGACTCGATGACCCAGGAGGTCCCCTCCAACTCTACCATTCTATGATTCTATGATTCTAGGGGGAAGTATTTCTTCACCCAGAGGGTCATTAGTTTATGGAATTTGCTGCCAGAAGAGGTGATGACAGCTACCAGCCTAGATGGCTTTAAGGAAGGGTTAGACAAATATATGGATGACAGATGTATCAACGGCTACTAGAATGGATGCCTAAGTACACCTTTCAGGCTGCGGGGACAAGCAGAATATTCCTAAGGCCTTTTGCTGGGATTCGAGAGCAGGAGAAATGTTCTGCCCCAGGTAAACATAAACTTCGGAGTTCAGTCTGTACTATGACCTTGGGCAGAAGTCTTGATCAAGAGAAACGCCTCACACTTTGAAGAATCCACAAGTCTTCCTTGATATAAATGAATTATATCATTTATTGGAACAGTGTAACAAATATAGCAACTTTCTTAATAAATAAGAGTTTCCGGTTTCCTTGCAGCTTCTTAGTTCCTTAGGCCTCAGTTATATGTGGCTTCTCCAGCTACTTTCCTTTGTTAAGGCACTGACTGGCCTAGAAGTTTCTTCCTTCTTTGTAATGATGCTGGCTGGTCCAGAAGGAATTTCCACTATTTTCTTGCTGTGGCACTAGCTGGCCTGTAAAGAATTCCTGCTTTTCTCTTGCTTATGAGGAGTCTCTACTTTTCTCTGGCCTATGAGGAGTCTCTGCCTGTCTAAGAATAATGCATCCTTCCACTGTGACCACAGACTGAAAACTGGGCCTAACTCTTCCCTGTAAGCTCTAACGCTTCACCCTCCTTATCCACAAACCCACTTCTTAAAGAGACAGGCTAATATTCTCTTCTAATAAACAAGGTTTTCAAGTCAAAATTAACACAAAGTAATTTGTTACAGAGGCATGACAAGGTTTGCCCTTGTCTCTGCTTGAGATGACCATGGGCAATTGGTGGGACACTGTGTGCGACAGGATGCTGGACTAGATGGGCTGTGGCCTGATCCAGCATAAGATCCTCTTAGGTTCTTATGAAAGAAGCTCAGTCTGATCACACCTTTAGAGATCCAGTATATCCTAAGTCACAATTACCTGATCAGGGTGGCCTTCAAGTTTGGGAGGCATCCAGTTTGGAACATGTTCTGGGAAATACACCTGTCCAGAAGTAAGTGACATTTGAATTTTAGATCCATTCAGACTCTGAGGCTGTTCAGTCTTTGTGGTTGTTCATTCACTTGAGATGCATGCAGTCCAGTACTGGCAGCTGTGGATAAACCGGAAATCTCATCCAACTGGCATGGAAAGATAGTAGTAGAGTACTGGGTGCTGTAGTCCGGAAAGGACCGGAGGAAGGGACCCTGGCCATAAAACCTATCAAGCATGAATCTACCCATGCATCCACAGCCAGCCATGTGCTGATGTTTTGGCAATAAAATGGAGAGTGAAACAATAAATGAGCATATTTCATTCCTGTGACTTAAGCATTGTTGGTTAAATGAAATGTGACTCATCAATTGCCATGTTTCTCCTTCCCTGCCATCCCATGATTTCTGCTCCATCAGCTATCATTGCCTGCATCTGTGTTTATCCATACATGGATGCTCATAATGACATTTTAGCATCAACAGAAGTGAACAAAATAATCCTTTGGAAATTTGAAAGCTGATTCCCCCCCCCCCTCAAATTTGGGGAACCTGCCCATGCCTGGTGCCCATTCACAAAACCTAGACATCTGTCTGGGATGGTTTAGGAAATCCTGCATTGAGCAGGGGGTTAGACTGGATGGCCTCAAATACCCCTTCCAACTCTGTAATTCTATTATTCTATTTTACAAAGCGTTCAAAGCTGCCGCATCATCTCCAAGGTCCAGGGTGGCCTGGTGGGACATTTTAGCAATCTTGGTCCAAGAGCAACACAAGTACCTATCTCAATCATTTTGGGCCAGCTAGGACTTCCCTCCAACTCCCGGCAAGCCACTAAAGCCAGGTTGCCACTGGGAAATTTAATCCGGATTTAAACCAGGGTCTACCCCATCAGCAGCAAGGTCTGTTTTTTTGCATTCCCACTGTTAGCTTATATTGCAGACTCGCAGGGGAGAAACCCCCTCCGCTCTCTCCGCCCATCAGCAGAACCCCCCCCCCATGCAGTCAGCAATTGGGCACCATCATACCCTGACTTCATCGGGGTAGACCATTAAAACCCTACACCCTATATAAGCCTGTTCCCAATTCAGATGATGGAGCAGCAGTTTTTGGTCATCACTTCTCCCCCCATGGTAGCACAGCTTCTCATGTTAACAAGGCAGTAGAAGATTAAAGATCACTTTCCCTTCTGGTGTTTTGTGCTAGATCAGTGGAGCAGAGCAGAGCAAAATGGCAGGGAGGAGGGGAAAGGAGGGAGGAAGTAGGCTTTTACACAAGAGCCGGTAACAGAACCAAAGCCTCCAAAGTCACGATGGCCAGCCCTCTATGTAAAATCAGACACTGATCTCTTGTTACATGTGTTCTGATCTCTTTTTTAGTTACATTGGGGTCTGATCTCTCTCATCCTTCACCTCTTCCTTCCCCCATCCCCTTTCAGCCAAGCCCAGTCCCCTTAACACGTAATGGCAAGAGCCTGGGGAAAAGGGGACAAAATCACAACATCATTGGATCAGGTGAAACTGAGGAGAATGCCCCTAAAGCACGATTCCCTCCCCCCAAAAAAACCTCTTGCATTCCCATTGCTAAATAGTGAGGATTATTTCTAAATCCAGCAGCAAGACCTCTTTTGATCTCAATATAGATAATCCGTGTTTTGGGACCTTTAATCCTCAGGAACTGTGGATTCTTTTAAAACTTTGGGAACAGTGAGCACTCAAAATGATTTCAAAGCTGTTTAAATCTTGAACGGGAACATACCCTAAAGATTTTTTTGAAAACATTGTCTATTATTAAAGAAGCCTGCTCTGCTCCTCCAAGTTACAAAGACTGCTTCCCCATGACTATGAAGCAAGCTCTCTCCTAGGCTGGAGAGCTTCTTTCAGCCCAAGAGTTGCAAAGAATGGCACTCACACACACCCTGACTAACTTTCAAGTTTCTGCCAAGAATCTATAAGAGATATGCAGGAAATTACCCTGGATGTGGGCCATCTTCTACACGTGCTGAAATAGGGTCGGGCAGAGGACACACCAGGAAATCATTCCTGTTCCTCCAAACGGCAAAGGCAGAAGCAAAGCAGGGCAGCTGGCCTTTGAAGGGTGGTGCCCTCACTCTGCCTAAAGTGCGACACTTTGGTCATGTTAGAGTGTTAGACTCTTATCTGGTAATCTCCTGGTTCGATTCCTCACTCCTTTATGAAGCCAGCTGAGTGACCTTGAGCTAGTCACAGATCTCTTTCCGAACTCTCACAACCCCACCTACCTGTTGTGGGGAGAACAGAAGGCTTGCCAGCTGCTTTGAGTCCCCTTGAGGGTGAGATACATGGGCTATTAAAGCCAACTCTTCTTTGAAGAGTGGTTGCCACCCTTTGGAATGGGCTACAGGCTCGAAGGGTGTGATGACACTAGTCCTTATTCCAGATTATATACGTATCCATACGCATCTTCTTCATATCCATACGCATTTGTACGGATACGTATGGGACAGAACAAGATGCGTATGGGATAAAAACGGGTTGTGTACAAATGCGTGTGGATATGTACACATGATTACGGACACATACGAATGTTGTCAACATTCGTGTCATCAAATACAAATTGAATATTTGAACGAATAGATATGAATGCATCCGAATCGGTTCAGGTTTGGAGACATGCATTTTTTCTCCGTTCGTACAAATTCGGGCACTCAAATCAATTGTCGCAAATTGCATTTGTGAACATCCCTAATGCCTAAGTATTGCCTCCAAGCTGAAAGGTGCTTATAAAGACCAATTTCAGGGGATCACTAACCTTTTGCCTTTGTTTTCTGCCTGTGATGTCCAGAAGGAATTACTTGTCCACTATATGCTGGACTAGATGAGCTGCAGCCTCATCCAAGAAGACTTCTATATTCGTATGCCATCCAGCCATCGGGACTCCATCAAACCAGTTAATCCAACTCTTGATGGTCAGGGTGCAATCATTTTCCTGATTCTTGGTGCCTTTTCATATAACTGATTGCGCTATCCAATTGGGAAGGCCCTGGGCATTGAGTGAGCAGTAATCTGTTACAGATTTTATCTTTTTGTTTTTTAAAAAAAAAACACCCACATCTTTATAGTTTTAATTGGTTTTTGGCTTTGTTAGTATTCTTAAATTGATTTGTTGTGGGTATGTTTATCATTTTTTATGGGTTTTAATCTGTTTTAATTTGTTTTTTATTTTATTACGTTCACTGGGATCATTCGGTGAAAAGAAAGTTACTCATGCAGCCAAAAGTAAAATAAGCAACATTTTAAAAGGTTGCTTTGTTTTGGGGACAATTTATTAGGGTTTTTGTTAGTTTGTTGTTTGGATGTTAATTGGAAGCCCAATTTAAGGACGAAAAACTGTAAGAAAAGAGAAGGCCAAGATCTGCGTGGCCACATTGAACTACACCTAAAAAGCACTGGGTCTGCCCAGAATGACTGCACGTTAAAATGTGCCACGCCCGCAGTAACACGTGTGAACTGCACCTGCGTGGCACCCATCCTACAATCATTGCCGGAATACACTCCTATAAGTCCTCCATTTGCAAAACAGTTAAAAGGAAGTCTTAGCTTTGATTGCTCCTGCAGCCACCAGGCACGGGACCAGAAGTGATTGGAGTGACCGGCCTCCACTCCTGCTGCCCAGGACCATGGAATGTGGTGTAAAACAGGGGTGACTTCCACAAATCCTGAGGCTCTGTATTGTGGCCCAGTTGGAAACTTCAAAGCTGGGGAACTTTTGATGCCCATCTTTGAAGATTGTAATTCCAACACATATAGAAGAGTGCGCCTCCTTGCTCCTGGGCTCTAGTTTAGGACTTCCATGTAGAGTTAGAAGCTCAATAGTGCGTACACAGCCAGATGCCTTCATTTCTATAGGGGTATAGGATGGGACGGACGAATGGGCAGGTGGGCAGGCAGACGGACAGACAGATGGATGGACAGATGATAGATAGATAGATAGATAGATAGATAGATAGATAGATATAGATATAGATATAGATATAGATATAGATATAGATATAGATATAGATATAGATATAGATATAGATATAGATATAGATATAGAGTAAACTCATCAGCGATGGAATAAAAGGACAGGTTCTGTCCTGGATTTGTGGCTGGCTTAAAGATAAGAAGCAGGGAATAGTAATAAATGGCCAATTCTCAGGATAGAAAGAGGTAAAAAGTGGGGTCCCCCAAGGTTCAGTGTTAAAAACCAATGCTTTTTAGTTATTCATCAATGATCTAGAAGAAGGGGTACATAGGAGAATAGCAAGGTTTGCAGATGATACTAAATTATTCAGGGTAGTAAAAACTGAAAGAGATTGCCAAGAGCTCCAGAGGGATCTCTTAGCATTGGGTGAGTGGGCAATCAAGTGGCAAATGTGCTTTAATCTTAATAAGTGCAAAGTAATACACATCGGTGCCAAAAATCCAAACTATGTCTATAAGCTGATGGGTGAGCTTTTGCAACAAGCAGGATATTTCTAAGGCCATTTGCTGGGATTTGAGAGCAGGAGGTTTGCCCTTGTCTCTCCTTGAGATGCCCATGGGCATCTGGTGAGCCACTGTGTGAGATGGGATGCTGGACTAGATGGGCTGTGGCCTGATCCAGCAGGGCTCCTCTTATGTTATTATGTTCTTATAATACTTTCTTAAAGTTACCTAGGCTGGTTGATGGTTGCGTTTGAAAAGCAGTCACACAGGTTATGTATAGAGGCATATAGAGCTTCTAGTAGAAGTAGCAACAGTAATTTAAAATACAAATAGAACTTATTGCTAGTGGTAGGACTGCTACTATTATGTGTGTGTTAGTTGCACAGTCCAGCATATGTAATGACTTGAGTTTTGGCTGATCATTTTGGCAAATTCTAAACAGCAATTTCAGAATGTGCTGTTTTTACACTTGTGGGATTCTTGAGTATTATTATTGTTGTTGTTAATTACTGACATAACACAACAGTAACACACAGCAAACAAGATATTTATGCTGGTTTTGGTAACTGTTATCACTAGTGGGGCCCTTCCCAAGCACCTAGGACTGAGTCACGTATCGGCGAATGATCTCAGCCAAGAGGCTTGCGGTACATAAGAACATAAGAGAAGCCTTGCTGGATCAGGCCACAGCCCATCTAGTCCAGCATCCTGTCGCACACAGTGGCCCACCAAATGCTCATGGGCATCTCAAGCAGAGACAAGGACAAACCTTCTCCTGCTCTTGAGTCCCAGCAGATGGCCCTAGAAGCGCCCCATTTCCTCCCCCCCCCCCCAGCCTGAAAGATGCATTTAGGCATTCGTTCTAGTAGCCATTGATACATCTGTCATCCATAAATTTGTCTAACCCTACCTTAAAGCCATCCAGACTGGTAGCTGTCACCACCTCTTCTGGCAGCACATTCCATAGGCCGATGACCCTCTGTGTGAAGAAATACTTCCCCCTGTCAGACCTTACGCTCCTACCCATCAGCTTCATAGAGTGCCCCCTGGTTCTAGTGTTGTGCGATAGAGAAAAGAAATTTTCTCTATCCACCTTTTCTATGCCGTGCATAATTTTATATACTTCAATCAGGTCCCCTCTCAAACGCCGTCTCTCCAGACTGAAGAGGCCTAGACGTTGCAGCCTGGTTTCGTAAGGGAGGTGTTCCAGACCCTTAATCATTCTGGTTGCCCTTCTCTGCACCTTCTCTAGTTCCACAATATCCTTTTTGAGGTGTGGTGACCAGAATTGTACACAGTATTCCAAATGTGGCCTCACTATAGATTTATAAAGGGGCAAAATGACACTTGCTGACTTATTTTCTATTCCCTTCCTAATTATTCCCAGCATTGAATTTGCTTTTTTTGCTGCTGCCGCACACTGGGTTGACACCTTCATTGAACTGTCCACCAAAACCCCGAGATCCCTTTCCTGGCGTGTTGCAGAAAGCTCAGACCCCATCAGTTTATAGACGTAATTTGGATTCTTGGCCCCAATGTGCATTACTTTACACTTGTTAAGATTAAAGCACATTTGCCACTTGGTTGCCCACTCACCCATTGCTAAGAGATCCCTCTGGAGCTCTTGGCAATCTCTTTCAGATTTTACTACCCTAAATAATTTAGTATCATCAGCAAACTTTGCTATTTTACTATGTACCCCCTTTTTCTAGATCATTGATGAATAAATTAAAAAGCATTGGTCCCAGTACTGAGCCTTGAGGGACCCCACTTTTTACTTCTTTCCACCCTGAGAAATTGCCGTTTACTACTACTCTCTGCTTTCTGCCCTTAAGCCAGTCACAAATCCAGGACAGAACCTGTCCTTTTATTCCATGGCTGGTGAGTTTACTCAGTAGCCTTTGATGTGGGACTTTGTCAAAAGCCTTCTGAAAGTCCAGATAGACAATGTCTACTGGTTCACCTTTATCCACGTGTTTATTGACACTCTCAAAGAATTCCAACAAATTTGTGAGGCATGATTTACCTTTGCAGAAGCCATGCTGGCTTTTGTTCAGCAATGCCTGCTGCTCCATATGCACACTAATTTTGTCTTTAATAATGGTTTCCATCACCTTACACGGAACTGACGTTAAGCTAACTGGTCTGTAGTTGCCTGGATCACCCCTGGATCCTTTTTTGAATATTGGTGTTACATTTGCTACCCTCCAGTCCTCAGGTACGGAGCCTGATGTTAGGGAAAGATTATATATTTTTGCTAGAAGGTCGGCAATTTCGCATTTGAGTTCCTTAAGGACTCTTGGATGAATACCATCTGGTCCCGGTGACTTGTTAACATTTAGTTTATTAAGACATGCCAGGACCTCTTCCTTGGTTATTTCTGTACAGTTTAACTCTTCAGAAAACACAGGCTCAGCTACTGGCATGTGTCTTCTGTCTTCCTCCGTGAATACGGAAGCAAAAAATTCGTTTAGTCTCTCTGCAATCTCCGTGTCTTCTTTAATTACCCCTTTCTCTCCTTTACTATCTAGTGGTCCAACTGCTCTCCTGGTTGGATTCCTACTTCTGATATACTTAAAGAAGTTCTTGTTATTTCTTTTGATGTTTTTAGCAATGTGCTCCTCAAAATCTTTCTTAGCTTTCCTAATGGCCGTCTTGCATTCGTGTTGCCGGTGTCTATGTTCCCTCCTGTTCTCCTCATTTGGACAAGCCTTCCATTTCCTAAATGAACTCTTCTTGTTTTTAATGACTTCATCTACTGCATTTGTGAGCCACATTGGTTTCTTCTTGGACCTAGAAGTCCCCTTTCTTCTTTTAGGAATGCATTCTAGTTGCACTTCCGTTATTGTGTTTTTAAGTAGTCTCCATGCATTTTGAAGTGATTTAACTCTTTTGACTTTCCCTTTCAATTTCCTTTTCACTAATTTCCTCATTTTGGGGAAGTTTCCCTTGTGAAAGTTTAAGGTCTCTGTGTTAGACTTTATTAAGAACTTACTCCCTGTATTTAAGTTGAAGGTTATTGCATTGTGGTCACTGTTCCCAATTGGATCAGCTACAGTGACGTCCTTTACCAGGTCCTGAGCATTACTTAGGATCAAGTCCAGGACTGCATTTCCCCTGGTTGGTTCCATGACCATTTGTTCCATGGAACAGTCATTTAGCAGGTCTAGGAATTTTCTCTCTCTTTCCTGAGTTGAACAGGAGTTCACCCAGTCTATGTGAGGATAATTGAAGTCCCCCATTATAACTACCCTATCTTTATGGGCTACCTCCTTTACCTCCTTCTCCAATTGTTCATCTCCTTCGGACGTATGGTTGGGAGGACGGTAGCATGTCCCTATTGTTAGACTTCCTTTTTGGCTTGGTATTTTTATCCACACTGCTTCTGTGGAAGAGCCAGACTCACTTGGACATTCCACTTCATAAGATTCTATCTCTTCTTTAATATACAAGGCTACACCACCTCCATGTCGCCCTTCCCTGTCTTTCCTGTACAGTTTGTATCCTGGGATGACTGTATCCCATTGGTTTTCGCTGGTCCACCAGGTTTCAGTTATGCCAATAATATCAATCCTATTTTCCATAACTAAGCTTTCTAGTTCCCCTATTTTGGCTCGAAGGCTCCTGGCGTTTGCATATATACATTTATATTCACTCCTTTTGACCAAATTCTGCCGTCGAGGAACATGTGAAACTAATCCCTGAGCTTGTGGGAGTGCCTTAGTTTCAGTTTGAACTTCAGTTGAGAGTAAACTCCGTGGGAGGAAGATCTCTCTGCTATAACTAACCAGAAAATAACTGGGATTTTGATCAAATAACCTGGGAAAACTGCTGCTGTGCTGTGGTAAGTGTGGGAGGTAAGTCCTCTGGTTTTTGGTAGCTGGCAGATGGATATTTTGTTGATGCCAATGCTTTCCAAGTGGCCACTAAGATCTTTCAGCACTGCCCCTGGTGTGCTGAGAACCACTGGGACCACCTTTGCTGGTTTATGCCAGAGTCGCTTCAGTTCTATTTTCAGGTCTTCATATTTGGTAAGTTTTTCTGTTTTTCATCACCTGGAATAGCAATGTCAATGAGAAACACTTTGTCTTTCTCCACAATTGTGATGTCTGGCGTGTTATGTTCCAGTGTTTGATCAGTCTAAAGTCGGAAGTCCCACAGTAGTTTGGCCTGTTCATTTTCGACCACTTTTTCTGGTTAACAGTCCCACCAGTTCTTTGCCACTGGCAGATGGTAGTTCTGGCATAAGTTCCAGTCTATCATTTGCACCACTTCGTTGTGCCTCTGTTTATAGTCCGTCTGTGTGATCTTTTTGGAGAAGCTCGGAATGCTATTATTATTATGTAAAACAACAGTTACACACAGCAAACGAGATCACTATGCTGGATTTCGTATTATATCACTAGTCGGGCACTTCCCAAGCACCTAGGACTGCGTGATGTATCGGCGAATTATGCGAGCAGACCCCAGTAAAGTGGCTTTTTGTAGTTGGCAGATGGATATTTTGTCAATGCCAATGGTTTTTAGGTGCCCACTGAGATCTTTTGGCACCACGCCCAGTGTGCCGAGGATGACTGGGACCACTTTCACTGGTTTTCGCCAGAGTCACTGTAGTTCAATTCTCAGATCTTCATATCTGGTGAGTTTCTCCAACTGTTTTTCCTCAATTCTGCTGTCACCTGGAATAGCAACGTCAATGATCCACACCTTCTCTTTCTCAACAATTGTAATATCAGGAGTGTTATGCTCCAATTTTCTGTCAGTCTGAAGCCTGAAGTCCCAAAGTAGTTTTGTCTGATCATTTTCAACAACTTTTTCTGGCCTGTGATCCCACCAGTTCTTTGCCACTGGCAGATGATACTTTTGGCACAAGTTCCAGTGGATCATTTGTGCTACAGCATTGTGTCTCTGCTTGTAATCAGTTTGTGCGATCTTCTTGCAGCAGCTGAGTATATGGTCGATTGTTTCATCAACTTCTTTGCAGAGTCGGCACTTTGGATCTTCTCCTGATTTTTCAATTCTGGCTTTGATGGCATTTGTTCTTATTGCTTGTTCTTGTGCAGCAAGAATCAGTCCTTCTGTTTCCTTTTTCAATGTTCCATTCGTAAGCCAAGACCAGGTCTTTTCCATGTCCATTTTGCCTTCGATGTTCTCCAAGAACTGTCCATGCAGTGTTTTATTGCGCCAGCTGTCAGTTCGGCGTTGAATTGCAGTTTTCCGGTACTGGTTCTTGGTTTGCTGCACTTTGAGAAGCTTCTGGTTGTTGACTTCAATCAAAGCTGATTCTTTGCTTTCTGCCACATAATCTGCTAATGCATGCTTCTCTTCTTCCACTGTTTGCTTCACTTGCAAAAGTCCTCTACCGCCTGCTTTCCTGGGCAAGTACAGCCTGTCGACATCACTCCGAGGATGTAGTGCATGGTGGATCGTCATCAGTTTTCTGGTTTTTCTGTCTAAGTTGTCCAACTCCTGCTGAGTCCAGTTCACAATTCCTTCAGTGTATCTAATGACTGGTATGGCCCAGGTGTTTATGGCCTTAATGGTGTTACCGCCATTCAGTTTACTTTTCAAGATTTTTCTAGTCCTTTGGATATACTCTTTACTGACCACAGACTTCACATGGCCATGCTTAATGTTATCCAGTTGCAAGATGCCAAGGTATTTGTAGGCTTCTGACTGGTGGGTCCTCATGACTTGACCATTTGGCAATTCAATGCCTTCACTTTCAGTAATCTTCCCCTTCTTCAGTGCCACTGTGGCACATTTGTCCAGGCCAAACTCTATACTGATGTCGCTGCTGAATATTCGCACTGTGTTGGTCAATGACTGGATCTTGATTTCAGATTTTCCATAAAGCTTCAAGTCATCCATGTACAGTAGATGTGAAATTTTCTGTGAATTCCTGGCAGTTTGATAGCCCAGGTTTGTTTTCTGTAGGATGAGTGACAGCGGGATCATAGCGATGATGAAAAGCAGTGGGGACAATGAGTCCCCCTGGAAGATGCCCCTTTTGATGTTGATCAGTCCGTAGCTTTCATTTCCGACAAAAAGCTCAGTCTTCCAGCGTTTCATCGCACTTTCTATAAATTTGGTGATGTTCTGACTGATCCCGATGGTTTCCAGGCACTTTGTGATCCAACCATCATCATCATCATCATCATCATCATCATCATCATCATCATCATCATCATCATCATCATTATTATTATTATTATTATTATTATTATTATTATTATTATTATTATTATTATTATTATTATTATTATTATTATTATTATTATTATTATACAGGTGATGGTTTCATTAACACTTCATTTACAGGAAATGTAAGTTTACACAGCTTGGAGCTGATGGATATACCACCGATTTCTGTTCTTCGTGTTTGGTTCAGAAATATTCTTGTAACAGTACATGTAAGCAGGAAAATTGTTTTCTTGATTAGTAATGTATATTTCTGATTATTCAAGACCTTAAGCTGCTTTGTGAGTTCCTTTGGTTCTCTTCCCATTGTCAAGACCACAATGGGGGCCACCATAACTAATTTCAGTTTCAGCTTTTTCAATTCCTCTGCTAGTTCTTCCTATTTCTTCTCCTTCTTATCTACCATACTGAAGAGATTGCTGTTATTCAGTATGGCTATATCAATTAAAATCACTGATTGCTTCTTTTATTTTCTAATGTCATATCTGGCCTGTTCTCCTGCACCGTCTGATCTGTTATGGGAATGCAATCCCAGTATAACTTATCATCATTGTCCTCGAGTACCTTATCTGCTTGGTATTTTATATTGCAAAAGATTCTCCATTGTCAGCTTGATCTTCTGAGCTAAGGCTTGATGGATTATACAGTAGAGTTAGGACTGACAAGAGGAAGTACTTTTTCACCCAGAGGGTCATCAGTCTATGGAATTTGTTGCCAGAAGAGTTGGCGACAGCCAACCAACCAGCCAGGAAAGCATTAAGAAAGGAATGGACGAATTCCCAAAGGATAGGTGTACCAATGGCTACTAGAATGGATGCCTAGGTACTTCTTCCAGGTTAGGGAGACAGGCAGGATTCCTCTCAAGGCCATTTGCAATGAACTGGGAGCAGGTGAAGGTTTTGCCTTTGTCTTGTGCTTGAGATGCCCAGAAGCACTTGGTGAGTAGGGATGTACATGAATATTCAAGATATTCATTATTTGATCAAATTCGGATGAATTCAGACATGCATTTTTTAGAACACGAATATTTTGAATTATTAGTACGAATAATTCGGACATCTGTATATGTATGGATACGTAAGCATCGCATACGTATCTGTATGCATCTTATTCGTATCCGGATACCTACAGGATGAAAACGGGATGCATACGGATCCATACCAATGCATACAAGATTCATATCATAAAATTCATATCGAATATTCATACAAATAGATACAAATGTATTTGTATCGGTTCGAATGTCCAGACATTAGTTTTTTATTTGTACAAAGTTGGATATTCGATTTGAATCGAACCCAATTTGAAAATTGCATTTGTGCCCTCCCCTATGGGTGAGCCACTGTGTGGGACTGGATGCTGGACCAGTTGGGTTCTGGCCTGATCCAGCAGGGCTTCTCTTATGTTCTTATGGATGGCCTAAGCAAAGCAAAGTGGTTCTTTGTTGTCACAATGTGAACTTGCCACAATTTGACATACAGAACTAGCCGCTACACCATCCTGCCAAGATTGATCGGAGGTGTTTTTGTTTTGTTTTGTTTTATCACACCTCAGTTTTATCACAACAAAGCCCTTGGCACATTGCAAACAGATCAAGATGTTCCATCTTCCAGGCAAAAGCTGGAAGATCTTCTGCCATCTGCTTCCAGGTGTCTTTATTTCATGCTAAAATAATAATAATGATAATGAATTAAAATAACCATAGGATTCCCATCTGTTCCTAAGAACTTTTTATTTTATTTTATTTTATAGACTCGCCTAACAGCTTTGGGCTTGAGTGAAAGAGCTCCAGTGTATAAGAGCAAGCATTCCCCAAGGATTTTAAGGCACCCTGTCCATCTCCAGCAGCCACCATGATGTGTTCATTGGGGCAGGAGAGTATGAGAGCCCAGAGGGCATCATCAGGTTGATAATCTGCTAGGGAGGGTAAGGGGGAATAGAAAATTCTTAGGACGATTCTGGCTTTTATACTGGACCAGGAAGCAAACTAGACAAGCTTCTTCCTTCTGAACCAGTTTGGTCTTGTAGTTACAGTGTTGGACTCTTACTGCTGGTCTCCTGGTTCAAGTCTACACTCCTACACAAAGCCAGTAGAGTAGCTTTAAAAGAGTCACAGTTCTCTTTTTGAGCTTCAGCTTTTAATTTCATGGGTGCGGTAATGGCCCTAAATGATCACAAAAAACAGTGCATGGTTGGCATTTGGATGGGAGATTACTAGTAGACCCCAGAGTTGAGACTGGACTGTGAAACTGAAAGGCATCCCAGAACACCATCACAAACTAGGGATGTGCATGAATATTCGTGGGCATTCGAAATCCAATCGAATGTGCCAAATTTTGACAACTCAAATAGAATGTCCCAAAATTTGAATGTAAACATTTGGATCGAATTTCGAACTTCGGATCTATTAGCTCAAATTATCCAAATATTCATATGTGTATGAGTCCGTACATGATGCATACTTGAAGATCCACATCTTTCCCACATCTGTATCCATTTGTACGGATCTGTACGGGACGAAAACAGGTTGCCTACGGGATAACTACGGGATGCATACGGACGTGTATGGATGAATATGGATGTGTATGGATGTGAGCAAGATGCATACATGCACATACGAATGTTGTTGACATTCGTATGTGCAGATTGAAATAAAAAATTTGAACGAATAGATTTGAATTTGGTAAATACGAATTGAATATTGTTAAATTTGAATTTAAAAGATTTGAATTGGATTTTCAAGTATTCGATTCGAATTGAATGTAAAAAAAAAAATTGTGTGCATCCCTATCACAAACCACCACCCACACATGGGCCAGTTTGGGCTTATGGTTAGAGAGTCAGACTCTTATCTGTAGTTTCTGGTTTGAGTCCACTCTATTTTACAAAGCCAGCTGGGTGACCTTGGGCTAGTCACAGCTCTCTTCTGAGCTCTCACAGCCCCACCTGCCTCACAGGGTGTCTATTGTGGGGAGAAGAACTGAAGATTTGTCACTCACAACAAGTCCCCTTAGGGGTGAGGAAAGTGGGGGATAAAACCCAATTCTTCTTATCCTTATCCTCCTCATCATCATCACAAGCCAAGTCCAACTCAAGGACACGCTTGCCCTTAACCTACCCTGCCTTTCTCCCCCAAGTTGTCACATGTCAGATCGCTCCTGAGGGCAAGGCCTGCTACTGGCAGCCCCAGCCACCCAGGAGATGCGCAGGACGCAGGCGCGCTGCATCCTGGGCGAAGACTCTCACAACGAAGACGACCACGGAGAGGTAAGGAGGGGTTTCGCCGCAGGCCCAGCGGGTTGGGCTAGGGTGGGCTTTTTGGAAGCTCGCCCTGGCCCCAGAAGCAGCGATCTGCCGCTTCTGGGGCGAGGGCGAGCCGCGGCAGTGAGGCCCCCTGGCTCGCCATGCTTGGCTCCGGCGAGCCAATCATGGCGGGCGGGGGGAGGGCCCCCGTTAGTTACACTTGCACCGTGCGGATGCATCCTAAATGGATGCATTTTCACGGTGCAAAACCACTTGAGACGTGGTGTGTAACTAACACCCATTAAGCACGGATTAAGCATGGGTAGGTGCGGACGCACCTACCGGAAATGTGCTTAATAGCCCCCTCTAATGCGGACGTGGCGGCGCCAAACTGGTTTTGCTGCCGAAATCTGCATTAAAGAGGGACGTGCAATGCGGACACGCGTGGCCAGAAGTGTGCTAAAAAGGCTCATAAATGCGGATGCACGTTTCCCAATCTGTGCTTAATGGGTGTTAAAGGGCCTGTGCGGAAGCACCCTAATAGGGAATCATCTGAAGGAGCATATGCCAGCTATCTTTGCCATAGAGAGGGGGGAGGGAGAGATAATGGAAGAACAGTGGTTTCCACAGTCAGTTTTCATCTCACTTGTCACAGTTTTTGGGTTGTTATGCCATGTTCAGATCACATCTAGGGAACATGGCAGAACAATAAAAAATTGCTACAAGTGCACGAGAGAGAGAATGTTTAGTCATTGGTACTAGAAGCCTTATGAATATTGGAAATATGGGTGCAGTTGTTTATTACTTGTTTGTGCAGAGAGGATTTCAGTCTGTTGGCGGTTATAAAAATCTTACAAATATACAAAACACCTCTTGCTATAGCCGTCTGTTCCACTGTTAGTAATCCCCAGAAACATTCCTAATTGCAGGCCACGGTTCTAACAACTGATTATTTCAATTTATGTAAGCAAGAAATTAGCTCCCCCATAGCCCAAAATATTATTATCTCCCTGCCAGCCTTTCAGAGCCATCTTAAGAAAATGTAACAATACCCTCTCTGCAGCGAGACGTTTATCGAGAGGAGCGAAGAGAGTCGTATTGGGCTTTGCCAAATGCTTGCATCCCAGATATGTGGAAACGTACCACTGTTGTGGCAACCCAGTACTGGATCGCTCATTAGCATCACTTTGATCTGACACCATAAAAAAGAAAAAGAAAGAAATACTCTCGCTCTCTCTTTTTTGGTGTTGCTATGCTAGGGAAAGTTGTCGAGGGGGTTGTAGCAAAGCTATCAACCGTTTCATCAGGCAAAGACTTGCATTCACCTGCAATCTGACGTACCACTGAAGAAAAAGGGAAATCATTTTGGGGAGGCGTCGGTAGGAATCCGGCCGGCAGAAAGAACAAGTTATTACTTGTGCATTAGCATTTTGCAGCCTAAAGTCTGTTCTTTTCGCTCTTGCATTTTCCCTGGGCCCCAATTATATCCTACAGCACTGTACGTATCTGTTGCGCCTGACACAATCATTCCGTTCTGAGCAGCTTTCTTTCTTCCTTGTTTTTTTCCTAATGCAACTTTCTCAGCAACCCAAGAGCCTTTTGAGTCTATAGAACCCAATTCGGTATTAGCAACGTTAGTCAGAGAACAAGATTATGTAACATTAGCGTTCAAAGCAATATACCTCTGCTCTCTCCCATCCCAGCAGATAAGATGAACTGCTCGCTGCATCATGGAAGTTGCTATCTGAACAGAGGCTGGTGTGACAGCAACCAGCCTGGATAGATTTAAGAAAGGGTTAGACATGGAGGAGGAGAGTACCAATGGCTACTAGAATGGATGTCTCAGTACCGCCTCCGAGTTGGAGATGCAGGCAGAAGACCTCTAAAGGCCATATGCAGGAATTCGAGAGCAGGTGGAGGGTTTGCCTTTGCCTTCTGCTGGAGATGCCCAGAAGCAATTGGTGGGTCATAATGTAAGACAAGATGCAGGACTAGATGGGTTGTTGTCTCATCCAGCAGGGCTTTTCTTAATTCATGGAGGACAGGTATATCAATGGCTACTGGAATGGATGCCTAGGTGCCACCTCCAGGTTGGAGAGACAGGCTAGACGGCTCTAAAGGCCATCTGAGATCTGGAGGAGAGGCCCTCCTGGTTGTCCCACCACCATCAGCAGCAAAAAGTGTGGGTACCCAGGAGAGGCCCTAGGCTATGGAATAGTCTCCCCCTTGAGGTATGTCTATCTCCTTCACTGTACACATTTAGGAAGGCAGTGAAGACGCACCTCTTCGCCTTAGCCTTTGGTTAAATTGGGATACACTTTCCCTTCCCACTTGCAGATGCTACTGTTTTAATACACAGTGTTGTATTAAAAATAAGTACCCGTATTTTCCGGCGTATAAGACGACTGGGCGTATAAGACGACCTCCAACTTTCCAGTTAAAATATAGAGTTTGGGATATACTCGCCGTATAAGAAGACAACACCCGGCGTATAAGACGACCCCTGACTTTTGAGAAGATTTTCCTGGGTTAAAAAGTAGTCTTATACGCCAGAAAATACAGTAAGTAAGTAAGTAAATACATAATTTGAAGGGAGCCGAGAGTACCTGTAGGTTTTGATATTTTTTTTCTGCTTGGGAATGTCCAGAAGCAATTGGTGGACCACCGTGTGAGAAAGGATGCTAGAGTAGATGGGCTATGGCCTCATCCAGCAGGCCGCCTCTTATGTTTTTAGGATGCCTCTGAAGGCCATCTTCAGAAAGTAGAAAGCAGGAATTGGAAGGCCACTGTGTGAGACCAGATGCTAGATCTGCAAAACCTTGTGCTCACTTCCTGGCACGATGCACAACTGGAGAGCTTTGAAACTGGCTTGCTCCAAAGATGCCAAACTGAAATACACGACTAAGACAAACTGTGCTCTCTGTGCCAACAGTTTTCCTTTTGAGCAAGCTGCAGTGATTTGCCACTAAGTCTGCACTTCTCCTTCTGAATAGGGCAGTGCGGACAGGGCGGGTGCTCCAGACAGAAGGGGTGCCAGGAAAGGAGACACCTTCCTCATCTCCATCTCAGAGCAACATTCTTTCACACCCCTACTGTGTTCTACATTCAGTGTCGAATGGCTGACACAAACATGAGGATTTTCCCAGCAAGCTCTGCCACACCCAGGCAGGATCTAAGTAAACTATTGCTTCAGGCCTGAGAGAAGATCAGCAGCTCCAGACGGTAACTGCTCGCTGGCTCTGTCTGCAGTTCATACGCGATTTCTATCTCCAGTCTACAGCAGATAACACCTCTACGTAAGAGGACCGCCTGGATTCCGGAATTAGCCCTGGATGCACGAGAAGCAGCTATTTACAGTTTGTTTATTTGTTTACTAAATTCCTATAGCCACCAAAAAACCACTGGACAGCTCACAATAAAAGTGCATTAAAATATACCACCAAAAACAGCTACCAAACCCACCAAACCTACGGTATATAAACAATGATATATAAAAGCAGTGTAGTTAAAAACATATATTAAAAATAAAATAAGGCAATTAAGTATATTTATTTATTTTATTTATTCAATAAATTTATATCCGACCCTTCACCAGATAGTCCCAGGGTGGCTTACAATAAGAATAAAACATATCAAAAGGGGGAAAAAACATAATTAAAAATATCACCCCCTCCCTTCGTCCCTCATCCACCCTCTCTCCGTAACAGGACAGCACCCTGAGGAAGCTATTTAGATGGTGAAAGCCTGGTTGAAAAGATATGTTTTCACCAGTCGCTGAAAAGTATACAATGCAGGTACCTGGTGAACCTCAAGAGGGAGGCTGTTCCACAGTCTAGGGGCTACCACAGAGAAGGCCCTCTTGTATGTCCCTATCCCTCATACCTCTGCAAAAGAAGGAACTACAAGAAGGGCCTCTCCTTGAGATCTCAGTGTACAGGCAGGTCTATATGGGAGAAGGCGCTCCTTCAGATACCCAGGACCCTAGCCGTTTAGGGCTTTATATGTTAGTGTCAACACCTTGAATTGGCCTTGGTAGCAAATAGGTAGGCCGTGCAGATCCTTTAAGACTGGTGTGATACAAGTCCAGCCAGAGATTCCCATCAGCAGAGAAGCTGCAGCATTCTGCACCAGTTCCAGCTTCTGAACCGTTTTCAAGGGTAGCCCCACATAGAGCACATTACAGTATTCTAATCTGGAGGTGACCAGAGCATGGGTCACTGTGACCAAGTTATCCCAATCCAGGTAAGGCTTCAGCTGGCGAACTGGCTGGAGATAATAGTAGGCACTCCTGGCACTCGCTGCCACATGGGACTCCTGGCAGAATAGCTGGCCAGACTTGAGGCTTACAAATTTGGTGCCAGGTATACCTCTCTGGGAAGGCTGCTCCAAAACCTAAGGGCTAACACTAAGAAGGCCAGACTCTATTTGATACGAATCAAATACAAAAGAAAAAACACCATTCGTGCCCATCCCTAGATGGGAAGGTGGCTGCTTCCTCTATGGCACCTTGCTCAACCAGGTGGGCGTATCCCGCCATCCAGGAAATGAGGCTCCGTGAAGCATGCCCCTGATGCTGCTGCTTTCAGGAGATGTTCCTTAACGGCAGAGAAATCAGAAGTGGCTCCAGAGATTGTTCCATCAGTGCAGGCCACGATACTAGGACGCCCTTCTCCACTTGAGAGCCATTCCTGCTGTTGGAATGGATCCAGGCTGGGCTGAACCTGCCAGACCAATCCTATAAGTAGATCCCTTTTTTTTTTCTAAAGTAGACCAGCTCATTGACTCATGAGTTAATTAATATCAGATGTTTAATTCCACAGTGTTCTTGTTAGTTAAAGTGATGACTCTGTTCTTCTAGGGACTAAAGGCTTTCATCCAACATTTATGATGAAACAAAAGGAGTATGAGGAAATGGCTTAGCCGTCTATGAGCATAACACAGCTTGTAGACCAGCAACATTTACATAGCAGATGTGTTGCTAAAATAGCCTGTTCGTTCCTATTTTGAAAGATAAGAAACAGGAAACATCATCAAATATGCTAGTGGTTGAATTAATCAAAGGGGGCGGGAGAAGCGAGCAGGAATTGGGCTTCTTCCCTAGTCCCTTCTGGGTGTTTCCAGAAAAGCCATGCAGAGAGGGGCTATGTGTAAGAAAATTTAGAGAAATGTTAACTGACATGTATGGATAGGATCTAGTTATGTGTTGAAGGGATACAGGATCTGTAGTATATTTGATTAGCCTTCCAGGAAAGGAGGGGAAGGAAAGAGGGACAGAATAGATGGAAAGGGAGGGAGGGAGGGTGGAAACCTACCTTTCTACCCTTACTTAGCAATCCAGATCAAGGAGCCTCATGGTCTGTATCATCTACATGGGACCAATGGCAATTTGGATCAGAGCCATACTAAGGGGCTAGGGCAGTGTTTCCCAAAGTGTGGTACGCGTACCCCCAGGGGTACGGGAAGAGTTTGGTGGGCGTACACGTTGCACCGGAGTTTGGTGGGGATCACGTGGGAATATCCACTGCACCGTGCTTAGCTGCGCCCACAGAACAAGGAAAGAAATAGGCGCGTATCACAGTTTTTACATGGGAACTGGGGCCGTCGTACATCGTATCGCAACTCATTACGGCGGGAACTTCTGCGCATCCTTCGCACAGCTCGGGTTCGGCCACTTTTAAACTGTGGGAACATTAACAGTTGACGCTGAGCCGCGGAGCTGTTTAAACGCCGGAGAATTGCAGTGTTATCTAACGGTCTTGTGAGGCGTGACACGGCGTGAATATACTGCACTTCGTTACAGAGACAACGTACTTCTTTAATAGTTAGTTCTGGGCTCCTGTTATCATGCTTTAGTAAGTTCCACTGATTTTTATTATTTTTATAAAATACAATTTTTATCCCTAATGTTTTTTATGAGGGGTACTCAGCGTTATGAAAATTATAGAAGGGGTACACATAGGTCAAAAGTTTGGGAAACACTGCGCTAGGGGAATTTCGCATTTCCCACCTGGGGGACAGGAATGGTGAACTAGCATTCACTCTTGCAAATGCTAGTGCATGCCAAGCCACCCATCCCCACATGTCCAGACAGGTACAGGTGCGTGCTGTGAGTGCCGCCATCTTGGCTTGTGATGCCAGCATCATTGTGCGTGCACTGGCACCAGCACTAGGATGACAGTGATGCATCATGCATGCACAATGATGCCGACACATCATGTAATGCACCAGTGCACGTGCATGGTGAGTCACGTGTCCCTCTGTGCACCATAGAGGTGTGGATAGGGATGCCGTTGGATGTCACTGGATACCGCTGGACACCACTGGATGGAGTAAGTGCACCCATGCATAGTTTGCATGCAGTGTGCTCTTGCACGGAAGTGGCGGCTTCTGCATTGGAAATGGCCCCTTCAAGTGCAAGATGCTCCATCTGGGAGAGTACTCCACCCAGAATACAGGGCCTAGTGCAGAATTAGTTACTAGCGCTATCTGGGGCACCCACATAAAATGTGTGGGGAGGCAGAGAGATGCATCCACACATAGCATGAAACTAGGAAGATCATGAGTCTCCTGCTAAGGAACATGCACTGTGATGACAAGACTATGAAGGCATCTTCCCAGTCCCTTCAGAACAATGGCCATACATTAACGGCAATGGTGAATTCATGTTGCCTGCAAAGACACTTCACATCTGATACCCAGATGATTAGGGAACCAGACTCTTTATCTGGGCATGCCAGGTTTGCTTCTGCCAGCTGGGTGTCTTTGGGCTAGTCACAGCTCTCCTCTGAGCTCTCACAGCCTCACCTACCTCACAGGGTGTTCTGTTGTAGGGAGAAGAATAGAAAAGCTTTGTCAGCCACTTTGAGTCCCCTAAATGGGTGAGAAATGTGGGGTAGGAAAGCCAACTCTTCTTCTTCTTCTTGTAGTAGTAGTAGTAGTAGTAGTAGTAGTAGTAGTAGTAGTAGTAGTAGTAGTAGTAGTAGTAGTAGTAGTAGTAGTGTTGCCAGCACTTTGCACTTAGTCAGGGAAGGCGGGAAGGGCAGACTGGTGTGTGAACAAAAACAATGGCTGCCAGCAAACCACTGATAACAGGTATTCCTCAAGCATCCCAGGACCAAATGACCAAACCTTTGCACCCTCAAACAGGAAGCCTTTAAAAAGCACTCCATGAGCAGATTTCATTCTCATTTACCACCATCGCCACCCTATAGATAGACAGGGGCAGCTGGAACAACTTACCAGGAGCAATTTCTGGCCAGAGTTCTGGCCCATTGTGATCTGGGACCATTTCTGGTCCAGTGATAAATTGTACCAGGAAGAATCTTCACATTTTGGGAAGCCAGAAAGTACCAGGTGGCCACATAAATAGCACACCTCCCACCTGTCGTGTCTCCAACTGACAAGGTGTGGAGAGCAAAGACTCATGTTTGCACAGAAGAGTAGCAGCCACCACGGTCAGCCACAGTAGCCAGTAAGAGCAAAAGTCCAAGTACCTTGGGAGTTAAACGCATAGTCAAAAGAGTTCCAGAGTCAAAGTTAGCACAAGGTCAGGGTTGGTCAGCAATCAACCATGAAGCAAGGTCACGGATTTCCGGTGCTGCAGGTTTATGAGTATTGTCTGCAGCAAAGCTTATCAGAATGTTCTGCCTTAAACAGGCAGGTCAGAGTCATGCCTCCTTCACTGCAGGTGACGGGCACAGATTCTAGCTGATTTGTGCAGCTGTTCACGCTCATGTCTCAGACTGGTCAGCGAAGGGCGTTGCCCGGCGTGCTCCGAGCCTGAGCTGCTGTATAGGCTCAGTGTCCTCACTAGCTGCTTACGTCAAGCTTTCCTCACATTGCCTGGCCAGGTAGCCTGCCTGAGCTTGGCTGGGCATCACAACTACCCCTTCATCCTCGGAGGAAGGGGCGCTGACAACAGGGGGCATGGCACCACCTGGGATCAAAGACTTCTGCCCCTCTGAAGGCCCTTTTCCCACCTATTTGGGTGCTGCCAGTGAGAGATTGTGCACCCATCCAAGACAGCTTTAAGATTAAGAAAGGGTTAGACAAATTCATGGAGGACAGGTGTTTCAATGGCTTCTAGAATGCATGCCTGGGTGCTACTTCCAGGTTGGGGGGCCAGGCAGGCCTGGAGGCCTCTTGAAAGTCATTTGCAGGAATTGCAGAGCAGGTGAAGACTGTCCCTTTCTCTTCTGCTTGCGATACCCATAAGCAATTGGTGGGCCACTGGGTGAGAGAGGATGCTGGACCAGATGAGCTGTGCCTTGAACCAGCAGGGCCTCTCCCATGTCCTCTTATGTTCTTGTCTTTTATAGGCATGCATGAGACTCTGAGTTGGTCAAAAATTTGGAAATACGCGCCTTCGGGCATCTCTTTGTTACAACCACAGCATTTAGAACCCAGCTGAAATAAGCTAAGAAAAAAAAATTTACACAGGAAGAAAAAAGCAGCACAGGATAAAGTCGGCATATTTTAATTTTTTTACGATGCAAATGGAAGACTCAGGTTTCTAGCTTACTGAATTATTTCCGTTTCTGCCTGGCAGAAATATAAAACCTTTCGGCATTTTTTATTCAGCCTCTCAATTATTCCTGTTCCTTCTTTGTTATGCCAAGAGGAAAAGGGGGGAAGGAATCAACTAGTAATAGAGCCAGAGTTGAAACATGCTGGGGTGGGGGGAGAGAGATTTGAGCTTCACCTGTTCCACAAGTAGATCCTTCCTTCCTTCCCTCCTTCCTTCCTCTTTTCCTTCTTTCCTTCCTTTCCTCTCTCCCTTTTCTCCCTCTCCCTTCCTTCCTGCCTTGCTCCCTCCCTCCCTCCTTTCTTTCTTCCCTCCCTCCCTCCCTCCCTCCTCCCTCCTTCCTTTCTTCTTTGCTCTCTCCCTCCTTCCCTCCCCCCTTCCTCCTTTCCTTTTTCCCTCCCTCCTCCCTCCTCCCTTTCTTCTTTGCTCCCTCCCTCCCTCCTCCCTCCCTCGCTCCTTCTTCCCTCCTTCCCTCCCCCTTCTTCCTTTCCTTTTTCCCTCCCTCCTCCCTCCTTCCTCCTCCCTTTCTTCTTTGCTCCCTCCCTCCTCCCTCCCTCCCTCCCTCCTTCTTCCCTCCTTCCCTCCCCCCTCCTTCCTTCCTTTCTTCTTCCCTCCCTCCCTCCTTCTTCCCTCCCTCCCTCCTTCCTTTCTTCTTCACTCTCTTCCTCCCTCCCTCCTTCTTCCCTCCCTCCCTTCCTTTTTCCCTCCCTCCCTCCTCCCTCCTTCCTCCTTCCTCCTCCCTCCTCCCTTTCTTCTTCGCTCCCTCCCTCCTCCCTCCCTCCTCCTCACTCCTTTCCTTCTTCCCTCCCTCCCTCCCTTCTTCCTCCCTTCCTTCCAATGGACCACTGAAACTAGTAGCAGGTCAGAGGATGTTAGCAAAAAGAACAGCAATCCCACCTGGAATCTTTACGAAAACAAGTAAATCCAATGGTCTGGGCTGGCAGAAAAGAGTTATCTGTCATTTTGATGGCTCTGTTTATGCCATCCAGACAGAATCCTTCCAATTTGATCTCTTTTAGTGGGCTAGAATTGGGACGGGAGGCGGGCGTATTTGTTTGTAGGCTTTTGTTTTTAATTTTTATTTGCTTAGGCCTGTCTAACAAGCATCCTGTCTTTCCTCAGTGAAGGAATAATGCCTTTTAAGCAAATTCTGGTTGCATGCACCTCCACGAGCCCAAGCGGCAATTTAATAAGAAATAGCTGTCAGTGTCAGAATATATTTACTGCATACTAGCTTTGAAGAACTGCAGGATGTGTTTTCTTCTTACCAAGTTTCACTTTATGTAAAATGTAGCACATGAGCTGTGAATATGTGGACAGCAAGCAGGCTGTATCAGTGGATTCATCTTCCTCTGGATGTTTTTTACTTTTAAAAAATGCTGACAGAGGCAAGAACAGCTCTCTGATGGGGGGATGGAGGCTGTCACCATCAAAAGCCCACTTTTGAACTGCTGCCAAAAAATCCAAACCGATTGGGGTTGTTGTGTTTTTTTGGAATCATACGGAATGAAGGAAAAGGCGAGACAGTACTTGCTACAGTATTTCGTGGGCAGGTAGCTTTCGCAGGCACGAACCACTGTTTCAAACCGTTTTTAACATGCACAGGAAACACAGATGTGCACAGGAGGAAGGGTGCACAGCAATAATGGTGATGATAGCAAGGACGAAGGAGATGAAGGGGATTCTTGGTTCCGTGGTGTTTGTCCGCACTTACCTTTCCTGGCTGAGTCCAGCAGGATCAGGTCAGGCCAAAGCGGATCCTGTTGGCTCGAAACAAGTCATTCATGTTTGGGTGGTTGTTCCGGGACAGTTGCTGTGCTGGCTCTGAAGACCATGAGATCTCCAGAGCCAGCCTCTGCGGTCCCCAATGGCTAGGAACTAACGTTCCTAACCTCAGAGCCCACGGGGGACCCAGTTCAGTGAGGCAATTTTGTGCGCTGCCAAAATGGCTGCACTTGCTAAACCGGTCCACAGAGGCATGCACCCTGCCATATGTCTCCTGGGTTGGTGTACACTCTGTCCCCAGGGATTTTGACACTTCGTTTCCCATGTGCAGGGCAGGAAAAGTGCATCCCCACTGGTGTACACTAGCATTAACACTTGCAAATGCTAGTGCAGGCTAAACCAATCCCCAACGTGCCCACAGGCCCACCTGGGTCCAGACACGGGTCCAGGCGCTGCCATTTTCTGCACAGAATATGTGCGTACTTCATCACCATGACAACTGTGACACAATGCACTTGTGCAGTCACATTTGTGGTCATCTGAGGTGCCAGCATGCTTGTGTGGCACCTCAAATGACTCCTGGTGCTGGCATAGGTGCAAATGGCCACTCCTCTGTGGATGTGTGTGAAGCATGATTTTGTGGACCAATGCTAGTAGCTGCTGGGATAGCAGGAGACATTTCTGATGTGGAAATGCCTCTTGAAAGTGCCGGTACTGCTTCCCAGAAGCTACCCCAGCTAGGGATGTGCACAAATGTTCTAAACATTCAAAATTCAATCAAATTCAATCAAATGTGGACATTCGAATAGAATGTCTTCACATTCAAATTTAAACATTAGAACAAATTTCAAATGTTCTGAAACATTCATTCGAATTATTTGAATCATTCGAATGTACAGATACGTATGTATTATGAATATCATACGTATCTGTACGCATCTGTGCTTATAATACGGAACAAAAACGGGATGCATACATATAACACATACGAATATTGTCGACATTCGTATTTTTCTTGCTTTCAGATTTTAAACATTCGATTTGAATTCGAAGGCAAAAAAAAACACATTTGTGCCCATCCCTAACTCCAGCAGTTACTAGCAGGCCAAGTGTGAACTGGCCTCTGGTCTAGGTGGCCATTTTGGACCATCTAGACTGGGCTACGCTCCATCCATTGTGGACAGAGTGTGCTAGGAGGGGCCACGGCTGTGCCAGAGCATGGAAGAGAGAGGCCCAGAAGTGGCACACTGCAATATACCGGCTGCATGCAGAAAGGCTCACAGTACACCAGATGTTATAATTGGAGTTCTGGCGCATCATTTGTTTGTTTGTTTGTATTTCTATCCTGCCCTACACCCAAAGGTCACAGGGCAGGTAACAACATTTAAAATCAAACATATTAAAACAATAACAGTATATAAACAACAGTGTCTGCAAGTGGGAAGGGAAAAGTGTATCCCCATTTAACCGAAGGCCGGGGCAAAGAGATGCATCTTCACTGGCTTCCTAAACATGTACAGTGAAGGTGATAGACGTCCCTCAAGAGACAGACTATTCCATACCCTAGGGGCCATCACTGAGAAGACCCTCTCCTGGGTGCCCATCACTTTTGCTGCTGAGGGTGGCGGGACAACCAGGAGGGCTTTCCCTCCAGAGCGATATGGGCAGATCGATACGGGAGCAGACATTCCTTCAGATATTGGGGACCCAAGTCATTTATGGCCTTATAAGTTAAGGTTAACACCTCAAATTGGGCTTGGTAGCGAAGCAGTGCAACTCTTTTAAGACCAGCATGATGTGCATCTGGCCAGCAGTCCCGGTCAGTAACCTAGCAGCTGCATTCTGTACTTCCGAACTGTCATGAGTTGAACCCTAACCAAGGATTTTGGAATCAATAAGGTATCTTTGAAGAATGATGTTACTTTCATTAGCCCTTCTTTTTGCACTTGTGAAATTCTTATTTTATCTATTCTGGGGTCACTCCAAATATTTCTGGAGTTTCTTGCTACCACCACACCTAACGTGACAGTAACTACTACACGTCCGCAACTGCTGTTGTCTTTCATTCCCAGAGGTGTTGAATTCCAATTTGTAGGTCTCTCTATTTCACAATCTTCTCCCGTTCCTGCTCTTTAATTCTGATGTCCCCTGGGAGAGATACATCCATCATTGTAATTTTCTTTCCCCTCAACTACAGTAAGGCCTGGCAGCATTACAATTCCTTGCCTTGGTTTCCTAGCGAAAGACTCTGCTGCATCCTATAGACATTTCTTTCTTTTTTCCTGACACTCAGGGATTTGTTCACCCGGGCAACCTGTGACAAAGCAAGGCAGCCAGCTTATAAATCACAGCTAAATCTACAAACACTTAAAATTAATGTTGCTGAAATGATTTCACCAAAATATTTTAAGAGCTCCATCAGGGAAACGGAGAAAATTACCTGCTTATTTTGTCCTTCCTTTTGTGTGAAGATCGGGGTAAGTATAGGCATTGTACAACTTCTTTTATGTGGTGTTCCTATACCTCCGTAGCTACTTTTTAAATAAACCGATCAACTGAAAAAAGGACGTTTTAGAGTGAGACTTTTGAAATGGTGCAAAAAGGTAAAGCATGAATAATGCATCTTAGGCTGCAGTCACGCTTAAGGTTTAATCCAGCTTCAGTCCACTTTCAGAGTGAGAGAACACGTCAGCAAAGTGACAAGCTGCTTCCTTCCAGGGTTAAATAACTCAGAAAATCCACTGGTTGCTTTGCTGATGTGCCTCCTCACTCTGAAGGTGGACTGAAGCTGGATTAAATCTTAGGTGTGACCACAGCCTCATAGGTCCAGGTGACACCCAAAGGACGTGCAGTTGTCACTTGTACCTATAGCGGCAGTAAGCAGAGGGTTGCCAGTTCAATCCTCTGCCTCTCTCCCCAGAAATAGGGCATGGCAAACCACTTCTGTATTCCTGCCAAAAAAACTGCTCATTGAGGTACCCTCACCATCAACAAGGAGTTAGTTATGAGTCAGTGGTACCCACCATAACAACAAAAGCAACATTTTATGTTGCTTTTATAAAATACATTGGCAGAAGATCAAAAATGAGTGTCCTAATACAATTAGACTATTGATCCTTTCGCACCTGATAAGCGGCCAAGCGACTTGGGCCTGAGGAAAGCTGAAGTCCAAAAGCACCTGGAGAACTTCTCCTTGTTGTGGAAGTTTTAGGGAGGCTGACAAGGGAAACTATTTCCCCCCACACTGCAAACACAGCAGATTAAATTGAATTCACGGCCATAAGAGGTATGAACAGCATTCAATGAAGAATTAGACAAACTCCTCAGGGATGGGTCTATCAGTATGGCGATTAAGTGGAAAATTCAGCACTACTGCACTCCAGTATGGGCTGAGAGAAGAAAGGACACATATCGCTTAAAAGAAGAAAAAAAGCACAGAAATTAGGACATTAAAAACTGTAGGGTTTGCCCAACTTTTTGGGATAAAATCAGGGCTCAAACTCTGGTTTCTCTTCAGATCATATAGAAGAAAAGAAATAATTGACTTTTTTACTCCCATTTCTCACCCATTTAAGGGGCTCAGAGCGGCTGACAAACCTTCTGTTCCTCTTCCCACAACAGAACACCCTGTGAGACCGGTGGGGCTGTGAGAGACCAGAAATAGAGCTTTGACTAGCCTAAGGTCACCGAGCTGGTTTTATGGAGAAGTGTGGAATTGAACCCAGTGACTACAAGATATGAGTCTAGCACTTTAACCACAAGACCAAACTGGCCTTGTTGCTGTTTGCTACTTTCTCGTTCTCCTAGCCAAGTATGACTGAATGCAACATGTAAAACTGGATGAATAAGGGTTGCACTGTTTGGATTATATGGATAAGAATGCTCCAAAGTCTACTGTATCTTAGTCAACAATCCAAAAGTCCATAAACAGAACGTCAACAGTGTTCAGTACGTCAGTCCATATATTGAGGGTTACACTGGACCTTCCCTTTTGAAATGTCACATTTTATTTTATTTATTGAATTATCCTGCCCTTGACCTGTAGTTCCCAATAAAAACATTTCACATGAAACCTGATCGATCAATTCACTCATGCATTTGCATTTTTATCCTGGCCTGTACCCAAAGGTCTCTGGGCAGGTTACAACAGTGGAAAGAAAAATTAGAATAATAACACCTGAAACTGGGATGGGGAAGACCAGGCTAAATAGATGAGTCTTCACTATTCTTCTAAAAGTATAGTGTGTGGAGGTGAGCCAGTTTGGTCTAGTGGTTAAGGAGCTGGACTCTTATCTGGGAATACTGGGTTTGATTCCACACTCCTCCTCGAAGCCAGCTGGGTGACCTTGGGCTAGTCACAGGTGAGCTCTCACAGCCCCATCTGCCTCACAAGGTGTCTGTTGTGGGGAGAAGAATAAAAAGCTTTGTCAGCCGCTTTGAGTCCCCTGAAATGGGTGAGAAAAGCGGGGCAGAAAAGCCAACTCTTCTTCTTCCCTGCAAATAGCCTTTAGAGGTCTCCTGCCTGTCTCTCCAGCCTGGAGGCAACACCTAGGCATCCAATCTAGGAGTCAGGTTGTAGGCTGGTTCGAATAAAAATTCGAACGACTAGATTTGAATTTGGTAAATACGAATCGAATTGTGTTAAATTCAAATTTAAAAGATTTGAATCGAATTGAATTTTCAGGTATTCGATTCAAATCGAATGTCAAAAAAAAAAAAAACATTTGTGCACTACTCTGCCATCGAGTGCTAGCTGGATTGGACCCATGACCCATGTAGTTTAGCAGTGGGCTCTTGCAGGGGCTAACCAGATGAACATTGGAAGCCCACCAGCAAGGCTTCAGCACCTAACTCACCCTTAAGGGGACTCAAAGTGGCTGACAATCCTTCTGTTCTTCTCCCCAGCTCACCATCTCCTGCCAGTTGGCATGCAGAAGTATTCCTGCTCTTTCCGCCATTAGAGATAGTAGCCATTTTTAACCGTGACTTTCATGAATTGGTCCAAACCTTTTTTTGGGTAAGAACATAAGAAGAAAAATAGTGCAAACAACTTCGCATCCACCTACTCTTGTTTTCCTTACCGTTCTTTACCTTCCAACTGGCCTTGGGGAAAGCTGTATAATCAAGGGGGAAATAGAATGATCCTTCCAAAAGTGGGCAATAAAATAAAGCAAAAAGGAAACACTTTAGAATAGATGACTGCCCTCTCTGAAGAGAAACTCAGGTCATCGTTTAAAGCAACTCAGTCAGTGTAGGACAATAAGCAAAGATCACTGTTGCTTTCATTTCTTGTTTGCAAACTTCTGTTGCACACAAAATTGCTCCTAGGATAAAGTTCACACATGGGCCCTGGTCACACCATTAGTTTAAGGGTTTTTTTTCCCACTAGTACTAAGTACCCATTAGGGACCCATTAAGGACCTATTAAGGACCCATTGGGCCCAGAGCAGGAAGACCCCATTTCCACTGCAGACCCCATTAGAGCCACTTTCGTTTCCACCAGTTCTAGGGAAATCTGGATTGAATGGGTCCTTCAGGACCTATAATCCGGATTTCCCGTAGACCCCATTAAAGGGGTCTACAATGGGGTCTTCAGGCATCAAATCAGGATTATACGGAGCGTGTTTCCACCGCGATCGGGAAATGGGGTCAAGGGGGGCCTCGGGGGGGGCGGACCCCCAAACCCAAAGCTCCAAAGCCTGTGCACAATCTCCAAAGCTGGTTTCGAAGCCAGCTGTGAAGAATAGCATAGTCTCTGAAGAGGCCAGTCCTACGGCCCTTTGTCAAAGGCTCCAGAGAATCTTCATAGTTTGCAGCAGATCACTTCAGAGAATCTTCGAAGAATCACCGGAGCATGTGTGGAGATTGCACTCCCTGTACCCCCCAAAACCCAGGGTGACAGGCGGGCCCCACGTGGGTTGATCCGGATTCACCACATGGGTGTTCCGGCATTTCCACTGCTGGCAGTGTAGCACCCATTGCTATTGGGTGCTGCACTGCCCATGGGGATAAATCAGGTACCACCCTTGAAGGACCCATTCCTTAGGTCCGGATCATCTTAGATCCGGATTAAGGGAAGTCAGTGGAAATAAAACCCTAAGATGACTTCAGGTCATCTTCAGGTCATGTTACTCACATTATTCTTATTCAATTCATTTTCCAAGCCAGCCTACCCACGTCATATCATCCTAACCGGAGCCCTCTTTTCCATAGGTCTCAGCCCGTCCTGGCATGCCAGGCTGTCTTGTCTTCCTCAGTGTGAGCGGTGGGGAGGGGAGGCTAAAGGAGGCTGAACTGTGCTGTGGTGTGTGGGTCCAGTCTGATATTGGTCCTTTCACCTCAGCCCAAAGTGAGGACGTTCTGAGGATGATCTATAATGATCTACATGTAAACAGAGCTGGGATGATGTCAGTTCGAATTAGGAACCAGGATGTCCTGTCTCATATAGGTGTGACCAAGGCCATGGTCCTTGTGCTGGCAGCACTCACTGTGCTGCCAGTGTCTGCTACAGCACTATATTGGCATCACAATAGCCACTGAGAGAGACAGGAGTCTGGAACAGATGGGCTGTGGTCTGATCCAGCAAGAACCCTCTTATATTCTTATAAGCAAATTTATAGAAGATAGCCGTATCAGTGTGGCTACTAGAACTGATGCCTAGGACTGCCTCCAGCTTGAAGGGGCAGACAGGATGCTTCTCAAGGCCATTTGCAGAGAGTCAAGAGCAGATGAAGGTTTTGCCTTTGTCTAGTGAGCCAGTTTGGTCTAGTGGTTAAGGAGCTGGACTCTTATCTGGGAATACAGGGTTAGATTCCGCCATCCCCCATGAAGCCAGCTTGTTGACCTTGGACTAATCACAACTCCCTTCTGAGCTCTCTCTGCCCCACCCACCTCACAGGGTGTTCTGTTGTTTGGAGAAGAATGGAAAGCTTTGTCAGCCGCTTTGCGGGCCTTTTCTCACTAGGGCTTAGAACCCTTTTAAGACCTCATTAGGAACCTGATGGGTACCAGTTGGGAAGGCTCTGTCCTCACCTGGACCCCATTGAAGGTCCCATCTGCAAGTCTCTGTCCCCACGAGGGCAGGGGAAATCCAGATTTAACGGGTCCTTCAAGCACTTAAATCTGGATTTTCTGAGGACCTGATTAAAAGTGTCTTCAAGATCCAGATCTCCAGGAGGACCCCATCTCAAAGATCTGGATCTTGAAGATCGAGATCTTTGACTGCATGTGGAAAAAGGGGGTGAGTCCCCTTAAATGGGTGAGAAAAGCAGGGTAGAAAAGCCAACTATTCTTCTTCTACTACTTCTTGAGATGCCCAGAAGCAATTGGTGGGCCACTGTCAGAGACAGGATGCTGGACTAGATGGGCTGTGATCTAATCCAACCAGGCTCCTGTTATGTTCTCATGTTAACTTCTAATTGTATAGTTCTGTCATTCGCTACAGACCCAGCTTCCAATGCATCAGTTCACAGGCATCTTTCAGGGGGTGGCTCATCTCCTTGCAGGGGCCAACTAATTCTGAGCTTGCCTAGAGACACAGTTCCAAGCAGTTAAGAAAGCCAGCTGCCATTTTAAATGGGCCTCAATGACCCCAATTTAATTTTGCTCCAGGGCAATGTGGAAAATCTTAAATTTCAACTCTCTAATGGGACACCCATTGCATGCTCACCAATATAAGCTCCCAAGGCATATGATTAATTGAGGAGCAGGTGGATTTTTTTCTGGTTGTAAATTTCATGTGGCACTTCAGACTGTTTCACACTGTATGTTAAATTTTGTTTTGGGGAATTATTTTTGTAAGCCTCTCTGACCACTGGTTGCAACTAAGATGGAGTGGAAATGCAGCCAAATAAATAACTATCCAGTCCTGCGGTCACTGCTTTAGGGCACTTTACTAAAAGGCCCCTTAATTGCAGACATAGATATATCTGGCTACAGTCCCAAATGGGTGACACTGGAAGAGCAAATTAGAACATAAGGACACAGGAGAAGCTCTACTGAATTAAGCCACAGCCTATCTAGTCCAGCATTCAGTATCATTCAGTGGTCCACCAGTTGCTTCTGGGAATTCTCAAGCAGAAGAATATAAGAACGTAAAGAGAAGCCCTGCTGGATCAGACCACAGCTCATCTAGTCCAGCATCCTCTCGCACACAGTGGCCCACCAATTGCCCATGGGCATCTCAAGCAGAGACAAGGACAAGACTTTTCCTGCTCTAGAATCCCAGCAAATGGTCTTAGAGGCATCCTGCTTGTCCCCCCAGCCTGAAAGATGTACCTAGTCATTCATTCTAGTAGCCACTGATACATCTGTCATCCATACATTTGTCTAACCCTACCTTAAAGCCATCCAGACTAGTATCTGTCACCACCTCTTCCGGCAGCACATTCCATAAGCCGATGACCCTCTGGGTGAAGAAATACTTCCCCCTGTCAGACCTGACTCTCCTACCCATTAGCTTCACAGAGTGCCCCCTGGTTCTAGTATTGTGTGATAGAGAAAATAAATTTTCTCTGTCCACCTTTTCTATACCATGCATAGTTTTATACACTTCAATCAGGTCCCCTCTTATACGCCATCTCTCCAGACTGAAGAGGCCTAGACGTTGCAGCCTGGTTTCGTAAGGGAGGTGTTCCAGACCCTTAATCATTCTGGTTGCCCTTCTCTGCACCTTTTCCAGTTCCACAATATCCTTTTTGAGGTATGGTGACCAGAATTGCACACAGTATTCCAAATGTGGCCTCACCATAAATTTATAACGAGGCAAAATGACACTTTTAGAGTTATTTTGGGGTTTAAGATGAGGTTGAAACTTTCATCTTGCTCTCAATTCCCTGCAAATGGCCTTTAGGGGCATCCTGCCTGCCCTTCCCGCTAGGGATGGGTTTGTCACCTTTCAAATCGTACAAATTGTGAAGGTTTGAAACTTTGCAATTGAATAGAATATTGGTTATATTCAAAGACTGAACTTCGCATGTGATGTGAAAATGCCGCCGAAATCTGACCCAGATGTAAGACCTGTGGGGGGAAAGCTGGATTGCCAGAGCATGCCCAGCTGTCGAAGAGGCAGAGCGCATGTTTTGCCTCTTTGACAGGTGGGCATGCCCACTGGCCTCCACCATGGCGAGGCCAGCAGCCGGCTTCACTGGCTTCCCCCTCACAAGAGAAGAGCCGATTGGCCCTTCTCTTGCCAGGGGAAGCCGAGGCCTACCCCCCCCACACACACCCTCCCGCCTGGGGTCCCACACTCGCGCCCGCCGCCTTACCTGGTTGCTGCCGACCCGATTAAGGGAGCAGCAGGGCCGGCATCGATTGTGCAAACACGCGCCACGGCCTACATTTCCCAGCAGCCCTCACAAGGGTGGCTGCCCCCTTCCCATTGGCCAGCCGCCCTCGTGAAGGCAGCTGACCAATGGCGGCCGCAGCGTGCACATTTGTATGTATCCGTACGCATCTGTACACATCCTGTTTTGATACCTTACGTATCTGTACAGGTGTATACAGGTACAAATAAGACATGTGCAGATATGTATGCAAAGCATACATATCCATACACATACATATCCGCACACATCAGGAAAGTGTTTCCAGATATGGTGTGATCTGCTTCTGGTTTTAGTGTAAATTATTTTATCTTACCTTAGATTGTACGTCACTGGCAGGCTTTATACTTTTTTATTAATGTTATTTCGTGTACAGTGCTGAGTACATGAACAGCCCTTTATAAATAAACTCATCATCATCATCATCTTATTGAAAGATTCAAATGAATGATTTGAAATATAGGTTCTTGTTCGAATGTTAAAAAATGAATGTATAGACATTCAATTGGAATTCAAATGTCCAAATTCGATCAAATAATGAATATTTCAAATATTCTTGCACTTCCCCTATATACTGGCTGGTGTTCTTCAACACAACCTGACACAAATAGCCTAGAATTTCGGTTTCCACCAACGTTCACAATCAGGAAACAGGAAAGTACCTGAACTACAGCAGTTTGCAGTGGTTGCCTACCAGTACTGTACCCTCATTTCTCATCAAACCAGACACAGAGGATCTTACTCCATAGAGGATCTTAAGTAATAAAGGAAGGTTATGGTTCAAAGCGTTTCTGCTGTTGTTAATGAGTCTCTAACTCCAGCCTCCTTCTCTTTTCAAATGCAAACGAGCCTCTTGTGAAATGCTTTGCTCAAAGAGTCTCTGGGTGTTGAGTTTTAATCAATTGTGCAGAGGAACAAGCATGCAAACAGAGAAAAGAGAGCTTCAATAATGGGAAGAAGAATATATGGAGACTCGTTTATTGGTAGCCAGAGAACCCATTGGTCTAACTATGTGCACCGTTTTGATACATACGCCTCATGACAGTCAGTTAGCTGCAAGAATTACCTGTTGACATAAGAGGGTTTGTGACATTCCCTCAACATTGGTGTTGTCCTGTAGTTCAGTTGTGTCCGGCTCTTCCTGGCCCCATTGTTTATAGAATGTCTCTGCTTAAAACAGAGGGCGTGTCCCCAGACTTGGGATGTACACAATTTTCTCCCCTTTCACATTGAAGCATTTGTGAGAAGGGAGCCATTTTGAATATGCTAGGATTTGAATTTGCTTTGAATGTTCGTCAATTGTTCATTCGTAGCAGCATCCCAAGCCAATCCCTTCCGCCGCCAGCCACCGCTCCAAATCCACTCCAAATCTGCAAATTCACCTTCACAAATGTAATGAAGCTTAGAATGAAGGAGCAAAAGCTTCGCGTCAGTCTTCAAGTAAAGCCAATATTCAATTCGAATCTGTAGTTTTGAATATTCGTGATTCGTACAAACTGTGAGAGTGATGAGCATTTTTCACCCATCCCTACTCCAGACATAAATTTGCAATGCAAAGCTTACTTACTACAAAATAAAGGAGCTCTGCAGGGAGAATGGAACATCACCACGTTCTCCCAATATTTTGAAGCAGCAGGGAGGGCTCTTCTGATCACATGATCAGCCCCTCCCTCTCTGAAAAGGCTACTGCTTCCCAGGTGAGGGCCAACTCTCACAAAATCCTGTGAGATATCACCCAAACACTGAGGAAAATGTGGAGGGAAAGAAAAGTCTGCAGCTGATGCTGATGTAAGTAGAATTTTCTTGCTTCTCAGTGTTGGGCTTTAATTCACAGGGGCTGCAGAGCATTGTAAGACCTGTCTGGAATTTTGACAGCTGCTTAGAATCCCTACAAAGTATTCCTTCTGGCTGGACACAACCAGAATTGCACAGCAGTCTCCCAAGAGTGACTTACTATTATGGCAGCATCCAAAGACTGCCTCTCTAGGGTATGAAAGGCAAATGGTCCCACCCTCTGTCAGCCTATGGGCTGCTCCTGGGCCTTAGAAACCACCCCCAGTGACACCCTAGCCTGGGATAAATTACTCTGAAGAAGGATCCACCTCCATATGTCTGAATAGTTTTAGGACAGGATTAGAGAAATTCCTAGGGGACAAGTGTTTCAGTGGCTAGTAGAATGAATGCCCGGGCTAGGGCTAGGGCTAGGGCTAGGGCTAGGGCTAGGGCTAGGGCTAGGGCTAGGGCTAGGGCTAGGGCTAGGGCTAGGTTAAGATGGGCAGGATGCCTCTAAAGGCCATTTGCAAGGAGTCAAGAGCAAGTGGAGGTTTTGCCTTTGTCTTCTGCTTGAGATGCCCAGAAGCCATTGGTGGGCCTCTGTGTGAGATGGGATGCTGGATTAGATGAGCAATGGAAGGAAGAAGTGAGCCAATGGGCTGATTCCTACCTGTGGTGCTTTTGCAGCGGGCCAAAAATGGCTGACTACCAGGACCATTTCCTGTCTGGTGCTAAATTGTAGTGGGTGAAAAATTGAAAGCTCTGGAAGTTCTGTGCCACAGCTGCAAAGTCTCCAAGGCTGGGCTGGGCTGGGTCACTTCCTGCCTCTGGCATGGCAGGAATCCATGCTCCCGGCCCTCAGCCAGCCTTCTCTGTGACTACGGAGATGCAGCCTCTATCCTGTAGATAAGTGCATGAACCATCAGTAGCAGAGCCCTTTTGCTCAGTGAGTTTGACTGAACCAGGAAGAAAATCATGGTCCACGATCAACTACAATTAAGCATCATGGCTTAACAGTTCATTAGTAGGCCAGGCGTCTGTCCTTTTCACTGGCTTCCTGACATTTCAAATTACTGCTCTGTAAGGAGGCAATCATTCTGTTGACTGACAGACAGGTTTAAAGGAAGGAGGAAATTGTTTGGGTTCCTCACTGTTCCCTCTGGTTACTACAGATGTGCACAGATATCCGTGACAGTCGATATTTGGAAGGATTCGGACATTCTTACACGAATAGAATGTTACAACATTCCTACATTGACATTCGTACAAATACAAATGTTTCAACACACTTGTACAAATGCATCAGAACAGTCGTGAAAAGGGACGGTGGGAAAGCTGCTGTGCTAGTCACATCTGCAATGGATCCAGAGTGCATTCAACATGGTTTGAGAATGGATTCAAAGTGGATTGAGGAGTGCATTGATACTTTTAGAGCAGATATGTCACAGGATACGTACTGGATACCTATGCTTTGGTATCAGATACTCGTACGAATTCGTATGAAAACATTTCTCTCGAATAGAATCCTACCACATTTGAAGGGGATCTATTTGAATGAATAAGAATTTTCTTACATTTGATTCATTACAAAACTAATGCAAAAAAAAATTCATGAATATCCCTAGAGCTGATTTTTAAAAAAATAATAATAACAATAATAATAATTCAAAGCTCAGGTGTGAGGACATTCCCTTTCTAATAGACTGCTTCAAAGAGGGTCCAAATGGGTTTAGCATTAGATAGTTTTTTAGATCTTTAAAAATAAACCCCTCTCCTGCTCCAGGTCTCCTTTCATGCAGGCCAACTATTCTGTCCAAGACAAGGCAAGATGGATTTCTGAAGGGCTTTGAGGAACAAGTTCATCAGCTGTTGTAAACCTCTCCTCTGCGGTGTCATCAAGCCAGCCAGCCCAGCCATGCAAGAAGATGAGGTCAGCGGCACTCAAGCGTCACATAGCAACCTAAACTCTTCCCCCCACACACCTTCAAAGCTGAGTTTTTGGTTGGGGAATAGTAACACGCAGGGCTTCGTCATGCACAAATTGCTCTGGTAAATTGGAAGAGATTTGTGGTGGAGTTTATTGGCCACGAAAGATGCCCAGTGTATAAGTTCCCTCCATTTTGGAACACGGGCTGTCTATGTAAGCCAGCCAACAACTTTTGCAGACCCCAAAGAGGACATTTTAGGATCATTCTCCTGCTCCTCTTGTTTGACCCATGGTTAAAATAAAGACTAGGGGAGCGTGGCTGATATTTCAGTTGAATAAATTTGGTCAGGTAATTTCCCAGTTGGCTGTCTTTGATAGAGCTCAAGAACAAAAGAGGAAGGGAAGGGGCATTTTCCTGCAGGCTAGGAAAGAACGTAGCCCATCTACTCCAGCATCCTATCTTACACCATAGCCCACCAAAGTCTTCTGGGCTTCTCAGATGGAAGAGAAAGGCAAAACCTTCACCTGCAAATGGACTTTAGATGCGTAAAAGGAGTCCAGGGTGAAGCCACAGCCCATAAATCGCCTCTGGGCATCTCAAGCAGACGACCAAGGCAAAACCCTGTGAACCCCTGCAAATGGACTTTAGAGGCATCCTGCCTGTCTCTCCAACCTAAAGGGAGTAATTGGTCATCTATTCTAGTGGCCATTGACACACAACTCACCACCACGAATTTATTCCTCTGAAGACCAGTTACTGGATCTCAGGAAAAGATAGTTATGAAGATACATCCAATACAGGAATAAGAACAAGCCAGTTGGCACAAAATAAGGGGGGTCTCTCTTTTTTTTTCCAGGCACATCCCTAGTGGGTGGTGCCATTTCTCAATGACCGTGAGAACGTAGTCAGTCTATACACACCAGACACTTCTTCCTGCCTAAGGAATGTGCATAACCTTTTTCTCCTACAGCTTCAATCTCAAGGAAATACAACTTAAGATGGGAGTGGTTCTGGTTGGAACTTACCAGAGGCCTTTTTACATGACGGCCTCTAGTGCATAATTAGTGCACCACTGGGGAGGAGCATATGCACATTGAGTAGCCTGTTATAGCTTACACGCATGCCTGCCCTCACCAGAAGTGCATGAATCAATTTTGTGCTCCACACCTTAACCAACATTAACTCATTACTTACTTGAAGTGTCCAGCAGCGCAACCATTCACTCTTGCTGGCACTCCGGGGTTGTTTGAGGCCCCACACAAGCGCGCTGGGACCTCAAATGACCATAGACACGACTGCCCATGTGCAGAGCATCACCACTGTCAAGGCAACGGCGCTGATGCAGGGGCAGTTGCAGAAGCACCGCTACCAAAATGGCAGTGCCCAGAGGATGACTGGGCCCCAGGATCAAATAAGGTGAGTATCCAATCCCAGGTGGAGGGAGCAGGTAAAGTTGACTAGCGCTCAAGTGTGAGCACTGGTCAACGTTGGGTCATAATGCTCATCCCGCATCCAGTGGATGGGAAGGGAAGTACAAAAATGTGTCAGTTCTCCAAAGTCAAGATCCACACAATGGTGAACTTTGGCACTTTTAGGCCTAGGGCAAATGCTCCAGTTCTGGAAATTAGGAAGTGTGTTGTTTACATGCCCTCTGTTCTCAACCATTCTAACATCAAAGCCAGAAATGTTTCTTACTGAAGCTGTTTAGCAAAGCACAGGTAAATGGACTGGGCCTCAAATATCTAAAGGAACTCCTTCTCCCATATCAACCTCCCATGCCTTAAGATCTGCTGGAGAGGACCACAACCTTCACCAGTTAAAGGGATAGGGTCTTTTCAGTGATGGCCCCCAGACTATGGAATAGTCCCCCCTCTGAAGTATGCCAGGCTCTTTCACCTCATACAGCGATTAGTGAAGATCCACTTATTTATCCTGTTCTTTGGCTGAGAAAACAGCTTCCTCTTCCCATGTTCAGGCAATGTTATTCTTTTAATGTGCTTGTTCATTTTATACTTTGTTTTCTGTTGCTCTAACTTGCCCCCAAACCTTTGGATATCGAGCTGAATAAAAATGCAAATAAATAAATAAATAATGAAAGGAATCAGCAGAAGGAAGAAGAAGAAGAGTTGGCTTTTCTACCCCGCTTTTCTCACCCATTTAAGGGGACTCAAAGCGCCTGAAAAAGCTTTTCTATTCTTCTCCCCACAACAGAACACCCTGTGAGGTGGGTGGGGCTGTGAGAGCTCAGAGGAGAGCTGTGACTAGCCCAGAGTCACCCAGCTGGCTTCATGGGGGAGGGCGGAATCAAACCCGGTATTCCCAGATAAGAGTCCGGCTCCCTAACCACTAGGTAAACAGTTGCTATTATGAGAAACCCAGCATTGTTGCCCCATTGCCCATAATGGCAATTTTACAATGTATCACCTCCATTTTGCTGTTGAGGGGTTGGGGGACCCAGGATACTCTGGTGGCCCCCAGATTGTAGAATACTCTCCCCCCCCCCCCCGGGGTGCTCCAGGCACTTTCAGTGAATACATTCTGTATCCTGGCCTTTGATTGAAATAAAGAAACATCTCCTCCCTACATTCAGTTATTATATATATTTGCTATCACCTGTCCTGACACCTTTGGGTATAGGGTGAGACAAACAAACAAACAAACAAACAAACAAACAATAAATAAATAAATAAATAAATAAAGTTTTGGAAATTGCCCTTATCTGGAGGTACGTGTATTGCTTGCACTTGCGGGAAATAGCTTGCAAAATGCATATCCAGCAGAACTGTGTACCCAAAAAATGCATATATTATTATAAAACAGATTCCCTTTCCTTTTTTTAAAAAAAAGACTGACAGACAGATGCAAATGTGAGTGAAATAATTGGTAATGTGATAAATCTAAGTGGAATGAATTTTGACAGATTCGCCCATCCATCCATTCCTGTTTGTTACCACCCAGCGCCTCAGAATGACAGTTGATCACAAAGCGCCAATTGTTTCAGGACTGAAACTTTGAGAAAGAAGCTTTCTTGGCCAAACCCAGCCATGAGGAAAGCCCAACATCTGGAAAGGGGATAAAACAGCTAAGGTTTGAACCCTAGGGATGCTAATTCTTAAAACTTTTTATGTGTAAAGTGCCAGCGTCATTTCAAAAAAATAAAAATACCAGTGTGAGAAGGGACAGGAAACAGAGGCAAAGGTGTATTACCTCAGAAACATCCATAGACCTGCTGAGGTACCAGACGCTGAGATCCTCCGGGTTCTTTGGAATGAGGCATATTCCCTTTGGCTTTATTACCAAAGTGACACATGGACCTTAATTGCCTCAGAAGCCGCTGCATTTGGCTCTCCTCACGCAGCGCTGGAAATGGAGCCTTTTGTAGCTCTTGGCAGTCGAAAGTAAAGTTTACTCATGGAGCAAAAATTTCTGTGAGCTGTTGAGCACCGAGGAATCAGCTGGCGATTAATCAACTAATGTTTTTACAGGACTTCTTGTCATCTTCTTTTCTTCTTTTCCTCTTTTTTTTTAAAGATATGTGGCACGGCAGAAGTGATAAGGTTTTGTTATGTTTCGTTGTTTTCTCTTTTTTTATGGTGTGTGAAAGTACTCAGGCCCACTGTTTTGCTGTTCTCATGGTGCCATTGTTGAGACACTGAGGGAACTCTGACAAGAACGTCTCGAGGATGGGCCTGGAGGTGAAGCAACGAGAGCTCCTCAGACATTCTACATTCCTCACACCAAGGTGGCCACTGCTTCCTTCTCAGGGTTAGGCACCGGAGTTTATTGGTTTTATTAAAGGGCAAGTTCTCATTACCAACAAGAACTAACTTGTTATTGCAGGGTCTGGCAAGGATTAGTGAAATGAGGTCACAGAAAATTGAGGGAAGCCCTTGAGGAATACGTGCTAGAGGAAAAAGAGGCTAATCTTATCATCTCAGATGGCCGACGTGTTCTGTGTATGAGGCTATTTGAAGCCAACGTTGCCTCTGGAGCTGAGGGAACTCCTTAGATGGTTGCCTCTGGAAAACCCACTGTGCCAAGGTGGGCCTCCCATATCTCCAAGCCTTCCTTCAGTGTCCCTCTATTAACTTTCTCTCTGGCATAAGTCTCAAAGAATGGACTTGGAGATGGGGGTGGGGAAGAGGGCAGTGTATTTATATTCTTCCAGGGAGGCCTTTGTGGCAATTCCATCCATTTCAGATACCAAAGACACCTGTGATGGCCTTCTCTGTTATAGGCCCTAGGCCTCCCTACCAAGGTGTGTCAAGCTTCATCACTTTGTACATCTAAGTGCCTTGTGAAGATGCATCGCTTTTTCATCCACGTCTGGTCCAATATGGGGCTGATCCAGTTCTCTTCCATCTACTGTACAGTTTTCCAGTGTTTCCAGTGGTTGTTTCCCCACATATTTTAATGGTTGAAACTCACCCTGAGACTTGGGTTATAAATGTAAACAGTAAGTAAATAAAAAAGTGGCACTTAGTTGTGGCACCGAGTAGGAGGTCAATCACATCGCTGTTTGCCTATTATAAGGCCGGAGATACATCATCATCATCATCATCATCATCATCATCATCATCATCATCATCATCATCATCATCATCATCATCATCATCATTATTATTATTATTATTATTATTATTATTATTATTATTATTATTATTATTATTATTATTATTATTATTATTATTATTATTATAGTTTATTTATAAAGCGCTGTTCGTGTACTCAGCACTGTACATGAAATAACATTAATAAAAAAGTATGAAACCTGCCAATGGCGTACAATCTAAGATGAGGCAAGGTCCAGTATTAGGATCCATTTTTAAAAATTTATTCATAAATGATCTAGGAATAAGTAGCAAGATAGCAGTTTGCTGATGAGAGTAGATTATTCTGGATAGCAAAAACTGGAACGGGGTGCAAGGTTTGCCCTTGTCTCTACTTGAGATGCCCATGGCCATTTCGCAGGCCACTGTGTCAGAAAGAATGCTGGACTAGATGGGTTGTGGCCTGATCCAGCAGGGTTCCTCTTAGGGATCTCTTGACATTGGATGAGTGAATCACTAGGTGACAAATGTGCTTCAGTTGTATTAAGTGCAAAGTAGTGCACATCAGGGCCAAGAATTCAAGTTATGCCTGTAAAGAAGGCTGAGCTTCCTGTGATGGACCAGGGAATGGATCTTGGGCTTCTGTTGGACAGCTCAATGGAGATGTTGACCCAGTGCATTCACCCAGGAAACAGTGGACCTTCTGGAGCTACCCAAGGATAGTAGACTTGTTTTCATAACACATTCCATCCCACTGGGACCAAGCTTGGCTGATTTCTTCTGCTGGGTATGCACTCAGCAGGGTGGTTAGATCCACCTGGTGTTCAGGCAGGTTAAAATGGAAGCACGACCTTTCATGGAAGGATTTTCTTAACAATTCCTAATAGGGACATGCACGAATGGGTGTTTTGGGGTTTTTTTGACATTTGATTGATAATAAATTGAATGTTAGAAAATCCGTATTTGTACAAATAGACCCCCTTCGAATGTGGTAGGATTCTATTCAATACTAATATATTCGTATGAATTCAAACAAATATCTGATATGAACGAATATGTATTTGATACGTATCCAACGCAAACGCATCCATATCCAATATGTATCCCATAACAAATCCACTCTGAAAGCGTCAAATCCGACCTGAATCCAGTTTTAATTCACTCTCGATCCATGTCAAATGCACTCTGGATCCATTGCAGATGTGACTGGCACAGCTGCTTTTCCACCTCCCCATTTAATGAATGTCCAAACTATTCATACAAATGTCTCAATTATTTGAATGATTAATGTACAAAGGTCATAACATTTGATTCATGTATGAATGTCCAAATTTGTCCAAATTCATCAGAATAACAAGTGGTATGAATATTCATGCACATCCCTCGTTCCTACAGATTCACAAGAGCCAGTTTGGTCTTGGGGTTAGAGAGCCAGACTCATATCTCGTAGTCACCTGGTTTGATTCTACACTCCTCCAGGAAACCAGCTGGGTGATCTTGGGCTAGTCACAGCTCTCTTTCTGAGCTCTCACAGCCCCACCTGCCTCTTCTCTGTTGTGGGGAGAAGAACAGGAAGCTTTGTCAGCTGTTTTCAGTCCCCTTAATTGGTTGAGAAAAGCAGGACATAAAAGCCAACGCCTCTTCTTCTTGCCCAGTTGCATTGGGATGTTACATGTGGTCACTTTTAAGGTTTGGGATTGCCCTCATATCGCAGCAAGTGAGGATCTACAAGACATTTGCCGATCATAAAATCAAAATGGATTATAACTATCATTACAAAATGCCTACATAAACCTTCATCATGGAAAGAGTGAGATTTTATTTCCCACCACACAAGAGGGAAACTGCAGGGGAAAAGATTTAGTTTAGATGTTAGGAAAAAATTTCTAACAGTAAGAGTGATCAACCAGTGGAACAGGCTGCCACGGGAGGTGGTTGGTTCCCTTTCGATGGAGGTCTTCAAGCAGAGACTGGACGGCCATCTGTCTGAGATGGTTTAGGAGATCCTGCCTTGAGCAGGGGGTTGGACTCGATGACCCAGGAGGTCCCCTCCAACTCTACCATTCTATGATTCTATGATAAGAGAGGAGAAGCCTCTTCCATCCTGGGCTGGGGCTACCTCGGGTTCCTGGTCAAGGCAGCTAAGGCCTCCTCTGGTCTATAGCTTCCAAAGGCTACCAGGCAAGCAAAGGCTACTTTACCACTAGCCTGAGTACAGAGTCTCAACATACAGCTTCTCGTGTGTTCTTATACTACCAGAAAAGGCATTCTGAATGGCTTCAAGAAAAGATTAGATGAATTAATGGAGTACAGGTGTATCAGTGGCTACTAGAAATGATGCTTATGTACTTCCTCCAGTTTGGAGAGACATGCAGGATGCCCCTCGGGCCATTTCAGAGCAAGTGAAGATTTTGTCTTTGTCTTCTGCTTGAAGCCCAAAGCAATTGGCGGGCCACTGTGTGAGACAGGATGCTGGAATGGATGGGCTGTGGCCCAATCCGGTTGGACTCCTCTTATGTTCTTATGTTCAGAAACAGTCTACAAAATCATTTGTTTCTCATTACCTGCAAGAGATTTATCCAGATGATGGTCTTAGAGGATAGCCAGGCCATCTGCTGTGCCCAAAAGAAAGCTAGATTGCCCACAGGAAGAGAAATCCACATAAATCTCCTCATTTTATCCAAGAAGGAGCTTTATTGGACTCACCAAATGTTTTCCTTGTCTTTGCTCAAAACTGAAGCTTATTTTTGAAAGGCTGTTCACACTTAGATGATAAAAAGCAATCCACACCTTGACTGGAAGAGACTATCTCCTGGACAGCACCCTCTTCCAGGGACAGTGCTGCAAGTAGGTGCAACAGCGTGACTGCGGCTGTGCCGTCACATGCCATGTCCAGATCACCATGATAATGTCCAGGCACATGCTGGGTGTTGGATGGACACTGCCATGTCGATCCAGCCTGACCTGACCTGGCCATCCACACTCCGAGCACTGCTGGTCCAGTATGGGGCTTATCCAGCACTCATTATCTGACTGGTATAGTGTTATTACTTCCATTTCTTTGGATCGTTAGCAATCACAAAAAAAGAAAACAGTTTACTTTGGGAAGATGCCATTTTTTAAAGTGGCTGAAGGAATTTCTGGAACAGCAAAGGAGATGATAAAGCTGCTCTCCGTTTCTTGCCTTCCTGGGAGAATTAATGGAAGCAGCACTGAGCAACGAGTGTCCCACATTTCCAAACAAGATCTGTCCTGCTCCTACTGACAGAGGGACTACAGAAGATTATGGCCTCCTGCCCAGCAAGGCTCAAGCTCCCATTGCTTTGCAAAGTAAAGTTAGCAAAAGAGGATCATTAGAGTTAGGCAGCCTCAGCATTCAGCCCAGACTTGGGCTGGTTGGAGTAAACAGCTGATCTTAATTATTTCCTTCCAGTACAGTCAATTCCTTTAATCATAGGCTTCATGAGCATGGAGGGTCCCTAATGAGATTTCACCCTCCAGCCATGGCTCTTCCCCAGTTGAGTGTTTAATAGTTTCTAGCCTGGGGTTCTGTTCTCCAGCATTATCTTTCATCTTCTTTGGGAACCTTTCCATAAAACTATGGTGACAGTATTGGGGTGCCTCCAGATGGCAGGAGGCAACTGCAGGATCTCAAGAAGATCCTACGATTGTCTGTCACCACCCAGGTGCAGGAGACACTCATGGGCTGCAAACTATGTCTGCCAGATCCTTTTGTGATTGTTCCTCTTGCAAATATTGGGAGTCAACTAAGTACCCCCCCCATTTTCCTTTCTTTGTCACGAGCTTGGCTGACATCCAGGTATGTGCAAGACAAACAATGACAAAAGGAGCTGGCAGATGGAGGTAAGCAATCACTGTTGTGGGATATCGCCTTCATATGCCAGGGTTGTATTGGTAATACCACATATGGCATTCCCAATATAACCCCAGGAGGACTGTGGGATGTAGCCCATGTCTGGTGGCACCCCAGGTCTTTGTCCATCCCTTCCCATTTATCTGAGCTGGGATAGATAGATGGTCTTTTCATCCCCTGCACTCTAAACTGTCAAGACTGAACCCAAAGAGCAAATATGAGATGGGCCCATTTTTCAGAATTCCTCCCTTCTCCCCAGTATGACCATCACCACTCAGTGTGGATGGATAACTGAGATTAACTGTAGCAAGAACAAACATTATTTGCACAAATTCTGAGGTGTGTGCAAATAATGTTACCTACTTAGTTTCAGACTTGTTAGAGGACTTTATTCATGTCACATGGAGTGCTTTTGCAAACCGACCGATAATAAGCTGAGCTTGCAAGGTATTTAGGGACTTAGGGCCTGCTTTGTTTAAGAGTGGCAACACAGTTTGGTAGCCACGACACATCTTTTGGGGCGCAAGCCATCTCCTGACTCCTGCAGGCAACCTATGAGTGGGGTATGGTCCATCTAAGCAGTGTTTGCTATGGCTGTGACTTGGTCAACATGGGAGATTGATACCAAACTAGCAGTAGAACCAATCTACACAGTGTTTACATGCCTGGTGCCCGTCTACAGTATTTTGAATGGCAACCAGAAATGGTAGCATCCATGTAGACACCACCAATGGAGCCTCAAACTACACAGAAATCCCAACCATTTAAGCAGGGAAATGCAGAGGTGAACCTGCTTCCACATCCCAATCTGTGTACACTGCACATGTACAGATACAGCTCCATACCTGTGACCTAACTGAAAAAATAAACTTGACTGAACAAATTTGGCCTAATTTATCTTGTCCATCCCTGGTTGCAGTTTTTTCTCTGAGGGAAATTTCTTCATTTCAAAGATCAGAATCATAGCGTTGGAAGGGACCCACAAGTTCATGAAGTCCGACCTTCTGCCCAATACAGAAATCACTAGACCATTCCGGACACATAGCTAACCAGCCTCTACTTGAAGACCTCTAGTGAAGGAGAACTTAGCATTTCATGAGGTAACCTGTTCCACTGACTAAGAGTAGCTTAGCTTCTCTTCTAAGACCTAACCTGTATCTCTGTTGAAGTTTCATCCCATTGGCTGTAGTCCTGCCATCTGAACGCAAAAAAAATTGTATGTGTTTGAATAGAGCCATTTCGAATGCGGTGAGATTCAAGTTTGATGTGAATGTTTGATTCAAAACCAATTGAAATCCCTGCTTCAAATCTCCTACAAATCCACTATGTCCCTTATAAATCCACCACGTATCCACTCGGAACGCGTCAAATCTTCTCTCAAATCCACTTTGAACCCACTCTGAATTCACTCTGAATCCACTTTACATCTGTTGCAGATGTGACTGGGGCAGCCATTTTCACACCTCCCCTGGTTCACAAGTGCAACAAAGCTTCATACGAATGTATCATAGAATCATAGAATGGTAGAGTCGAACAATGGGCTGCAACTAATAAAATGGTATTTAACAAAGAAAAATGCAAGGTTCTGCACCTGGGCAAGAAAAATGAAAAAAGCACATATACAATGGGAGGAATTCGGATGAGCAGCAGCACATGTGAAAAAGACTTGGGTGTCCTGGTAGATCATCAACTGAACATGAGTCAACAGCGTAAGGCAGCTGCAAAAAAGGCAAACGCAATCCTGGGGTGTATTAGGAGAAGCATAGAGTCCAGATCACGTGAAGTTATTATCCCCCTCTACTCTACCTTGGTCAGACCTCATCTGAAGTACTGTGTCCAGTTCTGGTCACCCCAGTTTAAAAAAGACACTGACAAGCTGGAGCAGGTTCAAAGGAGAGCTACCAAGATGGTGAACGGTCTGCAAACCATGTCCTATGAGGAACGGCTTAAGGAACTAGGAATGTTTAGTCTACCAAAAAGAAGACTGAGAGGAGACATGATAGCTGTCTACAAATACCTCAAGGGTTGTCACAAGGCAGAGGGATCAGCCCTGTTCTCACTCTCCCAAGGAAGGACTAGAAACAATGGGGTGAAACTGCAGGGGAAAAGATTTAGTTTAGATGTTAGGAAAAAATTTCTAACAGTAAGAGTGATCAACCAGTGGAACAGGCTGCCACGGGAGGTGGTTGGTTCCCCTTCGATGGAGGTCTTCAAGCAGAGACTGGACAGCCATCTGTCTGAGATGGTTTAGGAGATCCTGCCTTGAGCAGGGGGTTGGACTCGATGACCCAGGAGGTCCCCTCCAACTCTACCATTCTATGATTCTAGGATTCTATCAAAACATTTGATTTTAATTTGAACGTCAGTCTTCAAATACACCAACGTTAATTCAAATGTCTGAATTCTGACAAATCCATACAAATTTTGAATGTGACTAATATTCATGCACATCCCTAATGTGAACACTTGGATCCCAGGGAAGTTAATTGTGAAAAGGCTTCTATTTATTCCTGGCTGCCTTCGTAAGCTCACCAGTTCAAAGCCCAAAATCCCACTCAACACCCTGGAATGTGCACGATTATTCGTAACATTAGAAATTTGGACAAATTTGACTAAATTCAGTCATATGAACTCAAATCAAATGTTATGATACTTGTATGCTAACGTTTGAATGAATACAAGCATTTCTGGACATCATACGAATAATTCGGACATTTGTTAAGCTGGATAACCCTCAGTTGAATAGTTCGGACATTCGTTAAAATGTATTGGATATGTATTTATTCATATCAGATACGTATCCGTTCATATCAGATACATATTTGCGTATTTGTTCGTATCAGATACATACTGGATACGTATTCATTCGTATCCGATACATATCAAATATTCATACAAATACTTACGAATAGATCAGTGGTAGGCACAGCACAGCTCAGGAGCCACATCTGGTTGAGTGTGGCTCTTCCAGCTTAGGAGTACCCTAATTAAGTTAATAACAATATAGTTTAAAAATTGTGTCTCTCAAAAGAAATTTCATTTGTTGTATTTTTGATATTTGGCTCTTTTGACTAATGTGTTTGCCGACCACTGGAATAGATTCATATCAGATAGAATTTTGCCACGTTCAGATGTGATCTATTCATATGGATACAGATTTTTAGACATTCAGTTTGTTTTTAATCGAATGCCAAAAAAAAAAAAAACCACATTCCTGCCCATCCCTCCCCTGGAACCTGTTGCTGAATAAACACACTAAGGAATCAGACTGTAATGTCTCATTATTGAATTACAGAAGTTACGAGTTTCCTAATTTATTTTCCAAAAAAATAAATAAATAAAAGCAGCTTGCAATGAGGGGAAAACCCGTAGAAAGCCTTTCCCAGAGAGCAACACAGGGTTCTTCCCTCGGAACCGAGGAACAGGGAGAGCCCGGCTGAAACCTCCCTGTGAAAGTTTCTTTTTTAAAAAAGGTTTGAAAATAAACATTACAGGGAAAAAGCTGAAAAACATTTTTCAGATGCCTGCCTGCCTCCTTCCCTCCCTGTAGAGTGATAAAGACTTCTTGACAGTGTGAGGCTCTGTTTATTTTGGTTAGAGCTGTGTTTGCTTCTTTAACCCCCTCGGCTCTTGGAAAGGTTCCCTGACTGCCGGCTTGTTTTTGCTGGACTCGCTACGAGTTCTGAGCATCGCTGGACCAGTTCGAGCTGACTGCAGCCGACGGTTCAACCCAGCCGGCGCTCTCCGAAGGCGCTCGCTTTTATTGCAGCCGAACCGAAGGCCTTGAAAAGCCTAAAATTGGGAATGCAGCCACTGCTTGCAGCTGTTTTAAATCACCACTTTCTCCTCATTTCACCACACAAAGGCAAAGTTCGGACATTTCTCTCCCTCTCTTTTCTTCTGTTGCTGAAATGTGAGTCTAATTAAATGATAACGAGGCTCTGACATTTTCTAATTGTAATCCAAGCCCAGCGAAGGGCTCTTTTGCTATGGAAAGTGATGCAAGCTGTTGATAAGAGAAGGGGAAATAATATATGTTTCCTCCCAGCGTCTGCTGCATATGACACCAGGGAGAGAGAGAATACGGGACAGCAGAAAGAAAGGAGCTTTTTCTTTCAACAAGTTCCTCACAAAAGGAGTGTGTGTTTCCGCCATATCTGCATTTACTGCTCCTCTTTCGGCAAGTGTCTTCATACAGCCTGCTGTTCGTTTGTGTTCGAGAGATTTCCACAGGATGTCATAGATGCATAAGCAGAACTTCTTCTTTACAAGCTAATTATCAGTAGCTATAGAAAGGTTGAGAAGGGGGGCGGAGAGAATCTCCCCAAAAACTTTGTTCCTGAGGCTGAAATATAGGAAACAAGGAGGAGGAGGAGGAGGAGGAGGAGGAGGAGGAGGAGAAGGAGGAGAAGAAGGAGGAGGAGGAGAAGGAGGAGAAGGAGGAGAAGGACTAGGAGAAGGAGGAGGAGGAGAAGGAGGAGGAGAAGGAGGAGGCAAAGGAGGAGGCAAAGGAGGAGGAGGAGGAGGAAGAGAAAGAGAGGGAGGAGGAGGAGAAGGAGGAGGAGAAGGAGGAGGAGAAGGAGAAGGAGAAGGAGGAGAAGGAGGAGAAGGAGGAGAAGGAGGAGGAGGAGAAGGAGGAGAAGAAGGAGAAGGAGGAGGAGAAGAAGAAGAAGAAGAGTTGGCTTTTCTACCCCACTTTTCTCACCCATTTAAGGGGACTCAAAGCGGCTGACAAAGCTCTTCTATTCTTCTCCCCACAACAGAATACCCTGTGAGGTGGGTGGGGCTGTGAGAGCTCAGAAGAGAGCTGTGACTAGCACAAGGTCACCCAGCTGGCTTCATGGGAGAGGGCGGAATCGAACCCGGTATTCCCGGATAAGAGTCCAGCTCCCTAACCACTAGACCAAACTGACTTGCAGAGACAGAACATCACTCAGAAATGTTATTTATTTATCTCCCACCTCTTCCCAAGAGATCTCAGGCAAGTTATCAAAACAGAAACCAATCTATAATTATAGAATAATTAAAGCAGAATCTCTGTAAACATTAGTCAAGAACATTTCAGAGTAAAACAGATAAAATAAGCTTCAAATTTCATTGTTTCATATTACTAAATCCCAGTTCCTTCCTTTCCTACATCAGGCTGTGATTGATTGATTAATCTGTTTAGATAGTTCTATGAATTTGCTTGATGTATATATTTGCTTGATGTATATACTTTCCTACTGTGTTAGGAAGTTTGGGGTAGGATATTTTTTAATTTGTTTTGTGTTATGTTGTATTGTGAATCACTTCAGCATCTTAAAATGAGTCTTAAAGGAAATCTAGGCCTCAGGTGCTATTTAACTCCAATAACATTTGCTAAGATAGATAAAAGATTCTTGAGTTAATTCCAGAAATGTGTACTCAGCAGGCCTTGCAACTTGGCAAAATAAAATTCTGGAATGGTGTGCTTAAGAGAATACAACAGTTTCTGAACGTAGATTTTGAAATAAGAACATAAGAGAGGCCCTGCTAGATCAGGCCACAGCCCATCTAGTCCAGCATCCTGTCGCACACAGTGGCCCACCAAATGCTCATGAGCACCTCAAGCAGAGACAAGGATGAACCCTCTCCTGCTCTTGAATCCCAGCAAATGGAATTAGAAGCGTCCTGCTTCTGCACACACACACACACACACACACACAGCCTGAAAGATGCACCTAGGCATTCATTCTAGCAGCCATTGATACATCTGTCATCCATAAATTTGTCTAGCCCTACCTTGAAGCAATCTAGACTGGTAGCTGTCACCGCCTCTTCCGGCAGCACATTCCATAAACCGATGACCCTTTGGGTGAAGAAAAAATTCCCTTTGTCGGATCCGACAGGTATTTTATGCTTATGGGAACATAAAGTAAATTAATGACCATCTATCGAAACATTCGTAAACCAAGGATGATTATTTAAGTTTGTATTTTGCATGCTTTGTAGGGATGTGCACAAATATTCATACTTTTCGATATTCATACAAATTGGTATGAATTTGGACATTTGTGTATAAATCTAATGACATTCATACCTTTACATGCATATTTGTACAAATGTTTTGGAACATTTATACGAAGCTTCGGAATATTCGCGAAATGGGTAGGTGGAAAAGCAGCTGCACTAGTCACATCTGCAACAGATCCAGAATGCATTCGGCATGGATTGAGAGCAGATTCAAAGCAGATTCAGGGCGGATTTGATGCTTTTAGAGCAGATATGTTAAAGGATACGTATTGGATACGTATGGAATACATATGTGTTTGTATTGGATATTCGAACAAATTCCTATGAATATATTTGTATCAAATAGAATCCTACCACATTCAAAAGGGATCTTTTCAAACGAATACAAATTTTCTAATATTTGATTTGGTACAAAACAAATGCAAACACACACACACCATTTGGGCACATCGTCTGTTATCTAAAGTAAACGGAGAAACGTGCTATGAACCAACTCTTTTTTAAAAACTATAAAATATCACTCAAAGAAACATACTATGGGAGGTAGAACACATCCATTACAGCTTGTGCTCCTTTCCTCATATGTTAAAAGAAAACTATGCTAAGAAATAATCTTAAAAAATGTTCCCCCATCCTAACTATTTCCCACATATAGGGACGTGCATGAATTTTTATTTATTTTTATTTCTTTTGCATTTTAATTTGATTCAAATCAAATGTCAAAACAATCAACTTGATTCGAATGTTTAGAACTGAATGTAACAAAATCCGATTCAAATCGACTATGTACAGATACGTAAGAGATACATTTGTATCTGTACATAAGTATCTGTACATTTGAATGTTTTGAATCACTTGAACGAATGTTTGGGAACATTCAAAATTTGTTCAAATGTTTAAATTCAAATGTGTAGACATTCCATTGAGTTTGAATGTCCACATTCGATCAAATCTGATCAACTTTCGAATGTTTAGAACATTTGCGCGCATCATTACCTAGAGATGGGCTAAGTGCAATGCCAGCGTGTGATTTGTGAATGGTTTTGGGCTAGAGAGAGGAAATGTCCACAATCCAGAAGTTTTCAGGAAGTGCATACAAAGCAGTTAGTGGAACCACATGCTCAGTTCCCAGGTATTCTGCAGACTCTGGAGAGAAGCAACACCCTCCACTTGCGCAAAAATCCCAGCAACATGTAAGCAGGAACAACCCATTAATCACTGAAGCGAACATTTCTGAGTTAAAGAAGGACAGAACTTGGGGCCTGCAAAGCATTCGATACTTTGCTCAATTAAAAGACTGCCTCCAATTAATTGCACATTTGGCTTTTTAAAAAATGATTTCCTATTGCAATATTAACAGGGAAGGAAATGTGACCCAAAATCTTAGCAGAAGCACTACTTTCCAGGGCTGGGATGTTTGTCCGATCCTGAGTCATGTCATTTGAGCATAGAGCATTATTATTATTATTTTAATTAGAACAATTGTTTTCACTCATAGGAAGATCTAAATGAAGGCTCCCCTCCATTCAGTCTAAAGCAAAGAATCTGCTAAAAATTCTTTAAATGTGAAACGGCTCTCTTGGAAACGTCCCACCATCATTTCATTCTTTTAACAGATGACAGTTTGTCTCGGCGAATTTTGCAAACAGTTGCCCACTGATATAAATCACAAGAAAGAGGCCCATATCAAGCTGTGTGCTGGCGTAGCCAGATATTCCCATGTGAAGGTGAACTGCCAAAGTATATACTGGTTAAGATATCCCACAGCTGGTGTGGGTGTGGGTGGCCATACTACCAAAGCAGGAAGAGTTTAAATATGCCATGCCGGCTGTGGCCAGTGGCTGTACTTAGCAGTACAATTTTGTTTTTAAATCCCTTTATTAAAGGCCTGAAATGTTGGACAATGCAACGCTTGAAACAGAATCAGAGTAAACTAATGACGTGCATGATTTTTTTTTTTTGTATTTGATTTGTACTGAATCTTACACAAGAAAATTTGTATTCATTCAAATAGATCCCCTTCAAATGTAGTGGGATTTGAATTCAACACCCATCAACATGAGAATGTTCAATCCCATACAAATCCCATAAGGATCCCATATGAAGCTTCATGCAAATGTACCAGAACATCTGATTCAAATTCGAATGCCAGCCTTCGAACGTGCCCACATTCAGTTCGAATACAAATCTCCAAATTTGGCCAAATTCATGCGAATTTCAAATGCTCACATCCCTACAGTATACCAGATAAAGAGCAAAGAATTGATAAATGATTAAGCCAAACATCTACATGTGCTTGATGAAAATCTCAGAAGTTTATATCTTGCAAAATACAGGTTGTATAGCACTTTAGATGGGCAACCTTGGAGATTAAGAAGAACAGGTAAATCGCAGAGACGGAATTGGAGCTGTCAATGGAGAGCAAAATACCCAGTGTTTGATTTTTCAATTGGTTTTGCATGGTCTGCTTCCGCTACATAGTAAAATCAAAGTAAACAGAGTCCCACGGGTGGTAGCGCCACGTATAATGACTAGAAATTTATTGCTTTTTCAATACAATTTACCCTGCACGCTCATGTCTGCCTGTAAGGACCACTGTGCACCCAAATTGTTCCCTTGCTAAAGGTCAGACTGCCTGCTTGCATTCCACTATTTCCTTTAGTCTCAGTATAGATGGAACTGTGTCATAGAAAGGCCTTGAGCAATGGTGTGGGTGTGGGAAAGCTTGCTGATAGTCTGTTTGATATACTCTCGGCAAACCTGCAAAGGTTTATCTTCTGTTATCTAAAGTAAACGGAGAAACGTGCTATGAACCAGCTCTTGTCTTGTTACTGACTTTCTAGGCCCCAGGTGGCGATTCTGAGAGTATAACAGAAACACACTTTCGCAGGTTTAGCAGAGAGACGCTGCCTCTTGGGCTGCATGCAGGCAAGGCCCCAAACCCCGCACTACATGGGGGATGCAATCCCATCAAACCCTCAGGGGATAGGGGTGAAATCCTGGGATATTGCTATTGCAGGAAGAACACCAAACACGGATTTTCCTGAAAGAGCAACATTACTTAGCTTGTCTGGATACTTGCGCCCAGATTCCTCAAGGTGGAAATGCCTATCACACAAGCAGGAGTGCAAAAACTTGCCAAAAATACCAACTGCATAAGTGCAGGGGTCGGTGCTCACGCACTTCTGGGTATTTTGCACCATCGAAATACCCAGAAATACCCAGGGCACCACTGTAGGAGCAAGCAGCAGACAGGATAAGGCCCCAGTGGTGTGTCACTGTGTGAGACAGGACGCTGAACTACATGGGCTGCGGCCTCATCCAGCAAGGCTCCTCATGTTCCTATGTTCTTATGAGTGAAACTGTATTCAGCTATAACAAAAGAGGGCATTCAGAGGCATCTTCCAAGAAGAAGAAGAGTTGGCTTTTCTACCCCGCTTTTCTCATCCATTTAAGGGGACTCAAAGCGGCTGACAAACCTTCTGTTCTTCTCCCCACAACAGAACACCCTGTGAGGTAGGTGGGGCTGTGAGCACTCATTTTCACTGTGCTAAATAGGGCTAAATTCTGGGACCAATTCGCCATGCAAAGAAGAAGATGCCCATGTGATATCTCCAAATTTGGGAGGGGGGGCTGTGGTAAGGAACAAATCAGGCTAGTGAACCAGTTTGGTCTAGTGGTTAGGGAGCTGGACTTTTATGTGGGAATAGCGAGTTCAATTCCGCCCACCCATGAAGCCAGCTGGGTGACCTTGGGCTAGACACAGCTGTCCTCTGAGTTCTCACAACCCCACCTACCTCACAGGGTGTTTGGTGTGGGGAGAAGAATAGAAAAGCTTTGTCAGCCGCTCTGAATCCCCTTAAATGGGTGAGAAAAGTGGAGTAGAAAAGCCAACTCTCTTCCTCTTCTGATGCAGTTTGCAAGCTGTTCCAGGTAAGAGGGGTGTGGCCTTCTACTATCGTTCATAAGGCATTTGAAATGATTTTTTGCGCCCGCTCAGTCAAGATATTTGAATGAATGTCCATCTCCTCCTCTATGCAATCGCCTCCAGATGCACAGCCACCATTGTTCTCTTGCTATTATTATCTCTGTACACATCTTATCTGTATCCGTACATGTTTGTATGGATACTTATGGGACGAAGACAGGATGCATATGGGATAAAAACTGAATGTATACTAATGCACACAGGTGTGTACAGGTGGATACGGACACAAAGAATGTTGCCGACATTTGTATCTTCAAATACGAACTGCATATTCGTACGAGTAGATACGATTGTGTTCAAATCAATTCGAATTTTAATATATTCATTTTTTCTCTGTTTGAATTTGAACACTCGAATATTCAATTCGAATGGAATTGAATCCAAAAGTTGCATCCGTGAACCCCCCTACTCTGCTGAGCATCTTAATTTTCTTCCAATAAGTGACCATGGGTGCCTGTATTACAAGCAGGAAAACAGGATACATTTTTTCCAGCATACACATGCATAAATACAGGATTCATTTTTAATACACACACACACACACACACACACACACAAGGTGTCCAGAATAGGTGCTGGCAGGGAAATACCTCCTGCGTAATTTATGTCATATTTTGTTTTGGTTCCCGTGCCTTTCCAATATGTTTTTCATTTGTGGCAGCATTTCTCCATGTGAGCGTGTTTGAATTGCTACAGGAAATGCAAAAAGTTTAAGGAAACAGATTTGCTTGAAAAACTAAAACAAAGAGCACAGCTAAGAGATGAAGGAGAGGGAGGGTTTCCCCTACACACACACAAAAACACAAACACAAAAGAGCTTCACAAGTAGTTAGACAACAGGGTGTCTAACTACATACAAAGAAGTGAGATTTCTTCCCAACTGCTGTGGATAAATAAATGGGTCTATATGTTATCAGCCATAGGTCTAAGGGCCATGTACCTCTATAAGGAAGATGCCACCCTCTTTCCCAGCTGCCAGTATAGCAGCAAAGTTTTCTGGGATAACAGTTTCCAGCAAGCAATAATGGGCAGCAATGGTGATGTTCTTAGAGGCTACTGAGTCTGGTCAAGCCCAGACTCAACAGAGGTCTCGGAGAGAGGGCCTTCTTGTAGTTCCTTCCCTCTCAGAGGTGCAGGGGGTAGGGACATGCAGGAGAGCCTTTTCCGTGGTGGCCCCCAGACTCTGAAACAACCTCCTTCTTGAGGTTCTCCAGGCAACTACAGATAGGTAGGTAGGCAGGCAGGCAGGCAGATAGATAGATAGATAGATTGGCATCTGGCCTTTGATGGTTACCTCCCTCTGGGTGCTGTCCTACCAGAGAGGGTGAATGCGTGGAAGAATTACGTTTTAAATGTGTTTTCAATGTGTTTTAATTTTATATATTTTATTTTTTACTATTCCACCCTGACCTAGGACATTCAGTGAAGGGCAGGATACAAATTCTTAAATAAATAAACAAGATCACATAGTTTTTAACACATTTATTTTGCCGTTCAAATTGTTCATTTGATAACACTAAATGCTGTGTTATGACTGAATGTTATATTTAATCTTTTCCCCTATCGTTTTGAATTTTCTTATTATTTTGCACTTGAATAATTTTGGTTTTTTCTCTGTATTGAACTACAGTTTGCCGCAAGATCCTAGGGTATAAGATAGGCTATAAATATTAAATTAGAATCAGGTTGAGCAACCAGATTGCTCACTATAATATGCCAACATCAGTTTTCCCTCCAAAACCCTTTCAGCAATAAAGCATCCTTAATCCCCAAATACGAAATGGGCAGATTCCAAGAGGACTGCCTGCTCAGATAGCCTAAGAGTCAACCCAAAGAAGCCATGTAATCTAACTGAATTTCAGGAAGGTTTGTTTATTTCAGACCATGTTGTTAGATAGCACAAGTGAAAGATCAGACTTATAGCAAAAAGGAAGAAGTGGAGATAAAACTTTGGTGTGGTTCCATTCCGCAAGTACAGAATGTGGGCTATTGATTTGGTTTGTGACAAGTTAAGAGATCTTTCCAAAATAGACTATTGGTTTCAGTTTTGAAGGAGAGATCTAATGACCAGCAGAACATTGGTTAACTGAGAGAAGGGTTGATATCTGAGAGCAGCCAGGCTTAACTGAATGATCACTGCTACACTGATTCCATACTTCGGCTAACTTTAACTGAATCTACTAAGGATCAAGGCCATTTCCACACAGGCCCTGAAGACCCCATTAGGAACCCTATAGGGACCCATGGCTGATCATCCACCTTCCTTCCGCACGAATGACCCCATGAGGACTTCATGAGGGACATATCACCCACATGAATGCTTCACAGTTCTGGTCCTAATGGCATCTCTGGGCCCTTAGACCCAGATTCTCAGTCATGTTTTCGGTCTGGTCTTCCGTCACACATGTTGGGCCAATGGGGTCCAGGGGCAGGCATAGAGGAAGTGACCCCTGAGTGGCATATACTCAGGCCAATCATGCCACACCACCGCTGGAACTTCCTCCTCAGGCCTAAACAGGGCCCAGGGAAGGGTCCTACGGTGTCCGCACAGTGGCCCTGTTTGGCACCCATTGCCATAGGGTGCTAAATGACCCATGCAAATGTATGGAGTCTCCGGAAAGATCTAGAACATGATGGAACAGATTCCCCAAGGACTGGATCCCAAAGATTACAATGGGCTCCTAATTCAGGCCAGCAGCCCATTCTCTCCCATTGCTAATTAGTCTACCAGAAGGCCATGCCTCCCAGTAAAACGCTACACCCACACTGGATGAGGCACTAGGTAAAAAAATGATACTGTAACCTTTTCCGATGGGAGACCACTTTAAAACATTTCCTGGAACATTTCTCATTGATAGACTGGACCAGCCACTTGAGTATTGGAAGAAATGGAAATATCCATACCACTACCATCATTTTGTACAGTGGATGATGGAGCAGCACTGGTTAGCTTGCAACTGATGGCTGGAGTGTGAAGGCTACACATAATCCTAGGGAAGAAGGCAAAATCAGGAAGGGTAAGGACATTTCCCTGACAACAAAGATTAGAATCATTACTTCTGTGGTCTTGTCTGTTGTAATGTATGGCTGTGAAAGCTGGACACTGAGAAGGGTAAGGAAAAAGAAGATAAGATCATTACTGTTATGCAGAAAGTTACAAAGAATAGTGTAGACTGCAAAAAGAAAAAATTGATCAGGGCTGGATCAAATAAAGCTTGTAGTCTTCACGTCTTTTGGGAACCAGAAGCAAATAAATGAAGGACTTGGGGTGGGGGGGTGAAGCATTATGCATTGTGAGGCTGAAGGAAGCAGGAGGAAGATTGATGTATCAAAAAGTTCCTGAAATATCTGTGAGATACTACCAGAGACAGGTCAAATTGACAAGCATTTGCTGATACAGTCTCTAGGACCTAATGACAACACAATCCATCAGTGAGCCAATTTGATCTAGTGGTTAGGGAGCCAAGATCTTATCTGGGAATACCAGGTTTGATTCTGCACTCCTCCGCAAAGCCAGCTGAGTGACCATGGGCTAGTCACAGCTCCCTTCGGAGCTTTCACAGCCCCACCTACCTCACAGGGTGACTGTGGCGGGGAGAAGAACAGAAGCTTTGTCAGCCGTTTTGAGTCCCCTTAAATTGATGGGGAAAGCAGGAAAGTGGAATGCTAGCCACAGCTTCCTTTTCCCTGAAATACAAGTTCAGGTTATGGAAAGAACTCTAAATGAGATGAAAGTATGCAAGCTGATTAGTGCATGTTGATTGTAGCACATGAAAACCAGAGATGCGTATCAAAGTGCAAAAATGCTTATTTGTTCCACTACATTAGCACCTTAGTCCATTATTTGAAAACCATACCTGTTTTCAATCTAAAAGGCGTTTGCTGGTGCTGCGTTCCCTGTCTGCTCTCAAAAAAAATTCTGTTATTCCCTGGAAATAAACATTAATTTATGCTTCAACATAGATTCTCCCCTCAAAATGGCTTTCATGACCCATTCATATGGTAAGTTTGCACACACAAAAATGTATTGATTACTGTAGAAAATGCTTATATGCTACCCAAGGGTAGCATTGTTATGATGATGTATTAGTTGCACCATCATCCCATCCATAGAACTGGACTTTGAGATTCAAGAGCAGGAGAAGGTTTGCCCTTGTCTCTGCTTGCGATGCCCATGAGCAATTGGTGGACCACTGTGTGAGATAGGATGCTGGACTAGATGGGCTGTGGCCTGATCCAGCAGGGCTCCTCTTATGTTCTTATGAGAAGGTTTGTCCTTGTCTCTGCTTGAGACGCCCATGGGCAATTGGTGGGCCACTGTGTGCGACAGGATGCTGGACTAGATGGGCTGTGGCCTGATCCAGCAGGGCTCCTCTTATGTTCTTATGAGAAGGTTTGTCCTTGTCTCTGCTTGAGACGCCCATGGGCAATTGGTGGGCCACTGTGTGCGACAGGATTCTGGACTAGATGGGCTGTGGCCTGATCCAGAAGGGCTCCCTTACATTCTTATGATCCATTACTAATATGGGGTGTTTTTCCACTGTCACTAAAAGTACCCATTAAGTACCCATTAATGGGTACGTAATGGCATTTTTGTACCCATTAATGGGTACTTAATGGGTACTTCTAGTGCCAGTGGGAAAACACCCATGAACTATAACCAAGGATGTAGAAATCCATAACATCTCTTTGAAGACTATATCCAGTAGGGGTGTGCACAAATGCAAATTTCAGGGTTCAATTCAATTTGAATCAAATATCCAAAAATTTGAATCGATGTTTAAAATTTGAATGTATTCACATTTGATTTGATTTGAATTCATTCGAATCTATTCATGCAAAGTTTTGATTCAAATTTGCACTTACAAATGCCAACAACATTCGTATGTGCCCGTACGCATCCATGCGCTTCCCATACGCATGCGTACACATCCCGTATGCATCCCGTTTTTGTCTGTACAAATGCATACAGATATGGGAAAGATACGTACGGGCAAATACACATCACATACGTATCTGAACATATGGGAATGTTTCAAAAATCTGAAATTCGTTCAAATGTTTAAATTTGAATTTATAGACATTTGATTCAGATTTGAATGTTCAAATTCGAACACATTTGATTGAATTTTGAAAGTTTGAAATATTCGTGCACATCCCTAATGGCCAGTTGAGACACTTTCACACCTACCTGGCTAGGCCCGTTCCAGGTGGAACGGCTTCTAGTGAAATGATTGTCAGCTGAAGCAATCCAACAGTCTATTCCACATTGTTTACATAATCCAGAGTAAAGCAAATCCAGGCAGTGGGCCTTGTTGTACTTGGACTTCGGGGATAATTGGGGGATACTCCAGCACAGAGCATATACAACCCACAGAGCCGCTTCCATCTCAGAGTGGCTCCCAGCATGCACAGCTGTTCCCAGGCTTCAGAAGTTGTGCAGCAGTAGATCCTGCTCTGCAGCTTCAATCCCACACACAGCCTTCACACTACTTCCTCTGTGGCTGCTGATTTGGTTGCATAGTCATGTACCACATTGCACATGGCCATTGCTGCAGACAAGCATATTGTCCCACATGGGACCATTCACACTTCATCCAGACTCTGATGGATCTAGATGAAGTTTGGGACAGGACAGTGCTCACAGTGTGAACACCAGCTACCATCCCTGATCTTAACTGCTGTGGGACACTGTCCCACAGAATTTAAGTGTGAAAAAGCCCACATGTTATTCCAGATTTATTATGTAGAAGAAGAAGAGTTGGCTTTTTTACCCCGCTTTTCTCGCCCATTTAAGGGACTCAAAGTGGCTGACAAAGCTGCTGCTCTTCTCCCCACAACAGAACACCCTGTGAGGTAGGTGGGCTGTGAGAGCTCAGAAGGCAGCTGTGACTAGCCCAAGGTCACCCAGCTGGCTTCGTGGAGGAGGGCAGAATCGAACCCGATATTCCCAAATAAGAGTCCGGCTCCCTAACCACTAGACCGAACTGGCTCACTTAAATAAGTGCTGTATTAATGAAGCTTAAGATTCTGAGCTTACCCAGTTGGCAGGGAGCCGGGCTCTAGAACATGCCAGCTCTTCTCCAGAAGCTTCCAGTTAGGAGCAGCATCAGGCAGACCAGCATCAGGTGGAGCAGGAATGATGAGGAATCAGCATTGACTGAACCAATTGTGCTCTGAAAACCTATGGCCTCTGTAGGTAGATTGAAAGCAGGCAGAAGCAGGACACCATGTGCACATTGACAGCCAGCTCAAGGACAGCCCCCTGAGCTGCCTCTTCGAAGCTCACACGTGCCTCAGAGCCTTCTGCAAGGGCTCTGACAATCAATAATGAAAGTTGCTGGTGGCAGAGGCCCCAGGAGGACCCATCTGGGTGATGCCGTTCAGCGCACGGCCAAAATGGTTCCCCCTGCTAAACCAGAACAAGGCGGTGTTGTGCCCTTCTGCACGCCTCCCTGTTCCATTCTAGAGGGGCCTGGTCTACCGGGAGGCGTTTTTAAAAAGGCCTAATGGTATCCCAGTCTAGGTGGCCATTTTGCCTACCTAAACAGGGCTACAGATTATGTATGCTGTAGTAACCTCCAGACTAGACTATGGTAATGCGCCCCACATGGGGCTGCCCTTGAAGACGGTTCGAAAGCTGCAGCTAGTGCAGAATCTAGCTGCTTGACTGTTAACTGGAACAGCCGGCCAGACGCATATCACAGGGCCCGTCCACATGCTCAAAATAATCCGGAAGGCTTCCGTATCCTCCTCGGGAGTGTCCACATGAACAGCCCTAATACGTGACACACGGGAGTCAATACGTGTTTTAAAAAACCCACTTCGCAAGTGTTTCCCATATGAAATAAGGGGTTAACATGTATTGCCCAGGCGCCATGTGGACGCTCCGGTGGGATGGTTTTTAAACAGAGGCACGGAGCCGCAAAGGGCTCTTGCGTCTCTCTTTAAAAACCTTTCCCCTGCACTTTTCAGCCTCTCTACCACCTGTCAATTGCCCAGCTGGGTGCGCCAGTTGCCCAGCTGGGTAACTGGCGCGCACAGCTGGGCAACTGACAGGTGGTAGAAGGGCTGAAAGGAGCAGAGAGAGATTTTAAACAGAGACATGGAGCCGCGAAGCTCCCCTGTCTCTGTTTCAAATCCATCCCTGCAGGGAGACAGGCATGTGCGATTAAAATCCACGTTGCCCCAAACCATATAGGGACGCTTTACTACATGTTACAATGTGGATTTTTATTGCACGTGTCCAAAGCGCTCAGCCGGTTTGCACGTGGACGCGCCTACACTGGTTTTAAAAGGGTTGCACTGGCTGCCAATTCACTACGGACCCAATTCAATGAGTTAACTTTGACGTATAAGGCCCTAAATGACTTGGTCCCCAAGTATCTAAGGGAACGCCTTCTTCTTCCATATCAACCTGCCCGTGCCTTAAGATCTGCATGGAGGCCCTCCTGGTTGTCTCAGCAGCAAAGGGGGTGGGAACCGGGGAGAGGGCTTTCTCAGTGATGGCCCCTAGGCTATGGAATAGTCTCCCCCTTGAGGTGGAGACTCCTTCACTGTATATATTTAGGAAGGTGGTGAAGATGCACCTCTTTGCCCTGACCTTTGTTAAATGGGAATATGCTGTCTCTTCCAAATATATCCAGTGATGGCAGAAGCAGCTATGGCCTTCCCCGCCCCCCCCAAGGCACAGAATTGCAACGTGCAGATCTCAATATTTTGTGATAATCTCAATTTTATTTCATTTTTTGACACTTTTACTGCCTGCTGGGATAGCCTCCTTTACTCTTGTGGCCTTCACTTTCTCAGACACAGTAATCTCATCCAGATTACAAATCAACAGTTTACTTGTTTCAGTTTTTTTTTTAAAAAAAATCCTGCAATATTTTAACCTCATTACTTTCTGCATTCTTTCCTAGTTTATGTTTCCGCTATTTGCTCCCAGCTGCTGAGTTGTAATTTTTTCCATAGTTTCCGATGTAATATTTCTGCAACTTTATTGTGGGGTTTCTTAAGTTCACTCTATGCGATCTTGCGATGTCTCCAGATGCAAGCTAAGACTGCCTCCAGACGGCTGCCTGAAATACCCATAGAGAACAGGAATTTGGGGTGTTGCTCCAGCTCTGTCTTTCAGCGTCTTGAGTCATGTGCAATCTGGATAATTCGGCCTCCAGGAATTCCCAGATGTGCATGTGACCACCTCCACCCATGCATGGCCAGCTGTTTCCACCTCCACCCATGCATGGCCAGCTGTTTCCACCTCCACCCATGCATGGCCAGCTGTTTCCACCACCACCCATGCATGGCCAGCTGTTTCCACCTCCACCCATGCATGGCCAGCTGTTTCCATCTCCACCCATGCATGGCCAGCTGTTTCCACCACCACCCATGCATGGCCAGCTGTTTCCACCTCCACCCATGCATGGCCAGCTGTTTCCATCTCCACCCATGCATGGCCAGCTGTTTCCTCCACCACCCATGCATGGCCAGCTGTTTCCACCTCCACCCATGCATGGCCAGCTGTTTCCACCTCCACCCATGCATGGCCAGCTGTTTCCATCTCCACCCATGCATGGCCAGCTGTTTCCACCACCACCCATGCATGGCCAGCTGTTTCCACCTCCACCCATGCATGGCCAGCTGTTTCCATCTCCACCCATGCATGGCCAGCTGTTTCCACCACCACCCATGCATGGCCAGCTGTTTCCACCTCCACCCATGCATGCTGGAAGGAGTTCCAGTTGCTGGTCTGCCCAGAAAGGTAAGTCCATCCCTAGAATTGCTATTGCAAGAAAACCTGCTACCAGTTCTGGGTTTTCCAGCAATAGTTTTTAGGGCTTTTAGGGCTGAAAAAGCAAGACTATGGTTGGATTGCCTAGGATACATGAGGCAACCCTACCATAGCAAGGCCCTAATGGCTCTATTTGCATCCCACCTGAACATACCCTAAATTCCATTATTTTCCCAGGACCATATTGGGACCACATTCCCAATATGGCATTCCCAACAGGGGCCATTTCTTGAAGTCAGCGACCGAATATCACACTAGGGGTGCTTCCGCACAGGCCTTTTAACACGGATTAGTTACACATTGGGGAACCCGCGTCAGCATACGCGTCGCTGTTTAGGACACTTCCGGTGAGGCGCATCTGCACAGCAACACCCATAAAGCACAGTCGGACCTATTAAGCACACTTCCGGTGAGGCGCGTCCGCACCTATCCATCCCTAAAGTGTGCTTAATGGGTGTTAAAAAGACACCACATCTGATGTGGTGTTAATGAGTGTTTCACTGTGAAAACGCATCTGTTTAGGATGTGTCCGCACAGCAAAACTGCGCCTACCCAGGGCCCTCCCCTGGCCCGCCATGATTGGCTCCTTGGAGCCAAGCACGGCAAGCCGGAGGACCCCACTGTTGCGGTTCGCCCCAGAAGCGGCGGATCGCTGCTTCTGGAGCCAGGGGAAGCTTCTCCGAAGCCCTCCCTAGCCCACCCGGGGGAGAACGCGCGAAACCCCCTGCTTACCTCTTTGGCGTCGCCCCGATTCTGGCCGCAGGGACCCAGGATGCAGCGCGCCTGCGTCCTGCGCACCTCCTGATTGGCTGGGGCTGCTCCAGCATCAAGCTCTTTGTGCACATTTAGCTTTATGAAAAAAGATGTCAACAGTGGCATCATTCTCTCCTAGAGAAAAGTTCATTGTCCACATCTAATCAAAGGTCCATTAAAGCTTCCCCTGCTCCCCTTCCCTCCATCTTCCCATGAAAGTAATTTAATTTGATCATAACAGGATGGTTTGGAGCGCTCCGATCATCATCCGGGGTTGTTAATGGAGAGCGTTCGGTCACTAAATCATTAGTTAAAGTTGTCTTCACATCAACTGAAACACAGAACAGCTGCAGAGGGATGTTAACCAAGTATTTATTGCTTAATACCTTTTCAGGAGGACTCTGCCTCGCACCACTTTACAGCACAGAAGCTGCTCTTTCATTGACAAGCAGCTCCCACGACAATAATGTCCTGTCCAATTTGGAATCTCATATGTTATTAGGAGACCTGACAGGCAACTTCCTTCCTCCAAAATCATCTTCCGCTAAACGTGTTTCACGTCCTGACCCAGTCTGCAAGCTCAAATGCAACTGGCTGCTGTTCTCTCTTGACCAACAAGTTGATTATGAACAAGAAGCCCTGTTCACAATTGTAGAAGAAGAAGAAGAAGAAGAAGAAGAAGAAGAAGAAGAAGAAGAAGAGTTGGCTTTTCTATCCCGCTTTTCTCACCGATCGAAGCGGCTCACAAAGCTTTTCTATTCTTCTCCCCACAACAGAACACGCTGTGAGGTAGGTGGGGCTGTGAGAGCTCAGAAGAGAGCAGTGACTAGCCCAGGGTCACACAGCTGGCTTCATGGGGGAGGGCGGAATCGAACCCGGTATTCCCAGATAAGAGTCCGGCTCCCTAACCACTAGACCAAACGGGCTCACTGTAGGCTGCATCTCCATGGGACTTGCCAGGTACCTTGTCGAAGGGTCTCAGCCGACACATCTTCATGTGTGGCAGCGCAACGGGGCCTGTGCAGAATGCACCTCTCCAGAGAAGAGCCCAAAGTCATATCTTCTCTGAAGGATGAATGGTAGGGATGTGCATAAAAATGCGTAACATTCGAAATCTGTGCAAATTTGTCCAAATTCAGACATTTGTATTCTAATCAAATCTAGGCACATTCGAAGATTGGCAATCGAATTCAAATTGAATGTTTTGTTACATTCACATGAAGTTTGTCCTTGTCTCTGCTTGAGATGCTGGACTAGATGGTCTGTGACCCGATCCAGCAGGGCTCCTCTTATTTATTTATGTATATTTATTTTATATTTATATCCCGCCCCATACCCAAAGGTCTCTGGGCGGCTCACAACATTTAAAAACAAACATTAAAACTGTATCAGATTATACTAAAACCCGTACAAGGTTTAAAATCCAGCATAATAATAATAATGATGATGACGATGATGATGATGATGATGAAAAAGCAGTTTAAAAACAATAGTTTTTGCAAGGGGGGAATCATAGAAAGCATTTAGCCAAAGGCCTCAGTGAAGAGGTGCGTCTTCACCGCCTTCCTCAACATAAACAGAGAAGGGGCCTGATGCACCTCCAATGGGAGGCCTATCCACAGCCTGGGGGCCACTACCGAGAAGGCCCCCTCCCGGGTGCCCACCCGCCTAGCCGCTGAAGGCGGTGGGATAACCAGGAGGGCCTCTCCTGCAGATCTTAAAACGCGGGCAGGTCAATATGGGAGAAGGCGCTCCTTTAGATATCTGGGGGCCCAAGTCATTTAGGGCCTTATAAGTCAGAGTTAGCACCTTGAATTGGGCTCAGTAGTGAATTGGCAGCCAGTGCCGTTTTATTAGAACCGGTGTGATATGCGTCCGGCTAGCTGTTCCGGTCAGCACTCTGGCGGCTGCATTTTGCACTAACTGCAACTTCCGAACCGTCTTCAAGGGAAGCCCCATGTAGAGAGCATTACAATAGTCCAACCTGGAGGTTACCAGAGCGTGGATAACTGTGCCCAGGTCATCTCTGTCTAGCATATGAAGAAGTAGACATGTCTACGAAAGCTCAGGCCACCAACCCTTCTCCTGTTAGTCTCCAAGTGCTACTAACTACCTTGCTGGACTTCCCAAGATGGCTGCGTCAAGCTTCGCATATCTGATACCTGTAATGCTGAACCTAGGGATGTGCAAGAATATTCAAAACATTCAAAATTCGGTCGAATTTGTTCAAATTCGGACGTTCGAATTCGTATCGATTGTCTATACATTAGTTTTTTAACATTTGAACGAATCTGAATGTTTGGAATCATCCGTACAAATTATTCAGAATTATTTGTATGTGTATGGATACGTATGCACCACATACGTATCCGTACTGACCTTCTTTGTATCCATATGCTTTTGTGCAGATACATATGGGAGAAAAATGGGATGCGTACAGAAGCGAATTGCGCATACGGACACATAGCAATGTTGTCGACATCCATATCATCAAATACGAATGGAATATTTGCACCAATAGATACAGATGTATTGGAATGGGTCCAAATTTTAATGCATTCATTTTTTCTCTATTCGTACGAATTCGGACATTTGAATATTCAATTTGAATTGAACTGAATGTGAAAAATTGAATTCGTGTATACCCCTAGGGCAGGGGTTCCCTACCTTCCTAATGCCGTGACCCTTTAATACAGTTCCTCATGTTGCAGTGACCACCAAATTAGACAAATTTATGGATGACAGATGTATCAATGGCTACTAGAACGAATGCCTAGGTGCATCTTTCAGGCTGGGGGGCGGGGGGAGGAACTGGGGCGCTTCTAAGGCCATCTGCTGGGACTCGAGAGCAGGAGAAGGTTTGTCCTTGTCTCTGCTTGAGATGCCCGTGAGCATTTGGTGGGCCACTGTGTGCGACAGGATGCTGGACTGGATGGGCTGTGGCCTGATCCAGCAGGGCCTCTCTTGTGTTCTTATGTTCTAACCATAAAATTATTTTCGTTGCTGCTTCATAAGGACCCCTGTGAAAGAGATCGACCCCCAAAGGGGTCGCGACCCGCAGGTTGAGAACCACTGACCTAGCTGAACCAGGTGAAGAAGACAAGAGAGGGAAAGTGAGAGAGCTCAAAGCTTTCCATGTTGCTGAGGTTCTTGTAAGTTTCATTGAAATATAAAATAGAATACTTGCCTCCTCCTGGCTATTTTCTTTTCTATCTCACCCATGAAGTTAGATGCACCCCATCTCCATACTTGAACAAAATATGGAGATAAAGCCAGAAGCATCAGAGCTGATATGTTAATAGCAATATTCATTCTGAGTCGATGTATGCTAACAGCATGAAATATCAAAATGCTTCCAATGGTGGCCTAAAGCTGAAATATTCTAATATGCGAATTTTGAGCATGACACACAGCACTGCTTGGAGAACCCTCAATTTCCTCTACATCTCCTTCAACTGCATATGAAGCCTCAGCCCATGCTTAGTTCCTGATGAAGGGCTATTGCTCCTTTCTCTGTTCTGGGGAAATGGCTCGTTAAAAATTCTGGTCAGCTGCTAGAGTTCATTGTAATTTATTTAGAACTTCCGGTATACCCTTATCTATTAAAAATTACCATATATAAAATCATGATGCTAAATAAAAGCAGTGCATTCAATAACTATTTAAAATTTAAACAGAGGCAGAAATCACAAGATACACAGCATCTGTACACAGCACAGCAGATGGTCAGCAGGTAAAAGCTAGCAAAAGAAGAAGAGCTGGCTTTTCTACCCTGCTTTTCTCACCCATTTAAGGGTGAGAAAGCAGCTGACAAAGCTTCTGTTCTTCTCGCCACAACAGAACACCCTGTGAGGTAGGTGGGGCTGTGAGAGCTCAGAGGAGAGCTGTGACTAGCCCAAGGTCACCCAGCTGGCTTCATGGGAGAGGGCAGAATCGAACCTGGTATTCCCAGATAAGAGTCCGGCTCCTTAGCCACTAGACCGAACTTTCAAGCAACTCTGACGCATGTCCTTTGCCTTCCCTCTGAGCTCTCACAGCCCCACCTACCTCACAGGGTGTCTGTTGTGGGGAGAAGAACAGAAAGGTTTGTTCTTTAAGGAAGGATTAGACAAATCCATGGAGCTCAGGTTTATCATTGGCCACATTCCCATTACAACCTTATTTCAGTTTCAAACCGTTTTCAATCCTCACAGACCCCACGTCAGTTTGGCTTAACACGCTTTCCGTGTATTAAATCGCCCCAAAGCATTGTAAATGTTAATCCTCATTTTAATGTGGGAACAGTTCCTTGTTAAGGGATGAGAGTTTCCCTCCCCGAATAGCTTGCTTCCAAAGCAAGCTGTAAAATCCATCCCTTAAAGCAGCAGCCACTACACTGTAGCAATCCAAGCACTTCACACCTGATAACAATCTTGCCATTTTGAACGTTCTGACCTTTAAAAAAGGGGAAAGAAAGGAAAGCAGCTGCAGGTTTGGGGAGATGTGTGAATGTTTAAGGTGAAGGGGGCTTGAGTTGCTGCTGCTGCTGCTGCTGCTGCTGCTGCTGCTGCTGCTGCGTGCCCTGAGCAATGAGGAGAGGAGGGGAAAGAATTGCTGGCTGTCCGCTGCCATTTTTCCTCCACCCAGGCAAGCAGCACCACTGAGCCACCCAGCTAGGCTCCGTGAAGGGGTCCCTTATGGGTGGCATGTTCATGCCAGGAGGAAGAGGACAGGGCAGCCCTGAAAAGCGGTTTTTAAAAAGTAGCCACTGGAGTCCCCCTTGAGTCACGTACGTCCAAAGGATCCAGATTGAATGTGATTCTGGCTGAAAGTAATGGGATCAGGCAAATTCGCGTTTGCATCCGGTTCTGTTATTTCGGTTTAGGGAAACTGGATTAAGCTTCTAATGGGGATGCGGCCATTGACTGTTAGAATGGATGCTCAGGTGCTGCCTCTGGGTTGGAGAGAGAGGCAGGATGCCTCCCAAGGCCATCTGCAAGGAACTGGGAGCAGGTGAAGGTTTTGCCTTCGTCTTCTGCTTGAGATGCCCAGAAGCAATTGGTGGAACACTGTATGAAAGAAGATGCTGGACTAGAAGGTCTGTAACCAATCCAGCAGGGCTCCTCTTATGTTCTTACCCCCTTTCACTTGCTTGTGCCCAGCAGCATCTGCCATTCTGAATCCCAGTCCCCCAATGGGCAGTGAGACATGTGGAGCTCTCCCCTGTGCTCAGAATGTTCTGAATTTGAACCATCACCTATATCCCTAATGGCTAAACTTTGGTCTCAGCAACAATCCCTTGGGTGAACCATTGTCTCCTTTAGCATCTCTGCAGAGTGAGATCCTGGGATGGAGGATTCTCCCCTGTCCTGGCCTCCTTTTTGGAATGGGGGCTATATCTGGTATCAATGGCTACTAGAATGAATGCCTAAGTACATCTTTCAGGCTGAGGGGAGAAGCAGGATACTTCTAAGGGCATTTGCTGGGATTCAAGAGCAGGAGATGGTTTGCCCTTGTTTCTGCTTCAGATGCCCATAAGCAATTGGTAGGGCACTGTGTGAGAAAGCATGCTGGACTAGATGGGTTGTGGCCTGATCCAGCAGGGCTCCTGTTACATAAGCCTGTTTGGTCTAGTGGTTAGGGAGCTGGACTCTTATCTGGGAATACCAGGTTCGATCCCCCTGCCCGCCCGCCCATGAAGCCAGCTGGGTGGCCTTGGGCTAGTCACAGCTCTCTTCTGAGGTCTCACAGCCCCACCCACCTCACAGGGTGTCTGTTGTGGGGAGAAGAATAGAAAGCTTTGTCAGCCGCTTTGAGTCCACTTAAACAGGTGAGAAAAGCGGGGTAGAAAAGCCAACTCTTCTTCTTCTTATGACAGAGCAGGATACTTCTAAGGGCATTTGCTGGGATTCAAGAGCAGGAGATGGTTCGCCCTTGTCTCTGCTTGAGATGCCCACGGGCAATTGGTGGGCCACTGTTTGAGACAGGATGCTGGACGAGATGGGCTGTGGCCTGATCCAGCAGGGCTCCTCTCATGTCCTTATCCCTTGGTGAATCCAGCAGAAAGGTCAGGATCTTGCTTGGCTTTCTGCTGAGCTTACAAAAAGGAAAGAGACTGAAAGTCTCAGCTTTCAGAAATATCTTGGGCCACCCAGGGGAAAAAAGGGGGGGGGCTTTCAGTCCTGCAAGGTGATCCATGACAGGACACTTGCAGACCTTGACACAAGTATGGCATCTCTTCAAGATCTGTCTCCATGAGCCGAAAAACCGGAGTCAGAAAGAGACCATTGCTGCGATAACCACGGAGCAGCCGCCGCCTTCCCTTACGCCAGGATTTCCCGCCCCAGACCCTTTTGATGCCTCCAAGAGGCACATGGCAAAATTTACCGATTTTGTCACTTTGTTTTATCTAAACAAAGCCAAGCTGCCTTTCTCTGGCATAGTTTGCTCTCTATCAAGCCATTCTGTTTATTGTCAGGACTCTGCTTACGTTGCTATGCCTGCTTTTTATGTCAAGATACCCTTGAGTGGTACAGGGGATAACACACAGCTGCTGGCCGACTACCAGACAGGCCCTTATTTCAGACTGCCACAGCGGCACAGCGGCACGGAGCCGGCTCCCTTTATGGGAACCACAATCACGGAGATCAGGAAATCAACACGGGTCCCCTGCATGCGGGAAGAGCAAATCCAGCCCTTTGAAAGGAGCCTTTGAGGACTCTGTGAGAAGGGACAAAAGGCAGCGCTCCCAGTCTGTTCCCGTGGTGTCATCTCAGACATAACAGAGGAGGTCATGTTTTTGTCACAAGACGGTCCTCTAAACTCCAAATTCTCAAGGTTGGCGTGGAGGTACTCTGACTACGGATGTACACGGTTGGAGTTTTTTTGTATTCCATTGACCAAGTCCTTTGGGATTCAAGAGTAAGCAAAGTCAAAACAAACCAAGAGTCAAGGTTTCCAGAGAGGCTGAGGTGTCCAATAACAGATCCAGGAGTCAGATGACACAGGAGATACACAAACTGGAGTTGCAAGGAAACACGTGCGTTGTCTGCAACGCTTGTGCTAAAGTGGCATGGGCTTAAATAGGTAAAGGATCCCCGTGCCCCTTTTGGTCCAGGTGTGTGCACTGCAGACACATAGGCTGTGTCCCCAAAAGACTTATTTGCCTCTCTACTGTCCCTCTACTGTCCCTCTATTCAAGCGGACTTTAAAAGTGCCATGCAATTCAGCAATAAGCGTCCGCATGAGGCTCAGCAAAATGCGCGTTTTTAACGCACCTTCCGTCCCCACGGGAGCTGTGTTTTCCTTGCGCGCATCTTTTTCTCCCCGCCCCTGCTCTTGTTGATAGGGTGCTAGCGGGAACGGGGAGGGACTGCGCTCGGCGCGGACACACCCAGGAAGACAACCCCTGACAAGTCCAAAGGAAAAATAGACATCGGTTCTCTGTTCATCTCCCATATCTTCCGCCCCCTGAAATGGCTTCTCATGCCGGCAAAGGCAGTGGCTGCAGCTAGTGGCCGTGCAATCGCTCATTCACTCTCACCATTTTCCCCTGTTATTGCTGTCAAAATCCACCCTGTACAGCGCACGATCGCTCATTCACTCTCAGCACTTTCCCTGTTATTGCTGTCAAAATCCACCCCATACAGTAGCAATAATCCACCCTCTTCACACCTGATAGCGATTGCAACAATGTTGCAATTCTGCGCTATTCTGGTTCTTTAGTTCTGAGCTTTAGAAAGGGAAGCTGCTTGTGTTATTGCTGTGTGTGTAGGTAGCAATCCCCGCCCCTTTTGCCACAGAGCGTCCCCAAGGTAAATGTTGTGAGGAAAACCCACAACTTCCAAAAAGAGCTCTGAAAGTCTTATTTAAAGGGCACTTTTTTTGTTGCGCATTTTCCTCATTTTGTAGCACTGGAAGCTCGTAAAAAAAACTGGCATGGGGGTGCTCAGAGGCAAAAGAAGGTTTTTAGCGGACTTTAAATTGCTTGGGGACAGGGCCATAGACCATAGCAGCTATTTTTTCTCATGTCTAAGAAGGCCAGGGGAAGACCATCCACTGGGCTTGGTGTCTGAGCTGTCCCCATCTTGGCTGTGCCTGCATGTCTGGCCCCTCTGTAAGAGACCCCTCACCTTGAATGTCCATACAGCTGGGCTCACCTTGCTGGCTACCTGGCAATTCTCCTTCGTCATCAGAGGAGGATGGATGGATGGATGGATGGATGGATGGATGGATGGATGGATGGATGGATGGATGGATGGATGGATGGATGGATGGATGGATGGCACAAGGCATGACATACAAATCCCATACGAATCCCATATGAATCTCATACGAATCCCATATGAAGCTTCATACTAATGTATCAGAACATTCAATTCCAATTCAGATGTCAATCTTCAAAAGTGCCAACACTCGATTCAAATCTGAATGTCCAAGTTCAGCCAAATTCGTACAAAGTTCTGCCTTTGTGTTCTGCTTGAGATGCCTGAAATGGTAGTTTACTGTGTGAGAAATGATGCTGGACTAGATGGGCTGTAGCCCTCTCCAGCAGGACACCTCTTCATTCATGGATGGCAGGTGTAGCAATGGCTACTCAAGTGAATGCCTAGGTACTTACTCCAGGTTGGAGAGACAGGCAGGATGCCTTTAAGGGCCTTCTGCAGGGATCATCTGAGAGCAGGTAAAGGTTTTGTCCTTGTCTTCTACTTGAGATGTCAAAGCAATGGATGGGCCTCTTCTTAATTCGTGGAGGGCAGATGTAGCAATGGCTACTAAAATGGATGCCTAGGTACTTCCTCCAGCACAGAAAGACAGGCAGGATGCCTCCAAAGCCATTTGCAGGAATTTGAGAACATGTGAAGGTTTTGCCCTTGTCTTCTGTTCGACATGCCCAGAACAAATTGTCTGAGACAGGATGCTAGACTAGATGGTGTGGCCCAATCCAGCAGGGCTGTACTCCCAAAATTAGTTGCCCTTGAGTTCTCTGGTTGTGTCTTGATAATAAAATGGCCTAATTGTGAGTTGCTGCAGCTCAGTGGTAGAGCAACTGTCTAGAAAGCAGAGGGTTGTTGGTTCGATTCCCAACCTCCCCCTGGAAGAAGGCAATGGCAAACCACTAGTGTTTCACCACCAAGAAAACTGCACAGAGGTGCCCATGTCAGAAGTCAGCCATGACTCAGTGTTACAACCACAATAACAACAACAAGGCCTGTCAGCAATTAAAAATCAAAACAATTCAAAGCAAGAGGCAACTTCAATGGATGAAGCCCTGTGCCTTCTGGGATGATCTCTCTCAGCCCTAAAAAGCAAGATTTTGACACCTTGGGGCAGCTGTAGGTGTGCAAATCTTGCCTTCAGGCACCCAAAAAGCATGCTTTGGACCTGTGTAAAGCCAGCCAAAAATTAGGCCCAGAAGTACCGTTTGGAAGACCTGTGTCCTCTGTCCTGGTAAATTCATTACAGTTCCAGAGCAATTTCATCCCTCCTTCTCTTCTGTCTCAACCCAGCTGTGTATCGTAAAACATTTTCTGAGACAGTTTAAGCTACAGTTTCACTGTCATCATACACAAATCGGTTTCCAGCCTATTATCACTCTTTCCAGGGATGAACGCCCCGGGCCCAGCAAGTAAGCAGCAATATACAGACTGGATACAGGCTTGATTTATGACAGCGTGGCTTCTGTTCCATTCTGAAAGTTCAAGTAAAGGGAATTCCAGCCACATGGTAGCAGTTATGATACCCAACTCTTGCCTCAGGCTCATAGCTATCGATTCATCAGGGACTGGTGCTTGTGCTTTGCCCCATAAAGTACTGTGTCTAAGGCTTTTGCACTTGGCCTGATTCTGGATTATATCCCAGAATAGGGACCTGCCATCTGCATGCTCCTGCAGGCTACGGTGGGGCCCGTTGTGGTCCGCACTAGAACGCAGGCGGCAGGTCCCTGTTCCAGAATACAATCCAAAATGAAGCCCAGTGCAGAAAGAGCCAAATAACTGCAAAGGAATATGGGCAAAACCAACCTCCCCCTCAAAGATCTTGTGCCAAGGGGGGTACTTCGAGACATCGGCCAGATGGTCACCTGGGTCGCTGCCAGCCAGCGGTACCAGTTTGAAGGATGAGTTTATGGCTTGAGCTACAGTCATATGAAAAAGGTTTCCAGGTGTTGCAGTCTAGCTCTGCAACCAATATCCAGGGGCCCTGGGAAGCCAATGGGAGCAGCTAAGAGGCTGCAGAGTTCGAAGCAGTAGCTTAATAGCTACTGTGAAATAATAAAGAAACCGGAGGTTGGTCATGATGGCAAAAGACCACGAATTTATTGTGCAATGATTTAAATACAAGGGGCATGGAGGAAATGACATCGATGCAACATCAGGGGAGTTGATTGGATGGAGGCAGGCAGGCAGGCAGGCAGCTCAGAGGTCCCTCTGATGTCACATGCTGTGGTAGCAGGAAGAGAAGCTGTACCCTTAAAGCCATGTGCTTTGTGGACTCCATAATGCCTAAAGGCAGTTGCAGAGTGGAAAGAGTTCAGCACCCTGGTGGCGCTGAGTGTGTATAAGTCTATGGAAACAGGAAAATTGTTGCTCCTATTATTCTCGGAGCTTGAGAATTGGAGGGCTGAAGAAAAGGAAGCCAGGGGAGAAGCTGTGCAGCTTTTGTGGTTGCTACATCCAGGTGCCCCTAACTGAGGCCTCATGCAGACAGGAGATATCCCATATTGACCTGCCCATGCCTTAAGATCTGCCCCCAGGCTATGGAATAGTCTCCCCCTTGAAGTGCATCAGGCCCCTTCACGATATGTTTAGGAGGGCAGTGAAGCAGCACCTCTTTGCCCTGGCCTTTGGTTAAATGGGAATATACTTTCTCTTCCCACTTTACAGACACTGTTACTGTTTTAATATATACTGGAGGCCTCCCCTCCAGGTGTTAAGGCACAGGCAGGTTGATGTGGAAGAAGGCGTTACTTCAGATATTTGGGGCCCAAGTCATTTAGGGCCCTATAAGTTAAACACCTGGAATTGGACCAGATAATGACAGGGGCCAGAAAACATGGAAGTTAGGCCAGAACTGCTCCTCACATCTGGCAAGTGGCAGAAAGAGGCAGTCTAAGAAACTGCCTTCGTCACCCTGGTTGATGACCTCCTCTGGGAGAGAGACAGGGGCAATGCTACCCTGTTGGTTCTCCTGGACCTCTCAGTGGTTTTTGATACCATTGACCATGGTATCCTCCTGGAAATGCTATGGAGTTTAGGAGTCAGAGGCAGTGCTTGGCATTCATTCCACTCTTATCTCCAGAGCCAATATCAGATAGGGAATGTGGGAGATACTCATTCGACACCCTGGGAACTCACTTGTGGGGTTCTTCAGGGGTTGATCTTATCTCTCATGCTATTTAACATCTATATGGGACATCTATATGGGACAAACATCTATACTGGGGCGCTTCAAAGGCCATCTGCTAGGACTCGGGAGCAGGAGAAGGTTTGTCCTTGTCTCTGCTTGAGATGCCCATGAGCATTTGTTGGGCCACTGTGTGCGACAGGATGCTGGACTAGATGGGCTGTGGCCTGATCCAGCAAGGCTTCTCTTATGTTCTTATGGGAAAGGTCATCAGCAGATTTGGCGTGAGGTGTCATCAGTATGCAGATGATACCCAGCTCTATCTCTCTGTTCCATATGAATCAGGAGAGGCGGTTGAAGTGCTTGACAGGTGTCTGGAGGCGGTAATGGGGTGGATGAGGGCCAATAAATTGAAGCTGAATCCAGACAAGACAGAGGTCCTGTGTGTCACAGGGTCTTGGCTCCATGTGGTTGGGAGACACCCTGTCCTTGATGGAGTTGCGATGCCCTGGAAAGGACAGGTGCATAGCTTAGGTGCACTCCTGAACTCCATGCTAACGCTTGAACCCCAGGTGGAGGCCGTGGCCAGGACTGCCTACTCCCAACTACGGCTGGTGCATCAACTGAAGCCCTTTTTGGACAGAGATGTCTTGGCCACAGTTATCCATGCTCTGGTAACCTCTAGACTGGACTACTGTAATGCACTCTACATGGGGCTGCCCTTGAAGACGGTCCAGTAGTTGCAGCTAGTGCAAAATGCAGCCACCAGAGTAGGGATGTGCAAAGAGCCATTTTCCACATTCTATTCGAGGTTGCTAGAACGTGGGAAATTTTGAATACCACCTCCCCATGGATGTGGGGGTATTCAGATCCAGGCATGGATATTGTATAGAATATCTGTGCCCAGAATGAATCCCACCCACCCATCCACCCATCCTTTCCCACCCCCTCCCTACTTACCTTACCTCTGCAGTACCTTCTCCGCACCGCCGCCCCCCCCCACTCCACGAAAGTGTTTCGAGGGGTAAATCCAGGCGTTCTGGTTTTACCAGAAGGCCTGTATTTACCTCCGAGGAAGCCAGCTTGTGGTTCCAGCAGCCCTGGAATAGGCCCACGCTGCCACCGGAGCTCGCCCCGCAGGTAAATGGGCCCCGAGGAGGCAGGTGGGTGAGCTTCAGTGGTGGCGCAGGCCATTTCTGGGCCCTGCTGGAACTGCGAAAGGGTTCTGAGGGGTAAATACAGGCCTTCCGGTCTACCGAAGCTTCTATGGATACTGGATTATCCAATTCCTGGACAGATAGGGCCCTTCGAATAGGGCCCTATTCGATCCATCCATGAATCTCAGAATCCAGACATATTTGTCCGGATTTCAAATGCACAGATAATTCATGCACATCCCTACACCAGAGTGCTGACCGGAACGGCTAGCCGGATGCACATCATGCCAGTATTAAATGGTTTGCATTGGGTGCCAATTCACTGCCGAGCCCAATTCAAGGTGTTAACTCTGACTTACAGGGCCCTAAATGACTTGGGCCCCAAATATCTAAAGGAGCACCTTCTCCCATACTGACCTGCCCTTGCATTAAGATCTGCAGGGGAGGCCCTCCTGGTTGTCCCCCCGCCTTCAGCAGTGAGGCGGGTGGCCTCCCGGGAGAGGGCCTTCTCAGTGATGGCCCCCAGGCTATAGAACAGGGTCCCCCTTGAGGTCCATCGGGCTCCTTCCCTGCCTATGTTCAGGAAGGAGGTGAAGACGCACCTCTTTGCCCAGGCCTTTGGCTAAATGTTGGTCACGTTTCCCCCCACTGCAAATGTTATTGTTTAAACTGACATGGTTCTGTTTTTGACATGCTGGGTTATAAATGTTCTTGTGGTTTTTCTGGGTTTAATATATATTGTTTTTTGATATGTTGGATTTTAAAGGTTGTTTCCTGCCCTAAGACCTTTGGGTATAGGGTGGGATAGAAATATAAATAAATAAATAAATAAATAAATAAATAAATAAATAAATAAATAAATAAATAAATAAATAAATAAATAAATAAATAAATAAATAAATAAATGCGGAGACCCCACATGATTGCCAGATTTCCCAAAGCAGCAGTATTATAGGTTAGCCCCTCGCGAACCTTGGACTATATTGGGAATGCCATGGTTATGTCTGGTGCTTCCAATACAATGTTGGGAAAATTGAGGGTTTCAGCCCACAGACAGAGGTGCCCTTAGAATGAAAGGTTCTTAGACCATAGGCTCTCATAAAACATTTCCTACAACCAGTGTCTTTGGCACCTATAAGCTGCTGTTTTAGCTGCATTAATTTGCTTCAGATTTATTGACTTTAAAAGGACAGAGACTTTCCTTAGATCTTGTTAGCGATTCCCCCAATGAATGCTGGCAGCACTGCTGCCTGCCAATATGTGTTTGCAGGGGAGAGAGAGGAGGGTATAGGGAAAGCATCAGAAGACTGCAAGAACTTAAGACAAGCCCTGCTGGATCAGGCCACAGCCCATTAAATCCTGCATCCTGTCACACACAGCGGCCCAGCAATAGCTTCCGGGCATCTCAAGCTGGAGATGAAGGCAAAGCATCACCTGCCCTTTGAATGCCTGCAGATGGCCCTTAGATGCCTCCTGCCCATCTCAACAACCTGGAAGCAGTACTTAAGCATCCATTGTAGCATACGGATGCGCACAAATGCAATTTTTGGGATTCGATTCAAATCTTTTAAATTCGAATTTAACCAAATTCAAATCAAATGTTTTATTCGAATTTGTGCTTACGAATGTCGACACCATTCGTAGACGCCCCTATGCATCTTCCCTGGGTCTGTACACATCCGGACGGATCCATACACTCCCATTCGACATGGACAGAGAGGGGATACAAAGTGAATTCAGGGCGGATTTGCTGGTTTCAGAGCAGATATATATGTATTGGATGCGTTCATATCAGATGTTTGTACAAATCCGTACAGCTACATTCATATCGAATAGAATCCTACCACGTTCAAAGGAGATCTATTCAGACAAATACAAATTTTCTTACCTTCGATTTGATATGAACCAAATGCAGAAAAACCCATTCATGCGTGTCTCTAGTCCCAGCCCCTTAAGGATTCTTTTCCTTGCCATTTCTTTTCTTTCTTCATGGTTCTGCCCACCTAGACCGGAGAAGGGAAATGGCATCCTCATCTCCTTCCTCGAGAACCGCTACTCCCAATACTGGTCCCATAAAACATTCCCGGAGGAAGGAAGTGGAGAACTCCAGTCTACAAAGGGTTAACCTGCTGCTCCTTGCAAAATGGTCCTCTGTGCTGACAGGCGCAGATCTGTCTCCCAAACTGACAAGCTCTCCTCCTCTGCCACGAGAGAAGCTGCATTGCCATCTGCAAAGGTAAAGATGCCCTGAAGGTCAGCTCAACATCTGGAGACTCAGGGAGCCTCCAGATGTGCAGTGAAGGCTGGCATCCTGCCAGCATCCTGCCGGGCCCGGCAGACAGGCTCAATGGCCTGTCAGGCTTCTCCTGATCTTTCCCCTCAAAAAGTCCTGAATTTTAAAAAGTGCAGATGTTCTTGTGTTTTCTTAAAAGCATCAGGGTGTCCTTTGCCACAACACATCTGGAGTAGCCTGTACCAGCACAGCGCCAGATCTGTCATGGAGACACTTACTACAGGTGCAAGGAAAGCGAAAGAGAAAAGGCAGAAAGCAGCAAGTTCCCAGATGATCGATCCAGCGTGGGCTGAAGCAGGTTGTGGAAATCATGTAGTTTTGTGCTGAGATGGCGAAATGCCTTTTTAAATAAAATTACTAAAAGGAAAAGCAGTTACTGACCCAAGAATTTTGCCTCTGACATCTCAAACCACCAATTCTGTTTTTGGGTTTTTTTTTGACATTCTATTTGAGTCAATTCAAATATTTGAAAATTCAATTCGATTTGAATTATTTAAATTCGAATTTAACAAAATTCAATTCGAATTAAGCAAATTCAAATCCATTTGTTCGAATTTTTTATTTGAATTTGCACTTATGTCGACAACCTGCGTAGATGCCTGTATGCATCTTCCCGACATCCGTACACGTGCAGATGCATCCTGTAGTTATCCCGTATGCAACCCATTTTTGTCCCGTACAGATCCGTACAAATGTATATGGATGTGGGAAAGGTGTGGATCTTCAAGTACGCATTGTGTACTAACCCATACAGATATGAATGCCCAGATAATTCGAGTGAATTGATCTAAAATTCAAAATTCTATTCAAATGGTTAAATTCAAATTTCAGGACATTCTATCAGAATTTAAATGACGACATTCGGCACATTCAATTGAATTTTGAATGCCTACAAATATTTGTGCACGACCCTAGTCCTAGGCTCCCAAGAGCACAAGGCAACCATTGGAGTTTCCTGAGGGCAAGGCTTTCCCTAATCTAGATTACAAAAAGTTGATCACAAAAAGCTAGGCAGGGTCAGACTCGGATGGGAGGCCACCAGGAAATCACAGGGATAGAGGTTGAAGATGAAAATCATCCTAGAATAAGGCTCTGACAGATTCCTGCCTTGACAAGAAGCCAAGTCTAGACTGTGGGCATTCTTACCTTAACTAGGGATGTGCACAAATATTTGCAATATTTGTTATTCATACAAATTCAGACATTTTTATATGAATCAAATGTTCAGACATTTGTACTTTACTATTCGTACAAATACAAATACTGAGTTGTTTGTATGAATAATTCAGACATTCATATGCATACGGATACATACAAATCTTGTGCCTATCCACACACATCCATACAGGATGAAAACAGGATGGGTACGGATGAGTACAAAATTCATATCATTGGATACGTATCAGATATTCGTATGAATAGATACAAATGTATTCATATCGGTTCGAATATCCAGACATTCATTTTTCTTTATTTGTACAAATTTGGATTTTCAAATATTCGATTCGTTACAAATCAGATGTTGAAGACTTCACTCGTGCACACCGTAGCCTTAACCTGTTCCTCACTCCAAGTATCCAATGATATTCACTGAACATATCTTGGGCATCTTACAACAGAGCGTTATATAAGCCTGTAGCATTCCAATATCTTATTAAGAAGTTTCCTCCTGAGAGAATATAGATTTGAAGCTAATATGCCTTCAGTTTGGTATATTTGGGGGGTAGAACAGCAGGTGCCTGGTTCTGATATCTAACCTGCCAGTGTTGTTATTGCACAGAGAATAGGTTTTGAGATTCACTAATGAGCCCTATAAGATCTTAAGATATTCATGCTAAGAAACACAAAATTGTTTTCCAGAAAGAAGGAAGGAAGGCTTGCAGCCATTTTGGTCTAGTGGTTAGGAACCAGACTCTTTTCTACCCGGCTTTTCTCACCCATTTAAGGGGACTCAAAGCGGCTGACAAAGCTTTTCTATTCTTCTCCCCACAACAGACACCCTGTGAGGTAGGTGGGGCTGTGAGAGCTCGGAAGAGAGCTGTGACTCGCCCAAGGTCACCCAACTGGCCTCATGGGGGAGTGCGAAATCGGACCCGGTATTCCCAGATAAGAGTCCGGCTCACTAACCACTGGACCAAACTGGCCCACAGGACATTAACAGGACATCCTCAGCATTAAACAGAACTTGTGGTTTCCCACTGAACTATGCCTCCTTGTGAGCTTTTGTGGGTGAATGTGTATTTTGAGGTTCCCTTCCTTCTAGGGATGTGAACAAGTACTCATAACATTCATTATTTGCACAAATTCAGATATCTGTACACAAATCAAAGGTTACAAAACTCGTACATTTACATTTGTATGAATAGGTCGGACATTTGTTAAACTGAGGATATGTATCTGACAGATATCGGATACATATTTTTTGTATCGGATACATATCAGATATGTATGCATTCGTATCGGATACATATCTAATATGTATGCATTTGTATCAGATACATATGCACTTGTTTCAAATACGTATCCGATAAGTATGTGTTCGTATTGGATATGTATCGGATACAAATGCATTGGTATCGGATACATATTGGATACGCATGCTGTTGTATCAGATATGTATCGGATACGTATGCATTCTTATTGGATACGTATCAGATATGTATGCATCCGTATTGGATACATATTGAATGGACGACAGATGTATCAATGGCTACTAGAATGAATGCCTAGGTGCATCTTTCAGGCTGAGGGGCAGGGGGGAACCGGGGCGCTTCTAAGGCCATTTGCTGGGATTCGAGAGCAGGAGAAGGTTTGTCCTTGTCTCTGCTTGAGATGCCCATGAGCATTTGGTGGGCCACTGTGTGCGACAGGATGCTGGACTAGATGAGCTGTGGCCTGATCCAGCAGGGCTTCTCTTATGTTCTTATGTTCATATGAGTTTTTATCAGATACGTATCCAATATGTATGCACTCGTATTAGATACATATGAGTTTGTATCAGATACGTATGTGTTCGTATAGGATACATATAGGATATGTATGCTTTCATATCAGATATTTGTACAAATTCATACGAATACATTCATATTGAATAGAGTTCTATCACATTCGAAGGGGATCTATTCAAACGAATGTGAATTTTCTAACATTTAATTCATTACTATTTGAATGCAAAAAAAACCATTCGTGCACATCACTGCTCCTTCCTTTTCCTGCTGAAATCAGAAAAACTCCTATCTATATGCATAAAGATAACAAATTATATCTCACATGAGCATGCCTACAGGGTTTCCACAAACCTTCCTCAGCTGATAACAAAATGCTCCACATTCCACAGCACCTGAGATAAGAGCAGACTGTTTCCCATCAGCTCTGGAGGATGTGGACTGATTTAAAGTAGGAAGCAAATACACTCCTGCCATAAATGCAAGAATTTCTCTTCTTCTTCATTGCAGTTCATTTATTGCCCACTAGGTGGACCTAGTTAAACCGGAACCATAGTCCTTGGCTTACTCAAGCGAGGCAACAGCGCCCTCATGTGGAGAGCTACAGTGCACAGCTGAAACACACAGATTTTGGTTGAGTGTTGGCGAAGGTGCAGCCATGTGACAAGTTTTTAGAAAAATAAATAAAAAGTCCTCCTTCCCAGAACTGCCCCTATAAACTCTCCACTGGAAGCGGGCAGGGACTGGAGAGAACAGCAAAGAGAAGTGAGCGCGATTCATGTTAGCCTCACGCCGAGAACTGTTCACCTCAATACCTTTTCCTTCTCTTGTCACTTGCACTCAGGCTGGAAGGTTCAAAGAAAAAAAAAAAAAAAAAAAAAAAAAAAAAAAAAAAAAAAAAAAAAAAAAAAAAAAAAAAAAAAAATTAAAAAAACAAAAAAGGGAGCTAGGTGTTGCATGCCAGAAGTCTTGGACGGCCACACAAATGAAATCCCATGTTCAGTATCATTTGTCCCCAGTATTTGGTTCTAGCTACACACAAGTCTTACACTTCCAAAATTAATTCAATCGTACCAAATATTTGTTCATGAAATGAATACAACCTCCTCCACCTGTCCAATCCCACTCCCTCCCCCACTTACCTGTCCTCCTTGCTGCTGCCACACCTTCTTCTAAGGAACTTCCAGGTCTCCGTGTGCAGACTGGAACTGCTGTTCCCACGTTCTGGAAGGCCTAGACTGCCTGCCAGAGAGCATGGAAAGAGAACCTGGACGCCAACAGAATGCACCCAAGGAGGTAAAGGGGTCTGTGGGAGATGAATGGGGCCATTCCACTAGCGTCCCAGGCCCCTTTCCACACTCTCTGGTGGGCAATCTAGGCTTTCTGGAATGCAGGAAAGGCCTGGTTCTGGGGTCGCCTGATCCTAGAACTGGAAGGCCATGTCCTCACGGCAACCTTATCTCGGATTCAAAACGTTTTCAGTCGTTGGAGTCCGCACGGCAGTTTGGCTTAACACGCTTTTCCCGTGTTAAACCACCCCAAAGCGTGGTGAATCTCAATCCTGATTTCAACAGGTCTCACTCCGGATCGTGCGCTTGAAACGTTTTACATTTTTTACTGTGTGGATGGTACCATTTTAAGAGATGAGAATCCGTGTTTAGGGTTTCCCCCTCCCAATAGCTTGCTTCCAAAGAGAGTGATGTCAGTGTAAAAATCCACTTAACAGGGATCGCTACACTGTAGTGATGGAACCACTTCAACCTGATAACAATGTTGGAATTTTGCGCAATTCTAGCTCTTTGGAGTTCTGACTTTAGAAAGGGAAAGGGATGAAAGCAGCCGAATGTGAATGTTTAAAGCAAAGGGGCTTTAGTAGCCGCTGCTGCTGTGTGCCCTAAGCAATGGGGAGAGGAGGGGAAAGAATCGCTGGCTGGCTGCCCGCTGCCATTTTTCCTCCATCCATGGAAGCAGCAGCCACCCAGCCACCCAGCTAGGCTCCGTGAAGGGGTCCCTTATGGGTGGCGCGTCCATGCCAGGAGGAAGAGGGCAGGGCAGCCCCGAAAAGCGGCTTTTAAAAAGTAGCCAATTGAGTCCCACCTTGAGTCACGTATGCCACATACGATCCTCAGAATCCGGATCGAACGTGATTAAGTTAAAAGTAATGGGAACAGGCAAATTCGCGTTTTCATCCGGTTCTATTATTTCGGTTTAGGGAAAGCGAAATAAGCTTGCTGTGGGGATTCACTTTAAGTGTCTTTCATGCCTTCTGGAAGGTCTAGATTGCCCGCCAGAGACTGCAGAAAGAGGCACCAGAAGCCAGTGAAATGCACCCCAGGAGGTAAGGGGGCACGTGGGAGGTGGACAGGGCTGCTCCACTAGCATCCATGCTCTCCGTTGGGCAATCTAGGCTTTCTGGAATACGGGAAAGGTCTTCTGGTTCTGGGGTTGCCTGAGCCCAGAACTGGAAGCACCTTTCCTGCCTTCTGGAAGGCCTAGATTGCCCGCCAGAGAGTGCAGAAACACCTGCAGAACACATCCCTAAAGGTGACTGGGCACATGGGACGCCACAGGGAGCGGGAGGCCGCAGGGTCTCCGGTATCCCCCGAAGCTTCCACTGAAGCTTCAGCAAATATCAGATAATCCAATTCATGGACAATTCAATTCACCCATGAATCCACAAATATGTGTGCATCTGTATGAATTACGAATAGCACAAATATTCATCCACATTCCTAGTGACCACAGCCAGAGTGTGCGAGAGTAAATGAACCCCAAATGCAGCAGTCAATGGCTAGTAGAACAAATGCCTAGGTGCATCTTTCAGGCTGGGGGGAAGGAGGAACCAGGGCGCTTCTAAGGCCATCTGCTGGGACTCGAGAGCAGGAGAAGGTTTGTCCTTGTCTCTGCTTGAGATGCCCATGGGCAATTGGTGGGCCACTGTGTGTGACAGGATGCTGGACTAGCTGGGCTGTGGCCTGATCCATCAGGGCTCCTCTGATGTTATGTTCTTATGTTCAGCCCAGCTGAACCCATTCAACTATATTGGTTCTGGTCCATTTGCCACAAGGTTGTCATGCACAATGGTAGCTGCACTGATCCTTCTTTAGCTTCTCTTGAGATCTGGGAAACTTTCACCGCAATCTATTTTCTTCCCTTTTTTAGCTAGTAACCAGACGAGGGGAGATCAATTTGTAACCGTCCCTCTGGTGTTGCATTTCAGCTTCTCATAGCCAAGTCTGCCCTAATCGTTTAGATCTCTGGTCTTGGCTTTGTATCCCAACATTTAATAATAATAATAATTATAATTATAAGGCAAAATAAAACCACAAACTCCATGCAACTGAGCAAGCAAATTAGGGTTACCACATTACTGGAGCCGATCAAACACTTCCCTTTTAATTTCATTCATTACTTTTCTCTGAACCATTCCTTTCAAGTGTCCTTAGGTTGGGGTGAGGGAAGTTTGAAAATCAGGTACAAACTCTTGAAATTCACAATATTATTCCCATTAAAATACACAGACCACCTTAGAACTGGTCATTTGGAGCTCTGCAGGGCCAGAATTTGGGTTACGTACAACATGGACAGCTTGAAAAATCCAAATAGAGAAAAGATATTATCCAGGACAGTGTGACCTCCAGTTTGGGAGTCAACAGGCCTTGGAAGACAAGTTGCTGGGCACCCTACACATGGGTGCATGGGTCGGAACATTCGCTATGGTTGTGACGGCCAGGTGGTAAGCAAAGATCTCACAAGCTTTGTGGGCCCTGAGGAAACCCTCACACATGTCCTTGAAGCTCACACCAGTGAGAGAGTTTGGTCTTATGGTTAGAATTTCAGAATCTTATCTGGAAGTCTCCCGGTTTGATTCCTCTTTCCTCCATGAAGCCAGGTGGGTGGCCTTGGGCTAGTCACAGCTCTCTATCTGAGCTCTCACAGCCCTACCTACCTCACAGTTGTGGGGAGAAGAACAGGTTTGTCAATGACTTTGAGTCCCCTTCTTCTTCTTCTTCTTTTAAGATCTGCTGGTGAGACCCTCTTAGTGATCCCACCATCTTCAGTAGATGGGAGGGGGGCTCATGCAAGGTTTTCTCTGTTGTAGCCCCCAGGTTATGGAACAGTTTCCTCTCTGAGGCGCATCAGGGACCCTCAATGTATGCATTCAGATAACAGGTGAAGACTCATCTCTATGCTCTGCCCTTCATCTGAGGGAACAACAGCCCTTCCCCATGTGGGAACACTCTTTCAGTCATGCTTTTTTATTTGCTTTTATTATTATTTTATTGTGACCTGCCCAGGGTATAGGGCAGGAAAGAAATATAAATAAACAAACGGTATAAACAAACAAACAATTTGCAAGGCAGTACTTCTGGTGTAAGAAAATGGCTGGCGAAGTGAGGAGCGGAGGGGATTGGCCCCAAATTTGGCTCCCTTCACGGTTTCTTCATCATATTACCAGGCAGCCTCCAGCAGCCTCATGTTTTCCAGATAATATGGATTACCACATCTGACAGCCGTCTGCATCCTGAGGAAAGACGGCTTCAGGCCGGTGGATGCTTTTCCTCAAAAGCACCATGTTTACAATATGTTGATCTGAGCAAAATCGGCCTGCAACAGAACTCCAAAGGGCCCTTCCTGGGCTTTTGGAACAGACATGGATCTAGCTGAAACGGGAATGGATGGCTGTGGTGCACGTCATGAGTCATGGCCCGAATGATTCCCAAAACACATTCCCCACCCCACGCCCGCCTTTGGATGTCCATAAGCCAGCGGTTCTCAACCTTCCTAATGCCACGACCCCTTAATGCAGTTCCTCATGTTGTGGAGACCCCCAACCATGGAGACGGGTCAGCTGAGGAATCCACAGTGAAAACACTACATACAAAGTTCCTGCAGATGTGATGGGACTTCTCAATTCATGTGCAACTCATGAGATTTACAAGCAGTGGTGCAGAAGAAGTGAGAAGGAAACACCAACGTCTAATTTGAAAGTCTCATAAAAGTGTGCTAGGGTGCACACATGACTTGCCACCCATACAGAGGTCCATGCCCTTCATAAATTAGTCCATACTGGACAAAGAGATGTGTAAATAATTTAGTTAAAAAGTCAGATATCACAGATATCTGGGTAGGAGGGAGGGGGAGAGGGAGGGGGAGAGGGGTGGCTGGAGACTCATCACGACCCCTCTGAAGGGGTAGTTCAACCCCCAAAGGGGTCATGATCCACAGGTTGGGAACCACTGCCATAAGCGATGCCACAGGATCCTCCCTTATCTAGACTTCCATGTGTATCCTGCCACCCTTCCGTAGAGTTCAGGGCATCATACACCCGTTGGTCCTCTTGCCTCAATTTTGTCCTCACAGCAATCCTATGAAACAAGCTTTGCATTGAGACCTTAAGACAGAATTGCTTGGAAACTGAATACTATCACATGGAATATAACTGCACTGGGTGTTTCTCTGACTTCAGGAAAAAGGACTCAGGTATGCCACTTGAGCCAGTTTGGTCTAGTGGTTAGGGAGCCGGACTCTTATCTGGGAATACCGGGTTCAATTCCACCCTCCCCCATGAAGCCAGCTGGGTGACCTTGGGCTAGTCACAGCTCTCTTCTGGGCTCTCACAGCCCCACCTACCTCACAGAGTGTCTGTTGTGGGGAGAATAGAAAAGCTTTGTCAGCTGCTTTGAGTCCCCTTAAATGGATGAGAAAAGCAGGGTAGAAAAGTCAACTCTTTTTCTTCTTCAGTTGAAGTAAGAAACTTGAAGTTACACGTTATATCTGCTTTTATGACTTTGATGATAACATTATTTATGTATTATTGACTGATTAATCTTTTTGGACTCTTTTTAGCACATGGTGCTTTAAAAAGAAGGCGTAGCTCAGAAATCAGAGGGGAGTTTTGTTCCCCAGCATCTACCCCAGGGAAAAAGTAATGGCAAACCAGTTCTGGATTTGCCAAGAAAGACACATGGGCCGTGGTCACACCTTCATGAAATAATCTGTCTTATTAAGAAGCCAGACTCAAAGCACACTTAACCCCAATCACACCCAATGCCTGATAATCCTTCCTCGGTTCATCCTCGGTTTGGGTTGCTTTGCTCACACCTTTCTCTTCCTGTCCTGAGACTCCTTTATGAGACTTTTTTAGATCTCCACCCCTCTCTTCCATCACATACCCTCTGCCCTTTGATAGGATAAAATTTCTGTCACTCAACAGCATGTTATCACACATTGGGCAAAAGGGAAGGCAAATTCATGCAGGATCCACCCACTATAGTACGATTCAGCCCCCTTTAGTCCTCTTCCCTGATCACACACCCCTCAAAAATGAAATCAGATTAACACGCTGTAACGGCTTGAGACCTGTAAAAATCAGGACTCAGGGAAGTACAACTGAAGAGAGGAAAATCCAAAAATAAATGGGAATAAATGAAAAAGGTGTGAGCAATGGGGCCCGAAGACAGACAGAAGAAGGATTATTTATTAGTATTATTTTGCCTTTTATCCCACTCTATACCCAGGGGTCTCAGGGTGGGTTGGAACATATAAAATGAATACACTAAAGCCAATAACATATTAAACATATGAAAAGCATGGCAGTGGTTTGACAAAGGTTAAAGCGAAGGTTTGACAGCAGCCATGGAGAAGAAGTCAAGTGCAAGTCAATGGCACATAACAATGTTCTGCTTGAACATTTCCATGTCTTCTGGGGCAGCTTTTGGAAATATGGCACATCAGTGGTGAAATAACCACATGCTTGATCTTCAGCTTAACAATGTTAGCTAAACCATTGGCAACTCACGCCCCAAGTCTTGTAAATGTAGGAAGCAGGGGTGCAATTTTTTGGGCTTCGATTCGAATCTTTAAAATTCAAATTTAACCAAATTGGATTCAAATTAACAAATTCGAATCTAATCATTCAAATTTTCAGTTCAGATTTGCACTTACAAATGTTGACAACGTTCGTATGTGCCCACACACATCGTTATGCATCCTGTAGTTATCCTGTATGCAAACCGTTTTCGGCCCGTACGGATCTGTACAAACGCATACAGATGTGGGAAACATGCGTATCTGCAAGTATACATCGTGTACGAACCCGTACACATACAAATGTCTGGATAATTCAAACAAATAGATTCAAATTTCGTTTGTATCTTTAAATTCGAATTTATGGACATTTGATTTGAATTTGAATGTAAAAATTCAGATGAATTCTATCGAATTTTGAATACCTCTGAATATTTGGGCACAGCCCTTGCAGGAAAACACATTAATAGGGAACCTAACCATTGCTGTCTATAAACCTAGAAGAAAAAGGAATTCCAAATGCCAATGAGCTTATTTGTTCCTGAGGTTTTAGAAAAACCTGAGGATTTTAACAGAGTTCCCCACCAAATGCTTCCCTGCATTTGACTTCAGACAGTTCATAAGTCAAGCCTTATCTTTGTGCAATATGGGCTAGGAACTTGATTTCCATGTTTAATTCAAAAGTGCTGAATTCACATGCTGTATTTATTATTCAGTTAACACAACCTCTCCTAAGGAATCACAACAGTGCACGGCTAGTTACGCGCAGGGAGAACCGCATGAATCAGGAAGGCAGCCGGGGGGGGGGGCTTCCAGGGGAGGGCAATTAAAAATTCAAGACGCACAAGTCAAGAATAATTTCCCACTATTCCCTCCTCCCCTCTTTAAAAAAAAAAATGGAAAGGGAAAATCAAGTGCAGGTTTCGTATGCTTAAGACAAATGCCTGTTTGGTGGATTTGACAGATGGCAAGAGGCTTTTAAAAACAGTCTTGCATATTTCAGATTTCAGAAGTGAACATACTGGCTGCTAATATGACAGGTTACAAACATCAGAAGATTTTGCTGTTAATTAGCCGTTTGACAAATACCACATCCCAGGCGCTGATTCCAAGCGCCTCTGTGTAGCGCTCGGGCGACCTCTGGTGGGCAAACCTGGGATTTCTCAGCAGTGAACACGATACAGGGATTTTAGCACAGAATAACTGTTAAAAAGGACTTTTTCTTTTCTTTTCTTTTTTTAACAAAATCCACTGAAGGTAAAATACGATAATATGTATGGCAACGGAAATGGAGTATTCCATGGCTCCCAACTGATTTTCAACAGGTTTTCTCATTATTTATTCATTCATTTAAAACATTTATACCCTGCACTTCACCATATGGTCCCGGGGTAGGTTACCGTTAAAAAAAATAATAAAACATTAAAATAAAACTACAGTCTTTCCCCAGCCTCTATCCCTCAACCTGAAAGCGCTCCCTCCACCCACTGCCGGACCACATCAGCTCCCCAAAGCCTGGGAGAACAGATGAATTTGTACCAGATGCTAAATAAGGTGTAGCATTGGCACCTGACATACTAGTCTGTTCTAGTGCTTGGGGGCCACCACAGAGAAGGTCCTATCCTTTGAAATAGCCAGAACCTCAAAAAGGCATTCTCTTGATGACCTGAGTAGCCTGGCAGGTCTATATGGCTGCAAGCAATCCTTCAGGTATTTAGGGTTAAAGTCATTAAAGGCTATATATAGCAACACCTTGAATTGGGCCAAGAAGTGAACAAGCAACCAGTGCAGACCCTCAAGGACCAGAGTAAAGTACCTGTCCAGAGACTCTCAACAGCAGATCAACTGTTACATTCTACACTAGTCCAGCTTCTGAATTGTCTTCAAGGGCAGCCCCATGAAGAGCGCATTATAGTAGTCTAACCTGGAGGTTGCCAAGTCATGGACAACTGTGGGCAGGTAAATAAGAACATAAGAGGAGCCCTGCTGGATCAGGCCACAGCCCATCTAGTCCAGCGTCCCGTCACACACAGTGGCCCACCAACTGCCCATGGGCATCTCTAGCAGAGACAAAGACAAACCTTCTCCTGCTCTCGAATCCCAGCAAATGGCCTTAGAAGCGTCCTGCTTCCCCCCAAGCCAGATTCCTTGTCCATTAGGCCCTCTTGTGCTGCTCTGTTCCTCTGTCTTCCTCCTCATTCTTCTGGCATTGGGCCCTAAAAGCGGATCTGCAAAAAGTTGGCTGCATCAAAATGGTCTTAATGAAAAGTGGCTTATAAATGTTTTGAGTAAATAAACAGAATCGAGGGATTTATGCATGCAGGTTTCCTGGCAGCTTTCCAGAAATGTTCCCTTTGCTTTCTCCCAAGCAGATGCTGGATTTCAACCCTAGGGCTTTCTGCACCCAGGAGCTGAAATCTAATCAGCGCAGGCACCTGGTGAACCTCAAGAGGGAGGCTGTTCTAGAGTTTAGGGGCCACCACAGAAAAGGCCCTCTTGCATGTCCCTATGCTTCATGCTTCTGAAAGGGAAGGAACTCCAAGAAGTCCCTCTCCTTGAGATCTCAGTGCCCGGGCAGGTCTATAGGGGAGAAGGCGCTCCTTCAGATACCCAGGACCCAAAACATTTAGGGCTTTAAATGTTAATGTCAACACCTTGAATTGGCCTTGGTAGCAAATAGGTAGGCAGTGCAGATCTTTTAAGACTGGTGTGATACAAGTCCAGCCAGAGATTCCCATCAGCAGAGAAGCTGCAGCATTCTGCACCAGTTCCAGCTTCCGAACCGTTTTCAAGGGTAGCCCCACATAGAGCACATTACAGCAGTCTAAGCTGGAGCTTACAGAACGTATAGCTAGATGCACTGAGATGCCCTGGTTATGATTGCAAAACTGAGTAAGGCACAAGAAACCATTGTCCAACGTGATGCAAATTTGCAAACAAATTTTGAAGATCATCTAGGGTGCTCATCCTGCAGCCCTCCAGGGGTTCCGGAGATATCATTCCCAGAATTCTGTGCTAGTGGGGCTAGTGTGGAATGCCAAAGGTGGAATGCTGGGAATTGTAGTTCCAGAGCATCTGGAGGATTGAAAGCTGAAGTTCCCTGGTGTCAGGATATGCAATTACCAAATACTATTTTTGCACTGCCAAATTTGTTTATTTGTGAGCAAACGACATTTCCTCCTCCGCTGGCTTCTTCTTCACGAAGATCTGTTTTTAATTACATTATTGGGATTATCGATTGCTTTAATCTTTCTGCAAACTCACAGAAACTGCTCCAGGATTTCACGCAGTAAGCAATCCAGGTATACTTTCAATCAATTAATCAATCAACCATTTGCACTCTTGTGTTGGCAGCCATAACCAGCCTGGGTTGTCGCAATGATAAACAAGGAAGATAAAATCAGATGAACCCATTTTTGCTGACGGTGGTTTATTATATTTTCAGTGCTCAGAGACAGACACTCTTTCTTCTTCTTGCCTCCAGTGCTGAAATAATTTCCCTCTTATGCAAAGTGAGGTGTCTCTGATGCTAAAGGCGAGGCACATTTCCAGCTCCACCTGAGCTAGCAAGAAAGAAGTCTCTAATGGTGGAAACTGAGGATTTATCGCTTCCCCTGACTTAAACTGCAAGCAACACTGGCTTTGGGGTCCCCAAGACTGAAATATTCGGACTGCAATGCCCTTCGGTCAGACAGACTAAAAAAATATGGAAGGGAGGGGGGGTTCTCTAATAAAATGCAGTGTGCCAGAAGAAAAGCAACTCAGACTGAGAAAATAAATCAGTGGACATCAAAATCTAATGCCCAACCTCTATGGGCACATGTGGAAAAAAAATCTAGTGGGTGCTAGTCATAAAATATTCATTTATTCATTCTTTGATCATTCATACCTCCACTCACTCACTCACTCACTCACTCACTCACTCATTCATTCCATCGCCTTCCAGACAGACCACAACAGTGCAGATTGTATTATTCCACTCTTCCTTATCCTCTGGACAAATGTTGGTTCAGGATCAGATGTCGTAAATGCCCCCAAAGTTTCCCAACATACCCCCTTTTTGCACAGAGGCTCAAAGATCCAGAACTTTGAGATAGGGTGAACTTCTGGATCTCTGGGAGGACACCATACGTCCACATGGACCCGCTAGCACCCTATTGGAATGGGTGCTAAGCAGGGCACCATGTGGATGCCTCCTGATCAGGCCCCAGGAGGGAGTCCTGCAGTTCCTCGTTGCATGGGGGGGGGGGCAGAGCTGGCACCAGCTGTACAAGCAGTTCCGCTCCTGCTAGGCTTCAGGTAAATGATGTGGACATGAGTCCACTAATCCGGTCTTCACTGCTGAAGACCGGATTGTGGGCACCTTTAAAAGGGTTCACAGAAAATCCAGATTTAAGGGCCGGAAGGACCCATTAAATCTAGATTTCTTCTGCCCTTGTGGGGGCAGGGCCTGCCAGATGTGGCCTTAAATAGGTTCAGCATGGGGACAGGACCTTCTCTTGTGAGGCTGGGGAGAAGGCAGGATGCTTCTAAAGGCCCTTGGCAGGGAGTCAAGAGCAGGTGAAGGTTTTGCCCTTGTCTTCTGCTTGAGATGCCCATAAGCAATTGGTGGGTCACCGTGTGGGATAGGATCCTAGACTAGGTGGGGCTGTGCCCTGATCCAGCTGAGCCCCTCTTATATTTTTATGTTCTTATCACCTTCTCTTGACTCCCTGCCAGTGGCCTTTAGAGGCATCCTGCTTCTCTTTCCAACCTGGAGGCAATATCTAGGCATCCTTTGTAGTAGCCATGGATACACCTATCCTCCATGAATTTGTTTATAATAACATAAGAGGAACCATGCTGGATCAGGCCACGACCCACGTGTCACATAGTGGACCACCAATTGCTTCTGATCATTTCAAAGAGAAGACAGAGGCAACATCTTCACCTTCTCTCAACTCTCTTCAGCTCTGAGTTTGTAGCCTTTGGGTCTGGGACCAGGCAATGGAAGAGCAGAAAAACTCCTGCTGCCTCTTCTCTTCTCTTACTGCAACTCTTATTTAGTTTTCTCTTGCCTTCTTTGAGAAATCTCATTTCATTAACTGGTGCTGCTATTATTTTATGCTTTTACACCGTATATTGCAATTTTCTAATATTATACAACTTATTATCAGTTTACTGCATGCTGTTCAACATGTATTTAATGATTTCATGGATTGAATTGGATATTTTTGTTGTATTTTCTTCATCTGTGAACCTCCCTGAGCAATTTTAGGGGAATGACCTTTAGAGACATCCTTCTCCTTTCTCTCCAACCAGAAGCTGCTATCTAAGCATCCATTCTTGTGCAAAGATCATAAATATTCAGAATATATGGGAGCGCAACTTCATGAACATGAGAGCACGTGCATTGTTATCCTGCCAAGGTTTGAAGGTCATATATTAAGACTGTTTTAAATGTATGCATGTTTTTATTATTTTTATTAACTGTTGTAGCCTTCCTCAAGGACTTTTGGGTAATTCGAGTTTGTGGTTAGGATGCTGGACTCTCATCTTGGAATACTGGGTTTAATTCCACCCTCCCTCCACAAAGCTAGTTGGGTGACCTTGGGCTAGTCACAGCTCTCTTCTGAGTTCTCTCAGCCCCACCGGCTCACAGGATGTCTGTTTTGGGGAGAAGAACAGAAGGTTTGTCAGCCGCTTTGAGTCCCCTTAAATGGATGAGGAAAGTGGGGTAGAAAAGCCAACTCCTCCTCTTCTTCCTCCACGAAGCTAGCTGGGTGACCTTGGGCTAGTCATAGCTCTCTTTCTGAGCTCTCACAGCCCCACCTACCTCACAGGGTGTCTGTTGTGGGGAGAAGAACAGGTTTATCAGCCAGGGTGGGTTACAATGAGATTAAAACATATCAAATAGCAAAAGAGATTTAAAAATAGAACCTCCTTTGAAGCACATTCAAAGCGGCTCCATTCAATTGACAGTGAAGTTCCATCCTGCTCACTTTGATGCAAAGCAAATGGGGGGGGGGAGGTTTCAGTCACATCATTCATGCATATCTCTACTGCCTCTGCTTTCTTCTGCAGGTTTCCTACAGGTCAGATCACCCCCTCAGGCATAGACCCTTCACAGATCACCTATGGGAAGAACCTAATTGTGCAATGCCAAATAAGAGGTAGTGTATTAACAAAGGAAGGTCAGAATAGGCCAATAGGCCAGCCTCACTCTACATGGGGCTACCCTTGAAGACAGTCTAGGAGCTGAAAGTGGTGCATAATGTCACAGCATGGCCATTGACAGCAGTTTCAGGCTGGAAACACATCATGCTGGTCTTGAAGGAACTGCACTGGTCACCAGTTTGCTACTGAGCCCAATTCAACATACCGATATTGACTCATAAAGCCCTAAGTGGTTTGGACCCTGTATATTTGAAGAAGTGACTTTTCTCAAACAGACCTACCTATGCGTTAAGATCACAAAGTTAGGGCCTTCTTGTAGTTTCCTTGTGGTCAGAGGGTTGAGGAACTGTGGCACACAAGAGGACCACCTCTATGGTGCCCCCACCCCCAGCTATGGAATCGTCTCCTAACAGAGGTACACCAGGCACCAACTTTATATGGTTTTCAGCATGTGGTTAAAACGTACATCTCAGTGGGTGGAAAGGAGGCTGGCTGGCTGGATTATATTTTTACATAAGTTTTATTGTTTTATCACATGTTGGAGACCCCCAGGGTCTCAAAGGGAGGGGCAGGATACATATGCTACAAGTAAACAACAAAAATGTGCCAATTGAAAATGTGCATATTGAGGTTTGATTGTACAACGGTTCACAGGTTTCAGGGAAATCTCGGAGCACTGCTCTCTTCCTGAACAACAAACCTGCACGCTTTTCTCCACATAGTACGTAAAATAGCAAAGTTTGCGGACAATGCTAAATTATTTAGGGTAGTAAAAACCGAAAGGGATTGCCAAGAGCTCCAGAGGGATCTCTTAGCATTGGGTGAGTGGGCAACCAAGTGGCAAATGTGCTTTAATCTTAACAAGTGCAAAGTAATGCACATCGGGGCCAAGAATCCAAATTATGTCTATAAACTGATGGGGTCTGAGCTTTCTGCAACACACCAGGAAAGGGATCTCGGGGTTTTGGTGGACAGTTCAATGAAGGCGTCAACCCAGTGCGCGGCAGCAGCGAAAAAAGCAAATTCAATGCTGGGAATAATTAGGAAGGGAATAGAAAATAAGACAGCAAGTGTCATTTTGCCCCTTTATAAATCTATGGTGAGGCCACATTTGGAGTATTGTGTACAATTCTGGTTACCACACCTCAAAAAGGATATTGTGGAACTAGAGAAGGTGCAGAGAAGGGCAACCAGAATGATTAAGGGTCTGGAACACCTCCCTTACGAAACCAGATTGCACCGTCTAGGCCTCTTCAGAGAGACGGCGTTTAAGAGGGGACCTGATGGAAATATATAAAATTATGTATGGTATAGAAAAGGTAGATAGAGAACATTTCTTTTCTCTATCGCACAGCAATAGAACCAGGGGGCACTCTATGAAGCTGATGGGTAGGAGAATAAGGTCTGACAGGGGGAAGTATTTCTTCACCCAGAAGGTCATCGGCTTATGGAATGTGCTGCTGGAAGAGGTGGTGACAGCTACCAGTCTAGATGGCTTTAAGGCAGGGTTAGAAAATTTATGGATGACAGATGTATCAACGACTACTAGAATGAATGTCTAGGTGCATCTTTCAGGCTGGGGCAGGAGAAAGCAGGGGACTTCTAAGGCCATCTGCTGGGATTCGAGAGCAGAAATAGGTTCGTCCTTGTCTCTCCTTGAGATGCCCATGAGCATTTGATGGGCCACTGTGTGCGACAGGATGCTGGACTAGATGGGCTGTGGCCTGATCCAGCAGGGCTTCTCTTATGTTCTTATGTAACTCCTTGGGGAGGAAAAGGTGAGAGCACTTTTATGGTGGTCGGGGAATGGATCTGGACCACAAACGACTCAAGTGAGGCTTTTCATTTGATTTGTTCAAGGACTAAAGAACCAACGCCCATACTCCACAAGTCGAAAAGCGGTTCTCCTACATTGAAAGAAACAGAATTATGGTTATAAGAAATGCATAAAAGGAAGCAGAGAAAGATGTGCCGAGATTAAATGAAGTTTCAATGAATATGTATAGGCCTGAAGGCCTCATGCTTCCCCCCGTAAAAAGCCATTTGATGTTTGGGCAGATAGAGCAAAATACAGAAGCAAGAAATGCACCTCCCAGCCCTGTCTCCGCATCGAAGAAAGCAGGGCTTCAATTATTTGGACAGCTCAACTTAAAGATATAGAGGCAATTTGTTAAAGCTGCTATTTTCACTTTCAGGCCTTGCCATCTTTCATTTTCAGAATATGTAACTGTGAATTTGCATTTGGTGTTTTCAGTCCTTTGGAGGTTTAACCAGTAAGGCTGGAAAAATACCATACAAAGAAGATGCAAAGAAACTGATGCCACTTTTATACTTCGATTTGCAAAAAAAATCCATAAAGCATAATCTGTAGGCACACAACGCAAGACAATGATACATTACCCACATCAAACTGGGGGTGGGGGAAAGAGAGAGAGAGAGGAGATAGTATTGATGATAAACGTTAAATATTGTTTATAGCACAAAACTAGATAAATGCTTTTACTTCTGCAAATCCTATCCGATTGGCTTGAAAATCTATTTCTATTCTATTTCTAATCTATCTAACATTTGTATCCCACCCATAAGAACATAAGAGGAGCCCTGCTGGATCAGGCCACAGCCCATCTAGTCCAGCATTCTGCTTATGGGCATCTGAAGCAGAATACAGGGGCAAAACCATTACCTGCTCTCAAATCCCAGCAAATGGCCCTGAAGAAGGAGGAGGAGGAGTTGGCTTTTCTACCCCGCTTTTCTCACCCATTTAAGGGGACTCAAAGCATCTGACAAAGCTTTCTGTTCCTCTCACTGTGATGCGGGTGAGGCTGTGACAGCTCAGAAGAGAGCTGTGACTAGCCCAAGGTCACCCAGCTGGCTTCATGGGGAAGGGCGGAATCAAACCCAGCATTTCCAGATAAGAGTCCAGCTCCCTAACCACTAGACCACACTGGCTACCCTCGCATGCTTTCATCTACATTAAAGAGGTGATGTCACTATTCCAGAGTGACACTCCATCTGCACTATTCCATCTGCAACTTGCAAATGCACTGAGAACAAAAACAAAGAACTATTAAATCAGGGTCATGAGAACATAAGAGGAGCCTTGCTGGATCAGGCCACAGCCCATCCAGCCCAGCCTGCTGTCCCACACTAGGGATAAGCATGAACATTCAAAACTTCGAATATTCAATTCAAACCCGTACAATGTTGACATTCAAACTCGAATCGAATTTTTGAATATCCAAATTTGCACATTCGAACTCAAAACGGATTTTCAAAAATCCAGTACAAATCTGCACGAAAATTATACATATCTTGCACTTAAAATACGGCATTAAAATGTATGCAGGATAATACAGGATACATACGGATTTTTACGGAATGAGTACAGATATGTATAACAGATACGAATGGTGTCGACATTCGTACCTTTAAATATGAATCTAACATTCAAACATACAGATTCCAATGTTACAGATTCAGATTGGATTTGGGGTGTTTTTCCACTGTCACTAGAAGTACCCATTAAGTACCCATTAATGGGTACAAAAATGCCATTACCTACCCATTAATGGGTACTTAATGGGTACTTTCAGTGACAGTGGAAAAACACCCTTTATGACTTTCAGATCTTAAATATCCAAATCGAATTGGATTTTATGACATTCAATTCTACTCGGATTTGGATGTCAAGAATACATTTGTGCACATCCATAGACCACATTGTGGCCCACCAAGTGCCCATGGGCATCTCAAGCAGAAACAAAAGCAAACCTTCTTCTGCTCTCGAATCCCAGCAAATGGCCCTAGAGGCGTCCTGCTTGCCCCCCCCCCCCAGCCTGAAGGATGTACTTAGGCATCCATTCTAATAGCCACTGATACACCTGTCATCCATAAATTTGTCTAACCCTTCCTTAAAGCCATCTAGGCTGGTTGCTGTCTCCACCTCTTCTGGTAGTGAATTCCATAGACGGATGACCTGTTCTCAAATCCCTGCAAACCTCTTTCAGAAGCCTCTCTCTCCAACTCATTGATCCACCTGTCTCCCATGAATTTGTCCACAACAACATAGGAGGAGCCCTGCCGGATCAGGCCATTGCCCATCCTGTCTCACACAGTGGCCCATAGTTGCTTCTGCGTGACTCAAGCAAAGCCAAGGCAAAGCCTTTCACTTGCTCTTAAACCCCTGCAAAATGGCAGCCATAATTGGACATCGCTACATCTCTCCGGTGCGAACTAAAATTCTGCAGGAAAGACCTTCACAACACAGTTCAAAATATGAAATAAAATGATACCTTACAACGCCCTCCTAGCTCAAAGAGGAGTTTTTATTTTTATTTATTTATTTATATTTATATTTATATCCCGCCCCATACCCAAGGGTCTCTGGGCGGCTCACAACATTTAAAAACGAACATATCAAAACTGTATCAATCCTAAAAACAAGTACAAAATTTAAAAATCCAGCATTAAAAAATACCGTTTTAAAACAGCAGTGTTTGCAATGGGGGAAGCGAAGGGAACATTTAACCAAAGGCCTGAGTGAAGAGGTATGTCTTCACCGGCTTCCTGAACATAAACAGAGAAGGGGCCTGACGTACCTCCAGGGGGAGACCATTCCACAGCCTGGGGGCCACTACCGAAAAGGCCCTCTCCCGGGTGCCCACCCGCCTAGCTGCTGAAGGCAGTGGGATAACCAAGAGGGCCTCCCCTCCAAATCTTAAGACACGGGCAGGAAAACAACACAATCTGTTGGAATGGGGACCTGTCAGGGTGTTTGTATGTGCTGCATTCTAGCTTTGAGCAAGAGTGGGAAGCCATCCATCCGTGGCTGCTTTTTCCACAGGGAAGACAGGAAATCCCCACCCACCAGTAAAGGCCCACATGATTGACATACGAGAAGCAGCTTTCACTTGACAGAATTTGGGAGGTCAAGAAGTTAAATGGCCGCATTTTGCTCTGCAAATGATAAGGGCGAGGGCGTGAGTGACTGCAGATACCAGCAAGACTTTGATCAATTTATTGAAACTCACCCATGATTTCCCCTGTGGGAAGCTGCCCTAAATTGCTTTGATTGATGGAAAGGAGGCAAGCCAAATAACAGCTGTAAGCAGGTTATCACAGCTTTTCCAGAGCGAATAGTGAGGAATGGCTGCAGCTCAGTGGTTGAGCAAACTGTCTGGAAAACAGAGGGTCGCTGGTTCAATCCCCAGCCTCTCCCTAGAAGTAGGCAATGGCAAACCACTTCTGCATCTCTGCCAATTAAACTGCACAGAGCTACCTGTGGGGTCAACCAGGAGTTAGTCACAACTCAATGGTATCCAGTGACAACAATGAAGCATGGATGGTTTAAACATAAATTTCCCGAGTGCTGCTGAATTACAACTCCCATCAGCCACAGTCAACATAGAAGAAGAGTTGGCTTTTCTACCCCACTTTTCTCACCCACTTTCCCACACCAGACACCCTGTGAGGTAGGTGGGGCTGTGAGAGCTCAGGAGAGAGCTGTGACAAGCCCAAGGTCACCCAGCTGGCTTCATGGAGGAGGGCAGAATCAAGCCTGGTATTCCAGATAAGAATCTGGCTCCTTAACCACTAGACCAAACTGGTTCACACAATTGTGCTGCAACATTCAAAGGGCAAACATCCGTCACTGCCGCTGCGCAAAGCTGACTCCCAAGATCAAAACATTTTTGCACATGGGGGAAGATAAAAGCAAGCTGATGTGCTGAGGATTTCGAACCGTACTTAAAGGGATGCAAACAACACCCCAGGAAAATCTCAGCCAAGTGAATCTCAAGCGTTCTACAGAACAAACCCTTCAGTTCTTAATTGTCATGTTTTCCGGTGAAGATTCTACTTCTCTCAGGTCAGAGGCACATAAACTGTGCATGGGTTGCTCCATTTACACCTGTCAAAATCCTTCTCCAGTACAGTATACCTGCACTCTGAACAGAATAACAACACTCTGGATTTTACATAAAGTTAAACCGGCTAATGCAAAGTGCTGACACAGAACCTATCTAATCAGAAGGAAGAATTTACCCCATGCTCCAATGATGGCTGGAGACAAGGACTATTCCAAGAGAGTACCTAATATTTCAGAAGATATTTGTTCTGGAAGCCTCCTTGGAAGCTGCCCGATGGCTCCGTGCTGAAATTGTCCTGGACAGAATTCTTCCTGGGCAAGATGGAATAAATCCACCAGCTCCTTCTACAGACAACAGATCAGGGTTACCTCCACAGCAAAATCACAGGGTTATCTCCAACTAAGGAAGTAGGCTTCAAGGCTGACATCTTGAAAGCCTGGAAGGCTACACCACATGTTTCTCATTGCAATTCGGGGGGAAATAATAACATACATTATTATTACCATACAGCAGGCTTGAAAAATCACTGCTTTATCGTGTCACAAGTAATGGGCAAGGCTGATGCTCCACTATCTCTTGGAATTCGCGTTTCCCGCACAATGGATGGAGTGGTAAAAATGATGGGTTCCAGAAACGTTCTCAGACTGCAGGCTGGAGACAGAGCACATGTGTGTGTGTTTATATATATGTATATATTGCCTTAAAAGCCAGATGTCAGAGACAGGTCTTAGCTTGGTTTTTCTGCGGTGATTTGTACCTGCAATGAATTTTCATCACAAGGCAAGTATTAAGGAGAGATAACCTACCCCTCATGGGAATGGCTGAAGCTCAATGGGAGAGCAAACGGCTTGAAATGCAGGGGGCTGCTGATCTCCAGCCATTCTTCTGAAGGAGACCGTGGAACATCACGGCTCTTACAATCTCAGTAGGGTGTTACTTCCTTTATTTAATGCAATCACAATGGACCTTTGCAGTGTCAACAACTTACACTGATAACCTAGGTTGTCTGTCCACCCCATGCCTGGGCCTCCTGTTGTGCCAATGATTTAAAAATATAATACCCCTTTGCATTGGTCCTCTAGTCCAAGAATCTGTTCTTACTGTGGATATGGAAGCCCAACAGCAGAACCCAAGTACAGTTTGGCTTTTTCAGTTGACCAGCAACTGGCCTTCAGGGGCATACCATTTTGGGATATGCACAAATGGGTTTTTTAATCTGATTTGCATTGAATCAAATGCAAGAAAATTCATATTTTTTTGGATAGATCCTCTTTGAATGTGGTGGCCCACCAAATGCTCATGGACATTTCAAGCAGAGACAAGGACAAAGCTTCTCCTGCTCTCGAGTCCCAGCAAATGGCATTAGAAGAGACCTGCTCCCCCCCCCAAAAGCATACTAATAGCAAACGAATGCCATACATATCCCATACGAATCCCATATGATGCTTCATACGAATGTATCGAAAGATTCTACTCAAATTCAAATGTCAATCTTTGAACATGCCAACATTTGATTCAAAGTCGAATATCTGAATTCGGCTGAATCTGTGTGAATTTTGAATGTTACAAATAATCATGCACACACCTAGTAAAACTTCCTGGGAATACTGGGTTCGATTCCGCCCTCCCCCATGAAGCCAGCTGGGTGACCTTGGGCTAGTCGCAGCTCTCTTCTGAGCTCTCACAGCCCCACCTGCCTCACAGGGTGTTCTGTTGTGGGGAGGAAAATAGAAAAGCTTTGTCAGCCACTTTGAGTCCCCTTAAATGGGTGAGAAAAGCAGGGTAGAAAAGCCAACTCTTCTTCTTCTTCCTATCGCCATCTAAAGGCAAACAGCAATTGATAGTCCTGGCTTCCATGTGGAAGTTCAAAATAAGTACCCAGCACGCTAGTTGGCCAGGCCTCCATAGCTTTATGTGGTGGAGAAAAGTTTTGAGAACCCCTTGGACTGAAAGGAGATCAAATCTGTCAACACTAAAAGAAATCAACTCTAACTATTCACTGTTGGGACAAATACTAAAGTTGAGGCTCAGGGTGTTTTTCCACTGTCACTAAAAGTACCCATTAAATACCCATTAATGGGTATGTAATGGCATTTTTGTACCCACTAATGGGTACTTAATAGGTACTTCTAGTGACAGTGGAAAAGCACCCCCAGATACTTTGGCCACATGACGAGAAGACAAAGGACACATTGGAAAAGGCCCTCATGCTGGGGGATGTTGAAGGCGAAAGGAAGCGTCAAATATGACCTTGGGCAAACTTTGAGAGGCAGCAGGGGACAGAAGGACCCAGCATGCTGTGGTCCATGGGGTCACAAGGAATCAGAACACTTAGTCGCTTAGTTTGGAACCCCAATCTGCCATGGTTGCTCACTGAGTCTTCCCAACTATGGGTCAAAGAGCCTCACTGCCTTGGGAATGCCTTTAGAGGGGCGGGGTCCTGAGAACAGCTAGATGGGCCACAGGCTATTTCCCAAGCAGCTCCTGAAGCTAAATGCCATGTTCAAACCCCTTTGGATCACACCGGGACCTGAGCAGCTCAGATTCCACCTCCATGCTCAGGCTCTTTCCTTAGTTTTTCAACAAATGACTTGGATGACACAGCTTTGCTCTCCATGCTTTGGGTTCTTCTTCAACCCACTGGACTTCAAAGTAATGTAGTCCAGGACACTTTAGATGATTTTATATAGATCTAGAATAATTTTAAAGGCAATGCCCTGCAACTCTGTTCCCCTCCTCTTACTCTTCAAATTAACTGCTAGTGACCTTATTTGCCTAGGTCTGAATTAGAACTGGCCCACTCAAATGAATCCAAAAAGAGGAGAGTGGTGGACCCCATGGAGTCTACAATTCAAATCTGAATCCAGTAAGAACATAAGAGGAACCCCGCAGGATCAGGCCACAGCCCATCTAGTCCAGCATCCTGTCACACACAGTGGTCCCCACCAATTGCTTCTCGGCGTCTCAAGCAGAAGACAAAGGCAAAAAATATTTACCTGCTCTCGACTACCTGCAAATGCCCTGTAGAGGTATCCTGCCTCTCTCTCCAATCTAGAGAGAGCACCTAGTCATCCATTCTTGTAGCCCTTGATACACCTGTCTTTCATGAATCTACCTACTCATTTAATCAGGCTGGTTGCTTTCACCACCTATTCTGGTAGTAAAAATAATCACATCACACCAGTAAGGCTGGAGGGTCATTAGGTCTGGCTTTAACAATCACAGCAAAACCAACAAGGGTTCTAATCCTTGGTATAACAAGACTTATGTTTATTTTATTTTGTAATAATATCCAGTTTATTTTGTAGTAATCTGCACAGTTTTTCCCCAGGCTTCCCTTCCAGTCCCCACCTTAATTCTCAAACCTCAAGTAAAAGGAACAAGAATTTTCCTTTCTATAGACTTGCAGTACACACTCTGCACCACCAAGGTGCTGAATTTTTTCCACTCCATGCAGCTGCCCGTAGGCAATTATGGAGTCTCTCAGCCATGTGGAGAGAAAAAGGACAACCTTCCTTCTCTTCCCATTTGAGGGTTTTCCTCACCTCTGACCTGAGGATGTGACATCAGAAGAACCTCTGACCCTCTAGGCACCAGCTTTTTTCCAATCACCTCCCCTGATGTTGCTTTGATATCATTTCCCCTGCGCCCTTTCCTTTTGCTGTATAAAAACCCCTTGCCACATTAAATGTGCTCTTTTTTCCACCTGTAACCTGTCTCCAGTTTCTTCATTGCCCCTAACCCATTTTCTAATCTATTCGGATCGGCCATTGCACTCTGGTTGGCCTCCAGGACCGGGCTGGTCAAAGCCTAGAAGAAATCTATCGCAGGACCCAGCAACAGAAGCCCCCAGCTGCTGCTCCACATTTCCCAGAGCCCTCGGATCGGTTGAGAAGCCAGACTGCAACATTATTTTTACTGAACAAGTTATGTCATTGCTTCATTAATTTTTTTTACTTTGACCCATGAGCATCAACATCTACAATTTTCAAAATGTTATTTACACAAAATAAGCCCAAACGTGAATGTATCAGTCTTCGTCATTACCTGATGCAGCCTCATCAGAATTGCTGGAGATCAGAACTTTAAGGCGTACTACATGCAGTATGATGTACCCAGTTGTACAGGTGTAGTTGGCAGAAAGAAAGACAAAGGTGCTTTGGTGCATCAGGCAGACGTCTGAATTCCTTACCTGTCTAAGAAGATCTTTGTGCAGATACAAAACCGGAGAGAAAAGCATCATGTCGTTTGTTCAGCACTGAACTTCTTGGAGAAAGGAGATGATAAAAAAAAGATCATTTAAGGGGCAAGCTGTTCAGTTTTTATCGCAATGATTTGAGCTTCCCAAACCCAAGTACAGGCCAGATAACCGCTGAACGTCAAAAGGAACATAGCAAAACCGTTCATCAAAAAGAAAAAATGTTCTGCTTCAAGGCCATGGGAGTTCTTTTTAAAAACGACATGGCTGTACCACTACAAATCCAGGCAACGACATTCAAGGCAAAGACTCTTCTAGACTGCTCCCGAAGCCATTAATTTTCAACAAAACCAAATGTCAGTTGTCTCCTTTACCACCAACAGTCATTACACCCAAGCAGCAATTATTGTTCCTGGGAAGGATTTTGAGTTGCTTTTTCATGATTTTGTATTTTAATCATCTGGCTTACTGTTGCTTTTAACATATATCCAGGATTCTGATCTAAGACAATAATAAAGAAGAAGTGATGGCTTTTCTACCCTGCTTTCTTCACCTATTTAAGGGGACTCAAAGCAGCTGACAAAGCTTTCTGTTCTTCTCCCCACAACAGACACCTTGTGAGGTAGGTGGGGCTGTGAGAGCTCAGAAGAGAGCTATGACTCGCCCAAGGTCACCCAGCTGGCTTTAGTGGAGGAGTGTGGCATTGAACCTGGGATTCCCAGGTAAGAGTCCAGCCCCTTAACCACTCAACCAAATACATAAACCACTCAATAAAAGAAGTTAACAATAAATAAAAAGATGGTGTCAGTCCACAATAAGAAATTGTTCAAAGGCAGGGCCACAAAGGAATCTCTCTCGCCATTCTGCACACCTGCTGTGCTAGTATCAGATGGACAAGTTTTATTTGTTGGGGGAGGTAGGGCTCTCAACGTATCACTAAGTGCATGCAGAAAGATTTTGTGCATATTCTTTTAGTAAATCCTTTAGCATCTTCAGAACGTTGTACACCATGAGAAGATACATCTGTACAGAATGTAGAGAAAACTGAATCTGGATACTTTCCACAGAAGTCAAAAGAGAGACGCAGGGTCAAGAGCCAAAATATGAATGTGCTGTAGGCAGGAATGCAAGAGGAGCCCCTCTGGACCAGCCCCCAGGCCATCAAATCCCACATCCTGCCCCACACAATGGCCCACAAATTGCTTCTGCGCATTCTGGAGGCAGTACCCAATAGCCATTGATACACCTTTCTTCCGTGAATGTATCTATAAGAACAGATGAGAAGTCGTGCTGAATTGGGCCACAGCCCATCTAGTTCAGCATCCTGCCTCACGTGGTGGTCACCAATGGCTTCTGGGTAGTCTCAAGCAGAAGGCAAGATCCCCACCTGCTCTTGATTCTCTGCAAATGACCTTTGGAGGCATCCTGCCTATCTCTCCAACCTGGAAGTACATAAAGACTTCTGTGGCAAGAACAAAACTTTGCAGGAAAATATGTTCATGTGTTAAGAAGAAGGACATTGTGCAATTAAAGATTTCAGGGCAAGCTCTTCTTTTGGACCTTTACATCCATCAGGGCCATTCCTAGCCCTAACATTGGGCCCTAATGTCTTTTTCATCCATTCAGCACCACTTCCGAACCAGAGTTATTAGTTGGGGTCTCCCAGTATTCACTGGGGTTTCACAGATGATGATGATTGGGTGTTCTAGGTTCTGTGGATGTTCATAATTTCTGTGGACAAAGAATCCCTCTTTTGCTGCTCCGAAAGCCACGGGAAGCCAGTTCAACCAAAGGCATGGTACAAAACTGCATTAAATAGTTCTGAATGTGTGTCAGCCTCCTCCTCAACCTTATGTGAACATCTGATCTGTGGACGGCCGTTCCCGCCCTGGGCCTTTTCTCAGGATACATCTTGGAATAGAGAATCCACATGTCACTGCAGACTGTGGCAGGTCCCAGGCAGGGTCTGCTGTAGTCTATGCTAGCATATAATCAGCAGGATCCTATTCCTAGATATATTTTTGGGAAAAGGGCCAGTGCAGAAAGGATCAGTTTCTTTCTCAAACAGTACAACCACAGTGTAAAACCACAAAATCTGTTGCCTCACGTTGTCACAAGAGTTCAAGATTCACACACAAAATGTGGATACTGCCACAGAATAGCTGCACCCAGATGCAGTTTTAAAATAAACACATCTCAAAAGTAGCTTAGAGGCAGAAGCCAGAGACATCCATGGCTAACTTTCATCTCACTTGTCATAGTTTCAAGGACATGCTGCAACATCCCACAAACTACAAGTGAGCTTAGAGGTGGTACTGGCCGCCCACATCTAATTCATTTTAAAGGCACTTCCAAAATGGACTTCACATGAATTAGTGCTGGGATGAGAACACTAGCTTCCACATGCCATGACTTCTTAAACTGGGTCCTTTATGCACTTGGGCTTATTCTGGAATATATCTCAGGATAGCAGTCTGTTGGCCACAAGATAATGCAGATTACGTCAGGCCTCACCTGGGGCATGCAGAGAGCAGGTTCCAATTCTGGGATATATTCCAGAATAAGGCCAAGTGCAGAAAGGCCCCGAGTTTTGAGCCTCTTTTTAATTTTTTTTTCCTGCAGAGTGCAAACAACTTTGACACTGATAAGAAGGTCATGAAAACTACATTTGATGGAGATTGGTTTCTTGTGTAGATCTACCCAAACGACGTCTTGGCCACCCCAACCCCAAGGACATAAAACATTCACTCGCTTCATTTTAGAACATTTATCAGAAGATCACACGTTCTGCAAGGACTCAGCTTTGATCCACGTTTGCCAGTTTTATTCTAGGCAAATACACACAATTTTACTTGGGAGCAGCAGCTGCACCTCTCCTACTGATGGGAACAGCACACACAGAATGAGAGCATGGACCCAGTGTGCATCTGAGACAAAGCCTCTCGCAGACAGAAGGTCCTCTTGACCCTGTCACCGACGCTGTCATCACGCAAGCACAACGGACAAAGGATGGGGGAGAACCAGAGAGACTTAGTGGGCCCCAATGCAGCCTACAAGTCACCCTGAGAAGATCAAAAACTATGGGTTTCCAAAGCAAGCCTGGGAGCAACAGCACCAGATTGAACCGAGCAAGTATCTTCATATTTTTATTAGCACTAAAGAGTCTGGATGTACAAGGGATTCCTTTTTCAGTTGTAGAAAGACGGTGATCTAGCAGCTGTCTAATAGAAGACTTTTTAAAAAAGAAAAAAGCCACAATGACTCCATCTTGAATGTTGATTTCTCATTAGGTCACGTCCGACTCTTCGCGACCCTATGGACTGCCGCTCCTCTGCTATTTCCCAAAACAACTCAAACAGATTTCCACCAATCAAATATATAAGCTGGTCTGAAACCCTTCCCTCTTCTTCCCAAGTTAATGGGAATTCTGAACAACAACAAGAAAAAATAATAATAATAATACAGCAGGGTGGAGAAAGAGTTCAAGTTTTATAAAAGGGTTCTAGCTTCTTCTTGTTATGGCATCAGGTTTCTTTGTACATTCAAAGCATTATTGCATTGGGGGGAAAATGGTCATGCACATCTTAATGTTTCCCAGACAAAAAAATTAACCTGTATTATTCTCATGTATTCTCTAGCTACATTTCAAAGGTGCACCAATTCTACAGTTTTATACTTCTCTTTTTAGTCGCATGCTTTGCCTATGCGCATGCGTTAGATAATAAATATTAAATACAGGAAAGAACATTTTAAAAAACCCAACAATTAACAATGGGAATATTCTGTGGCAGGTCCATTGGTTAAGGAGCATGTCAGAAAAACGTTTGAGGTAATAATGTTGGCCACACTGCTCCGCCAAGACTTGTTTGAAATACATGGAAGTTTTTCAGAAAATTCAAGTACACAAATACCAGCTGGGGCTCTTCCAAAAAGGTCAAAAGCCGTGGCTTTCTTTTCCTTCCCCTCTTTTTATCAGTCTATTAGCCGACATTCACAGAGCTCCTTGTAAATCCTTTTTCGCACTCTAGGCATGTCTTCCTGGGAGAACTGAAAAGGCTGGTCTAAGGCGAGGCACTTGCAGTACTGCGGAGGAAAGATGAAGGGAAGTAAGTTTCAGAGGAACACTGGTTCCAGGGCTACTCTAAAGGAGGACAAAGATGGATGGATGGATGGATGGATGGATGGATGGATGGATGGATGGATGGATGGATGGATGGATGGATGGATGGATGGATGGATGGATGGATGGATGGATGGATGGATGGATGGATGGATGGATGGATGGAAGGAAGGAAGGAAGGAAGGAAGGAAGGAAGGAAGGAAGGAAGGAAGGAAGGAAGGAAGGAAGGAAGGAAGGAAGGAAGGAAGGAAGGAAGGAAGGAAGAGGAGCCCTGCTACCCATCTGGTCCACCACCTTATCTCACACAATGGCCACCATCTGTTTCTGGGCATCTCAGGCAGAAGATGGGAGTAAAACCTTCACCTGTTCTTGACTCCCTGAAAATAGCATTTAGAAGCATCAGTATCCTAACTGCCTCTCCAACCTGAAGGTAGTACCCAGGCATTCATTCTAGTAGCCATTGATACATCTGACCTCCACAAATGTACCTAATCCTCCCTTAAGGCCATTCAAACTGGTTGCTGCCACCAACTCCCTGTGCCAGTCCTAACTCTCCTGCCATTCAGCTTCGCAGTGTAGCCCCTGGTTCTAGGGCTGTGTGATAGAGAAAAAGATCATACACTTCAATCAGATCACCTATTAAATGCCATCTTTCAAGGTTGAAGATGCTTAGATGTTGAAACCAGATTTTGTAAGAGAGGTGTTTCAGCCCCTTGATCATTCTGGTTGCCCCTTTCAGTATTTTTTTTCCAGTTTTTTCTTTTTTTTCCCTTCAGGGGAAAGCTCGAACACAGTCCCCCACTACCACAAATTATGCAGTCAGGTTTCCCGCATTTGGGGAAATTGCAGGGTCAGCACACCCGGAGTGCAGTGGATGAGCCTCACCCTGGGAACCCACCTTCATGATCATGGTGTCTCCCCTGGCAGGTAAGTTTTTTTTTCCAGTTCCATGAAATCATTTCTGAGATGTGCTAACAAGAATTGTACACAATATTTCAAATAAAGAAGAACTCAGTGAGTGAGTGAGTGAGTGAGTGAGTGAGTGAGTGAGTGAGTGAGTGAGTGAGTGAGTGAGTGAGTGAGGGAGGGAGGGAGGGAGGGAGGGAGGGAGGGAGGGAGGGAGGGAGGGAGGGAGGGAGAAAGAAAGAAAGAAAGAAAGAAAGAAAGAAAGAAAGAAAGAAAGAAAGAAAGAAAGAAAGAAAGAAAGAAAGAAAGAAAGAAAGAAAGAAAGAAAGAAAGAAAGAAAGAGACTGCAACCTTACCTGGAGCACAAAAACTCCACAGTCACTGTCATTTTTCTGTTGTGGAATGCACTAAAACAAGACACATACATATAAAGATTAAAACAGGCATGGATGCTGAGTCCACATTTGAAACTGTTTATTTAAAGCCAAAACCTGGAAGATTCAGAACATATGAAAGTAAATACTTTCAGGCAGCACATAGTTACGTTCTGATAGCGTTTCAGAGACTAAATCGCTATAAACAGAGATTTCCGACTGCTGATAGATTAAGAGCACTGCAAAGCGTGTACTGTGATTTTTCATATTCAAGTGGCTGCCATTATAAGAGCAGGATGCGAGACTAGGGCCCTGTTTGCACTTACCACCTAGTGAGTGGAGGTTTGCTCACTGGGCAAGTGTGTCCACATGGTGCCACCGCCATCCCAGAGCTCACCAATCCCTCCCTGGTTCTAACAAGCTGTGTATGCTAAAATGCAGTCCACAGCTTGACTGGTGGCGGCCAGGTGGATCCCAGACAGCAAAATCCACACCCTCTTTCAAGCGTGATGATGCAAGTGGGCATGATGGCATGCTAAGGTCCCAGCTGCCATGGCAATGTTCAGGCAAGTCCCAGATGGTGCCATAGCCATAGCCTGGTGATCCAGCTTGCTCTGTCCTCACTATTCACACTTCAAGTGCTTGTGGTCTGGTTCAGGGTTTAACCAGCCCTTGAAGTGCACCACGCTTGGTCATCATACCAGTCAGGTAAGTGCAAACAGGTACTAGATGAGCCACTAGCTGGATCCAGCAGAGGATTTATTACATTGTTAGGAGAGGAGGATGAGATTTCAGTATTCTGCATGGACTGTTCCTCCTTTCTTGCACAGGGAGACTGAGTGTCATGTCCTGAGCCCTGTCTGAGTCCTTGGATGAGGAACTCGCGGCAGATGCATCTCCAGACACTGTGTTTTATTTTTGGAATTATTTTTAAAAATTTCTATCCTGCCCTCCTCTTCACCACAGGGTGGGTTATAATAAAAATAAAACATGTAAAATATTAAAACATATTTAAAAATATTATCCCCCTCCCTCCATAACAGGACATCACCCTGGGGAAGCTAATTAAACAGCAAAAGCCTGAGTGAAAAGATATGCTTTCACCAGGTGCCGAAAACTATACAGTGTAGGTGACTGGCAAACCTTGGGAGGGAAGCTGTTCCAGAGTCTAGGGGCCACCACAGAAAGGGCCCTCCTGCAAGTTCCTATACCTCGTTTCTCTGAAGAAACTACAAGAAGGGCCTCTCCTTGAGATTTCAGTGCAGAGATCTCACTGTAGCCCAGCTGGGGAGGCGGAATGGGACCCCCAGCTGGAACCTGCCCCATCGAGCACACGTAAGGCAGATGCTGGGCCTGCTCCAGAACAAATGAACCTGGCTGACAGTAGGCCAGGGGTGAGTCAGCTTGGTAGGGAGAAGGCACAGCTGAACCAGACATCTCGCCTTCAGGAGAAGCACCCGTAAAGCAGCAGTGAGCCATTCCCCGGTGCTGCAAACAACAGATCTCTTCTGGCAACTGTTTGGATTTTGGCTCGCAATATCTGAGCCTTGACTGGCTTAACGGACCCTTAAAACCTGATCTTTTCAACTGACTTCCCTGACTGGCTTTCGGAACTAACTTTGCCTTGTTGCTACTGCTGGCGCATGCATGTATGTGTGCATCCAAAGTGCCACCCACTCTGGAGAGGACACTGAGTTTCAAAGAGAAAATACTGTGAGAAGCCCCAAATAATGCCTCCACCAACTTGCCAGGCAGATGGTCACAATCACTTATCATTGGACATTTCAGTTATACTGGCAGAGTATATTCTATACACACAGAAGGCCTCAAGTTCAATGACCGCATCAGGTAATAAGAGGTAATAAGAGATGGAAAATATTCCACTTAAAACCTTTGGAAAGCTACCATCCTTGGAGGAAAAGGAGAGTAAGTTAGACAAAGGGGCAGAAATCAGCCACATGTTGTATACAGTCCTTTTTATGTTCTCCCTAACACATGGGAAAGGACAGACTGAAGTCACTTATTTTATCCCTTCCCCTACAGACCCTTCCCTTTTGGCCACAAGATTTCTCTAAATATTTCTAGGTCAGCAAATAACAATTCACACTTGCCCACTCTCTCAGTATATCCTGGTAGTAAACAGAAAGGTGTCAAGTGATTAATGAGTAACAACCTGCAAGCGACTCTGAATCTACCTCTTCCCCCTTAATTCTCATGTAGAGACACTAGAGAGGAACAAGGTGGAGACAGAAGCTAACAGATTTGAGAATTAACTGCAAAAATAGAATCCGCTGCAGAATCAGACCAGTAACAGTGTTCTTATCCCGACATTACCCCTACTTGAAATCTAGTCACTGCTCAATGACAAAATGCAGTAAAGTTTCATTTAGAAGGGGGGAAAGCAGTATAAATTGGGGAGGAAGCAGCCAAGACTCTTTAGATGTTAGAAAATAAGAAATCCCCTGCCTCATTGGACCAGTGGCCCGCCTAGTCTAGGAGCACATTCTCATGAGGTCAACCAGTTCAGTCTCCCAGCATCTAGCTCCTAGAAGTATGGTGAGATCCAGCAGAGATCGTCACAAAGCCATCAGAACTAGCTGTTTCTCACAAACTTGTTCTCCGTGAACTTCACAACCAGCCACCACTGATAACCTTGTCCTCCATGAATTTCAGAACCACATCCCACCAATAACCTTGTGCTCCATGAATTTCTCAAAATCTGCCTTGAAGCTATCCAAATTCCTTAATTTACGTTTGCCCCGTGTGGAGGAGACATCTGTCCTGATTCTTCCATACATTTTGCTAGACTGCATTTCCTTTCCTCCGAAAATGCAGGACGAGCTGGCTGGCCATAACGGGAGCCTGATGCCATCAACACTTGGTGCCTGTTTTATTTAAAAAAAGGAAACCTCTGGCAATATTAAGTAACTCTCAGTAGAGTATTGACGCCCCTCCGAAATCATCAGTGCCAACAGCACAGTGTCCCGGAGAGTTCTCAAGAGACACTTGGATCCTTGTACAGACAAAGTCAAGTTAATTTAAAACAAATACATATTTTATAATAGAAAACAAATTACACCTTCCAACCCAATACCACATTTTTAATGACCTCCTCATGATAGTTCCTTCGCAATTATTCTAAGTAAACATTTGAACACGGCTATCTTCTTTACACAGGGACAATTTATTTTGTGTCTGCCCATCGCAGAAGCCCAGGAGCCAAAATGTGCCAGCTCAGAGAAGCATTTGTTCCAGGGTTCTTTCAGCGACATACAGATTCCACCTCCATCCTGCCCTCAGAAACTCACCCATCTCTTCACAAATATGGGGAACTACAAAGGCACTCTATGGCAGCGTGGTGGGGAAAAACACCCATCAAGAAGGGTTACTCAGCCACTGAAAAGAATTGACTGGACCAAAATAAAATCAAGGCAAAGCTGCAGCCTTATTATTTACTAGTGCGCTAGGGTACACTTGCCAAAATAAGGAACAATGAAGTCACACCGGCTAATTCGCAAAAGATGCTTGTATAGAAAAGATGAAATGTGAACAAAGAAAGGCGGTCAGAATTTAAGTATACATATTCATACATAATTAACCAATCTCATCTGAAGGAGGTAAATAAGCCATTATACCTCTAAGTGTCAATTAACTGTGAAATTTTAAGCTTACCCAAAGTTTGCTTCTTAATGAGGCAGACAGAGAAGCAGTTCAAGGGACTCAAGGCCAAATTCCAGCATTTGCTCACCCCTTGTCTACTTATTTCCCATCTCTGTTTCACACCTGTATTTAGCTTAGTTGGACACATTCTGCTTTATTCCACTCACTGTATTGTTCACAATTCCCATAATCCTCCTCACAAAACTCCATTTTGGTTTCTCAACCCTGACGCCAGTGATTTGTGGCGTAGGGGGAGAGTGGCAAGAAAATACATGTATCCAGATAAGGACAACATTGGAGTGATCGGCAGCAGGAGCCAAAAAGGAATTTTGTAAAGCAGAAGTTTCATTTTTTACCCATTTCTGCCCTGCGTCCTTCAACAACTGTATTGTCATTGAGACGGGCTACTCCTACCCTGGTCACAAGTATCTCTATAGGCCTGGCAGGTGTGAGCAGATGGCCTTACTGGGCTCCATGACACCCATTTTGAGTTTCTACCAACAATATCCAGGATCCGTTGTGCACTTAATGCTTTCAGCCAATCCAGTTGATCTGTTTTTATAATGATTATATTGTGATCCGTCCTGAGACCTTTGGGTAAAGGGTGGGATGAAATATAAACAAATATAAATCTAAAACAAACAAGGCCCAGATAGCTGCTAGGCATCATGGATCTAAGCCTGAGCACTACTGCTAAAAATCTCCCATTTTCTGGGGAAAACAACAGTGAACCCTATGAAAAGAAACTTCTCAGAACCTCTACCTGAAAGTAGATTTCTAGGGGAATCTACGCATGCTGACAGGAGCCTCATTTGTACATTACACAGCAGTATTTTGCTCCCAGCACACCTGCTCTAAGCTGGGCTTAACACTGTATATTAATTTTTTGCATAGTTTAGTTGTAGGCACAAGTACTCAAACACACTCCTACCTATAAATGTTAAGAGGAGAGCACTTGAAACACAAAATGTAACGTTTGGCCTGAACATTTTGGTGCACTTTGTTATGGAAAGACAAACAGTCTGGATTCCTGGACATATTCTACTAAGCACCTTCATTAACACATCTTCTGAATTCCCCAAAACAAAAAAACCAGCCAAGGACACTTGATGCCCCAGACATCTACCTCTTTACCTGAACTGACTTTTTACTTTTCTTCTTTTTTGTGTTTTTTTGTTTTGTTAGGACAAGGGAAAAGTAGACAATTTTCATAAAGCAAGAGATCTCCATGATATTTCATTGTGAGCTGAAAACTTTCAGGAGACTAATATTCAATGACCTATTTTATATCTTCAGAGCTATTACAGGATATGGTTATTCAAGTCACAAATTCCCTCATTCGCACTTCATACAAGCTGTTCCTTTTTATCACTACGAGAGCGCACTGGTTTCTAACTATCGTATAAGACTAATGTGGCAGTACTCTGTTAACCCAGGGAAGGAAGCATCTCCTGGCACTTTTAAAAGTAGACATTTAAATTAAAGTTCTTTAACCTTCTCAAGAAGGTCCACTTCTACTGCTCACGAGCATCCCAGCATGAAATCCACATAGGGTCCCAACCAAGGAAACTCTTCAACTATTATTCCAGCTCCAGCCACTACCATAAAGTATAATCAAGGCACTGTGATCCAACAGCCACTGAGTTAGATTGTTTTGGTTGCATGGTCACCATATAAACCATCTTTCACCTTCAAGGCATCAGTTTTTTGACAGCTGGTGACAGGCAGCTAGGGATTACTCAGCCTCCAAAGACAAGTAATCAGGTCAGCAGTATTGGATCAGATTTTATTTAAGCCCACCAGCCAATATACCCAATATCCACAAGGATGGAAACTGTAATCCATCAAACATCACTCTGGATGCCATTAGTCTCAGCGTATGTTTTAATCATGCTTTAACCATCTTATGAAGAACAGTCTTATGCTTTCAGCTGCCCCTGTACATAGGATAAAAACCTATGAACTGTTTTGCTTTGTGTCAATGCAACACAGTGATTCATATGGCATTAACAATATAGATCCATCAAAATTCAATCCTCTCCTTGAAGCATTTCAGTAGAGGTGAGGCAGGGTGAGGCAAGGGAAGGACACAAGTTCCAAGATTGTTTGTTCTATTACCAAATGAATTACTGAAACTATCATTCATTTTCTGGAAACCAAGATTAGAATGAGGTGAAAACCATGGGGGGAATGTAAACGCTTTCCAGGCATGTACCTGCTGCCATTATAGGCCCCTCTGTGTGGGAAGAGATGCAGCCTGTGATGATTTACACATGCATTACGGCATCAGCTATGTGCAGAGAGCTTTAGCAATGACATCATGCACATGTGTAAAATTGCATAGGGAGGAGCCTATAATGGCCGCAAGTACATGTGCAGAAGGCTAGCAAGCTGCCCATGTTGTGTGTGCACCTCGGGAATATTGAAGTGGTAGCGAAGGAAGCCAGGAAGTTTATATAAAGCACTTGAAAGACTGTGGCTTCTTCTGCCATTTGTCGAAGCACGAATGGTTGTTTGGTACATCTCTACTTCCTAGGGGAGACTGGGACTTCCTGTAGACATCACATCGGCCTCTCACCTTCAAAAATCGGTAAAATCCACAGATGGTTCTTACCTTTGTAACAGCAGTCTGCCAACCCTGAAGAAAATCGGGGTGATTCTTCTCTCGAGCTTCTGTCAGCAAGTATTTCCGTATATTCTTTAAAGAATAAAAGAAAATAAGCATCAGAACTGTTTGGAGTCTTAGGAAAATTCCTTCCAGGAAGGACTGAAACTTCTCAAACATCTAGGAGTCAGACAAGTATTCAGTGGTCTGCCCGGAAGCAGAGGGAGTATATACACTCCCCTGTTCCTAACACATCACATGAGCTAGCTTCTACCTAGCCAAAAAGAAGACTTTGCTTATTTTTAATTTCTAGGAGTAAGCAGTACTCAACATTATGGAACCTACTCCTATCTGAGGCATAGAAAACACGTTCTCCCAGCCTTCAGACGTGAGGCTGGTGGCCACCAAGCAGAGGGCCTTCTCAGTAATGGCCCCCAGGCTATGGAACACCACTGGTGGCCACCAAGCAGAGGGCCTTCTCAGTAATGGCCCCCAGGCTATGGAACACCACGGTGCATCAGGCTCCTTCTCTAATTAGGTTCAGGAAGGCGGTGAAGACGCACCTCTTCGCTGAGGCCTTTGGCTAAATTTTTGGTTATGGTTGCCCCCCACTGCAAATGCTACTATTTTAACTGACATTGTGCTGTTTTTCTTTCTTTTTTTTAACATGTTGGTTTTAAATTTTAATATTATTTCTTTGATATGCTGGTTTTAAAAGTTGTTACCCGCCCTGAGACCTTCGGGTGTAGGGCGGGACAGAAATATAAATATAAATAAATTAAGAGTGTCCCTGTTCCCTCCCACATCAGTTTTCTTTTGTATCTTGTCTCTTTCAATTGTAAGCCTGAGGGCAGGGTCCTCTATAAGATTTTTATAATATCGTAACCTGCCCTGAGACCTCCAGGTATAGGGTGGGATAGAAATACAAATAAATAAATAATATTATCCAGGAGGGGAGGCTCTCCAGGATACACCACCACCTTAAAGAGACAGAAACTTCTCAGTGGTAGCCCCCAGACTACGGAACAGTCTCTCCTCTGATTATATGCTATATATTTTCATTTTATTTGCATAGGAGATCAATAAAGATGTACCTATTTACCCTGGCCCTTAGCTGAGGAAACGGCTTCTTCCCTCTTTCAGGCACTGCTATTGTTTATTAGTGAGTTCATTTTATATTTTGCTTTTATTGCTGTAACCCACCCAAAAAACTTAAAGTATAGGGTGGCTTAAAAATGCAAATATACTTTCAAAATATAGCAGGGCAAAAGGAGATACGAAGCCTCTTCAAATGAGGAGGGAATGAGGGGAAGCAATACCTATGACCTGGGGATTAATTGTTAAGATCTCCTTTAAGTCAAATGAGAATCCTGCAGTGCAATATAAAATGCACTTTGCTGTGAGTAAGCAGTATTGAGCATAAGAACATAAGAGAGACCCTGCTGGATCAGGCCACAGCTCATCTAGTCCAGCATCCTGTCGCACAAGGTGGCCCGCCGAATGCTCATGGCACCTCAAACAGAGACAAGGACAAACCTTTTCCTGCTCTAGAATCCCAGCAAATGGCATTAGAAGCATGCTGCTTCTGCAGACACACCCCAGCCTGAAAGATGTACTTAGGCATTCCTTCTAGTAGCCATTGATACGTCTGTGTATACACAGTGGGACTTCCCAACAGAAAAGGATAGAAGCTCAATATCCATGGGCTACTTACTGCCTCTTGATTACACCTGCCTCATGGGATTGTTGGGAGAATAAAATATAGTAAAAAAGAATGGTGTGCCTTATTTTGGAGAAGGAGGAGGAGGAGGAGTTGGCTTTTCCACCCTGCTTTTCTCACCCATTTAAGGGGACTCAAAGCAGCTGACAAAGCTTTTCTATTGTTCTCCCCATAACAAAACACCCTGTGTGTTAGGTGGGGCTGGGAGAGCTCAGAAGAGAGCTGTGACTAACCCAAGGTCACCCAACTGGATTCATGAGGTTGGCCGGAATCGAACCCGGTATTCCCAGATAAGAATCCAGCTCCCTAACCACTAGACCAAACTGGGGTATGAGTGTCATAAATAAATAAAGGAGTGTGCTGCCACCTAACCCTTATCTGAAGTACTGGAGATGCTTACTCAAAAAAATACAATCAAACGCCCAAATTATTTATAGCTAAGTGGCTGCGTGCACATTTCAAACCTTTCTGGTGGCGTAAGAACAAACAGAAGACTTTATTACAGAAGCCTGGAATTAAATATTCAGATTATCAGTGAGCTGAACTGATGTTCATAGAATCATAGAATCATGTTCTATGTTTCATGTTCAAAACAGATAGTGGAAGATCTACAAATGTGCTCTCAGCCTTATTGATGGGCCTTTGGCAGATATAAAAGGAAGCCTCTTTCACAATGCCTTTATAAGGAAAACTAGCAGGAAGCAGAGATAAAAGGAACAGACAGTTTGGTAGCTATTTAGGACGGACAGGTACTACTGCTCCCAAGAATTCAGGATATAAATTAGGGCATGAAAGACTACAAGGAGGGGAAGAGAAAGGACAAGGTGTTCTTGACTTAACTGCAGGAGAAGGAGATTTATATTACTGGCTCCAACCACCCACTCTAGATACTTTTGTGGGAAGGAAAAAGGAATTCTGACTGAGCCAAGAGAGAAGGCAGTCTTCTTTAGAAAGGCTTCAGAAGATGAAAATACTGGCTAACAAGACAGCATCTCACTGTGATTCTAAGGACAGCCCAAGTCTTAACAGGATAAGAACTGTGCTACTTTCTATATAAATAAAAAATAAATAAAACTTTCCCCTATGGGTTAAAATGAACTAGAATTTTGCCCATTAGGATGTCAAACATTTTGCCAAAAATCGCAGTCTAAAAAAAGATTTCTTTTTTTTAAAAAAAATGTACAAGACAAAGACTGAATGACTAGAACAGCAGTAGCAAGATTCTCTTAGTTCTCTTACCTCTACACAGAACTTGAAATGAATGCCTTGAGAGTCATAAAATGAAATAATTCGGTTGGGAAGATTCACAGTAATGAGAGACCAGTGGACTTCCAGATGAATGGGAATTAACAAGAGGGTCTTTTTGAAGAGGTCCACCTGAGAAGAAGAAAAATAATATATATCATTGGCAAGAGGGTAACAGTGTGAATGAAATACTGTTCTGATGAACATCAGTAGAGAATAAGGTCATTCTGTCCTATGAAGATCTTTACAAGGCAGGTTCTTCCTCTTGTAGCAATCACGCCATGTATTACATCCTCATTTTATTATCTAAAGGATATAAACAGCCCTGAATAAGCTGCCCTGATGTCTCCTGTCAAGATATAATAAAAACGTGTCTGTCTCTTTGATCTAGGCATTTATTTATTCAAGATGACTACTATTACAAAAACAGAAAAAAGGAAACCAACCAACACATTTACAAAAAGAAAATAGAAATGAAAATAGAAAATTTCAAAAGGAACTTTAAAAACAGAATATTGGATTTTGTTCTCAGTTAAAATGGTCCACAGTCCTCCTTCAAGTTGCTTTAAACAATTTACAGTATTTAATCAAAACAATCAACCAACCACTCAAGTTTATAATATCTAGCCTTAAATTTCTATTTATCAAACAGAATCCTCAGGTTTGAATTTAGATTTTTATCAACCTCGGTCCTCAGCTATTCCTACTGTCACAAATCTCTTGGGTTTGTCTTACGACTATTAAAAATATGGAGTAAGAATTATCTGCATTTCAAACAATTTGAGAAGAGTTCTCAAATCATGATTTCCATAACACCTAGATGTATAACGTGTATTTTGACCTTTTCATTCATTGCCACTTCCCAGAGAGGAGAATATCAGTTCTCTATAGTCTACAGCTGCATCCAGACCTCAGTTTCAGTTATGTTTGGATATTCCAGAACAAAGCATGGGTATTCTGGAATATCCATACTTTATTCCAGAATATCCCAATATAGCAGAATAAGTCATTTATATCTGGACACGCTCAATGACAATTTGTTTAACCAGATATATTGCAGAAGTCATCAAGCAACTTTGAGGAAGTCATTAGAAGTCCTCAAAATTCTTACCACCTTATAAATCAAGGATAAAGAATGACTACAGTCCTTAAAAATATGCAAGAAAATGTTTAGGAAAGAGCTTAATTGGTATTTTAGAATATTATTTCTTGGCTGATTTTATACCAAAGCATACAAAGGTGTTGACTCACAACATATATAATGAGAAAAATGCCTATATTAAGATAACAATATCAAAAAATAATACCTGAAAAATAATCTCCTGAAGAATATAACAAGGCCTGGGAAGACTGTGTGATAATATATTTACTTACATATATAAAAAAAACCTCTACCAAGTTAATTGCATTTGATCCAAAAAGAGATTTTACACAAACAAACAAATTTATAATCTATGCACAAAAATGCAGAAATATCCTGACTGAAACAATGTGACATAGACAAAAGGAAGACTGAAACAGCAGGCTTGACAGCTTCAATAAGAATGTAACACTAATTTCTGTACAGACCAAAGATCAATGAAGGATATTTGTATCAAAACTTGAAGCTGGATGTGTGCGTAGCGCCAAACATGTTTCAACCTCTAAGGTCTTCCTCAGTGGCTTCTAATGAGCTGTTGCCAGTGTAACAGTCACTTATCAATTCAACATCAATATAATCATACAGTTGTAGACATACTTATTCGTCTTTTGTATCCCCATTTGGCTCTATGCACACATTCAGCTTCAAATTTTGATACATATATCCGTCACTGACCAAATGCCATGCTTCCTCTGACAAAGAACTGCAAAAATCTGATTCCCAAATTACCCAGTTATTTACAGCATTTGTTGCAGAGTTGCAAGGCCAACAGATTTACCAGAGGAGAGAAAAGAAGAAGAAGCTCTCCACTCACTCAAGAGTTTTACCAGGCAGTCTTGAATCTTGTCTTTGGTGGTCTGGTACTATGAAGCATGTGATACAGCTCCCCACCTTCGTCATATACCATCCTAGGTTTCTTAGAAGACAGATGTGATACAAAATTTGAAAAAATAAAGGCTGCCTTTGTGTGTTCTAGATCCTGGCCACAAGATCCCCGGAAATTCTACAAATAAAGGTAGGTTCAATCCAAAAAGTATAACAGCCTTCACTAATCACAGCAGCTTTACCTGTAGCCAATGGGAGCTGTAGTCCAAGAAACTTGGAAAGCAACATTTCTGAGTGGGAAAAGCTTCTATTCCCAGAGGCTTCATAAAGCAAAGGCTCAAACAAGAAATCCTTCATTGTGAATTCAAACAACACAAGCATTGCCAAAGGCAATTCCTGCTTTAAGTAACTTCTACCAAAAACTGAATGTCTGTAAAAGTTTATAACTGTGAACCTAAATCTGACTGAGGTTGTAAGGACCAATATTATCTTCCTAAATTCGCCTTACCTGATCTCAAAGCCCAGGAACGGATACTGCTTCCTCATTCTGGGTTTAATAATACTGGGGGTGATTCTTTTTTTTTTTGTGGGATTGGATGGGAAACTACATATGCACAGAGGCAGGAAATGTAGACAATCACAGCATGGAAATGGCCACTGAGGATGAGTTGACCAATCAGGACCACAGAAAGACTGGTGAATGAGTGGCCAATCAGTGGCAAGCCCTTGTGGTCAAGGAAGGCATTGGGCATTTATTCATTCAACTGTTTGTATGGCATTTTTTGTGTACCTACAGAAGGAATGCTTTTTTAAAAAGTCACCCTAAAAAGGCACTGTCTCACCGCACCCCAAGACAGAGAGGCTGGTTCTAACTGATAACTGAATATGAGTGAAAAGGCTGGAGTGGCTGAGACAATTCAAAAGGTCTCATATCTCATGGTCTGAAGCAGAAAGAGAGCATAGTTTACACAGCAATGATTGCATAAATTGACTAGAGAAATTAAGTGTTTAACAGCAAGCATGATTAGAGTGCGTCACCCAACCTTAACTGAGAACAATAACTAGACAACGAAACGGCCATTACACTGCCCATCCTGGAAAAACAAAGCTAGAATTGCTGTGAAAATGCTCCCAACGGAAAAGTCACTTTTCAGGACAGAGGATCAGACATTACACCTTCAATTCTTAAGCACGGGAAACACAATGCACCCTACATAGTTACTCCTGGTGTCTCTTCCAGTGGGGACTCACTGAGCAGCATATGATTTTAACATGGGTATAGCTAGATGAGTCCAGGAAGTAATAAATGCCTCTTTGAAAGAGGGAGCCAGTAGCTCTAAAGGAAGCTAGAACCCTTTCTTAAGATGACCCACCTGGATCAAGATATATTAAATAACTACCGCCCAGTGACTAATAGTCCCTTTCTGGGCAAGGTGTTGGAAAAAGTGGCTAAACTGCAATCACGCTTAGAGGAAATTTATTATCTAGACTCATTTCAATCTGGTTTCAGGGAGGGGTTTGGAACTGAGATTGATTATCAGGAGAGGGAGGGGGCAATGCCTTCCTGTTGGTTCTCTTCAACCTCAGCAGCCTTTGATACTATCAGCCATGGTATCCTGGTGGATTGGCTTTGAAAACTGGGAGTTGGAGCCATTGTTTTACAGCAGATCTCTTTCCCTCTCTGTAGCAGGTTCCAAAAAGTAGCCAATGACTTTTTGGTGAAAATCCTGGGAACTTTCTTGTGGAGTCCCCAGAGGAGTAATGTTTGTTTCCTATGATATGAAGCCACTGGGAGATGGCACCCAACTCTATCTCTCCGCTACTTCTGAGGTGCTTGATCACTGCCCTGAGGCAGTAATGGGCTGGATGTGACTCAATAAATTGAAGCCAAATCCAGACAAGTTAGGACACTAAATGGCACGTCATTGTCATTTGAGATCTGCATGGCAGCAGCAGCATGGGTTGCCTACCTCCCTATTAGACTTGTTCACTACTTCAGCCTTTCTTGGATAGGGGTAACTTCACCATGGTGATCTAAACTCTGATAACCTTCATACGAGAATATTATAATGCAGTTTATTTGGGGCTACCTTTGACAGTGGTCCAGAAGCTGGAACTAGAACAAAATGCAGTATCTCGACTGCTGATGGAAGCCTCTGGCTAGACACATACCACACCGAGCCTGAAAGATCTTCATTAGTTAAATTCACTACCAAGACCAGTTCAAGGTGTTGATGCTGCCATACAAAGCCTTACTTGGTTTGTACCCAGGGTACCTGAAGAAGCACCTACTCCTGTATAGAGTGGCCTGAATATAGAAAACTCAAGGAGATAACTTTTTTGCAGTTCCTCCTCTCTAAAAGGTGCAAGGGTTACAGATGTGCAAAAGGGCCTTTTCTGTGGTGGCCCCCCGGACTTTGAAACAGCCTCTCTCTGGAGGTTTGCCAGGTGCCTACATTATACGGTTTTCAGCATCTGGTTAAACATGCTCTTGACGAGGCTCTTGAGTTTAAGCTTCCTCTGAGTGCTGTTCTGCCAAGAAGCGAGGGTTTTATTTTAAACATGTTTTAAGAATATTCTATATATTTTTATTGTTGTGACCTACCTGGGACATTCTGGTGAAGGGTGGGAAATAAATCCTTAAATTAAGAAAAAAAAGGACCTACTTCATTCATAATCTGTCATGCTGCCTCTTGTTCCAACATATAAACTTTTACATATCTTTCCTCCCACCACAAAACCACAAAATCTACCTTGCAGGGTACAGCAGTTGTTAAAAGAATTCAAAAGCAAAAGATTATCACCTTCCTCGCAATTCTTACATTCACATTGAAGATTGGCCATGTTTGAAAGTGGACATTCACTCCCAAAGCTTTTGTTGTGCTGTCTGAAGTACATTACATTCGAGAAGATGAATGTGTGGATCCTTAGCCCATTCTTAGTGGATTTGGAGGTGGGTGGGACCGGTAGTGGCAGAGATCGATGAACAGTCAAAATGAATTCAAAACCTAGCTCGTTCAAAATGCTTCCATTTGTACAAATGCAAATTTCTGTCCCGTTCCCTTTGATGCAAAGCAAACTTTGCGGGGGGGGGGGGGGTCGGAATCCACGCATATCCCTCATTTCACAACCACCACAACACACAAGGCACAGTGCTACTAAACACACTCAAGAAGCAGAGATGTGATCCAGTTTCAGTTGCTAAAACAAGGCCGTGAGCCTGGCCTTGTTATAGCATTTTAGTACATAGCAGCGTTATAGCCCAGGATTCTCAGACATTTCCAGCTGCACAACGGATGCTGAAAAAACCATGACATTCTCTCCACCCCATCTGCCGACGATGTACATCAAGTTTTAGTGCTTATATATTCACTTTGGGTTCCATTTTTCCTTTTCGGGTGCAATTTATTTGATACTATTTGCTTATTTAAACAGATGCTTCAAATTTATTTTCCCCTCCAAAAAAAAAAAGGAGCGGAGAAAAACTGGCTATTGCCCTACATCCCTTCATGCTGAATTATTCAGAATCAATATTTTTTGACAGGCTGCTACATGGCAGTGTTGCGTTTTAAGCATGAAATTAGCATTTCAAAAAGACAACCTTCAACACGCTATCATGCATACCGGCACAACACGGTAAAAATCCCCGTGAATAGGTGCCATTCGGCATCTAACCCCCTAGCAAAGATCTGGAAGGCATGGGAAGAAATGGAAACTGCCTTGGGCAGCAATGAAGTTGGCAGCTTAATGGAGAAGGCAAACATTTTTGCAAGGCAGGCCGCGCGTGTTTAAAAATTAATGCGGCACAACTGAATGGCCATGCAACATGAAGCCAATTTCTAGGGCCTGGGTATCCAAGTTTAAGCTTGTATGTGAAGACCCAGCAGTGTCAAATCCAAAGCAGCAAAAAACTCTATATATGCATCAAAAACACTCTGTGATACACAAGGAATTTCACATCCCTTGCCTTCTTGAAGGCTTGCATTATTAAAGGGCTTCTAGTTATCAGGACAGCAAGGAAAAAAGGTATCAAGGGAAGGTAACTAATATATAGGGATCACAGATCATTAAATTATCAAGGCAACTGATCCATTTCACGTGGTAGGAATGTCAGAATAACCCATTCCCTTCCCTGTTCAAGGCACTGCATGACACCAGGTGGGGTACATATATAATGTTGGAACCTACCCTCAAACCCTTGGGTATAGGATAGGATAAAAATTCAAAGAGAGGAAGGAAGGAAGGAAGGAAGGAAGGAAGGAAGGAAGGAAGGAAGGAAGGAAGGAAGGAAGGAAGGAAGGAAGGAAGGAAGGAAGGTCTAATTTGACCCAATTCTTTTAAAAAAGAGAATTGGGCTTTCTGCAAAGGCCCTGCCTCAAACTTCTGTGGATTTGTATGCATACAGCTTTCCAATATTTGGAACCAGAGTTGCAGTACCAACAACTTATGGCACTGCCCCAAGAAACAGACAATTGCTTGGCAAGACCATACCAGTAGGCATGGAAACCTGTGCCAGGGCCCTACTGGTTGGCATGGAAAGTTGAGGCAAACAGATGTTATAGCTATCTTTCTCTACCTATTTAGATCCTATGAATCGTGACAACTAGGCCAATCAAATATGCTGGCCTACCAAAACAACTCTATACACAAAAATTTAAGATTCCCTCTTCTGATTTACAGCAGCAAGAAAAGGCAATTTCTACTGTGCGTAACAAGTACAGAACTTGCTATAATACATTTTCCAAAACATTCAGTTTAGAGGATATTGCAAATTTTTCCCAACTGAAATTCATCATGGAGCAGAAGGTAAATCCTCCTCACAGTAAGCAACCTAGCAGTGATGACTGGCAGTACAAAGCAAAGGCAAGAATAAAGCAAGGCATGAATGATACAGGGAAAGTATCTCAAGTGTTCGAAAACAGCCCAGTATCATCAGGGATGGCTGTCATGGTTTGATGGCATTATCACAAACAGCAACTGCACAGCAACTGAATACATACACATTGTAAATTGTCCACAACACGGGGGTGGGGGATAAGCAGGTGAGTGTCAGCCAGCTCTCCCTTCCCCAAGGCCCAGAAAAGCATGCTAAAGCCCACAAACACAAAGTTCCCTTCTGAAATGTCCTTTTGCACAGAGTTATATATGTTTAATCTGGTACCAGTAAGTGTCAAGCATGTCAGGACTGAAGCTAAATGACCTGTATTCATATCCTCACTCAGTCATTAACTGATGGTAAACTGTAGACAAATATGTAAAATAAAATATAATATCACAAGGTTCCATTCGCCTTTACATGGATTGCTTGTAGTGCAATCATACTCTCCTCTTCAGATCATTAGAGGAGCCCTGCTGGATCAGGCCACAGCCCATCTAGTCCAGCATGCTGTCTCACTCAGTAGCCCATCAATTGCCCATGGGCATCTCAAGCAGAGACAAGGGCAAAGTTTCTCCTGCTTTCGAATCCCAGCAAATGGCTTTAGAGGCATCCTGCTTGTTCCTCCAGCCTGAAAGATGTACTTAGGCATCCATTCAAGTAGCCATTGATACATCTGTCATCCATAAATTAGTCTAACCCTTTCTTACCACCTCTTTTGGCAGCAAATTCCATAGACCGATGAGCCTGTGGGTGAAGAAATACTTCCCCTTGTCTGATCCGACTCTCCTACCCATCAGCTTATAGATGTTCCCTGATTCTAGTGTTGTGTGATAGAGAAAAGAAATTGTCTTGATCCACCTTTTCTATATCATGACTTTTTTTATCCTTCAATCAGGTCCCCTCTTAAATGCCATCTTTATTATCCTAGATTTTGCAGGGAGAATGAAACGAATGGTGATGTGTTCAATGGTGTCCCAGAATTTGCCATATTATCTAGTAAAATTGCCAGAAGATTGCCTTAATCAAGATTTCACTACTCTGCATTTGCCTCTGTGAACGTCACAGAATCAATGGACATTTAAGGAAACAGAGGCCCTCTCTTTGCTATTCATAGGAACCAATGAGTACTACTTCCACCGAAAAGCCTTATCTCTATTAAAGCACTAGGCATGGATGTTGAAGTCCAATCCTAGCTAACCCTTTTATAGCCATGTTTCTAGTTGATCCAACTCACAGGGGAACAATGCAGTGTGATTTAGCACTTAAATGGCACTTTCGGGGGTGCAAAGTTAGTTGTATACAACGTTCTGATGCAGTCTTTGTATACACCTTGCAGAGGACGTCAATATTCCTGGCAAAATGCAGACAGAACACACAAGCTAAGGGGAAGGAAGGGTGGCCAAGGCTATCTAAGGCTGCATCCAAACAACTGCTTAACCTGCTATATTAAAATATTCCAGAATATCCATGCTTTATTTTGAAATATCCAAATACAGTCAGACCCCTGTACCCGCTGATCCGGGAACCATAGTTTCAGTTTTCCGTGGTAACCGGAACAGCCCCCACCCACCCCATGGACACCATTAGGCTTACCTGAAACTTCTCCAAGGTGTGGGTCAGTCAGGAAATGATGTAAGATTAATTATGGGAAACTGAGTGCATCTTGAGCAAGATTTCCCATGATTAAAGAAATTTCCCACGCTTAAAGAACGTGGATAATTCAAACACTGGAAAACGCACCCCATTTTCGATCATTCCTGTGAAACTCCTTGGAATTCGTCCAGTTGCTATGGTCATACAGCCAGTTTATTCATTGGGAGGCTGTGCTTCTAGAGGATTACAGTTGTGATGTAATGTTTGTATTTTTGCTTTGTATTTTGTTTCCATTTGTTGTGAACCGCCTTGAGCAAAAGTCTCTTTTGGAAAGGCGGTATATAAATAAAAAATGGAAATGGAAATGGAGTGCCTTTCCCAGTGTTCAAATGATCCGCCCTTTTTAAGCGCAGTAGGGCCTGGAACATATTCCCCGCAGATACAGAGGTCAGACTGTATAGCATAATAATTAAGTGATGTCTGAATGCAGCCTTATAAATGCAATGCTTCCAGATTCTTATTTTGTCCATTTAGAATCTAGCCTATCTTGCAACATAACCGAAAGCTTCCCCATTAGTAGCCCACCCTCAGCAATTACACCATTCAAGCACCTAGAAACCTCAGTAAGAATTAATTGATTTTTGGGGAAGAAGGGACAAAAATTGATTTTAGAAGGAAAAAGCACAGAGATCCCAAGTTTAATTATGGGTCATTCAGGTGAAACACACGCATCTCACCAACTACGGAACGCTACAAAGCCAGAAGAAAATGGAATACAGTTCTTGAACACAAGCTAAGGTTCAAAAACCTACTTTATTTCCCATTTCAACTGATGAAGTTTCACTTGAAATGGAACCTGGGGTGTTTTTCCACTGTCACTAGAAGTACCCATTAAGTACCCATTAATGGGTACATTAATGCCATTAATGCCATTTAGAATATATCCTTCCCACTAAGTGATCACAGCTGCTGACAGATTCAATCATTATTGAAAAAAATCATTCAGACTTCATTGTGTTGTACAGGTGAAAAATCCAGCTGCACTTGCTGCTGTGAAAACAAGACAATGCATGTGGCAGGAGTTGTACGCAGCATCTCAGCATAACAGAGCATTACATATAGTAGGGGGGAGAGAAAGGGGGGGGGCAGTGGCCAGGCTGGTTTAGCAACCTCCAATGAAACTCAGACGTTGCACCATTTAGTGCATGGAAACACATGCTCACTGGCGCTTTAACAAACCCCTGTACAGTCACACCTCCGTACCTGCTGATCCAGAATCCGTGGTTTCAATTTTCTGCACTGACCGGACCAGACACCACCACCACCCCTGGCAGTGCCATTAGGCCTACCTGGAGCTTCTCAGAGGCCTGGAGCACGAGGGAAATCGTAGGAAATGACACGGGATTTCCCATCATTTCTGTGAAATCTTGTGGGATTTCACACGAATTATGGAAAACTGTGTGCATTTCCCTGTGTTTGAAATATTGGCAGTTTTTCATTAACGGCAGTAGGACCTTGAACATATCCCCCACCAATACAGAGGTCCAACTGTACAGCTTTCATTTCTATAGGACTTTGTTCAGAGCCAAAATCTGTTATTCAGGAGCCTGGGTTTCCACCCAACTATCCCAGTATATCCTTATACTGCTTCCACACAGAAACCAGCATGCTGAATTAAAAGTAAAGTGCAGAGATTTCGATTCCCTCAGTAGCTCGTGAAATAGCACAGCTGTTATACTTTTGAGAAGCAACCCTAAATGTCTGAGACGCCTGGGACCTAGCCCGAACATCCTGTAATAAATGAAGTATTAAATATGAAATTTATTATTTAAAAACTGCTCATTATTTCTCAACTGTGAAACATTTTCACATACCTTTTTAGTCCATCGCTTTACCCCATTGTATCCTTTGGTTACGAGCTGTCTATGAAAAAAGCTGTTGAAGAAATGAACCTAAAAGAGAGGACAACCAGTGATTCACCTGATCAAACAAAATCAGTGCTTCCAACAGTATAACATATCGATCAATCAGAAACCAACTAGGATCTGTGGCATAACCGATCCAACAAAAGCTCCCAATATAGAGATTCAGAGTCAAAAAGGCATACAAACTACAGAATCCCCTAATGCAAACAAAGAAATCAGAAAATAAGTAAATCACAAATAGGTTTTGTATACAGCAATTTCAGGAAATACATGCAACTACGTAATTTAATATCAACAAATACAGAAGAGCAGAAAGAGTAAGTTACCACAGCATCATAAATGGTGATTTAAACAATGAGATTAAGCATATATATTAAAAAAGAAGAAGAAAAAAGAGCAAGCAAGGAAAAATACATTAGAAATATGGCTTTTGCCTACATTTAAAAACAAAGAGTCCACTCTCAAATAACTATACAAAGCAATCCTAAATACCGTATTTTCCGGCGTATAAGATGACTGGGCGTATAAGACGACCCCCAACTTTCCAGTTAAAATATAGAGTTTGGGATATACTCGCCGTATAAGAAGACGACACCCGGCGTATAAGACGACCCCTGACTTTTGAGAAGATTTTCCTGGGTTAAAAAGTAGTCTTATACGCCAGAAAATACAGTATCTATATTTATTCTTACCTCTAATAATGTTGAATATAAAATAACTTTTGTTATTGTTACAGACCATATTATACAAAACTGTGCAAATATTTTAGGCAAGTATGGGAAAATGCTGCAAAGTAACTCTGGGAAGTGATGCTGTGGCCCTTACAGTGCCCTGATCTACATAGCACCTGGGATTTCATGAGGAGACAGCCTCATCTAAACAAGCCTATACCTTGGGTAACTTCTCCAAGATGTTTGGAACAACCTCCCTCCAAAGTTCCTTCAAAAACTGTGTGCAAGTGTAGAAGAAGAACTGATGCTGTTTTGAAGGTGACACGAATATTGATTTGATTTAGATTTGTCTTTGGTTATTCACTTTGCTTTTTGTAAATTGATAAAAAAAATTAACTACTGTTTTAACACTATTTTTGAAAACATTCTAACTTTGCAGTATTCTCCCCACATCTGCCTCAAACCTTTGCACAGTAACGTATGTTAAATAAACAGTACACAATGTATAATATATCACATAAGACAAATTTCGCCAGCAATGTCCAAAGGTAACCAAGTGACCCTGACAATACAGGACTCCAACACTTTCTAACAACTAATCTGTGCTTCCAAAATTGTAGCCAAGGGTGTTTCCAGTAATTGCCAAACTTCTAGTATGTAACCTACTTTTTTTCGGGTGCCACCCAGGTTCTCAGACAGCCTGCCACTGGAAGTACACCAGATGCCAACACTGCATGGTTCTCAGTGCCTGGTTAAAACATCCCACTATACCTAGGCCTTTGACAACAAGACTCCCTCTGAACGCTATCCTACCAGAAAGGGAGGGTTACACTTTAAGTAGCTTTTATGTGTATGTATGTTTATATGTATTTTTAAAAATTAAATACTGTAACCTCCCCTGAGACCTTACAGAGACTAGGATGGGATGTGTGATGGATGGATGGATGGATGGATGGATGGATGGATGGATGGATGGATGGATGGATGGATGGATGGATGGATGGATGGATGGATGGATGGATGGATGGATGGATGGATGGATGGATGGATGGATGGATGGATGGATGGATGGGATGCTGCCAATGCGTTTCAACCCTATTTAGGCCTCTATCACTTACACTCTGGCAAGCTTTGAAACATACAACGTTCTATTTTTCGGTCTCTTGCTGACAATTATGCTAATCAACAGTTCAATATAAGGAGCAGCCCTTGAACGTCAAAAAGCATGAACCAATGAGACAATTACCCAGATAGTGTACTTGAAACAATATTTTTCTAGGGTCTCCCTTGATAATGCTCCCAACTTTTTGTCAGGATAGACATCAAGAGTTTTGTGGTGCTGTTTTTATGGGTTATAAGCAAAATGAAGGCAGAATTCTAACCTTGTCAGGTACTGCATCCATGATGAGTTCACCATACATGTTGATAATCTGAAAGAGTTTAGAGAGAGTTACTGCTAGTGGAGGAAACACACAAGTAGGTTTTGCAAACCTGTCATCATTTGAGAAAATACATCCAGTATGTTGTTTCAGTTTACAGTGGTACCTTGACATACGAGTTTAATTCGTTCCGTAACCTTGCTCTTATGTCAAATCGCTCGTATCTCAAAGCAATTTTCCCATTAATCCATTCCAGCTCCCAAAACACCACCTCAGTTGTTTTTGTTATGTACTGTACTGTATTTACATACTCGTATCTCAAATCTTGCTCTCATCTCAAAGCAAAATATCACGCGCTCGGCGGCTTGTATCTCAAAACACTTGTATGTCAGGGCACTTGTATGTACTTACTTACGGTATTTATATCCTAGAGGAGGAGGAGGAAGAAGAAGAAAAAGAAGAAGAGGAGGAGGAGGAGGAAGAGGAAGAGTTAGTTTTTCTACCCCACTTTTCTCACCCATTTAAGTGGACTTAAAGTGGCTGACAAAGCTTTTCTATTCCTCTCCCCACAACAGAACACTCTGTGGAGTAGGTGGGGCTGTGGGAGCTCAGAAGAGAGCTGTGACTAGCCCAAGGTCACCCAGCTGGCTTCATGGGGGAGGGGAGAATCAAACCCGGTATTCCCAGATAAGAGTCCGGCTCCCTAACCAGACCAAACTGGCTCACAAGAAGCGGTTCAGTGAGAATATAAGCAGCCTAGAAAGCAGCCTAGAAAGCAGAAAATTGCTGGTTCAGTCCCGAGACTCTATCCAGAAGTAGGCAACAGAAAACCACTTCTGTATCCCTGCTCAGAAAACTGCATTGATGTGCCCATGCAGTCAACCAGGTGGTGCCTCAGTGGTACCCAACAGCAGCAGCGTTTGCACCGTGCCCATTGCTCAAGAGTCCCACAGTAGGTTGCAGCAGAAAAGAAATTTATAAAAGGTAAAATGTAATTAGAATACAGTACAAAGTACAACTCTCCCTCCCTTGACCCATGGCTACAAAGAAGGCTTGGGTGAAAAAGTATGTTCTAAAATCTGTTCTGGACTCTGGGAGACACTAGTGAAAAGGCCCTCTTGCATGCAAAAACCCCTGGCACCTCTGAGAGCAGCAGAACTACAAGGAAGCCCTCATTTTGGGTTCTTAGGATCACAAGATTGGTAAGGGAAAAGGCATTCCTTCAGATATTTCAGATCCAAGCCATTTAGGGCTTGGTAGGCCAATGTCAACACCTCGAGTTGAGCTCAGTAGCAAACTGGTACCCAGTGCAGTTCCTTCACGAATGGTGTGACATCATCTGACCAGAAATTCTTGTCAGAAGCTGAATCAATATGTTCTGCACTAGTTTCAGACCTTCTTCAACAGTAGCTCCATGAAGAACACATAGAACAATTTCCTGTCTTCCCTGCCCAGGTTTGTCCTGTTTTTGTTTCCAATAAAGGGTTATTCTGGGCAGAAAAGCCTAGTCAATGCAATAGCCAGGACCATTTTTTTCTGGTTCTATAATCTCAGAAGGCACTGGTTTTGTGTTCAATGCTATCAACCCCCTTAAAGGCCAGAAATTAACACATTTTAGGTTATTCCAACATTTCAAAAGCATACTTGTAATTTTTGCTGTGCAAGGATTTGCATCCAGGATTTGGCAAGGAATATTTAGGAAGTGCAAGATATGGGGCGATTTTTAAGGAGGAGGAGCTTCAAGATGAATCTGCAAGTCTTTAGACTTTCTAGGAAATGAAAAAGCCTTCTAGAGCCCTCGAAGTACCCTGATTTAGCTTCAAAATTATCTCAAACAAGAGTCAATCATAGATCTGATTTCACTCATGGGTTAAATATACTCAAAGGTTAAAGAAGGGCCAATTCTTGCAGAACAATTTGTTTGGATACTTTCAAACTTTTATTTTATAATGGCTTTGGAATAACTTCTCAATGAAGATATGCCAAGCCCCAACATTACAGGGGGGTGGGGGTGGAATCCCTTAATAATTGATTTCTTCACCCAGGCCTTTGATGTTTAGAACCTTTCTACTATGGTCCTGCTAGAGTTTACTGATTTTATCTATGTTTTATGTATTACTTTATAGAATATGATGATCCGCCCCAAGACCAGATTACAGATGTTTTGAAATAAATAAGTGGAGAGGTGGATCTGCTTAGTACAAAACCACCACATCCTATCAGCAGCCTTGATATGCTGATGTTTATAATCTACAAGTTTTGTAACGGTTTAAATGTCTGCTTGATTCTAAACATGACCTATATTGTGCTACCTATGGTAGGACAGGAAGAACTTCACCCTAAATACTGTACATCACCTTATTTTCATTAATAGGAGTGCAATCTCAACCGGACTTCCATTAGAGAAGGCACCAATGACTACAGACTTGCATCTCAGGACCACACTAAATTAATATGTAGCAAAACAGACAAAGGCCAGACAATTCTGTTATGACCTTGAAAAACTCTTTTGAAATTGAGACTACTGGAAATCATAAAAAAGGAGATTTGCATGTAGTCAATACAGCAGAAGACAAAACAATAAATGAAATTTTGGCTTTGAGTTTCTTATATCCACAGAATGAGAACCATTAAGGGACAGAAATCCAGGTGCCTTGTTCCCCCCATCTCTCACACACTATGGAACTGTCATTTTTGGAAAAATTCTGTTGCTCTTTTTCATGATTTATTTATTTCTAAATCTCTCCATCTCCTTCCCCTCACTGACACGGGGCTCACTCCTCAGGCTACATCCACTTTGGCAGCCCTCTCTTTAGGTGATCTGTTTTTTTCTCGTACTGGTTGCTAGATGGCTAGAATGGTGTTGTGAGCTTTCCTATTGGCCATATCAATTTCAGCCTCTCTCCTTTCCATCTGCTCATTGTTTTTTGTTTTTCCTTCGAAGTTCACACTATTAAGCTTTTCTGGTCTCTTCACCTTACATAATGCAGCTTCATTCTGAGGCAGTTATTACAATGCAATTTCCCTTGTATTAACGTAAATTCATGCTATGGAAAATCACATAATACAGTTGCCAGATAGGTAAGCCAGTCTGGTCTAGGTGAACCAGTTTGGTCTAGTGGTTAGGGAGCAGGACTCTTATCTGGGAATACCGGGTTTGATTCCACCCTCCTCCATGAAGCCAGCTGGGTGACCCTGGGCTAGTCACAGCTCTCTTCTGAGCTCTCACAGCCCCACCAACCTCACAGGATGTTCTGTTGTGGGGGGAAGAATAGAAAAGCTTTGTCAGCTGCTTTGAGTCCCCTTAAATGGGTGAGCAAAGCGGGGTAGAAAAGCCAATTCTTCTTCTTCTAAAACTGAAGATTAGCAGGGGAAATTGTTCTGATCATTTCCCCTAATATAAATTACATAACATGGTGATTTCCATAAACAGCACTATCATGGTATGTAAAGGAGGCTTATAATGCTCCATCCGTATGCTTTTTTTAATAATTAAAACCAAAACAAAAGAAAAACCAAGACATTCTCAAACTTCAGCACACCAGACTAGATAAGCAGCCTTTTAAATAAATTCTACAACTTGTTTTATGAGTCTGCAGGATACAAAAGCTGATAAATGGTCTCCCATCTCTCACGTAATAAACCAACACTCCATCAGACCTATCCGACAATGAGGTTGCAATCTGGTATCACAATGGTATGCCTGAAAGCACCCTTTTAATCAGATCCCAAAAAATAAAAAAACCTCAAATTGCTCTCACCTGGTCATTCAGCCAGTTCTGACCATCCAATGTTGTCAGATCATCCATATCCAGCATGTGCTTATTATAGAAGACACGGAAATTGCACGTGGAAGATTTGGGATGTCTTGTCTGATACTTCATAATCTCCTTGGTGATGAATGGCTTTCTAAAAAAGAATAAGTTCAGGAGAGGGGTGGTGGGAGGGAGAGAAAGAAAGAAAGAAAGAAAGAAAGAAAGAAAGAAAGAAAGAAAGAAAGAAAGAAAGAAAGAAAGAAAGAAAGAAAGAAAGAAAGAAAGAAAGAAAGAAAGAAAGAAAGAAAGAAAGAAAGAAAGAAAGAAAGAAAGAAAGAAAGAAAAGAAAGAAAAGAAAGAAAAGAAAGAAAGAAAAGAAAGAAAAGAAAGAAAGGAAAGAAAATGCTATATTATCCAAGCATATTTTAGATACATTTGGGCCCCGGAACAAGAACCACATGGCTCTGGAGTTTATGAGTGCATGGAGCTAAAGGTTAGGGAGAAATATTACTAACCTATAAGAAAAATCTTCATTAAAAACTTCCTTTAATCTTCCCATAACGTCCTTTTCACAAAGTGGAACTAAACTCCCATACTTCTTCATTACTTCGTCTAGGAATCCTTTCAAATAAAGATAAAACGTACATCTGCTTTAAAAACACACGTAACAGAGCATAAGTTCAAAAGAACCAGAGACCTTATTTCTTACATGGGTTGATTATTGGGTCAGCGTTAATGTAACATTTATTTCAAAACCCATTCAACACCTATTTCAGTTTCTTTTAATTTTTTTGCTAATGAATCACCTACCATAGGTCTCTAGAACTTGTGTATTAGAGCATTTTCATAAGGAAAAACTTCAAAATGAAAGACAATTTCATCAGCATGCTGCATCCCTTGTACAAAAAAGGGGTTCTTGCAACTCTGGGTGATAATGAACTTAAACAACTGTAGAGTTTCACTAATAGCAGCTCTGGTGTGCAGCTTTTTCAGCCAGATATAAGAGATTCCAAAACAGGGCAACATCGACGTATATAACTTACGAGGTGAGACCATATGCCTCTAAACATCTGGATAAAATTGTGGTTCTACTTACATACTGTTATGCTGAAGGAAAAATTGTCAAGGAATACACACTGAATATAGAGCAGCAGATGTTTTGGATGATTGCAATCTGACTGCATTTCTCAAAAATCAGTATCTTATTCTGAAAGACCGAGTGGAGATAATTGTGTGGAAAGTACACTCTCTGTGTGTGCGTGTCTCTCACTCACTCACACATACACACACTCCAGTGTCTGAACATGGTACTTCTGACAGACCAAATGAAAATCAACCAAACGCAACATGATAACTGGATAAAGGCCATGAGAACCTACACCAAGCCCCTTTTAAAACACTGTCAGGAAATGCTCCTTTGAAAAAAGCTTCAGAATTCACTGTGCCTCTTTTAACTGGTATATATTGTTTTTATATTCTTCCCTTACAACCTGGAATATTTATGGCAGGAAGTGCTATATTTTACCTTTGTATTCCAGACTACAGCTAGGCACACACAGTTAGGGTGTTTTTCCACTAGCACTAAGTACCCATTAAAGCACCCATTAAGGGCCCATTTGGCTGAGAGCTGGATGACCCCATTTCCACTACAGACCCCATTAGAGACACATCAGTTTCCACCACAGCTAGGGAATTCTCTCACAAGGGGTTTTTCTGCGGAGCCTTTGCTAATCTCCGAAGGCAACCTCTGAGATTGCACCCCGTCCCCCAAAACACCTGGAGTGACAGGCAGACCCAAATTTGCAAATGGGCGCTCCAGTGTTTCCACAGCAGGCAGCCTAGCACCCATTGCTATTGGGTGCTAGACCACCCATGGAAACGCACTGGGTATTTCCCTTAATCCGGATCTACTAGATCCGGATTAAGGGAAGTACTCATTCCTTAGAACCGGATCTTCTTAGTTCCGGATCAAAGGAGCTCAGTGGAAAAACACCCTTAGTGTCCCAACCAGGATTCAGTAATGACGTGAACTACAATAAGAGCAAATCTTTTTTGTTTACTAGCTACTTCCACAAACCGCCGCATAACCAACCAGAGCTTTGGATCACATACAAGCTAGTACACTGGAGTCAAAACAGGACACCTCCAGGGCACGAAGACACATTCAAAGGTCAACTAATCCAATGGAGCTTTAATTTCAGGGCTGAACTTATTGGGGTGGATCCAAGAATAACTCAAAAAAAGACTTGGGGGGTACACTAAATCCTCCGTCAGCTCCTTGATTTGTGGATGCGGCAAACACATTTCTGGAAAAGAGTTGTTCCGAATGTGCTTGGTGCCTAGTAAGAAGCATAAGTAACCTCCAAAGGGGACCAGGAATGACACCCATCTATGAAAGTTAGGGGAAGGTGAGGGAGAGGCGAAAGTGACAGTGATTAGCAGTAGAATTCACCTCTCTCGGTCACGTTCTGTCTTCCCCTTTGTTTCCCACATAGCCCCTTTACAAAAGAGAGAGAAACTAGGTAGAACTGCCAGCGACATCATCATGGGGCTCACAGTGATCCTGCTGCCACTGCATTTCCATGGCCCCTGGCAAGCCCAAATGAAGCTGAAATGTGTGTTTTTGAGTTTTCAGAACTAATTCCCCTAACTCCCATTTTCCCATATGCACAATTATTTGACATAAGCTACTGTACTTCAAGTTTTATAAACGCTTGCCCTTTGGGAAAGCTGGATGTACCATGTTTCCCAAAGATAAATGCATGTACATAGAACTGGCAATGTGGCAGCAAAACGGGGGAATCCTCTAGACTGGACTACTGCAGTGAACTCTAAATGGGGCTGCCCTTGAAGACGGTTCAGAAGTTGCAGTTAGTGCAAAATGCAGCTGCTAGAATGCTGGCCAGAACAGCTAGCCCGACGCACATACATGCCAGTCAAAGAGTTGCACTGGCTGCCAATTCACTACTGAGCCCAATTTAAGGTGTTAACTCTGACTTACAAGGCCCTAAATGACTTGGGCCCCAAATATCGAAAGGAATGTTTTCTCCCATACCGACCTTGAGATCTGGAGGCAAGGCCCTCATGGTTGTCCCACCACCCTCAGTAGTAAGGCAGGTGGGCACCTGGGAAAGGGCCTTTTCGGTAATGGCCCCCAGGTTATAGAATAATCTCCCCACACCCGCCCTGGTGCACCATGCTCCTTCTCTGTATACATTCAGGAAGGCAGTGAAAACACACTTCTCTGCCCTGGCCTTTGGTTAATGTGACTGTATTTTTCCCCCACCGTAGATATTAGTATTTTAATATTTAGTATATGCTTTTAAATATGTTGGATTTTTAAAGGGTTTTTTCTCGATATTGTTTTTAATATATTGCTTGTAATTTGTTGTTTTAAAACTTGTTACCCGACCTGAGACCTATGGGTATAGGGTGGGATAGAAATATAAATAAATAATAGTGGAACTTTCTTTCCACAGATGCTAAATGGCAGAACACTTTCATGCATTTGTGCCTACAAAAATCCCATTAAACCAGACACAGAGACCAGACTCACAGCTATACTGAGGCTATACCTTTGCCTGCCAATGTGAGCCTGAATGCATCACTGCATTTCAGAAGGTTCTAAAGACCAAGCTTATGAAGTGACAGAAAGGATATTCATTCCTCCTACCACTCATCTCATTATTTCCTTGCCCTCTCATTCCAGTAGGAAAGTAACACATATGATGAGACGCTATAGAAATGCACCATTGTGCAATTTTAATCCGTTCTGCAATATCTGTATAACTCCTACCAGGCTTAAGAAAGCTCAGAGGCTATACAGTATCGGAGTTAATAGAATCTCATCTGCCATTTCTGCCATCTAAAGCAAGCAGGGAAAATCCAGAGCTTTCTTTCACACTCCTAGGAGGTTTCAATCCTCACAGTTCAGAGGATCACAAGCAAAAACAGGAGAGGCCAACCAGACTCCTCCACGAGCAACACGCCTACTTCAACTCGCAAACAGCAGAATGGGTGAGGCAAACACAAGGCAACTATCAGAATGTTCTTTGGAAATTTAGCCATTCAGAATTTCAAATGTACAAATCAGAATGAGAAAAACCTGCAAAAAGAACAAAAACAGTGTTAAGTCTGTACCACAGAGCCACAGCGCCAACTGCTCATCACTGACGCAAGAAGCTCTTTGTCCACTCCTTCTGCCACCCTTTTGGGTCCCCGTTTTTTGTCCTGTGCTTCCTCTGAGAGGCTCATCAAGGGGGCTTTTACAGTACAGGTGATCTAAGAGCTCCGCACCAAAGACCTCCGTGCTGACGGGCCCATCTACGTCCATCTGACTGCGACTATCTTCGTTTTGCGCCAACTCCATAGTAGCGGGCCCATTAGAATAATGATCTCCTGAGCCCAAATCCACCTTGGAGGGTTCCAGCACTATCTCATCAGCACCCACAAGCTGATTGGATTCACCATCCTCTGGACCCAACAGGGAGATTTCTTTTTCCGTTACGGAAATGAAAACATCAGGGCAGCTGTCAAGTGCGGGCGCCCCCTCCGTTTCCTCCTTGCGCACAGCCTCTGCCCCACAAGCAACCACTCCACGCAAACCAGGCACGCAGCTTTCGCGTGTGCCATTTTGGTCTCTGGATCCCAGGTCTTTATAATGAAGTTCCCTACACTGCAAGAGCACGTCCTGGGTAAGGCAGGCATCAGGCAGGTGCATCCGACTCGCCTCAAGCAATGGTCCTGGCATGTGACTGTTCATATCTGACAAGCTCAGCGAGTTCCGGGGAGGGCAACGTTTCTCTTTCCAGAAAGGAAGCGAGGGTCTGGATCCGGCCACAAGAACTCCTTGGTGGTAATCCTCTTGCTGATCTTGGGTTATTTTCTCCACCCAACTCTGCCTGCTTTTGCTCAGCTTGCACGTTTTGCCTCTCCAAAACCTTGGGTGAGATTTTGCAATTCTAATCCGAAACTTAACCATAGAAAGTTTCTTATGCATCATAAATAGAGATCTGCTTTTAAAAGTACACTGCTTAAATTTAGATCTTCTCTTAATCGTCAAGAGATTACTAGTTCCATTCTGCTTTAGTCCTGGGCGACAGCACTTCCTTCTAGAGTTATTTACAACAGTAATTTCATTGCTTTCATTATTACAACTCTCTCCCCGATTCTGTGCAAGCAGCAAAGCAGTATTGCTGGCCTCAGTGCAGTATTCCGTGTCTTGACAAATATCTGAGCCAACTGCTAAACCACCGAGTTTATTTAGCAGACAGTGACCCTGAAAGGATTTGCTACCCAGCTCTTTTGCCAGGGTAAGTTGTCCTTCACTTCTGCCCCTGGGAAAAGGGCCTCTGGATCTGTTGTGCGTGACGGTGCCGTCTGCAAAAGGTAGAATTCTCTTTCTCTTTGCATTGAGGGACACTTTAGAAACCCAATTCCTCTGCAGGTGAAGAAACTTTCTTCTGCACGGCTTAGTTTGCTGCAGACTCCGAGATGTCCAAGTGCTTTTCCTTTTTCTTTTACATAGATAAAGATGCTTCCGCTGGAAGTAGTTTTGCCGCAGCCCCCAGAATCCCACTGTCCATTTCTGACGACCGGCCAGCAACCGACTTCTCCACTGTACTTTTTCTCTATGCTGTTTCATTTTTCTGATGCATTATGATCTCGAAGGGCAGCTACAACAACAAAAGAGAAAAAAGTTACAGTACCCCAGGAAACAATCAACTTCTATAAATCACACCTAACTAGCTGTACAGCCTTTTGGAATATGGGCTCTCTGAGGGGCAGACAAAGGAAGAAGGCCTACCTACTGATGTGAAACTTCCCAGAGAGCAGAGGATGAGAGGATCAGTGCAACTGCATCTCAGAAGTTGAAGGAGAACCTTGTTCCACTTGACCAGGGAAGATCTGAATGAGCTGTTGAAAATACCTCTTGCTTCGGCCACCCGTGGCTTGCTTGCTACCTGAAGTTCACAGATGTGGGCCAGGCCTCTTTTAAGAATAGAAGGCAAGCCTGACTCAGCACTTCCCAGAATGCTCCTTGCCTTAACTGCAGTGGCCAACAGAACTATCAGCTGGTTGTATCAGCCTCAAAGGCAGGGGCTACAAAAAGGATGCTGCCTGGGGCAATGATGATGCATTAAAGCAGTGACACTAAGGGAGGAAATGGCAACACTCTGTGCTCATATGCTGCTGCAACTACATCCATGAGTGAGGGTAGCATTCTGAAAAGGTTGAAAGGGATTATAGCAGAGATTATGGGCAGAAGCCAATATGACGATGGGAGAAGACTACATGAAATAATCCTGTCTCTCTATTTTCCTCCATCTATTCCCTGTTCAAAGATGCCTGGCTGCCTCATTAGCTTAGGGCCTTCTCAGTGGTGGCCACCAGACTGTGGAACAGCCTCCCCAGAGGTGTGCCAGGCACCTTCACTCTACACACTGGAGACATCCTTAGTTACCTTGACCTTTGGCTGAGGACACAGTATCCCTTCCCCACTTTCAGGCACTGTGATTGGGTACAGGGTGGGATAAAAATGCAAATAGATAAATATTTGATCTGCTTAATGCCATGTCAGCCCACAATAAAACCACTATGTGATTGCAGGATGTGATTACAGATAAAGGAACTGGCAAAGCAGGGGAGCTGGGAAGAATATTTGTTTCAGCTGTGCCTACCAGACTATTTACTGCAGCCTCAGCCTACGCTAGAGTGCTGACGATGAGGTTGTGGCTGTGATTTATAGGTGTTCCACCTCACTCTCCATGATCCCTGTGCAAATGAGCACCAGGTCTGAGAGTCAGCATCTTGTGCCATGCACCCCAAAGAGGGTGGGGGTTCTCCTGCTATACCGTTCACCCTGTTGCTCCACACTCTTTTCTAAACTGAGAGAGGCAGTCTTGGATATTTAATAATTCAGGATATTTAAGATGACCGTCCAGGGTCATTTCAATATCCAGTGCTGAGACAGCCATATTAGGCGGAGCTCAGGCATTTACGTTTGTCCTTGCATAGGTAGTAGACACCATTTGGACTTGGTTTTCAAAACAGGACAGAACTATAGCAATCTGAAAGTCATCTTTGTTCTTGTCATGGTCAGATCACGTTCTGCTAAGGTTGAGTTTTTCAGTAAGTTCACCCTCCTGCACGGGTGGGAGAACTTTTAAATTCTCTTTCTCCCCCTTCGCTCCCCTTCTCAAAATGGGCAGTCCTCCTAATGCCGCCTCATCTGCTTTTGGGAGTGAAAAGATAGCTTAGATAGTTGACGCAATCACTCTAGTGGATGGGTTTCAGTGACCGATACTTGAGGATGTGGGACAGCCAAAAACTTGTAAATGTGACCCTTGTCTGCAATGGCTGATTAAATCTAGCACAGAGAGATGTTGTCCATTTGAGTCTAGAAAGTAAAGCAGGTGACCACAAGGGAAAGGAACCTTGGAGAATGGCGCCTAAGGTAAGGAACAGCTTCCTACAGAGGTTAGGCCACAACTACGTTTAGGTGCAAGGTTAGAACACAAGATCACTTCATGGCTACTGAAAACAGAGAATGAAAACTCAATTTATTTATCCACTTTTTCTGGCTGGAAAAGGAGGAAAATGGAAGTTGACGAGTCCCTAGACCCCAACATAGGTGACAGAGTCTTGAAACAATCTATTGTTTTTAACTGTTCCCTGTGGCTAGAACACTTGAAACATCCAAGCAGTGGTCTACAGGAACAGCTGAGTGCTTTAACAGAATAAGAAACATTCACTGCCCATCCCTAGAAATGATTTCAGATGAATAGCATGGAGGTCTTTGGATTTACTGTGGGTTTAACATTCAAATAATGCTTGTATTTTTTTCTATCAGTCCAGGGCCTGGAACCTGGAACTTCTCTTGATGATCATCAAGGCACGTGCTTCACTCTAGCTACAACTGAGAATGTTCACTTTTCTCCCAATTTGTCAGTCCTTTCTTCCATCCTTTCCACCCTGCTTACTAGTTCACCATACTACACCAAACCTCGGTTACCTGAATCAGGGCAAACGCCTGACAGGCATACTGACAAAAGACAAAAAGGCTATCTTTCTCTGGGTTTATTTTAACGAACACACCTAGAGGATACTAAGCATAATTAAGAAACAGCAACAATGGTTACTAAAGGGACTACAAGCGTGAAATCTGAAATATCTAATTAAAAACGCTTCCTTAAAGAAAGGAATTAGGCATGCAGGAGCCAGCATGAGACTCAGAGGTGCCAGCAGAAACTTAGCTGAACCAGGTTTTTCTTTTCTCCGATCATATATATAAAGGACGAATGAGGAGTTATTATGCTTTTCCATCTCCAAAAGAATTCAGAAACCAAGAAGGTAAGGAGTTCAAGATGTTAAAGCTAATAAATTAGAATAAATCTTCCTGGTTTTGCAAGTTCTTCCCCAAATCAGAGCAAGCGATGCTAAACGAAGTGAACGCTTGGCCCTGCTCCGCTATGCACATCAAGGATTGCAACTGCTTGTGTAGGATTATAGTGTGCTGGAAAAGAGCCCAAACAAATTAATTCAAGCACATTAAAAAATCAAGTACCAGCATTTTATAGACCATATGCTAAAACTAAGCTAACAATCTCAGTTTTGTCCATCTCCAGGAACAGACACCGTACTAGCTTTCACATTCAGCTAGCAAATCGTTCACTGCCACTGCATTTTATCTCATCTTGATATTAGATCTTTGTATATCTTGTCCTCAGCTCTCAGTTAGCCTACCTATCTGATAGCTGTCTCTATAAGAAAGAGAGGCCCACCTAGTCAAGCAGCCTGCTCCCCACAGGCAAGTCAATTACATACGAAACCCCAAGAGCAGGAAATGAGAACATAGCTTGCTTTGTTCCAAGTTGCTGGCCTTTAGAACCATTCAGACTCCAATTAGTGAGACAATCACAATGCATTAGGGCTAGTAGCCATGGATAGCCAGAGAATGGATAAATGCAAGACCCAGAACAAGGACAAAAAGGCTTTTTCTGTTAAGGATAACTATTGGAGGAAATAAGTCTTTTTTTTTAAAGTAGGACATTTGTAGGGCAGGTGTTTGATCAGAGGAGGGTTAACAACAGAAGCTGGGCCCCTGCCCAAAGAGCTGCCAGAAAAGTCAAAGAAAAGGAGAGGAAGATACAGAACAAACAAGGCAGCGAGAAAAGGAAGAATTAATCAGCTACAGAATGGACCAGCAACGATAGATATCAAAGAAGGGCTTAGGATCTGATAGCATAATTTATGTTTTTGATAAAAGATTTATTCAAACTTGCTGTCATTTTAAGATAAGAACATAAGAGAAGCCTGCTGGATCAGGCCACAGCCCATCCAGTCCAGTATCCTGTCACACACAGTGGCCCACCAACTGTCTCCTGCTTGAGATGCCCAGAAACAAAGGCAAAACCATCTGCCCTCAACTACCTGCAAATGGCCTTTAGAAGCTGGAGGCAGTATCAAGGCATCCATTCTAGGAGCAACTAATATGCCTGTCCTCCATTAATTTGTTAAAACCATCCAGACTACTGGCCATCACCACAACCTCTGGTAGTAAATTCCATAGACAAATGAAGAAATACTTCCCTTTGTCAGGCCTAACTTTTGTGCCCAACAACTTCTTAAATTAACTCTTGGTTCTAGTCTTGTGCAATAAAGAAGTTTTCTTAATCTACCTTTTCTACACCACACACGATTTTATACACTTATATCAGATCCCTTCTTAAATGTCATTCTTCTAGGCTGAATAGGTCTTGATGATGCAGCTTGATCTCTTAACAGAGGTGAACTAAGTTACCTCTGTGTAATAAGTTAAACTGATTTATTTTAGAGGATGGCATTTATCTGTGATGGATGGAATGACACTTTAGTAATTTATTACTGTTATTTTCCTAGATCCATTTAATATTGTTTTATTACTGTTTTATTGCTATGTTATTATTATCTTTGTAATTTCTAACCTTGTATCATCCCTTGGTGGAAGGGATATTATAAATAAAAGTTATTATTAGCTAACTTCCTGATCGTTTTGGTTGACTTTTTTCTGCACTTTTTCCCAGATCCACAATAATCTTTCTGAGGTGTTGTGACCAGAATTGTACAGTAGTTTAAAAGTGGCACAATGACACTTAATTTCTATTGCGATCCTGATTATCTCCAGCACTGCATTTGCTTTTTTCATTGTTGCTATGGAATATCATTGGGATGTCTACCAAAAGCCCAGGGTCCCTTTCCTAGTCTTTTACAGAAAGCCCAGTCCCTATCAAATTATAAAAGTAACAGGTTTCTGTTTTTTGTTTCTGACCCAATGAACATCACATTGAACTTACTAACATTGGTTGCCCACAACCCTAATACCAAGCAGTCCCACTGGAGCATTTGGCAATCTTGTTCAGTTTTCACTAACCTGAACAATATAATCAGCAAACTTAGCTATCCCATCACTGCTTATCACAACTTCTTCTTTTAGCAATATAGAATGCCTCAGAAATGTGTGTGTCATCCTTGCACAGAGGCCATGCTAATCTTCTCTGTACCATTCCAAATTTACTATGTATGTGCCCGAAGCGAGTATGCTTATCAAAACTTCTATATCCATCCATAACATACGTCCATAACTTCTATATCATTTATTAAGAAGTATAGGTTCCAATACTGCACCTTGGGGGACCCTACTTCTGTTTATTTCTACTCTCTGTTGCCTGTCCTTTAGGCACTTACCAATTCAGGACAAAACCTCTCAGTCCATGAATGATGAGTTTATTCAAGAGCCTTTGGTGAGGGACTCTGTCAAAAACAACTCAGTATGTGGGCAGATTTAACCAGTATGCGTACATTTTGACTGACTCAGGCCCTTATGTGCAGCATCAGTAAGCTATATTATAGTTGCTGTTTTATGTAATTTTAAACTGCATCTCCTATTTTCAGCCTATCGTTCCTATTGCCAAACTATCTAATATAATTTCTGGGTCTTGTAAGTTACTATCCCACACTTTCAATCTTGCATTTCGTTTCACATTGTATGCCTTTTATGATTTTACATTATTAGTTTTAATGTTATAGATTATTGTGCAGGGTAACCTGGAAATTATATCCAGGACTTTGAATTTATTATGTTATCTGGAAATTTAAACTTGTATTCATTTTTAAATTGTTCCCATTCAGTTATTTATGAGGCAAAGCTACTGACGGTGTACGAGATTGCTGTAAAAACTCATTTGGTAACTAGGATTTGTTAGCGTTTATCTGAACATCTTCGTGAGAACTATTGTATCCAAAATATAATATTGTAACCATTAAACTGCACATGGCAATATGTGGACTTTGTGCATATTTGAATACAGGTGAGTTTTTTTACATACACTGATATTTTGTATTTTGAGTCACAGCATGGGCTCTCTATCCATACTTCCTTTACATCTTCTATGTGTTGAAAAGGAAAGTGTTAGAATCTGTGGTTTAAAACATGCAGTGGGACCTTGATCTGATTTGCAGTTAAAGTTCCTAAGCTGCTGCTGCTGCCAGTTTGCATCCTGTTATTGGATAATATTGGGAAAAACAGCAAAAAGGCATTCAGAGCAGAGACAGCAGGAGGAGACAAGTTACCCTAAGTTCAGAGGAAAAACTCAGTCTTAGGATTCTCACCTCAATTCTTTCAACTGTGCATGAGATCTGGAAAAAACACTCTCCTGCATGGTCCTGCAGGGCAGGACGGAAGGTCTGGAAAGAGTGGCAGAAGTTGTCATTTTCAAGAGTTTGTTCCAGAACAAACATCTGTGCTTCAGGCATAAACAATCTGGTCTAAAATAGCAACACTCCTCCCAGCCAGCACTATGTTACTAGTAAGTACACCAACTGTCCAAAAGGACGCAAATCACCTCAGAACGTCAGATCAATCAGAGAAGGAAAGAGAAGACAAGCATGGGACTTGAGGTGTAAAGGGCAGTCAGTAAGGAGAAGCTGGCAATAGGAAATCTGAAGAGATGCCACACGGGATTCTCACCTGACAAAAAAACCTCTCATTGCGGGGTGGGGCATCACTAGGGATGCACACAAATGGTTTTTTGACATTCTATCTGAACTGAATCGAATACCCCAAAATCCAATTCGATTTGAATCTTTTAAATTCGAGTTTAACAAGATTCCATTCATATTTCCCAAATTCGAATCTATTAGTTTGAAGTTTTGATTCGAATTGGCACATACGAATGTCGACAACATTCATTATGTGCACGTACGCATCTTCCCATTTCCGTACGGACCTGCACATGGCCGTATGCATCCCATAGTTATCCTGTATCCCGTTTTCATCCCATATGGATCCGTACAGATGTGTACAGATGTGGGAAAGATGCAGATCTTCAAGTACACATTGTGTATGAACACGTACACATACAAATGCCTGGATAGTTCAAACAAATAGCTTCAAAATTCAATTCAAATGTTTACATTCAAATTTTGGGATATTCTATTCAAGTTCGAATGTCAAAATTCGGCACACTTGATTGTATTTTGGATGCCTATGGATATTCATGCACATCCTTAGTCATCATCCTGAGGTGCCCCCCTCAAAGTCCTTTACTCCTGAGGAACCTTCTGCATAGTGGCACAAAGAAATTCCCTACCAAGGGTCAGATCCATTGACAGAACGAGAGAAGCATTTTCCAAGTCTGTCTGAACGTACTTGCAGAATGACTCCTAAGAATCCCAGGACTGGCAGAATCCACATGCAACCTGGGTAATTGACAACATCACACAGGTGATGCCTGTCCAGCTTTTCAGGGCATACCGCAGCATGGCTTTTCCACACTGGTGTCAGAACACTCAGCTGCTGCTTCTAGCAATGGTTATGCCCCCAAGGTGGGTCTTTGTTCTCAGCAAAGATTTTGCACGGGAAAGGAGAAGACTGGAATGCCTATGCCAAGTCAATGGATCCCTGCCTGACATTTTGGAACCCCAATAATGATCTGGGATAGGGGTGCAAATCTTTGCTTGCTTCCATGAAGAGCCTGCTGCTAAATAGGGTTGTTTAAATGGAGCGCCCAAGGAGACAGCAGCCAGCATGGGATAAGAGCACCTGATTCAGCCAGAGATGCCTCATGCCCATGTTTCTTACTTGGGCTCCTGATCCTTCCCTTGTTCTGTGGATTACTGGTTCTCTGATAGGAGCGAGGAAGATTTAAGGTTGTAAAAGAGTACAAAATCTGCCTTGTTGCTCAGTGCCAAAAAACTAAGATTATGTTAACTTGATACCTCACTACAAACAGATCAGAAATCACTGCAGATAATTATGGCAGCCATGAAATTAAGGACCACCTGAACAAATGAATTAATTAATTTCTTATTTTTGGACAAGGCCCAGACATATAAAAATAGGCATAAAATTAACACATATCATTATTTAAAAAATTATAAAATGAAATTGTAAAATACACTTCATCCAAAAATACTTGTGCTTCAGTAAATCCATCCATCCTATGGCCAGCTGTTTCCTGGTAATCTACTACGCTTCAGATAATTTTGCCGCTTTGAAGGTGGTATCCAGGTTTGTATCAGATGAAACAATGTTAACACAGAGTTGTTCAAACAAACTGGCAAGTTTCCCCAAGACAGCTAATTACTGAGAAGTTGGCAACTCTATAACACGTGTGCCACTGATTTGATGGATCCCAAATGGCAGGGCAAAGTAATTCTAAGCATGTGATGCCTTCTTGGGGGAGGGGGAAATCTATGAGAAATCTGGGCAAGATACTGAAATGCAGAAACATCCCATTTTCAACAAAGATCCGTAAAGTCAGAGCTATGGCAGTGAGAGTTGGGACCCTCAGAAATGCCAAGTGATGGAAGACTAATGGTTTTGAGCTGGAGCATTAGGAAAAAAATGTTGCAAGTTCCATGGATTACTATTGCAAGTTTCATGGACTGCTAGAAGATCAAACCCTGCCGAAACTCAGGGATACAAATCCAGACTGTTCACTGGAAGGAGAAATGTTGAAACTGAAACTTAAATACTTAGGCCACATGATGCAAAGGCAAGATTAACTGGAGCAGATTCTAATGCTAAGGAAGATTGAAGGCCAAAGGAAAACAGGGTGACAGAAGTTACAATGGACAGATGACACAGCATTCAGGAAGTGATGAATACAAACTTACAGAAACCTGGAAAAGTAGCCCTTGACAGACATGAATGTTCATGGGATTACAATGTGTCAACTTGGCAACTGAATAGCAACTACAGTAGTTCTCAAGACACTTGTAGCCAAAAAGATCTGCGGAGAGGAAGGTTAAAGAATCCTATTGCCTTCCTTGCTCCCTTGCTATTTTTATCATTTACTCCTTCAGTGAGGCATCTCCAACCACCTTGGCTGCTTTCTCCCATCAGTCCAATGTTTCATATGATTGCTGAAAGATTTCAATGCATCTTCCATTTGCCTGATTAAGTCTGGCTCTAAGTCAACGCATATTCTAGCTTGGGGGGGTGGGGGTCACCAAAGAGGCAGCCTAAAGATTCATAACTTGGCATTAGTGTGGTCTAATGGATATTATATACAGGAGTGGTGGACCTGTCCACACATGAAGAAATTTTGGATAGATATAAATCAAGGAATCAATAGTCTACTAAATACTGAAGTTAGTGTAATTCCAGAACTCGTCGTGTTACATTACTATAGGGACCAAACCACTCTTTGAATAATAAAGTTTATAATAAAAGTTATAGCTTTATCTTGGAAAAATCCCAATAAATTAACCATAAACTTATGGTAGGTAATTGTTTGGGAATTATCATTACAAGAACTGATCTCGTACTAAATTGCCTTAATGCTAGCCACGAACCCCAAGGTTTGATTTATGGAGACCTGGTTGCCATTCATTCAAACTCTTCCACTCCAACACCGATTCCCTCAAATCCCCTAATCCAAACCTTAGTAACTTAATTATGCTCAATCCCAAATTTTTCATTGAATGAACCATTTTGATACTTACCTAGACGCTTCCAAATGATTGTATGCTGTATGTTGGAATGTTCTGTTTGATGATATGATTTGTTTGTATGTTTTTGCTATACTTTGTTCTTGTTGTATGTTAAAATAAAAAACAAAAAAGATTCATAAGTTTGGGTTCAACAGCTTATCTTATGGTTCTCCTGACACAGACCATTAAGATCTCCAGAGGTGCCTATATAAGTCAAAATTACAGGGAAGATGTGAAAGAATGCCTAGACCAGAAAAACTTTTTTAGACTGGAAACAGGCAGAAGACTCTCAAATGATCTGGGCTTCTCAACTCCCTGCTTCAGCCAGTATGGATAATTGTCAGGCACAACATGAACTGCAGTCCAAGAGGTGACTAGTAAGCATCACATTGAATAGCTGTGCCCTAGTCAAAATCACCGCCCTTTGAATGTACTTGAATATTACTCTTCTCATCATTCTGAAATGCCCACGCCAATATTAAGTACTACATCAACACACACAATGGAACAAAAAGTTCAAACTCAAGCCTGTTTTCACTGCCCAGAGAGAACAAAGCTCCTGGCTGGAACCTTCAGCAGACTTTACACACTAAGAAAACCTTACCCAGCTTTTGCCTATACTCAGAAGCGCTCACAGGATTGAAAGCTTCATCAGATGTAAGCCGTACCCATATGGCCGCTCTGTGTTTCTGAGATGCCATTTGCCACTCAGAACATCCAGCGGGCCCCGGCTGATAAATCCTGCCTTAGTGACTTGTTTTTAGAAGACTTAAGTGAGAAATGCACAAAAATAAATCTGCAAACTGTACATTCTTTTTCTAGCAGCAACATTTACTGACTAACCACATATTGGCAAGCAACAATACCAACAACTGGCAACCTCAAAGAACAGAAGACACAGTCAGGGCCAAGAGGCAAACTGGAAGAATGTGGCCAAAAGCCCACAGCTAGTCTAAGCATTTCTGCTTCACGAAGCCACATAATTATGAAAATGGGGAAGCACTGACACAAGCGTATTTGCAGAAGTTTTGGGGAAAGATAATTATGATATAAAGGAGATTAAAAAGTGCCCACAAAGGACTGCCAAAAATCCACATTCTGGTCCAGCTGATGGATATTGCTATTTTAAGCAGGGATATTAATCAAACAAGATTTTGCGGAGCTTTATAAGGACCAATACCTGTGTGATAAGGAACCTTCTAGAAGATCCTATTTGGGCACCCAGAAGGTTTATGACAGCAACTTATACAGGACTCTTTAATGAGGAACTTCATGGTAACATCAGTATGGTCCACAGGGATCATGCCATCTGTGCGCTGGAACCACAGGATCCAGCCATGAAAGCACTCCATGGCCAGGAAAACCTGCCAAGGAGAGAGCTGCTTGCACCATGTCAAAACATGGCACATTATCAGGCATGGAAAATGTGCCTGGGAGGATTGCTTTAAAATGGTCACCCATGCAGGCCAGGTTTCGTCCTGGTTCCTGTCACCACTGTTCAGACAGGCAGAGGCTGGAGGAACAACAAGGTCCTGTTCCAGAGCCCAGTCACATTTTGCCAGACAATGGAAGATAGTCCACATGTAGCCACAGTGATATGTTCCCAGCAGACACACTTGAGACCAAAGAACTTTTGTTCCCAGGCCTCAAACACAGGCTGGGGAGGGCCTGCTGCCATCTGGCACTCTGTATGCCATTTGCTGCATTCCTAGCCCAGAACACTTGTCCCAGGACATAATTAAAATCCTCAGCAGGTGCCCATGGTGCATGTTAGGAAGCTGACTGTCAGCCTCAGCTGCAAGCAGTACCTAACCCAGCATGGATGAACCTGAAGATGCAGTTAATCCTTGGATGGGAGACTACAAGAAATCCCACTGTGGTGTGTGTGTTTTTAATGGAAAGCATAAAGCAACTTTCAACAGCAAATAAGTCCACATAGTCACTCACAATTGGGCTTCACTCAAGGAATCTTCCACCTTGTCATAATCACTGGATAAAATCACAGCCACAGCCCAGAGAAGAGCGTGAAGAAAAGAGTAGAAGCAGCCAGTTGTTACAACAAGGAAATGTAAAAAGGAGGGTCTCCAAGTAACTGTGCTGTGCACGTACAAATTTGTTCACAATTCTCCTGATAGTGCCAAACTACTCATTGTGGTAAAAATGAAACAGATGGAACAAAACTTTGAAGAAATCACCTTCAAACTGGGTGAGTGGACATTAGAATGGAAAATACAGTTTAATATAAAGCAATCTTAAGTGATGCAAACTGTGTCAAAAAATGAGAAGGATACCCACCAATGTGGTGTGAGCAAGGATCAACTAAGAAAAGTTTTGGGATTGTGGTGAACTTCTCAATGCTGTTATCCTTGTGTGCAGTTGATGTTTAAAGCCCTAAACAGCTTAGGTCCCAACACAGCTCTGCCTGACAGTTAAGATCTTCTGTTGAACTCCTCTTAGTAGTTCCACTGTCTCGTGGTCCCCAAGCTTTCAAACTATTTTCCCCATGAGGAATGTCAGGTGTATATTTTTAAATGTTTTCCAGCATTTTCTTAAAAGACTCCTGCAAAATTTGGCTTTTGTTAGTTAATAGGATATTTACTTTTGACTTTCCAATGCCTCAGTTCTCTTGTTTTCATATTTTCATAGTATGTATTTCATGGTTTAGTATGTACTTTCATTTTTTACTGGTTTTAACCACTCTAAGACTCATGTGATTGGGTATAATATAAATCTAAATGAACACAAGCATCAGAGAAGAAATTGAAAGTGTAATTAATAAAATTATGTTGCACAAATCTGCAAGTCACCAAGCACAATTCGAGGTGTTAACTTCAACTTATAAGGCTGTAAATGACTTGACTCCAAATATCTAAAGGAATGCCTTCTTCCATATCTACCTGCTCATGCCTTTTGATATCTGTAGGAGAAGCCTCCTGGTTGTACCACCAATCTCAGTAAGAAAAGGGGTGAGCACCTGGATAGGGTCTACTCAGTGATGGCTCTCAAGTTATGGAACAGTCTCGCCCCTGAGGTGTATCTGGCATCTTCACATGTTCAGGAGACCAGTGAAGATGCACTTCTTTGCCCTAGCATTTGGCTAAATAAGGAAACAGCCTTTTCTCCCATTTTCAGGCACTGTTATTGTTTTAGTATGTTCATTTTATATTTTGCTTTTAATGTTGTAACCCTCTCTGAGACCTTCAGGTATACGGCTGGATAAAAATACAAATAAGTACGTAAAATACTCTGAATACCAAGTGCAATTCTTGTTCCTGTACTTCAAAAAAAGATGTGTACAGCCAAAAGAAGGTAAACCAAAGTGATTAAGGAAAGTCTGAAGGAATCTCATGAGGAAAGTTTACACTTTGGGGGCTTTATAGTAAGTGAGAGAGAATAAGAGGGATATAAGAGATGGAGAAAATTATGCATAATGGAAAGCAAAAAAAGTAAGCAATCCCCCCCCCCCAAAAAAAATAAAATTTGGTATTATCAAAGGAAGCCTGTTGGTAGATTCAGTGCATATGGAGGAGAAACATTTTACTTGTAGCTTTTGTATCCCACCCTTCATCTGTATGTGCCAGGAAGGGTCACAATAAAATAATAACTAAAACATTTAAAAATATAACCCATCCAACCTACCTTCCTCCCAGTTTCACGGAACTGCCAACTACAATTTGTAATAACCACCATTAACTTGGATTTGTTGCCAATGGAACTGGCACTTTCTTCAAGTATTCTATCAGTGGCTACCAATCGTGATGGCTGCATGTAACCTGCAGCACCAGGAACTGTGTGCTTGGAAAGACAGTTGCTAGGGAACACAGGGAATGAGGTGATTCATGTGCTGCCTGCCAGCTTTCCTATAGGCACCAGGCTGGTCATTGAGAGATAGGGATGCTGGATAAAGTGGCCCTTTGGTTCTTACAAGAAACCTCACTTAATTCCTTTGACATCACTTCAAACATTCAACAGCACATATGGGGAGTTGAAGATTATCTACCTCCTGCAGCTTCAGCATATAAAAGCATTTTGTGTTTTAGAGGAATTCATGAATCCAACTACTTTAAAAAAAATCTGGCAGTAAACTCCAGAAAACAATGAAAATGGGGAGGGTGCAAGAAGAGAATTACATGTTCCAGAGCTTAAAGACTTCTCATATTACATTACTGTTTTGTTCACTGCCTCAACTGTGGACCAAGGACATATCTGCACACCTTTTACTTTCAGAGAATTCTTATTGAGCAAAATGTGATTTTTACTGCAATCATTTCTAGAAGTAAAATAATCTGAAGCTTCCTGCACTGCACCAGATTTTTAACAATAATTCTGTTTGTAACATGTATATAATCCAACAAAGGACATTCTTATCCCTAACATGCTCTGTTCAAGAATTCCCAACAAAAGCCAAATACGATATTGCCGTCTTTCTGATATCTCAGAATTACAGACCCTTTCTATGTTGTGTAAAAATAATTAATGCATAAGAGTCTCCCAGAAGTTCCAAAGTGCTTAACAGCAAGTCTCTTATACTATACATATGTCCATTATCAAAGGAATCAGACTTGTAGTTACATGCTAAGCCAAGTATTACAAAATCATAAATAACACCTTGGTTCAGCCTGTCTTTTCCCTCCCTAACCACCTCTAACGCACATACACAAATTGCTTTGAAGGTGACAGCTGGATATGAAGTTGCAAAGTCCCCAATCTACACTGGCATACTAAGCTAGGTCTATAAAACAGTGCGACGTGCTTTTCCCCTTAGTTTTGTTGAAGGGCCTACGCAACCTACAAGAGGGAGATAAAGAAGAAGAGTTGGCTTTTCTACCCCACTTTTCTCACCCATTCAAGGGGGCTCAAAGCAGCTGACAAAGCTTTCTATTCTTCTCCCCACAAGAGAACACCCTGTGAGGTGGGTGGGGCTGTGAGAGCTCAGAAGAGAGCTGTGACTAGCCCAGGGTCACCCAGCTGGCTTCGTGGAAGAGGGAGGAATCAAACCCGGTATTGCCAGATAAGAGTCTGGTTCCCTAACCACTAGACCAAACTGGCTCCCAATGGAAAGGCTGCACAGATACATTCTAAGAAGCCATGCTTAGTTTGAAAATGTTAAGCAGATCCTGGAACAACTTGTGGAACCAGGATGCAAAGCCTGCAGTCACCTGGCCACCCCTGGTGACCAAAGGATTTAGGCTCTTGACTGCATTTTCAAGTCCTAGGAAATATAACCTTCCAAAACACATCCTTATCACTTAAGGGTGGAGGGAAAGAGAGAGACTGAGTGTAAATCCTAATCACCATAGAGCTGGGCAAAAGCAGCACTGTGGGTCAATGAAAAGCAAGATGCAGCAACACAGCACCATAAGAGCTTCCCAAAGGTTACTCTGCTGTAGAGGTCACTTCCCTCAGTACTGTTTCCAGCTCCTAACCCCCAATCAAAGAAGTACTTTGAGCTACCTTCCACCCCCACTCCCCATCAGCCAACACATTGTGGGAAATGTCAAATAAGCTGACTTGGCCACAAGACAAGAATTTTGAATCAGACCAAAGGTTCTAATGCAACATTCTGTTTCCCAGAGTGGTTCATTTAATTAGATTCCCTTCAGAAGCCCCAATATGCAGGAGAGCTACTCCTCCAACGTTCATTCCCTAGCTAGGTGTTCTCAGTGCAATACTGCCTCTGAATCTAGATGGCCCAGGAAGGCCTCTGATATAGCCTCTGATATACATACTTGCTGTTCTTTTGCCTAAAAATCTTTAAAAACTACCACCATGCATTTGGGCAGCGAAATACATAAAAAGACGTGTCTTGCAGAACAGCAGCTAATTCTGCCTGTCCTTAAAAAAAGCTGCTGATCGTTTTGACTGAACTGTCCTAAGTTCTGATACTATACAGGAGCAATATAGTATTGATCCTAATACTTTCTTCAGACATGTAACATATACCTTTTTGGACACTGGGGCTTGGAGGGCACTCTAGCACTTTACAGAAAACTGCACTAAGGGAACATAGCAAGAAATCTCTGCCTTCAGTGAAATCATATATACGAGACCAAATTAAAGTAATTCAGCTCTACACGCCTTGCAAAATATTTCATGTCTATACACATGAAATAATATTATATGTAAGCCTGCCCTCCTTTTCTTCTCAAATAGAATAGTTAGGTTGCAAACTCCTTACTGGCAGAAAACCACTTTGCTACTACCGTGTTTAAATATCTAAGCGTCCATAACTACGCGGTACAGCCAACAGCCTGAAAAAAGAGAAGGTCATGAGCTTGATTACGGGCATCTTCCCAAAGGAAGGTCAGGGAAAACCACTTCAGTCTCTGCCAAGAAAACTGCATGAAGGTATCCATACAGTCTTTTCACCACTGGTCAACTCAACGGCACCTGAAAATACTGTATTTTCTGGTGTATAAGACTACTTTTTAACCCAGGAAAATCTTCTCAAAAGTCAGGGGTCGTCTTATACGCCGGAAAATACGGTATACTTACGAGCCTGATGCCATATAAACAAAGTTTATACTGCATGAACACTCAACATTTTCTTCTGTTCACCAGACATATTTTTATCGCTTTTAAGTCCTTTTAATCCATCTCAAGGCCTCAACTACTTTGCTTCCCAATGACAAAAAGTTACTCACATCAGCTAAAAGAAATGACAATACATTTTAATCCACACTGGGACTTTCCCTCTAGAGAAGTATTCCACTTCCTAGAACACTCACTCAAAGGGAGGAAGGGAATTCTTGTGAAGGGCCCACCTCCTGCAAGTTCTTCATCCCCTCAAGAAGCCAGGCCCCACACATAGCAAAAGCTCTGCAGAATGTCCTATTCCTGCATGTTTCCTCTCCAAAACATTTGCTACATTGAATCACATTTCTATGTAAACCATAGAAATTAACATAATGTTCTAAACAAAATAAATCTAGCAGTTAATAAGATTTCATAAGACTAAAAGCTCTTTCCAAATTTTCTGACTCTATGAATCACGTCAGAGGCCAACTAGCTTCCCATTCACACCCTCACTAAACAGGTTAAAATGGGATGCTGTCAGAATGCCCATCACCTGAAAAAGCGTCAGTGTAACGCTGTGGCTAGGACCCAGGATTCAAATCTTCACTTAGGCACAAAAGGTCACTGAGTGTTCCCAGGCCCACCTAACCAACATGGCTGCTGTGAAGATAAAAGGAAAAATAGGAGAAGTATGTGCATTGCCTTGGGCTCTTTGGGGGGAAAGGCCATATATAAGTTCTTAAATGATAGCACCTGTGAGTCCCACGATCAACACAGGTATCTTGGAAGAGCTTCCATTTGCCATTCACTTTAATGTGTGGTGTCTTGGATTCTAGAACAAGTGGAGAGATTGCAACAGAGCTCTTATGGACCATTTGGCTGCTTATAAGAAGGTCACAAGCTAGCCATGAATGCATCAGCACTCTCCTTACTCACAGACCCCAGTGCTCCGTATGAAGAAGTTTCTAGGTTCAGGATTTGGTTAAAATCCCTTCCTGAAAACCTGGAGAGTTACTCCAATCTGAGTAAGCTAGTTTTAAACAAACCAAGCATTTGACTGAGTATAAGACCTTGGTCCAGGGTTTCCCAAACTATGGGTCGCGACCCACTGGTGGGTCACGAGCAAATATTGAGTGGGCCCTGCCTGTAGAACAACACACCAACCGACCGAGCCTTTATTCATATTGGTAATGGTTAAATTTCCTAGAGGTGGGTCCCGAGTTGGTAAACTTATATTAGATGGGCCGTAGCCCAGACAACTTTGGGAACCACTGCCTTGGTCCTTTCTGCACATGGCCTTATTCTGGATTATATCTTAGAACAGGGACCTGCTATCCACATGCTAGTGCAGACTAAGGCAAGCCTTGGGTGTGGTCTTCTGCAGTCTGCACCAGTATGCCAATGACAGGTGCCTATTCTGAGATATAATCTGAAATAAGGCTCAGTGCAGAAAAGGCCCTTCTTATGTCTTTAGACACAGCCGACAACCAAGCACACTTCAGCATTTATCTATACTCAGAGTCTAAGTAAGACAGGATCTTGTTGATACTGTATGTGGATGAGAGACCATCTAGACCATGCCAGAGTGTCCCTGGCATTTTCCTTTTGTATCTTGTCTCTTTAGATTGTAAGCCTGAGGGCAGGGACCTGTCTAAGATTAATATAATATTGTGACTTGCCCTGAGATCTCCAGGTATAGGGCAAGATAGAAATACAAATAAATAAACAAACAAACACCAGATGCTACAGGTCAGACTGAAAAGTCCAAAAGCATTAGAGAAGAAAGCAAAGGCAAAACGAATTCTGTATAATTGCCAGGAAAACTGCACAGGTTTGCTTCTTCTGCCTTGAGGAGTCAAACTTGCCTAGCGGCAGTCTTCACCACCACCACGGCCAGCAAGACTGATCACCCTGTTTTCCTCTATGAACCTCCTCCATGAAACATCTAAGGGAATGCTTTATCCGTTATCGACCTGCCCATGACTTAAGATCTGGAGGTGGTTGCCCCACCACCTTCAGTAGTAAAAGGGGTGGGCAACCAGGAGAGGACCTTCTCAGTGATGTCCCCTAGCCTATGGAACAGTCTCCCCCATGAGGTACATCAGGTCCCTTCATTGTATATGACACACCTCTTTCCCCAGGCCTTTGGCTAAATGGGACTATATACTGTCTCTTCTCACGTTACAGATGCAGTTATTATTTTCATATATACTGCTGTGTAGTGTATGTTTGATTTTAAATGTCAGCCGTCCCGAGACCTTCGGGTATACGGTAGGATGGAAATACAAATAATTAATTAATTAATTCAGAACCTTCGGGAAGAAGAAGAGTTGGCTTTTCTATCCCACAGAACACCCTGTAAGGGGCTGTGAGAGCTCAGAAGAGAGCTGTGACTAGCCCAAGATCACCCAGCTGGTTTTGTTGAGGAGGAGGAGAGGAGTTGGCTTTTCTACCCTGCTTTTCTCACCCATTTAAGGGGACTCAAAGCAGCTGAGAAAGCTTCTATTCTTCTCCCCACAACAGAACACCCTGCGAGGTGGGTGAGGCTGTGAGAGCTCAGAAGGGAGCTGTGACCAACCCAATATCACCCAGCTGGTTTCGTGGAGGAGGAGGAGGAGGAGGAGAGGAGTCGGCTTTTCTACCCTGCTTTTCTCACCCATTTAAGGGGACTCACATCAGCTGACAAAGCTTCTATTCTTCTCCCCACAACAGAACATCCTGCGAAGTGGGTGAGAGCTCAGGAGAGAGCTGTGACTAGCCCAAGGTCACCCAGCTGGCTTCGCGGGGGAGTTCAGCATCAACCCCGGCATTCCCAGACAAGAGTCCGACTCCCTCTCCACTAGACCAAGCCGTGTCCCCAGATTCAAGTAACTAAGCCCTGCTTAGTCCACCTTGGCCGGCGCCCGCCTGCCTGCCCGCTCGCCTCCCCGTCTTAGGCAGGCCCCAGGGCCCACGAGAGGGGCGCGGAAGCCCACCTCTCGGCTCCTCCTCCTCCGCCGGCCGTGGCCTGAGGCGAGCGGCGGCGAAGGGGGACGGAAAGAGACCAACCCCGGGACCCGCCCCTTCGCTCGTCCCGCCCCCGCCTGTACCTTTCTCGTCGAGCACATCCCGGCCGCTCCCCACGGGGGCCTCTGCCCTACGGGGCCGCCGCCGCTCGGTCGTCCCACAAGCTGCCGCCGCTGCCGTACGACACACAACGACCGGCCCAGCAGCAGCGCCGCAGCAGCAGCAGCGCTTCAACGACGTCACTGGCCCGCGACAAGAATTCCCGAAACGAAGGGCGGGGGAGGAGAAGAGAGGAGGAAGAGGCGGGGCCGACCGACCAACCAACCAGGCTTCTCCAGCCGGCCGGCCGGCCGGCCGGCCATTCTGCACATGCGGAGTACGAGTTCTCCTAACAACCTAAAGCTAACCAGGTGGACCCGCTCCCAGTGGCATCCCACCCACCACCGTCCTTGGGCCGGGAGGAGGAGGAGGAGGAGGAGGCAAGACGTGCGCATGCGCCCGTAAGAATTACAGCTGGAAAGGGTGGGGGGAATTGTCTGGGTGTGCGCTCGCGCCGCCGTCTCCCAGTGCGCGTGCGCTCTCCCGTTGCTAGGAGAAGGAGGCGGCCTTCGAACCATCTCTTTTCTCCTTTCGGGGCGTGTGTGTGTATGTGGCTTGGAAATATTAGGTTTATTTTTATTTTGCAAGCAAAGAGATTATAAAGATTTGTAGCGCCGCCCCCCATACGTGAATATCGATCCTTTCTTATTCCTTGCATTTTATCGACTTGGTGGTTTGTTTTCTGATTTGCATTTTAATTCTTTACAGCTTGCCTAAGGTCCCCAGAGGTGATCCATTCCATTCCATTTTTTATTTATATACCACCTTTCCAAAAGGCGGTTTACAGCAAATGGAAGCAAAATACAATCATTACATCAAAAAATAAACAAAAGAGCAAATATAATCAACAAATTAAAGACAATTTTATCACCAATGCAGTTTACATAAATTACAAATATATGGCATATTAGAACAAATAAAACATTATATAATAGTTATATACATATTTTTAAAAAGCTGGCTGGTCTTCCTCTCTCATCCCTTCCCTCACATATACTTGCAGGAGGGAGGGGTGCCACAAAACGCTCACAGCCTGACTAGATGTTTATTTGTTTATATTTATATCCCACCCTGTACCTGAGGGTCTCCAGGCAGCTAACAACCTCTAAAATCAAAACTATATCAAAACAATATTTTAAAACCAATGTGATAAAAGTGATGCAAGAACAGTTAAAACAGTAGTGTTTGCAGTGGGGGAAACGAAGCAGCATTTAACCAAAGGCCTGAGTGAAGAGCTATGTCTTCACCACCTTCCTCAACACAAACAGTGAAGGGGCCTGATGCACCTCCAGGGGGAGACCATTCCATAACCTGGGGGCCACTACCAAGAAGGCCCTCTCCCGGGTGCCCACCCACCTAGCTGGTGAAGGAGGTGGGACAACCAGGAGGGCCTCCCCTACAGATCTTAAGACGGATCTTAAGATGTTGATGGACTCTCATCATTCCTTGGTGTCTCACCACCCTCCTTAAGCATCCAGGCACTGCAGTCCTGTCTCTTAGAGATCAGCTTCTAAGCCAAGGCTGCTACCCTTGAAAACGGGTTGGAAGTTGGAACTGGAGCAGAATGCAGCAGCAGCCGACAGGAGTCTCTGGCCAGACTCACATATCTCCAGTCTTAAAAGATCTGCACTAGTTTCCTATTTGCTACTGATCCCAATTCAAGGTGCTGACACTAACAGATAAAGCCCTAAACGGCTTGAGCCCTGGGTATCTGAAGGAATGCCTTCTCCCATATAGACCTGCGCGTACACTGAGATCTCATTCCTTCTCTTTAGAGGCATGAGGCATAGGAACATGCAAGAGGGCCTTTTCTGTGGTGGCCCCTAGAACCTGGCACAGCCTCCATCCTGAGGTTTGCCAGGCGCCTACGCTGTATAGGTGCCTGGCCTATGCACCTGCTGAAAACATGTCCTTTCAACCAGGCTTTTGCCATTTAAATAGCTTCTTCGGGGTGCTGTCTTGTTGAGGAGGAATATTTGGTGAAGGGTGGGGTATAAATTTATTAAATAAATGAATAAATATATTGTATGCTTAATAGTTGTGTAAAAGAGGAAGAAATTTCACCCTGTATTACAAGCAAAATTTGCTGAAATTCCCATTCTGTAAGTGTTAAACAAGACTCCTTACGTGATTTTCATGGCTTAATAGATTTGAGATATAATCCTAGCCGTTATTACAAGAAAAGATATAAGAACAAAAGATGAGCCCTGCTGGATCAGAACACAAGCCATCTAGTATAGCATCCTGTCTCTCATAGTAGCTCATCAATTGCTTCTGGGCATCTCAAGCAGAAAACAAACTCCCTCTAAATGGCCTTTAGAGGCATTCTGCCAACCTCTCCAATATTGAAGCAATACCTAGGCATCCGTTCTTGTAGCCTTTGATACACTTGTACTCTATGAATTAAGAGGAGCCCCGCTGGATCAGGCTACACTCATCTAGTCCAGCATCCTGCTCTCGCACAAAGGGCTGTCAATTTCTTCTGGGCATCTCATGCAGAAGACTAAGGCAAAACCTTCATTTACTCCCAACTCCCTGCAAATGGCCTTGATAGACACGATGCCTGTTTTTCTCCCACCTGAAGGCAGTATCTAGGCATCAATGCTAGGAGCCAATAATACATCCTGGGAGCTGGTAACAACAACCAGCCAAGATGGCTTTATTTATTTATTTCCATTTCCATTTAAGGAAGGGTAAGCAAGTTTATGGATGACAAATGTATCAATGGCTACTCGAATGGATGCCTAAGTACAACTTTCAGGCTCTGAGGACAAGCAGGGTGTCTCTAAGGCCATTTGCTGGGATTTGAGAGCAGGAGAAGGATTGCCCTTGTCTGTGCTTGAGATGCCCATGGGCAATTGGTGTGCCACTGTGTACGACAGAATGCTGGACTAGATGGGCTGTGGCCTGATCCAGCAGGACTCTTCTTATGTTCTTATATCCATCCTCTGTGAATTAAGTGTAGCTTCACTTGATTAAGTATAGCTTTACTTATTCGTCCCAGGCACGGATATTCTGCAGGATATGAATACCCCCACATCCAGGGGGAGGGGGGGTATTCGGCCAGAGTCAAATTTTTCCACTTGAATAGAATGTGGAAAAATGGCTCTGTGCACACCCCTAGTTTCTAGTATGTAAACAGCTCCTGCAAGTGCAGGTGCACTTGCCCAGATGTTGCCTAATTATCAACTACGGGCTGAAGTGAGAATTGGCCCCTGGTCTGTGCAAACTGCAGGCTATTGTAAGACAATGAGAAACTGTTTGAATTTTTGAAAGAGCTGTTTGCACACCTCTGCTGTATGCAGTAGGCCACTGCCTGCCATCTTTCTGAGCCTCACTTGTTCTAGTATGTCATATTTCTTTGTATTACTTGACACAGAAGCAAGAGGTCCCAAGGCAGGCAAGGAGAAGTTGGAGTTGGCAGCGGACCTGCAGCTGTCCACCTCTCCACAGATCTCAGTCTACATAGGTTGGACTTCAAAGGAAGCCTGCAAGCTGGGAAGGGAGGTTATCTCAGATATTCTCAAGAATGGGAACAATCATATCCCACTTCGGGCATCTGGATGGGCCCTCATGTGTACAGGCTTTTATCAGTTTGGAAATGTGTGGGGAGTGAGGAATGCTAGAGGGAATTGTGGGTCCTGATCCCTCCATAGCCATCTTGAAAGCAATTCCCATATTGAAGAGGTCAGCAAAGGGCGCCTCATCACATCACAGAAGCACGCCATGCCAGTAAAGGGATGATTAATCAGAGCTTCTTGCCAGGGCACTGAAAGGAGAACTTGTGATCCACCATGCTGATTTGTGCCACTACAACTGTTGAGATAATGGTGAGGGGTGAGAGGCTCCAGAAGGCGGGCAAAGGCAATGCCGTGGGCCACGTTCAGTGCAAAGTTGGTGGTTTCATGGAGCATATTGTAAATGTAAAGGATACCAAAGGGCACATTGTGGGTGATGGTGATGTGGTGTGGAACACACAGTGACTGGTAGACCTCCAGGACAAGTAGGACAAGAGAGTGGGAGAAAATCCTCAATCTTCGCAGCCCACAAATTGAGAATAACAGCCTGATCTGAGGTCCAATTATTAGGAATTGGGTATGAACAGGATTCGGATGGCTTCAGTTCAGTTTCTTAACGGGACAGTCTAGTTCAGCCAGGTGTGATCCCAGCCCAGCTGACACAATAATATCATCTGCACTACAAGGGTTGCAAGTTGGGAACAGTGCCTGTGTTTGTGGTTGCAAACACTGTTCCCTGTCCCTGAACTTAACTGCAGAGGGATGGTATCCCGCTGCGGGTAAGTGCAAACAGGCCCTGACAGACCTAGCCTTCTTCTCTGAAAGCCTGTGTAGGCGTCTCCACAGCAAGCAGCAGCAGAAGTACACTTAAGCTTTGGATTTTCCTTCCAAATCTGGCTTCCCTATCACAAGAGATTAGAGAAAATCTTGGAGGTCAAATCAGACACATTCATGCATGACAGGTGTATCAACAACTACTAGAATGGATGCCTGTGTACCGCTTCCAGGTTGGAGAGACAGGCAAGAAGCCTCTGAAGGCCCTCTTCAGGGTTTCAAGAACAGATGAAGGTTGTTTTTGTCTTCTGCCTGAGAATGTCTAGAAGCCACTGATGGGCCACTGTGTAACACAGGACGCTGGAGCAGATGGACTGTGACCCTATCAAGCAGGGCTCCTCTTATGTTCTTATTGCTTCTTTGCAGGGAGTTTGTGTGGGGGAATTGAGGAGGGAAATGGGCTTTTCTTACCTAGTTTTTCCTCCCTCTGATTGCTCATCCTGTGGGCTGCCAACAGTCCGAGATGTTGGCAGCTACTGGTCCCTGCACCACTGTACGTTCCTTGCAATGACAGGTTCCAGAATCGACAGTCAGCCAGACTGCTGTGCAAACTCTTCCTGCCCCTTTGCAAAAAAACCCAGTGTGCCATGCAGCTTGCCTTCCGGCTCACAATGAAGGCTGCCGTCAGCAGTGCCGCTTTAGAGCTGTAGTGTTGGCCGGTAGAGAAGTATCCTTATTGCACTGGCTGCCAATTCACTACCGAGCCCAATTCAAGGTGTTAACTTTGACTTATAAGGCCCTAAATGACTTGGACCCCAAATATCTAAAGGAACGCCTTCTCCCATACCGATCTGCCCGTGTATTAAGATCTGGTCGTGAGGCCCTCCTGGTTGTTCCACTGCCTTCAGAAATGAGGCTGGTGGGCACCCGGGAGAGGGCCTTCTCAGTAATGGCCCCCAGGCTATGGAACAGTCTACCCCCAAAGATGCATCAGGTTCCTTCTCTGATTAGGTTCAGGAAGATGGTGAAGACGCACCTCTTTGCTAAGGCCTTTGGTTAAATGTTGGTTATGTTTGCCCCCTCCCCCCCCCCCCCCCGGCAAACGCTACTATTTTAACTGACATTGTGCTGTTTTGTTTTTTTGTGTTTTAACGTGTTGGTTTTAAATTTTAATATTGTTTCTTTTGATATGCTGGTTTTAAAAGTTGTTACCCACCCTTCTGTATAGGGCAGGATATAAATATAAATATAAATTAATTAATTGATTAAGTGTGTCCCTGTTCCCTCCCACACCATTTTCCTTTTGTATCTTGTCTCTTTAGATTGTAAGCCTGAGGGCAGGGACCTGTCTAAGATTAATATAATATTGTAACCCGCCCTGAGACCTCTGGGTATAGGGCAGAATAGAAATAAAAACAAACAATATACCTAGATTTCCACTTCAGCTAGTTTAATTCTGCAGTGGCAGTACAGTATGCTTACGGTTTCTGTAGCACAGGCACAAGCAAGGCCTAGCAGCAGGATGGGAAGCACATGTGCTCATTTGTGAGTGAAGAAACAGAGAGAGAAAAACTGCTGTTTAAGCAATGTGGCAGGGAGCTGTTTTTAAATATACTGCCCCAGCCAGGCACGCATGATGCATTTAAACATGCTCAATCATCAGCTGCTATTATCTCACAGAACACACAGATAGAGCTCTTGCACACATACAAAGCAGCCCTCAGGTCCCACAGGTTCTAAGCAATGACATCTATAAAACCCCATCAACATTCTCTGTTTAATAAAGCACAAATTCTGGTTGAATGGCATAGCTGTACTGCCACCTGCAGATCCCTCCGTATTACTGCTCTTTGCTTGTATTTTATTTTGATTATAGGCAGCAAATTGCAAATACGTAAGACACAGTTCCACCTTTCAGGCACTTGGCACACAAATGCATTCACACAGAAAAGATATCAGCCAACTGCAAACGTTAATAACAGGCAGGTTGTGAGTGAGAGTAAGCCACTTTCAGGTGGAAAGTTACCCCAGCATCCATAGCAAAAGTGGCATCAGGGCCATTATCACACCTGGCTGATATAGTCCATCCCATTAAGAAACTGAAGCCATCCTAAACCAGGGGCCTATTCGCACTTGGCTTTATTCTGGAGTATATCCTGGAATAGGGACTTGCTGTCCATGTGCTAGGGCAGGCTTTGGCAGGCCCAAAGTGAGATCTGCTAGAGTCTGCATTAGCATGTGGACCACAGACCCCTATCCTGAGATATACTCCAGAAAAAGGCCAAGTGCGAATAGGCCCCAGTTCACATCCAATTCCTGATAATCAGCCTTCAGATCATCCTCAGCTGGGGCTGCTATGCTCACACCTTTTATGTTAACTCTCCAAGTTTCCTTTACATAACTCTTTCATTCTCCACCCCTATTGAGTACATCAACACTGCCTGCATTCTGATACGATCAAGTTCTGTCCGTCGACAGTGGTAACAGAATGTGTTTGGACTTGTGTAGTGCTGATGGCAAAGTCTTTAGAACACTCCCTTCGATACTAACACTGGGTACTGTTGGAGTAAGGGGACTGTTCCCCCAAAACAGATGCAGCTGAGGTCTATCCCAACCAGCCTAAATCTCCACCTTGGGGGCTGTTATGCCGTGTTCCATGTTTCTTCTTCTGTGAACCTAAGCTTTCAGATATAGCTATGACATCCATGTTCAGAGGATTTTGCTCTTTGGGTGTTTTTCCACGGTCAGTTAGTACCCATTTTTGCACCCATTAAGGACCCTTTTGGGTGAGAGCCGGATGACCCCATTTCCACCACGGCACCCATTTGGGACACATTTGTTACCACTGCGCCTCAGGAAATCCGGATCATATGAGTACATCTCAGCCTTTAATCTGGATTTTCTGTATACAAGGGGGTCTTCAGCCAGAAAATCCGGATTAAAGGGAGCCTGTTTCCATGAGTGTCAGGCAATGGGGTCTAGAGGAGGCTAGGGGGAGGGGATGCACCCATGGGGAGGAGCCCCGAAATCCCAGCTTCGAAGTGATTTTGGAGTCATTTTGAAATCATTCCGAAATGACTCCGAAGTCACTTCAAAGAGATCAGCAAAGACTTCGGAGAGGCTCCAGAGCTGTCAGCGCAGTCTTTTTGCTATTAGTACAGACCGCATGGACTTCCCTCCAAAATCCCTCCGAAGCAATCGGCAAAGGCTCCAGAGTCTCGCTGCCGGTCTCTCCGAAGATCAGCGCAGACTTCAGAGGCGTTCCAGAGCAATTTCCCGCTGACATCACGGGCGCTCTGGGGCTGTTTTGCGCTGACTTCAGAGATGTTCCGAAGGGACTCCAGAGCAGCTCCGAAGTCTGTGCTGATCTCTTTGAAGGGACTTCGAAGAGTGCACCCCCTGTCTCCTGAAACACCTGGGGTGACAGACAGACCCCTTGGGGGTCAATCCGGATTCCCCACATGGGTGCAAAGGTGTTTCCATGGCAGGGAGGTGAGCACCCATTGCTAATGGGTGCTACAACTCCTGTGGAAACAGATTGGGTGCTTCCCTTAATCCAGATCTACTAGATCTAGATTAATGAATGTACCCATTCCTTAGATCTAGATCTTCTTAGATCCGGATTCAAGGAGTGTGGTGGGAAAACACCCTTTGATGAGTCAAAGGTGAATCTTGAATGTGGCAAAACTAGTTGCCTTTGACTCGTCCAAGAGCAAAATCCTCTGAAGATAGATACCATAGCTATATCTGAAAGCTTAAGTTCACAGAAAAAGAAATCTGGGACATTTTTGCACTTCCCTTCCTGTCCGCTGGACAGGAAAGGAGCACAATGACCCAACTTTAAGAAGAAGAAGAAGAGTTGGCTTTTCTACCCCGCTTTTCTCACCCATTTAAGGAGACTCAAAGCGGCTGACAAAGTTCCTGTTCTTCTCCCCACAACAGAACACCCTATGAGGTAGGTGGGGCTGTGAGAGCTCAGAAGAGAGCTGTGACTAGCCCAAGGTCACCCAGATGGTTTCATGGGGGAGGGTGGAATCAAACCCGGTATTCCCAGATTAGAGCCTGGCTCCCTAACCACTAAACCAAACTGGCTCACTTGCAAGGGCTAGGTGACTGCAGCCCAAGCTGTGGCCAATCCTGGGGTCGATCGTCTTCTGGCCGGCGCCATTTTGGCTGCAGAACCTTCCGCCATCACGTATGTGTCAGTGACCTCACCTTGACCGCAGTCGCGTCTATGGACGTCTGAGAGGTCAATGCCGGAGCGCCAGAAGAAGAGCAAATGGTCACTGCCTGGATGCTTCTGGTAAGTTCTGGTTGACGTTGGTTAACGTGTGGGGCACGATTTTGTGCTCTACACCTAATCAATTATTAGTGGACCTCACACCTAATCAATGATTAGTGAACTTCTGGTGAGGGCAGGCATGCTTGCAGGCTGTAGCAGCCTACTCTATGTGTGGATGCTCTTCACCAGAGGTTCACTAATTCTTCACTAGCAGCCATAGTGCAAATAGCCCTCTGAAACGCGGCATAACAGCCCCCAAACTGCTACAAATGAGATTGAATCTGCCCATGAAAACCTACACACAACCAATTCTGTGGAGTGTTTCTTCCTTGCTGAAGTGTATTAATAACTGGCTCTTGAGCCTAGGGTTAAAAATATGCTCCTAAAAGCTGATTCTCTAATGGCTAATAAACTTGCCTCTCCTCTCTTCCACTCCCTCCGGGCCCAGCCAACAAAGCCCATCAGAGGAAGATGACTCATTCTTAAAGAGGGGACCCCAATGAACAGAGGCACTACGATGTATGATCTTGCCGCTGCAAGAGAAATTTGAACCCGTCATAAAGGACCACATCTGCCGTCTTGAGCACATCAGGATATTTTATGAGGATGCCTTGAAACATGCAAGGCGAGTGATAAAGCAAGATTCACGGAGCCCAATGGGCCGGCACCACAAGGAGGTCTACAGCGCGGTGACTGCACACCATTGGACTGCAATCAGGAGTGGAGGTATCAGTGCTTCTTCTGCAGAGCTCTAGAATCTGCCCTACAAATGGCAGTGTGGGCTTGGTTTACTCCAGCAGGTGTCAGGCAACATCTGGAACAACTGGCCTGAGCAGGCCCACAACACAACTGTTGCATATAGCCCACTTCTGGAACCACTTCCAGTGCCTTGCAACATGGGTGTGGACAGAAACTTCAACGCTGGGGGAACTTGTCACACACTCACCCTGAGTTTGTGTTGTGGGAACGGAGGTCTCATGCACTTGGCCTCAAGGCTGAATGGAGACTGTGTCATTGTAACTCTGTTATGGCAATCCTGCTATTATGGCTATCCAGATTCAGCCTTGTTGTTGGAACCTCTGAGATTAGGGACAACGTGACTTCAGGAGCAATCCTGCAGCGTGGTTGGAGCTGGCAAGTCACCTGACAGTGTATAATTGGATTCATACGTCCATATTCACACAGCTTGTATTCATTATGTCTTTTCTCCTTCCACTACAAGTATATATTTATTCACACGTCTCTTGACAACTGTCCTTCATGCATTTCATCAACCAGTATTTTACCACGCACTTTGTACTTACCTATGCTGTAGCCAAGCAATAAACCTCTCGGATGGACTGCCAACTCCATTCCTGGTCTTGGAAGCGCCCTGCTATTCAGTCTGCTGCACTTACAGCTGGATGCTCCATCTCAGACTGACACTCTGCGACAGAACTTTCATCCCCCAGTTCTGAAGTTTGCTTGTGCTGAGATGTGTGGCCTGTGTAGACAGCCTTTAACCCCATACCTTGGCCAAAGCAGGTGAACCAGCCCAGCAGTGGTCCACCTGCACGCATCACAGGGTGCAGATGCTCTGGAGCTGCGTGGTGCATGGAATGTGGACACGGTGCCTCGTGGCCCCCAGGCCAAAGGAAGCACTCTGGGCCAGAAGGGCTCTTCCTCCACTGTGGAAAAGCAAACTTCTGCATCACAGGGTGTTTTTTTCCCCAAACTTCAGTCATCCCTGTATCACCTTTACGGATATGCACAATGCAATTTTCGGGATTCAGTTCGATTCGTATCAAATGTCTGGAAATTCAATTTGATTCAAATCATTAAAGTTCAAATTTACCCACATTCAATTCGAACTGAGTAAGTTCGAGTCTATTCGTTCAATTTTTTTATTTGAATTTGCACATACAAATGTTAACAACATACGTATATGCCTATACACATCCCGTATGTATCCGGTACGGATCCGTGCAAGAGCATATGGATGCGGGAAAGATGCATATGGGAAAGTACGCATCACGTACGTATCTGTAGCCATACGAATGTTCGAATAATTAGAACAAATTCAAAAATTCAAAATTCATGTGAATGTTTAAATTCGAATGTAGAGACGTTTGAATTCAAAAACCAGATTTGAATCAATTCTATTGAATTTCGATTGTTTCAAATATTTGTGCACATCGCTAATAACCTCTATGATTTTTGCAATTATTTATTTATCTATTTATTATTTACATTTGTATCCCAACCCATACCCGAAGGTCTCTGGGCGGGTAACAGCAGATTAAAATAGAATATACATTAAAAGACGTTAAAAATTCAACAAATATAAAACAATGTACAATATGTTTAAAATGAGAGTGTCTGTACTGAGGGAGGGAACATAAGCATCTCAGCCAAAGGCCAGGGCAAAGAAATGCGTCTTCACCGCCCTCCTAAATATACATATGGAAGGGGCATGACGCACCTCGAGGGGGAGGCTATTCCATAGTCTGGGGGCCATCACAGAAAAGGCTGTCTCCCACCAATCTCACTGTTGAAGGTGTTGGGACAACCAGGAGGGTCTCACCGCTTGATCTTAAGGCACGGGCAGGTCGATATGGGAGAAGGCGTTCCTTTAGATATTTGGGGCCCAAGTCATTTAGGGCCTTATAAGTCAAAGTCAAAACCTTGAATTGGGCTTGGTATTTATGTATCACCTGTACCATTGTTTATGAGGTACGTCCTACCTGACGTCGTGTTTAGAAAACACTGCTGTCATCTGTAGTAACTGTGGCAGGATCTCCCGTGAGGTTCTTAGTGACCTTGCATCTCTCCAATGTTGTTTAAATGCCCCCCTCTTGGAATGGCTGGGGGAGCTAGAGGAATTAAACAAATTGCTTCAAAACAGAGGGGAGAGGTAGAAAGAAAAAAGCTGGCTTTCCCGGAGGGAATCCTAGGCTCAGTTGTTACACAGATGTTCGCTATGTTTGTATCCCTTCTTGTTCTGTTCACCTCTTTAACCTTTAATTCCTCTTCATCCATCTCTGTGCCAGATGAAAACTAGAAATCACGAAATATACGGCTGGCTCTGGTTTCTTTCTCTGCAGTGACTGCCCAGCATCCACTAGATGAGTTACAGAGCTTCTATTGTAGAATGATGGATGTCCACCTAGCTAAATGCCTAATGAAAGTCTTGGGCGTCATTTCCTTAAAAAGTATCTTGGTGCTGGAGAAAGAATCTTCAAAGGGAAAAAAAAGGCAGGAGAGTACATCCAGGCCGCTCTCTGTCTCCTTTAATGCCCTGTCTCTGAATGTATTTATCTGGCATACATTTCCGTGATGGTGATGGCATCTTTCAAGAGGTAGAGGTGGCGTCTGCAGACAGAGCATCCCAGGCAGGAAGAGCAGGTGAGAAAAGATGGATTGCTTCTTTTTGAGATGATTTCTTTAGCTGTTTCTGAATGAAGATACCCAGCTGCAGTAGTGGCCAGTGAAACAGCAGCAGTGAGGTAGAGAAGGGACAGAGAGTATAAAATGCACAAAAAATGCACAGCGGTTTGGCTTAGGGATGCACACGAATGTATTTTTTGCATTCGAATTTGATTCAAATTGAAGATTTGAAAATTCGATTCAAATTTCAAAAATCCAGATTTTCGAAAATCCTATTCATATTCGGATGTATGAATGTCGATAAGATTGGTATCCGATATACAAATTTGTGTGAATATGTATTTATCCAGTATGCATCCCGTTTTCATCCTGCATTCTATGCGCAAATACGTATAAATTTCACGCATATTCGTATACGATACGAATCTGTTCATTCGAATTATTCAAAAATCTCATTCGAGTTCAAATGTCGACATTCAACAGATTTGAATTGAGTTCTTGAATTTTTGAATATCTGTGCACATCCCTAGTTTGGGGGACAGATTGCTTCCAAAGCTGACTGAAACAAGTAAGACGGTCAAAGTTGCGCTAGCTACTAGGGATGTGCAAGAATATTCATAATTTTTGAAATTTGTATAAATTCGGCCAAATATGGACATTCAAATTCAAACTGAATGTTCGCAGATTTGCAGATTGACATTCAAATTCAAATTCAAATGCTTCAGAACATTCGTTCGAACATGCCAGGCACACCTGCAATGGATGCAGAGTGGGTTCGAAGTGGATTGAGAGAGGATTGAAAGTGGATGCAGGGCAGATCTGATGTGTTCAGAGTGGATACCTAGGGGTTATGTATGAGATTCATGTGTGATTCATATCGAACCTTCATATCAAACATTCGTGTCGAATTTGTATCCTACCACATTCAAAGGGGATTTATTTGAATGAATACGAATTTTCTTGCATTTGATTTGATACAAATCAAATTTTAAAAAAAACATTTATGCACACCCCTGCTAACTACTAGAACTAATATGGCCCTCAAAAGTTCTCATCTTTGTTGAGCAATGGCAAATGCTGGCTAAGGAACTCCAATGTTAGTTTCTGTACCTATAGTCTAAATGCAAGCCGGCACATTTGCCCACCGATCCAAGGTGTCAAAAAGTGGACTTCTTTAGGTTGTGTGGATGCAGCCTCAGTCTCAACACCGTGGGGGTTTGGCATCTCCCTCTAGTATCAGTGACTACTAAAGGAGATGCCTAGTACCATCTCCACCACCACCCATTTGAAGGGCTGTGCACGAATATTCAAACATATTCAAAATACAGTTGAATTAACCAAATTTTAACATTTGAATTCAAAGCGAATGTCCTTAATTTCAAATTTAAAGTTTTAATCCGAATTTTAAATTTTGGATCTATTCATTCAAATTATTCAGACATTCACACATGTATATGTTTGTACATGATGCATACTTGAAGACCTGCATCTTTCCAACATCTGTATGCGTTTGCACAGATCCACACGTTATGAAAACGGATTGCATATGGGATAACTACAGGATGCATACGGACGTGTACGGATACTTTCGGATGTGCAAGGACCCGGGGAAGATGTGTGCGGGCATCTAAGAATGTTGTTGACGTTCATAAGTGCAAATTTGAATGAAAAATCTGAACTAATAGATTCAAATTTGCTTAATTCAAATCGAATTTGGTTAAATTCAAATTTAACAGATTCAAATTGAATTTTTAAGTATTCCATTTGAATCGAATCCCGAAAAGTGCATTCGTGCACACCATTTGGACTTTCCTGAATAGAAAGTCCACAGATAAAATGGATAGAAATGAAAAGGTGTGGGCAGTCAGACCTGAAGATGGGCTGAAGAAGGTTTAAAGTGAAGGTGTGACCACAGCCCAGGCTGGAGAAACAGGTAGGATGCCTTTAAAAGTCATTTGCTCAGAGTTGAGACCAGGGAAGGATTTGCCTTTTCTGCTTCAGGAGGAAACTGCGTTATGGATCTACTTCTAGCTAATCTTGTTAAGAGGAAGCAGTATACAAAATATCTTAAATAAAACAAACAATTTACAAATCATGTTGCTTGCATCACTTTTATCAAATAGCAAACTATCACAAACCTTTCGCTGGGATCAAAAGTCCAAAGTAAAAGTCGAATGGTAGAATTTTACATCACCCTGGATAGAATGGGGTGCAGGGAAAACAGATCCAAGGTATTTGCAGATTTCATGGGAAACAAGGTTTACTGGCAAGAGAACAAACATTTTTGAACTCTTCTGAACTTGGTGCTCACCCATGGGACAGAGAACCAGAGGGAGGTTTGGGTGAGCCTGACTTTGAATCAAACTGGTAATTTTCCTTCGTATTTAACTTCCCAGAATAAGCTGCCTCCAGGTACTGATGGAAATCCCAGGTATAAATGGCAATGCAACATTGTCCCTAGTCATGGTTCACTTATCTGCAGCATCTGGATAAGTCCTGTAGCATTTCTTCACTAGCAACATCTGGAAGCTTTTTGCGAACCCAGTCCCTTAATTTTTCTTTCTTTTGGCTGTTTTTTTTTTTTTTTGCATACTTAGAGAGTTCCCAAAAGTTGCCAGTAAAGCAATGCCACTGGACTTCGCCGAACCCTACCAGTAAATGAAACCATAATGGCAAAAATAAATAAATAAATAAATAAATAAATAAAAATACTGCTGGATATTCTGCACTATGTGTGGCTGTGGCTGTGGCAAGACAATCACTGCTCATACAGCAGCATTCACACTTACCCAGACTGGGAAGGACCAGGCGTTCAAAATGCAAATGCTTGATCCATCCCAGATCTGCATCTCTACTGGTGCTTTATAAGGATGAGAAAAGGGCCTCTGCTGCTGCTATTTGGGCCTGTCCCCAAGCAATTTAAAGCCCTCTAAAAATCTTCTTTTGCCTCTGAGCGCCCCCATGCTAGGGTTTTCAATGAGCTTCCAGTGCTACAAAAGCAGGAAAACCCACGACAAAAGAAGTACCCTCTAAAGAAGAGTTTCAACGCTCTTTTTGGAAGTCGCAGGTTTTTGTTGCAGCATTTACCTTGGGGACGCTCCGTGGCAAAAGGGGCAGGGACTGCCATCTGCACACACAGCAGTAACACATTCACACATCTCCCAGAACTGCAGCAGCTTCCCTTCCCTTCCCTTTCTAAAGCTCAGAACTTTCAAAGAGCCAAAATAGTGCAGAATTGCAACATTGTTGCAATTGCTATCAGTGTGAAGTGGGTGAATTACTGCTACAGTGTAACGGCTGCTGTACGGAGTGGATTTTGACAGTCAGAGGAAAGTGTTGAGAGCGAAGTCTTGAGAGAGATTGCATGGCTGCAGCCGCTGCCTTTACCGAGGTGGGAAGCCATTTCGGGGGGCGGAGATCTGGGAGACAAACAGAGAACCGATGGCTATTTTTCCTTTGGACTTGTTAGGGGTTGTCTTCCTGGTTGTGGCTGCCCAGAGCGCAGTCCCTCCCGTTCCAGCCGGCAGCCTATCAACCAGGGAGGGGGAGGGGAGAAAAAGATGAGCGCAAAGAAAACACGCTTCCGTGGAGACGGAAGTTGCGTTTAAAATGTGCGTTTTGCTGAGCCTCATGCGGAAGCTTATTCCAGAAGTGCACAACACTTTTAAAGTCCACTTGAATAGAGGGACGGCAGAGGGAACCCAGAGAGGCAAATAAGTCTTTTGGGGATGCAGCCTTTGTCTCAAAGCAAGGCCACATTTCCACTTACATTCCCAGGGTGCTTCTCTGAGTCCAAGAAAACATTCACTGCCCACCATTGCTGTCTTCGAGGACCAGAAGGTGCCTTTGAAGTGACCACACAGACTTGGCAGTGCGATGACTCACAGTGGCACCTCCAAATCTGGGCAGTTTCTTCGCTCCCTTGCACGTAAGCATAAAAGAAAATGGCTCCAAAATGGAGATGAGAAGCACACTGCAGACAAGGGTGCCTCCCCCATTTGCTTGAAATCCCCATCTGCCTAAAAGAACCACCCTCATGGAGGTGAAGAGACAGCCTGAGACAGTTTGGTCTAGTGGTTAAGGAGCTGGACTCTTACCTGGGAATACCAGGTTTGATTCCGTACTCCTCCATGAAGCCAGCTGGGTGACCTTGGGTTAGTCACAGCTCTCTTCTGATCTCTCACAGCCCCACCTACCTCACAGGGTGTCTGTTGTGGGGAGAACAGAAAGCTTTGTCAGCCACTTTGAGTCCCCTTAAATGGGTGAGAAAAGCGGGGTAGAAAAGCCAACTCTTCTTCTTCTTCTTCTTGAAATATTGTGCCCAACAGGCAATCTTCCTGGGCTACCCATGTTTATTTCGGCCAGAGATAGCAAACCTGTGCCTATCTGAATGTAGCTGACCTTGGATTCCCATCATTCCCAGAGATCACTGTCAGTGGGCAGGATAATGAGAGTTGCAGTTCAACAATAAATGGAGATCCTACCTCTGACTGAACACGAGTTGTAGCTCTCAGTGACTTGTGCAATTTTGCCACATTTCTGCACTTGCATTTACACAGGACCAGGAGAGGATCTGCAGGCCTGTCTTCCACACTATGGTGCAGTTTAAGGACACTTCACCTACCCTTAGTACGCTATACCCACACAGGAAGAAGCGTAGACCAGACTAGGAAGCCCACCATGGTGTCCCGGTCCATTCCACTGGTAGACCTCTTTTTCAAAGTTTACCAGCACACCACCATGGGCTGTTATAGCGCTGGGAACCAGTGTGAGTTGCACAACAAGGCACACTGTCAAAATGGGCTCCTGGAGCTCTGCAAGCCAGGAATGATCGTTCCTGCCCTTTGGAGCACTCAGAGGCACCTGAGTCAACTCTGAAGCTGGTACAAACTTCAGAACTGGCACAGCGACCAGGACAGGACAGGCTGTCTCAGTGCAGGCTGCCTTGTTCCGCACCAGAAGCAATCCATCCCAGCACAGGTTCCGGCATAAGGCAGGTCAGCTTTGAAAGGCTCTTAATTTTGTTTCAGCCATCCGTTCCCTAGTATCTCAATCCAGGATTCAGGCCAAGTACAAGACATCTCCTTAAAAACAGAAATATAGGAGAGTTGATTAAAAAAGTAAACATGTGCTGCCTCTGGGAAAATATTTCTGGCCTTGAATTATACATTGAAAAAATGAAGGAGATAATAAATAACCCTCTCTTTTTTTCCTCCTTTGTGTTGACTCTTCCCCATTAAGCTGATGAATAGGCCTCAGTAAAGTAACAAATGGAAGATGAAGAGACTCTTTTTACTTTCAAAATATGAACCCAGGTAGTAAATCTATGCAAGGAAATGCTCATGGAGACATTATTTTCCTCCGAGAAAACTTGTTCCTTCCTCTCTCTAAGATATTGATAAGAATTGCTGCTTTACCAGTGGCATTTTTATTTCATCATTTTTGCGATGATAACTTCCCGAGTTATCACTGTCATGCTATCACTTTGATTAATACGATGCGCTGCATCCACTTTTGAAATCCTCTCCAGCCTGTTTCAGAGCATGTCTGCACTCACCCATCTGGAATGAGTACAGACGATCCAGGGGAAATGCATATGCCAATCTGGAGCATCCCGGAAAACCCACCAGCTAACCCAAATGAAGGCTTCTCCACAGCTTCACTAGGAGCCTGTTCACACTTTGCCGTATTCTGGAATATATCTCAGGATTGGGGACTGTTTTCGGCATGCTATTGCAGTTTCTGGCAGGCCTTACTTGGGACCTGCTGTAGCTTGCACCAGCATTTGGACAGCAGCCCCTTTTCCAGGATACTGTATATTCCAGAATTAAACCAAGTCCAGACAGGCCCCTCAAGTAGCTGGTGGACTCCCAGTCGCTCCCGGATGCAATGCTAGTGCTCCCTTCTGGGTGTAAAATCTGCAAGGGGTCAAGGGGTTGAGGTGGTGCACTTCACTGCAGTCACCATGACGACATCCCAACACGCGCCAGATGTTGCCATGGCCGATGCCATGGCAATCTGACAGGGCTGGGGTTGAGCATCCACACTCCAAGTGCTGGCGGTCAGATTTGGGACTACCCCAGTGCTTGAAGTGCAGATGCATCCCGCTTCACCCAATCTTAACTTCACTAGATCGGTATAGTTGTACCATCCCGTGAAGTTAAGTGATAACAGCAACCCAACTTTTTACAGCTTTCACTTTATCACTTTTTACAGCTTTCAGTGATTAGAGGCATCGTAAGTTCCTCTCAACTCAAGAGCTGAAATGCTGCCTATTTAATTTCAGGATCTTAACTCTTATATTTTAATAGTATGCCACCATGAGATCACTTGGTATAGGGTGTAATAAATAAATAAATATTATTTTTACAAGCATTCCTGGTGGAACAGGATGTGTAAGCCTCATCCCAAGGAGAACTGCTGCTCTGATCTCCTGCCATATTAAGGGATATTGACATATCATGTGACTCACCTAGGTGCAGAGAGCACTGGACCTAAACAAGAAAGGCCTTGTACTTTAGTGGATAACTAACAGGCTAATGGAATGTATTGAAAGGGTCAACTGCTTTAACAGCTGTAATGGACTCCAGGGCTATAAACCCTTAGGCAAAAGCAACAATCACGGGGAGGAATTGCATTGAGTTCTCTGGAGAATGGCCAGGTGGACATAACTCATGGCGAAAAAGCTTAGTGAACCTTTTTCCATGTCCCCTGATTGCAAGTTGATGAACCCATTGACCCTCCTCAAACAAGGATTCGTCTTGTTAGTGTGTTACACTCTCCAGGGTCTATTCCTGTGTAGTAAAAGAACCATCATCTCAAAAGCAGAGACCATAGCATAAGGGTACATAAGAGGAGCCCTGCTGGATCAGGCCACAGCCCATCTAGTCCAGCATCCTGTCCCACACAGTGGCCCACCAATTGCTCGTGGGCATCTCGAGCAGAAGGCAAGGGCAAAACCTTCACCTGCCCTCAAGTCCCTGCAAATGGCCTTCAGAGGCAGCCTGCCTGTCTCTCCAACCTGGAGGCAGGGCCAGATTGGGGTCAGAGGAATGGACTAGGGCCCTGAGCAGCAACTCCACTGGAGCAGCAGAAATTAAACTGCCCCCCGCCCCAATATTTTTAAAACTTTACATTGGGAGTAGCAAGCCAGCAACATTAAGGGCCTTCCTATACTTGCCTTCGGACCAGTTTACAATGTAGACTACACGTCCATGCTTCCCCTCTGAATTGTAGGCTACTGCTATGTACCATCCGCTCCTGGTATGCTCCATCCACATAGGACAGACTGTAAAACAGATCAAGGGACCCTTGCTCTGGATCACCAGTTGATCTATGGACAGACCAGTGGACATCAATAGAGAACATGAAGGACAGCAGAAGTCCCACTTCCTTTTTTCAGACTAACAGGGGACCCATTTCAGCAAAGCACCAAAGTGAACCCCCGAAATGGGTCCCTCGGGGGCTCCAAGGCTAAGAATTACCTGGTACTTCACTAAGTGCAAATGCTAGTACCACTATAGCAGCAGCATTTGCCTTGCTGCAGCAATGGACATGTTCACCGGCATGTTCACTACAGTGACTATGTGATGTGGCGTGCAACCACAGCTACGTTGCCCTGCCCCATGGACCCTTTGCCCAGAAGCAGTGTGAATAGTGCGTGCTGGGCTGCAATAGCTGCATCCCAAACACAGTTAGTATAGCTGTACAATACTTTTAGTGCTCCACAGCATGCCTTAGTACTGCGTCCAGGTTGGAGGGACAGGCAGGATGCCCCTGATGACCATTTGCAGGGATTCAAGAGCAAGTGGAAGTTTTGGCTTTGTCTTCTGCTTGAGATCCAGAGATTAGGGATGTGCATGAATGGGTGCATCCCCATTATAAGCTTAATCCAGTTTCCCTAAACCGAAATAATAGAACCGGATGCAAACACGAATTTGCCTGTTCCCATTACTTTCAGCTTAATCGTGTTCAATCCGGATTCTGAGGATCATACCTGGCGTACGTGACTCAAGGGGGGACTCAAGTGACTGCTTTTTAAAAGCTGCTTTTCGGGGCTGCCCTGCCCTCTTTCTCCTGGCATGAACGTGCCAGCCATAAGGGACCCCTTCACAGAGCCTAGCTGGGTGGCTGGGTGGCTGCCGCTTGCCTGGAGGAAAATGGCAGTAGGCAGCCAGCGATTTTTTCCCTTCCTCTCCCCATTTCCTGGGGCACACAGCAGCAGAGGCAACTCAAGCCTCCTTCACAGCCACAGCCTTTAAAACAGAACCTCCAGCTGCTTTACTTTCCCTTTCTAAAGGTCAGAACTTTCAAAGAGCTAGAATTGCGCAAAATTGCAACATTGTTGTAAGGTGTGAAGTGGGTAGATCGCTACAGTGTAGTGGCTGTTTTGAGGGGTGGATTTTTTCAGTGAAATCACTATCTTTGGAAGCAACCTATTGGGGGAGGGAAACCCTAAACACGGATTCTCATCCCTTAACACGGTACAGTCCCCACAGTAAAAAATGTAAAACGTTTCAAGCGCACGAACCGGAGTAAGACCTGTTGAAATGAGGATTAACATTTACAACGCTTTGGGGCGATTTAACACGCAGAAAGCGTGTTAAGCCAAACTGACGTGGGGTCTGCGAGGATTGAAAATGGTTTGAAATCGAAATAAGGTTGTAATGGGGATGTGGCCAATATTTGTAACGTTTGTTATTCGTCCAAACTGAATGTTACAACATTTCTACATTAACATTCATATGAATGTGAATGTTCTGGACATTTGTACAAATTTTTCGGACGTTCGTTAAACTGGGGAGGTGGGAAAGCAGCCATGCCACACATCTGCAACACATCCAGATTACGTTTGACATGGATCCAGAACGGATTCAAAGTGGATTCAGGTCGGATTTGATGTTTTCAGAGCATTTGTTACGGGATACGTATCATATGAATTTGTATGAATACATTCATATAGAATAGAATCCTACTACATTCGAAGGGGATCTATTCAAATGAATATGGATTTTCTAACATTTGATTCATTATGAATCAAATGCCAGAAAACCCATTCGGGCACTCCCCTACCCGAGATGCATCTGGTGGACCACTGTATGAGACAGGATGCTGGGCTGTGGCCTGGTCCAGCAGGGCTCCCTTTACATTCTTGTGGATTTTTGGCAGTCTTCACACTGGTCCCAAAGCTTGCATAAGGATTTCAAAGGGCTATGAAAGAAAAATCTTGGATGGACTGGGCATCTGAAATGTGCATGCCCAAACCATTCAGATCTTCACTTCCCTGGGACAATTTGTGAAGTGAAGGTATGAACAGGCCCTTTTTGTCAAAAGCCTTCTGAAAGTCCAGATAGGCAATGTCAGTAGAGTCTCCTTTATCCACGTGCTTATTAATACTTCAGAGAATTCCAACAAGTTTGTAAGGGATGAATTACCTCTGCAGAAGCCATGCTGGTTTTCCTCTTCCTCCTCCTCCTCCTTCTTCTTTTTTAAGGATTTTCTATATTTTTCTTCTACATTTTATTTCTTTGTTGACATCTGTATCTTACCCTTCACCTGAAGATCTCAAGGAAGGTAACAATACCCAGCAAAAATATTTCATATTAAAATATTACTAACAACAATAAAACAATTTAAAGCATAATTACAATGTAATCCTTCCGCTCTAGCAGTATCACATTATGAAATAATGAAACAACAAAGACCTGAGTGAAGAGGTACATTTTAAACAAGCACCAAAAGACATATAATAGCATGCACTGGAATGCTATTCCAGAGTTTAGGGGCCACCACAGAAAAGACCCTTGAGTGTTACCACCCCTCAAACCACTAAAAGTAACCAAACTAAAAGAAGGGCATCTCCTTGTGATCTTAATACCTGGGTTTGTGTCAGGCAGGGCTAGGTGCCTGCCATGTTATTTGAATATAGGATCTCTACCACCTTTGTGATTCTGTATATATGTATATTATGGCTGCCTGTTGTTTTGGAAGTGACAGTTGACTCCCCCCTCCCTGCTGGGGTTGAGTGATACATTTTGGCTCCAAGTTTAAACTGAGTTTTGAAAAATAGTTATTGTTGATTGGTTGAAGGCCAAACCCCGCCCAGCTATGAAATATATAAATATGCTAGGCTTTCTGTTCAAAGTTGCTTCCAACAAGACATGCCTTTACGCTGAGCTGAAATAAATCACTGTTCATCTTTTTAAAGGAAGAGTCTCGTGGTTATTCTTTGCCAGCCTGACAGTTTGTTTGCATGAGAGAAGACACTCCTTCAGACATTTCAGGCCTTTTTAGAGCTTTATATGTACTAAATAGGTAAAGGTAGCTCTTTCCTGTTGGCTTTCCTTCAGCAATGCTTGCTCCTTTATGTGCTCAGTAATTTTATCCTTAATGATGGTTTCCATCGCTTTACCTGGAACCAGTGTTAAGCAAACTTGTCTGTAATCTCCTGGATCATGTCTGGATCCTTTTCTTGAAGACTGGCATTACATTCACTTCCCTTCAGTCTTCAGGCACAAAACCTGATTTTACAGAAATATATATTTTGGCTAGAATCTCAGCAATTTCACATTTGAGTTCTTTAGGAACTCTTGGATGAATGCCATCTGATCCTGGTGATTTGTTAGCATTTAGATAAGGATTTCCTCCCTCTATCCAGTTTAATTCATCTAACTCCTTCTCTGAAAAGACTGATTCAGCTGCATGCATATGCCCTTCATCTTCCTCAGTGAAAACAGAGGCAAAGAATTCATTAAGCCTCTCTGCAAACTCTGGACCCCGTCTGACACAGCATTTAGTCAGGCTTTCACTAGGTTTTGAATCCCTGCAAATGGTCGGGATTCCTGCAAATCCTCTTGAATCCCTGCAAAAAGTCGGCTCAAAATATCCCCATCCTGATCAGCTGTTTCTGTGGATTAAAGGTCCCAAAATGTGGACTATTTCTATTTGGATTAAAAGAGGTCTCGCTGCTAAATGAATAATGCTTACTATTTAGCAATGGGAATGCAAGCAGTTTTTTGGAGGGAAGGAGCTATGCTTTAGGGGAGTTCTCTTCAGTTTCCCCTGACCCAGTGAGAAGCTGTAATTTCCTGTGCCCTAGCCCCCTATTTATCCCTGGCTGTCTGCCATTACGTGCTAATGAGATCAGGCTGCGTGAAAGGCAGGAGAGAGCTGTAACATTGTAACAAGAGTTTACTGTAACAAATTGGCAGCTTCCGTCCTGGAATTGCAAAAGTGTGTCGGCTCTTGTGACCCTCCCTTCTTCCATTCACACCTTTTGCCTGCATCACACCTCTGCCATTTTGCACTGCTCTGATGTTCCAATCCAGCACAACTGTTGGCTTCTTGTGTAAAAGGCTCCCTGTTTCCCTCCGTCCTTCCTTCCTTCCCTCCCCCCTGCCATGATTTTGCACTGCTTTGATCTACAGATCTAGGATAAGACATCAGGCGAAAGTGATCTTTAACTTGAGAAGCTGTGCTATAGTGGGCTGCCAAAGGATTCCACTGAATCGGGGACAGGCTTATGTCGGGGGTGGGGTTTGAAGTGCCTGCCTGGATAAGGTCAGGGTATGATGGAGGAGAGAGGGGAGAAGGCTTCTCCCCTGCATGTCCACATTATAAGCTAAGAGTGGGAATGTCAAAAACCAGACCTTGCTGCTGATTTTTAAAAACCTGCTCTAAACCTGGATTATAATGCCCAGAGGGAACCTGGCCAGTTGTGTCCCTTTTAATTACCGCTTTCCATCCCTTATCAACTAAAGGTCAAACGGTTTTTCTGGTTGGATTCTTTCTCCCAATCTACTTAGGAGAATTCCAGTTCTTTTTCTTGATGATCTTAGCAATGTGTTCCTCAAAATACTTCTCAGCATTCTTGCATTTGTTCTTCCCGAATTTGTGCTCCGTTTTCTAAATGAGCTTTTCCTGTTTTAATGACTTCTCTTCCTGCACTTGCAGACTCAATGAACAGCAGACAATGCTGTCCCAGACCATTGAATGCCATGATCTAGGCCAGGGAGCCTGGCTGGTCCAGATCTACTGATCCATATAAGAAAGGTCCTAGATATCTCCGCTGTTGATCTGGACCCATTCAGGGGCCACCACAGCTGGTCTCCAATATGGAGGTGTTGCTGTGTTCTCATTAACAGTCTAAAGCATTTCCAAACCCAGCTACTGGCGCCAAAGTACAGAGGGAGGAGTTATGGCAAGGCTCTGGTGTCTTCCAGGCATGTTCAACTACAACTCCCATCAACCTGATGCAGAATTGGCAAAGGATCTGCCAGTCAAACTACTAACTATGGATGGAGCCTAAGTGCACCCATGATCCAGCTCACAAAGGCAACACCTGCCCTTTAAAAATATAGTGGTGCAATGAGTGTACATGTGTTTGCATGATGTCAAAACTGCAGAATTGGCAAAGTAGAAGGAGGCCGTATGTAGTATTTTTCTGATTTCTGCTGCGACTACCTGACCATGAACTTGTAATATGTTACATCAACCCCTATTAGCTTTGGCTATCTTTCAAACAAATGAACCCATTCTGTTGATTTAAACCTTGTTCATTAACTCTTGTTAAAATTCATCTTTAAACCTTTTGGGGTTATGTAATGTTTTGTGGATGTTCTCATGTTTTAGGAACAGAAGTAGCAGTCGTCCCTGGTACTTAGTAGCAGTAGCAGCAGCAGCACCACAAACATTTTTGACCCAATGATGGATGAAGGCCTCCTCAGTCCTCTGAAATTTTTCCACTTACAGGAAAGGGGAAGTCTGGGAATGCTCCTGTTTGGACCATCCGTACCACGTGGACCGTAGAGGACCACCCCCTGGCTCGGATAGTGGTGGAGCACTAAAGAGTATTCCACAGTAGAGATGTGCATGAACATAAGAACACAAGAGAAGCCCTGATGGATCAGGCCACAGCCCATCTAGTCCAGCATCCTGTCGCACACAGTGGCCCATCAATTGCCCATGGGCATCTCAAGCCGAGACAAGGGCAAGCCTTCGTAACGTTTGTTATTCGTCCAAATTTGGACAGTGGTACATGAAGTGAATGTTAGGACATACGTACATTAACATTTGTACGAACACAAATGTTCCGGACATTCATTAAACTGGGGAGATGGGAAAGCAGCTGCATCAGTCACATCTGCAACGGATCCAGGTTGCATTCGACATGGATCGAGAGTGAGTTAAAAGTGGATTCGAGTCAGATTTGACACTTTCAGAGTGGATGTGTTAGGGGATACGTATATCGGATACGTATCGGATACGTATGCGTTCATGAGGATATGTATTTCTTCGTATCAGATACATATTCATTCATATTGGATATACAATACAAATGTATCAAATGGAATCCTACCACATTTGAAGAGGATCTATCTGAACAAATACGGATTTCCTAACATTCAATTTGTTATTAATCGAATGCCAAAAAACTCATCTGTACACATCCCTACTCCACAGCTATACTAGCAACATCTGCTGCCAGCAGACTCCAGCACTTACCCATCAAACTTTCCGTGCAAAAGGTATATGGGGGCAAGGCGGCAAGCTATAGCCAAGTTGCCACATCACCTGTTCACCATGGCAATGGATGACACGTGTCGCCATTTCCACAGCAAGTTGATCACTGCTGGAACAGCGGCATTCACTCTTACCCAGATGGGACAGGCATCCAAAGGGTGAAATGGCCTGGAGTGCACTAAGCATCTGCACTTCCAGATGCTTAATGCATTCCAACCCTCCCCCAACCCTCTCCACAATGTACCTTGAGTGTGGCCGGGTGTCTGGATGCTGCCGTCTCGGTATCCCTGGTGTTGGTGCCAGTGTACGTGCTTGGCATCGCCAGGAAGGCGACTGCATGTCACAGCACATCACGTGATGTGGCATATGACTGCATGGCACATCATGTGCCCCTCCAGCGCCCAGAAGTGGTGCAAAGGGGTCAGCCAGCTGGAGCCTTAGCGGCAGTAAGTGCATGCATGGTGCAGGTTCAACCACACTGTAGTCAATGCGGGTTGAGCTCCTACATGATGGAAGAAGAAGACGAGTCGGCTTTTCTACCCCGCTTTTCCCACCCATTTAAGGGGACTCAAAGCGGCTGACAAAGCTTTTCTATTCTTCTCCCCACAACAGACACCCTGTGAGGTCAGTGGGTCTGTGAGAGCTCAGAAGAGAGCTGTGACTAGCCTAAGGTCACCCAGCTGGCTTCATGGGGGAGGGAAGAATCGAACCCAGTATTCCCAGATACTCCCTAACCACTAGACCACTGGTTAAGAAATGGCTCCTTCAAGCACAGACGCTCCATCTGGGAGTTCACCCCGCACTGACTCCCTTGCCAATTGTCAATTGGCCCAAAATGTGAATGCCTACTTCATCGCTTATCTTCCCTTCTCTGGGACAATGCCCTTATTTTCCAGAATATATTAGCATGCTTTTTTATTTGATCCACCCATCTTCTGCATGGTTAGTTGCTTCGTTTTTGCCGGTATCTTTGCTCAATGCCAATTATCTCTGCTTTTCCAGCCCTGCTGGTCATCATTTTTTTTCTTCCCATTTTCAGACTTTTCTGCTCTGAAAATCACTTTGTCGTCTCTCCAGACCGTGAGTTTCACTTCCACTATTTCCTTGTCAACAGCACAGACATGAGGAAATCACATCCGCTCTGCTGGTTTATATTGCAGATTATCAGATGACTGGGAAACACCACAAGGAGAATATAACAGCCCCCTGTTTATTGGTCTTAGCAGCTGGTGTCAATTTGTGTGGTATCTCTTGATTTATTCCTCTTGTCTAGTATTCGCCTTTCATGGGATGTCAGGATAGTGCTGCTGAACAAGTGAAAGCTAGTCAGCCTCTGCATCAAACAACATTCAAGCCTCTCAGTGAGACAGTTTGGTCTAGTGGTTAGGGAGCCAGACTCTTATCTGGGAATACCGGGTTCGATTCCACCCTCCTCCACGAAGCCAGCTGGGTGACCTTGAGCTAGTCACAGCTCTCTTTCTGAGCTCTCACAGCCCCACCTACCTCGCAGGGTGTTCGGTTGTGGGGAGAAGAATAGAAAAGCTTTGTCAGCTGCTTTGAGTCCCCTTTGAATGGGTGAGAAAAGCAGGGTATAAAAGCCAACTCTTCTTCTTCTCTCAAAAGCCTCTTGAGCTGACAGCTATTGGTGAGGAAAATAGTCTTATCTTCACAGAAAGGGGTTCCACAAAAGGATTTGTTGGGTTCTGCAGAGTTGTGGCCAACTGCTGGGTCCTTTCTGCACCTGGCCCCATAGTCTGCGTGCAGTATGCTCCCAGACTGAGCATGCACTTGAAGGGGCCATTTCCAGCTCAGAAACAGCCCCTTCTGCACAAGAGCATACTGCATGCAACCTATGTGCTCCACACATAGACTCACCTTCACCAAAGGTGGCCTTTGCCATCTCTGGTAAACCCCATTTGCACTTCCATGGAGCTGGGTGGGTCAGCTGAGGTGCCACACCAGCGCCCCAGTGCATCAGATGACTCTAAATGCAAGCGCACATGCAAGTTGCATCACTGCCATCCCAGTAATGCTGCCAACACATGCACAGTTGCACTGACTGCCGGGCCGGAGATGGCAGCACCCAGGCATCCATCTGCACCTGAGGTAGGACTGTAGACACATGTGGGGAGGACATGCACGAGAAAATGCAATGCAAATGCTAGTGCGCACCAGTGGGAGTGCACTATTCCCATCCCCCAGGTGAGACCAGGATAAGGATTTGCACAAATGGTGTTTTTTTTAATATTTGATTCATATCAAATCAAATATAAGAAAATTTATATACGTTAGAATAGATCCTCTCCAAATGTGGTAGGAATCTATGCAATAGGAATGCATTCAGACTAATATCCGATACGAATGCATACGTGTCCGATAGATATCCGATAGATATCCCATCAAATCCACCCTGAATCCACTTTGAATCCACGCTCAATCCATGTCAAATGCACTCTGGATCCACTGCAGATGTGTCTGGGGAAGATGCCTTCCCACCACCCTGTTTCATGAATGTTCTGAAGAATTTGTTTGTATACAAATGTCAATGTACGAATGTCATAACATACAATTTGTACACGAATGTCCGAATTCTTACGAATATCAAATGTTATGAATATTCATGCCCATCCCAACACGGGAAATGTAGAAAGGCCCTGCTTGACTGTTGTACCTTAATGGGAACCTAACAGCGAAGTCCATCTTTGTTAGCTTGCTGGGACCCTCCAGGACCACCCCATTCAGAAGAAGAAGAGCTGGCTTTTCCACCTCGCTTTTCTCACCCATTTTAGAGGACTCAAAGCAGCTGACAAAGTTTCTATTCTTCTCCCCACAACAGACACCTTGTGAGGTCGGTGGGGCTGTAGAGCTCAGAAGAGAGCTGTGGCTAGCCCAAGGTCACCCAGCTGGCTTTGTGGGGGAGGGTGGAATCAAACCCGGTATTCCCAGATAAGAGTCTGGCTCCCTAACCACTAGACCAAACTCTAGTGGTCTTCACAACCTCTTTTCTTCTGTTCCCCCCCCCCCCCTTCAATGCTTTGCAAACTCCTACATGCTGAATATTCTTTGTCCAACAAGCAGGTAAGCTGGACTATTCTGGGAAACCTGGGATTTCCCCCCAAAACACTAATGTGTGCATGTGTGGGTTTTAGTGTTGGTACTAGGGATGTGTATGATTTATTTTTATTATTATTATTATTTTGCATTCAATTTTGAATCAAATTGAATGTCAAAACATTCTATTCGTTATGAATGTTTAGAATCCGAATGCAACAAAATCCGATTCGAACTGAATACATATACATATACACTTGAATCATATACTGTTGGTGTTTGGGGTAAATGTGGGGCTGCACTCTGAGAGATGTTTTTTGCAGATATATCATGGTACATGGTTGGCACAAGATGAAAGGCTGATGTGGGCAGCTTTGATGGTTATTGCAGGGGGGGTGGAGGGATAAATCACAGTGGACATTGGACAAATGGCAAGACTATGTGCTTGAAATATTTAAATTTGACGCCCTTAGGCACCAAAGACTTCTCTACTTGGGGGAAGAGACCGAAGAAGAGCCTACAGGATTTGTGGAAGAGACTATGGGTGCATCCCCATGCAATTTAAAGCCCGCTGAAAATCTTCTTTTGTCGCGGAGCACCGCCATGCACGGCTTTTATCCAGGCTTCCAGCACCGCTAATTAGGAAAATGCACTTACAAAAAAACAGCCCTTTAAAGAAGACTGCAAGCGCACTTTCCTGGAAGACGCGGGTATTCAGAGCAACATTTTGCATGGAGACGCTCCATGGCAAAAGCAGCGGGGCTTCTCTCTGAGGCGGCAAGCTCTCTCTCCCTTTTTTTGCCTCTCATCCACAGCCAGCATTCACGATATGAAAACAGTGGGCAGCAAGATACATTGTAATGAATTGCTTATATCAAGTGAAAGTGTATGAGTCAAGATTGCTGGCTGGGGGAGGCGAACAGAGAACTTGTACATTTTTCTTTTGGACTTGTGAATGAGCACACGATCGCACGAACACCCAATGAAACAGCGAGGGGTGGGGAGAAAAAGATGCGGGCAAGCAAAAGACGCTTCCTTGGGGATGGTCAGTGCATTTTAAATGTGCGTTTTGCTAAGCCCCATGGGGACACTTAATTTGGAATTGAACATGCATTTTTTAGATCTGCTGCAGTAGAGGGACAATAGCAACAGGAAAAAGTACCATGGGGATGCACCCTATATGAAGCTAGCAATCAAGACTCCCTACCAGATAGAATGAAAAACGGTCTAGCAAAAATTAGAGCCCATGTAACAGTGGGAGGGATATAAATTTGGGGGTGTTATTTGTATGATTTGTATGTGTTTTGTTTTGGTGTACTGTAAAGTAATAAAGATGAAAAAATAAAAAAATAAAAAATCTGGGAATACACTCACACACAGAAGAACTAAATACATCTTAATCTATTCTTTCGAATGTTGGATTCAAATATGAAGATACGAATGTCAACAGCGTTCGTATGTGTCATATGTATCTGTTCGCATTTCGTACGCATCCCGCTTTATCCCGTATGCATCCCGTTTTCATCCCGTATTATAAGCGCAAATGCATCCCTGTACATATGTATCTGTTCATTGGAATCATTCGAATGTTTGGGGACATTCAAAATTCATTCGAATGTTCAAATTCGAATGTGAAGCCATTCTATTCGAATTCAAATGTCCACATTCTATTGAATCCAATCGAATTTCGAATGTTTAGAACATCCGTGCACAACCCTAGTTTGTACCAGTAATGTACTGGGGCAATCCCAATTCAACATTGGAAGGAGGATTCCACTTTTTAACTTATGCCTCAAAGCAGTATAAATATTATTCCATTTTTAAACAATTGCTTTTGCAAAAGATACCTGCCTGGAATTTGCAACAAAATACCTCATATAAATGATTTTTACAGGGAAATAAAGGTATGCTGTGGAATTTCCTTTTGGTTCAGAGATACACATCTGCTCCTCTAGGAATGGGACCCAGATGGAGGGCTGTCTGCATCGTGCCATGTAGGAGTTTTAGCACACTTTGCTTTTTCTTTGCCCTTATCTAATAGAAGTTGGACTCCGTATCTTTGGGTGTTTGCTTTCCTCTTTTCTTCTTGTTTGCCAATAGGAGCTTTGGACTCTCGGACAAACATCACAGGCCCCGCTGTGTACAGACGGTGGGGCCGTGGTCTTGTGGTATAAATGGGTGCCCCACGCTGGCTCTGTCCACCTTTCCTTCCTGCAGCCTGCTCCTTTTCCACCTGCCACTTCCAGCCTTTTGGCCATGAAGCCGCTACTGTCTCTTGTCCTTCTGGGACTGATTGTAGCATGCTCAGCAGTACCTGCTGCCGTTCTCCCCCCACAGGTTTTGGCATGCGATGACCCTGAAGTTGAGCAGGCAGGAAACCTAGCCGTGGACTATATCAACGAGAACACTCTTCATGGATACAAGCAAGTCCTGAACAGAATTGAGAACGTCAAAGTATTGCCACGCGTAAGTACTGTGCAAAAAAGGCGCTGGTTCTATACCTCTTCAGAGATACCAGGCATGAAAAGCTCTTCTGCTTCGTCATATTGCGCTCAGGAGCAACAGAAAAAGCCCCTTCCCCCCCCCCCAAAAAAAGGGCAAAGAGGGCTCCATCCCAATTCCTCGCCCTAGCTCAGAGCTGGATTCTTTCCCCGTTTTCTTCTTCATGCCTGTTGCACTTCATGGTTAGTTAATGCAAGCATCCTCTCATTAAGTGACGCCCATTTCCACAGGGGTTTTTCACCAAACGGCAGTCTGAGAACACCTTGGCACTTGCTGAGTTCACTGTAGATCCAGATTAAGGAGCCTTGTGATCTGGATCATGGGCATCCCTATCAGCATGTTAATGCGGGTCAAGGAGCCCCCACCCCCTTTAATCTGACTCCATCTGCACAAGAGGGAGCCAGATCCAAATTAAGAGGCCCTTAATCAGAATCTGCTTAAGAAGACCCATTTAATCAGGTCTACATGTAGGTCTATGCCCTAGGAGTGCGCATCACCAGATCAATCCCCTGGTGCTCTCCAAGGTCACAACTTCACCTGCTCTTGTGTTTAGGGTGCCAGACTCATATCTCATAGTCACGGGTTTGATTCCGCACTCCTCCACGAAGCCAACTGGGTGAACTGGGGCTAGTCACAGCTCTCTTTCTCACAGCCCCACCTACCTCACCGGGTGTTCTCTTGTGGGGAGAAGAATAGAAAAGCTTTGTCAGCCACTTTGAGTCCCCTTAAATGGGTGAGAAAAGTGGAATAGAAAAGCCAACTCCTTGTGATGGTGATGATGATGATGACGAAGATTGTCATCATCATCAACTCTTCTTCTAATGCGTGGAGGGCATAAGGAAGGATAAAACATCAGCTTAAGACAGTTTGCTGCCATTCTACTGTGAATAAAGAATATACTGGAGAAGCTAAAGACCCACAAAGAAAAAAACTTAATTGTTCCAGGGAAAAAAACCCAAACCATATCAGCTGGTACATCTCAAGTCCAGAAAAACTTTCAGTTTAGGAGTCCAGGGCCCTTCCTGCACTGGGTCTTATTGCAGATTATATCCTGGAACAGAGACCTGCTGTGTGCATGCTAGAGCAGGCTATGTTTTCTGCACCAGCACGCAGATGATGGGCCCCAATTTTGAGATATAATCCAGGTTAAGGTCCAATGCAAAATGGCTCAGATTTACTTTCCCCTCTATGGTGTCATCCAACCCCATGTCCATTACAGCGTCCTTTCGGAAATACCGTTTCCCCTGTTTTGCTTTCTATTTGATTCGTTGGCTTCCACGACGTTGCTGCGCATGGTAGCTATCCTACCAGTTGCTCTACTGGTGCCAAGAAGCATAAACCACCCACTGCCCTCTACGATGCTTCATATTAGTTGGAATAATGGGAAAACATCACAGTGCAGGAAGAATCATCATCTGCAGAGTTCCAGTGCTAATCATCTTTGGATTTTGTACTGTGTTCCCAGAGACCACATGGCGAGATATATTTCCTGGAGCTGGACTTGCTGGAGACAGACTGCCATGTGACGAACCCTAAGCCTGTCGCTAACTGCACTGTCAGGGGACGTACAGAGCATGTGAGTATTGGGTCTTATTGTTAATCTGGTGCAGAGCTGAAGGCTGCATCCAGACATAGTTTTAGAAAGCAGCAGTAAAAAGCACCTCAGGCCATCGCCAGACTGTGGCCAGATATTCCGCTAGGAGGCAACAGTGAGGGAAATTCTCATCCTGCAATTACCACCTCCTAGCTAGACTGTGCCATAAGAGTCCCGCTGGATTGGGCCACAGCCCACCTTGTTCAGCATCTTGTCCCGCACAGTGGCCCACCAATTGCTTCTGGGCATCTCAACCAGAAGATGAAGGCTAAACCTTTACTCTCAGACTCCCTGCAAATAGTCTTTGGAGGCATCCTACCTGTCTCTCCAACCTTGGGTGTTTTTCCACCACACTTCTTTAATCCGGATCTAAGAAGATACGGATCTAAGGAATGGGTACATTCCTTAATCCGGATCTAGTAGATCCAGATTAAGGGAAGTACCCAGTGTGTTTCCATGGGTGGTGTAACACCCAATAGCAATGGGTGCTAGCCTCCCTGCCATGGAAACACCAGAGCACCCATTTGGAAATCCGGATCTACCCATGAGGGGTCTGCTTGTCACCCCAGATGTTTGGGGGGACAGGGGGTACAATCTTCGAAGCGGCTTCAAAGTCACTTCGAAGACTGTGCAAAACAGCTCCATTGAAGTCTGTGCTCATCTTCGGAGTGAACTTCGAAGTGACTTCGGAATGACTTCGAAGTGACTTCAAAGCTTAGGTTTTAGGGGGGGGGGCATGGCTGCCCCCTCCCCCAGCCTCCTCTAGACCCCACTGCCACACAAGCATGGAAACAGGCTCCCTTTAATCCGGATTTTCTGCCTGAAGACCCCATTGTAGACCACATTAATGGGGCCTACAGAAAATCCCGATTAAAGGCCAGAAAGTACCCATTTGATCCGGATTTCCCCAGCGGCAGTCGAAACAATCGGGTTCCAAATGGGTGCCGTGGTGGAAATGGGATCATCTGGCTCACACCCAAATGGGTCCTTAATGGGTGCAAAAATGGGTACTTTCTGACAGTGGAAAAACACCCCTAGAGCGGGTATCTAGGTATCCATTCTAGTAGGCATTGATACACCTATTCTCCATGAATTTATATAATCCTCATGATACTACAGTGATACTGGAGTCATGGCAATAATGTGTACCTGGCCACATCTTTGCAGTACGGAGTGGTTTGTGGGAACCAATATATAGCATTACACAGAGGATGACTTAACACAGGAAGTATAAGAGTAGACAAGAAAAATTCTGCTCTGTATCAGCTGTTTGCTATATAAAATGCCATATGTGTTTCAATCCAATGTTAATGATCACGATCAGCAAATCTACTAACTGTGTAGTGCTTCAACAGCCAAATCTGTCATCCACAATTACTCTGTTTAGACATGGATCTCATTCCTTGGTTAAAAAAAAAAGACCAGATTGCAGAGTATAACTTATCCCATACATTATGTTCGCTGTAGTTTCTAGAATGTGCACATAAATAAAATTATAGCATCATTATTCTGCGTTGAATCCACACAGATGACTCTGTGATATGGGTGCTAATTGATTTTAGTCTATAGGCAGTGTACGGGCCCATGGCAACATTTTAACTGTGACAACTTAATGTTGGTCTTGTATATAACTGGCTGTGGAGCCAAAGGGAAAAGAAATACTACACGATCATGACTTGTGTCCTGTGAGAGACTTGGTTGTTTCTTATTGCTGGGAACATTTTGCTTTTGCGATGCTGGATAGTTTGAACAGCGGTTCTCAACCTGTGGGTCGCGACCCCTTTCGGGGTCAGACTACCCTTTCAGAGGGGTCGCGGTGAGTTTCCCACCACCCCACCCTCCCCCTCCAAGTTGCCCCGCCCCCATGGTTGGGGGTCTCCACACATGAGGAGCTGCATTTAGGGGTCATGGCATTAGGAAGGTTGAGAATCGCTGATTTAGAAGCTGCTTTTTGCTCAGAAACTACGCTGAGAAGTGGTGTGGAAAATGGACCCCATGGTTCCCAGAACAGCTTCTAAGCCCTGGAACTGGACTGAATCTTGTTTTTTTGCACTGATGCTACCTAATCCTGTGGTGAAACCATTGCAGAAACATAGGCCGCCTCTGCACCACAGGCCACAAAGCATGGTCTGATGAGCACCAGCCACACTGTTGAGGGCTAGCAGTAGTTCAATCTAAGGGTTATCTGCATTCAGATAGCCTTTCACATCACAGCCCCAGCTGCCAGCTTTGAAGCTGGGTAGAACCTTTGAAGGTCAGGAAGATTCATGGAGGTTGGGTGGACACCTGTTGAAGAGGGTTAGGTATTTCCTGTACTGACCAGGAAATCTGAACGTTATGTATAATTCTCTCTCTCTCTCCCTTTTGTTCCCATAGGCCGTAGAAGGGGACTGTGATGTTAAGCTGCTCAAAGACAATGGAATCTTCTCAGTATTGGCCATCAAATGCCATTCCTCACCAGGTAATCAACTCTCCTGTCTCCTGGCCCTCCATAGGGATCAAACCAGAGGAACTAATCCATTCAACACCAGCAGCCAGTGAAGTGCTCAAAAATACACTAGGGCCGCATCCCCATGCAAGCCGTTTGACACTGTTTGGGTGCTGATTGGACTCGCACGGAACCAGTTGTGGGACCAAGATCGAATCTTGGGCATCCCCATGCCATTCACCCTGACGCAGGCTGGGGGCAGATTCAGCCATCCCCAAGCAAACTGCACCAGGATCATGATTTTGCTCCCTTTTGCAGGCAAGCCACTTGCTCGCCTTGAAAGGGGTGTAAAAGCAGGGAGTAAGGGGGTGTAGAGGCTTGAGTTTTCTCTCTTTTCCAGGGAGGCAACCTTATTGCCCCCCCTGGAAAAGTGAGAAATCTCAAGCCTCTGAACCCCCTCTTTCTGATCTGCCGACAGAAAGAGGCTTGGGTTTACTGCCAAAGTAAAGGATCATTTCAGCAGTAAAGCCAAGCCTCTTTCTGTCAGCAGATCGGAAAGAGGGATGTAGAGGCTTCAGAATTCTCTCTTATCCATGGAGGCAACCTTATTGCTCCCCTGGATAGCATGGATTTGTACAGCAACACTTGCTCCTTGATAGTCTGGGTGTCTACTTGCAAGGCTTTTAAATAAATAGTCAAAAACTTAACCAAAAAAAATGTGCTTATAGATGTGCAATGGGGCCCTTAGTGAAAAAAATATGCATATAGTAAGAATTAAAAAATGGGTGGCCATCCATCCTAACACTCCATCTAGCATTCCCAGTACCAAACCTGCAATCTCTCTATCTCCCTCCCTCCTTCACCCCCTGCCTCTTGTATCTCTCTACTTACCCTTCTCCACCTCTTTCTTCCTTCCCTCTCTCCTCCTACCTCTTCATTTCCCCTTTTCCACCCCTTGCATTCTCCATTCTCTCTCTCTCTTCTTCCCTCTTTCCTCAAGCCCTCTCCTCTCCCCCTCCCTCCCACATACACATATACACACATACGCGCACAGTGTTCATTGTGTTCTCTAACATCAAAGAGAAATCAGAGCGACCATAAGTAAAAGAAGCTACATCAGCCCATTCAGCAGTCCCAAAATGTAGACCATGAGAATCCCACTGTGAAGACCAACCAAATGTTATTTATGCAAACTCCCAAGTTCTCCAGAAGCCTTCACTGGCCAGCTCAGTAAACTAAGCAGGAGCAGTCGGGGGCAAGGAAGAGAATTGGCTGGATGATGAAGCCACCTGTCCCTTCAGCATTAAGATGCTTTGTGAGATGTTCAAAAGAGACATCCTTAAGCATTCTCCAGCCTTTTGGGGCATGGCGTATGTGGAACGGATGGTAGTCAGGAGTTGCATAAAAGATGGGATTCCAATAGATGCTGCTTCTCATGCAAGTTTCTCCTGTGCACCTATTAAAAGAACCAGGAAGCCTTTTTCATACGGTAACCCTCACTGGAAGTGCATGAAAGCCAGGGCCGTTCCACACTGCCACAGCAAATGGCTCCTTGATCCGACTTGCTGCAGGGGTCGCTATTTTCTCTTGCTGCGTTATGTTCACCAAAAACACCATCTTCTTTTACCATCTTAGATTCCGCTGAAGATATTCGTAAACTTTGCCCCGATTGTTGGGTCTTGTCAAGTCTCAATGATCCCGGGGTGGTGCAGTCGGCGAACGCTGCACTGACCGCATTCAATCAACAAAACAACACAGGCTACACAATCCTTGAGATTTCACGAGGGTTCCACACGGTAAGTATTGGAGCAGGGCTCATGGATGCCTTTTTTCCAATCCAGTGCTTTCTTCCACTCTGTGTGACTCACAGAGCATCAGCCAGCCACCAGCAGCATGCAAAAGGCTAAAGTGGGAGATGGATGGCTGCCAATACTAACAGTACAACAGATCCTATTCCCTGGTTACATTCTGAAAGAGGTCCCCAGTGCCACAGGCATGGATTTCATCCCAGGGAGAAGTGAAGAAACTCACCCCCACTCTGTGCCTCATTGCTATCTCCCAGTTTACAAATTCCTTGGCCACATCATAAGAACATAAGAGAAGCCTTGCTGGATCAGGCCACAGCCCATCTAGTCCAGCATCCTGTCGCACACAATGGCCCACCAAATGCTCATGGGTATCTCAAGCAGAGACAAGGACAAACCATCTCCAGCTCTTGAATCCCAGGAGATGGCCTTAGAAGCGCCACGGTTCCCCCTCCCCCCAGCCTGAAAGATGCACCTAGGCATTCAGTCTAGTAGCCATTAATACACCTGTTGTCCATAAATTTGTCTAACCCTACCTTAAAGCCATCTAGACTGGTAGCTGTCACCACCTCTTCCGGCAGCACATTCCATAAGCCGATGACCCTCTGGGTGAAGAAATACCTCCCCCTATCAGACCTTACTCTCCTACCCATCAGCTTCATAGAGTGCCCCCTGGTGCTAGTATCAGCAGTCACGTTGAATGTGTTAATGGTAGCCAGAAATAAGAGGAGAAAATGATCCCATTTGCAGAAAGCAACATAACGTTGCATTCTAGGAAAAGTGGATGAGCAAAACTGTGCTGGTATAAAGACTATGAAGTCCAAAGGACAATTGTATTTAAAACAATGTTTCGTAGACCTTTGTTGCAGTATCTTCTACCATTGCATACTTCATAGAATCATAGAGTTGGAAGGGACCTCTAGGGTCATCCAGTCCAACCACCTGCTCAATGCAGGATTTCCTAAACCACCCCGGACAGATGTAGGTCCAGCCTCTGCGTGAAGAACTCCAGTGAAGACCTTGAACCTGCATAACTTGATTATATTGCTGTTACCCCAGAAATGGCTAAAAATGTCTTGTTATGTTTTCAGCATTTGCCTGTCGGTGTTCATGCGGAGTTTGCAATTGCTGCCACCAACTGCTCAGCGCAGGACATTAAGGACCATGTCGAAGGCTGCCATGTGCTAACAGGCGAACATGCGGTAAGTGGGAATGATTCTTTTATTCATATTAGATTCAGGGACTAATCTACAGCTGCATCCGCATGCACTAAAAAGAAAAGTCACTCAATACCAAGAGTATCTTGCCAAACCCTGTGCCTTTTAAAAGCAAGGATGGTTAAATATTTTGGGGGCAAAGGCTGCAGTGACCCTGAGCCGTCTCTGAGAACTACATATAAGAAGAAGAGTTGGCTTTTCTACCCTGCTTTTCTCACCCATTTAAGGGGACTCAAAGCAGCTGACAAAGCTTTTCTATTCTTCTCCCCACAACAGAACACCCTGTGAGGTAGGTGGGGCTGTGAGAGCTCAGAAGACAGCTGTGACTAGCCCAAGGTCACCCAGCTGGCTTCATGGGAGAGGGCAGAATCAAACCTGGTATTCCCAGATAAGAGTCTGGCTCCCCAATCAGCTATTTCCTTCCATTCTATCCTATCACTCACCACCAAAAAGCAGCCACACAAGTTCCAAGTTAGGAGGAGGCTGCAAAGATCATGCAAGCTTCACAGCCATAGGGAGGTGTAGCCCAGATCAGCAGACAGTACAGATGGTGCTGATCCAGCCCATGCCTCCAAGTAATCCAGATCACTAGGCCTCCATCTGGATCAAGGAGACCCACGGATCTGTTTTACTGGGACTTTTCATCCCTGGGAGGCAAAGGGTAAATTTGCCCCACGTATGAACTAAGCATCCACAGCTGCCCAAGTATGCACTAAGCCTCCCCAAACAGTCCTGACACTTATCCAAAGCACGAATGGGTGTCCAGGTGCTGCTATTTTTGCTCACTGGTGGTGGCACCAGCATGCGTGCATGCATGGTGCCATCACCAGAGCAACTGTGTGACACACTATGTAAGCACACTTACACAGTGCATCATGTGAACATCCAGTATACCATCCAAACTAGGGCTCTGCATGAATATTCGTAACATTTGAAATTCATACGGATTTGGCCAAACTGGGACATTCAAATGTTGGCACATTCGATGACCGGCAGTCGAATCTGAATCAAATGTTTCAGTACATTTGTATGGGACTGAACATTCCTATTGAATTCAAATCCTACCACACTTGAAGGGGATCTATTTGAACGATTACAAATTTTCTTGCACTCAGTTCAATACAAATTGAATGCAAAAAACCAAAAACATTCATGCACACGCCTAGTCCAAATTGGTGCTGGTCAAGGTAAGTGCACGTGTGGTGAGACTCATCCTGCACCACACATAGTCAACATGGGGTGAGCTCCTGCACGGACAAAGCCATTTCTGGTTAAGACGGCCGCAGGAAAGGCCTTGCTTCAAGTTGAACCAAAGATAAATTTGTGGCCACGTGAATCACGACTCGGACCTTCTGGTGCCCCCTGGGCTTCAACCACTACTGCATATACAGCTACATCCCTGAAAAAATTGTTCACTGAAACTTCTATATTCAGATAATCTGAGTTCAGGTTTCTAAAAATTCACGTTCCCCCCCCCAACAACTGAACTGCTGAGCCTACACCTCCCTGGGGCTCTCTCTCATAGTGGCCCCTTTTTATCACCATAATAATTTGCAAACATGTGAGGCAAGCTGAGTTATCATCATGATTAGAGTGCATCGCTCTTTCTTCCGCTTATCACCACCAGCTATCGAGGTGGACTAATTTTAGTTGCAAGAGTTCTATGAGCGCTTTCTGTTTTGAAAAACTGAAACAATCCATCTCACGTAGGCTCTGAACTTTCAAAGCAAGAGTCCATCTTTCGCTTCTCTTAACAGTCAAAGCATTATCACTGAGCATTAGCCATGCTCACCTTGATCAAAGACGCCACTCAGAATTCGCTGTTTCTTTACAGCTTAGGTTTTTATCTTCCTTTCACCCAAAGGTGTGTCATGAGATGAAAGAAGAAAAATCAGAACTATTCAAAAGGCACCAGTTAAAAACACAACAGCAAAAACTTCAGTATAGCATGCGAAAGGTTATCAAAAGTCTGGGTGAAAAGCTATGCCAGAACCACATGCCAGATCCTGAGACCTGGCATCCCACAGTCCATGGAAGGCCCACTTAGGTGCCACCACCCTTCAAATATCAGGTGATGATCTACAAGAAGGAGGTTTTCCCAGGGTGAGGCTCAGCCATTGCACTCCGGCTGTGCTGACCCCTGCGGTTTCCCCAAATGTGGGAATCTCAACTGCATAATTTGTGAATCTCCTTGTACGTCATCACCAGATATTTGAAGGGTGGTGGCACCTAAGAGGTCCTTCAGACGATCCCATAGACTGTGGAATGCCAGGCCTCAGGATCTGTCATGTGGTTCTGGCATAGCTTTCAGCCTATACTTTTGATAACCCTTCTCATGCTATACTGCAGTTTTTGCCGCTGTTTTTTTTAACTGGTGCATTTTGAATAGTTTTGATTTTTCGTCTTTCTTCTACAGGAAGGACTTTGCTTGCTGATTTTGGGACCAAGGCCATTTTCTACCGTGGGTCCTCAGTATTCATGAGGATTTCTTCTTGCCTTAAAAACTCCCAGAGGACAACTATTTTAAGGTCCTATAACAGCAAGATCAGCCTTCAAAGCTAATCAATACAGCAGATAGTGGAGGAGGATTTTGCATCCTCTTCTAATGCTCTGGGGATTTAATAAAGCAGCCAATTCGCCTTTCATGTTTCATATAAGATTCCTGCAGTAGGGATGGGCACAAATATTTGTAACATTCAACATTCGTACAAATTTGGACGAGTTTGGACATTTGAATATGAATCGGATGTTGGCCCATTCCAAGACTGACATTTAAATTCAAATAGAATATTGTGATACATTCGTATGAAGCTTTGTATTCGATCTAATATGAATCAAATGAAAAAAGAAAATGTGTGGATCCCTAATCTGCTAAACTGAAGAAACAGATTAGGGGAGATACCAGGGAACTATTCGCACTTGGGTGTATTCTTGAATATAACTCAGGATAGCGGTCTGTTGTCCACATGCAATTGTAAACTCTACCAGGCCTCAATTAGGGCCTGCTATAGCCTGCACCAGCATGTGGCTATCAGGCCTCTATTCTAGGATATAGTCCCAAATAAAGCCAAGTGTGAACAGGCCCCTGGACTACAGATGTGCACCAATATTTTGCCACATTTGAAATTTGTACAAATTTGTATGTTTGCATTTGAATAAAATGTTGGCTGCATCCAAAGATTGACATCCAAATGCAAAGGGAATGTTTTTGTGCATTCCATTTGAAGCTCTGTTATATTTGTGAATGTGGGAAGCTGGCAAAGCGGCTCCCCAGTCACATCTGCAGTGGATTCAAAGTGGATTCAGAGCAGATTTGGAGGGGATTCAGAAGCACAGCTGATTAAAATCAGATCTGAATAACATTCAAAGGATCTTTGCAGCGAATTCGAATCCTGCCACATTCAAAGGGCCTCTATTCGTACAAATGCAAATTTCCTTTGCATTTGATTCTACTCAAATTGAACATGAAAAAAACCTCGCGCACATCTCTAACCAGGACTAACTACTTTATTCTGCTGCTTCTCCAGCGTTTTGGGTTCTGCAAAGCATCTGTTATCAAGAAGAAGACACCAGTTGTTGATGTAGGAGTTGCGGATGTTGAAGAAACCAGTGTAGCATGTGAAATCTATGCTCCAAAGGTAAAGATGAACATGAACTGCCATTCAAATATGTCATGCTGAAGGATTATTCTATGTTCTTTAAACCTACAATCCTGCTAACTGTAGATGTTGTCAGGAAATCCCCCAGGATTAAAATCCTGCAAAAATCAGCTTTTCTGGGTTGATGGTTTGGCCTCCATGGGAATATTAAAAACAACAATAATTGGGCTTTAAATCTACCACCAATGTTGCAGATCTGCGTTATGCAGAAGCCAGGAACCTCATTTATTAGCTTGTTTTTGGTAGCTTAAAAGTCAAGTACCACTTGGGATGGGTTGCCAATGGAGTGGAACAGGGTCTTCTGCTTTTGGATGTGCCATTCTGCTCCAGTCCTTGCTAGAAATATGCTGCAAAGTTCAGTTTGCATTCAAAATTTTTATCATGGATATTCACATAGATATTCACATCAAACCAAGCATCCAGTTGTTCGAAAATCCAAAAATTTGATCGAACTCGACCAGTTCCCCACTTGCAAACACAAACAATTCAACTGAATTGTTCACTTTTGTTGTGTTTTTGCCTCAATAACCACTTTTTTCCAATGGAAAAGATTGTCTTTCTTGCTTTTGAAGCACTTCAGACTTAAAACAACAACAGCCAGATGTTCAATTAAAAAGTTTTCCCCATAGAATTGAACAAATGCATGTCTCGTTCAATGGCAAACTGAACATGCAACATTATATACCTCACCATTGGAGTCTACAGCTACACCAGTCTAAGGTACCACTTTTGGTACCCTAGGACCTTTCCGCACATGCCACTGGAATACAGATCTATAAGATCCGTTTTCCGGCCAAACGGGCAGATTCTTGGAGGCCCTGCGCGTCCACACACGCGTGGGGCAGTGGCGGCAGGGCCAGATTGGAGAGGGTGGTAGTGCGGATGCACCAGCACCCACCCCAATCCAGCCTTGGAAAGTCCTGCCCAGCTGTCAAACAGGGTGAGCATGCGCTCCTCCTGTTTAACAGCTGGGCATGCGCCGGCAATCCTGCTCTTTCCGCTGCCTCTGCAGAAGAGTTCGCTTCCTAAACGGTTTCAGGGGGAAAGCCAGATGTAAGACCTAATTTTTCAGGTCTTACATCTGGGTAGGATTCAGCGGCAAAACCGGTTTAAGAAACTGGTTTTGCACACTGACGTGCGGACGTGGCGTCCTCAAAGGGACCCTAATTCCGTTCCCTTTGTGGAAGCCACGTCCTAATCCCTCCCTGAACAGGCTCTAAATCCGTTTTTAGAGCCTGTGCGGAAAGGCCCCTAGTCTGGTCCTAACTTCATCCAATGAGTGGCTTCATCCACTGTAGTGTGTGGGCATGCTGCCCATTATTCCAGAATTTGTTTCAGAAGCAGGGGCAATGCAGAAAGTGCCTAAGAGGAGAGTGGAAACACCAAGAGATGCTTGAGCATGATTGATCCTTTCATTTGCTACAGAGTTGCTTCCTGTGAAGTGTTTTGAGTTGTCTAAGTATTTTCTAAATGGAGCTGAGATTAGGGATGTGCACAAATATTTCATAACATTCAAAATTCCTACGAATTTGGCCGAATTCAGGCATTCGAATTTGAATAGAATGCTGGCACATTTGAAGATTTACATTTGAATTTGGATCGAGTGTTTTGATACATTCGTATGGGATTCAACATTCGTATTGAATACAAATCCTACTACATTCAAAGGGGACATTTTCAAATGAATACAATTTTTCTTTCATTTGATTCAATATGCATTGAATTTTTTAAAAAAATCCATGCACATCCCTAGTTGAGATCTATGAGCCTCTCATTATGACTTTATCCAAGTGCCAGGCTTGTTCTGATCTAAAGAATCCATAGGAAGATTGCATGCTGAATTCATCAGACAAGGAAACTAAACATGGTGATTTCTTTTTTCCAGCCCCAGAAAGCCCATAGTCACTTGGCTGAACATCATTATGGAAAGAAGATCCCTTCACCTGGAGGTGCCCACACTGTCCTTGACTTGGCACATTCACACAATGATACAAATGCATCCCATGAGTCGGCAGAAGTTCTGACTCCAAGAGGGCTAATCAAGAGGGCTGTGTTGGCTGGACCTGGGCCACAACTTTGTCCAGGGAAGATAAGGCATTTCTCCTTGGATTAGTGCCGGGTGCTGTAGGATAGATAGCCCACGGGTGAGAACTAATAGAAACTAGGAAACCCAACACCTGTTTTTATTCTCCCTATCCTGACCTCAAATCCATGAATCCAGAGCCTGAATACTTCTGCCTCTTGCACCAAAAGGTTTATATATTCTGTATGGTTCTGCTTTGCCATCTGGTTGTGGCATTTTTAGCTTAAAAGCGGGTTTTTAGTGCTTATGGCTGAAGACACCGGATGGAGGACAAAATGGAGACACAGCCAAGTGAAATTATGGTCACAAAGGGCAAGAATCTATAGGAGGTGATTCTAGTTAAGGCTGCACACTCATGTAGAAAAAAGCAGCTTGAGTTGCCCTCATTTTCTCCCATCATGAGGGGGCATGTCAGTGATCCTGCCGCCTGCAAACTGCCTCAAAGCCATCTATGGATATGTTCAGACATAACAAAAGGGACGGTGTATGGCCCTGGTGATGCCAAACCTTCTCCAATTGACCTTTTCTAGCACAGAATGTTAGGAGATGGAGGAGGGCAGATTGGTGTGTAAACAATCCCACCTCAGAGCCTACTCTAAGGGACCTCAGAATCACCTCAGAGAGACAGTGTGTGGCGTGTGTTCTACAATCCACCTTTTCTAGCTCAGCATTTTCAGGAGAGGGGGGTAAGGCAGACTGATGTGTGAACAACCCCACCCCAAAGCCTTCTCTAAGGCTGTGTTCAGACATAACAAAAAGGGGTGCCTCAGATACATCTTAGAGGGGAAGTGTGTGGCCCTCATGTTCCCAACCTTTCTCTCATCCACCTTTTCTAGGAATGTTCAGGAGAGGGGGAGGGGCAAACTCGTGTGAGAACAATCCCATTTTAAGCCTTCTCTGAGGCTGTGTTCAGACATAACAAAAGGGGCACCTCAGAGACATCTTAGAGGGGAAGCGTGTGGCCTTCATGTTCCCAACCTTTCTCTCATCCACCTTTTCTAGGAATGGGAAGGGAAGACTGATGTGTGAATATTTCCACCTCAGAGCCTTCTCTAAGCTGTGTCAGAGGCGCCTCAGAGATGCTTTTTGCCATGTCTGAGCACAGCCCCTGAGCAACCTCAAAGAGGCCTTTCCCGCCTTTATTGCTTGTGAATGCAGCCTGAGGGTGTCTCCTACATACAAGTTGTTATTTCCACCCGCTCATCAGTTTTAAAAAGCGGAAACAGAATAACCTTTAGGTTTTCGAAACATGGTATTTTAGGGCCTAAATTGGTGTGGATTTGTAGTTCATTTGGTTTAAAGAAAAAGAACAAGAATATGCAGACCACTGAACAGAAATGGCAATAAAGACAGCTCAGATGTATTCCCTAGGACTGAGTTTTCCTTTATTCTCCAAAATTGGAATGGTATGTTTCAGTCTTGGAAGATCTACGTTCTTACATTAACAGAAACAAACAATGGTGCTTCCTAAATAAAAATATGAAAATTCAGAAGACTCTTTGTCATTTTTTCCTCTAATCCTGGTTTTGTGGCAAAACTTTGAAAAGTGTTTGCTCCAGAAGTTGTTGGACTTCAACTCCCATCACTCCTAGCCAATGTGGCTACAGTAGGATGATGGGAATTGTAGTCCAGAACCACCAGAAGGACTATGTCTTTCAAAAGACTGAGGCCCCATCCCCATGCAACTCTGGCACGGTTCCAAGTGCAGGATCGGGGTGGTCCGTCCCCATGGGCTTTGGATTTGGCACGCGAAAAGCATACCAAATCCCCCCAAACCATGCCACAAGCAGGCCAGATTTGATACCTGTTTAAACAAGTCTCAGCACAGTTTAGGGAAGCCAGCGCATGTTCCTCAGCGAGCCAGAAACGCTTGCGGTCTAACAGGGAGGAGTTTTGCGCTCATGTCCTGTCTATTGAAGATCACAGCCGCTGACTTTTTTAAAATGCCCATCGCAAAGGCAGGCTGGAGAACAGCTGTGGGGGTGCGATTTACCCAGTTCAGCTAAAAGCTAAAGAAGCAGTTGCTAAGCAGTTGCTAGGCTGAAATTACTAGGACAAAGGATAAAACCTTGGGTCACTGTAACTTTGATATATCTTGTCCCAAGGAGTCATAACATCTATATCACTTCCACAGTACATGTAAACAATGTGCAGCATCCAAGGATGCTGACATGAGATGTCCACATGCACAGAGACAGGCTTCTATTGGTCCTCATTATAACACCATATATGGCATTTCCTACATAGCACTATCCTTGCATTTAGGCTGATATACTGGTTCAGTCCAGTTCTCTTCTTGTAACCAAATATGGGTTTCCTGAGGGTACTTTTCCATTGTTCAGAGAAACTGTATAAAAAGCCTTGTCATGTCTTAATAAAAAAGGCTTACTTCTTTCACTTGGAAACCATCCTGCGTGTGAGTCCTAAATCATTAGTACAAACAGCTTGGTGTTGTTGTTGTTTTAATTTTCTGGCATTTCCGCTGAGGTAATTCCAACCCCATTTCAGAACGCCAAGGCAGGCTGCATAATGGCTTGATTTTTGTTGCATTTGCAACCCCCATTTCTCCAATCATCAAGGGAATCATAAATAGAGTCTTGATTTGCAACCCCAGTCATAAATAGAGTTGACAGGCACTCCCTCATTCCCCGGTGGAGCGGAGATGCGCAAAACTGCTCAAGCGCCTACTGCCGCTAAACTTGGTTGCAGCTTTCGGCACTTAAAAAAAACTTTCAAGCTATTTTTATGAATGGAGCTTTGTTTTTACTTGTTTCTGTGCCTTCTACCCCAGCGCCACTAAGGAAAGGGGGAATCCAGCTGACATTAATCCGGCTTCCAATGAGGAGAGAGGGGGTGGAGAGGAGAGGAGGGGGCACAGCTCCCCTGTACAAGGGTTCGGCACGCTTCGCATGGGGACAGCACTATCTGCGCAACCAGTGCCTGTCCTGCATTCCCAGGAATCTCATGGGGATGCCCAAAATGCGTGCCCAATCCCATGCCTGGCCTTTAAGTACCCAAACAGCACCCAAAGCATGCCAGATGGCCAGCATGGGGACGCAGCCTGATATTGCTTTCCCGTGCATTCTCCTTGTCCATCTCTGGAGGAGAAAATCATCATGCTCTAAAATATCTTTGACAGGATTTACACGGTGCCCAAATGGCTCCTGGAAAAAGTGTGAGGGACTTAGTGCCTGCCTATCACTGCAGTGTCAGAAACTGCTCTCAGACATCTACTTCATACAAATTATCCTGTCACACTGTTGACCTAGGCTGTTTTTGCACTTACCTTAGTTAATCCAGATTTAGAAGATGTGAACTGTGGGGGTGCAATTTGCCCATCTCAGCTAAAGCACTCTTGCTAAGCTGAAATTGCTATACTAAAGTAACTAGGACAAAGGATACATTCTGGGTCACTGTAACTTTCCTAATATCTCTCTGAAACAAGGTCTCAGAAAAGGCATAACATCGATATCACTTCCACAGTACATGTAAACAATGTACAGCATCCAAGGATGCTGACACGAGATATCCACAGGCACAGAGACAGGCTTCTATTGGTCCTACACCATATCCTTGCATATACTGGTTCTGCCCAGTTCTCTTCTTGTAACCAAATATGGGTTTCCTGAATGTATTTTTCCATTGTTCAGAGAAACTGTATAAAAGCCTTGGCATGTGTTAATAAAGAAAGGCTAAGGGCTTACTTCTTTCACTTGGCAACCATCCTGCGTGTGAGTCCTAAATCATTACTACAGTGAATCTTTGAAATCTGATCCTCATGGGATCGGGTATTTGAAGAACTGGATCTCGGCAAGGATCCCATATGTCTGCATGGGCCCTCTAGCACCCGGTGGAAATGAGTGCCAAACATGGGTGCTGTGAGGACTTCGCAGCACACCTTCTCTTTAAGGTTTCTTCAGTCCATCTTCAGGACTGACTGCTCACACCTTTTCATTTCTAGCGATTTTATTTGTGGATAGAAATGGACAGTCCACAAATAAAACATAGAAATGAAAAGGAGTGAGAAGTCAGATGTGAAGATGGACTGAAAAAGGTTTAAAGTGAAGGTGTGACCACAGCTTGAGAGGCAGGAGGGCTGGCAAACCATATGCTTCATGCCTGTGAGGTGGGCCCTGCTTTTGGTCTAGTGGGTGAGCCAGTTTGGTCTAGAGCCGGACTCTTATCTGGGAATATTGGGTTCAATACTGTCCTCCCCGATGAAGTCAGCTGGGTGACCTTGGGCTATTCACAGCTCTCTTCTGGGCTCTCACAGCCCACCTACCTCACAGGGTGTTCTGTTGTAGGGAGAAGAACAGAAGGTTTGTCAGCCACTTTGAGTCCCCTTAAATGGGTGAGAAAAGCGGGGTAGAAAAGCCAACTCTTCTTCTTCTTCTAGCACCTATTTCTCGCCACCATTATGAGGCTGCTCTCCTTCATTTACTGCATTTCTATAATATATGTCCTCTGGGACAGATCTAGGGCTGCATCCCCAAGCAACATATTTGCCTCTCTAGTTTCCCTCTACCGTCCCTCTATTCCAGCAGACTTTAAAAGTGCTATCCAATTATGGAATAAGCGTCCACATGAGGCTCAGCAAAACACGCATTTAAAATGCACCTACCGTCCCCACAGAAGCGTGTTTTCTTTGCCCATATTTTTCTCCCCCCCTCTTGTTGATAGGGTGCCAGCGGGAACGGGGAGGGACTGTGCTCTGCGCAGTCACAACCAGGAAGAAACCCCCGACAAGTCCAAAGGAAAAATAGCCATCGGTTCTCTGTTCATCTCCCAGATCTCTGCCCCCCCAAATGACTTCCCGTGCCGGCAAAGGCAGCGGCTGCAGCCATCGCCACACAATCATTCGCTCATTCACTCTCAACACTTTCTCTCTGATCACTGTCAAAATCCACCTCGTACAGCAGCGGTGACTGTAGCAATCCACCCACTTCACACCTGATAACAATGTTGCAATTCTCCACAATTCTGGCTCTTTGAAAGTTCTGACCTTTAGAAAGGGAAAGAAAAGGAAGCTGCTACAGTTCTGGGAGATGTCTGAATTTTTTATGGCTGTTTGTGCAGGTGGCAATCCCCGCCCCTTTTGCCACGGAGGGTCCCCATGGTAAATGCTACCAGGAAAACCTGCGGCTTCCAAAAAGTGCACTTTTTTCCCCGCGGATTTTCCTCCTTTTGTGCCACTGGAAGCTCGGAGAAAAGCCGGGCCTGGGGGCGCTCAGAGGCAAAAGAAGCTTTTTAGCAGGCTTTTTATTGCTTGGGGACGCAGCCTAGGAAAATAAAACACATTCACACAGACTAAGCACCATATTAAAAGCACAACACAGGACCACAAAAGTTGCCATAAAAAGTCCCCAAACAGTAGCACGGCTGTGCAGTAATCAGCCAAACTGAGAAAACCAGATGTGAAAAGAAACCAGTAGATTCAAAATGTCTTTGTCAGGAAGGGGGAGGAAGAGAGAGGAAAGGGGGGCCAAAAAGGGTAGAAAAGGAGCAGCGGAGTAGAAAACCCAAACCAGAAGGAAAAGTTCATGGAGGGTTCCAGAAAGGGAGGGGAAGCATTTGCTGCTGTACCCGACTCTAGAGAGTAGGACAGACAGAGGGTTGTCCCCATGCATTCTGTTTACTTCTGGTTGGATTTGGGATATTCCCAACACGGAGTCTAGTTCAAATAGACCCGTCCCCATGCGATTGACAAAAGTGCGGGCTCAAATCGAATACACCTGTCCCTATGCAAACCTTGCTAAACCCCTGCATTGGGAAACCACATCTTTTTCTCTCCACCCCCTCTCTCCTGAAATCCCACCCAATGGCCCTTCACTGATTGCAACTGCTGGGCATTAAACAATGATCAAATAGAAATGAGCCTCTTCTCTCTGCGATCGTCCCAGTAAGATGCAGCAATGAGGGGGGTTATCTGGCCCTTGCTGTCCCATCAGCCTCTTCCTGCCTTATTCCACCCCCACTCCCCAATTGCTGGCAAGCAGCTTCTTATTCCACCCCCATTCCCTGATTGCCGGCAAGCAGGGATGATGGGTGGGCCCCATGTGGGTTGATCCAGATTTACCACAGGGTGCTCCAGCATTTCCACTGCAGGCAGGCTAGCACACATTGCTAGTCGGTGCTGCATTGCCCGTGGGAATGCAGCAGGTACCTTCCTTAATCTGGATCTACTAGATCCGGATTAGTTGAAGGACCCATTCCTTAGATATGGATAATCTTAGATCCGGATTAAGGGAGGTCAGTGGAAACCCACCCCCACCCCCAAAGGATGCCTTCTTACTAGCAGCAATTTTTTAAAAGCTGGTTGTTCCTCTGTGTAATATTTTAGTTGCTTTGAAACAAAGAGGAGGTGATTTGGGAACCATACATATATAAGCTTCTAATGATTCACTTGATATTTACCATTTATGCCCCCAGGTTTAAAGGTGATGGCCAGAGTCAGGGAGAACAAATATTAGCAGCATTTGCAAGAGTATATAAGGAAACATGACTTTATTTCCAAAGCCTGCTTTTCCAGGCGCCATCCCACCTGGTCTGCCAAGGCATTTCTAACATGGCTACTCTGGGGTTATTCCTGATAGGGATTCAGGTTCTTGGCTCCTTGGCTGGCCATCCATCCAAATCAGAAAAGACTTTGCCATCTAATCAGTTTCTTGCCCCTGGTTGCAATAGTTCTCTAATCAAAAGAACTGCAGAACAGGCACTCAACTGGATCAACTTTGACCGAAGAGAGGGCTACGTACTTGGTCTCCAACGAATTTTTGATACTCATGAACTTCCAAAGGTAAGCACTCTGCCTGCTCTACCTTATTTTCTTCATTCAAGACAGACCCTGAAACATCCTATAGAATCATAGAGGCGGAAGGGACCTCCTGGGGTCATCGAGTCCAACCCCCTGCTCAATGCAGGATTCCCTAAACCAGCCAAACAGATGTCTGTCCTACCTCTGCTTGAAGACCTCAAGTGAAGGAGAACACACTGCTTCCTACTGCAACCCATTCCATTGACTGATCACCCTCACTGTCAGGAAGTTTTTCCTAATATTAAATCTGTATTGACTCCCTTGAAGTTTCATAGCGTTGTTTGCAGTCCTCCCATCTTGTGTGAGAATAGGGATGATCCCTCTGCACTGTGACATCCCTTCAGGGGCTTGAAGACTCTCAGTCTTTGCTTCTGTAGGCTAAATATTCCAAGATCCTTCAACCTTTCCTGTAGGACATGGTTTCTAGACCACTAACCATTTTGGTAGCCCTCCTTTGGACCTACTCTAGTTTGACAATGTCTTATTTAAATTGGGGTGCCCTTGAGAAAAGATGAGTTCCAGCTCCTATGGGGAAGTGTTTTGTTTTTTTTTAACCCAGAGACTCATCAGTCTATGGAATTTACTATCAGAAGGGGTGGTAACAACAACCTGCCTGGATAGCTTTAAGAACCAGACAATCTTATGGAGGACAGAAATCCTGACAGAGGAAGACTAAAACTAATGCCTAAGTACCTGTCTCCTAGTTGGAGAGACCGGCAGGAAGCCTCTAAAGGAGTCAAGGGCAAGTTAAGGTTATGCCTTCATCTTCTGCTTAAAAACACCCAAAAAGTAATGCTGTGCCACTTTATGAGACAGGATGCTGGATTAGATGGGTTGTGGCCCAATCTATCAATGTTCCTCTAAATTTCTTACCTAGAATTGATACCTACTACCAATGGCTGCTGGAAGTACGACCTCCAGGTTGGAGAGACAGGCAGGGTGTCTCTAAGTCGCATTCCCATAGGGACTAAAATCCGGACTGGATTCGGACTCAGCATCCAGGGTTCCCATTCAATTCATCAGTAGTCCAATCCAGGAAGGGCCGCTCCCATGCCAGCTCTTTTCATCCGGATTTTCTGCAGGAACTGTAAAAACTGTTTGCAGGTATTCAAGAGCAGGTGAAGGTTTTGTCTTTGTCTTCAGCTTGATATGTGCATACAGGATAGATTTATTTTCAAAATCCCAGAAGCCTCCGTCTAAGCTAATGCTCAAGATATGCATAGAAGTTTTTTTTTTCATTGCAGATTGTCTCTATGACTGCATTCACACCTGTTTCAATCCGGCTTCAGGCCCCTTCCAGACTGAGGGATCATATCATCAAAATGATTGGTCATTTTCTTTCCACTTTATCTAACTTTATCTGAGGTAAAGTGGACTGAAACCGATTAAAACTTAAGTGTGAATGAGCTTATATGAACTGACCTAAGTCTACAAAGCCATTTACCTTGTCTGAATTCTGTTCCAAAAGACATTTCTTTTCTCACATGAAGGGACCAAGTGGCTCTATCTTTTACTTAACATTGGATGTGCTGGAAACCAAATGCCACGTCCTAAGTGGGAAGTTGTGGGGAAATTGCCAATTTGGACCGCCACATGAGACAGTAAGTACTTTATTGGTCTGGCTCTGAGAATGATTAATGGAAGCATTTGCACTTTCTGCATCCAAAGGTTACCTGGTACTTCATTAAGTGCCCAATAAGTGTGAATGCCAGTGTACTAGCAGTGACCACTTCAACCCAGCTATGGCCATGAGTACCAGCTATGGCTGTGGTGACTGGGTGATTATGGTGTGGCTCCACACACCCTTTGCATGGAAGCAGCATGAAGGGTACATGCTAGAGGGTGATGGCAGCATCCTAGATTTGCTAGGACATTTGTGGAACCCATTTTAGTGCTTCACTGCTATCTAGGCCGGGGGACTGTCTTCCATGCTCCCATAGTGCACATGCTCTGAACTGAAGCATCCCCAGAACTCTCCTTTCACCACAGTGTATATTCATCCATTTGCCTCCCTTCTTCCCAGACTTTGAGACCTGGGAGAAATTTCAGAAGTTTTCCCCTGGCCCATTAAGGGACAAACAGCCAATGGCCTCAGGTGTTGGCCAGTTGGGATGTATCCTATCATGTGGCCAGGCAGATGGTAACAGACGTAAGTCTCCCCTCCTGTCACTGTCCTTCCACGTGAGGACAGAATGCATTGTCAGAGTCAGTTTTCTTGCAGGACACCTCTGATGGTGTTTTCAGTCCTCAGTATGCAGACACCACAACCGTTGGACCTTCACTGGACACCTGATCATGCCCAAATGGATGCAGCATAAGATTCTGGGGATATCTCTGGAGAAGACCCAATGAGGTCCATCAACATACACCTCGGATTTGAGTTCCTGGAGCGATTTACAATGTTGCAGCAAACAGACCACAAGGCTGCCTGTCAGGGCAGCGCTGGCATGCTCTTTGGATGTCTGCTGCTGTTCCTGGCGATGAGGAACATCACACCAAGGAGTCTCCTGTGGCCTGTGATCTTCCGCCAAATACTCCAAAGCAGCAAATTTCCCCAAGAGCTGGATAAACAATTCTTGGGGTGCCCCCTTTCAATGAGTCAACACTGGATGCTGACTCAACTGCTAGAGCTCCATCTGGACTTCCAGTCTACCACTTTTCCAGCTATGGGTTGTCCTCTCCTTCCCTACCTCATAGGAGCATTGTGCTGCTGAATGTGGAGATGCAGCCTAAGGTCCTTTCTGCACTGACTGGTGATCCGCATTAAGGTGCTCCTTAATTCACTTCACTGGCTTCTCCCTCACTGCTCTGGCTCCATCTGCACTGGACAGAGCCAGATTTAGATTAAGGAGGCCCTTAATTCAAATCAGTTGTAGGTTCACTTATTCAGGTCTGCATGAAGACCCAAGGTCCTTGGTCCAGATGCCAGGAGACATGTAGATGGCATGCCTCCATGGTGGGTACTTCCAGGGGCATGCCATGGTGCACCACTGAAAAGCACTCCCCCCAGGATCTGAGGCTAAGAACTATTCAAAGGCTAAGAAGGCATGGGGGCGCATGCGCTTCTGAGCCACAGGAAAGTTGCAGATCAGAACAGATGGTGCTGATCCAGGCTATCCCTCCACAAAAATCCAGATCAGTGGCTAAGGTTATTCCAGAACTACTAATCTGGATTAGCACAAGGTAAGCGCAGAAAGGGCTTAAAAGTGAGAATCAGGTTCATATGGAAAAGGTAGTGCAACAAAACAAATGTATTTCCTGACTTGTTAGAAATGGGTGATTCCACATTGCCATTGTGCATTTTTAAAAATACAGACGTGCCCCATATCTGCTGGTCCCATAACTGCTGTTTCACTTATCTGCAATCAACCAGACCAAACTCCCACCCCCACCAGGGCCATTAGGCCTCTTGGAGGAAACCCAGAGGCCTGGGGCAGACAGAAATGATGTGAAATAGTGTGTAATTTCCTGGGAATTCTCACACAATTTCCTGAGAATCATGGGAAATCTTGTGGGATTTCCCAGCATTTCAAATATCCTTTTCTCCTGAGGATACAGGAGCCCAACTGTATGATACTACAAATTTATGCCAGTTTTCTATTGCTTTAGGTCTATGGACAATGTAAAACAACAGTTCACGCCAACAAAACTGGAGACGTTTCCCATCTCTATAATTATGACTGCCTTCTACGTCCAAGTATGTATTTCTGTGCATTTCCTTGTTTAAAAGACAGTTTTTGTATTTATTTGTAAAGCTCTTTGAGCTGTTTTATAAGCAGTACAGTCAGACCCCCATAACTGCTGGGGATACGATCCGGTTCCTACCATGGTTACCTGAAACTATGGATAATTGTGAACAGGCCTTCCATTTCTGGAGTCATGCATGCAGAGAACCGGAAGTGCTTTTCTGGCCTCTGGAAGGCCTATTTCATCTTCTGGAGAGCTTTAGAATAGGTGTGTGATGCCACCGGACTCCTATTCCAATGCCCTACAGAGGCCGAAATAGGTCTTCCGGTTCTGGATGCTTTCCCCTTATGGTGTCCACAGAGGGTGGAGGGGCTGATCCGGTAACCGTGGTTAACTGAAACTGTGGTAAACGAATCAGTGGATACGGGGGTCCGACTGTATATATATTGAATAAATAAATATTTTCATGCTTATTATATAGGATTTTTCCTCCCCGCATGGAGCAGTAAATTACGTTCCACACTTTTAACAACATTGTCCAGACACTTACCTGAAGCATCCAGCAGCACGATCATTTGCTTTTCTTCCTGTTCCCTGCAGTCAGTAGGCAGGGGTGGTGTTGATGGCTGTAATCGATTGCCGACTTCTGACGTGACCGGACCACTGATCCGGCATCCAGTACCTGATTCACGAGAGGGGCGTTTGATTAGCAACTGAGTACTCAGAGCTTTGTGTTCGATCACGGACGCTGATGTGATAAGATGCAATACATCCCTCTGCTCGAAAATGCCCCTCTGTAACTGCATCTGAACATGTCATGGAATTGGGGAAGACAAAAGCAAGGCTTCCACCTGGAGCCACAGACTCACCTCCACCTGTGGTCCCAATCCATGGACCACTGCTGGCAGTATTACTCCCCAAATCCAAGCAAATCCAAGACCCATTTGTTTTTCTAATCTAGTTTCGGCAAGAGATATTGTGAGGATGTGTCCCGACTGTCCAGTTCCTGGTGACCCATCTGAAACCAGATTTCTGGAGACAGCTGTTGAAAGCCTTGCCAAGTTCAATGCGGAAAGCAACCACATTCACTATTTTGCCCTCGTCAATCTCACCAAAGCAAGATCCCAGGTAGGCAAAGCTAAGGTTGAAACCATGTGGCCTCCCAGACACCAGGGGGAGCTGCTTGTCTTATCATCTTCTGTGCTATCTAGTTGAGACTCGTATGTCATAAGCACTTCCCCAAAGCTCTGTACAATGAACTTGGGCAGAAATGCTCATCTTTTGCAGCTTTATTTGATAAAAGACCATAAAATGACCTATGCAAGGCAGGGAGAAAGGAAGAGAGAGAGAGAATCATTCAGTTCCCTCCTAGTTTCCACAGCCCAGTTTACAGTCACTGCACTACAGCTTTGAGTTCCCAGAACATCTGGCAGTTCCCACTACAGCAGAATGTTATCACCACATGCACAGGTGTGTCACAACACATGGGAAAAGGTGGATCTCTAGTGAAAAATTAACAAGAATAGATGAATGTGAGAGGTCCTCTAAAAGCTCTTTGCAGTAGGGATGTGCGTGAATATTCAAATGCATTCAAAATCCAATCGAATTGACCAAATTTCAACATTTGAATTCAAATTGAATGTCCTTAAATTTTAATGTAAAGATTCAATTCAAATTTCAAATTTTGGATGTATTCTCTTGAATTATTCAGACATTCATATGTGTATGAGTTTGTACATGATGCGTACTGGAAGATCCACATTTTTCCCACATCTGTACGAATTCGTATGGGATGAAAACGAGTTGCATACAGGATATGTATGGGGTGCCTATGGAGGTGTACGGACGCGTATGAACCCAGGGAAGATGTCAACATTCGTAAGTGGAAATTCAAATGAAAGAACTGAATGAATAGATTCAAATTTGCTTAATTCAAATTGAATTTGGTTACATTTGAACTTTAAGCATTCAAATCAACTTGAATTTTCAGGTATCCGATTTGAATTGAATCCCAAAAATTGCATTCGTGCACACCCCTAATTTGCAGGGATTTCAGAACCGGTGAAGGTTTTGTCTTCATCTTCAGCTTGAGATGTCCAGAAGCACTTGGTAGGCCATTGGGTGAGACAGGATGCTGGACTGGATGGGCTGTGGCCTGATCCAGCAGGGCTTCTCATGTGCTCTTATGTTTTAAAGTGACAAAGATGGAAAGGCAGTAGGCGAGTTTCTTTTCCTCAGCCAAAATCCAGCAAGTGAGGGAAGAAGACCAGGCTGGTTCAGATATGAGAGTGAAAAGTACAAAGCAAGCATCTCTTCAGCTTTGAAAAGCAGGCATTACAGGAGAGGGGCATAAAACTCAGGTATTTTTCACAGACAGCATTAAACAGGGGAGCCTATAAGATGGAATGAGCAGAGTTATTAGACCGAGGGATGTTCATGCAGCAGCAGCAATTGCATGGGCAAAACCTGATAGGAACTAGGATCCAAGAAGCTCTTGAGGGCATTGTTTTGGCTACCAGTACAAAACGTTCTGAGGAACCTGACTGATGCATCTTGGAGAAGATGCAAGATGTTGTAACCTCTTCTTTGCCTCCTCCTGACAGTGGGTGATTGGTCCTTCAAACTTTGTGGAATACACAATCCACGAGACATCGTGCCCAAAAAGCAAAGGGGCATCAGACATCTCCAAGTGTCCTCTCCTTCCATCTGAAACTGCTGTAAGTATTCCTGTTTCTTTGTTTTTCTATCCTGTCCTGTATTCAAAGATCCCAGGACTAGGGATCTGCACAAATATTTGAAGACATTCAAAATTTGATGGAATTTGTCCGAAGTTCTGACGTTCAAATTCAAATTCAAATCAATGCCCATAAATTTAAACATTTAAACCAATTTCGAATTTGAAATCTCTTCGTTCAAATTATCCGGCAGCTGCTCTTCTGGGCACCGCCATTTTGTTTGCGGCGCCCTGCACAACTGTGCATGAATCAGTGCCATTGCTATGATGATGCTGATGCTCTGCACAGTTGCATCTATGGTCCTCACGGCACCTCAGACGACCCTGGAGCACCAGAAAAGGTGTGGATGCTCATCACTGGATGTGCCAGGTAAGGAATTATAACATTAGTTAAGATGTGGAGCACGACTTTGTGGTCCACACCTAATTCATAATTAGGGAAGTTCTGGGAAGGCAGGGGGTGCCTGGGGGCTGCAACAGCCTCCTCAAGGCATGGATGCTCTTCCCAAGAAGTTGCCTAATCGTGCTCTATGGGCTGTAGTACTCAGATAGCACTTGAAGTGCAAATGGCCAGGCCTAGGCAGGCTGGTTCACTATGGCCATGGCCATGGCCATATCTGGCCATAGGGGTTGATCGGAATTATGTTGGGGAGCAAAGAATGCCTCTGAAGACCACTTGCAGGAGTGGAGAGCAGGTGAAAGTTTTGCCTTCATCTCCTTCTTGAGATGTCCATGGGCAATTTGTGGACCACTGTGCGAGACAGAAAGCTGGACTAGATGGGCTGTAACTTGATCCAGCAGGGTTCATCTTAAGGACTTATATTCCCCTCAAAGATGATGGAGGGAAGATGCTAGTCCAGGCCTCCAGTGGTTGCCATTTACAGGGAGGGACATTCACTGAAATGAGTGGGAAAGTCTTCTCTGAAAGCAAATGACAGTAAGATCTGTGGGCAAGTGGATAACTGGAATATGGATAAATGGCATATGCTTGTGAGTAAGTATAAATGGGCTGATGGATTGATCGAGTGTTGCCACAATCCTGCCTGTACAACCACCACACCACACCTTTGCAGACTTAAAAGCCAGGTAATGGACATTCTCCAGTACTGCCATTTCCAACCAGGATCATGACGGGAAGTGCCAGAACTGGGCCCAGGAAGTGCCCATTTTCAGTGCTGTGCATTTGGCAGTAGGCAGCGAGACTGCAAGTAGATTGCAGAGCAGTTTTTCCAAGAATGGATTCCACCTTCATTGTCCTCTCAGTGCAGACTGATTTGGCTGTCTAAATCTTGTCTGTGGCCCCTTCCACACTGGTCATGAGTACGGGTTGTGCAGGAGACCAGAGGCCTCCAAGCCAGACTTTTTAGTGTTCCACAGCTATCTGGCCAGGAGACAGTCTGACATGCATGGAGTCACTTCTGGAACAGATGTGCCCACACACAGTGTGCATACTCCATATGGGAGCATCCCTAGGCTGTCCCAGTAGGCTGAGTGCAGAAAAGCCCTTAGAGTAGGACGTGCATGAATGTTCGTAGGCATTCGAAATCCAATCCAATGTGCCAAATTTCTACATTCAAACTCGAATAGCATGTCCTAAACTGTGAATGTAAACATTTGAATTGAATTTTGAATTTTGGATTTTTGAATTTTGGACCTATTCATTTGAACTATCCGGACATTTGCATATGTAAAGGTTTGTACACAATGTGTACTTGAAGATCCACATCTTTCTCGCATCTATACGCATTTGAACGCATCCTTACAGGATGAAAAACAGAATAACTATGGAATGCATACAGATGTGTACGGATGTGGGGAAGATGCGTACGTGCGCATACAAATGTTGTCGACATTCGTATGTGCAGATTCGAATCAAAAATTCAAGTGAATAGATTCGAATTTGGCAAACTTGAATCAAATCTTGTTAAATTCTAATTTAAAAGGTACAAATCAAATTGGGTTTTTAGGTATTTGATTCTATTCAAATAGAATGTCAAAAAAACATTTGGGCACATCTCTACCTTAGAGCAGAGGGAGTGGCCTTTATCTGATTATTTTGTGTGTGTTTTGCTGATGGAGGACATTTTCTTTTTCCCCATCCTAGGAGACAGGCCTATGCACAGGCTCAGTAGTAACCAGCCGAATAGACAATGAGAAATTTGTCACAGCACGATGTGAAATCTATCGACCACTGGTAGGTCAAGTCCATCATTTATTTTCATTAAATGATAACTTTAGTAAATGTTTGGTTTAATACAATTATGTATCTTCAGCTAATTAAACTGCAGAATGTCTATTTAAAAGGGGAAAGAAATGACATTACATGACTTTACAAATAAGGTAAAAAATAGTTTCTCCTTATCCAATTATATTCTTTGTCAGAGCAAGCAGCTCATAGAGTTGCTAATATCACCATTTTTATAACATTGGAGTATTAGGGATGCACACAAATATTCGTAACATTTGCTATTCGTCCAGATTTGTGCAAATTCAGACATTCATACATGATTTAAATGTTATGACATTCGTACGTTAACATTTGTGCAAATGCAAATGTTTCTGGACATTCATACGACTAGTTCGGACATTTGTTAAACAGGGCAGATGGTAAAGTGGCTGCTACAGTCACATCTGCAGCAGATTCAGATTGCATTCAACATGGATCAAGAGCCAATTAAAAGTGGATTCGGGTCAGATTTGACACTTCCAGAGCGGATATGATATGGGATACATTTATCGGATACGTATCAGATACGTACACATCCGTGAGGATACGTATGTATTTGTGAGGATACGTATTTGTTCGTATCGGATACATATTGGATATTCGTACAAATTTGCACGAATACATTTGTATAGATTAGAATCCTACCAGATTCAAAAGAGATTTATTCCAACGAATATGGATTTTCTAATATTTGATTTGTTACGAATCAAATGCCAAACCCCCATCTCTAGTTATGTGCAGAATATGCACACACAATAGTGTGGACTCCTGACCCACATGCTGAAAATTTTCTATGGTGCTCCAGCAATGCAGCATCATGTTTGCGCAATCATAGAGGAAAACTGGGGAATTATCAAGCAGAGGCCAACTCACGCTTGGCCTGCTAGTGCGCATTCTCGGAAGCACCATCTGCACAGGCAGGAGGTGTTTCCACACCAGAAACGTCTTCTGCTATCCCAGAAACTTCCCCAACATCCACTAGCAGACATGCGTCCAATTCCTTAACTTTCCCAGCCACCAGAGAGAGCATTTGCACCTTTTTCAGGTGCTGGGGTCATCTGTCATACCACACAAGCACACTGGCACATCACCACATTACACGCAGTCATGCCAGCCTCCAGGAAGAAGATGGTAGTGCCTAGACATGCATCTGGACTCAGGTGAGTGTCCAGGCGCATGGGAGCTTGGATTAACATGCTCTAGCATTTGCAAATGTGAATTCTAGTGCATGCCAGTGGGAGTGCACTATTCCTGTCCCCCACCCAGGATGGGAAAGCCCACAGGTCTAAAACTGTCCTCTGAAAGTCATTGGAGTCCAACATTAAAAATTCCTGTGCAAATTTGGTTCATTTGGAAATACTACTGTAGACTATAGAAGGTCCAAAGTAAGGCCCGCTATAGTCTGCATTAGCTTATGGCCAGCAGGGCACTATCCCAAGATATATTCCAGAATAAGGCTAAGTGCAGAAAGGGCCCAGGTTCCTGGAAGTCTTGCAGTGTGATTTCTATGGGCCATATGATGATGTCATTGCTAGAGCCACACAGGCCCTCCCCCACTACCTGCAAAGCCACTTGGGAAAGAAGAAGAAGAGTTGGCTTTTCTACCCTGCTTTTCTCACCCATTTAAGGGGACTCAAAGCAGCTGACAAGGCTTTTCTATTCTTCTCCCCACAACAGAACACCCTGTGAGGTAGGTGGGGCTGTGAGAGCTCAGAAGAGAGCTGTGACTAGCCCAGGGTCACCCAGCTGGCTTCATGGGGGAGGGTGGAATCGAACCCGGCATTCCCAGACAAGAGTTCAGCCCCCTAACCACTAGACCAAACTGCTGGCTCCCATGTGCCTCTTCCACTCACCTGCCTTTCTGACAGCTACAGAGGGGTGAAATTGAATTAAATTAACTAAATGATTTCCAACTTTTGTCCCTAACTCAAACTATGGGCCTCCAGACCACAGATCCCAGCATTCCATACGTAAAAATCCTTGAACAATTTTGTTTTATATTTTCCTCCATTAGTCATCTGTAATTGACCAAGAGCATCAGCAACCTGGGCAGAGTGATCAACGTAAGGATGAAAGCCATGAAGATGATGGTCACCATCACCATCATCGTGGGCGTGGATGTAGACGTGGACGTGGACATGGTCGTGGACGCCATGGACGACGCTGTCACCATAGACACCACTCACAGGACCATCATGGACACAACCCAGAGGAGCACCAGATTCCACCAGAACTGGAAGAACCTGAGGGCCAGGTGATAGTTCTCCCACCCTCAGATACACACTTGTCTCTCCACTCCCTACCTGAAACTGGAAGTGAACAATTAGATGGGAAGCCTGTTGCCCCTGTAGAGAAGCAACCCAAATTCACTCCCAACATTACTGACATACATGGGGGCCCCCAGGACAGACCAGTTAGTCACCCAAGTTCCACCAAGCCATCCAAACCAGGCATTCCTCCATTTCCAAATATCTTTTCTGAATCAGATTCATGTCCTGGAGAGATTAGAGAACGGATCATTGGTATTGAGCTTCCCAAACGTCCTGCAGTGAAATTACCACCAGCAGATGCAGCATCCTCAAAACACTGAGAAGCTGGCCCTCTTGGAGTATTGCATGCTGTCCCCATAAAAGAGGCATCAAGAAGGAGCAAGGGAGGAGGAAACAGGTTCTCATAAACTCTCTCACCAAGGAAAATACTGACTTCCCATTTGTTTTGCAAGGCTGCCAAATAAATCATTAGGTTACATAAAATAGAATGATTTCCTTGAGCAAATGGTTCCATGCACACTTTTCAAAATTAGTACATTCTTTGTGAAAAGATCTTTATGTACCCAAACCTTCCAGTTTTATAGATCCATGATGCTCAGCCCAAAACTAAAATCTAGAAATGGCATAAAAAGAACTGAGAAATGAAAAGTGAGAATTCCAACCTGCCCGAGACACCCGTGGAGACCCATCATAAAATGTGGTCCATGCCTTGCAGAAACATGTGAAAAGCCCATCTTATAATTCTTAGACATGTTGCAACTGCTTACCATCTTTTCTACCAAGGAATCTAAAGAACTCCCCAGGTAGTAATGGCCAATGCTAGATCTTAAGGGAAAGAAAGAAGTATTGTCCTTCTTCATGGCCCACCAGAGAACTTCACACCCTTTATCTCCACATGACAGCCCTCCAAAACCTCTTGTTGTCCTGAGATTTTAATGACTTGGTACTCTATTGCAGATTTTGTTTTGAGGACTACAGCTATGATTTGTCAAAGTGAAAATAAAGGCGCATAAAATAATTGTTGTGTCCCGTGTTTCTTTTAGTGAGGACATGTAAGCACATGAAAGGGCTACCAAGGGAACCCCCCCATCTGTTCCCTTGCCATCACAATCCCATTTAAGAGGTTCGACAACACATTCCAGAGGTGTGCACACACATCTGGAGAGGCCAGCCCCATACAAAAATTGAACAAAATCTCACAAGATTTTCCACAATTTCCACATGGGGGCAGCCTCTTAAAGCTGCACACACAGGGGCACATGCGCAGCTCACAGGAGTAGCAGCAGGAGAAAAGAGCTCTGTGACTCTCCATAATAAAAAGGACGAAAAACAAGACCTCCAACCCTCAAATTAAACAATGGATCCGCACAAACGCAAGTAAAAAACACCCCGACCTGGCAGGGGGGGGAAGATAAATAATTCAAAACGGGGAAATCAAGTAAAAACAAGATAAAAACCCCAGTGGCCCAGCAGACAATCAAGAAAGGGAAAATGGCTGCTGCAACCCGTAGCAATTCTCCTTCAGAGAAAAATGCAGAGAAAGCAAGGGGTGCAGAGATAGCAGAAATAACAGAAAGAAATAATTCTCTAGAAAATAAAATAGACCAATTAAAAAATATACTGTTAGAGAAGTGGGAGGAAAATTCACAAAGCATAAAAGCAGAGCTTCAACAAATGAAAACCTCCGTAGAATCTATACAGAGCAATATGCCAGAAGTACAAGTAACTGCCTCTGAAGCTTTGGACAATGCTATAACAAATGCAAGCAATATTAAAACACTGCAAAAAGAAGTACAGATTCTCACCACCCAAGTCACAGACTTGCAGGACAGACTTAAAAGGTCCAACTTTCGTATAAGTGGCCTTAAGGAATTTTTGGAAGGCGGAGCAATAATCCCATATCTAATTAAGATGTTCACAGAACTATGCCCACACATTCACCTCGAAGAAAGTGACATAGCAAGGGCACACAGAAGTGTAGGCCCTCATCCGGACCCAGGCCAAAGACCAAGGGATATAATAATAGCTTTTGACAAATATTCCATCAAAAACAAGCTATTTATGGCCTTGAGAGCAAGATCTAATATAACATATGATAACTGCAAAATTTTTGTGGTTCCTGACCTGTCTCAGCAAACTCTCAAGCTCAGGAAAGGCCTTCAGCCGCTAGCTAACCTGCTTTATCATTCTAAAATCAGATTTAGATGGACATATCCAGCTGGAATCATCACAAAATATAATGGAAAACAGCTTAAAGCCACAACCCCGGAAGAAGCACAAAAATTAGCAGTGGAACTGAACTTACAACTTCCACCACTTCCACCAGAATACAACACTCCATCAGCTCCCCAACAAACAACAACCTCAACCAACTGGGAGGCCAAGGATCAAAGACCAAACCGCACACCAGCATATCGCAAAAAGATAGAGAACACTATCACAGCACATTTTGCAAAGAAATGAACAGCCAAAAAAACTATTTACATCTTATTGTACATCTTATTGCTGGTTTAATAAGCCATTTATATTAGGAATTTGATAAGATATAATTTTATAAGGTATGATAGAAATATATTTACAGGTGTATGATTATAAATACTTAAGAATGCCTAATTGAGTATTACTGAAATGTAAAGTAACTAAACACACAAATGAATAGAGATAATGTTAAAAGGGTTGCTAAGGGAAAAAAGGGGAAATGATGGGGGGGGGAAGGAAAAAACAATAAACAAACAAACGTCCTCCAAAAATAAGTTTAAGAATATACTGAGTCACAATGCTCATAAGATTGTTGTACAAAGTTTAACATCAAGTAGCGCCTCACCAAATTTGGGTTCTGACTATTTGTCAGTGGTAATTGGAAAACCACTTTAGATGGCTTCTTCAAAGTCCATCAAAACTTCAAATAGTCTGTTAGCCTTTTGGCTGTATGTTCAAATTTATAGTTGGGGTACAGAGTTAGTTTGTATGTTTATTATGTTTAAAACAATTGTATTATTAAATGGTTACTGGCTAATCCCACAAGACACAGTGCTGACTTATGGCTACCCTTAAAATATTGACTATTAATGTAAGAGGCCTAGGCAACCCCAGTAAACGGTCCAGGGTTGAAAAATACCTGTTAAACTCCAAAGCTCAAGTAATAATGCTTCAGGAAACGCACAAACCTAAGAAATACAGGGCAAAACCTCTTTTTTCACATCCTAATCTTAAAATAGAAACTGCTTCACCTGGGACTTCAAAATCCAGAGGAGTTTCTATAATTTTTCATTCTTCCTTAAACATACAAATATTAGATTCTAAATCTGATATGGAAGGAAAATATATTTTTGTTAACACTTTATATGAAGGGCAAAACTATACCTTCGCCAATCTATATGGACCTAACACAAATCAAAGAAAATTCCTGCAAAATACATTAGCATAATTAGAAAAATTTGCGACTGGATACCGCATTGTGGCAGGTGATCTGAATACTGTAATGGACCCAAGACTAGACAGACTAACATTTAAAAAAGGCAACAAAAGCCAAAACAAGAAATCTAAAATAGAATATATCCAACAAATAATCCATAGCCAAAATTTACAAGACAGCTTCAGAATCCAAAATGGCTCAAGTAAAGAATATACTTATTTCTCACAAACACATCAAACCTGGTCCAGATTAGACTACATACTTCTAACAAAACAACTAATACAATTTATCTCATCAGCAATAATCGATCCAATTACATTTTCAGATCACGCGCCATATATAGTAGAATTAAAAATAAACCGTACAAGGAAACCTAGGCACTGGCGTTTCGACCCCCTCCTAATACAGAAAAAAGAAACAAGCAATGTTATAGCTTCTGAAATTAAACACTATTTTGAACAAAATTCCAGACCTGAAATTTCCCCTGAGCATCAATGGGATGCACTTAAACCAACAATCAGAGGCATCTGTATCTCCCAAATTGCTTGGATAAACAAGCAAAGAAAATTGAATCAGGGAAAGTTAAAAAAAGAGATTAAACAATTAGAAGAACAACACAAGGCAACCCAATCTAAATATATCTACAAAAAACTTTTGGAAAAACGTAAGGAATTAGAAATTATAGAAACACATTCAATTGCAAAAGCCAGATTTTATTTAAAACATAAATTTGACACAAACAATAACAATAATATGAAATTTTTAGCTAGACGACTAAAACGCAAAGCAGAAAAAAAATATGTGCACATGATCCGGGATCCGAAATCTAATATTATAACAATAAACAATGAAAGAATAATACAAACGTTTAAGGAATTCTACCAAAATCTATATTCTACAGAGGTCAAGTCCACAGAAGCAATAAAACGATATACAACCTCCTCTATAATAGACAAACTATCAGAAATGCAAAAAGCAGATTTAATTCAAACCATAGATCTAAAAGAGGTCCAATCAGCTATTAGGAACCTAAAAAACAACAAATCACCCGGACCAGATGGATTTTCATCATTATTTTATAAAACATATGTAGATATTCTGTCCCCCCAATTAACAAAGCTATACAACAATATTTTGCAAGGTGCGCCTCTGCCTCTCTCCTGGGGAAATTCCCTTATCATTCCCTGTCATAAAGCTGGAAAACCGTTAGAATCTGTAGACTCATATAGACCTATAGCCCTCCTGAATCAGGATTATAAAATTTTTACAGCTATTCTAGCAAACAGAATAAAACAGGTTATATGTGATATTGTCAATCCAGAACAATTCGGATTCATACCAGGCAAACTAATATCAGATCCTATACGCATTGTAATTAACCTTATACAACATAGTAAAAAGTATAAGAAACAACTGGGGCTTTTTTTCCTAGACCTTTACAAAGCATTTGATATGGTGGACCACAAGTATCTATTAGAAGTATTTAAAAAAATGAATTTTCCTGAACCTCTCATAGAAATTCTAGCAAAAATATACAGCACAACACAGGCTGCTATTCTTCTAAACAAAACTATTTCAACAAATTTCCCCATATCTAAAGGAATGAAACAAGGTTGTCCCCTCTCTCCCTTCCTCTTTGCTTTAGCAATGGTCCCGCTGGCAAATAACATAATTAAAAATGAAAATATTAAAGGATATAAAGTGAACAAAAAAGAAATAAAAATTAATTTATTTGCTGATGACATTGTCGTCTTTCTTACTCAACCCCTCCCCTCCTTATCAAATTTACAACAGGAATTGAAAGAATTTGAGAAACATTCAGGCCTAAAGGTAAATCTAAATAAATCCAAAGCCTATTATGTTAACACTCCCCCAAATGCTACCATATCAATACTCAAAACAACAGGAATAGTCACTGCCACACAAGGTGTAAAACATCTCAGAGTGTTTATCCCTAAAAATATGAACCACATGTACAAACATAACTATGATAAGCTCTGGAAACATTTGAAAAGAGAGATGGCTTCATGGAAAAAGAAAAACTTTACAATACTAAGCAAGATTTCGGCCATCAAAATGTTCATTATTTCTAAATTACTATACCTATTCCAAACAATCCCAGAAGCAGTCTCCCTTAAAATATTAAACAAATGGTCCAAAGCAATATTAAAAGAAATATTCAAGGGGAAAAGAAACAAAATCCCACATGAAATTATATACCGCCACCAAGAAAAAGGAGGCTGGGGATTACCAAATATTATCAATTATTATAATACCTGCAAAATTAGACACCTCTTCCTCATATAATGCAAACAAAGAGAATGGTGGGCTAATCTAGAGGCATTTCCGCACTGCAACGCATTCCAAACGGAACGCGTTCAGGCGGAAAGCTTAAGACAGCTCCGGGCGCTTTCCCCGTTCACACACAGACGCGCCAGAACGCGTGTAAACGCGTTCCGGAGCGTCTGTGTGCGAATGCTCAAAGCGCCGGGAGCTGTCTTAGCCGGCAAATGCCGGCCAGGGGCGCGGAGACAGCCGCGGAGGCAGATCGACAATCAGCTGATTGTCAAACAGCTGATTGTCGAAGCCGCGCCGGCGTCGGAGGCGAGCCCGCAGCTGTTCGGGAGACAGAAGCAGGCGCGAACGCTTCTCCTCCCGAACGCCTGCGGGCGGCTCGTCCGCGTTGGAACGCATGTAGAGCACTTTAAAGTGCTCTACATTTCGAACGCGGAAAAGACAGCTGCGGACACGTCGGAGCGCAAGCCGCGCTCGGGCAATGCGGATGACGTGTCCGCAGCTGTCTTTTTCGCGTTCCGTTCAGCCCCGTGCGAAAACATCTTAGAACTAGATTTTCCTAATTCTAACTATTACAATCCACTATACTCAGACACCAACATACTAATAAAAAAACAAATCTCACCCAATCTTTTGAGTAACCTTACTGTTTGGAGGAATAAAAGAAAAAGTCTTCTTCCATATCTATCTAAAAACATGCCACTACAATATATAACGGAACTACAATCCATAATTCCAGCAGAAATTTGGAGTAACATTAAGCAAATGGGCCTCTACAAAATAAAAGACTTTTTCAAACCTCAAACTCATCAGATTAAAGAAGAAATTATAGATCAAGTTCTTAACCCAAAATCAAATAGGTGGCTCCTAAACAGAATCTTTAAAGATACTTTAAAATCTAGAACCATACTACAAAAATTAGATAAAGAAGATAACAAATTTGAAAATACTATAGATCTCTTACTATCAACGCCCAAAAAATTAATCTCGCAATAAATTAATTTCAGAAGAGAAAGAAACAAACCTTAACCACCACAAAAATTTATGGGCAACAGATCTTCAGAGACATTTCTCCTGAGCAGTGGCAAACTATCTGGTCAAATAAATTTCCCTGTGGAAACATTCAATACTGCAGAGAACTCTATCTCAAAACCATTACTAGATGGTATGCTACCCCAGTTTGGCTTAACCACATTTCACATGCCTTTACAAAAAAATGCTGGCATGGGTGTGGCATGATAGGAACATACATTCACCAATGGTTGTTTTGCCCTATCATCAACAAATTTTGGACCCTGATGCATCTTGAAATTGTCAAAATCCTACAAATACAAATGGAATTCTCCCCAGGCACATTCTTATTACATATCATGCAAAATGATACAATTTCTAAAAACAAAGCTATACTCCTGCATTTTATGCTAATAGCTAGCAAAAAAAACTATTGCCAAAAACTGGAAATCGACTGAAACATTAAATCTCCAATCCTGGTACAATAAAATAATTGAATTTGCAATAAACGAGCTCATCACCCATCAATACAACAAATACCTAGGAAGAAAAGAAAACTACGCGTACCCAGACGTACGGAAACCTTTATTTGACTTCTTGAGGTCCAATATAAATGTATATTCTGTTTCAGAGGTGGCCATAAAATTCTTACTAGACTGAATTTAAACATTATTTTTAATTAAAGACAGTAGCCATAATATGGATTTACAAATAAGTACAGAGTAATATAATGTGTATACAGTCTAAGTTTAAATGGTTAAGTTTTCAGTTTTGAGAATTTAAATATTTAATGTTATTGGTTATATATACTTGTAAATGAAAATAACTGCAATATACGTTGTCACTATTTGTTTGATCAAATAAAAATTTCAATTAAAAAAGAAAAAGCTGCACACACACCTCCAGAAGGCCTAGCTGAGCTTCGGAAGAGGCATATGGCAGCAGAGACCACAGGTGGATTTACAGGAAAGGGGGTCCTGTTGATGGGGGGACAGGAGACTGGGGGTGGACAGATCTGGCATTTGTTGAAGCTTAAGCCAGATACATTCAATTTATGGGTGGTTGTAGGTCCCTTTTATTCACATACAATAGGTCCCCTATTCTGGGGCATAACCCCAAATATCTAAAGGGATGCCTTCTCTCATATCAACCTGCCCATATCCTGAAATCTGGAGGGGAGGCCCTCCTGGTTGTCCCACCACCTTCAGTGGTAAAAGAAGCGGGCACTGGGGAGAGGGCCTTCTAAGTGATGGCCCCTGGGCTATGGGTTATTCTCTCCTTGAGGTGTGTCAGGCCCCTTCATTGTATATGTTTAGAAATGCAGTGAAGACCCATCTTTGTGTCCTGGACTTTGGCTAAATGGGAATATATTGTCTCTTCCCACTTTACAAAGACTGTTATTGTTTTAATATATACTGTTGTTGTTTTCATATATGTCTGATTTTAAATGCAAATAATAAATAAGGCTCAGTGCAAAAAGGGTCATCGTCTGCACCTGGAATGCAGATGGTAGATCCCTAACCTGAGATACAATCTGGAATTAGATCCAGTGCAGAAAGGGCCATTTATGTCCTTTCCATGTGACCAATGACCTTTCTTGTACTACTTCCTCACACATTCACGGCCTCCAAAGGTTGGGAGTTTCTGTTGCACGTACAAATCTGTAACTATAAAATACACTTTATAGAATACAGTCGGGCTTACTGATGTAGATAAATATTGAACTGAATGGTATGACTGATTTTTATCCTTGCTTCAAATTCAGCCTTAATTTTGGCAAATGAAAGGGTTTTCTCCACTAGCACTAAGTACCCATTAAATACCCAATAGGGACCCATTAAGGACCAATTAGGCTCAGAGCAAGAAGACCCAATTTCCACTGCAGACCCCATTAAAGCCACATTTGTTTCTACCAGTTCTAGGGAAATCCAGATTAAATGGGTCCTTCAGGACCTATAGCCCTTATTTCCTATAGACCCCACTAAAGGGGTCTACAATGGGGTCTTCAGGTATCAAATCCAGATTATATGGAGCGCGTTTCCACCGTGATCGGGCAATGAGTCTAGGGGGACTCCGGGGTGCCCCAAAACCCAAAGCTTCAAAGCCTGTGTACAATCTCCGAAGCCGGCTCCAAAGTTGCCTGCAAAGAATAGCACAGGCTCCAAAGAGAGAGCAATTCCAGTCCTATAGACCTTTGTCAAAAGCTTTGGAGAATCTTCAAAGTTTGCAGCAGATTCACTCTGGAGAATCTCCAGAGCATCTATGGAGATTGCAACCCCTGTCCCCCCAAAAACCTGGGGTGATAGGTGGGCCCCACGTGGGTTGATCCGGATTCACCACATGGGTGCTCCGGCGGTCCCACTGTGGGCAAGCTAGCACCCATTGCTATTGGGTGCTGTGCCACCCGTAGAAATGCATCGGGTACCTCCCTTAATCTGGATCTACTAGGTCCGGAATAGTTGAAGAACCCATTCCTTAGATCCGGATCATATTAGATCCAGATTAAAGGAGGTCAGTGGAAACTCCCCAGAAGGATGCCTTCTTACTAACAGCAATTTTTAAAAAGCTGGTTCTTTTTCTCTGTAATAGTTAAGTTGCTTTGAAACAAAGAGGAGGTGATTTGGGAACCATACATATATAAGCTTCTAATGATTCACTTGATGTTTGCCGTTTATGCCCCCAGGTTTAAAGGTGATGGCCAGAGTCAGGAGGAACAACAAATATTAGCAGCATTTGCAAGAGTATATAAGGAAACATGACTTTATTTCCAAAGCCTGCTTTTCCAGGCGCCGTCCCACCTGGTCTGCCAAGGCATTTCTAACATGGCTACTCTGGGGTTATTCCTGATAGGGATTCAGGTTCTTGGCTCGTTGGCTGGCCAGCCAGCCAAATCAGAAAAGACTTTGCCATCTAATCAGTTTCTTGTCCCTGGTTGCAATAGTTCTCTAATCAAAAGAACTGCAGAACAGGCACTCGACTGGATCAACTTTGACCGAAGAGAGGGCTACGTACTTGGTCTCCAACGAATTTTTGACACTCATGAACTTCCAAAGGTAAGCACTCTGCTCGCTCTACCTTATTCTCTTCATTCAAGACAGACCCTGAAACATCCTATAGAATCATAGAGGCGGAAGGGAACTCTGGGGTCATCGAGTCCAACCCCCTGCTCAATGCAGGATTCCCTAAACCAGCCAAGCAGATGTCTGTCCTACCTCTGCTTGAAGACCTCAAGTGAAGGAGAACACACTGCCTCCTACTGCAACCCATTCCATTGACTGATCACCCTCACTGTCAGGAAGTTTTTCCTAATATTGAATCTGTATTGACTCCCTTGAAGTTTCATACCGTTGTTTCCAGTCCTCCCATCTTGTGTAAGTGGGAATGGGGATGATCCCTCTGCACTATGACATCCCTTCAGGGGCTTGAAGACTGTGGTCATATTTTCTCAGTCTTCGCTTCTGTAGGCTAAATATTCTACGATCCTTTAACCTTTCCTCATAGGACACGGTTTCCAGACCATTAACAATTTTGGTAGCCCTCCTTTGGACCTGCGCTAGTTTGTCAATATCTTTTTTAAATTGGGGTGCCCATGGGAAAGGATGAGTTCCAGCTCCTATGGGGAAGTGTGTTTTTGAGATAGGGTGCTGGATTAGATGGGTTGTGGCCCAATCTATCAATGTTCCTCTAATGTTCTTGCCTAAAATTGATGCTTAGGTACCAATGGCTGCTGGAAATATGACCTCCAGGTTGGTGGGACAGACAGGATGTCTCCAAGGCCGCATTCCCATAGGGACTAAAATCCGGACTGGATTCGGATTCAGCCTCCAGGGTTCCCATTAAATTTGCCAGTAGTCCAAATCTGGGAAGGGCCGTTCCCATGCCAGCTATTTCCCCCCGGATTTTCTGCAGAAATCCAGGGGAGGGGAAAACCCTGGTGAATAGAGGACTTTCCAATCCTGTCTGGATTTTAGTCCTGGAGAAGGCAAGCAAAGAAGGAGAGCCTCCCCTCAGATGTGGCAGCATTGCACAACAGGCAGGCGTGCAATGGAGTGGGGGCGAGCAGCTGAGGATGGGGCTTTGCTGGCCTTGTTGGATGCAGGATTGGAGGAGGAGGAGGCCAGCAGCGGTAGCGGCTCCTGTCCTCAAAAACCACCGCACCATGCCATTCGCAGGTGTGCTTCTGCGCACTTGTGGGTTCGGTTTGGGAACAGCCCAGTGCACACTTGATGCTGTTCCCAGCCTCCAACTCAAACCCACAGCAGAACCCAGATTACTCCACACCAGAGTAATCCAGGTTCGCAGTAGGTGGAAATGCACACTAAAAGCTGTTTGTCTTCAGTTTGATATGTGCAAAAAGTATTGGTGAGCCATTGTGTTGGACAGGATGGTGGACTAGATGGGTTGTTGCCTGGTCTAGCAGGGCTCCTCTTAGATTTCTATGTTCTGAATGCAAATCAGCTGTTTCACAGAAGGAAAACTATGCCCATGGACAGGTGTTTCTCTTTCCAAGAAAGAAAGAAAAGGCAGAGGCAGAATTATATAAAGCCTGCAAATGGTCTAAGAATCAAAGAATAATCTGTGGTATCAGAAAACGTTACCAAATGAACTTATTTAAAGAGGCAGGGTGGATAATATCAATTATAGTTAATTGATATTATCAATTAATTATAAATAAATTTTCTTTATGAATATTTCATTTTCAGGATTTGGAAGAAAAGGTCAAAGCATCTTGCAAAAAATTGTGACATACGGGATAGATTTATTTTCAAAATCCCAGGAGCCTCCGTCTAAGCTAATGCTCAAGATATGCATAGAAGTGTTTTTTTCATTGTGGACGGTCCATATAGGTGCATTCACACCTGTTTCAATCTGGCTTCAGGCCACTTCCAGAGTGAGGGATCACATCATCAAAGTGATTGGTCATTTTCTTTCCACTTTATCTAACTTTATCAGAGGTAAAGTGGACTGAAACCGATTAAAACTTAAGTGTGAATGCAGCTTATATGAACTGACCTAAGTCTACAAAACCATTTACCTTGTCTGAATTCTGTTCCAAAAGACGTTTCTTTTCTCACATGAAGGGACCAAGTGGCTCTATCTTTTACTTAACATTGGATGTGCTGGAAACCAAATGCCACGTCCTAAGTGGGAAGTCGAGGGAAAATTGCCAATTTGGACCGCCACATGAGACAGTAAGTACTTTATTGGTCTGGCTCAGAGAATGATTAACGTAAGTATTTGCACTTTCTGCCCCCAAAGGTCACCTGGTACTTCATTAAATGCCCAGTAAATGTGAATGCCAGTGTACTAGCAGTGACCACCTTACCACAGCCATGGCCATGAGTACCAGCCATGGCTGTGGTAACTGGGGCTGTGTTGCCCCAACTCCACACACCCTTTGCATGGAAGCAGTGTGAAGGGTACATGACAGAGCATGATGGCAGCGTTCTAGATTTGCTAGAACATTTGTGGAGCCCATTTTAGTGCTTCACGGCTATCCAGGCCGGGGGCTGTCTTGCATGCTCCCATAGTGCACATGCTCTGAACTGAAGCATCCCCAGAAGTCTCCTTTCACCATAGTGCAAAAAGGCCTTTTATTAATTAAAGAATGCTGCGTCCACACAATGGAGGGAAAGGATCTTGTGAAGGTAGTGTGGACAGGAAGAACAGTATATATTCATCCATTTGCCTCCCTTCTTCCCAGACTTTGGGACCTGGGAGAAATTTCAGAAGTTTTCCCCTGGCCCATTAAGGGACAAACAGCCAATGGCCTCAGGTGTTGGCCAGTTGGGATGTATCCTATCATGTGGCCAGGCAGATGGTAACAGACGTAAGTCTCCCCTCCTGTCACTGTCCTTCCACGTGAGGACAGAATGCATCGTCAGAGTCAGTTTTCTTGCAGGACACCTCTGATGGTGTTTTCAGTCCTCAGTATGCAGACACCACAACCGTTGGACCTTCACTGGACACCTGATTATGCCCAAATGGATGCAGCATAAGATTCTGGGGATATCTCTGGAGAAGACCCAATGAGGTCCATCAACATACACCTAAGATTTGAGTTCCTGGAGTGATTTACAATGTTGCAGCAAACAAGCCACACGGCTGCCTGTCAGGGCAGCGCTGGCATGCTCTTTGGATGTCTGCTGTTGTTCCTGGCGATGGGGAACATCACACCAAGGAGTCTCCTGTGGCCTGTGATCTCCCACCAAAGACTCCAAAGCAGCAAATTTCCCCAAGAGCTGGATAAACAATTCTTGAGGTGCCCCCTTTCAATGAGTCAACACTGGATTCTGACTCAACTCCCAGTGTTCCATCCGGACTTCAAGTCTGCAGTTAAGAGTTCCAGCACCTCTTTCAGCTATGGATTGTCCTCTCCTTCCCTACCTCATAGGAGCATTGTGCTGCTGAATGGGGAGATGCAGCCAAAGGTCCTTTCTGCACTGACTGGTGATCCCCATTAAAGTGCTCCTTAATTCAGGTCACTGGCTTCTCCTGTAGGTTCACTTATTCAGATCTACACAAGGAGCCAAGGCCCTTGGTCCGGAACTACTGGGGGGTACTTCCAGGGGCATGCCATGGTGCACCACTGAAAAGCACTCCCCCCAGGATCTGAGGCTGATGTGAAATAGTGTGTAATTTCCTGGGAATTCTCACACAATTTCCTGGGAATCATGGGAAATCTTGTGAGATTTCCCAGCATTTCAAATATCGTCAGTTTCCCGTAACCACAGTAGGAACTGGTACATTTCCCCTGAGGATATAGGAGCCCAACTATATGATGCTACAAATTTAAGCCAGCTTTCTATTGCTTTAGGTCTATGGACAATGTAAAACAACAGTTTACACCAACAAAACTGGAGACGTTTCCCATCTCTATAATTATGACTGCCTTCTACGTCCAAGTATGTATTTCTGTGCATTTCCTTGTTTAAAAGATAGTTTTTGTATTTATTTGTAAAGCTCTTTGAACTGTTTTTTGAGCAGTACAGTCAGACCCCCATAACTGCTGGGAATACGATTTGGCTCCTACCCTGGTTACTTGAAACCATGGATAATTATGAACAGGCCTTCCAGTTCTGGAGTCATCGAAGCACAGAACCAGAAGTGCTTTTCTGGCCTCTGAAAGGCCTATTTTGGCTTCTGGAGAGCATTGGAATAGGGGTGTGACGCCACTGGACACCTTATTCAATGCTCTACAGAAGCCAAAATAGGCCTTCCAGTTCCAGATGCTTTCCCCTTATGGCACCCACGGGGTTTAGGGAGGCTGATCCGGTAACCCTGTTTAACTGTGGAATACTGTATATATTTCCATTTCCATTTTTTATTTGTATACCTTTCCAAAAAACAAAATTTTGCCCAAGGCGGCTTACACAAACAGAAAAAAAAAATAGAATACAATAGATCAATTCAACAAGTAAAAAATCAATCATAATAAGCATCAAAGAATACAACAAATCAATACAAGTAAAAAAAAATCTCAGTAAATAATAGATCTATCTCAGTAAATACAAAGTAATACATCATACATTCAATGAATACGCTAATGCATTAAATAAATAATATATTATAAAATTATATATAAATGGAATAATATACTATGGAAATTACTTAAAATATTGGGGGAGGGGCAAAAGAGGCCACAATACTGGTTCCTCCTCTTTTCCCCTCTCCAAGCTCAGTCTTGTTTCTAATACACCTATATGACGTATAGTTGGTGGAATTGCCCCTTCAGCTCAGCATTTTCTGGTAGAATTCAGCCACAGAAGCGCACGTCCAGGAGGGGCTCTGCAACAGCATCCAAACATATCATAAGAACATAAGAGAAGCCTTGCTGGATCAGGCCACAGCCCATCCAGTCCAGCATCCTGTCGCACACAGTGGTCCACCAAATGCTCATGGGCATCTCAAGCAGAGACAAGGACAAACCTTCTCCTGCTCTCGAGTCCCAGCAGATGGCCTTAGAGCGCCCCGGTTCCTCCTCCCTTCCCCCCAGCCTGAAAGATGCACCTAGGCATTCATTCTAGTAGCCATTGATACATCTGTCATCCATAAATTTGTCTAACCCTACCTTAAAGCCATCTAGAGTGGTAGCTTTCACCACCTCTTCCGGCAGCACATTCCATAAGCTGATGACCCTCTGGGTGAAGCAATACCTCCCCCTGTCAGACCTGACTCTCCTACCCATCAGCTTCATAGAGTGCCCCCTGGTTCTAGTGTTGTGCGATAGAGAAAAGAAATTTTCTATACCGTGCATAATTTTATATATCATGTAATGATCAATTGAAGCAGTGAGGAGGTGGAACTTCCAGCTTTGGACACAGCAGCACAGGCTGGTAAATGGGAGGACCATTTGCACTTCTGGCTGAGAATGGGCACTTTGGGGAAGCTTTCCTCGTGACAAGGTTACCAGCCCTAGCGCAAGGCAGGTTGAAGAGCTAAGTGCAGAAAGGCCCCCGGTGATGGTGCCAGTATGTGCTCCCCCTGCATTTTCTCCACCAGGAGGAAGTGCAGAAGTAGCATGAAGGGAGTGACTGTCATCTGCCACATGGCATGGGGCATGCTCCAGCATGTACAGACCAGTTTCTGGTAAAGAAGTAGCTCTGTGCCGTAGAATTTCCCATTGCACTTACAGTGTAAGTATATATGTTCAAGGCATGTTGGCATGTATCTATTATCTCTGTTGCAGATCAATGTGCATCTGGGGAAGACGAAAGCAAGGCTTCCACCTGGAGCCACAGGCTCACCTCCACCTGTGGTCCCAATCCATGGACCACTGCTGGCAGTATTACTCCCCAAATCCAAGCACTTTAAGACCCATTTGTTTTTCTAATCTAGTTTCGGCAAGAGATATTGTGAGGATGTGTCCCGACTGTCCAGTTCCTGGTGACCCATCTGAAACCAGATTTCTGGAGACAGCCGTTGAAAGCCTTGCCAAGTTTAATGCGGAAAGCAACCACATTCACTATTTCGCCCTCGGCAACGTCACCAGAGCAAGCTCCCAGGTAAGGCAAAGTTCAGATCGGGACCACATGGCCTCCCAGACACCATGGGGAGCTGCTAGTCTTATCATCTTCTGTGTTATCTAGTTGAGACTCGTATGTCAGAATCATTTCCCCCAAGCTCTGTACAATGAACTTGGGCAGAAATGCTCATCTTTTGTAGCTTTATTTGATAAAAGACCATAAAATGACCTATGCAAGGCAGGGAGAAAGAAAAAGAGAGAGAGAGAGAATCATTCAGTTCCCTCCTAGTTTCCACAGCCCAGTTTACAGTCACTGCACTACAGCTTTGAGTTCCCAGAACATCTGGCAGTTCCCACTACAGCAGAATGTTATCACCACATGCACAGGTTAGTCGCAACACATGGGAAAAGGTGGATCTCTAGTGAAAAATTAACAAGAATAGATGAATGTGAGAGGTCCTCTAAAAGCTCTTTGCAGTAGGGATGTGCGTGAATATTCAAATGCATTCAAAATTCGATTGAACTGACCAAATTTCAACATTCGAATTCAAATTGAATGTCCTTAAATTTGAATGTAAAGATTCAATTCAAATTTCAGGTCTATTTGTTTGAATTATTCAGACATTCGTATGTTTATGGGTTTGTACAGAATGCGTACTTGAAGATCTACATCTTTCCCACATCTGTTGCTTATAGGATAACTATGGGATGCATATGGATGTGTGCAGATGTGTACAGATGTGTATGGACTCAGGGAAGATGTGTACGGGCATCTACAAATGTTATCAACATTCATAACTGCAAATTCAAATGGAAAATTTGAACAAATAGATCCAAATTTACTTAATTCAAATTGAATTTGGTTAAATTTGAACTATTAACTTTAAATCGAATTTAATTTTCAGGTATTCGATTCAAAGTGAATCCCAAAAATTGCATTTGTGCACATCCCTAATATGCAGGGATTTGAGAGCCGATGAAGGTTTTGCCTTCATCTTCAGCTTGAGGTGCCCAGAAGCACTTGGTGGGCCATTGGGTGAGACGGGATGCTGGACTGGATGGGCTGTGGCCTGATCCAGCAGGGCTCCTCAGATGCTCTTATGTTTTAAAGTGACAAAGATGGAAAGGCAGTAGGCGAGTTTCTTTTCCTCAGCCAAAATCCAGCAAGTGAGGGAAGAAGACCAAGCTGGTTCAGATATGAGAGTGAAAAGTACAAAGCAAGCATCTCTTCAGCTTTGAAAAGCAGGCATTAAGGGAGAGGGGCATAAAACTCAGGTATTTTTCACAGGCAGCGTTAAACAGGGGAGCCTATAAGATGGAACGAGCAGGGCTGTTCATGCAGCAGCAATTGCATGGGCAAAATCTGATAGGCACTAGGATCCAAGAAGCTCTTGAGGACATTGTTTTGGCTGATGCATCTTGGAGAAGATGCAAGATGTTGTAACCTGTTCTTTGCATCCACCTGACAGTGGGTGATTGGCCCTTCAAACTCTGTGGAATACACAATCCATGAGACATCGTGCCCAAAAAGCAAGGGGGCATCAGACATCTCCAAGTGTCCTCTCCTTCCATCTGAAACTGCTGTAAGTATTCCTGTTTGTTTTTCTATCCTGTCCTGTATTCAAAGGTCTCAGGGCTAGGGATCTGCACAAATATTCAAAGACATTCAAAATTTGATCAAATTCATCCAAATTTCTGACATTCAGATTTGAATCAAATGTCCATAAATTTAAACATTTGAACGAATTTCAAATTTCAGATCTAAATTCATTCGAATTATATGGACATTCACATGTGTACGTGTTCATACACGATGCATGCTCACATGTACGCATCTTTCCCGCATCCGTACACATTTGTACGGATCAGTACGGGACAAAAACGGGTTGCATATGGGATACCTATGGCATGCCTAAGGATGTGCATGGATGCGTACAGGATGCATAATAATGCGTACCGGCACATGCGAATGTTGTCGACATTTGTAAGTGCAAATTCCAATCGAAAATTCAAATGATTAGATTCATATTTACTTAATTTGAATTAAATTTGGTTAAATTTGAATTTTAAAGATTTGAATGGAATCAAATTTTTGGATATTCAATTCAAATCAAATCCCAAAAACTGCATTTGTGACAAAATTAGTATAAGAACATATAAAATAAGGGTCTGTTCACACTTAACTTATTGGTATAGTATAGTAATATCATGCCATTCAGATGAAGTGTTGCAGGATCCATGCACACTTGAAGCGCTTTTTCCAGACTTTTCATTCTAGACACCTTTTAGGCCAAAGTAAACAGGACTTTTAATGAGCAGCTGAGAAAACTGATTGTTTATTTTTTTCAGAAAAAGCTTTTCCCTCCATTTCTTATAAGATTTCTTGAGGGAGCAGGTAACTTCAAATAGGCAGTATACTGGAGGGAATGTTCAAGTACATCTGACAAGTCCTTCTGTTTTGTGTTTGAGGACAAAGCAGGGCACCCACCTTCTTTTCTTGCAGCATCTCTGCGAACCTGAACATCTCCAATATGTTATATTGTTTAATACTGTCTTAAGGGGGGGGGAGGGATAAGGTGTTTTTAATTGTTATATTTTACATTTTACTGTTGTTAACCGCCCGGATTGGTTTGCCATAGGGCGGTATATAAATAAATATTATTATTATTATTATTAGACTGCATTGGATAAATTGTTATTGAATTGTATGGACTATGCGATCCTCAAAAGTGTATATTTGGTTTATGTTATTGGTTCTTGATGTTTGTTGTTATATATTAATAATAATAATTTTTTTTAAAAAAAGAGCTAGTGAAGTTCCAAAGCAGTGGGTGCCATTTCGTTCTTCCCTTCCCATCTGCTGGATGGGAAAGTAGTATAATCACCCAATGTTAACTAGCGCTCACACTTGGGAGCACTAGGTAACTACAGGTCACCCAACGCACGACCAAATACACACCTGTGTTCAGTGGCACAGCAGCTGCTCTTCTGGGCGCCGCCATTTTGTTTGCACCGCCATTTTGTATGATGTTGCTGATGCTCTGCACAGTTGTATCTATGGTCGTCACAGCACCTCAGACGACCCTGAAGCACCGGAAAAGGTGTGGATGCTCATTACTGGACATGCCAGGTAAGGAATTATAACACAGAAATGTAAATAAATAAATAGTAAAGGTGTGGAACATGATTTTGTCCTCCACACCTAGTTCATAATTAGGGAAGTTCTGGGAAAGCAAGGGGTGCCTGGAGGCTGTAAAGTGCGGATGCTCAAGGTGCGGATTTGGGGGTATCCAATGGAATAGAATGTCAAAGAAACATTTGTGCACATCTCTGCTTTAGGGCAGAGGGAGTGGCCTTTATCTGATTTTTGTGTGTGTGTTTTGCTAATGGAGGACATTTTCTTTTTTCCCATCCTAGGAGACAGGCCTATGCACAGGCTCAGTAGTAACCAGCCGAATAGACAATGAGAAAATTGTCACAGCACGATGTGAACTCTATCGTCCACTGGTAGGTCAAGTCCATCATTATTTTCATAAAATGATAACTTTAATAAATGTCTGGTTTAATACAAATGTATCTTCAGCTAAATAAATGTCTATTTAAAAGGGGAAAGAAGCCACATTACCTGACTTTACGAATAAGGTAAACAATAGCCCTGTTTCTCCTTATCCAATTATATTCTGTGTCACAGCAAGCAGCTCATAGAGGTGCTAATATCATTTTTATAACATTGGGGTATTAGGGATGAGCACAAATATTTGTAACATTTGCTATTCATCCGGATTTGTGCAAATTCAGACATTCATACATGATTGAAATGTTAGGACATTCGTACATGAACATTTGTACAGATGCAAATGTTTCCGGACATTCATACAACTAGTTTGGACATTTGTTAACCAGGGGAGATGGGAAAGTGGCTGCTACAGTCACATCTGCAACGGATCCAGATTGCATTCAACATGGATCAAGAGCCAATTAAAAGTGAATTCAGGTCAGATTTGACACTTCCAAGGGGATATGATTCAGGATACACTTATTGGATACATATCAGATACATATGCATTCGTGAGGATATGTATTTACAGAGGTGTGGAACTGAATTAAACTAACTAAATGATTTCCAACTTTTGTTCCTAACTCAAACTATGGGCCTCCAGACCACAGCTCCCAACGTTCCATAAGTAAAAAATCCTTGAACAATTTTGTCTTATATTTTCCTCCATTAGTCATCTGTAATTGACCAAGAGCATCAGCAACCTGGGCAGAGTGATCAACGTAAGGATGAAAGCCATGAAGATGATGGGCACGATCACCACCACCGTGGGCGTGGATGTAGACGTGGACGTGGACATGGTCGTGGACGCCATGGACACCGCTGTCATCACCAACCTCACCACCATAGGCACCATCATGGAGAGCATCACAGAAACCATTCACAGGAGCATCAGATTCAACCAGAATTCGAAGAAACTGTGGGCCGGGTGATAGTTCTCCCACCCTCAGATACACACGTGTCTCTCCACTCCCTACCTGAAATTGGAAGTGAACAATTAGATGGGAAGCCTGTTGCCCCTGTAGAGAAGCAACCCAAATCCACTCCCAACCTTCCTGACATACATGGGGGGCCCCAGGACGGACCAGGTAGTCACCCAAGTTCCACCAAGCCATCCAAACCAGGCATTCCTCCATTTCCAAATATCTTTTCTGAATCAGATTCATGTCCTGGAGAGATTAGAGAACGTATCATTGGTATTGAGCTTCCCAAACGTCCTGCAGTGAAATTACCACCAGCAGATGCAGCATCCTCAAAACACTGAGAAGCTGGCCCTCTTGGAGTATTGCATGCTGTCCACTTTAGGGATGTGCACAAATGTTTTTGTTTTTGTTTTTTTTGCAGTCAAATTCAAGTCGAATCGAATGTCAAAACAGATTTGATTTGAATGCTTAGAATCTGCAACAAAATCCAATTCGAACTGAATACATTCGAAACTATTCATTTGAATGTTAGATTCAAATCTTAAGATACGAATGTCGATTATCTCTATGCAATTTCTTATGCATCCCATTTTATCCCGTTTTCGTCCCGTATTATGAGAGCAAATGCATACAGATATGTATGAGATTCATAAAGATACGTATGTAATACATACGTATCTGTACTTTCAAATGTTTAAATTCAGATGTGAAGGCATTCTATTCTATTAGAACATAAGTGCACATCCCTAGCCCATAAAAAAGAAGAAGGAGCAAGGGAGGAGGAAACAGGTTCTCAGGAACTCTCTCATCACCACAGAAAATATTGTCTTCCTATATTTTGCAAGGTTGCCAAATAAATCATTAGGTTACATAAAATAGAATGATTTCCTTGAGCAAATGGTTCCATGCACACTTTACAAAATTAGTACATTCTTTGTGGAAATTGTACCAAAACCTTCCAATTTTATAGATCCATGATGCTCAGCCCAAACTACAATCTAGAAATGGCATAAAAACAACTGAGAAATGAAAAGTGAGAATTCCAACCTGCCCGAGACACCCATGGAGACCCACCATAAAATGTGGCCCATGCCTTGCAGAAACATGTGAAAAGCCCATCTTATAATTCTTAGACAAGTTGCAACTGCTTACCATCTTTCCTACCAAGGAATCTAAAGAACTTCCCAGGTAGTAATGGTCAATGCTAGATCTTAAGGGTTAAGAAGGAAGCATTGTCCTTGTTCATGGCCCACCAGAGAACTTCACACCCTTTACGGTACTCACCTTCAAAGAGATACTTCATTTCTAACAACCCACCCTATATTGAGGTGAATTTTCTCCTTGGGTGTTATTATTTATCTCCACATGACAGCCCTCCAAAACCTCTTGTTGTCCTGAGATTTTAATGACTTGGTACTCTTTTGCAGATTTTGTTTTGAGGACTACAGCTACGATTTGGTCACAGTGAAAATAAAGGCGCATAAAATAATTGTTGTGTCCCGTGTTTCTTTTAGTGAGGACACGTTAGCACATGAAAAGACTACCAAGTTCTGACATCGGAAGAGGGAGGTGTAGGGTGAGGAGATGAAAGGGAAGAGCATTTTCTAGCCAGCATGATATTTAGGCTACTTCTAGACACATGAAAAATGTGGACTCCATCTTGAGGCGCTGGCAATCCATTGGGCACTTACAGTAATTCAAAGTTAAAAAAAGTGCAGGTGGTCCTGGTATTTCACCAAGATGGAGACAAGCAAGCATGCACTCTGTGTACAGAAGCTGCCACTCTCTAGTGACAAAGCAGGACATGTGTACATGAGGGCAGCGGGCACAAGTGAAGCCCGTGGTAATGCCCAGCCATGGCAACAGATGTCTATATCGAGGGAGGGAGGCATTTGCAGCTGCAGCCTGTGTCCATTTAACTGAAGACCTGGCCAAGGCAGGAACAGTCCAGCAGCTAAGGTGGGTAGTTGTACCAGAACAAGCCATCAGCACATGGATGGCTCTTCCAGGACAACCACTGTGCCAGACCCAAAGATCTCACAATTTTTGAAGCTGGCCTCTAACAACTCGGGATACAAGTTCCCCAAGATCTTTGAGGGACCTTCCACTTGCATCTCATTCTAACAGCCCCAGTCCACCGGTCCACTGTTATCCCAGGTTAGGCAGCCATTTTGGCTGCCTAGTCTAGGATACACTCGGTCCAGTGCAGATGGAGAATACTAGTGGTGGGTGTGGCCTCCCTTAAACCAATCCACCATGCAGAAGGAAAGCTGGTAGACCCCTTCGTGGATCAGTTTGAAGATAAGTGTGGCAATGCCCTGTTCATCAGGAGATCAAAGAGGTTTCAGTTGGAGCTTCAGCCATCAACCCCTTACCATAGTTTGTGGTTTTCCACTAGGGTAGGCAGGAATGGTGGAGAACATGGGTGAAGAAGGAGGAGGAGGAGGAGTTGGCTTTTCTACCCCACTTTTCTCACCCATTTAAGGGGACTCAAAGCAGCTGACAAAGCTTTCTGTTCTTCTCCCCACAACAGAACACCCTGTGAGCTAGGTGGGGCTGTGAGAGCTCAGGGAGCTGTGACTAGCCCAAGGTCACCCAGCTGGCTTCATGGGGGAGGGCAGAATCAAACCCAGTATTCCCAGATAAGAGTCCAGCTCCCTAACCACTGGACCAGCTGGTGAGTGCAGCTGGAAGACCCTCCCTTCCTGGAAGCTGGGTTATGGGCTTCCTTGTTGCATGGGCTTCAGTGGAAACTCACAAATCATCTTCCAGGCAGGAAGACTGGCTTCCAGCTGCACTCACTTGCACTGGCCAGAGGCAGGTAGATTCTCATTAGATGTTCCTCCTCACTGTGCAACTCATCACAAACTCATCATCACTCATTCCAGATTAGGAGGGCTATGTGAAGGACAATCTGATGTGTTGTGCAATGTAATGAGTTATGCAAAGATCCCAATCCCTTGTACGCTGATTCCCCACTATTTATGCAAACATTACACAGCAAAGCAGTGAACCATGCCCTGCTAGCTTAAACTTTGCACAACTTGTGAATGTGGCACCAGTGCCAAGTCAGGATTTGAGGGATCTCATGCTCAAATAGTATGGTCTTTTTAAAATATGTTTTTCATGATACCAGTTTGGATCATACAACAACCATACTAAGTCTGGGGATCCGTCAAAGAGGAATAAAGAGAATTCCAAAAATGCAGAGAAGTGACTTTAGACCATATTGGACAACAAGCTGTAAGCATAAGCAAACCCAAATGGCAGTTAAATTCAGGAATGGTGACCAGTGTTCACACTGCAAGCGCCAGTCCATCCCAAACTTCCCCCAGATCTACCCAGGTCCCTTTGAAGTGTGGATGTTCCCACCTGGGACCGGCCACATCACTGTGGCAACAGCCATGCTTGCCAAGCTATTGCTGTGGTGGTCAATGACACAGCACATGACTGTGCAGCCACAGCCTCTCTGGCAAGCCCCAAAGCCACACTACATTGGGGTTTCTTGATAAAGCTGTTTTGAGCATCTCACAGAAGTGACTTGCGCACTTGCACAGGACCAAGGAAACACTCCCTAAAGCCTGTGTCATGTGGGACAGGACACAGAACATGGCCCAACCTCTGTGTATGTAGAGGGGGGGAAGGAACTGGTACACAGTCACCTGAACATATATCCTATGCCCATGACATTATTTTGCTCATCTGTTTGTGTCCGTGTCTATCTCTATCTTCCTCTCTCTTCCATCTTCCATCTTCCATCCTCCTCCATCTTCATCTTCCATCTATCTATCATCTGTTTGTGAGTCTTCACCTACGCACACATGTGATCATTTAATCCAGATGATGCCAGAGCAGGTAGATTAGCCACAACAGCAATAGGTTAGTACCTGTGGGAAATCTCCCCGCAGGGTGAAAGGTCAAATTGTTAAGTTGGGTGGTGACTCTTTGCTTTTTTCACTGCTGCTGCCCTCCAATGGAATTGTCTACAAGAACTACAGGATCCCCTTCCTGGCGTATCTCAGAAAGCTCAGACCCCATCAGTTTATAGGCATAATTCGGGTTCTTTGCCCCAGTGTGCATTGCTTTACACTTATTCAGAATGAAGCACAGTTTCCATTTTATTGCCCACTCACCTAATGCCAGGAGATCCTTCAGGAGCCTTTTGCAATCTCTTTCAGCATTCACTACACTGAGTTATACGGAGTCATCCGCAAACTTTGCTATCTCTCTACTTGCCCTTCCTTCATTAAGCCAGAGGCTACATGGAGCACACAACACCAACCACCAGTTCAGATAGGCAGGATACCTCTAAAGGCCATTTGCAGGGAAGTCAAGAACAGAGACGTTTTCGCACGGGGCTGAACGGAACGCGGAAAAGACAGCTGTGGACACGTCATCCGCATTGCCCGCGCGCGGCTTGCGTTCCGACGTGTCCGCAGCTGTCTTTTCCGCGTTCGAAATGTAGAGCACTTTAAAGTGCTCTACACGCGTTCCAACGCGGACGAGCCGCCCGCAGCCGTTCGGGAGGAGAAGCGTTCGCGCCTGCTTCTGTCTCCCGAACGGCTGCGGGCGCGCCTCCGACGCCGCGCGGCTTTGACAATCAGCTGTTTGTCAAACAGCTGATTGTCGATCTGCCTCCGCGGCTGTCTGCGCGCCCCTGGCCGGCGTTTGCCGGCTAAGGCAGCTTCGGGCGCTTTGAGCATTCGCACCCAGACGCTCCGGAACGCGTTTACACGCGTTCTGGCGCGTCTGTGTGTGAAAGGGGAAAGCGCCCGGAGCTGCCTTAAGCTTTCCGCCTGAACGCGTTCCATTTCGAACGCGATGCAGTGCGGAAATGCCTCAGGTGAAGGCTTTGCAGGCTTCTCCTTGAGATGCCCATAAGCAATTAGTGGCCCACTGTGTGGGACAGGATGCTGGACTAGATGGGTTGTGGCCTGATCCAGCAGGGCTCCTCTTAGGTTCTTATGGACCAGAAGGGCTGTGACCTGATCCAGCAGGGCTCCTCTTAAGTTCTTATGGACCAGATGGGCTGTGACCTGATCCAGCAGGGCTCCTCTTAGGTTCTTATGGACCAGATGGGCTGTGGCCTGATCCAGCAGGGCTCCTCTTAGGTTCTTATGGACCAGATGGGCTGTGGCCTGATCCAGCAGGGCTCCTCTTAGGTTCTTATGGACCAGATGGGCTGTGACCTGATCCAGCAGGGCTCCTCTTAGGTTCTTATGGACCAGATGGGCTGTGACCTGATCCAGCAGGGCTCCTCTTAGGTTCTTATGGACTAGATGGGCTGTGGCCTGATCCAGCAGGGCTCCTCTTAGGTTCTTATGGACCAGATGGGCTGTGGCCTGATCCAGCAGGGCTCCTCTTAGGTTCTTATGGACCAGATGGGCTGTGACCTGATCCAGCAGGGCTCCTCTTAGGTTCTTATTTCTCTCCATTAGTGGACCTGTCCACTGACTCTGTGCCTACTTTTTGTGATGCTTGGGCAATATCTGTTATTTCAGCCAGAACACATGTTCCTTTCCATCCCCTTTGATCACTTTTTTTTGAAAAAAAAATTAATCATTCATTTCCTGTTTGCATTTTGTAACTGATTTTGTAACTGGGGATCGAGGTCATTCCTTTGATTATGCAAATGCTATTTAAAAAAAAAAGTACAATGTCCTCTTAGGCAGCAACCTGCAGATATTTCTCATATAAACCCAGAATTGTGCAGAAAGCCGTTTGGAACAGTGCATCCCAAATGGCACTGCTAGCAGCTGTAGTATTGGTAGCACTGTTGCTGGATTGTACCGCTGAAAAACAAACTTCCATAGCCCCTGCAGATTGCAATGATGTGGAAACAGAGAAAGATGCTGAGGTAGCCCTTGACTTGATCAATAAATACCGCAGAGATGGCTACATTTTCTCTCTGCTGCGTGTCGCCGATGCACATGTGCAACACACGGTAAGTGTTTAACAGCTATATTAAACCTCCATGGAGAGCTATCAAGGTGTTCTTAGCACACTGAGGACACCTGAGGCATTTCCGCACTGCATCGCGTTCGAAACGGAACGCGTTCAGGCGGAAAGCTTTAGACAGCTCCGGGCGCTTTCCCCTTTCACACACAGACGCGCCAGAACGCGTGTAAACGCGTTCCGGAGCGTCTGTGTGCGAAAGGGGAAAGCGCCCGGAGCTGTCTTAGCCGGCAAACGCCGGCAAGGGGCGCGGAGACAGCCGCGGAGGCAGATCGACAATCAGCTGTTTGACAAACAGCTGATTGTCAAAGCCGCGCGGCGTCGGAGGCGAGCCCGCAGCTGTTCGGGAGACAGAAGCAGGCGCGAACGCTTCTCCTCCCGAACGGCTGCGGGCGGCTCGTCCGCGTTGGAACGCATGTAGAGCACTTTAAAGTGCTCTACATTTCGAACGCGGAAAAGACAGCTGCGGACACGTCGGAACGCAAGCCGCGCGCGGGCAATGCGGATGACGTGTCCGCAGCTGTCTTTTCCGCGTTCCGTTCAGCCCCGTGCGAAAACGTCTCTGGCTCTGCTTCTCAGATGCATTTACATTAGGCAAGTTTTCAGGAAGATCATAACAGTTGTAATATTGGGGGTTTGTGGAATGTTTCTATGATCGTATAGACCAAGATTTGTGTACACGTTACACATGTTCTCTGTGAAGGTGTGTAACGTCCCCTCTCAGCCCCTTCTATGCTCACCACTCCTCAGAGGGGCGCAGAATAAAAGCAAGCTGTGGGGGTTGCCAGACCCTGCCAACTTTTCATTTATATAGATCCAAAAAGCTGGCGCCCCACTTTGCTAGTCTGTCCTTGGACAGGTTTACCACAAAGCAGCAGACAGTAGAGTAAGGATAACTCTTAAACTTTATTAATACAGTAATGAAATAAAATGAAGAAATAAGCTTAGGTTGTGCTTTGAGTCCTTTAGTCCATGAGAAAGGACTAAAATGGTAGGAACACAGAGTAAAGTCCTTTGGTGGTTCACTCATCAAAAGTTCTCATTTAAAACATTGTTTTACTGTCTGAAAAGAGCCTCCCTTCTCTTGGTCTGAGGTAAACTTTGTACCCTAACTCACAGGCTCTTAATAGCTTCTGCCTCTTTTAAGCCCTTTCCCTCTGTTTAGATAAAGCTTTGTCTTTCTCTTATTTCTCTTAGTGTTCTGTCTCAATACTTTATATATCTTCTCGTTTGTTCTCCCCTACTAACTTCTGCGTCTAACTCTCTTAAAATCCTCAAGCTTCTCTCTCTCAGTCAGCCTGTCTCCCCCTAGCGAGATTCTGCAGCTACCATTGGCTGGAGCGGGTCATGTGATCCCTACTGCTGCTGAAAGCAGGCTCTCACTCCTCCCCCCAGCCTGTGATCGTCACAAGGTGTGACAATGTGCACGAATCTACAGGCTGCTCATGTAAGGCCCTGTGTGTGCCTCCTGCACGTTTTCTTGGATGCCGCAAAAGCAGTCACCATGTTTGTGTGATATTCCCTTAAAATCTGGTCAGCGTGAACAGGAATTCAGTAGCGTCCCAAAGCAGTAAATAGATGCAGAGTTTGGTTGGATGAAGGTTGCCTAAGGATGCAATCAGACAGGGTGCTTTTCAAATGCCCATTTTAGTAAATGCATCCCTTCTGAACACAAAAACAGAACCAGGCATTCAAATACTTGTCTCATTCGTTCACTCTGAAGCCTGGCAATATCTCCCTAGCAACAAATGCTCACTACCAACTGGCTGCCACGGGCCCAATTTTCTGGGACCCCAGTAGGTCATTGGCCAGAAGCATTTATTTCCACGCTGCTAGATTACCTAGATTCCCCTCCTAATACAAATTGCCTAGACTTCAAAGTGAAGTAAACATATTTAAAATATTTGATATCCTGCCTCAAATTCACCCAGAAGGTGGCCATTTCAATATGTCTGAGCACAGCCTAAGACAACATTCACAGGATGGGGAAAGGCCATACGGTAAGATGTTCTAGCTAGGGATGTGCATAAATATTCAAAATATTTGTCATTCGATTGAATCCAGACAGGTAAGGTGAGGGTGGGCACCCAGAAGGTCCCCGCTGGTTGCCACTGCCCCAATCAGGGCAGCAGCAGCCAGCAGCACCCCAACATGCCCCCGGAACCAGGCTGCCAGCCAGCAGGATGGTAGTGGCCAATGGCGGCAGGATGATAGTGGCCAATGGCGGCAGGATGATAGTGGCCAATGGCGGCAGGATGATAGTGGCCAATGGTGGCAGCCCAGGGCAGGCCTCCTGAGCTGTCCTGCAGGGAGATTGCAAATGCTCTTTCTGCTGGACAGCTCTGGGACACCCAGGGCTAACGTTGGGCTGGATGTGGAACACAATTTCATGCTCCACACCCTGCCCGCAATTAGACCAGCTCTGGAACAGGCTGGGACACTTCTGGGTGGAACTGGCCATCCAGGATGCTAATGGCCTGTCCCAGAGTTGTGCTAATTCCTGACCAGAGACCTAAATGCAAACAGACCTTAGTCCAGCATCCTGTCCCACACAGTGACCCACCTACCTCACAGGTGTTCTGTTACGGAGAGAAGAACAGAAGGTTTGTCTGTCCCCTTAAATGGGTGAGAAACGAGGGGTAGAAAAGCTAATTGGTTCAACACAATCCCAAGCAGAAGATGAAGGCAGAAACTTCACCTATTCTGTACTCTCTGAAAATGGCCTTAGAGTCATCCTGCCAGTCACCACAGCCTGGAGGAAAGTTTCTAGCATCCATTCTGGTAGCCATTGATAGACCTGTCATCCATGAATTAGTCTAACCCTTTCTTAAAGCTATCCAGTTTGTTAACAAATTCCACAAACTGATGACCCTCTGGGTGAAGAAATATTGCCCCTTGTCTATCTGACTCTCCTGCCCATCAGCTTTATAGATGCCCCCTGGTTCTAGTGTTGTGGGATACAGGCAAGAAATGTTCTCTATCCACCTTTTCTATACCATACATGATTTTATATAAGGGAAATGGGACAATTAAAAATATGGAAAATTAAGGAAATAAGGATCATATTTGTGCATAAATGGTACAGCATTCCAGGTCAATAAGCTCATATGATTTCAAACATAACCTCAGAATGCTGGAGTAAATTTAAAAATGAGGGAACCTATATATACCTATGGTGACAGTGTACTGAAGTTCAAAAGTTTGGACCTGTGTGAACGCTGCCATCCAGGAGCTCACCAGTAGCCCTTCCCCTAGACAGGTTGCAGACAACCCCAGACAGGTAACTGCAAAAGCCCCTCTGTCCTCATCACTGTGACCAAAACATGTCTCTTTAGCTCCTTCCAGATCAGAGAATTAAATCTGCAGTATTAAAAAAAATTGCAGCTTACCTGCTGTGAAGCAGCGGTCCAGCATCCAGACTTCAGCAGTCTCCCATAGCTTCCTGCTCAGGAAGCTGCAAGACTTCTGTGTGGCGCACGCAGTCACATGGGGTAGGGCACGCATCATGTGGGATGTGGCAGCCAATGGGAGCTGAGCTGCAGTCTCAGCTCTTGTTGGCTCTTCTCACTGTCTGTCCAGACTGGCGGGAAAATTTGAATTTATTTAATGCTGTGCAGCGAGCACTGCTATATCAGCATTAAGTAAATTTGCAGTAGCATCACTATAAAGTGACGCCATTGCAAAGTATCGGCCATCAGGTGTGATGGCCCGGTCTTGGCTGCGCATTCCGATGCGGAGCATCAAGATGTCTGGATGCCGCCCTATTTGAACATCTTTTTTGTTCTTTCAAAGAAATGCAATGCAGGTTCTGAAATTTTGGGAAACTGTTGGATACGTCGGCTTGTTTGTTTCTTAATTTCAGCTTAATTAAACAGATGTGATTGTTAGATTCACCACATCAGGATTTCCTCAAAAACTGCTGGAATGCACAGAAAGGACAAAGTAGGAGATGTGATTTAGTGTGTGGCCTTTCTTCCCTTTCAGGGAAACGTTTCCATTGCATACCTGACTCTGGATGTGCTAGAAACAGAATGCCATGTGCTATCCAACAAACACTGGACGTCTTGTGGACACAGGAAATTCTACAGCTATACGGCAAGTAACACGATCTCTGTTCCTTCCGGGCACATATCATCTTCCTATGCGTAGCTGTGCTTTTATTTCTAAAATTGAGATCAGGAGTGAAGTGCAAAGTTCAGCTCATGTTTGAAAATTCCATTGAATGGTTTGTGTTTGTGAATGTTCAAAGTTTGCATTGAACTGAAAATGCAGTTGTTTGAATATCCCAGAAGCTCATTTGAACCAAACCAGTCTTCTGTTTGTGAACATAAACAATCCCAGCCCTCTGCTTTGCAGGCACTTTGCTCTACTACTGAGCTACCACCCCTCCCAACTCTATCCAGTTTTCTTGGCAGATATACAGAAGTGGTTTGCCATTGCCTACTTCCATGAAGAGACTGGGAATCAAATCTGCAAGCCCTCTGCTTTCCAGGCAGTTTGCTCTACCACTGTCATGACCCAGGCAGGCAAGGGCAGTGAGGCAAACACACACACACACTTACAGCAGTTCTTCGAGGGCTCAGAAATAGTCGGCGTCAATTCAGTCCAAGGTCAGAGTTCCAGAGATATGGCAAAATCACAGCAAGAGTCACGCAGTCCAAGGTCAGGGGTCCAGAGGTACAGCAAAGTCACAAGGGGGTCCAAGTGTCAGAATACGGGCACGGTGGGTGTTGCATCAGAGTTGTCTGCAACACCGGCTCAGCATGCGCTGCTCAACTAAGTAGGGGAGTCATCACCACGCCCTTGCCGGTGCAGCTGAAGCAAACGATGCGAACGGCGCTTCACTTGCTTCTGTTGTCGAAGAAGCATAGGGGAGGGGCGCTCTTGGGGTTGACTGTCCGAGCTCTCGTCCCCAAAGCTGTCTGTGTGCTCCCCCACAAGTGGCCTCAGATCCTCAGCAACTGCAGGGCTGTGCCCTGGTTGCTGCCCAGGCTGCCTCACCATTGCAACCACACCCTCCTCCTCTGAGAAGAGTGGAGAGGCAGGACAGGGCATGACAACCACTGAGCTACCACCCTTTCCAGTCTCTATGAAAATCTCTACACAGTTTTCTTGGCATGGATACAGAAGTGGTTTTCCATTGCCCACTTCTGTGGGGAGGCTGGGGATCGAATTGGCAGTTCCAGGAATGGAACCTATAGCCACTCCCTGCCATGTTTAGCACAGAATGCATGCTCCCTCCTCGTTCTTCACCTCCCCCCCCAAAAAAAACCGAAACCTGGCAGCCAGGTTCTCTCTTCTGCAGAAGGATGGCTACCACTTGACTACAGTGGAGACCCATGGGAAGACACACTCACCACCTCTTTATATTAGAGAAATCAATAGATAAAGCAGACAGCAGACATTTCTCTTGCTCTCTTACCTTTCCCCTTTCCTTCCCTTCTTCCTCTCTCTTCCCTTCTCTGCATCTGTTTTTGGATGAAGCCAAAATTTGTGCCAAAATGACCATTTTGATGACAGAAAAAATATACTATTGCCTGGTGTCCCATAGTCGTGGAAAGTTTAAGAAACTGTGGTCACCAACAATCAAACTGGTGTTAGTTTCCTGTATATATATATATATATATATATTTCAAATGGTAGTAGTAGGACGTAACAAAAGCATTGTGTAAGCTCAGCTGTTTATAGTTCCAATGAGAAATATTGTGCCCTTTTAGTGTTTGCTTGTAGCATTCAGCTAAACACAATATTTTAATTTTAACCAGTACAAAACTAAGTGGACCTCTCTCTCTCTCTCTTTCTCTCTCTCTCTCTCTCTCTGTGTGTGTGTGTGTGTGTGTGAGAGAGAGAGAGAGAGAGAGACTTCAGAGATACATAACTTGGGACTGATACCTGCTTCTTATCTTCTCTAGGAGTTCGGACAGTGCAAGGTTGTCCTATACATAAACCGCTTGTTCAACACACAGAAATTATATGGCTTCAACTGTACAGTAAGCCCAGGTATTCATCACACATAAATAGAGAGTAATTAAAGAAATAGGATCTATTGCATTATCGGTCTAGCACAAAAGATATTTATATTTTTAAAAAATATAAACAGAATCTGCAAGCTTGCGATCAGAAGAAATGGGAATTGGGGGGGGCAGGATGGAAGAGGGGGCCATCCTAAGGATGATGCCGAGCAAAGTACAAACTGCTTGCCAAGCAAAGAAGAAACTACCCTCGCTTCCCAGGCAAATATGAACCTCTGGGAAGTTCAGCAGAAGTGCAAAGGGAAGCAACCAAGGGGGAGGCGTGCAGAAAAATTGTGTGCGTGTTACCCACAGCCAGGCATTGGGCAGGAGGGAAGGCTGGATCCACCCACCCCAGTGCAGTTCAGACCCCTCTAGTCTGGTTCCCTGCTCACACAGGACAAGAGAAAACAGACTGCCCTCCCAAGATGGATTGAGACCTGTGCAAAAGCAGACTCCGGAGAAGCCAGGTTGAGGAAGCACAGCCCGCCCACCTGGATGAACCCAGCGGAAAAAGTGTGAGCAATGCAAAGAGGAGACTAGCCAGAGGCCTTCTTGAACTATGAGTGTAATCACAGCCTGAGTGTTGCTCTCCCAGAGAAGGAGGGAAGGAGAGAAGGAATATATTTTAACGAGATTATCCTATATATTTTATTTTTGTATTGTTGTAACCCAACCCTGGGACCTTCTGGTGAAAGGTGGGAGATAAATTCTTTAATTAATCAATCATTAATCAATCAAGAGGACTCACCTGTTCCCTCAGTGGCCTCACTGAGCACAGGAAATAGTGCTTTTGAGGTTCAATGACCTCTCTGGCTGTCACGTTTGAAGCTAGGGATTCTCTGGCTACAGTCTCCAGGACCAGTGCAGCAGGCAAGAGGCAGACAACATGACCTGCTTTACCTGCAGGGAGAGGAGGCTACTTGTGTAGTACAGCTCCCCCTTGTGGGCAGGTGCTGTCATAGAGATGCTTCCAAGCAGAATTACGGAGCTCTGAAAAGTCACTCACGCTTCTGTCAATCTTCTCCACCCTGCCTAAGAACAATCAATCCTGCCCAGTCTTCTGCATTTTTAATTTATGCAGTATTTTTTTTATCAAATACTGTTTTCCTCAAAGGGCTCCAAGCGATTTTCTTAAACCCAGAATGACCTGCAATTACAAGGTGGACAGTTTTGCACTTACCTGTAAAAACCCTGGACAGGGCAGGACTCTCTGTTTCTGGGTATGCAGCCCATCCTGCCCTGGGGCTGTGGTCACACCTAAGGTTTAATCCAGCTTCAGTCCGCTTCCAGAGCGAGAGAATACATCAGCAAAGTGGCAAGCTCTTCTTTTTTTTTTTTCAGTGTTAAATAACTTAGAAAATTGAACATTTCAGGATGGATAATGTAGAAAGAAAATTACTGGTCACTTTGCTGATGTATTCTCTCTCTCTGAAGGTGGACTGAAGCTGGATTAAACCTTAGGTGTGACCACAGCCTGGGACAGGTTGCTACTAGAGATGTGCATGAATATTCGTAACATTAGTTATTCGGTCAAATTGAGATGAATTCAGACATTTGTACATGAATAGAATGTTGCAAAATTTGTATGTGAACATTCGTACGAATAGTTCAAATATTCATTAAAGTGGGGAGGTGAGAAAGTGGCTGCACCACACATCTGCAAAGGACCCAGATTGCATTCAACGTGGATCGGGAGCAGATTATAAGTGGATTCAGGTCAGATTTGACACTTTGAGAGCACAGATATGTTACAGGATACGTATCGGATACGTATTTGTTCATATCGGATTGGATACATATCGGATATCCATATTAAGTTGTGTGAATAGATTTGCATCAATTAGAATCCTAGAATTTTCTAATGTTCAGTTTGTTACGAACTGAATGTTAAGAAACCCCTTTGTGCACATCCCTAGTTGCTAAAGGAGAGAGACGGGGCCCCTGCATTTTAAACAGACCATGCCACCCCTGCCCCAGCTGCCAATTCCAAAGGCTGGTGGTCAGCCTCATGTCTTCAGCGGTGCACCAACTTCTACATAATAATACTTCCTGTTGGACCATTGAAATGGGCCCCAGATACCAGAAGGGAGGGCATGTGTCTTCCACAGTTGGTGGACTGTTCTGGATTAGGTTCTGGTACATTCTAATATTGAGGTCCACCAATGTGGAAGCCGGATTCCTTAGACCCCTTCCTTGACCACTCTAGGACCCCAGTCATGTTTAAAAAGGACAGAGGGTGTCTTCCGTCTTCAGAGACCAAAGACCCAGATGCACTTCTGTTTGTTCTGAGGACATTCCAGGCTGAAATGGGACTACTGTGCAACTGGATAATCCCAGAACTTGGTCTGTTTCAGCCAGAAATGAACCCAGACAAAGAACCTAAAAACATATGGGGAGCCCTGCTGAATCAGGCCACAGCACATCTAGTCCAGTATCCTGTCCCACACAGTGGCTCAACAATTGCTTATGGGCATCTCAAGAAGAAGAGCAAAACCTTCAACTGCTCTTGAAGCCCAGCAAATGGTCTTAGGGGTGTCCTGCCTGTCTCCCCAGCTTGGAGGATGTACCTAGGACTGCCATCCAACTGAGCAGTGGTGTGGAGGACAGCCAGCAGGGAAACACCCAACCCTGGAACTCCAAACCTTCTGCCACTGACACCCCAATACCCTCTGCCACCAACAATGACGACAGTCCCTGTCACCACCGCTGCCGCCACACCATGCCACACCAAGCTTTCATGGATCATGGTGTGGCATGGTGTGGTGCCGCATCTCATGTCTTCTCTGTCAAACACAAACAGAGCCTCGATATCCTTCAGGCTTTTGGCCTTGGTGTGTTTTGATCATCCAGTATAGGTTGTTGAATTTACCATCATCATTGCCTGGTAAAAAGTATGTGGCAGGGGAGCCTCCCCCCACAGCCACCAGCCCCAGTACCCCCCTCACCTCTCCTACCACTACGCTGAAGATTATCTTTAACCGATGTTGGTGTGGGGAGTGGCACATTAGGTGTGATCTGTCCATTCTAGCCTGAGAATGGTCTAATTTCTCCCTCAATCCCTGGGACAGCCTTTCTAATTAGGCTGTGGCCACAGCCTGGGGGTAAATGTGGAAAGGGCCCAAATCCCAAAATTAAAATAGAAATGTAATATGCGTGGGCCCTATGGCCACACCTTTAGCTTTAAGACAACTTCAGGTCATCTTCTGGTCACATTACTCACATTATCTTTATTCAGTTTCTTTTCCAAGCTGGTGTGCCAGGCCATTTTCTCTTCCTCAGTGTGAGCGGGGGTGGGTGGGTGGGTGGGTGGGTGGGTGGGGGAGTCTAAATGAACCATGCTGTGGTGGGTGGGGTCCAGTCTTTCCTTTTGTTCAAAGTCTAGAGGAGGGCAGCACGTGTAGAGTTCATGAGGCACTTCCCCTTCTCTCCTCAGTTTACGTGTATGATTCCTCTATCTATGGTTTTTCCACAAATTTATCATTTTTTTAAAAAAAATTAATTGCACAGAGAAGAGAAGCACCTAAAAAGGAAGGGGGGTATGGAGGTGGGGGAGAAGGCTTAAAAGAGAATCACGGACACACACCCTCGCCTCCCTTGAGTGACAGATGGGCATCTAATAAGAAAGGAGGTAGATTTGACACAGCAAAGGAGGTGGAGAGCCAAGGGTTCCATTGAGGAGGCTCAGGTCGATCCCAGAGAAAGGCGTGAGTGATGCAGCCCAAAGCGATGATGGCCTGAGAACAACCTATAATGATCTAGGGCCGTGTCTTGGATCTCAGATTCAAAACATTTTCAATCCTCGGAGTCCGCACGGCAGTTTGGCTTAACACACTTTCTCCGTGTTAAACCACCCCAAAGCGTGGTGAATCTCAATCCTGATTTCAACAGGTCTCACTCCAGATCGTGTGCTTGAAACGTTTTACATTTTTTACTGTGGGGACCATACCGTGTTAAGGGATGAGAATCCATGTTTAGGGTTTCCCTCCCCCAATAGCTTGCTTACAAAGATAGTGATTTCATTGAAAAAAATCCACCCTCCAAACAGCCACTATAAAAATCCAGTCCTTAAAGCTACACTGTAGCAATCTAGCCTCTTCACACCTTAATAACAATGTTGCAGTTTTGCGCAATTCTAGCTCTTTGAAAGTTCTGACCTTTAAAAAAGGGAAAGGAAAGGAAAGCCCTGGAGGTTCTGTTTTAAAGGCTATGGCTGTGAAGGGGGTTTGAGTTGCTGCTGCTGCTGCTGTGTGCCCTGGGAAATGGGGAGAAGAGGGGAAAGAATCGCTGGCTGCTGGTGCCTGTTTTTCATCCATCCAGGCAAGCGGCAGCCACCCACCCAGCCACCCAGCTAGGCTCTGTGAAGGGGTCCCTTATGGGTGGTGCATTCACACCAGGAGGAAGAGGGCAGGGCAGCCCTGCAAAGCGGCTTTTAAAAAGTATCCACTTGAGTCCCCCCTTGAGTCACATACGCCACGTACGATCCTCAGCATCCGGATCAAACGCGATTAAGTTAAAAGTAATGGGAACAGGCAAATTCGCGTTTGCATCCAGTTCTATTATTTCGGTTTAGGGAACGCGAAATAAGCTTGCTGTAGGGATTCCCCCTAGGTGTGAACAGAAGTGGTACGACCTCAGTTCGAATTACATGAAACAGGATGTCCTATCCACAGATGTGACCAGGATCATTGTTGCTTTATGCAATTCTAGCCCTGGGCATTCAAATTCCTGGAATGCTGCCACCCTTTGAATTTGTTTGGTCCATCTCTCTTTCATGGGAGTCATAACTGGGAGGGAGGGGGAGGCGTTGTGTACAATATTTAACCATCACATTTTCTCAGTTCCATCCCGACTGTATGATTGCAAGGACTGTCCGGTAAAAGTAACAGTCTCAGAGGATCCTGAGCACTACACAGAAGAAGCGAATAGGATCCTGGAGAAACATCATCAAGGGAGCAGCAATGAAACACACTATTACAAGGTGGACAAAGTCCAAAAAGTGTTTATCGCGGTATGTATCATTGTGCTCTCTAACTAAACCTGCATGATACCCAGTCAAATAATTAAATGCTGGGAATAATTAGGAAGGGAATAGAAACAAGTAAGCAAGTGTCATTTTGCCTCTTTATAAATCTATGGTGAGGACACATTTGGAATATTGTGTACAATTCTGGTCACCGCACCTCAGAAAGGAAATTGTGAAACTGGAAATGGTGCAGAGAAGGGCAACCAGAATGATTAAGGGTCCGGAACACCTCCCTTAAAAAACCAGGCTGCAGCGTCTAGGCCTCTTCAGTCTGGAGAGATGCCGTTTAAGAGGGGACCTGATTGAAGTATATATAATCATTCATGGTATAGAAATGGTGGATAGAGAAAATTTCTTTTCTCTGTCGCACAACACTAGAAGCAGCAGGCATTCTGGTTCTAGATCAGACAAGCAGAAGTATTTCTTCACCCAGAGGGTCATTGGACTACGTAATTTGCTGCCAGAAGAGGTGGAGATAGCAACAAGCATAGATGGCTTTAAGGAAGGGTTAGACAAATTCATGGATGCCAGATGTATCAATGGCTACTAGAATGGATGCCTAGGTACATCTTTCAGGCCGGGGCGGGGGGTGGGGGGAAGCATTCCTTATGAACTTAAAATGTCTCAGTTCACACTTTCAGATTTCTGACAGTGTGTTTTGTCCCTTGCAGATTGGCAGTCGTACTGTGTACATTATTGAATTTACCATCAAAGAAACTTCATGCCCCAGAGCCGCTCTTGTGGGAAACGTGTCGGCTTGTGGATTTCTCCCATATGGACATGCGGTAAGTGAAGAACAACATTGTGCGCAAGCATGATGCAGCCCCAGGCACATACTCAGAAATTATGGCAGAAGTCATGCTCTGGACCGTCTTCTTCTCCCAACTTGAATCTTGGGATAGATCATTTGGAAAGGAAAATGACTGGTCAATTTGCTGATGTGGTTTCTTGCTCTGAAGGTGGACTGAGGCTGGATTAAACTGCCATGTGAATGCAACCCAAGACTTATTTTATTCTGAATTATCAATGCTTTATTCCGGGTCATCCAAATAATGTGGGATAAGTTAGAGATGCCTGGATGAAGCCCTAGTTCCTGAAACGATAGACATAACTATATGCCTCTGTGAATACAGTTGTCCTTTGAATATCAGGGCCTCCTTCAAGCCCTCTCTAGAGCAGTCAAAAATGGAACCTAGAAGTTTCTGCATGCAGGACTGACACTTTACTAATGAGATATGGGCTTTATCCTCCTTCCAGACTACAGCTAACCATCTGCTCTGTGTCTCTATCACAATTTAATGAGGGAAAATCCAAACCCCCAACTTCATCTTTGCTTGTCTTTTGTCCACAGCGCACAGGATTTTGTACAGGGCGAGTAGTTAAAGACTCAGAAGCAAATGGGGCCACTGGAGTGGAAGTGGAGTTATGTGAAACATACGATACCTGTGTAAGTAGAAATGTGTGCCTCCAGTTGCAATACTTAGGATCCACTAAGTGATGCGCATTGTTAGACAAAGGCACTACCAGGTGGCATGGCAATGAACCTTGAACTAAGGCAGGATCCACATGGTGCAGTAGGGGTGTCATGGAAAAGCCCAAAGGATGCTGGGATTGGGTGGTGCTGCACCCCTCAATCCATCATCCTGCCTCAGAGGGGCAGAAAGAATCATCTGCAGTTGTAGGAAAAATCACAGCTTACCTGCTGCAAAGCCACATCCGGCCATCGGGTCTAGGGCAGCCTCCCGTAGCTTCCTCCTCGGAAGCTGCGAGAGTTAGTGTTGGTGTGCAGATCACGTGGGTTGAGGCAGCCAATGGTAGTTGAGCTGCCCTCCCTGTTCTCGTTGGCTCTTCTTGCTGTTCCATCTGGACTGGCGGGAAGATTCAAAGTTTCTTAATACTGTGCTGTGAGTTCTGCTAAATCGGCATTAACATAGATGTGCAGCAGCTATCAGATAATGCATCGTGTGTGATGCCTGGATAGCGACTGCGCATTCCGCTGCGCAGTATTTACAAGTCCGGATGCGTCCCGGAGTCACTTTTCACATGGGAAAACCACCCCAACCGCGCTTTCCACTCTGACTCCGCCCCACCACTGTTCTGAAAATGAACAGAAGTGACTCTTCCAAACTACTGGTTGGGTGATATGCCTGGATACCCTTTGTAAGATACAAAAAAAGGTCCACTTCTAAGGTCACTTCCTGTGTCTTCCTAAATGGAGCTGGCCAGAGCCTTTGAATCTAGAGAACATAAGTTCCCCTGGCTTTAATGTTAACAGCAAGGAGAGAGGAAACCCTGCGTCCACCCGTCCACCTGCCCCAGGGCTGGAGTAGACACCCTGGCTATTGGCTAAATGGAGATACAGCTTTTTCTCCCTCACTTTGCAGCCACTTTTATTGCTTTGATATGTTTGGTTAGAAATGTTATAACCTGCCCTGAGACCTTCAGGTATAGGGTATGATAAAAATGCAATAAATTAATAAATTAATATTAGTTGGGAATATTCTCTTACATACTACAGATAAATTCTCAGGAAGGTCTTGTCACTAACTTCATTTTTATTTTGTTTCCATCTCTTATGTGCATTGTGCACTCACATTGTTTGGTTTTCTTCTGGAAAGCACGGTAGGCATTTCTTCCATCATCATCACCATCATCCTTTCCACCATCATCACGATTCAGAAGAACATCATCACCACGGCAATGCGTCGAATCATGAAAGCGGACCTCCACATTCTGCTCCATCACACAGGCATCCCCATCCTTTCCATCACCACCACCATCACCACAAGCAGAGACATAGTCATGGTCATGGATGTCCACCACCTGACCACCATCACCATGAGTCTGCAAGGTCACCTGGACTCCATAATTCCTCCAAAGAACAACCCTGTCACCCTCCTCCACCTGGACCTAATTATCCACCCCCACCCCCTGGTGGCCCACACCACTTTCCTCCTGGTGAAAAATGTCCCCACCCTCCTCCTGGACCACCTCCACCACATCATCCTCATGGTAATCGTCCTCCCCCTCCCAGTGGGCCCCATCATCATCACCAGCACCCACCATCTCATGGGCCACACAGACATGGCCGTAGGAACCACCACCACCACCGCAGACATAAGAACACCTCTGATGCAGGAAAAGAAGGGTCCTCAGAAGAACAGAGTCCATTCAGAGAGTCCAATTCTTTCCACAATATAGGTTCTATCCATCTCATCCCAGTTGTGAGTCAACAGGATACTCTGCAACCTCCTAGCGCAAACTTCCTTGACCGTCCACACAGTCCCCAAGGTGGCAGAGGAACCCACGAAAAGCCGGAAATTCAGCCTTTTCCAGATATTTCAAAATCAAAATCTTGCCCAGGAAAGCCCAAATTTGATCAACCAAACATTTTGCCTTTATATCAATCAAGTGCATCTCCTGGAGATCAAAAGAATTGATAAACATACAAATGTTCATACCTCTTGCCTTATCAAAGAGTACTCACTGGGGCACTATAACAACAAATAAATAATGTCTACATACAGAAAAATTGTTTTCAGTTTGTCCTTTGTTGTCTCACAGAACATCAATGGTAAATAGTGTGTTTTCTGCTTATCTTTCAATCAATGGGTCCTTCCACACCTACCTGACCTAGACCATTACAACAAGAGTGGGTCAAACTGGAACAGGCTAACAGCTGAAAGGAGCCAGTAGCACTAGAGCAAGCCATCTACCTTAGGACAGCTATTAGATGGTGGTTGTATAAGCACCCAGATATGATTCAGAAGCCCTTTGATCTGGATCATCAACCCATTAGTGCAGAAAGGGCCAGAGGGTTTCGCTACTATGAAAGATAACTTCAATCTCCTATGTGTTCAAAAACATGCTCAGGGACCAACCTGTAGATAGGGAACTCTTGGTCGCATGACAGATGTCCTAAAGCAAGCAATAATGCTTCCTCATTCTGTGGTGCTCTGTGTGTGACCATGAGTGGAGAAATGATCAAACTCTGCTTCCTCTTGGACCTCTTCTAATTTTCCTCAATAGCTCTGCCACTGAAGTAAATTGATATAGATGCATATTAAATGGGAATTTTTCTTATCAGAATTGATAAGTAATGAATTATAAAAGAACAGTGTCATATTGCAGTGCATGGTTAGTGCAGCTAGACTGATCCATGAACAGCAACAGAAAATGCCAGAAATTCCATTATTCGATGACTGAATTTTAAAACTGATGGATTTTGTGGCCAGTAAGGCCCCATCCCCACTCACGTTTTAAAATGTTTTGGAAACATTTTGGAAATCCTTTGTCCCCATTCAAATCTTGATTCCCGGACTTTCAGGGGAGTAAATCACCCCAAAAAACGCATTTTAAAAATCTGCGGAAAAACAGCTCTCGCTCCTGTTTTTGCTGCTAGCCCACTTTATCTTTTTTTACTTTGGGGACGTTCTGCATTATTGGGGGGAGATCACGTCTTTTGGGTTGTCCCCCTTATAGCCTTCTGTTCAATGTCTATTGCTGTTGTGGGTGCATCATTAAATGGGTGGGGTTTCACTCTCGAGAGGGCAGCCCCTTGGCATCCCTCTCATGTTATGGTTCCCCTTCTCTTTTGTGGTAGGTAGGAAGAAAAGGTTAGGGTAAAACCAAGATAGAACCTACCAGAGGGGGCAAGGGCTCTCAGATCTGTTAATGTGTAGACAAAAGAGGCTCAGAAGAGGACTATGGCACCAACAGATCCAGATTACAGAAAGTGCTGAAAGGCCCAAATACAGAACTCTGAATTGCCATAATTTCTTCATAACCTACAATCTGCAAAATAGATGTCACTATAAGACATCTATTTTGCATCTATAGTGACTGCTGGTAGACTCTATCAGAAACACCACCCAGGGCCCAGAACTCAAGAACTTGTTATAATAAGAGAAGACAAAGAGCCAAGCATAAACTGGGGTATATCATGCAGGATCTCAACCTGCCATTTCCACAGATCCCTCCACCTGTCTTGTTTCAGCAGGAACAGAAGATGGACACAGAGGGGTCTCTTACAGCCCGGATAAAGGACTGAAAGTAATTCTAGCCAAAGGGTCAGTGTGAAGGCAAAGGAGACTGCCAAAGGTACCTCCATGCTGATTCCACCAACAAAAATGACCTTGAAGTAGAGTCTGTTCAGAAGATACAGTTAGAATCAACTCTGTTATACCCATAGGGCACCTCTAGATGATAGCCACATATCCTGCTAGGAGGTGATAACGTTGGGAATCCTCCCTCTGCAATTACCACCTCCTAGCTAGACAGCACTAACGTGCACATCTGAGCATTCAGCCATCCCAAATACCCATATGTACATATCTGCACCTCTGTGAACGCATGGACACCTGTCTCCGCCTTCACTTATGTGCAGCGGGTGGAGCTATGATGGCAGCTTCATCCAGAAGTAAAAGGTACTATTGTTGGAAAACCTGCAACCAGTAGCAATCTGCACAAATATTCAAAATAGTCATTATTTGTTCGATTTCTGATAAATTCGGACATTTTTAGAGATATAAATGTCCAAATTCTTTGAACAAATACATATGAATATATTCGTATAGATTTGAATGTCTGGACATTCATTTTTCCTTATTCATACAAATTCGGATTTTGAATACAGTCAGACTCCCATATCCGGTAGGGATACATTCTGTCTCCTACCGTGGTTACCTGACACCAAACAGGCCTTCCGGTTCTGGGGTGCTGCAACCCCAGAACCAAAAGTGCTTTCCTGGCCTCCAGAAGGCCTATTTTGGCCTCCTGCTCGCCTGCTTACCTCCCACACGCCCCCTTACATTTTGCAAAAGGCTCCATGGGGTCACCCTATGGATGCTGAACTAGGCCTTTTGGACGCCAAATAGGCCTTCCGGTTCTGAGTGCTTTTCCCTTATGGTGCCCCTGGTGGATGGGTTAGGCTCATCCGGTAACCGTGGTTAACTGAAACCATGGTTACTGAATCAGTGGTTATGGGGGTCCGACTGTATTCAATTAGTTATGAATCGAATACCGAATCAATTAGTTATGAATTGAATTGCATTGTGCGCACTCCTAGCGACCAGAGGCCTTTTCACACAAGCGGTTTTGAGTGCGTGGAGAACAGGCAGGGACGCTGCATTCGCACGTCAGGGGCATCCGGATCCGTTCCAGACCGCCCCAAGCATCCCAACGCACTCTCCACGCTAGAATAGGCCGGGGACATTCTGCGCATGCTCATGGGGCAGCCCCTCATTGGCTAGGCACCCGCCTAGCCTCAATTGGCCATTTGCACAGGCGCAGGTGCCCGGCCAATGAGGGGCCACCCAGTGAGCATGCACAGAATTTCCCCGGCCTATTCTAGCCAGAATCAAGCCAGCAGCAGTAGGTAAGCCCCGTTCACGCACACACGACCCCAGAGTGGGTTGGGGGGGTGCTGGGTGGGGGTCTCACCACTTGCAAAGGCCTGATCCTGGCCAATGCAGGTGGCAGGACCCCATGGAAGGGACCTGACTGGCCTCCCCACTCCTGGCTGCAAGGCAGCCAATCAGGGGAGGCCAGGGGAGGGTCTTCAGCCCAAATGCATCCTTTACCTGCCAGTGCAGATGGGGAAGTGTATTCAACCCATTCGGGCCAAAGTCTCCTGAGGTGTCTTTGCCTTCGTGCGAAAACACCTCAGCTCTTGGCTTCCAGAAGCAGTTCCTAACGCGTTTTTGGGTTGAAATAGTGGGGCTACAGTGGGGTTCCTCAGTTAGGTGAGGCAATCTCACCATATCAAAGGAGTAATAGCACCATATCTGGATGGGGCCATAGTATGCAGCTTTCTTTGATTGATGAGGCAATTGCCTCAAAATAAGCTCACCTGCAATCTTAAAGTACTTTGTAAACACATATCTTCAAGGAATACCTTGAGGGCCAGACAGACACATCAAGCTGTGGTACATAGCCAATAAGTGCTTTCCGGGGAATTCTGAAATCAAATTACTTAAGTACAACTTTCACCGAATGTTCTAGAATTTAGAATACCTGATCCATACTTGAGAGTCTATTCTGACCCCGACATCCTCAGGTTTGTCCTGTAACTAAAATGACAGGTGGGTAAACTTAGTGTCACAACAGTGTAGTTTTTTTAAAAAATTATGTTTGAGTAAGACCTAAACGTTGTTTGCACTGAACACAGGAAGAGGCAAGAGTCCATCAGGTTCTCCTGCCCACTTTCTGTTTTTTTGCTTGATTACTTTAGGACAAGAAGAGACTGTTCATCTTTTCCATGTACGGCACTTCCCCATCAGCTTTTTAAGAAAAGCTTTCTCTCTGGTTTTTCCACCTCAGATTCCAGAAAGTCCTGCTCTGCCCCATTATGGAACGCCTCATTCTTCTAATCCTCACTTTCTGTTGTTGTCATATTCACCTTCTGCAAGGAGAAGAGTTGGACTGTGATGACCCTGAGGTTTTCACGGCCGTGGACCTAGCACTGACAAAATTTAATGAGAAAGGAAAATATCCCAACAAATTTGCTCTGAACGTGGTCCTTAAAGCCAAGAGAACAGTAAGTATGGCCACTAAATGATTTCTTTCTTGGTTGTCTTTTTTTGTTTAAAACCAGAGCACTGTCCAAAAAGAAAAAGGGGGAAAAAGGTAGACAAGCTTCAAAAAGATAGCTCTGTAAAAAATAATGTTAAATTTTCAGGAACAAAAATGATCAAATTAAATATTTTTTATAGTTTTAATCCTTTATGCTTTATTTATAAAGGATTTGCAAAGGTGGGTAAGCGGTACAATAGCAAAATTCACTGTTGAAGCCGATTTAATCGGGGTAGTGAAAAATAAAACGCCGTGTCCCAATGCAAAAGATTTGGGAAAGGACTGGCTCACATGTGACAGGGTGCGGGACTAAACCTGAATCTTGCCTGGCCCCATGCCATGACCCTTAAGGCAGGCTGAACCCAAATCTTGCCAGCCCCATGCATGGCAAGGGTTCACATTCACGGCTGGCAGGGGAGAGGCTTGGGTTTACTCCCTTTTCCAGGCAAGCAAGCAAGACCAAGAACAGTTTTTTCCAGGACCAAATTTGGTCCTGGTTTGGTCCTGGTTTGGGTGATTTGGTCCAAGAAAAATGGGACCAAATAAAAAGTGCATGGGGATGGCCCCTCCCAAACCTGATTTCCGTTCGGGACCAAACGTGCATGGGGACACGCCCAAAGAGATTGTGAAGAGCTCCAGGATCTTTTGACATTGGCTGAGTGGGCAACCAAGTCACCAAAGAGCTTCAGTGTTCAAAAGTGCAAGGTGATACACATGGAGAGCGGGGACCACTTACCTTATAAATGGGGGGGGGGGTTCCGTGACAGACTAGGTACTTTCCTACACTCACCTGTGGAACAGTTCCTGAAGGCAACTAGTGGCTTCCCTTCTGCACCACGGTATGGTCCAAGGAAGGCCACGCCTGCTGCTAGTATGCTGCATCTGCATTGGATGGATCATAGACCAGACTAGGGAGCCCCAAATGGCCACCTAGTCCATAACATTGATAGAGCTTTTCTAGAAGTTCTACCAGTGGTCTTGTGGATCCTCAATCAGTCCATGGGGTGTGCGGAGATCTCCACGTCCCATTTTAGTGGGGGACTCATTTGGGCAACACAGCAAAGCGTGCAGTGGAACGGTGCCCCTGAGGTCTCCAAGGCCAGGAGCTTTCATTCCTGCCCACTGGAGTTTGAGAAGGCTTCAGGGCCAGTGCATCAGCTGTCCTAGAACAGCCGTCAAAATACAAATGGCCCTATTCCAACGCACTCAGACCCATCCACTTGGTACACCTCTCCAGCAATCCAGTCTCACTGGAGCGGTCCGGAAGAGGTAAGTGTGGGAATGTCCTAGTAAGCAGACCTTGGGTTTCTGGTGGGCATCTCAGTGAAGGTGTCGACCCAGGGTGCAGCAGTGGTGAAGAAACAAATCCAATGCTAGGGATAGACAAGGAATAGGAAATAAATTTGAATCATAACCTCTTTATGAAGATGGGGGGAACTCCCAGATGCTGCATCCATACAGGGTGTGCAAGTGTTCCCCCTATGCGTAAAGGAGTAGATCTACCTCTATACTAGTAGCAGGGCTGGGACAGCCCTTCATGCTTCATCCACACCTCTTCCAGGTAGAAGAAGTGCATATGGAGCTTGTGACCAGTGGTGCTGGCGCAGTTGATTACACCGTCACTGTGGCAATTACGCTCTGCCCGTGCGCTGGTGCTGTTGCCGCAGCAATGGGATCATATGGCTAAATTTTGAATGGTTTGGGCATCTTAAAGTGCAGACACCCAAACCATTTCAGAACTTTTCTTCCCGGAGATGTTTCCCCAGGGAAGGTGAAATGCAAAAAGGCTCAATGGTGGAGGTCACATTTGAAATATTGTGCACAATTCTGGTCACCACCACACCTAAAGGCGATTATTGTGGAAGTGAAAAAAAAAACAAAAAAGAACAACCATAATGATAAAGGGGCTGGAACACCTTCCTTACAAAACCAGGCTGGCTTACTCAGCCTTGAAAGATCAGTCCAGATTGCACTAAAGCCAATATTTCCCTCTTATCCACCTTTTCTACAGCATGCATTGTTTTATAAACTTCAGTCAGGTCCCTTTCTTAAACAATGCATGCTGTAGAAAAGGTGGATAGGGGGTAAATATTGGCTTTAGTGCAATCTGGACTGAAAGGGCGGAGACTTTAAGCAAAGCGAAGAGCCATTCTCCCTAACATTAGAAATTCGCCCAAATTCGGACATTTGAACTTGAATCAAATGTTACGATACTCGCATGCTAGCATTCGAGCTAATACAAATTTTTCCGGACATTTGTATGAATAGTTCAGACACTCGTTAAGCTGGGGAAACGTATCAGACACATATCAAATGTTCGTATGAATATGTACAAATCGATTCGTATCAAATAGAATTTTGAATGCAATCTATTTGTACGAATACAAATTTTTGAACATGGGATTCATTTCAAATTGAGTGCCAAAAAAATATTCATGCACATCCCTATTTGCCTTCCTATAAATCTATGGTGAGGCCACATCTAGAATATTGTGTACACCATGGAAAGGATATTCTGGAACTGGAAAAAGTGCAGGAAAAGGCAATCAAAATGAAGAAGAAGAAGAAGAAGAAGAAGAAGAAGAAGAAGAAGAAGAAGAAGAAGAAGAAGAGTTGGCTTCTCTACCCCACTTTTCTCACCCATTTAAGGGGACTCAAAGTGGCTGACAAAGCTTTCTATTCTTCTCCCCACAACAGACACCCTGTGAGGTGGGTGGGGCTGTGAGAGCTCAGAAGAGAGCTGTGAGTAGCCCAAGGTCACCCAGCTGGCTTTGTGGGGGAGGGTGGAATCAAACCCAGTATTCCCAGATAAAAGTCCAGCTCCCTAACCGCTAGACCAATTGTGAACCAATGTAGTGGTTCACAATTAGGAATATTGACTCGCTACAATGACTCTGTGAGGTGGGTGGGGCTGTGAGAGAGCTGTGACTAGCCCAAGGTCACCCAGCTGGCTTCATGGGGGAGGGTGGAATCAAACCTGGTATTCCCAGATAAGAGTCCGGCTCCTTAAACGCTACACAAAACATGTTCCTTATGAAATCCAGCTGCAACATCTAATCCTCTTGAAAGGCGTCGTTTGAGAGGCGACGTAACTGAAGCACATAAAATCATGCAAGGTGTAGAAAAGGTGGATAGAGAGAAAAGATTTTCTGTGTTGCACAACGCTTGAAGAAGGGGGCACTCTGTGAAGCTGATGGGCAGGAGAGCTAGGACCAACATGTGAGAGAACTTTTTTTTCACCCAGAGGGTCATTGGTCTATGGAATTTACTGCCAGAAGAGGTGATGACAGCGGACAGCCTGGATGGCTTTAAGAAAGGGTTTGATAAATTCACGGAGGACAGGTGTATCAATGGCGACTAGAATGCATGCCTAGATGTTGTCTCCAGGTTGGAGAGACAGGCAGGATGCCTGTAAAGGATGCTGAGAGCAGGCAAAGGTTTTCCCGTTGTCTTCTGCCTGAGATGCCTGTAAGAAATTGGTGGGTCATTGTGTGAGATGGGATGCTGGACTAGATGGGCTTTGGCGTGATCCAGAAGGGTTTCTCTTATGTTCTTAGTGGCAACTTGTGCGTTGTCCTTGCTCCAGGCAGCTTTCCGTTCCTGGAAGGATGTAGCTGCTATGCTGTAAATCTTAGCACAGGAACAGTTTCTCGTATCATAGCTTTATGGAGAAATGTGGGTCAATCATTTTCCCTAATCTATATATACCCTTAATTTATTCCTTAGCTCAGGCCTTGCGAACCTGCCTGCATTATTTAAGTGGATTTGTCCAAATCCATTTACACTTGATGAGCTAGTTAAACATAAAGGCTTACTTATGTGAAATGGGTGTCACTCTTGGTTCAAGTAGGAGATTATATTATGCAGGGAACAAAAAGGCGGTCGGACACTGATAGAGCAGTAATCAAGTTCATTTGCCTTGCCTTCTCCCAACCTGCTGGTTTCTGGAACACAGTGGATGACTGTAAGATTGTGGGAATTGCTGTGGCCCAAAGAGCCACAGGCTGTTATAACATAGCTCTTATACTCAATTTGCACTTCACCTCCCATCCTAGGGAGGCAAAACGGTGGAATGCACTTTGCACCCACACTTCTGGATGCCCAAAGCATTTAAAACCCAGTGGCAACACAGCACACAATCCACCCATGCCACCAATCACGTGCTCTACCCTGAAAAACATAAGAGGAGCCCTGGGGGATCAGGCCACAGCCTATCTAGTCCAGCATCCTGTCGCACACAGTGGCCTACCAATTGCCCACGGGCATCTCAAGCAGAGGCAAGGGCAAACCTTCTCCTGCTCTTGAATCTCAGCAAATGGCCTTAGGAGCATCCTGCTTGTCCCCCCCCCCCCCCAAGCCTGAAAAATGTACTTAGGCATCCATTCTAGTAGCCACTGATACATCTGTCGTCCATAAATTTGTCTAACCCTTTAAGCCATCTAGGATTTAAAACCCATACTAGTACCAGGGGGCACTCTATGAAGCTGAGGGGTAGGAGAGTCAGATCTGACAAAGGGAAGTATTTCTTCACCCAGAGGGTCATCGGTTTATGGAATGTGCTGCCGGAAGAGGTGCTGACAGCTACCAGTCTAGATGGCTTTAAGGTAGGGTTAGACAAATTTATGGATAGCAGATGTAACAATGGCTACTAGAACGAATGCCTAGGTGCATTTTTCAGGCTGGGGGGGGGGGAACGGGGCGCTTCTAAGGCCATCTGCTGGGATTCAAGAGCAGGAGAAGGTTTGTCCTTGTCTCTGCTTGAGATGCCCATGAGTATTTGGTGGGCCACTGTGTGCGACAGGATGCTGGACCAGATGGGCTGTGGCCTAATCCAGCAAGGCTTCTCTTATGTTCTTATGTGCACATTCCTAATTTTGGGTTAGATAGTGGAGAAACAAAATGACTCTTCATGTTCATGATGTGTCCTTTCACTCCGAAGGTGGATTGAAACCGGATCAACATTTAGGTGTTGCTGAGCCCATGATGTACAAGGAATGGCTGTGGGCACGTTCCCATAGGGGCTAAAATCCAGGGGGGATTCAGATTCGGCATTGGGGGTTTCCATTAAATCCCCCAATACTCTGAGTCTGAATCTACCCCAGATTTTCCAGCCCTGTCCCCATGCCAGTTTTCTTTCCCTGGATTTTCCAGGGAAAATCAGGAGAAAGAAAACTCCTGTTCCAACAGGGTTTTTTTCTGGCTGACTCAGATTAAAACAGAGCGAAGGAGGACAGCCGGCAGCCAGATAAGTGAGTGAGGGGGTGAGTGAGAGGGTGTGGCCCGGCCACTGACTGTCCTCCTTCGCTCAGCTTTAGACTAAGCCAGCCTTTTCTTTCTTGGAACAGGGGGAGGGAAAGGAAGGAAGGCAGCCAAGGATGTTAGGAGGAGGAGGAGGCTGTCAGCGGCTGCCTTCCTTCCTTTTCCCTCCCCTCCTGCTCACCACCCGACACCGCCGCATCCGAGGGGCGGCCTCCCCTCCACGTACCCCATCACTCACTTACCCGGCCACCGGCTGTCCTCTCAAATGCGGCGGTGTCGGATGGCAGGCAAGGGGTCGGGAGGGAAAAGGAACAAAGGCCGCCGCTGATAGCCTCCTCCTCCTAATGTCCTCGGCTGCCTTCCTTTCAAACAGAACTCGCAGGTGCACACAAGCACACCTGCAAGCTGCTACCAGCCTCCTCCTCCTCCTCAACTGCCTTCCTTCCTTTTCCCTCCCCCTGTTTCAACAGGGGAAAAGAAAACCCGAGTGAAGGAGGATAACCGGCGGCCGAGCCTTTTCTTTCCCCTTGTTGAAACAGGGGGAGGGAAAAGAAAGGAAGGCAGCCAAGAAGGAGAAGCTTGGCAGCTGCTCACAGGTGTGCTTGTGCGCACCTGCAGGTTCTGTTTGGGAACAGCCCAAAGTGCAGTCGGTGCTGTTCCTGGCCTCCACCCCTAACCTGCAGCAGAACCTGGATTACTTTGGATCAGAGTAATCTGTGTTCGCTCCGGATTGCCCCGCAGGTGGGAATGAGCCCTGTATGTTTATAGTGGACCTTCATGATTATTTTTATGGCTTTGGCAGATTTTTGAATTTTTATACACTTAACAGTAATGGAAATATTGCAAATCAAAGGGAATAGGACGTTAAAACACAGCTGTCAAAATGCAATCTACCAAAGGTCTGAAGAAAATCTTCCAATGTTCCTTACAAACCTTTTGGTCTTTTATGACCATGGGGAACACTTTAAATATTTCTTCTCTGAATTTCTTTTAAAGCCTTTCCTCACAAATTCTGTGAGGAATGACAACCACATATCTAAATGTCTTCTTCTCCTTATTCAGGAAGTTCCTAGTCTACTTGTGAAGTATAAAGTAAGAGAAACCGCTTGTGCTAACAGCGAAGGAGTTTCCTGGCAAAATTGCAACTTCATTTTAACCCAAGAAGCAGTAAGTAACACCTTTACAAATATTTAGATAATAATGTGTTAAGTGTATGGATGAAGGTACAGAATAGCACTTTGGGAACACATTTAAGTCTGGTAATCTCTTGCAGGTGTGGCTAGTTTAGTGCATATGGATCGTTTCCAGCTGTCACCCGAAAATCCCACTATTTAGTGATATTCTGGAGTAAAGCTCCTCTTGAATAATCACTTAGGCTGCTTCCGCACTTACCATTTTAAATCCGGATCTATTACACCCGGATTTACTAAAACCAGTTTAGAATAGATGCAGATCTACTAAATCCAGGTTAGAATAGATCCGGATCTACTAACTCCGGTTTAAGGTAGATCTGGATTTACTAAATCCGGTTTAAGGTAGGTACGTATTTAGTAGATATGGATCTACCAACACCCCTTCCGTCCACACATGCGTGGGAAGGATGGATTGCGAGTAACAGATTCTACCTTTGCTGTGTGGACGCAGTAGCACAGATTTCAAGACGGCTGCCCCAGGAGCCGCGTGATTGGAGCCTTGAGCCGTCAGTCACCGCTCCTTTCCTGCCGTGCGCGGACCAATCAGCGGTGTGTCTGATATCCAGTGCCCGCCTGGCGCCGAAGCCGGCTTTTTGTGTATGGAATCGCTACATTCAGACTTGCTGTCCCTCTGCTGCCGTAGCTGGGCACCTGCCTGATGCAAAGCCCATGTGAGAGGGACTTCGTGGCTGGACTGTGCTTCTCCTGCCTCACTCAACATGGCAGCTTCCTGCCACCGCCTCTCTCAACATGGCGACTTCCTGTCCTGCCTGCCGCATGTGTTCTCTCTCCTGTCCGTGTGCGGACGCGTCCTCCGTTAATGCAGATTTAGAGCCAAACACCCATTAAGACCACCTTCAATGTGGTGTTCCGTTAAACCCCATTAAGCACACATTAAAGATGGATATGTGCAGACGTGCCTCGCCGGAAGTGTGCTAAATAGGTACGCGTGTGCAGACACGGGTTTCCCAATGTGTGCTTAATGGGTGTTAAGAGGCCTGCGCAGAAGTAGCCTTATTGTCTAAACAGTTGGGTGACATCTCGAGAGAAGCACTATGACCAACCTGTCTCCATGCTAGTGCACATAATGGTAAGGCAGCTGTTTTAAAAGCTTATGTGCAGTGAGCATTTTCAGCCCAATTTCAGCTGTGTGCATTGGGAGGCCATATTCTCCAGCAAGGAACTGGTGAGCCAAGCTTCCAGACTGGTAGGACATAGCCCTTTTTGGAAAAACCCACATCGAGAGTTGGGTTTTCCCAAAACAGGATATAGCAGGATTTCACCCCTATTTTGCCTGAAGTGTGAATGGCCTGGTTCAGGCAGACCCAATTGTCAAGGTAACACCTGCAGCAACATCTGGCTTGCACTTAAACATTGCCATGGCAATCAGCCCACAGTGCGTGTCTGCACAGCTGCAGCCACAATGCCACATGCACTCATTGCATCGCACCTTGAAGATGGTGCAAGTGCTGCTGACCAGGAGATCACAAGCTGCTCCCAGTCAAACTGTTGCAAGAGTTTACTTGTCCAGGATGTTGAGACGACTGCAGCACAGCATGCGAAGAGGACTCCCCAGGGCAGCTAGAACCACTTCTCCAAACTAAGGGTGTTTTTCCACTGTCACTAGAAGTACCCGTTAAGTACCCATTAATGGGTACTTAATGGGTACTTTTAGTGACAGTGGAAAAACACCCTAAGTGTGAAAAGGTGTGCATGAATTGATTTTTTGAAAATGTTAGCAAATTAATATTCATTCGAACGGATTCCTTTCAAATGTGGTAGGATTCTATTCACTTCAAATGTATTCGTACGAATATCTGATATGAATATGTATCGGATACATATCCCGTAATATATCCACTCTGAAAGCATCAAATCTGACCTGAATCCACTTTTAATCCACTCTCAATCCATGTTGAATGCAATCTGGATCCACTGCAGATGTGACTGGCACAGCCGCTTTCCTACCTCTTACCCCATGCGAATATCCAAAACATTCATATGAATGTCTGGAACATTCATATTCATATACAAATGTTGATGTACGACTGTCATAACATTTGATTCGCGTATGAATGTCCAAATTCGTAAGAATTCAGACAAATTCGTGCCAATATCTAACGTTATGAATATTCATGCACATCCTTAGCTAAGCCCCATGTCTCCAGATATTGTCACCACACCAGCGTACTGGTAGGGCTGAGCAAACGCCCAAAGTTGCATCTATGTGGACAAGGCCAAACTTTAAAAAACAAAACAGCTAAACAAATGTAGATGACAACTATCTATTCCCTGTTAGTGTCCTGTTAATGAGTTACCCATCCAGAGGACATGGACATTGTTGCTAAAGCCAGCTTGGGCAAGAGTTTGAGGCACCACGCCAAGATATTTTTATTTGCTGAATTTTTTATTGAATAGGGAACGTCCTTGAAAGAGGCGAGATTTAACTAGAAACACATCAAGCTGACAAACATTTGCCCATACAGTCAGATGCTGCTCAGCACAGCTGAAGGGCATCTGGCAACAATAAAAACGATCATTCTGCTTGCTCTTTCCTAGTACTTCACTCTCTGTATATTATTTTTAATTTATTTTAAATTAGTTCGGCAGTACGTAACAGCATACCTACATTGACCATCAAAATTCAAAGCAACAAGCAAAACAACAAACTAATATAAAGTAGAACATATTAAAATATCATTATGTTATTTAATATTTTCTGTTATGATAGTAGTCTGGATTTTGCTTGCTGTGTTTCTATACAACAAACTGGAGAAACTGAATTAGATTCGTATTTGTAACTTACCTGATTGAAGTATATAAAATTATGCATGGTATAGAAAAGGTGGATAGAGAAAATTTCTTTTCTCTATTGCACAACACTAGAACCAGGGGGCACTCTATGAAGCTGATGGGTAGGAGAATAAGGTCTGACAGGGGGAAGTATTTCTTCACCCAGAGGGTCATCGGCTTATGGAATGTGCTGCCGGAAGAGGTGGTGACAGCTACCAGTCTGGATGGCTTTAAGGTAGGGTTAGACAAATTTATGGATGACAGATGTATCAATGGCTACTAGAGCGAATGCCTAGGTGCATCCTTCAGGCTGAGGGTGGGGGAGGAACCGGGGCGCTCTAAGGCCATCTGCTGGGACTCGAGAGCAGGAGAAGGTTTGTCCTTGTCTCTGCTTGAGATGCCCATGAGCATTTGGTGGGCCACTGTGTGCGACAGGATGCTGGACTAGATGGGCTGTGGCCTGATCCAGCAAGGCTTCTCTTATGTTCTTATGTTCTAACTTTTAAAAAAGGATCCATTTTCACAGCTGCGGTCTCACCCGATTCTTAAGACAGATTGAGGCAGTCTGGGGATCTGAGGCTACGTCCATACTTATGTCAAAGAAGCACAGCTTTCTTCCCATAGCAATGGCGTAGCACATCCGACTGAATGGTGCAAAGTAAGAAGATGCTGATCAATCAACTTCTTTTTACTTTTTCTTCTTAGAGGACATGCTGAAGCCGCTCTGGTGGGACAGCGCAGCTTCAAGTCACCTTGTCAGGTGTACCGGAAGCAACTGTGCTGCCCCTGCATAGCTTCCAATCGTCAGGTCTGACTGATGGGAAGCAGCTTTGGAGGGACGGACACAGCCTGAGGTGTCACACCCAAAAATGTGGTTCCATTTTTTTCTTCCTACTCTATTCACCTCCAAACTGATGTATCCCTTATCTGAATAATCCCAATTCTGTGTCCGTTTCAGCAGCAAGGAATGGATGCTGGTGAGGGGCCACTGCTGACCTTGAGCCAATTTGCACTTCGACCCATAGTTCATAATAGGTGAACATCTGGGCAAGTGCATTTGCACTCACAGCCTACAAGCACCCCCTGCCTGCCCAGATGTTCACCTGTCGTAACCTAGATCAAGTGATCTGCACGGGACCAATGCCAATCTGGATTTGATCCATACTAAGGTTACATAAATCCAGATTAGTGGTGGATAAGATACTAGTCATACTAGTGCTTGCAAAGACACCTTGCTCCCCTACTCAGATGCAGCATTTGATTGACGGGGACAGGGACCAACTGCATCATGGTCACTGGTAATTCATGTCCACTGATATGGGACAGTGCTAAGGAGTCTCCTCTGCATCTCTCCTTACAATGCATTCGCCACTGTCCAGCCTGCTTAACATAGGGTGTGTTCTCATAGGCAATAAAATCCAGACTGGATTTGGACTTGGCATCCAGGGTTCCCATTACCTAGGCAAGTAATCCGAACTCAGCAAGCAGCGTTCCCATTCCACTTCTTATCCCCAGATTTTCTGAGCACTATCCTGCAGAATCCGGGGAGGGGGGAACCCTGGGGATAAGGGGACTTTTCTTATAATTTCCTAGCTGAGCCTGCTTTTTTTTTCTAGATGGGGCGCTCCCGGGCTTTTTGAGGTGGAGCTGCAGCCTCCTGCCCAATGCCAGCCAGATGTGGGTGGGGTATCATAGCTCGCCATGCCTGCCATGCTAAAGAAAAGGCAAAAGGCTGTACAGGAATACAGCAAAAGAAGTTTTAAACATTTTAAGCAGGACCTTGAGTCAAGCCGTTCCCCCCCCCCCGATTTGCTTGTGTCAAATCGGGGGTCTTGCGGAGGTAGGAGGTGCCACCGCCACTGCTGTTATTGCTCACCCTTGGCTCACTGTTGCCTGGGTGGGTGAAGAGGAGGAGGAGGAGGAAGGAGGTGCCAGGCTCGCTGCCATGAGGGGCAGCTTGGCCGAGACTTGACAGGAGGGTGGGTGGGTGCCCAGGCAACAGCAAGCCCGCCAGCGGCTCCTTCCTCCACCTCCTCTTCACAGCGACGTCTCCTGTCCTCTCCTTTCTGAAAAAAAAAACACCGCGCTCCTCCACTGGCAACCTCCCCACACAACCGCCACACTGTGCTGTTTTAAAGGCAAACCCCTCCCTGCACAAGCCATTGATCTGCTTGGGTGCACATGTGGGTCCGGTTTACCAACAAGTAAATGGGAACAGCCTGAAATGCACACTCGGTGCTGTTCCCAGAGGAATAGTCCAACTCGCACCAAAAGGTTGTCCAACCCGGACCAGAATAGTCAAGTGGGAACGCACCCATAGACACCTCTTGCTGCAGTTGATCCGGATCAACCTAATCCGGATTCACTAATCTGGATTAGGCTTGGTAAGTGCAGAAAAGTCCTCTGTGTGTGTCTGTCTGTAATAACTTCTAACCCTGTGAATGTCGCTTGCAAAAGATGGGAGGGCTAGAACCAATGGGATGAAACTTCAAGAGAGTCAATATAGATTAGATATTAGGAAGAACTTCCTGACAGTGCAGGCAGTCAGTGGAACAGGTTGCCACAGGAGGTAGTGGGTTCTCCTTCACTGGAGGTCTTCAAGCAGAAGCTGGACCTACATCTGTCTGGAATGGTTTAGGAAATCCTGCATTAAGCAGGGGGTTGGACTTGATGACCTCAGAGGTCCCTTCCAACTCTATGATTCTGTGTTCTCAGAAATGTGCACTGGGAGTGACATTGGTCTATTCCACTGCGGATTCACTGCGGCCCCCAGTCAAGTAAGCTGGCTATATATACACCAGAAGAAATCACATGGTAAATTAATCCTAAAAGTCACTGCATTCTGACTGCATCACCTGAATTTTCTGGCAGTTGATGCTATGCCAGGACATCAGCTGCTCTGGGCATGTTAGCTGCCAATATCAGTAGCATTCATGGGAATAAAGGGCCCAGTGTCCTGTGCATGTGGATTGTGGATAAGAGAGTAAATTAACAATACCCCAGTATTATGCTGGGAGTATGGGAAGTGCTGCCTCTGTCTGTTCAAATTTCACAGATTTGAGGACGAAAAAAAGAAATGCAAGTCATCACCAGCCAAGTCATCTTCTAGTTAGAGCTGCAACTGTTGGCATATTTACTGCTGGCAAATCCAAAAGCTTTAATTTCCATGCTAATTTCATTTTTGCAGAGATCAATATATTCACTCTTGGCTCTCTATCAGCCTTCTCCACACACTCTTCCCAATAATTAAGCCAGGTTATCAGTACTTCAAGTATTCTATCATTTCAAGAATTATTTTTAAGCAACTCTCCAGAAGGTATTAAATCTTTTTTTCCCAAAAAAAAGCCACCAAAAGTGATTAAAATCTGCTTCTCCCAGGCCACACTTTCAGCAACAATCTGCCCTAAGATAAATGTTCTTCGATCCTTCGCTTTCCACTCGCTTTGAACGTTAGACTTATCCTTTGTGTAAACAAATCAAAGGGTATGTTTCGGCGAAGTCCTGGTTGGATTAATTCAGGATAAAACTTTATCAAATGATAAGTTTCAAAAGGCATGTTTTAGATCAGCTTTAATGTTATTTATTTTACTCAGACACTGGGCTGATTCACACTACAGCCCGTAGTGCATGATTAGGGAATTTCTGGGGAAGGACATCTGGAGCCTATTCGCACTTGGCTTTATTCTGGAATATATCCTGGAATAGGGACTTGCTGTCCATATGCTAGTGCCGGCTTCAGCAGGCCCAAAGTGAGATCTGCTAGAGTCTGCATTAGCATGTGGACCACAGACCCTTATCCTGAGATATACTCCAGAAAAAGGCCAAGTGCGAATAGGCCCCAGGACTCAGGGGAGGTTGCTACAGCCTCCGAGCGCCCCCTGCCTGCCCAGAAGTTCCCTAATCATGCATTACCTGTGGAGCAAGAAATCATGCTCCACATGCTCCCCAGCCTTCCCCAGTCCCTTATCTGTTGCGTCCAGCTGGGGAGCATTTGCACCTCTGCTGGATGAGGAGGTCAACGGGGCTGCCGTGCAAGCGTGCCAGCAGCCCTGCTGCCCTCCTGACATGATTGCAATTGCGCAGAGCATCAGGGTCATCATGGCAAAAGGGCTGATGCATGCACAACCACGCAGTTTGTGCTGAAGCATATGAATAAAAGAACAGAGTGCAAAGCAATCTCTTCCTTTCAAAACGGAGGCTAATAAAGGGGTGGTGAGAGAGAGCCTATTACTCTCCTTCAGTTTCCCTCCCATCTGTAAATGGAGGTTTGTGGCTTAGTTTCCCCCTGCTATGCTATAAAGTCCTGGAATAAAAAAATAAATGGGATCTTCCGATCCCGAAAACGGATTCAATTCAGATTTAAACTTGTATGAGAACGCAGCCTTAGAGGACTTGAGCCAGGCATTGTGCCTAACCTCCCTCTCAGAGTTGTTGGGAGAATAAGGGAGGGGAATAATTTTCACTGCCTTGCATGCTTCGCAAAAGGGGATAGACATGCCACAGAAATAAACTGGGGGCAACCTATCCATGTTTAGGTGGTCAGGTTTCAGGATAGCCCTTATTCTACACGAGGGCGATAAAAGGTTACTATTGTCTTTTCTCTCTGTCTTTGAAGGATTTAGGCGAATGCACAGCTGAAGTCCGTGTGGAAAACCCTTCTGATTTTTCCGTGGTTTCAGAAGAATGCAAGATTACTCCAGGTTTGTAAATCTGGGAACTAGTGCTCCTGTTAATAACTTCAGAGAAGGGAGGAAAATGTTTCTGGCTGCCTCCCAAACTGTGGGTTCATAGCTGGTGGTTTTCAGTCTTTGGAATTTGCTGCCAGAAGATTTGGTAACCAGCCTGGATAGCTTTAAGAAAAGGTTAGATAAATTCATGGAGGACAGGTGTCTCAGGCCATGTCCCCATGCAAGGTGTTCGGCTTGGAATGGGCACGCATAGGACCGGGACCGGGTCCAAGATTGAATTTTGCCTGTCTCCATGCCATTCCCGGTGGCGCAGGCTGGGTACAGGCTGGGTCCTGATGCAGTCGTCCCCATGCAAACCACACCAAACCCTGGCACAGGGGAGCAGTGCCTCCTCTCTGCCCCCTCTCTCCTCATTGGAAGTCGGACTGATGTCAGCCACCCCTGTGCCGCCAGCTGCAAATGACGCATCCCCCCTCCCTTAGCAGCAGGGGAAGCCAGAGGGATTTTCGCATTACTCCCGTTCCATTTGGAACGGGAGTAGGACGGGAAGCCTAAGACAGCTCACGACGCTTTGAGCATTCACACAGAGGGGCGCAGGGATGCGTGTAAACGCATTCCGGAGTGCCCGTGTGCGAATGCTCAGAGCGTCGTGAGCTGTCTTAGCCGGCAAACGACGGCAAGGGGCGGGGAGACAGCTGAGGAGGCTCCCGCAGCCGGCGCTGGCTGAAAACAGCTGATTGTCAAAGCTGCGCCGGCGGGGGAGGCAAGCCCGCGGCTGTTAGGGAGAGAGAAGCATGCGCGAACGCTTCTCCTCCCGAACGCCTGCGGGCAGTTCGTGCGCGCCCGAACGCATGTAGAGCAGTTTAAAGTGCTCTACATTTGGAACGCGCGGAAGACAGCTCCGGACATGCTGGGACGCAAAGCCGGCTCCGGCAATGCGTATGCCGTGCCCGGAGCTGTCTTCCGCGCGTTCCAAATTGGCGTGTGCGAAAACGTCTCAGGATTGGGCTGGGAGGCACGGAAATTTTTTAAAATCAAGTTGAATAAATTCTTAAATAATTTTTAAAAACCCAAAGCCACTACGAGGTTTAGTGGCAGTTGGGCGGTTGAGCAGTTTTGTGCACCTCTGCTCCACCAGGAACAAGAACACCCGGGAATCTTAAAAGGGGCAAAATCAAGCCATTATCATGATCACCTTGGCTATTGGGAAACAGGGGGGAATAACTGGGAAAAGGGTCAAAATCAAGCCATTATCCTGCCTCCCTTGGTGATCTGGAAATGGGGGTGCCTCCCTTGCCGTGGAAAGGGGGCAAAAATTAAGCCATTATCAAGCATGCCTTTGTGATTGGGATTTTTTTCACTCCCAAAAAATCTCAGCGGTTGCAGTCTCCAGTGCACAGGGCAGGAACAGCAAGTACACCCCACCTCCCAATGGCATGAGTGCCAATCTCCTCCCCGAATAGCTCGGGACCATCCACATGTGCAGGCTTGGCTTGCTGGCAATGCGTGCCAGACTCCCAAACCATGCCCAGACTTGGGTTTGGTTTTTTTCGTACCAAATTTGTCTGGCATGGTGTCAGGCAATTTGGTCTGTGGAAATCAGACCAAATAAAAAATGCATGCGGACACCCTTTGCCAAACTCGATTTTGGTATTCGACCAAACATGTATGGAGACGTGCCCTCAGTGGCTATTAGAATGGATGCAAAGGTACTTCTACCTGACTGGAGAAACAGGCAGGAAGCATCTCAAGACCATTTGCAAGGAATCAATGGCAGGCAAAGGTTTGACCTTTGTCTTCAGCTTGAGATGCCCAGAAGCAGTTAGTGGGCCACTGTATACGAGAGGATACAGGACTCAATGGGCTGTGGCCTGATGCAGCAGGGCTGCTCTAATGTTCTTAAGGTTGTGCCACATCACATATTGCCAAACTGCAATTTGAAGGGAGACACTCATGACAAGGCAGAGTGGTATGTGAATTGGCCAATGATATGAAGTTTAAGCTCTGAGTGCCTCCAGAAGTGGGCTATAACCCACAACTCACCTGGAACTGTACTGGGAACCCAGGTGTAATTGTGGCGAATCATTGTAGTGAGTCAATATTCCTAATTGTGAACCAGTTTGGTCTAGTGGTTAGGGAGCTGGGAATACTGGGTTTGATTCCACCCTCCCCAACAAAGCCAGCTGGGTGACCTTGGGCTAGCCACAGCTCTCTTCTGACCTCTCACAGCCCCACCTACCTCACAGGGTGTCTGGTGTGGGGAGAAGAACAGAAAGCTTTGTGAACCGCTTTGAGTCCTCTTAAATGGATGAGAAAAGCGGGGTAGAAAAGCCGACTCTTCTTCTTCTTCTTCTTCTTCTTCTTCTTCTTCTTCTTCTTATCACTATTACGGGAAATCTGGTGAGGATGGCAGGTTTCCCATAATAGTGTGGCTTACACGAGGTCTTTTCGTACTTAGGCTGGCAGTGAATAATTAGGGAGCTTCTGGGGAAGGGCATTTGTAGTTGGAGGAGGCTGCTACAGCCTTCAAGCACCACCTGCCTGCCCAGAAGTTCCCTGATTATTCTTTGGCCTTACTCAGGGATTTACCAGAAGCGTCCAGCGTCAAACATCTGCACCTCTTCCGGTGCTCCAGGTTCATCTGAAGTGCTGCACGAGCATGCTGGCACCTGGAACAACTATAGATGTGACTGCAAGTGCACAGAGCATCAGCATCGTCATGGTGACAACGCGGATGCATGCCCAGTCGCGGAAGGCCCCACAACCAAAATGGCAGTGCCCTGAAGTGGACTGGCCCCACTGGATCGGTCACAGATGAGTGACCAATTGCGCAGGGCTTATGCTGTACGTGGCCAGTGCTTGCAAGTACAAATGCTAGTCAGTGTTGGGTGATTGTGTTCCTTTCCTGTCCAGCGGACGGGAAGGGAAGGACAAAATCGCCCCTGATGTCTGCCAGCTCATTCTGTTATGGTCTCACTTGTAGCTACCCAGAAGTCAGCTAAGTACATGAAGGACAACAAAAGGAAGTGGGCAGGTGCTTGGTTTGCTTCTGGGCAATTGCAAGAGGGGCTATAACTGAACAAGCCAGCAGACATTGCAGGGAGGCCCTCAGCTGCTTCCTGTGTCTAGTGCAGTGATGGCCAACTTATGACACACATGGTCACTCTGGCACCTGGGCATGTAGTGCTTGCTTGTTCTTGAAGCGTACGAAACACCAACTTTCCATTGAAGATTTAGCAACAAAAGTCACTAATGTAAAGAATTATTCGTTTTTGCTTTTAATAAAATACATATATCAAAAATATAACTTTTTTACTAGAGCTACAAATATCACAAAATTATGGATATTTCTAGATGTGACACAGCACCCAAGTTAAGCTAGGTTTTCTTGCAAATTTTGGCACACTGAGCTCAAAAGGTTAGCCATCACTGGTCTAGTGGGTATAGTATCACAGGAACTTCTCTACCGTAATTGCCTCTTGCTGTCTTAAGGCACCTTCCAAATTCTTTCCTCTGGCTCTATGGAAAACAAATGTCCTTTTTGCCTGCTCTTTTCCTCCTTGATTCCACATGCTGTGAGTATTGATGAATTAATCTCTTTTCCTTTTTTGAGAGGCTGATGGCCTGATTTTATCTGCTCTTCATCCCAGCTCCCCATCCCAATCTATCTAATATCCAAACAGGCAAATAAGTTACCTGGGCTTGCAGGAAAGAAATTGAAAAGACTCATGAATAACATTGTTTTTATTTTTCTGGGGCTATTTCATTATTGTTGTGGATGTTGCTATTGATATTATTTTATTTATTTAGCTTGTATCCAAGGCCTACGGGCAGCATAAAGATTTAGATGGGAAAATGGTAAAATCCAATATACAGCAATAAAAGACATTTAACAAAATTAAGAACATGGTTTAAAGCTCAGCAAAGAACCTTCTAGAAACTGAAAATATGGCATTTGCCAATAAAAACAAAGTCAGGAGCAGGAAAAGGCCTTTTGGCAGAGATAGATATTCAGAGCTTCCTGAAAGTCCCTCAGGGATGGTGCTGTGATATAGGGAAGGTGTTCAGAATCTGGAGCAGCTACTGAGAAGGCTCTGTCATGCGTGCTTCTCAATCATGCCTCCCTTGCTGTTGGCACATGAGTAGGGTTGCTTCTGTTGACCATGTGTGGCGAGCAGAACCAATTGAGAGAAGGTAGTCCTCAGACAAAAGGCTTTAAAGGACAATGTCCATCAGCTTGCATCAAATCCAGAAGGGATGGGCCAACAATGGAGACAATTCTGGCAGCCTCATTCTGTACCATCTGAAGTTCCTGGATATTTTCCAAGGGCAGCCCCACATAGAGTATGTTGCAGTAGTCTATCTGACATGAATGAAACTGTGAATCACCTAGTTTGGGTCACTTTTCTAAAGATAGGAGCGTACCTGGTGCACCAAACAAAGCTGTGCAGCCACAACTACCACCATGGCATCCAGGAATTGAGCAGTTCCAGGTGAATCCTCAACTTGCTCTTTCAAAGAGAGTGCTACCCCATCCAGATCAGGCTGAAGGCACCATTTTGGCTTCTGGCAGAACACTTCTAGACCACATAGATCCACACATTAATGAGCATCTATGAGGCCACATCCCCTCCCTTAGTTCTCCATCTGCAAAAGATGGAGCTAGATTCAAATTATGGAGGGCCTTAATCCAGATCTCTTGTGGACCCACTAAGGGCCTCATTCTGGATCACAGGAGGCATGCAGAAGGCACACTTCCATGGGTGTTTTCCCAAACAGAATATAATGAGCTTTGAGAGTATTTTGAGTGTTCATAATTCCCAAAGTTTTAAAAGAATCTGTAGTTTCTGAGGATTAAAGGTCTGGAAATGTGGAGTGTCTGTATTCTGAATATGTGAGGTCTCACTGCTGGATTTTAGAAAATTCTGTTTTATTTAGCAAAATGGGAAAGGTAAGATTTGGGGGGGAGGGAACCATGCTTTAGGAGCATTCTACTCATTTTCCCCTTATCCAATGAGAAACCATGATTTTCTCTGCAGTAGTCCCCTCTTCCCCAGGCACTTCATTATGTGCTAAGAAAATCTAGTGCAAAACCACCCCTCTAAAAGGAGGACTGGGCTGGCTGAAAGGGGAGGGGAAGGAGTTGAAGACAATATAGCAGGGTGTGAGTGAAAGAGGGACTGCTGGCAGCAATCAATTTAGCCCGTGAAAGATTTTAGCAGCTTCCATTGTGGGGCTGTGAAGTGTGTTGGCTCTTGTGTAAAAACCTGTCTGCTCCTTCCTTCCTTTCCTCTACCATCCACCCCTTTTGCCTCACTCCCTGCTATTTGGGGTGAACAAGCGGAGAACAAAAACTGCTGCCAAGGGACTCCATGACTTGATGCAGGGGCAGGTATATATAGAAGGTGGGGCTTGAATTGCCTGCCCCAATGAAATTAGGGTATGACAGTGTCCAGTTGCTGACTGCATGGGGAGGCAGTTTTGGGGAGGGGAGGAGAGGGGAGGAGGATTCTAAGAATGGAGAGTAAGTCTACATTATAAGGTAACAGTGGGAATGCTAAAAATCAGTCCTCAATGCTGCATTAAAAAAAAAACCTGGTTCAAAACTGGATTAAAATGCTGAGTGGAAACTTGTCCCATTATTTGGAACTATGGTGCTCCACAACATGCCACTGAAAAAGCACCCTCGCAAGCTCCCGGCGGGGGGGGGGGGGGGGCTGCAAAGCTCACATGAGCTTCACAGCCATGAGGAGGCATGAGGCAGATCACCACCATCAGTGCAGATGGTTCTGAACTGGCCCGTGCACAGTCTGGATCAGTGGGTCTGGTTAATTCTGATCCACTGATCCAGATCAAAATGTGCAGAAAAGACCTCAGGTTCTTTCTATATTTCTATAAGATGTCATGGCAAGGGTATCTGTTCTCTTTGTGCATTTTTGCTGCAACTCAGGAAGCTGTGGGTGGTAATGGAGGGTGGTGATATCACTAAAAATAGGAACACACTGTCAAGGAGTAGATTTGCTTCTCGCAACATTTGTCAAAAGTGGAAATGTTCATAGCCGGTGATCCAGTAGACCTTCTGGAATAACCATGATCCTGGCAGAGCACTAAACGGCACTCATCACTCTGCGATTGCTGTAGAACTTGCACAGTTTGCGTGATCTTTTTCCAAAATGTGTGAATTGTGATAAGGTCCCTAATCTTTTTGAAATGCAGACCAATGTGGCGCAGGAGGGAGTGCTGTTCTTAGAAGATCAGTATATATCGGACACCTTTCAGGCCCAAAGAGCTGCAGTAAAGTTCTGAGAATGTAATAAGCCCTCAACTGCAGATTACCTTATGGTGTCTTAGGAAGCACATTCCAAACTAGTTAAGAAGCTGTGTTGTGCTGATTAAAAGCACCCAGTTAAGCGGCTTTCCATCAATGACCAGCTCTTTCTGCTTCGATCTGAACACATTTATAAGGCAATGGTGACATCTAGTTGTGACTACTAATAGTTAATATTCCATCAGGAGCCTTCTGCCTTGCTAGGGACAGCCGAGGTGTTTTCCCACTTCTCTTCCTGTCCGCTGGATGGGAAAGGAGTGTGATTAACCAACGTTGACTAGTGCTCAAACTTGGAGCACTTGTCATCTGATGGCCGCTCAGATCTCTAATAAGTTAGGCCTATGTTTGGTATCTGAGGGGACATCATGGGTCTATTTTCAAGCAATTTCTGAAGAAATCTGAGACTATATTCAAACAGAGCTTACTTGATTTATTCTTGAGAAAACAAAACACAAACAACTTCAGGTTATTTCTTAAGGCAAACAAATACTTTACATGTCTCTCCGTTGAACACGACTCAGACTTTGGCAGGAACTTTGACTCTGGTTCTGTGCTTTGCTTTGGTTTCAACGGTGGAGCTGTCCTTGTGCCTTGGATGACACTTGCTGTTGTTGTTATTGTCTAGTTTATTTACTTAATGAATTACCCACAATAGTTAATAAGGCTGGCCTATACTGCTCTCTCTAAACACAGGCCTTTCCTAACTCTAACTCTCCTCAGAATATTTTAGGAATGTACCACAGCTATGGGGGTGTTCTGCCAGCCAGGACCAATACATTTGAAAACAAACTGAGGGGGGTTTCACTTTAGAATTCTGATCTTTAAACAGCAAAGTCAGGCAGGGCAGCAGAACCATAACATGTCAACTTTGGCCGTTCCGCCCCTCCCTGCAATCAAATACTTACCTGATTTGGTTGCAAGGCTGGTCCTCCTTTGGGCAGCGCCATTTTGGCTGTGGCACCCTCTGCAACTGCATGTCCATCAGCGCCATCGCCATGACGATGCTGATGCTTTGTGCACATGCAGTTGCGTCTATGGTCGTCCAAGGTGCCAGCATGCTTCAATGGCACCTCAGATGTCCCCCAGAGCACCAGAAGAGATGAAGATGATCATGCCACTGGATGCTCCAGGTAAGTTTCTGGTAAACGTTGGATAAGGTGTGGAGCCCAATTTCATGTTTAGGGATTCTCCGTGTTCAGCAGAAATGGGAAATCCATTGCAAACTGCCAGGACAGGAAGACCTCAAGCCATCTTACAGCCTGACTAAATCGTGTACCAGAATGGGGCCTGAAAGAAAACAGCTTGTCACTTTGCTGAAGTATTCCCTCACTCTGAAAGTGGACTGAAGCTGGATCAAACCTTAAGTGTGACCGCAGCCTCACTCTGAAAGTGGACTGAAGCTGGATTAAACTACATCTTGTGTCTTCACACTGTTTACTGTCATGTGCATCTGCGCATTTAGGTCTCCAGATGTATGTGGTAGCACTTCTGTGCATGCTTAGATGCCTGTTTCAGCTTCCATGCATGTGTGGTGGATGGAGCTATGGTGCTGGCTCTTTCTAAAAGGTGAGTAAAAGAGAGCTATTGCTGGAAAACCCAAGACCGGCCCTGGACTTTCCAGCAATAGTTTCTTGCACTTTTTAGGGGGGAAATAGAGGGACAATGGTAGGGTTTTATCAGATGCACTATATTATGCCCATCTGGATGGACACTTGGTTGCTGAACATGGGGTGCCTAGGATTCATGGTTGGCATATATCACCCTTTTCCTTTAGCATAGTTATCCTTTGTATAACACTGTGGTTGGCTTCTGTGGAGATCAGGGTGTGGTTGCATTGCCTATGAAAACTTATGGGTTTTTTTGTTTTCCTTCCAGGTCAGGGGAAGGTGCTTTCATCCCAGGCTGAAATGCTAGGCGGGTGGCACATCATTTCCACCAAGAATGAAGAACTGGAGTCCCTCGTGAATCATGGAATACAGCTGTTTAACAACGAAAGTGAACACCAGTACTTATTTCAAGTGGGAGAAATAGTAAAAGCCAAACGTCAGGTTGGTATTATGCCTCTGGGAAAGGGTGCTTGAGGAGGTCTAGAGTGAAGGGTCAAGCATACTAGGAGCCTCCCTTCTCCTGGGTGATGCCTTCAGCCTGGCCTTTGATTGGAAGCATGCGGCTGGAAGGACGGAGAGGATGCCCGCTCATGGCCATTTGCTATTGAGAGCAAGTGATGGTCTCGCCTTCACCTTCTGCTTGAGATATCCAGAAGCAATTGGTGGGCCGCTGGGTTAGAAAGGATGCTGTGGACTAGATGGGCTGTGGCCTGATCCTGAAGGGCTCATCTCATGCACTAATGGAACAACTAGGATGTGGGTACTGTCTATATTTTAGCCAATCTGTTTTATCTACTTTTATAATGATTTTATTGGGACCCACCCTGATACATTTGGGTATAGGGCGGGATAGAAATATAAATAAATAAATACGGTCTAAGGGACTCCTTAGACCCCACCCCTCAGATCACCCCCTGAGGTTAGGGCCTCCCTTAAAACAAACCAGTATGTGGAAGAAAGGCCCCTAGTAAACTTGCTGGTCTGGTATACTGACCAGTGTGGAATTTCCCACATCTTACCTTAGCCACTGCTGTCCATGCACTGAGAGATTCAAGTCTAGATGACTGTAATCCACCATGCATGGCCCTTTTTGCAGTTACCTGACTGCTATGGACAGATTACACTTGGACTGGAACAAGGCCATTGTCAGGCTGGCAAAGAATGACGACAAGACTCTTTCTTCAAAAAGATGAACAGTGATTTATTTCAGCCCAGCGTTAGGACATTTCTTGTTGGGAGCAACTTGGAACAGAAAGCCCAGCATATTTATATGTTTCATAACTGGGCAGGGTTTGGCCCTTAACCAATGAACAATAACTATTTTTCAAAACCAGTTTAAACTTGGAGCCAAAACCTTCAAACAGAAATGTATCACTTGACCTCAGCAGGGAGGGGGGAGTCAACTGTCAGTTCCAAAACAACAGGCAGCTACTATATACAGAATCCCATAGGTGGCAGAGATCTTACATTCAAATATTATGGCAGGCAGCTAGCCCTGCCTGACAGCCATCCACATTGTGATGTCTGTTCCTGTCTATCCCCCATACCAGTCCTAAAGCTCATAGGTCTCCTAGTAAACAGGATCACAGAGGCATGTACCTTCTGCATGCCTCCATAGTCTGGTTTACCACCAACTAGTACATCCATGGATCTATTGAATCTCTTGAATCATGTCCACTGGTATTTTAGATCAGGAGGCCATTTTTGGTTTTCTGATCTGGATTACACTCTGTCTGGTGCAGATGGAGCATACTAGCAGAAGACGGGCCTTCCTTAAACCAGTCGAGGTTCAAAGTTAAGTGCAGAAAGACCACTAGAGGAGAAAAGGCCCCAGTTCCAAATCACCACAGGCCCCTTCCAGACCTAAAGAATAAATCCACAGTTGTAGAAAAAAATAGCAGCTTACCTGCTGCGGATCCACATCCTGCCATCTTCACTAAAAGCAGCCTTCGTAGCTTCCGAGGAGGAAACTGTGAGATGTTAGTCAGGGCATGCGGTCACGGGGGCAAGGGAGCCAATCGTAGTTGACCTGCCATCCCTGTTTGCACTAGCAATTCTCACCATCAAGTCCAGACTGGCAAGAAAATTCAAATTTACCTTATGTGTGGAGTGACTGTTCTCCAACCAGCATTAAAGTAAATTCGCAGTAGAGGTGGGATAATGAGTCACCACTATGACTGTCCAATTGTCACGTGTGACGCGCCCACCGTGACTGCACATTCTGCTGCACAGTAGTTAAAGGTCTGGATGTACTCATAGTGAATGCTGAATGTAAACAAGCCTGCATTTCATGTGTCAACTTTCTAGATACTGGTTATCAGGATCCCTGATTCCCTCTGTTTGGGGAAGAAGTGTGGAACACAGTGCAAGAATTAGGAGCTTAGACAGATGTGCCTCAAAAGACAATTCTGCACTGACCAGAAAGCATGTTAGAAACCCCCCTTCCACATGTTGGTACAGTCTAAGTATGGGAGGCTCCACCCCCAGGAGGCAGGGCTTAGGGGGACAGGGCCTTCCTTAGACTGCACCAACTGCTATAGAAGGGGAGCTCCTGGTATCCTAGCTGGTCCAGTATACCAGCCAGTGCAGAATTGCTCAAGGGCAGCTACAACTGATCCTTTAAAAGTCAGCTGCTTATTTTTAAAACTCTTCATTTCCTCCTTCCACATCAGGTCGTCGCTGGATGGAAGTACAATTTTGAGTATTCGATAAAGCAAACAAATTGTTCTAGGGCTGAATTTTCAGATCTAGCTTCAGAATGTCGCTCCATTCCTGGTGGTGTAAGTGTCTCCTTCCTATTTTTTCTACCCTAAAATACACTGAGCTTCCAAGACTTAAGCTATTAGATTTTCCAGTCACATCTAGTATTTAGATAATAAACTTTATGAATTCACATTGAAAAAACTGTACTTCCTGTAGTTTCCACAAAGGCCCTGGTCATACAAGTCAAAGACAAGATGGCCTATTCATTAATTTGAACTGTGGTTGTGCCAGTGCTGGTCACACTTAGATTGCTATAGGTCATCCTCAGGTTGTCCACTGTTCAAGTCTGTTTCCCACATTATCACCGCCTAGCGGGATATCTGGCTACCACTGGGAGGCAATCTATGCCTTTGTTTTTTAGAACAAAAAAATCCAGCTGGATTCAGAACACAGAGCAGACTAGGGGTGTGCACAGAGCCAATTTCCACATTCTATTTGAGGTGAATAGAATGTGGAAATATTCAGTTCTGGCTGAATATGTGGGGGGATCCGTACCCGTGCACAGATATTCATAGAATATTTGTAGAATATTTGTGCATGGAACAAATAAATCCCGCTCCCTGGGACCGGAAGGCCCTGTTTCCAGCCTCCAGAAAGCCTGTTTAGCTTTCCAGAAGCCCTGGAAAGAGGCCCAGAGCACTGCCGGAGCAGGTAAGTGGGCCAGGGGAGGGAGGTTTGGGGGAGGCCGGCCCAGGGAGGGAGGCCCAGGGCAATCCAGTACCAAAGCTTCTACAGGTACTGAATTATCTGATTTGTGGATGGATAGGGCCCTTTGGATAGGGCTCTATTCAATCCGTCCACAAATCTCAGAATCTGGACGTATTCGTCCAGATTCTGAATGCATGAAAATTCGTGCATATGCCTAGAGCACAGCAGAAACTATTAAAAATCTGAGCTAACAGTGGGAAAGCAACTCTTTGCATTTTTTACTTCTGGACAAGACATAAAAAGAACTGTTAAGCTTACAAACTTGGTTTCGTTCTGGAGGCTAGATGACAACTTTAATTTCAGATTGATTTCTTTTTATTGCCCTCCAGGATGAAGGTACCTGTACAACTGACGCCTACGTGGACTACAGAGGAATGCTTGTGCACGCTGAACAGAAGTGCAAACTTCAAGGTTTGTGATTCTTGCTTCTGAGATTGAGAATTTCCACACTTAGCCTCTTTAGTTTATAGTGCAATGTTAACTGTGAGCATGAATGTTAGAGGAAATTGCAATATAGTAAGAAAACTAGCATTAAACTAAATCCATAAGAACACAAGAGGAGCCCTCTTGGATCAGGCCACATCTAGTCCAGCATCCTGTCTCACCCAGTGGCCCACCAATTTGCTTCTGGGCATCTCAAGCAGAAAACTGCAGTAAAACATTCACCTCCACTCAGATTCCTGCAAATGGCCTTTATGGGCATTCTGCTTATCTCTCCAACCTAAAGGTGGTACCTAAACATCCATTATAGATAAGAAGATAAGGGGAGCTCTGCTGGGTCAGGCCACAGCCCATCTAGTCCTGCATCCTGCATCACACAGTGGCCTGCCAATTGCTTTGGAGCTTTCTCAAACTGAAGATGAAGGCAAAACCTTCACCTGCTCTCCACTCCCTGAAAATTACCTTTAGAGGGATCCTGCTTGTCTCTCCAACCTGAAGGCATTATCTAGCCATCCACTCTGACAGTGTAACCTGAATTTGTTTAAATGTCTAACCCTTAATTAAAGGTATCCAGTCTGGTTGCTGACATTATCTCATCTAGTAATGAATTCCATAGACCAATGACTTCCTGAGTGGAAAACAAATCCCCTTAGAATCATAATATCATAGAGTTGGAAGGGACCTCTAGGGTCATCAAGTCCAACCCCCTTCTGAATGCAGGATTTCCTAAACCATCCCAAACAAATGTAGGTCCAACCTCTGCTTGAAGACCTCCAGTGAAGGAGAGCTAACCACCTCCGGTGGCACACATACCATTGACTGATCACCCTCACTGCCATGAACTATTTCCTAATATCTAATCTGCACTGACTCCCTTGAAGTTCCATCCCGTTATTTGTAGTCCTCCCATCTTGTGCAAGTGAAAATAGGGACAATCCCTCTGCACTGTGACAGCCCTCTAGATACTCAAAGATTGTGATGTCTCCTCTCAGCCTTTCTTCTGTAGGCTAAACATTCCTAGATCCTTCAACCGTTCCTCATAGGACATGCTTTGTCAGTCCTAATTTTCCTGAAACCACACCTAGGTGGTTTCTCCCCCATGGGAGAGATCTCCCTTAGCACTGAAAGTGCTGAGCAAGGATTTCCCGGCCAATGCACCATCTGTAACGTAAGAATTTTAAACAGACAAGCACTCCTGGACAAGAAACCAATTGTTTATTGATACCTTGCAAGGTCAGTGTCCAGGTGCATGAAGGTTAGGCTATTGTGAACTAGTGTTCCTAAGCGTGAATGCTAGTACACATTAGTCTGTTATGCACTATTCCCATCCAATAGACAGGAAGCTAAGTGCAGAAATGCCCTTGGATTTGTCCTTCTGGTCCAGCTACATTGTCGACAAAGCATGCTGTTACTTGCTGTAACCTCTAAATTTTTTTCTTAATATTTGTATGCATAAAAATATGTTGTTTTTTCAATATAACATAAAGTCACACCTTTAATCTTTTGATTTGATTGTGATGGTTGCTACTACTTACAGTGGAGGAAAATACGACCTTAGTATGTGCTGGTTGCCCAGTGCCTATTTCTGCTGACAGCCCAGAGTTGAAGAGGCCCATGACAGCTGCCCTGGAGAAATTCAACTCAAGAAACAAGGATAATGACTATTACGACCTTGACACGATAATAGAGGCTACAACCCAGGTCTGAGCTTTGCTATTTCCATTGCATATTTAGTTAAGATGGTCAGATTCAAACTGGGCCAAACATTTCAGTAGGAGTTGTAATTTTCCAGATCTGCTTCCCAGTACATTTTGTACACATTTTCCATTGCTCTATTATTTATTTAATTTTATTCAACTTAAATTTTTATCCAACCCTATACCCAAAGGTCTCAAGGTGGGTTGCAACATTAAAAGCCAATTAACATATTAAAACCATAATAGTGCCTGAATGTGAGGAGGAAAAGCTGTTTCCTTATTTAGCCAAAGGCCAGGACAAAAAGGTATGTCTTGACAGCTCACTTGAACATCTGAAGTGAAGATGCCTGACGCATCTGAGGAGGGAGATTGTTCCACAACCTGGAAGCCACCACCCTATCCTGGGTGCCCACCCCTTTTGCTACTGTGGTTGGGTGGTGGAACAACCGGGAGGGCTTCTCCTGCAAATCTTAGGGCACACGAAGGTCTATATGGAAGAAGGCATTTATTTAACCATTTGGGGCCAAGTCATTTAGGACCTTATAGGTTAAAGTTAGCACCTTGAATTGGCAGCCATGTTCTGCCCAAGTTCTGAGTCTACTTCCACACTGAGAGACCTCTGTTCTAAGACTGCAGGTGCACCTCCCATGGCCTCGGTTGGGAGGTGTGGAAGGTGCTGTGGGCCAGCTGAGCTTCAGCCACATGGGGCATTTTTGCACTTCTCTTCCTGTCCACTGGACAGGAAAGGAGCACAATTAACCAATGTTGACTAGCACTCACACTTAGAGCACTAGTCAACTTTAGCCATCCCTCCCCCAAACGAATACTTACCTGATTCAATTGCAGGGGCTGGTCCTCTTCTGGGCACTGCCATTTTGGCTGTGGCACCCTCTGCAATTGCACATGCATCAGCCTTGTTGCCATCATGATGCTGACGCTCTGCGCATGCGCAGTCAGATTCGCATTCACATCTGTGGTCATCCAAGATGCCAGTACAAGGCTTGCGTGGCACTTCAGATGACCCCGGAGCACCAGAAAAGGTGCAGATGGCTGCACTGCTGGAAGCTAAGGTAAGCTTTAGTTAACGTTGGTAAAGGTGTGGAGCACGATTTTATGCTCCACACCTAATCAACAAGTAGTGAACTTCTGGGGAGGCAGGGCACACTTGGAGGCTGTAGCAGCCTCCTCCAAGTGTGGACGCCCTTCCCCGGAAGTTCACTAAACATGCACTACTGAGTGTAGTGCGAATAGTCCCATGGCCAAGGTCCCACAGTGGCAAGGAGGACACAGCTGCAATCAGAATGGCTACTCACTGCAATGAAAAGCTTGATGAAAGAACTCACAAGCAGGAGATGCAGCCAGACATTGCTCAGTTCTGGGTCCCAGTGCACAATTTAGCGAGACTGACCAATTTCTTGATGGTTTGGATGGAAATAAGAAACAACTCCTCTTCGCATCCTATCTTCAGAGTAGTTGTAAGTAGGGGTGTGCACAAATGCAATTTTCAAAATTTGATTCAATTTGATTTGAATATTTGAATGTCTGAATTCATATGAATAGAGAAAAAATGAATGTATTAAAATTCAAACCGATTCAAATATATTTGATATGAATTTGATGATACGAATGTCGACAACATTTGTATGTATCCGTACGCATCCATGCACATCCCGTTTTATCCTGTATGCATCCCGTTTTCATCCCGTACATATCCGTACGGATGCGTACAGATATGAATAAGATGCATACGTATTCATATGTAATGCATACATATACGAAGGTCCGAATGATTCGAACGAATGATTCAAAATATTCAAATTCGCTCGAATATTAAATAACAAATTTCTGGACATTCTATTCAAATTCAAATGTCCAAATTCGGCTGAATTCAATCGAATAATGAATATTTTGAATATTCTTGCACATCCCAAGTTGTAAGTGGTTTAAGGGAAGACTGTTGTTTGGGGTTGGGACACTTTGGGGGCCAGAGGTGTTTGCTCACCCCACCTTCCTGTCACCTGAGGGGCATCTTAAGTCCCTATATAGATAGCGTTTAGTCTGAGCAATTCATCTTGCAAGTATCATCCAGCGCAGCTCCATAGTTTTTAATGAACAGCTGTACGTACAACTTGATCAGAGAAGTTCCGGTCATCCAAATGATGCTCCCCAAAAACTTGTCGCCAGGATTCCTTGGCAAGCCACAGTTGCGTCATTTCAAGTGTAAACCAACTAACAGCCAGAAAGTAACTTTGGCCCTTTCTGCACTTTGTTTTATTCCAAATTATATTCTAGAATAGGAGTTTGTCATTTACATGCAGGTTCAGACTATGACAGACACCAGGTGGGGCCTGCCATAATCTGCCCCAGTGATTGCCAGGGCCTTATTCTGGGATATAATCCAGAATAAGGCCCAGTGCAGAAAGGGACTTTGTTCCTCAATGGTGCAGTTAGAACAGATAGCTTCAAATAGTTCAGCAAACAAGAAATACACAAAGACTGCGCTCACACCTAAGGTTTAATCTACTTTCAGTCCACTTTAAAGCAAAATATCACATCAGCAAAGTGAGAATCTGGTCCTCCCACCCCAGTTTTATCAAGCTCAGAAAATTCACGTTTGGGTTAGATACTGTGAAAATAAAATGACTAGCCAGCTTGTTGATGTGTTTTCTTACTCTGAAAGTGGACTGAAACTGGATTAAAATGTAGGTGTAAATGCAGTCACAGTTGCATAGCCCAGTCTACATCAAAGGGTTTTTGTAAGAATAAGACAATGTAAGGAGAATGATGCCCACCACAGAAAGGTAAAATTTATATATCCAGTGTCTGCGAGCGCGTCTCATTCTTCCCTCAAATAAATTACTTTATTTGTTTTATACTGTTCCATTATACTGAATATGTTATCAAAATCTTTAAAAAGCAGTAGCTAATGATCTTCTTCTTTAAATTTCAGATTGTGTCTGGAGTAGTGTACCAGGTGAAATTCATCATTAGGGTGACAAACTGCTCTAAGGACCAGTTCCCAAAACTAGAAAATTCTTGTCACATTACTGAAGACGGTGTAAGTTAGTTCCAAGACAAATAATTCATTTCAATGAGCCTGAATAAATCTCACATGTGCTAGGAATAAGCTGCGAAGAGTCACTGCAAAAGGCTTAATTGATTATATTATAGATTATAGGTTTGGTTTTCTTATACAATGTTTGCTGGTTATCTTCTCTACCCAGGGGAGGCATATTGGGGAAACAAAGCATCATGGGATGTATGCAAAGGAGGGAAGGACATACCAGGGAGAGTATGGGAAAGACTGTGGTCCCTTCCAGACTAGCAGAAAAAAATCTGCAGTTAGTAGAAAAATCGCAGCTTACCTGGCTGAGAAGTGACAACTTGTGAGCTGCAAGACTGTGGTGAAGCATGCATCACATGGGATGAGGCAGCCAATGGGAACTGAGCTCTCGTTCTCTGTTCTCGCCATCCTGTCCAGACTGAAGGGAAACGTCAAATCGGACTGCCGGCCTTACCTTTTCTCGCCACTCTCCACATGAGGTCACTCTCACCCAGTTCTTAGTTCTCATACTGCTCACCTTGCTGGATCTCAGATGTTAAGCATGCCTTCTATGTTCAGGATTATTGGGGGTCACAGTTCAGAGGTATGCCACAGTGCACCACTGAAATACATCCCCCAGAGACTCCAAAGCTAGGAATCTCTGTTCCTAGCCCTCAGAGGTGCTGGAGTTTGGCCATGAAAGTCACATAAGCTTCAAAGCTGCATCATGTACTGGTCTGAATCAGTGCCACCATGCAGCCTGCCTTTCCGTGGCCAGAATTAGTGGACCCGGTTGTTCCAGACCATTGATTCCAACCATAGTAGAGAGGGTAAGTGCATAAAAGGCCACAGGGTGTATTTGCACGCTTAGGACCCATCTGCATGTAAGTTTTAATTCTGTTTCAGTCCACCTACAGAGTGAGAGCACACCTCAGCACAGTTACTAATGGTTTTTTTTTCTTTCCACCTCTTCTAACCCCAAAGTGGCTTTTAAGAGTTAGATAATATTAAAAGAAAACAGCTTGGCACTTTGCTGATATGTTCTTTCACTCCAAAGGTGGACTGAAGCTAGATTAAAACCTAAGGGTGCATCCCCATGGGCATTTTAATCTGAACCGAATTTGAATTCAGGAAGGACAGTCCCCATGACTTTTGTAATTAATCCAAATATAATCCAAACTCAGCAGCCAGAGTCCCCATGCAATTTCTTATTCTGGGATTTTATGAGGTCTATCCTGCCTAAATCTGGAGGGGAAAAAGTGTTGATGAAAACAGGACTAAGTCTCCTTTTTGGAGCCAAGTCCACTTTATTTCCTCCACATGGGGATGATACTGGGCTATTTGTGGTAGAGGTCTAGTCTTCTGGCCAATAGCAGCCAGCTGTGGGTGGTTTTTTACAGATGCAAAGCTCCCCTCCTCGCCTAGAGCCCCATTCAGAAAAGGCAGAAAGGGGGGAGAGCTGCTTGCCTTTCAAAACATTTTTGCTGGAAACATTTGTATCTTTTTGTATTGTTATCAGAAAAGATACATGTGAAAAGCTTTGCAATGCTTTAAAATATTTGAAATACCCTTGAAATGCCTTGAAATGCTTTTCAAAGATACATTTTATCACACTGGGTTCAATCCTTCGCTGATCTGCTTGAACGCATATTTGCTGGTAATCTCAAAAGGAGAGGTTTGAAATAGAAAGTAATTTTAAAACTGCCTTAAGCCAGAGTTTTTGCTGCCTTTATTGCAGGCTGGGTTTGCACAACGGGGGGGGGGGGGGGGGGAGGAGCTTTATAAGTAGTCCAAGCAGGACTAAACCAGGACTAAAAAAGCTGCATGGGAACGCACCCTAAGTGTAGATAGGCCCTTAAAGGGAACCACAGCACCATGCACATCCTAATCGGACTGCCGACCTTACCTTTTCTCGCCACTCTCCACATGAGGTCACTCTCACCCAGTTCTTAGTTCTCATACTGCTCACCTTGCTGGATCTCAGATGTTAAGCAGGAATTGCATGGGGAACTCCCTGACTAGGAGCATTAAAGGCTAGGAAGTAAAAATATATATTCCAGAAGAAGAAAATTGCCAAGAAAATTGCACAGATCTTTCCACACAATCATGAGTACCTGAGTCCAGCATGCTGATGTTTCACCCTACAAAAAACGTTAATGAAACAAATTCTAAAATGCCAAACCGCTGAAAATAACTTTTTCTCATTTGTAGTGACTGTCCAGTTTGCCTCCACCGTGATGCACTTGGAGTAATGTTTAATTTAGTGCTTTGTGCTTTCCTTATTGCTTCCCACATTACATGTTGAAAAAAAATATGAATCCTTGGTGCTCTATTTTGTTTTTGCAACAGAAATACTTATACTGTGAAGCATCAATTTATGAGAGAGCGTGGGCAGGCGAAATCCATCCCAAAGTGAATTGTACAGAACCAGTGGTATGAAAATAATCCTTTTTACTCTTCTCTGCCTTCCCTCTTAAAACAGTCGACCAAACTATGACTCAGGCTGCGTTGACACCTAAGTGTTAATTCAGCTTCAGTCCACTTCTGGAGTGAGATAACGTATTGGCAAAATGACAAGCTGCTTGCTTTTGGCATTCTCTAACTCAGAAAATCCACCTTTGGGATAGATAAAGTGGAAAGAAAATGACTGGCCTTTTTTCTGATGTGTTGCCTTGCTCTGAAAGTGGACTGAAACCAGATTAAAACTTAGGTGTGAATGCAGCCTCAGTGAACAGTGCTGAACTATGCCAAATATGAGCCAAACTGTGGGGCATGGAGAGTTCATAGGGAATAGAAATTCAACTCTGTCTGGGGAGCCATTGCTCATTACTGCACTGTCTGAGCTGTTCTGTCCCATGTAGCGCAGGCCAGTGAGTTTGGGTCATGATGGGGTGGGCCTATTGGCAGCCCACTCCAACTCAGGCCTGAGACCAGCTTCAAAGACTGGTCCAAGCTCTTGAAGGTGGTACTCACCCTCTTAAGACCAGGAACTTTTGTTCTCAACCTTCACAGTTTCCAGCTTGGACCTTTCAGATGTACAATCTTCCAGCACTATTTCTGGTGGTGCTTCCATGGGTGCTGCTGAAAAGCCCCCTCCACCCCTCTACCCCTGTTGAAGATTCCAGACTACAAGGACATGCTGTCTAGCCTCCTTCTGCAGTCCGGAGTACAAAGTCAATTGTGAACCTCTCTAAGGAGGTTCACACTTGGACTGGAATAAGGCGCCATTTTGGAACCCTATCCGATTCTGTGGCTTTGTCCAGTGCAGACCTAGCATGCTATGAAGGGGCAGGGCTTCTTCAGTTCCACATTAGTGTGTAGAGGGTAGCCTCTGGACCTGTCTGTAGTCCACACTACAGGCGAGTGCAGAAAGGCCCATAGTTTGGCCAGCCCTCTCTTGAGCATGGCACGTTATTAGCAACATACAATTAAGCAAAGATCAATGAATTAGATATTAAATTCATTTATGTGGGCTGTTTTAAACAGTTACTAAAAGCTTCTACTATGTTGTATATCTAAAATGCATTTAAATTTTTAAAAACCTAAAAGCTTCCACCATAACTCATTACTTAGTAACTATTACAATAGTTACTAAGTAATGAGTTATGGTGGAAGCTTTTAGGTAACTATTACAATAGTTACTACTGAGCTGAATTCACAGTGCTCATAGTGATATATAAAGGACTTGGGGTCCAGTTATCTGAAGGATCACCTTCCACATATGCCTGCCCAATGGCTTGAGACCTGTAAATATCAGGACTCAGGAAAGTACAACTGAAGAGAAGAAAGTCCCAAAAATAAAACAGATTGGATAAATCTACAGATATACAAAAGGTGTGAGAGGTGGGTACAATGCCAACCACTGTGCTGTCTAGCTAGGAAGCAGTAATTGCGGAGGAAGGATTTTCCACATTATCCCTCCCCTCAAGTGGGATATCTAGCCGCTGTCTAGAGGCAGTCCTAATTGCAGCAATTGCAGAAGCTTCAGATGGGCATGAAAGGTAAGTGTCACTAGAGATGTCCACAACCTTAAGGATTTGATTTGAATTTCCAATTTCGGATCTATTCATACGAATTATCTGCATCGTTCCCACATCCGTACGCGTTTGTACGGATCCATACAGGATGAAAATGGGTTGCATACGGGATAACGATGGGATACATACAGACGTATACGGATGTGTACGGATGTGTACAGACATAAGGAAGAGGCGTACAGGCATCTACAAATGTTGTCGACATGTGTAAGTGCAAATTCGGATGCACGGTTCAAACAAATAGATTCGAGTATGCTTAATTCCAATCAAATTTGGTTAAATTCAAATTTTAAACATTCAAATTGAATTGAATCCCCAAAATTGCATTTGTGCCCACCCCTGAGTGTCACTACTACAGGAAACCAGCGCTGTTGTGGGATTCCTTGTAATAGTGATACTATCGGCTTTCAGCCCAACATAGCAGCACTGTACTGGGAATGAAGTCTATATGAAAGGGGTCCAGGTAAAGCAATGAACAAGCAAAAAGATCAAAAGATAATAAAGCTCTCCTTCACTGGAGGTCTTCAAGCAGAGGCTGGACCTACACCTGTCTGGGGTGGTTTAGGAAATCCTGCACTAAGCAGGGGGTTGGACTTGATGACCCTAGAGGTCCCTTCCAACTCTATGGTTCTATGATAAGCTTCCAAAAAAGGTTTTCATGCTATATTGGGAAAACCTGTGTTCAGTGCTAGGGTTTCCTGGAATAGGAAAGAGAATTATTTTACCTCTATATAGCCTTTTCATAGCCCTTATCAAGCAATTCATTGTGCATAGGCTGAGTTCCCCAGTGTTCTTAACTCAATCTATTTTCTTTCTTATCTGCTGTTACAGACAACTGAATCAGCATTGAGGAAACTGTCAATGGCTCAGGTAATGTCAGCAAAGGCGGTCATGGTGTTTTCTGCTTTGATTGCTTTGGATTCCTTCCACCGGATCTGTCTTTGCCAACCTTGCATCCTCTGTCTGTTTGGGACTAACAAATGCAGGTTTGGATGCTCTGTGGGCAGCTACAGTACAATGCATGCAATTTCTGCTTCAGCCACCATAATTTTCCCACCCTAAAGTTCTGGGAAATGCTAGTGAATATATTGAGAATGGTCCTTTAAGAGATCCTAAACATCCCTCACAAAATTACTGACAAACACCATCTGTTTGGCAAAGTGTTTTAAAAATTGATTTAAGTCTTTAGAGTTGGTAAGAAAGAAAAGTTGTTAGTAAGGCCACTGCATGGAGCAACCATGCCAGAGACAAAGTTTCTCCAAGATGCAGGTAAGCTTGATCTACCTGCAAATAAAGGAAACTTGGGGCTTTTACCTCAAAGCAAGTGCCAAAGTAACAAGCTTTATGATGGTTTTTATATTATTTCTGTTATACTTCATGCGTGTCCCCATGCTCTGAATACTGCGAGGCGAATGTGAGTTCACCTCACGGGAGTCCCCATGCAAAGCCCTAATTCAGGCTACATGAGGGACAAAAAGCAAAAACCTGAAGCAAGAAAAAAAACCCTTTCTAATTGTTCTTGCCCTGAATTAGGGGGCAAAAACAGATTATCAAGGGGGGGCATGGGGACACACTCCCGGGTTATTGCTGATTGATCGCAGCATTAGCAGGCGGGATTTCGCTGTCCCTGCCACTAATGCTGCAATTGCAACTGTCCCCCTTGCCTGATTGAGCAGGCATGCCTAGGTAAGGGCTTGATTTACCCCAAATGAGCATCTGACAGCCTCTCTGCACTCCACTAAGCAGCTGTCAGACAGGTATAGGGGCTGTCTAGCACACGAGCAGAGCTCCGGTAAATTAATTAAAACAGGCGTGGCTGCCCCCAAATCCACCCCAAGGTGTTCCCAGCCCATGGGAATGCACCCTTCATATCAATAGCTTTCTATTGGTTGATTCCTGGTTATAACAACAATTCACATTATTACATGTTTGTGTTTCACCCAAAACACAGGACTTCCGTTTGTGAGCCACTTTGGTTTTGTGGTTAGAGTGCTGGACTCGTATTTCATAGTCATTGGGTTTGATTCCTCATTTCTCCATGAAGCCAGCTGGGTGACCTTGGGCTGGTCACAGCTCTCCTTCTGAGCTCTCATAGCCCCACCTACTTCACTGGGGAGAAGAACAGAAGGTTTGTCATCCGCTTTGAGTTCCCTTAAATGGGTGAGAAAAGCGGGGTAGAGAAGCCAACTCTTCTTCATACATAGCATATTCATACTGATTACTCTTCACGACTCTTAGTAGTTGGGGGTTTAAGCCCCCAACCTAGGAATGCACAACATTTCCCCCCGTTTGCTTTGCATCTAAGCAGATGGGATGGAAATGTACATGCATGTGCATGGAGCCACGTCAGATGTGCTAAGCTTCACATTTGTTTCGAATCCCTGCCGCCACCAGTCAAGCCTCCAAATCTGCTCCGAATCCACAAATTCATCTTCGCAAATATAATGAAGCTTTGAAGGAAGCCACAAAAGCTTTCGCTTCACATGCAAATGTCACTTCGAATATAGCCAATATTCAATTTGAATGTGGTTTTGAATATTGTCAATAAGGTGACAAACATTTTTCATGCATCTCTGCCCCAGCCCTCTATGTCTTAATCCACTCCTGTTCCTGTTCTTTCCAGTTTTCTATCTCATTTCTGCAGAAATCTGCTTAGCTGTCCCATAACTCCTTGAGGGCATCCAAAAGCAGGGTATGGAAGAAGAAAACAAGGATGTTAAATGTATTTTTTAGATATATTCTTTCAACTAATACAGCAAGCAAGGTTACAGAAGCAGAGTGCAGGATTATTTGTTCATTAGTCCTTCAAGCACCTCAACACCTTTAAAGTCCGGAACAACTTCTGGAAGGGTGCATCCCCAAAAGACTTATTTGCTTCTCTAGTGTCCCTCTACTGTCCCTCTATTCAAGTGGACTTTAAAAGTGCCCTGCACTTCTGGAATAAGCGTCCGCATGAGGCTCAGAAAAACGCGCATTTAAAACACACCTTCCATCCCCACGGAAGCATGTTTTCTTTCCCTGCATCTTTTTCTCCCTGCCCCCTCTCTTGTTCAAAGGAAAAATAGCCATCGGTTCTCTGTTCGTCTCCCAGATCTCCGTCCCCGAAATGGCTTACTGTCGTGGCTGCAGCCATCAGCCGGGCAATCCTTTGCTCATTCACTCTAACACAGAATACTGTCAAAATCCACCCGATAGAGCAGCAGTGACTTTAAATACACCCACTTCACGCCTCATAACAATGTTGCAATCCATCCACTTCACACCTGATAACACTTCACGCCTGATAACAATGTTGCAATTCTCCGCAATTCTGACTCTTTCAGAACTTTCAAAGAAAGGGAAGGAAGGGAAGCTGCTGCAGTTATGGCTGTGTGTGCAGGCAGCAGTCCCTGCCTCTTTTGCCACGGAGCGTCCCCAAGGTAAATGCTGCGAGAAAAACCTGCGACTTCCAAAAAGAGCAATGAAAGTCTTCTTTAAAGGGCACGTATTTTGTCACGGGTTTTCCTGCTTTGTAGCGCTGGAAGCTCATTAAAAATCCTGGCATGGGGATGCTCAGAGGCAAAAGAAGAGTTTTAGCACACTTTCAGTTGCTTGGGGATGCACCTGAAGAGCTATTGTCTGGGACGGGAAACAGAAGGGTAGAAAATGGTCTCCACCTCAAAAATGATCCAAGTGTTCAAATGAAGTGTAAATTTCAACAGAAGTACATATTTTCACTAACTTACCTATTTAGGAGAGGTTTTCTGTAGTAGAGTCGACTCTTGTGACTGATTAGACAATTTAATCTCGGCTAAATATGTATGCTGTTATGGATTTTCAGGTTTTCAGGAGGCCTCCGGGTTTTACACCCTTCCGAAGCGCTCGTTTAGCTGGTCACAGGAAAGGCCACAAGCATGGACACAAGAAACCCAAGCAGAGATCTTCTGAGGAATCTAACGAAGATTTAATTAAACAAGAAGATGAAGGCATACTTGTCCCAGTCCCTGAAATCTTAGCACCACCCACTTTGAACCCTATTCTACAAGGGGAAAGGACAACAAGCAACTCTGGACAAGATTTTCCTGATATACATCCAGTGCCAGGCAATACTGAAGATCCATATTCTTTATTTGACCCACTGCCAGATCTGCCAGAACCACGTGCTCCTAGGTGTCCGGGACAACCATGGAAACCTATTCCAGCTGTCACAACACCCCAGGTAGAGGTTCGTGACTTTGATCTCAGTGATCTTTTACCTCTCCCTAATGAGGCCACAGCTCAACCTCATGAAACAAAACCCATGATCAGCAGGCCATCCTCTTCAGATTTTGATCTTGAAGCTGCTCTGTTTTAAGTCAGAATGCAGTCAGTTGTCTCTTTCTTTGGAAACCCATACAGCCCTATGGCAGAAGGCAAGCCTTGTAACATTCAGGCCACATGCAAATGTAACATTAAAACAAGCGTCCTCATAAACTAAGGACGCACAACTTATAGTAGGCACGAAATGGTAGTTTTTGCTCAGGAGAATCTGGAGGACTTCAATAAATGTTCTCCCACAAGGCAAACTCGGCTTCCTCCTACCCTGCAATATCCTTCCAACCTACAGGATCAACACTGAAATGCAGATGGATTTCAGTCAGATTTCCCTGTTTCACTCATAAGCTGTCACCTTTTTGTTGGTTGAAACTTCAGCAAATGTCTATATGTACTTAAACACCGGCCACCTTTATCTTATCAAATTTAACTGAACAAACTGTTCCAGGGATGTAGGACTCAGACCACAGGGTTCAGGCAATGAGCAATGCACCAAACAACCTGTGCAGTGAACCTGCCTAATGAGACATCTTTGCACAGCAAGCTATTTGATGAGAACATGCAATGGCTCTTTAGAGCACCCTCACTTTTAAAATGTTACGTTTGTGTCCAGCCTTGATTAGCAAGTAATTTTCCAAATGAACATCAGTGATCATCTACGTCTTAACTTTCTGTGCCAGATTCTTTTTCGCCTCTCAGGGGAAATAAAACCACTAAAATTGCATTCTATTGAAAATTAAAAACATATAAGCATCAAAGCATCGTAGTATCATGCAGACTTCATTTGAAGATTTGGTCACAAGCCTGTTGGCATTCCTGGTCTCCTCAAATCTGTCCTCACAAAATGCCACCCCAGATCATGGCTGTTGCCTCCTCCCTTTCTTATCTTATATGCACTTGTATGTACATGGGCTCCTTGACTTTCCATTCCCCATGTCTCAGCCAACCCATTCCGGCCCCTTGCACGGTGCTCCATTTGCTTCTAGACTCTGGCCCCATCCAGACAGGGAATATAGCACCATTACTGCACCACTGTGGAGGGGTTGGCCACACATATCTATGGCAACCCCACCATAGCCTGTTTACCTCCCCCCCCCCTAAAAAAAACCCCACAAAAAACTATTGCTGGAAAACCTAGCATTGGTTTCACCCACTTTGGAGACAGAGCAAACACTGTAGCTCAATCCACCTCACATGCCTAGAGACCAAATCAGACAGCCATGCATCCACAATGATGGGGACACACATTCCTGGGTATTAGGCACACCCAGATGTGTGTGTTACAAAGACATGCAAAGAAAGTCTCACAGCCACTATTGTCTAGCTGGCAAACAATAATCATGGAGAAGCAATATGTTGCATTATCACCAGTGGAACTTCTGACCACTGTCTGTGACTAAGCTAGAACTACTCCTATTCTTCACCCATGACCATAGAATAAAAGCATAAGCAGGTCCTGTGCATAAGCTGACTGTTTGTCTTCAGAACTTTGGCTGCATCCAGATGTTGGTTATTTATTCTGCTGTATATGGAATATCCTGGATATATTCTGGAATATCCCAATATATCAGATTAAGTAGCTAATGTCTGGACATAGCCTTTGTGTGTATGTGTATTCTCTTTCTGCTTTATACTTTGAAAAAGGGATGCAAACCTTCCCTTGATTGGTAGAGGATTAGTCCTCACCTGCTTTGATTTTCTCTTTGCTGTCATCCTCCACTTCTTCATCTGTCCAAAATTGCCTTGATAGTTCTGGGCATGTTAGTGTGAGAGCATTTATTTCACTGAATCATAAAAACATAAGACCATAAGAAGATTCCTGCGGGATCAAGCCACAGCCCATCTAGTTCTGCATTTTGTCGCAAGTGGTCCACCAATTGCTTCTAGGCATTTCAAGCAAAAGGGCAAAGGCAAAACCTTCACTTACTCTTGACTCCCTGTAAATGGTCTTCATAGCCACCCTGTCTGGCTCTCCAACCTGGAGGCAGTAACTGGGCATCCATTCTAGTAGCCATTGATACACCTGTCCTCCATGAATTTATCTAAAACTGCATCATTTTTAAAGGGCTATATCCAGAAGGAGTTTAACAGTCCATTAGCTAAAGATGAAAAATAATACTTACCAGATGTGCTAGAGTAGGATAAATTTGCATTTTAAAAATAAGAAAGTTTTGCCAAAAGGATAAAAACATTATAAGATCAGCAGAGAAAAAGTACAGGCTGGTCATGTAATGAGGATGTGATGGATACAGTCTGAGGACACTGCCAAAAATGTTCACACTTAAAGCCTGATCTGGAAACAGCCTAAATAATTCATTGCTGCACAGACCTTTCTGTTCTGCAGTACAGCTCATCAAATGCATGAAGCTGAAGCCTAGCAGCTATAAACCTACGTTATGCACAATTTGATGTTCCCTTCACTATTTCGTCAGCAGCATGCACAGCAAAGAACAAGCAGGAAGTGAGCTTGGCCTTTGCTAGATGTTGCAGTTCTCTGGCTCAAATTTCCTCACCCGTTCCATTCCTGCTTCATCTGCCAAGTTCAAAATGCATTCAGATATTATGGGGAAAATTCTGAAGCAGATGTGCTACAGAAATAGCTCAGTCTCCTCAGTACAGGAACTATTAAAGAGTGGAGGAATTGCTGTTGATTCTTTTGAAAGGAAAACAACCACATGTTTCAGTGCTGGGTGAAGTCTGGTTTCACTGTGTCATCTGCTTCATATATTTTAGGCTGCCTCCAGACATCTCCAGAAAATTGTGCGTTTTAGCAATATTCCAGAGTAAAATCCTCCAAAATGATTGTGGAGAACGTATCCTTTTCCACCTGGGCATCATGCACACATCTGGGTATATTGATGGCACAAAATATACAAAAGTGCATGCGCAGCTGCATCTGCTTAGTAGCCATTTTGCCTCCGATTTGGCCATGTGCGTGGGCAGGGAGGCATTTTATTCAACAAGAATTGCATTGCCAACCTTCCAAAGACAGGTTGGTTTTTGTGCTATTTTGAGAAAACCCCAGGCTGAGGGTTGTGTTTTTCCAGAACAGGAAAAAGTGTAGTTTTACTGCTATAAAAAAAAAAGTGGAGAGCTCTAAAATGCACACCTCACTCCATGCATTGTCAGGCTGCGCTATATGGCTTTTTACCCCCATCACAACACAGCCCTAGGTTGAATTCCTACTTGTTTTAATTCAGTTCTGGTCTACTTTCAGAGTGAGGCTGCGTCCACACCTAACTTTTAACCCAGCTTCAGTCTACTTTCAGAGTGAGGCAACACATCAGCAAAGTGACCAATCATTTTCTTTTCACTTTGACCCCAAAATGGAATTTTTTTGAGTTAGATAATGCCAAAAGCAAACAGTGTGCTTCTTTCCTCGTGTATTATCTCCCTCTGAAAGTGGACTGAGGCTGAATTAAAACTTTGGTGTGAACACAGCCTGAGAGAACACATCAGCAAATTGACCAATCATCTTCTTTCCACTTGATTTAATCCAAAAAGTGGCTTTTCCAAGTTAAATCATGCTGAAAGAAAACAGCTGGATGGTTTACTAATGATTTGTCTCACTCTGAAAGTGGACTAAATCTGGAATAAAATAAAATTTAGATGTAAACACAGCCTTAGTTGCTTTAACTTTAAACAAGACTACATGCTTGAAGGTACTCGTGTTCCTTTTGTGATGTGAATCAGCTGTTTTTGCAACTCTTCTTACACAAACACATCTGCATTGATCTTCTATGCCTTTCACCCTACGCCTTCAACCTAACTGTGCTTTATAATTGTCCAATTTTATGTTGCAAATTGCACATTTCTTGTTGCATGGAAGTTGGAAACTGGCATTGCTGCTTAACATCTGGTGCATTATCCCTGGCATGGCATGAAAGGAAAGACAGCTGATCCTTTTTCCTGATCCTTTTATCAGGATATTTCATTTGGCACATATCCCACAAACAAGAGTTTTCATCTTTGTGCTGATTTCAAACACACGGCTGTTTCTTCAGTTTGGCCATGCAATGGCAGTTTATTCTGAACTAGAATCTCCCTCTCGCTTGCCAGCGCAATCCAGTCCTTGTTCTTGCCAGTTTGAAGGGGAGGAGGGAAAGATAACAAAACATACTTTAGCTCTGCCAAAAGATTAGGTTAGTCCAGTCTCATTAACACTGGCAGCCTAAGATACTTGATAAAACTAACTGCTAATATCTTGCGGCATACAGAATGGTAGCAAATTCAGCTTGTTTTTGTGCTAAAAACAGTAACAGTGATGAGAACTGGAAACAGGAGAATAATGCCCCCTGTGCAGTTATATATATGGTAAGGCTGTAGCTGCCAATTGTTGAAAAAGAATCAAATTCCAGGCTAGTAAACCAGTTCTTGAAATAAAAAGCCGGACAGAGATCCTGAACCAGAAAATTTTCCTCTTGTAAGCAAGAAGAGAGTGTACTGTGAAGCACTGGATCAGTGAAGATCCCAGAAAAGAGGGGGGGGGGTTGTACTGCACCCCCAGGGTCTCATCTTCACGGCAAGACCTTCCAGTTCCATACCTTTAAAAGCACGTTCATACGTAAAAAATTGAGACATGAGAATCATTTTAAATAACGCTGTATACTACATAAGACAGTGTATCTATCAATAGCATAGGTGTAATGGTGGTCTGTTCCTAATTCAGATCCTAACCAAAGGCTTGGAAGTAAGCATGGCCTCTTCAAACAACATGGCGACTCCCAACTAAAGTTGCTTTTTCACAGTTGTGGGATTGTCTTTTTTTCTATTCTGATGTATTCCTAATAAACAGTAAGTTATTTAACATTACACTTAATGCACCTTACTGCTCTGGCACTAGGAAAGGTAAGTCAACACATAGTGCAGGTTAATCCAGGAAACGCTCTGCCAATTCTGTTGCAGAAACGGCTCTTTCTTCACGCCTATCCTGAGGAACCAACGAGATCTGTTCTGAGTGCACAAATGCATTTTGGGGGCATTCGATTTGTAACAAATTGAATGTTGGAAAATTTGTATTCATTAGAATAGATCCCCTTCAAATGTGGTAGGATTCTATGTATTCGTACAAATTTGTACAAATATCCGATATGAAACATCCATATCCAATATGTATCCTGTAACAAATCTGCTCTGAAAGCATCAAATCCAACCTGAATCCACTTTTAATCCACTCTCAAGCTATGTCGAATGCACTCTGGATCTGTTGCTGATGTGACTGGCGTAGCTGCTTTCCCACCTCCCCAGTTTCATGAATTTCTGAACTATTCATATGAATGTTCCGAAACAATTCGTACGAATGTTAATGTACGATTGTCATAACATTCGATGTGTGTACAAATGTCCAAATTCACCCAAATTCTTACAAATAATGTTATAAATCCTTGGTTCTAAGCACTGTATCTTGTGTTTTTGCTGCTTCACAAAACTTGCAAAAAGACTGAAATGTTGGCTGATGTAAGGAAATGCACCAACACCATTTGACTCATAGCCTTTTTCGTCTTCTGTGTTGTTTTCAAAATAATATGTGCATAGAGAACACTGGAAGGGTCCCTGAAACCTAACAGTTTGTCTAGTACATCCTAATTTTTTCTTGCAACATGTATCATGGGGTGTTTTTCCACTGTCAAAAAGTACCCATTTTTGCACCCATTTAGGACCCATTTGGGTGTGAGCCGGATGATCCCATTTCCACTACGGCACCCATTTGGGACCCCTATTGTTTCCACTGCTGTGGGGGAAATCCGGATCTAATGGGTACATTTTGGCCTTTAATCCGGATTTTCTGTAGACCCCATTAATGGGGTCTACAATGGGGTCTTCTGCCAGAAAATCTGGATTAAAGGGAGCCTGTTTCCACTGGAAACAGGCAATGGGGGCCAAAGGAGGCTAGGGGGAGGGGATGCACCCATTGCCCCCCCCTAAACTTAGGCTCCGAAGTCACTTCAAAGTCACTTCGAAGTCATTTCGAAGTCTGTGCAAAATAGCTCTGGAGTGCCTTTGAAGTCTGTGCTGATCTTTGGAGTGAACTTAGGAGTGACTTCGAAGTGACTCCAAAGTCATTTCGAAGTTCACTCCAAAGATCAGCACAGACTTCAAAGGCACTCCGGAGCTATTTTGCATTTCGAAGCCAATTTGAAGTGGCTCTGAAGACTGCACACACACCCCTGCCCCCCGAAACACCTTGGGTAACGGACCGACCCCTTGTACCCATTCCTTAGATCCGGATCTTCTTATTTCCGGATCTAAGGGCTGCAGTGGAAAAACACCCATGGAAAGCCATCAGATGGGTTCTCAGTTCATTTAAGGGAACAGAAAAGATCCAGAGACCCGTGAGCAAATGAGGTATTTCGTCTTCCCTAAAACATGCCAAGAAGTCTCTGGAATGCACAGGGATTCTGTCACAAGCATTTGAACGTGAAGTATTGGCCTAGAAGAAAGTTTGAAAAAGCACCGCTTACCCCTGTTTTGTGCATGTGTTATTTTCCCAGAGAACAGATCAAAAGTAAGTCAATGCCAAAAAGTCCCTACAAGGGACAAGACAGAATTGCAGGGTGAACAGAGGTGGGAGTACATTACAACAACAGCTGTTGATATTTCAGCAATAGCCAGTGAGAAACTGTCACAGTGAGAAGGACTACATTCTGCTGCACTAGATTTTTTAAATCTAAATGTGACCAGCAGAAGTATGTATCAAATGTCACCCTATAATATGTAGGAAATATATTCTCCCTTCAACAATATTCTGGGATTATTTGGGGACAGCTTTCGATACAGTACTATATTTGACACACCACTTCCTCACAGAATCAAAATGTTTTAAGAATTATTATTATTATTGTGACACATACACTCTGGGAACATTTTGTGAAGGTCAGGATAAAAATTCCTAAATAAATATTTTAAAAATATCCTGGGTAGGCCGCTTCACGGTGAAACTATTGGCCAGTTACGTTTGTACAGTTCCCAGCTCACAGCTTATGTAGTGATCTTTGTTGGCCATTATAAAAAACACAAGGCAGAACAAGGCAATTCTTCTATCGGATTTGATAAGACCCTGTTACCTGAATATTTCAACCAATATTAGGACATATCAAGAAAGACTGTATTTTTTTTTTTTGTACTGACAGACATTAATTTCTTCCTCAGTTCCTTGCAAACAGGAACACTTGCCTAATAAACTCAGTCCAGGTATATTTAATAGTATTCTAATTCTTTTGTCTCTGGCTAGCCATGTTGTAACTAAATAACTTTCAAGTTTCAAGTTTGCCCTTACAAATAGCCTGGCTTCCATAACAGCACTGCCAATAATACAAGACCCACAGTAGCAAACGCTGCCAAAAATCATTCCTTCACTGCAACAATTCCTCCATAAGGCAATAAGCTTGCCAGCTCATAGATCTTTGCCACCTAAAAGGAAAACAAAACAAAAAGCCCTGTTGGTCATTTGTTCTTTTTCTCTCTGTGTACCATTTTCCTTTTTTAGACAGCAGCAAAGTCATATATTTTATTTCTATCCTCACTACCGCCACCCTCTTAACTTTCCATTATACCCACATCTTATATAGCTTCTGCAACAGAGGAAATCCAGACTGGGAGGTTTCTTCTTTCTCTTCTCTTTAGCAGCACTATGGCAACAGCAATTCTGAGGCAGCGTTTTCATGTTTATGTCCTGCCTTGGGCATGCAAAGGAATTCCTTGTTTGCATACTAGAATATGAACAATCTCCCACAGAACTGCAAAATGGTTTTTCTTTCCAGGATGATTCCCAAATTTTTTAAAAAATGAAGAGCACAAACATTTTAGATTACATAACAGAAGCAATCTCTAAAGCTTCAGTATTTTGAAAATTGGCTAGGGAATGATCTTCATTAAGTACTTTGCACCAGTCTTGGGGTTCACCTGCTAACAATATTTCTAAACAAAACATTCCCTTATTAAGCACTACAGAGACACAAGTACTAAGTGCCTATTGTTGGGCAAATTATGAAATGTCAACCGAGTTTAACTGGGAACCTAGTTTGAAGGAGAGATGCATTTTTTCCATTCTATTTTGAGCAATCTGGTATAGTTGCTATCCAGACAGTGCAGCAAATGCAGGTCCATTATACTGGGGATTCTATAAGGGGGAACTTCTAATGAGTGAACATTTTGAACAGGGACACTCCCAGTGCAATTTGCCCATCACTTTCTCCCTCTAAAGGACATCAGCATGCCTTTGAACTCAGTTTGATTGGCACTTAAGTAGACATTTAGCAAAACCAGCATTGCTACTACAGCACAACATCCTTTGTGCACCTTAGGCCTGCAACCTGCCTTTTTACAAACTCAGACCATGGCTCTTTTAGCAGTCCTCCAGGGATTCAGACAGCAGATTTCTCAACCATATTTGGACATGCTGAGCACAGAACCTGCAGCCTTTGGCATACAAAGCATGAGTGCTCCTAACACTGAGTTACAATTCTTCTTTTCTTCTTCCTTGTTGTGATTTTTCTCCCTCCTTCTGATTTATCAATATAACTCAGCACGACTTCTCTCGAAATTGATTAGAATAAACAAACTGTTTATTACACAAGGAAACAATTTTTATTTTGGAACAACAGGGCAGACTACTAGAACCATAAAAAGAATTAAAATGAAGGGCAGTTCTAATAAAAGTGAAAATTAATATGTTTCTATAGTATCAGCACTGTAATAAGAACCTAAGAGAAGCTCTGCTGGATCAGACCACAACCCATCTAGTCCAGTATCCTGTATCACACAGTGGCCCACCAATTACCCATGGGCATCTCAAGCAGAGACAAGGGCAAACCTTCTCCTGCTCTCGAATCCCAGCAAATGGCCCTAGAATCATCCTGCTTGTCCCCCTAACTGAAAAATGTACTTAGGCACCCATTCTAGTAGCCACTGATATATCTGTCATCCATAAATTTGCTTACCCTTCCTTAAAGCCATCTAGGCTGGTTGATGTCTCCTACCCATCAGCTTCATAGAGTGCCCCCTGGTTCTAGCGTTGTGTGATACAGAAAATACATTTTCTCTATCCACCTTTTCTATACCATGCATGATTTTATATACTTCAATCAGGTCCCCTCTTAAATGCCGTCTCTCCAGACTGAAGAGGCCTAGACGTCGCAGCCTTGTTTCGTAAGGGAGTTGTTCCAGACCCTTAATCATTCTGGTTGCCCTAGCACAATGTAGCACAAAACAAAGGGGAAATGATTAATCTTCTACTGCTGTGCTACACTGTGGGGAAAATTGCTACCATGATATGAATTAGGGTCAGGGTTATATAGGGAGTGGGGTATGGATCACACACACACACGATGAAGTCAGGATATGATGGAAAAGAGAGGGAGGAGGGGATTTCTCCACTGCAGGTCTGCATAATAAGCTACTGGTGGGAATGCAAAAAAAACAGAGCTCAGAGTTAATTTTAAAAATCCAGATTAAAACCTGCACTAAATTGTGGAGTGGGAACCTGCCCTAAGTCTCTGGAACAGAACCCTTGTGTAATGAGAATATCTGAATGAGGTGAATGTGTTATTATGAAGATATAAAGCCCTGTCTGACAATTCATCCACATAAAATAATCTTGAAGTTATTTCAAAGACTTTCCATAAAAGGTAGGTGGTAAGCATTTATTTTGACAATATCACACATATCACAGAATTTTCAGCCAAATGGTATTCAGATAATTTTCTTCCTTCTCTTCAGTTTTTCATCAAGTGCTATATTTCAACATAATGGCTAACAGATTTAATTATTCTTTATCACTGCTGCAAAATAAATTGTAAACAGAAACTAATAAAGACCAATAACTCCTTATGCTTTAAATTTCTATTACAGGCATGCTCCCATATCTGTAGATCACTGACTCATCTGCAGTCAACTGGGCCAGCCTCCCCCACCTGCCAGTCCCATCATGCTCTCCTCAGAGGCTCAACTGAGGCCTCCTGGAGGTGTGCACACAGCTAAAATGGCTGCCTCCACTCAGGAATCAAGGCAGAAATCACTGGGGCTTCCCAGCATTCTAAATATCCACAGTTTCATATCTGTGGTGGGATTTGGAACCTATTCTGCAAGGATATGGTAGCAGGCATGTAATGCCTTTAAAATATTTATTTAGGGCATTCTTATGCTGCTTTCCATTTTTTAAAGCATCTGAAAACAGTTTACAAAACATTAAAAACAAAGGTTAAAACAGCAGTAAAACACATTAAAAACTGAATGAACTAGGGGTGAAACAAACTTTCACATGAGGAATTCCTAAGTAAAAAGATAAATCTTTAGCAGGCACCTGTAAGTTGTAAGTATAGGTGCCTCACAAACAGCAGAGGGGAGGGCATTCCAGAGGAAAGGTACTACCACCGAGAAGGGCCAACTGTACAATTATCTTACTAAATTTTACAAACAGCTTTTTCCAGACTTCTGTCATGATAGGATGATTCTACCACACCCACTTCAACATTCTGGTAATACATTATCATTAGTTAAATTCATATTTTTACATTATCATCAGTACAAAATTTTTAAAATACTCTTGTACATGTCTGGGGATTTCCTAATGTTCACCACATTTCACCCATATTACTAAATAATGATGATGATAATATTGCATTCAGTTTAAACAAGGGTGTTTTCCACTAGCACTAAGTACCCATCGAAGCACCCATTAAGGACCCATTTGGCTGAGAGCTGGATGACCCCATTTCCACTCCAGACCCCATTAGAGACACATCTGTTTCCACCACAGCTAGGGAAATCCGGGTCATATGGGTCCTTCAGGATCTATAATCCGGATTTCGTGTAGATGGGGTCTTCAGCCATCAAATCCGGATTATAGGGAGCCTGTTTCCACTACAATTGGGCAATGGGATCTAGAGGAGGCTCAGGGGAGGGCACCCATGGAGGGGGGGGGTGCCCCAAACTCAAGACTTTGAAGTCCCTCCAAAGCCGGTTCCGAAGTCCCTCCAAAGTTGCCTATGGAGATTAGCGCAGGCTCCCAAGAAAAACCCTTTGCAAGAGCAATGTTGCTGTCAAGCACTCCAGAGGATCATCAAAGTTAGCGGCAGATTGCTCCGGAGACTCTACGCAGCCACTCCGGAGACTGCACACACACACACACCGTCCCCCAAAACACCTGGAGTGACAGGCAAACCCCTCGTGGGTAGATCCGGATTTGCAAATGGGTGCTCCGGTGTTTCCACAGCAGGCAGGCTAGCACCCATTGCTATTGGGTATTAGACCAGCTGTGGAAACACATTGGGTACTTCCCTTAATCCAGATCTACTAGATCCGGATTAAGGGAAGTACCCATTCCTTAGATCCGGATCTTCTTAGATCTGGATTAAAGGAGCTCAGTGGAAAAACACCCCAAAATAAACTTTTTCAGTTAGATCAAAGACAATTCTATCAAAGCCTCAACCAAACAGCAGATACCAAATTTGAAAAAACAGAAAAGAATGAAATGACCCAGTCCTGGAGAGAATTCTGGGGAAATGAAAAAGGCAATAACAGGACTGAGTGGATAAAGAAATTTCAAAATAAATTTTCAAAAAACAAAATGGAAGAACTTGTGATAACAGTTGAAATGATCTAAAACCGTATTAAGAGAGTTAAAAACTGGCCATACCCAAGCAAGGACCAAGTGCATGGCTTCTGGCTCAAATATCTGACAAGTCTGCATCCAATATTGACCACACAGTTCAATGAAATTTTAAGAAATGGAAGAATCAGTGAATGGCCAACAACAGGAAAAATGTATCTAATTCAGAAAAATCAAACTAAAGGTACAACACCTGGAAATTACAGGCCAATAACATGTCTCCCGACCATGTTTAAACTGCTCACTGGCACAATCACTGATAAAATCCAGGACTATTTGGAGACAAATAACATATTACCAACGGAGCAAAAAGGAAACAAATGCAAAAGCAGAGGCACAAAAGATCAACTTCTGATTGACAAACTGGTTCTGGAGAACTGCGAAAGTTGAAGAACAAACCTACATATTGCTTGAATTGACTATAAAAAAGCATTCAACTCATTGCCTCACAGTTGGATCATCAAGTGCCTGGAAACCATTGGTAAGAACATTAGTACTTTTACTGAAAATATGATGAAGCACTGGAAGATGGAAAAGTTTGTTGGAAATGAAAGCTATGGGTCAGTGAAGATCAAGAGAGGAATCTTCCAGGGTGACTCATTGTCACCACTGCTCTCCATCATTGCAATGATCCCACTGTCGACAATTCTGCAAAAAAGAATCCTTGAGTACACCCCTTGAGTTTCAAACATCCAGAGACTCACAGAAAATTTACCACCTGCTATATATTGATTATTTGAAGCTATATGGAAAAACTGAAAACACAGTTCGCATCTTCAGTACAGATATCAGCATGGAATTCAGCCTGGATAAATGTGCCACAGTAGAACTGATGAATCACAGACAACAAAGGCATCAAAACACCCAATGGGCAAGCTATAAAGTGGCACCAGCCTGAGGCTTATAAATATCTGGGAATACTGCAGCTGGATAACAAAGCATGGGCAAGTGAAAAATGCAATCAGCAATAAATTTGTCCAGCAGGTCAGGAAAATAGTGAAGAGCAAGTTGAAAGGCGGAAACACCATCAAGGCCGTTAATACCCCAGCCATACCTGTCGTAAGAGATACTGGTGGAATAGTCAACTGGAAACAAGCTGAGTTGGATAGCCTAGACTGAAAAACGAGAAAACTGATGATTATCCATTATGCATTACACCCCTGCAGTGACATTGACAGGCTGTATCTGCCCAGAAAATCTGGGGGCAGAGGAATGTTGCAGGTGAAACAGACCATTGAAGTGGAAAGGCATGCTCTGGGTGATATCAAAGGCAGTCAAGAACTAGCTCTGATGGAGGTGGACAATCAAAACTGCTCAAAGTGCAGTAAACCGAGACTGAATATCAGAGAAATGTAGTGCAAGCCTGAAGAGACAACTGGAACAATAAAGCATTGCATGGACAATTCTAGGAGAAAATAGAAGGGAAATTAGAAGGGGAAAGGAAAGACCTGGCCGTGGCTTATAAATGGAAAGCTGAAGAAAGAAATGGAAGGCTTGATTTTAGCTGCACAAGAACAGGCTATCAGGACCAATGCAATAAAAGCCAAAATAGAAAAATCAGCTGTAGACATCAAGTGCTGATTTTGCAAAGAAGCTGAAGAAACAATCAGCCATGTACTCAGCGGCTGCAAAAAGACTTCCTACACATAACACCATTGCCAAAATGATCCATTGGAATCTATACCACAAATACCATCTGCCAGCAGCACAAAACTGGTGGCATCATAAACCTGAAAAAGTGGTTGGAAATGAATAGACCAAAATATTACGGAACTTATACAAACGGATAAAGCTTTGGGACGTAACACCCCTGACATCACCATTCTTGAAAAGAAGAGGGTGAGGCTCATTGATGTCGCTAAACCAGGAGACAGCAGGATTGATGTGAAACAAACAGAGAAAATTATGAAATACAAGGACTTAAAGATCGAAGTTCAAAGACTCTTGCATAAGCCCGCAATGGTGGGCAGTAGTGATCTGCAGCTTAACATTGACAAGGTTACTACCTGTCAGTTACAAAAGGCCAGCCTACTTGGATCTGATCTCATTATCCACTGGTACATAATATCATCTTAGAATCTTGGGAAGTTCCTGATGCGTTATGAAATATCAAAACCAACCTGTTTAGTGTTGTGTTATACTGTTGTGTTTCTGTATATAGTAATGTGACGTTGAGCGACTCAATTCTTCCCCCTTGCTTTTATTTCTTGGCTCTGCCTTCTTGTTTCGACCACCTGAGAACTTCTTCCAAGCTAGGGCAGCTCCTGCTTCATCCAGATGGGCGACCCCCTTTCATAGGGCTCCCATTAGTAACAGCAAGGGACGCTAGCACTAGCCATGAGCGGGCTCTCAAGCACTACTCTTCTCGCCACTTAAGGAAACAGTTTCTTTTACCAGAGGCTTCTTGCCTCTCCATGCACACACACTCCAGCCTGACAAGCCTTTGAACAACCAAGGTGAAAGATTTATTTGTTACAACTCTTTGGAATAACAGGAACTTCAATCAGTGTGCTAAACTTAACTGAGGCTTTTGTTACAGGACTGTCCTCCAAGTTTTAAGGACTAATCTTCTCTATTTCTCACTCCATCAGGGCGAATCATTAGCCCGGTTCCTCCCTGTCCTCCCACAGTTGGACCCAGGCAAAGGAACCCTTAACTGCAGTTTTTTCATCCTTTATTCCTACAGTCCACTGTTCCTTGACTGCCATTGGTTCCTCTAGTGGATTAGTTTACCTCTCCCGCTGGGAATTCTTTTAACCACACCCCCAGCTCCTCACTCTATGCTACCTACCTTTTCCCCGCAGTTACAACAAATAATAATATTGAAATTTTGCCTTTATAAATATTGGATTGTACAAAAAAGCATTCAAGCCTAGAGAGTGGTTTAATGGCATGTTTTATAGAAGGATAAACAATGACATTGTGCATTGGCCGAATTTAAACAGGAAATTTGGTGTTATTCAGATTGTCAAGGTCACATAAACAAGTCGCATTAATCCTATCAAGTATGTACTCTTACAGCTGCTCTTGCCCAAGGCACAAACCCTTAACAGTTCAGAAGTGTCATCTTCCTCAACATGTTGAAAGGCTTATCTTGTTAGCGCAAAAACAACTTTTAACAGGAAAAACGGGCAAGGTTGAAGATTCTGAGTCTGCAGACCTAAGAAGAAGGAGGTGCATTATGAAGGTGTGAGTTCTAATTTTATTTCCTGGAACGGTATTCTGACCAGAGTGCAAGTCCCATTGCTGCAAACAGTCTCTGACAGTGTCCATATCCCAAGGTTATGAAACAGGCAATAAGCAGAACATACAACAGAGTCAGGTATTTAAGTCCACCACTAAAGCTGACAATCTCTAGAGCAGGAGACAGGATTACAAAAACAGTCTCTGTCCTCCTCGCAAGACAGAATTGCAAGAAAGGAAACTGTTATGAAATCATTTGAACCAAAAACAAAAGTGTTGATGTACATCACAATGGCCTCATAAACATTTCAGCTTTTTCTTTTTGAAAGTGTATTTGAGATGTTCAACCGATAATTCAAAGGGTACAGATGCGCTTTGAAGGTACACAACTAATGTGGAACTGAAAATGATGAGAGGATAATAAGATCAACAATGTCCCACTAGTTTGCCAAGCAAGTTTCTCAATATTAAGAGAACTAGTTTGGATTTTCAGTTTCTAGCTTGCTAAACCTTAGTTTAGATCTAACAGACAAGGAATTGCATCTTCACCACCTTCGTCTTAATTAAAGCATCTTAAGGCCCTTTTTGCACTTATCTCATTTTGATCTAGATCAGTAGATCCAGAGTAACCAGGCCTACTGATCCGGATCATGTGGAGGCATGAGGCCATATGAATACTATGTGCACTCTTCATGCTTCCCCGCACAAGATTTGTAGCTGCCCACACCTACCTGATGGCTAGCAACTTTCACTCCTACCCGTTGGGAGTGAGGTGGTGCTTTTCAGCATCCCTGAACAGCAGTTCCAGATGATAGAGGTGTGCAGTCAGCGTGCCTCCATGATCTGGAACAAGGCCCTTAGTCCGGTTGTAGAACCAATGAAATGGGTCTAAAGCAGATTCAAATTAAGGGTCTCTTCATCCAGATCTTGCTCTGTCTTGCGCAGATGGAGCCAGGCTAACATGGGGAGGAGCGGGAAGAGGCCTCCTTGACCCGCATTAATGACCAGGATCCAGGCCAGAGGCCCCTTGATCTGAATAAGAAGTGCAGAAAGGGCCTAAAATCAGAAACAAATTTAAATAGAGTTCCGTATAGCAAAGGGACGGGTATGAAACTGTGGATCTCCAGAAGGGGGTAGGTGTAGTTTGCATTCCTGCAGTATAGAGAGAGGTTAATGTCTACTTACTGGACTGCACTATGTAACTGTTAGAATCAGATCCCATGTATGATTACTGAGAAATCTCTGTGTTCAATGGAATTTAACCTCATAAGAGTGCGCACAAGAATACAGCTGACAGCAAAAATGCGTGAAAAGAATGTTAGATGCAGAAGTGAATTCAAATTATCTTCCTTGTGAGACTGCAGACATCATTTCCCACAATTTTTGGCTTTTGCTGACAACAACGATACATGAAAGAAATCAACAAAGTACCTGATAAGTAATGTGTTAGTAGAACACTCCACAAACATTTATCAGCAGCTACCACCTGTACCAGCTCTTCTCATTCTTTTTGCAGCTGAAGGCAAACTTTGGCCTCAAACATTCACCAACAAGGAAGAGAATTATTACGCTTCCATCTGTTTCCCTGTGAAATCCCATTACACATTTTATTTTTCATAAATATGGTAATTGTTCTATAAGATTTAAGACTGCTAAAGTATTGTATGCCCACCTCAGTTGTTGTTGTTTTTATAAGTTCTAATCTGAGCTCAAGAATCATACTAGATCCTTCCTTTATTAGTGGACGGGGGCACACTAAAAGGGAAAAAATTAGGATTAACTTTTAAATGGTAAAGCTAATGAAAGTTAACACAGTAGACACATATTTGTTTTGCACCATCTTTTCAAGGGGAAAAGTCTCTGAACTGTATCACTTTGAAAATGTGGAAAGTTAGACCTAAACTTTTTTTGAAGGGAACCAATGAGCCACTGTGTTATACCAAGTGGTTTAGAATAAAACAGTTTCATAAAAACAACATACAAACAAATCAACTGTAACATCCAGATGGCTACAGTGATGTCCCTATGACACCGCAGAACCTCACTGTGAGTCCAAAATACTGTACAATAAAGCTGAAAAAGCATGTATTCCAGGTAGGATTGAGCTGCAGAAAGGTCAAGACCACGGTGATGGGAATAGTGCACTCCCACTGGTGTGCACTAGCATTCACATTTGAGAATGTTAGTACACATCAAACCAACCCACCAAGCGCCTGAACACTCAACTGAGTCCAGATGTTGCCATCTTCTCTCCAGGTGCCGGCGCCAATGCATGTGTGCTGTCACTGGGACAACGGAGATGCACCACACACATGCACTAGCTTTCCAGGTCACCTGATGTGCCAGCACACTTGTGTGGCATGTCAGATTACCTCCAGCACTTGGAAGAGGCTGGGAAAGGTAAGGATTTGGACATGAGTGGTGCAGGATTTCCAGCATCACTGCTAATGAATATTGGGGGACCTTCTGGGATGATAGGAGCTGTTTCTGGTGTGGAAATGGCTCCTGCAAGTGCAGATGCTCCTCTCCAGAAGTTTCCCCAACATGCATCAAAGGGACAGGTGCAGAAAGGCCTAAGGTCTAAACAGATTCCTCACATATTGTTCCTTATCCATGAGCCTAAGAAAGGAGATAGCAGAAGAATGTGTAAGAATGACTGAGTAGAGGGTAGATAGCTGTATTAGCAGCCAGGCTGGGGCAGCCTGACATGCTCCATTTGCACCTCTTCCAAGCAGAAGAGGTGAAAATGGAACGTGTGACCAGGCAGTACCAGAGCAGTTATGTACCATATTGCCTAGTTGCTTTGGCAGTGACACTGCACATTCCCCTTGGCACCATTGCCACAGCATTGTGTTTGCCTCCCTGATGGAAGTGGTTTACACTTAGCCAGAGCATGGTGAAGTGCAGGATAAGTACAGAATGGTTTGGGTGTCACAAAATGCAGATGCCTTGACCATTCTAGTTAGCCATCCAGGGTGCCTCATAAAAGTGTGAATTGGCTCAATGTTTAAGTAGACACTTATTTCTTGTACAAAAAAAAAAGGTTAAAAAGCAGCACATGAAACTAAAATCATTCTCAGTTCCCGTTTTTACTCCGTAAGAAGCCTCTGTAAAGCTGGCTTGCCTTTCATGTATCTGTTCATATCAGGAATAGTAAAGAAATGAAATACACAAGAAAAAAGTAAAGGGATTAAACATATGCCAAAGATATTTTTCTTGTTACTAAACATGCAATTTACTACAGTTTGTACAGTCCTTCTTGAAGAGTTTGACAGCCACATTGTTCTCTCTCTTCTTTCCTCAAAACACCCCTAACAGGCGAGCTACAGAGAACGTTGGTAGATGGCCTTCAGCTAGCCCCTCTCTCCTGCATGATTTTCCTAAAACATCACAGCAGCATCTCTCACATGAAGTGTTCGGAACACTCAAAAAATATACAAGTGGAAAATATAGAAGTTTTCCAGTGCTGCAATATCTATCTACATCACTGTATTCAAACATAACTGTGTCAGGAAAAGTACTTAGTACAGATATGTTTACTAAAAGACCTACACAAGTCTAACAGGAGCAGGAAGTTGCTTACACATAACTAGGTTATTGGTCTGTGTAACTGGCAGCAAGTATATTTTAACAGTTCTACCTTCAGAAGCCAGTGACTGCAGTGCAAAGCATGTGTTCTGACACTAAGCTACCCACTATTCAGTGTTTATTTTCCAAAAAATATCCAGATTAACGAACTAAATACAAGTAATGTGACCTTAATTCTTTATTACTCTTTCACCACCCTTCTATCCAAAATTCTCCTTAACCTCCTTCCTTGGACACACAACTGCACCTATGATTTTCCTGAACTCACTCACCCCATTAGTTCACTTTTTTCTTCTTCTGCCTCAAGTTTTTTATTCTCTTCTTAATTCAACCCTAGGTAGAACAGGGACTACTATGCACACAGCAACTTAACCCCTCAGTATAGCCTACTTCACAGGCAGACTGGGATTAAAACATTTGATACAAAAAAGAACCAAATATGGCATTTTAAAGATTGCCAGGATGGTGTGATACCAAATGTAAGGGGAAAAGCATTTCCCCTTTCTCTTCCTATAATCCAGTTTCTCTCATTTGTGTCTCCTACTCAACAAACCCCACTACATTATGATGTCGGAGCACCTACATTACCATTCGCTATTTGCATATTGCTTTGGGGGTATTTAATGCCCTGTAACACAATGGGCAGTCCCATTGTGCATAGGAAAAGGAAAGAAAAAGAACAAATAGTTTGTCCAAACAGAGATTTATAAATTAGAGGTTTTGCCACTAGAAGACTTTCCTGCCATATTACACTGGTATCTTATTTTCCTTCCACTGTAGTCCTCAAGATGGCATACAAGGGATTTCCCAGGTGGTCTCCCACTCTGGAACTAATGAAGGAAAATCCTGCGTAGCTTTGGCAGCTTGATGGCCTCAGGTAACCCCCATACCTTAGCAATTTAAAACCCATTCTTGTAGCCTGCAAAGAAATGTTAGCAATCTCCCTAGTTCTCCCTCTTTCAGGCCTCAGGTCCCATTTCTCCTTGTGGTTTCCTCCATCTTAACCTACTCATTTCCCCCTTCCTCACACCTTCAGTCATTCAATCGCTCAAAAAAATACTATTAGCCACCCATTTCTTTATGACGGCCTTACTTGCTTTTGCTTCCTATCCACAAGCCTTCATATCTCTATAGCTGCATTCACAGCTAAATTTTAATCCAGCTTCAGTCTACTTTCAGAGACAGAGAAAATGCATCAGCAAAGCAGTAGGCTGATTTCTTGCAGCATTATCTAACTCAGAAAATCCACCTCTGGGTTAGATGATGTGGAAAGAACTGCTGTCCATTTTTCTTTGTTTTTCCACTTTGAAGATGGACTGAGACTGAGTTCAAACTTAGATTTGAATGCAGACTAAGTCTACTTACCCTCCCTTCCAGGGCTTACCCATTACATATCCATTTTGGTTTTTAAACAGCTTCCTTAGGGTGCTGTCCTGTGAGGGAGGGAGAGAGAGTGGGGAAGTGGGAGGAAAGGGATTATATTTTCAATTATGTTTTACTATTCATATGTTTTAATTTCATTGTAACTTGCCCTGGGACCATTTGGTGAAGAGTGGGATATAAATTTTCTAAATAAATAAATATACTGCTCTCAGGAATGAAGCCCATCCCATCAAAATTCGCCATGTGCTTATATATATAAGCTGCTGGTTTATGTGTGTGTATATATAGGCACATGGCTTATATATCTTTTATATCTCTTATACAGAGATGCTGGTTTTTAATGTATATATATATATTCATTATATATATGTTTTTAATGAATGTATATTTTATGCACATATATACACATATATACATACATATGTGTGTGTCTATATACACACATGCATATATATATTCATTAAAACCCAGCATCTCTGAGGGGCGGGCAGAGGTTACCTATAATTATTACGTATACTACATTTAATTTCTATCCGAGCACTCCTTGGGGCTACGAACCCTTGTCCAGTACCTCTATCCCTCAGTTGTTTTCAACGCTAATCTCTCATTTTTCTCCTCATTTCCCATGACTATTTATCCCTCACAAGACCCGGGCTTCCCCCTACCCTCACTCTTCTGATCGGTGTCGCTTGAGGGAAGGAAGCAGCCCGCTCTCCCTCCCCACTTTCCCTCTGTTTTTTAACTGTCTGTCCTTCGTTCCGCCTGACCCCCTGCCGCCCCCCGCTGCCGCCATTTCCCCTGCCTCCCTCCTCACCGACGCAAGGGCGGACTCAGAAACCCCGTTTACGAAACTCGGGGTTGCGAGGGGGAGAGAAAGCGGGGACGCAGTCGGTCACCTTTTGAGCCACCGCAACATCCCTCCGCATTCAGAGCTCAAAGTAGTCCCAAGTGAGACCTCCCTTCCTTTGAGACAGAAAGAGCCCTTAATCCCTGCTGTTACCTCAGCCATCAGCGAGGCTCTTTCCTTCATATTTATTTCCCTACAATTCTCTGAAGACAACCTTTCCCTCTCTCGTCTTGTCTCCCCTTCTCTCCTCCCCTCCCCCCCCAGCCACTTGTTAATTTCCATATCCCTCCGCCACGCGAGGCGCAGAAGCGGGGAGTAAAAGTAGTCCCGGCCAGCGGGGAGGCTATATAAAGGAGGCGCCGCGGAAGCACTGCCTTTTCAGTTGAGGAGAGCGGCGGTTATCGGAACATGTCAGGCGGCTCCGCGGACTATAGCAGGTAACATGGGGGGGGGGCGGCCGGGGAAGGTCGCGGGAGCTCCTCGAGAGAAAGGCGAGGCTTGGAGTCGGCAGGCCCGGCGGCGCCTCTGGTCTGTGACATGGAAAGAGTCACAAGCGGCCCGAGCGCCGTTTTTTTAAATCCCCCCTTTAAAGGCCTCGCATTTGTTTTCCCTCACGCCGCTCTCCAGAAAGATGAGGTGGAGGATATTCCCCCCCTTTCTTAATTACGGTTGGTCCCCAGGGTGGTCTCAAATGGCTGGCTGGGTAGGAGCCAGCCAGCCAGCCCATTCGCCCTAGCCGTTGGCCGCCTGCCTGCCTGCCGCCTCTCTCTCGACCTCCCCGCAGCTTAACGGTGTTCTCGGTATCGGCCCGCCGCGCCTCCCCTAATGCCGCATTGGGCGGGGGGGGAGGAGGAAGGAGGTTTGAAAACTGCCTAGTGCGCCCCCCCCTTTCGTGGTAACCGCATGGTTTCGCCCAAGCAGCGACGGCGGCCGGAAAGCAGCTGCGTGAGTGCTTTGGGAGAGTCCATTTTCACCCGCAGGAGGGGGGAGGGAGGAGGGAGAGAGCGGGGAAAGGAGGGGTGTGGCTCTCGGGCCGGGCTCTCTCGCCGGCGGCAGCTTCGTCACTCACCGGTGCGGCGGCGGCGGCGGCTTGCGCAATCGATCCTCAAGGGTGGAGCTCTCGCGAGAGTTTGGTGGGGAGGGGAGGGGGGAGGCTGGGAAGCCACAAGCTGGACCTCCATGTTCCTGGCAAGGACCCACTGCTAATGCTCCGAGATGTGCCCGGTGGGAAGGGCGGCGGATCCCTTCCCCGCAGCCTCTCTTGCAGTCTCTGCTAAGCCAATGCAGCAACCTCAGATAAGAGGGAGGGAGGACGGCCCGCTTGCACGCGAAGGCGGCTCTTACGCCCTCTCCCTTTATACAGGAAGTGAGCCAGTTTGGTCTAGCGGTTACTGAGCTGGCTTCTTATCTGGGAATCCCGGGTTTGATTCTGCGCTCCCCGTGAAGCCAGCTGGGTGACCTTGGTCAGGTCACAGCTTTTTCTTTGCTCTCACAGCCCCACCGACCTCACAGGGTGTCTGTCGTGGGGAGAAGAACAGAAGGTCTGCCAGCAGTTTTGAGTCCCCTTAGATGGGTGAGAAAGATGGGGTAGAAAAGCCAACTCTTATTCCTAGAGCTTGATTTGTTTTCCAGCCCAAGATAGATAGAACGACTGCCATCACTCCTGTACAGTAACGTCAAAGCTTGCCATTCCAGGTGGCTTGAAAAGTACAGCATGCCAGAATTGGAAATGGGAGCAGCAACTTTGATAAAACAAGAGTTTTGGAATTGGCAGGACTTAAGTAACAAAAGTTTTGATTTTTTAATTTGGAATACAAAATGCAGAATTTTCAGTACAGTGCAGAACTAAGCAAGTTTTGTCCTGACATTGAAATCACTGACTATATTTTCAAATGGAAATGACAGAGGAAGATATGCTGTGGTAGCTGTAGAAGTGGGTAAATTGCTGTCCGGATTTTGCTGAATTTATAGCTTACAGTTGGTCAGGCTACTAGTTGGAGTTTATGGAGAGTTGTAATACAGCAGTATCTGGAAGGCTGTTAATGTATATCTGGGCTGGGTGAACAGCACACTAGGTTTTAAGGTCTCCTTGGAAATACTATTGCTCTGGGAGGCTGCTGCATGTAGACTTGGAAGTGAGACACGTTGAAAGTGGATAGATTTTTCTTCTCATGTGTTTTGCTAACCTTTAAGTGTTTTTAGCAAAAAGGCAAGCTGGCAATGACTTCAGAGCTTGTGAATCTTGAGCTGGATGTAGTGGGCCTTCTTCTGTAGTGGGTTGGCTGCTGGAATAGATGGGTCACATGTCTGATCCAGTGGATCATCCATATGGTCTTATTCAGTCTTAAGATTTTGTAGCAAATAAAAGGGTGTGGCTGCTAACCCCAGTGTTTAGAGCAAGCATTTATCTTTTATCATGGAATAGCTACAGTATACGCGATTTGGATGCTGTTGAAACTGTGAGGTTTAATTTCAGAAGTTCAAATAAGCTGATTTTTAATATAAACCAGTAAATAACATTGATTCAAGGAAATGGCTGCTCTAATACTGGTGATATAAACTGGGAAATTATTAACAGTGTTCTGTTCATTTTCTAATACTTTGAATTTCAAGATTTTTTTTCTTAATCTGGCTGGCATCTTTTTTAATACAGAGACCATGGCCCAGAGGGAATGGACCCCGATGGCGTCATTGAGGTTAGTATTTCAAAAGTACCTTCTTTGAAATCTATACAGGCTGATGATGAGTGAAGTAAATTATTATCGTTATTATAATTTTTGCTATCATTATTATTTGCTTTTTGCAGAGCAATTGGAATGAAATTGTTGACAATTTTGATGATATGAATTTAAAAGAATCCCTTCTCAGGGGCATTTATGCTTATGGTTTTGAGAAGCCTTCAGCTATTCAGCAGCGAGCTATTATTCCTTGCATCAAAGGTAAGCATATAATTGCACGTTTGAAAGTAGCTGGTTTTAAGAGCTGCCAGTGGTGTTTTCTAGGCTTGAGAAAATAAAGTATAATTTATATTGGAAAGTGAGATGATGGCATACCATCTTTCGGGACTGACCTGAAATGGAGAGAATTTGTAACTGCTGATCACTTAAAACAGAGGTTATAGTTAAACTATATCTTTGATAAGTTTTGTGGGAGCAGTAAATACTATCTTTTTTTAGGATATGATGTGATTGCTCAAGCTCAGTCGGGTACTGGCAAGACAGCCACATTTGCAATTTCCATCCTTCAACAATTGGAGATTGATCTCAAGGAGACCCAAGCGCTAGTATTGGCCCCTACTAGAGAACTTGCTCAACAGGTATTGATAACGTAGTTTAAAAAGCTGCTTTCATGTTGCACAGAGTTCAGGTTTCACAACTGTAGGGACAAAGACATTCCATACATGGTGGGTTTGTGTCTGGATTGTAAACATGGAAACCAACCTCTGTTTCTCTAGTTTTTACAGAGGCCATGTGTGATAGTAGGCCAGTAATATTGGTAAAGTATGGTAGGAGTGTGAGGGAGCATATCCAGAAGGCTTGTTGTATTAAAATATAACCTGCATACAAGCAAACATGCATGAGAAGTTGAAATAAAAATACCTGCAGTTAGGGTAACTTGGAAACTGCAGTGTAGGCATGTGAGTGTTGTTGCTTAGTTTAGAGGCAGTTTTGGTAGGGACTTGAGTTTCTATTTTTTAAAATGGCTAGGATGAGAAATTGTTCTCATAGGAAGCAGAGGAGTGGCTGAGATAGATACTGCTTGTCAGTGAGAAGACCTAGGTAGTTTGTAAGGATTTTTAGAAGGTGTTACAAGATATGCATGGAAGAGGGTTTTTTTACTCACCATATTTCTTTACAACTTTAAGGCTCATTAAATGTATGGAACGAAGCTAATATTACTGTCCTATTGAAAAAAGCACACAGGTTCTGGACTGTGTTTTGCGTGGATAACACTTGTCAGAAAGTGCTTTGCAACCTTCATTTCATGTAGGCCATTATATCTGAGATAAATATCTGTCAGTTCACATACCACGAACACTCATTGGGAAGCTCTGACTAATGTTATTAAAGCAAACACAATGATTAACAGAAGACTGACTCTTATTTCAGATCCAGAAAGTTATATTGGCTCTTGGAGATTATATGGGTGCAACCTGCCATGCTTGCATTGGTGGCACAAATGTTCGCAATGAGATGCAGAAACTCCAAGCAGAGGCTCCCCACATTGTGGTGGGAACTCCAGGACGTGTATTTGACATGTTAAACAGGCGTTATTTATGTAAGTAATACCATAGTAATAAACCATGAACTGATTAAAGCTTGTATAAGCGTTGTAGTAAAGACAGGCCATAGTTCATCTTTACAAATCACTGGAGCTTGTGGGAGAGTACCAGACTGGCCAAAATGGCTTTTAGCTGTTACGTGACAGTAGTTACAGTGTTAACCTTATTTGTGAAAGGGTGTTAAGGGGGTGAACTGGTGTTTTAAGCCTGTTGAGCACTTGTGCTTTTGTTCTTTTGAATTGGTCTGTCTCCCGGAGACATTCGGAAAGTTAAAGCCATAGTATAGGTCTTCTGATTGGTTCTTTCCTAGATGCTAAGCAGGTATGCAAAAACTTTAGCACTGAGGAGCTCCCATAAAGCTTTCTAAATGTTTCCGTTTTAGCACCTAAATGGATCAAAATGTTTGTCTTGGATGAAGCAGATGAAATGTTGAGCCGAGGGTTTAAGGATCAAATCTATGAAATTTTTCAGAAGCTGAGCACAAACATTCAGGTAAAGTCAAACTCACTTAAGGTTTGTCATCAGCAATGCAGGTAAAGTTACAATGTAGCTGTCTCGTGCTGTATTGTCGTTCCCCCTGCACATAGCAAAATTGTCTCTTTTCTATCCTGGTCTGTTTAATTCCATGGCAGACGAGGACGCTTGGTTTCATACATTTTTTTTTAAATTGGTAAGCATTAGATTGATTTTTGTAGTGTTACATGTAATGCAATCTCTTTGTTCAGGTTGTGCTGCTGTCTGCCACTATGCCAATGGATGTGTTGGAAGTGACCAAAAAGTTCATGAGAGACCCTATCCGTATTCTTGTGAAGAAAGAAGAATTGACCCTTGAGGGTATCAAGCAATTCTATATTAATGTGGAGAGAGAGGTAGGGAAGAAGTTTAATTTTAGAAATAACTTCTTGTTCCAAGCACTGTGCTAAAACTATGGAAATTGAGGTTGTCCCTTGGCTTCCGCAGTAATGCTAGCATGGTACACACAAGAAGAAGAGCAAATGCACTAGATCAATGCAAAGACTCGGGTGGACCTCTTTCTTAATGTCCAGTGTCCTAGTCTGAAGACTTGGTGCAACACTGCATCTGGAAACTGCTTTCATTTGCATACTACCTGTACAGTTGGGTGTTCACGTACAGCTACCATCCTGTACATGAAGTTGTCACCAGTTAGATCAGCATTATTAAAAGGAATGAACTTTAGACTACACCATTTAGTTTTGTCTAATGCTGCGCTTGTTGGCACTGCTGTAAGTTGTAATCCCAGAATGCCTGGAAGGCACTAAGTTGACCATAGCTGGATACGAACATGGTCCTAGTCAGGACTGAATGATTTTTGACTTGGGCGAATACTTGATTATATAACTTTGGGGCTTTGTCTGATTTTGTGACACCATTTCCTTCATGACAATTTGATTTACTTCACAGGAATGGAAGCTGGATACGCTTTGTGATTTATATGAAACTTTAACGATTACCCAGGCTGTTATTTTTCTTAATACAAGGAGGAAAGTAGATTGGCTTACAGAGAAGATGCACGCAAGGGACTTCACGGTCTCTGCTTTGGTAAGAGTTATTTTTGAATTGGCCTTGGATTAGTTTAGCAAATCCTAAGGCATGGTTTATAAACTTAAGTGACAGAATTATAGGTCTAGATGAATTTAACTGAAATAATATTCTTCAGTAGGTTAATCTCCAGCCCCTTCAAAGGTTTGTTTTTAAAAGTAGGCCGCAGTCCTGCACATAAAAGTTTATGGTTAGGATATCAGAAGGCCAGTAAGCTAAAATCACTAGAAACTTGAATAGAGGTGGCTGTGGTTACTTGTTAGTTAATATAAATTCTTTCCTTTGTGCAGCATGGTGACATGGACCAGAAAGAGCGAGATGTTATCATGAGAGAGTTTAGATCAGGGTCAAGCCGTGTCTTAATTACCACTGATCTGTTGGTAAGTACTGGCAGCCGTTGCCCATACACAGTTGCCCAAAGCTGTTGGTAGGTGCAGGTTATTGTAACCTGAGCCTTTCACGCTATTGGAAGAATAAAGACCATGCTCCACTGTGGACTTCGATAATTGTAGTTCATTACTATAACATGGTCAACAGGCAGTGAAATTGAAGAGCAGGTGCAATGCAGTAACGTTTTGTTTTTGCTTCACAGGCTCGTGGCATTGATGTGCAACAAGTTTCATTGGTTATAAATTATGACCTGCCAACCAACCGTGAAAACTATATTCACAGGTTAGTTTGAATTTTCATTCAGTTCTTAATCTGATTTCTTTAGAGCCTGCAGACCCTCAAACTTATCCTGCTTTCTTGCATTATATATAAAATTCTGTGTCTGTTGTGTAAAGATGGGAGGGGCAGAGCTTCTTGGTTAGCCAGTGAAACAAAACAGTGGGAAAACTTAGTTGTACTGTAAGTTCAGTAATGTTCAGCCATCAAGATGAAGGAGCTAGTGAACTAAAGTCCTGTGGTGTGTATTTATATAGTTGGTAGAAGTTGTGTTTAGGAAAATACTTTCAGAGGTTAGTTTGTGTTTCCAAAGTTGCTACTTTTCTTCCTAGATGCTAATATTTACCTCTTTCAGCTTTTTGTATATTGCTGTATTGGAAGTTTTTCTGTGCCAAGTGCCTTCACTGCTGCTCTTTGGTTCCTCTTACAGTGGGATGCTTTCTTTGGTGTGTCTTCTGATAAAACTTTTTGAGTTTATCTCCCTAAGCTTAGTTATCTATCACAGTGGCTTTGTCCCTAAATGAAGTAAATTGTACCTTGTAAAAAAATACAGGAGTCGCTAGCCCAGTTGATGACGAGATCGTGCTCAGAAACGACGTTGGCGTAATTTAGGACGCGGATTCGTAAGCGGCACACTGTTTGAATAAAGATCGAGTTGGTATTTATATACTTTTCTTTTGTAATGATTTGTTGTGAGCTATGTTTGTCTTAGAAGCGCCTAATAGTGTGGCCAGATGGAAGCAGAAGATACGAGTTTGCCAACCTTTTAAATCTGTGTGCCCTGTAATTTATTTTTTCAAAACCTAGTTGGTGGCTCTGCCAAAAATGGTGTTAAGTTTTCCCACTGAATCAGTTCGTCATAACTCTGAAAATGAAATGTAACATTTGGCTTTGGAAAAACTAGTCTCGTAGGTCAAATTAGCTTTTGTAATTTGCAGGCTGACATTAAGCTCTGTCCATGGTTAGGAGATTGTGTGAGGTGGGAGTCTTTTGCTAGAATCCTCTTGAGAGCATTGGGGGTGGCGTTGGCTTGGAAGTTATGCTGACCTGTAACGGCAGTTTCTGGCACTCAACCTGCCAGCCTTTCTATATAAGGTAGGCATTTGTCAACACCGAAGGCAGCAAAATAAATAATCTTTACCACGTCTTTGGCATAGAAGCACAGTACTCTTTAACACAACGAGTTTGCAGTAACCTGGAATTGTAATGATGGCTAACCATGAAAAATAGATTCTTCAAATCTGGTTCAAAAACAGGATCTCATCCGTTCTTTTGTTTTTCTCTCCAGGATTGGCCGAGGGGGTCGTTTTGGCAGGAAAGGTGTGGCTATAAACTTTGTCACTGAGGAGGACAAGCGGATCCTTCGGGATATTGAGACTTTCTACAATACTACAGTGGAGGAAATGCCAATGAATGTGGCTGACCTCATTTAATCCCTGGGATGAGATGTTTTTGGAATGCAGTGCTCGCTGTTGCTGACTTAGGCGATCCACAACGTGCATTGTGCTTCTTTCTTGGGGGATACATTGAATCTTGTCTCAATGCTCATTACGGATCAGAAATACAGATTTTTGATAAGCGAAGCGACATTTTGTCGTGAGCTTTTGTGGGAGGAGCCTTTGGCTTTCTCCTCTCTAGGGTTTAGACTGTTGGGGTTGGGTGGAAAGTCATGGGGTCTGTAAATTTTTTCTTTATTAGAAATTTATTTCCTAGTTCTGTAGAAGTGGTTGTGCTAGATGTTCTTTATCATTTAATAATTTACTTATGGACTAAAAGGTATAAGTGCTGCATAAAATCAGCCAATTATGTTAAACTGGCATACCTACCTTTATTGTATGTTCTAGTTCTATAGTAGACTAAATTGGCCTTTCAAAATGACTTTTATAAGAGCATTAAAATGCAGTTTTGTTTGGTATGTATTTATTGAATAAAGTATTTAATTAGTGTTAAGTGTGATCTGGACCCTGTTGCTAAACCCCAGGAAGCAATCATTACTATTGTCTTAGTTAGGGTTAAACCCATTAAAATTGCCATATTGCACATGTCTTAATGAAGTTTGAATGTTCAATAAAATACTTATATATTCACTTGACTGGGAGAACTGAATACTTTTTGGGACATTGGCACCTTAGTCCTGTGTTTGCTATGTACCGCATTGTCTAGAATCCCATCCTGTGGAGGATCTTGAGCAGTGCACTCATCTGTAAGTGGCCGAAGCAGATGGGCACTAGTTCCCTTGTGAGACTTGGACTGCAGTCCTGGGTTCCTCCCAAAAAGGGAAGCCCACTGAGCCTATTGAAGGAAGATCTGAGGGTATTCCAGATCATTCTGTAACAGCTTTTCTTTATATTTCAAATGGTTAAAAGGTGCTACATCTAGTGTGCAGTTTTTATGTGCTTTCCTGGAAACTTGCTTCTTAAGCTCATTAAGAAGAAAGCGGGCAGATAAAACAAGTTAGTTGTTCAGTGCTGTTTCTTGTTATAATCCTTACTGTTCTTGAATGCTACTTTGGTCATCAATGAGAAGTCTTAAATTGCATGGGATGAAAGGAAAAGTGTTCAGAGCAGATGGCCTATTAGATAAAAGCTGTTGTCTTTGAAGAGAGCAACAGTACCAAGGACTTTTTGTGTACAAAGGATGTTGACCAGTCTGATAATAGAACTGATAATACTCAAAGTGAGCCACTATAAGTTGAAGTTTGTGTGGATTTTGCTAGTTAAGCTGTGCGAACATCCTAAACCTTGAGGTTTAAGGAACGTTCTCCCTTTTGGAGAAGGTTAAACTTGTGTGGAAAATTTGAATAGTATGTATGTAGCCTTGATGGGCAGAGATCTGAAAGCCATTTTTCTGCCTGTTTGCTAAATTTCAAAGACCTGAACTATATCACATTTTAGTAAGTTGTGGGAGATGAGTATTGAGTCAAACTAACAGACTTGGTCATTTTTGCACTTCCATGGGACAGTGTCCAACAGATGTTAAGTTCAGGAAAGGCAGCCAGCGTTCACATTGCACATGCTGGCCCATCCCCAACTTAGCAGGGTCTTGAAGTGCAGACAGTCCCGCCTTAGGACCATCCACACAGTCATGTAATTGAATGCTGCGTGCAGCTGGAGAGCATCCTAGGTACTCTGTTGAGCCAGGCAATGAGGACAGCTCTGGAACAGGCAGCCCTGTGTATGCGGCATCCTGAAGTGTGAAAGGCCACCCCGAGTGCCAAAGTGCAAGCAGGCCCTCGAGACTGTTTGCTTTTTATTAGTGAGGACTGAGTAGGAAAGAGATCTTGGTCAAATATTGACATTTTCCTTGAGTGTGGATTTCTGTTCTTTTCTGTAGAAAACTGTCTAGCTTACTGCTTCCGATGAAATTCCCTGCTCAAAAGCACTGGACCATACAGAGAACCTTTTCTGCATGTAGTCTGTTAGATCAAGGGTGTGAGCGCATATGTTCCAACTTCCACCCTGAACTAAGATCAGAAATAATTTATCACAACCTATTTTTTGCCATCCTGGTTTTTGGTTGGGTATGTTGACAGAGCGTAACCTTTAAGTTGTAATCAAGAGAATTCCAATTTCCAGGACAGCTTTCACGTACAACTTATTTTTAAAGTTACTAAATGATTGTCCTTTGGTATTCTTTGTGCAGATGGACTCAAAATAGACCTACTGTACTGGATTTTTTTTAAAAGCTACCTTAGGAGTGGGATTTACAGATGAGCAGAAGAAACATCCATCTGTCTGGACAGCAGCCTGCTTGCCTTGGGCTCCAGACAGGACTGCCAAAATGTAGTTTCAGTGAGGTGGGTGTTAATTACAGCAATTTCTAGGTGTGTTTCTGGCAGTCAGTGCTTTATAGTGCATATTTAAAATGTGATTGCTACAGAACTATGGAAAATGGAGATGTCCTCAGCTATTTTATTTTAGGTAACAGTTTGGACTAGAATCGCTACAGTCGGCTTGCTAAATAAAATTAACCAGACCATGAAATAAGTGCCAACATCTCTTTTCCTGCAACAGGGAGAGCCAATTTAGTGGTAAAGATATTTTATTACAAAAGTATATAAAGTAGAACATTAACTGATTTTTTGTTGAAAAACAAGCTTTCATTGTAAGGCATTAGCTATTTTGCGTTAGCTGCTGCATCAGCACTGCACAAAGGCTGATCAACTGCAAGAATTCATCAGAACCGTCTGCTAAGCACTTGTCAGCTTCCTGCAAAAAAAAAAGACATTTCATGCCAGGCAAGTAATGCTGTATTATTAGCAACAGACTGTACAATTTTTGAAGTATCTTTCCATTCCGTTTGATCTTCCAAGTACACTACATGATGCACACATGAACATAAAATGTCCAAGTTCCCAACATCCAAACTAGCAATGGGACAAACTCAACACTGAATCTAGAACCAGCTTTTGGTTCTTAAATAATCTGTCACCCACCCCTCAAAATGTCATAGCTGAACCTCTTTCAAGCCCTGGAACATGTTCTGAGCCACTCTGCTATTGGCTATATAGCCTGGGGAGATGATGCCAACTAAGTTCCTTCCACTTGGCTGCCAGAAGGCCCCTTAATGGACCAGCTGCATTTCAGGGCTTTGCAAGAAATGGATACTAAGCCTGGCTACTTGCTAGACTTTGTTCCAGGATGACCTGCAAGTCCTCTACTCCAGAAGGCCTAGTAGGCAGGCTATTAAAAGAAAAGATGCTGGCTGGCCCTGTCTTCCCTACACCACACAGCTGGCAACAGTGCAAGCACATGGGGAACAGGGAAGCCTCCCAGAGATGCAACTGGATAGGGGACAGACTGGCGCCATGTGTACAGAGAGGAACTTGAATGAATAAACTACATATAGTCTTCCTCACTGCTTCTGCATGAACCCAGCTGTACGGAGGAAGAGGACCTCTAAAGGACGTTTACGGGGACTTGAGAACTGGCTGAGGTTTGCCTTTGTCTCCTGCTTGAGATGCCCAGAAGCAATTGGTGGGACACTGTGAGGCAGGATGTTGGGCAAGGCAGGTTGTTGCCCAATCCAGCCGGGCTCTCTTGTTCTACAATACTGAAGTGCTTTCAGGTTTAAAGAGAAATTCTGTAAGATTCTTTGGGACAGAAGAAAACCACAGGCACCAAATTTTACCAGTTGAGAATAAAGCTAATGGAGACTTGCCTGTGTCCAAGCACCATTGGCATGCCACTATCTTGATTTCAGAGCCCAGCGCAAATCCGTGAGTGCTAGTCCCACAGCGATGGTGACGGTCCATGCAGGCAGTCGCGTTTGGGCCATTTGAGGTGCCAGCGCACTTGGGCGGCATCTCAGATGACCCCTAGCAAAGGAAATGGCGCAAATGGTCATGGCGCTGGACAATACAGGTAATCTTTCAGTAAAGTTTGGGATGCATGAGGTGCATGATTTCATGACCACCGCTAGTAACGTGACAGGGTAACATCCGGTAAGGCAGGAGGTTTCTGGGTTGTAAACGCCTCCTGCAAGCGCAGATGCACCTTACCAGATGTTACCCTACTGTGTTCTCTGGCCCCAAGTAAAAATGCTACCCAGTGTTCTAAAAGAAAAATGCCTAAAATGAAAGCAACTTACGGCAAGTTTCTCTGATATAACCGATTTCTGTTTGTCACTGAGATCTTCCCTCTCGACCATGATGTCATGGAGCTGGTTTATAAGTTGAGTAGCTGCATAACCATCATCGATCAGATTCTGGACAAAGATAAGCATAGTACAGGCTGAAAAGGTTTTCACCTATGCATGAAATGCTGGGCTGGATTGCCCCCAATGGCCCTTATGGTCCTGCACTCCATTGCCACCATTACACACTTGGGTTTTGAGTGTAGACGGCATCCCCTGTCCACATTTTGCAAACACCCAGCAAGGCTACTAATCCTCCACAGTCTCGTCTACCCTAAACTGCTCCAAGCCTTGTTTGAAGCCATTCATGGTGAGCAACACCTTTCATGGCAACAAATGTGCAAAGAACTTCCTTATGTGTCTTTTCCAGACCATACATGATTTTGCAGACCTCTAAAACATCCCTTCCCTCCTGCCTTTTTTCTAAACTTCGAAAGCCCTAGACACTGCCTTTCTCTTGGTTTATTTCAAGGAGCCATGAATGAGAGTCCAGGCAATTTGCCCATCAAAGCCAAAAGCAACACTAACGTGTTTGGTGTTCTGAGATGCAGGAGGACTCTGAAGCGACTCTCTAAGGGCTTAACACCTTCGCCAAACACAGGTGAAATTCCTTCTTGAGAGTACAGAGTCAAAAACTAAAACTCAAGCTTATCAGTACCTCCACGGGGATACCTACTATCGCATGAAGTTCCTCGATAAGGAAAAAATCCACAGCAAAAAACAAAACGGGACCATGCTCAAACCAGTTTCAGAACAGTAGCTTAAATGAGATTTGACTCAACATTCGAGTATTACTTGCCATTTTAAAGTGAAACTGTTTTTATACAAACCGATGTCATAACTAAGTTATTAGGGGATGTTTATACATGAATATCCCTGCATATGCCAGGTTCAGTCTATATTTCATTGCCCCTTTAGGGCCAGAAAGCAATTCACCAAGATTGTGAAACTAGGGGCGTGTCACCATGGAAGCCGCTTGCTTCACTTCTGACGCGTGTCATAAAAATCCACGTTGTAACTCACAATAAAGCTTCCCCATGTGATTTGGGGCAAGGCAGATTCAAATCGTACATCCCTGTCCCCATGGAAGCCGCAGCGTGAACCCGCATCTTTTCTCCACACCCATCCTCTCCTCTGATAGGAAGCTGGGTTGACGTCACCATAACCCGTCCCGCCCGCTGCAGCAATGACTGGCAAACACCTCAGTTGCACCTCCACAAACACAAAGATCATTCCTTTCCTTGGCCGCCACAGTTAAAAGCATAACCAAAAGCTAGTTAAAAGCATAACTAAAAGATCACTCCTTTTCCTTGGCCGCCACAGGTTAGCGTAGGTGCGCACAAGGGCATGACAGTGAGCACCCCTCACTCGCATTCGGCTCAAAATTTCTTCTTGTCTCAGTCACTTTCAGATCAACCAATCCTGAAGGAGGGAAAAGCCTTTTGATTTCACTACTATTACGTGGCTTAACAGTCAACAGATTGCCAGGGTCTGATCGCAGGGAGCAGAGGCGAAACCATGCCTGCTAATACTGCGGCTGCTAAGCTCCACCCCAAATAACCTGTGAGCGTCCGCATGACCTCAGGACAATACGTGCTGGCCCCTTATTTCAGATGTAGTACACTTGTTAAGTGGGATTTTTTAACACATTGTCTCGCATGTAGCCCGTATTAGGGCTTTACATGGAGACACTCGCAAAGCGGACTCTGAATAATTTTAGAATATTTTCAGCATGGGGACAGGCCCTAAGATGAAAATCCTCATATAAAAGGATATTAAAAAATAAGCAAAAAAAAAGTTAAAATTTTTTAGTGCATCATGAAAGAGGACAGTGCTTCTTCAAGCCTCCGCAAACCCCTAATGAGGCCCAGGACCAGGGCATCTGCAGACCAGAGGTGAAGAACCCAAGTTCTAGATCACAGTACAGGGTACCCCAAAAGTCTGGCACTACAGAACAAATCATCCAGATTCTTTGCTTGCAGCTCTGTGTTGTCATCTCAAGGAATGCTCAAAGTTGCATCAGTACGTGAAGAGATCAGAAACATAAAAGTATGATAAAGGATTTTTTTGCGTGCGCGCTCAAGCTTATCATTAGGAACGTGCACAAATGGTTTTTTCGAATTTGATATGTAACAAATCGAAGGTTAGGAAATCTGTATTCAGTCAAATAGATCCCCTTCGAATGTGGTGGGATTCTATTCAATACAAATGTATTTGTAGGAATTCGTACAAATAGCCAATACATATCCGATATGTATTCCATAACAAATCCGCGCTCTGAAAGTGTCAAATTCCGTCTGAATCCACTCTCGATCCATGTTGAATGAAATCTGGCTCTATTGCAGATGTTCCTGGCACGGCCACTTTCCCACCTCCCTAGTTTTAACGAATGTCTGAACTATTTCTATGAATGTCAACGTACAAATGTCATAACATTTTATTTGCGTACGAATGTCCGAATTTGGACAAATAACAAATGTTACAAATATATGTGCACATCCCTATTACTAATAAAAGAGTACACAGATAGAAACTATGGGCCCAACTGGTTACTGCATCTACTAGAGTAGTTTTGTCTCTGGAGACTTCTAAGCAAAGAGTTTCCTTCCCCGTTTAAGAGCACTGTCCTGGCTAAGGTCACAGGCCTGATAAATGTCAGAGGGTTCATGTTACATTTACACTAAGTTTGCCTTAAAGACAAACAGTTTTTTTACCGCTTACTATAACCACCATAATCTCTGTCGCCAGCACACCAAACCTTTTGATTCCAAAAAGAGAACTATCATAAAACAGGCAAAATTCTAACACTTAACATTTTAAAATCTTATGCAAACTACCTTTGTAGCAACTTCCAGTTTTTCAAATGATCCACTCTGACAGGCAGCTAATAATCCGTCCAATGTTTCTATTGGGACAACCTAAAAGAGACAATTTCATAAACCACGTTTTATATTTTTATCAACCCTAGTTGACGGAAGGCTATTAAATCCTTTTAAGAGCATCCAGAATTTTCTCTAAGTTAATTTTTTTAGCTATCTTTGTTTGAAGGAGCTAATAAACTTGAGGTATCTCAGCGTGTTACTTACAAGCTACTATAGAGTACCAAAAACCAGTTCGTTTATTTAGGACATTTTTATACCGCTTTCCATTTTAAAAAAATCTTAAAATTGGTTTACAAAACATTATAAACAAGAGTAAAAATAGTAAAAACACAATAAAAACTGAGTGGGCCAAGGGACAAATGAACTGTCACACAAGGAATATCTGAGTAAAAAAAAAAGTCTTGAACTAATAACGTATTTTTATTCTCTCATTACAATCTGTGACTGTAAATAAAATTCATTCAAGTCTTGAACAGGCACCTGTTCACGAATAGCAGAGGAGAGGACATTTCAAAGGAATGGCGCTACCACTGAGAAGACCCAACTCTACAATTATTTTATTAATGCCACTGCATGAAACAAATATATTATTCATTAATACATACGAATGTAGTGGTATGTGCCCAAAGAACTGAGCTGAAAAGGAGATAACCTTTTCTCAAAATTTTAGAATCAAAGCTAGCAGTTGGAAGTTTTCTAAGGGATGCTTTTCGGTATGTCTCTTTGACAAAAAAGTAGTACCATTTAATCCCAGCACTGTCCTATTACAAGCATGTAACAGGACAACTGAGGAGAACTACCTACCCCAGCAATTTCTGTGACAATTTTTACAGTGATCTCATTTCCACCTGTCAGCCGTGTAGCACTTTGAAGAAGGGTAATTGCTTTCCTCAGATCTCCTTCTGATGCTTGAATAAGGTAAGAGACAGCCTAGGGAAAATAAGAAATATTTAAGCCACATGAACTACAATGACCATTGGAGGGACTCATCCACCAGCAGAACAGCAGATCTGATACCTCATTCCATTGAGCAAAAACAAACTAACATTGTTCTGAATTACTGATCTTCATCCCTTCAGGGGGAAAATATATATGTATTGTCCTGAGAATGGCATTATTCTTTATCCTTTGCAGAAAGTGTTAAAGTACAGAAATTCCTTTAGCGTGGCTTAGTTAATTTTGGCTCTTTCTTAGGAGCAATTTTGCCTCGGGAAGTGGGTACAGCAGTTGGAATATTTATACATTCATCTGAAAAGAATGTCTGAAGTTATTGAGAGATGAGAGATTTTTAAACAAAATTTTATTATTAATGTTTTATTCCACAAAGACTCAACAGCACAAGATACAAGGAATGAAGCTGAAAAAATTTACTGTAGTTTCTTCTCTCCAAAAACTAATTCCTGCGCGCGTCCCCATGCATGTTTGGTCCGGTACCGAAATCGGGTTCAGCAAGGGGTGTCCCCATGCATATTTTACTTGATCTGATTTCCCTGGACCAAATTGCCCAAAACTGTACCTGAAAAAACAAGTCTGGGCACGGTTTGGGGTCCCAGCACATACACTTAGCGAGCCGAGCACGCGCATGGGGACAGTCCCAGGCTATTTTGGGAGGAGATTGGTGCTCACGTCATTGGGAGGTGGGTTGTGCTTGCTGTTCCTGCCCTGTGAATTGGAGATCGCAACCGCTGACATTTTTTGGGAGTGAAAAAATCCCGATCGCCAAGGCAGACTTGATAATGGCTTAATTTTTGTACATTTTCCCACAGCAAATATTCCACCCCCATTTCCCAATCGCCAGGACAGGCAGGATAATGGCTTGATTTTTGTTCCTTTTCCCAAATATTCCACCCCGTTTCCCGGTCGCCAAGGCGATCATGACAATGGCTTGATTTTCTCCCTTTTAAGCTTGCCGGGTATTCTCATAGTTCCTGGTAGAGCAGAGGTGCGCAAAACTACTCAATTGCCCGCTAAACCTCGTAGTGGATTTGGGTTTTTAAAAATTACTTTAAAATTTATTAAACTTAATTTAAATTTTTTTCCATGCCTCCCGGTCCAGTCCTGGCTTTCTGGTCCTCTAAGGGAAGGGGGCACGCAGCATTTGCAGCTGGCAGCACAGGGGTGGGCTGATATCAATCCGGCTTCCAATCAGGAGAGAGGTGGTGCTGCTCCCCCATGCCAGGATTTGGCGCGTTTTGCACGGGGATGGCTGCATCCGCACCCAGCCCATGTTACCAGGAATGGCATGGGGACGAGGAAGATTTGATCTTGGACCCCCTCCCGGTCCCATGCGTGCCCATTCCGAGCCAAACTGCTTTCATGGGGATGCGCCCCCTGTTCCTTGAGGTCACAGCTGTTCACATAACGACAGAATTTTCTCCAGGACAAGGACTACTACTTAACAAACAAATGAAAGATTTGTGGCTAGTTAATTGCTAGCTTCCATTTTGGGTAGGTTAAAAATTCTTCTTGTAGAAATCTGAACTGTTATCAGAAGGATTAAAAAAAACAGCTCTTTCTATCTCATCTGAACCAGGAAGCAGAAGAGTTGGTTTTTAAACCTCTATGTTTTACCCCCAAGGGGACTCAAAGCTGCTGACAAATGTTCAGTTCTTCTCCCCACAACAGACATCATGTGAGGTAGGTGGGGCTGTGAGAGCTCAGAAAGAGCCGTGATTAGCCCAAGTTCCCCCAGTTGGCTTCCTGTAGGAGTGTGAAATTGAACTGGGAGACTGTCAGATAAGAATCCAACACTAACTACAAGTTCAGATTGGTGAAGATGTGCCTCTTTATTTAGGCCTGTAGCTGAACAACTCCCTTTTTACACTCTGTGATTTATTGGTTTACTAATTCATTTTTTTTATTGTATTTTTACATTGTCTTTTATTGAAGCTGCTCTGAAAACTCTGGGTATAGAGTGGGACATATGCACAAATAAGTATACAAAACAAAAGTAGCTTAGTGGTGACTCTGGAAAAGTACATGAAGCAGGGACACTGGACTCAGTCTTTCCATAGCGCTGAAACAACAAATATCTGCGTTACCAACCAAATGGAGATACCTCACTGCTGACTGCCACATTCTCCTTTTCAGCAATGTCTAGGAGTCTCTGCTGCTGGATTTTGTCTGATAGAGGCTTGAAACGGAATTTGGAGCATCGAGATGTTATAGGTTCAATTATCCTGCCGAAGGGAAATAGGGACACGTGAGAAAAAGAGAAATGTTCACCATTTCCCATCCTGTTAATAAATACCATTTGGTATTTAGCAATTATTCATTATCACTTTATCTATTTATCCATCTAATGAGCGAGCTTAAAGTTTGTTTTTCTGTAAGTTAATATTTGACGAAGAGAAGATGAAGACTTGGCTTTTATGCCCTGCTTTTCTCACCTTAAGGGGACTCAGAGCAGCTGGCAAACCTTCTGTTCTTCTCCCCATAACAGACACCTTGTGAGGTAGGTGCGGCTGTGAGAGCTCAGAAAGGGAGTTGTAACTTCACCCAGCTGGCTTTGTGTAGGAGTGTGGACTTGAACCAGGAGTCTACCAGATAAGAATCTGAGACTCTCTGGCTCACGCTTCCAAAATGGCTCACATACATATGCATACATATCTGTACATGTACATATACACATACCTGCTGATGTAATTACAAATGAGGCAGAAACGGGTCGTTTTGGATTCCCTCTCCATGGTGCGCCTCAATGCTGCCTGGGCAGCTGAAGTCATCGAATCCGCTTCATCGAGGATTATAATCTTAAAAGGGGGACATGTCTTGCCACTAAACACACAACCCATCAGGAAAAAGCACATATTAACCCCTTAAGGGAAATCAACCAATGAGGGTGTAAACTCTCACTTAGCACTGGTTACAATTTGAGACCTGAAACACTAATTCAGACCTTTATTGACACAGAACATACATCTCAGACCACTGTTACATGTTTTGCTCCGAGTTTTATTTCAGAGTTCATTTTCTAGAAAAAGTTTGATTCCATCTATCGATTCCTTATAAAATAAGGATAGTATCTTGATAGTAGACTTGGGGAGCTCTTAGGAAAAATGCCACTTGTTGGCTAAATCCTCTCTTTTTTGCCAATTTTTAATTTCACACAGACTCTTAAAGGATTAAAGCACAAACTTTTCACAACCTTTTCCACCCCTATTCTTTAAAAGGAATGCCTGAAATTCATTGAGGCTTCCAGCAAAGTATGGGGAATCCTGCCTCTCACAGGCATGGGTATTTCAAATGTGCAAGTTATTTAAGGAAGGTCACAAGTATTGGGGAATGAAGCCCCCAAAGGTAGGCCAGCAACTACAGTCAATGAAGTGGCAATGGTGTGAGCCTGATGGCTCAAGAAGAGGGACAGAAGAGTCACTGTGTTCCAATCCACTGCAAAATCTAAATTTAGACATTACAGTCCATGAACTCCTGGGATTCAATAAAATTACACCCAATGGAAGGCCAAGCAGTTGTCTCTCAAGGAAAAACAGTGAAAGTCCCTTTAAGGGGACTCAAAGCAGCTGACAAACCTGTTCTTCTCCCCACACAGACATCCTGTGAGGTAGGTGGGGCTGTGGGAGCTCAAAGAATCATAGAATCAGGAGGGACCTCTAGGGTCACCGAGTCCAACCCCTTGCACAATGCAGGCTTTCATAAACCATCCCAGACAGATGTAGGTCCAGCCTCTGCTTGAACACCTCCAGCAAAGGAGAACTCACTACTTCCCGTGGCAACCTATTCCACTGACTCATCAAGCTGTGACTAGCCCAAGGCCACCCCGCTGGCTTTGTATGGGGGTGTAGAATCCAGCCAGAAAACTAGCAGAGCCCAGCATTCTAACCACAAGACTAAACTGGCTCTCAAGGGGATGGCTTTTTGAATGACTTCTTGAAGTGAGCATTCCAGTATGGTGTCAAGGCACAAATATGTCATTCAAACTGGATTCCCTGAAGAGAGACCCTCTGGCATAAGCTGTAAGGAAGCTTCAATCAGGGTATCCTTTGTTCATATATGTAACAGTGAGCGTGTGAACATCCTGATTGGCATGCTCTGCCTCATCCTCTTTATATACCCCTGACTTGTCACTCCAGCACTTCTATCCATTTAGACCACACTTTAGATTCAGTAATAAGACAGCCAGGGCAGTCCTGACACAACGTGAACATCAAATGAACTATTCCTCCACAATTCAGCACCTAGCTTTCGTTAATCTGGTTCAGCGGGTCCCACTGATCAAAACTGCAGGGAGGCCCACTGATTCTGATTACGTGTAGGTGTGAGTTGGATCATCACCGCATGGACAGATGGCACTGACGCGGTCCATGCTTTCCCGTGGCTACAAAGCTCATGTGAGCTTTGTAGCGGCCTTCTCCCCACGCCTTCACACAACACAAACAATATCTGCTAGGATCGGAACCTGGTGGAGGAGTGCTCTTCAATGGCAAGCTACCACGCACCGCTGACAAGCGCCCCCGGTAGTTCCAGAACACAGAGGCGTGCCATTGCATGCGTCCCATGGCGCGGAACATGCCAAGACATTCACAGTGTGCAATGTCGTCCAGGAATGGAAATCTCATGCTAGGCCTCAAGGCCCAGAACCACTATGAGCAGATGCTGCTGTTCTATTTTGTTTTTATCCTCATGTTATAGTCTAAATAGACTGCTCATGTCCACCGATGTTATGGGATTTTTTCTAGCTCCTGAGAAAATATCAGCCTGCCCTCAGATGCAAACCTCACAATGCAACTGGACATGAGAAGTCACGTGTTCCTGTGTGATAAGAAGCATATTCTTTCACTCACGCATGCGCATTGATTCTTTCTCTCTTTCACTCATTTCTGACATTCACAAACCCATGCATTTAATCATTCAGCATTTATATTATTTGCTTTATTTTATGCTATATACTGCGACTAAGCAACAAAGCACCTTTCGATGGAAAGGCATCCTTCCTGACTCCATATCTTTGGACCTACCGAGCTGTTCCAGCCTGCTGCGTTTGTGCCTGAGTGATTTATCCTCTGGCCTAATGTGCAAGAGAACAACGCCCTTGGTCCAGTTGTAGACTCGATTAAATGCATCTACAACAGATCCGGATCTCCTTAAACCATATTTGGCTCCATCCACAGCAGATGGAACTGGGTAAGGGTGGGGGTTGGGCTCCTTGATCTCCATTAATATGAGGGCCAGGAGTCCCATTATCCAGATTAAGAGGTTCCTTAATCCAAATCACTGGTGAGTGTAGAACGGGCCCAAAACGTCCAATAGACTGGAATATGGATAATTTTACTGTACATTACAATGCTTGCACTATTATGTGATCACATTTACTTGTACAATTTTTTAAAAAACCCTTAACTCCAAGTCAGTTTTAAATATCACATGTAGTTATCAGGCCCATTAAAGATGAATTATCTCATGATGTAGCTACCCTCTGATGATTCACTGTGGCATGTAATTTAGTGTCTGAAAGCCTCTGTGCGGCACTGACTCATGGTTTATTTTAGCATTACAAAGCTAACCCACATAAATCAGAAACAGAACGAAATACAATCCTGCAGTATAACCACAGCCCCAAGGCTTACTTACTCTGATCGGCTGCCTGAAACTGTTAGCTGAGCGAAAGTTTTCACTTTCTCACGGATAACCTGTATTCCACGTTCATCTGATGCGTTTAATTCAAGCACTCTTTGCCGAAAAAGTTCAGGCCTGTTTGCCAAAGGAGAAATGAAGCTATCTTTTTTTGAAGTTTTATTTTTTAATCATCAACAATAAACGAACAATAGCATAAACATACATATAACTCTGAGGATCACACTTTCTTAAGAGGTTAATTAAGGATCAACACAAGCTATTCAAGGGTGTTTTTCCACTGGCAGTAAGTACCCATTTTAGCACCCATTAAGGACCCATTTGGTTGAGAGCCGGGTGACCCCATTTCCACTATGGACCCCATTAGTTTCCAGCAGAGCTAGGGGAATCCGGATCATATGGGTCCTTCAGGACCTATAATCCAGATTTTGTGTAGACCCCATTAAAGGGATCTACAATGGGGTCCTCAAATCCGGATTACAGCGAGCCTGTTTCCACTGCAATTGGGCAATGGGGCCTAGAGGAGGCTCGGGGGAGGGGGCACCCATGGGGGGTGACCCAAAATCAAAACTCCAAAGTCCCTCCAAAGTCATTCTGAAGTTGCCTTTGGAGATTAGCAACGGCTCCGAAGGGGTTTTTCTGCAGATCATGTGCTAATCTCCGAAGGCAACTCTGGAGACTGCACCCCCTGTCCCCCAAAACACCTGGGGTGACAGGCAGATCTGGATTTGCAAATGGGTACTCCGGTATTTCCACAGCAGGCAGGCTAGCACCCATTGCTATTGGGTGCTAGACCACCCATGGAAACACACTGGGTACTTCCCTTAATCTGGATTTACTAGATCCGGATTAAGGGAGGTACCCATTCCTTAGATCCAGATCTTCTTAGATTCGGATTAAAGGAGTGCGGTGGAAAAACACCCCAAAATGGAAAATATCTGGGAAAAACCTCACTATCTTTTGTGCACGGGAAATAAACAGTGTCCATTTCACTAGGAACTGAGCTTGTTGTTCCTGGAACTGCATCTTGTATTGTTGCGCTGTTATAAATTCATTTATCAACGAAGACCATGTACAACTGACCCATTTCCCTATGTTTAATTGATAGAGGGACTTCCAACGAAGTGCAAAATGAAGCTATCTTTAACATATCTATCATACAGTGCTATTTAAACAGCTTTCCATTTTGAATTCTGGATAGTATTTTTTTTAAATTAAATCAAGGCTCTCTCTCCCTTTCATTCCCTTTACTAAAGGGCTGTGCGTTTTTTGGGATGCTCTAGCCCTTGAGAGTACAGTCGGACCCCCGTATCCACTGATCTGGTAACCATGGTTTCTGTTTCCCGTGGTGACCAGATCAGCCCCACCCCCTGTGGGCACCATTAGGCCTACCTTAAGGTCTTCTGAGGCCTGGGAAATGGCCCGAAATGGTGTGTGATTTCCCATAATGCCTTTGAAATCCCATGGGATTCCACTGGAATTATTTATTAATTAATTAGGGTAAATGGAGTGGATTTGCTATTAACCATGGTTTATGTTATCTGTGGCGGGGCCTAGAATGTATGCCTTGCGGATACAGGGGTCTGACTGTAGTGGGACAGTAGTGCCTTGCAGTAAACTTTAAACCAAATGAAGAGGTTGGTTTTGATATCCCACTTTTCTCATCCTTAAGCAGCTGACAATTTTTCTGTTCTTCTTCCCACAACAGGCACCCTGTGAGGTAGGTGGGGCTACAAGAGCCCAGAAAGAGCAAACATATTGTAACTCCTCGGGAAAACGGTGACCTCATCTGCTAGTCCTTATTCAGGCCTCATGAAGGCATAATACAGTATAGTGTCATCTTCAAATATAACCACTACTAAGTAATTGGAAAGGTGAGCCAGTTGTTAAGACTCCAAACAGATTTTTTTTTGTCAGCACTGCTGTTCTGCAGACTTACCCATAAAGTTCTCTGGCTGCTGCCAGAATTGTTGAGGTTTTTCCAGTTCCAGGTGGGCCATAAAACAAGAGGTTGGGCAGCTGCAAAAACAGGAGGTTAAATTACTATATTTTGCTTCTCTTGCAACCCAGCATGTTTAAGAAAAAAGAACTGATCCCAGAAATGCAAATAAATACTGCATTCATCATCTCGCAGGGTCAGCTCACATAGCCTTACCGTGTTATCCCTCTCAAAAGCACACCCTACGGCTCCATTTGAACACTTCCAGTAGAAATCAAACAGCACTTTGATAATAATGAGTTAGCTAATTCTTAGAGTTAAACAGCAAGCCTGTGTGTGATGATCACAGTAACCCTACTGTCACTTCAGCCATTTCCAGATAACGTATCAATGGCTACTAGAAGGGATGCCTAGGCACTGCGTCCTGGTTGGAGAGACAGACAGGAGGCCCTTAATGGGCATTTGCAGGAGCTGAGAGCAGGTGAAGGTTTTGCTCCTATCTTCTGCTTGAGAATGGTAGACCACAGTCTAAAACACAATGCTGTGGCCTGATCTAGCAGAGCTCTTTTGTTCTTATGTTTGAGCACTTTCTAAAAGACTCAATGTCTGACTCAATGAGGGGGAGGGAAAAACCCAGCTACTTTGCATCAATTGATGTTTGGAATGCACCTATCAAATCCATCTCTGCTAAGGATGTGCAAGAATTTTTATTTTTATTTTGTATTTGATTCATATTCAATCAAATGCAAGAAAATGTGTATTCGTTCTAAATGATCCCCTTTGAATGTAGAGGGATTTGAATTTGATACAAATGTTCAATTCCACACAAATCCCATATGAAGCTTCATACGAATATATTGAAACATTCAATTCAAATATGGAAGTCCAAATTCGTACGAAATTCAAATGTTACAAATATTCATGTATGTCCCTAATCTCGGCAACTTTACAGTTAACATACCCCCAGTGTAAATGCTTTATGCATTCTGAGTGCTGCCTTCCGCTTCAAAACAGAATAGAGGAAGTAGAACAGGCTTACCAGGTGACATATTAAGTACTATGGACCAATCTAATGGTGCTGGACACTAGAACAATTAAAAAATCAATTCAGTCCATCGGTAGCTGTGTGTCCTAATAACAAATCTGTGGGTGATCATAGTATCCTGTGTTATTTAACTATGAGAACAAGTTAACTAATAAAATCAGTAATTGCAATATTTAAACATGCTAGATGTATCACTCATTTTTACAGAAATTTTGCCCCCCAGATATTCTCTTTCCTCTTTATTGCAGGGTCTTGTGAGTAACTGGGTTAGTGAGCCAGTTTGGTCTAGCGGTTAGTGAGCCAGACTCTTATCTGGGAACACTGGGTTCGATTCCGCCCTCCCCCATGAAGCCAGCTGGGTGACCTTGGGCTAGTCACAGCTCTCCTCTGAGCTCTCACAGCCCCACCTACCTCACAGGGTATTCTCTTGTGGGGAGAAGAATAGAAAAGCTTTGTCAGCCGCTTTGAGTCCCCTTAAATGGGTGAGAAAAGCGGGGTAGAAAAGCCAACTCTTCTTCTTGTGTTTTATTTCAACCCACTTCTTTCAAAGTCAAATTCCTTAAAAGGTTTCTATAGAATAAACAGTCACAGAAGGAAGGAACAAAATGTCGCAGCGGTCTCAGGCAGTAATTTCTGCACTAATGGCAAAACAAGAATAGCTGGAGTAATGGTTACTCAGAGAAGTCTGCAGTTGATGTCAAGCAGAAGTTACAAGACCTTTTCATGCGTGGCCCTCCAGGACGGCAACCGATGCTCCAGCACATGCGCATTTGCACACAATGAAGCTGCTTCCATACCAGAGCCGCCGAGAGCTACCCTATAGCTATGAGCTTCAGAGTGGTGAAAACTGCTCCACAGCTTAAACTGAGTGTGTCTGGGTACACTCAGTATAGCCCCACATGCAGCATTCACATGTTTATGCTGTGTGGGGACCACTGCAGATGAAGGTGCGCAACTACACACCACGTCACCCCATCACCACAGCAATGGTCCAGCATGTATGGCTATTGCTGTGGCAAAATGGACGCTCCCAGATGGAAGTGTTCACACTCCAGGAGCACAGTATTGCTTGTGGGCAAAGACTGGGATAGGAAACAAAAATACTACCCACCATCCCCTTACTTCTGCTGGACACTGACCAGAAGGTAAGTGCAAAAAGGCCCACAGTCTCCTGTTAAGCTTCCCCTACTACTACTGTGAAGCTTCGGAGCAACAAGGCCATATGAATCTGTTGCCAAAGACTACTAAAATAAAACAGAACAAAGGCAGGTATTTGGCTTCAGGGAATAGGTACTGAACTGGCAGGATTTGAGCAGCATGTCAACCACAGTACATACACAACTGATGAATACACATTTAAAAAACCCTTTAGGGTAACCTCCAAGGACTTAATTTAGTCATGGAGGTACCTAATAGGATGTTTTAACATTCTCAGTCACCGGCACCTTGTTATATCCAAAACCAGTGATGGCGAACCTTTTGAGCTTGGTGTGTCAAAATTCACAAGAAAACCTAGCTTAACTCGGGTGCTGTGTCACATCTAGAAATATCCATAATTTTGTGATATTTGTAGCTCTAGTAAAGTTATATTTTTGATTTATGTATTTTATTAAAAGCAAAAACAAATAATTCTTTACATTAGTGACTTTTGTTGCTGATTTTCATTTGCTAAATCTTCAATTGAAAGTTGGTATTTTGTACACTTCAAGAAAAAGCAAGCACTACACGCCCAGGTGCCAGGGTGACCAGGTGTTGTCACCCAAAAGGGCTTGGTGTGTCACCTGTGACACACGTGTCACAGGTTGGCCATCACTGTCCTAAACTGTTTTTCTTCCTCTTCTACTATTTAGTTTAGGGGGAGGGGGACAAGTTTTGCTTATATATTTTATTTTATTTTTTCTCTATCTTCTCTCAGATTACTTGCAAAAACTATGGCAGCAACTTCATCTTTAAGATCTGTTCATCGCAGAGCCTGGCCACTGGAAGATTCCCAGGAAAATTCCAACCCTCCAAAGAACTTGTTGCTCAAGGTGAAAGATGCTTTAGGCCTACCTGAATACTTTACCAGATTTGTCTCCATAGCGACTAAATGCCATAGTTCAGCCATTGTTTGGGGTGGATGAGAGATAAGAGGCAAAGGATGTGTGGAAGATTACAACTTAAAACACTCCAATAAATAAAACCATGCAGTTTTTCCACCACCCTGATGGCTGCTGGAACCTTTTATGGAAAATCAAGACTTGCTAAGTAATGTATCATCACCGCTTGCTCAGATGTCATGTTTAATGCCTGATGAAGTACGTCCCAAACCTTTATCTAACTCAATGGCTGTATTTTTAGCAGAGTGTAACATGATCAAGCCACACTATTCCTGACCCTTGCTGGCGATATTATGAAACTGGGAGGCAGCTTGTTCTGATTATGGGAAGTTTACAGTCACATGGAAACTTACAGCTTATGGTAAAAGCACATTAAAAGTACTAGTCAACCCTTGTATAATGCTGAGAATGGATTGCCATAATCTATCCAGAAGTACAAAATTCTGCAAATTGTTTGTTCATTTACTTTATTTATTTGCACTTTTCTCTCGCCCTATAAAATGATGAAATAAAAATAATAAGACACTAAAATGAAGTAATAAAACAATAACTGAATGTGGGAAGGGGAAGATGTTTCCTTATTTCATTCAAAGGTACATAAGCGTGTTTTTAACGATGTTAAATGTTTTTTGAACAATGTTGTTAGTGTGTCGATTTTATATTTTGCTTTTATTTATTTATTTATTTTATTTATTTCCATTTCTATCCTGCCCCATACCCGAAGGTCTCTGGGCAGGTAACAACAGATCAAACAGCATTTAAAAAACATATTAAAAACAAGACACAGGTTAAAAAAAAACATATTAAAACCAGGTATTAAAAACCAGGTATTAAAAACAAGGCACAGATTAAACTAAGGTACAGAATTAAAAGCCCTGATTTAAGCCCTACATCCAGTGGTCTGTTTATTGCTATAACCTGCCCTGAGACCTTCAGGTATAGGGTGGGATAAAAGTGCAAATAAATAAAAAATGATGAAATCCTGCAATGAGAGATGCTAACTTAAACTAGGTGAATGCAGCAAAACAAAGGGCCTTTTTGCATATGGGCAACTGGAATGGCCTTGCACGCTCTGGGACACTCCATGCTCATGCAGCGCTGCCTCCAGTCCTGCAAAGCTGTTCCGATCCTCTGCTAAGCTCCCAGCCACAGTATTTGCACTTACAGCCATTGTGAATGCTACGTGGGAGCAGGGTGTGATGGTGCCACATCGCAATCACCACAGCAACGGCCCAGGACACATGGAAGTTGCCATGACCATTGTTACGGCATTGCAAACAGTCTAAGATGGACCATCAACACTGCAAGGGCTACTAGCTAAGTTGGGGTCAGAGCCAGAGCTTGTAGTGCGAATGCCATCCACCATTGCTGATTTTAACTTCCATGGGTTGGTATCCCACTGAATTAAGTGCAAAAAGCTCCTAAGTCACATACACAGTTGAATGTTTTAGAACATGCATGGCATAATGATTATAAGACGACGATACTGCTGAAATATCTCAGGAAGCTGGCCTCCTCGTTCAGAACAGGATGAAGAGCTGGCTTTCCTACCCTGCTTTTCTCACCCATTTAAGGGGACTCAAAGAGGCTGACAAACCTTCTGTTATTCTCCCCACAACAGAACATCCTGTAAGGTAGGTGGGGCTGTGAGAGCTCAGAAGAGAGCTATGACTAGCCCATGGTCACCCAGCTGGCTTCATGGAGGAGTGTGGAATCAAACCCAGTATTCCCAGATTAGAGCCCAGCTCCCTAACCACTAGACCAGACTGGCTCATTTATTTGCTAAAGAAACATCAGTAGATTTTATATATGTACTCAAATATGAATCATAAGACGACACACACTAATCGAGGGGTGTTTTTCCACTGCCACTAAACGTACCCATTAAGTACCCATTAATGGGTACATAATGGCATTTTTGTACCCATTAATGGATACTTCTAGTGACAGTGGAAAAACACCTGAGATTCCCTCTAACACAGTGGTCCTCAACCTTCCTAATGCCGCTACCCTTTAATACAGTTCCTTATGTTGTGGTGACCCCCAACCTAACTCTAACCCCCAACCATAAAATTATTTTTGTTGCTACTTCATAACAACCCCTGTGAAAGAGTAGATCGACCCCCAAAGGGGTTGCGACCCACAGGTTGAGAAACACTGCTCTAACAGAATCTGAACTTAATTATATTATACAGTGTTAAAAGAAACAAGACACTCACATCAGCTCCCTGCAAGGATTTCTTCAGTACTGCAACGACTTCCTCTTGAAATGCAACATCATCCATGCATTTTGGACGGCTAGATTAATAAATAAATAAATGAAAGTGCAAATGAAAATAATATGCTCTGAGGGATTATTTCTTAATCCTCTTTTATTTAAGTCATTTTCCATGAGTTTAGAACATGGCTGTTTTGGATAGCCATTGTGTGGAATTCATTCCAAAATCCATATTTGGTTTTATATATTTAGTTCGCTGTCACTTTTATTTAGAAAAGTCTTCAATAAGTAGCCTAGTCTGTTCAAATGGTTTGGGCAGTTGGTTCTTTGACAGAAATAAAAAGCCACTCATCAACTCTAGAACCTAAAATATTTTAGGCAAAACAGCATGTTTAAAACCGAAACTTTTAGGTACAGACCAGCAGTTCTCAAATGGAGTTCCTCCAGACGCTTCTCAACAATAATTCCCAGCATTCTGGAGTGGAATACCAAAAGGAGCCAGCAACATTTGAGGATCACTGTTTCAGAACCACTTACAGAGACAACCGTGGTACTGATGACAATTTACAGTCACTTCTTGTTTAATTTGGAACAGCTTTCCAGCCAAGGTTTGTCAAAGACTAGGGATGTGCATGAATGGTTTTTTTTTGTTTTTTTTGGCATTCAAATTCGAATCAAATATCCAACCATTCAATTTGATTAGAATGTTTAGACTCCGAATGCAACAAAATCCGATTCAAATCGAATTCATTCGAACATATTCATTCAAATGTTAGATTCAAAGATACAAATGTCGACAAATTTGTATGTGTTATATGGGTGTTTTTCCACGGTCACTTAGTACCCATTTAGGCACCCATTAAGGACCCATTTGGGTGAGAGCCGGATGAGCCCATTTCCACCATGGCACCCATTAGGGACACATTTGTTTCCACCGAACCTCAGGAAATCTGGATCATATGGTTACTTTGGGGCCTTTAATCCGGATTTTCTGTAGATCCCATTAATGGGGTCTACAATGGGGTCTTCAGCCAGAAAATCTGGATTAAAGGGATCCTGTTTCCACATTAGTTTGGCAATGGGGTCTAGAGGAGGTTAGGGGGAGGGGCACCCAAGGGGGGGGAGCCCCAACACCTAAGCTTCAAAGTAATTTCAAAGTCATTTTGAAGTCACTTCATCTGTACAAAATAGCTCCGGAGCATCTTTGAAGTCTGTGCTGATCTTTGGAGTGAACTTTGAAGTGACTCCAAATTGACTTCAAACTGACTCCGAAGTCACTTCGAAGTTTACTCCGAAGATCACCACAGACTTCAAAGATACTCCAGAGCTATTTTGCACAGACTTCGAAGAGACTTTGAAATGACTTCTAGGTGACTTCAGATCCGCTTCGGAGATTGCACCCCCTGTCCACCCAAACACCTGAGGTGACAGGCAGACCCCTCGCGGGTAGATCCGGATTTGCAAATGGGTGCTCCGGTGTTTCCACGGCAGGGAGGCTAGCACCCATTGCTATTGGGTGCTAGACCACCCATGGAAACAAATTGGGTACTAGATCCGGATTAAGGGAAGTACCCATTCCCTAGATCTGGATCTTCTTAGATCCGGATTAAAGGAGCACGGTGGAAAAACACCCTATGTATCTGTATGCATTTCATATGCATCTCATTTTATCCTGTACTATCTGCATAAATTTGCAAATGTTTCGGAACATTCAAAATTCATCCGAATGTTTAAATTTGAATGTGTAGACATTCTATTGGAATTTGAACATCCACATTCAATTGAATTTTGAATGTTTAGAACATTTGTGGACATTCCTAGCAATAACCAACACTAAAAAGTTTTCCTTGCCTGGTTAAAACATACCTCTTCACCCATTAGCTTCCCTGGGGGCGGGGAGAGGTTGAACTCTGAATTGTATTATATTTCATTTTAACTAATACTAATTTTGTCTTTTTACTGTTATAACCTGATCTGCAACCCTTGGATATACATACAATAACTAAATACAACCCCCCTTGCAGTATAAACCAGGCTATGCATGTTATGCCCTACACCAGTGATGGCCAACCTATGACACGCATGTCACAGGTGACACACCAAGCCCTTTTGAGTGACACACCTGGTCACCCTAGCACCTGGGTGCGTAGTGTTTGCTTGTTCTTGAAGTGTATGAAATACCAACTTTCAATGGAAGATTTAGCAAATGTAAAGAATTGATTCTTTTTGCTTTTAATAAAATACATATATAAAAAATATAACTTTTTTTACTAGAGCTACAAATATCACAAAATTATGGATATTTCTAGATGTGACACAGCACCTGAGTTAAGCTAGGTTTTCTTGCAAATTTTGACACACTGAGCTCAAAAGGTTCACCATCACTGCCCTACACTAAGTGTAACATGTGAGTAGTGGGTCCCCATCATAAGCTACATATGGATAAAATAGAGACCTCAGTGTTTCAGCATATCCACCAGTGTATTTACAAGATTGTTCAGTGGTCCTGGTTCTGGCTGCTCAGAACCTTGGGGTTCTTGACTGTTTGTCCTTATGCCCCTTTACTGAGGCAACAGCTAAGGCATGTAATTTCCCGTCTGTGGACCAGTCCTCCTGTAGACCTTTGGCTAGAAGAGGATCTCCTCTACTTTTGGAAGGGGGTGAAGACTTTTCTTTTTCATTCACCGGAGTGAGTCAGCTATGCATGGGGCTGTGGAGGTGTGAAACACCTGGTGAGGAACTGGGGTGTTGATTTTATATACAGTGGTACCTCGACATACAAGTGCCCTGACATACAAGTGTTTTGAGATACAAGCCGCCGAGCGAGTGATATTTTGCTTTGAGATGAGAGCAAGATTTGAGATACGAGTATGTAAATACAGTACAGTACATAACAAAAACAACTGAGGTGGTGTTTTGGGAGCTGGAATGGATTAATGGGAAAATTGCTTTGAGATATGAGCGATTTGACATAAGAGCAAGGTTACGGAACGAATTAAACTCGTATGTCAAGGTACCACTGTAGTTAGTTTACTTTTTATATGAACATATATTTTGGGTTGTTTGTCTGGATTGCGTATGATTGTTGTTTTGCCCTCTGTTGGAAGGGGTGTTATAAATAAATATCATCACTATTATTATAATACATGCAAAACAACAGTAGAGCACAACCACCAGATCACTAGTTGGAGTTGGTCTTCATCACACATTGAATTCTTCCCAAGAACTTAGGATGTCATGATGTATCGGCAGATAACGCGTGCAGATCCAAGCAGTGTGGCTTCTGGCCATTGACTGATGGAGATTTTGTTAACACTGATTTGTTTCAAGTGCCACTCACGGTCTTTTGGGATGGTACCCAGTGTGCCAATCACCACTGGTACCACAACTACTGGCTTGTCCAGAATCTCTGCACTTCAATCCTCAGGTCTTTATATGTGGCTATTTTCTCATGTTCTTTCTCATTGACTTTATGATGATGATGATGATGATGCAGTTGACTAATTTTAACCAATTCTGAGACCTCAGAGTACAGGATGGGGTAGAAATGTAATAAATAAATAAATAAATAAATAAATAAATAAATAAATAAATAATGCGTAATTAGAGACTGTAAACTGAGCCATTAAAGGCTGTGTGAGTAGCGTGTGGGCAGGAATGGGGCCTGTGGCTCCTGAGTAACAGACGCCTTCTGCATCTATATTTACCTCCTTTCCTGCTTCCCTGAAAATATAGGAAATAAACGTATATGGATATTTTCACCACAATGTGCACCCACCTGCTTTAACTCATCTGTCTAACCTGGAACTGATACTAATGTTATTATTGCTTATTTAAAGGCTTCCTTAGTCACTTCCACTTTTCCCCCTGTTGCTCATGCAGACAATAAAAGGAACACAAGGTAAGGTTAAGGTCACTGGGTGACTCTGAGCCAGCTGCTTCCTCTTTGCCCCAAATCAAAGGGGTAAAATGGAGAAGACAAGTGCTTTGTGAAGGAAAGGCATCTCCTTACCCTAGCCTTTGCCTGAGGGAGCAACATCCCCTCCATGTTCTTAGATAAGCATGAACCCAGCAACATACTGAAGCATAATTCTCAGTGTTAACAACTGAAATACACCTCTACCTTTTGCTGACTGATGGATACAGTAAAGCCAGTTCTGGCTGTGACTGGAAATATTGTGACTGTACATCTTATTGGCTGCTGTACACTGGCTCCAAAGAGTCTCAAAAGGACAGATGAACGGTGCCAGGCATTCCCAAAAGGAGTGAACTGGAGCAGTAGGCTGAAATAGAACATTTACACTGGCTCTGTTTCAGGGTCTCCCTGCCAAATTTAAACTACTGACATTAGCACTACCAGCTTAGTTTCAGAGGAGCTGCCAGGAAAAGATCACCGCTGTAGTTTTGCCCCAGGAGTAGCTTCTGAACTCTTTCAGAAGCAACCCCTGCAACCTCACACTGCATGAGACGCCAAATTCATCTGAATTCAACATGAACACGCAGGTACCCAGTCCCATCAAGTGCATCAGGAGAACAGCATGAGCAGGGGCATGAAATAACCAGAACACGGAGGGGCTAGAATTATGGTCTTTATTTAAGGTGGTCCTTTTCTTCAAAATAGTGAGAGGGAATCTTTTTCAGCCCAAGGACTCTAGGCCCTTTCTGCACTGGGCCTTATTCTGGATTATACCCCAGTATAGGGATTTCCCATCCACATGATGGTGCAGGCTAAAGAAGGCCCTGTCTGGGCCCCACCATAGTCTGCACCAGAATGAGGATGGCTGGTTCCTATTCTGGGAAATAATCCGGAATAAGATCCAGTGCAGAAAGGGCCCTACAAGGGTCACGTGTCAATGGTGAGGAAGGCAAAAGCAGGCAAATCAACTCTGCCGAAACCAATAATTTCCACCTAGAAAACCCTCTCCATTCAAGCAAGCAACACTATTCCTCTTGAAAGATACACAGTCCTGAGAACAGGAGTGACAAGGGGTGTGTCCTGTTGTTGTTCCAGTGCATTTTTTATCCCCCTCTTAAATGTGAAAAGGTTCTGCTTACAATCCCCGCCCTCACGAAAACATCATGACACATGAGGGAAAGAACTGGAAGAGAAAGGGAGTTCAGTGACTGCCTAGAAGGCAGTTGAGGCAGGAATCTGATGTCTGTTTAGCAGGGCAGATGGAAAGTCCCTCCAGTCCCATCATGCCTCCCTCTCCCGCAGCCTGGCAACAGCATCGCCGCCCTGGGGCTGCCTCCGGTTGAGGTGAGAGGAGAGACAACCAAGTCTTGTGCTGCACCTGTGAGACTGGAACATTTGCCACATTGTGGCCTCCTCTAGTGTGGGTTCCAGCTGAAGATGGAGGAGCGGAGGGACACCTGGGTTTGTTGTTGCTGCTTTGCTGAAATTTTGGTTCAGTTTCTCCTTTGACATTTTTGAGTCGTCTTGTGTTCATTGGTCTTATGGTTTATTTTTTTTATTTGGTACTGTGCAGTTTTTTAGATTACATAGCTTATGATTAGAATTGTGTGTGTTGCTTATATGTTTGATGTTTGAGTTACTGAAACTGATTTTCTTACTTGCTGTATTTACTTGCTGTATTTCTCTGGTGTTATATTGTATATGCATTGTATTTTTTGCTGTTTGTTGTAAACCGCCTTAGGCAAAATTTTCCTTTGGAATGCGGTATCCAAATGGAAATGGAAGGCAAGAGAGGAAGGGCAGGTGGATAGCCCTAAGCAAGAACACTAGCCAGATTCCAAGTCGGAGTTCAGCACTTACTATTTTTCCACCCAAGGAATTGGTTTAGGCTTCTTGCTTTCTCCACTACCTCCTGCAGCGGCAGCCGTTCCTCGGTCCTTCGTGGGCAGAGGTTTAGTGCTGATTGAAGAGGGGCCCTTCAGAAATGCCTGCATTGCTGTTGCTGCTGCACAGGTGAACCAGGGTGATGGAAGAAGAACAGGAAAAATGGCAACAATGTATAAGCCACCTCTGAAACATTAAAATCTACACATACTATTATTATCCCACAACCCTCCAAGTAATCTACAAGAAGCAGCATAAGAACAGAAGAGGAGCTTTACTGGATCAGTCCAAAGCCCATCTAGTCCAGCATCCTACATAAGAACATAAGCCTTGCTGGATCAGGCCACAGCCCATCTAGTCCAGCATCCTGTCGCACACAGTGGCCCACCAAATGCTCACGGGCATCTCAAGCAGAGACAAGGACAAACCTTCTCCTGCCCTCGAGTCCCAGCAGATGGCCTTAGAAGCACCCCAGTTCCCCCCCCCCAGCCTGAAAGATGCACCTAGGCATTCATTCTAGTAGCCATTGATACATCTGTCATCCATAAATTTGTCTAACCCTACCTTAAAGCCATCCAGACTGGTAGCTGTCACCACCTCTTCTGGCAGCACATTCCATAAGCCGATGACCCTCTGGGTGAAGAAATACTTCGCCCTGTCAGACCTTAGTCTCCTACCCATCAGCTTCATAGAGTGCCCCCTGGTTCTAGTGTTGTGCGAAAGAGAAAAGAAATTTTCTCTATCCACCTTTTCTATACCGTGCATAATTTTATATACTTCAATCAGGTCCCCTCTCAAACGCCGTCTCTCCAGACTGAAAAGGCCTAGACGTTGCAGCCTGGTTTCGTAAGGGAGGTGTTCCAGACCCTTAATCATTCTGGTTGCCCTTCTCTGCACCTTCTCTAGTTCCACAATATCCTTTTTGAGGTGTGGTGACCAGAATTGTACACAATACTCCAAATGTGACCTCACCATAGATTTATAAAGGGGCAAAATGACACTTGCTGTCTTATTTTCTATTCCCTTCCTAATTATTCTCAGCATTGAATTTGCTTTTTTCGCTGCTGCCGCGCACTAAGTTGACACCTTCATGGAACTGTCCACCAAAACCCCGAGATCCCTTTCCTGGTGTGTTGCAGAAAGCTCAGACACCATCAGTTAATAGACGTAATTTGGATTCTTGGCCCCAATGTGCATTACTTTGCACTTGTTAAGATTAAAGCACATTTGCCACTTGGTTGCACACTCACCCAATGCTAAGAGATCCCTTTGGAGCTCTTGGCAATCTCTTTCGGATTTTACTACCCTAAATAATTTAGTATCATCAGCAAACTTTGCTATTTTACTATATACCCCTTCTTCAAGATCATTGATGAATAAATTAAAAAGCATTGGTCCCAGTACTGAGCCTTGAGGGACCCCACTTTTTACTTCTTTCCACCCTGAGAATTTGCCGTTTATTACTACAGTGGCACACAGTGGCCCACCAACTGCCCATGGGCATCTTAAGAAGAGACAAGGGCAAACCTCCTCCTGCTCTCAAATCCCAGAAAATTGCCTTAGAGGAATCCTGCTTGTCCCCCCAGCCTGAAAGATGTACTTAGCCATCCATTCCAGTAGCCATTGATACATCTGCCATCCATACATTTGTCAAACCCTTCCTTAAAGCCGTCTAGGCTGGTAGCTGTTACCATCTCTTCTGGCAGCAAATTTTATAGACTGATGACCCTCTGAGTAAAGAAATACTTCCCCTTGTTTGATCAGACTCTCCTACCCATCAGCCTCACAGAGTGTCCTCTGTTTCTAGTGTTGTGTGATAAGAGAAAAGAAATTTGCTCTATCCACCTTTTCTATACCATGAAATATATTCTTATTTGTTTTTAACACTCAAAACAGACTTGTTAAGGTCATCTATGCATAAAAGATCCTGAAGGCAAGAACAGTCTCAATTCACACAGCAGTGATAAATAGTCTTTCATCGAAATGTTGGCATAACTGAAAATGAAAAGGCACATTTATACACATGATCTGGTTGTGTAATAAGGTTCTGGGACCAGAACAAGTAAAGGAAATTAGGGGTACACTGTATTGGTAAGAAATATGTGCCAATAATTCAGAGACATACAAATATATATGTTAAACTAATTACTGCTAGCAGCACAGGCAACTATTGTAAGAGGATAGAAGGATAAAAGTAAATGGATTACAGTAAATTAGAGGAAATATGTAAATTTAAATTTGATTTACTAAAATACAAAACCCATATGAGATATATGGGTATGCAAGAGTCAACTATGGTATATGAAAAATGGAGTAGTTCAATACAATATGTGGACAGGGCACAGAAGAGACTATGAGTAAGGAAATAAGGCAGGTAGTAAATAGTTTCTCTACGTAATAATAAATTGGGTTATTGATTGGTAGCTGCTGAGGGGGGGATAGGGGGGTAGGGCATATTTATATGGAACACACAACATTGTACAGTGAAACATGAAATGTTTGGAATGGGAGTTTACATAAAATATCAAAATTACTGTTAAATCCGATTCTGAACATAAGACTGACATTAAAATAAATTCCTGCAATATAACAGGATTACAGCTGTTTAAATTCTTGGCCTTACCAATCTGCCTGCAGTTAAACAGTGGCGGCCATTGGTCACTTTTTTACTGAAACAGGTGTCCATTTCAAAGGCAACCTGGCCTAAATCCAGCTTGAGAATGAACTCAAAGGCCATTTCGGCACCCATTTTAGTCTCTTAATCCAGATCACAGGCCTCCGATCCACAGGCTGATGCAGATCAAAAAGCCCCCCCCACACACACACACACTAGTTCTGCTCCATCTACACAACACAGAGCTAGATCTGGATTAAGAGGCCCTTAATCCAGATCTCTTGTGGGCCTATTTAATTGGGTCGACAATGAAGAAGAAGAGTTGGCTTTTCTACCCCACTTTTCTCACCCATTTAAGGAGACTCAAAGCGGCAGACAAAGCTTTTCTATTCTTCTCCCCACAACAGAACACCCTGTGAGGTGGGTGGGGCTGTGAGAGCTCAGAAGAGAGCTGTGACTCGCCCAAGGTCACCCAACTGGCTTCATGGGGGAGGGCGGAATTGAACCCAGTATTCCCAAATAAGAGTCCATCTCCTTAACCACTACATTAAACTGGCTCACAGGACCCAGGATCTTGTTCCGGATCACTGGAAGTGTGCAGATGGCACACATCCATGATCCAGAATTACATGGGGGGGGGGGGCTACACATCCCAATGGTCCAAGTTCATAGCCATTAGTGGCAGGGGGGCAGGGCTGCAAAACTGGCATGAGCTTCACAGTCACAGATCAGTGCAGATGATGTTGATTGGGTTCATTCCTCAACACAATACTGGCCACGCAGTCTTTTTTACTGCAACCCTTTTATTGTTAGCACTCACATGACTCTGACACCGGTATGGATCCAAATGCTACTTCTACAGCTAAGGGGTTATTTTGTTTCATTTTCAGCCACCAGACTTGGACCCTTTCTACACTTTAGATCCGGATCTTCTGGCCCGGATCCCGGGTCTCATCTGCACGCTAATATAGATCCAAGGGAGCCCTACCCTCTGTTAGTCCAACTCTTGCCTGCACAAGGCAGAGCCAGATCTGGATTAAGAGGCCCTTAAACCAGATCTACCATACACCTGTTAAATCAGGTCTAAAAATGGACTAAGAGCCTTGTTCCGGATCACGGAGGCATGCAGATGACCTTCGTGATCCAGAATTACTGGGGGTGCTATTCAGCAGCGTTGCCAATAAGTACCTACACAATGGCTAGAAGAAAAAGTCCCTGGCCATGGAAGACATGGGGGGAGGCAGTTACAAGCCTAGGGAAAATGTGAACCAGATCAACTCCATCAGGTGAGACAGCACTGACCTGGTCCACACCTTCCCATGATCCAGACCAATAGGTCCAGTTATTCCATATCTACTGAAGGTAAGTGCAAAAAAGGCCTTGGATTGGAACCGTTGCATTCTCACTCTGTTCCAGCACCCATGTAGAGCTGGGTACTGCACAAAGAAGCTGACTTTTAATTTTGACAAGAAACCTTTGGAAGGTTTATTGTTTATTCTCAACAATTATGCTATTTTTATACCACTGTAGAGCTTAGCATGGGTCACAGCAGCTAGGGGAGGATGTTAGTTTTTGTTTCGATGCCACACAGCGTTCTATTTTTAACTCACCATTATGTGTGCATCAAGCAAGAGCTCTATAAAATGCCCAGGAGTTGGTGTTTGATTTTTCTCCCCCCAACAGCAGATGTTCCCGCACTTTTTAGAAACTCCCATATGCAAATGTGCATTACTGGTGATTGCTGAATTTTGCTTTGCATTCTGTTCAATGACTTATCTGTAATTTGTTCACTGCTTGTAAACTGCCTTGAACATATCATGAAAAGGCAGGGTACAAATAAACTAATAGTGATGGTAGTGAGTGAAGGGAAGTCTGACACCATAAAGAGCAATACTGCCCAGGAACCTGGAAGGTCAGATCTAAGCTGGATGTGGTCAAAGACAAAATGACAAGATTAAACATCAACATCTTTGGGAGCCAGTGGGCGAAAATAGATGAGGATGGATGAATAACTCAGATGACCACTACGTATACCACGGTAAGAATCTAAGAATCCTTTAGAAGAAACGGAGTAGCTCTCATAGTGGATAAAAAGGTGAGAAAAGCAGTACTGGAGTACAGTCTTAAAAATGACAGAATTATTTCTCTCTTGTTGCACTTTTGCGGCCTGTTATGCCATGTTTCGTAGTTCTTCTGTGAAGAAATTGGCCATTTGGATGCTTTTCCTGCAGGACTCTTCACTGAGTACTCTAAGCTGGGATGGGTTAGTTTCCCTCTGTCTCTTCCCTTTGCAGTATAAGCTAGTCATGTTCCCCACATTAGTGGGCCTTAGGTTCCAAGCCACAATAGCCTCTCTATGATCCTCCCTCAGGGACCTAGACCGATCAGCTTGCTGCTTTATTTCTGTCATTCTGTCCTTGTTGGACTCCAAGCTACTCTCCTTAGCTGCTCCCCTAGCATTCATCTTATATGGGAACTCCAGGCTTAAAGATATAATGCTCCCCATCTCCATCCTTTGGGGCCCTTTTAGACTGCTTGTTCTCTGTTATTAACCAGCCTGCGCTTCCAACCAGGAAGTGTTTGCCTCCCCTTCCCTTCTCTGCATGGCTCCACCTAGATGTGGCTGATTCCTGGTTGACTGCATGGGCACATTCATGGGCACCTCTAAGCAGTTCTCTGGGCAGAGACACACAAGTAGTTTGTCGCTGCCTCCTTCTGGTGAGAGGCTGGGGTTTCAACTGGCAACCCTCTGCTGTCTGGGAAATTTCCCCTAACACTAACTACAGCCACTCTCTGTGGATCGTGCTGCCACAGGGAACCCAAGTCACCAGCCTTGTCGCCAAAGGAATGTCACCAAGTATGCCTCCACAAAGTGCACTGACAGCACCTGGATCTGGCACAGCAGTCTCCCTATCCCCAGCTGGACCACCGTTGCAACAGGATGTTGTTGCTGGGTACCATCAAGTCATGACTGACTCCTGGTTGATTACATAGGCACCTCTATGAGCCAGTTTGGTCTAGTGGTTAGGGAGTTAGACTTTTATCTGGGAATACCAGGTTTGATTCTGCACTCCTCCACAAAGCCAGCTGGGTGACCTTGGGCTAGTCACAGCTCTCATCTGAGCTCTCACAGCCCCACCTACCGCACAGGGTGTTCTGTGGTGGGGAGAAGAAGTCCCCTTGAATGGGTGAGAAAAGAGGAGTAGAAAAGCCAACTATGCAGTTTTCACTATGCAGTTTTCTTGGCAGAATGGTTTGCCATTGCCTACTTTCAAAGAGAAGTTGGGGGTTTAACTAGCAACCTTATGATTCCCAGGCAGTTTCCTCTACTACTGAGTTAGACCCATTCCCAGACTCCATGGCACTACTGGCAGAGATACAGGAATGGTTTGCTACTACCACAGTGGCACACATCTGCTTTTTAGGCAGTTTGCTCCACCACAGAATTACAGCCTGCATTTTCCTGCCCTAGCGGATCAAAATAAAACTATTATCAGCCATTTTCCATGCAGAATATTTGAAAGCTTTCCTTAATGTTCTAAGCTGGACTGCCCTGAGTTACCAGGGAATCTCCTGGGCTAGGGTATCTTCTGCCCCCATACCCAAATTAAGGATTTATTTTACTTTATTTATTTGTATTTCTATCTCACCCTACACCTAGAGGTCTCAGGGTGGGTAGCAACATTTAAAATCAGACATATATTAAAACAGTATATACTAAAACAGTAACAGTGTCTGTGAAGTGGGAGAAGACAATATATTCCCATTTAACCAAAGGCCAGGGCAAACAGGTGTGTGTTCAATGTACAGTGTACTGTACCGAAGAAGAGTTGGCTTTTCTACTCCGCTTCTCTCACCCATTTCATGGTACTCAAAGCAGCTGACAAACCTTCTGTTCTTCTCCCCACAATAGACACTCTGTGAGGTAGGTGGGGTTGTGAGAGCTCAGAAGAGAGCTGTGACTAGTCCAAGGTCACCCAGCTGGCTTCATAGAGGAAGATGGAGAAGAGATGGCTTTTCTATTCCACTGTTCTCACCCATATGAGGGGACTCAAAGTGGCTGACAAACCTTCTGTTCTTCTCCCCACAACAGACACCCTGTGAGGTAGGTGGGGCTGTGAGAGCTCAGAAGAGAGCTGTGACTAGCCCAAGGTCACACAGCTGGCTTCATGGGGAGGGCAGAATTGAAGGAAGCAAGGAAGAAGAAGAGTTGGCTCTTCTAGTCTGCCTTTCTCACCCATTTAAGGAGACTCAACGCAGCTGGCAACCCTTCTGTTCTTCTCCCCACAACAGAACGCCCTGTGAGGTGGGTGGGGCTGACAGCTCAGAAGAGAGCTGTGACTAGCCCAAGGTCACTCAGGTGGCTTCGCGGGGGAGGGCAGAATCGAACTCGGGAGTCCCAGATAAGAGTCTGGCTCCTTAACCACTAGACCAGTGATGGCCAACCTATGACACGCGTGTCACAGGTGACACGCTAAGCCCTTTTGGGTGACACACCTGGTCACCCTGGCACCTAGGCGTGGAGTGCTTTCTTGTTCTCGGAGTGTACAAAATTCAACTTTCAATTGAAGATTTAGCAAACGAAAGTCAGAAACAAAAGTCACTAACGTAAAGAATTATTTGTTTTTGCTTTTAATAAAATGCATCTATCAAAAATATAACTTTTTGACTAGAGCTACAAATATCACAAAATTATGGATATTTCTAGATGTGACACAGCACCCAAGTTAGGCTAGGTTTCCTTGCGAACTGCACTAGACCAAACTGGCTCACAATTTATTCTGGCTGTACAGAATAAATGTGTACAATGGGGGTGAGAGACACACCTCAAGGGGGAGACTATTCCCCAGGGCAAAGAGCTGCATCTTCACTGCCTTCCTAAACTTGTACAGTGAAAGTGGTAGACGCACCTCAAGGGGGAGACTATCCCACAGCCTGGGGGCCAACACTGAGAAGGCCCTCTCCCGGTTGCTCACCCGTTTTGCTGCTGAGGGTGGTGGGACAACCAGGAGAGCCTCCCCTCCAGCTCTTAAGGCACGGGCAGGTCGATATGGAAGAAGGCATATACACGTGTCCTTTTCTTCCAAGACCATTCAGAGGCCGGGCCTCGGTTGCCAACCCAGCCGCCCACCTTTCCCACGCAATCCGTCCCGACCTGCCCTCCTGTTCCTGAGGAATAAAACAAAAGACTCCTCATTTTACTCCCTCAGCACTCACCTGCCGCCCACAGTTCGGGAAGCCAGACTGTTCTCGTCGGCGTCGGCAGCTCCCGCCAAAACTTCTCACCGCCCACGGGGCGGATCCACTTCCGGACGCCTTGGGACGGGCTAGGCACTCGGCTGACGAGAGAGAGACTTCCGCTTCCGGGAGGGAGAGAGGAGCCCAGAGGCAATGGGAGGCGGTGTCAGGAAGTGCGCCTGCCTGCCTGCCTGCCTGTCATGTGACCCGCCATATATGGAGATTTGTGTCAGTCAGGGAGAGGGACCCTTGGAGGGTATGACGTCACGTGTTCGAAAGGGATGACGTCACGTGATTTTCCTGACAGAAAAAGGGGCTCTTGGCAAAGTTTTTGTCCAGAAGAATTGAGGGGCTGCCTGGACGTGCGCTGGGAGGGATGCTGAAGGACGGGATACACATGACAAAGAAAGAGAGAAAGGGAAAGATAAAGGAGAGAGAGAGAAAGAGAAGTATGAGAGAGAAAAGGAAAGGGATAGTAGACAGAGAAAACGAAAGGAGAGAAAAAGAGAGGGAAAGGCAAAAGGAAAGGAGAGAGAGAAAGGGAAAGGAGGGAGAAAGAAAGGAAAGAAAGGGAAAGAATGAGAGGGAAAGGAGAGAGGGAAAGGGATAGTAGGCAGAGAAACGATAGGAGGGAAAAAGAGGGACATGGAAATGAGGGAGAAAGGAAAAGAAAGGAAAGAGAAAGAATGAGAGGTTAAGGGAAAGAGATAGTAGACAGAGAAAACAAAAGGAGAGAAAAAGAGGGAAAGGGAAAGGAGGGAGCAAGTAGGAAAAGAACGGAAAGAGAACATAAGAGAAGCCTTGCTGGATCGGGCCACAGCCCATCTAGTCCAGCATCCTATCGCACAGAGTGGCCCACCAAATGCTCATGGGCATCTCAAGCAGAGACAAGGGCAAACCTTCTCCTGCTCTTGAATCCCAGCAAATGGCCTTAGAAGCGCCCTGCTCCTCCCCCCCCCCCCCGCCTGAAAGATGTACCTAGGCATTCATTCTAGTAGCCATTGATACATCTGTCGTCCATAAATTTGTCTAACCCTTCCTTGAAACTGTCTAGGCTGGTAGCTGTCACCATCTCTTCCAGCAGCAAATTCCATAAACTAATGACCCTCTGGGTGAAGAAATACTTCCCCTTGTCAGAACCGACTCTCCTACCCATCAGCTTCATAGAGTGTCCCCTGGTTCTAGTGTTGTGCGATAGTGAAAAGACATTTTCTCTATCCACCTTTTCTATACCATGCATTATTTTATTTACTTCAATCAGGTCCCCTCTTAAACGCCATCTCTCCAGACTGAAGAGGCCTAGACGCTGCAGCCTGATTTTGTAAGGGAGGTGTTCCAGACCCTTAATCATTCTGGTTGCCCTTTTCTGCACCTTTTCCAGTTCCACTATATCTTTTTTGAGGTGTGGTGACTGGAATTACACACAAAAGGAAGAGTTGGAAAGGTGAGAGAAAGGGAAAGGGAGGGAAAGAGAATGGGAGTGAGAGAAAGGGAAAGGAGAGAGAAAAGAAGGAAGAAAGGGAAACAAAGAAAGGGAAAGTAGGAAAGAAAGGCAGTATTTTTGCCCCTTTTCTCCCTTGGTCTGCCTCCAAAGTGGCCATTGGGGAGGTGTTTTAAAGCAGGAGCCAGAGCTAAAGCACTCAGGAGATATTGGGAAAGGTTGGAAGGAGAATGCAATTGTTATCTAACCTTTCCTTAGCCTCCTCTGTCCCCTCAGGGTGCATGAGGTGTTCTCCCTTTCCTCCATTGGGCCATTAGACACTTCCTTCTCCCACTACACCTGCCACTGGAGATCAGGCAGCTGAATTTAAAGCAGGCAATACAGAGATGCTTGTAAGGTTTAAGGCACTCTTTTTAAAAAACCCTCTGAAGAAATCTAGCATTTCCACACACCCCATAAAGCACAGAGAACTTGAAACCATTTGCCTGCTGTTCCCTGTAGGTGGAACACTTGGAACAGTGCGTATATTCTGTAGAAAGTTGGAAAGATACTTGGAAACTTCAAACAGGTTTGGAATTTTATTCTAACTTGGGTCAAAACTCACATGCCATTCCACATAGTGGAAAATGTTAAAATATTTGTTAGTGTGCTACACATTTTCTAGCTCTATATTTAAACTATATTGGAGGTAGGACTGTACAGTGTGTCTGCTAAGAAGAAAATTCCTTAGAGGCCAAGGATAAAAGGAGAGCACTGTTCTGCCTTGGAAATAACTCTTGGACTTGCTCTTTAACTTTTTCCCTTGGCAATAGTGATTAACAGGCAGATGAGATGATATAACAAACTTTTTATTGACTTAAACTCAGGAATAACAATAACTAAAAAATATATCTTTGCCTTTTCTTTTACACTTCAAAATATACCCCAGCCTTTCCTTTAAAGTTCAAATAAATCTTCCCAACCTCTCGTCTGAAAGGAGAATGATCTCCTCAGGTTCAGGAGTTGGGGGTTCTGTTCTTAAAGACCGTGTATGTAGTTTCAGCATTCTAATATGCAACTAAACCCTATTCTCAAGAAATGATGTTTGCCTCTCAACTTCAGGTTTCCAGATGAAAGCCTCAATGTGTTTTCTTGCATCATGTGACTCACAGACTGGGAAATCATGTGTCTACTCAGGCATAAATCCAACTGAATTCAGGTTCCTTTTAGATGGGGAGAATAAACTTCCATGCTTATCTGTGGTGAGCCCACTAGAGTCCTGCTATATTCCCGCTAAGAAACGCTAAAGGCTGTTGCCTGAAAACCCAGCACTGGTCACAGGTTCCAGAGCAATTGCACATTTATTCACCTTTTTGATGGAACCACTGTGGTCACTCTGCCCGCTGCCCATGTGCAGAGGCCAAAATGGATGGTTGTGCATTTTCAGTGGTGCCAACAAGCACTTCCGGTTAGTCAGTGCCATCCAAATACCTGAATGCTTCATTTTAAACGCTCAAAAGACAGTGCTGTCTGACTAGGCTCTGTCCAAACAGGGGTAGTATAACACCATTAAGGTGTTGCTATGGTGCGGTTACCTCACATACTGTAGACAATCATACCATAATCCTGCTCCCCACCCCCCACCCCCCAAAAAGCACCATATACTATTGCTGAAAAACCCAGTGCTTGTTACAGATTTTCCAGCTATAGTGCTTCGACTCACTATCTAAACAGAGTGGCAATGTTGCTCTATCCACTGTAGATGTGAGGAGACTGAAAGAGATGAGCATGAATATACAGTGGTGGAACATCCTGGAATTTGGTGGCCGCCGAATGCCCAGATCACGTGTCACAAAAATGTGCAAATAATGACGGGGGAGCAAAACCCCACATTATCAGTTCCTGCTGCATTATCCAGCCTCCAGTGAACCAGTTTGGTCTAGTGATTAAGGAGCCAGACTCTTATCTGGGAATACCGGGTTTGATTCTGTCCTCCCCCATGAAGCCAGCTGTGTGACCTTGGGCTAGTCACAGCTCTCTTCTGAGCTCTCACAGCCCCAAACCGATATAAATGCCAGTGTATTTTTTTTTTGTAATTTGCATAAAAATATACCTGAAGATCAGCCTAGGGATCATCACATTGAAGGCCCTCTCCCAGGTGCCCTCCCCTATTACTACTGAAGGTGGGGGCCTCTCCCCCAGATCTTAAGACACAGGGGGGTCAACATGGAAGAAGGCTTTCCTTCAGTAATTTGAGGCCCAAGTCATTTAGGGGTTTACAAATTAACACCTTGAATTGGGCTTGGTAATGTAAGTGAAAGGGAGGTAAGGGCAACCTTCCTCTTTTCTAAAGACTATAGTGTTCCTGCATGCGGTATGCCCATAGCCACTGAACTACAGCCCATGCTGATTCCAGTCTCTGGCACCTGCCCTGTACCTTCAGGCACCTGTCTCGTGATATGGCCATCTGGTCACAGATGGGAATCTTTGCAAGTGGAATTTATAAGGATTTTAGTGCACACGCTCTACCCTTTCCCTCTGCACATTTGGAGCTTTCACCAAATCCTACCATATGACATACAGTCATTTTAATGAAAAATTATTTTCTGGGATACTTGTATCAGTTTCTGCTAAGTAATCTTTTAAAAGCATAAGCTGATCATTCCTTTCAAGCACAGGTTACCTGAGGTGCTCACATCTTACATGACAGTGGAAATGACAGTGGGCACCCCCCACTCACAACTGGCTACGGTATGAGAAGGCGAAGCACATGCCAGTACAAACCGGGGGGATTGGATCGTCTTAATGCTTCCCCCCCCCCATCCCAAGCCATCCCATACACACATACACACACACACAAAGACAGGGGGACTCTGATGAGGTTTCCACCCTGGCAGAGCATGCGCGCGGACGTACATGAGAAGGATCTCTCTCTCTCTCTCTCTCTCTGGAATAAAGCACTGAGGCAAAACAAGCTTAAAATTCGTAGTATTTTTGGCATGGAGACGCGCCCCATGAGCACAGACATGAGTAAAGACACAACAAGAAGCCTAGTTTGGAAAAATATTTAGTGTAGGCAGTACGACAGGGAGACGTGTCAACTTTTGCAAGACCATTTTATTTTATCAAGTCTGCCTGCTATATCTAGTTAGAAAGCATTTGTTAAAATTTAAATTGTAAAGTGCAATCAAATAAGATCTTTCAATAAAACTTCATTCCAGGAGATAAATACCTGGTGAAAATGGAATATTAACTTCAAGCATTTGACTTACTTGTGCATGTACATTAGTCCAAAATTGTTTTACAGAAGGGCAAAGCCAAATCATATGAAAATATTCAGGTATTTGTTGACATCCTCTCCAGCAGTCTTTGTTATTTGATCTTGTTATATTGGCAAGTTTTAGCGGTGTGAGATACCACCTATATAATATTTTCATATACAGTAGCTTTCTTTCTTTCTTTCTTTCTTTCTTTCTTTCTTTCTTTCTTTCTTTCTTTCTTTCTTTCTTTCTTTCTTTCTTTCTTTCTTTCTTTCTCCCTAACCAAAAGTTTCAGGGCAGGCCTAAACATATAAAACAAAAATTTTAAACAAAAACTGTACAGTATGCACAAGAAGAGAAAAACTGCCTCTTAGTTTGAAGGCAGGAGTAAAAAGCGGGGGTGTGCACAAATGCAATTTTCAGGATTCGATTCAATAAGAATCAAATATCCGAAGATTCGGATGTTTAAAATTTTAATGTATTCACATTCGATTTGAATTGAATACATTTGAATCGATTTGTACGAATATTCAGTTTGTATTTGAAGATACGAATGTTGACAACATTTGAATGTGTCCATATGCATCCATACAGATCCTGCTTTTATCCTGTATGCGTCCCATACATATTAGTGCAAATGCATACAGATATGAATAAGATGAGTACAGATACATATGTAATGTGTACGTCTTGGTACCCACACATGTGTCCAAATTATTGGTACAAATTATTTGAAAGATTTGAACATTCGTTTGAATGTTAAATTTGAATGTATAGACATTCAATTCAAATTCAGATGTCTGAATCTGATCAATTTTGATCAAATTTTGCGTATTTCGATTACTCGTGCACATTCCTAGTAAAAAGATACCTTTGGGTAAATGGGGATACATTTTCCCTTTGTACTTGCAGACACTTTTTTTAATATATACTGCTGTTGTTTTAATACGTTCAATTTTAAATGTTGTTACCTGCCCTGAGACCTCCGGGTATAGGGCGAGATAAAATGCCAACCAACCAACCAACCAACCAACCAACCAAACAAACAAACAAACAAACAACCAAACAACCAAACAACCAACCAAACAACCAATTTTCTCCATCAACTGGAATGTACAAAGTGTTGGAGCTTCGTGCACACCAGGAGGCAGGTCATTTTACATCCTTGGGGCTACCACAGAGAAGGCCTTCTGTGATATTCTTCTAGGCTGTGTTATGCTGTCACCTTAGAGGTGCATCATGGACTATTACTGGCTCTAGTTGGTGTAGGATACAGATATACAGCAAACCAACCTTAATGTGTTACAGAAGAAAGGCCAGTTGCTGAATTACTGACTTCAGCACATGATAGAGAATTTCTATCAAGCCCCTTCCCGTGATATACCTCTTTTATGGCAAAATTTGCAGTTGTTAATGCCTTTGTTTTTTAATTGCTTTGATTATTTTTTTATGCAGATATTTTAATACGGGTCTGTCAGTACTGGACAAGAGATAAATTTAAAAATTTAAATAAACATGATTTATAGATTGAATGCTTTAGCACATGCGCTGTGAACCGGGGGTGCAATTTAGCAATTAGTGTAGAGAATGGCAGGACTAATCATTTGAGAAGTGGGGTATGTAAGTGTATTAAGTCGTCCGGGAGAAGAAGGTATCTATAGCAACAGCAGTTTATTAAAACGGAAGCAGCAAGAAAGGCAGCATACTGAAATTACATCATTCTGATGGGAAACGACAACTATAATCTTGTTTTGGGCAATTTTAAATAAATGGCTTCCTGTTATTGGGCACAGTGGCAGCATTCTCTATTGAATTAGACCAAAACATAAACAAAGGGCAGCAAGGGGTCGACAGCGTTTCTGATCAGTGAAACTGCACACGAGATTTTGGAACAGCTTCCCTCAAAATACAAGAGAAGACTACTTGTATGCAGTGCAGGCTTCTAGGGCTGAAAGAAACAGAGAAATCCTAGAAATCTGGGATAAATAATTTTTGAAAAACCAGGAGTTAATTGCCAGCAGAAGCAGAGCAGCAGCTCAGGTTACACAGTGACTGGAATTCTCACTTTTCCTTGCCAAGCTGTGTCCCAGTACCCTAGAGCTCCTGGTCACAATGTTTGCACTCTCTTCCTGTACAGTACAAATGCTCTGAATGGGAAGGATGGGGCAGCTGTGCAATCACACATTGCATTGTAATCACCATGGCAACAATGAGGCACACAGCTGATGTTGCAGCGGCTGTTGCCATGATGATCTCGATGGCCTGGGCAAGACCATCTACACTGCACACACTGGTGGTCCAGTTGGGGACTGTACTAGCGCTTGTGCAAATTCTTCCCTTTGCACCCTGGGTGTTTCTGCACTTAGCTTCCCGCCTATTGGACAGAGAAAGTGCATAACAGACTAGCGTGTACTAGCATTCGCACCTTCACTATACACGTTTAAGAAGGCAGTGAAGATGTACCTCTTTGCTCTGGCCTTTGGGGATACATGTTCTCTTCCCACTTTTCAGACACTGTTATTGTTTTAATACATACTGTTACTTTTTAAATATATACATCTGGTTTAAAATGTTCCCAGCCCTGAGACCTTCAGGTATAGGGCAGGATAAAAATGCAAATAAATAAATAGGGGGAATGACAGAGGAAATCAATATTCATAGTGGTGAATGAAAGGAAACATTTGTTTCACTTATTAACAAGAGAAAAGGTAATATACATTATCCTTTTACTTGCACAGCTGCAACAGAAAGGAAATGGAGGGTACATTGTGCTCTGTGCAGGCACTGGAGAGAAAGGAAGAAGCAGCAGATACAGCATAATTTCTTCCATGTCTTCCCTTTGGTGCATTCCCCAACACATAATGAGCTTTGAGACTGTTTTGAATGCTCACCATTCCCAAAGTTTTTAAAGAATCCCCAGTTTCTGAGGATTAAAGGTCCCCAAATGCAGATTATCAATATTCAGATCAAAAGAGCTCTCACTGCTGGATTTAGAAAGACTTCATTTTATTTGGCAAAATAGGAATGCAAGTGGTTTTTTAGCGAGAGGGAACCATGCTTTAGGAGTGTTCTCAGTTTCCCTTGACCCAATGAGAAGCCGTGATTGTTGTTCCCTCTTCTCCAGGCTCTTCATTATGGGAAAACTACCGTTGGATGGAAGGGGAGGGGAAGGAGGTGAAAAACAAACAGAGCCCACAATAGCAAAGGCACACACAAGAATGTAACAAGATCAGACAAATGTAGCAGGAACAGGAGTAAGTTAAATGTGCCTGATTTCAATAAGAGGGACTTGCTGTCAGCAATCAGATCTTAGCAGCTTCCATCATGGGGTTGCAAAGTGTGTTGGCTTTGTATAAAAGGCTGCCTGCTCCCTCCCTCCCTCGCACAGTTGTCCCTGCCATCAACCCCTTTTGCCTCATTCCCTGCCATTTCAAACTGTTCTGATCCAACGATTTAGTGCAAAACACCATTATAAGACGGGAAAGTGGTTATTAATTCTACTCACTTGTTACATGAGAGAGAAGCTGTGTTATGGTGGTGGTGGTGGTGAAACGGTGAACAAAAACCACTGCCAAAGGACTCCATGATCTGATTTGGGGGCAGGCTTGTATAGAGGGGTGGAGTTTGAATTGCCCGCCACAATGAAGTCAGGGTGTCCAATTGCTGACTGCCTATGGAGTGGGTTCTGCTGAGGGGAGGAGATTCCTCCCCTGCTGGGCACTGTAGAATGGAGAGTGAGTCCACATTATAAGGTAAGAGTGGGAATGCAAAAAAACAGACCTCGCTGGCCCTACTTTCTTGTAGGTAACTTGCAACTCTTCTTGTTTTTCATTTTTCTTATTTTATTCCACTCTTTGTACATTTAGAAGTATAGCTAGATGTTTGGTTGTATATCTTATAATGATGATGGTGGTGATGATATTTTGCAGTGCAGCTGAGCAAAGGAACATAGTTTGTGAATCTAATCAATGCCTGATCCTTTGGTCAACTAGGGCAAACACTTGATCTTTATTCATGAAATCCCCACCAGCCCCCAAATTAATGCTTCCCCCAACCCTAGTCATTTAGGAATAAAATATGAATACGCTTCTCCTTACACATTAATGGATGCTCCCAGGGGACTGGGTCAGACGAGCTGAGGCTATGGAAATGGTTTAAGAGAGAGTGAAGCAAGGAAGTCACAGAATGAGAGCAGAAAGGCCATTAAATAAAAAAGAAAATGATTGATAGGGCTCCCCCAAAGAAGGGGTTGCCTGTCTGGGGGCAGTAGAGCAGCTGCTGCTTTTGGGTGGATGGTGATGGGTCCCATGGGTATCTCCAGATGTCCTTCAGTATAGCCAGAATTCAGTGAGCTCTAATTCCAATTTAGGGCCCAGCTGGTACATTGAACTATTTAAAAGGAGACAGGGCAGTAAGTAGAATAGACAGTTACAAAAAGCAACTCTATTCTGTACCAGAGAAGCAGAAATAATTTTCAGTGCAGCATAATGAATGACACCAACAAGCTGTCTAATCCAGTTTTACAAACTCAACCAGGGTTACCATATGAAAAAGAGGATGAGGCTCCTGGCTCCTTTAATGGTTTTCTAGCAGGGGGAAATTCAGCAAGTGTTGACGCCAGGCATGTGCTCCTCCTGCATGTCTTCCAACAGGAAAACATGTGGATGGAGCGGGCAGAGCCTTACTGGCTCTGCCACTAGTACAGTAATAAACATGGAGTGCTTTTAAGTGTCCCATGCTTAGACTTTATCTGGGAAGCTCATGGATGCAAGGAGACGTTTCTGGTTAGGAAAGGGCTCCTCGCAATGTGGATATAGGCCACATCCCCATTACAAGCTTATTTCGCTTTCCTTAAACCAAAATTATAGAACCGGATGCAAACGTGAATTTGCCTGTTCCCATTACTTTTAACTTAATCGCGTTGGATCCGGATTCTGAGGAGCGTACGTGACTCAAGGGGGGACTCCAGTGGCTACTTTTTAAAAGCCACTTTTCGGGGCTGCCCTGCCCTCTTCCTCCTGGCATTGACGCGCAACCCAGAAGGGACCCCTTCACAGAGCCTAGCTGGGTGGCTGGATGGCTGCCGCTTCCATGGATGGAGGAAAAATGGCAGTGGGCAGCCAGCGATTTTTTTCCCCTCCTCTCCCCATTGCTCAGGGCACACAGCAGCAGCGGCAACTAAAGCCCCTTTGCTTTAAACATTCACACAGAACCTCAGCTGCTTTCCTCCCTTTCCCTTTTTAAAGGTCAGAACTTTCGAATTGCACAAATTTGCAACATTGTTATCAGGTGTGAAGTGATTCAATCACTACAGTGTTGCAGCTGCTGTTAAGGTTGGATTTTTACACTGAAATCACTGTCTTTGGAAGCAAGCTATTGGGGGAGGAAAACCCTAAACATGGATTCTCATCCCTTAAAATGGTAGGGTCCCCACAGTAAAAAATGTAACACGTTTCAAGTGCAGGAACCGGAGTGAGACCTGTTGAAATGAGGGTTAACATTTACAACACTTTGGGGCGATTTAACATGCATAAAGCATGTTAAGCCAAACTGATGTGGGGTCTGCGAAGATTGAAAACGGTTTGAATTCGAAATAAGCTTGCCATGGGGATTCGCCCATAGTGTCCTGGAGCTCCCACCACCTAGACTATCATGTCAAGTGTGGAAAGGCTCACAAATGTATCTTTTCAACCAGGCTTTTGCCATTTAAATAGCTTCCTCAGGGTGCTAGGAAGGGAGGGATATTCTTAATTATGTTTTAACATTTGTTATGTTTTATTCTTTTTGTAACCCTCCCTGGGACCATTTGGTGAAGGGCAGGATATGAATGAATGAATGAATGAATGAATGAATGAATGAATGAATGGTGCTTTGCATCACAGAGAAGCATCACAACATGTGATGCCTTGTCGCTATATTACCTCAGTAACCTCAAGACCTTAGATATACCAAAGTGGGTCATGGCATTGGCCCACATTTCAAAGTATCTTCTAGAATTTCAGCACTTATGGGACCCCATAGCAAAATGCCTTCACTTTCTTTTATTTATTTTTGAATTCCAACTCCGCCCTTTGTGGAGCTTAGGGCAATGAAAATCACAGCCTCCTTCAGATGGGAACAGGAGAATTGAGGCTCGAGGAGGAAATCTTAATTTCCTGCCTCCCAAGCTGAAAATCCTCCTGGTGTGCATTGCCTAAATGGCACTGCTCAAAAGCAAAGCTTTTTGTAGAGGCCGAGAATGTGCTCCAAGCTGCCAGCCGTTCAGGGACTGGCACTGAACCAGCAGCGGCCAAGAAGGCTCTTTCCTCATCATTGCTGACCCCAGAGAAATGGTGGTGTCAGCAAAGCATTTTAAAGCTTTCTAAGCCTATCAAATCAGGTGTGAAAAACAAATGCCTAAAAATAGCCTCAACAGATAATAGTGCTGATGTGCATTATATGGCCAACCAGCCTTCAAGAAGACTGATCCATCTAGGGCTAAGTGTGCAGTATAGATGCATCCACAGTGTCACTGCAGAACAAGCAGTAGTCATGTTTATGGACTTATGGTTTCTCTGTGTGATAACCTCCAGACTGTGAAACTGGTGCCCTTCTGGGGTGCATTAAGCAGCATCCCTGATTGCTGTGAAGAAGAAGAAGAAGAAGAAGAGTTGGCTTTTCTATCCCGCTTTTCTCACCCATTTAAGGGGACTCAAAGTGGCTGACAAACCTTCTGTTCTTCTCCCCACAACAGAACACTCTGTGAGTTGGGTGGGGCTGTGAGAGCTCAGAGGAGAGCTGTGACTAGCCCAGGGGAAAAAACTTTGTGCAGAATTGAACATCCTGAGCAAATATTCTCTCCACAGCTTTTGTGTTTTGTTTCCCCCACTGTGTAGTTCTTAAGGTTGCAGGTTCTATAGGGAGCATGTGAGCACTTCAGAAACTAAACTCCCTTTGCACTGATCAGGAACCAGCCACTATTGATGATGATGATGATGATGAAGATGAAGAAGAAGAAGAGTTGTCTTTTCTATCCCGCTTTTCTCACCCATTTAAGGGAACTCAAAGTGGCTGACAAACCTTCTGTTCTTCTCCCCACAACAGAACACTCTGTGAGTTGGGTGGGGCTGTGAGAGCTCAGAGGAGAGCTGTGACTAGCCCACGGTCACCCAGCTGGCTTTGTGGAAGAGTGCTGCGCAAGTGCACTGGCACCTCAGATGACCCCAAATGGTCCTGCACATGCGTGGAGTGCCATCGTGGCTGGTGCAGTTGCACCAGGCTCTGAAACAAAGATGGCAGCAATCAGACATGTGCCCAGAGCCAGGTAAGTCTCCAGGTGCATGGAGCTTGGTGTGGTGTGTACTAGCATTCCCAGTGGACAAGGCCTTAGGTTTTTTATTCTTGTGGATTAACCATTTAAATATGGGCGGGTGCCACCAGAATGTGCTTGAATCACTAGGAACATGCATGAGTAAGAAGCTGAGCGAAGCACAATGTCACCTTTCCCCATATACACCTACCCGAGTAATGACATCTCAAACAGATGGCTTTCCTGTAGTTCCCCCTCTCTTAGAGATGCAAGGGACAAAGGCATGCAAGAGGGCCTTTTCTGTGGTGGCTCTCAGATTTTGGAACAGCCTCCCTCTGAAGGTTCATCAGATGCCTAGCTTATATGGTTTTCGGTGCTGGATTAAAACATACCTTTTCACTCAGGCTTTTGATGCTTAGCTTCCTCTGGGTGCTATCCTCCCAGGAAAAAAATGATGGGAAGATTATATTTGGAAATATTTTATGTATATTTTATATTTTTATTGCTGTGACCCAGCGTAGGACCTTTGGGCGAATGGCAGGATATAAATTCACAGCTACGGAGAGGCATGGGCTGGATCAGCTCCCAGTGCACATGGAACTGATCTGGCCCATACCTGGATAACTGGGCTCATGTAATGATGGATGGATGGATGGATGGATGGATGGATGGATGGATGGATGGATGGATGGATGGATGGATGGATGGATGGATGGATGTCCTGCTTTTCCATCAAAGATTCTGAGGCAAGTATCCTTCCATTCTCTTCCTGTCCATTCTGTCTGTACAACAACCTTGTAAAGTAGATTAGGTTGAGAGGCAATGATTGGCCCAAGGTCACCCAATGGGTTTTTGTGGCCAAGTTGGCATGTGGACTTAGATACCTGGGTTCTAGAGGCTCTCAAGTTACTACCCTCTCCTTTCTGGCCCATAGAACCTGCCTTCTGATTACTTAATTTGCTTGATAATATGTTTCTCGATAGATAGATGGATAGATGGATAGATAGAAAGATGGATAGAAAGATGGATAGAAAGATAGAGTTTTGTGATTGCAGCCTTAACTGTATCCCTGTGTATTTAGTGTGTGCATACCCATAGGCAGGAACACATTTGTGGTTTCTCCTTCCTTACATCTTTGAACTGCAAAGGTGGAGCTGCATGGATGATGAAGGAGAGAGAAGAAGCTGCTTAATGTTTCTGCCTGTGAGAAGCTGAAAATTGTATTTGGGAAGCCTCTGGCTAAACCGGTCTTACACATGTCTGTTTGTTTGGGGTTTTTTGTTTTTGGTCCCTTCCGTTTTATTTTGTGTGTGTGTGTGTGTGCATTTATGCATGCATGCGTGCATGTGTGTGTGTGTTTAAAAGGCTTTGCCACTAAGAATTGGTTTTCCTGCCCACTGCATTAGCATCCCAGAGGAGCCTCGTTGGAAATTAGGCGGCTGTTCCCCGCAGATCCGCTGCCTTATTATCAAAATCTTGTCAAAAGGAGAGTGCAGAGGGAGTGGCTGCCTGTGTAACACTGGGCATTGCTGTTTCAAGATGCGGTGGGTTGTGGCAGCAACGGCGGCGAGATCCAAAATGTCTCACCGTTTGGGGTAAAGGGCCGTGCGAGGAGGGAGGGAGGGCCAGTGCCCTTAGCATGTGGCCAGTGCTGGCCAGCCGTGCAAGAGGAGGCGATGTAAGGAGAAGCTGAGGACCCATCACTCTGGAAAGATCCAACACTGTGGGAGTGGCACACGCATTGTGCCTGTAGCTGAGCTGCCTCCCACACTCTCCAGCTACTATTCCAGGTGGTGTGTGTGTGTGGGGGGGCTCTCTTTGCTCCTGTAGGTTCTTCCTCCCTCCCTCTCTGCTCTCCCCACCTCTCTTTCTCTCCCCCTCTCTCTCTTTGGATGCCTCGCAGTCCTTTCAGTGTGAGATGCTTTTCTGGTTGAAAGAAGAAGAGATGTCACACCAGGAGCTAACCCAGCGGCTGGCGACAGTCATCACTCATGTGGGTAAGGAAGGCGGATGATGATCATTTTTAAAATGTTGCTTCTCTTCCCCCCTCGCACTGCCCCCATTTGTTTATTTATTTGTGTATTTCTTCATTCTTTCATATGGCTGTGTGGGGTTTTCTTCCTTGCAGGCTTGGGTGATGCCAGTCTGGATCCCACGCCAGCTTGGAAGGCGTTTGTGTGTCAGCGATGTGCCTTAGGGAGAGGAGGGGACGGGGGAGGGACGGTGAGGGTGGCATCCAAGGACGTTTGGGCATTGGCAAACTAGAGGGCATCTTCTCATTGCTTAGGCTGTAAGATGATGTGGTCATCGTGTTGAACCATAACCTGCTGATTTTTTCCCCCTTTGCCCACCGCCCCACTGAATGGCGTGTGTTTTATCTTTGCCCCTGACGCCTTCAGCGTAGCCTAGTGTGTTTGGGGTTGTGCCTGTTGTGGTTTAAGCAACCCAAGGTTCCTTTCCTAGTTGGCTTTGTGTGGAATTTCTGCGATGGGTGCCTATGGGAAGGCGAGGAGGGATTGGGCAGGGAAGGGCCATGGTTGTTAAAATGCAGCTTGCCTGTAAACGTGCTCTTGTCAAACTGACGAGGCAGCCGGTTGACATGTTAAGCGCGCATGCAGGTGCATGCTTTTCTGATCATCAGTGCTGCTTCAGTAGTTTTGGCATATGTGATTGGGATGAGTAATCCCCTGCTCTAAGTGTAATGTTGGTTACTGCTGTCCTCTGCTTTCTCAAATGAGATTACGTGAGTGCTGGAGACATGCTAGGGATGGAATGCCTGACTGGAATACAGTTGTCTCCACCCACAAGAGCTTATTTCGGCTTAAAGATTTACCACGTTGTACGCCATGCTTAAAGTGTGAGCATGAGGAAAGAGAGAGCTAGTTTGGGCCAGCACTTGTTCCAGGTTTTGGGCCATTTCCGTACTTATTTTATTGGGCCACTCTGCTGGAAATAGATCAGCTGGAACAGACCAAGGCCTCTTCAAGACTTGTGGAATAAATCCACAGTTATAAGAAAAATTGCAGCTTGCCTTCTGTGAAGCAACCACACGCCGTCCCCACCCGAAACGCAGCTCTGTAGCTTCCCATTAGGAGCTGCGAGAGCTGAGTCTGGTGCACACCATCAGGTGGGATGAGGCAGCCAATGGGAGTTTAGCTGCCCTTCCTGCTCTCGTTGGCTTTTCCCGCTGTTCCATCCGAACTGGCGGGAAGACTTGAATTTACCTTATACCACAAAGTGAGCATTCTCTTACCTGCATTAAGGTAAATTAGCAGTTACGAGGGGATAATGTGTCACCACTACAATCCGTTGATCGTGGTGTGTGACGTCCCCACAGCGACTGCGCATTTCGCTGTGTGCTATTGACGAGTCTGGATGCATGCCAACTATCCCAGAAAATAAGCTGTCTGTAATTGGATGCCTGTGCCAGGGCAGGCCCTATGCGAGCTCCAGTGGAGAGCCCAGGGGATTCATTTTCGTGGCACAACATGGCATGGCACTGAAATAGGTCCCTCATGGGAAGCAGGACTGTGGAGGCATGCTTTGTTGCATGCCTCTGTGGTCTGGTATAGTGGCCACTTGTGCACTGTATCCAAGAGTAGGCAGCCATTTGGGGCCACCTAGTCCAGTTCACAAGCTCAGTCCAATGCAAATGGAGCATAGGAGCAGAGGGCAGGGCCTCCTTTGGACTGTACCAAGATACGTAAGTGGAGTCTGGAACCCTTACTATACTGCTTGAGAAGTAAATGCAGAAAGGACCTTCATCATTGTCTTCCATTAACATGCTTCCTTCCCCGCTCACACACAAAAGTGCTGCTATGTGTACTTTCACATAGTAAGTAAGGCTACATCCACACACAGAAAGAAAAGATGATGAAGAAAAAGTAGCTCAAAAGCAGCTTAGAGGTGGTAGCACCCGCTTGCTGACACTTCGGTCCACATTAAATGCCAGAAAAATGCACTTCCTTTAATGTGGATTAGAGGTGGGATGTGAACACTGGCATCCGGATGCCACTATCTCTTTTTAAAACCTGTGTGGATGCAGTCTGAGTTGCTATTCTCCTACATGCTGGTTTCATTCTCTGCTCACTCGCAAAGAGCAAGAGAGCAGTGCAGAGTCGGCTAATTTTTCAGTGTAACAAGATTTACTGAGAACTAGTTTGGTTATTAAGCGGTATTAACCGTCCCTGTTTCACTTTGAAGTGCTTTCCCACCACCAAGGAGAGGTCAGAGGGGAAAGTTTGGCTTTAATGTGTTATGGTTTACTGGAATGGTACATTTGTGTTCCATGCTCTGGTAACTTCCAGACTGGACTACTGTAATGCGCTCTACATGGGGGCTGCCCCTGAAGACGGTTCGGAAGCTGCAGTTGGTGCAGAACTGTGTTTCAGAACTAGATTGCTGAATGGAATAGCTATACAGACACATATCACACTGGTCTTAAAAGAGTTGCACTGGCTGCCAATTCACTACCAAGCCCAATTCAAGGTGCTAACTTTAAACTATAAGGGCCTAAATGACTTGGGGCCTCAAATATCTAAAAGAATTCCTTCTTCCATATTGACCTGCTCATGCCCTAGGATCTGCAGGGGAGGTCCTCCTGGTTGTACCACCATCCTCAGGGGCAAAAGGGGTGGGCACCCAGGACAGGGTCTTTTTAGTGATGGCTCCCAAATTGCAGAATAGTCTCCCTCCTGAGGTGTATGAGGCACCTTCACTCTGGCCGTGTCTTCACGGCAACCTTATGTCGGATTCAAAACGTTTTCAGTCCTCGGAGTCTGCACGGCAGTTTGGCTTAACACACTTTACCCGTGTTAAACCACCCCAGAGCATGGTGAATCTCAATCCTGATTTCAACAGGTCTCACTCCGGTTCCTGCGCTTGAAACGTTTTACATTTTTTACTGTGTGGACAGTACCATTTTAAGGGATGAGAATCCATGTTTAGGGTTTCCCTCCCCCAATAGCTTGCTTCCAAAGACAGGGATTTCAGTGTTAAAAATCCACCCTTAACAGCAGCGCTACACTGTAGCGATGGAACCACTTTAACCTGATAACAATGTTGCAATTTTGCGCAATTCTAAAAGATCTGACTTTAGAAAGGGAAAGGAAGGGAGGAAAGCAGCTGAATGTGAATGTTTAAAGCAAAGGGGCTTTAGTTGCTGCTGCTGCTGCTGCTGTGTGCTGTGAGCAATGGGGAGAGGAGGGGAAAGAATCGCTGGATGGCTGCCCGCTGCCATTTTTCCTCCATCCATGGAAGCAGGAGCCACCCAGTTAGGCTCAGTGAAGGGGTCCCTTATGGGTGGCGTGTCCATGCCAGGAGGAAGAGGGCAGGCCAGCCCTGAAAAGCGGCTTTTAAAAAGTAGTCACTTGAGTCCCACCTTGAGTCACGTACCCCACGTATGATCCTCAGAATCCGGATCGGACGTGATTAAGCTGAAAGTAATGGGAACAGGCAAATTCGCGTTTGTATCCAGTTCTATTGTTTCGGTTTAGGGAAAGCGAAATAAGCTTGCTGTGGGGATTTGCCCTCTATGTGTTCAGAAGAGCTGTGAAGATGATGCACCTCTTTACCCTAGCATTTTAAGTAAGGGAACAGCTTTTCTCACCACATCCAGGCACTGTTATGGTTTAAATAAGTTTAATATCTTTTGAATGTGTTCATTTTATATGTTGTAACCCACCCTGAGATCTCTGGATATAGGGTGGGATAGGTAGGTAGGTAGGTAGATTGGGGGCCTACTATACTGATTTGTGTTGGTCATAGTAGGTGGCCAGTGGCAAGGAATATTTAAATGAATCTGGAGAACTGTAGCCATTCTTTTTAGTTTTTCCCACTTCCTGCACAGGTCTTGAGAAGTATCCAGTTTGCCAATTTACAATCCCTGCAAGCTTATGATCCTAATGTGGCTGAGATCTGGTTACTTCCTAGTTTTGTTGGTGGTTTTGCTGGTTTGTGAGATGCCTAAAATATAGAGGAGCTTATAGAATATTAGAAATTAAAACCAAGTCTCACCTATAAGTGTGTAAGCTCCTTAATCTCTTACTGAAAATAATTTTGTTAAGAAAACAAAATGAGCCATTTTATAGGCAGTACAGATACCCTCTGCTCTTGGGGAGGGCCCCTTTCCTCCAGACTGAGCGTAAGTGTGAAATTTTGGCACATCAGAAGAACATTAAGAGGAGGAGCCCTGCTAGACTGGGCCACAGCCCAGAATCTGGTCTCACACAGTGCCCACCAATTGCCTTCTGGGCATTCTCAAACAGAAGACAAAGGCAATGCCTTCACCTGCTCTTGAGTCCATGCAAATGGCCTTGAGAAGCATCCTGACTCTCTCTGCAACATGGGGACAATACATCTTGGCATCCATTTCTAGACAGGAACATGAGAGCAGCCCTGCTGGATCAGGCTGCAGCCCGTCCAGCCCAGCATTGTTTCTTTCTTTCTTTCTTTTTAAATAAATTTTATTTCTGTTCAACTGTTACAATATGATAAGTTTTTCTCTCATAGAAACATAAACAAATAGTGCCCAGCATTGTTTCTTATGCGGTGGCCTGCAAATTGTTTCTAGGGCTGCATCCCCATGGGGCTGCCACTGCCTCACGGTGGATTCGGGGCAGCCTTAATGTGAATCTTAATTCGCACTAAGGAGTCCCCATGGCAATGGAGGACAGGGCGGGTTCAAGACGAACCCACCCGTCCCCATGAAAACCGTGGTAAATCCCTGTATTGGGATGCCGTGATTTTTTCTACACACCCCCTTGCCTGAGGACTTAATCGCCCAGGTAAGGACTTGATTTACCCCAAACAATCGCCTGACAGCTGCCCTGCAGTCAGCTAAGCAACTGTCATGTGAATATAGGGGCTGTCAAGAGCATGAGGAGAGGTCCGGTAAGATGATTAAAACAGACGCGAAAGTCGTCAGCTGCTATACTTACCTGACTGTTGCTCAGCTGACTGCAGGGCAGCTGTCAGGCGATTGTTTGGGGTAAATCAAGCCCTTACCTGGGCGATTAAGTGCTCAGGTAAGGGGGGAACTGTTGTGATCACAGCATTAGTGGCAGGGACAGCGAAACCCCACCCGCTAATGATGCAGTCATAACCCGGGAGTGTCCCCATGCCCCGAGGATAACCTGCTCTTGCCCTGTAATTTGGGGCAAGAACAGTTATAAAAGGGGGGGGGTTGCTTCAGGTTTTTGGCTTTTGTCCCTCAAGTAGCCTGAATTAGGGCTTTGCATGGGGACTCCTGGAAGGCGAACTCGCATTCGCCTCACAGTATCCTTACCATGGGGACACGGAGTAGGCTTCTCAAGCAGAAAACAAAGGCAAAGCCTTCACCTGCTCTCAGTTGGTAATTGTAAGGGATCTCAAAAGGGCATTTTCCACTAAAGACCCTCATTAATACACGTTTGGATGCCATCTTAGCTCATCTGTGGCAAGGGATGGTCACAAACATCTTTATCGAAAACTGTAACAAAGAACAGTTGTCATTCTGTTTTTATTTTTTCTCTCCAAAATAATTCATGCTCATCCATGCTTAGGGGAATGAGCAGGCCCTGTAATTTAATATTTCCATTTTCTTTTAAGTGGCTTTTTATCCAGAATTCTTTAGTTTAATTCTTCATTTTTTATTTAATTCTTCCGTTTTGCTTAATTGCTTTTATACAGTTTACTGCCCTAAAATAATGGAGCAGTATAAAAAAAACACAATAAATCAGTACATAAATAAATATTTTTGGGCAGAGAAGGGAAATTAAGGCTATTTCAATTTTCATTTCTGTTTGTAATCCAAGACTATTTTTGACAAAAAGTTGTATGGTTTCCTCATGCCATGAAGATCTGTATTTTTCAGAAGCAACATCTAATATGTTCTACCTTTGCCTTTCCAAGATGCATATCGTGTGGGTGAAATTTAAATTTACTAATGCAATGGAATTCCATTGATACTCCTGCCCTTCAGTGTCATGGGCCATCTCCAGTCAGTAGCTAAATAGTCTGCTAGGAAGGGATAACATTATGGGATATTGATCCTCTTGCTGCAGTGAGATGGACGCTTCCAGAAGGCAGTGTCCACACTTCAGTGGCACTAAGATAAGGGGTGCATAGTTTGGTCTAACAGTTAGGAAGCCGGACTCTTATCTGGTTTCATTCTGCTCTCCTCCATGAAGCCAGCTGGATGACATATGGTTAGTCACAGCTCTCTTCTGACCTCTCACAGCCGCCCCTATCCCACAGGGTGTGCTGTTGTGCGGAGAATAGAAAGCTTTGTCAACTTTGAGTTAGCCGCTTTGAGAAGAAGAGTTGGCTTTTCTACCCTGCTTTTCTCCCTCATTTAAGGGAATGGGTGAGAAAAGCTGAGTAGAAAAGCTAACTCTTCTTCTTCTTCTTCTTCTTCTTCTTCTTCTTCTTCTTCTTCTTCTTCTTCTTCTTCTTCTTCTTCTTCTTCTTCTTCTTCACTTCTGTGGGACACTGCCCTGTGGAACTGAAGTGTGAAAAGGCCCACTGTGTCACCCTCATGTTCTTAAGCCTTCTCTAATCCACCTTTTCTAGCACAGAATATTCAGGGGAGGAGCGAGGGGTAGAATGGTGTGTGAGCAAGACCACCTTGAAGCCTTCTCTGAGGTGCCCTAGAGATACTTTTTCCCACTTTGGGCAATCACAGCCTCAGCAGCATTAGTAGGCCTCACAGAAGAAGGATGCCAGTGACAGTGTAACAGTGTGGGCCCATGTGGACCTCACAAACACTGTGAGCGTGGATGGTGATATACAAGCCATGGAATGATGAAGCACAATTAGGGGAAGCTGGAGTTCAGTGTCCAGGTGGGCGAGGGGCAGGGGGGAGAACTGAACACATAGTTTGTTAGATTTTCCTCTGCTTCTGTAAGCTGTTGTCGTTATTTTTATCCAATCCCAGACTTCTCAAGAGGGTTGGTCTGAGAATGTATTCCACAGCTCCCATTGGCTTTGTACAAGCCCAGTTCATACAGAACCCGTTTTGCACATCTCTATCCTTGACTACAGCTCCCAGCATTCCATTCCAATCAGCTCAGAGGTAAGGAGCTCTGAAAGCATGCCCATGTGAACAGACAGCCGAAAGCTCCATCTAACTGGGGTAGCTAGTGGCACCATTAACTAGCATTTTAGCCTCCCATCTTGTCTGATCATGGCTACCCCTTAGCTACTCTTTTGGCCAACTCTTGGCTGAAAGAATGAGGACATCATGAAAAGGGAGCAGGGCATTGTTTCTTCTCTGCTCTCACTCTTTCCATTCCAAAGCTTCTCCATGAATGTAGCATGTGGAGTGCTTCAAGCCACCTCAGCGGCTAGATTCCTCCTTTGGGTTCCTCAGGTTAGGCGTTTGAGTAGAAAGATTCATGCACAAACCATGCTTCATGCTGAATGAACTATTGTAAATTACTCTTCATTGGGCTGCCCTTGAAGACGGTTCAGAAGCTGCAACTAGTGCAGAATGCAGCTGCTAGATTGATGACCAGCTGATTGGACGCACATAATGCCGGTCTTAAAAGAGTTGTGTTGGCTGCTGATTCACTAGTCAGCCCAATTCGTTAACTTTAACTTATAAGGCCCTAAATGACTTGGGGCCCAAAAAAACCCTGGTGAAAAGAGGACTTTCCAATCCAGTCCGGATCTTAGTGCGAGTGAAAAGGTGAGCGAAGGAGGAGAGCCGGCATCTGGGACGAGTGATTGAAGTGAGAAAGGTGGATAGAATAAGGAAATCAAGCTGACAAGTGAAGCGAGCGGGGGGGGGAGGTCACCCCTCATTTGCATCGGTGTCGGGCAGCAGGCAAGCGTGCAGTGGGGGGGAGACAAGTGAGGAGGGAAAAGGCAGCCGGCCTTTGCTGGCCTTATTGGTTGCAGGAACAGAAGAGGAGGAGGAGGAGGCCACTGTTACTGGCAGCGGCAGCGGCTCTGATCCTCAAAAAACCGACACACCATTCACAGGTGTGCTTCTGCGCACTTGCGGGTTTGGTTTGGGAACAGCCCTGATGCGTTCTTGGTGCTGTTCCCAAAACCCGCAGCAGAACCTGGATTACTCTGGACCAGAGTGATCCAGATTCGCGGTAGGTGGGAATGCGCCCTTTGTCAACTTAAATGTGAAAGACCACATAGCAGAGTTCTTTGTATTCAAGCACATTTGGTCGTGTTCTACCCATATTTTCTTGGTATCTGTAGCCCTATAGATAGGCCAATCCTGGCTGTTCATATCCTTGGCTGTCTGACACCACTTGGGCTGTGACCCTTGGGGCTATGAACCCAAAATGGAGATCAGTGAGGAGGATTATGGGAACTTGTTAAACACAGCATGCAGTTTGTTATGAGTGAGAGGAAGCAGTTAGTGGAATGTGTGCAAACAGGACAAGGAACAGATGCTTCGTAGAACACAAAGGGTGTCCCCTAAGGGGCTGGTAAAGTTGGATTGCAATAACTAAGAATTATCTCAACCTACTTGTGCCATTTTAGGAAGATTTTTGTCCCCTTTCTATCCCCTTTCTTTGTTTAACATCTTTATCAACTAAATTCCAGGCAGGCAGAGTTTTCCTTAAATCAACTGTTGTCTCAGTCCAAGCCCAGTTCATCCAAGTAAAAAGAATACCCAGCTTATGAAAAATTGGAAAGGATTAGTTTTGTGAAGTCTTGTTTTTTCTTTTCAACTTTATTTTTCTTTGTCTAGACTGGTCAACGTGCCTTTTAAGTATTCCTCTGGCCTTCCCGGTCTTCCCTTCCCCCTCTCCCCTGGGCGTAAATGACAGGCTTACCCATGAATCATCTTATGGCTGAATCAGCACCAGCTTATTAGAGGTTAGGAAAAAGAGCATCTTTTATGGTGGCTCATGTGATGTGTTTGAAAAGGCAATTTCAGCGAAGTGGCAAGCAGTCTTTACAGGAACACATTTTATGAGTTCTGTTTCAGCTTCTGCCCTGCCCCCTCCCAAGCAACTCTATGATTGGTCATTTATTTATTTATTTATATCTTATCCTCTGTAATGTGGTCACAGAGTGGGTGACACCTGCAGAAACTGCCAGAGAGCTGACCTGTGGTCCATCCATCCAACTGCCTTAGGGCTTGTCCCCATGGGGCTGCCACTGCCCCATGGTGGATTCGGGGCAGCCTTAATGTGAATACCAGGTGTGGAAAAGATGGCCACAGTCTATTGTGAATGAAGATTTGCATAAAAGGGGAAAGGCAACATAGATGAGTGTTTGTTCCAGATGATTCCAAGAATGTAGACCATTTGTCTTGACGTGGTAATATCGTTGAGAAGATTTGACCCAGACCTTCTGTAACCAAAGTTCTATTGAAAGCATGGGGGGTTGCCAAAGGTTTGTGTGGTAGCCCCATCATAACCCAGCCATAATGGTGCTTATGTTACCCCCATTTGGACAGGGACTTAGTGCTGGCCTTCCATGACTTTCCAGTGAGGATTAGGGATATGAACGAATGACGTTTTTGGCTTTCAGTTCATATCAAATTGAATGTTAGAAAATTTATATTTGTGGAATAGATCCCCTTCGAATGTGGTAGGATTCTATTCAATATGAATATATTTGTACAAATTTGTACAAATATCTGATACATATCCAATACGTATCCATATGTATGCGATCCGTATCCGTAACACATCCACTCTGAAAGCATCAGATGTGCTGTGAATCCACTGAATCCGCTCTCAATCCATGTCAAATGCACTCTGGATCTGTTGTGGATGTGACTGGTGCAGCCGCCTTCCCACCTCCCCAAGTTCATGAAGAAGAAGAAGAGTTGGCTTTTCTACCCCGCTTTTCTCACCTATTGAAGGGGTCTCAAAGCGGCTGACAAAGCTTTTCTGTTCTTCTCCCCACACCAGATACCCTATGAGGCAGGTGCAGCTGTGAGTGCTGTGACTTGCCCAAGGTCACCCAGCTGGCTTTGTGGAGGAAGAAGAAGGGTTGGCTTTTCTACCCCACTTTTCTCACCCATTTAAGGGGACTCAAAGCAGCTGACAAAGCTTTCTGTTCTTCTCCCCACAACAGAACACCCTGTGAGGTAGGTAGAGCTGTGAGAGCTCAGAAGAGAGCTGTGACTAGCCCAAGGTCACCCGGCTGGATTCATGGGGGAGGGCGGAATCGAACCCAGTATTCCCAGATAAGAGTCTGGCTGTCTAACCACTAGACCAAACTGGCTCACATTCATACGAATATGAATGTCAAGGTAAAAATGTTGTAACATTCAATTTGTATACGGATGTCCAAGTCCATACGAATGTATACGAATATCAAATGTTGCGAATCTTCGTGAGGATGCTGTTCTCAATCAGGCACTTCCAGGAATTGGCCACAACTCAATGGTACCCAGGAACAAACAACAACAATAACAATGTGGCTCTTACTCTTTGGCTGCCATCATAGGCACAGTAATAGCACAATTTTTAAAATTAAAAATCCAAGTGGAAAACCCGTGTGGAAAAAAGAGCAGCTTAAGTGTTTTGCTTTGCTTTATTCTCATTATCCTAATGTGCAGCCATGGGGCAATTTTTCCTTTGCCTTTGAGATGCTGCGCTCCTTTGCTTTATTCTTTCCAGAGACAACTATGGTAGATATGGTTGCTATCTAGGTTTTAATAAGGAGGAAAGAACTCAAGAGGGCAGAAGAGAAGGAATTAACAGCAAGGTTTAGGGACTTGTTCTTCGAAACAGTGAAGATGAGATTGCAAAGTGGTGTTTTTTTGTTTTTTTTTTTGGAGCAGGATTAATTAACTAGTGGTGTAAATATTACCCTGTTTCCCTGAAAATAAGACCTACCCTGAAAATAAGCCCTAGCATGATTTTTCAGGATGCTCGAAATATAAGCCCTATATAAGTGTTATATAAAACATCCCCTGAAAATAAGCCCTAGCATGATTTTCAGGATGCTCGAAATATAAGCCCTATATAAGTGTTATATAAAACATCCCCTGAAAATAAGCCCTAGTGCATCTTTAGGAGCAAAAATTAATATAAGACTCTGTCTTATTTTCGGGGAAACACGGTACTGTAGAACAACTGCTTAAGCTCTGAAATGCAAAATGAGAAATATCTCCTCCAACCTAATTGCTACAATAAGAAGGGAGGGAGGGGTTGCTGTTGACCAAACAAAGATACGAAAGGGGCATGTCCATGTTTATTCTTATATCTCTTAGGTTAAACTTTCTTGTTGCAAGTTAAAGGCATCAGTGCCATGAAGTTCCATTTATTTCAAAAAGGAACAAATTGATACATTTATTCACGGGTCTGTACTGGATTTGAGGGAAAAGCTCTCCTAGACAGCGCCCAAGAGCAGGTTCTTTTAGGTTTTGGTTTTAGAAACAGAGAATTAACCGAAAAATAACCTACAAAAATACATACAAGCAACCAAAAACAAGGCAGTAAAAGTGTGTTTTCAAATAAAATACCAGAACTTTATTAAAAATCCACGTGAGAAGCTTAAATAGCAAGAAAACTGTCTCAGTAAGCTGGTTGTCAGTGTCAAATACACTCAGAGAGAGCAAATGCAGGCAGTAAGTGTAATGCAGGGGCTTTCATTGAATCATAGAGTTAGAAGGGACCTCTAGGGTCATCAAGTCCAACCCTCTGCTCAGTGCAGGATTTCCTAAACCATCCCAGACAAATGTAGGTCCAGCCTCTTCTTGAAGACCCACAGCAAAGGAGAACTCCCTGCCTCCTATGGCAACCTATTCCACTGACTGATCACCTTCACTGTTGGGAAGTTTTTCCTAATATCTGATCTGTATTGAATCCCTTGAAGTTTCAGCCCGTTGTTTCTAGTTCTCCCATCTTCTTCAAGTAAGAATAGGGACGATCCCTCTGCACTGTGACAGCCCTTCAGATGCTTGAAGACCGCTATTGTTTCTCCTTTCCCCAACGGATGGCTCACGGTAGGTTCTAACTGCATGTGCCCAAGGCTCCAACAGCTATGCAGGGTTAGAGCAAGGCCATATGAATATGGAGTCAAATAAGGTGAAGTTTGACAGGTGGTAGAGAAAGGGAGGGTCTTGCTGGGGAATCAGAAAGGTGAGAGCAAGCCTAGCAACTAGAAGGCGGCCCTAAACTACCTACAAACCATTTCCTACTACAAACCATGACCTACAGATCATTTCTGACCTTCTAGTGTAGTGTCGGAGTAGCGTCTTCAGTCTCTGCCCTTGGAAGATCTCAGTCCCACTAAAATATCCAAGTGCTCCAGCAAGTTTGGAAACTGCAGAGCTCAGCAGGAAGATCCTCTTAGGGACCTGCATGAATGTTTGTAACATTCAAAATTCGTAGAAATTTGGCTGAACTCGGACATTTGAATTTGAATCGAATGTGGACACATTCAAAGACTGACATTCAAATTCAAACCAAAATTTTTGATACAAAGCCAGCTGGGAGACTTTGGCCTAATCACAGTTCTCTTTCTGAGCTCTCACTGTCCCACCTACCTCACAGGGTGTCTGTTGTGGGAAGAAGAACAGGAGGTTTGTCAGCTGCTTTGAGCCCCCTTAAGGGTGAGAGTAGTGGGGTATAAAAGCCAGCTCTTCTTATCTAATAATCTCCCAGTTTGATTGTGCATGCCTCCATGAAGCCAGCTGGGTGACCTTGGGCTAATCACAGCTCTCTTTCTGAGCTCTCACTGCCCCACCTACCTCACAGGGTGTCTGTTGAGGGGAGAAGAACAGAAGGTTTGTCAGCCACTTTGAACCCCCTCAAGGGAGAGAAAAGGGGGTATAAAAGCCAACTCCTCTTTCTCTTCCTTCCCAAACTTCTCTTAGCATTCCACCTATTTCTGTACTTTAGGTCTGTGCTTGCAAGGTGTGGGTGGCTTTAATCCTTTTAAACCAACCCTTCCACTTTCCTTAATTCGTAAGATTCCACTGATCACTTATTTTTCTCCACTTCTGGCCTGGCAAGTCATTTTGATGTCCCACGTGCTACTGCCGCATCTGGGGACTCCAAACCGTGGTTAGCCCAGAGCGCCCTCAGTGCCAATCCAGACCTTCAAGCATCCTGACGAAGCTGCTGTCGCTGGCGTGTGAGCGAGTTCTGCTGCGGAGCAGGCAGTTGCCAGGGGAAACAGCGATGCCTATGGCTGCTACTGCTACCCGCTATGCAGTTCCTGGAGATGTCAAGTCCTTTGCAGTTCTGCCATGCACTCCAGTTGCAGCTGTTTTGCTCACCGAGAGATAGGAGACGCCAGGCTTCCCACCTAATGTGCAAGACACCGCGGCCGGCAGCACCCTTCCCGAACTGGTAGGTTCTGCTTTCTCTGTTACAGCAGTGGGCACTGCAGGCGAGTATGGAAAGGAAGCAGAAAAAAGGCTTGGCTGGCGTTGGGGATTGGGACACGTTGCCGTGGGTTTCTACCTGAGGAAGGGGACCATTGCTGGGCCCTGGCCTGTTATTTCTCTTTCTGCTTTTTTTCACCTGCATTTCTCCATACCTGCATGCAAAGACCAGCCGAAGGAGAAGGAAATGCAGAGGTGGGCTATTTCCTCATGAGCCTTGAAAAACCTGACCTAACCGCCTCCCCCTGATAATGGTGACAGTGGAGGGGAAGAAACTTTGTGCAGAATTGAACATCCTGAGCAAATATTCTCTCCACAGCTTTGGTGTTTTGTTTCCCCCACTGTGTAGTTCTTAAGGTTGCAGGTTCTATAGGGAGCATGTGAGCACTTCAGAAACTAAACTCCCTTTGCACTGATCAGGAACCAGCCACTATTGATGATGATGATGATGAAGAAGAAGAGTTGTCTTTTCTACCCCACTTTTCTCACCCATTTAAGGGGACTCAAAGCAGCTGACAAAGCTTTCTGTTCTTCAGAACACCCTGTGAGGCAGGTGGGGCTGTGAGAGCTCAGAAGAGAGTGGTGACTTGCCCAAGGTCACCCAGCTGGCTTCATGGAGGAGGGCGGAATCATGCCCAGTATTCCCAGATAAGAGTCCAGCTCCCTAACCACTAGACCAAAATGGCTCCCAGCATTATAGAATCATAGAATTGGAAGGGACCTCTAGGGTTATTAAGTCCAACGCCCCCAGACAGGTGTAGGTCCAGCATCTTCTTGAAGACCTCCAGCGAAGGAGAACCCACTACCTCCCATGGCAACTTATTTCATTGACTGATTGCCCTCACTGTCAGGAAGTGTTTCCTAATATCTAATCTGTATTGACTCCCCTGAAGTTTCATCCCATTGTTTCTAGCCCTCCCACCTTGTGCTAGGGAGAATAGGGACGATCCCTCTGCACTGTGACAGCCCTTCAGATACTTGAAGACTGAGATAATGTTTCCTCTCAGGCTTCTCTTATGCTCCCTCCCTGGCTAGGACAAGCATGGGCCGGGGGGGGGGGGGCAGGGAATGCAGATTGTGAAAATGCACAAATATGCTCTATTTGCATTAATCAGACAAGTTGCAAAAGTCAGCTTTTTTGCTAGCATGGGATTTGGAGCTCAGTGCTGCTTTTTGAAGAGAATCAGGCAGAAAGGAGACTGGAGTTACCAGTTTATGGAAAAGGAAGATAAGAGGCTTGACAGCATCTTCCAAAATGGTGTTATATAGAAGAGAAGCCACAGCAGATGGCCCAAATTCCCCAAGGGAAGGGAAGGACCCATTCTAATGCTGTATTGCCCCTGCACCTGCAGAAAGAATAGAGAGTGAATGCCCATCCATGACTGAACGAGCTGAGCCTGCATTGAAAAGATAAAGGGATATAAAAATAGACATAAAATAATTTCAAGTACATAGAATCATTGGATATATGGATATATGGAAAGAAACAAAGTGGATAAAAATAGTCATAACTTATCCCCTGCCCCTGCCAAACACAGTATGAGTCCTATACTTAAAAAAAGGAATCCATTCTCTATTTGAGAGATTTGCTAAAAAATCTCCAACTGCTGAATTGTCAATATGCTAGCTTGACTGGCACAACCATATTCATATTGTGAAACTGTAACTTGGGAAAATTCAGATCAAACTATTAGATTACACTGTAAAAATCTCATCAGTTCAAGCCAACATGGCTTGAAAAAGCCTGTGAACTACTAGTTGAACATGAGGCAGCAGTGTGATGCTGCAGCTAAAAAGGCCAGTGCAATCTTGCCATTATATTCGCTGCAGAGCAGACTATACTTGGACTTCTGCACCCAGTTTGGGGAATGACGTTTTTATGAAGGACGTCCAGAAGCCAGATCCTTGGAGGCCCCACGCCTCTGCACACACGTGGGGTGGCCACTCTAAAGGTGGACTGAAGCTGGATTAAAATTTAGGTGTGAACACAACTTATATTGTGAATGCCACATTGAGGGGATATCCTAAAATATCTCTGTTACAGGAGACCTAGTAACCATGCCTGGTTTCCCATAATGGGGAATGTTCGCCTCTTCTGCCGGCTTCTTACCGTTAATTGTTCCTGCTCCGAATACCTGGATGCTAGCAAAGTGCAGCAAAAATAAATATAAATAAAAACGATTTCCAAGTTGCCGCCTGCCATCTTGGGGCATCCTCAGCTGGGAAACCTGATAATGCAGAAATAAGCTTTGAAAATCCTTTAACTTTTCCCTGCCATTGCAGAAAGGTTAAGTAATTCATAATTCGTGGGTTTAAATCATTTAATTTTAAGTTGTGTTTTTATGTTCTGGAATGGCCCAACAGCTGTACCTGAAACAGCATAAGCATGGCTTGTGCCAGGGACCTACGAGGCAATAATGAACAAAACAGAATTATAGACAAAGGAAACTGTGTAACAAAATGCCTGATCTATCTATCTATCTATCTATCTATCTATCTATCTATCTATCTATCTATCTATCTATCTATCTATCTATCTATCTATCTATCTATCTATCTATCTATCTATCTATCTATCTATCTATCTATAAGAACATAAGAACATAAGAGAAGCCTTGCTGGATCAGGCCACAGCCCATCTAGTCCAGCATCCTGTCGCACACAGTGGCCCACCAAATGCTCATGGGCATCTCAAGCAGAGACAAGGACAAACCTTCTCCTGCTCTCGAGTCCCAGCAGATGGCCCTAGAAGCGCCCCATTTCCTCCCCCCCCCAGCCTGAAAGATGCACCTAGGCATTCGTTCTAGTAGCCATTGATACATCTGTCATCCATAAATTTGTCTAACCCTTCCTTAAAGCCATCCAGACTGGTAGCTGTCACCACCAATTCTGGCAGCACATTCCATAGGCCGATGACCCTCTGTGTGAAGAAATACTTCCCCCTGTCAGACCTTACGCTCCTACCCATCAGCTTCATAGAGTGCCCCCTATCTATCTATCTATCTATCTATCTATCTATCTATCTATCTATCTATCTATCTATCTATCTATCTATCTATCTATCTATCTATCTATCTATCTAATCTGTCTATCTGTCTATCTGTCTGTCTGTCTGTCTGTCTGTCTGTCTGTCTGTCTGTCTAATTTTTATCCTACCCTATACCCAAAGGTCTCAGGGCGGGTTACAACATTAGAAACCAGTGAGCATATAAAATGAGCATTAAAACCACGTCAGTTCCTGAATGTGGGGAGGAAAGCCATTTCCTTGTTTAGCCAAAGGCCAGGTCAAAGAGTTGTGTCCACTGTTCTGAATGCATAAAGTGAAGATGCCTGACGCACCTCAGGAGGGAGACTATTCCACAATCTAGGAGCCACCACTGAAAAGGCCCTATCCTGGGTGCCCATCCCTTTTGCTACTGAGGGTGATGGGACAGTGGGCAACAATACTTTGACCTATAAGAATAACATAAACCTGGAGCCCAGTGTCCATATCCTTTCACAAGACATTAGGGTTTAGTGTGGGATAGAAATGCAAATAATTAAAGTTGGGTCAGCAGCAGCACATCTCAGTCTAAAGGCTGGCATTGTGCACATGCTTTCCCTACATGCTTTTCCATTTATTTATTTAATTCTTTTAACATATTTACTGTCCATCCTGTAAGGAATTAGGAAGGCCAATATGTTTGCAAAGACTGATTAAAATATCTGCAGATTTTGCAGCTTCAAAGAAGTGACCGGTCTGTGCCAGCCAGCACGAACTTTGCTTGAACTGTTCTTATTTTGCTATGACTTTACATGCCAAAAGAGAAATTTCATATGTACTTCCTTATTATGTATAAATTAGATGCAAATTAACTTTGGAGGGCGTGAAGAGGCGTAAACTTCCAGCCAGGATAGGGATAAAAAGTCAGGCTGTGACGTGAGAGAGTTTGAACTTGTCCTGGAGGAATGCTCAAAGGACAGTTTCCCTATATTGCAATATAGATAAAATAAATCTTTTGTCTCTAGCTTGTTTGTTCACTCAGACCCACATGGATGGAAGAAAGCTGATAGGGCAGCAATTTTCCTAACAATCCCTTATGTGCTGACACCAAAGTAGCTTATGCATTCACAGGCATATTCATAAACTGGCTAAATGAAAAGGAAAGCGTGAGGGAAACAGCAAATTCAAGGGACTGTAGTAAAGATGCAGAATCTGGTTTAAGGGCAAGAGAGAAGAGATATTGGACTAATTAAAGAACCATGAGCCCTTTAATTAGTCTAGTATTAATCAGAGGGCAATTCAACACTGAACCAGCAAGTGCACTAGAAGGGGCCTACCTTAGACCACACCATTGTGCAGAAGGAAGTATCCTGGTACACTTGCTGGTCCGGTATATCACCCAGTGCAGAATCACCCAGAATGGCGGCAGTTAAGTGTCACACTAACTGTGTAATTCTCATCATTAAAGTTGTACGGGAACACTCAGTCTTGACAGCGACAAAATCTCATTAACTACATTAGGCTAATGCTATTTTGGAGCTTGACATATGGTGTTGAATCAGAAAGCACTATGGTAAAGGCGATACTAGCAGCTTTCGCTACACAGACTCAGCACAGGTACACCCCAAACCTGGCAAGGATTTAATCCATCTTCCCTAGGTTTTAATCCAGCTTCAGTCCACTTTCAGAATGAGAGAACACATCAGCAAAGTGACAAGCTGGTTTCTTTCAGCAGTATCTAACTTGGAAAATCCACCTCTGCATTAGATAATGAAGAAAGAAAATGACTGCTCACTTTGCTGATGAGTTCTTCTGTTCTGAAGGTGGACTGAAGCCGGATTAAAAGTTAGGTGTGGACACAGCCTGATCACATCAGACCCTGGAAGAATGTAAAGGTCCATAGTAAAGTGAGGTGTTTTGCATATGAATATATGAGAGGCAGAGAGGTCTGGACTGCAGCCCCATGTGGTCGCAAATCACCCAGGTTATGGGGTAACTTAAGCAAAGTGTGCGTGAGTCACCCATGTGTAGAAGGGCACATGGAACATACTTCCTGGCCCTGAAAGCTTGGCATTTGTGAAACAAAAGTGCTTTTGCACCCAACTGGAAATGGCCAAGGAAATCAATCATATTTGGTCCACTGTGAAGCCCCTCTTGGGTCTGTTTCTGGATGAAATGAACTCAGTTCTGGGAACACCTGATAGCAGAAAAGTCCTCAGAAAAACCAGAAACGCACTTTGGTCTCTGAGGACTGAAGACAGCTGCCTTCCACTCTCCTTAAATTTAAAGTGTGACCATTGTCCTTGTTTTGTTTTCCTCTCAGGGACTTTATTTAAGTGTATCCCATGTGTGAGATATATCTTATGGTCTCTAGGCTGTGATGCTTATCAGGAATTGCTGTCCTAACACACCCTAACCACAGGAAATGGGATGCTGCCATGCTGCATTGAAATAACATGTTTGCAATGTAAAGGAGCATCAGCAAAACACTGGCTGAGCTCTCTGCTTACAAACACATCATGCAAATCACCAGCAAGCGATGTGCCTGGTGTGTAAAATGTGTCCAAACTTTCCCTTTATGTGCGTAGATGAGAGCAGGAATCTCTAAGCTAGGCTAAAGGGTGATTTTTGTCCAATAATTCTACGATATGGGCTAGGCAAACTAGATTGGTTCCAGTCCTGAAAAAACACCAAAAGTGATAAATGTTTCCCTCCTCCTATGCAATGTTTTAATCAAATAAAAAATGTGCATCATGCAACATTCTGTGAGTCCATGCACAGAGTCCTTCTGTTACTTGAAACAGATATTGCAAGAGCAGAGAGAGAGACAGACACACAGAAGATCTTAATTCCACCCACTTAAGCTGGTTTTTGGAGAAATGCCAAAGCCAGACATAGCCTGGAGTGTCAAAAACTTTTCAGCAGGCTCTGGGCTTGGTGGTTTTAATGCCACCCAGATTCAGCAGTATTGCTGAATACTGCTGACCTAAAAAGGGCCATTAAATTATTAGGTCAGAACTGAGCACCAAAGCTCCCAAAAAGGTGGGAATGTGGAATCCTTCACCTGCTGTTTCTAGACACAGGTAGCATGTGGACCTTTCTACGTGCCTTGTCCTAGAGCACGACGGGGAAATGTTATGTAGCCGCGCGTGCTGGTGGCTTAGAACTTTAAGCCCTAGTTCTATAATAGGTGGATTTACCTACATTTGTGAGTTCAGCAGTTCATCTTTCTAAGAATGCAGTTGTGCGTATTACTAGTAAACACATGGCTTCCTAAACACGCCCATTCTGGTTTGCAAATGAAGACAAAGAAGAGTTGGCTGTTCTACCCCACTTTTCTCACCCATTTAAGGGGACTCAAAGCGGCTGACAATCCTTCTATTCTTCTCCCCATAACTGACACGCTGTGAGGTTGGTGGGGCTGTGAGAGCTCAGCCAAGAGGTGTGACTAGCCCAAGGAAATCCAGCTGGTTATGTGGAGGAGTGCGGAATCAAACCTGGTATTCCCAGATAAGAGTCCGGCTCCCTAACCACTACACCAAACTGGCTCTAGAAATGTACTAGACCAGCAGTTCTCAACCTTCCTAATGCCGCGACCCCTTAACGCAGTTCCTCATGTTGTGGGGACTCCCAACCATGGAAGGGGGGCAGCTGGGAGGGGAGAGGGAGGGGTGATGGGAGACTCATCGTGACCCCTCTGAAAGGGTAGTTTGACCCCCAAAGGTGTCCCGACCCACAGGTTGAGAACTACTGTACTAGACCAAACTAGAAATGAACAGTTGTTATTATTGGAAACCAACAAGTCATTGCCAACTGCTGGCCATTTCCCTACAGCCCCTGTGCCAGACATACAGAAGTGGTTTGCCATTGCCTATTTCTGGGGAGGGGCTGGGGACCAAACTGGCAACTGTGCATGAATTATTTGTGCATTCAGAATCCAGACAAATATGTCCAGATTCCAAGATTTGTGGACGGATCGGATAGGGCCTTATTCAAAGGGCCCTATCTGTCCACAAATTGGATAATTCAGTATCCGTAGAAGCTTTGGTAGAAGCTTCTAAGGATACTGGATTACAGTGGGACCTCCCCCGCAGGGCAGACCTACCCCAGACCTCCTCCCGGGGCCCACTTACCTGCTCCAGCAGTGCTCCGGACCTCTTCCCAGGACTAAGACAGGTCCTTCCGGTCCCAGATTCGTTCAGATGTTTAAATTCAAATTCATGGACATTGATTCGAATTCAGATGTCAAAATTCGGATGAATTCGATCGAATTTTGAATCCCTTTGAATATTTGTGCACATCCCTAATGTCTTCTCCAAACCTGTAACTATGCATTAACTATATGCAAAGACTTTAGCTGTGGTCACACTTTAATTGGTTTTGAGGTTGTTATTTGACTTCAGCGAACACACACCAAAATGCATTTCCATTCCTTTTGTGGACTTTCCCTCCCTGATTGGGACTATCCTGTACTCAGATCTCCCCAGCACTAAGTCTGTTTTAGCGGCTTGGAAAGATTGCTGGTGTCTGTCCCACTCTGGGACTTAAAGCTGGACATCCACAACCTGGACTGCCAGATCAGTCGGTCAAATTGACCCCCACCACACCACACCACCCGCCAAGAGTGCACCAGAGTTCTGCTGGAGAAAGTACAACTATGCTTTGGGTGGCTTGGCAAGGTGGCAGCTTTCTTTGGAGCTTGGTGCTTGGCACCTTTGGAGAGGACTTCCCACTCCTGGCTTCCCTTAAACATTCATTTTTTAGATGTGTGCCCTTTCTGGGGCTTTTGGGTTAAGCAAGGGAGATGGGGAACTCCTTGGGTGCATCCCCATGATAAGCTTAATCCAGTTTCCCTAAAACCAAAATAATAAAACTGGATGCAAACGCGAATTTGCCTGTTCCCATTACTTTCAGCTTAATCGCGTTCGATCCGGATTCTGAGGATTGTATGTGGCGTACGTGACACAAGGGGGGACTCAAGTGGCTACTTTTTAAAAGCCACTTTTCGGCGCTGCCCTGCCCTCTTTCTCCTGGCATGAACGCGCCACCCATAAGGGACCCCTTCAGGGAGCCTAGCTGGGTGGCTGGGTGGCTGCCACTTGCCTGGAGGAAAAACGGCAGTGGGCAGCCAGTGATTCTTTCCCCTCCTCTCCCCATTTCCCAGGGCACACAGCAGCAGCAGCAGCAGCAGCAGCAACTCAAGCCCCCTTCATAGCCACAGCCTTTAAAACAGAACCTCCAGCTGCTTTACCTTCTTTTCCCTTTCTAAAGGTCAGAACTTTCAAAGAGCTAGAATTGCGCAAAATTGCAACATTGTTATAAGCTGTGAAGTGGGTAGATCGCTACAGTGTAGTGGCTGCTTTAAGAAGTGGATGTTTATTGTGACTGTTTTGAGGGGTGGATTTTTTCAGTGAAATCACTATCTTTGGAAGCAAGCTATTGCGGGAGGGAAACCCTAAACACGGATCCTCATCCCTTAACACCCTATGGTCCCCACAGTAAAAAATGTAAAACGTTTCAAGCGCACGAACCGCAGTGAGACCTGTTGAAATGAGGATTAACATTTACAACGCTTTTGGGCGATTTCACACATGGAAAGCATGTTAAGTCAAACTGATGTGGGGTCTGCCAGAATTGAAAATAGTTTGAAATTGAAATAAGGTTGTAATGGGGATGCAGCCATAGCCTCTAGTTTGATGTAGGCTTGAGGGTGCTCCTTGTGGAAGGTTCCTTGGGTGATGTGACACTGGGTGCCAACTTGAAACTTTCCAAAGCGGAGGTGAATAGTGACCAGACCCAAAAGAGAAGGCTTGGGTTGAGGCACAAAGTTTTGGTGATAGTGGCCAAGCTTGCAAAGGGGTGAGCTGGCCTGGGAGGTGAGTTCTCCCTCAGGATAGGTGTGAACAAGCCAAAACAGCCTCAGTTCCTGATCCATCCTAAAATGGATTATCATGTTGAGGTGTGATCAGGCCCCTGGGCACAGGAGCCATTTTGTGGGTGGGTGGGGTGGGGGTGAGATACCATAGATATACAGTTTATTTTTTAAAAGCAACTTAAACTTAAATCGGAATTATCTTTCACCATCTTAGATATAAGATGGCAAGAAACCCTTTTAAAAAACTGGACAAAAATCCCATGGAAGAACTCTTTTCCAATTCAGTATGGAACTCATAGTTCATGCCTTGCTTTTCACAACTTCCTGGCTCCTGAACATTGCTAATGCCATGTTAAAAACAAGGAAATTCAATCTGAAATTAAATGAAACAATAAAACAATAAAAAATGAATTGAAAAGGAGGAAATAACATTCATGTCCAACCCAAACAGCTCAAATACCTCCTCACGCACCCCTGGTCTGCCAAATGAATTTCTACAGTTCAAAAAGAGGTCAGTGGAGAACCAACGTAGAGAAAAAGAAATCTCTGAACTTGGAAAAATTGGTCTCTTGTCTGGTATGAAGCTATTTTAATGCTAAAACCAAAAATGTTAATTCAAGGTAGAAGCTCTCTCATTTCAGCTGCTGTGATGAAGAAACTTGTGGTGATTGGGGATGGACTTTTCTGTGCAAGGGTCATGAGTTCAGGTGCAGACTCAATTCATGGATGACAGGTGTATCCATGGCTACTTGAATGGATGTCATGAAGGTTAGAGAGACAGGCAGGATGCCTCTGAAGGCCATTTGCAGGGAGTCAAGAGCTGGAGAAGGTTTTGCTTTCGTCCTCTGCACGAGGTGGGACAGGATGCTGGACTAGAAGGATTGTGGCCTGACCCAGCAAGGCTCCTCTTAAGGCCAGGATCTTTCATGCCTCATGTCCTCTCTGACTCCTCAGAAGAAGGTCCCACTCCTGCCAGCTAAACATGGGCCTCACAGGCCAAACATGGAAACTGCTTCTGTCCCCCCAGACAGGGATAGTTTGGACACAGACGATACGCGATGCCCAGAGCCAAGTTCTCTCAGGCGAGGATGACAACAGCTGTGCCACTTGACTCGACTCCATGCGAAACAGCTGTGCGGCCAGGGGTGTGACTCTCTGAGTCCTCCATAAGAAACGCCCAACTCTGCAATAACCTGCTCTGGACTCGACAGGATTGCTTCCAGATGGCAAGGGGTAATGCAGGATCTAAAGAAGATCCTGCCTTTACTTCTCCAGAGCCTGCCAGATGCAAGCAGCCACATTGATTTTATCTCAACATCTGCCAGCAGCTTCAGCACTTGGCCTGACTGGGGCTACTGGAAGCCAACCAAGCACCTGCCTGCTTCTTTATGTTATTTTTCTCCCACTTGGCTGCTTCCAATCAGCCCTATCACAAAGCATCGCTATTACAGGAAATCTGGCATCATTGCTGGTTGCTGTAATAGTAATATGATGGGTTATCAGTGAACTAACCAGGAGGCATATTGGGAATGCCAAGGGGTTGCTCAATATAGTCATATAGTTCCAATATCTGGTGGTTAGAGTGTGGGATTCTTATCTGAAGGTCTCCTGGTTCAGTTCTGCACTCTTACATGAAGCCAGCTGGTTGACTTTGGGCTAGTCATATCTCTCTTTCTGAGCTCCTACAGCCCTACCTACCTCACAGGGTGTCTGTTGTGAGGAGAACAGAAGGTTTGTCAGCCGTTTGAGTCCCCATAAGGGTAGGGAAAGTGGGATATAAAAGCCAACTCTTCCTCTTCTCATTCAGGAGCTCCTTAGATGCTCTGGACATGTCCCCATGCAATTTTGGTATGGTTCCAAACACGGGATCGGCAAGGTTCATCCCCATGTGTTTTGGATTTGCTCCGCGAAAAGAGTACCAACCCCTCCCAAACCGTGCCAGAAGGGTGCCAAATTTGATACATGTAAAAACAAGTCTCGGCACAGTTTGGGGGACTGAGGCGCATTGCTCAGCGAGCTGGGAATGCACATGGGGACAATTGTGGAGGTCCACATGACAGCAAGCTTTACCCATGCGTGTCTTGCCAGTCAGGCGATCAGGAAAGGGGGGGTGTTGTAGCCGGAGAGACTACAAGTATGCAGGGCAAATGCAATTTGACCCCTTCATCACTTCTCTTCAGCATAATTTAAGCAAACACAACAGGAACAGTGAGCACAGACGAAACCTTGCCCGCTAATGACATGATCTCCAACCTCCTCCCCCAATAACCCGGGAGTGTCCCCATGTCTCAAGATAATATGTGTTTGCCTCCTAATTTGTGGTGAAAACAGTTGGAAAGGGGGGGGGTGTTTGCTGCGGATTTGTGCAATTTGTCCCTCACGTAGCCCGAATTAGAGGCTTTGCATCGGGACTCTCCAAGGCGAACTCAGGTTTGCCTCAAAGTATGTATTTCTTGGGGACACAGCCTGTGTTGGGAGGGCATTTTGTGGATTAGAGGTGAGATCAGAGCACTAACTCATGGCATTTCCCACCCCCAAGCTGTGTCTAAACCACTTTTTACTTGCATATAGATACAATTGCAAAAGATCATGGGCATAGTTCCCCCCACCCACCGCTAGTAGAAGAATTCCATCTGCTCCTTAAACTTCCCATTTGTGACTGTATTTGCAAAGTAACCAGTCCACAATACTTGCTTTCATTTGAGATAACTCGAATGGCGAAACTCGCGGGAGAGGATTGCAGATTTCCTGAGGGGATCAGAAGTAATAAGTGCAAAGCACATTCTCAGCATTGCCAGAGGGTGGGAGGATTTTATCTAAGCTTATGAAAACCCTTCAAAATGTGTGTCACACATTCGATCTACATTCTGTTTCGTGGAAGCTCAGCTGGGTCCCCTTCCCTTTTCTCGGCAGGCCAGATTTTCACCGCATAGAAAGCACTGTCAGGTTATGTACTGCTCAGAGCATTAAGTCCTGCCCATGGCTGCATACACACAGGTGACAGAAAGCACCCAGAGGAGGCCCATGGAATGCAACATCCTTTTACCAGCAGCTCTCTGCCAAAGGTGCTTGAGGGCCCTAAACCCTCCGCGTGCAGAGCGAGAATACCGTTGAAGGAGGTTGCTGCCCCCAGGCATCCTCACCACCTCCCTCTAGATTCATGACAACCTCACAAGGGCCTAGGCATGTGCACAAATATTCGTAACATTCGTCATTTGGATGTATTTGGACATTCGTATACAAACTGAATGTTATAACAGTCATACGTTGACATTCGTACGAATATGAATGCTTCAGAACATTCGTACGAAGCTTTGGAACATTTGTGAAACGGGGAGCTGGGAAAGCGGCTGCGCCAGTCACATCTGCCATGGATCCAGAGTGCATTTGACATGGTTTGAGAGGGAATCCAAAGCGGATTCAGGGCAGATTGGACGGTTTCAGAGTGGATACATTACAGGATACGTACTGGATATGTATGTGTCCGTATCGGATACTCATATGAATTTGTACAAATACATTCTTATCGAATAGAATCCTACTACATTTGAAGAGGATCTATTCGTACGGCTTTTCTTACATTTGATTTGATATGAATCAAATGCAAAAAAACCCCCAAAAAAACAAAAACCCCACTTATGCACATCCCTGCAGGGGATTTATTGGTACTGAATTCAATCTGGGAGAATTTCTCATCAGATTAAAAATAGACAGCTTCCATGTGCATTTCCACCATGATGAAAATCTTTGTACCACATCTTTGAAACTAGAGCCCTTTCCGCATTGGCCAGCCAAAAAACGGATCTATACCGTTTTTCGGCAATCCGTCCTTTTCGGTAGATCTGTCACAAATAGTGACGGATCTACCAGACTCCTTGCGTCCACACACACGCAGGGAGGACGGATTGGGAAACGGATTTGGGGTGGGTGCAGTGCAGATGCACAGCACCCATCTCAATCCGTTCTCCCAAGGCCCTCCCCCCGGCCTCCCCGGTTGGCCCCTCTGGAGCCAGAGATAGGGAACCGGGGGCCTCCTTCTTCTGGGCTCCCCCTTGCCCCAGAAGCCACAATCGCGGCTCCTCGGGCTAGGGGGGCTTCACCCTACACCCTACACCCACCCCTACCCACCCCAGGTCGCGTGTGCGCGTTCCCCTCCTTACCTGCAGGCAGCCAGGCCGTTTCTGGCTGCCGGGGCCCGCCATGCTTTGCGCGTGCCTGCAGCGTGCCTCTCCATTGGCCAGCCACACGCCTGGCTTCAGCAGGGCCTCTGTGCAGACTCAAATTTACCCAGAGGGCGCCTCTTTACATTTATCTGATTGCACCCTTGAGCTGTGTCCATACCGAAAATAATTCAGGTTTTGGTGTTACTTGCACAATTTTGCCATCATCCACACACTGATGTCCTTATCAGGCTGTAAAACCATTCTCTTTCTCGGTTTAATCTGAATTTTCCCTTACTGTAAAACTAATAAATATTTAAATAAAAAAGTTCCCCCCAAGAAAAAGCAATCTTTTTTCATATTTCCATTGAATGACCTGTTTTCCCTCTATTAAATGTACCTAGGACGTTTTAGACTGTCTTCTTTAAACACATAACAAACTAGGTGTTCTTCAGATTATAAGTGACCAGTAATTTGGATGGATTTTTGTTCTCTTAATATTTATAGTCCAAGCAAAATGCAATGCCAAAACAAATACTGAAATGTCCTTTGCAAAGACAAAGGGCTTGATGATCGGGCATCGTCAAGAAAAATAAAGCATGTTTCATGTAGAAATTATGCCAGGTGTAGAAATCAATGGCCTTATTTTTGTCTTTTTGAGGTACCCAGCAATATTTTTCCAGGTGCATTCTGCAAACTCTGCCCTTTTGCCACAGCAGTCAATGGATAAGGAAACCATTTCGGGCGGGCACTTTAGTCTAGCTCTTTCCCTCTTACTTCCATCAATAAGAAAATAAATAGCGACTTTTAAAAGAAGAATCAGGTAGAATCAATAAGCCTCTCAAAGCCCCAGCCAATAGCTCTGGGGAGATTTCAGGATGTTACACTGACCTTGAATGAACTTAAGCTGGATAAGACATCGGTGGGGATTGAAAAGCTAACATGAGTAAAAGCTGGTAACTGGCAGAGAAGCATAGTAGTAGTGGTGTGTGTATCTAAGCACCAGTTTTTCGTTGGCACGTTTAATGGCTTGTTGGTGTAACAGATGTAGGAAGCATGTCTGTGAGAACCCTCCTTTCTCCATCAGCCGAATAACGGAAGGAGAAATGAAGTCTTACTACAATTTCCAAAGGGAATGTACCAAGTTGGAGAGAATCACCGGGACAGGTATGTGTACATCTGTTTACAAGGAGTTGCAAAATGTCTTTGCTGAGGCATTTGCACTGTTGCATTTTTTGGGACTTATGCAGATTTTGGAGTAAGGGAAAAGTCTGTGGCTTAATCTAGCCCATACTGTATAATGATTTTAATTTATTGTTTTTTAATTACTTTCCTTGTGAATTTGGGTCGGTCTATCTGTGCTGCTTTTGAAAGGGAATTGCTACCACTAGTAGCTCAAAATGCAGAAACGTGTTTTATTTTCCTGTTGCAACTCTAGGCATTGGGCTTGTAAGCTTGTATGTCATTTTTGACTAATCGTATGGGTTACTTCCATAATTAACTAATCAAAATAGGCAAGCTGAAACCTTTAACAAATGTGCTGAATGGTACTGAATTCAGTGGCAAGGCCATGGCAATGTTAACCTTGCATTTTGTACGTGTAAGCAATCGTGAGCAAGACTTTTGTTTCCAAGTAGGACTGCAGTTTTAGGCTGAGTTCTGGGTGATTTTTCAAAATCTAGCTGCTTAACCTCAGCAAATTTCCACAACAGTCAATGCCGTGTCTCATCATATTACTGGGCCATACGTTCTGCTGATCTAAGCTGTATTTCCCTGGTGGCTCCTTCCTTTCCACACATGCAATAATGTCTTATCTGTAGGGTGCATCCCCAAGCAATTTAAAGTGTGCTAAAACTCTTCTTTTGCCTCTGAGTGCCCCCATGCCAGGGTTTTTAACAAGCTTCCAGTGCTACAAAAGCAGGAAAACCCACGATAAAATACGTGCCCTTTAAAGAAGATTTTCATTGCTCTTTTTGGAAGTTGCGGGTTTTCCTCACAGCATTTACCTTGGGGACGCTCCGTGGCAAAAGGGGCGGGGATTGCCGCCTGCACACACAGCAGTAACACATTCACACATCTCCCAGAACTGCAGCAGCTTCCCTACCCTTCCCTTTCTAAAGCACAGAACTTTCAAAGAGCCAGAATTGCGGAGAATTGCAACATTGTTATCAGGCATGAAGTGTTATCAGGTGTGAAGTGGATGGATTGCAACATTGTTATGAGGCGTGAAGTGGGTATATTTAAAGTCACTGCTGCTCTACCGGGTGGATTTTGACAATGTTCTGTGTTAGAGTGAATGAGCAAAGGATTGCCCGGCTGCAGCCAGGTCGGGAAGCCATTCCGGGGACGGAGATCTGGGAGATGAACAGAGAACCGATGGCTATTTTTCCTTTGAACAAGAGAGGGGGCGGGGAGAAAAAGATGCAGGGAAAGAAAACACGCTTCCGTGGGGACGGAAGGTGCGTTTTAAATTCCCCTTTTTTTGAGCCTCATGCGGACGCTTATTCCAGAAGTGCATGGCACTTTTAAAGTCCGCTTGAATAGAGTGAGAGTAGACGGAGACTAGAGAGGCAAATAAGTCTTTTGGGGATGCACCCGCAGTGAACTACCCATATATCTCCATCGGAATGCATCCTTAGCCCTGTCAAAATGTCTTTAAGAAATAAGGGTTTCCCAATTCAGCAGTATCATTAGACAGACACTCTGGAGAAATTTCCTTTCGGACTACAAACCTGATGAACCCTAGTAATTTTGGACCCAAAAAAGAGCCCTTGAATAGTCTGGGAACCTCAGCTTAAAGATGTTGCTGAAATAATCCGTTTTATTAAGAAGTCAGATCAGATTAAAAAAAATACTAACTCTGATCACACCCAAAACCTGATAGTCCTTCCTTAGTTCATCCTCAGTTTGCGTCACTTTGCTCACACCTTTCTGTCCTGAGACACATTTACGAGACTTTCTGGATCTCCATCCCTCTCCATTGTCACAACACACCATGTGCTCTGATAAGACCAAAGTTCTGTTAATTAACAATGTCTCATCACACATTGGGCAAAAGAGGAGGTAAATTTATGCAGTATCCACCCACTAAGATACTGTTCAGGCCCTTTAGTCTTCTTCCATCATCACACCAAAAAAATGAAAGTGCATTAACACTCTATGGCCACATCCCCATTACAAGCTTAATCCAGTTTTCCTAAACCGAAATAATAGAACCGGATGCAAACGCGAATTTGCCTGTTCCCATTACTTTCAGCTTAATCACGTTGGATCCAGATTCTGAGGATCGTATGTGGCGTACGTGACTCAAGAGGGGACTCAAGTGGCTACTTTCTAAAAGCCGCTTTTTGGGGCTGCCCTGCCCTCTTCCTCCTGGTGTGAACGCACCACCCATAAGGGACCCCTTCACGGAGCTTGGCTGGGTGGCTGCCGCTTGCCTGGATGGAGGAAAAATGGCAGTCGGCAGCCAGCGATTCTCCCCATTGCCCAGGGCACACAGCAGCCGTAGCAACTCAAGCCCCTTTGCTTTAAACATTCACACATCTCCCATGTAAACATGTAAACATACTGGCTGTGATGCAAACTCCTTTGTCATAGCCTAGGAAGGGATTTCCTGGAACTCGCCACAAATCCGCCCTTTTTCATTTGTCTTTTCTCACACAAGCGGTGAGCTCCCAGCAGCCTTTCCCAATACTATGCCAACTATGTCATAGAATCATAGAATCATAGAATCATAGAATGGTAGAGTTGGAGGGGACCTCCTGGGTCATCGAGTCCAACCCCCTGCTCAAGGCAGGATCTCCTAAACCATCTCAGACAGATGGCTGTCCAGTCTCTGCTTGTCCAGTCTCTGTCAAACCCCTTTGACAGACAGCTGGCAAATCAACCACGTGCCAGCTAAGTAAAATTAGTGCTGGGTGTCCCAGCGCAGTTTTCATCCAACTGACCACAGCAGCTGGTGGTGGTACAGCCACGATGCAAGCAAGGTGGGAACATCTTCACGGTATCTGGTGGGTCCTTTAGGGTGTGTTATTGTGCTTACTTGTGAAAGAGAAGAAGGCTTTGTTTGCTAGCATGCTTGCGCCCACAGAGCTGCCCCTGGGTGGTTAAAGAGTTGCCTGCCATCAATCCCCAGGTACCAGCTGTCCATCTGGACATACTACTCAGCACAACTGAGTGGAAAGCTTTCAGGGCACTGTGTCTTGCTTCTGGGAACAGCATATTTGAGGTTAGTCCTGAGGAAGTGTTTAGAGCGGTGATGGCCAACCTATGACACGCGTGTCACAGGTGACACGCCAAGCCCTTTTGGGTGACACACATGATCACCTTGGCACCTAGATGTGTAGTGCTTGCTTGTTCTTGAAGTGTATGAAATACCAACTTTCAATTGAAAATTTAGCAACAAAAGTCACTAATGTAAAGAATTATTTGTTTTTGCTTTTAATAGAATACGTATATCAAAAATATAACTTTTTTACTAGAGCTACAAATATCACAGAATTATGGATATTTCTAGATGTGACGCAGCACCTAAGTTAAGCTAGGTTTTCTTGCGAATTTTGACACACCGAGCTCAAAAGGTTCACCATCACTGGTTTAGAGCTTAGTCTTGTGGTTAGAGTGTTGGGACTCTTATCCAGTAGTCTCCCGGTTCAATTCTGCACTCCTCCATGGAACCCGATGGGTGAACTTGAGCTAGTCACAGTTCTCTTTCTGAGCTCTCACAGTCCCCTCTCACAGGGTGTCTGTTGTGGGGAAATGAACAGAAGCAACCTTGAGTCAGCAACCTTGAGTTCCCTTAAATGGGCGAGAAAAGCAGAGTATAAAAACGAATTCCTCTTCTCCTTCTTCTGTGATTAGGGGCTGAGAGATCAGTATCAGTTAAGGCTTGTGAATGCTACTGGTGAAGGATAGTCAGGATACATCTAGGAGCAAATGTCTCACTGAGGAAGTGATAAGAGTGATGCACGCTCTTCCAGGAAACCATGGCAGGTGGACAGTGGTGCAGCCTTAGGAATCCCATGTTCAGTCCCTTTTTGTTCCATAAAATGCAGCTTATCAGGACTCCCCAATGCCATGAAATAAGATTCCCCATGTCCCATATGGCCCCTTTCCTTCCCCCTGCCAGTTCCAGTTGACCAGCTGGTGCTACACTATTCCAGAAGTCTCTCCCTGGAGCTTGTGGTTTTAGGTAACTACTTCCTCACAGGAAATTTGCCTTTTCTTGAGTCAAGGGTTTGCTTGTCTAGTTGCCATGCAACTGCAGAAGACAGTAAAGGAAGCAGATTGTTCCCAACTGCCTTGCATTACAATCATTTTAACCCTAGGTGGCGACCTTCTTTGCAAGAGGGCAAAGGGAATAGGTGTGACTAAGGCCCCTTCCAGACTTGTGGAATAAATTTTGCAGTTATAGGAAAAACTGCAGCTCACCTGCTGCAAAGCGATGATGCGCCATCTGTACTAAAGGAAGCCTCCGTAGCTTCCTCCTCAGAAGCTGCGAGATCTGAGTTGGGGTGCTTCATCACGTGGGATGAGGCAGCCAGTCGGAGTTCAGATGCCCTCCTGCTCTTGATTGGCTGTTCTCGCCATCCTGCCAGGACTGGTAGGAAGATCCAAATTTCCTTAATACTCTACACAAGTGTCCTTAATCCAGGATTAAGGCAAGTGTGTAGTCCTGATCAAATAATGTGTCACCACTATGATCCAGCGATCATCATGTATGATGCCTTGATTGTGACTGCGCATTCTGCTAGGAAATATTAACGTGTCTGGATGCATCCTACATCAGTTCAGCTTATAAGCAGGCTGCACATGAGGTCTAGTGGTTATGGACCGGGACTCTTATCTGGGAATACCAGGTTTGATTCCACAGTCCTCCACGAAGCCAGCTGAGTGACCTTGGGCTAGTCACAGCTCTCTTCTGAGCTCTAACAGCTCCACCTACCTCACAGGGTGTCTGTTCTGGGGAGAAGAACAGAAGGTTTGTCAGCCCTAAATGGGTGAGAAAAGTGGGGTAGAAAAGGCAGCTCCACTCTGGAAAGTCCAAATGGAGGGTAGAAAGTCCACAGATCAAAAGGGTAAAAAGGAAAAGCTGTGAGCACTGCAATCAGAAGATATACTGAAGATGGTTTAACGTGAAAATGTGACTATGGGTGTTTTTCCACTGTCACTAATGGGTCCTTAATGGCTAGTTCTAGTGACAGTGAAAAAACACCCCATGATTACATTCCAGTCTATATTTTAATACAGCTTCAGTCCACTTTCAGAGTGGGAGGATGCAGCAGCAAAGTGACTGAGTTAGATCAAACAAAAAACAAACAGCTTGTCACTTTGCTGACTTTATCTCACTTTGAAAGTGAACTGAAGTTGGATTAAAATCTAGGTATGGACACAACCTATGGTGTGTGCCTGCAGTGTTCTCACAACCTGGGAGCAACCATTTCAGTCAGTGCTCTGTTGCCAGCATGGCAGGAATGCCCCTATGCCTCCACCTGGCCCTGATTTGGTGAAAGCCTTTAGACACAACCTTGAAGTTGCATGGGTTTTTTTTTTAGCTAAGCAGGCAAGGACCACTTGTGTGCTACATTGCATTTCAGGCCAGCTGTACAGTATGCAAAATCCAACATGTCAAGAACCTCAGAGCCAGGGTCTATCCTTCCTTTATCCTTCATGCGTGTTTCAATTCAGGATTGGACAGTGAGCACATAATCCACATACCTGGGGTAATCCCAATATAGGACACCGGAAGTGCGCTTTAGGGGCATGACATAAATCCCACTCAGGTGATGCCCAGTTTTCTGTTGTGACGGATTGCTTACCTCGTCTGTCATTTCCATGTGGAATTGCTGATCTTGCAAAAGTATTTGTATGTAGGAAGGGAATGAAAAAAAAATCACAGGGAAGTGCGAGGTGGCGCTTCCTACATACAGGTACTTTTGCAAGAATAGTGATTATGCGAGAAAGTGGCACATAAGATTTGCAATTCAGCATGAGACACACACACAAGAAAAAGTATTAAAGCTGGATTTTACATCATGTCCCTATAGTGCATTTTTGGTGGATTAACAGCAGGATTAATAGTAATTTTAAAAATGAACAGATTTTCCCTCCTTTGCAAATACGCCCGCTTTTTGCTATAAATGCACCTTTGACATTCCACAGACAATAGCAAATTAAATAAACCACTCGAGGACATTCTGATGATGAAAGCAAAATCTGAGCCATCTGATGCCTAGCTTTGCCTTTTGCCAAAACAGATTTTGCTCAGGAAGGAGAATTCGTGTATCAAGACGTTGCTCTGCAGCAGCAATTTTACAATTGTCTGACACAGCTAGGCATCGCTTGAAAAGGGGGGAAAATGCCCACAAATCCTAGAGCGAGCTGGCCTGTTCAGAGGACTCCTTTCACCTTTCACTGACTTGCTAAGAGTCGAATACTTGTGATGCTTATGGTGACCTCTGCCCTTACATGCTCAGAGATGACGCATACGTGATGGTCATCTGAAGGAAGATGATCTGGTTCCCCTGGCAGGATCTGCACAGCGTCACAATAGCGCTACAGGAGAGCTCAAAGGTGTGGGGATCTCACGATCTTGCACCTATCAAGCTAAGAAACCAGCAGAGTGTTATCCAGTGTTGTTCTTGCATTCTGTACATGTACAGAGGCTTTTTTTTAAAGAAAAGGGACTTGGGTTTTGATGAGCAAGCAGCTGGCAGTTACTCCTTAACGGTAAGGGCTAGAACCGGATTGGTGCCATCTGTGCAGACAGCACCTATCTGGCCCTCACCTCCCCAGGATCTGGATCCATAGATCCAGGTGAATCTGGATCTTTGGATCCAGATTTTCTGCCCTGCAGTGCCGAAACAGGCTAATGCAACCGTGCGTACTTCACAGCAGCACCACTTTGAAAATAGTCCCAGGCAGGAGCATCAAAGGCAGGAAATAAAAGTTCCCCAGCTTTGAGGATAGTGCTGCCACAGTGGAGCAGCATGGGAACAGCATTTCCCCCCATTCCGTGACCAGAGCAACAGCACTCTGGCCCTGAAAGCCAAAGGCTGCTTCCAGACTTGCGGAATAAATTCGCAGTTAGAAGTAAAAGCTCAGCTTACCTGCTGTGCAGCAACGACTGGCCATCCCGACCTGAAACGCAGCTCCACACAATATTTGGGGGAACCCAAAAGCACGTCACACAATAGCTGGGGGAACCCAAAAGCACACCATACTGCTTTTTTTAAAAAAAGTTCATTATTTGCAGGGATGTAGGAGGAAGTACAGAGAAAGGAGCCCCTTCCTTTTCAAAATGAGTTTTTTCCTAGCCGCTCGTGAAAGGCCTCGCTGTTGCCCAGCTGCTTCATGACCTCATGGGTCCAGAGTGCCCTCCAGACATACATGATCGCATTTCTCTTTCTCAGCTGGGAAACACCCAGAAGCAATGATGGTTCTTAAGCCCATAGATCAGTCAGCCACGGATTTGCCCAAGCTCATTCTGCTGCCTTCATCCTGCCACTTAGATTGAATGTCATTGTCTAGTTGGCTCACGGCTTTCCTTGCTGCTGCCCCACATTCCCTTTGGCTTGGCATCTGCCTAGGCAATATTTGTTTGTTTGTTTGCATTTTTATCCTGCTCTAAACCCAGAAGTCTCTGGGCAGGTAACAACCTTTAAAATCAGACATTATTAAAACAATAACAGTATGCATTAAAACAATAGCATCTGCAAGTGGGAAGGGAAAGTGTATCCCCATTTAACCAAAGGCTGGGGCAAAGTGGTGTATCTTCACTGCCTTCCAAAATGTGTACAATGAAGGTGATTGATGCACCTCAAGGGGGAGGCTATTCCATAAACTAGGGGTCATCACTGAGAAGGCCCTCTCCCACGTGGCCACCCCTTTTGCTGCTGAGGGTGGTGGGACAACCAGGAGGGCCTCCTCTCCAGATCTTAAGGCACGGGCAGGTTAATATCGGAGTAGGTGTTCCTTTAGATACTTGGCCCCCAAGTCATTTAGGGCCTTATAAGTCAGAGTTAACACCTTGAATTGGGCTCAGCAGTGAATTGGCAGCCAGTGCAACTCTTTTAAGACTGGTGTGATGTGCATCCAGCCAGCTGTCCTGGTGAGCAATCTAGTATCTGCATTCTGCACTAGCTGTGGCTTCCAAGCCATCTTCAAGATCAGCCCCATGTAGAGCGCATTACAATAGCCTAGTCTGGAGGTTACCAGAGGTTCTCACTGATGGTTCCCCCCAAGGGTTCCTGACCCATGGTTCCAATCTTCCTGTGCACAGACTGATGGGAGCTGTAGTTCAAGAGCACCTGGGACCTGTGGTGCACTGTGGCTTCTGGCACAAAGTTCATCAGCATTCTTTGAAGTCCATAATGTGTCACCCCACAAGGACCTAAAAAACAGTACTGCCACATTTGCTTGCACCGATTTTGAACGTTTCAGGGAGCGACTGGGTGGCCAGCTATAGCTGTCCAGAGGGCTGAGTTTGAGCAGGATAGCAATAGGATAGGTGATGAAGGCTGCATCTCCATGAACTTCCCTTGGGGTGCTCCACTACATCTCTGGATGCTTTGTCCTATCCACTTTGGCAGGCATGGGCACCTGATGTGGCTGGTGAGGAGGTCTTCTAGGGAGCACAGCTTCGTGCCTTTGCCCCCAGGGGTCTTGACCAGGCATTGAGATATCTGGCAGGTGCATTGAGATCCTGAAAATGGAATTACAACACCCAAGACCCTTTGCTCAGACCCCTAGGCCGCGTTCCCATTATAAGCTCATTTCAGTTTCAAAACGGTTTCAATCCTCGCAGTCCCCACGTCAGGTTGGCTTAACACGCTTTCCGCGTGTTAAATTGCCCCAAAGTGTTGTAAATGTTAATCCTCATTTCAACAGGTCTCACTCCAGTTCGTGCGCTTGAAATATTTTACATTTTTTACTGTGGGAATGCTACCATGTTAAGGGATGAGAATGCATGTGTAGGGTTTCCTTCCCCCAATAGCTTGCTTCCAAAGATAGTGATTTTACTATAAAAATCCACCCCTTAAAGCAGCCGCTACACTGTAGCAATCCAACCACCTCACACCTGATAACAATGTTGCAATTCTCTGCAATTTTGAAAGTTCTGACCTTTAAAAAAGGGAAAGGAAAGGAAAGGAGCTGCAGGTTCTGGGAAATGTGTGAATGTTTAAGGTGAAGGGGGCTTGAGTTGCCGCTGCTGCTGTGTGCCCTGGGCAACGGGGAGAGGAGGGGAAAGAATCACTGGCTGCCTGCTGCCCTTTTCCTCCATCCAGGCAAGCGGCAGCCACCCAGCCATGCCAGTAGGCTCCGTGAAGGGGTCCCTTATGGGTGGCACATTCACGCCAGGAGGAAGAGGGCAGGGCAGCCCCCAAAAGTGGCTTTTAGAAAGTAGCCCCTTGAGTCCCCCCCTTGAGTCATGTAAGAATCCTACAATCCTCAGAATCTGGATCGAGTTGAAAGTAATGGGATCAGGCAAATTCGCGTTTGCATCCAGTTCTATTATTCCGGTTTAGGGAAACCGAATTAAGCTTATAATGGGAACTCCCCCCTAGATATGTAAGTGGAGCAGGGATGTGCATGGATATTCTAAACATTCAAATGTGATCGAATTCATTCAAATGTGGACCTTTGAATTCGAATAGAATGTCTTCACATTTGAATTGAGACATTTGAACTAATTCCAAATGTCCTGAGACATTTGTTTGAATCATTTGAATCAATGTACAGATACATATCTGTATGCATTTGCACTTATAATACAGAATGAAAACAGGATAAAATGGGATGCATACGAAATGCGTGCAGATACGTATAACATATACGAATGTTGTTGACATTCGTATCTTCAGATTCATATCCAACATTAGAACGAATAGATTGGAATGTATCGGATTCAAATCGGATTTTGCTGCATTTATTATTTATTTTATTTATTTGCATTTCTATCACGCCCTTTAGCCAAAGGTCTCAGGGCGGGTTACAATATTATATTAATCTTAGACAGGTCCCTGCCCTCAGGCTTACAATCTAAAGAGACAAGAAACAAAAGGAAAATGGTGGTGTGGGAGGGAACAGGGAACAGCAAAGAGCAAGCACTTGAGGGCTTCAGTTCCAATTTTTCTCTCCGTTTCTTATTGCTGAAATTTTACTATTAACTTTACTTTGAATTTCTCTTCATTGGTGACAAACTGGATGATGGTAGAGATGGTCAGCCGGCATCTACTCAGCCCCACCTTGCTCGGCCTCAGGACCAGATGTTTCCTCACCTGGTGGATCGGCTGCCATAGTCTCTTTGCCATCTTGTGAAGATGGTAGTTGGAGGAGGGAGGGGCACTGCTGGGAGCAAGATGGCAGAGCCCAGCCTGCTGCCTCTTCTACACTCCTCTCAGGCAAGATGGTTCTTAGCCTTGAGAAGATGGCAGTTGGAGGAGGGAGGGGCACTGCTGGGAGCAAGATGGCAGAGCCCAGCCTGCTGCCTCTTCTCCACTCCTCTCAGGCAAGATGGTTCTCAGCCTTGTGGTGATGGCAGTTGGAGGAGGGAGGGGCACTGCTGGGAGCAAGATGGCAGAGACCAGCCTGCTGCCTCTTCTCCACTCCTCTCAGGCAAGATGGTTCTCAGCCCTGTAGTGATGGCAGTTGGAGGAGGGAGGGGCACTGCTGGGAGCAAGATGGCAGAGACCAGTCTGCTGCCTCTTCTCCATTCTTCTCAGGCAAGATGGTTCTCAGCCTTGTGAAGATGGCAGTTGGAGGAGGGAGGGGCACTGCTGGGAGCAAGATGGCAGAGCCCAGCCTGCTGCCTCTTCTACACTCCTCTCAGGCAAGATGGTTCTCAGCCCTGTAGTGATGGCAGTTGGAGGAGGGAGGGGCACTGCTGGGAGCAAGATGGCAGAGCCCAGCCTGCTGCCTCTTCTCCACTCCTCTCAGGCAAGATGGTTCTCAGCCTTGTGAAGATGGCAGTTGGAGGAGGGAGGGGCACTGCTGGGAGCAAGATGGCAGAGCCCAGCCTGCTGCCTCTTCTCCACTCCTCTCAGGCAAGATGGTTCTCAGCCTTGTGGTGATGGCAGTTGGAGGAGGGAGGGGCACTGCTGGGAGCAAGATGGCAGAGACCAGTCTGCTGCCTCTTCTCCATTCTTCTCAGGCAAGATGGTTCTCAGCCTTGTGAAGATGGCAGTTGGAGGAGGGAGGGGCACTGCTGGGAGCAAGATGGCAGAGACCAGCCTGCTGCCTCTTCTCCACTCCTCTCAGGCAAGATGGTTCTCAGCCTTGTGAAGATGGCAGTTGGAGGAGGGAGGGGCACTGCTGAGAGCAAGATGGCAGAGACCAGCCTGCTGCCTCTTCTCCACTCCTCTCAGGCAAGATGGTTCTCAGCCTTGTGAAGATGGCAGTTGGAGGAGGGAGGGGCACTGCTGGGAGCAAGATGGCAGAGACCAGCCTGCTGCCTCTTCTCCACTCCTCTCAGGCAAGATGGTTCATAGCCTAGTGATGTCAGTGGAAGAGGGAGGGGCACTGCTGGGAGCAAGACTTTAACATTCAAATCAAATCAAATGTTTTGACATTCGATTTGACTTGAATTCGAATGCAAAAAAAACCCATTCGTGCCCACCCCTAAATTGGAGGTCTAGCCATGTTCTGGGAACACTGGGGGTGGGGGGAAACTTTGTTCCTTTTACTTTCACTAACCTGCCCAGCAGGGCTTGAGTGCAGAGCTTGTTTTGCTGGTAGTCTCCCAGCAGCTGGTTTTCAGATGCAGACCTCCCTACTGCCATCAGGGCTAAGAGCCATTAGTAGCCCTGGGCTCCATGAATATAAGAACACAAGAGGTGCCCCACTGGATCAGGCCCGTGGCCCATCTAGACAAACTCCAAGTGTCTAACTAGCTGCACTGGGAAGCTGACCAGCAGAACTTGAGCAGACAACTTGCTCTGCTGGCAGTCTGAGGGAAACCATCTCCTCCTGCTACCAGGGCTAATGGCCACTGGCATTGACAACCCTGACTTCCACAAAGATCAGAGCATAGGAAATGTTCCACTGCATTGAGCCCATATGCCATCAGCTCCAGCAGTCTCCTCTCACAGTGGCCAACTGGGTGGACATGAAGCCCACCAGAGGACATGAACTCGCAGCTTGCTCTCTGCTTCCAGTCTCTCAGCAGCTGGACTTTGGAGGCAGGTCACCTCCTACCACCATCAGGCCTAATTCTTTCTGGGGTACTCTTTCTGGTGTGGCAAAGAAGTCTGGTGGCTACGGTTAAGTTTCACAGAACACCTTTAAGCGTCCCTCTTGCAGCGGTGGCCATGGACGTCAGCTACGTCAACAGTTCAGAGAAATCCGTCCTTCTAATCTGGGAGGCTCAGCTAGATGATAAGAACCCCACATTCACCTTTGATGTCCCAGAGAAGTGGTCATGGGATCAGCAGCTTTCTCTACGGACGATCTGTCTAGGGGAAAATGCCAAGAATCAATTCCATGTTGTGGAGATTATGCCTACAAGTGACAGCAAGCAATCGACGCCAGTGCACATTGCAGCCTTGCAACCTTCCGTCCTCCCCATGGCCACTCTAGCAGGATTTGATCTTAATCCTCCTGTTACATTCCTGCTGAAGTCAGGATCTGGGCCCGTCTACCTACCTGGGCAACATATCTCAGCTGGGTATGAGGATGACAGGGAGGAGCAAGAGACGTCCTCTTCTGAGGAAGAAGATGAGTTGAACTCTCCCAAACAAGAATCCCCAGTAGAATCTCACCAGAAGCTGACCAAGAAGTGTGGTCGTCCAAAGAAGAAAGAGTGAAAGTCACGTTCTCAGGAACCATTGGTGAAATAGAAGCAAGAGTTGGGTCAACTTAAGCCTTTTCTGGATAGAGATGACCTGGCCACAGTTATCCATGCTCTGGTAACCTCTAGACTGGACTATTGCAATGCACTCTACATGGGGCTGCCCTTGAAGACGGTCCGGAAGTTGCAGCTAGTGCAAAACACAGCTGCCAGAGTGCTGACTGGAACAGCTAACCGGACACATATCATGCCGGTTCTTAATGAACTGCATTGGCTGCCAATTTGCTACCGGGCCCAATTCAAGGTGTTAACTCTGACTTATAAGGCCCTAAATGACTTGGGCCCCAAATATCTAAAGGAACGCCTTCTCTCATACCAACCTGCCCGTGCCTTGAGATCCGAAGACGAAGCCCTCCTGGTTGTCCCACCACCTTCGGTAGTGAGGTTGGCGGGTACCCGGGAGAGAGCATTTTCGGTGGTGGCCCCCAGACTGTGGAATGGTCTCCCCCTTGAGGTGTGCCATGCCCCTTCCTTGTCATCATTTAGGAAGGCTGTAAAAACATACCTTTTTGCCTTGGCCTTTGGCTGAGGAGATACATTCTCCCCCCAGTTATAGTTCTTATGAATACACTATGGAGCGCATGGCTTATATCAGAATTTTAAACCAAGTACCTTGTTTTAATTTGTATTGTGTTCTTAATGTGTTTTTAATATGTTTTAATCTGTATTTTGTTCTTAATATATTTTTAAATATGTTGTTTGATCTGTTGTTATCCGCCCAGAGACCTTCGGGTATGGGGCGGGATAGAAATGGAAATAAATAAATAAATTGATCCAAACTTTTCTTGAAACCATCCAAGCTGATAGCCAGTGCCACGTTTCCTAGAAGCAAATACCAAAGTTTAATAATGGCTGATATGAAAGAAATCAATCAGTTCTTTGGCCTCTCCTGACTCATCCTGATTCACTTTCAATGGATGACCTTCTTGTTCTTCTAAGAAATGAAAGTTCCTCCAGGCCCTGGCTTGAGAAGAAGACCTCCTGACTGGCGGCACAAAGAGGAGGAGAACAAGAGTTGGATTTTCTACCCTGCTTTTCTCACCCATTTAAGGGGACTCAAAGTGGCTGACAAACCTTCTGTTCTTCTCCTCACAACAGAACACTCTGTGAGTTGGGTGGGGCTGTGAGAGCTCAGAGGAGAGCTGTGACTAGCCCAGGGTCACCCTGCTAGTTTCATGGAGGAGGAGGAAGGACAGTTGGCTTTTCTACACCACTTTTCTCACCCATTTAAGGGAACCGAAAGCTGCTGACGAAGCTTTCTGTTCTCCCCAGTTTGGTGTAGTGGTTAGGGAGCCGGACTCTTATCTGGGAATAGCGGGTTGGATTCCGCCCTCCCCAATGAAGCCAGCTGGGTGACCTTGGGCGAGTCACAGCTCTCTTCTGAGCTCTCACAGCCCCACCCACCTCACAGGGTGTTCTGTTGTGGGGAGAAGAATAGAAGCTTTGTCAGCCGCTTTGAGTCCCCTTAAATGGGTGAGAAAAGCGGGGTAGAAAAGCCAACTCTTCTTCTTCTTCCCCACCACCGAACACCCTGTGAGGCGGGTGGGGCTGTGAGAGCTCAGAAGAGAGCTGTGACCCGCCCAAGGTCACCCAGCTGGCTTCGTGGAGGAGTGTGGAATCGAACCCGGCGTTGCCGGATAAGAGTCCTGCTCCCTCACCACTAGACCCAGCTGGCTTAAAAGAGGCGAAAGCCCTGCCCGCCTCCTCGGAAGAGGTTTTCCTGGCCTCGCCAGAGACGCGGCAGCCAGCCGGCCAGTCTGCCAACTGCCAAGGCAGTCACAACACAGGGCAGCCTTTGCCAGCGTCCTCGATGCTGCCTCTGTAGAGTCCCCCGGAGCGCCGGCGGCTCTTTACGCGGCGCGCTCTCTCTCCTCCCTTCTGCGTTTCTCTTTTCCCCTTCGATTTCGCTTCTAAACCTGGATCTGTTGCCCTGAAACGATGGTGGCGGCTTGGAGAAGACCGCAGGAGAGACACCTGGATCTCTTCAAGTCAACAGGTTGGCTGTGCGTGCGTTGTGCGTTGTGCGTTTGTGTTGAGTTGTGTTCCACCCTCTCCAAAAGTTCCCCATTTCTGCAGCCTTTTCCGCAGCGCCCTTCGGGCTCAGTCGTGTGGACGCATCTGGGATTCGCACCGGGATATATTATGACACCTTTACATGATGGTTTGGAAGGGGCACCCAAACCCTGGCTGCGGATTGCCCCTATTGCCCCTCCCTCTCTGGACTTGTTTCCTTGTTGCATTTTAAGGTCTGGTTTTGGGCGCTCAGTTTGCAAGCGAGGGGGCTCGTGGCACGTCTGCATTCTCGGGGGGGGGCAAATTTGATTTTTTTTGGGGGGGTTGGGGAGGTTAGTGGGTCCTTTAGGTGCCCGAGGAGGATAGAGGGTTCCTCCGGCATTGCATCATTTCAGCGCTGAAGTCATGGAACGAGAGGCTTTATAAAGAAAATAATTCTCCAAAGCGTGAATCGCGTGATCCAAATCCCATTTAATTCGAAGTAATTCAGCCGTGAGCTCCTTGTCTCGGAACAGAGCGCCCGACGGGGATCAGGCTGATAATGATGGCTCGGTGGGTGATCAGCTGGTAAAGAGTTTACAAAGGAAAACCCAAAGCAACAGAGAATGCCTTGAAATGCCTTTTTCAGAGACTGGATTTCCTGTCGGATTTAATCTTCACGGATCTTATTCACCCTTGTAGCCTTTTATGGTAACTTCAGGAGAAAAGTACCCGTGTCTGCAGCTTTTTTCCTCTGCATACTTTCCAGGTTAGGGTTGGGGGGTTAATTTTGGTCCGTCCCCCCCCCCCCCGCCCTGTTTATCCAAGAGGTGAATTAATAAAATCCCTTTAACAGACAAGAGGAGAAAAGATGTCATTGGAATGGTGTCATTCAGGAAGGGGCTTCTTAGACCTTGGCAGGATTCTTCTGCTGTTACGGATCCAGGCAAGATGGTAAAATAATTTCATTTTATTTCCCCTTCAGCAATGTTCAAGAGTTCAGTGTGATGACTCCCCCCCCCCCCGCTTTCTCCTTCTAGGCAAGCAGATGGGTTTTGCTTTAATAGAATCTGTGTAATTGTTGGTCTGTCTTGCACGTTGTAGCACATGCCAGAAAGGAGCATTTTGACAGTCTGTAATATTAAATACCAACATGATGACATCCATCGCTTGTAATTGGTTCTCAGTTCGGTGTTGACAGATAAGGAACAAAGGCAGCAGTTGCAGATTACCCCAAAAGAAATATTCATAATGTGTATTTGACATATGTGAGTCTTAGTAAGGGAGATGTGACGTGTGGACATTTTCCATAACAATCAAGTTCACGGTTCAGCATTATCTTATGTGGCTATATGGATGAACATCTTCAGGTGGGGGGGGGGGGCTTTTGTTATTTCAGATAAAGGGCCTTTTTGCACCTTTGTTAGGGGTGAAGAAGAAGAAGAAGGACCCAGAAGAGAGCTATGACTAGCCCAAGGTTACCCAGCTAGCTTCATGGAGGAAGAAGAAGAAGAGTTGGCTTTTCTACCCCACTTTTCTCACCCATTTAAGGGGACTCAAAGTGGCTGACAAAGCTTCTATTCTTCTCCCCACAACAACACCCTGTGAGGTAGGTGGGGCTGTGAGATCTCAGAAGAGAGCTGTGACCAGCCCAAGGTAACCTAGCTGGCTTCGTGGGGGAGGGCAGAATCAAACCTGGTATTCCCTGGCTCCCTAACCACTAGACCAAACTGGCTCACAGGCCAGCAAACCTCTGGGATCGATCGGGAGTCTGCACTTTGGGACGCCCGATCCATCCCAGAGTTACCCAGGACTCTGTTATGTGCTGGTTAGATGTGAACGCTGCTATACCAGCAACATTTGCCTTGTCATGGCAATAGAGTCAATGGGCATGCGCAGAACAGTTGCCATGGTGATGCGGCACGCAGGTGCACCTGCATGAGGTATACTCCATTCACCCGGGAGAGGTGCAAATGGAGTGTGCTGCAGGGATGTGTACAATTTTTTTTTTTTGACATTCTGTTCAAATTGAATACCCAAAAATCTGACTCGTTCTGAATCTTTTAAATTTGAATTTAACAAGATTCGATTTGTAGATTCAAATCTATTTGTTTGAATTTTTAAATTGAAGCTGGTGCTTTCTCACAGGGCTGTAGATGGTTTGGTCTAGTGGTTAGGGAGCCGGACTCCTATCTGGGAATACATGGTTTGATTCCATACTCCTTCATCAAGCCAAATGGATCACCCTGGGTGAGTCACAGCTCTCTTTGTGAGCTCTCACAGCCCTGCTTACCTCACAGGGTATCTGTGGTGGGAAGAAGAACAGAAGGTTTGTCAGCCGCTTTGAGTCCCTTTCAGTGGCCTTCCCTGGATGCCGTAGCGCCCATCCTAAGGCTCCGATTAGGCCTGAGGAGGAAGGTCCGCTGGTGATGTGGTGCGATTGGCTCACGTAGCTGTCAGTCAGAGGTCACTTCCAGTTACAGTGGGCGTGGTGGAGAGACACATCTTTATAGGTGGCTACGTAGCTACTATGAAGCTTGTAGCATAGAGAGCTACAAAGGACGTGTGGGCCTATGTAGAGCGTGTGTGGAGGGACGGAGCTGGAGCCGCCCCGCCACAAATGGTGGCCTCTATGCTCTCCCCTGGACCTCATTGCCCTGGTAGATGTGAGGAATCACACTCTGTGATCTGGTCTTCATGGTGATAGGCTGGATTTAAGACACCATTAAACTGTTAATCCGGATTTAAGGGCCCAAAGACCTCATTAAATCTGGATTTCGCTGGTGCTCGTGGGTACAAATGGGGTCCTTAAGGGGTCTTGTCTGCGGACAATGCATGACTGATCTGTACCAGTCGAATACCTATTGGGTTCCTAATGGGGTCTTTGTTGCTATGTGGGAGACACCTGGGTGGTTGTCTCCATGGACGCACCCTCCCTACCGTGACCCTTTATGCACTTTATTGTTAATTTGAATTATAGTATGCATTGTCAGCACAGGACTGGTGTTAATCCTCATCAGATCGGATCCAGTTTAGCTGAAACCTGATGAATTTGGACTACATCCATGCTAGCACTGTCTGATCCAGATCAAGAAAGGGGCATTCACGTGTAAAACGGATCTCAGGAGAATGTTGGTGGATCTCAGGAGCATGTTTGGAGTGACATATCCAGTTACAATGTGACTGCAAAGACACCTTTGCAGAGCCTCCACACACTCACACACAGCTATTCGTATATATACTTTAATATTGGCCACTGAAGAAGACTTTTCTAGTCGAAACGCGTTTGGCCTCTTTTTATCTATATTTTATCTATATTTTCTTTATTGCTTTGATTTTAATATATCTTTTGGCTGTGGCTTGTGGTTTACTTTTTATTCCACAATTGTTTTTCTTACAGTGAGTTTTTTTAATTTTGGTGCTTTATATTATATTATTTGATTTATTTCATTATTTGCATTATCAGTGCATTTATTATTTGCATTATCAGTGGGGTCATTGTAACCCTTTTAGTAAATATTACAAATATTTTTTCTTTTGGTATAGAACCCAATTGTTTGCCAGATCAAGAAAGGGGCATTCACGTGTAAAACGGATCTCAGGAGAATGTTGGTGGATCTCAGGAGCATGTTTCGAGTGACATATCCAGTTACAACGTGACTGCAAAAGACACCTTTGCAGAGCCTCCACAGCAGGGATTAAATTGGCGGCAATGGCAGCGTCACAGCAGCTGTGAGGGCACCTCGCGTCTGTGGAGAGAGTGTCCTCATGTTATCTTTGAAGGCACCTCAGTTGCCACTAACTGAATGGACTGTTTGAATGACAGGGATGTGGCTAATGGCGTTGTATGCTGGATGTAGGAATGTGCACGAATATTCAAATGCATTCGAAATTTGATTGCACTGACTGAATTTCGACATTCGAATTCAAATCAAATGTCCTTAAATTCGAATTTAAAGATTTGATTCGAATTTTGAATTTCGGATCTATTCATTTAAATTATTCGGACATTCGTATGCGTACAGGTTCGTACACGATGCGTACTTGAAGATTCACATCTTTCCTGCATCTGTACACATTTATACAGATCCATTCGGGATGAAAACGAGACAACTACGGGATGCGTACAGATGTGTATGGGCCTGGGGAAGATGCGTATGGGCATCTACGAGTATTGCTGACGTTTGTAAGTGGAAATTGGAATGAAAAATTCGAACGAAGCGATTCAAATTTGCTTAATTCAAATTGAATTTGGTTAAATTCAAATTTTAAACATTCAAATCGAATTGAATTTTTGGGTATTTGAATTGAATCGAATCCCGAAAATTGTATTTGGGCACACCCCTAGATGGCGGTGCTGTGGACAAATTGCATTGTGATGTGGGTGGGGCTAAGGTGTCTGCGTAGAGTTGCTCCTCACTCTGTATTTGCCACCATCTAATGGATTGTGGAATGGGGTTAGAGGGCAATCCCAGGCTGGTTAACCGCAAGGGGTAGTTGGGTCCATCCTCATACTGCACACTAGAATATTCCTCTTCCTAGGTAGCAGTGCTAGCAACATGGACAGTGTGTCTCCTGTTCCGTTCCTGGTGTTACATCCTGTGGTCAGATATCCTGCCCACCCTTAGCCGAGATTGGGTGATCCATCTAGTGTGCGTGGACGGAATAAGCCCTGTGAAATCCGTAACGTAGGGTGGACATGGGAGGCAGGTCTGGAACAACAACCCCCCACCGTACAACATCCGGAAGTGTTGCAAATGTACTGTTTCCAGTCCTGTTCCAGATGCTACAGGAATGCTTGCGGACAGTATTTCATAGAATCATAGAGTTGGAAGGGACCTCTAGGGTCATTGAGTCCAACCCCCTGCTCAATGCAGGATTTCCTAAACTATCCCAGACAGATGTAGGTCCAGCCTTTGCTTGAAGACCTTCAGAGAAGCAGAACTCACTACGTCCCATGACATCCTATTCTATTGATCACCCTCCCTGTCAGGAAGTGTTTCCTAATCTGTATTGACTCCCTTGAAGTTTCATCCCATTGTTTCTAGTCCTCCCATCTTGTGCAAGTGAAAATAGGGACAATCCCTCTTGCACTGTGACAGCCCTTCAGATACTTGAAGACCACGATCATGTCTCCTCTCAGTCTTCTCTTCTGTAGGCTAAACATTTCTAGATCCTTCAACGGTTCCTTGTAGGACATGGTTTCCAGACCACTCACCATTTTGGTAGGCCTCCTTTGGACTTGCTCTAGTTTATCAATGTCTTTTTAAAATTGACGTGCCCGGAACTGGACACAGTACTCTAAATGAGGTCTGACCAAGGTAGAGTAAAGAGGAATAATTACTTCTCATGATCAAGAGTCTGTTTTCCTCTTGATGCATCCTAGGATGGTGTTTGCCTTTTTTGCAGCTGTATCACACTGTTGACTCACATTCATCCTGTGGGCAACCAGTACACCCAGATCCTTTTCACTTATGCTACTACTCAGCCTGATTCCTCCCATTCTGTATTCATTTTTTACCATTTTTTCTTACCCAGATGTAGGACTTTGCATTTGTCCCTATTAAATATCATCCTGTTAGTTTCAGCCCACTGTTCAAGCTTATTTAGATCTACAGCAGCTAACGATTGGGAACAGCTCAGGATACCACAGGGATGCATGAGTTACAGTGATCTACTTGAAACGGTCTACAACCAAGTGTGAAAAGGCCCACAGATAGGATTATATTTTTGCATGTGGAATACCAGATGTATGACTTTAGAAAAACATACCATTCATGCAAAGTGAAAAATATTCATCTACAAAAGGAGGGAGATTGCTTTAAATCCTAAAAAGAAAATATTGCTGGCCCATAGATCCTAACAAAACAGGAGTTACTACTCAGCAAAAATACAGAAGATTGTTCTCTTTCACTGCTGCAAGTTTGAAAGAAAAATGAATTTTCTGACATGCACGCTGGCACGCAAACACACACACACTTTAACTTGGATACTTTAAAACTATGTCTTTCATTGTAAAGTGGTTAGAACTGGAAAATGTGACCGGAATCGTTTCCTCCAGCAAAAAAAGCATGAGCTAAGCCAAAGTGAACTCAGCAGCTGGCATAGATTAGGACATACTGTATAGCAAGTTTGGTACATTGCAGAGAGAAAATGGCAAAGTAACCGTGTAAATACTTAGGTCTTGAACCAGCACCATAATCCTGCATGGTTGGGTATATGCAGTATCCAAAGTATAGGCCCTTTCTGCACCGGGCCAAAATAAGGATTCGATCCTGGAAGAGGAACCTGTGCAGACGACGGCCACCTCCAGACAGCAACTGGATTACCTACTAGCAAGGGAAAATGGGGGATATTGATTCCTCAATATTATCTCTTGCTAGCTACCCAGTGCCAGCTGTGGAGCTGTCTTTGCATGGTTTAAGTTACATGTGACATGTCTGGACATGCTCAGCATCATCTTTGTGCATGCATGTATGCCTGTTTTGGCTTCATGAATGCACACTAGATATACCAATCATGGCAGCTCCGTAAAGAAAGTAAATAAGCAGCTATAGCTGGAAAACCTGCAGCCAGTACTGGGGTTTCCAGCAATAGTTCTTAGCATTTTTTATTAGTATTATTTGTGGAGGGGAGAAGGGGGCTATGGCAACATACTGGCACTATATTCCCTCCATCTGCATATAGCCTATGGCATGTGGTTTAGACTTCTGGTTTTTAGGTGCCGACTGAGGACTTACCCTGGCCTTTCTAGAGTGAATGTTCAACTATTATGATTTTAGTTGTTTTTATCATCCATGGTTTTGTAAACTGTTTTGAGATTATATTTTAATGGGAAGTAGCATATCAATATTTTAATATGTTTATAAAATCCTGCGTGGTATGGAAAAAGTAGTTAAAGAAAAAAAAATATTTTCTCTATTGCACTATGAAGCCAGTAGGCAGGCAGGTTAGGACTGATAAGGAGAAGTATTGGGCCATCAGTGTATGGAATTTACTACCAGAAGAGGATGCTGATAGCAACCAGCTTGGTAGATATAAGAAAGGGCTAGAAAAATTTGTGGAAGGCAGGTCTATCAGTGCTTCCTACCCATGATGCTCAGGGACTGCCTCCAGGTGGGAGAAACACGCAGATTGCCTCTAATAGTCTAGTGGTTAGGGAGTCACACTCTTATCTGGGAATACCGAGTTCGATCCCGCCCTTCCCCACGAAGCCAGCTGGGTGACCTTGGGCTAGTCACAGCTCTCTTCTGAGCTCTCACAGCCCCACCTACCTCACAGGGTGTTCTGTTGTGGGGAGAAGAATAGAAGCTTTGTCAGCTACTTTGAGTCCCCTTAAATGGGTGAGAAAAGTGGGGCAGAAAAGCCAACTCTTCTTCTTCTAAAAGCCATTTGCAGGGAACCAAGGGCAGAGTCCTTTCTACACTTGGCCTTATTCTGGAATATATCTCAGGACAGGGGTCTGTTGTCCACATGCTAATGTACATTCTGGCAGGACTCACTTGGGGCCCTCTTTAGCCTGCGCTATCATGTGGACAGCAGGCCCCTATTCTAGGATATATCCCAGAATAAGACCGAGTGCAGAAAGGCTCCCTGGGGGTGGGGGTGGGGGTGGGGGTTTCCTTTGTCTTCTGCTTGAAATGCTCATAAGCAGTTGGTGGCCCACTTTGTGAGATGGGATGCTGGACTAGATGAACTGTGGCCTGATCCAGCGCTCCTCTTATGTTCTTATAGACCTATTCATTGAGGACAAGCATGTTAATGGCTACTAGAATGGATGCCCAGGTGCTGCCTCCAGATTGGAGAGATAGGCAGATTGCCTCCAAAGGCCATTTGCTGGGACTCCAACAAAGGTTTTGCCCTTGTCTTCTGCTTGAGATACCCAGAAGCACTTGGTGGGCCACTGTGTGGGACAGGACGTGGGACTAGATGTGCTGTGGCCTGATCCAGCAAGGCTCCTCTTATGTTCTCTTATGTTCTTATGTTCCATATGCTACATCTTTCCCAAATTGCAAGTTTTTGTAAGATGAGTGTGGCCTCGATATCAGTAGGTCCTGTGGTGACTGCAGCTTGTCCTGGAATCATGCTATGGGGGAATGATGAGCGTTGGTGTGAATGTCATACACAGCTGGCAGGGGGCCAGATGTGAGCTGGAATCCAAAAGAGCTATAGGCACAATGTTGCCAGATACTGTCACAGATAATTGATGCACTGAAAGCTAAGTAGTATTGCGCTGGGGGAAGAATGGGCTTTTGCCACTGAGAGGTACATTCCTGTGGCAAAACTATAACCTTCTACACCATGTCTGAAGCATGTGCTGAAATCTGTGCTGACAGCTGTCTTGTTGGAATTCATATGGAGATCAGTTAGAGGATGGACATTATCCGGATGGATTTGGACATGGAGGGATATCTATAGCCTTTTAAGCTTTGGAGATCACATGCTGGGGACTGTTTCACTGCTCAAAATCATGGCTGCTGTGTTACGGCACATTGGCTAAGGCCCTTTCCGCACTGGGCCTTATTCCAGATTACATTTTGGAACAGGAACCTGTCGTCCACAAGTGGCAGAGTCTGGGGCCTGCTATAGTTTGCATTAGCATGCTGACAGAGGGCCCCTATTCTGGGTCATAATCTGGAATAAGGCCAAGTGCAAATTTCTCTTTCTTTCTTTCTTTCTTTCTTTCTTTCTTTCTTTCTTTCTTTCTTTCTTTCTTTCTTTCTTTCTTTCTTTCTTTCTTTCTTTCTTTCTTTCTTTCTTTCTTTCTTTCTTCTCTCTCTCCTTCCTTCCTTCTCCCTCCTTTCTCTCTTTCCTTCCTTCCTTCTCTCCTTCCCCTCCTTCCCTCCTTCCTCTCTTTCCTTCCTCTCCTCTCCTCTCCTCTCCTCTCCTCTCCTCTCCTTCCTTCCTTCCTGAATTAAGCAGCATCCATGTGGCATGCAAAAGGTTCCTACTTCCAAAGGGCAGCCAGTGCCTTCAGAGACGTCCTTCACAGCATGAAAAATGACCTTAAGGGCGTTTGCCCTCTCTTTCCTTGTCATTGCTATGGAGAAGGGTAGCAGGGCTGGTTGCAACTTAGTTCACGTAGAACGGTGCATAAAATGGCAAACCTCTGGGGCCGGTTCCTGCACCATCCCTTAATGGCCTCACCTGGGCACTTTGATGCTGGCGGGACGGATGGGTGAGGACAGCAAGTCCCCCACCCCATTAGGCACACCCACCTGCGCCTATGCAAGCCCTGCCTTGGATTCAGTGGCAACCATCTTTCCCTTCTAATACTCAGTGCAGACAAGTCAGAGTTAAGAAAACCCTTTGTGTGAGAGAGGGAAAACGCTGATCCAGATTCAGTATTGCTGTCAGAGGATTTGCCCTGCGATTAAAAGCAGAAATCCTGTCATTAGATCAGCTGCTGCACACAGAAATGCAAACTGGGTCACGTTTTCCTAAAGTGCCCATACTGGCCCAGAGCCCTTCTGCCCTACAGAAGCAATTCTTGGCAATTAAAGAGTAGCTCTCTTTCGCTTAGTGGGTGAGCTAAGCAGGAATAGCTAGGGGCATCAATAACGCCGATTGTTCCTGCTTCCTTTTGTTTTAACACCTTGCTGATGCATCTCTGCATAGCTTGGCCTTTAGGAGAAGAATCACTGGGCCCAGGAGAAGGTACACATAGGCCGCATTCCCACTGGACCATTTTAATCCAGATTGGACTATTTTAATCCGGATTCAGGACCGGGTGCACATTCTGGCTGTTCCCATTTGCTTGAGGATAACACTGGCTGAATTCAAATACCGCTGTTCCTGCTCAAACCACCCAAATCCCCAGCATGGAGAAACAGGATCTTTTAATCTCTGCCCTTTGTCCAAACCCCTGTAAGCCTGCCCCTTTCAGAATCAGCTGAGTGAAAGAAGAGACACAAGACAAAGCAATCACTCTCCCTTTCAGATTGGATGCTCCCTCCATTCATGTTACCGGGAAGGCAGCAGGTTTGTGCAGAAGCAGCTAAGCGAAAGAACACACTCTCCCTTTCAAATCAGCAAGGGGTGGGAGAAGAATGGAGGCTCGTGGTTTTTAGCGAGGCTAAAAAAAGGTTCCCTCTGTGATTGTTAGCTGCTACAAATGTATCTCTTGTCATTGCGGTGGCATTCACAAAAAGGGGAAATCTGTGTTCAAAGATCCAAGCCTTTTTTTTAAATCTCAGGGACTCTAGCATTGCAGGGATCGGGCAGGCAGTTTCCCTCTGCAATTGTTATCTGCTACAAATGTATCTCTTGTAATTACAGTGGTAATTACAGGATTCTGCAGTGAGTCCTGTTAAAATCCGCAGAAATGGGGAATCCTATCCATAGTGTCGGGACATGGGGCCCTCAAACCAGATTCAGGCTGGACCAAAGGACCAGTGGAAACGCACCCCAAGGAGCAAGTAAGAACCACTTTCCCTTTGGAGACTGGTTTTTCCCACTCTGCAAAAAGAACACTCCCAACAGTAGCTTCTGCCCTTTGGAGGGGACCACACAGCAGCTGTCACACCTTTGGAGCCCGTTCTACATGCAAAGTCAGCCATAGTTTATGAAAGTAGCCCCAAGGCCACAGCTGTTATATCAATGGCCACTAGAATGGATGCCTAGCTACTGCCCCCAGGTTGGAGAGACAGGTAGGATGCTCCTAAAGGCTATTTGCAGGGAGTCAAGAGCACTGTGAAGGTTTTGCCTTTTTGCCTTTGCCTTGAGATGTCCAGAAGCAGTTGCACGGTCACTGTATGAAGCAGGATACTGGATTAGATGGCCCATGGCCTGATGCAGCAGATCCCTTACCTTCTTATGTTCTAACATGAATGAAATTGATTTTCTTTGTCGCCTTCTTTTGTGTGGAATGCAGAACTGCTTAGATTCTTTCTCCCTTGAGCCACAAGCTACATGTGATAGGGACAGTCCTAACTCTTTGAGTAGATAATTGGCAGAGTGACCCAGTTGGAAAGGAGGCCACGGCTGCAGCACCTTTAATATCGGAAGAGAAGATGGAATTTTAGCAGATGTAGCTTGTCTTGCACACAACAGCTTCTGAAGTTCTCTCTTCTATGAAAACTATTAAAGGTGCAAGAGTTCTGCATTTTAGCATCTGTGCAAATGTTAAAAGGTTAAGGTCCCCTTGAGTTTCCTGTTCAGTGAAACTATTAAAGGTGCAAGAGCTCTGCATTCTCTACTTCTGTACAACTCTTAAAGATGCAGGAGCCCTCGGCTTAGCTTTTCAATGTAACTCTTAAAGGTGCTTGAGCCCTGGCCGTCCATTTTCAGTGCAACTATTAAAGGTGCAGGAGCCCTGGGCTTCCTTTTTCAATGCAACTGTCAAAAGGGCAGGAGTTCTGGGCTTCCCTTTTATCGTGAAACTGTTAAAGGTGCCACAGTCCTGGGCTTTTCTTTCAATGCCATTGTTAAAGGTACAAAAGCTTTTCATTTTCTGCTTCTGTACAATTGTTTAAAGTGCAGGAGCCCCGGACTTCTCTTTTCAATATAACAGTAAAAGTTGCAGGAGCCCTGAGCCGTCCCTTTTCGATGCACCTGTCAGAAGGGCAGGAGTGCTGGGTTTCCCTCTTTTAATGAAACTTTTAAAGGTACAAGAGCCCTGGGCTTCCTTTTTCTATGCCACTGTTAAAGGTGTAAAAGCCCTTGGCTTTCATTTTTCATTGCAACTATTAAAGGCGCAACAGCCCATCTTGTTTTCCTTGTGCCTGCCCCAATAATGTGACGATCACAGCGTGCACTGAGGCACCAAAACAGATGCATGGATAGAGGTGGGAATGGAGAGCCTCCAAAGCCCAGGTTTTAACCCCCCTCCCCCTGCATGCTACGTTTGTTGCTCTTTCCATTATCCGTATGGACTTTTCTGACTGCTGGGAAAATGGTCACCTTGGGAGGCAACCTACAAAGAGAAAAGCGTGATCTATGGGTACACACGCCTCTTTTGCCATTCAAAAACTTAGTTTAAAGAAATGTAAGCTAAGCTTCAGATTTACAGAGCCCAAGAGTAGCTATAACTCATTTGTGGTCACACCTAAGGTTTAATCCAGCTTCAGTCCACTTTCAGAGCAAGAGAACACATCTGCAAAGTAGCCAGTAATTTTCTTTCCAAATTATCTATCCCAAAGGTGAATTTCTGAGTTATTTAACACTGAAAGAAAACAGCTTGTCACTTTGCTGATGTGTTCTTACACTCTGAAAGTGGACTGAAGCTGGATTAAACCTTAAGTGTGACCACAGCCTCAGTGGTAGAGTGTTTGGCTTCTATACAGAAGGGAGGCTCAGCATTTGGCATCCTGCTGGAAGAAGCCAGTGGCAAACCCATTCTGTTTCTTTGCTTAGAGGAGAAGGCTGAGAAGAAGAGTTGGCTTTTCTAACCTGCTTTTCTCACCCATGTAAGGGGACTCAAAGTGCCTGACAAACCTTCTGTTCTCCCTCACCTTGTGAGGTAGGTGGGGCCGTGAGAGCTCAGAAGTGAGCTGTGACTAGCCCAAGGTCACCGAGCTGGCTTCATGGAGAAGTGTGGACTCAAACCCAGTATTCCCAGATAAGAGTCTGGCTCCCTAACCACCAGACCAAACTAGCTCTTGAGAACTCCATGGATGCATTCCTGCAGTCACAAGGAATTAAGGGGACCTTAGTTATTGATTGCCCTACCCCCTGATGTCTTGGGGAAGGTTCCAGCAATTAAAATGTGCAAAAATGAAAGCGAAAAGCAACTGGGTTCAGTACAGTTTTTAAGGAGCGCAGCACTGTGCCCGCAGAAACTGCATAGTCTGACCTTTAGCGGGGCAAAATTAATGCCCTGCTCTTAACGAAGGAGCCAAGCAAAGCAGACCAAGTCATTATCATTCCTCTGAATCACACACAAAACAAAGATGCTCCAGTGTTCTGCCACAGCTGGGTTGTTTCAGTTAAGCATTAGGTCATCAGTCTGTCAATCCATTACGCACCGCTCAGCCGGCCCCTGAGCACTTCCCTTTGCTGCCTTCCTAAGGAGACCATTAGCATAGAAATGAGTTTGGCCATATCAATAGGGGGCAGAAAAGTGACGATGGGGGGTGGGTGGAGGGGGGATTGCATGCATTTTAGCAAATTTGGTGCCCTGGCAACGCGTTACTGGCTGTGAAAGAGAAATGACCCATCCCTGCCTTCCAGGATATTTTTCGGCTTTCCAGTAGAGGAGTCTCAACCGCCTGGTATTCCAAGTGCTTATTAGATGTCTATGACCCTTTCTGCCCTTAGCATAGCTTGGGAGTAGAAGCTGCCTTAGACCTCTTCTGGGCCTCATTGGTTTGTACATTGGTGTGAATGTGTGCAGCCTGCCTCCAGTGATACCCTCTGTCCGCAAAGGGAGGCCATGTTTAGGATGATCAGTAGACCTCAATGCTGAGGCCTGTCAGTGGACATTGGGCCTTGATCCAACTGAGCTCCTGTGTTTGGGACTATCAGGGACCAAAGTGCGCAGCCAAAATGGGTCCCCCAGAAACTCTGAGGCTAGAGAAACCTTTGTTCTTAGCCCTCAGAGTGCTTAGAATCACACAGGTAGGGCGAATCCCCACAGCAAGCTTATTTTGAATTCAAAACGTTTTCAATCCTGGCATACCCCACATCAGTTTGGCTTAACACACTTTCCACGTGTTAAATCGCCCCAAAGCGTTGTAAATGTTAATCCTCATTTCAACAGGTCTCACTCTGGTTCGTGTGCTTGAAACGTTTTACATTTTTTACTGTGGGAACCCTTCTGTGTTAAGGGATGAGAGTTTCTGTCCCCCAATAGCTTGCTTCCAAAGCAAGCTGTAAAATCCACAGCTTAAAGCTACACTGTAGCGATCGAACCACTCCACACCTGATAAAGATCTTGCCATTGAAAGTGCTGACCTTCTAAAAAGGGAAAAGAAACAAAAGCAGCTGCCAGTTTGGGGAGATGTGTGAATGTTTGTTGCTGCTGCATGCCCTGAGCAATGAGGAGAGGAGGGGAAAGAATTGCTGGCTGTCCTCTGCTGTTTTTCTTCCATCCAGGCAAGCAGCAACCACCCAGCCACCCAGCTAGGCTCCGTGAAGGGGTCTGTTATGGGTGGCGCATTCACGCCAGGAGGAAGAGGACAGGGCAGCCCCGAAAAGCGGTTTTTAAAAAGTAGCCACTGGAGTCCCCCCTTGAGTCATGTACGATCCTCAGAATCCGGATTGAACGCGATTCTGGCTGAAAGTAATGGGATCAGGCAAATTCGCGTTTGCTTCCGGTTCTGTTATTTCGGTTTAAGGAAACTGGATTAAGCTTCTAATGGGGATGTGGCCGTAGTGCTGTTCCAGGCCATGCCTTTCTGTGGACTGAACCAGTGGAGAGATCAATGCAGACAGGACCTAAGACTGTATCCACAGTGAACCAGTTTGGTCTAGTGGTTAGGGAGCCGGACTCTTATCTGGGAATACTGGGTTCAGTTCCTCCCTTCTCTCTCAGCTGGGTGACCTTGGACCAGTCACAGCTCTCTTCTGTCTCTCACAGCTGCACCCCCACCTCACAGGGTGTTCTGTTGGGGGGAGAAGAATAGAAAAGTTTTGTCAGAGGCTTTGAGTCCCCTTAAATGGGTGAGAAAAGTGGGGTAGAAAAGCCAACTCTTCTTCTTCTTCTTCTTCTTCTTCTTCTTCTTCTTCTTCTTCTTCTGGGTGGCTCACCCAGAAGGTTTCTTCTGCTGACAATCTGCATCTTTGTGGCCCATTTCCTGGAGAAGAAAAAGGCAGGTCTGCATACCACAGTCCTCATGATGCTCTCGTCCTGTCTTGGTTTCTCTTTTCTTCTTCTCCAAAGCTCCAGCCAGGTATTCAAATGATTATTGATTATAAAGTTATGGTTACATCCAAATGGTTGTTTGTATATAGACACTAGCCAGAGTTGTATAAAAGGTGACATGCCTCATGCGCAGGGGAACGCATCTCAGTTCTGGTGGCCATGCCACACGTGGATTCCATTGCACCTCAAATCTTTCTCAAGCCTCCAGAATGCCCCCCACCCCCGAAACCTTCTAGTCCCCGAGTTGGTTGGAATGTGATACAAGTGGTAAGTGTTTGTGGTATATCCTTTGGCCATCCAAATTTGACCTTTTGCTTGTGGGCAAATATGGCCTAATCATCCTTTGCTTCCAATGTTAGGTCCTGTCCAGATGGGAGTTATATAGCGCAATTATGACTGGGCTAAGATAAGACTGCCACTTGTTTCTGTGGCAACCCCAACATAGTCTCACTATATCCTTGTGAAAACCCGCTATAACTTGCTTTGGGAAAACCACACTGTGACCACATGTTTTCCTGAAATAGCACTATAATTTACACCGTGGTTGGAGCTCCCATCCTGGTGTTTGATTGCACCAGGCAGAAACTTCATTGCTGGGGAACTTTCCTTCCCTGGTTTCAAAGTTAGCTGGTTCGGAAGGATGTGCGTTCAGTATTCCCCTCACCTCCTAGTTTGCAAAACCAGATGACAAACTCCATCCAGCAGGCAACTTATTTAGCCACAGTGAGGAGGATCCTGCCACAGTTTCCACCACCTTTCTTTGCTGTCACAAGCATGTGTTGCAAATAGACAGCGTCCTTATCAGTTGGTTATATTTTGAACCTAGGGATGTGCATGGATATTCAAAAATCCAATTCGAGTCTGTCAAATATCGACATTTGAATTCGAATCGGGTTTTTGAAAACCTGATACGGATTTTCAAATACTGTATTTTCTGGCGTATAAGACTACTTTTTAACCCAGGAAAATCTTCTCAAAAGTCAGGGGTCGTCTTATACGCCGGGTGTTGTCTTCTTATTCGGCGAGTATATCCCAAACTCTATATTTTAACTGGAAAGTTGGGGGTCGTCTTATATGCCCAGTCGTCTTATACGCTGGAAAATATGGTAATTCAAATAAACATATCTGCATATATCACCTACAGATATTATGCACATGTGTGCTTATAATGAGGGATGCATACAGAGTACATACGGGATGCGCACAAATTTGGAAAACAGATATGAATGTTGTCGACATTCGCGCTTTCAAATTCAGTTCAGATTTTGGAATGTAGAGACTCGAATAATCCGGATTCGAATCGGATTTTTGTGAAAATCCGGATTTAAAAATTCGAATCAAATAGAATTTTCTAATATTCGATTCGACTCATATTCGAATGCAAAAAATGCATTCGTGCACACCGCTACCTGAACCTTTCTTCGCCTTTCTTCGCTTGTCCCCCCCACTGTGCCTGAATTTATTTTGTACACCCTGGATGTTCAGTAATGAGCAGACGGGTAAGAAAATGTCTTGACCTATTCTGCTTAAATGCAGGGCATAAATAGATGTGAAAACCCTGTGCAGTTTGAAATGTTTTGGTGCCTTTTATCAGCCTTGCCAGCATCCCAAATTAATTTCTTCTGTCTGTCTGCTTAATAGTTATTTATGGTTGCTTTGGCATTTTTATGGGTAGTTGTTTATGCTTTCAACGAATATATAGTTGTTTTGAGTACCATCTGGCAAAGTTCCATGACCCTCAGATATAAAATAAATCACGGACCCCAGTTTGCCACTCGGGCTAATTTCATTGCACCGTCAGAAAACGCACACTCAGCAGCTATTCTGAGCCCTTAATTCCACTGAGTACCTTTTCCATATTAATAAAATATGTTATTGTGTTTTATGAATGTGTTTGGCTCGATGTGTTACTCTTGACAGGCTTTGGAGCGGTACATAAGCTATGGCATCTCACACCATCCTTCCCTTTCCCCTATTAAGTCTTGCGCACATTATGTTAATCCAAGAGGCGGAAGACGGTTGTCCTGTTGAATGACCCAGATTTTTCTCTGCCAGTGAGATATTAGGGCAAATTCAGCAATGAGGAAATGTATGCCAGAAGATGTGTGTGTGTGAGTTCATGAACAGCAGTATCATCTATCTATCTATCTATCTATCTATCTATCTATCTATCTATCTATCTATCTATCTATCTATCTATCTATCTATCATCTGTGGTTTTATCCTGCCCTGTACCTGAAAGCCTCAGGGTGGGTGATAACAATAAAAAAGAATAAAAATATAAAATGAATACATGCACTAAAAGTCATAACAGTGTATGAAAGTTGGAAAGGAAAGCTGTTTTCTTAGCCTTTACGTGACCTCCTGAACTTGTAAAGTGAAGGTGCCTGGCATATCTCGGGGGACCATGCTATTCCATAGTCTGGGGCCATCACTGAGAAGCCCTGTCCCAAATGTATCAATCCCAGGCAGGCCTCCACTGCAGATCTTAAAGCATGGTTGGGTCCATATGGGAGAAGGTGTTCCTTTAGATATTTGGGCCCAAACCTGTACTGTGACTGACAATTTTCAAGGCATGTGTATGTGGAAGGGGCACTTTAATGGCTATTTCCACCAACAGACAGAAGAGTCCACTGATTCCTCCAATTTGGAGTCCAGGGCTGTATTCACGTAGGGGGAAAAAACACCCTTGAGGTAGGTTAGAGACGGTTTGCAGGTGGGATGATTCTGCTCTTCCCCCTCTCATGAACATTCTGGTCTAGAAAAGGTGGATTAGAGATGGGGTGAGAACGTAAAGGCCACATGCTGTTTTCTCTGAGGAGCTTTTGAGATGCTTCTTTTGCAACATTTGATGACTCCCTAAGGGATTGCACAACACTAGAACCAAGGGGCATCTATGAAGCTGATGGGTAGGAGAGTGGGATCCGACAAGGGGAAGTATTTCTTCACCCAAAGGGTCATCAGTCTATGGAATTTGCAGCGGGAAGAGGTGGTAACAGCTACCAGCCTAGATGGCTTTAAGGTAGGGTCAGACAAGTTTATGGACAACAAATGTATCAATGGCTACTAGAATGGAGGCCTAAGTACATCTTTCAGGCTGGGGCAGGGAAAAGCAGGATGCTTCTAAGGCCATTTGCTGGGATTCGAGAGCAGGCAAAGGTTTGTCCTTGTCTCTGCTTGAGATGCCCGTGGGCAATTGGTGGGCCACTGTGTGCAACAGGATGCTGGACTGATAGGGTGTGCCCTGATCCAGCAGGGCTTCTCTTATGTTCTTATGGATGGTTTAGACCAGCGTTTCTTAACCTGGATTCTACGAAGACCTCACAGGGCATCTGCGGATAGGCCAGCAATGGCATGGTTGGTGGTGGCAGCAGGGGTGAGTGGGGAATACGAGGTGGGGAGGTCCACAGTGACAAAAGTTAGGTAAAGTTTCTTCTGTGATAAAGAAAAGTTTAAGAATCGTTGGTTTAGGCGATTTGTAGGTGGAATGGTTCACCCGCCAGTCTGTCCCTCCCTTCTCTTATGAACATTCTAGGCTAGAAAAGGTGGATTAGAGATGGGATTATGACAGCCAAATGCTACCCTTTCTAAGGCATGTGGCTCTTGTGTTGTCATCTGATCTCTATTGTACCTCTTCCAGGCTGTGTTCGCACATAGTACCCCACCCAGAAAGATTATAGTATGTGGCCCTCATGTTCTCCCACCATCTTTAATCCATCTTTTCTAGCCTAGAACGTGCAAGCTGATTTCTTCCAGCATTACCTAACTCAGAAAATCCACCTCTGAGTTTGATAATGAAGAAAGAAGATGACTGTTCACTTTGCAGATGTGTTCTTCCATTCTGAAGATGGAATAAAACTTAGGTGTGGACACACAGGGAACAGAGCAAAAAGGGCATGTGAACAATTCCACCTGTGACCTAAGCCATCTCCAAAACAACAAACTGCGAATGCAGAGGGGCTTTGAAAATACAAACTGTGTGAACACAGCTGGAGAGAGTACGAGAATTTGAGAAGGACTTTAAACTGGAGCTAGAGTTGTCGGTTTTTTAACGTAGAACCATTTCGAGAGTTGGCAGAGATGGAAAGCTGTTTGCTCCTGACTGTGGACTCCTCACTTGAAACCATCTTAAAATGTGTTTGTTTTTATTATTGTTTTGCTCTCCTAAGAGTGGCACGTGGTGGCTGCTTCTGCCAGGGGGTAGGGATGGGAGCTGTTGGTGATGTAACAGGGGCCGCATGCTGGTTCTCACGTCTGAAGCAAAGAGGGTGGCACAGACAGATGGCAGAGCAGAGATGTTACGCTTTCATGGAGCTGGCTGCCAAGTCTTGGTCAGTGAGCGGCCGCCGGAAGAAAGCAATGGCAGAGCACAATTTTGACAATCAAGCAGACAGAGAATGCCGAATTGTGTACAACCGCAAATTGGTTGGACTGTGGATTGGGGCCTATTGATCCTCCTAGAAGTTTTCATCACTCTGGGTAAGGTTCCTGCCCATGAGAAGAAGAAAAATCATCAGTTCTGCCCTGCATACTTTCGTGTCCTCCTGCCAAAAAATCTCAAAAAGAAAAGGGAGTGTAGTGAAAGCATTGATGCTGGTCTGCGAGGGAACCAGCTAGTGGCACATGCTTCTGTTCTGTACAGTCTCTGGGTCCTTCTTCAAACAGCGATGAAAGAGTCAGAGTGAGTGAGGGGTTTGTTCGTTTTTCTGTGCATGAAGGTAGGTGTGTTCTCTAGTACATAATTCCCTGCATCTTGGGCTTCTTCAGACAGAATGTTTCTCTCCCGTGGCATGCTTACTTTTAATTTTAAATTGCAATACATCTTTCCAAGAAGTTGCTTGACAATGGACCGTCTTCCTGAATCCCCAAAAAGGAGAAACAAAATCTATGAGTAATTTCAGCCTGGGTTGCTTTAAGGAAGGATTAGATAAATTCACGGAGGACAGGGGTATAGGTGGCTACTAGAAGGGATGCCTTGTTGGACAGAGTTTTTATTTTGGAGAAAAATGAGTCTTAGGCTGCATTCCCATGCAATAATAAGTCTGCTGAAAATCTTCTTTTGCCACGGAGCGGTCCCATGCACGGCTTTAATCCGGGTTTCCAGTGCCGCTAATGGGGAAAACCTGCTTTAAAATAATACCTGTTTAAAGCAGTACTTTCTGGAAGACGTGGGTTTTCAGCGCAACATTTTCCATGGGATCGCTCCGTGGCAAAAGGGGCGGGGATTCTCTCCCAGGTGGGAATTGCCAGCCAGAGAGATCATCTCTCTCTCTCTCTCTTTTGCCTGTCATACAGCCAGCGATCTATGCAAACAGCGATCTAGGCAGGCATTTTCTCTTTGCTGTTTCTCTTTCCAATCCCAAAGAGAAACAGCAAAGATACATTGTGATGAATTGCTTCCGCGAAAGTGAAAGTGTAAAAGAGCTGGCTGGGTGGAGATCTTGTAAAGAGTGCCGGCTGCAGTCTTCGCAAGCAGGGGAGACGAACAGAGAACTTTTACATTTTTCTTTTGGTCTTTTTGAAGGAAAGGATTGCAGGATCGCTGGCTGGGGGGGAGGCGTTTCGGCAGCTGGAAATTCCTTCCGCCCGATCCCCCAATGAAACAGCGAGGGGCGGGGAGAAAAAGATGCGGGTAAACAAAACATGCTTCCTTGGGGATGGTCCGTTCATTTTAAATGCGTGTTTTGCTTACCCCCTTGGGAACGCTTAAATCCGGATTGAACCTGCTTTTCTTTAATCCACTTCAGTGGAGGGGCAATAGAGATACAAATTAGTACCATGGGAACGCACCCTTACAGGACAGAAAATACAGTAAATGAATTTGCAGGTTTCATAAAGAAAACACAGTAAAAGAAGTGCCAATATGCTTCTCAGCATGAAGGTATGTGGTGAGGAGACTGTAATATTTTCTTGAGTCTCTGGGTCTTCCTACACTTCCCTGTGCATCCTAGATCTGGAGATCCGGATCAGGCAGAATCTGGTCACAATTAGGGATTCAGAACATTCAGAATTTGGCCCAATTCGGACACTTGAATTCAAATCAAATGTTGGCACATTCGAAGGTTGACATCCGAATTTGAATGGAATGTTTTAATACGTTCGTATGCAATTATCCTTCCAATCTTACATTTTGCTGTGATTTCACCACTGCTGAATCTGATTTAATGCACATTAAAGCTTTTGTGTCATTGCCCTCTGAGAACTACAGGCTAAGGATGTGCACAGATATTTGAAAATTCAAATATCAGATTCAAATCCGTCGAATGTGTAGATTCGCAACTGTCATATATGAATCTGTGCAAAAATTATATGTATCTTGCTCTTAAAACACAGGATTAAAACGGGATGCATACGGGATAATATGGGATTCATGCGGATTTTTATGGAATGCGCACAGATACGTATAACAGATATGAATGTTGTTGACATTCATATCTTCAAATTTGAATCTAACATTCAAACATAACGGATTAGAATAATCCAGATTCAAGTTGGATCTTACGACATTCGGATCTTAATTATCCGAATTGAATAGGATAATGTCAAAATCAGATTCAAATGTCAATACTCCTATTTGATTTGGATATTTAGGCCCTGGAGGTTTTTCAGCTACTGGTCAATTTCTTTAAATTGGTTTAATTGATCCTGTTCTTGTTTCTCTTAATATGTTCCTGTGGGTAGACACATTTTAGTTGAACAAACTTTTTTTTTCCTTTTGGCCTGTTGCTGGGATATGAATAAAACTCACTTACCCAAGTTACCAGCATTTTAAAAACACCAGATTCTAGTGACATAACCGTGTAGCTTAATTCCGCAAAGTTCCTTTGGTTAGAAAAACAGCCACAGCACCACTTAATTTTTATTTTATTTTTAGAAAGTATCTCATCTAAAATGTATGCTCACGAAGAAGAAAACAAACACAAAAAAATACCTTCTTTCCTTCTATAAAGTTTGTTGAGTGATGCAAAATTGTTACAGTAAGAGGCAGAGTCCTGCCCTGCTGTGCTTTTCTTTTAGTGATTTTGACTTTAGGCAATAAACATATCCTGGCTGGGAATTTTTATTTATTTATTTAGCATTTTTACCTCATCTTATACCCAAAGGCCTTGGGGTGTGTCGTGGCAATTCTAAGAAATGTATGAAATGAACATACTAATAACAGTAACAGTGCCTGAACATGGGGAGGGAAGCTGTTTTCTCCGTGAAAGGCCAGGGTGAAATAGGTGCCTCTTTACTGATCTCCTGAACATATAAAGTGAAGGAGCCTGGCCCACCTCAAGGGAGAGACTATTCCATAGTTTGGGAGCTACCACTGAGAAGGTCCTATCTTGGGTCCCCAACCCTTTAACTGAGGGCCTCCCCAGGTCCTGCAGATCTATAGACACACAGATCTGTAGACATACACAGAGGTCAATATGGGAGAAGGTGCTCCTTTAGATATTTGGGTGCCAAGCCATTTAGAGCCTTATAGGTTAAGATTACTGCCTTGAATTGGGTTTGATGGTGAATCGGCAGCAAGGCAGAGAGTGATGGATGGATGGATGGATGGATGGATGGATGGATGGATGTCCTGCTTTTCCATCAAAGATTCTGAGGCAATTATCCTTCCATTCTCTTCCTGTCCATTCTGTCTGTACAACAACCTTGTAAAGTAGATTAGGTTGAGAGGCAATGATTGGCCCAAGGTCACCCAATGGGTTTTTGTGGCCAAGTTGGCATGTGGACTTAGATACCTGGGTTCTAGAGGCTCTCGAGTTACTACTCTCTCCTTTCTGGCCCATAGAACCTGCCTTCTGATTACTTAACTTGCTTGATAATATGTTTCTCCATGCTGTTTACAAGAAATGTTTCCAAAGCATAATGGTAGAGGTAATGAAACTCTTGTAGATTTGACACCTGCTGTTATAATTGCTTTAACATTTATATTGAAATGGATGGCAATAGGTATGACAAGTCAAATGTTGTTAATTTGTTATAAACACTTCCCTTGACAAAGGTGCCCATGCTGAAACTCTTTGGGATCCTGAATAAGAGGAATTATTTAGACCAGTGATGGCGAACCTTTTGAGCTTGGTGTGTCAAAATTCGCAAGAAAACCTAGCTTAACTCGGGTGCTGTGTCACATCTAGATATATCCATAATTTTGTGATATTTGTAGATCTAGTAAAAAAGTTATATTTTTGATATATGTATTTTATTAAAAGCAAAAACAAATAATTCTTTACATTAGTGACTTTTGTTGCTGAATTTCGTTTGCTAAATCTTCAATTGAAAGTTGGTGTTTCGTACTCTTCAAGAACAAGCAAGCACTACACGCCCAGGTGCCAGGGTGACCAGGTGTGTCTCCCAAAAGAGCTTGGTGTGTCACCTGTGACACGTGTGACATAGGTTGGCCATCATTGATTTAGACTTACTTGGCACTTTGGATTTTGTTATCCAGTTTGGTGTAGTGGTTAGGGAGCTGGACTCTTACCTGGGAATTCTGCACTCCTCCATGAAGCCAGCTGAGTGACCTTGGGTGAGTCACAGCTCTCTTCTGAGCTCTCACAGGGTGTTTGGTGTGGGGAGAAGAATAGAAAAGCTTTGTCAGCCGCTTTGAGTCCCCTTAAATGGGTGAGGAAAGCGGGGTAGAAAAGCCAACTCTTCACCTTCCCTCCTTTTTTATTAATAAGAGGCTTTTATACCTTGCTTTTCTCACCTTTCAGGGTGTCTCTTGTGGGGAGAAGAACAGAAGCTTGTAAGCTGCTTTGAGTCCCCTTAAATGCTGTCCTCATTGGGATGGCTGTTCTGGTCCAGCCCCTGTGCCACCCCCCTAAGCTGGCATGAGATTTGGAGGTGGCCCCTGGAAGCAGATGTTGCTGCACTGCCAAACTGGATTCCCCATGATAAGCCAGACCATGATATGCTGCAGAACCTATGTAAGCAGGTGTACAGGTGTTCCAGATCCATCTGAGGCCTCCTGGTCCAGACGGTGCCCCACCTTCTGCAGACAGAGTGTACCAGGAAAGGAGGGGCACCCTAGTTTTCACTAAGGTCCGGACAAAAGAGGCCAACAAACTTCTAAGGTGCCTTTTCTGATCCTTGATGTGGCTTAGAGGTGGGGTGGAACTGACTGTCCCACACTATCACCTCTAAGCCTCTTTTGAGTGATTTTCTCAATATACGCAAATATAGTGGCCTTTGAGTACTTTTGACAAACGCAGCAAGGTGAACTATGGACAAACTCAGCAACTCCTTGTGTCTCCTTAGGAGAACCAGAATCATATTTTGAGAGGTTTTTGCTACAGTGGAGTGATTGGAATTAAGAGGAAACGTATTCTAGAGTTTGAGAACAAAGGAGCGTTTGTTGACCAAAGTTCATCAAGCCTGTTCATTTGGAAAAAAAAACAAAATTAGGAGCCTTGGTCCTTCTGTGGCTTGAAAAGGTGCTTTATCTTGGAGCCCAGAGGCAGTGACTTAATATAGACCATGAAATTGGCCACGGAGAAGATCACTGGCTGAGCAAAGCTGTAATCAGCCCGACTAAAGGAGGGTTTATGAAAAGGCTGATTTGCGTTTACAAAATACAATTTAAGAATTGGACGAGAGCTGGAGCTTTCCTGTAAATAAACCCTGCTGTATCTTTAGTATCAAAAAAGTCATGAGAGGCAGCAGTCAATCCAAGGGGCCTTAACACACCTGGGCCCTCCTGGTGCAACAGGGTTTGGGGGCAGGTCTGCTAATGGGCTTGTTTGGCTAATGGACCTTTTGCTCACTCTTTCTCCTCCTTTTTCTTCCACTTGGCGCAGATGAAATAATGCAACAGGAAATCAGGCCTCTCGTTGCAGTGGACATTATAGAACAACTTCACCGGCAGTTTGCTATCTTGTCAGGTAAGGAGTGGGCTTCAGCTGGTTGCTGGTTTGGCGGGGAGAAGCCATTGTTTTAATTGGCTGGAGGAATCATTTTCACCTACTGTGATGTCATGAGGAGGGCTTCTTGTAGCCCTTCCTCTCTCATAGGTGCAAGGAGTAGGGACACACAGAAGAGCCTTTTCACTGGTGGCCCCCAGAGTCTGGAACAGCCTCCCTCTTGAGGTTTGCCAGGCACCTGCATTATATGGTTTTCAGACCAGGGCCTATTGGCACTACAGCACATAGTGCATGATTAGGAAACTTCCAAGGAAGAGCATCTGCACCTTGAGGAGGCTGTTACAGCTTCCAGGTGCCCCTTGACTTCCCAGCAGCTTATCATATCAGATAAGGGAAGCATTTCTTCATCCTGAGGGTTGTCGGTCTATGGAATATGCTGCCAGAAGAGGTGGTAACAGCAACCAACCTAGATAGCTTCATGAAAGGGTTAGACAAATTCATGGAACACAGCTGTATCAATGGCTACTAGAATGGATGCCCAAGTACATCTTTCAGGCTGGGGAGGGGGGGGGGAAGCAGAGGCAATCGGGCTGGTTGCTTTTTGTGCATGCATGCTGCGGGTTCCCTGGTTGGTCAGTTGAAGCCAGGTGGGTCCCTGACCAATCGGAACGTGCAGCATGCATGCACAAAAAGCAGCCAGCCTGATCGCCTCAGTTGCTGTGTGTCAATGATCAGGTAAGGAGCGTGCACGTGTGCACGCCCCCGAGGTGTGTTGGGGGGTGTAGGGTGTGGGTCCCACTGGCCCTAGGAGCCTGATCTGGGCCCCAGGAGTGAGTGGGAACTGAGGGAAAGGAGGCGCCCGGGCTCTCCATCCCTGGCTCCACAGGAGCCAAAGGGAGCAGCCTGGGGGAGGGGCCCAGCTGTCACCAGGGGAGAGCGGGTGAACGCTTTCCCTCCGGTACAGCTGGGAACGTGTTGGGACATGCTGAACGTTCCGGGATGGTTTCAGAGCATGGAGGGTGTCCTGGGAGGGGCTGAGGCGGTTCCGAAGGGAACCACTGGCCCACAGAAGAGAATGCTCCAGCCCCGCGTGTCGTCCACGCATTCTGGAACCCCTCGTGCGAGAAGGCCCCGGGATGCCTCTAAAATAAAGGCTATTTGCTGGGATCCAAGAGCAAGTGAAGGCCTTCTGCTTGAGACGCCCACAAGCAATTGGCGGACCACTGTGTGAGATGGGATGCTGTGTGAGAATAGGCTGTGGCCTGATCCAGCGGGGCTCCTCTTACATTTTTATGACCGAGTAGGATGCCTCTAAGGACATTTGCTGGGAATCAAGAGCAGGAGAAGGTTTGTCCTTGTCAGTGCTTGAGATACCCGTGGGCAATTGGTGGGCCACTGTGTGAGACAGGATGCTGGACTAGATGGGCTGTGGGCTGATCCATCAGGGCTCCTCCTATGTTCTTATGGAAGCCTTTTTGGACCCCAACCTGAATTTCTGAATCCGTTGTGAAGCACTGCTTTCAAAGCTGAAGGATGCGAGTGAAAGTACATCAACATTTGTGGAACTCTGGGTAAGGTCCACATGACATCAGCTGCAGCAGATGTAGGTGGAGTGAATGTCCATTTAACATGACCCAGGTTCACGCTAAAGTAGACTCACACCTGCCCATTTTGAAACATTCATAAAATCCCTCTGAGCCTTCCTGCATGCAGCATCCACACTTCCTGGAATAGTTACCTAGGCATCCATTCTAGTAGCCATTGATATACCTGTCATCCATGAATTGCCCTTTCTTAAAGTTATCCAGGCTGGTTGCTGTCACCACCTCTTATACTGTTATAAATTTGCCTTTTTTTACTTTTTGCAATGCTCCTCTTCATTGAAAACCCACACAGCATGCAGAAATTTAGCATGCTATATTGCCCCTCAACCCTAGAATCTTTGAGTTGCCGTAAAGGCAATAGGATACCTTTAATGGATACGTTTCTCCCTACAGTTTATCTACTAACGCAACAAAAAAATGATTGATGCACTTCCCAAATAGAAATGAACCAAAATACTTTTGATATAATTTCTTTTCCAGAAATTCCTTTTCTGTTTCAGACAATTTAACAGCCTGTGGCTTGTTTTAAAGACAAAATTCCTCTGGCGCATCCTCTTTTAGGAAGATCAGGACCAATGATGGTTTTGAATAAGCTATCCTCAATAACTGAGGAAAGCAACTAAAAGTTTAAGGCTGCGTTCCCATGCAAGTTTAAATGCAAATCAAATCTATTTTGGGGATAGTCTGATCCTTTTTTGTTTTTGGTTCCCGGACTTTATGGGGACTATCCTGCTAAAATCCGCAGAAAAAAGTTATCTGAAAAACTGTTCTTGGTCTTGTTTAGGAGCCCAGCCCACGTTTTTTTCCTGCTTTGGAAATGCTACCAGACTATCTCAGGAGGAGATAAGCCTTTTGGACTGCCCCACCCCCCAATATGCTTCTGGCCAATGCCTGATGCGGATAGGTGGGATTTCACATCTGGGAATTTCTTTCTCCACTTGCCATGCTAGCTAGCCGTTTTCCCCTGAATGCCACTGTAACTAGGAGAGATACATTTAGAGCAACATTGTAGCTATAGATCACAGCCCGTCTGATTGGAAAGGGAGAGGTTGCTTGCGCTCTCTGTTCTTTCGCTCTCTTGCTTGTGCGCAAAGGTTCCTTCCTGGCAACATGAATGGAGGGAGGGAGCTTCTGATTTCAAAAAGAGAGTGAATGCTTTGCCCTGTGTCTCCATTGCCCTCCCGGTAATGTGAATGGAGGCAGGGAGCCTCCGATTTCAAAAGGAGAGCTTTTGCCCTGTATATGTTTTTTCGCTCATTCTGAACACGGCAGGCTTACAGGGGTTGGACAAGGGGTGAAGATGAAAAGATCCTGTTCCTCCATGCTGGGGATTTGTTGTGGTTTGAGTAGGAATGGCAATATTTGAATTCAGTCCCTTTTATGCTCAGGCAAATGGGGACAGCCGGATTGCGCACTTGGTCCTGAATCCGGATCTAAAAAGTCCAGTCCGGGATTAAATGGTCAAGTGGGAACACGGCCTAAGAGGGGAAACTTCCCCACACACATGCTCCCTTCTGGTCTTAGAAACCTGTGAAACAAAAGATACGGATGACTGCAGCTTTCTGACTGTTGAAAAATCTGCAGGAATTTGCATAATCAGAGCACAATAAATGCTGCAGCAAGCCTTATTTTAATGCATTTCTCAGTAGAATAGAGAGAGAGGTGACAGCTGACGGCTGAATGGTCTGTTTCTCCCACGAGCAATCAGTCGGCCTTCCCACACTTGCCATTGGTGTGGAACATGAAGGGGTCTGTGGGCCTCCTTCCTGCAAGCTGGTGCAGCTTAAATGAAGGCCCCCACCTCTTCGTAGTACACTCCGTCTGCACTGGAGAGACCACAGACTGGACTTGGATGCCCCAAATGGTCCGGTCTACCAATGTTGGAAGTCTATCAACATACCAGAGGGTAGGATGCCTGACCAAAGACGTTTTCGCACGGGGCTGAACGGGACGCGTGGGAGACAGCTGCGGACACGGCATCCGCATTGCCCGAGCGTGGCTTGCGCTCCGACGTGTCCGCAGCTGTCTTTCTCGCGTTCGAAATGTAGAGCACTTTAAAGTGCTCTACATGCGTTCGAACGTGGACGAGCCGCCCGCAGGCGTTCGGGAGGAGAAGCATTCGCGCCTGCTTCTGTCTCCCGAACAGCTGCGGGCTCGCCTCCGACGCCGGCGCGGCTTCGACAATCAGCTGTTTGACAATCAGCTGATTGTCGATCTGCCTCCGCGGCTGTCTCTGCGCCCCTGGCCGGCCTTTGCCGGCTAAGACAGCTCCCGGCGCTTTGAGCATTCGCACACAGACGCTCCGGAACGCGTTTACACGCGTTCTGGCGCGTCTGTGTGTGAAAGGGGAAAGCGCCGGGAGCTGTCTTAAGCTTCCCGTCCTACTCCCGTTCCAAATGGAACAGGAGTAATGCGAAAACGTCTCAAGTATATGCCTCTGCATTTTGGTATACCGTGGTAGGGATGTGCACAATTTTATTTATTTATTTATTTATTTATTTATTGCATTTGAATTCATATTGAATTGAATGCCAAAACATTCCATTCGATTTGAAAGTTTAAAATCCGAATGCTAAAAAAAGATTCAAATCCGTAACATTCTAATCTATTCATTTGAATGCTAGGTTAGTATTTAAAGATACGAATGTTGACAACATTCATATACATATCCGTACGCATTTCGTATGCATCCCATTTTATCTCGTACGCATCCTGTTTTCATCCCGTATTATAAGCGCAAATGCGTACAGGTATGTATAATGTTTGTACAGATATGTACAAATTCAAATGATCCAAATGAATGTTTCAGAACATTCAAAATCCGTTCAAATGTCTGCATTCGGATACGAAGACATTAAATTTGAGTTCAAATGTCCACATTTGTCAGATTCAAGTTGGATTTTTGAATTTTTTGAATATTCGTGCACATCCCTGTACTATGGGGGGACCTATTTTGGCAGCACAAAAAGGTTTGTTGCTGAGATTCCCTCCCACTGGGAGCTCCTAACCATGGGAGTATTTAGAGCTCCCTCCTATCCTGATCCCAAGCTGGTATAAGCTTTGGGGTTGGCGCAAGGGTTGGCATGGAACAGGCCTTCTTCCATGCTATCCCGGTTTGGGTTGGATTGCTTCTCCCAGTTCAGGATATCCTGCAGAAACAGGGAACCCTTTACCCTTGTTAACAGGTTTAATACAGAAGCCCATTCTCTCCTCAGTGGATAATTCTGGTGCTGTAGATCTCAAGCTGAAAGACCTACCACTTTGGTGGGTACAGAAGGCTCCACTACCATTTATTTTTAAAAATACCGGCAGAGTTTAAATTCCCTTTGTAAAGTTTTATTGGAAGAAAACAACTAGGGCAGGACTGACGTTGTTCTTTTACCCCACCGTCCCTTGAGGGTTAGTGGTACCAGCCTTCACAAGACATCACTAATTTGGCTGTCCCCAAAGAAGGACTCAATGCGAAGGTGCTTCACTGGCTCCTTCATGCACTACCGTGAAATCTAGATCACACATTTGGATTTGATTATGTGGAAAACTGCCTGTGCGCGAAATATTGCTGCTGGGGTAACCAACGTGACTCTGTCCAGAGAGGAACGGCAGACGAAAGGGAGGACTTTGCTTCTGCATATTTAATGCTTGCAGGGAAGAGGGAATTTGAGGAGATGCTACTGAGCCGTGTCTGCTGAAATGGCTTCTCCTAGATTGTCATTAGAAGTGTAGAAGTCCTAGAATTCTCTTTTATGCAACTGCTAAGGATTCAGGAGCCCTGCAACTCCCTTTTCTCTGCAACCATTAATGGTGCAGGAGATCTATAGTTCCCTCTTCTGTGCAGCTATTAAAGGTGCAGAAGTTCTGTATTTCCCTTTTCTGTGCAGCCATTAAAGGTGCAGAAGCTCTGTGATTCACGTTCCCATGCAGCTGTTAAAGGTGCAGAAGCTCTTTCATTCCCTTTTCCATGCAGCTATTAAAGGTTCAGAAGCTCTTTCATTCCCTTTTCCATGCAACTATTAAAGGTGCAGAAGGTCTTTAATTCCCTAACCCATGCAGCTGTTAAAGGTGCAGAAGCTCTTTCATTCCCTTTTCCATGCAGCTATTAAAGGTTCAGAAGCTCTTTCATTCCCTTTTCCATGCAACTATTAAAGGTGCAGAAGGTCTTTAATTCCCTAACCCATGCAGCTATTAAAGGTGCAGAAGCTCTTTCATTCCCTTTTCCATGCAGCTATTAAAGGTTCAGAAGCTCTTTCATTCCCTTTTCCATGCAACTATTAAAGGTGCAGAAGGTCTTTAATTCCCTAACCCATGCAGCTGTTAAAGGTGCAGAAGCTCTTTCATTCCCTTTTCCATGCAACTATTAAAGGTGCAGAAGCTCTTTCATTCCCTTTTCCATGCAACTATTAAAGGTGCAGAAGCTCTTTCATTCCCTTTTCCATGCAGCTATTAAAGGCGTAAGAGTCGTCTCTGCCTTTCCATCCCAACTTGGAGGCAGTGAAGTATGATGAAACCGATAATAATACAACAGCCTGACATTTCAGTGCCTTTGATGGTGTTCCACAGGACCTTGATCCATTATGGATTAAGTTGCACCTTGGTCCAGTGCAAATGCCCTGACAACTGCCCTGCTATCCCTCCTCCTGTGACCTACCACTTTAGTCCACTGATTGCTTGTTCTCAATTTCCAAAATAAAACAGGCTAGCACTGAAAATGGGTTGAGAACTCAATCTGAGTGCAAAATAGTCCTGATTCCGGCAATCCAGTCCAGAAAAGGTACCAAAAGCCAAAATCTTGCCTCTAAACCGATTAAATGCCATGTCTGCCCATGCACTGCTTATTTCTGCCTCCAGGTGTTGCTGAACAGCAGGTCCCACCATTCCCGATCATGGGCTATCTGTCTGGAGATTGTCAAATCCAGGGCCTGCGTGCGCATGAGATGCAGATACTTTATATTTGCATTTGGTACCTCATTCTTCTTACAGGTACTAAGGGCAGAAGTATTCCTGCTGGAAAACGTTGTGCGTTACTGTATTTTTGTATGAAATGGAAGACAGTAATCCCAATTTATGTAGATGGAGGTTGAAGCTGAGCTGAACTCCAGGCTACTACAGAGACGTATCTCTGTAGTTTTTTAAGACGAGAAAGCAAAGTAGTTTGTCATTTTCTTCTTCAAAGCTGGTTTTTCACATTTCCTGTCTCGTCGATAGCCCTGGAATTTTGTGGTGGCTCCATGTAGCCTTTTGAGTCCAACCAAGCTTGGCTAGATGCTGCCATCTGCTGAGACGTCAGGTTGAGTTGTTGCAATTCAGTGTAGAACAGTTGTGATCTGTGTTGCATTTTTAGCCTCCTTACATCCTATCTCTCTTACAGGAGGAAGAGGGAAAGATGGAGCACCCATTATCACCTTCCCAGAGTATGCAGGTTTCAGTGAAATCCCTGATGAAGATTTTCTCAATGTTGTGACGTATTTAACTAGCATCCCCAGGTAAGTCTGAAGCCTGTTGCAGTGTTTGGGTCCCTGAGTAATTCACTGCTTTTAAATGACTGTTCCTTCCCTCCCATAATAAGAGCATCTTCTAACGCCCTCCATTTTGACTCATATCTTCCCTGCGCCCCAAATATGCCAAAGTATCATTTCTTAGCATCTGTGCACCTAATAAGATGGGGGTCTTCTAGCTGACACCGGGTGCTTCCACACAGGCCCTTAAACCACATATAAACACACATTAGATACACATACAGACAACATATAAACTTACCTTCCACACTGGAGGCCAGATCCAGGTCCGTTTTCAGCGGGGCTTCCACACATCAACAGGCAAGACCCGTTCTTAATCGGGTCTTGCCACCGAAAGATCCGGCCTCCGGGAAGACCTGAAATATTAGGTCTTCATCCGGCCCTTTGCCTCAGTCCATTTTGAAATCAGGACACTTCTGCACATGGAGAGGTGAAGGCCAGATGTCCTGGCAGCCGCCATCTTGGGGAGGGCAGAAGCACCCCCCGCATGCTGCGCGCTGCCGGAAACACGCGGTGACTGGCAGCTGCATGCTCAAGTCTTGCAGCTCCAGGGGTGGCGCCAGCCGGGCGATCCGGCTGCCTGATCCGGCCTTGCTGCAGCCGCCCCCAGACAGATCCTCGGAAGAACGGATAGCCAAAAAATGGATCTTTTTAGATCTGTTTTTTGGAGGCAGGTGTGGAAGCACCCACCGAGTAAAAATCTGTTATTGGAAGAAGGATTTCTGTGTCTTTTGTGAAGACAAGACTTGATTTTGCTGCTGAAATTTACTAAGTGCCTTTCTTAAGATTTTTTTTAAAAAATGCAAAGTAGATAAATAATAGAAACAGAAGTAACAAAAATAGAAAATAGATAAAAAGTAAAAGTATAAATTTTGCTGAAGTTTGTAGACTATGGCCCCGTCCTGACACAGGATTTAGTCAGACTTGAAGTTAGCTTCAGTTCTCCCCGTCCCAACAGTTTGCAAGGGATCAGCTATTTCTGCAGATTAAAGGTCCATAAATGCGAAGTGTCCCTATTTGGATTAAAAAGGGTCTCACTGCTGGATTTAGAAATAATCCTCACTATTTAGCAATGGGAGAGGACCATGCTTTAGTGGTGTTCTCTACAGTTTCCCCTGATCCAGTGATAAGCCATAATTTCCTGTGCATGGCTCTCCACCATAGCACTCTTATCATTAAACATGATTCATTCTATCAAGGAGAAAACCAAACAGAGAAAACGGGAAGTTAATCTTTAATCTTTTACTGCCTTGTTAACATGAGAAGCTGTGCTACAGGGGAGAAGGAAACAAAGGACTCCATCATCTGAATCAGGGACAAGTTTATATAGAGGGTGGAGTTTAAATTGCCCACCCCAATGAAGTCAGGATTTGATGGAGGAGAGAGGGGAGGGGGTTTCTCCTCTGCGAGTCCACATTATAAGCTAACAGGGGGAACGCAAAAAAACAAAAACAAAAACCAGACCTCGCTCCTGATAAACCCCCCCACAAATCTTGGTTCAAATCCAGATTAAATTGCCCAGTGGGAACGTGGCCTATGCTAGCCTCAAAGCAGCTGTTCACTCTGAGGTGTTCTCAGGCTGACATGGTACCATGTGGCAGATACCATTCCAGGGATTTTTTTTTCCAGTGAGGTGTCGCCAAGAGTGAGATTTTCCCCTCTCCAGTTGGTGCAGCCAACAGTGGGAATGGCATGCAGCTGTTTGCCCACTCCAACATCTGGGCAGCTGAAGGTCATTCCAGTCAGATTGTTTGGATGCTAACTTGGATGAAATGCGCTCCCCAATTAACTTATAGCTATTATTCCCAACTTTTTATCCCTCTGCATAAAATAGCATATGCTTTTTTTTTGTTTACAAAACAGTATTTTATTTTGCATCCGTTCTGTTTGTGATGTCTCCTATCCTGAGACTTCCCAACAGCATTTATAAGTACAATATTAAGAATGGATTGGTTTCAATGCCGGTGGACACAAAAGCTGATTTTATCCTTGGTGGCAACGTTATATATGCCCTGTCTGTTTATCAGCAAATCTACTTCTTAATGCAGAAGAAAAGAGAGACACCATTTGAGGTACAGATGCAAGGGGTGGGTTGCTTTTCCAGAGCATGGAGGTGGTGTATTGGCTTGTATTTATTACAACCGTGATTACAAATATGATTTCTTAGACTTACACTCTGCTCCATCCCCCTGAGGCATTGAAGCAGCTTACAAATTATAAGGGATGACAGATCCCAACAGGTCAGACTGCTTTCATTTCATTCGTTTGGCACATTTCTCGTGGTGTCATTAAAAAGATCAATTGAAGCACTTGGAATTGTACTGAGCGAAATATTTCATTTTCCATTTTATTTGTATACCACCTTTCCAAAAGAAAATTTGCCCAGAGCGGTTTACAGCAAACAGAGAATATACAATGCAAAATAATGATCAAAATGTTATAATAAAATACATGATAAAAATTGCACATCATACAAAATATTGCAAAATAAGCCAAAACACACACACACAAATCGAGGCAGTTGTGGCCAAGTAGAGTTCAGAGCTGCTGACCAAAGGCCCCAGTCCCACAAAGAATCACCTCCTCCAAGATATCAGTGCCCAGCCAGGATGGAGAGTCATGCAGAAGGTAGAGGGTCTAGGCTGCCACCACTAAACCACCTCCCAAGAGGGTCTCTGGTGTAGCTGAGACCAGGTGGAGTCCAGAGCAGCTGACAAGAGTGACCCAGTCCTGCAAGGAAGCAGCTCCAAATTATCAGGGCCCATCTAGGCTGGAGAGTCATCCAGAGTGGTCTAGGGTGCCACCACTAGACCACCCCCAGGAGAGATGGGAAGGTTCTCCTCCTCCTTGGGCAGGCCTTCCAGTGCAGCAGAAGAGGTCTAACGCTATCTATCCTTGGCCCTTTCAATAATGTCATCTGAATGCAACCATTCAAGTAGCAGGTAAAGCCCTGCAGTATGTTGCCACTAATTCCAGCCTAAGACAGGGGGTAGTTCTGCTGTGGCAAGTATGCAGGGCCAGGAAGTGTGTTAGCAGCCTCCTTTCTGCAAGCTATTGCAATCTGTGAGCTGCCGGGTCCCGTCTACTGGAGTGCGCGCGGCTGCACAGACCCACAGTAGATTGCACCCGGGGCTGGCAAGGTGAGTGATTTGCTTGGTCCTGCCACCTGTTGGGCCGATTTCGGCCCAATCATGGCAGGGGGGCGTGTCCTGCAGCTGTCAAGAGGACAGCCAGGGATGCGCCGGAATGCGCTGGGCCACATGTAGAGCACAATTAAGTGCTCTCCACGTGGGACGCTTGGAGGGCGCTCTGGGACGGGCTGAGGCGGTTCTGAATGGAACCACCGGCCCACAGGAGCGAATGCTCCGTCCCCACATGTCCTCCACGCATTCCAAAAGGCCTGGTGCAAAAAGGCCTCTCCTTGAGCTTCACCAGCTGAGCGTCATCCATCAGAACTGGACAAGGCAAGCCAGGACTTCAAACAATGCTGCAGATCTCATATTATTGACGGAGGCACGCTCCTGGCAAAACAAAAGAGATTTTATCTTCAGAGTGTCTAGCAAACAGATTGTACTATAAGCTCTAAATGTGTAAAAATGATAAAAGAGTGTTGTGTTCAGAATGTCATAAATAAAAAGGATTTAGTTGGTGGCAACTAATTCGCACTCCAGAGACAAGCCAGGGAATTTAGGCCAGGTTGGTATCCTTTCAGCCTATTGTACAAAGAAAAGAGATATCCAGGTCTTTAATTCTGCAGCCATTCAATAGTAAAGGAAAAACTCTCTGTGCTCATTCATTTAGGTTTTTTTGTATTATATGTCAGATGTCCTTTTAAAGGAAGGGACTCTCACTCTGTGGATCTCAGAAGATCACAGTTTTGATCTCCAGGATCTCTCTGGAGGAAAGCAACAACAAACAAAATGCCAGAAGACACTGTGGACATGTCCATGTAGTTACTCGGAGTTAGCCATGATTTGGGGGGGGCCTCCAGATATGGGGTACTATATTCAGATTGCTGCACATATCTGTGGCAATCGCAATATAGTTCTGCGTTAAACAGTGTGAAGAGACAGTATGCTCCCATTTAACCAAAGGCTGGGGCAAAGAGTTGCATCTTCACCGCCTCCGTAAACATATACATATACGCACTTCAAGGGGGAGACTATTCCATAGCCTAGGGGCCATCACTGAAAAGGCCCTGTCCCTGGTGCCCACGTCTTTTACTACTGAGGGTGGTGGTACAACCAGGAGGGCCTCCCTTCCAGATCTTAAGGCACAGGCAGGCCGATACGGAAATTACTCACAATCTGGCCAAGGGTAGGAGGAGTAGGGAGCTTTGGGGACTGAAAATCTGCCCCCCCCTCCTCAGTGTATACTCACTCAAATATGCCAGATATTTAATAAGGTTCAGTTGAGGTGATAGTCTTCAATTCAGAGTAGTCCTTTCTCATAGGGTGTTTTTCCACTGTAACTGGAAGTACCCAGTAAGTACCCATTAATGGGCAATAGCTCAGCTTCCTACTGGGCTTACTGGGACATACTGAAATTCATCAGTGGCTCTGTTGGGTAAATTGTTTGCCTGTTAAATGAAAACTTCGAATTCTAATTTGAAACCAATGCCTGACCTCATTAGAGATAAGCTCACTGGCCTAAATGAATCAGGGCAGTGGCATTTCTCAACCCCCCCCCCCAATTGTATATTATTGTCCAAAGCGGGCACGGCTTTGCAAGGTCTCTGCCCATCAGCACGAATCACAAAACTATCACCTTGGCTATAGTTTGGAGAGCCTGCAGCCGAGCAATATGCATGAATTTTGGGAGCCACTAACCTGATGCTGAGGTGGAAGACAAAACCTCACCCCCACCCCCACACAAAATATTCCACGTCTTCCTTATTCGAACCCTCTCCTGCCTACCTCCCGCGCTTGTTAACCGTGAGCTCAGAGCATGCCAGTGGGCCGCGCTTTTGCTGCATTACGGGACTTGGAACGGGGCTGCCCCTGTGTAACCCCATATACCTGCTTTGGATGTTTTGCAGTCTAGAGGCTGCCAGCATTGGATTCATCATAATCATAGACAGACGGCAGGACAAATGGAGTACCGTCAAGGCGTCTCTCACGCGAATAGCAGTAAGTGCCTTTGAAATTTATTCTGTTTTTTCCTCCTGCCAGCTGCCGCTGGGAAATTGCGACTGTTGAAATTTGCTGCTGCTGCTGCTGCTGCTGTTGTTTCCCACTTGGGCCGTGCTTTCTCATGCTGCTACGTGCCTTTGCCTGCCGCCCGGTTTCTGCTGCCGTTGCATGCTGAGAGGCAGAAGTTGCCATGCTAGAAGCACAGAGAAACCGTCGCCTGCCTCATTTCACACTGCACAGGGATATGGTAGTTCCAGTCCAGGGCAGAGACGAGAAGAGAAGAGAAGAGGGCATGGATATTTCTATAGGCTTGCAACAGCTTACGAATCCTTGATCTCATCCAAAGCTGGAGTCACAGAATATTCATTCATTCATTCATTCATTCATTCATTCATTCATGTGTGCGTGCATTCATTCATTCATTCATTCATCCATCCATCCATCCATCCATCCATCCATCCATCCATCCATCCATCCATCCATCCATCCATTCATTCACATTTTTATCCCGCCCTATACCCGAAGGTCTCTGGGCAGGTAACAGCTAAAATCAAACTTGATTAAAACAACAACAGTATGCATTAAAACAGTAGCATCTGCAAGTGAGAAGGGAAAATGTATCCCCATGGCCAGGGCAAAGAGTGTTTGATAGACGCACCTCAAGGGGGAGACTATTCCATAGCCTAGGGGCCATCACTGAGAAGGCCCTCGCCTGAATGCCTACCCCTTTAGCTCCTCAGGGTGGTGGGCCTCCCCTCCAGATTTTAAAGCATAGTGATGAGGACCAGCCGAACGTGTAAATGTAAATGGTGATGTAAATCAACAGTGTGCCCTTAAGGAGAGGCTAATTCCATCAGCAGGATTTTATAGTGATTTATGAATTTGTTTGGAACATATTCACATGGCCAAAAAGGCTCCACAGAGGGCTTGGGAAGTTGCTTTATAGCAGTAGATTCCAGACAGGGCCTTTCCTATCCTCGAGGGTGAATCTAGCACCTTTGGCAGGCAAAGCACTGTACTGTGGCCTGCCCTTGCCACTGGTGTGAAGATCAGTTAGAAGGTGCTTTGTGCCTTCATGCTTGCAATCCCAAAGCCATAAGAAAAAAGGAAGAGGGAGACAGGTGGGTGGCTGCTTCCCAGTGCCTGGATGGTTGGGAGAGGGGCGGGCTTAATCTTAATCCGGCTTTCCTAGTTCTTCCTGGCCCCACGTCAGCCACTCTTCCACCCACTAGAGAAAAGAGATCAGCCCCCCTTGTAGTCCTCTGGGTAGATGTAGTACGTGTGAAATGGCCTGGGTGGGATAGAAATGCATTTTCCCTATTATGTGCTGTTAATCCAGTCAATTATGTGTCTGACCCAGATGTGCTAATTTAAAAACAGGAAGGCTGCATTCACACCCAAGGTTTAATCCAGCTTTAGTCCAGGTTCAATGTGGAATAATGCATCAGGGGAGTGCCAAGCTTAATTTCCTTTGGTATTATTTAACTCAGAAAATCCACTTTTAGGTTAAACAATGTGGAAAGAGAATGACTACTCACTTGGCTGATATGTTCTCTCGCTCTCATGGTGGATGGAACCTGGGTTAAAATGTAGGTGTGGAAGCTGAAGTGTCCAGGTGAACCTTGAGATGAAAGAGCTGGTGACAGCAACCAGCCTGGACAGCTTGATATATCAGGGTCCACTAGAACGGGTGCCTAGGAACTGCCTCGAAGTTGGAGGAGACAGGCAGGTTGCCTCTGAAGGCCATTGGCGGGGAGCTGAGCAGGTTTTGCCTTTGTCTTCTGCTTGAGATGCCCAGAAGCAATTGGTGGAACACTGTGGGAGATGGGATGGTGGACTAGGTGGGCTGTGGCCCGATCCAGCAGGGTTCCTCTCATGTTCTTATGGAAGGGAAGATTAGAAAGACTGCTTAAATGTTTTGGCCAAAAGATTGGTGCATGAATATTTGGTGTTTGTAGATTTTAATACCCAACAGCAGTGCTTTAGGTGTGAAGGGCCACTGTGTATTAATTTCTCCAAAACGGAGCCATCATGTCATCCAAAACTCATAGAATCATAGAGTTGGAAGGGACTTCTAGGGTCAACGAGTCCAGACCCCTGCTCAATGCGGGATTTCCTAAACCATCCCAGACAGATATAGGTCCAGCCTCTGCTTGAAGACCTCCAATGAAGGAGAACTCACTACTACCCGTGGCAACCTATTCCACTGAGTGATCGCCCTCACTGTAAGGAAGTTTTTCCTAATATCTAATATGTATTGATGCCCTTGAAGTTTCATCCCGTTGTTTCTAGTCCTCCCATGCTGTGCAAGTGAGAATAGGGACGATCCCTCTGCCCTGTGACAGCCCTTCAGATACTTGAAGACTGATAGGCCGCATCCCCACGACGTCGTTATCTCGAATTCAAAATGTTTTGAGTTCAGGCAGTTTAGACAGCACTTCGGCTTAATACGGTATTTCCGTGTTAAATGACGTTATCCTGATTTGAAATAAATCCTGATCTCAACAGGTCTCACTCCGGAACATGCCCTTGACACGTGTTTAATTTTTTACTGTGTGGACAGTATCGTTCTGGGATGAGATTCTGTGTTAAGGCTGTCCCGCCCCCAATAGCACTGTAACCAATGGCTGTACGTATTAGAAGCACGTCATGTTTAGGGTTTCCTTCATTGAAAAAATCCACCCTCAAACACCCACTATAAAGCTCCAGTCCTTAAAGTTACACTGTATCAATGTAAGCACTTCACACCTTAAAAACAATGTTGCAGTTTTGCGCAATTTCAGCTCTTTCAAGGTTCTGAACTTTAAAACAGGGAAAGGAAAGCCCTGGAGCCTGTATTTTAAAAGCTGTGGGGCTTATCCAGCAGTACGAGGGGTGAACAGCAGGCGCCCCCCGCCCGCCATCCATCTGACACCTCTCTCCTCCTTCCCCACCAGACCGCCACCCCACCTCGGTAGGGGATGTGCGGCCGGTGCCTTGCCTCAGCCGCCGCTCTACAGGAGCCCGATGTCAGCACCGGCGAAACGGCTGCTCCTTTTTCCACCACCGCCTCCGTCTCCTACCGCTGCTGGGGAAATGAAGCGACACCCCCCATCCTGCTGCGGGCAGGGGGTGCCTGCCATTCACCCCTCGTAGTGCTGGATAAGCCCCGCGCTGAATCAATCCCGCCTGCTCCTGCTCCTGCAACGGCGGCAGCGGCGCATCTTCCTTCAGTTGGAGGAGGCCGATCAATCATGCACAGGAGCAGCAGCAAAGGCAAAGGGGGGGAGGAGGGCAGTGAGAGGGAGGAGTGGCGGGCGGCATTGGCAGTGGAGCCCCTTCTCTGAAGGGGTGTTCTGTTGTGAGGAGAAGAATGGGAGGTTTGTCAGCTGCTTTGAGCCCCCTTAAGGGTGAGAACCGGTTTGTCAGTCGCTTTGAGCCCCCTTAAGGGTGAGAAGGCTTGTCAGCCGCTTTGAGTCCCCTGAAGGGTGAGAACAGAAGGTTTGTCAACCGCTTTGAGCCCCCTTCAGAGGCTACTTTGCCTCTGCCTGTGGTCACACCTAAGGTTTAATCCAGTTTCAGTTCACTTTCAGAGTGAGAGAATACACCAGCAAACTGACAAGCTGATTTTCTTTCAGGGTTAATAACTCAGAAAATCCACCTTTAGACTAGATAATGTGGAAAGAAAACTACTGGTCACTTTGCTGATGTGTTCTCTCACTCTGAAGGTGGAGTGAAGCTGGATTAAACCTTAGGTGTGACCACAAGCCAAGGTTTTAACCCAGCTTCGGTCCCTGTGAGGTGGGGGGCGGCTGTGAGAGCTCAGAAGGGAGCTGTGACTAGCCCAAGGTTACCCATCTGGTTTCATGGAGGAAGAAGAGTTGGCTTTTCTACCCTGCTTTTCTCACTTATTGAAGGGGACTCAAAGCAGCTGACAAACCTTCTGTTCTTCTCCCCACAACAGAACACCCAGTGAGAGCTCAGAAGGGAGCTGTCACTAGCCCAAGGTCACCCATCTGGTTTCATGGAGGAAGAAGAAGAGTTGGCTTTTCTGCCCCACTTCTCACCCCCATTTAAGGGGACTCAAAGTGGCTGACAAACTTTCTGTTTTTCTCCCCACAACAGACACCCTGTGAGGTGAGTGGGGCTGTGAGAGCTCAGCAGAGATCTGTAACCAATGGGCTCTCCGTATTGTAGGCACGTCATGTTTAGGATTCCCTTCCCCAATAGCTTGCTTTCAAATGATTTCATTGAAGGAATCCACCCACTACCTCCAAAGATACACTGTAGCAAGTAGAAGTTTCACTTTTGCGCAGTTCTGAACTTTCAAAAGGAAAGGAACGGGGAGTCCCCGGGGAACTTTCCCAGCCCACTCTCCCTGTTCTCGGAGAGAGCGAGGAGCCCCCTTCGCCCTCCTGGCGGTGGGCACGCTGAGCCCGCCCGCCCTCTTGCTCACCCCTTGGCTCTCCTCCTCTTCCAGCCAGCGGCGGCCGCGGCTCTGCGGGGCAAAGTGGCAGCAAAGCGGGGGAAAGCGGCGGCGGAGCCCCAGGGCGAAGCCGCCAGCGCCGCAGCACCTGGATGGATGGATGGATGGATGGATGGATGGATGGATGGATGGATGGATGGATGGATGGATGGATGGAGTGGCGGGTGCTGCGAGCGCGCTCCGGGCGGCGGCGGCGGGCAACAAGGAGCGCCAGGATGGATGGATGGTTGCTGCTGCTGCTGCTGCTGCTAGGAAGGGGGAGGGGAGAGAACGGGCCGGATCGGACAGGGAATCCCCGGCGGAGCATGGATGACGCAAGGGAAGGGAGGGTGGGATCCTGGGACGGAACACCAATCACAAGGGAGGAGAGGGCTGCCGTCTGGACTCCCAGGATTGATTCTGCGTAAAGGCTGCAGTCAGAATGCTCTCGGAACCGGATCAACTTGCAAGTCGTGTGGACAGCTTTGTTCCATTTCTTTTATTTCGAATTCTTTAAACTGAAATAACGCATGCCGTGAAGATGCGGCCATAATGTCTCCTCAGTCTTCTCTTCTGCAGGCTAAACATTCCTAACTCAGACAGTTTAGTCAGTTTGCAGATTTGGCTCAGAGCCATTAGACATTGACGGCACAAGAGGTCAGAGAACATGTCAGCCAATGGTTACAACAATGTGCCCAAAATGCACCAATTAGTTCTGCAGCTGGAATTTGATACCAGGGCAAAGAAGGCCCCTGCTGTTGTGCACATAGGAGGCAGGGGTCCAATGTAAGTATCCTGTTACATTTTACAATCAATGCTTTCCTGCGCTTTTCTTTTTTTCCTCTCTGGGTTTGATTAGGGGTAGCTGTGAAGTGTTCACATGCTTCGCTTGCAGGAAATGTGAAGTAGACTAATGTGTAGACTTATTCATTTAAATTGCATGAGGTTTGCTGGGCAAAACTGATAGGTTTATGCCATGGGGGCTGATTTGCATATGAGGATCATTAGCTGGTGCTACAGCAACTAATGCCCTGCACAGACGGGGGAATTTATTACCAACGTGGCACTGCTGTGGTGGGATTGCCACATATATCTGTGGCAATCCCACCATGCCCCCACTTTTCCTCCCCCAAAAAGTGGAAACTAGTGCTGGTTGGCTTTTTCCAGTAATAGCGCTTTAACTCATTGTTGGTTCATCCACCGCACATGTGTGGCGGCTGAAACAGCTGGCTGTGCATGCGCAGTGGTGGCCTGTGCTCTGATTGGCTGGATACATCCATGACTTAAAACCCCCAAAGACGGTCCTGGACATAGAGCTGTCTAGCTAGGAAGTAATTATGGTGGGGGAGGAATCCCTTGCATAATTGCTTCCTAGCACAATATCCTGCCATTGTGTGGAGGCAGCCCAAGTGAGATAACAATAAAGGCAGTGTAAATTGTGGCAATAAGCCTGGCTGTTGTGGTGATGGGTGGCAGTGATATGCATTAGCAACACTTCCGAAGTATTCTAAAAAGAGATATCTTTTTTGGTTCTCCAGTAACAAAGGCGAGAAGTCAGAGCAAAAATATATCCGTGTTCTATAGCCCCCTTTCCCTGTGTATGATAACTTAGATTTAATCCATGGCATCTTCAGTTTAAAGCCCCCAGAGGACAGGAGGTAGAAGGTCCTCTTATGGGCAGATGAAGAGGAGTCTTAAGGGCAAATGAACTGGCATGCAGTTTCAGCATGAGAGGTCACTCGGTTTCCTGTTGACAAGGGTATGCCCAACTGCCAGAGGAAACAGAATGTATCTCTACACATTGCCAGCCAAATACCTGGATTTATTTATTTGTTTGTTTGTTTGTTTGTTTGTTTGTTTGTATTTCTATCCCGCCCTATACCCGAAGGTCTCTGGGCGGGTTACAATATTATATGGATCTTAGACAGGTCCCTGCCCTCAGGCTTACAATCTAAAGATTGGATGCGTGTGTGTCCCAGAAATAAGCACATGGCCAATGCAAAAATGATGTGAGAGCAATACCCCACATTATCGCTTTCTAGCAGGCCATCCAGCCACTGTCTGGAGGTGGCCATGGGCTTCCTGTTTCAGTACTACAAGAGTGATGCCTTTGCTTCTGTTTCTCAACCATGTATCAGGTTATAACTTTGTCTTAGTAAAACTGGGTTTCGAAGCACAGTGTCAGGATGCGGTTCGGGAGCTTCAGATTTGTTATGGGGGCATCCCCATGCTGAAAAAACTGCAAGGCGATTGCAAGATCGCCTCGGTAGCGTCCCCAAACAAAGCACTAATAAGTGGCTCACAGGAGTCAATACGTGTTAAAAAAACACCCCACAAACACTTTGCAAGTGTTTTCCATGCGAAATAGGGGGTTAACACATATTGCCCAGGGGCCATGCGGACGCTCCCAGGTTATTAGCGGGTGGGACTTTGTTGTCCCCACCGCTAACACTGCAATGGCAACAAGCACAGCTCCACAAAAAAGTTTAATATTTTAGCGGAGCTGTGCTTGTGAGCATGACAGCCTCTCTATCCACCTGGCACGCGCCCAGCTGACAGGTGGGCATAGGGCACCCAGCTGGGCAGCTGCCAGGTGGATAGAGGGGCTGTAAAGAGCGGGGAAAGATTTTTAAAAATAGACATGAGAGCTGTTTGAAACAGATGGGGCTCTTGTCTGTTTTTTAAAATCTTCCTTGCATGGGGACAGGCACGTGAATCGACATCGACGCGAATCTGCGTTGCCCCAAACCATAGGGGACACTTTATTGCGTGTTACAACGTGGATTTTTATCACACGTGTCCAATGCCCATCAGCCGGCTTGTACGGGGACGCGCCCATACAGTATTTCTCCCCATAGTGAATTATGTGCCCTTCATTGCTTCATGTTTTCATGGCTTTTTCAGGGAGCATTTCCTGGAAACCTGCAGCTCGTTTTCGTCCTGAGGCCATCCCGTTTCATCCAAAGGGCAATCGCTGACATTGGCATAAAACTATATCGCGATGACTTTAAAATGAAGGTACCGGTAAGCACTTCTTTTTGGTCATTGAGGGCCGTATTCTGTTGCAGCTTCTGCTCTGGCACCTAACATCAGCTGTGTGGCCTGGCCTGTGCCCTGGGAATCACTCCTGAGCAGCGAAGGTTCTCTTTGGCTAAGGGAACAGCTTCCTCTCCTTGCTTTCAGGCACTGTTATAGTTTTTAGTAAGTTCATTCTGTATTCTGTTTTTATTGCTGTAACCCATCCTCAGACCTTTGTGTATAGGCAAGATAGAAATTGACCCGCTAGGTTAGCGAGTCTTGGTGAGACACCCACTAACTTTCAGACAGTTTTTTTCTGGTAGAAACATCAGACACCACTAAGGAATCACAACCGCATGTTAAATCTTCTTCACCATTATAATCCCCTCTTCTCCAGTTAGGCTGGTGGTCCCCCTCTCTTCTATGTTCAACCCATCCAGTTTCATCCAGGTGGAAGTGCCTGGACCCACCTGCTTTCTTCTGAATGGAGCCAGAGTGCCCCCCCCCCAAGCAGGAGACCCTCCCCTCTTTGCCCAAGTTTTTATTCATTGTTATTCAGTTGTGAGCCAGTTTGGTCTAGTGGTTAGGGAGTCGGGCTTTTATCTGGGAATGCCAGATTGGATTCCACACTCCACCCCCCAAAGCCAGCTAGGTGACCTTGGTCGAGTCACTGTTCTCCTCTGAGCTCTCACAGCCCCCACCTGCCTCACAGGGTGTTCTGTTGTGGGGAGAAGAACAGAAGGTTTGTCAGCCACCTTGAGTCCCCTTAAATGGGTGGGAAAAGTGGGGTAGAAAAGCCAACTCTTCTTCTTCCACCTTCTTTCTTAGGAGAACGCAGCTGAAGCCTCATCCAGACAGGGGGAATATAGCACACTGCAGCACCACTATGGTGGGGGGGCCCCACATATCTCAGGCAACGGCACCACAATCCCCCTTTTCCCCTCCAGAAATGTGCTAAAAACTACTGCTGGAAAACCCAACTCTGGTTGCAGGTTTCCCCACAATAGTGTGTAAACAGAACTGCACAAATGTGTGGAGACTGAAACAGACATTTATGCAAGCGCAGAGGTAACAGTGGGCACATCCAGGCATTCTGGATGCACAGAAGCCCAGATATGTGCTTCGATAAAACATGCAAAGACAGCACCACCGCCAGCACTGTCTGACCAGGAGGTCAAGCGGGGAGATTATCCCACAATATCACTTCCTAGCAAGATGTCTGGCTGCCGTCTCAAGATGGCCTAAGTCAAAGCAATGATCCTCTTTTGCTGACTGATATCGTTGAATCACCAAGATTCATTCAAGGAATCCCCCTTCTTTCCAAAACTAAAATCACAGACAGCTAAAAGTCTAATTTACCTCATCTTTATTCAGACCCCATATCACTTGGTCATGAGTCACTAAAAAAACAGCTAGGAAAACAGAGGCTTAACTAGCCATCCACAACGCTGAGTAAATTCTTCAGCCAGTGCTGTTGGTTTCTTTAATGAAAAGCAGTTCAGGAGAGGTCATCCTTCACTCGTCGTTGCTTGCTGCCAATTGCTTTTGCAGAGCTATTTTGTTTTCCAAAGCTGCTGGCTCCATAATGTATATAGTTCTGTCCATCAGTCAAAATGACTAGCCAAGGGCACAAATGCAATTTTTGACATTTGCTTCATAACGAATAGAATATTTGAAAACCTGAATTCATACAAATAAAGAAAAACTAATGTCTGGACATTCAAACCGATACAAATACGTCCATACCTATTCGTTTGCATATGCAGTATGCATCCAATGATATGAATCTTGTCCACGTCTGTACACGTCTTGTTTTCATCCTGTACGTATGTGTGCAGATGTGTGCAGATCCGCACATGATTCATACGGAAATATACGTGATGCGTACATATCCGTACGCATACGAACGTCCAAATTATTTGTATGAATAACTCAAAATATTCATATTTTTACAAATACTAAAATACAAATGTCTGGGCAGGTTCAGTTTGTATACGAATGACCGAATTCATCTGAATTCGTACAGAAAATGAATATTTCAAATATTCATGCACGTCCCTAAAAATGTCTGAAGAAGTCCCTCTAGATCAGTGTTTCCCAAACTTTTGACCTATGTGTACCCCTTCTATAATTTTCGTAACACTGAGTACCGCTCATAAAAAACATTAGGGATAAAAATTGTATTTTATAAAAATAATCAAAACCAGTGGAACTTACTAAAGCACGATAACAGGTGCCTGGAACTAACTATTAAAGAAGTAAGTTGTCTCTGTAACGAAGTGCAGTATATTCACGCCATGTCACGCCTCACAAGACCGTTAGATAACACTGCAATTCTCCAGCGTTTAAACCAGTGGTTCTCAACCTGGGGGTCGGGACCCCTTTGGGGGTCGAATTACCCTTTCAGAGGGGTCTCAACGAGCCTCCTGCCACCCTTCCCTCCCACCTCCCAGCTGCTCCGCCCCAGTGGTTGGGGGTCCCCACAACATGAGGAACTCCATTAAGGGGTCGCGGCATTAGGAATGTAGAGAACTGCTGGTTTAAACAGCTCCGCGGCTCAGCGTCAACTGTTAATGTTCCCGCAGTTTAAAAATGGCCGAACCTGAGCTGCACGAAGGATGCGCAGAAGTTTCCGCCATAATGAGTTGCGATATGATGTACGACGGCCCCAGTTCCCGTGTAAAAACTGCAATACGCGCCTATTTCTTTCCTTGTTCTGTGGGCGCAGCTAAGCACGGTGCAGTGGATATTCCCACGTGATCCCCACCAAACTCCGGTGCAACGCGTACCCCCACCAAACTCTTCCCGTACCCCTGGGGGTACGCGTACCACACTTTGGGAAACACTGCTCTAGATGAAGAGCTTCAAAAGTGCACCCAAATCTGAAAGGCCTGCCTCCTAAGTTTTAGGATGTGATTTTGCTCTCAGCCTATGGAGTTTTGTAGAAACAACCTTAAAGCGAAGCGTCGTTTTATAGTAGTTACTTTTCCATTATAAACTGTCTTTGTTTGCTTTGTGCAGATCATCATGTTAAATTCGATTTCTGACCTACATGGCTACATTGACAAAAGTCAGCTTACCCGAGAACTCGGAGGGACTTTGGAATATGGCCACAGCCAGTGGATACATCATCGGACTGTAAGTGGCATCTGTTGAGCGTCTTTACTTCTGCCTCTCAGAGTCGCGTTTGGGTCTTTCTGTACTGAAAGCCCTGTGAGCAGAACCTGCTGATTCTAACCACTGCAGTGTGTTGGTGGATCAGCGCTGTCTGCATGGCAGCAGTGACTCAGACCGGCTCGCACCATATTGCTCCCCTGCCACTATTGCTTCCTGGTCAGACAGCATGACCCCCAGCATGGTCTTTGCGCATGTAAAGTAACATGCACGTAGGAGGTGCCAAATACTCGGAAGTGTGTGTTGACACCACCAGGCATGCATGGCCATCTGTTTCAGTCTCCATGCATGCATGGTGGAAAGAGGAACAAAGATGGCTCTGTTCAAAAGGTAAGAAAACATGCTCTACTGGAAGACTCACAATCAACACTGGGTTTTCCAGCAGTAGTTTTTAGCCCTTTAAAGAGGGGGATATAGCAGGGTTACAGTGGGGTTGACACAGCTTTTCTATTCTTCTCCCCACAACAGAACACCTTGTCAGGTAGGTGAGAGCTCAGAAGAGAGCTGTGACTAGCCCAAGGTCATCCAGCTGGCTTCATGGGGGAGGGCGGAATCAATCCCAGTATTCCCAGATAAGAGTCCGGTTCCCTAACCAGAAGGGATTCGCTTCCTTCTTCTTTGCTTTGAATGAGCTGCTCAGGACGGAGCAGGTCTAAAAAAAATTTCCTCTGCCGATTGTTATTACAATGCAATGTATCTCTCATAATCACAGTGGCATTCACAGAAAGGGGAAATCTATGTTCAAAAATCTCCGGGACTCTAACATTGCAGGGATGGGAAGGATGGGGCAGACCTTCCCAGATGTGAAACCCCACCCATCTAATGCTGCGCTGAAAGTGGGATCAGGCACTGGCCAGAAGGATATGGGGGGACAGCCCAAATGGTAGATCTCTTCCCCGAATAGTCTGGTAGTGGTCCCATTGGGAAAAAAAAAGTGCGCGAGCCACCAAAATGGAACAGAGAACAGTTTTTATGAGGACTTTTTTTCTGCGGATTTTAGCAATATAGTCCTTGTAACGTCTGGGAATAAAAATTTAAATGGTATTGGATGATCCCGAAAATGGACTGGATTCGCACTTTAATCTCATTTGTGAATGCACCCTTATAGGCATATCAAAGAAACAGTTTCCTTAATATTTAAAACAATGTGCACTATTTTTTGTTTGTTTGTTTAAAAAGTCTTCTTCCTGCACAATTCTTTCAGGCGATTGAGAATTTTGCTATGACTGTGAAGACCACTGCGCAGATGTTGCAGACCTTTGGAACAGACTTAGCTGAGACCGAACTTCCCAATGATGTGCAATGTACAGAGGAACTCTTGTCTTCCCACACAGAGCAGCACAACAAATTGAAAGTGAGCATTTGTGGCTTTGTGTCTAAGGGGCCCCAGTACACCTAAAATGTAATCTACCTTTGATCAACCCCTGGAATGGAGAAAACACAGCCGTGTGATGGCAGTTGGAGGAGGGAAGGGCACTGCCGGGAGTAAGATGGCAGAGCAGCCCAGCCTGCTGCCTCTTCTCCACTCCTCTAAGGCAAGATGATTCTCAGCTTTGTGAAGATGGCAGTTGGAGGAGGGAGGGGCACTGCTGGGAGCAAGATGGCAGAGCAGCCCAGCCTGCTGCCTCTTCTCCACTCCTCTCAGGCAAGATGGTTCCTAGCCTTGTGATGGCAGTTGGAGGAGGGAGGGGCACTGCTGGGAGCAAGATGGCAGAGCAGCCCAGCCTGCTGCCTCTTCTCCACTCCTCTCAGGCAAGATGGTTCCTAGCCTTGTGATGGCAGTTGGAGGAGGGAGGGGCACTGCTGGGAGTAAGATGGCAGAGCAGCCCAGCCTGCTGCCTCTTCTCCACTCCTCTCAGGCAAGATGATTCCTAGCCTTGAAGATATTGAAGATATGAATGTAGACAACATTCGTATGTGTCTGCGCCCGTATACATCCGTATGCATACAGATAAGTATGGAATGTGTATATCCGTACACATACGAATGTCCGAATAATTTGTACGAATGATTCAAAACATTGAAATTTGTTCAGATGTTAAAAAACGAATGTATAGACATTCAATTTGAATTTGAATGTACGAATTTGAATGAATTAGACCAAATTTCAAATGTTTCAAATGTTCTTGCCCATCCCTAGTCTGGAAGTTCCCTTAAGCTAGAAAAGGAGAAGAGGAGGGGAGCCCAGCAGATGCCCACAGACTGGGAAACTAGAGGCAGATGCCTTTCCCTCATTGCCCTATTAGAGTAGTTGATAGGTGTGCTTCTTGCTTCGATCAAAGAGCACATTTGACCAGGAAAATGAGGGCATCGGCACAATATCTAAGTGCAAACCATGATCTGCCAGCCAGGAATCCAAACTGAGGACCTCTTGCCTCCTGGGTGATATGTAATACTTATTTATTTATTTGTATTTTTATTCCGTCCTCTACCTGCTAAAAGAACCTGCTAATAAGTGCCTGAGAGTGAGGAGGGGAGGTTGTTTCCTCAGCCAAAGACCAGGGTAAATATATGGACCTGCGAGCCTTTACGATCCTTCCAGGTCAGGAATGGCCAACGGCTGGTATTGATGGGCAGAAGCTGCTCAGATATTTTGTATCAACCTTCCTAATGCCGTGACCCTTTAGTACAGTTCCTCATGTTGTGGTGACCTCAAACCTAACCCTAACCCCCAACTATAAAATTATTTTTGTTGTTACTTCATAATAACCCCTGTGAAAGAGTAGATCGACTCCCGAAGGGGTCGCAACCCACAGGTTGAGAACCACTGTCTTAGAGCCTTTTCCAGAGTTGCTGGGTTATTATTATTATTATTAGGTTACACCTATGAGCTTTGATCTCCTGGCTGGGGAAAATGTGGACAATAGTCTGACAGTGTTGAGACATGAGATTGGGAAAGGATGACCTAGGTGTTCACTAGAGGGCAGCAGCCAAAGTATCTAATAGGTCCATCCTCAGCCATTCCTATTGTAGTATTACACTACGATCTGATGAGATAATGACTGTACGTTGTTTTTCCTCTCTTTCAACAGGATGAGCTAAAACTCGCAGTAAAGCAGGGGGCCACCCTGTTGACCTGCATCAGAGAACCTGTCACACGAAGTGCCACCAGCAAACTGAGTCCTGATGAGCTTGAAAATGTTGCAACTGTGGAAAGGTTGGGGAACAATTTAACATCTAGCCATTTGTTTTTGTTAATCTGAAAAGGGTTGGCTTGTTCTTACCCACATAATGTGTATTGTTTTAGAGTTGTTGAATTCTTAAAGTGTTTTAATGTATATTCTGTTTTAATCCGTTGTTTTAAGGTTGTAACCCGCCCAGAGACCTTCGGGTATGGGGCGGGATAGAAATATAAATAAATAAATAAATAAATAAATAAATAAATAAATAAATAAATAAATAAATAAATAAATAAATAAATAAATGGATTTCATGGGAAGAAGGAACAAATATCACTTTGATGCATTTCATTCCTTCAGGGCTTTTCCTCTCATTTAATAAACCTGATTGTCTTCTGCGCTACTCAGGTCTGATAAGGTTATAAGCCAGGGGTGCCTACTCAGAAACAAAAAATAATTGATTGAGTGGAGGTGGAAGGAACCTCAGGTTATCTTTCTTTGGCTGCATTCCCATTCAAGCAAAAATTCATACCCAGTCCGTTCTGGGAATCGTCCATTTCCATTCAAATTTTTATTCCCAAACTTTACGAGAGCAAAACTGTGCAGAAAAAAAAATCCTCAGAAAAACATTCCCATTTTGCTGGCTAGCCTGCTTTTTTTTTCCTTTGGGAACGGTACAGGACTGTTTGGAGAGGAGATCATGCCTTTTGGGCTGCCCCCCCTATATCCTTCTGACCAATGCCTGCCACCATTGTGTGGGGGGGCATTAAATGGGTGGGGGTTCATGCTTGGGAAGGTCTGCCCCCTGTCCTTGCCATCCCTGCCATGCTAGAGTTCCCCTTGTCTTTTCTATATGGAGATCAAAAAAAGTGTTGGATCTTTGAATGTAGATTTCCCCTTTTGTGAATGCCACTGTAATTACAAGAGATACATTACATTGTAACAGCAGGCAGAATCTGGTAATTGGCAGAGGGAATCTTTTTTTTAGCCCTGCTGGGTCCTGAGCAGCTCATTCAAAGCAATGAAGAAGGAAGGGAGAATCCCCTCTTCTTTCTTTGAACCTGTGCAGGAACCACAACCCTCCCTTCTCATTCCACCCCACTCCCCTTGCTCCTTTGGTGAATGCAGGGAGCATCAGATTTGAAAGAGAGAGAGATCGGTTTTGCTCTGTATGTCTGTTCTTTCGCTCAGCTGATTCTGCGCAAAAGCTACTGCCTTCCCGTTAACATTGTCTCCTTGGAGGAGCTGCCTTGCTGACAGGATGCATAAATTGCCATTTCTGTTTGCTCCCTTCCCCATAGCTATGGCTATTAATCAAGGGCAGGCTAAAAGGGTTTGGACCCCGCCCCATGAAGTCAGGGTATGCCTTGAAAGAGAGGGGGAAGGGCTCCCCTCCCCTGTAAATCCACATAAAAAGCTATAAATGGGAACCAGAAAAAATGGAGTTCAGTGTTGATTGAATTAATCTGAATTTAAGACCAGAATTTTTTCTTGAATGGGGACACAGCCTTTGAGATGCGTTCCCTCATAAGGACAATGAACATGGGCTATGGTCAGACAGAGCAAAACGAAGCATGTCTGAGGCCCTTCTGTGGTAGCTTCAAGGTGGGATTGTTCACACACCTGTCTGCCCCTCACCCCTCTCTTGAACATTCAGTGCTAGAAAAGGTGGATTTGAGAATGGTTGGGCCACAAGGGCCACATAATCCCTCTATGAGGTGTATCTGAGGCACTTCTTTTGTTATGTCTGGACATAGCCATGATCTCATATCTGTAGGTATTTGAAGACATATTTATCCATGTCTGTGCTTGGCTAAACTGAGCTACGCTGGAAAGTCCTTTTGCTGTGGCTTCTTTCTTTCTTTTGTCTGTGGCTACAGAGGATTTACATAAATGGTATTAATGCTGGCTGAGGATGATGGGAATTGAGTCCAGGACCTTTGGAGTGACAAATGTTGGACATCCTTGTATGATGTACAGCCCTTGGCTTTTATTTACTGCTGCATCCCTGTCACTGAAAATTTTCCCCACCCTTTTCAGTGGCAGGGATTAGTGATTTCAGTACTATATCACTTCACTATATGGATGTGCACAAAGAGTAGGAATGTTCATTATTCGTCTGAATTCAGCCATTCGTACATATATGAATGTTTCAGACATTCGTATGAATAGTTTGGACATTCATATGAATAGTTCAGAGATTTGTTAAACCAGGATGGGAAAGCAGCTGTGCCAGTCACATCTTCAACGGATCCAGATTGCATTTGACATGGATCGAGAGTGGATTAAAAGTGGATTCAGGTTAGATTTGATGCTTTCAGAGCAGATGCGTATCAGATACACATGTGTTTGTGTTGGATACGCATCGGATATTCATACGGATTCATAGGAATCCTACCGCATTCGAAGGGGACCTATTCAAATGAATATAGATTTTCTAAGATTCAGTTTGTTACAAGTCGAATGCCACAAGAAACATTTGTGCGCATCCCTGCTTCACTGCTCTTTTCAGTATTTTGAGTTAAAGCAACATCCATCCCTCTGAATCAAATGCCACTTTCAAATTTGCCTCAACAGGTTGCTTGCTCAGTTAGATGAAACGGAGAGGGCTTTCGATCAGTTCTGGTCCAAGCACCACCTCAAACTGGAACAGTGCTTGCAGCTCCGACATTTTGAACAGGATTTCAGAGAGGTATTTTTGTTTGTTTGCTTTTCATTTCTTTTAAAAGTGTATTGTTTTTTATTCAGAATAATAGGGGTGTTTTTCCACCGCGCTCCTTTAAACTGGATCTAAGAAGATCCGGATCTAGGGAATGGGTACTTCCCTTAAACTGGATCTAGTAGATCCGGTTTAAGGGAAGTACCCAGTGTGTTTCCATAGATGGTCTAGCACCCAATAGCAATGGGTTCTGGCCTCCCTGCTGTGGAAACACCGGAGCACCCATTTGGAAATCTGGATCTACCCACGAGGGGTCTGCTTGCCACCCCAGGTATTTGGGGGAACAGGGGGTGCAGTCTCCGAAGCGGCTCCGAAGTCACTTTGAAGTCATTTCAAAGTCTGTGCAAAATAGCTCCGGAGCGTCTTTGAAGTCTGTGCTGATCTTCGGAGTAAACTTTAAAGTGACTTCGGAGTTCACTCTGAAGATCAGCATAGACTTCAAAGACGCTCCGGCGCTATTTTGCACAGACTTCGAAATGACTTTGAAGTGACTTCAAAATGACTTTGAAGCTTAGGTTTTGGGGCTCCCCCCAATGGGTGTCCCCTCCCCCTAGCCTCCTCTAGACCCCATTGCCAAACTAATGTGGAAACAGGCTTTTTAATCCGGATTTTCTGGCTGAAGACCCCATAGTAGACCCCATTAATGGGGTCTACAGAAAATCTGGATTAAAGCCCAAAAAGCGCCCATATGATCTGGATTTCCCAAGGCGTGGTGGAAACAAATGTGTCCCTAATGGGTGCTGTGGTGGAAATGGGGTCATCCGGCTCTCACCCAAATGGGTCCTTAATGGATGCTAAAATGGGTACTAAGTGACTGTGGAAAAACACCCTCGGTTAATGCATTTTTTGTTGCACTGAGTCATAGCTGTCTCCTGGTTGACTGTATGGGCACCTCTGTAGGCACCATTGTGCAGTTTTCTTAGCAAAGATGCAGAAGTGGTTCCCATTGACTACTTCAGGGAAGAGGCTGGCTTCAAACTGGTGGCCCTCTGCTTTCCATGTAGCTTGCTCTACCATGGAGCAACAGCTAATCCCAGGCTCCATCCAGTTTTCTTGGCAGACATACAGAAGTAGTTTGCTATTGCCTATTTCCAGGGAGAGGCTGGGGATTAGTGACCCTCAGCATACCAGGCAGTTTTCTCTACCACTGAGCTACAGCCACTCCCAGCATACAGCCTTTAAAATGCTGGTTTTTAAGAAAGTCTTCAAAAACATTTTTATTTGGGTCATATTTTGGAACACTGTTTTAGCAAATGTTTATCAGCTACTTTTATTTGTAACTACCCTCATTTCGGGTAGGATAACTCTGTAGATTTTTAAAAAAATAATTTTACAATTTCAGAGCACATAAGCACATACTTATCACAGGAAAAATGTGCAGTAATCAGGCTTGTAGTAAGCATGATTTGGGAGCAGGGATTAAAAACAAGTAACTTAAAAAAACCCTCAGTGGTCTACAAATAATGCTATCTTCCATACTTTCGGTTTGATTATTGTTTATTCGTTATATTTGTCAGTTGCTCCATAACATGGATTTTGTAACTTGTGTGTGTTTGATGATCTAATAATTACAAATGTATGCAGAATATTAAAAATATGCATCTTAAAAGATGGCATACAATATTCAAGAAGAGGGGGGGGAGGGAATTCACAATGCTTTCCAATTTCTATTTTCTAAACTTCTTGTAAATGATTTTGAACCCAGGCTGAAAATGAAGTTTTAAAGACATCGCTCATTTGCTCCATTTCACCCTGCCCAAATGTTCATTTTTTATAGGTCAAACTGGCACTGGATAACTTGATGGAAATACAGGCAGGCCTCACAGATATTGGAGACAGCGTTTCCCGTGTGGAGCACATTCTGAAGGAACGAAAGCAGCTAGAAGAAAGAGGACAGGTTTGCTATTTTTCCAATATGGACTCATAAGCAAGGGAGTCTTGAGTTGCTGTAATTAAGGAAGCATTTACTTTCTACAGTCAGGCCAGGTTCCCACTGGACAATTTAATCCGGATTTAAACCGTTGTTTTTTTTTTTTAAATCAGCGGCGAGGTCTGTTGATTTGTGTTCCCACTGTTAGTTTATGATGTAGACTCACGGGGGAGAAACCCCCTCCCCTCTCTCCACTCCTCAGCAGAACCCCCTATCCATGCAGTCAGCAATTGGGCACCATTGTACCCTGACTTCATTGGGGTAAATTCAAACCCCAACCCCTAAATAAGCCTCTTCACGATTCAGATCACGAAGCAGCAGTTTTTGTCCACCACTTCTCCTCCTGTTAATAGCTTCTCATGTTAACAAGGCAGTAGAAGATTAAAGATCACTTTCCCTTCTGGTGTTTTGTGTTAGATTGGTGGATTGGAGCAGTGCAGAATGCCAAGGAGAAGGGAGAGAAGCAGGCAGACAGGCAGGCAGGCAAGAGCCAACAATTGTGCTCAGTCCTTATAGCGGATCAGCGTGAAATGGCAGGGATCCAGGCAAAAGGCGTGAGTGGAAGGAAGGAGGAAGAAAGTAGGCTTTTACACAAGAACCAACACAGGACAGAAGCCTCCAAAGACACAATTGCCACTCCTCTTTGTAACATCACTTTCATCTGATCTCTTGTTACATTGTGCCCTGATCTCTCTCATTCTTCACCTCCTCCCACCGCACCCCCTTTCAGCCAAGCCTGAGCCCCTTAGTACATAATAGCGAAAGTCTGGGGAAAAGGGGATGAAATCATGGCTCATCATTGAATCAGGGGGAAGTGAAGAGAACACCCCTAAAGCATGGTTTTCTCCCCCCCAAAAAACCACTTGCATTCCCATTGCTAAATAGTGAGGATTATTTCTAAGTCCAGCAGCGAGACCCTGTGAGTAGATTATCTGTGATAATCTTCATAATCTAGATCTTGAAAGTAATAACTGGGGGGGGGGATAGGTAGGGGGAAAGGAAAAGACAGAGAGGGATACTAAGAGCAAAGGTAGTTTTTAGAATTGAGGAACAACCTTAAGGATAAAATAAAAGGTAGGTTTATAAAAGGGGTGTTATGGGTCCCTGGTTGGTCAGCCATCCCTAGCAATCATTTCCAGGCTGGGATTGACTACAGGAACCTCAGTAGCTTCCTGCCCCCCTCTGACCCAAACAGTGAATTTCCCGGAGAGTGACCAGTTCCTGTCTAGGAAAGGGGTATTTTATGCATGTCCCTTGAGTCTCGAATTTGCCCTGGGACTACCCCTTTTACCTTGTTTGATTACAGCCCAAGGCAGAAAATGACATCAGCAATGAACAGGCAGAGATAGTTAAGAGAAAATAGGATCTCAATGGCTAAGAGTTCAAAAGCTACAGGAACAACTAACAATCCAAAAGACAAAGGCTGCCTCCAGATACTAAGAGGCAATGAGAGATCTAAAAAGGTTCCTACAATTGCCTCTTGTTGCCCTTGCTAGAAGCTAGGAGCAATCCCAGGTTTTTCTCTCTTGAAACTGATACCAGGGGCTAGTGCTTCTCAGAAATTACTCTCCATAAGGATTTATAGCTACTTCTTGCTTTTGCTAATAAGGGCTTTGGTTTGGGAAAGTTACTGAACTTTCATAGATTACAAAAATTGCTGTGGTTCCTAATTTGCAACAGCAGTTTGAATGATATCTGAACTGTTCAATTTTTTTCCATAATACCTTTTTTTCTTTTAAAGGAACCTTTGGAAAAAGCTCAATCTTTAGCTCTTCATGGAGACCAGCTGATCCAAAACAATCATTATGCAATTGACTCCATTAGACCAAAGTGTGTTGAACTCAGGCGTATCTGTGATGACTTTGCCAATGAGACCAAGAAAAAATACGATATTTTAGGAAAATCTCTAGAATTGCACAAACAACTTGATAAGGTAAGGCGCATATAACTAACAAATGTAGAGAGAATGACTCTTGGAGTGGAAGTCATGGTCTTAAAGCTATACAGATTCAAACAATGACTATGTGAAAATATTTATTTGTCAGTTATTAGATCATTTTGCAATTCTACAGGAAGGTATCCCACATTATGCATAAGATCCCTGCAATTATCTTACAGGGACCCATTTGGAGGTACAATATGCTGAATGTTACTTTATGGCCATCTGGGACTGGACCTTCTCAATGGGGACACCTAGTTTGCAGAATTCCCTTCCTTCTCATATTGGTGTGATATCTGCAATAACCGCTTTCAGGTGCCCCCTTAAAACACGTCTGCTTTCCCATGCATTCTCAGCCTGATTGGGTTTCTTTACTCTGCTATTTGGATTATATTTCTGTCTTTCTCCTACCCATTAGTTACAGTTTTCAATACGTGTTTCCATCAGTATTTAATTAGTTGTTAATTACTAATTAATTGCTTTTTTACTGGTTTGGGATGTTAAGAAATGTAATCAAGTAGTATTGAAATGTTTTAAACAAATAAATAATGTATAATACTTGTACCCTGATCTGGACCTGCACAAGGCAAAACTAGTTTAGATTCACTGGGAAGAAAACTAGGAACTGAATCAAAGGGTGTTTTTCCACTGTCACTAGAAGTACCTATTAAGTACCCATTAATGGGTACAAAAATGCCATTTTGTACCCATTAATGGGTACTTAATGGGTACTTTTAGTGACAGTGGAAAAACATCCAAAGAGCCACTGTTAGGGCAGGACTGGGAACAGCTTTCTAAACCTTTAGAAGAGGCAACAGGTTTTGTTTACTCTTTTGTATGTATATAGAAAGGAGTTTTAACAGGGCCCTTTCTGCACTGAGCTTTATTTCAGATTATGTCTCAGAATAGGGAGCTGCCATTCGCTTACTAGTGCAGTTTATGGTGGGCTCCCTAACATAGTCTTCATCAGCATGTAGATAACACATCTCTATTCTGGGATATAATCTGGATTAAAGCCCAGTGCAGAAAGGACTTAGATTTTTGATGGGAACCTGAACGAGGCTCTGTATAACACTAGTCCTTTGGGTTTCTAGTACATTTTTAATGCAGTTCACAATACTGATCATAGGCTTTATAACCATGGATAGATTAGGTACTTGTTGGAATGCCTTTTCTGACATAATCCACCCTGAACTCTGGAATCAAATTATGAGGTCCTTATCTTTATTTCTGTCCCTTTTACTGCCAAGCAGTAACAACAACAAACAGGATCCTTTCCATGGTGGCTTCTCAGTTAATGCAATTCATACACAGAGAAGCTCACCTGAAGCCCAACCTGACCTCTTTAAGGTTCCAAATTAAAGCATGGCTCCCACCCCTGGCATTCTGAGACTTTGGAGTAATATCTGGGGGCTGATGGGTGTACAGAAGCTTTACGTATTTCTGCACAGACCAATTTAAAATGTTTTAATAAAGCTTTTTATGGGCTTGTGCTTATTTTATACTTTCCATTTTTAACTGTTGCCCACTGCCTTGGTTCATTTACAGAAAGGCAACTGATAGGCAAACAGTAAACATTTATTTTTGCAAAAAGGAAAAAAAAAGGAATTTTAAAGGACCACATGCAAGTAGCAATTATACAGAAGCTGGGGGGAGACAGACAGAGCCCTGACCCCCAAACTTAACTATTAATGTCCCTGTGCTCATGCGTACTGAGAGTCTAATTTCCCTTGTCCCAGTCAATTTTTACAGGATGCTTGAAGGTCTTTATGTGAGCAATATACCAATGATTTGACCTAGTGTATTGGTGACCCTGAACATCCTTGCCAAAAAGGATTTCCTACCCATGTTGGATCTCTGAATTCCTTACCCTCCTCCCCCCCCTCACTTGACCATTCCTATAAGTAGCTCAGATGTTTGCCTAAGTTTTAATATTGCATTCTCTCCCCTGCTTTTAAAGGCAAGTCAGTGGTGTGAAGCTGGAATCTACCTCTTAGCTTCTCAAGCTGTAGATAAATGCCAGTCACAAGAGGGAGCTGAAACGGCACTTTGTGACATTGAGAGATTTCTGGAAACTGCCAGTGACCACCAGCTGCTGAATGCAAAGGAGTTCTATAATCAGTTTGACATGATTCTCACCCCAGAAATAAAGGTAAGAAAAACCTAGGGGAGATTGAGCCCCAGCCTGTAATCTTGCAAGCCTTGAGGCGGGACTGTAAAGCAGAAGCCTTCTCCTGCTAGTTGTCCCCAGAAGCTGATTTTCAGAACTAGTGCCCTTGAATTTGAGCTCATCTGTAACCACCAGGGCTTCTGGTCATTTTTTAATAGAATTATGCACCTCTCTCTGCCATGTCCAAGAAATCTAAGTGTTGCAGTGGGGACTGGTGCTCCCCTGCTCGGAAGTGGTTCTGTTGATGGCGGGCTGTGGTCACACCTTCACTTCAAACCTCCTTCACTCCATCTTTAGGGCCGTGTCTTCACGGCAACCTTATCTCAGATTCAAAATGTTTTCAATCCTCGGAGTCCGCACGGCAGTTTGGCTTAATGCACTTTCTCCGTGTTAACCCCCCCCCCCCAAAGCGTGGTGAATCTCAATCCTGATTTCAACAGGTCTCACTCCGGATCGCGTGCTTGAAACGTTTTACATTTTTTACTGTGGGGACCGTACCGTGTTAAGGGATGAGAATCCATGTTTAGGGTTTCCCTCCCCCAATAGCTTGCTTCCAAAGATAGTGATTTCATTGAAAAAAATCCACCCTCAAAACAGTCACTATAAAAATCCAGTCCTTAAAGCTACACTGTATCGATCTAGCCTCTTCACACCTTAATAACAATGTTGCAGTTTTGTGCAATTCTAGCTCTTGAAAAGTTCTGAACTTTAAAAAAGGGAAAGGAAAGGAAAGCCCTGGAGGTTCTGTTTTAAAGGCTGTGGCTGTGAAGGGGGTTTGAGTTGCTGCTGCTGCTGCTGCTGTGTGCCCTGGGCAATGGGGAGAGGAGGGCAAAGAATCGCTGGCTGCCGGTGCCTGTTTTTCATCCATCCAGGCAAGCAGCAGCCACCCACCCAGCCACCCAGCTAGGCTCTGTGAAGGGGTCCCTTATGGGTGGTGCATTCATACCAGGAGGAAGAGGGCAGGGCAGCCCTGCAAAGAGGCTTTTTAAAAGTAGCCACTTGAGTCCCCCCCTTGAGTCACGTACGCCACGTACGATCCTCAGAATCCAGATCGAACGTGATTAAGTTAAAAGTAATGGGAACAGGCAAATTCGCGTTTGCATCCGGTTCTATTATTTCGGTTTAGGGAAAGCGAAATAAGCTTGCTGTGGGGATTCCCCCTAGGTGTACCTGCTCACATGTTTGTTTCATTTCCATCCATTTTATTTTATTTGAATGGAAAGTCCAAAAGGAGGGTGGGAAGACCACAAATAAAATGGAAAGAAATTAAAAGGTGGGAGCAGTCAGACCTGAAGATGGACTAATGAAGGTTTAAAGTGAAGATGTGACCACGGCCAACGAGGAAGGAGTTCTGTGCACACCCATGTGAAGACTAACGACTGTAAATCTACTGGATTACGCAGTACGTGTGTGTGTGTTGGATTTGGATCCAAAGCTGCACTGGTGTGGGGTTCGTGTGCTACACCTGGAAGCAGAGGAAAGTCTTAGTGCAATATATCTTAGTGAGGTGCCAATCTGTTTTCTCCCATGTCCCAAGCTAAGCTGGACCAGTCCAAAATGTCTTGAAGGAGCTGGGATAGCCGAACTGTCTCCATTGACACAGCAAGCTGATACAAAATGAAGAATGATTGTGCCAAACCTTTCCTTCATTCTATTACAGTGAGCAGAGGGGAGGGATTGCAGTGGTTTGGAGTTGACAGTGCATTGCCCCTGAAGGCTAGATTTAATTAAGTCTAGGATTTCCTGCTCTATATCTTCCCAGGGTATTTGACATCTGGTTTATGCTGAATGGCAGAGATTTTCAGCTTGGGCATCTGGCAACTTGCAACATACATATATATATATATATATATATATAAGGGGCCACTGCTATAAGTCCCTGGAAGTTTGATTAGAGACTGTGCTGACACAGAGAGCTGTAATCTGGTGGCCCTTTCTATCTATTGATAAAGCCAACATTTCCCTGTAATGCCTGTTAAGTCCCTAAGCTACGGGTTATGCTGGGATAGTCCTCACTTTGCCTTTATAAGCTAGTTACCTTTAACACGAAGTAGCTTCTATAATAAATTATATATGATTTAGGGAGATGAGCATACCATCAAAACAAATGCACTGTGATATGGAAGTCTTAGGCCTCTTTGCACTACAGCTAAAATGCTTTAGAGCACTTCGGCCCCGAACGCGTCTAAGACATTTTACCATCCGCATTGGCAGGAAAAGAATGCATTGCAAACATGTCCTTTACCTGCCTACATGCAGATGGTAAAATGTCTTAGACGCATTTGGGCCAAACGGCCATCCCTGGACTCACAAGTCCCGCCTCTGGCGTCCCCCACTGGCTCCTGTGGAGCTACAGGCGGGGAGGCCTGTTGGGTGCCTTCCCTGGGGTCCCACGTGTTTCCCGGGGCCAGATCAGCTTCCCGGGGCTGGCGGGACCCCCATCCAACTGCCCCCAATCCACCCTGGGGGCATGCACACGTGAACAGGGCTTACCTGTTCAGCGCCAGGCAGCAACTGGGGCGAGGAGGCTGGCTGCACTGTGCGCATGTGCGCGGCGTGGCCTCTGATTGGTCAGGCACTCGCCTGGCTTTGATGGGCAATCTGCACAGGTGCGGGTGCCTGGCGAATCAAGCGTGGCTGGCCTCCTCGCACTGAACAGGTAAGCCCCGTTCACAAGCACACGCCCCCAGGGTGGGTTGTTAGGTGTTGAGTGGGGGTCCTGCCAGCCCTGGGTGACTGATCTGGCCCTGGGGAGCCTGTGTGACCCCAGGGAAGGTACCTGACAGGCCTCCCCTCCCCTGGCTCCACAGGAGCCAATGGGGGAGGCCGGGGGAGGGGCCCAGCTGTCACGAGGGGAGAGTGTGCTACACCAGGAAGCAGAGGAAAGTCTTGGTGCAATATATCTTAGTGAGGTGCCAATCTGTTTTCTCCCATGTCCCAAGCTAAGCTGGACCCATCTGTGACAGCTGGGAACAGTCCGGGACAGGCCAAACGGCTTCAGAGCACTTTTTGTGCTGTGAAACTCGAATGTGTCTATGACGTGTTGGGACGGCTGGGACGGGTTGGAATGGATCCGGCTGCCCCAGAAGAGTGAATGCCCCGTCCCAGTGCATCATAGACACGTTCAGAAAGGCCTAATGCAAAAAGGCCTCTTGTACAAAATACATATTTTTTCATCTTGGTCCCAGAATGCACAAAAATGGGATTGTATAGAAATGCATATTTTTCAACAACATGGAGGAGATTGGACCCTACAGTATACCAAAAAACTGCAGATCGGCTAGAATCTCATTCCTAAAAGAGCTTAAACCAGAATTAACACAGATTTTTTTTAAATAACAAGGGAACAGTATTTCTTGTTGGCGCCAGATGGCAATAAAAATTAGGATTGTGTTAGATGTTATATGAACAGGTTCAAGATCCAAACTGTCTCCACTTGTCTAGCACATCTACTGGTAGACAAGAAATGTTTGTTGGTTGATTTCGTTGGTTTTACTGGGCTCCTTTTGTGACAGGTGACCTGTGATATTTTAGGAGGGGACTGAATCTTCTGCACATTCATATTTATTTGTTACCCAACACAATTTGTATAACAAAATGCATTATTTATATAAAAATACACATATACTTGCATGGGCATAGTTCGTTATATGGGTCTATAGTGCTGCTTTATATTAAATAATGTAAATTTAAAAGCAGGAAGAAACATCTACTGATAAATTTCAGCAAAAAACTAAAGAGCAAGGAATTAGGCAATCCCATTTATCCCTAATTTATGGATGAATTTTCAAAAAACCCTGTTAAGTCAATGCACCGTCCCATCTGGCAGAAATTCCCAGCTTGCAAACCGCTAGAAGTGTGAAACTGCATTGTATCTAGTCCTGTTTCTTGCCCCCTTTTAATTCATTCTGTGCACCTTTCACAGAGCAATGCCCAAAGAGTGCTGAAAAAGCTGGAAGATGTGCAGGAAATGTTTGAGAAGAGGCAAGTGAGTCTGAAGAAGTTGGCAGCAAAGCAGACGCGGCCAGTGCAACCCGTGGCACCACATCCAGAGTCATCCCCTAAGCGAACATCCCCTAAAAGCATCCGGCCAGCTACATTAGGTGAGGCAGAGAGAGAGACAACAACAAAAAAAGACATCTGGGCCTTTGAACTTTCAATCTGAGTCCAAGATTCGAATGAAATGCCTTTGGTTCCCATTGAATGTGGGGCAGGTGATCACAGGGGCTGGATTCCAAGAACATTGTCATGCATGTACGGTTGAATGTGAAGGTATGGTTAAAAGAGGACCATATAGGATGCTTCTAAGGGCGCGTCCGCATGCAAGCCAGGTGATGCGATTTGGACACATGTGATAAAAATCCGCGTTGTAACTCGGAATAAAGCATCCCCATGTGGTTTGGGGCAACGCAGATCTAAACCGCAACTGCCTGTCCCCATGGAACGGCAGGAACGGTGGCAGCAGCAAGAGGAGCATTGCAGTATCCCCTCATCCGCCCGCTGGCAGAGCGAGCGAGCAAGGTTATTTTCCCATTCATCCCCTCCTCCCCTGCCAGCCATGGACAAGGAGGGGATGGATGGGAAATTAACCTCGCTTGCTCGCTCTGCTGGTAATGTTACCTCCATTTACATTGCTCGGAAGGCAACAAGTTTGCGCTGAAGCAGATGAACTGTCAAGTAAATGTGCGCACATTTGCATGACTGTTCATCTGCTTCAGCACAAACTTGTTGCCTTCCCAGCAATATAAATGGAGGCAACGTTACCGGCAGAGCGAGCGAGCGAGGTTATTTTCCCATTCATCCCCTCCAGGAGCATCCACATGACACCAGGCAATACGTGTTAGCCCCTTATTTCGCATTCAGAACACTTGTAAAGGTTTTTTTTAAACACATATTGACTCCCGTGTGCCATGTATTAGGGCTTTGTATGCGGATGCTCCCGAGGCGGACAGAGAATCCTTTCAGATTATTTTTAGCATGCGGACGGGCCCTAAATGTTTCAAAGCCAAACACACAAGGAAAGTAGCATGCCAGACTGAAAATTATAGTTGATCTGAATACCATGATCTAATTTTCTATATAATGGAATATATTCATTGAGTGAAGGAATATTAAGGTACATGAGGCCCTGCATGAAGCTTGAAATGAGACTATCCAGCCCTGGTTTATAACTTTAATCCCCATATAGATTATTTTTAATCATTTCTTGGTTGAATAACCCCTCTGAAATGATGTGGATTTCTTTAGATGAGCGGGTAAGGCAAGAACATGTAATGTCTGACACATAGCAAAGGCAAGAGTGAATTACATGCCTGCTTTGAGCAGGTACAGGACCAGAAAAGGGCCATTTGAAGCCGACACCTCAGTTGCCAGCTGCAGAGAAGGTGAGCGATGTGTGTACATCGTTGAGTGCTCCTTCTTTGAAGTACCTGATGCCACCAAAATTGAATGATGCCTCAGTAAACCTGCTAAGTAAGGATTTAAAGGAGAGGCAAGTTTGTTGTTGAAAATTGCCCTGTGAGGGGGGAAAGGAGAAATCAGAAACAGCAGGAGTTGTTGTTTTTAGATCATGTTAGGAAGAAGAGGGTGTCAAGCCAGAATTTACCCAGAAATGTGAGCACATTTTATGGACAGATCTAGAAGGCTGAATAAACAGACCATATTCCACAGAGATCAGGCATTGTTCCTTGTCCACATATCCGTTAAGGTAGGAAACCTCAACCCCTCAATGCAAACTTTGAGCCGGAGAGAATTTTGTTCAGTCCTGGTTTTGAACAGACAAGATGGCTGTTTGTTTTTGGCACATTCCTGACATTTAAGTGCCAGAGGTGGACTATTTAGCAGGAGATTGCAGGAACTGAATTTGTGCTTTGTTCTTCTGAAAAGTCTGCTAGATCTTCTAAGTTTACGGTAAAAATGTCCTTGATCATATGTTAAACCAATTTTTAAATATGTTTTGACCTGGGTTCCTCCAGACAGTACCGAGAAAAATGCCCATTCTTTAAAGAATCAAGGTATTTCCCCACAGTGTGGACTGCCAGACTAATACATGTTGCTTTGATGCTGTACCAGATTGAACTTCTAGGAAGTCACTACAGCTACCCTTTTTTCTTCCATTGTTTCTGCATGCAATGTGAGTTCCTGGAAGAACAATCTAGTAGTTTGTCTAAGGAAGATTTATCAAGCCCCCAGTCTTCTGATAACATGGTGGATCAGACCACAGTCCATCTAGTCCAGCATCCTGTCTCAGACAGTGGCCCACCACTTGCTTTCAGGCATCCTCAAGCATCCTCCCTGCAAATTGCTTTTAGAGACATCCTGCCTCTCTTTCCAACCTGGAGTAGCAACTAGTAGCCATTGATATACTTGTCCTCCATGAATTTGTCTAATCCTTTCCCAAAGCTATCCAGGGTGGTTTCTGTCACCACCTCTTCTGGTAAAATATTCCATAGACTAATGACCTTCTGGGTGAAAAAAAAATGCTTCCTATTGCGCCTAACTGTTCTGCCCATCAACTTCAGAGAGTGCCCCCTGGTTCTTTGGGGATCACTAGTGTAATGTGAAGGAGAAAATAATTTTTCAATATTTGCTTTTTCCATAGAGTCCAATCTCCTGAAAATGTGAAGAACTGTAGTTAGGATCTCCTACATGTATGTGTGCAGTTGCATAGTATCTATGTTATTGTGCAGTTTCTCTGTGGGAGTTGCATGTTGAACAAGAATTTTCTGTCTTGACCATCTAGTTATTAATTCCATACTCTCCAGTTTTTCAGAGTACCATTTATTCTGATAGTATTAGTTCAATCTAATTTAAAGCAGCCTGCCTTTACAAAATGTTCTTAGTAACTGTGAAAATTACCCTTACAAATGGGAAAAGAATTACTTCCTTTGAGGTTGATGAGTGCTGTGTAAAGTATGTAGAAGCTGTGGTCATCCAGATGTTGAGGGGGACTTGCAGGTCAATCAAAGTGTGGTCTGTAAAAAATGCAAAATACTTGACTCTTCTAAGACAATCCTAGATTATTAAATATTTCATTCAAGACACATTGATCCCAATAGCTTTCTCATTTTGCACAAATAATTTTTCTTTTATTGTTCTTTCAGTTTTCTCATATATCATATCATATCATATCATATTATATTATATTATATTATATTATATTTTTGGGATATAACAGAATGCTGGGAATTGTGAGTTATACAGGAATATCTGGAGGGCCTCAGTTGATTAAATCAATGTAGCAGCATGTGATAAATGGGGCTATAGAGGCATTTCAAACTTCTTTCATATTGTATCTGATCAAAACTGCACAGGTATGTGCAGTCCATTTTCACAGTGATCCAACTGTGATTATTGGCCACACAAATTACCTCCAGGATTCTGTCACTGAAGTTTTATATTTAATTGACCCACAACTCGTTCTTTTAAGTAATAAAAAAATGAATCTGGCCACTCTGAGTGTCCAAAGATCCAGCTGTCCGCTGGACCCATCATAGCATTTTGCGTTGTCTGTTGTGTGCAAAAATATCACTTAACAAATAACATCTGGTGTGACGATGAAAGCAGAGAAAGCCAGGGAGATATTGGCTGACTCAGGAAATGTTACAGATGTGAATTTCATGAGTGCCTCTTGGGAAATCACTAATTTCTGGCAGCTCTGGATGTTTATTTTAAAAACAGAAGCGAGGAAATACCTTCCTTTTCCAATATTGCTTTTTGCATACCAGGGAAGTTGTAACACAGAGGCAGGATTTCTTTTTGCTAAGTGTCCTAATTGGAAATTCAGCTCAGAAGAGAAAGGAAGCTCTGAGCCTAATCCCTGCCTCCACGATGAATTAACAATTATGTTTACAACTTAATAGAGGAAAGTCCGTGCAGTGTTGTTATTATGAAATTTGCTGTCACGGTATTATTTAACAGGTAATTTGGAGGCTTGTCAGAGTAATGCTAAATGTTATTTAATGAGTGGGAATGCATCTTTACTGTCTGGAAGTCTCTCTTGCCAAGCAGTGAAGATTAAAAGAGATTTCATGAGCCTCTTGATAAGAGGGACGGACTGGGCCTAGAGTGCAAATGATGAAGATATGTGTCCAAAGTAAAGACAAATTTAAGTCAAAAACTTGACACTTGCTCTAAGATCTACTGGTGAAACCCTCTTGCCTGCCCCACTACCTTCAGTATTTAGGGGTGTGGGAACACATGGGAGGACAAGCCTCCAGGTTACGGAATAGTCTGCCGTCCAAGGTGCATCAAGCATCCTGATGGTATATATTCACATACCTGGTGACGATGCAACTCTTTACCCTGGCCTTTGGCTGAGGGAACAGCACCTCCCATTTCGGGCCTGTCAACATTTTAACTAACTTATGTATTTTTGAACTGATTTTATTGTGACCTGCTCTGAGACCTTTGGATATAGAGTGAGATAGAAATACAAACAAATCTGAGAAAACATAAGATTTGGTTAACTAAAACAAAGCTGTAGATAATATAGTAAGGCATGTGTGGTTTATTCATGTAATGGATCCAATGGAACAGTCAGTATCTATCAGTCTTTTACTCCTGACCTGGGAACCCCAGTGAAGTTTCGGTGTTCTTATGATGCCATTAATAACCATTAGAGCTTCATTTCGGATAAAAAAGGGGGATTTTAAGTAGAATATAAAGACCATGATGAACTGCTCTTCTAAATTCCATTTGTCAGAAAACAGAATATTTCCCATTAGTAAAACTGTTGCTGATTAAATGATGCTAACTAAGTTATGAGGATAGTATGAAGAATATATTCAGCCTGCTGTATTTTATATATGTTTACATAAACCACTGAATTTTATAAGCCACATTTTTGAACTTTTCCACTCTAATTCAGTAGACAGTCAGAACATGTCTGTTTGCCAGTTTCTTTTATTAGATTGTGTCTTTTATGATAGAAATATTTACTTGAAGTAGCTTCTAAAATTACTAATTTTTTTTGTCCTCAGTTTCACTCATATGTTTACTCAGGTATGCATTTTCTGATATTATTTGGGGTGCTTTATCTCATTTCAGCTGCCAATAGGAGATCAGTGGAAATATCAAGTCCTCCAAAATCCATCTCTGATGCAGATTTATCCAAAAAGAAAAGTGTGAAGAAGACAAAAGGTGGAATTAAGGTAAGTTGATTGCATCTGCTACTTTATATATATTTTCCAGCACAGCAAAATCAGAATCATAGGTTGATTCCACACTGGCCAGTATACTGGACCAGCAAACGCCACACTAGCATGCTTGCTGATCTGGTTTATCAGCCAGTGCTGAATCATCCACTGTGCCCTGAAAAAGAATTTTTTTAAAACATCTTGCAGAGAGTGGTGACAATTGAGAGAGAAATCTTAATTTTTCTTGTTTCAAAAAGGTTCACCTTCCAGTTGTGGTTAGTTAACCATTCAAGGGCTCTTTTTTTCATGACCAGATAGAAGATATGCAAGCTATAAGCACCTTTCCTGCCTTGTGCATAGTTTCTACTAACTACACCATCAGCTTTAACTGGTGAACTGGGTCTTCCATCTCCAGTGGTCACTGGTTTAACATTTGTAGGTGGGCTCTTCCCTTGTGGTTCTGCTGCTTTTCATCTCTGAGGTCCCTTAAACATTTGTTTGCTATAAATAGCAATTACTTATATTTCATGGTTTCTCATTGCAGCTTGGTTTGTACGAACCAAGACAAACCATTGTGAGGGATTAATGTATAGTAGGGATGTGCATGAATATTCAAAAATTCATAAATCCTATTCGAATCTGGTGAATATCGACATTCGAATTTGAATCAGATTTAATAACATTCGAATATAAACATTCAAATGGATTTCGGATTTTCGGAAATATTCATTTGAATATTTGAATGATTCGAATGTACAGATTCGTATGTATTACATACGTATCCGTGTGAATATTATGCCTATTTGCACTTATAATGCGGGATGAAACTGGGATGCATACAGGATAAAACGGGATGCATACGGAATGCGCTCAGATACGAATGTTGTCAACATTCGTATCTTTAAATACGAACCTAACATTCAAACATTCAGATCTGAATGTTACAGATTCGAATTAGATTTTCGGAGATTCAGATTTTAAACATTCAAATGGAATTGAATTTTCAGATATTCAATTTGACTCGAATTCGAATGCAAAACAAAATTTGTGCACACCCCTAATGTATAGGCTGTTAAGGAGGATCTTAAATAAAGAATCAAGATGAGTGAGAACAAAGAGTTTGCCTTGTGCATTTGCTCTTTGGTAACAAACTGAAAAGACTCTCAGGTTAGTTGATCACAGTCTTTCCAGGGAAGTGTTCCCACTTAATCACTTATACCATCCCAGTGAAGTTATGATGAGGCTCAGAGGGAGGCATCTGCACTTCAAGTGCTGGTGCATTCCATAATCAGACCATCAGCACTTGAAGTGTGGATAGTACAGCCTGGGCCCAGCCCAGCCCAATCATCATGGCAGCAGCTACGGCAACATCCAGCATATGTCAAGACATTGCCATGGCAATCAGTCTGCCATGGCAATTGGCTATCCTATCCATCCGCAGCATCTGGAATCTTACCAGCTATTCCAAGTGAAGCTTTGGACAAGTAATTTATCCCCCTTAAATTTTACAAGGAGCTGCTGGGCACCAGAACTTAATTATGCAAAACAATTACTCCATTTCTGAGTTCCAGCAACTTCCACACATATACTTACAAAATAGCATGTACAGATTCATATCTTATTTTGTAAATTTATGTCTTCTTTTGCCCTCCTTTTTTGATGATGCTTACCTAGCCACCCTAGCTCGCATCCTTGCTGCAACCAGATTCAATATAACTTAATTAAGGCTGTGATCTTAATGCTCTCCTTGTGTTAGGTACCATTGTATTAGCATCATTCCTGTGCAAAATTAAAGACTAATGTAATTTTTGACCAATAGGGTTTAGTGCCTGGTTGGCACAGAACAGCTAAGCAGAATTTTGGGGCACCTTTATTTCCAAAGTTCAAAAGATAACTAGTAGCAGAAATAACTTCTGCCAGAGAGCCGCTGCACGTCAAAGCAGACATTACTGGGATTTAATAAACAAGGGTTTAGACTTCCTATAAAGCCACTTCCTATGAGTGCTTTATTGGTAATATTTTCTTTTAGAATTCCTGAGCATGAAATTTATTGCAAAATATGGAGAAAGAAATGATGATTTGGACTCCTGCCTTGTAGCAGCCCAATAAAAGCAAAAATGACAATAAGGATTGGGAGGAAAGCACCAAACAGTGCTACATGGTAGTTAATGAGGGTGCTGCAGAAATTCACGTACGGACCAAGACCGCCTCCAGATGGCAGCCAAATAATCTGCTGGCTAAGAGATAATGCAGGATACTGATTCCCTGCCGTTACAGCACCACTGTGGCACTGTCTTTGCACGTTTTAAGTTACAGCTGCATCCAGACATCCAGAATGTCAGGATGTGTTTGGTGTCACCTCTGCGCATGTCCCCTTCAACATCTGTTTTGACGTCCACATATGCTGGACAGAGCAATCATGGCAGCTCCATCCAGAAGGTAAGTAGGTTACCCCAAAAAGTGCTATTGCAATTTTCCAGCAATAGTTTTTAGTGCGTTTTTGAGGAGGAAGCAGGACTTTGGTGGGGTTGCCTCAGATAGGTGAGGCAACAGTACCATAATGGTGCTGTATTCTGCCCATCTGGATGCAGCCCAACTCAGTAAGCCAAACCAGTTTGGGAGAAGGAACACACACACACACCACACACCTTTGCATACCTTTCTGTTTTCAGCACTGTCTCTGTGCTTTACAATGTATGTGCCCGAAACATTGCGTACCCATAAAAAGCAAATATTATTAGCATAAACGGTGATTCACTTGCCTTGATCTCTCTGAAGCTTGGAAACATGGTGATGCCGTTTGCCACGATGCCCAGCGGTCCAGTTAGTTCAGAAATCGCTCAGCCAACAGCCCAATGGTCAGCTACTGGTTCCAGCTCCCTCAGGATTCAGCTCTTTTCCTTTCAGCTCTTGTCCCAGCATGAAGACTCCTTCTGCTGTACTCTGTGTTCATTTATACACACACCCCTGATCCTGATTGGCTCTAGCCGCAATAAAATGCTGCTGGAGACTCCTAACAGAGGTTGCTGTCCCTCCAGCCTGATTGGTGGGAACTCCTTCTCTAGCCCCTCCAGCACTCAGATCCCCGGACAGCTTTTCCCTCCAAAACCTTACTCCAGCCAATCACTGCAACAGGGCCCGCACAGGATTTCCCGCTCTTTTTGCAGCCCAAATCCCAGGGTTTGCAACAAACTGTTTGCAACAAGGCTGGCTATTGCAGCTAGCTAGAAGCCTGCAAAGCCAGAAAGCAAAACAGCCTGCAGCCTGCACCCAGAAACCGTCACACCGTTTCTCTGCATTTTGCAATGATATCCCATCTTGCTGTTGCTTTCAACTTAAAAATGGGTGACCAGTTTTTTTTTCTTTAATGTTTGAAAGAAATAAGGTTTTCTTTTTTAAGGTTCAGTAATTAGGCACAGTAGCCCATTTTTAAGAAGACCCTTGGGGAAGTTAGTTTTGTAGCTGCCGCACTTCTAATGTCATGTTTGGGGTGCTGCATCCCATCAGAAGATGAAATGAAATATGGTCTTCTCAAAACTTAAAACAAGTTTTGATGAAGAGGACGTAATGGCAAGAGGTGTTGTTCGGAAGTCCTCTGGAGAGTGGAGGCTCTTACGCATTCACACTAAGGTCTTTCCCTTCTGATCATTCTGGAGACCAAAGAATCCTTTAGTCAAAAGTTCTTTTGCTTTTCATAATCATTCCCCAGATTGAAGTGATGCATGAAGCAAGTCAGGGAGGCTCCAGTCGAGTCTTGGTGATGAGTGAAAGTGAAGAAAACCTTTCCACCAGGAGGAGGTAAGGATGAAACCAATTTCTACCACTGTTTTAAATGACAGCCTTTGTAGATGTGGGCATTAGCTTAAAAGTTCTCTAGACTTTGAAGGCAGGACCAAAAACCTTTTTCACATATGGTGAATGCCCCTTGTGCCTTCACAACAGGGTAACGTTACTGATTGCGATGAATCTGATCCAGTTTAATTGGTGAATGCTGTGTTCACGACACTAAATGAATCAATGCAACAGTTTGTAAGGACCCCACTGCTATTCTGTTGCTGTGCAGAAATGCTGTCTGTGGAGATTGACAGCATTTCTTTTTCTCTGAAACCCAGGATCTTAAACCTTCTGTGCACTGGGCCTTATTCTGGATTATTTTCCAGAATAGGGGCCTGCCAACTACATGCTAGTGCAGACTAAGGCAGGGTCTGCTGTAGTTTGCTGCACCAGCATGAGGAAGACAGGCTTCTGTTCCAAGAAAACATCCAGAATCAGGCCCAGTGCAGAAGGGACCTTAGTCTTTTTTCTTCTGAAAGCTTCTTCTAACTTGGAATGGTAAGAAACCCGATCCTTTGCTTAGACACTGGCTTGTAGTCCTGACCCATCTCTTGTTGTGTCATGCTTAACTACCATCATTCATCAGATTGCTTCCATGCTAATAACCAAGATCAGTTATAATTTCAAATCCAGGAAAGTTTGATAGGAAACTTCTCAGACATATTTTGCAATTTTGTTTTCATGGGATTTGTTAAATTGTGAGGCCTATTGTGGCTAATCTGCCATGGCACAATTTTAGTTATGCATTTGAGAGAACGCAGAAGAAATCTTGTGTCTTCTCTTTCCCAATCTTTTTGCCTACCCAGTTCCAAAATAACTGAATTCTGCTTTGGACTGCCCTCCCTTTGGGAAGCCTAGATAATAATTTCAAAAGTTTGGGTGTGGCATGAAATTCTATTATGTTATAATAAATTTAATGCATAATATCAAGAACCTTTATATTATGGCATATCTTGAAGGTACAACATGGGTGGTGCTTGGTGGATATTAGGAAGTATTTAAATATTTGCTTTGGGCTTGCATTTCTGTCTTTCACACACCCAGTGGACAGGCTGGTAATTCTACGCATCTGTTTTGTAGATAGGCTGGTAATTCTACGCATCTGTGTTCTCTGTACCTGCCCCTTTTTCTTTCTTGAAGTAGATAGAGAAATGGGTAAAGAAATTAAATAACAATTTGGTCATCTTGTGGCTAGGATTCCCTTCATGCTTTAGCAATAAGGGCAGCATGTACCATCTGCAGAAAGCTATTAAACCATTTCTTAAAAGGGCCAGGCATTGCTCTTAATGAATTTAGCTGAAGAGACAACCTCCTCTCTCCACTTTAGGACACCATCATTATTGATTTTAGTGTGTTCATTTTATACTTTTTTGTTGCTGTAACCCACCCTGAGATCTTCAAATATATGGCAGGACAAAAATGCAAATGAATAGAAATAAGTAGTGCAGTCTCTTATTTGGGTTTGTCATAAAAGAGGACACTGATTGCCCGGAGCCCTTCTTCTAAGTTGTTATTTTCCTTTCCTTATTTCTCTAATACCATTCCAGTGAGGCTAAGTACATAAAGTCATCCACACTTCCAAGTGCTGCTGCAGTCTCCAGCTGCACCACCAGTACTTGAAGTGTGGATGGCCTGGCCTGAGCAGGCCAGATTGCCATGGCAACAACCACGACAACATCCAGCACATGTCAACATTGCCATGGTGATCTGCCCATGGTGTACAACAGCACAACTGCAGCTACACTTATTTGTAGCATCACACCTGGGAGAGGATGTGAATGCTACTGACTGGGGAACTCACACATTAGCTGCTACCAGTCAAGCTGTGGAAAAGATTTTCCTTGACCGCAGCTAGTAAAGACTGAGGCACGACCTAAAGGAGCTGTAGGACATCAGTGGCAGCACGGTGTGGAGGCATGCTCCCCAAGAGCAACTGGAACCACTTCAGAGGTCTGAATAGGTCCAGTCTTGCTAGCCCAGCCCATTTGAACAAAATGATCTATACACTCCATAAATATAGTCTCTTTCTCTGCCAGATTTGTCTTGAGATACAGGGCCATCAAAGTGCACTTGTGCACTTCTTCCTCAGAGTGGTATGAAAACAGTTTTTAAGGTTGTTTTTGAAAGGAGAATATTCTTGGAAAACCAGTTTGCTACAGATCCACTGATCTGGTAACCGTGGCTTCAGTTTTTCGCAGTGACCGGATCAGCCCCACCCCCTGGAGACATCATTAGGCCCACCTAAACTCCTCAGAGGTCTGGGACAGGCAGGAAATTGCCCGAAATGGTGCCTGGTTTTACAGGAATTCCTCTGAAATCCTGTGAGATTTCCCAGAAACTATCACAAGTGCATCTCAAGCAAGATTTTCTGATTCCTGTGAAATCTCACAGGATTTCAGAGGAATTATGGGAAATTTAATGCAATTTCTCCCCCCCCCATTTCAAATATCCATTTTCAGTAATCGTGGTAGGAAGTGGAAACAAGCCCCCCCCCCATATACAGGGATCCAACTGGAATATTTTGAAGAATATTCCAGTGTTTTTGCCTCATTCAGATTACCAGTATTTCCACAGGTAAGTTGTAGTTCAAAACTTCATTTCTTTCCAGTTCTAAACAGTTTGGTGATTCTTCTTTTGCCACATCTCTGTTTACTCTTAGCAAAATGGGAAAACTTAAGAAATTTTGTTCCCGTAAGCCCAAACAATAACAGGTTTTCCTTTTTCTGACAAATACTGTATAATAGTTACACATCATAATAACTGAGTCAAGAAAAACTGGTCTTTCCAAATATCCTATCAGTGTCGGTGAAGGACTTTTTTTTTATGGACACAGCAACCAGTATATCTTTAGTGTGTTTTAAAAAGCCATGACCAACCTTTGCATAATTATTTAGAAAAAAGGAAATGGAAATAAATACCCATTTTGGTGCCTATGAAGCATAAAAGCTTATTGTCCCTGAATAAATAATTAAAAACAAAAGATGCATTCTAAGATAGGAAGAACAATTTGTACATTTGGTGGTTGTAGAAAGATATAAATCTCTCAAGCATACCATAACACAGGACACTTTTACAAAATATACAACATCCTTTATTGAAAACAGGGTACTGTCAAGAATAAATAGTCAGTTTCATGTATTATAAAAATCACATCAAGTACCTGAAAACCAAATATGTAAAAACTAAGCAATAAAACTCTTCTGTGCAACAGTGTCAGAACTTGTACCTTAAGCAATCATGCAGGTTGATGCTATTTTTGTAAAGTGAGGAAGAGAGATTGACTTAACAGCCTGCAGTTTTAGAACAGCAAACCCCAAACTTTTCTAATTTTAAGATTATAAAGACAATGTCCAGCATGTGAAACCTTGAGAGTTTGTATCTAACTCACATTTCCTGAAAAGGAGTACCTTCATAATGTCTTTAAATAGTTAAAATTTTACTTGAGGGTGAAATATTACACAGCTATTGTAATCCTTTTAAAGCTAGCTAATAAATACCTTTTAAACACAGACCCGCTGTTAAACAAAATGTATACAATCTCAGTTTACTGGTGCTAGTGACAGATTGCAACTTTTAGCTTTGCTAAAATATGACTAACAATTCAATATGACTAACAATTAAGGCCAATGCTTGTTTTCAAGATAAAAAATCTCAAGTATTTTTTAAACCATTACTGGATCAAAATAACTAGCTGCTGTCAATGCAAAGGAGATTTAGAACTGGGTAGAATGACATGGAAGCTTTAATCAATCCGTAAACCTCCAGTGACTGGCATAGTGAAAGATATAAAGATATAAATCCTCACTGTGGATATAAAGATATAAAGTCTCACTGTGATCTCTTCAAATTTCATGTTGATACGCAATGTGGTTTGGAGGCAACAGGAAGCTTTCCCTCCTCTAGCAGCTTAGCAGAAGTTACTGCTGAGTAAACCACCAGGTGAAAATAATACTGAGGTCAACCGTACAAATATTTTTTTAAAGAACACCAAGTCAGTTAATGCAGATGGAAAGAGAAGCCATCAAACATTTGTCCTACTTCAACAAAACCCATAAACTCATCTGCATCCCAGTATGTAAGCAAAACATTGCAAGTATTTTTGTTCATATAAATAAGGAGAAACTACATTGGGACCACAAGTCATTCCGAACTCTGCTTACAGAACTCTATGCATTAAGGTTTATAGACCTGTAGAGACAAGTAATTGTATACCTCGGAGGTCTTCCTTATAATAGTAGTTCAAAATATCTCCAACTTATCAAAATTTAACAAGAATGACTGGAACGGAAGCACTGGAAGATCAGCTTAAGACAATATGAATAATGAAGTGTTCCCTTTGCTCAAAGATGAATTGAAGTGCCTAGACATACCTGCTTCAAAGATGAAAAAGCCCACAAACTTTTACCATTTTAATTTACTGTACTTCCAGGTGGTTTTACAAAATTGTGTGAGATTGCTGAAGCACATGCTTCCCTATAAATTACTGTGCAATTCATTTCAATAAGAACAGGATTCTGGAAGTTCTGGAGTGATGGTCATATTCATGAAGATGCAAGTTCAAGATACTCAAGATCTGTGGTTTGTGTATGGAGAGAAAATGCTATTTACTTTGGTGTACAGTACATGGATAGCTTTCACCACAATGAATTGGACCTACCAATATACCCGAAATATTATTACAAAGGATACATAGTTTAAACAATCCATCTTTGTTCTATTTGCTAAATTACTGATCAAGCATTCAGAAGTGTAAACGTTCAGCATATCAGCAATCTTGCATACAGCCAATTCTCAAGTCACTCAGATAACTAAACCAAGAGAAATAGGAACAGGTAGTACAATGGAATCCTAAAAACCCTTTGTGGCACCACTAATTTGACTTGAGATATAGGCAAGTTGTCACATTTTTTGTCTTCACGTAACTTTTCACATTAATTCTGCACAACCCGGAGAAAGGACTGAGACAGTTCATTTTTGGCTCAGTAAGTCTATTTTGGTACTCAAGTATTAGGAAAATGCAGCAAGACAAGGATACGTGTCCTGATAAGATAACCTGCAAAGCAGCATTATGTTAACCAATCTGCAATATGCTTCACCCCAAAACCCACGAGAAATATTTATCACTTTGGGATCTACAACTTGCTTCCAAAGATAGTGAAGATCTTCTACGTGTCCATGAGATGTCATCATTTTGCTGTAAATGCAAGGATGGTATGGGGCCTTCCCTTCTCCAGAAAAAAAATTATGGTGCTGTGGTACAATTCCCACCTTGTTGGCACACAAACCCATGAAAACATCATCTATATAAAGGCTTGAATTAAGAGTCTGTGAGGCTTCATATACTTTAGCTGCTACATCAGCTGATATTACATATGCAGCTCCGGCTGTGTAATCAGGATAGGCAGGCCACGGATACATTTCATAGGGGACATAGTATTTGCTTTTCTTGTTTCTTATGGGTGGTGAGCCACGATGGACGCGCCCGATCCAAAGATTCCGAACATGGATCTCTTCTAGATGTTGGAGGTATGTAACAAGATTTGGCATGTGGATAAAAATGTCATCATCTGCCGACATAACAAACTTGGCGTGAGGGCAGAACGTATTTACCCAGCTTAGCTGCAGCAGCAATTTATGGGTCAGATTGTGAAAGGTATCCAAGAAGTCTTGTTGAATCAGATCCTGATACAGGCTGTCTTCCACTTCAAGCTTCTTTTGTGTCTGATCCCTCTGTGATGGGTGGCTAGGCTTCCCTAACACAAACAGAGTCTTTATGTTGGCTTTAAGGTAGTACCGAACATAATTTTCATTGCCCCACGTCTTCCTAATTGAGTCTCTTCGGTGGCGGTTTTCGGGTGAACTTTTCACCATCAGAAGGAGGAGAACATCTTGCTGCAGACATTTCGTCCTGTGGTTGATCAAGTATGGACAGCTCTCTATCCTATCCAAACCTTTCTTGCTAATAAATAGTTGTTCATTCACAAACGAATAGCTATTTATGAGGTATCGGTACGAGTAAGATTTCACATGGCTCACAATACTGTTGTCAAGTGGTCCCCAAAAAATCATGAAACACAGTACAAAGCAAGTGGCAAACAGCTGCACAAATTGGCATTTTCTCACTCTTCTAGGATTGACATACATTCTGGTGCACTTATATCTGCTGGATTCAGGTTTTTAAACAAAGTTCTTTCTTTTGTGAAAGAGACTGCAATCCCTCTTACAGAGGAAACGTTCATTTTAGGTACAACATTATTAACAGCAACAGTTTTAATGAAATCCTCACATACTGACTCTTGCAAATCATCTTGCTTCTATGGAGGACATAAAGAGTCTGCACAATTGCATATGCTGAATATATTCCTTATTATGCTTCATCTCTGGCTGATCCACGTGTAACCCCAGGATTGACGTTTACAGCTTGATGCTGATAGGCACAATCATCTACAAAACAAAAGGGAAAAACCATTTTAGCATTTTTTTTATTCCCACGGTAAACACAGCTCCTGATTCTCTGAGAGACATTTTTAAAGCACATATCCCAAATACATAAAGAATAATTTCTTTGGAGCTCAGACAATCTTATGATGCAACTATATTATATATGACCTATTTAGTAACTCTTGCTTCTTAACAGCTGAATGCTGTTATTTTATACGACCAAAAGACTATGGCTTTGGTCTACAACTCTCATATCCCTGACCATCACCCTTGTGGCTTAATGCTGATAACTGGAATCTGTGATCATCTAGAACAGTGGATCTCAACCTGGGGGTCGGGACCCCTTTGGGGATCCAACTACCCTTTCAGAGGGGTCGTGACAAGTCTCCCGCCACCCTTCCCTCCCACTTCCCAGCTGCTCTACCCCCGTGGTTGGGGGTCTCCACATCATGGGGAACTCTAATAAGGGGTCGCGGCATTAGGAAGGTTGAGAACCACTGATCTAGAACATCACAGTATTTCTAGGGAGTCATAAACTCTCCTGTAAGCATTTAAAGAAATGCATTATATTTATTAGGATTTTAATATCACTTTAAGTGAAAGAAATGGGGAAAAAAATAAACACAAAACCATGAAAACCCACAAGATCTAGGACAATATTGCTAAACCTTAAAAGCTTGCTATCTCAGAATCAACAGATAGCACGCTGCCTAGAACCATCTGGTAAGTTCACAGTCCAAGACGTAATCTGGATCCTGGAAACTAGAATCTCCAAACAGCTATGAAGCAATCGTTTCTCAGTGATTTGATACAGCTCTGTGGCTGTTGGCTGAATCTTAATAAACCACAGTGGCTTGGGAAGCACATTTACCTCTTATCACTTCTCCCACTAGAAACACCTTCTGCATTACAGAGATTTATGTTCCAAGATAGGGCCAAACAAAGTCCTTTCTCTCCCACAACAAGATACCCCAAAGCCACTAACTAATGCACTGCCAGTAGGTTTTGACAACCTGCTCACCTCCAGATGCTTTGGACTACAACTGCCATCAGTACCATTTACCAGAGAATGGCCTACAGAGACCAACCAAGCTGACATCAACATGTTCACAGCATGACATTCTCTCCATAAGCAGACTGAAAGCATGAACTGCTTTTGCGTCCCTACCCTGCAGCTAATTTACTTTATCTAGTGACAGTACTAATATCTAATATCTTTGCTTGTTTTGGAAAGAGTCATACCATAGTTAGCAGTCAAGAGAATTCTGCCATCCAATATGTACCACAAGGTTTGGCAAAATTTCTCCAATCTCCACAGCAGACACAGGATTTTCTTTTCTGGCCAGCTTTGAAAACTGCCGACAGTGGAACCAGGTAATAAGTAAGCAGCAATAAAATGCTTTCAGGCATACAGCTGACAAACCATGCCTGATAAAAGCCACACTTATGAAAACAAAACTGTATGCATGTACTGGTATTATAACTGGGCAATAAAAAGAAGAAACTTAAAAGACAAAAAAGATCATCCTGTTTTCATTGCAAAACTAGGGTTGTGGTCACCCAAAAATATAAGCCATTAAGTTCTTAGCCCCTTTGAACTCTAGTGATGAAATATAATGAAAAACACAGGTCAGAGCATGGTTACCATGCTTAAAATCTAATCTTGATCAAAATAGGAACTCCATGTTCATTGTCACAATAAATGGCACAATAAATCTTCTGAAGACTAAAGGCTAATTGAACTCACAGCCTAGATTTAAATCTTTGGTTCAAACGAAATTAGTATACCTCTTTTGCCAATGTACAAGGGCAATAATATCTGCATCACAAAAAATCTCAATACTTCTCTGTGAAATTGAATTGTCAGCATTACCTACATAATTGAATAACAGATGGACATAAATTTCCATGCCAATTTACAGTCTACAAACGCGGAACACTGCTTATATCCAATTCAGGGAAAGCTTGCTGTACAAGACAAAAAAAAAAAAATCTGAACAGTAACTAATATAGCTCTTCATCAATGTTGTAATGGGCATTTTTCAGATTACTTGTACATTACGTGCTCAATCTGTTTAAAAAGAACTTATATTAATGTTGTATATATAATAATGTATGCCTTTGACTTGTGCACAAACAAGCAGAAATGTGTTCATCTCATTCATGGATTTTTTTTAAGACGATTTTATTTGGAACCAGGCATCCTTTATAAGAAAAGAAAAAAGCAAAACAAAACAAGTTTCAACTTGCTCATCCTTGTTCATGTGAGCTTCCCAACTTAATAAGAACATCAAGAGTTGGTCACAAGGAAAAACAAATTAAATGGCTTTCTTTTCTTTCAACAAAGCTGCACTGAAATTTATAGGTGCCTCAATTTAATTCTATACAGACTTTCAGCTTTTGTCGTGCATGTGGGCTTATGAAATCTGAGAAAGCCAGAAAATAACTGCTGCAATGTATGGAAAGCAGCTAAGAAGGGTACTAATTCTTGCTGACATCTGACTAACCCAGAGAAGGAACGAAGAGGTGTTCAATCAGAGGAGTAAATGGGCATATCTAAACTTTTAAGAAACCACAGAGTGAAGCCTGCTTTGACCCTGGAACGCAAAGAAATTCCCATTTTATTTCACAAATTAAGAGATTTTCATATCGACCAAGGAAGAATTTAGCAAGCATGCATGTAACTGAAGGCATTAGTTTGGAGATCTAAAACCAATAAAGAAATTTCTGGTTCCAAATGTCTTATTTGTGGGCCTTTGTGGAATTCTGAAAAAAGTATGGCAGGAACTAATCAGAAAAAAAAAGGCTGCAGGAAGGCATGAAAGAAAACATAAAACAGATCCTCCTTCATTGCTGCTTATTAACTAAGTGGAATTTCCTGAAAGTGAGGACTACCTGCTCTAGGCAAAGACGAGTGAGAGGATAATTAACAATTCTCCAGTTGACCATTTTATTTCTACCACATCAGAATTGAATGGGGCCACATATGCTTCTAAAGCACCCTGGATTAAGAGCAGAAAAATACCCGTCTTTATGTAATGAATATATAAAAGGTTATCAGAAAAGAAGAAATTAAAAAGATGTTAGGGCTGTAATCAGCAGAAAAACTGTGATACTTCATTTTAGCCTCCATTCTCCCAGCCAAGTCCTTATGTTTTAAAGGAGTTGCGCAGTCAGAAAAGACTATTGTTATCAGCTCTCTTAAAATAAGAGAACATAAGAACATAAGAGAAGCCCTGCTGGATCAGGCCACAGCCAATCTAGTCCAGCATCCTGTCGCACACAGTGGCCCACCAATTGCCCATGGGCATCTCAAGCAGAGACAAGGGCAAACCTGGTCCTGCGCTCAAATCCCAGCAAATGGCCTTAGAAGCGCCCCGTTCCCCCCCCCCAGCCTGAAAGATGCATTTAGGCATTCGTTCTAGTAGCCATTGATACATCTGTTGTCCATAAATTTGTCTAATCCTACCTTAAAGCCATCTAGACTGGTAGCTGTCACCACCTCTTCCGGCAGCACATTCCATAAACCGATGACCCTCTGGGTGAAGAAATACTTCCCCCTGTCAGACCTGACTCTCCTACCCATTAGCTTCACAGAGTGCCCCCTGGTTCTAGTATTGTGTGATAGAGAAAATAAATTTTCTCTACCCACCTTTTCTATACCATGCATAATTTTATATACTTCAATCAGACTGCCAGTAGCAGCCCCGGCCACTCAGGAGGCGCGCAGGATGCAGGCCCGCTGCATCCTGGGTTCCTCCTCTCAGAATCGGGGCAACGCTGAACAGGTAAGGAGGGGATTCCGCTGGCTCCCCCCCCCCCCGGGTGGACTAGGGTGGGCTTTAGGGAAGCTTGCCCTGGCTCCAGAAGCGGCGATCCGCCACTTCTGGGGCGAGGGCGAGCTGAAAGGTAGGAGCCCCCTGGCTCGCCATGCTTGGCTCCGAGGAGCCAAGCATGGCGGGCCGGGGGAGGGCCCCGGAGCACGGATGGGAGGTGGGTACTGTGCATCTGCACAGCACCCACCTCCAATCCGGATTTATTCCGCCCTCATGCTGCATGTGCAGAGGGATGGGGGGCGCGGTTGATCCGCATCTCTACCCTGTAAATCCAGATCTACTGGGGATCTGGATTTAGTAAAACCAGGTGCTCTGGAACCCAGTTTTACTAAATCCGGGTGCAGTACATCCGGATTTTTTTGCCCCTGTGCGGAAGCACCCAAAGTGGCTGACACCCCTTCTGTTCTTCTCCCCACAACAGACACCCTGTGAGGTGCATGGGGCTGTGAGAGCTGAGAAGAGAGCTGTGACTAGCCCAAGGTTACCCAGCTGGCTTCATGGGGGAGGCCGGAATCAAACCCAGTATTCCCACATAAGAGTCCGGCTCCCTAACTACTAGACCAAACTGGCTCATAAATAAATAAATAAATGAAATGTAACCACCTGCTGCGTTAAGACTCAAATCAGTTACCTCAGAATGAAGCAGCAGCAGCAGCAGCAATCCCTGTAGGCCGTATCTGAGGGAGTGCATTCATATTAAAATTCCCCCTTGAGTTGCGTGAGGCAGATATTGTAGATTAGAAGAAATTAAAGGAGACACATTCATGCCTCAGCTGAAGACTACATAGTCTCAGTGATGGGGAGAAACAAAAGCTGCCTTTTTCTGCCGTTCTCTCTTCACAAGGGGGAAAAAAAACTATCAACTTCTCTCTTCCCTGCCCACCAGATTCTCTCTTACAAGACACAGGGAGCGGGGGAAGGGCGAGGAGCCGACATCTTGAATTCCTGGGCTCCTTTCCCTCTCATATTCACAGGCCTTCAGAAAGGAGTATTTACTGTGAAAACAGAACTTGATGAAATGCTGCTCCAAGTTAACCAACTCACGTTATCTCGTGTTACACTGTTTTGTTTTTTTCACTGTGACTTGCCCTCAGCCATATCATTACAACATATTTTTCCTTTTATCTGTGTTGCCCATGTGTCATTAAACATGGAGGAGCCTTAACTGTAAATTACTTTCCGGGCCAAACTGATTGTGTTTTTATGTGTGTGTGTGTGAGAGAGAGAAAGAAAGACAGAAACACTTTTTTTTATTTTTACTGTGGTGCTGCCCCAAAGTGGGAAACCAACACCATCACAAAAGTTTATTAAATACTGTAGTATCAAAAAACATAGTAATTTTTCAATACACAGCACCCTGTTAAGTTTCAATTAGATATTTTCTTGGGCCTTAACTTGGTGGGTTAAAGAGAAATGGACTCATTTTTTTTAAGAAAATCTACTCTTCCCCACAGCACACATATGCAGAACAAGCAAGTGACCACATTTTAACCAGTTACATCTTCCCAAGAAAAGGAAAGCTTACAAAAAGTCAGGCAAACCAATTAAGTGAGCAGAAATTAATTTAAATGTCAAACTTTCTGCATGTGTCTGAAAGTCTAGGCCCATGTAATTCCAAACTGCAAACCAAAGTGGAAAAATAAATGCTCATCCTGCCAGACATCTGAACAGAATAGATTTTGTAAAAAAAATTCACCACAAGATGTAATTAATACGGATCTGTCCCCTAAAATGTCCTCATACAGAATTATAGAGATATAAACACACTTGAACATGGTGGTTAGTTTCAAAACCAAGCAGGTCCGAACTGGTTCAGTTTGAACTTCAAATCAGTTCAACCTGCTTCTGTATATAAAAATGCAATTAAAATGGCAAAACAGTAATAAATTCAAACCAATGTGAATCAAACCAGGTGGCCTGAACCAGTTTGACTTGCCCCTTGGTTTTGAGTTCAGACCGACGCCCTTTGATCCTGAGAGATGAGTTTGGTTCAAATTAAAACCAGTTGAGTCACTTAGTTTGGTTTCTAGCACCTTATTACTAGTGTGTTCACTACACCTGCCCCATACCAGACTGGGAAAGATAACCATCCAAACGCAATCAGAAATCCTCAGTTGTTAAAGCCATTTACAGTACTAACTCTTCCACTGCAGCGCTGGTAGAAACTCCCCAACAATTTTTGTAACAAACCTAACTACAAAACAGGAGCTTTCATGAGGGATATAAAACTCAGCACATCTACTACTAGGGTGTTTTTCGACTGTCACTAGAAGTACCCATTAAGTACCCATTAATGGCATTAAGTACCCATTAATGGGCACTTAATGGGTTCTTCTAGTGACAAGTGGAAAAACACCCCTAGTGTGTGAATGTGGGGGAGTTGTTACTTTGAGGTTTTGCAGGTGGTTGACACTTGAATACTGAGGGGAAGTGACTCAAAAATACAGAGGACTTGTTTTTCCAACCATAACAAGAAACAGTTTATTTAAAAAATTAATATCACCAATCCGTTATAATTATACTAGATCTAAATTTGTAGAGCTGCCATAGAAAGACAAAAGAATGTGTGTGTTTCCCTATGGCAAGGAGGGTTTGGTGTGTGTAGCCTGCCCTCAAATTTCCAAATGTGTTCACAGGCCCACAAAGATGAATGACTACTGACAGAGATCAACTGTCAGAAATTAAACTAGATACCCTTTCTAGCAGAAACAAACACTTTTGTTAGGGGTCTTTGTTTTAGCTGGAATACCTCAAGATTTCATTCAGGGCATCTCCTTTCCAAATGAAAAACAAAATACTGTATTGAGTTGGACGTCTTGAAATTATACAGCATGGGACCGTCACAAATTCGTACTTAGAATACGCTTTGTCAGCTAACTAATCGGTTGTGTGTGTCATACAGTAGTTGTGCATTTTGACAGCTGCCCTTTCTTGCAAATATGGCCTCTCTCTCTGTGGGTAAAGCTTTCTCCTCCCTTTCTAATACTTTTTGCCTCGGCCACATTTGGAATATTGTGTACAATTCTGGTTACCACACCTCAAAAAGGATATTGTGGAACTAGAGACGGTGCAGAGAAGGGCAACAAAAATGATTAAGGGTCTGGAACAAAATCCCTCACAAAACCAGGCTGCAACGTCTAGGCCTCTTCAGTCTGGAGAGATGGCGTTTGAGAGGGGACCTGATTGAAGTGTATAAAATTATGCACGGTATAGAAAAGGTGGATGGAGAAAATTTCTTTTCTCTATTACACAACATTAGATGAAGCTGATGGGTAGGAGAGTCGGATCCGACAAGGACAAGTATTTCTTCACCCAGAGGGTCACCAGTTTATGGAATTTGCTGTCAGAAGAGGTGGAAACAGCAGCCAGCCTAGATGGCTTTAAGGTAGGGTTAGACACATTTATGGACGACAAATGTATCAATGGCTACTAGAATGAATGCCTAGGTACATCTTTCAGGCTTGGGGTGGGGGGAAGCAGGATGCTTCTAAGGCCATTTGCTGGGATTCAAGAGCAGGAAAAGGTTTGTCCTTGTCTCTGCTTGAGATGCCCATGAGCATTTTTTTTTTACAGTGTTCTCTCCACAAGCACAAATTCTCCTGAGCATTTGGTGAGCCACTATGTGTGATGGGACGCTGGACTAGATGGGCTGTGGCCTGATCCAGCAGGGCTTCTCTTATGTTCTTATGACTCAGAGCACTGAGGAGGTGTTTGAGAATGCCATGCAAAAGGGTTCCCAGACACCTCTGTCCCAGACATGCCCCAAGCAACACCAGGATGTGCCTTTTCTCATGGAAGAACATTCAGATCTCTGACTCAGGGACTAAATTACATCCACTCCCACCATTCTGTGGGCAGAAGGCTCCCATCCAGGTGATGAGACAGTATGTTTTGCGCCCCCTTCTTCCTTCCCAGAGGAACATACACACCTTCATCATATCTTGTCAGGGCTAAGAATGCATGGGGGTGGGTGGGTAGAGAATGGAAGATCATTTCTACTTTTTAAAAATTCTTCCTCCTCTCAGGCTTTCTACATGCGCTTTGCACGTAAGAATGCTTCAAGCAGCCTCAGTGAGGTGACTTTGGGGCTTCTTCCAGAGGCTGGAAGCTGACCTCATCTAGAAGCCTCCTACCATCTGCCAGTTAAACTGAATCCAAGAGCTCCTTGCCAAGCGTTCGGAAACCTGTCTGGATTATTATAGCTAAGGAATTCTGTAGAGTGTGGTTTACGAGCTGTTGGAATGATTCTTACCGGTGCTTTGGTAAAATCTCTACAGCCCACCAGGGTATTGTTCTGGCTTGCTATGCCCGGTTCAAGATCTCCTTCGTATATCAGAGATTTTGAGCGTCGCAAATAAGAGTGTGAAATGATCTATAACCTGAAAACACCACTTTTCACTCTACAAGAACCTACAACATATCCATAGCATGGTTCAGAGGAACATCTTCTAGGCCCTCTGGGATTTACGTGTTGTAGTAAAGGAATCTCTGCTGTGGAATTTGTTTCAGGAGAGAAAGGCCGCTGCCCCAGAGTGCAGTTTAACAAACAAACAAAAACCTTCCCCTAGAATGATTTGGTGCTATATAAACAAAGTAGAAAGAGTTGCATCTAAAATAATGTAGAAGAAAAGCAAGCCAAGCATGACTTGGTCTCCTGAGTTGCCTATTTGAGCGTGAGCAGAGTGGATTGACTCTTTCCTTCCGGGTTTCGGTGGGTGGGGGTCGGGTGGGGAGGTTCTTCTCACATGTTCTCACTTGTTGTTGTTGTTGTTGGGTACCACTGAGTTAGGGCCAGCTCCTGGCTCACTGCACGGGCACCTCTGCTAGGCAGTTTTCTTGGCAGAGATATAGAAGTACTTTGCCATAGCCTGCTTCTCAAGAGAGGTTGGGGACTGAACCAGCCACCCTCTGCACTTCCTGCAGTTTTCTTTGCCACTGGAACTGCAGGGCCTCTGAGACTCCCTGCATGTCTCTATGCAGTTTTCTTGTGCAAAAGTGGTTTGCCACTGCCTATTTCTGGGGAAGAGGCTGGGGATTGAACTGGTGACTCTCTGCTGTCTAGTCTGCCTACATTACTACTGGGTGCAGGCATATGTAGTAAAGTCCTCTCTCGGGCTCCTTTGCAGAATGTCCCCGGGGACAAAAGGGCTCCAGGCCTGGGAGCAGCAGGCCTTGAGTCACATATTTTCAGGAGGGAAGAGAAATTCAGTTGCAAGTGTCTCTTTCTTGCTTCCCCAAGACTCAAAAGGCAGCAGGCAGGGAGGTTGTTGCACTGTGAAAGAGAAATGCACGGTGTGCTGTTGTGCTCATTTAAAAAAACTGAAGAGGAAAAGGGTTTCCTCTCCAAAACCGTACAGGATTTTGACTTCTGCCTGGAGATTTGTGTGTAGCTCAGCAATGCAGCTCCTACCTTGAGTAGGAAGGGTTTTTGCCTGTTGGGCGGGGGCCCCAAACTGGTGATTTTATAGGGAACTTTTTAATCAGCAGCATGTTTAAATAAAAAGGTACACCAGGAACACTCTCTGTGAGGCTCAGTCAGTCTCCTGGCAGTGCTTGTGTTTGGGGTGGCAGGAGCCAGGGTGTGGCCCCCACTGATCCCAGGCAGCCGGCGGGGTGGGGTGGGGTGAGAAAGGGTCATCATAAAGCCTGACTGGCTGTGGCCAGTCGTGCACTTGAGGGAAGTGTAGGATGTGTGTGTGGACTGTGTGTGTGTGTTGGGGGGATGCTTGCTTATTTCTTTGAATTTGTTGTAATTAATTGCTGATATTTTACTTATTTTGGTGTATTAAATAATTGTTTGAGTGTGCTGGTGGAGGGGGGTAAAAGAGGGGGTACTTAAGAAGGGGTTGCCCATTTTTGTTTTAAATTCTGCCCCATGACCTCAGCAGGCCTGCCCTGTGACCTCAACAGCCCCACCCCCATGACCACAGCTTGCCTGGGAACACCCAGCCCTGAAGTCCACCAGCCGCTACTGCATCTTAAAATATGTGTGTAAAGATGGATGCTGTCATTTAGCCATAGCTTTTCCCTTTTTCCCCCTCAAACTTTGAGATAGTGTTTGACTATGGCTGAACTTGTCCTTGAAGACTGTTCATGAAGTCTGGCCAAGAAAAGCTGATCTAATGTTACCATATGCTCTTTGGGATCCTAGCTCTTAAGAAAAGCTAAAGCACCAATGCCCCAGAAATCTCTTATTCCACTGCTAGAAAACACAAAAGTTTAAAATGATTTTCTAACTTAAAATATTTCAAGCCGGTTCCTATGAGGGGTGGAAAAGACAAAATATAGTCTCTCTGCATCTAACAGAGAAAGAAGATGAGTGCTTTTCTGTCCCGCTTTTCTCACCCATTTAAAGGGACTCGAAGTGGCTGACAAAGCTTTTCTATTCTTCTCCACACAACAGAACACCCTGTGAGGTAGGTGGGGCTGTGAGAGCTCAGAAGAGAGCTGTGACTCGCCCAAGGTCACCAAGCTGGTTTCATGGGGAGGATGGAATCAAACCTAGTATTCTTGCCAGTAGGTGTACTTAATTTTTAATGGAACGATGATAAATTGAATGTGACTGTAGATATGATAACATAGAACTGCCAGTGGTATCTGATTGGAGCGGGCCTTGATCTATATCCTGGACTATCATGCATGGAAAACTAGCCTTGGAGGGAACCGCATGCAGTTATTGTTTTAGTCTCTTTTTTATCTGCTTTTGTAAACCTTCAGGTATAGGGCAGGGTAGAAATATAAATGGAAATTATAAAAGTGAAATCTCACCTTAGCTAGCATGTATATGAAGTTGTTACTGCTTCCATGGTCATGGTCTAGTGGTTAGGGTCCAGGACTCTTATCTGAGAACAAGTCATTCTCAAATGTGTTATCTGGGGTTGATGAAGTTTGTAGGCCTAACTAACTGGAGGGAACCAAATTATGGAACGCTTTAACTCCTAGTATATAGACCCAGGTTGGTAACTCTTGCTTTTAATCTGGATATTGAATGTTGATAGACCATGTTTAACCTTTTTTCCCCACTACTAATGAAATAAGATATTTCTGGAAAACTGTTTTAGTTCATCTTGAGAGCAAATATCCCCAAAGAGCAGACGGTAACATTAGATTAGCTTTCCTTGGCCACATACATCAGCTTCAAGAGCAAGATCAGTTATAGTCAAACAATATCTTGAAGATGCCAGCTTAGAAAGAAGACAGTAGTAAGGGGAAGAACTGTACCTCACTTATAGAGAGGCTTCTGTGCATGCAGGACGTCTCAGCAAAGTTAAGGCTGAGAACTACAGTTCAAAGCACTTTGAGGAAATCAATTTCAGAAGCAGTGAAACTACTAAGAAACTACCAAACATGATATTGGGCACTTCAAAACTGGTAAGAAATATCAAATTGGCCACAACACAACTTCTAGCTACCTACAATGACAGCAGCACTGTACTTCTTTCTCCTGGCACATCTGGTCCTACTGGTATATCTTGTGAAACCTGGAAATTCTAGGTTTTAAAGTTTGTTACTTGAGGTTTTTGCAGCTGAGAAATGACGTCGTACGGTTCACATTGTTGGAATCTGTGAATGTTTGCAAGTCACCTCATGACCCAGGTTGGAAGCTGCCTGGAGCAAGAGTAAGGAGGAAATTGTTCCCTTTGGGTTCTATACTGCAGAGAAGTATTGCAATGGAAGAATGTCCTTTCTGGTCTAGAAACCGGGGGTGGGGGGGGAGTCAGTATATGTACCAAAACAAAAAAGGGAAAGGGTTATGTGCGCTGCTTTGGTTCAGCTCTAGCCTACTGGGCTCAGTTTGGGTTGGTTCAACTGTGTGCCACTGCTGAAAATGCATGGAGACTTTGAATGGGCAAGAGGAAAGGGCAGATTCTGCCAAGCTTTCCATGTGTTCTGCTTCTACGCATAGCTGAAGCAACCCAAACTGGGGCAGTCTGGATAAAACACTTTCTGGTATAAAATGATCTTGAAGCTGTTTTCAGTGGGGAAAAAAACCCATTAGAATATCAGGGTATAAAGGCATAATTAAATTCAGCAGATGACTCTGGAAGCCTGGATAAAAAGCTAATGATTAAAAGATGACTGGTGGCTAAAATGGACAAATTAACAAATTTACTAAAAAGACAGAATAACAGATAAGTTTATGAAAGAGTGGAGCCCCATTATTAACTATCTGCGAGAACTAGACGTAATGACAGATGGTTTTGACTAAAAATTAAGGGGTCAGCTGAAAAGCAACAAGGGACATGAAAGGGAAGCAAAGAAATAAGCGACATCAAGAAGAGAAGCTGGAAAAACGGAGGAAGTCATATAGAGTAAGATGCTTTTATGTTGTTTTAAACAACAGCAATAATAATAAAAATATGACTATCAGAGGAGAAAAGATTCCACAAGGTGGGCACCAACACAACAAAGCCTTAACTGTTGGTATTTCATAATCTGTGGCATCCAGATCACAACTCTTCCCACTGATTGTAGAGGGATCTTGTATATGTGAAAGATGATCGGCTACGTCAGTTGCTCCCAATTTGTTTAAGGCCTTGCACGCTGAGTACCAAATCATCCAACCAGGATACCGCATTTGGCACTAGCTGCAGTTTCTGAAGCAGTTACAGAGGGCAACTCGACTCAAGAGGCAGCAGGATCAAGGTGTGTTCCATCCACCAGTTACTCTTTCTCTGCAAGCTCTAATAAGCCAAAGAATATGTTGCAAGTCAATAACCACAACAGTTTTGCCCACATTTCAGAACCTTAGAAACTGATTCCACAAAAACCAAACAAGATGGCTGGCTGGACACTTCACTAGATGCTCTGCAAGGACCTGTAATGAAGATGCACCTTGTCTTACGTGTTATGTTGTAACAAGCTATGACAATTCTATCACTGTCATGGAAACCATGAAAACGTGAACAGTCTCAAATCCTTTATTTTGGATTATATTGTAAAATAGGCATTTGCCATCCACATGTTGGCGCAAACTATATCAGGAACTGTGCAGGACCAGCATGTGGATGGAACAGCAGTTTCACATTCAGTCTTTTCAAGAAGTCCTGGTTGAGTGCCATCAGGTCCTGATGACTTGCTAGCATTTAGTTTATTAAGACATCTATCCAATTTAATTCTTCTGGTTCCCTCCCTTAAAAGATTGACTGGGATGGAGGCAAAATCCTCTGTGAAAATAGAGACAAACAATTTTGCTTCTCTGCAATTTCCTTGTTCTTTTAATTATCCCTTTCTGTCTGTCGTCATCTAATGGCCCAACTGCTTTCAAGGTTGGATTCCTATTTCTGATTTACTTGGTTAGCAATGTACTCCTTAAAATCCCTACCAAATCCTGATTACTTACTTGCATTTGTTCTACCAAAATTTATGTTCACTAGAAACCTCTTCAGAATGAGGCTGGCTATGAAAGCCTTAACCTGATGTTGAGGATATGGTTGCTGTTTCACCCACCCTTCTTTCTCAGCTGCCTTTCTGAGACTGGATTTATTTATTTGTATTTCTATCTCGCCCTATACCCAAAGGTCTCAGGCTGGGTTCTTAGAAAGGTCCCTGCCCCTCAGGCTTACAATCTAAAGAGACTAGATACAAAAGGAAAATGGTGTGGGAGGGAACAGTGACACATTGGCAGCAAATGATAGGAAATGCAAGACCAATCTTCAAAAAACGATCCAGGGGTGATCCAGGAAATTACAGATTAGTCAGCTTAACACCAGTTCCAGATAAAGTGATGGAAACCATCATTAAGGATAAAATTAGTATGCACAGAGAATATGAATTGCTAAAGGTAAATCATACCGTACATTTCCAACGTTAGAATTCTATAAGAATGTTAATAAACATGGGTAAAGGTGATCCAGTTGATATTGTAACTAAGTTTGCTGACGACATACAATTATTTTGAAGGAATACTTGTAAAAAGAAGTAATCTCTTTACACTGGCTGTAATAAAAAGAAGGCTCTCTTTACACTGGCTAACTAGGCAATGAAGTGGCAAATGCATTTCTTAGTAAGTGAAAGTAATGCACATTGAGACAAGGAACCCCAGTTGAGCCTCTTTATAAATCTGTAATGAGGCCACAATTGCAATGAACAATTCTGGTCAACACTAAAAGCAAGGGGCTTTCTATGGAGCTGATGGGCATGAGAGTTACGACTAACAAGGGAAGGTATTTTTTCACCCAGTGGCTCATCACTCTATGATATTTACTACTAGCAGGAGTGGTGACAGCAACCAGCTGGATTGATTTATTGAAGAGTTAGGCAAATTGATGGAGGATAAGTGTATTAATAGCTACTATAATTGATGCTTAAGTACAGCCTCCAGGTTGGGGAGACAAGCTGAATGCATCTCCAGGCTGTTTGCAGTGAGTCAAGAGCAGGTTAAAGTATTTTATCTTCTGCTTGAGATGCCCAAAAGCAATTGGTGGGCCACTGTGTGAGACAGGATGCTGGATTAGATGTACTGTGGTCCAATCCAACAGGACTCCTTTTATGTTCTTAGTGAGATGATGCTTCTATGTACAACAGAAACTCCCTCCTGCCTCTACCAGCTTGGGTGTGCCACACTGAAGGAACTTAGCAGGCAAAGCTGAGTCAGATCTACACTTATTTTGACCACTTGGGTTTTAGTAATACATGCCAGGTATAGCTGGAAAGATAAAGTTGGGAAGACCCATAAAAGGAAAATAGAAATCTGGATTAGTATTCAAAGCTACCTTTGGAAGACCAAGTGTTTGTGAATTTATAGTTAATGGTGAAGAAATGCCTAGACATGATGATAAAGGCTAAGGGCATCACTCTGGCAACAGTCTTGAATAATTAAAGGAAGGGTATTACCAGTTGTAACATGAATTATGGATCTGGAGTCAGATGTTAAAAATACCACAGTCTGCAAGAAATAAATTCTGGGTCATATGAAACCTGACTGTTCATTTGAGGCAATAACCAAGCAGAAATTCACATACTCTTGGGCATGTGATTTCAAGCAAAAGCATCACTGGAAAAAGAGCTTCTCTTACTTTGCGAGCTTAAGGAAAGTGTTGGAAAAGAATGCTGTTAAAGATCCTAGAATGTGTTTGGAAGAGCGCAAGAGATAAAAAGCAAGTCAACACGGCAAGCATTTGTCCATTCACCAGAGCCTGAACCCAATTTGACTGGTACCTTACAAAAAAGGAACTGCAGAGCGGTTAAGTCACTGACTGCACAATGTGCACAGTGAGCCAGTTTGGTCTAGTGGTTAAGGAGGCGGACTGGGTTTGATTCCTCCCCCCCCCCTCCATGAAGCCAGCTGGGTGGCCTTGGGTTAGTCACAGCTCTTTTCTGACCTCTCACAGCCTCACCCACCTCACAGGGTGTTCTGTTGTGGGGAGAAGAATAGAAAAGCTTTGTCAGCCGCTTTGAGTCCCCTTAAATGGGTGAGAAAAGCGGGGTAGAAAAGCCAACTCTTCTACCTTGGTCATTTAGCCCAAACATGGTAATGAAATGTGACCTCTTTCTAAAGGGAAATGTTCCAGAAAAGGGAGTCTCATAATGGCTGCTGAAAAACAATGACACTGCTTATCTGCCTAAACAATACCTGCCCTGCTGTGGATGTCCTGCACTGTTTATGGAAAGACTGACCCAATATTCAGAAGTACAGTATGAACCTGAGCTCTCTAATAATACGCACACAGACTGCTGCTTCCTCTTAGGGAAAAGCTGTCGTTCGAGATGCCAAAGGGGAAGAGGAATCGAAGCATACTCCTGCAATCCATTTATTGTCCCACCTGTAGGGGACACCAAAGACTCTCCAAGGTCCTGGAAAAATCCGCCCACTCCAGACTTCATAAATAACGCTCTTCCCCTGATCCGCCCCCCCCCCCCCCGCCACAGTCAAAGACCTCATGGAAACTCTTAGCGAAAGCCTCGTTTTAACAGAGAGCAAAGCTGAGTGTGGAATAAAATGAATTGCCCAGGGAAACTTTTGCAAAAACAGGGTACCATTTTGCTGGACGGGGTTCCATTCGAGCAATCCATTCTCTCCCTCCCTCCCTCCCTCCCCACCACCCCCCTTTGGCAAATAAGGAAGGCAAAGCTCCCCTATACGGCGCACGGAAGACTCTGCCCAGTTCGGCCAGCAGCAATCCACCAGCAGCCGTCCAGAGCGCCGCGGGACGAAGTTGGTCTCTCGCTTCCAAAGGCGCCAGGAGGAAGGCGGGGCGCACACGAGGAGGCGTGGGAGGGAGGGAAGGAGGGAGCTTCCCGGCTGCTCGTCCACCGGCGAACCCCCCTGGCGCCCATTCATTCCGCCCAGTGGGAAGAAAGGAGGAGCGGAGAGGAAGCCCTGAAGGCGGCGGCGGAGCAGAGCGGGAGCCCCTAAAGAAATCCCTAAGTGGGAGTAGGGAAAAGGCGCCTCCGACGGGCTTTGTCCCTGAGTTAACTTAGGAGGAGTTCGCATTCATCCCGCTCAGCTGGGAAACGTCTCCACCGCGGGCTTCGAAGGTGGTTTAAAGCCACACGGTGTTGCAATCGGAGCCCGTGGCGGGCAGTCCGAGCTGGAGCTGCTAGTTTTGCCGGTCATCGGAAGGAGAAAGCAAGGCAAGAGGGTGTGCAACTTGAAGAGCATCCCTCCCGCCTCTGAGATACAGGCCTGCAATTGCTGCACTTCGTCTCCAGGGATTCAGCGGAAAACGGGGCTCTTAAAAAAACACCCCCAAGCGCAATCTTCCCCGACTGCAAAAGCGGGAGAGGGCGCGAACAAACTTTTAAAGGTCAAAAACTCTCCATTTCCCTCCGGGCTTTTTAAGCAAACCTCTCTGCACAGCATCACGTTGCCACTTTTTATTTTTAGTTTTACGCAAGTTTCAAAATTAAAACTTAAAATCCCTTTAGAGGGGGGGAAAATACCCCGCAAAATGAGGCAAAAAAAGTGATTACGCTTATAAAAGCGAGCAAAGAAAGAGTTGCGAACGACAGGCTTTATGCCTCTCATCCAGCTGGTTTGCAACGCTTTTAAAAGTGTGCCGGCATTTTTTCGCCCGGCTGGTTCCGCAAAAGAGAAAGCGGAATCGTGGCGGAAACGCGCCCAAGATGGCTAAAGCAGAAGAATGCGGCTTCGATTAAGCGCTCTCCCTATTAGAGCCGAAGATCAGCTTGCAATTTGGTATCCCTTGCAATTTTTTCCCCTGGAGAATCTGCAAGTTTTTACTACTACTACTACTACTACTACTACTACTACTACGCCGCTTCCTCCTCCTCCTCCTCCTCCTCGGCCCCCTCGTAAAAGATATTTCCAACCCCCCCCCCCAGCATTTTCAAAGTGTAGTCAAGGGCCCCGCAATCGCTTACCAAGCAAAGGCTCGCGTGGTGGTCTTCTAGCAAGGGTCTTAAGCTTTTCTCCTGCCCTCCGCCCAGGGGACCCCAAAATCCACTCGAAGCAAAGGGACGCGCGTGAGAAAGGGGAAAGGAGCAGCGCCGGCTCGTCCACCGCAGCCCAGCTCGCCCCTGATTGAATGGGCTGGGCATCGTCCCATTCAGGCCGCATAAGGGCTCGCTAAGCTCGGCGGCTGCTGCTGATTGGCTGGAGGCGAAACCTGAACTGTTTCAGGCGCCTTTCTGGTCCGCACGGACCGAATCTACAGCGCATGGGGACGCCCCTTGCCCAGCCCGGTTCCCGCTGGGGCTGCAGCGCGCTGCCAAGTTCAAGTGGTCAAAAATTCATTTTAACTACCTGGGCGGTGTGTTTGTGTGTGTGTGTGAGAGAGAGAGAGAGGAGGAGGAGGAGGTCTTTTCCTTGGTCTCGTCTTCTGCCCTTAGTGTCCATTTGCATCCATCAGGGTGGGATACATCCCTCTTGCTCAGGAGCGGTAGTGCCCGCTTTATTGCCTGGAGGGATCATTTTGCAATGATTAACAGTGTTTTCTAAAAAGTCTTTTTCCTTTTTTTCAAGCTATGTGGGTTGATAAATACACTTACTTCTTCGAGGTTCAGCCCCCACCAGTATCTCTCTCTGGGAGTTAAATCTTAGTGTGGAATTAATTTCTGTGTGTTCATTTTAAGATTTGCTTTCCTTTTTTTCCCAAACAGGTCAAGGTAGTGAATGTTGTTCCTCCATTTTATTGTCATGTGATAGGACCCTCTCAGTGGGTGTTTTTCCACTGGCAGAAAGTACCCATTTTAGCACCCATTAAGGACCCATTTGGCTGAGAGCCGGATGACCCCATTTCCACCACGGACCCCCATTAGGGACACATCTGTTTCCACCACAGCTCGGGAAATCTGGATCATATAAGTCCTTCAGGACCTATAATCCAGATTTCCTGTAGACCCCATTAAAGGGGTCTACAATGGAGTCTTCAGCCATAAAATCCAGATTATAGGGAGCCTGTTTCCACTGCAGTTGGGCAATGGGGTGTAGAGGATGCTTGGGGGAGGGGGCACCCATGGGGGTGCCCCAAAATCAAAACTCCGAAGTCATTCCGAAGTCATTCTGAAGTTGCCTTTGGAGATTAGCAAAGGCTCCGAAATCCCTCTGAAGTCATTCTGAAGTTGCCTTTGGAGATAAGCAAAGGCTCCAAAGGGGGGTTTCTGCAGAGCCTGCGCTTATCTCCAAAGGCAACTTTGGAATGACTTTGGAGGGACTTCGGAGCCTTTGCTAATCTCTGAAGGCAACTTCAGAGATTGCACCCCCTGTCCCCCAAAACACCTGGGGTGACAGGCAGACCCCTTGTGGGTAGATCCGGATTTGCAAATGGGTACTCCAGTGTTTCCACAGCAGGCAGGCTAGCAACCATTGCTGTTGGGTGCTAGACCACCCATGGAAGCACATTGGGTACTTCCCTCAATCCGGACCTACTAGATCCAGATTAAGGGAAGTACCCATTCCTTAGACCCGGATCTTCTTAGATCCGGATTAAAGGAGCACGGTGGAAAAACACCCAGTGAGAGGAAGGTCATATTTACTGGGATCCGAGAGCAGGAGAAGGTTTGCCCTTGTCTCTGCTTGAGATGCCTGTGGGAAATTGGTGGGCTACTGTCTGCGACAGGATGGTGGACCAGATGGGCTCTGGCCTGATCCAGCAGGGCTCCTCTTATGTTCTTATAGACATTGAAAAGTACCGCCTTTGCCATTTTAACAGTCTAGGTTTTGGCCATGTCCAGCAAAGTGCACCGAAGCATTATTTGCCCCCTGTTGCTTTGTTCGACTGCTGATGTACTACTAATCCACCTCATTCATCATCTCACAGTTGTCTACCAGATGCCTTGGGAAGTATTCTAGGAGGTTCATGCTCCATAGCGACCTCTAAGGTGGTCATCTACAACTGTTTGCCATTGACCACCCTTATATTTCTCTGTTCTTTGTAAGATCATAAACAAAATATTCCTTGCATGGGAATATTAGTACCATGGTGGGACCTCCCTTTTTTGGTACAGGCACGTCGCTCTGTAGGTGACAAAGTTTTGTTCCACATGTATTAATATAGAATTGTTAGAGCATTTTCTCATATCCAATAGGCTTAAACAGTTCAAGAAGTATTTCATCTGGGGCCGGATACTTTCTTGACCACCAGCTGGTCTAATGCAGGTGTGTGTTAAAGACTTGAGGCCTGCCATAGTCTGCATTAGCATGTGGACAGCAGATCTCCCTGTACCAAGATATATTCTAGAATAAAATCAAGTGCAGAAAAGAACGTGTGTATGCTACTAGATAATGCTTCACAAGCCATCCTGAATTGCTGTCATTGCCAGAAGTGGAGGGCAGTGATATACCTGTGATAATAAATAGGCTACATTTAATCCTACAGAACCTCATATACCTACCCTGCCAGAAGAAGCCTGTTGGTACAGAACAAGAAATCAGATCTGGAGGACTGGAGAAATAAAAATCATTCTGCCCAGGTCCCATGGAACTCAACCAATAAAAGGTGTACAGAGTAGACCTGTTTTCCTGACCTCCTCCATACGCTGTACCTTTATCATTTTAAAAGTAATGGTTGTGTGTAGGCTTTCATGGCCGGTTTCAATGTTGTTTGTAGCATTTTGGGGGCTCTTATGCCCTGTTCCGGGTTTTGTCCAAGAACCTGAGCTTTTGGATATAGCTGTGATGTCCATCGTCTGTACATTGCAGTTAAATCAGAAAGCTAAGGTTCTTGGGAAAAAACTGGAACACAGCATAACAGCTCTCAAAACCTACAAACAAGATTTTAAAGGTACCAGTACTTCCAAATCCTTACACATCCCTGAAAGCCTACAAATTTATAACGTTGTACCTGAAAATCAGAACACTGTGGAGGCAGAGCTACTACCAGGAGAAAGATGCATTTGGCTACCCCCTAGTCTTAGGCTCACCCCTAGAACTAGCATAATTAATTGCTAAAATAGTGTTGGCCTAGATTATCTACAAAGTTCTCTATGGAAACCTGGCTGACAGAGAGTACTCTAGAATATTTTCTGGGTGGCTGTGCCTGATGTCAGCCTCGTGACAGGAACAAATCTGTGGTTTCCTCCTTCACTGTCAACAGCAGATTGTCTTCTCAAAAATATATATATTAAAAAAAAAGCTGAAGCATCTCTGAGTGGAGATGAGCATTGTCACCTGGTCATGTCTTCAGAACAAGGAACCATTAAAGAAACAGGGACAGATAAATGGAAAAAGCTCCTTTGTACACTTAGTAATTAGCATTAGTGCCCATTTCCCACATCTAAGGCCCTTCACAGGCCCTTAATCCATATTAAGGGGGTGTGTAGTACATATTTTGGGCCTCCATATCCATATGTTAATGTGGATCAAGGAAGCCCCGCCCTTGCTACCCCAGCTTCATCTGCATTAGATAGATCTTGATCCGGATTAAGGAGTTACTATCAGAGGGACTAGTGGCTATGATCTGGAACATGCTGGAGGGAACACCTCTGTGTTCCGGGACTACCAGGGGGAGGTCTCGGAGGGTGGGGGTCTGGCTTTGGAGCATGTTTTGAGCACGGTGTGGGCGAATCCTGCAATCTGGATCACTGGGTCAGGCTGTTTCCATCCAGACCCACTGATCTGGAATTGAAGCAGGTGAGGGCAGAGAGGCCCCAAGTTACATCTACAGATTGGCAAGCATCTTCCAGGATTTGGAGATTTCCAGTGAGCTGAAGTCTTCTGTCATGTGGCATGCAAAATATATGTTCTCCTATAATCTTATTTTTAGTTGTTTCCACTTAAGAGGTACTGAGAGAGTTTCAATAACACCTGGATTTAAAAATAGTCCTTACTGGACTTAAACATGCATAGGATTAGGTCTCCTGTGGGACAAAGTTCATCATCTTGGACATCAGCGCAGGCACACATTTCCTTGTGTTATCAGTTAATTCTGCTGCTGACTTCAGCATTGATTAATGGTACCAAGTGCATTGGACTGAAAAGCCTATTTAAATATTTGCAAAGTAATATATTTGTAACTGGGTGTTGCTTCGTTCTAAAACTTAGTTCTAAGTTTCCTGAGACCAAAAATTGACTCAGTACACAATACATTTTTGTGTTTGTGTTTTAAGAACCTCACAGCTTGAGAAAACAACTTAAAAGGTTTCCATTGTGTGTTTCTCTTTAAGCATTCTTTATATATGTCTCAAGTAGAGAGATAAATGGGGTATGCAAATACACTCCTGGTAGCTTTGTTACGGAAACCCTAAAAGCCATTTTTATGAGGCTGAATTTGAATAGTATACTGGGGCTTTTTCTGTGCCTTTATAAGAGGGAAGCAGCCAGTGCTTTTTAATAGCAAAAGGGAAGTGGGAAGTATACGTACCTTAATGAGGGTGAACATTTTCAAGTACTGTATATACACATGCAGAGAAAGAAAGTCTGCTATTCAATAACAACTGAAAAGACTAACTACTTTAAAAGCTCTTTTTGTAAAGCAGCATTGTGTTAGATGCAGATAAGTGGTTGGGCTAGGACACAGGAGTCACAATATTAAAAGATGAAATGTATATGGTATTCATAAAATGCTAAACTATAACAACCCCTCATACTTCCTGGCAAGAAAACACCCAGAGGAACCTGAACTTCGAAGGCCTGAGTATCAGGCACCGAACACCATATAATGTAGATGTCTGGTGACCCTCCAAAGGGAGGCTGTTCCAGAGTTTGGGGGGCACCATAGAAAAGACCCCCTTGCATCTCCCTGCCCCTAGCGTGTACCCCAGAGATGAGTAACTATAAGAAGGTGTGTCTTCCTGCTGAGATCTCATTACTCAAGCAGGTCTATATGGGAGGAGCTCCTTCAAATAACCAAGGGCTCAGCTCAGCTCTGTAGCGTTTAGAATGTACAAACCCTTGAATTGTACCTTTTACTTAACACCTCCAACATAAAGGGGGAATAGAATAATTATAGTACATTAGTTACAGGGCCAATTGACTGTGGAAGCTCACTGGGTAACCTTGGGCTAGTCCTTGCCTCTCAGTGTAACCTACCCCACAAGGATATCGTGAAGGGGAAAAGGCTCTTCAGAATAAAGGCAAGATATAAATCGAAAAACAATGTAAACATCATTTTAAGCAGGAAGATCTGCAGATATCGTGTTGTTGCCCCTTAGTAGCTAGTGAATGGATAACAGACTCCACAGATACTCAACTTTCTTCACTGATATCTGTATTTCTATGTCATTTATTGAAATACAGCATCGCAATCATACAGATATGTGTCCAGTGCTTGTTTTCTTTTCGGATGATGGCTCAGGACTTTTCTGCACTTACCTTGCTTTGATCTGCATCAGTGGATCCAGGATAATCAGATCCACGGCTCCAGTTCATTTGAAGGCATGGGCTGGATCAACTGACAGTGGTGATCTGGCCATGCCTCACTGTAGCTTCAAAGATCACACAAGCTTTGCAGCTTTTTTAGTTGCATACGGTTGTGCCCCACTGAAAAGCAGCCCCCTGTAGTTCTGTGTCACAGAGGCTTACCATCTGCACATCTGAACAAAGCCCTTGGTTCTCTTATGGACTTGATTAGATGGGTCCACGAGAGATCAGGATTAAGGGACTCTTAATCCAGGGGTGTTTTTCCACTGTCACTAAAAGTACCCATTAAGTACCCATTAATGAGTACGTAATGGCATTTTTGTACCCATTAATGGGTACTTAATGGGTATTTCTAGTGACAGTGGGAAAACACCCAGATCTATCTCTGTTTTGTACAAATGGAGCAGGACTAGCTGTGGGTGGGTGGGCCTTCTTGATCTGCATCAAGGTGTGGATCAGAGGGCCATGATTCGGAATAAGAGCCTTCTTAATCCAGATCTAAACCTTGTGCAGAAAGCCTGCAGTTGCAGCAATGGGATATCTTCCTCAAACCAGCAACATTTTTGATGGGTTTTAATTGCCTATATATTTTTATTTGTTTTCCACTCTTCTTTTTACTGTTTACATTTTTTTTCTTTTTCTGGAAACCATTTTGAAGATTCTTTTTATACAAAGCGGTGCATAAGTCTTTTTAATAATAATAAAATAATATTTGCTTGGTAATCATTAGTTAGAAGATGCAACACTCTTATTTTGGGCAAGGAGCTATTGATGGAATTCTGGAGAGCTTATCTGCAAAGAGAGAAAAAGTGCTGTTAACAAGCACTTGAATAAATATTTCAGAATTAAAAAAGGTTTTGTTTAAGTGAAGAAGTAGTGTGTGGAATATCAAATATATGTTAGGCTGTGGATTATTATTTTTTCTGTAGCAGATCTCCTTCTTGTAGCCTTTTACTTTTACTGGGCTTCTTTGGGGGGGGGTGTTTCTTACCCATCCATATCAGCAGTTTGTGCTCAACTCTTTCTACTACAAAGAAATTCTATTATACTCAAAGGAAAATAACAATAAGTAGATGACGCATTCAGATATCCTTTCAGATCTCCAAAAATGGAAGAATCTGAAGGCAAAAACAGCTGCACTTTCATAGAACCAATAGGAAGGTTCTGCTAAGGAAGGTAGAGGCTACTAACGCACAAAATAAACCAATATGGTAGAATTTAGGTATTTTAAATATAGGGTTGGAGATACCAATATTTTTTGGGGGAAAAACTGAACCCACCCCCCACCCCCCTGGTATGGTTATAAGCAGAGTGGAAATACTTAATCACATTACATTTATTGAAGTATTTTCCAATATTATTTTTCATTAAAACTTAGTGGGGTATTGTTACCCTTTTAGAAATTATATTTGCTTTTCTGCTCTATAGTTTTGTATTTCTTATTCACATAGGTGTTTGGGGCAGACATTGGGTGTTTTTCCACTGTCACTGAAAGTACTCATTAAGTACCCATTAATGGGTACAAAATGGGGCAGCCCCATGTGTTTTGGTTTGGTCCATGGAAGGCGGACCAAATCCCCCCAAACCATGCCAGACCAGGGCCAAATTTGGTACCTGAAAAAACAAGTCTCGGCATGGTTTGGGGATTAGCAAGCCTATCCCAGGCATGGGGATGGTGCTGGACTTCATGATCTCGACAGACAGGAAAGAGGTTTGAGTTTTAAAGCCAAGCCTCTGTCCGGCCAGCCAAGATTGTGAACAGGGGCTGCAGAGGCTTGAGATTTCTCTCTTTTCCAGGGCGACAATAAGGTTGCCCCCCTGGAAAAGTGAGAAATCTCAAACCGCTGCACCCCCTCTTTCTGATCTGCTGACAGAAAAAGGCTTGGCTTTACTGGCCAACTGATCCTTTACTTCAGCAGTAAAGCCAAGCCTCTTTCTGTCAGCAGATCAGAAAGACGGGGTGCAGAGGCTTGAGATTTCTTTCTTTTCCAGGGGGGCAATAAGGGACTCACCCCCAGCCCGTGTTAGGGCAAATGATGCCCAAGATTTGATCTCAGTCCCACACCCAGTCCCATGGGTGCTCAATTGGATGCCCAAACAGCATCAAATGGCCATGGGGACACACCCTCAGGCTTTCCCTGAATATTTTTATACTACTTTTAACAGTCATTTTTGGTACTGTTTCTAACATTGCCTTAATGTTAATTGTAACTTTTAGCTTCTTTTATATAGGAAGTGGTGCATAAATGTTTTAAATGCTGCTGCTGCTCTAGGAACTTTTGCTTAATTCCCTGGACATCCATGGTTATCCTGCTCCCAAGCAATATGAAATTTCTTATCACAATCTTGGCAATAAGACAGAAGTTTGTGTGGTGTGCTCACAAGCCTGAACTATGCCAGAGAAGAAGTGGGAACAAATTAATAAAAAATCATCAGCTTTCCTGCCTGCATCCAGCTCCTATCCCCTCCTCTAAATTTGCTCTGGAGAGTGGAAGGTCTTTAGAATGGATATCAAAGAAAAGAGACCAAAGATGTCTTCTGCTAGTAGACAAGATTGGATGAAAGATATTTCACTCAGTAGAGGAACACAATCTGGCTTGTAACAACTGTGTAAGAGACTATGGGTGTTTTTCCACTGTCACTAGAAGTACCCATTAAGTACCCATTAATGGGTACTTAATGGGTACTTCTAGTGACAGTGGAAAAACACCCTATATGGGCTGCCACTAGACGTGTGCCGAATGGGTTCAACTGCAAAACACAAACTAAGCAATTCCTGGAGTTCACGTGTTAACTGAACCACCTGCTGTTCGCAAGACATCGGTTTGAACTGAACCAAGAGGGTCCTAATGAAACAAGCAAAACATAGTGAATTGAAAGTGGTTCACTACTGTTCACCTGGTTTGCATGTGAACTAAACCGCCCTGCTTGAAAAAATAGTTCAAATCATACCTGAACCAAGCTTATTTGGTTTGACTCAAACTGAACGAAAAGCTTCAAACCAAATCTGAGCCAAGAGTATTTGGTTTGATTTAAATTGAACCACTAAATTTAAGTTTGTGCCCATCTCTAGCTACCACGCTATTAAAATGCAGGAGCCCTGTCTTTTTTACTTCCAGTTAAACTGCTCTATATTTCATCATGCACCCACATTTAGATGCCCTTTAGATTCTTCTGTACTGCCTCTGCCTAAAGAAAACACTTTCTCACTGCTTGATTATCAGCACACAAGCAATTTATCTGGAAAAGATCCCAGTAGCCCAGTTAACTACAACTTCACACAAAAGGTTTAAGAATCTGGAAGTTGGTTTATAACATTTGCATCCTGCCCTTCATGGGGAAGTCCCAAGATGAGTCACAATATACAATAAAACAATTACTAGAGTATATTTTAAAATATAACCTCAATGAAAAGAAGAAAAGAGGATGTCTCATATAAATGGCAATGCTTTGTCATCTTTCCTACCTCACTGATTATCATGTTACTCTGACCTCATATGATAAGATGGGCAGTTTCTAAATTTAATACTGGATCAGTGCCTGAAAGCACTATGAAAGCAAGAGATCTTGTGACAGTGTAACTTTGCTGGAAGCCCAACAGAGGCTGACTTAATATATGTTTAAAATGTTGCTTCATAGCATATCATTGTGCTGATATAGAAAGTGATATTACCTAAATATTTGTACTCGGATCAGGGTTGATTTATTTACTTGTTCGTTTATCTATGTGTTACTCTTTCCACACACTGGAATTTATTATGTTAATAAAGAAGCAAACGTTTAGACATTCCAATTTACTAAGTTTTGTTTTGAAAAAAAAACTTATTGTCTTATAATCAAATTCATACAATAACTTCTCCAAAAGAAACAAGTGATAAATTACAGCATACAACTTGGACGTCATTCAAAATAATAACAAATTAGAACTTTCATTAACATTCAACACTACAAACAAGTGGTCTGACCTTTGCATTCCAAGACTTACCAAAAAAGAGGAGAAAAATCGGTTAAAACTTAAGCATAAATGCACTAATTCTAGCACAAAATGAACAACAAAATATATGAAGATGCTCTTTTCCAGCAGATAACCTGTTCACTAGAGGCTACCATGTCCCCCCCCCAAAAAAAATGTTTCCCATCTAGTCCAGCATCCCATCTCACACACTAGCCCACCAATAGCGTCTGGGCATCGCAGGCAGAAGACAAAGGCAAACCCTTCACCTGCTTTTGAATCCCTGCAGATGGTCTCGAGAGGCATCCTGCCTGTCTTTCCAACCTGGAGGCAGTACCTAGGCATCCATTTTAGTCGCCAATGACTATATATTACATTATATTAATTGCATCTATAACACCATCCGTCTCTTCCTCTGCTGTGCCCTTCTCCTTTTGCCTTCAGTCTTCAGCATCAGGACCATTTCTAATGCATTCTGCCTTCTCTTACTATGTGGCCAAAGTATGTTACCACAAACCTGTAATGCAGCTAAAAACAAAACAAAAAGGAATAAATATTTACAAATGAACTATTAAAGCTCTAGAGGAAGAGTCGTGTCTCAGCAGGTGTAGAAAGATACCCATTTTTTGTGCCCGGTTTGTCTCTAAGGTAAGGCTTCTCAACAGCTTGGGGTTCACCACAATTGCTACTTCAAGCAATATTCCCTAGGCACCCATCACCTGGGAATATTTCCTCAAATACAGTATCTGAGAGCTGGAATCTAAGGGAGGAAACATTCCTTCAGTAAGATTCCATATGATCCAACATGAGAGGAACACTGTTGGATCGTGGTGCTGTTTGGAAAATTCCAAACTATTACGAAAGCAAGTTGCTGCTGTTATCAGCAAATTCTATCCACATTAGTTTATTAGTAAGCAGAAAGGTCAGAGAGAAAAGATTTCCTATAATTTGTATGCTGCAGCATAGGAAGCCTGCTTTCCAGAAACCCCTTCAAGACTAACTTCGAACTTCTCACATACCAGCCTGACCTTTATACCTAACCCGGCCAGAAGTTACAAACTTCCAGGTGACGCCTTCCAAGTAAGGAGGAGATGGACATATCAGATTTCTCTGACATGCACAGTACAGGCAAAATAATAACAGTTCAATATAATTCAGGTTGGCCAACCCAGGCCTATTACTCCTTTGAAGGATTCTTATCAGTTTCTTATGTTTTTGCAAACACACTGTCCTCGTTCATTCTTTACACCACCGCGCATCTGGTCCAGCATCCTGTCTCACACAGTGCCCCACCAATTGCTTCTGGGCATCTCAAGGAGAAGACGAAGGCAAAACTTCCACGTGCAATGGTTTGTTCTCTTCTGTGCTTCCCAGTGAGCCTCTCCTGGACCTCAGCTTCAGAGTACGCTTTTGCCAGGGGAGCAGGTTTAACTACGGAATGCAACAAAGTGACTTTACAAAGATAGCGCTTTTGTGAGCTAATCAAACAGATCTGTTTGTGACTATCATCACAGGGGGATTAGCATTGGAACCAGAAGCCCCTACTTTTGCCAGATATCCTTGGAATGTTTGCATGCAAAACAAAAGGATCCTAGGGTCATTGATACTCTCATTAAGCCTATTCTTCTGCCTAGGTTAGTTATTCATGTTTCATGAGCCCATTAACTTGATGTAACAGGAAATCCTTGTGCACCATGGCTACAATCCTATAAATGTTTAGCTGCAAGCAAGCCCCAGTTAATATAATCCTTGCCATTTGCAAAAGTTCTCTTTTTGCCAAAGGAGCACAAAATAAGGAATCTTGTGAATTGTGTAGGTTGATTTCTGGGCTCCCCGTTTCAATTGAGGAAAAGTCATAATTACAGTACTTCAGTTGGCCATCATAGCAACAGAGACTCTCAAACACTTTCTTGTGAATGGGCAGATATATACTGAATTGTTTTTTTTTTCTTTTTAGCAGCAAAACAGGAATGATGTAGGTATTTCAGATGGTTACAGGTGACCCATGCCCAAGATATGTGATGAGACAACTTATTTATTTATTTATTATTTACATTTATATCCCGCCCCATACCCGAAGGTCTCTGGGCGGGTTACAACCTTCAAGCAACAGATTAAAACAGAGTGTACATTAAAAGACTTTAAAAATTCAACAACTTTAAAACAATACACATTATGTTTAAAATGATAGTGTGTGGCCTGGGTGGGAAACTTAGACTGAGGCCTTTCCTGCACTTACCATGTTGTAGTCCAGATCAGTGGGTCCCACTGTCCTGGATTACATGGAGGCCCACTGATCCAGATTAGTTGGAGGCATGGGCTGGATCAGCACTACCTGCACTGATGTGGCCCATGACAACCTGTGGCTGTAAAGCTTGCACAAGCTTTGTAACCCACCCACCCCCAGCGCTTCTGAAAGCTTAGAATAGCAGCAGTATGTTTTAGCAGTGTGGTATACCATGCCATGGAAATGCACCCCCTGGTAGTTCCAGATCACAGAGGCTTGCCATCTGCACACCTCCCATGATCTGGTACAAGGCTCTTGGTTCGGTTGTAGACCCAATTAAATAGGTCTACAGCAGATCTGGATTAAGGGCCTCCTTAATCTGGATGTGGCTTCTTCCAGTACAGATGGAGGCAGACTAGTAGGTGTATGGCCTCCTGGGTCTACATTAATGTGTGGATCAGGCAGCTCATGATCTGGATTAAGGGACTCCTTAGCCCTGATCACCAGTGAGTGCAGAAACACCCTGAGTTGAATTTCTGAATCTGGTCCTACTTACAAGCATGTTATATGAGTAACTTCTTTTAGTGGCAACCATTTGTTTGTTTGCTTGTTTGTTTACAGCTTGATCTCACCCTGTATCCAAAGGTCTCAGGGTTGGTTGCAGCAATGGAAACAAAATGTAAAATTAATACACTGAAAACAATAGCAGAGGCCATTTTGGCACTGAGACTTTTTCCAGATTATATCTCAGACTAGGACCCTGCCATCCTAATGTGCTGCAGGTGACAACAGGCCCTGCCCAAAGACTGCCTGTGGTAGCCAGCAGGTCCCTATTCTGGAATATAATCCTGAATAAGGCCCAGTGCAGAAATGGAAAGGGATGCTGTATTTTTAGCCAAAGGCCAGGGTAAATAGATGCACCTTCACTGATCTTCTGAACATGTAAATGGAAGGTGCCTGGTGCACGTCAAGGTATGCAGAAAAGAAAAACTGCCTCATGCACTATTTGTCCAGACAGTGCATGGAAGGCATAACTGATCTGATTTGGATAAATCCCACGAAGCGTCTGCACCATTTCCTAGACACACTTTTGTGCCTGGGGCTGATCTGTCTGCAAGTCATGTGGAATGTCTTGTCCTTATTTTGACTGTCAGAAAGATAGTACAGTGGTACCTCGACGTACAAATGCCCTGACATACAAGTGTTTTGAGATACAAGCCGCCAAGCGAGTCATATTTTGCTTTGAGATGAGAGCAAGATTTGAGATACGAGTATGTAAATACAGTACAGTACATAACAAAAACAACTGAGGTGGTGTTTTGGGAGCTGGAATGGATTAATGGGAAAATTGCTTTGAGATACGAGCGATTTGACATAAGAGCAAGGTTACGGAACGAATTAAACTCGTATGTCAAGGTACCACTGTATTATGTGGTGTATACAGGTCCAAAAATTGTATGACAGGGGCATGAACATGACAAGACCCTGAGTGTGCATCCCTATGCACATTTTGGTCCGAAATAAAAGCGGATTTGGGAAGGGGTGTCCCCATGCATTTTAGATTTGGACTGATTTCCGTGGACCAAATCACCCAAACCAGGACCAAACCAGGACCAAATCTGGTACTGTAAAAAACTGTTCTCATCACTGTTTGGAGTCTCAGCACACATTGCTTTGCAAGCTGAGCCTGTGCATAGGGACGTTTCTGGGCTATTTGGGGAGGAAATTAGCGCTTGTGTCATTGGGAGGTGGGCTTTCATGTCCTGTGCTCACCATTCCTGCCCTGTGCATTGGAGATCACAACCACTGAGATTTTGGGGGAGTAAATAGTCTTAAAACCAAAACAATGAGGGAGTAGAATGGCCTTTGCTGCCCCACGAGACTCTTTTATACAAGTATTCCACCCCCCTTTCCTGATCACCAAGGCAGGCAGGATAATGGCTTGATTTTTTCCCCCTTTCCACAGTAGATATTCCACCCCCATTTCCCGATTTCCAAGGTGGGCATGATAATGGCTTGATTTTTCTCCCTTCTGCTTGCCGGGTATTCTTGCAGTTCCCCGATGGAGTGGAGGTGCGCAAAACTGCTCAACCACTCAACTGCTGCCGAACCTTGTAGCGGCTTTGCTCAAACAGCTGGATTTTAAAAATTATTATTTTTGCCATTCAGTCCTGGCTTCTTTGTGCTGCTAAGGGGGGGGGGGGGATACGGCATTTGCAGCGGGTGGCACAGGGGTGGAGTGATGTCAGTTTGGCTTTCAGTGAGGAGAGAGGTGGCGGAGAGGAGATAGCACTGCTCCTCCATGCTGGGGTTTGGTGTGTTTTGCATGGGGACGGCTGTATCTACAATGGGAATGGCATGGGGACAAGCAACCCTTGATCTTGGTCCAACACCCGGTCAAATGCGAGTCCAATCAGAGCCAAACGTCTTGCATGGGGACATGGCCTGAGTTTATGTTATAAAGTAACCATCAGCAGCTGCTTGAATAAGGCCAGCTCACAGAATAGGACTCCATGGCAAAGTACAGAGCTCTGAATGGAAGTGTCTCTTTGAACTTTAATGTAGGGTATGGATTGCTGCTGATGAGGAAAGAGGGTGAGAGGCGTTAGTAGAAATGAAAGCGTCACTTTCATCTGCTCCAACCTGGTATAAATTACAAACTGTCTCTCCTTTTGCATTTACCTGTGTAATCCTGGAACATGTCTGGCCACCCCATCCCAGGATTAGCAACTCCCCCAAATTTAGGATGAATTGTTTCTGACACAGACAAGGCCATCCACATTGGCTCCAAAGGCCGCAGCAGCTTCAGAACTGGCGCAAGGGACCTCCAAATGCTCTGAAGCAACCCGTAACTGGCCAGTCAGAGCCGGCGGGGTGCACAGGCGCACAACGCCGCCGGCCAGGATTGCCACTTTGGAACCCGGTGGCAACGAGGTAAGTGCCTTGTGCACACACACATCCTCACATAGGCCTGTGCCCAGGGAGTACCCAGGTCCCCTAGAACCCACAGGAACCAGGGAAGGAACGCGACCGGCCTGCCCGCCCCTGGGTCCAGCCAGACCCAATCAGAACAGGCCTGGGAGGGGCGTCCTGCCCTCTTGCCAGTCTTTTCGAGCTAGGACACGCCGGGACAGGTTCCCCTTTTGCACATAGGCAGGTAGGAACACGTTCCCATGTGCTCCTTAACTGCCTAGGTGTGAACGGGGAGAATCCGTCCCCACGTGTCCTAGCCTTACTGCACTACAGCAGTTCAGCTGTAGTGCGAAAAGGCCTCTGGCTGGCAAATGCGAACAGGCTCATTGACTCCTTACTGCAATAGAATTAAGTCCCAGTGCAGAAAGGGCCTTTGCTTTGGTGATGATGAGTTTCCCCTTGAGAGCATCGCCCTGTAGTAGGTTTCATGTAGACTTTTACTCCTTTGCCCTGTCTTGTGATGCGTGTAGTCTTGAAAGGAAGGGAGGGTTGTATTTTAAATATATTTTAAGAATATATATTTTATCTTTTTTATTATTCTGGTCTACCCTCGAACATTTCAGTGAAGTGCAGGATAAAAATTCTTAAATAAAATAAAATAAAGGGTACCCGTTCCTCCCCCCACTCCCGTGATCAAATACGTACTCTGATTTGATTGCAGGGCCGGTCCTCTTCGGGGCGCCACCATTTTGGTTGCGGCGCCCTCCGCGAGGGCGTGCGTGTCAGCACTGTTGCCATGACGACGCTGACACTCCGCGCAGTCACAGTTGTGTCAGGAGGGCAGCAGGGCTACCAGCGTGCTTACGTGGCAACCCTGTTGACCTCCTCATCCAGCAGAGGCGCAAATGCTCCCCAGCTGGGCAAAACAGGTGAGTGATTGGGGAAGGTTGGGGAGGAGGTGGAGCACAATTTCGTGCTCTCCACAGGTAGTGCACGATTAGGGAACTTCTGGGAAGGCAGGGGGAGCTTGGAGATCTGTAGCAGCCTCCTCTAAGTGTGGATGCCCTTCCCCAGAAGTTCCCTACGGGCTGTAGTGCAAATTGGCCCTATGTCTGGACCCAGCCTTAGTCAAGAAAACAGTGCTTGGTTTGTATGTTGTTTTGGCATATTTTAAGAACATAAGAACATAAGAGAAGCCTTGCTGGATCAGGCCACAGCCCATCTAGTCCAGCATCCTGTCGCACACAGTGGCCCACCAAATGCTCATGGGCATCTCAAGCAGAGACAAGGACAAACCTTCTCCTGCTCTCGAGTCCCAGCAGATGGCCCTAGAAGCGCCCCATTTCCTCCCCCCCCCTCAGCCTGAAAGATACACCTAGGCATTCGTTCTAGTAGCCATTGATACATCTGTCATCCATAAATTTGTCTAACCCTACCTTAAAGCCATCCAGACTGGTAGCTGTCACCACCTCTTCTGGCAGCACATTCCATAGGCCGATGACCCTCTGTGTGAAGAAATACTTCCCCCTGTCAGACCTTACGCTCCTACCCATCAGCTTCATAGAGTGCCCCCTGGTTCTAGTGTTGTGCGATAGAGAAAAGAAATTTTCTCTATCCACCTTTTCTATGCCGTGCATAATTTTATATACTTCAATCAGGTCCCCTCTCAAACGCCGTCTCTCCAGACTGAAGAGGCCTAGACGTTGCAGCCTGGTTTCGTAAGGGAGGTGTTCCAGACCCTTAATCATTCTGGTTGCCCTTCTCTGCACCTTCTCTAGTTCCACAATATCCTTTTTGAGGTGTGGTGACCAGAATTGTACACAGTATTCCAAATGTGGCCTCACTATAGATTTATAAAGGGGCAAAATGACACTTGCTGACTTATTTTCTATTCCCTTCCTAATTATTCCCAGCATTGAATTTGCTTTTTTTGCTGCTGCCGCACACTGGGTTGACACCTTCATTGAACTGTCCACCAAAACCCCGAGATCCCTTTCCTGGCGTGTTGCAGAAAGCTCAGACCCCATCAGTTTATAGACGTAATTTGGATTCATGGCCCCAATGTGCATTACTTTACACTTGTTAAGATTAAAGCACATTTGCCACTTGGTTGCCCACTCACCCAATGCTAAGAGATCCCTCTGGAGCTCTTGGCAATCTCTTTCAGATTTTACTACCCTAAATAATTTAGTATCATCAGCAAACTTTGCTATTTTACTATGTACCCCTTTTTCTAGATCATTGATGAATAAATTAAAAAGCATTGGTCCCAGTACTGAGCCTTGAGGGACCCCACTTTTTACTTCTTTCCACCCTGATAAATTGCCGTTTACTACTACTCTCTGCTTTCTGCCCTTAAGCCAGTCACAAATCCAGGACAGAACCTGTCCTTTTATTCCATGGCTGGTGAGTTTACTCAGTAGCCTTTGATGTGGGACTTTGTCAAAAGCCTTCTGAAAGTCCAGATAGACAATGTCCACTGGTTCACCTTTATCCACGTGTTTATTGACACTCTCAGAGAATTCCAACAAATTTGTGAGGCATGATTTACCTTTGCAGAAGCCATGCTGGCTTTTGTTCAGCAATGCCTGCTGCTCCATATGCACACTAATTTTGTCTTTAATAATGGTTTCCATCACCTTACACGGAACTGACGTTAAGCTAACTGGTCTGTAGTTGCCTGGATCACCCCTGGATCCTTTTATGAATATTGGTGTTACATTTGCTACCCTCCAGTCCTCAGGTACGGAGCCTGATGTTAGGGAAAGATTATATATTTTTGCTAGAAGGTCGGCAATTTCGCATTTGAGTTCCTTAAGGACTCTTGGATGAATACCATCTGGTCCCGGTGACTTGTTAACATTTAGTTTATTAAGACATGCCAGGACCTCTTCCTTGGTTATTTCTGTACAGTTTAACTCTTCAGAAAACACAGGCTCAGCTACTGGCATGTGTCTTCTGTCTTCCTCCGTGAATACGGAAGCAAAAAATTCATTTAGTCTCTCTGCAATCTCCGTGTCTTCTTTAATTACCCTTTTCTCTCCTTTACTATCTAGTGGTCCAACTGCTCTCCTGGTTGGATTCCTACTTCTGATATACTTAAAGAAGTTCTTGTTATTTCTTTTGATGTTTTTAGCAATGTGCTCCTCAAAATCTTTCTTAGCTTTCCTAATGGCCGTCTTGCATTCGTGTTGCCAGTGTCTATGTTCCCTCCTGTTCTCCTCATTTGGACAAGCCTTCCATTTCCTAAATGAACTCTTCTTGTTTTTAATGACTTCATCTACTGCATTTGTGAGCCACATTGGTTTCTTCTTGGACCTAGAAGTCCCCTTTCTTCTTTTAGGAATGCATTCTAGTTGCACTTCCGTTATTGTGTTTTTAAGTAGTCTCCATGCATTTTGAAGTGATTTAACTCTTTTGACTTTCCCTTTCAATTTCCTTTTCACTAATTTCCTCATTTTGGAGAAGTTTCCCTTGTGAAAGTTTAAGGTCTCTGTGTTAGACTTTATTAAGAACTTACTCCCTGTATTTAAGTTGAAGGTTATTGCATTGTGGTCACTGTTCCCAATTGGATCAGCTACAGTGACGTCCTTTACCAGGTCCTGAGCATTACTTAGGATCAAGTCCAGGACTGCATTTCCCCTGGTTGGTTCCATGACCATTTGTTCCATGGAACAGTCATTTATCAGGTCTAGGAATTTTCTCTCTCTTTCCTGAGTTGAACAGGAGTTCACCCAGTCTATGTGAGGATAATTGAAGTCCCCCATTATAACTACCCTATCTTTATGGGCTACCTCCTTTACCTCCTTCTCCAATTGTTCATCTCCTTCGGACGTATGGTTGGGAGGACGGTAGCATGTCCCTATTGTTAGACTTCCTTTTTGGCTTGGTATTTTTATCCACACTGCTTCTGTGGAAGAGCCAGACTCACTTGGACATTCCAGTTCATAAGATTCTATCTCTTCTTTAATATACAAGGCTACACCACCTCCATGTCGCCCTTCCCTGTCTTTCCTGTACAGTTTGTATCCTGGGATGACTGTATCCCATTGGTTTTCGCTGGTCCACCAGGTTTCAGTTATGCCAATAATATCAATCCTATTTTCCATAACTAAGCTTTCTAGCTCCCCTATTTTGGCTCGAAGGCTCCTGGCGTTTGCATATATACATTTATATTCATTCCTTTTGACCAAGTTCTGCCGTCGAGGAACATGTGAAACTAATCCCGCACTTAGCTCAGCATTTTCTGCATGTTTCCAGCCCTCCTCACTTGAGGGTGCGCTCTCCCGAACCGGATGCTGCCCAGCTCCTGTCGGCTTTCCCCCAGGGATCAGTTTAAAAGCTGCTCTGCAACCTTTTTAATGTTAATCGCCAGCAATCTGGTTCCCTCCTGGTTCAAGTGTAACCTGTCCCTCTTGTACAGGTTTGGCTTGTCCCAAAAAGTTCCCCAGTTCCTTACAAATCTAAACCCCTCCTCGCGACACCACTGCCTCATCCACGCATTGAGGCTCCTGAGCTCTGCCTGTCTAGCTGGCCCTGCACGTGGAACAGGTAGCATTTCTGAGAATGCTACCCTAGAGGTCCTGGACTTTAGTCTTCTACCTAACAACCTAAATTTGGCTTCCAGGACGCTCCGTCTTGCCTTCCCAACATCATTGGTACCGACATGTACCATGACGACTGGCTCCTCCCCAGCACTGTCTACTAACCTATCTAGATGTCGCGTGATGTCCGCAACCTTTGCACCAGGCAGGCAAGTCACCATGCGGTCAACACGCCCATCACAAACCCGGCTCTCTATATTCCTGATAATCGAATCTCCCACTACAAGAAGCCCCCCTCCCACTACCCGTGGAGGAGTATCCTCGGTGCAAGAGGACACAGGCACATCCACTGAGGAAGGGGTCCCAACTAAGGGAGCCTGCCCCTCTTCCTCGGCTTGATGTCCTCCCTGTTACCTGTTATTGTCAGCTGAACCTGATATGCCCAGGAAGTTACCGAGTTACGCTTGTTTGCTCAGCCCATTCAGGATAAAGAAAATTTCCACCCCCGGCTGAGTTCCTTGCAAACAGAATGATGCGATGGCAGATGTTCTACTTACATAATATCTCAGGTGTCCCTCAGCCTGGACATTACCTCTGTGTCAATATATTTTTGCCTTTTTTTGTATCCATACCCACTTCACCAGGGAGCTCCTTTTTCCCCAGTCTGAAATTGAAACCCTTCTCTTTCTAAGTGAAGCTAGGACACCAGGCATTAACTTTTTCATCAGTCGTGTGCTTTCTTGTGCAGTCGGAAGCATCCCGCCAGCCAGAAGCAAAGCATGGAATGTAAACTCTTTGCAAACACCATGCGGACAAGTTCCATGAGTGCTTACGGCTTCTTCCATTTTGGAAGTTCAGATTCAGGGAGATGATATCTTGCTTCTCTGGCTGATGGAATTTCCTTTCCATCTTAACTCATAAAAGAACAGAAAGAGATCCACATCTTCAGAGGCAGACACTATGGCCACATCCCCATTACATGCTTATTTTGCTTTCCCTAAACCAAAATAATAGAACCGGATGCAAACGCAAATTTGCCTGTTCCCATTACTTTTAACTTAATCATGTTTGATCCGGATTCTGAGGATCATACGTGGCGTATGTGACTCAAGGGGGGACTCAAGTGGCTACTTTCTAAAAGCCACTTTTCGGGGCTGCCCTGCCCTCTTCCTCTTGGTGTGAATGCACCACCCATAACGGACCCCTTCACAGAGCCTGGCTGGGTGGCTGCTGCTTGCCTGGATGGAGAAAAAATGGCAGCGGGTAGCCAGCGATTCTCCCCATTGCCCAAGGCACACAGCAGCAGCAGCAACTCAAGCCCCCTTGCTTTAAACATTCACACATCTCCCAGAATCTGCCCCTGCTTTCCTTTCCCCTTTAAAGGTCAGAATACCAAAGAGCTAGAATTGTGCAAAATTGCAACATTGTGGAATGGACACGCCACCCATCCTTCACGGAGCCTAGCTGGGTGGCTGGGTGGCTGCCACTTCCATGGATGGAGGAAAAATGGCAGCGGGAAGCCATCAATTCTTTCCCCTCCTCTCCCCATTGCTCAGGGCACACAGCAGCAGGGGCAACTAAAGCCCCTTTGCTTTAAACATTCACACAGAACCTCAACTGCTTTCCTCCCTCCCTTTCCCTTTCTAAAGGTCAGAACTTTTAGAATTGCACAAAATTGCAACATTGTTATCAGGTGTGAAGTGGTTCGATTGCTACAGTGTAGCGATCGCTGTTAAGGGTAGATTTTTACACTGAAATCACTGTCTTTGGAAGCAAGCTATTGGGAGAGGGAAACCCTAAACATGGATTCTCATCCCTTAAAATGGTAGGGTCCCCACAGTAAAAAATGTAACACGTATCAAGCGCACGAACCGGAGTGAGACCTGTTGAAATGAGGGTTAACATTTACAACGCTTTGGGGCAATTTAACACGCGGAAAGCATGTTAAGCCAAACTGACGTGAGGTCTGTGAGGATTGAAACCTTATTGACATTGATATAAGCTTGCAATGGTGATGCGGCCTATATTAATGGTGCAATTTGAGACCAGATACTTAAAGGGTCAAGAAAGGTAAAATTTGCTGCAAATAAAGTATTGGTGGTTTCACCTCAAAGCTAGTACCAAAACCACAAAGTTTTGCAGTGCTCTGTTACATTACATGTTTGTGTCCACCCAAAACATGTACACGCTAATTACTTTTTGTGTCTCTGGGGATTGGGTTTACGCTCCCAGCCCTCTATTATTTGACCCCACCTCATTTACGATTTTCTATGTGAATGTGGTTATCTGTACCTCCTGAACTTCCTTGGGTGCATCCAGGCAGCTTAACGCTGCCCTTAAAGCTCCGAATTCCCTGTGCAGTGGCTTCCTGTTATCCCAACTGGATAAAAAAGCTCCGCTGGGAGTGTGGAGCTCCTGTGGAACTAGGTCCTATTATTTAGACTGGATGATTGAAACTCCGCAGTGTCTGCCCTCCAGGTGAGGGTAAGTGTGAAGTTAAAAGCTGCTAATAAAACAGCAGACTGCTGCTGATTGATGGTGACATGACCACTCACATGACAGCCGGATCAGCTGCCGCTACAAAGTTTTTGCTGCTGTCTGGAGATACACCTTGTTCCTGTTTGTTTTGTTTTTGCAGTTTTCTAGCTTATTTCTGCAGAATTCTGCTTAGCTGTAGGGTAACTGTAGTCTCAGGTACTTTTTGGCCGCATCCCCATTACAAGCTTAATCCAGTTTCCCTAAACCAAAATAATAGAACCGGATGCAAATGCGAATTTGCCTGTTCCCATTACTTGCAGCTTAATCGTGTTTGATCCGGATTCTGAAGATCCTACGTGGTGTACGTGACTCAAGGGGGGACTCAAGTGGCTACTTTCTAAAAGCCGCTTTTCGGGGCTGCCCTGCCCTCTACCTCTTGGTGTGAACGCGCCACCCATAAGAGACCCCTTCATGGAGCCTGGCTGGGTGGCTGCCACTTGCCTGGATGGAGGAAAAACAGCAGCAGGCTGCCAGCGATTCTCCCCATTGCCCAGGGCACACAGCAGCCGTAGCAACTCAAGCCCCCTTGCTTTAAACATTCACACATGTCCCAGAATCTGCCCCTGCTTTCCATTCCCCTTTAAAGGTCAGAACTCCAAAGAGCTAGAATTGTGCAAAATTGCAACATTGTTATCAGGTGTGAAGTGTTATCAGATTGCTACAGTGTAGCAGCTGCTGTGAAGGTTGGATTTTTAGACTGACATCACTGTCTTTGGAAGCAAGCTATTGGGGGAGGGAAACCCTAAACACAGATTCTCATCCTTTAACACTGAACGGTCCCCACAGTAAAAAATGTAAAATGTTTCAAGTGCACGAACCAGAGTGAGACCTGTTGAAATGAGGATTAACATTTACAATGCTTTGGGGCGATTTAACATGCGTAAAGTGTGTTAAACCAAACTGACGTGGGGTCTGCAAGGATTGAAAACGGTTTGAAACCGAAATAAGCTTGTAATGGGGATGCGGCCTTTGAATCACCAAACTCCTTGAGAGCATTTGAAAACAAAAGCACAAAGCAGCAATATTAAATATATTCTGTTACCTACATCCTTCGAACTAATATAGTAAACAAAGTTTCAGGAGTAGACGGCAAGATGAATTTTCCTTACCCCTTCATGCACTTCACTGGTGGGGGGAAAAAACTTATTAAAAAGTGTTTCCCTATTCCGTGCAGATTTGGAAAAGTGTCTCCCTGCCCCCTCCCTAAACCACAAATGGACGAGTCTCTTCCTGCACTGAAGCCTCGAAGCCGTAAACTTTCTATCAGATGGAGGAAGGATTTTTTCATTGTTTAGTGAGAAAGAACAGTGTGTAATTTTCTCAGCTGAGATACAGAAATGCTTTGCCATTGCCTAAACCCAGGGAGAGGCTGGGGATGGAACCAGCAACCCCTTGCTTTCCAGGCTGCTTGTATTACCACTGAGCTTTGCCTGATCAGAATAAGAGAAAGGCAAGATGGGCATTAGTCACTGTGGCAAGGAGGGAGAGAAGGACGGAAGGACAGACAAAAAGAGGGAGGGTAGGTGGGTGGTAGGGAAGGATGGAGGGAAGGGGGAAGGAAGGAGAGAGAAGGAGGAAGGAAGGAAGGAAGGAAGGAAGGAAGGAAGGAAGGAAGGAAGGAAGGGGGTGAAGGAACATAAGAACGTAAGAACATAAGAACATAAGAGAAGCCTTGCTGGATCAGGCCACAGCCCATCTAGTCCAGCATCCTGTCGCACACAGTGGCCCACCAAATGCTCATGGGCATCTCAAGCAGAGACAAGAGACGTTTTTGCACGGGGCTGAACGGAACGCGAAAAAGACAGCTGCGGACACGTCATCCGCATTGCCCGAGCGCGGCTTGCGCTCCGACGTGTCCGCAGCTGTCTTTTCCGCGTTCGAAATGTAGAGCACTTTAAAGTGCTCTACATGCGTTCCAACGCGGACGAGCCTCCGACGCCTTCTGTCTCCCGAACAGCTGCGGGCTCGCCTCCGACGCCGGTGCGGCTTCGACAATCAGCTGTTTGACAATCAGCTGATTGTCGATCTGCCTCCGCGGCTGTCTCCGCGCCCCTGGCCGGCATTTGCCGGCTAAGACAGCTCCCGGCGCTTTGAGCATTCGCACACAGACGCTCCGGAACGCGTTTACACGCGTTCTGGCGCGTCTGTGTGTGAACGGGGAAAGCGCCCGGAGCTGTCTTAAGCTTTCCGCCTGAACGCGTTCTGTTTGGAACGCGTTGCAGTGCGGAAATGCCTAAGGACAAACCTTCTCCTGCTCTTGAGTCCCAGCAGATGGCCTTAGAAGTACCCCAGTTCCTCCCCCCCTCAGCCTGAAAGATGCACCTAGGCATTCGTTCTAGTAGGTAGGTAGGTAGGTAGGTAGGTAGGAAGGAAGGAAGGAAGGAAGGAAGGAAGGAAGGAAGGAAGGAAGGAAGGAAGGAAGGAGGGAGGGAGGGAGGGAGGGAGGGAAGGAAGGAAATAGAGGGAAGGAGGATGGGAGGAAGGAAGGAAATTCTTCCAAATTTCTTTCTGACAGAAGACTGATTTGTGAACCTAGGCTCTTTGAGCTTCCTGAGTGAGGAACAAGGAAAGAAGCAAGCTTGAATGAGTGCTCAAGAGAAAGGGATGAGAGATATGCAGGAATGGCTGGAAAGATATGGTTGATGGGGCACTACAATCCATACCAGCTTGGTGTTAGATCGGAGGGAGGGCAAAACAAAATAGGAATCAAACTGCTGTTTGACTCACCACTTCTTTTCTCCTGCCACCCTTGGAGGTATGTACACAGAGTGCCAAAAGAAAATTTAAAAAAATGTTATGAACCAACTGGTTCACCTGCAGCAGCAGCCTTTACTTGGGTGCATTTGAAAAGTCCTCCTTGGCTGCTGGATTGCACTGGGGATACAGAGAACCGAGAGGAAAATACAGGATACTGTAAAGAGATACTTGCAAGCACATTCTTGTGCAGAGGCCGAACAAAGGATGGTAGAAAACAGGGTATGTTTGTAGCTGAGATGATTCCATGAGATTTCCTTCCTGCAATGGTAAACTTAAAAGACTTTGGCTGCCCAAGATGGTGAACATAAGAACCTAAGAGGAGCCCTGCTGGGTCGGACCACAGCCCACCTAGACAGCATCCTGTCCCTCAAAGTGGCCCGCCTTCACCTGCTCTTGACTCCCAGCAATGGCTTTAGAGGCACCTTGCCTGTTTCCCCAGCCTGGAGAACATACCTAGGCATCTATTCTAGTAGCCACTGATACATCTGAATAACTCACTAGCAAGAGATAACACAGGGTGTTGATCCCTTGCTAGCTGGACAGCACCAGTTGTGGCATTGTCTTCATGCATTTTAAGGCATACATTTGTGCATCTGGATGACCTGAATGCCTGTACGTGCTGGCCATTGCCGCCACGCAAGCGTGGACACCTGTTTTAGCCTCCACGTATGCACGTTGGATGTAACAATCGTGGCAGCTCCATCCAGAAGGTAAGCAGGCAGCCTAAAAAGCGCTATTCCTGGAAAACCCATAACCAGTGCTGGGTTTTCCAGCATTGGCTTTTAGCATGTTTTTGAGGAGAAAATACAGGAATATAGTGGTGTTTCCCCAGATACATGAAGCAGCCCCACCATAATGTTGACACAATAGTGCTATATTCCTGCGATCTTGATGCGGCCTTTGGATTTATGAAAATATTTTAATCCATGGTAGCAGGAAAGAGGCCAAAAGATTCCTCATATTCCGCACTCACTGCAGGAGTTGCACCTGGCCTCAATATCTGCAATGTTCAGTCATTTTCCTTTTGTTTTGTCTATAGAATATAAAAGGGGAAAGATTTATACCATCTGAAGAGAAACCAGAGTATGTATAGAATTCAATATGCTTATAAGAATTGCTTTATAGTATTTCCTCTTCATTTCCCTCACCAGTTTGATCTTGTGGTTAGAGTACCAGACTCATATCTCGCAGTCACGGGGTTTGATTCTGCAGTCCTCCATTAAGCCACCTGGGTGGGCCTTGGTCTAGTCACAGCTCTTTTTCTAAGCTCTCATAGCCTCACCTAACTCACAGGGTGTCTGTTGTGAGGAGAAGAACAGAAGGTTTGTCAGCTGCTTAGAGTCCCCTTAGAGTCCTCTTCCTCCTCCTCATCCCTGGAATCTCCCTTATCTCACCTGCTGCTCTTTAAAAGCAATATTGATCATATCTCCCAATCCCAAAAACTTATACCAGAAATCCCAAAAACTTATAGGCAGAGGGAGCTGTCCCATAAACCAAAGTGGTTGATGTTCCTGCCCTCCATAGATCACATCTTGAGTCTTTTTCCTTCACACATTTCAATACCCTCCCTCCCTTCGTATCAGCTGCCACACCCTGCTTTTTAAATTAACAAAAAAGATGGGAACATGCATAATGCGCATTTGCATCCGTTTTTGTTAATTCCATTTTAAACAAGCCAAGTGGGATCACGGCCGATGTGTGTTCAGTTTTTAGCTTCTCTTTGTGGTCAAGGGCAGCAATAAAATTCCCCGGTTCTATCCAGCAATCAGAAAGCCAGCCTCCTGCTTCCAAATTCTCATTAGTCTACTTTAAACATTATGAAATAACTGTCAGCTTTCAACTTAAATGCCCACCTCTGCTTTTTTTAAAAAAAAATAAAACCTCCTGGTTTCTCACAGGAACTACCACAAATCTTGTTTTTTTCTTTCTCTTTCAGCCACATAATAAATGAACTGATAGAAACAGAACGCGTTTACGTAGAGGAACTTCAAAGCATAATAGAGGTATGTTGACTGTTCGTAGAAACCGAAGATGGAAGAACGTATAAAAGAAGATGTTTCCAAGACCAGAAGCTCCCTTCACCTTTGCCACCGAAATGCTGGATGCGTAGACCACAGTAGATCAAATACTTGCTTAGTATTACTCCAATTCAGTTGCGCTTTGTACGGCAGAACTAGCAAGAGGGAAGGAGAGTCCATTGCAGAGCAAATCTTGCGGCAATTTTGCACTTCCCCTCCCATTCACTGGACAGGAAAGGAGTGTAATCACCCAATGTTAACTAGCTACAGCCCACGCCCCACGCAATCGGTCACTCGCCTGTGACTGATCCCGGGGCTGGTCCTCTTCAGGGTGCTGCCATTTTGTTTGCGGCGCCCTCTGCGGCTGCGCATGTGTCAGCCCCGTTGCTGCGATGACGTGGACACTCTGCACACATGCATTCGCATCTATGGTTACCCGAGGTGCCAGCATGCTTGTGTGGCACCTCAGATGACCCCGGATCAATGGAAAAGGTGCAGATACTCACCACTGAATACGCCAGGTGAGCAGTTTGTTAAGGTTAGTAAAGGGGTGGTGCTCCACACCTAGCGCATGATCAGGGAACTTCTGGTAAGGCAAGGAGCACCTGGAGGTTGTAACAGCCTCCTCTAGATGCGGATGCTCTTCCCTAGAAGTTCCCTAATCATGCACTAGGGGCTGTAGTGCAACTAGGCCCTCGGTTTGGAGACATCCTATGGACCACACTCCTTCCATTGTGAACATTCCACTAGTGAAAGCTGGAGAGGGGTGGGGTCACAAGTGGAAGCCCCTCTCCCCATGCCGTGCTGGTTTGCTGGTTGCTTTTGAAGCTCCAGTAGAAGAACACAAAAATCAGGGAAACCGGCATGACACAAAGGACAGGCTTCTGCCTGTGACTTCCCTCATTGAAGCTGGTTCCAGAGTTCCTCTTGGGATTCCGTTGGCACCAGTGATTCTATGCTAAGGGCATGATGGGAAAGCTCACCTGAGAGCAAGAACCTTTTCAGACTCTGGAAGTGGCTTGAGGATATTCAGCCCCTCATCATCTATGATGCTAGTCATACACAGTCTACTAGGTCTTATTCATTGTGATTAGGCCTCCTAGTGAGCCAGTTTGGTCTAGTGGTTAAGGAGCTGGACTCTTATCTGGAAATACTGGGTTTGATTCCACACTCCTCCACGAAATCACCTTGGTGACCTTGGGCTAGTCACAGCTCTCTTCTGAGCTCTCACAGCCCCACCTGTCTCACAGGGTGTCCTGTTGTGGGGAGAAGAACAGAAAGCTTTGTCAGCCGCTTTGAGTCCCCTTAAATGGGTGAGAAAAGTGGGTAGAAAAGCCAACTCTTCTTCTTCATTATTGAATCCTTAGAGATATCTCCTTAAAATATTCACAGTTCTGAGTAGTGCCAACTTTGGCAATGGATGAGCAGAAACAGGAAGGAAAAACAATTTTTAAAAAAAGTATGCTTGGATGAAGTTCAGTCTACCCAGGTGTTCCACCAATCTAAAAATGGTTTACCTAACAGTGTGAATATTCTCTCCCTTTAAAAAAAAATCAAGAAAAAAACCCTCTCGCTTTTATTTATAAAATAGGGCTATGCGTCTGAAATGGACAATCCAGATTTAATTCACCTGATCCCAACTGCCGTTTCAAACAAGAAAGAAGTTCTTTTTGGAAACCTCACGGAAATTTATGAATTTCACAACAGGTCTGCGTTTTATTTGTATGTTATTAAAGTGGATATCAGCTCCTTCCCCCAGTAAAGTCAAATCACTGTAAAAAGTTGAAAAATAATTATTTAAAATGATAACTCAAAAGTTGTAAAAGTTAAAACAATTAGCAAATACTGAAGGCCGCGTTTAGCAATGGAACAAAATGGGGGATCGTTATCCTTGGAAATTTTTTCATGCTCTATGCCCTTAAACTGGCTAATGGGTGAAAAATGTTTGTCAACTTTGCATTCAAATTCAAAATTTCAGTGCTTTGCGCGTGAATTGAAAGGTGCTTATATTCTTAGCCCCTCCCCTTTGCGGATGTATCTGGCCTCCATTGAAGGTTCAACATGGCCAGATCTGCCCACCTCCAACCTTGTGTTCCCACGACTGTGCCCCCTTACCTCAGATCTGACTGCTACCGCCTCTGCCACCACCATCAAAGGCTCAACCCAGACCTCCAGAAGGTGTGTGCACAGTTGGAAAGGGGGCTCCATTTGGGAATGATTTCCCACCATTCCCAAATGGGGGCGGCCTCTCCAGCTGCATGTGCACCGCCAGGAGGCCTCTGAGGAGGGTGCCATGGCAGTGGTGCTGGAAGAAGGTGAATGGGAGAGTGAGGTGGGCCGTGAAGGCTACATCTTTCAGGCTGGTCAGGGGGAGCAGGATGCCTCTAAGTCCATTTGCTGGGATTTGAGAGCAGGAAAAGGTTTGTCCTTGTGTCTGCTTGAGATGCCCATGAGCATTTGGTGGGCCACTGGACTAGATGGGCTGTGGCCTGATCCAGCAGGGCTTCTCTTATGTTCTTACTGGCCTTTGATCTGATCAGCAGGTCCAGAATAACCTTCACAGCCAACTCACCACACCTCCAAAGGCTAAGAATGAATTGGGTATGTGTGCTTTTTGGCAGCATGCTATGGTGTGCCAGTGAAAAGCACTCCTGGTAGTCCCAGAACACAGAGGCATGCCAGGGCAGGAAAAACGCAGGTAGGTCAGTCCAGCATCCACCAGCCCTCTGCATGACAATTGCAGGAAGAAACCAGAAGTGCAGCGGAATCGCCCACTTGTATTTTCCTTGAAACTCACAGGACTTTATCATGTCGTTCAAATGGCATGAGCTTCATCATCTGTCATGAAAGCGGAGTGGAGAAGGGACAGCAGGCTGGGCTGCTTTGCCATCTTGCTCAGTGGTGGCCCTTCCCTCCTCCAACTGTCACCAGAATGCTGTGAGTGAACCCACCACCACCTTGTCTGAGGGGACTGGAGAATACACAGCAGGCTGGGTTGCTCTGACCTTTGGGTATAGAGTGGGATAGGGGAAGGAAGGAAGGAAGGAAGGAAGGAAAAGGAAGGAAGGAAGGAAGGAAGGAAGGAAGGAAGGAAGGAAGGAAGGAAGGAAGGAAGGAAGGAAGGAAGGAAGGAGTGTTGGATCAGACAGGTGACCTGTCTAGCCCAGTAACCTGCTCTCTAAGGGGCAACCAGTGATATGTCTGATATGAAATAAATATCTGAAGAAGCAATGAAGCAATGTTTTAAATAAATATGATTGAAACACCAGATGTAGTAGTGGGGAAAAGATCTTGTCCGTTGTCTGCATATGCATTTTACAAACTGTGATGGTCTAAATCTGAACGGCTGTAGCTGTTTGTACAGATGGCCTGCAAACTGTGAACAGTGAAGTCAGGATGATGAATGTTGAATGCTGCCTTCAGACTTGCCTCCAGTATTGCGGACGTTCACAAGAACTGGCCTTTGCAACCAGTAATCTTTTGAGTACCAGCCTGTGTCTCCTTTTGGCAAGTATGGTAGACAGATGGAAAGGGATGGAGGACAGTTGCACAGCAGGAGGAATTCCTTCAACTGTGAGGAGCGACATCTGCTGCCATGTCAGCAGATGCATTTTGTCTTTTATGCCTTTGCCTTTCCATCTGGCTAGCCTGAGCTTAGGTGCCTCCATATCCTTATTCTCGTTAAAACATATGTATTGGTTAGAAGATGCAGATTCAAAACAGGTATATAATTTATGACTAGCGGCTGCATTCACATGTAGCAAAAGAAGCATCTCAGAAGTGCCTTAGAAGTGGTAGTGTGAGGGCCTTGTGTTCTCATGCCATCTCTAACCTACCTTTTCTAGCCTAGAATGTTGGTGAAAGGGGAGAAGACTGTTGTGTCTCAGGCAGGTGACGCATGCTCACGGCAGTCTGTTGGGGACCCAAGAGTAGGCAACATCAGGTCAGTCTAAAATCGGGGTTCCAGAGGTTCAGCAAGAGTCACAGCAAGGTCCAAGAGTCAGTTTCACAGGCGAAGATGCAGACGGGGGTTGCACAAATACTTTGTCTACAATGCCAGACCAGCATGTGCTGCTGGGTTAAGTAGGGGAGGCAGCCGGGTGTTGGACACGCAACTGGACAGAGGTGTGTGGCAGTTAGGCGACTGTGTACTAGTGTTTTTTAATGCAAACGCTAGTACACGTTAGTCTGTTCTGGGCTTCTCCCATCCAATGGACTGGAAGGCAAATGCAGAAATGCCTATCCTTTCAAGTTAGCTAATACCAGTGGTTTGCCTCTTTCCGATTCACAGAAAGGTGTAGTAATGTTGGGAGCAAAAGTGCACATTTCTAGGAACTGAAACCTTAGATTGCAGCATTCTGAGGCCAACTACAGTTTCAAAAGTTTTTTGTTCATGTTTTATTCCCTGGATGCGTCTTACAAAGATAGCAGCCAGCGGTACAGAACAGTCCCTATTTATCTACAACACATCCCAGATGTACTACGTTTAGTTAGCACACCTCCAGGTAGCAAGAGGAAATTGTGTAATCTTCCTTGGATCTAGGGGTGTGCACGAATGCAAGTTTCAGGATTCGATTCGATTTGAATTGAATATTCAAAAATCCAATGCAATTCAAATCTTTTAAAATTCTAATGTACCCAAATTCGAATCTATTCGTTCTATTCGAATTTGCACCTACGAATGTCATAGATGCCCGTACGCATTGTTATGCATCCATACATGTCTGCATGCATCCTGTATTTATCCTGTACGCAACCCGTTTTCATCCGTAGGATCTGTACAAATAAATGCGTACGGATGCGGGAAAGATGCGTATGTGCAAGTACACATATGAATGTCTGAATAATTCAAACAAATAGATTCAAAAATTCAAAATTCATTTGAATGTTTTAATTAGAATTTATAGATGTTCAATTTGAATTTGAATGTCCAAATTCAAATATAACTTGATTGAATTTCTAATGTTTCAAATATTTATGCACATCCCTAATTGGACCTTTCACCATCCCGCAATCTTCAGGAAATGCTGGGCTCATACTTGGCCATATGTCTGTGTTGTCATTCTTCTTGCTCAGTGTTTCCCAAACTTTTGACCTATGTGTACCCCTTCTATAATTTTCGTAACGCTGAGTACCCCTCATAAAAAACATTAGGGATAAAAATTGTATTTTATAAAAATAATCAAAATCAGTGGAACTTACTAAAGCATGATAACAGGCGCCCAGAACTAACTATTAAAGAAGTAAGTTGTCTCTGTAACGAAGGACAGTATATTCATGCCGTGTCACGCCTCACAAGACCGTTAGATAACACTGCAATTCTCTGGCGTTTAAACAGCTCCGTGGCTCAACGTCAACTGTTAATGTTCCCGCAGTTTAAAAATGGCCGAACCCGAGCTGTGCGAAGGATGCACAGAAGTTCCCGCCATAATGAGTTGTGAAACGATGTACGATGGCCCCAGTTCCCGTGTAAAAACTGTGATACACGCCTATTTCTTGCCTTGTTCTGTGGGCGCAGCTAAGCACGGTGCAGGGGATATTCCCACGTGATCCCCACCAAACTCCGGTGCAACGCGTACCCCCACCAAACTCTTCCCGTACCCCTGGGGGTACGCGTACCACACTTTGGGAAACACTGCTCTTGCATAATACTCATATGTTAGCAAGCACCATTCTTTTCCCTGTCTCCCCACTCTTGCTAACATATGGGTATTTTGCAAGAGGAACAGGTTATGCAAACAGACTGCAGTCGAAGGAAGAGAAGTGATAACATGAAAAATCCAGCCTTATTGCTGGATTTCCCATCCTATCACTTTTGGGATATTACCTCAACATCCCAGCATTATATTGGGACTACCATGGATATATGTGCCAGTACAGTGTCAGAAGAGACATATTTGGATGCATCCTTATTTATTTACTAAATTTATTTACCTACCCAGAAACCAAAATTCTCTGGGTAGCTTAGAGTACAACCATTAAAAACATATATTAAAATTTAAAATTGACTGAAATTTTAAAACAGACTAATAAAATAAAAGAGATCAAAGTCATGTCACCAGATGATTTTTAAAAAATCCCTTGTTGCTAACCTAGGACAATGAGGTACAATAATGAAAAGGTTTTCAATGATATGCAATTGTTTTCTCATTGATGTTTCTTGATATCTCAGCCAGAAATGTAAATGGAAGTCTAAGAGCATCCATTAATTACTATGCTTCTCTTTGAACTGTGTACCAGGATCTTCCTGAAAGAACTGGAAAATTGCATTGAAAATCCAGAACTTCTGGGTCGCTGCTTTTTGAAAAGAGTAAGTGAAGTATTATTTTTTTGTTAATCTGGCTTGTCATGATACCTGAGTCTGGTTGCCCATAAGAATGGGCTTAGTATAAGCACAGCTTTATTCGGTGTTGCAGTATTTTATCTAAGTTGGTTTATTGGGTGTTGCAGTAATTTATCTAAGGGCGAGTCCCCATGATCAGGATAAGGGAGAATCCCCATGCAAATCCTTAATTTGAACTACATGAGGGACAAAATCTAAAAAATCGAGCAACTCCCCCCCCTTTATAACTGTTCTCACCCCAAATTAGGGGGCAAGAACAGGTTATCCTGGGGCATGGGGAGACTCCCGGGTTACAATCGCAGTATTAGCGGGCAGGGTTTCGCTGTCCCTGACGCTAATGCTGCGATTGCAACTGTCCCCCCTTGCCTGAGTGCGCAATTGCCTAGGTAAGGGCTTGCTTTACCCCAAATGATAACCTGAAAGCTTCCCTGCAGTCAGCTGAGCAGCTGTCAGGCGAGTATAGGGGTTGTCATGCGCACGAGCAGAGCTCCAGTAAAATGATTAAAACAGCCCAGCATCCTGATGCAGGGATTTAACACAGTTTTATTGGGGATGGGCAGGTTTGGCTTGAACCCACCCTGTCCTCCATTACCATGGGGACTCCTTAATGCAAATTAAGATTCACATTAAGGCTGCCTCGAATCCACCTTGAGGTATTGGCAGCCCCATGGGGACGAGCCCTAAGTTGGTTTGTTGGGTGTTGCAGTATTTTATCTAAACCATTTAAAAGTGCAAATCAGAAAAGTAAAGTTTTTTGAGGACAGTAGTGTTGGGATGGGGAGGGAAATTACATGCAGAGATAGGTAAATGTATGACCTAAGCTACATCTTGTACTGAAGAAAGAAAAGGAAATTCAGATTGCAGCCACATAGTTCTAATAAAACCAAGTTCCTGCTTGGCAATTTAATCTGGTTTTAAACCAGGTTTTTTTAAAATCAGCAGCAAGGTCTGTTTTTTGTGTGTTCCCACTGCTACCTTATGATGCAGACTCACTCTCCATTCTTCAGTGCCCTGCAGAGGAGAAACCCCCTCCCCTCTCTCCTCCCCTCAGCAGAACCCCCTCACCATGCAGCCAGCAATTGGACGCCGTCATACCCTGACTTCAATGGGGAGGACAATTCAAATCCCACCCCCTATATAAACCTGCCCCTCTTGCATCAGATCATGGAGTCCTTTGGCAGCAGTTTTTGTTGACCACTTCTCCCCCCACCATAGCACAACTTCTTTCTCATGTTAACAAGGCAGTAGAAGATTAAAGATCACTTTCCTTTTTATAATTCACAAAATGGCAGGGAGTGAGGCAAAAGGGGTTGATGACAGAGTGGGAGGGAGGGAGGGAGCAGGCAACTTTTTACACAAAGCCGACACACTTTGCAACCCCATGATGAAATCTGCTAAAGTCTGATTGCTGCCAGCAAGTTCCTCTTACTGAATCAGGCACTTTCACTCACTCTCGTCCCTGCTACATTTCTCTGATCTTGTTACATTGTTGGATGTGCCTTAGCTTCTGTGGGCTCTGTTCATGTTTCACCTCCTTCCCCTCCCCTTTCAGCCAGTGGTAGATTTCCTTAGCCTGTAATGAAGATCCAGGGGAAGAGAGGACTACAAATCATGGCTTTTCATTGGGTCAGGGAAAACTGAGGAAAACGCCCCTAAAGCATGGTTCCCTCCCCCCTAAACCATTTGCATTCTCATTTTGCAAAATAAAATGGAATATTTCTAAATCTAGCAGTGCGACATCTTTTGATCCGAATATAGATTATCTGTGTTGTGGAACCTTAATCCACAGAAACTGCAGATTCTTTAAAAACTTTGGGAACAGTTAGTGCTCAAAATGGTCTCAAAGCTGATGTCACACTGCATCAGTGAAATCACATCAAAATGTGAGATCTTGTGCCTGATGTACAGTATTTTTCAATCTGCATTTACTGGAGTGCTTTTTTCGATGCGGAAAACATGTTACTTCTTCTAAGGTGTTTTTATAGAAACTGGGCATGGAGCAACAAGTCATTTACGGTGTCATGGGATGCTAACCAAAGTTCACAGGAGGGAAGGTTTAGTCTTTTTCTTTTGTTTGCAGTTTTGCACAGGAGTGCTCCTTTACATTTCCTAATTAAGCTACATTGTCTGACTGTCAAAACTGATTTTAGCACAGAAAAACCTGACTAAAGCTGTGCAGATGGGGGCAGGAAATAAATTTGCTCAGAAATAAATTTGCAGTTTCACACAGAGACAGAGATCCATATGGATAGTTTTGCATAAGAGCAGAGAACAGATAAGGGTGGGAAACCTAAATGTCATGGCACAAATGTGACAGGGCAATCACACAACCAAATGGGTCTAAAAATAGTCAGACACAAGAACATTCCTGCTCAGATGCAAATTTGCACAGAATCACTTTTGCACAGGAGCAGGAAGCAAGAAAAGGGAGGACAGCATTTACTTAGGAGCAGAAAACAGAAAGAGCTGCCAAAGATTCACAGAATGTCCGCATTTAGACACCGCACATGTAGGGAACAGAGCATGTGTATTAGACATGGCATTTCTCGTGTGTTGGAAAACAGTGCACTGGGCATGCGTTATTCATTTTCCATCTGTTCTGTCTTGATGCAGATTTCAACAGTATTTTCTTTTAAAACGGGAGGTAAGGCTTCTGTTTAGCCAGGCCCTGGGAACCTTCATAAATTTAAGGCAGATGATCACACCACTCTTCTGACATATTGTGAAACCAGATATTGTATTGCTTCCAAACTTGTTGTTTCTTTACCTGTTTCCTTTGAATATTCACCTCGCCCACAGCATGGGCAAATGCATATGATAGAAATGTCACCCCTGTGCTGCCCGATGTCCTGTGCATGGGTGTATCCTCACAAGATAAGCCTATCAATTGGGCAAGTCGAGTGAAGAGGAGATGGGAACAAGAACAGGACGACTTTCTAGCTGTCTCTACCTCTGCTGCCCCTAGTGGTCAATAGTCCGGGTGGTACAAAAAAAACCAAAACACCATGCTGCAACTGTTGTAATTTCTTTACATCTCCAACATCAGGGAGTCTTCTGGCTTTTGCAGGTATTTCAATCACTTGCATACCACCTTTCCAAAAGAAAAAAAAAAGATGAAGGAAAAAGTGCAGATGATTCACTCTGCACTTGATCTTTACCTCACTGGAACGGTAGTACTTAGTAGTCCTTAGTCGCCTTGTTGGATGATTTTCATATTGTGACTCTTAAGTGTGGTAACCGCAAAGGCTGCACAGGTTTTCCCCTAGCTTCAACCTTCCATTTCTCAAGCCTCAGAGAAAAATGGGTGCGGCTGCTTTCCTGTCCCGTGGGCTCAGCAACACCAGGGGCAGGGCTCTTTCCACTCCAGGTGGTAACCTCTTGGCATAATGGCATCGGCAACCACACGGCATCCATCTTCTCTTCCTGCCTGCCACAGGATGTGACATCAGAAGGACTTCCGACCTGCTCAGCTGATGTGGCTCAACCTATCCCGTCCCTGGATTGTGGCTTTACATCATTTCCTCCCCGCCTCCACTCCCTGCTGTATTTAAGCCCAGGAAAATTAAACTCTTGGTCTTTCTTCCTGCACCCTGCCCGATGACTGGTCATTTAACATCTCCCAGCTGATTGTCCACCATTACATATGTGGTGGACTGAGAAGTGCAGGGGTCACAGACTGACCGTCGTAGTGGCTCTTTAGAGCTGCTACTCCAGCATCGGCAGCATAACGCTTGCCTCCATCGGCAGCCTAATGGCTTGCCCCCATCGGGCAGCAATTCGCTGTGCTGCCCCTCGTTGTTCCCCAGGCCCTCTGGATACCGGCTGCATAGCTAGCATGTGGCCTTTACGCTTAAGAAACCCTTTCAGGGTCCTCTTCTCTTTTTCTATTTCCACATTTACACACTGATAAATCAGTAAGTGAATGTGGACAGAGAAAGAAGAGGGGAAAAACCCAGAAGTTTTGGCAGGACAAGCATACAATTTTGCAAGCATAAATGGGACAAAGAATTGCCCACAACTGCACACAACTGTTTCAGTGAAGCGAGGCATTTCCAGCATGTTCCTGCTCATTCAGCAGAATGACAACACCTATCGTGATATGGATTTCCTCCACATAGTAGCCGGAGGCATTTGCTTTGGTGAAGCAAAAAAACCAAAACCAGCTTAGAAAGGAGATCTCAGGGATACACAAACTGAAAACACTTAACATCTATACACACTTGTTTGTAGACTTTTCCACAGTTGGCTACTGTGGGGAAGTAACCTACAAAAGTTAAGATTAGGGGCTGTGGCCAGCATTTGGATTGTGAGCGCTGTCAGGGTCTGGGTGGAGTGTGAACAGTCTTGTCCAGGACTGTCTATCTTTCTGTAGCAATGGCCATGCGCTATGGTGATTGGTAACATGGCACATGATTGCACAGCTATAGCTGTTCCACCCTGCCCCCACATCATCCTCGCATAGGAAATAATGCGGGGGCTGTATACAGGGGTTAATGAGGAGTGTTCCACAGGTAGTGTTGATCATGGTGACTCTTGGCTGCTCTGATGTGGAGCATATACCATAGAGTGCATGTGCTCTGTGCCAGAGCATGACAGACCATCCTGACTGCTATAGTGTGAACAGGTGTTATCCACTTATGCCAAACAGTCAGGCTTAAATAAAAGGTGGGATCCTGGCTGTTAGGAACAGCACCCACATTCTCCAGCAAAAACAAACTTGCGAAAATTGCTGAATATCTAAATTCTTTTACATGCAGCCACGGGGAGCTGGGGTCCATTGTGGATGGCGGGATGGATTTCAAGACAGCTAAAATGAAATGGTCCCAAGAACTGCAGTTTCGAAGTGTGATGAGAACAGGATGTGGCTTAGTCCGCACTAGAACTCAGGCTGCTGGCCTTTATTCTGGGATTTGTTTTGGAATAAGGGTCAGTGCCAAAAGAGCCTTAGGAATTACAATATTTACTTGAAATATCTATGTACCATTTCCCCGTGTACAAATCTTAAGTCAGTTTACATTGGGATAAAATAAAAGCAGGTAAGAGAAGTATATTCATCTTTTAATAAAATTTTAATGTTCTTAATATAAAAGAAATTTACCAGTGAAAAATTGACATTGACCACCTGCAAGTTATGCTGAAAACTTGGAAAAATTCTGACTAGGGATATGCACAAATATTCATAATATTCAAAATTTGGCCGAATTCAGCTTCAAATTCGGACATTTGAACTCGAACCGAATGCTGTGATATTTGTGTGCTAACATTCAAACGGATACGAATGTTTCCGGACATTCGTATGAATAGTTTGGACATTCGTAAGTATCAGATTATGTAACAGTTTGTATCAGATACGTATCTATTCATATCAGATACGTATTTGTTCATATTAATTTATATGTAGCGAATGTTCATATGAATATGTACAAATAGATTTGTATCGAATAGAATTTTACCACATTCAAATGCGATCTATTTGTACGAATACAGATCTTTGAACATTCGTTTCACTTTCAATTGAATGCCAAAAATAAAAAATAAAAAACCGTTTGGGCACATCCCTAGTTCTGGCAGAAAGGACCTTTTTACACATACCTGCAGGAGTGATCTAGGCAGCTCACTGCTTTGCTCTGGCTGCACCTGACCTCTGCCAGAACTCACCTGGATCATTCCTGGGGTGGCAGATCTGGACCCTCTTATGGGTACTGCACAAAAGGGCATAGGTTGTGTGATTTCATCTGCACAGTTGTTTGCAGGTGCTTGGATCATCACAGCAATGCCCGAACCTGCACCAAATGCTGGGTCACACTTTGCCACGGCAATCCAGCCTGCTGTTCGGATTCCACGTGCCGCTGACCAGGTATGGGGCACGCTTTGTGAATGGCAACCAGCAAGCTCAACCGTACCTGCCTGGTATAGTATTTTACCATACCTATCAGGTAATTGTGGAAAGGCCCAATGAATGGAAAGATGTGATTATAAACTAAGCCTGTTGAGAAAGCCATCATGTAGGTGTTTACAGAAACTGAGAGTTGCCTGCTGTGTTTTTTTCTCATGACTGAAAACTGTGTGTGAACGGTGAAAGCGCCCGGAAGTGTCTTAAGCTGCCCGCCTGCACGCGTTCCGTTTGGAACGCGTTGCAGTGCGAAAATCCCTCTGGTTTCAGCTTACTTTCATCATGACTTTGAGAAAGTAGAAATGGAGAGAAAGTTCATTTTCCAGACCTGCTTTCACAAGATAGAAATGAATCTATATATCACAGGCACCACATTTACTGCTGTCTTTAATAATCTCTGCCTGGCTAGTCCTTGATGATTTACTTCTGCTGTGCTAATCTAAGCTCAGGGGAGCTGAAAAACCAGCGTGGGGGGGGGGGGAGTTATAGTAGTGGATGCTAGGCAACCACAAATGCTGGTTGGTGCATGTGATCAGTGAACCTGGTCTGAGTTACTGACAACCTTGTGTGCTTCTGGACCTCCTTATGATTATTTTCTTGTTGCTTTGGTTATATTTATGGTCTATCAGGCATGGAAGGACCCGATGAATTCTTTAGATTCCTAGAACAAATCAACTGTTGATTTTGCCTTAAACAGACCATTAACTTTTCTTTAAAACCCCAGCGCATAGTCTTAAAACAGCAACCAGAAACTGTGCATGTATTTTGACTATGAGTGGCACTGGGGAGACAATCAGTCATTTTTAATATTTATTTTAAAATTGGGAAAATAGAATGTAAGGAGCACTGCACAACTCTGGTGAAGTCAAGAATTTTTACAAGCATTTTACACAGTTTCCTATGAAATGGACAATGCTGGAAGGCCATGACCACACCTTCACTTTAAACCAGTGGTTCTCAACCTTCCTAATGCCGCGACCCTTTAATACAGTTCCTCATGTTGTGGTGACCCCCAGCCTAACCGTAACCCTAACCCCCAACCATAAAATTATTTTCATTGCTACTTCATAACTGTAATTTTGCTACTGTTATGAATCGTAATGTAAATATCTGATTCTCAGGATGTATTTTCATTGTTACAAATTGAACATAATTAAAGTATAGTATTTACATCAACCACAGCTGAATATAAAAGTGTCATTTTACCTCCAATACTTCTGCTTTCAACACAGTAGCTGCTCTCTACTGTATTGTATGGGGTGTATGTGATGGGTTTGGCGCAATGATGTCGTCACGCCAGGTACTCTTATGTGGGCGTATCTGCAAGTGGGCGGACCCGCCTGGAGATGGATAGAGGAGCGGTCTCTCGGTTCCTATGTGTTTTCCGTTGGTCTTAGATGACCCCGGTGAAAGAGTAGATCGACCCCTAAAGGGGTCGTGACCCACAGGTTGAGAACCACTGCTTTAAACCTTCTTCAGTCAATCTTCAGACCTGACTGCTCACACCTTTCCATCTCTGCCATCTTATTTTGTGGTCTTTCCATTCAGGAAAGTCCAAATGGAGGGTGGAAAGTCCACAGATAAAATGGACAAAGATGGAAAGGTGTGAGCAGTCAGACTTGAAGGTAGACTAAAGAAGGCTCAAAGCGAAGGTGTGACCGTGAAGATCAGCAAGGAGAGTTGTTCTTTTTGTAAAAATTGTTACAGGTCTTGTTTCCTTCATGCATTTTCATTGAAGCAGTTGGTAGAAATAATGGGTTTGGATCTTTCAGCATTTAGATTCCTCTTTGCTCATATTTCAAGCCTCGTGTTCAGGCTTGCCCCAGACTGTCATATTAATTGAGTTGCCTCTTGGGGCCCATCTGTACTTAAGTTTTAATTCAGCTTCAGGCCAGTTTGTTCCATTGGTTAGTCTTCTGAGCTCCCACGTCCCAGCCTTCCTCACAGAGTGTTCTGTTCTGGGAAAAAGAATACAAAGCTTTGTCAGCCACTTTGAGTCCCCTGAAACGGGTGAGAAAAGTGGGTAGAAAAGCCAACCCTTCTTCTTCTTCTGAGTGGAAGGACATATGAGCGAAGTGAGTGGTCATTTTTCTTTCCACATTATCTAACCCAAAGATTGACTTTCCAAAATAGATAAAGTGGGTGGTGGGGGGAGAAATCCTATCACTTTGCTTATGGTCTCTCTCACTCTGAAAATGGACTAAAGCCAGATGAAAACTTTGGTGTAGATGGCCCATTGGTCTATCCCTAGCAGAGCAGAATTTTGGCCAGAAAACAGCATGCTGTTTTTTGAAAAGAACTGTGTCTCTCGAAGCAGCACTTGAGAGAAAAAGAGATAGAACTCTGCTAGTGAATCTCACATTTTAGAATCGGGGATATTCACTCAGAGACGGGTTTCATCATCAGTGGCCACACATACTTAATTTGTTTATTTTATGTATTTCTATACTGCCCTGGTGAACATGATAAATAAAATGAAGCCAATAAAACCAATAAAAACATCAATCAAATACAATCAACCATGGTCTCCAAATCTTAGAGTGAGTAAATGGGCTCTTGGTAGACACAAAGAACTACTTAGTGTTGGCACAGAAGGACATTGGCACAGTGACTTTGCCTTTAGGGCTTGTGAGCTGTGAGAATATGCTTATGTGGATACCAAAACTGATAGCTGATTGAATCACCACATTGTTTACCTGTTCTGGGAAGCCTGAATGTTTAGACATTTTTTGTTTGCCACAAGACATCTGGCCTCGCAGCTTGGAAGAACATTTTGGGGGAGTATTAGATCCCTCTTCCAAAGTTTCCTGCTACATTCAGGGCCACCATTCCATCACCTGCGTCCTGACAATAAGACAAATAGACTGTGACATTACAGTCTATTTCTAAGGCCATTTGCTGGGATTGGAGAGCAGAAGAATGTTTGCCCTTGTCTCTGCTTGAGATGCCCATGGGCAATTGGTGGGCCACTGTATGTGACAGGATGCTGGACTAGATGGGCTGTGGCCTGATTCAGCAGGGCTCCTCTTAGGGTCTTATGTTCTTATTCATTATCCACCAGAATTTAACTTTGGAGAAAAGCCATGATTTTGCTTCTCCCCTCTTGAGTTAGCTGAGGGTTGAGTAATCAAGGTCACTTGACTTCCCCCTCTCAGACTTGTTTGTGGTTTTGTAACCTTTTGCCTCCTTCTGTGAAGATCTCTGCCAATCGAGAAGTTGAGGAAGATAGAATTCTTACCGCCCCCAGCTTTAGCTTCATCTCCTTTAGTGCTTTTTCTCTTCACTTTTCATTAACTGCCTCCCCTTCTTTTGTTTATTTTTCACTTTGGTCACCCCTTGGCTTATGTCAGCCCCATGTCCACAGCACTGCCATCTTTCTCAGTTTCATCTTTGTCTGCTGGCCTTTCCCACTGATCCTTCATTCCCTCTCTGTGCCTAACCCTGGGTGATAGATAAAGTACATTTGTTTTGGGAACTCAGGACTGGGGTCTGTTGAACTCATTGGGAATGCTTCTTATACTCCATGCTCATTCAACATCTTTGTAATTTGTAGTCAGTGAAGTTTGAGTAACATGCTGAAGTTGGTTTCTGCCTTGTTCTTGAATCTGGGCTTATGGTGGTGAATCTGACCATAGGAACTCTTACTCTGTGTCCTTTTGCCACTGTATAGTGGAAACTCTCTCTCTTCCTACAAGTTACTGCTTAGTTATTTTGGGAATCTTGCTCCTCCAGTTTCTGCATTGTTTGACTAATTCACCTAACTTTGAAACTGTTTGCCATTTGACTGATTCACCTGACTTTGAATCTTTGAATATTGTGACCACTCATTGTGTAATAAAGTTATTTCCTATGTGCCTTTTAAACTTCAATAAAGCAAACTTTGTATCATTATCAGCCAAGTTATATCCCCCTCCTTTGGGATTGGCTTCACTCAGTCAAACATGACCATTGGTCCTTAAAAGTGCTGCTTCCCTGTGGGATCACTGCTAAAACATGAGTCTAGAGCAGTTTCCTGTAATGTCTGCTACACCAGAGGTCATTACACAGCCACTGATAGTGCACTCTATTTTATCTGAGCTTGGAACAATGGAAGACAGAGCTGATTCTTCATCCTTTATACCTTTCTCCTTATCCTTTTGCAGCAGAAGATGTCCAGTTGCTTATTTTGTTTTCTGTTTAAATTCTACTTGCTTTCTGTTGCAGAAGGAAGATCTCCAAATATATGAAAAATATTGTCAAAATAAGCCAAGATCAGAAGCTCTCTGGAGACAGTGTGGAGACAGCCTCTTCTTTCAGGTACAATTCAAATACTATAGGTCCAGACAGTTAACTCTCCTTTTCCCAAGCACTTTAACTTCCCATGTTTGTATCAACCTAATGTGCTTACAAACTTCCATTAGAAGAAAGGCTGGCTGGCTGTTTTGATTTATCCACCCCTTCTGCCTCACATATACATGTGTCTGTTACTAAGACTCTTTCTACACTTACTTGGTAATTTGGATCAAGGACCCTTGTAGTCCACACTTGCTCATTGGGACAAGTGATAATCCAGATCACAGGGCAAGCATCTTTGATTTCTTCAAAAAATCTATGAAGGTCAGGTACAACTAAATAGTAATAAAATCAATATAAGGACTTGCAGGAGGGCCTTTTCTGTGGTGGCCCCTAGACTCTGGAACAGCCTCCCTCTTGAGGTTCACCAGGCGCCTACACTGTATAGTTTTCAGTGCCCAGTGAAAACATATCTTTTCACTCAGGCTTTTGCCATTTAAATAGCTTCCTCAGGGTGCTGTCCTGGGAGGGAGGGAGGGAGGGAAGGAGGGAGGGAGGGGGTAATATTGTAAATTATCTTTTAATAATGTACGTGTTTTATTTTTATTGTAACCTGCCAGGTGATCATGAGGTGAAGGGTAGGATATAAATTTTCAAAATAAATAAAAAGACACTTGAGACTTTTCTTCACTGAAAGGCTGTGATCTGAACCAGTGGGTCTGGATCCATGATGCCCCCTGGTTTGTTTATTTATCATTTATTTATTATTTACATTTATATCCCGCCCCATACATACATGAAGGTCTCTGGGCAGGTTACAACCTTAAAACAACAGATTAAAACAGAATATACATTAAAAGACTTTAGAAATTCAACACTCTAAAACAATACACATTATGCTTAAAATGGTAGTGTCTGACCTGGGTGGGAAATATAATCAGACCACAGCCAGGTATAGTCTGAAACAGTGCTGTATGCACAATGGTACTAGTCCAGACCAGCCCCTACACTGCCCCTATGTGACCTTTAGAAGCAACCTCCAAAGGCTCTGAAGGGCTAGGAATGAAGGTTCCTGACTTCAGAGCCAGTAGGAGACCCATTTTGGTACACTGCCAAAATGGATCCTCCCAGCAATCAGGAACCCAGAGGCAAGTTTCCTTCCTGCCACCATGTTCTGAGCTAAGTTGATCTGCCAGTAGACATTGAGGTCTACTGTTGATGAAGACCAAACAGCCCTTGATCTTGATCGTTCTCCATCCATTGCGTTGGGTGGGCCTCCCATGTTCTGTGTTAATGTATGGAAGGGAAGCCCATAGTGCCCTTTCTGATATTGCCCAAGTCACAGTGCAGAAAGGCCCTCAGGACGCATCTGCGTGGGGTTGGGATGCAACCAAGTAAGGGGGTGACTTTGTGAGGCACCCTGAAGAGAGAGGTATGACAAGAAAACTGCACAGCTTGTCACTCCAAAGTCTTGCAAGGGTTCATAGAATCATAGAGTTGGAAGGGACCTCTAAGGTCATCAAGTCCACCCCCTGCTGAATGCAGGATTTCCTAAACCATCCCAGAGAGATGTAGGTCCAACCTCTGCTTGAAGACTTCCAGTGAAGGGGAGCTATGGTAATAAGAGACCTATTCATGCTTGAGTTGCCCAGAAGCACTTGTTGGGCCACTTGGTGAGACAGGATGCTGGACTAGATGGACTGTGGCCCTATCCAGTAGGGCCCCTCTTATGTTCTCCATTACTCTATACAGAAGAGGAGGAGTTGGGTATTGTGTCTTTCAGGTAAGTCTACTGGCACGCTAGGGCCCTGGTAAGGAACAATTGGGCCTGCTGAGGAGTGATAGACCTTATGATGGTTCAAGGTGTTAAGTTGCTCTAGAGCAGTGGTTCTCAACCTTCCTAATGCCGCGACCCTTAATGGAGTTTTTCATGTTGTGGAGACCCCCAACCATGGGGGTGGAGCACTTGGGAGGTGGGAGGGAAGGGCGGTGGGAGACTCGTCGTGACCCCTCTGAAAGGGTAATTTGACCCCCAAAGGGGTCCCGACCCCCAGGTTGAGAACCACTGCTCTAGAGGGTCTTCAATTATTGCAGAAGCCTAATGGAAATTTAATTCCCGGTTATGCTTCCAAGATGTGGGAAATACATGAACTACATTTATATCAAGCTGCATGAAACCATCTTTTCTACAGTTGCCAAAGGATAGCTATGCCTGCAAAGCTGATTTTCAATAAAAGAAATATGCAAACAAGGAAGCCCCACCTTTCCACAGTCCTTAACAAGAGCAATGCTTTATTAACCCCTACTCCCTTTTTCTTTTATAGGAATGTCAGCGGAAGCTGGACCAAAAACTCTCTCTTGATGCATACCTCCTAAAACCAGTCCAGAGAATTACCAAGTACCAGCTGCTTTTAAAGGTAGTCAATGGGTTGAGCAGCCCAGTACTTATAGTGCTTGTCTTGGTTTCGTTTTCTAATGGTTATAGGCACAAAGTCAGCCCCTAGCATAGCAGACAGTGAGGTTTGTGCTTTAAATCAGACAGAGGGCCTTTTTGCACTTAGGTGATCTGGATGGCCATGCTCTGGGATGCTTTGTTTGCATGCTGCAATATTACTTGCGGCCCAGGGTATTCATGGCCATCCCAATCCTCTATAGCTGTGGCGCAGTAAAAACAGTTCCACTGGTTTGCCAGGAGCTCCTAGGGCGTTCCTAGTACAGTCCCAGGTGCAGCGTTTGCACTTCAGCTGTGCAAATGCATGCCACAATTGCCATGGCAATGGCATAAGTTGCCACAGCTGTTACTATGGCAGTGTGATGTGAATGCTAGCCACCATCCCTGAGCTTAACTGCAGTGGGATACTAGCACACTGGTGTTACGTGTGAAAAGGCTCAGTCATTCAAGTCATCATAGTTTCACTAAGGCTGCAGTCAGACCTTCATTTTAAACCTTCTTCAGTCCACCTTCAGGTCTGACTGCTCACTCCTTTTCATTTCTATCCATTTTATTTGTGGACTTTCCATTCAGGAAAGTCCAAATGGAGGGTGGACAGCCCACAAATGAAATGGATAGGGACGGAAAGGTGTGAGCAGTCAGACCTAGAGGTGGACCAAAAAAGGCTTAAAGCAAAGGTGTGACCATGGCCTAAATGTAGAAGGTGCATTGCTTGCCGATGTTCGTCTTCTCCCTCATCACCACCACAGCTTACCAGACGAGGAGCATCTTTGCTCCTCTTCCTGTGTGCTGTGCTTGTTGTTGTTGTTGTTGTTGTTGGGGTAACACTGTAAACAGGTGTATGATTAGATCTGAAGGCAGTGAATTTTATGTCAGGCCCAGTGTTGTCATCAGGACAAGATCAAGTCTGACCAGCTCTCCTTTGAGCTAAGAGTGCTCTGCAGTGGATATAAAACACGTGAGGAATGCTGAGAACATCCTGGAGGAGGCGGACAGAGAAAAGGTAGAAAGGTGTGGTGTTTTAGCCATATGTGAAATAGAAAATCAAGAGAGTCTTGGGACGTAGAGTCCTGCTTTCACTTATTTGCATTACCCTTTGCTTCTTCATACCTGCCTGTCTGCTCTTTGCTTTTTCACTATGCATGTTCTCAGGTAGGGCTGACTAATCCTCTTTGAGGTGGCGGGTGGGTGGTGCAGCTTTCCAAACAAATGTCTGTGGCCCCTACTACAAGGAAGAGGCTTAATAAACAGAAACATGAAGTAACCTCCAGTGCCCTTTGGTTTACAGCAGGCAATGATCATGCAGGGATTGCTTGATGAACACTCACAGGAATTCCATAGTGCTGTGGCCTTTAGTTGCACAGACAGGTTGTATGTAAAGTTCCTTCAGACTAAAGACACAGCATCACTTCTAGGAGGAGATGGCTGGGTGGGAGAGGCATAGTGGGAAAAAAGAACTCTCCATTTTGGAGCAAGAATGTGCCATATTTTTAGGGCACTTCTCTGCAGGCTGAAAATGGTCACTGGAGAACAGGAAGCAGTACAAAAGGCAAATATTATTATTATTGATGATGATGGTGGTACCAAAAAACTTGGCACGTAGGACATCTGTATAGGGATGTCCACAAATGGGGTTTCTTGCACTCAGTTCATATCAAATTGAATGTATGAAAATTCATATTCATTTGAATAGATCCCCTTCGAATGTGATATTCGTACGAGTATCCAATATGAATGCATACTTATCAATACATGTCCCATACATACCGATACATATCCTGTAACATATCCGCTCTGAAAGCGTCAAATCCGCCCTGAACCCACAGTGAATCCGATCTCAATCCATGTCAAATGAACTCTGGATCTGTTGCCTCTTTCCCACCTCCCCAGGTTCACAAATGTTCTGAGACATTCATACTAATACGAATGTCAATGTACAAATGTCATAAAATTCAATTCATTTACAAATGTCCAAATTCATCTGAATTAATGCGAATACTTAATGTTACAAATATTTGTGCGCATCCCTATATCTGTATGTTAACCGGCAAAGGCCACATGGCTCAGATCAGCACATATTTTATACTGATACATTAGATCATCATAAGTCTTTAGGAAGAAATTAAAGCAAAGAGAAGGCCAACAGAAGCTAGAACCTGCAGCTGTGACATCATGTTGTATATATAATAATGATGGTGACGATTAGAAAAAGAAGCTTTGTGCAATTTTTAAAATCTTAGTCTGCTAGATAAACATTATTTTGCTTTGTAGAACTCTGGCATAAATCTATATGGCCGCATCCCCATGCAAGCCATTTGGAGCGGGATTGGAAAACATGGGACCAGAAACGGGTCCAGGATCGCTACCATACCATCCCCATGCCATTCCTGACAACGTGGGCTAGGTGCGGGTTGGGTGTGGATGGAGGCGTCCCCATGCAAACTGCGCCAAACACTGGCATGGGGGAGCAGTGCCCCCTCCTCTCCGCCCCCTCTCTTCTCATTGGAAGCCGAATTGATGTCAGCCCACCCCTGTGCTGCGTCTCCCCCTCCCTTAGCAGCACTGAAAGCCAGGACTGGGCTGGGAGGCACAGAAAAAATGTTAAAATAAAAGACCAAAAGCCACTACGAGGTTTAGCGGCAGTTTTGTGCACCTCCGCTCCACCAGGAACCGCGAGAACGCCCGCCAAGTTTAAAAGAAAGAAAATCAAGCCTTTATTTCATGATCGCCTTGGCGACTGGAAACACGGATTGAAAATTTTTGGAATTGGAACAAAAATCAAGCCATTATCCTGCCTGCCTTGGCAATTGGACAACAGGGGCGGAAATATTTCCGTGGAAAATGCACAAAAATTAAGCCAGCATCCTGCCTGTCTTGGCGATCAGGATTTTAAAATGTCAGTGGCTGCACACCCCACCTCCTAATGACATGAATGCCAATCTTCTCCCTGAATAGCCCGCGACTGTCCCCATGTGCAGTCTTGGCTCACTAACCAATGCATGCTGGGACCCCAAACTGTGCCAAGACTTGTTTTTTCAGGTACCAAATTTGGTCCTGGTCTGGCACAGTTTAGGGGATTTGGTCCACTTTCCGTGGACCAAATCCAAAACTCATGTGGATGCCCATTGCCAATCCCACATTTGGAACCGTACCAAACGTGCATGGGGACATGCCCTGTGACTCATTGGTAGTTATGGCCCATTTCCCAAGGGGTGTGAGCCATCACTGCAGATGTGCCAGCCTCCTCTGCTTTTTGTTAAAGCAGTAATTCTCAAATTGTGGTTCTCCATATCTTCCTGAGCAAGAACTTCTAGCCTCCTCTGCCAGCTGAACCAGTTGTTTCGGAGCATCTGGAGGACGGACCAAAGTTTGAGAAGAACTGCATGCCTATTCATATGTCCCTTGTGTAATGCTATGTCTGGCTTTCCTATCTGATGTAAAGTCAATCTTAGCATGCAGTTGCTTCACAACAGTCAGGGAGTGGACAGGTTTTAGTGATCAACCCTGTGCGTAACAATCTGCACTGGCTTCCTGTTTGTTTCCAAGCCCAATTCAAGGTTTTGACATTGACAAGCATCAGAAGAAGTTCCTCCTCCCATACAAGACCTGCTTGTCGTCTTAGATGCCAGGGATGTCCCTCTTTCTTCTTGGCTTTAACAGCTTTAAATTGCCCAGGCGAAGCAGGCAGGTCTGTTCTCCCCGGTGTGACAAAGGGTGAACTTTGGTAGCTACGAACTCTGAACCTAAGAATGTGCTACGTATTAAACTTATCAATTTCCAAATGTTCCTGTAAACAAGATTTACAGGTGACACACAATAGGAAGATAAAGCATGATTGATCATTCTGGGAATGGTCTTGGTGAACTTTGAGAACTTTAATGAGCTAAGACTGACTTTGGGAAGAATTTTTTTTCGCCCACAGGATCACCAGTCTATGGAATTTACTACCAGAAGAGGTGTGGATAGCTTTAAGATGCCTAGTTACTGCCTCCAGAGGCCTTTTTGCACTAAGTTGTCTTGTGCATAATTAGTGCACCTCTGGGGAAGAGCATATGCGTGTCAAGTAGGCTGCCTACAAGTGTGCCCTCCTTCTCCAGTGCACTAATGTTCGATTAGATGTGGAGCACAAAATTCATGCTTAACCAACCACACCTTAACCAACGTTACCTAATTACTTACCTGGAGCATCCAGCGGCGCAACCTTTCGCTCCTGCCGCCACTCCGGGGTCATTTGAGGTGCTGTGCAAGCGCACTGGCATCTCAGAAGACAGTAGGCGTGACTGTGGGTCTGCTGAGCGTCAGTGTCATCAAGGTGACGGTGCTAATGCACACACAGTCATGGAGGTGCTGCTGCCAAAATGGCGGCGCCCAGAGGAGGACCGGGCCTCCGATGGAATAAAGTGAGTATCCGATCCCAGGGGGAGGGAGCAGGCAAAGTTGACTAGCACTCGAGTGCAAGAGCTAGTCAACGTTGGGTCATCACACTCCTTTCCCGTCGAGCAGACGGGAAGGGTAGTGCGAAAACGCCTCAGGTTGGAGAGGCAGGCCTCAAAAGGCCATTTGCAGGGAGTCGAGAGCAGGTGAAGGTTTTGCCTTTGCCTTCTTTTTGGAAATGCCCAGAAGCAATTGGTGGACCACTGTGTGAGACTGGATGCTGGACTAGATGGGCTAAAGCAAACCTGACTATTCTGTGGAGGGCAAATTGGATAGGAACTCCTTTATCCCCTCACCTGGCAACCAGGAAATCTGACAAGGGTAGGAGGTCAATGCCTGTATATTCAAAGTGGAATGTCATATGCATGATTGTAATAAGTAATATATACACAATCTATTTGTTTAATTTAAAAAGAAATTAGGTAAGAGAGAGTGGGGACTGAGAAACAGAAGTGAGGAACAAGAGGGAAGCTATTAGATGTGACCAGGCCCGAAGTTGCTTCCGTAACGTCAAGGCTTCATGATTTTTTTGCCTGAAACCAATGCCACAAGATGTTTCTGTGGTAGAAAGTACAGTAGTACCTTGACATACGAGTTTAATTCGTTCTGTAACCTTGCTCTTATGTCAAATCGCTCGTATCTCAAAGCAATTTTCCCATTAATCCATTCCAGCTCCCAAAACACCATCTCAGTTGTTTTTGTTATGTACTGTACTGTATTTACATACTCGTATCTCAAATCTTGCTCTCATCTCAAAGCAAAATATCACTCGCTTGGCGGCTTGTATCTCAAAACACTTGTATGTCAGGGCACTTGTATGTCGAGGTACCACTGTATCAGGAAATTCTAAGATAAACTTTCCATTTTTTAAAATGTGTTTTAAAAACAGGAAATGTTGAAGTGCAGCAAAAATTCCGAAGGTACTGCTGAACTGGAAGAAGCTCTTGCCACAGTACTTGATATTATCAAGTCAGCGAATGATTCCATGCACCAGATAGCAATTACAGGATATGAGGTATGTATTTTTAGCAAATGGAGGATTGCAAGGGACTGTGCTTTTCAAGTCTTTGGGGATGTTAGGAGCTTGGCAGTTTCTTCAGGGACAAAGTGATCCAATAGTTGGGGCAACTCCACCATACCATCACTATATCCCAGCTAAAAAGTGCTAACAACTGTTGCTGGAAAACCCATTGGTCTATGCTGGAATTTGCTGCTGGAAGACCGTTGGCTCCTCTTATGTTTTTATGTAAAAGCCAAGTAACTGCAATGCTCTTGGTAAATAACAAAGAATGAATTGCCAATACACAGGAAATTGAACCCAGCTAAAAACTGTCCCAGTGAAAGCCCAACACCACAGAAGTGAACTCCTAGTTTGTTACCAGCTGCTGCTTCCAGGCTGCAGATGGCTTTTGCAAGAGTCACCCAGATAAAAGTAGGGGCTGTCCGTGGAATGTTGGGTTCAGTGAACCCGCAACACTGAGAAGAAAAAGAGTTGGTTTTTCTACCCCGATTTCTCACTCATTTAAGGGGACTCAAAGCGGCTGACAAAGCTTTCTGTTCTCCCCGCAACAGACACCCTGTGAGGTAGGTGGGACTATGAGAGCTCAGAGGAGAGCTGTGACTAGCCCAAGGTCACCCAGCTGGCTTCAAGGGGGACAATAGGATCAAACTCAGTATTCCCAGATAAGAGTCCGGCTCCTTAACCACTAGCACTTCTTAGCGAATAGCAGAGGGGAGGGCATTTGAAAGAAAAGGGGCTACCACTGAGAAGCCTGTGAACAATCCTAACATGGGATTCTGCTTTACGTGGAACTCCCAGTAAGTAAGCAGTGAAGGTTTTGAAGGGACTTTCCTAGGGTTTTGTACAGCATATTAAGGGACACCCCCCCTCCCCCAGAAGACATGTTTCTTGTGTATATTATCCAGAAAACTTTGTGTAATCTGCTTTTGGCATTGACTTCCCTCTGCTATAAATGAGTAGTAATAGTGGCCTGCTGGCTTCCAGACAGCGTTTTCTCTTGCACATCCACTGCCAAGTTCTCTTCTCACCACCACTCCTGGTCATGTTAGCACCCTCTGTGGGCAATCATTGGTAGGCAGCTGATTGGAGGCCAAGTCCAGCCTGTGTGTCCCCAATTGGAGACAAATAGCAAGAAAGAGGCCACATCCCCATTACAAGCTTATTTCGATTTCAAACCGTTTTCAGTCCTCGCAGACCCCACGTCAGTTTGGCTTAACACGCTTACATCGTCCCAAAAAGTGTTGTACATGTTAACCCTCATTTCAACAGGTCTCACTCCGGATCATGAGCTTGATATGTGTTACATTTTTTACTGTGGGGATCCTACCGTTTTAAGGGATGAGAATCCATGTTTAGGGTTTCCCTCTCCCAATAGCTTGCTTCCAAAGACAGTGATTTCAGTGTAAAAATCCAACCTTCACAGTAGCCACTACACTGTAGCAATCTAGCCACTTCACACCTGATAACAATGTTGCAATTTTGCGCAATTCTAGCTCTTTGGAGTTCTGACCTTTAAAGGGGAAAGGAAAGCAGGGCAGGTTCTGGGAGATGTGTGAATGTTTAAAGCCCCCTTGCTTGAGTTGCCGCTGCTGCTGTGTGCCTTGCACAATGGGGAGAAGAGGGGAAAGAATCGCTGGCTTCCCACTGCCGGTTTTCCTCCATCCAGGCAAACGGCAGCCACCCAGCCAGACTCCGTGAAGGGGTCCGTTATGGGTGGCACTTATAATTAAGCTTATAATGGGGATGTGGCCAGCGTTGCAGAGGAGATGAATGGAATGATGGTGAAGAATAGCAAAAGAAGGTTCCTTATTTTTATCTTTTGGTCTCTTCTACCTTACTTCCACAGGGCGACGTGCATGAGCTCGGCAAACTGCTGCTGCAGGGCTCCTTCAACGTTTGGACAGATCATAAGAAGGGCCATAATAAAGTAAAAGATCTGGCCAGGTTCAAGCCCATGCAGAGGCACCTCTTCCTGTATGCAAAAATTCTGCTTTTTTGTAAGAAACGGGAAGAAAATACCGACGGCCATGAGAAGTCACCTTCGTATAGCTTTAAAAATTCCTTAAAGGTAAGTAAATTCATATGGTGGCAAAAAACTAAAGTCTGTGGGCCACCAACAAATTTAAACCCATGCTCACGAAGAAGAAGAGTCGGCTTTCCTACCCCGCTTTTCTCATCCATTTAAGGGGGCTCAAAAGCGGCTGACAAAGCTTTTCTATTCTTCTCCCCACAACAGAGAAGGTAGGTGGGGCTGTGAGAGCTCAGAAGAGAGCTGTGACTAGCCCAAGGTCACCCAGCTGGCTCCATGGGGGAGGGCGGAATCAAACGCGGTATTCCCAGATAAGAGTCCGGCTCCCTAACCACTAGACCAAACTGGCTCAAAGCATCCCTGTGGGGTGGAATTCAACCTACAGCCATGCCTTTTACCTGTAATGAAATGCAGATGGGAAAAACAGCTTTCAGTCCTTGGGTGTTTCTGCACTTGCCTTCCCATCTGTCGGACGGGAGAGGTGGAGAACAAATTAACATGCACTAGCACTTGCATTTGTGGGACCTTGTGCAACTCCATGTGCGCCGGCACCAGTGCTGTGGCGATGATGAAGCTCTGTGCATGCACAGTCGTGCCAGGGGTCATCTGAGGCACCAGAATGCTTGCGCAGAACTTCAGATGAACCCTCACATCAGAAATGTTGTGAATGGTCACAGCGTGGACATGAAAAGCTTTCAGTCGTGTTTAGTTAAGATGAACTAATTTGCAGTTGGTGAGCATCTGGGCAGGTAGGGAACATTTCTAGGCTGTAAGCACCTCCTGCAAGTGCAGATACACCTGCCCAGATGTTCACCTACTGCAAACTGCGAGGCCAAGTGCAAATTTGCCTTTTGAATGGCAAAGCACCACTTGAGAACTTTCATGGTTTCTGTCCCCATTCACCGCCATTCATACTCAGCTGTGCCAATGGTATAAACTTTATTTGACTAGTCATGAGACCATTTCAAAGTGCATATACAAACATGTAAGACAAAACAAAAGCAAGAGTGAGCAGGTATCTTTCTGCATATGGTCAAGTTCTTATTTATCCTGTTTTCCTTTCAGGTAGTGTGCTCTTTTCTTAATAGCCCCTAGGGTGAATAGACCCACTCTAATCACAGTAGCTCTCTCCTGACCTTTCAGGAGAAAGTTTAAAGGGTCTTCTCTACTCCAGGGCTCAAGGTTAGATAGTATTGGTTCCAGGTATTTGGCACGGAGCTCAGAATACGCTGGGCAGTCAATCAGGAACGACCTGTTCCCCCCAAACACAGAATCTTTCTCTGCTTGGAATATTACAGTAGCGCCCTGTTTGCATCATGAGTTGAAGTTGTTCAAATCTTATCCTGGTGTAAGTTCTTCTTAGGGGAAGCGGAAGTGGGATGGTCAGGTAGTTTTCAATGTTGGTGTTCAGTTTGTGGCTGGTTAGAAACTTTGCGGCTGATGAATTAGCTATAGATGCTATGTCCATTTGTGAATAGATATCAGCAGTGCGTTGTATTAGCACTTGTTTTGCCCTGGGACCTAGATCATGCAAAAATTGTAGAGGGAGGCCAATATTAGCCAGTTGGTTATTTAGGGCCTCTGTCCAAGATGTCTCATGTTGGCACTGGACTTGTTCTTCTAGGCATATACGGGGGAGCCTGTTTAGGCTCATTTGGTTTATTTTTGTCCAGTAATTAAATTGCCTCCGTAAAACTAGGGCTTTTAGTTGGATCATCCCCAGTTCAGCCCTTACTGCGGCAGTTAACGTTGTTCTGGAAAGGCCCAGTAAGATTCGGAGCTGCTTACTTTGGAAAGCTTCAATCTTGGCCAGATTTGCATTACCCCAAATTTCAGCCCCATATAAGAGCGAAGGGATTATTTTGGCCTTGAAGACGGCCAGGGCGGGTCTAATAGTGCCTGGATATCTGTGGTGATATAACTTATAGAAAGAGCCTGCGAGGTGGGTTGCTCTGTGTATGCTATGGGTGATATGGTTTGTCCAGGCCCCGGATGATGCAAACATGATACCTAAGTATTTGTAGCTATGGACTTGTTCCAGTTGTACACCATTCAAAAACCACCTGTGCTGTTTCCTGTTGTTGCCAAAAATCATAATGTTTGATTTATCTTTGTTTAAGGTGAGTGAGTTTGACTCACAGTACAAGCTGAATTCTGTCAGGGATCTTCTCAGTCTCACTGGCGTTGTAGCCATAATGACCATATCGTCAGCATATAACAGAATGTTGATGGTTCTACTCAGAACTTTTGGGCCATGCAGGCTATCTGAAGTTAATGTTTTCATGATGTCGTTGACATAAAAGTTAAAAAGGAAAGGAGCTAATATACACCCTTATCTCACACCAGTGGTTGTTTTAATTTCATGGCCACTGTGTCCTAATCGGACTTTCAGAACCGTGTCTGAATACAGTCTGGTGATTAGAGTTAATAATCTCCTGTCGATGTACTCAGCTGTGCCAATCGTGTTGCCAATCAGATGTCTTAATGTGGTGCTATGAACCATGGAATGCAAATAGCAGTGATCTGCACATTGATGCGGATCGAGGAGGCCCTACCTCTGCTGATCCAGCCCCATCTACACTGTAGACCACTGCATTACAGCAAAGATGCCTCAGAACACTTTGGCCCGAACGCGTTGAGAGCACTTCCCCATCTGCACTGGCATTCTTTACCTGCCTACGTGTGGACGGGGAACTGTTCTCAGCCTGTTCGTGCTGAAGACCCTCCCCCAGGCTGCTCCGATTGGCTCCTCTGGAGCCTGTGGTGGGCAGGCCAGAGGCTCCCTTTCCCTCGGCTCCCACTGCCTCCAGGAGCTGAGATCATGGCTCCTAGAGCCAGGGGGACCTGCACCTAACACCTCCCAACCCTCCTGGGTTGCGCGTGTGCATTCGCGGCCTCACTTGCAGGCTGCTGGGTTGATTCTGCCTGCAGGAGGCCCGGCGTGCTGTGCGCATGCTCGCGGGGCAGCCCACTTATTGGTCAGCCACCCGTGCCTGCCCAGATGGCCTGGTGAAGCCAGGAGGGTGGCTGGCCAATGAGGGGCCACCCCGTGAGAGCATGCGAACGCTGTCCCTCTGGAACAGCTGGGAATGCACCGAATGCGCAGAGACGCTTTCAGAGCATTTTTTTCTGCTCTGAAAACGGAGCGCATTGGAACGCTTGGGGCGGTCCGGAACGGATCCAGCTGCCCCTGAGGTGCAAATGCAGCATCCCTGCTTGTTCTCCACACGTTGAAAAACCCCTCGTGCGAAAGGGCCTCAGGTCTGAAACTGGATCAAGGGCCTTGTTGAAGATCATGGGAGGCATGCAGAAGTCATGCCTCTGTGATCCAGAACTACTAGTTGGTGCTTTTCAGCACCCCTACCCTTCAGAGTTATGTGTGTGTGCGAAGCTTACTCAACCTTCACAGCTGTGGAGGCGTGTGGGACAGAGTAGGGCTGTCAGTGCGAACAGAGCTGATCAACCACAGCTCCAAGTAATCTGGATCAGCTGCTTCACATGAAAGGGAGGACTTCAAAAAGCTGTAACATAGGTTGCTCAGAGGCGAACAACACAGAGTTTACAGACAGACAGAGGAGAAAGTTGTTTGGCATCCATTGAGCCAAAAACATCTGGCACTTGACTGGTCTAGGGTGAAATTGTTGCATGTTATAATGAAATAAAAGACAAATGATATTGCTGTGGCTTCAACGATATGCTACATCCAAAATTCTCTTTTGTACAGATGAGTACGGTTGGGATCACTGAAAACGTAAAAGGTGATAACAAGAAATTTGAGATCTGGTATAATGGCAGAGAAGAAGTCTACATTATTCAGGTACTATATCTCTTTTCCTATTTCCAACTGCTTTGTTTTTAATTTCCCCCCTCCCCCCAAAAAAGATTGATTGGTTTTGTTGCTATTATAGTGGGATGAATAACTGAAGAGAGACAGTCTTTCTGTCCGCATCTACAGAGGTGAGAGGTGTTTCGTCCAGGAGATCTGAAGGTTGAACATCCTAATTTACTGCCCACAGGAAGTTTCATACTGACAAAAAAATCCTAAAAAATATATATGCATTACTTATAAGCCAGGACATAAATTCTTAGGGTGGGTAGTGTCACGATCCGCAGCGTTCCAGTCAGTGCCTGCCCTCTCTAGGAGTCGCTGGGCCCTTTTAGGATGCTGGTTATGTGCAACGGCCGAGTGAATACTACAGTCTAATCACAAAACACGGGTAGCAAGCGGTTTGAACAGTAAACTAAAACAGGTTTATTATTATACACAAGCAATACTAGAAAGATAATAAGGTTCAGGTAGTTGTAGGTTTAAATCCATATGTCTCTTAAAGTTAGGAGCTACCCCTTTCTCTACAGGAAAATAGTTCCTTTTTAAAAGACAAACCTCCCCACGTTCCTCCCCCCCTGGCTAGCTCTGTCACAGCCCAGGCCAAGCCAGTGTACCAGAACGTGGCTCTAGATGATCACAAGGCACGGCCCGTCCTTGCTTGACCAATCATCCAGTCTGGTCAGTTGTTAGTGAAGTCTCCCTCAGAGCCACAATCCTCCACAACTGTCTCCTTCTGAAATCACTCAGCCACAAGACCAATGGTCAGCTACTGGTCCGGCTCCCTCAGGTTCAGCTCTCTTCTGTTCCTATTAGCTTCAGTCCCAGCACGAAGACGTAGTCTGCTGTACTCTGTGTTTCTTTATACCTTTTCCCCCTTGGCCCTGATTGGCTGTCACCTCCTGGGGAAAGCTGCTGGAATAAAATGCTGCTGGAGACTCCTGAGAGAAGCTCCTGTCCCTCACGCCTGATTGGTGGAAACTCCTTCTCTAGCCCCTCCAGCTCTACGATCCCCAGACAGCTTTTCCCTCCAAATAACAGCTGTAGCCAATCTCTGCAGCAGGGCCTGGGCAAGATTTCCCGCCCTTTCTGCAGCCAAAACCCAGGGCTTGCAAAAGGCTGTTTGCAAAGAGGCTGGCTAATGCAGCTTGCTAGAAGCCTGCAAGGCCAGCAAGCCAAGCAGTTTGCAGCCTGCACCCTGAAACCGTCACAGGTAGGGTGTCAAAATTTCCTTCCTTCCCATGTTGACTCACAGAACGGACAGTTGCTACTTACTGGCTGCAATTTTCACCCGGTTTTCTGGTCCTTGGAAGCAAGTGTTAGTTTGGTACATCCCTGTGAAGGTTGTCTCCCCCAGCTGTGGTTCCTGTGCCAACCATTCCAGCAGGTGTCTCTTTTAGGGGTCCTGGAAACACAGTCAATGTCTTCTCCCTGTGGGTTGGGACCCATGGGCTACAGGGTCTTTTTGAGATTAAGGGTGGTTCTGGACCCATGGTCTGGCTTTGGCATTCCTGCACAGGGGCTTCCAGTCAACCAAACTGACAGATCAGAAGCTCTGGTGTCCAAGCAGTGTCCGTGTGTGTCCGTGTGTGTCCGTGTGTCCGTGTGTGTGTGTGTGTGGTTGGGTGGGTGGGGTAGAATACTGTAAGTGGCAGAAGCAGTGAAGGGACTTTGCTGCTTCCGTCCCTGTCTAGCAGCACCCTATATTTGGTTGGAAGTCTCTCCTTGATGGTGCTGATCTGCACAATGGACTGCAGTGGACCAATATATGGTTTAGCAAGAAACCAACCAGATACTGATGCCACCCCGTCTTCCTTCTGGAAGCCATCAATAGGCATCCTGCCCACCCACCCCAAAAATAAGGAAGGAACTGTAAAAGTTTGTTTAGTCCAAATTTTGAACGTTACGAATATTCGCACACATCCCTACTTCAGAGGAAGTAAAATGAAACCACTTTTGTGACCGATGTCCAATTTAAGAGCACCAGCATTTGTTGCAGGCTTACGCAGGAAGCTTCCAAGGGCCTTTATAGGACATGACATCATCATGCATATGTGTGACATCATCCCACATGCAGAGATGCTTGCTTATGCTCTCTGTGCGTGCAGTGATGTCACATGCATGCGCACCAATGAGCACCACAGGCCTACCAACAGCAGGCCCTATAATGGCAGAGAGGACACCTGGAGCAAGCAAGTTCTCCGCTTTATGTGTTTAACTGAGTGTAAGGAAAGCACCTAACAGTCCTTGGCTTCAACCCCAGCCCTGTAATGGTGGTGAGTAGTCGGTGTAACAGGAGTAGTAATGTTACCATCACATAGTCTGTAGATTTTATGTAACTGGTTTAATATTCATATCCTTCCAAAGGACCTAGGATGATCAGTGGTATTAGTAGTTGTGACGGTTTCAGGGATACAGGCTGCAAACTGTTTTGCTTCCTGGCTTTGCAGGCTTCTAGCTCGCTGCAATAGCCAGCCTTGTTGCAAAGTTTGTTGCAAACCCTGGGATTTGGGCTGCAAAAAGAGCGGGAAATCCTGTGCGGGCCCTGTTGCAGTGATTGGCTGGAGTAAGGTTTTGGAGGGAAAAGCTGTCCGGGGATCTGAGTGCTGGAGGGGCTAGAGAAGGAGTTCCCACCAATCAGGCTGGAGGGACAGCAACCTCTGTTAGGAGTCTCCAGCAGCATTTTATTGCGGTTACAGCCAATCAGGGTCAGGGGTGTGTGGATAAAATGAACACAGAGTACAGCAGAGGGTGTATTCATGCTGGGACAAGAGCTGAAAGGAGAAGAAGAGCTGAACCTGAAGGAGCCAGACCAGTAGTTGACCAGGGGTCTTCGTGCTGGGACTGAGGCTGAAGGGAACAGAGGAGCTGATCCTGAGGGAGCTGGAACCAGTAGCTGACCAGTGGTCTTTTGGGCTGAGTGATTTCTGAAGGAGGCAATCGGGTGGATTGTAGCTCTGAGGGAGACTTCACTAGCAACTGACCAGGCTGGATGATCGGACAAGCAAGGACGGACTGGGCCTTGTGATCATCTAGGGCCACGTTCTGGTACACTGGCTTGGCTTGAGCTGTGGCAAAGCAAGTCAGAGGGGGAGGAACGTGTGGAGGCTTGTCTTTTAAAAGGTGAACTATTTTCCTGTAGAGGAAAGGGTTAGCTCCTAGCTTTAAGAGACTTGCAAATTTAAACCAACAACTACCTGAACCTTATTTTTCATTTATAGTATTGCTTGTGTATAATAATAAACTTGTTTTTGTTTACTGTTGAAACGCTTGCTACCAGTGTTTTGTGTCCACACTGTAGTATTCACTTGGCCGTTGCACGAACCCAGCATCCTAACAGGGCCAAGCTACTCCTCAGAGAGGGCAGGCACTTACTGGAACGCTGGGCATCGTGGCAGTAGTGCTGCCCTCTGCACTGGATGGATAATGCCTATCAGCATTCAAGGTGTTCAGTGATGTTCTGCTTTACTCCACCTTGGTTAGTCCTCATCTAGAATACTGTGTTCAGTTCTGGGCACCCTGATGTAAAAAAGACATTTACAAACTAGAGCAAGTCCAAAGGAGGGCTACCAGAATGGTTAGTGGTCTGGAAAGCATGTCCTACAAGGAACAGTTTATCCTACAGAAGAGAAGACTGAGAGGAGACATGATCATGGTCTTCAAGTATCTGAAGAGCTGTCAAAGTAGAGCAGGATTGTCCCTATTCTCACTTGCACAAGATGGGAGGACTAGAAATAATGGGCTGAAACTTCAAGGGAGTCAGTAGAGATTCAATATTAGGAAAAACTTCCTGACAGTAAGGGCCATCAGTCAATGGTGCCACAGGAGGTAGTGAGTTCTCCTTCGCAAGGAGAGGCTGGACCTACATCTTCCTGGGATGGTTTAGGAAATCCTGCATTGAGCAGGGGGTTCTTTTGGAACTGCACTTAAGGGCACCAGTAACCATTAGCACAACCATCACCTTCCTTTGTCATAGATGCCCCATTTCATTTGCAGGTCTTTGGTGAATTTTCCAGCTCTATCGTTGCCATATATTGCAACACTGATAATGTACCCATGTTTTGTTTTTTTAACCACAGTTATGTCAGGAGCAGCATTTTGTACAAGATGCTTATCAGTTTGTAATTGGAAATTTCACAATTCTTTGACCTTTCAGAATTGTTGTTGTTGTTAATTGATCTTGTGGTCCCACCAGTTTTTACTCATTGGTTTGCTGATGTTTTCTTGAATCACAGTTGCTGCTTGATCGTGTTTTTATTCATAGCCGGTCTGGGCTACCTTCTTAAAATTACATAAAATTAGGTGTTCCACTCTGTTCTATGCCTCTTTCCACGAGCAGCATTTGTTGTCATTATGCAATTTTTCAATCTTGGGACCTGTTTGCACGTGGCCATATTCTGGAATATATCCCAGGATCTGTTGTCCACATGCTAATGCAGATTCCAGCAGAGCTTACATGGGCCCTGCTGCTGTAGCCTGCACTGGCATGTGAACAGCAAGCCCCTCGTCCAGGATATATTCCAGAATATGGCCAAATGCAAACAGGTCCTAGGTCTTGACGGCATTTGTGTAATAGACTTGCTCCTCTGCTGCAGATACGAGCCCTTCTGTCGCTTTCTTTGTTGTCCTTTTTTAAAGCCCCTGCCATATTTTTGTACTAAGAACATTCTGTTGAATGCTATTTGAGTACTGGCCAAGAAGTGGATCCTAGAACTGATAGCTAGATACTGCCTCCGGGTTGGAGAGAAAGGGACAGGATTCCTCTAAAAGCCATATGCAGGGAACTGTTTGCAGGTGAAGGCCTTTGTCTTCTGCTTGAGATGCCCAGACAGGATGCAGAACTAGATGGGCTGTGGCCTGATCCAGTGGAGCATCTCTTAATGCATAGAAGACAGGTGTATCAATGGCTACTAGAATGGATGCCTAGATACCACCTTCAGGTTGGAGAGACAGACAAGATGCCTCTAAACTAAGGCCATTTGCAAGGAATTGAGAGCAGGTGAAAGTTTTGCCTTCATCTTCTGCTTGAAAATGCCCAGAATCAATTGCTGGACCACTGTGTGAGACAGGATGATGGACTAGATGTGTTGCGTCCCAATCTAGCAGGGCTCCTCTGGCGTTCTTGTGTGTTTTATTTTCCCATATATCTACTTTGTTTTTTCACCTGCTACTCCTACCACCAGAATGTTCTTTCACAATCCTTGGGGCTGAGTATCCATTCAGACAATGAAACCACACCAGAATTGCCTTTCTAAATTAATTTATTAGAGAATCCAGTTGAGTAAATATGCCTTTAACCATCAAAGGCAAAAGCAAGCATTAAGCTCTGAAATCATTCACACGCTTGTGTGCTTATATTATAGCCCAATGTCTTGGATTGGCCAAATCCAATACAAAGGTTTGGGAAGACCAGAGTTCTTTGGGCCCATGGTGGCAGGTGTTCATCTCCATATCCTCCTTGTCTTCTCTCACTGTCTCTAGAATTTGTCCTCTGTATGTTCTGATTCCATTGTTCAGAATAGGGATTTCATTGTAGATGTTAAGGATAGGACATTCAGTAGAAATTAGCATAATTAGGCTGCATCCCCAAGCAATAAAAAGCTTGTTAAAAAGCTTCTTTTGCCACAGAGCGTCTCCATGCACGGCTTTTCTCCGAGCTTCCAGCGGCACAAAAGGAGGCAAATGCACGGGGAAAAAAGTGCCCTTTAAACAAGACTACCAGTGTACTTTTTGGAAACCGCGGGTATTCTTAGCAACATTGTTGCTAAAGGGGCGGGGTGGATTTTTACAGTGAAATCACTATCTTTGGAAGCAAGCTCTGGATCCCGAGGTGATAAATGGCTCTGGTGGGTTTTGCAGGCAGGGGAGACGAACAGAGAACGTGTAAATATGGCTATTTTTCTTTTGGTCTTGTCAGGGGTTGTCTCCCCAGGACCCTATCAAGCAGAGAGGGGGTGGGGAGAAAAAGATGCGGGCAAACAAAACACGCTTCCTTGGGGATGGTAGGTGCGTTTAAAATGCGTGTTTTACCGAACCTCATGGGGACGCTTATTCCGGAATTGAACGGCACTTTTAAAGTCCGCTGGAATAGAGGGACAATAGAGGGACAATAGAGAGGCAAATAAGTTGCTTGGGGATGCAGCCAAAGTGGAACATTTAACTGTACAGCCCAAAGGTCAGAATTAGAGAATTTCACCAGTTTTTATGCTAATACCTGTCCCTTCATTTGTTGTATCAGAAGAATGAAATATTAGTTTTCAGATAATTAAAACTAGCTAAGCCAGTTATTCTGGTCAGCGTCCACTCATATCTTATTTCCAGTTGAAATAAAGCCAAGCCATAAATGAAAGTGTAGGTCAAATGAACCTCTGGTTCTTTGCCCCTTTCTACACTCACCTATAGATCTGGATCTAGGGTTCTCTGGCCCAGATCCTAGGCCTCCTCATTCACACATCAGTGTGGATTGAAGGTGTGCCGCCCTCTGTGAGGCTGCATTCACACCTCAGTTTTAATCCAGTTTTGGTTCACTTTCAGAGCGAAAGAATGCATCAGCAAAGTGTCAAGCTGTTTTCTTTCAGCATTCTCTAACTCAGAAAATCAACCCTTGGGTTAGATAAAGTGGAAAGAAAATAGCTAGTCATTTTGCTGATGTGTTCTCTGAAGCGGAAAGTGGACTGAAACGGGATTAAAAATTAGGTGTGAATGCAGCCTCAGTCTGGCTCCATCTGCACAAGATGGAGCCAGATCAGGATTAAAAGGCCCTTAATCTGGGCCTTGTTCTAGATCACGGAGGTGTACGGGGCCTGCTGTTCAGCACCCCCTTGCTGAAAAGCACCCCCAACAATGAGGAGAGATCCTAGCCTTTGGGGGTGTGGAGGGGCCACTATTTAGCAACACCTCACCCTTCCAAGCCCCAAAGCTAGGGTCCTTCTTTCCTAACTGTTGGTTACGCTCCATGCAATGCAGCAAGAACATGCCACCAAGAACATGGCCTCCACTATGTGGAAGGGAGACCTCTGGGCCTTTTCCTGGACTAGTTTAGAAACAATATGGAAGGACACTTAAGTTCATGTAGGTCCTGCTCTGTTGTCTTTCCTAACTGGCTGCCTAGATTGTGATAGCAGTGGACCTTTTTAAGAAGATCTACTGGCAGTCTAGTGGGTATTAAACTGACCCTTGTGGCATGAGGAAGGGTGCACACCTCTGTGGGCCAGTTTATTGGGGGGACTCATTGCACAGAGTTGCTCCGATGAAATGGTTCTCCCCATTGGAGAACATAGAGGCCGACTCAAATCCAGGTGAGAGGGCTTTCCCAGAACAGCCTCCCCAGTGTGGAAGGCTCATTTCAAGACAGTAGTAGTGGTCCTGTGGCTGGAACAGCCCCAGATTGGCCCAATCCTGCTGGAGCAGGCTAGTAAAGGTAAGTGCAGAAACAATCCGACTCCTTGGGCCTCTTTGCCATTAGCATCTCCTTTGTTTTCACAGGCTGCTTCTGTGGAGCTGAAGAACACCTGGGTCTCTGAGATCAGGAAGGTCCTAACAGGGCAACTGGAAGCTTGCAGAGGTAAGACATTGAATGCTGGGAACCGTGTTGGGAGTCCTGTGAGTCATAGCTGCCTTTCCTGTCCCAAGCTTTTCTATAGGCTTGAACTGTGCATTGAGGAGCATATGTGTGCTCCAAATGAAGATGGTGCTCCTCTATGCTCTTGTTGCAGATTGCCAGGGTAGGCCGAAGGGGAATAAAATAAGTATAAGCTACATTTTCACACATTTTGTGATTTAGCAATCTCATCTCTGCAAGGATCTCCTCTCTGGCCCTTACCTAATGAGTCTCCTTCCTACTGATTTGATTCCAAGACCTCAGCCAGTGCAGGAATGAGGGATGATTACCTGGCCTCCAAGGAGGCTACCAATTCCCATGTCACACACCTTAAAGGTAAATGCTGAACTCTGGTCCCTCCCTGCAAAGTAGGAATGTGCGCAAACATTCGTAGCATTCGTTATTTGGACGAATTTGGACATTTGTACACTAGTCGAATGTCACAACATTCACGCATTAACATTCATATGAATACGAATGGTTTGGAGCATCTGTAGGAATAGTTCGGACATTCGTTAAACTGGGGGGTGGGGGAATGAGGAGGAAGGAGCTTGTAGCAAGGGCTCCAATGGAACTAAAGCTCCTGAACTCAGAGCTCAGGGAAACCTATTTTGGCAGCACAATTTGGTACACCCTCAAATAGGTCCTCCTACTAAACTGGCCCACTAAGGTGTGCATCCTTTTGCTCAGTGAGACAGTTTGCTTGCGAGACAGTTTGGTCTAGTGGTTAGGGAGCTGGACTCTTATCTGGTAATACCAGGTTCGATTCCGACCTTCCCCATGAAGCCAGCTGGGTGGACTTGGGCTAGTCACAGCTCTCTTCTAAGCTCTCACAGCCCCACCTACCTCCCAGGGTATCTGATGTGGGGAGAAGAATAGAAAGCTTTGTCAGCCGCTTTGAGTCCCCTTAAATGGGTGAGAAAAGTGGGGTAGAAAAGCCAACTCTTCTTCTTCTTCCTTCTCCTCCTCACCTCCATGGGCCAGTTGACTAATGAGTGGACTATGTAAGACCTTTCTTTAAAGGTCTACCACTCTCCATGTTTAGTCTGCCATCTTGACCCACCTAGACTAGGAATGCGCACAAATGGTGGTGGGGTTTTTTTTTGCATTTGAATCTGGGTCGAATTGAATGTCAAAGCATTTGATTCAAATGTTTAGAATCTGAGTGCGACAAAAACTGATTCGAATCCAATACATTCAAATCTATTCGTTTGAATGTTATATTCAAGTCTGAAGATACAAATGTTGACAACATTCATATTTGTTATATGTATCTGTACGCATTTCGTACGCATCCCGTTTTATCCCCTATGCATCCCATTTTTGTTCCGTATTATAAGCGCCAATGCGTACAGATACGCATGATATTCATACAGATACATATGTAATACATACGTATCTGTACATTTGAATGATTTGAACCATTTGAACGAATGTTTTGGACATTCTATTTGAATTCGAATGTCCACATTGGATCAAATTTGTCCGAATTTTGAATGTTTAGAACATTTGTGCCCATCCCTGTCCTAGTCTAGCAGGGACGGGGCTTTCCTGATTCGCACCAGAGTGCAGAATATAGAGGCCCAAAAGTGGTCTGGACCTCACATTGAACAAGTTTAAAGGTAAGTGCACAAGGGCCCTATATACCAATTCAGCTCCATTATGGACCTGAATATTTGCTGAGCTAATGTAGCATAAAGCAACATGTTGTATAGTTTGAGGGAAGGATATCTCTGTGTCAAACTTTCCCCTCCCAGCCCTTGAGTGAGTACAATAGCGGTGTTCAAACTGTGGCTTTCCCAATGCTGCTGAAGTTCAGCTCCCACGTGCCTGGTCACTGGCCACACTGGTCAGGGCTGATTAAAGCTGGAGTGAAACAACATTTGTAGAGTCTTAGTCATTAGGACTTTAAGACAGGCAAACAAGGTGTAATCCTTCTTCTCTGTTTGTTGCTTAGTCCCTGTGACAGTTAACCTTGCAAAACCATGAGTTATCTAGTATCATGTCTACTTAGCTGACAGAAGAATGCAATCACGGGAAAAAATTCAATGCAGTCAGGGAAAATAATTCAAGTGCTTCTTTTCTTTGGGGGATGAACTGGTCTATAGACTGCATAACGCCTGACTACGCCTCAGCCCATTTTCCTAGAAGGAAGTGAAAAAACACTTTATTTCTGATCTGCTTACTCTGCTTATAAGCTGCCCCTCATGTTCGATCACAGAGCTAATCACGATGAAACCGTAATGTGCAAAAATGATTGAAGTTTATAAAATCACCTGTGGGGTGGAAAAGGTGGATAGAGAAAAGTTGTTTGGTCTGTGGTGATGCCCGCCAACCTAGGTGACTTTAAGAAAAGATTGGACAAATTCATGGAGGACAGGTGCATGAATGGCTACTAGAATGGAGGCCCAAGTACTACTGCCTCCAGGTTGGAGAGGCAGGCAAGTTGCCTCTAAAGTCCATTTGCAATAATTCGCGAGCAGGTGAAGGTTTTGCCTTTATCTTCTGCTCGAGGTGCCCAGAAGCTATTGGCGGACCACTGTGTGAGACAGGATGCTGGACTAGATTGGATGATGCAGCTCAATTACAGTGGCAGCCAGCAGATGTTGTTTGGGCCCTGTTACTCCAGTGCTGCATTCACACCAACGTTTTTAATCTGACTTCAGTCCTCTTTCAGAGTGGGAGAAGACATCAGCAAATTGTCAAGATGTTTCCTTTCAGCATTACCTAACTCATAAATCTCCCTTTGCATTAAGATAAATTGGAAAGGAAGTGAGTGACTGATCACTTAGTGGTCTGAAAGTGAAACTGGATTAAAACTTAGGTGCGAACATCACAGCCTAGATGTTCTTGCCACTAGAGAGCAAATGCTGTTTCCTCAGTGGCAGAAAAGGTACTGGCTACTCATTGTCGGCTCTGCAACTCCCTGGAGTAGGATATAAATTCTGCTATGGCTAGAATCATAATAATGTATCTGGAATCTGGGGAAATATGTAGGGAATACACGCTTGGGAATGTGGAAATACATGCTTGCCCTACCAAAAGCCCTTGTGAAATAAAGGGATGGATTTGATACAAGCAAGGCAGGAACAGTACCCAGCACATGTGGGCAGCGTGTCAGAGTGGGTCATGAGATCTTTTGCAACAATGCTAATGCTGCTTTGACAGGGCAGGGCATCCTTTGTAGGGAAAGAAAATCTGTGTGTTTTTCTGGAACACCTAAATTCACTGCAAAGCAGAAATAGCTGTCCTTCTCTTCCCCCCTATTCTGTACTAGAAGATAGTAGAAACAACTTGTCGCTACATTCATTTAGAACTCCTTTATTGGCATTTATATTCCACCTTATACCAAGGGTCTTGAGTGGGTTACAGGTCTTGAGGTTGTTGTGCTTCTTCTTGGGGGAAACTGCCAGCAGTAACTTAACACATTCAACAAAAGCAGCTATAAGAACCTAAGAGGATCCCTCCTGGATTAGCCCGTCTGTCCGGGATTGCGCTCCACACAGTGGCCCACCAATTGCTTCTGGGCATCTCGAGCGGAAGGTAAAGGCAAAAATATTCACCTGCTCTTGGTTTTAGGTTTGTGACTGAAGGCAATTTTTGGGATTTGACTCGAATCTTTAAAATTCAAATTGAAGCAAATTTGATTCGAATTAAGCAAATTCGAATATATTCATTCAAATTTTCCATTCGAATTTGCACTTACAAATGTCGACAACATTCGTATGTGTCCATACACACTGTTACGCATTCCATACGCATCTGTACACAGCCATATGTGCCCTGTAGTTATCCAGTATGCAACCCGTTTTTGTACTATACAGAACTGTACAAATGCATACAGATGCAGGGAAGATGCATATGTGCAAGTATACATCGTGTACAACCCCGTGCACAGGCAAATGTCCAGATAATTCAAATGAATAGACCTGAAATTCAAGATTCATTTGAATTTTTAAATTTGAATTTATGGACATTTGATTCAAATTTGAATGTCAAAATTCAGACTAATACGATCAAATTTCGAATACCTTCAAATATTAGTGCACTCCCCTACGTGGTTTCCTGCAAATGGCCTTTAGAGGCATCCTGACTGCCTCTCCAACCTGGAGGCATCCACTCCATGAATTTGTCTATCAAAACATAAGAGGACCTTGCTGGATTTGGCCACACCCAATCTAGTCCAGCATCATGTCTCACACAGTGGCCCACCAATTGCTTCTGGGCATCTCAAGCAGAAAAGAAAGGTAAAACCTTCACCTTTCTGTATTTAGTTGTGCAGAGTTCCAGTGTGGAACTGCTTGATCCAAAGCTGACAGAGTGACCACATGACCCTCTTTGGGGCTTTCCCAGTCTCAGGATGCTGTGTCGCTACTTTTCAAGCTGCTTCTTGCTCCCGTTGGTGAATTACTACTGGAAGAACGCCGCTTTTCTCTCCAGTGCTTAGGAGGTATGCACAAAACTGGGAAGAAATGAACATATACTACCTTTTTTGTTTTTCCTTAACAGAGGCAAGTCAATTGCACCAAAGAATCACTGAGTGTGTATATCATGCACCGATGAATTCCTTCAGCTCTTCCAGGTAATGGCTACATCATACCTACTGCATAGCTTGGTATTGCAACACACTTTTTAAAAAATGCTAGTAAGCAATGTGTCTTCACCGCAGGGCATATTAGGCCCGGTTCTCATTACAAGCTTAAAACGGTTTTCCGAAACTGAAATAATAGAACCGGACATTTGTACATGAATTGAATGTTATGATATTTGTATACTAACATTTGTGTGAATACAAATGTTTCTGGACATTTGCACAAGTAGTTTGGACATTCATTAGATTGGAGGGCTGGAAAAACGGAGTGCCAGTCACAACTGCAATGGATCCAGATTGCATTTGACATGGATTGACAGCAGATGGTGGCTGCATTCCCATTACAAGCTTAATACAGTTTCCCTAAACTGAAATAATAGAACCAGATGCAAACGTGAATTTGCCTGATCCCATTACTTTCAACTTAATCGCGTTCGATCCGGAGTCTGAGGATCGTACGTGGTGTACATGATTCAAGGGGGGACTCAAGTGGCTACTTTCTAAAAGCCGCTTTTTGGGGCTGCCCTGCCCTCTTCCTCCTGGCGTGAACGCGCCACCCATAACGGACCCCTTCAAGGAGCCTAGCTGGGTGGCTGGGTGGCTTCCACTTGCCTGGATGGAGGAAAAACAGCACCAGGCAGCCAGCAATTCTTTCCCCTCCTCTCCCAGGGCACACAGCAGCAGCGGCAACTCAAGCCCCCTTTGCCCGCTCACTCCACAGTCACAGCATAAACATTCACACATCTCACCAACACTTCAGCTGCTTTCCTCCCTTTTCCCTTTCTAAAGGTCAGAAGTTTCAAAGAGCCAGAATTGCAAAGAATTGCAACATTGTTATCAGGTGTGAAGTGGGTAGATTGCTACAGTGTAATGGCTGCTTACAGGGTGGATTTTTACAGTAAAATCACTATCTTTGGAAGCAAGCTATTGGGGGAGGGAAACCCTAAACATGCATTCTCAGCCCACTAAAACTGTACTGTTCCCACAGCAAGAAATGTAAAGCGTTTCAAGCGCACAAACCGGAGCAACGCTTTGGGGCGATTTGACACGCGGAAAGCGTGTTAAGCCAACCTGACGTGGGGACTGCGAGGATCAAATCCGTTTCGAAACCGTTTTAAGCTTGTAATGGGAACGCGGCCTTAGAGAGGTTCAACAGTTCAGAAATTAGAAGTTAGGAAGGTACTTCCCTCCCAGAATAAGGGCAATTCTGCCCCGGTTTCCTGGATGATTTACCAGATTAGTAAACATATGAGGGACCTGTCTTTCTGATGCTGATTTGGTTTAAGGGAAGCCCTGCCGGACAGTGCAGAATCACCCTAAATTAGTCAGAACCTAGAATGAGACCCTTTCTGCACTAGAGGTTAGTTCCTGATCAGAGGCTTTCTGATCCAGATAAGGGACTGGCCCATCAGCATGTTACTCCGGATCAAGGAGGCTCCACATACAGTTAGGCTGGATCAATTTCCACGAGATGGAGCTAGATCTGGATTGAGAAGCCCTTGATCTGGATCTAGTATAAACCCCACCTATTGGACCTACAATCTGGTTTAAGGCCTTAATCCAGATCATGATGGCATGTTTTCAGTGCAGCACGCCCTACCACACTGTCAAAAGTGACTCCTCCACACATCCTGTGGCTAAGATCTGTAATTCCTCATGGTTCGCAGGGGGACTGCAAACCTCTTGCTATACCTCATGACAATCTGTATCTATGACACCCTCGGTGCAGAAAGGGCCTGAAGCTTTTTTGTCTTTGGTGAGCCTGTGGTTCCTTCTGTTTAGATGATTTCTTATACTATGGAGGATCTGTTTTGGACAGTTTCTCCCTCCTCTTCTTCACTTCTGGGTCAATATATTATAGAGTCAAGGCCTGTTCCCTCTCAATTTTATTTGATTATTGTAGCTTCCCCAGCACTTTACATTTCCCAGCTTCTGCTTCCATTTACAGCCCTTTTTCCTAATGGTCAGTCAGTTGTTCTACAATCCCTCTTTCCCAAGGTCCACTGCTCTTAGTGCCCACACTGTTCCTCACAGACATCTATTAAGGCATGCCATACGCATCAGCTGCACAGCTTCCTATAAGTCCAAAAAGGAGGTCCATCATATGATGCAGCAAGGAGAAAAAGAAGAAGAAGAGTTGGCTTTTCTACCCCGCCTTTCTCACCCATTTAAGGGGACTCAAAGCGGCTGACAAAGCTTTGCTATTCTTCTCCACACAACAGACACCCTGTGAGGTAGGTGGTGCTGTGAGAGCTCAGAAGAGAGTGGTGACTAACCCAAGGTCACCCAGATGGCTTCATGGGGGAGGGTGGAATTGAACCCAGTATTCCCAGATAAGAGTCTGGCTCCTAACCACTAGACCAACTGGAGGGAGGTGGGTCCAGGCATACAATAGACTCAATAGCTCAATCGCCAAAGAGGCTGGCTATGCGAATGAAATCAGGTCCCTTAGCAGTATGAATCTTGGCCTTGAAGCAAGAAATTGCTTTGAAAAGTGCAGTTACTCATTGGGCCAAATCAGCCTCAAACAGAAGTAATCTGTCTCAATGCGCTGACTCATGCGTAATGCTTTTAAAAAGCCAAGGGTTAGCAATGAAAGAAACTGAACACCCTTTCAGCTGATTGCTGTGGAATTCTCGAAGGCAAGGCCAAGGGGAGGGTTGTAAAAGTAGGGGGAAATGCAATAAAACTGCCAATTGGGAAATCAGGTGGGACTTCATGCAGTAGTTGGGTAAGAGCTGACATAGATGATCTCCTTGGGTGATTAAAATAAGCAAAAACTCTAGCCAGTAGTGCTGGGCCAAGCATGAAGTTAGATAGCTGTTAAACGCTGGAAGTAACAGCTGGTGTGAAGCCAAAGTGCGGATCTGGTGATATAGACTGGAAACCCAGAGTATCAAGAACTTTCAGGTGGATGGTCCCTCACAGTTCTGGCCGTGAACCACCCTATAGAAAAGGTCTAAGGGAGATTCTCTGCTGGCTGTAATGATGGACACGCAAGTGTACTAAAAGCTTTCTTTCTATATGCTGGAGCTCAGGGAAGAACACAAAGCCAATTTTCCCCATTCAAATGAAGTGTACAGTATTTCACTTTGAGAATGAAAAAAGCAGTGAAAAAAGCAAATTCAGTGCTGGGAATAATTAGGAAGGGAATAGAAAATAAGTCAGCAAGTGTCATTTTGCCTCTTTATAAATCTATGGTGAGGCCACATTTGGAATATTGTGTACAATTCTGGTCACCACACCTCAAAAAGGATATTGTGGAACTAGAGAAGGTGCATAGAAGGGCAACCAGAATGATTGAGGGTCTGGAACACCTCCCTTACGAAACCAGGCTGCAACGTCTCGGAATCTTCAGTCTGCAGAGACGGTGTTTAAGAGGAGACTTGATTGAAGTATATAAAATCATGCATAGTATAGAAAAGGTGGATAGAGAAAATTTCTTTTCTCTATAACACAATACTAGAACCAGGGGGCATCTATGAAGCTGATGGGTAGGAGAGTAGGATCCGACAAAGGGAAGTATTTCTTCACCAAGAGGGTCATCGGCTTATGGAATGTGCTGCCGGAAGAGGTGGTGACAGCTACCAGTCTAGATAGCTTTAAGGTAGGGTTAGACAAATTTATGGATGACAGATGTATCAATGGCTACTAGAACGAATGCCTAGGTGCATTTTTCAGGCTGGGGGGGGGGGGGAGCCAGATGCTTCTAAGGCCATTTGCTGGGATTCTAGAGCAGGAATATGTTTGTCCTTGTCTCTGCTTGAGATGCCCATGAGCATTTGGTGGGCCACTGTGTGCGACAGGATGCTGGACTAGATGGGCTGTGGCCGCCTGATCCAGCAAGGCTTCTCTTATGTTCTTATGTTAATACTGGGTTTAATTCCATCTAGTGGTTAGGGAGCCAGACTTATATCTGGAAGTACTGGGTTTGATTCCACACTGCCCCATGAAGCCAGCTGGGTGACCTTGGGCTAGTCACAGCTCTCTTCTCACAGCCCCACCTACCACACAGGGTGTCTTTTGTGGGAAGAAGAATAGAAAGCTTTGTCGGCCACTTTGAGTCCCCTTAAATGGATGAGAAAAGCGGGGCAGAAAAGCCAACTCTTCTTCTTCTTCTTCTGCAATGTATCTTGCATGTGAGAACCAATGTTCCTCCATGAGCAGGGATTGTATTTATCTGTCCCTACAGAGATGATTGTATAAGCATTATATAGTTATAGAAATTGTATTGGATGAGTTAAAAATAGAATGTATTTATTATACAAATGTTTGAACACCTTTAATGAATTGATGTATTGTGTAATTCAAGATTTATACCTCAGTGAGAACAAGATGAATTTTCCCACTCAAGCCTTCACGTCTCTGTGTAAATTTGTTTTAAAAGCCAGACAGGTTTCATGCTACCTGAATGCCAGAAAGAAGTGCTCAGAGTTTAGCAATTTGACAACCGAATCAGTTGCTGAGGAGACCTGTTTTGTGCTTACCTTCAACACTGTAACGCCATCTAACAAAATAGATGTTGGGCTTCTCTCAACTTGGCTTTCACATAGCGCTGAGAGCCTTTCTGAAGGATCAGCAAAGACATGAGGGAAAACAGATTTTACATATACCAAGCAGCAAGAAAACTTGACAAGGTCAGAGAAAATTCCCCTAAAGAGACTATTTGATTACAGGTTTAGTACAGTGTGTTCTGCTTTTATGAGATTGATCTATTCATGCCAGGAACCATATGATTGATGTTCAAACATCAAGACTGTTCATACATAACAAAGAGGCTCCTCAGAGTTGCCTCAGAGAGACAGCGTGGCCCTTATGCTCATTTTGTAGCACAGAATGTTCATGAAAGTGGGGAGAAGCATACTGGTGTGTGAACAATTCCACCTTAAATTACGCAGTATGTAAGCTGCCCCAGAGGCATCTTAGGCTGCATCTGCACGGCATGCCTTAATTCGGTTTAACGAAACCAAAATAACTGAACCAGAACGAAACTGTCTCCACCAGCTTTCAACTTGATCCGTGTCAATGGCATCCCGCCGGCAACCTTATCTTGGATTCAATCTTCGGAGGCCCCACGGCAAGTCCTCCCTGCCCATTGCCAGTCAGGATTGTGCCCACCCCATTGCTGTTCCCTCCCAGGATCAGCCCCTCTCAGTTCAAAGTAACAGAGATCAGACCTCTCCCTCGTGGCTGTGCAGCTCTCCGCCTCCTTTCCTCTGCACCACCTTTCCCTCCCCCTTTTCTTCCAGCTTTGTGCTCTTCCCTCATCACCCCCATCGAAGAAGTCTGGATACCCCTTTCCCACCTGTGCTTCCCTCGTGCCGAGAGGTTGGGCTGGAGGGGAGTGAGGGGCTTTTTCATTGCTCAGAGCACACAGCAGCAGCAGCAAGTAAAGCCCCATTCCTTTAAACATTAATACAGAATCTCAGCTGCTTCGCCTCCTTTCACTTTCAAAGGTCTGAACTTCTGAAACTGCGCAAATTTGCAACATTGTTAATCGGGAGTGAAGGGGCTTTCTTGCTACACTGTAGCGCTCCTCTGTGAAGGCTGCTCCAAGAAGTTCAGGCTTGCACTTCATACTCTCCCTTTCAAATCAGAAGCTCCCTCCGTCTATTCACATTGCTGGGAAGGCATCAGTTTTGCACTTAAACAGGAGAGTGAAAGAACCGACAGCGCAAAACAATTCCCTTTCAAAATAAACGCAACTCACACATATAGGGGAATAGATGTCAGGCTGGCAAAGAATAACCACAAGACTCTTTCTTTAAAAAGATGAACAGTGATTTATTTCAGCTCAGCACAAAGGCATTTTTTGTTGGAAGCAACTTGGAACAGAAAGCTCAGCATATTTATGTGTTTCATAGCTGGGCGGGGTTTGGCCTCCAACCAATGAACAATAAGTATTTTTCAAAACTCAGTTTAAACTTGGAGCCAAAATGTATCAATTGACCCCAGCAGGGAGGGGGGGGAGTCAACTGTCACTTCCAAACAACAGGCAGCTACTATATACATATATACAGAATCACATAGGTGGAGCGATCTTACATTCAAATATTATGGCAGGCAGCTAGCCCTGCCTGATAATAGAGAGACTATTACTCTGTCTTTCAGTTTCCCTCCCCTCCCCTTTGTAAAATGGAGGCTTGTGGCTTAGTTTTCCCATGCTGTGCCAGCCTTGCCACAATGTATCTCTTGAGGCTTGTGTTTTTAAAAAGTTTTCCTGTGACCATATCTCTCCTAATTACAGTGTGTTCAGAGCAGGCATGGCAAGGTGGGGGGACCTTCGCAGCTGTGAAATCCCACCCACATCTGTCAGGCATTGGCCAGAAGGATAGATCTGTGCCCCAAATAGTCTGGTAGTGTTCCCAAAGGTGAAAAAATAATGTGGGCTGGGCTCCAAAAGGGGACCGAGAACATTTTTTGTGAGGACTTTTTCTGCAGATTTTTGCAGGATAGTCCTCATAAAGTCCATGAATAAAAAAATTAATGGGATTTCCTGATCCTAAAAACAGATTTGGATTTAAACCTGTATGGAAACACAGCCTCCATGTGTTCAGTTCCTCTCACTCTGATAGATCTGCTACTTCTTGGGTGAAGTCAAACGCTCACAGCTTTGCCCAAACACCCAGAAGAATGTGGCAAAATGGAGTACTCCACAGCAAATGCTCATATAAGTAGTATTCTTTTTCACTTCAGAGTGTAGGTTGTGTAGAGTATCATACAATCGATCAGATTGAAAGGTACTCCGCAGTACCTGTGAAGTTTTCATCCGAAACTTGCAGCCCAAGGTGAGCCATCATTTCCTTTGGAGATGGTGCATTTGTCTCCCTCCCAAGTGTATTAATTTAGACAGGACTTGTGAATTTATTAAAGAGATGCTTCAGTTTAAAAATCCGAGAGGAACGAAACATATACAGTGGTACCTCGACATAAAGTGCCCTGACATACAAGTGTTTTGAGATACAAGCCGCCGAGCGAGTGATATTTTGCTTTGAGATGAGAGCAAGATTTGAGATACGAGTATGTAAATACAGCACAGTACATAACAAAAACAACTGAGGTGGTGTTTTGGGAGCTGGAATGGATTAATGGGAAAATTGCTTTGAGATACGAGCGATTTGACATAAGAGCAAGGTTACGGAACGAATTAAACTCGTATGTCAAGGTTCCACTGTATAAGAGCAATGTAAGCCAACTAGAAATGAAAACAAACATACCAGATGGAATGGAGAATGGTGAAAATAGGGTTACTATAGGGAAAAGAGCACAGCAGTGCTAGACTCTTGATGGCTGTATAGAAGAAGATGTGGTTTCAGTAGGCATTGTTTACATCACAGGCTACACTTGTTGAAATTGCCCCTTGCATACAACCATGGAAGGTGTAGTTCACCTGCCCTCTCTTCCTTATGGTAATCCTTGGGTGTTTCCGCACAGGCCGTTAAGACCCCTTTAAGCACCCGATAAGGACAAATTATAGCACACATCTGCAAGTTACCTTTTGCACAGCAGGACAGAAAAGCGCTTCCGCATGGGCTCACGCAAGATCTATCTCTAATGGGGTCCAGAGGCCACCAAAACCGGTTTTGGAGAAGACCTGAAAACTTAGGTCTTCAAACCGTTCCTACCTGCAAATTCCAGATCAAAGGACAATGCTTCCACACAGGGAGAGGAGAGGGAATGCATGTGGGTGGGTCTGGAAGTCTCCATGTTGAGCGCAGCCGGGCAGCCATGGGATCTCAGGCACGTCGCTGATTGGTGGTCGGTCTGTCCCTGACACGGCCCCACACAGCAGAAACGAGTGGTGACTGACGGCTGAGTGCTCCAATCACACAGCACCTTGGGTGTTAGGGCCGCGGAGAGGCCTGATCCTTCTGGGTATCAGTGCTCCGGCGTCCGCACAGCAAACACATGATGCGTTCCTCACTATCCGTGCTTCCCACGTGAGTGCGGATGTGTTAGGCTTCATTGGGATCCATCCCTATTTCAGATGGATCTTCTCAGGGACGGATTTCAGAAATCCGGATTTCAGAAATCCGGATTTCAAGTGCCAAGTGTGGAAACACCCCTTATTACCTAAAGCAGAAGGGTAAAGGAAAGTGTGGAGGGACAGTAACAATGATGGTCATGGATTATTCCTAAGGAAAATCATTCCAGTCTCTGAAAATTCCCATATTTCTTTCATATATATGTGTGTTTGAAGGGAGTACACGCAGTTATACAGACTAAGTTCCACATGAGTTCTGCACTGTATGAGGTGAGAAAACCACATGCAAATAATGGTTTCCCATGTGCTTCTTGCCAAGAGAGCTATAAAACATTTTTTCCACTTATAAATTCTGTTCTGAAGCCCAGCCAACAAATTCCTTTACCCCCTTTATTGTACACGTACAGGAAGGTTTAAATCGGGTGTCATCATTATGATCTTTTTGAGGAAACCATTCAGCCTGAGGCATGCTTCCAGAAAACTAATTTCGGGCAAGATCGAGGGAACCAGGACAACTAGCCAAATTACTCTTAAATATAGCTTGCCACACTGCAGGAGTGAAACTGAATATGTGAGAGAATTAAAGAAATCTAGGCCATGTCTCCATGCTACCAGTCTCAGTGTGGGATTGGGCCTACCTGACCCTCCCTGCTTCAGGCAGCGTTGGGAAGGAGTTTGGTGGCTCAGCCTCCGTACCTGAGGCTGCCCTCTTGAACTCTTTGTGGCTGTACTCAAGAGGGTCTCCTTGCCCTCCCTGTGAAGGTGAAGGGGGACGGCATAGATACAGAACCCATTTTAACACTGTGAGGGCCAGTTTCGATGCACAAAAAGGAACTTTGGAGCTGTTTTTGCCCAGTGAATTTTTTGTGGCTTGGAGGGAGGTTGGCGTCACTCCACCTGCCCTCACATCCCTTCAGTGTGAGGTGCTGTGGAGAGCACCTAGTTTGAGTGCGCCATTTTGAAAGGTGTGTGGAGACGCGACCAGAATTCTTCCATTACGCATTCCATAACCCATCAGCATTCACCCAACAACAAGACTTATCCCTTTTCTTCTCATTTCTAAAGGTATGGCAGGAAGTCTGTGAGTCTGTGCGAAAACAAATCTGAACTCTCAAACCTGGAGATACCTAACAACCGGGACCGAAATGTCATCCCTAATGCCCGACAGAAAAGAGGTAGGCATTGCAGAAGGAGGCCTCGGAGACAGTCCGGATAGAAGATAAACTTGGATGCTGCTTTATCCCAGTGAATAAGTACAAACTGTTGTCAGCAGTTTGACGCGAGGGGAGAAACCCTCCAGGATGTTGGCTGTTGCAGAAGATCCTCAAAATGGAAAGTGTTATTTTCTCTCTGGCCTTGCATTATGGGCATAAAATTAGGATTTCAAGAGGCAGGATTTGAGCATCAGCTGACCCTTGTCCCACCGCCGTGCCTAGTTCTGACCCCACTCCCAGGGGGCTAATTCACATAGTCATGGGCAGGACAAGAGTGAACCCCTTATCACTCAGTGCTTGGGGCAGGTTTGTTGATATATTTTGTCGCTTAGGTGACTGAGCTCAACATCAAATGGAAGTTACTGAGAATTGAACCTGGTTCGCCAGTGTATTTTGCTCCTCAGCTATGGCCCTTTTCAAATGGTGTTTATTTTAGCCTGTAGCAACTTGCCCTTACATACTGTTTGGATGGGCCAATGTGAACACAGGTTTCTGTTTTATCTGTCAGAATAATCTTATCTAGCAGACAGTGGCTCCTTTAGAGCCTCAGGTTGTATTCTCCAGCTGTTGCCTGATACCCTTTAACCGGGAGACGCCCAGGAATAGCTCAGCGGTAGAAAGTGGAAGGTCACGGGTTCAATCCTCGACATCTTCTGGAAGAAGATATGGCAAACCACTTCCATATGCTTGCTAAGGAAACTTTGTGGGTTATGCAGTTACACGGATGGTTGAGCGTTCCTTTTTTCCGTGAAAGAATCCAAAGGTGCAGTGATTTCCAACTGACCGCCAGTCAACACGGTGGCAAGCTCATAATAGGCAAAGCCTTCTCCCTCTCTTGACCACCAATGTTGAAAGGCTCTTAAGAGCAGAGCTGACATGAGGTGAACCCTTCACCTTATCAAAATGCACATCGTGTGAATTCCTTCATTCCTTCATTCTCAAAGTGGAATACTGTACATTCAATGCAATTTAATCTAGCTGAAACACACCACTGTAGCGTGGTTTGGAAAACTTCTCAGATTTTTTTTTTTTGAAACTTACCTATCATGAACCCATCAACGTTTTGAGGAAGGCGTGCCAACAATCAGCACATTTATGGGAAAAACAAATGGCCTAGTGCTTTTAACCACACAAGACCTGCAACCTCCTTAGGTCAGAGTACAGTGTGTTCTGAAGACAATCGAGCTGTGTGTTTGGGCGTATGTTTTTTAGAAAGGTAGACAACTAAAGGTATGACAGATATTAATAATTGTGGGATGAGCTAGCCTAGTAAGTGGTTCATCTCACTGTAGAGGCAAGTGTAGGCCTTAATGTAGCATTTCCCAAGATGTCACACCCCAGACATGCTTTGAACTAAAGCGTCTATGAGAACCCAATTTAGAAAAGGTTCCTTAAACACTTGCTGTGACAGGTGTCCTCTTGCTTGTGAAGATGGGCACCATTTTCAGAATGCAAAGAAATCTAGGCGAGCGAGGGACTCTGCAAGTTCTTCAATGTATCCTGGATCCCAAAAGCCACCTGCTTTCTAGGGATGAGACAGGCAAAGTAAGGACCGTTGGCCTCTGCTGATGAGGATGATTCTCATCCGGAGGGCAGCCAGGTACTCCACTAGGTGGTGATAATGCGGGAAATCCTCCATAATTCCTGTCTTCCAGCTAGAGGGCACTTCAGCTGGTTTTGGTTCTGCATATTTTACTGACCCACGCACCTGGGCATTTAGCTGCCTCTGTGTATGCAGGGACACCAGTCTTGGACAGAGCTATGATAGCAGCTTTGTCCATAAGGTAAGTAAAAAGTATTATTGCTGGAAAACCTGCCTTTCCCAGCAATAGTTTCTAGTGCTTTTTAGGGGGGAAATAGCAGCGCTGTGGTGGGGTTGCCTCTGATATGTGAGGCAAACCCCCCATAGCAGCCTTATAATGGAGCTATATTCGTCGCATCCAGACAGGGCCTACAAATATTCCTTAAGTGTGCGAGAAAGATGTGACAGTCAATTTCCTTATTTTTATTTTAACAGGAAAACATTTTCTTTTCATTGTATTCCTCAAGTTACAATAATGATATTGTTGTCGCTGTTATTTCTAATTTAGAGAGGACTTGATCTTAAATTGTTTAAAACTGTCCATTTGGCGGGGGGGGCGTTGAGAGGTTTTTTTTCAGTTCATCTCATGTTTGAGTAAAATAAATAGTATTTCGGGCAAAGGAACTCTGGCTGTGGTCACACTGAAGGTTTAACCCAGCTTCAGTCCGCTTTCAGAGTGAGAGAACGCACCGGCAAAGTGACAAGCTGTTTTCTTTCAGTGTTAAATAACTCAGAAAATTCACTTTTGGGATAGATAATGTAGAAAGAAAATTACTGGCCACTTTGCCGATGTGTTCTCTCGCTCTGAAGGTGGACTGAAGCTGGATTAAGCCTTAGGTGTGACCACAGCCCGTAAGAAGCAGCTTTGCCCAAGGAGAAAGGCTGAGACAGAAGAAGAATTGAGGCAGGTCCAGAAACAGCCAACAGTCACCTATGTTGAAGCAAGTCATATCAGTTTTAAAGCTTGGTTTCCTGGGTTACAGAGCCAATATCAACGCTGGATGCATCGTGGAATCTTTATTTATGATTTTCATTTTTTCAGTTACTTTGTCGTTGGCTTATTATCTTCCTTCCAGACCTGTCTACTCCACCTTCCCATGCTTCATTTTGCTCTCAGATGAAACTTAGCTAGTCAAATTCATCTCTTGCATATGCGGGATCCATTTGGCTTAGCTAGTTCAACCCTGATTTCACAGCCACCCTTAACTACAGTTAGTAACCTGCGAGTAACTAAGCATGGGTCCAGCCTGGCAGAGGCGATCACGCGCCTTCCTCTCCCCTCCCTTTTGCCCTCACAAGCTCTATCCTTTGCTTTTCCCATAAGCTGCGGGGTTGCCCCCTCCTGCCTTACTACTCTTCTCCCTCTGCCTCTTTCTCCTACTCTAGCTGACTCATCCAGCAGCCTTAATCTTGAGCGCTCAGCTCTTGCTAGGAAGCGGTTTACATTGCAAGGTCTTTCCAACCGCAGAGCTCCACCCAAAGGTAAAAACAATCACTGCTTGCCACATCTGGTCATCAACCACGCGTCTCCTCTGTGCCGTTCTCGTGCCATCCTAGTGTCATCCATCACTTTTCTGCAAGTGTGATCCCCCCATCCTACCATAATGTCTGTCCTGAGGTATGCATCACCCAGTTTTTCTCGGTTTCCGCTTAAAACCTACGTGGTTGACAGTGTTTACAGAAGGGGTTCTTTCCTTGCGAGAGGCACTAGCTGACTTTCCTGGCTTGACGTGACAGCCACAGCCAATCATTTAGTTGGTAGCAAATGATAGAAGTTCTTCTCCGGCTGAATTTCTGCTGTTGGAGGAAACACAACAGCTCAGCTGATTTTAGAGCGGTGTGAATTCTACCCATTGGAGAAACTTAGGGACAACAGGATGTCTGGACTTCTGTTACTTCCTGGAGAACTTCCCCAAGAATATGAGCATAATGCCCATATGATGAGTCCGATGGAAGAAGTGTTGGCATCTTCAAAGGCAGCAGTTTCACACCGTAGATGGGTTCACTCGGACCAGAAGCAGACTTGGGCTTTTCCGCATCAGTTCTGGGACAGAGCGTGACACCGTCTCCTGGAATAAGCAGCCCAGCCCACTCTGGGGAAGGTTGTTGCTGGAATAGAACAGGGACATTCACATTCAGACAGCCCATTCCACTCCAGCCCTGCCTATTAACTGCAGAGAGCCCTTGGGGGCGTTTTCTGACCTACCTGTTTTGGGACAGGATATACGCTGCCAAAACGGGTCCCCTGTGTTATACTCGACTACTTCGGGAGATATTGTCCACTGACTGTAGACCTCACTGTCAAGGTCTATAGCTATTCTGGGCCAGGGTGCCATATTGTGTACTCTAGCTTGGTCTATGCTTCATCTAACGTGGACAAAGCTTGATTTTTTTGGGGGGAGCGGAGGCTACCATAGGGAACCACTCCTAATGTGGAAAGGGTCAACTAACAGAGTGGTGAGGCTGTCAGGTAGGACCAAACAGTCCATGGGTTCAAAACCCCAGGCACTCTTGGAAGTCTACTACCCATCAGACCTACTTGGTAGGGTTGCTGTTGGCAGGAAATCTCTCCAAATGATTTCTGTGGCACTTGAGTGAATGAACAGCTTAGTGCCTCGTTGAAAAACACCAGGGATGGACAGACAGACTGATCAAAGTTCAGATGCAGTTATTTTTCCTGGATCTTTGGGTGATTCTGCACTAGCTTGTATTTCAGACAAAGGTGCACGTTGGGTCTTTCTGCTAAACTTCCTGCATACCTCTATGGCTTGGTTTGCCCATGACCTGGATCTTGTTGGATCTAGGAGGATATAGGAACAGATTGACAGATTTTGTAAATGAAGTATCTTTGAGAACATTTCCACACTGACCTCCCTTGAAGTGGTTTAACTGGTCTGATCCAGTCTGTCCCATTCCAAGCCCAGCTGATGCCATCTGCATGGCAAGGTCTGAAAGCAATGCATGGAAGCTGTTTCCGTTCCGTTCCAAGTGAGGCGTACTTCTGCCAGAAATGTCACTCACCCTTCCCTGAAGTTTGGCCCATCTCCCTGTTGCTCCAGTGTCACAAGCAGTGTGTGAGGATGGGGCTGAACTACTTCTGTGTTGGGGTTTTCAGGATGGCCTTCTACAGTAAGCTTGCATAAGGGACAATGGAGAATGCCAACGCCTCATTTTCAAATGTTATGAGAACTTCAAAGATGGGTCTGTGGGATTTTCCTTGTCCTGGACCAGGGGCCTTTCTGCATTTCATATCCTGGCCAAGGGACAGCAGTAGTGCACTCCCACCCCACCCCCCACACGTCCAAATACTCCACGTGGAGATGTTTGTCCAGACGCCGTCCTCTTGGGTCCGGATGTCAGCACAACTGCACGTGCTCTGGCACCATCACCAGAATGATGGTGATGCACTGCGCATGTGCACTCATGTTTCGGTCACCTAAGGTGCCAGTGTGCTTGTGCAGCTCTTCAGATGACCCCCGGGCACCTGAAAGAGGTTTAAATGGTCTCTCCTGTGGCCAGGACAGGTACAGTTTCAAATGTGTGTGACGCACAATTTCCCACACCGCCGCTAGTGAACACTGGGATAGCCTCTGTGATGGCAGAAGACATTTCTAGTGTGGAAACACCTCCTGGAAGTGAGGATGGTGCTTCCCAGAAGCTTCTTGAGTGGACTCAGATTCGGAACTTGGGACATGCACGAATATTTGTAGGCATTCGAAATCCGATCGAATGTGCCAGATTTTGAATTCAAACATTCGAATCGAATTTTGAATTTCAGATCTATTCTTTTGAATTATCTGGACATTCGTATGTGTATGGGCTCATACACGATGCGTAGTTGAAGATCCGCACCTTTTCCACATCTGTATGCATTTGTACAGATCCATGCGGGATGAAAACGGGTTGCGTACGGGATAACTACTGGATGCCTATGGACATGTATGGGCACGTACAGATGTGTACTGATGTCGGGAGGATGCGTATGGGCATCTACGGACGTTGTCGACATGCGTAAGTGCAAATTCGAATTTAAAAATTCAAACGAATAGATTCAAATTTGGTCAAAACGAATCGAATCTTGTTAAATTTGAATTTTAAAAATTTGAATCGAATTGAATTGTCAAGAATTCGATTTTACTCGAATAGAATGTCAAAAAACAAACAAACATTCTTGCACATCCCTATTTAGTACTGGACTGGAACAGGCGGCATTAGCGGGCTTGTAGACCTATTCAAACGAGTGCACCACTAGCCCGAGAGAGGGAGCCCTTAGGATGCTTTTGGAGCCTAATTTTGTGCAGCAGATGCAAACCGGTAGGCAGCTTCTTCCAATGTACAAGCAAGTGCAGAATGGCCCTGAGTATCCTTAGACTGCAGTTAACTGTTGACTTAGCAACATAAACATTTCCCTTGAACTAACTTGGCTTGGTTTGTTTTATTTGCACTCCATAGAGCCATAGCACATAAAAGTACTGTGTACAGAATACATTGGGCAATATATTTTTAACAGCACAAGGTTAAGCAATGCAAAATCCATAAAATCCAATCATCACAGCCATCACAATCAGGCTTTTTATAGGGTTTCACTCATGCTTAAAACAACATGCCGTACCAGCTGTTTTACTTCCTGAGCGTTTCTGCACTTGCCAAATTAGTTCGCCGTGTACTAGGGGTGGTAAACTTCTGGTAAAGGTGAACTGTTCGCATTTGTCACGAGGAAAGCTTCCCCAAAGCGTCCATTACTGGCCAGAAGTGCAAATGGTCATCCTAGTGCACGATTAGGGAACTTCTGGGAAGGCAGAGGCTCCTGGAGGCTGTAACAGCCTGCTCAAGGTGCGGACGCTCTTCCCCAGGAGTTCCCTAATCATGCGCTACGGGCTGTAGTATGAATTGGCCCCTTGTCATCAGCTCTGTTTCCAGAAGCGGAGTTTCGCCCTGGTTGCATCTCCTTCGACTTGTTAGTATCTTGTTTCAAAAGCTAGGCTCTCTCGGCTTGGTTCCTGGGGGCTAATACGCTGACCCTAGGGCCACAATCACATTGCAGCTCTTTAGTCTGTCCCAGGGACAGAAGGAAGGCAGCTGTACGTGGGCCGTCTCCGGCCTGAAACGGCCTGCCCTAGCCTACCTGTTGCTGCCGCTGCTTTCTCCCACCAAGCCTTCATGGAAAAGGTAAACTTCAGCTGGTTTTGGGCTGGGGGGCTGCTTGGTGTGATGGGGACCGTAAATGGGGAGCAAGGTAACACTGGGGGGGGGGTTGCAGGAAGGCAAGGAGGCAGCAGGAGATGGGTTTGCACCCCAAGGGGAGACAACACTATGTGGGGGATTGTGAAAGGGTGATGGGGCAGTGGGGGTGGGTTTACGTGCTGACATTGGATGAAATGGGGGTGTTGCAGGGGGGTGATGGTGATGGGACAGGCGGGTTGCATGCCAAGGGGGGCAGTGCAGTGAGGGGGTGTTTCAGGAGGGTGAGGGGCCAGTGAAGTTGGGTTTGTGTGCCAAGGTGGCAACATAATGGGTGGTGGTACCTCTGCACTCTGGGGGGTGACGTGATGGGGGGCATTATGAGAGGCGGTGTGGGAGGGGAAGGGGAAGCCCCCCCCCCTTGGCACCACTGCCATGTTGAAGCTTACCCTTTCAGGTGAGGGGAACAGTGCGAAAGTGGCGGCAGCGGCAGCAGCATATCTTGGCCTGGTCCTGGGTCCATTTCTGACTGAAACAGACTCAGTACTTGGATTATCCAGTTTAGGACGATCTCAGTTCCTGGTAAAAAGCAAGGTGCGAACACAGCCTAGGATGAGTAGGAAGGGAGGTGTAAAGCAGAAGGCAACTATGAGCACTCCTAAATTATTGCCGCTTAGCTGAAGAATATAGAAATCTTTGACTGGTGTCTTAAAAAGAAAAGAGGACGTTATTAAGAAGATTCTAATGGAATGAATCCCACAGCTGCTTATCAAGTACTCTTGGTAAGGATCGTGCAAATGCATGATAAGCTGTTTTAGCAGAGAATGTCTGAGGCTCAGGGTTTGAGTGTTGCACTGGCCACCTCTGAGCTGGACTTGTGTTTTCTGCAAGCGTTTTGCCAAATTGCACACGGATGATACTGTGAAGCCTGATGGTGAAACGTCTGCCTCTGCATTTGACTCAGAGAAGTCTTATGAGGCTGCATGTCAAACTGTTTGCCTCTCATGCCTTCTCAAAAGGCCTGGGCTGCTTGGAATCTCACAGGGAGCCTGAGGCGAGAGACAGAAACCAACCCCACTGGGCTAAGCTGTGAATTGGCAAAAGGCTTAAAGGGAAGACCGTCCTACATCCATTCACCAAGGGGTCGTTGGTAGATCCCCATCCTCTTTGATTGCAACAAGAGGGTACGGTTCAATCTTCCATGGATCCCCTGGGCACGTGAGCAAGGATTATTTAGGGTTCCTATTCAGTCCATCTCGTATACAAAGACCCAGTGTCTTATTCCAGTTTTAAACAGAAGCAAGCTATCGGTTTCTACTTTCCAAAAATCCTCTCCCGTTAGCAACGACCCCTCCTAACCATAGTCGCTTGCTTGCATCTAACCCTTCCTTGACCTCATCTATCTGTCCTCCCAGATCCGGAATCTAAAGAGAGAGATGTTACCCGCCGCTTTTCCTTAGCTTCCTCCATCAGCACGGCAACTAACCCATCTGCTGTAACCAAAGGTACAGTCACACTAACCCGTTTTTAGCTGCCTTTTCTTTCTCCCTTGACGTGGGCATAAACGCTGCGGTACCTGAAACGTGGCGTCCTGATCGAAAGCAAAAGAGAATCGTCTCCTTGCTTCCCCTCCCCAGACTCTTACCTTGGGAATACTGGGTTTGATCCCGCTCTTCTCCATGAAGCCAGCTGGGTGACCTTGGGCTAGTCACAGCTCTCGTCTGAGCTCTCACAGCCCCACCTACCTCGCAGCGTGTTCTGTTGTGGGAAGAAGAACAGAAAGCTTTGGCAGAAACAGGGCCATGGAGGGGTTACCACAGAAACATGTGCCACTATAGTCCCCCTCATCTGTCAGGACCTGAGTCTTTTCAGTAGTATCTCTTCACCTGTGGAATTTTTCACCCAGGGAAGCTCACCTGGCTTCAGCTCAGCGTCCTTTATGTGACAGGTGAAGGCCTGCCTCTTCTCACATAAATGCTTTGATGGAATTTAAGTACTACTTCTTCATCCGTCCTCCTTTAGTTATGTGAGACTTCTATGTATTAGGAATTTAATGAGTGTTTTAAGTTTTTATGTTCCATTTCCTATTGTGGAAATTGCCTTGGATTTTCAAAGAAAAGCAATACATGTAAACCACTGTCATTATCCCAAACGATATGAAGCCAATTAGAATGTTTTGTTGAAAAGAAAAACAGAAAATATGTAGACATTGGCAGTTTTCTCCATTGATGACAACAGGAAATGTCTACCCAGAGTTTTGAACGGAGAATCAAGGGAGTTGAAGTTCTGAAAGAACCTTTCCCAAAACCTGAATTTCACTGGATATATATCCATTCCTGTTTAAAAGTCATGTTTTTTTGTCTTGGATTTGCAGATATTGTATTCAAAGTTGAATGAAATATGGTGATTCTTTTTCCATTTCACAATGGAAAATGACAAGTATTTATTTATTTATACATTCCACCCTACAGCCAGAGATCTGAGGGTGGGTTACAATAAAACAATACCAAAATGTATATTTTTAAAAATGTATTAATTAAAGCACAATTACCATGCCAGAGAGTGGAGGGGAACTTTTTCTTCACCAAAGGCTAAGATTGTCTGTTTTCCTCAGAAGTTACTTTGCTTTTAATTTTGTACCCTGAGGTACAAAAGGTTCAGTCACCCTGAGGTATGCTAACCATTTCAATCTACTGCGACTCCATTTCCTTCCCATGCAGAGAAAATAGGGGTGAATTTCTGACTGTTTTCCCGATCTTGTTGTCTGTAAACTTTGCACAGGTCCCCTTGCTCCCGCCGTAAAGGTCAAGAGGCATGAAATAAAAAGTGATCCAACTCCTCTGGGTTTTGAAGGTACATCCATAGGCTTAATGCATGGAGATCTTTCATGACAGGACATTTGTATCATTCGGGCAAGGTCCATGTTTTTATCATCACCAACATCTTTACGTGTTAATTGAATCAGCTTGTCAAATTTCAGTTTGCAGGAAACCATTTTATCAGTTGTTTTATCCCTCTGTCCACCTATTGCTGGGCTCACTGCCATGTTCCAGTTGGGCTCATGTTCTGAATAAAGCTATCCAAGTTGCAGGGCTGTGGGGAGAAGAAAACTGGCTAAATTTAGGTAAAACCCTGTACAGGCTCGGGTTCTTGCCTTACTGGACATAAGAACATAAGAGAAATCCTGCTGGATCAGGCCACAGCCCATCTAGTCCAACGTCCCATTGAACACGGTGGCCTACCAAATGCTCATGGGCATCTCAAGCAGAGACTAGGATGAACCTTTGCCTGCTCTCGAATCACAGCAAATGGTCTTAGAGGGGTCCTGCTTCCCCCCAGGCTGAAAGATGTATCTAGGCATTCATTCCAGTAGCCATCAATACATCCATAAATTTGTCTAACCCTACCTTAAAGCCATCTAGGTTGGTAGCTGTTACCACCTCTTCCAACAGACTAGATAGGCTGGACTAGATGGTAGACTAGATGGGCTGTGGCCAGAACCAGCAGGGCTCCTCTTATGTTCTTATGTACTAGTGGGTTGGCTTCAAGTCCTTTCAAACAGATCAGTGTGACCTTTGAAATGAAAACCTACCCTCTACCTTCTGGAATTTGGGACACCAACATTAGCCTAACAGAAGAACCATGCATGGTAGATGGAATTATTACAGTTACTACTTTTTTAATCGTAAACACAATAAATGTAATAAAAACAAACTATAGATCATTTGAAAGACTGGCAAGGAACTCTGTTGTCATGCCAACACCATTTGGAACCCATCTTTTACTGGCACTTTATACTTTTAGCACATTGTGAACTTCCTTGGACACCAGTTTTTGGCAGAAAGGCAGGGTAGAAACTGAAGAAATGAAAAAGGATTTTAGCCCCCCAAAATAGTCCATACATCTGACTCAAAGGTGGCCCAAAGATCAGGTCCCCAAGGGCAATGGGGAGGAGGAATCCCCACTCAGGCCCTGCTGAAGATCAGTGTTTTTATCTGCAGCAAATGAAAATGCTGTTTATTAAGATCAAAGTAAGGCTCCCAACTGGAGCCATAGCCCTCTGTAGCATACCTGCATGGGGACTCCATTCACCACCGGCTGGCAAGATTGCAAAGGGTTAAATCTCTGCATTTACCTTTTCATTGAAAATGAGTGGGACAGTGGAGAAGACTTGGGCCACCTCCACCTGCCATGCAAACAACCCACCAGCAAGGGATTATGCAGGATACTGATACCCCCACCGTTATCCCTTGCTAGCTAATCAGTGCTGGCCATGGTGCTCTCTTTGGACTTTTTAAGTTACATGCACATCCAGACATCTGGAATGCCCAGATGTGCTCACCATCACCTTCACACAAGCATGGATGGATGCCTCTTTCGGCTTCCCTGAATGTGCCCTGGGCAGAGCAACATTGGCAGCTCTGTCTAGAAGGTAAGTCCCTTGCCTAAAAAAGAACTATTGCTGTAAAGCCCGCCACCAGCGCTGGGGTTTCCAGCAAGAGATTTCATTGCATTTATGGTGTGTGGAAGTGGGGCCACGGTGGGGTTGCCTCAGATATGTGGGGCAGCCCTACCATAGTGCCCTACCTATATTCCCTGCATCTGAATGCAGCCTAGGATATGCATGCAATTTTAAAATGCCCTCCCATTCGCTTTTCATTTTGATGCTCAGAAGTTTCATTATCCTACTGAAAAAACTTTATTTGATGGCTTTATTTGTAATGGCAAGTTTGTCACTTGGCCATCAAAGCTCACAGGGTCACCTTGGGCTAATCACTGCCTCTCTGCAGAACGAAGGAGGAGGAGGAGGAGGAAGAGGTGGTCAGGGTTAAGGAAGGATGCAGATGGTGGTTAAAAAGGTCATTTCTCTGGACAGACACTCTGATCTTGCCACAGAGATGGGAATGCTACTGTTTCTCTCTGCCTGCATTCACACCTACATTTTAATCCAGTTTCAGTCCACTTTCAGAGTGAGAGAATACACCAGCAAAGTGGCAAGATGCTTTCTTTCAGCATTGGCAATCTCAGAAGATCCTCTTGTGGATTCCATAAAGTGAAAAGAAAGTGACTAGTTACTGTGCAGATGTGTTCTCTTACATCAAAAGTGGACTGAAACTGGATTAAAATTTGGGCATGAACGCAGCCTATGGCTGGTGCCCCTCAGCTTCCCCAGTCTGGTGTGGTCCTTCCCCTGGAGGTGGCCATTTTCAGTCCAATGCTGTATTGTGTGGAAATTGTCCCCAGTGTATCCCCATGGTGGCAGTGTGGACAAATGAGGGCACAATCAATTTTCAAAGTAGTTTTTTTTAAAACACTTTAGACTTTGCCTCTCAGGGGCGGCCTGCATGCAGGGTGGCAGTAGATGTGGCACCATCCATTTTTGCCTGTGAACCTTAATGCATTGATCTCGTCATTTCTTCTCTTCCATATTTCCTTCCTTGAATATATACAACTTCCTTTTTTTGCATTTGCTGACTGTCACTTTGAGTTAGTTGTTGACCTTGTGTATGTATTAAACCGCATGCTGTCGTTACCTTTTGTTGGGTAGTTTGCTGATGTAAACACATGACTTTTTTGCGTAGATTTTCTTTTACTAAACGGCTGTTCAGTGAGTTTTCCTAACATCCCGTTGCTATTATATCTGTATCACTGCTGTACGTTGTCTGTGGCTGAGCACAAATGTCTTTGCATTTTGTACATCCATATGGAAGCAGAAAGTAAAACATGTGCAGGCACAAAAATCCATACGAACAGGAACTGATTTTGTGTAGCACAGACATAAACTGTTTGTCTCTGGTGCCTGGTGAGGGACTTCCTAATTCACACACTTTTGAATGTGTGTCATGCAAGTTGCAAAGATGTGCTCATAGCACAGGGTTGCACGTTACAGTCATTCATCTTTAAAACAGATCCTAACTAGCACCATACAGAGACCTACACATATACAAAAACCCTACTTCCCATCACAGATGCCTTTGAAAGCACCCTCTTGGCTCAAGCAAAGTGCAGCGCCGTTCCGTCTACAAGATCGGTACCTAGATCTGCTTCACAGACAGGTAAATGGGAATTAGAGTGTCATTTGAGATGTGGTTGCCAGTGCCATTCCATCTGTACTTGTTGAAAAAGGCAACAGTATGTTGTGTGACCTCCTGTGAAACATAGGCCGCATCCCCATTGCAAGCTTATATCGAATTCAGTACGGTTTCAATCCTTGCAGACCCCACGTCAGTTTGGCTTAACATGCTTTCTGCGTGTTAAATCGCCCCAAAGCGTTGTAAATGTTAACCCTCATTTCAACAGGTCTCACTCCGGTTCCTGCGCTTGATATGTGTTACATTTTTTACTGTGGGGACCCTACAGTTTTAAGGGATGAGAATCCATGTTTAGGGTTTCCCTCTCCCAATAGCTTGCTTCCAAAGACAGTGATTTCAGTGTAAAAATCCACCCTTAACAGCGATCGCTACACTGTAGCGATCGAACCACTTCACACCTGATAACAATGTTGCAATTTTGTGCAATTCTAAAAGTTCTGACCTTTAGAAAGGGAAAGGAAGGGAGGAAAGCAGCTGAGGTTCTGTGTGAATGTTTAAAGCAAAGGGGCTTTTAGTTGCTGCTGCTGCTGTGTGCCCTGAGCAATGGGGAGAGGAGGGGAAAGAATTGCTGGCTGCCCGCTGCCATTTTTCCTCCATCCATGGAAGCGGCAGCCACCCAGCCACCCAGCTAGGCTCCGTGAAGGGGTCCCTTATGGGTGGCACGTCCATGCCAGGAGGAAGAGGGCAGGGCAGCCCTGCAAAGCGGCTTTTAAAAAGTAGCCACTTGAGTCCCCCCTTGAGTCACATACACCATGTATGATTCTCAGAATCCGGATCAAACGCGATTAAGTTAAAAGTAATGGGAACAGGCAAATTCCTGTTTGCATCCGGTTCTATCATTTCGGTTTAGGGAAAGCGAAATAAGGTTGTAATGGGGATGCGGCCACAGTGTTCATACCACAGTCGCACCTTCACTTTAAGCCTTCTTCAGTCCATCTTCAGGTCTAATTGCTCGCACCTTTTCATTTGTTTTATTAGTAGATTTTCCACCCTCTCTTTGGACTATTCCTGAATGGAAAGTCCACAAATAAAACAGATAGAAATGAAATGGTGGGAGCAGTCAGACCTGAAGATGGACTGAAGAAGGTTTAAAGTGGTCTGACCACAGCATGGAACAAACACAAGCTCTGTTTAAACAAACAAACAAACAAACAAACAGTACATGTGGTTATGAAATCTGCAAAGGGAATGTGTCTCAGATGTTAAAATTGCTTTCGACTGAGCTGAATTTCTTCACCCATCTTAGTTTTATTTCACTTGTATTTATCGTTTGCCTTTTTGTCTGTATGAGGGCAGACACAGTGCTGTAAATGAAGATCAGTCTTACAACATTCTTTAGTCTCACTGCGCATAGGGGTGACAGTGCGTACCACTCCGGCTGTTTCCATAATTAAGTTGCTCTTTTTGACAACCAGATTTTATATATATCTGCAATTCTCCTGCAGTTTATCTGGATTATCTTTCGCTTTTCAGAATGCAACTGCAGAATCTATGGCTACATTCCTATAGGTGTTTAAATCCAAATTGAATCCAAATTTGGTATCCAGAGTTCCCATTTAATTTTCAATAAATCCAAATAGAATCTGAGTTCAGTATCCAGCGTTTCCATTCAATTTTTTTATTTCTGGATTCTATGAGGACTATCCAGTGAAAATCCAGAGAAAAACAGTCCTGAGAAAAACTGGACATTTTCCCCCTTTTGGAGCCGAGTCCGCTCCCCACCCCCCCAAAATGAGAATGCTCCTGGACTATTTGAGGTGGAGCTCTAGCTTTCTGGCCAATGCCTACCAGATATGGGTAGGATTTCACAGCTGTGAAGGTCCCCCCTCTCTTGCCATGCCCACAATGCTAGAGCCCCGATCGACTTGGATTTCCCCTGAATGGGGTGGGTGGGTGGTGGGAAGACTGGCTTGACTCATGCCAGTTTTGCTTTCAAAACATTTTTGCTTGATACACATGTATCTTTCTGATGATTGTGAGCAGCTCTTAGAAATGGATACATTCCTAGTAGCTGCAGAAAGATACATATGCAGAAAGATCATCAGAAAGATACATATGTATCAACCAAAAATGTTTTAAAAGCAAAACCGTGATTCCAGTTGTGCTCTGTTCCCTCACTGATCTGCTTAGGCGCAAATGTGCTCTTCCTGGTAACGTGGATGGAGGTATAGTGCAACCATTGAATTTTAAGCATGTGCAATTGGAAAGTTGTGTTGAAGGTTATAGGGGGGAAAGGGGGTGGGATAAGGTCCAAGAATGAATTATGGAAGTAATCTCCAAATTTACTGCCATGAGTAATTGATGAAAAAGCCAACCAAGCTTCAGGAGAGCAAGAGAGAGGAAAAGGGAAAGGGTGTGATAATAGATAGATAGGTAGGTAGATAGATAGGTAGATAGGTAGATAGGTAGACAGACAATCTATCTATCTATACCACCCTACAACTGAATTTCTCAGGGCAGGTAACAACTGTTAAAACAACAGATTATTATCATATGGATAAATTATATAACTGAAGGAATGTAATAATGTTAAAATCCATAACTTCAACAATATCCCAAATGATAATAATTTGGCTTGTTATGACCTAAAACATATCAAGCCAATTTGGTGTTATAGTTACAATGCCAGACTCTTATCTGGAGGTTTCCTGGTTCGATTCTACATTCCTACATGAAGCAGCTGGGTGGCCTTTGGCTAGTCACAGCTCTCTTCCTGAGCTCTCACAGCCCCACCTACCTCACAGGGTGTCCGTGGTGGGGCGAAGAACAGAAGGTTTGTCAGCTACATTGGCTACCCTTAAGGGCATGAAAAGTAGGATGTAAAAGCCAACTCTCCTCCTCCTCCTTCTAATACTAATAAATACTAATACTAATGCAAATCATTCCCTGTCTTTTGCAAAGGTTGGCCCAGCAGGCAGATGCCATCACTAGACACATTTGAAGACTTTGAAGCCATTCCATCCAGCGCTGAAGAACTCTCCAACTCTTCAGACATGGAAGAAGAGACGCAGCCAAACAACGTATGTCAAGCGAGCCAGAGTCTTTGTTGCTGATACCTATCACATTCCCCCTTAGCTTTCCTCAAAGCTGCTTGAAACGCTGCAGGAAACTTGCTGCTGGATTTTCCCAAAGAGCAAGCATTTTGCTGAGCTAGAAGTGGGTTGGGCAAATGAGCATCAGTGAGCGCAAGTTCCAGATCTTTGAATGAAAAACAGTTTTTTCTTTTCTTGAGGCTCGCCAAGTACTGAATTTCAGATTTGGGCTTCTTTCTTTGGTTAAATTACATTTTTAAGTTATATACTTTGTTCTTTCTGAAAATCTCTCTCTCACACGCATATATTTTATAAATATATATATATACACACACACACACACACACACACACACACATATACTGTATATATATTTAAAGCACTAAACAGGTTTATCAACAATAGCAACAACAGACTCTTTTCTGGGAATACCAGGCTTGATTCCACCCTCCCCCATGAAGCCAGCTGGGTGACCTTGGGCTAGTCACAGCTCTCTTCTGAGCATTCACAGCCCCACCTACCTCACAGGGTGTCCTGTTGTGGGGAGAAGAACAGAAGGTTTGTCAGCTGCTTTGAGTCATCTTAAATGGGTGAAAAAGCAGGGTAGAAAAGCCAACTCTTCTTCTTCTTTCAGACAATTTTTTTCTGGTAGAAACACAACTGCATGTTAAATCTTCTTCATCATTATAATCCCCTCTTCTCCAGTTTGGCTGGTGGTCCCCCTCTCTTCTATGTTCAACCCATCCAATTTCATCCGGGTGGAAGTACCTGGACCCACCTGCTTTCTTCTGAATAGATCCAGAGTGCCCCACCCCCAAGCTGGAGACCCTCCCCTCTTTGCCCAAATTTTTATTCATTGTTATTCAGTTGTGAGTCAGTTTGGTCTAGTGGTTAGGGCGCTGGGCTCTTATCTGGGCCTACCAGGTTTGATTGCACACTCCCCCATGAAGTCAGCTGGGTGACCTTGGGCTAGTCACAGCTGAGCTCTCACAGCCCCACCTACCTCACAGGGTGTTCTGTTGTGGGGAGAAGAACAGAAGGTTTGTCAGCCGCTTTGAGTCCCCTTAAATGGGTGAAAAAAGCAGTGTAGAAAAGCCAACTTCTCGGTTTCTCAGAGTGTGCAGGATATAGCCCTGAATGCAAGATGTTAGGAAAATTAGAAATTAAAGCAGCTCCATTCTTTTCACCCTTTCCCCTTCTATAATAATGGAATGTACTGGTTTCTGTCTTTCGTTTCAGGGATCCAATGTTTACCGGGTAGAAGGCAATTTTGATACCTGTTTTCCCGATTCCCTAACTATAGATGATGGAGATTTAGTGCAGTTTATACAGGAAGGTGAAGACAGGCACTGGTAAGTGTGGCAGAAATGGGGGAAAATGCACAGACACCCGCGTGGCTGCCTCCAGATGGCCACCAAATATCCTGATAGAAAGCAATAATATGGAGCTGATGGGCAGGAGAGTCAGATCAGACGAGGGGAAGTATTTCTTTGCCCAGAGGTCTTTGGTCTATGGAATTTGCTGCCAGAAGAGGTAGTAACAGCAACCAGACTAAATACCTTAAGAAAGAGTTAGACAAATTCATGGATGACAGGTGTATCAACAGCTAATATAATGGATGCCTAGGTACATCCTCCAGGCTGGGGAGACAGGCAGGATGCCTCTTAAGGGCCATTTGCTGGGATTTGAGAGTAGGTGAAGGTTTTGCCTTCGTCTTCTGCTTGAGATGCCTATGAGCATTTGGTGGGCCACTATGTGGGACAGGATGCTGGAATAGATGGACTGTGGCCTGATCCATCAGGGCTCCTTTTATGTTCTTATGCTTCTCCGCTATTCCTACTTTCCATCCTGACAGCGTTGGCACCAGTGCTGTCTTCCCATGTTTTGATTCACTTGCAATCTGGGTAATTCAGCTGCCGTTAAATTCCAAATGTACTCATGATCACCTCCATGCATATGTAGTCAGCTCTGTCAACCTCCAGGCATGGGTCCTGGATGGAGCTACAACTGCTGCTCAGTCCAGAAAGGTAACCCTGTCACTAAAAAGCACTAGTGCTGGAAAACCTGCTACCAGTGCTGGTTTTCCAGCAATAGTTTTTAGCAATTTTTAGGGACGAAAAAACGGGACTATGATAAGGTTGCCTACGGGGCAACCGTACCATATCAGGACCATAATGGTGCTATTTTCATCATGACTAGGTGCACCCAAAGAGACAGTGGGGGCTGCTTCTCTGAGGAAGCTTAGGGATGGGCCTGTCTACCCTTCCCTCCTCTCATGGCAATTCCAGGCTAGAATTACAGATGGGATAAGAACACATAGGCCATAGACCATTGTCTCTAAAACAGATCTGGGCTGCGTTTTGTTTGCGGTGTGTGAATGCAGTCTTGAAGATGGTTCACAGGCTGGATTGCTCACCCACCAGTCCACCCTTCCCTTGTCTCATGAACTTTCTAGGCTAGAAAAGGTGGATTGCAGATGGGATGAGAACACGAAGGCCACACACAACCCTCTCCAGGATGCTTTTTCTGCTATATATGAAAGCAGCAGATGCTGATAAATATTTTTTATAATTCACATATATGGTAGGACAGAATCACACGTTTGTTTAAATTGTGCACCCTTGGTCTGGTCCACTCCAGATGACCAATTCCAGCATGGCCATTCCAGATGGCGTTGAAGGGAGCTGTGGTCCAGAATCCCTGAAAGGCACCATCCTGATAAATGCAGTTTTAGATGTTTAAGCATCTGAACCAGGATTGCATAATCTTTTCAGCCTTGAGCCTTAAAGTGTTCTATGTGTCGATGGCACCTGGTGGCCATTCAAACAAACTAGTTTTGATAATTACAAGATTGAGTAGTTCTGGTCTTCTTTCCAACTGTCCTTGCATTTGTGATGGCCAGCAAGATGAGGCAGACAATAAAAACACCTCCTTTGCTGACTTGCCTGAAGGAGAGATGGGTCATATATGGGCTTATGTACTAAACTCAAGCCCTGCAAAGTCCTCAAAAGACAAAACTGGTCCTTTTCTGCACTTATCTCACTTTGACCTGGATCAGTAGATCCAGAATAACTGGACCCACTGGTTCAGATTGTATGGAGGCATGAGGCAGATCGGTACCATCTGCACTGATCCAGCCCACACTTCTCCATGGATGTGAAGCTTAAGTGAGCTTTGCAACCACATCTCAACATCCCTGATGGCTAAGAATGAAAGTTGGTAGCACATGGCACTCCACTGAAAGGCACCCCTCTGTAGTTCTGGATCATGGAGGCTTGCCCTGCATACCTCCCATGATCCTGAACAAGGCGCTTGGTCCTTTTGTGGACCTCCGTTAAATGGATCCACAAGAGATCTAGATTAAGGGCGTCTTAATCTGGACCTATCTACGTCTTCACAGATGGAGGAGAAATGCAGTCATGCCTATTTGTTTGTGTGTTTTGTATTTCTCTCCCACCTTACACCTGAAGGTCTCAGGGAAGGTCACAATAAAATTACTATAAATATAGGCAAAGACCCCCAGTCTGCTGTCCGTACTCCACTCTTCTCAGACAAGATGGCTGCTGTCACGTCGCAGGCCGGTCAGGCAACAGGCAAACACTTGCGCAGCTACTCAGTCCCGAGGGTTCCAGGCGTACTTGTGGTCAGTTCCGGTCCGGGGTCTAGGTGTCCAGAAGTCAGCAAGGGTCAGGCAGTCCAAGGGTCAGCAGGTCACAAGGAGTCCAGGATTTCAAGCTCAGGTAACACAAGGCTGCTAAGACGTTGTCTGCAGCAACTTGAGGCAAGGTGAGCTTGTTCTTAAATAGAGGACTCAGAGCCACGCCCCTGGTGCAGCTGGGCTAATCGCTCTGATCTCCGTGTCACCTGCTTCTGCTGCCTAAGCAGGCGATGAGAGAGCCTTTGATAAGGCTCACTGCTGGTGGATTCATCACCAGAGCTGTCTGGCTGCTCACCTGGGCCCGACCTTAGCTCTTCCATGCCTGCAATGCCCTGCTGTGGCTGCTCCTCAGCCTGAGGTCGCATTGCAGGCATATCCTCCTCTTCCGATGAGGCTGAACAGGGCATGTCAGCTGCCAGCTTTCTGCTGGCAGTTGAAGGAGGAAGGGTTCACCCCTGGGAACAAGATGGCAGAGCAACCCAGCCGGCTGCCTCTTCTCCGCTCCTCTCAGACAAGATGGTTCTCAGCTTTCTTGGCATATTTCAGGCATTAGCCTCCATTTCCCAACACTGATGTACTTTTCTTTTAGATGTCTCCAGCGACAGCCACCATCCACCACCTGCACCCTCAGAAATGAAAGTGAGTGAGTGGGCTGCCAACCGGAAGCTTAACCACTGACCAGAAAGCCGGGAGCTGAACCCACCTTGAAACACTTCCTCAGGACTTCATCTTTCTCCTTTGTTTACTGGCAAATGCTGGAACAGTTCACCTTCTCCTCAAGCTTTGGGCTTCAGAAGTCTGTGAGATTTCATCAGCATGAAATGCATTATTGAAAAAGCAGCTTGCATAAAGAATCTGGAGGCAGATTTAAACTTAAAAGGTGTCACCTGAATATATGACCGATAGTGGACACCTGCTGCACACTTTTTATACCATGTTTTTATTATTTTTAAACCATTCAAAAGGGTGCTGCCTAAATTAGGCTGACGGCAGTGGAAGGCCACTACGCTGTCTCAGCTCTGTGGTGAAATAGTGGATTTTCGAAAGACGGATCTGCAGATCCAACAGATAATATTCTGTTGCAGAGACAGTCTTGTGTTCCTCTGTCCATTTGTATGTGCTGCTCAGCTTCTCTCCTCCCCCTCTCCCCCCCCCCCCCGCCCAATGTGGCTAGATCAATTGCAGGCGTAATTATCTCAAGACAATCAAAACCGGTGAGAACAATGCCAAGAGGTTGTGTAATGGTTGAGAAGGTAGAACTCCAGAATCCAAGGCATCAAAGAAGGGAATGACACCTTTCTGTCTCTAACCTTCTGCCTTCTAGAAGCTTGGGAAGCTGATTGGAAATACATGGTCTAAGCATAGGATGAGTTAGGCAAAGAGAAAGAACCACTGCTAGAGACGCAATTCTGAGCAAAATCAAGAAGGCGCCTCAATGTCCTCTGACTTATGGTGAAGGGGGCGCAACGTTGGAGATGTAGGATTCTGATGGTGTCTGATACTGCCCCCTAGTGCCCAACACTTGTGTAGGATAAACGTAGGGCATTGTGTGTTGGGTCTGGAAGAGGAGGCAATGCTCCCCCAAATATTTAGCGCAACCCCATACCATGCCCTTGTTGTTTTTTTTAAGTGCTTATAAACAGTTGTACTGCCAAGGGGAGCAATTTCTTGAATTAAAGCTTTTCAGCCATGCCATCTCATATCAAAATAAGCTGTGGCGCAACCCTCTGCCATGGCAGTCAGGTTTAAAACACCACAGTGTTGTGGACACGAAATCCACACAAGGACTTGGGATGCCAGTTTATATATAAAGGTGTTTTGCATGGAGACATTTTGACGGTAAATGGGAAAAGTTAGATCCCAAAAAGCTGCTAGTAGTGTAATGTTTGAAGCAAATTTTGATGTAGAAATAGGGTTACTGGACACTTTACTAAGGCTGGTGAACGAAGGGAAATCTGTATAAAGGCGCCCTCCGTGCTGTTTTGCTATTAACTGAGCAGTTGCACCACACGGTCTAAGAGAGGCACTCCGGGACCCCTAGCAGTGGAGCAAGAGGTGCTGGATTACCTCTCAAACTGCATTGTGCTTGGCCTTTACCTAGGTTATTTATGGAATTGGAAATGCCTGTGCTATGCTATGGACAAAACACGTTTTATGTGTTTTAATCCCCCAGGTGGGCTTTGCAGAAATAACGCCTTTGCACTGAATGTTGGGACTGAAAGGCTATTCCCCCAGTAAATCTGTCTCTACAGTCATTCCAGTGACTATGGCCCATGCGGGGCCTGTCATTGTCTGTCCAGCGTGTGGATAGCAGGTCCCTATTCCGGAATATAATCTGGAATAAGGCCCAGTAAAGAAAGGGCCTTTAGGCTTGCTCAAGTCTTTCCCCCCTCAAAGCCCCCAAGAAAGAGCCTCTGTCTCCTATTTGCAAATATTACAATTGGAAGTCTTGTGTGAGTCAAGTAGGAGAAACCTCAGACCTTGTGATGGCACCAGCAACTTGTATTTAATTTACATGACCTATCCAGGCCATCCAGCTGAATATGAACCACTTTCTTGCTTGTGTGAAGGTCTAGCAGACCTTGGGGATATAATATGAGTGGTTGCATGTTGTATGCTACCTACCCAAGAACTGGGCATGGGAAAAAAGCAAGGCTCTATTCTGTCTCCCTACCGATTGTCATTACTGGACATTTATAAGGCACTGACTTGCTGCAGGGTCCCAAACAGTTCGTTCTTGTTGTGAGCCAAGTTGCTCTTAATTCCAGTGTTATTTTACGATGAAAAATTAGATGAAGAGCTGAATGAAAGGGAGACTAAAATTGAATTATCTGTTGGGGGGGCTTTCAGCTTCAATGTTTGGCCCTCAAACAGCAGTGTTTTAAAGTGACCTAATTGCCATATGAAAGCACCGACTGTGGCCAGTTTGCACTCTGATGAGGCGTGATGGAATGGTTTAGATGTCTGCATGTTGTGATGCCTGAAGTGTTGCAAACTTAGCCAGCGCTTCACCAAGTGCCAGCTAAGAGTGAATCGCCACTGGGGTGAGTGGCACTGTCGCCATGGCAAGTGGGTGACGTAGCGCAAAGTTGCATCCCGCACTGCCTGGTCACATGCTGCACTTCACCTCTTCCACCCAGAAGAGATGCAAATGGAGTGTGTGGCAGTTTCTTGGTCGGTAGCTAGGTAAGTTGTGGAGCACAGAAATGTCCTCCACATGTCTCCTGGCTGCGGCACACTCTGTTATGTGGGAAATGCTTCTTGTATAGAAGAGTCTCCACATGATGTGAATGCTCAGTCTGGGAGATACCTGGAGTGCCGCTTTTGGCCAAGTGTGTAAAGGCCCTGTAAGAGTGACTGTGCGCTGGCCAGTATACTGGACCAGCAAACGTACTATGTGGAGCCTGCCTTCCACATGCTGCTAGTCTAAGTGAAGCTTCGCCCCAGGGTGGGGTCTAAAGAGGCAGGGCCTTAGACCACACTCAGCCTGCAGAAGGGAGGTTAGTACACTTGCCCTTATACTGGCTAGTTCAGAATCACCCTTGTTTCAGCTCATTTTCAGCATGTGAGCTGCAAGGAATTTGCAGCTACCTGTTGTAAGTCTAATGCTCTTACCTCTTAGTTCACACTCCTATACAGTGGTACCTCGACATACAAGTGCCCTGACATACAAGTGTTTTGAGATACAAGCCGCCGAGCGAGTGATATTTTGCTTTGAGATGAGAGCAAGATTTGAGATACGAGTATGTAAATACAGTACAGTACATAACAAAAACAACTGAGGTGGTGTTTTGGGAGCTGGAATGGATTAATGGGAAAATTGCTTTGAGATACGAGTGATTTGACATAAGACCAAGGTTACGGAACAAATTAAACTCGTATGTCAAGGTACCACTGTAATTGTATTTTAGGATTTAAGGAGACATTTACGGATTGGTCCCCACGTGCAACAAGAACAACCATTTTCCTGCTTCTGTGCAGTAGAGTTTTGTTCACATTCACAGGAATCTATAACCTGGAAATGAAGTAAACAGATATCTCATGATATCAAATTTATTCGATCACTTTCCCCCCATCTTTTGAGAAGCCAGAGAAATAAGCATTGTGGTGAGTGTGTGTGAATGACTGCTTTTCTGTTCTCACTTTGCACCCAAATCCATTCACACAAACAGGGGCAGACCTGATCCAAACAAAGATTTGTGTAGTAAATTCACTTGAGTTTGCGCTACTAAGTAACAGTAACTATTACCAACAATTCTTCCCCTGTGTCTTCTTGTTTCTGAGCTTTTACATGTACATGGATACTGTCTTCACTGTGTCTCCTTCTCAAACTAAAGATCCAAGAAATGTGAAACTGGATAATTATATGGCGATAGATTTTAAAAATTGCACAAATATGATTGTTATGCACATTTTTTACAGTTGCTTCATGAAGCCATATTTCATAATTAATTGTATGTACCTGCCATTGTTCAGACTTTTGGTCTTTTTTTCTTAGGAAACAAATGTGTACAGCTTTTATGCCCAGATTACAGTAAAAATAGACTCTCACTCTCCTAAAAATCATACATATCCATGCAGGTTCTTCTTCCCAAGGCCGCAGAATGTAGAATGCAGGTGTAGGCTGTTTATTTCCAGTGTAGGGTGGAAATAAACAGCCTATATCCGGAGAAGGGTTAAAAAAGTGTGATTATGATGTGGCTAAATTGGGATCGCCACACATATCTATAGCAACTGCAACATAACACCACTTTATAGGGATGAAACTATGCTTTTAACTATGTCACATCATGCTGGGAAAAACAAATGCTCAGTGTGGGTTTTCCCAAAGTAGCATGAAAAGCTACCTGTCTGGGAGCTCAGCAATGCGATCCTTGCTGAATAAAGAGGCCTCCTGCAGACGCGCATAGCCAAATCCAAGGCAAAAATGGCCACTGCAAATGCATGAAGGTTGGCACATGTGCACTTCTGGGTATTTCATGCTATTAAATTCCTGGATATGAAGTCACTTTCCCCACACTGTTGCCCAGCTCTCTGAGCAAGACATGCTCAGAGGACCATTACTCCAGAACACTGCTAAAAATCTCCTTTTTAACCAGACATCTGGAGATAGTGTCAAACCCTTTTTTTTAATTCTTGTATTGGAAGAAATGTTCCCACTCACATGGCTCAATTAGATTTCATTCCAACTCATTTGATTTCTGCTGGGATTCTTATGGCACAGCCAAACTGATTCAAGACAATCCTCATCCTCATCCTTTCTTTATAATTTAGCATCATAAGTTTATCATGCTGTGTGAAAGTATATGTGCATGCATACTATTACTTTAGCAAAATATAATTTTTACAAGCATCACCTTTATCACACATTAGAAAAATGCCAAAATGCATCAAAAAAGAAGCCCTCTTCTGACCCAAGAGGGGTGAATCCATGAGTACAAACAGGCTTTTGTACAAACAATACTGTCCAACATTCATGCTTACCACTATGTCCTCAAATTAACGTGGATGTGTCTTTTTATGTGCCATCTAAGCATGCATCTAATTGCACATGGATAGAGCTGGACTGAGTTCTGAAATTTTCAGATTAAGATTTTAGACTGAGAATTTCCCAATTTCAATCCCTGGAATTTCTCAGCAGTTATTCCCGAGAAAACTGCATTGATGTGGCCATATAGTCTCCAGCAGTTGAACTCAATCTGAGAGCACCTTTAGATATATGTATATTAAAAATTTGCTATATGTACTGATGAATGCTTAGAAAGAGATATATCAGGCCTTGTTCCTCTTGGCAATATTGACCTTTCTGCATCTCTGTTCTGGATCTTGGCCATCTTCTGGGCCTCCTTTATGTGCACAAAGCTACAGGCCCTGGCTCTGTTAGCAACCCACTAAGGCCGCATCCCCATTACAACCTTATTTCGGTTTCAAACTGTTTTCAATCCTCACAGACCCCACATCAGTTTGGCTTAACACGCTTTCCGCGTGTTAAATCACCCCAAAGCGTTGTAAATGTTAATCCTCATTTCAACAGGTCTCACTGCGGTTCGTGCGCTTGAAACGTTTTATATTTTTTATTGTGGAAACCCTTCCGTGTTAAGGGATGAGAGTTTCCCTCCCCCAATAGCTTGCTTCCAAAGCAAGCTGTAAAATCCACCCCTTAAAGCAGCAGCCCTAGTAGCAATCCAAGCAATCCACTGTAGCAATCCAAGCACTTCACACCTGATAACGATCTTGCCATTGAAAGTTCTGACCTTTAAAAAAGGGAAAAGAAAGGAAAGCAGCTGCAGGTTTGGGGAGATGTGTGAATGTTTAAGGCAAAGGGGGCTTGAGTTGCCGCTGCTGCTGCGTGCCCTGAGCAATGAGGAGAGGAAGGGAAAGAATTGCTGGATGTCCTCTGCCATTTTTCCTCCATCCAGGCAAGCAGCAGCCACCCAGCCAGGCTCTGTGAAGGGGTCCCTTATGGGTGGCACGTTCATGGCAGGAGGAAGAGGGCAGGGCAGCCCCGAAAAGTGTTTTTTTTTAAAGTAGCCACTGGAGTCCCCCCTTGAGTCACGTACGTCCTCAGAATCCGGATTGAACGCGATTCTGGCTGAAAGTAATGGGATCAGGCAAATTCATGTTTGCATCCGGTTCTGTTATTTCGGTTTAGGGAAACTGGATTAAGCTTCTAATGCAGATGCAGCCTAATGGTCACTCTGTCTGCAGAAGGTGGAGTGTATTCCAGATCAGGAGGCCTCAAATGCCCCCCTGGCCCACTTGAGATCCTGAATACGGGTAGACCTTGATAATGAGGTCTACCGGCATACTTGGGGCATGGGGAACCCATTTTGGTGTTTCACTTTTTGGTGACACTTAAATGAGCCCCCTGGGGTCTCCAAGGCCAGGAATTTTCATTCTTGGTCTTTGGGGCTGGCTCCAAAGTACACATGAAGGAAATCAAGACCACCCCCTGTCCACAGATCCAGACCTGCACTGGTTCGTGCAGAAAGGTCCAATAGCTACAGTGATCTGATATAGAATTATAGAATTATGACTGAGTATGAGGTACTATTTTTATTTTTACAATGTTATGACAAATTTATTTGTTCCAAAGAAGGAAGATACTTGCTGCCTTCTCTCCAAAACCGTAATAATGAAGTGCATTCCCCTCTGGAAACACTCATGATAACTGCAATAAATATTTGGATTGTAAAAAGCAAGCTACAGAGTGGCCTGGCAAAAATTAGAAAGATAGTAATAAAAGCAAAGGTTATGCTAAGTAAAGTGCAAGATCTCGTGGCTTTAAACAAAGCCATGCAGTTTTATAGAAGAAGTTCCTCATGGACTTTCTTCTTCAAGGTTATTTTTTAATTTCCCACTATAAGGCTGTATCCAGATGGGGATAAAACTTGCATTTTCATCTCACTGTCTGGAGGCAGCCTAACTTATAACACCTAATATTCCCAGGTGGTCTTCCGTCCAAGTTCTTACCCTTTTGAGACTAGAGAGGCACAGCAAGAGGCAGCCAGTATAATAAGGCAGGCAATACGTATTTGTCCTCTTCCGGAAAGGACGGTTCTGGAGTATGTTGTTAGTGGACTCTGGCTGTGTTCACACACAGGCCCTGCTGGCACTTAGAAGAAGAGTTGGCTTTTCTACCCTGCTTTTCTCACCCTTTAAGGGGCTCAAAGCAGCTGGCAAACCTTCTGTTCTTCTCCCCACAACAGACACCCTGTGAGATAGGTTGGGCTGAGAATTGAGAAAGAGAGCTGTGACTAACCTAAGTTCACCCAGCTGGCTTTGTGGAGGAGTGTGGAATCAAACCAAGAGACTTTCAGGTGATAGTCCAGCACTCTAACCAGATCAAACTGACTCACTCACTCTCTGGCCAGCAGAGGTCTGATCACTGAGTTAAGCGCACCTGCATGCCGTCGTCATCCTGGAAGGAGACAGGAGTGATATTCAGGAATTGACGTGGGTTCCCTTAGTTAGCTTGCATCCCTTGGGTAAGATGAAGAACATTCTGCTACCGCCAGCATGGAATGAAAGATTTATCTGTCAGCACAAGGAATGGAAAAACCACTGTCCACCTTAAGCTGTCAGAAACCGTATGCTTACTGTGCTCCTTGACCTGTGTGTAGCCAAAGGGAGAGCGTTGTCCTTGGCTACATCTCCAACATTGTCCTTGGCCACATCTCCACAGGGTGTGAAAGACACCTTGGAGGGGCACTGGTGTCATAGCATCTCCAAAAGACCCCAGACCGAAGGGTTGGGATGGACTTCAATGCCTCTCCGGTACCCCTCTGAGGTCACTCCCCATCTACTGAACCAGGCCCTTGCTACAATGAAGTGTGCCACATTTGTGGGCAGGCCTGCTGCATCTGCACATGGAGAACAAGGAGGCCCTCTATGCATAGATGTGGCAACTGATGCAACAGGACCTCTGTGACAGCAACGAAACCATCAAGTTCCATGCTGTGCCTGATTGAGGCCTCAAAGGGCAGCCTACCTCAATGGAGGCATCACCCTGAAGCATCTCTTGCTGGCACCATGGAGATGGGCTCCTTGCCAATGCCAGTGTCAAAACAATAAACTGTCCACACATTGTGTGGGCACAGCTGTGGACATCCAAGACTGAACAGTCCTTATGAAGTGACTCTAGGGTTTTTAGGACTTATCTTTGGCCCAGTCTGTGATGTAAACTATGAGGCTCCCTTCTGAATCCTAGATCGGTCCATGGAGGGCTCCACCATTGCTGATATAATCTATCTGCACAGGAAGGAGCATAATATAGACCAAGGTGTCCTTGATCTGGATTGACAGTAGACCTACATGTCTACCAGTGGGTCCCAATCCAAAACACAGAGGCATGCAGAAGGCATACCTTAGTTTTCTAGACTACTGTGTGTGTGTGTGTGGGGATTTCTGTAGCACACCAGAGTCTGCCACCAGAATGTGTCCCTGGGAGCTGGAAGGATGAGTTTCTAGCCCTTCAGCGCCCTAGCCTACTGTAAGGGCTGGTCTACCACCACCTTTGAATGTGGGGTGGCCCCTCCAGCTGTGGGCACACCTCCAGCTATGCGCACACCTGGGTTGAGCCTCAGAGGAGAGTGTGATGGCAGTGGTGGTGGTGGCAACCAGATCTTAGGTAAGAGGTGTGGTTTGGGGAGGTGAAGCTTCTGCGAAGGCTGAATACATCTGCTTCATACTATGAATGCAAATTCAAAGCTGATGAGCATTTTTCGCTCATCTCTAGTCTGGACCAGAGCTGTTCCAAAGCATTGTGTGCCAAGATCTTGAAGGAGTGGGCCTGGCTGGTCCATACCCACTGATCCAGATCACAACCTCCAAGTGTCTCGGTCTCACTTTATAGCAACATAAGGGCTGTTCAAGTCTGGACGCACACAGATGCTTGAGTCAGTTGCTATTTTCACAATGGCATCACAACGAAGTGTAGAGCCAGCCACTGACTTCTATAAAATGTTTATGTGCCAATTTAGGAACGTGCTTGCAGATTAAATTGGGATGTCAAAGCCGAGAGGAGAAGGCTGTCCTCTGTAAAGTAGGACATCTGGCCACCCTGATGTCCAATCTGAATGGCTGCTGAAGGGCTAATGTTCCCATCAGGCTACCAAATCAGGCTTTCCATACCTGAGAGACCACCTAGTTTAAAGATTATAAAGGAAAGGTGATCCTTAGTGTTAAAGTTTACCTGATCGCAATTATCGCTGCAATACCAAGATGTATACGTCTTTGACTTTGAATGAGTGTGCGGGGTACATTTTTGCTGAAGCATCTTCTCCATTTTTTTCTTTTTGCAAATGTAAAGGTTGCCCCCCAGTTTGGTAGCCACTCCCAGAGGACATTGTCATGAAGGGAGTGTTCTCCACTAGGCCTCCACACTAGAAGACCTTTCTCTGCACGGCATGGCAGTGTTCAGACACGCAATCATCTCTGATGAACTGGGACTCTCCAGACCACGTACCCTCAGCAACAAATTCCTCTGGGAAGATCAGCCTGTCTAGGGCTGCATTCACACCCTTGGCAGAGCAGGTGGCGTGAGGCATTAGAGTCCTCATCCTGTCTCCCACCCACCCCTAATGTGCATTGGAAGTGCTTTTTCAAGCCTTTAATGTACATTACAGGTGGGACAAGCACGTAAGATACACCTGGCACAAGACAGTTCCATCTCTAAACAATCTCCAACCCAATGCTTTAGCTGTCTGGTTGGGTTTTTTTTTGTGTGTGTGTCTGAATGCATCCTTGGTTCATGATCAATAATCTGATTCACACATGTCTAAAAAGTCACAAAAGAATCCCACTTCCCCAGAATTTAGCCCAAAAGCAGTGAATCATATATTGGGTCCTCGAAGACACATGAACCTGCAGCTGTCTGGGTTTCTCAGAGGGATATGAGCCAAGTTTAACCACGTTGCCAATTTTGAGCAAAAACAAGTAACTCCCCTGTCTGGTGTCCTTTTACACCAGTTTTATGGTGTAAATTTATTGAATGAAAACTTAAAACAAGGTCCAGTCACAATAAGACTGAGAAATAGGCTTTTTGTTTTTATTTTTGCCCCCAGCGTGCTCACTGAGCAAAGAGATGTGTTTACTTTGAATCGATTACAGGGCATTTACAAATCCAGCTGGAGAGCCGTGGAAGGCCTGAGCGCTGTGAGGGATCTCATGAGCCAATTTCACAATATAGTATTTTAAAAAAAGTTCTCGTCTGGATTTCCTTCGGAAACATCTCACTGGACCTGATGCTTGAAAAGTTCCTTCTTCTGCTGCAACTGTTTACTTGGTCTGAGATGTGTAATTTTTACAACTTTACCAGGGTAATGATGTCATTCGTAGTTTGTGATTGCTGGATGATAGACAGATGGCTAAACCCCAAACAGCTCTCCCCTCCTTCCTTGTACCAGGATCGAATGTATGAATGTATTACAACATCATGTGTGTGTGTATAAGCTGGACTTTCTGTAAATAGGCCATGACAAACTCTGTAAAACCAGCCCTTTGTCAACTTTATAAAAATTATAAATGCTGTATTACAAAATCGCCTACCAAATGGATTTATAGTATCATTTCCCCTTCTTCTTCTTCTTCTTCTTCTTCTTCTTCTTCTTCTTCTTCTTCTTCTTCTTCTTCTTCTTCTTCTTCTTCTTCTTCTTCTTCTTCTTCTTCTTCTTCTTCTTCAGGGTAACACTGAGAAATATACATCTTTCTAATATAGGGATGTGCACAAATATTCATAACCTTCGAAATTCATATGAATTTGGCCAAATTCTGACATTCGAATTTGAATCAAACATTTTGATTCATTCGTATGAAGCTTTGTTTGGGATTCATATGGAATTGAATTTGGTATCGAATAAGAATCCTACGCATTCGAAGGGGATCTGTTAGAATGAATATTAAGGAACTTAAGGCTTAAGGAACTAGGAATGTTTAGTCTACCAAAAAGAAGACTGAGAGGAGACATGATAGCTGTCTACAAATACCTCAAGGGTTGTCACAAGGCAGAGGGATCAGCCCTGTTCTCACTCTCTCAAGGAAGGACTAGAAACAATGGGGTGAAACTGCAGGGGAAAAGATTTAGTTTAGATGTTAGGAAAAAATTTCTAACAGTAAGAGTGATCAACCAGTGGAACAGGCTGCCACGGGAGGTGGTTGGTTCCCCTTCGATGGAGGTCTTCAAGCAGAGACTGGACGGCCATCTGTCTGAGATGGTTTAGGAGATCCTGCCTTGAGCAGGGGGTTGGACTCGATGACCCAGGAGGTCCCCTCCAACTCTACCATTCTATGATTCTATGATTCTATGATTCTATAATATTAATTTTCTTGCATTCAATCTGATAATCAAGCACACACAAAAAGTTTGTTCATGTCCCTAATTTAATAACTGTTTTGTACAATTGGCTTTCATTTCAAGACAAGCTCCTATACGCTATAAGGCATGGGGAAATGCCGGCTCTTAAAGAGAACCCAGGATTTCCCTGAAACACGAGTCTCTCTCTCTCTCTCTCTCTCACACACACACACACACCTTTCCAGGCTGCAAAGAAAGATACAAGAGTGCCTATAGATTTCAATGGGGAACTAGCCAAAGATGCATTGCTGCTGCGCATCAATACAGACACACACACACACACACATATGATGGGGAACTTGTGGAAATGGTAGAACCAGATGCAAGGGGAAGAAACTGTCAAAAGCAGAAAAAGTCAAGGCAGATGGAAACATTCAACAAATGGTGTAACCATGGGGCATCAGCACATATCAAAGAAGCTCCAGAAACATGTGGTGGGAGACAATAAATGGATTGATGGGGCAGCAACCACATCTTCAGTGGCAAAGGGAGAGGCAGCCAAAGACAGTCTTGACAAGAGGAGGTCTCCTTAGAGCAGACGAGGGATAGGAGCAGAGACAAACGTGTCCTTGAAAACCTGCCCTCAAATGTCTACATGTGAACATTTCACATTCAGGCTCAGGCCCTTTTCGCACTTGGCAAAAGGGGACGCTCCGGGTATGCTCCCGGACAGAGCATATGCAGTGCACAGAGATGCTTCTATACTAGAAGATTCTCTGCGTGTGCCAAAGTGTCCCACAGTCAAGATGGATGTGGAGCACATTTGCATGACGGCCAGGACATTCCTACATACTGCATTCACACTGCTCCCAAGTGGAAGAGCTTCAAATGGCATGTGTGACTGAACAGTGGTCACCATGGCAATGGTACTGCGCATGATCATTGCCTGAAGCCTACCTCTAGTCTGCGCTAGCATGTGGCCAACAGTGCCCCTACTCTGGAGTGTAATTCAGAATAAGGCCCAGTTCAGAAAGGGCCTAAGGTTTAATCCAGCTCCAGTCTACCTTCAAAGTGTGATAACACAACAGCAAAGTGACTAGCCATTTTCTTTCCACATTGTCTAACACAAAGATGGATTTTCTGAGTTCGATCAAACCAAAAGCAAACAACATATTACTCTGCCAATGCATTATCTCACAATGAAAGTGCACCGATGAGATGTTTGTCCTGTTCCTTTCTGGATTTTATCACACAGAAGGATGAAACCCAATGGGTTGGACTAGTCTGCTGCCTTGGCCAAATGACCAGCTTTCACTAACGCAGGCACTTCAGAAATCTTGCTTCCACAATCAGTTTCAACATTTCTTTGAAAAACGCAATATGGTTCAAGTCATCCACCCATTCTGGTTTCACATGTGACTTACTGGCCGCCTGAACCATCCCAAAACTATTTCACTCTGTACTTCCCCTTTGCTCAGGACTCTTCACAAGAGAACTGCAAACTTCTTGTCACTTAGAGAAGGACTTGAGATCTTCAAAGAAAGAAAAAAAGAGGCATTCATGAGGATTCTCAAGTGGGCCTAAACTCATAAAAGCTTCAGGCACACTGGCATGTAGTCTTAAAGACGTTACAATACCCTCCAGTACACTTGTCTTCTTTCAGTATGAGCTGGCAGAAGATACTGGTGAAATTTCGTCTCGCTGCAGCCACTGGTGAGTAAACAGATGCTTGTGGTTTTTACTAAGACTGTTTCTGTACTCAGCATACCAAACCAACCAGATGCCCAGTAATACTTGGTCCACATGGGACTAGTCCTATTCTCTTCCAAAAACGTCCCAAGAGGTCCCTATTCTGGATTACCTCTAGAACTTTTTGAAGTGGTTCACAGCTATCCCAAGGCTTCTAGCTTCAGTTAAAGTTCAGCCCTTGGTGCTTCTGAACCAGGTCCAGAAAAGGAAACATGGGATCTCCATTTTCAAAGCCTGTCCATCAATCCACCCGCTCGCCCGCCCACTGCCCGCCCACACACCCACCTGCCTGCCTGCCTGCCTGCCTGCCTGCCCACCCGCCCGCCCGCCCGCCCGCCCGCCTGCCCGCCCAGCCAGCCAGCCAGCCAGCCAGCCAGCCAGCCCGCCATCCATCCATCCATCCATCCATCCATCCATCCATCCATCCATCCATCCATCCATCCTCCCTCCCTCCCTCCCTCCCTCCCTATTTCTATGCTACCATTCACCAGAAGGCTCCCAGATGGATCACAACCACACACACACAATATGAATATTAAGCAAGCTTTGGGGATCAGCTTGCATAATATGACATGGAGGCAGGCATGCTACCTTTGAAGACTGTTCTGTTCAGCCCACCCCTGTGCACCAGGCACAGTGTCTGATTCCTCAGGTTGTTGGGGAAGGAAGAGCCACTGGAAGTAAGGCTCCACATGTTGAAATCTCGGTTTTAACAAAAAAGGGAGGGAGGAAGAGGCAGCTTGTGATGTGGGGCAAGAAGGAAATGGGGAGGCACCCACAGGGTCAAGCACTGGCCAGAGAGGGAAAGGGAAGCCCTCTCTGTGCCCATCAGGGAAAGCACAGTCCTCTTGCACATTTAAAATACAACTGGATAGAATGGACTGGCAGGGAATAGTTTGGGGAAATCAGAGGGGCTAATTTTGGGCTTGATACCTGGGAACCACAGAGTGCCTCAGTCAGTCTTAAATATCAGCTGTGACAGCAGCTTGTGAATTGCTGGGATTCATATTTAAATAAAATATATATATATACAGTAACACAACTAAAACTGTTGAAATTCAATTGGCTTTTATGGGTCAAATAGGCAAGCACTGAATTGATTTCTTGCTTGAACCACTTGAGCAAGAGTAGATCTTGCTCAGAACTGCTGCCGGATCTTGAGGTGCCAATCAGGTGTGGAAGATCAATGGGCCTTTCCGCACATGCCGCCAAAAAACATCAATAAAGATCTGTTTTTCGGCGAACCGTTTTCTCTGAGGATCTGTCCTGAGGGCGGCTGGCCAATGGGAAGCTGTGGCGCACGCACACACACGCAGGCACGCCGGGTCCCCCACTGCCAGAAGTGGCCCGGCAGTCAGCAGGTAAGCAGCGGATCTTGCGCGTGCGACCCCAGGTGGGGCGGGGTGGGCTGCGGGTCCCCCCTCGCAAGAGAAGGCGCGATCGCTGACAGCCACCTCGTTCTGAGCCAATCGTGGAGGCCCGGGGGGAGGGCCCAGCTGTCAAAGAGGGAGAGCATGAGCCCTGCTTCCGAAACGGTTTCTGGGGAAAAGCCAGATGGTAAGACCTAATTTTATAGGTCTTACATCAGGGTAGGATTTCTGTGGCAAAACTGGTTTAGGAAGCTGGTCTTGCACACCAAAATGCGGACGCGGCTTCCCCAAAGGGTTCCTAATTGGGTTCCTTTTGTGGAAGCCACATCTTACTCCCTCTCTGAACTGGCTCTAAATCCGTTTTTAGAGACAGCGTGGAAAGGACCAATGTGTTCCAAGAGGTCTGTTTCAGATGATATAAATATAAATTCTGTGGAACCGGGTGCCATTCTTGCCTTGTTATGTCCTCAGACCCGTGAAACCGGTTGAAAAATCTTCAGCATGGAAAGACGTGGTGGATCTTTCTGGAAACAAGATTAAACTGATTCTCTCTGTTGCAGCAATTTTATTCTGCTGTGGCGAGGCAATGGCTACTGAGAGGCCAGCCAAAGGGATACGAGAATCCACCTCGTTGGCACAGAGAGGCACCTTTCGTCAGGTTTTCCTGCCTTCCGCCCACTCAACTGCGGCCCTTCCGTACGGTCAGCTGGAATTTGGTGGTGGAACTACACAAGACACTCATCAAACTCATTTAGTTCCAACCATGCTTGGAGAAGGTAAGACGGTACCAGCAAGAGCTTGGAGCCAACCTGTCAGCCACGCCAGGAGAAAAGCAACAGCTATCTTCACATTGGCACCTGCGCGTGCCACCCTTTTAATAGATCAAGCCCTTGTTGCTCAGACGACGTCCATGCAGTCTGAACTGCTGAGGGGTGAAACTCAAATCCCCAGTGCTACAGAAACCGCCGGAAATGCTCTGAGCATTACTTCAAAACCTGAGTTGCCAAACAGGCAAAAAATAGCTCCTGTGCTACCAGCAGTTATGGAAGGAAATGAGGAGGAGGCTGCCTCTTATGTATCAGACAAGCGGCACATCACATTGCTGAGGAACCGAGTGGCAACTCAGCGAATAAACAGTACAGCAAGCCACAATTTTGCAGCAATTGTGGATAAATCTGCTACTCCGGGTCCAACAACTGCTGCTGGGCCAACCCTGGCACCGAAACCATCCCCAGCGGCAACAGGAGCTTATCATGTTTTGAATGGCACAATGGATTGTGTCAAAGTATTAATTGGACTGACAATGATCGTTAAAAGCAGAAAAACTGTAAGTTCTTTTCTTATCTTCCTTCCCCCGTCACCTTTTGTTTAAAATCTCTCGGTGATACAGTTGATGCAGAAATTTGAATCCTAAGTCCTGAAATTGCCTTTAGAAACAGGGCCCTCTGCATGCGCAGAGTCAGGGCAGATGGAGGGAGTCTCTCTCCTACACCGATCCAGAGTTTGGGGTCTTTTTCACACTTAACTTCTTTGCAAGACAGTATATCAGATTGTCAACTGATACGGGTGCACACAAATGCATTCTTGACATTCGATCTGTAATGAATCAAATGTTTGAAAATCCATATTTGTACGAATAGATCACATTTGAACGTGGTAAAATTCTGTTCGATATGAATCTATTCGTACGAATATTTGATATGTATCTGATACAAATGAATACAAACCTGATACAAACAAATATGTATCTGATTTGAATGAATACATATCTGATACGACTGAATACGTATCTGATATGAACAAATATGTATCCGAAACACGTATGCACTCTAAAAACATCAAATCCAACCTGAATCCACTTTTAGGGTGAATTCCCATTACAAGCTTAAAATGGTTTCAAAACGGTTTCGATCCTCGCAGTCCCCACATCAGGTTGGCTTAACACGCTTTCTGTGTGTTAAATCGCCCCAAAGCGTTGTAAATGTTAACACTCATTTCAATAGGTCTCGCTCCATTCGTGCATTTGAAACGTTTTACATTTCTTAAGTTTTAGTGGGATGAGAATGCATGTTTAGGGTTTCCCTCCCCCAATAGCTTGCTTCCAAAGATAGTGATTTTACTGTAAAATCCACCCCTTACAGCAGTCGCTACACTGTAGCAATCCACCCACTTCACACCTGATAACAATGTTGCAATTCTGCACAATTCTGAAAGTTCTGACCTTTAAAAAAGGGAAAAGAAAGGAAAGCAGCTGCAGGTGCTGGGAGATATGTGAATGTTTTTAAGGCTGTGACAGTGAGCGGGCAAAGGAGGCTTAAGCTGCCGCTGCTGCTCTGTACCCTGGACAATGGGGAGAGGAGGGGAAAGAATCGCTGGCTGCCCGGTGCCCTTTTTCCTCCATCCAGGCAAGCGGCAGCCACCCAGCTAGGATCCATGAAGGGGTCCCTTATGGGTGGCACGTTCACGCCAGGAGGAAGAGGGCAGGGCAGCCCCGAAAAGCAGCTTTTAGAAAGTAGCCACTTGAGTCCCCCCTTGAATCACATACACCACGTACGATCCTCAGAATCCGGATCGAACGCGATTAAGTTGAAAGTAATGGGATCAGGCAAATTCACGTTTGCATCTGGTTCTATTATTTCGGTTTAGGGAAACTGTATTAAGCTTGTAATGGGAATGCAGCCACCATCTGCTGTCAATCCATGTCAAATGCAATCTGGATCCATTGCAGTTGTGACTGGCACTCCGTTTTTCCAGCCCTCCAATCTAATGAATGTCCAAACTATTTGTGCAAATGTCCAGAAACATTTGTATTCACACAAATGTTAGTATACAAATATAACATTCAATTCATGTACAAATGTCCGAATTCATACTAATGTTCCAAATATTTGTACACATCCCCATCAATTGACTAACCTGGGCCTATATTGGGATTGGCTTCTCCTGGCAATCCTGGTAAAATCACTTGTTTTTACCCATGTCCGGTGGCACCCAGAGTTTGGTAAACATCCATAAACTATAAATGAAATTAGACTTACTGTAACTAATAATCTCTCTGTTCTAAAAGTGCAGCAGAACAGTATGGAATGGGAGTGTTTAAAGATCAAGCATCTGGGATGTTAAAAGTATCTAAGGAGTGTGGTGTCCTGATAAACCCTTGAGGGAAGATGCTCTGTCATTTGGGAGCAACCACTCAGAAGGCCCTTTCAGGTATTACCAGCCACCAGGAACCACCAGGCAAAAGGATGTTCTTTTTGAATAATTTAGATTGCAGACTGGGACAGAGAGCCCGGTGAAGTGTGAAAGGGAAATGGAGATAGAACACCATGGTGTAAACATATCCTGCCTGCTTTGCCTCTCTGGGCCAGAAACCCATAAACATGAAAAAAAAAAAGAGAGAGAGAGAGAGAGAGACATCTAACGCTTTTAGGATGAAAGTGAGCAATGAGGCTGTTTTGGAATTCATGCAATAACGTCATTTTATTTTACAGAATAGGCTAGAATATTTTAACATTAACCCAAACGTCACAAATACAACAGGCTACTGTGGAATTTGGCTATCGACTCTGAAAATCTCATTTCACGCTGGCTTCATACGCTTTTCATTTTTTAAGGTAAAAACTTAATTGGAATTGATGTAGGGTTACTGATGGCATAGCGTGTAGGATAGAGAGGATTTGGGGGATTAGGTTTGGTTTCCTCCCCCCCCCCAAAAAAGTTCTCCCTTAGATTATAACTTCATGATTGAATGGCTATTGGCTCTGATAGTTCAATCAAGACACATGTCTAAACTCTATTTTGTTAGTACAAGACTCTTTCTGAGGCAACATGAGCAACAGCAGCCCATGTGAATAGCATTCTCTTCCTCCTTCCATGTCTCTTCCTTTGCTGCCTGCCTTGTGTCTGTCAATCTCACCGCTGCTACCCTTCTGTACGCTACTGTGGAACTGAAGAAGTTCCTCCTTTCTACTGCATGCTGTATCCACGTTGGACAAAGTCATGAACCAGGATTGGGTGCCAAAATGGCATCCTGTTCCAGACATAAGAGGAGCCCTGCTGGGTTGGGCCGCAGCCCATCTAGTCCAGTATCCTGTCTCACACAGTGGCCCATCAATGGCTTATGGCATCTCAAGCAGAAAATAAAGTCCCTGCAAATGGCCTTTGGAGGCATCCTGCCCGTTTCACCGGCCTGGAGGATCTGCCTAGGTATCCATGCTAGTAGCCATTGATACATCCGTTATCCATGAATGTGTCTAGCCCTTTCTTAAAGCTATCTAGGCTGGTTCTTGTTGCTACCTCTCCTTGCAGCAACTTCCATACTTCCCCTTGTCTGATCTAACTCTTCTCTACCCATCGGATTCATAGAGTGTCTTTTATAAAGTGCCTTTCTGGACTATAAAATGCATGTAGACAGTTTTAGTCTGGAATACAGCGCCCACAGAACACCAGCAAAAGTAGCACCAGAATTTGGTGCAAGTCAAAAAAAAAGCCCAGTCCTAAACTGCTTTTGCTCCCAGCCTTTGCGGGCTGGGCTGGGCCTTCAAAACTGGAGTGGTATACTACTCGCATAGGCTGAACTAGCTGGGCCTGAATGCAGAATGGCCTTTGAAGCTATGGATTGCCTTCACCATGGTAGTGGTTTTCAGTGGCTAACATGAGACTTATCCAGCATGTGCAGGAAGATCCCTCAAGGTGCTAATTATGTTGGAGGCAGATACTGCAAACTGTGCATAACGTCTTGGTTGCGTTACAAACTTTACACCTCCAGCACAATGCACACAATGTGTACAGTCATAATACAAACTGTCTTGTTTGGAGGCAGTTCCGCCTACTAAGAGAATAGGTACCGTAAGTGTGAATGCAACCCTATTCAGAACAGAAGCTGTGGCAAAAATTGATTCCTAGAGAAGATAGGCAGATGGTATGGAAGGAAATAGCTTGTTGAACACCCTAGGAAATGACTAAGAATCTAAATAGGGCACAGTGGATGACGATAAAAGTTGAAGGTCACCTCTTCTGGATGTGAAATAGAACCATATATTCTATTGTGTAAGAAACTGTAATTTGCTGTACTTGGAAGGAAGCAGAAGGGGGAAAAAAGAAAAAATTAAAGTGGGCATATGTACCCGGGACAGTCCTCACTTTGAAGAGGTCCTCCATCTTAGGGGTTGTCTAATCCAGCTCCACTTTAAAGAGAATGGTAACTCTACCAATGAAGGAAAAGCAGAATCTGTGCCCAGCAATTGCCAATAGTTTGTACATAGAGAACAGAGTCAGCAGGTGCCAGTCACTGAGGTGGCATCTCCATTATTAGGTCAATGCTCATTTGATAGGAACCAAGCTGGCTAGTCTCTATGGCTCTCCTAGCTCCATCAAAGGGATTTGAGGGAGCCTTGAGGGACTTGGGTGCTTGTCCAATGCACTGGAACTTCAGCATGGAAAGAGTGGCTCTGGGGTCACTAACTCACACACCAATGTGAGCCCTCGCCTCGGTGAAACGGGTCACATTCACGCAAGGGGCTGCTGGACCTGCGCACAGAGGTTGAAGATGCTTCCATGTGCAGGTGCAGAGGGTCAACGATGGAGCTTTGCTGCCACGAAGCTGCTTTTCAAGGCACCTGGCAGTTCCTGCACGCTCCTTCCCTTGCCTTCACCCTCAAAGACACCCTCAGCTTACAGCACTTGTCCAAGTCAACCTTTTCGCAAGCCACCATGCCCCCATGTTCCTCACCCTTGCAACAACCGCCTCCCCTGTACACCTGGATTGCTTCTTGTCCCTCCGGCACTCAGTCTGCATGTGTTGCTAGGTCAGGTTCTTCACCTCCCCTGCCCCTCGTCTTCAAATAAAAGCCATTTTAAGTGTTTGCTTTGACTATCTGAAGCTCTCCATAAGATTGCAGTATTGCTTAATTGATCTTAAGGGCCTTAGAAACTGCTAGGCAGTGCAAAAACACACAGAGAGCCTTTAGTAAAGTTATTCAAGTGTCCATTTGAACAATCCTTTTCTCTCTGTGCTTTAAAACAAAGGCACCAGCAGACGTTGCGTTATGCAACCTGATTCTCGTTTTAAGAAACAAATCTGGAGGTTGGGGCCCCCTGAAGCTGCCCTTTGTTCAAGCACTTACCCACGCAACTGGCAAACCTGTTCTATGCATGTTGAACTTCAGTTGAAAAATAAGGTTTCATTCTGTTCAGCTGTCTCTCTCTGTTAGCAAATTATAAGAGCACACACTAGGCCTTTGGCTTCTGCTGTGAAACTGAGATTGGTGTTTACATGAATCAACAATATCCATATAATAAAATTCATATTTAATTAACAATAAATAAAACAATAGTAGACTGCATTGCAACCGTGTTCCAGATCTGCTCCTTGAAGCATTCCGACTCATTTTGCCTATTGGGAGAGCTGGCATACTCTCAGTTTGATGGCCACAGCATTACATGAGCAGTTATCCTAAATGTGCAAGGTATTTGAAAGCCTGTTCCAGAGTTTTTAAAGACATGATAGTCTCCCCTTCTATACACATTGGGTCAGTTAACAATACCATCCCACTACGGCAAAGATCAGGTGCATTGGGAGGCATCCACACTTCAAGTGCTGGTGCACTTCCCAATCACACCGCCAGGACTTGAAGTGTGGAAGGCCTGGCCCAGCCCAAATACCATGGCAACAGGCACAACAACATCTTGTGCACACTGGGGTGTTGCCATGGTGATCATCCTTTGACGCATGACTGCACCACCCTTCCCACTTGCTGCAGTCACATCCAGCAAAGCTGTGAACAAATTTTTACTTATCTATGGCTAAGGAAGATCAGGGCACCTGGGATGGCAGCGACAGAGCAGCACATGGACAGACTCCCCATGGAGCTGAAGCTGCTCCAGGGCAGCAAGTGTGAACAGGCCCATTGTGTCCATAGGAACCACTGTACGTCTATGGGTATAAAGTATGGTTCAAGTATGGGGGCATATTGAAATGTTCCAATCATAAGAACATAAGAACATAAGAGAAGCCCTGCTGGATCAGGCCACAGCCCGTCTAGTCCAGCATCCTGTCGCACACAGTGGTCCACCAAATGCTCACGGGCATCTCAAGCAGAGACAAGGACAAACCTTCTCCTGCTCTCAAGTCCCAGCAGATGGCCCTAGAAGCGCCCCATTTCCTCCCCCCCCCCTCAGCCTGAAAGATGCTCCTAGGCATTCGTTCTAGTAGCCATTGATACATCTGTTGTCCATAAATTTGTCTAACCCTACCTTAAAGCCATCTAGACTGGTAGCTGTCACCACCTCTGATAAGACTGGCAAATAGTTTTCATAAGAAGCTAGCAAACAAGTTGAATGTATAGATTCTATTGGATCTATTTGACTAAGTATGTATTGGCACTGGGCTTCATTCTGGATTATATCCTAGATTAGAGACCTGTCATCCACATGCTTGTGCAGACTATAGCATATATCAGGCAGGGCTTCCTCTAGTCTGGACTAGAATTTGGACGGCAGGTCCCTAATCCTGGAAATAACCTGGAATAAGGCCCAGGGCTGAAAGGGCCTATGAAAGTCAAATGTGCAGCTTGATATGAAAATAATTCATATTGGTTTTGTCTGCCACATCTATATACACCGCAGGTTATGGTCTGCCCATGCATGAAATACTTGTGATTATGTATTAATGTGTTTCCTTCCTGTTTTGTAGAACAAAGACGTGTATTATCTCAGCGTTATTGAAGCCAGTTTAACATTACCTGATGGTAAGTGCTGTAGTTTCTTTTCCCTTACAGATCCCATCTCTGCTTGTAGCCTGTGAGGCCTAAAGTGTCAGAGAAGTGTAGGGCTAACAAACACATTTGACAGTGTTTTGATCATTTAATGTGCTTTTACATAGCTCCTGAGATCAGATCTGTTATTGTTGCCTTTATTTTAAAGATGAGAGGAGGATGAGGCAGCTCGTACCTTGCATCAACAGCCGTATTTTAAGTCAGTGTCACTTGGGCACATATTCAAAACATCTATATATCATTAAGTTAAAGTTAGAATAGCTTTGAAAGCTTGATCCTAAATCTTTGTTAAATTTTATATAGCCTTAATGGCGGTTGGGGTGGACTCCGTGGGACAAGACCGCAGAAAGGGAATTATGTTTCAGAATAGGGAGCTGCTGTCTGCAAGAAAGTAAAGATGCCTGTTTAATATCCTATGGTCTCCGATATGTGGAAACCCATTAGCAACGTGACAAACGGATTTTCCCTCTGCATTTTCTGAGTTTCTGCTGAAAGCGCTTGTCAATCTGCTGGTATCTTCACCCCAAAAGTTGAACAAAGATGGCTTAAAATGTAGGCGTAGCTGAGTCCTAACGGATTTGGGGGCCCTTTCTGGACTTACCTACCATAGATCTAGACCAGTGGGTCCAGGGCTGTGGTCACACCTAAGGTTTAAACCAGCTTCAGTCCACCTTCAGAGCAAGAGAACACATCAGCAAAGTCACCAGAAATTTTCTTTCAACGTTATCTGCCTCAAAGGTGAATTTTCTGAAAGAAAACAGTTTGTCACTTTGCTGATGTATTCTCTCACTCTGAAGGTGGACTGAAGCTGGATTCAACCTTAAGTGTGAGCACAGCTCAGAAGAACTAGGCCCACTAATCCAGTTTGTGTGGAGGCGTGAGGTGGATCAGCGCTATCTGTACTGATGGTGCTGATCTGGCTCAGGCCTCCCTGAGGACTGTGGAGCTTGTGTGAGCTTTGCAGCTGCCCCACCCACACCTCCAAAGGCTAAGAATGTAGATTCCTAGCCCTGAAGCCTGGGGACTGCACTATGGTGTACCACTGAAAGGAACACCCCAATAGTTCCAGAAGAAGAAGAGGAAGAAGAAGAAGAAGAAGAAGAAGAAGAAGAGTTGGCTTTTCTAACCCACTTTTCTCACCCATTTAAGGGGACTCAAAGTACCTGACAAAGCTTTCTATTCTTCTTCCCACAATAGACACCCTGTGAGGTGGGTGGGGTTGAGAGAGCTCAGAAGAGAACTGTGACTAGCCCAAGGTCACCCAGCTGGCTTTGTGGGGGAGGGTAGAATCGAACCCGGTATTCCCAGATAGGAGTCCAGCTCCCTAACCACTAGACCAAACTGGCTCAGAACACAGAGGTATGTCGTCTGTATGCCTCCTATGTTCCTGAATAAGGCCCTTAGTTCTCTTGTGGAACCAATATTTGAATTAAGGGCCTCAATGTGGATCTGGTTCAATCCAGTGCAGATAGAGCCAGACCAGGGGGGACAGGGCCTCCTTGAACCGGATCAATGATAAGTGCAGGAAGGTCTGAAGTATCTAAGAGGAGAACTCTAATGATAACCAGGGTTCACCTAAGTAACATGGATTGATTCAGAAACCCTGATCCTGATTTCAAGTATTAGCATTCACAGCTCACTCTCCAACATGGGTCTAGCATTTGATACATCAAGTATATGTCTTAACTGCCATTGATTATCCTTTGTCCTGTGAAACATTTGGCTCTTAATGACGCCATTCGGCATTTCCTTTTCTCTCTGTCCTTCAGGTTCACTGTATGGTGGAATTAAGGGTGATAATTTCATTTCCGCTCCAATAGGAAATTGTTTTAAATGCCTCAGCAAGCAAACCATAGTCATGGCAGATGGTTTTCAACTACAAATAGTCAATTCCCAGCTCCAAGCCTTCGACATTGTTGACAACCAGTTTGGGAAAGGTTAGTAAACCCACCATCATTGTGCCTCTGTTATGGGATTATTGTCAGAAAGCACAGACACAACTGGAAGAGGCTCCTTTTCAACACATTCCGAACTGGCAGCCTTGTGTTCTTCTTTCACCCACAGCCAGGAGAGAAATCAGTAGCACCAGACTGCTTTGGGGGCCCAAGAAGCACAATGTTTTGATTCAGAAAAAAAAAAAAAATACTGTAAAGTTTGAGAGATAGGCAGAATGCCTCCAAAGGCCATTTGCAGGTATTCAAGAGCAGGCGAAGGTTTTGCCCTTGTCTTCTGCTTGAGATGCCCATGGGCAGTTGCTGGGCCACTGTGTGGGGCAGGATGCTGGATTAGATAGGTTGCAACCTGAACCAGCAGGGTTCCTCTTACGTTCTTAATGCCGTTTGCCCGTTACATGGTCGCAGTCACACCTTAGATTTGTGAGGATTGAGATTGTCTTAAGACCTTGGAAACCAGATGCCAAAGTGCATTTCTGGTTTTTCCAAGAACTTTCCTGGCCAGAACTGTCCTGTAATCAGATAATTCCAGCACTGAATCTGTTTCAGCCAGAAATGGATTCAGGGCCAGACAAAGGCCTACACTACCAGCACTATGTCAGGCTGACTCCCCCTCCACCCTCTAACAGATACATATTCTCCCCACAACAGACACCCTGTGAGGTAGGTGGGGCTGTGAAAGCTCAGAAGAGAGCTGTGACTAGCCCAAGGCCACCCAGCTGGCTTTGTGGGGGAAGGCGGAATCAAACATGGTATTCTCAGATAAGAGTCTGACTCCCTAACCTCTAGACCAAACTAGCTATATATAGCTCTTTGGGCCAACCATCACCTTTGTCTACAGGATTCTTAGTTTGTGCCCTTGCCATGCCTAACAAGGGAGCTTGAAACGGACCACATTTCATTAGCGAAACACAGTTTCTCATTAGTCTCAGGCCCAGCCCCTGGCAGCAATCCAGCTTTTGCTTGTAGGGTTTCATATATTCTCAGGCACTTTATTCTATTGAGTGTGAGGACTACGGTGAAAGTCAGACTGTATTTGCATTATACTAACATCCTGGTTTTAACCGCAGAAAAAGAGTGCATTCCTGACATGAACAAGAGATTCATTCCGATTGGACTAAGTCTGAGCATTTTGGGATTGATAGTCATCCTGTTTGTCACTGGCGTGATTTACAGAAGGAACACAAATCGAGGATATGAAGAAATCTGAATCACTCCCCCACTCTGAACTAAAGGTTGAAAGGCTAAGAATGGAAGGCGGGCATTTTCCTTGTGCAGTAACAGCCACTAAGAGCATGAACGGTGAATTTCAAGTTGCATTTCTCAGTGATAAGCACAGCCCTGATAGCTGACACAATAGTTTTGGCACTGCTTGAAATAAGATCACTCTGTACCAAGAACCTAGATCAGCATATCAAAAATCACTTGGGCAGCAGTTTTTCAAATAATGTATTGTTGATGTAGTTGTTAGACGCAGTCAAATTGAGTTTGATTCCTGGGAATGTATGAACAAATATTTGCTATCTTGAACTCTATATAAGAATATCTTGTGGGTTTTGCAATGATATGAGGACATGTTTTGGGTTTTGCAATGATATGTTTTACTCCCTTCTGTCTCCTGAACCACTCCGTCAAATTCAGTTCATACTGTAGCTTCCTGTTAATAGTGTAGATTTCTCTGAAATATAATCAGATGCTATAACCCACTGGTTAACCTTAACATCTTCCATCCCAAAGAAGTTACCATGGGGTGAAGCGGATGACTCTGTACTTCAAAGTCCTGGGGCATTTCTGAAACTGACCAGCAGTATTTGAAGTGCAGATGGCCAGTCCCAGCCTGGCCAGATTGCCATGGCAATTGCATGGTAACTTCCAGAATGTCCCTGGTTTTGTTGCCATGCTGATTGCAACATGCCCCTTACAGGCAGTATTTGCACTGGAAGAAAGTGTGAATACTGCATCTGGGAGCTCTCCAGCAGCTCCCTGTGAAGCATAAAAGCTTCTCAAGAATTTGAAGGATTGGGGCTGCTGCCGGATGCTCTGGGATGCTGGAGGTGGCATGAGCATTCTGAAGCATGCCTCACAGGTAATTACAAACAAGCCTCAGGTTCTGCTGTGATTTACTCAGTTGAAAACCTTGCTATTGTCAATACAATAGTGTTGCTTATTTTGCATGTTCAGTCACTGGTTGACTATGTAATGTGCCGCTTTGGACCACCTTCAGGTGTTCGAACTTCAGCTACTGACTCAGGGCACGTCTAGCCCACGAGACCCACTGGAACACAACATCTCCATTACAGCCTCATCTACAGGGAGGCCACGGACAAAGCTTGAAACAAACTATGGTGCAAAAATGGTCCATGCAGCATTCTAGCTGGTATGCAGAGCAGTGACCTGTGTGTGGACAGCACAGAGGTCTTGGTGCAGTATACCATGCCCGGCACCATTTCTCCTAGCCAAAACAGCCACAGCTGGCAACTTCAGAGGCTGGATTGCTTGGATCTGGCCAGTGTGGCATGCAGAAATGGCTTAAAGGTTTTCTCCCTCCTAAATGTGGGGATATAACCCCTTGCATTTCACACTTCATCAATTAATTTATGTGGTAAAGAAGGATTTTTTTTTTTCACTGACTGAAGCATTAGAAATGCAGTAAAATTCTTTTCAGCTAAGCAGCAGAGCAAACACATCACTGAGAATTCTTACCAAGAGATTTTTAGAAAATCAACAATATATTTTGTTCATGTGAGAGGGGCTAATATTACTAACTGAAACAATTTAGTTCAACTTATTTACAAAGTACTTTAGCATCAATTAAGGCACCACACCTTAAAACTGTGTAATGTTTGACCCAGTAAGAAATCTGTATCCTTCAATCTCTTTTTAAAACAAAAAAGATATTTCGATTAACATGCAACAATAACTATATTTTTTAAAACCTGCACCTTAACCTTGTCCAAAACGGTGACTTCCAGATTGGTGGTGGGATGGGAATGGGGGCAAACTTTCCAGAGGATGATGAAAGAGGTATAGAGGGCATGATGCCATGAAAGAGCTAATGTGAAATTCAATAGAAAGTTCGCAATGTGAATAAAATAACAAGCAAGTTTGTTATGAATGCTACTGTTTCTGTGCTGTTTCTATATATGCTCTGACACACTGCACATGCTCAGGGGCAAGAGATTTTTAGAGAGTGTTCTTGGCACCATTATGAAAGTTTTAGCCATGCAAACACACAACATAATTTTTATACAGACAGGGAAATGTTACTAGCTCACAAGGAGAGTAACTGGATAACAAACAACAAATTGGTTTGTACAATAGTTCTTTACCTTGAGGAACAGGAAGGAGAGAGAACAGGAAGAGAGTGAGAAATCCCTAATGTTGCAAACAAATGCAAAACAAGGGGAAAATGGGGTGTAAGATGTAGAGACCTCAGAATTATTCAAGAGGCATATATGATTAGTGATTCTTCTTAGAGAGGCCTGTAGGATTCATATAGGAAATGGAAGCTGGAATGGAAAGCATTGGTGAGAGAAGATAACCGATTGACTGTCCATTACACTTAAAGATGGGCAGGCACATACTGAGAAGATCAGAGCATTTTCTGGTGGAAAATGGAGGCTTTCCCCCCCTCTTTCCGTAAAAAGGTGTAATTGGTCGCATCATCTTTTTTAGAAACACAACCCCCACTCTTCTGAATTTTATTATAAAGAAGGATAATTGTTTAAATCTGCATGGTGATAAAAGATGTAGATGATGCACATTTAAGTAAGGTCTATAGGTTTCTGGAGGATTTCTTCCATCTGTTTCACAGGTTTTCCATAGGAGTGCAAAAGTTTCTGTACAGATGGAGCAGGAATTTCCCCCCAAATGACAAAAATTATTTGAATAGCCATAGCTTGGTCTGTTTCATTAATTCCGGTAGGAGAGTCGGATCCGACAAGAAGAAGTATTTCTGCACCCAGAGGGTCATCAGTTTATGGAATTTGCTGCTGGAAGAGGTGGTAACAGCTACCAGCCTAAATGGCTTTAAGGTAGGGTTAGACAAATTTATGGATGACAGATGTATCAATGGCTGCTAGAATGAATGCCTAAGTACATCTTTCAGGCTGGGGCGAAAGCAGGATGCTTCTAAGGCCATTTGCTGGGATTCAAGAGCAGGGAAAGATTTATCCTTGTCTCTGCTTGAGATGCCCATGAGCATTCGGTGGGCCACCATGTGCGACGGGATGCTGTACTAGATGGTCTGTGGCCTCATCTAGCAGGGCCTCTCTTATGTTCTTATGATTGTGGAGCTCTGGCAATGGTGCCAGCATTGAGAGCTTCCTCACCTGAGACTGCCGACCGAATGCACAGAGTGCCATCTAGTGTGAAGCAAGTAGCACAGCATGCCCACCGTCAAAAGGATTTTTCTTCTGTCCCGTTACCTAACTTACTCCAACTTTGCAGTGCATATTACTCGCCTAGTAAGCAAGAGGAGACATGAATTGATCAAGTATTTCCAGTATATCCTCTGTCCAAACCCTGATTAAAGCTGGAGCAACTCTGCTGTTGGGGAAGTGGACAGGAAAAAAACACAATCTTTGGATGATTGAATGCAGATTCATGCAAGGGAAGGAAGGGGATACAGCAAATTCAAAAAAACAACACAGTTTCTTATCTATAGAGGAAGTCTGGGGGCCACCACAGAAAAAGCCCTGTTGTTGATGATGATGATGTTATTGTTGTTACTATTCTTAGCAATATTGCAAACAAGAAACAATGTTGTCCTCTTCTTTGCAATTTATTTGTTCTGCTGCCTGTGGACTGTGATGGCATGGGCATCCAATGGAATGAACAATCCCATCTTACTGACCTAGATTTTGCAGATGATGTTGCCCTTCTACCAGAAACAACAGCAAGTTTACAATAAATGACCACTGAGCTAGATAGAATGGCCAGTCTGGTGGGACTGCAAATAGGTACAAATAAGACAAAGATGATGCATATAAATGGGAATTTAACTGTAGCTAACCGGGTAAATAATGAGTTCGAAGATGCTGACCACTTTATATATCTGAGCAGCCTCATCTGTAATTCTGGAGACACAGATGCAGACATTCATGTTAGAATTGGGAAAGCCTCCACAGTCTTCCAAAAATTGTGTCTCATGTGGCTATTAACCTCATTCTCCACATCCATTAAGTTATGGCTTTATGCATCAATGTGACGGTTTCTGGGAACAGGCTGCAGACTGCTTTGCTTTCTGGCATTGCAGGCTTCTTGCAAGCTGCAAAAGCCAGCTTGTTGCAGACCTAGGCAGAGGCTGCAAAAAGAGCGGGAAATCCTGTGCGGGCCCTGTTGCAGTGATTGGCTGGAGTAAGGTTTTGGAGGGAAAAGCTGTCCGGGGATCTGAGTGCTGGAGGGGCTAGAGAAGGAGTTCCCACCAATCAGGCTGGAGGGACAGCAACCATTGTTGGGAATCTCCAGCAGCATTTTATTGCGGCTAGAGCCAATCAGGATCAGGGGTGTGTGTATAAATGAACACAGAGTACAGCAGAGGAGGTCTTCATGCTGGGCCAAGAGCTGAAAGGAGAAGAAGAGCTGAACCTGAAGGAGCCAGACCAGTAGTTGACCAGGGGTCTTCGTGCTGGGACTGAGGCTGAAGGGAACAGAGGAGCTGATCCTGAGGGAGCTGGAACCAGTAGCTGACCAGTGGTCTTTTGGGCTGAGTGATTTCTGAAGGAGGCAATCGGGTGGATTGTAGCTCTGAGGGAGACTTCACTAGCAACTGACCAGGCTGGATGATCGGACAAGCAAGGACGGGACGGGCCTTGTGATCATCTAGAGCCACGTTCTAGTACCCTGGCTGTTCTTGGGCTGTGGCCGAGTTAGTCAGGAGGGAGGAGGAACGTGTGGAGGCTTGTCTTTTAAAAGGGGGAACTAGTTTCCTGTAGAGGAAAGGGTTAGCTCCTAGCTGTAAGAGACTTGCAAATTTAAACCAACAAATACCTGAACCTTATTTTATCTTTTATAGTATTGCTTGTGTATAATAATAAACTTGTTTTTGTTTACTGTTGAAACGCTTGCTACCAGTGTTTTGTGTCCACACTGTAGTATTCACTTGGCCGTTGCACGAACCCAGCATCCAAACAGGGCCAAGCTACTCCCAGAGAGGGCAGGCACTAACTGGAACGCTGGGCATCGTGGCAATCAATCATTCTACCAATGGTTACATATGCATGCAAAACCTGGAAAATGTCAACGATATTAGCACATAAGCTTAATGTTTTTCATCAGTGGTGTCTGAGGTGGATTTTTAAAATAAAATATTACCACATCACAAACGAAGAAGTCTTACAAAGAAGTGGCCTGCATAAAATCATCGCCAAAAGACTACTACAATTCACAATCTATGTTCTACTTTTGGAGTATGAGAAAATTCCCAAAATGGCAATAACATGGGCACTACCAGGTGGTCGCAGGAAAAGAGGAAGGCCAGGTAACACCTGGCATCAAACTTGTCTAAAAGCTCTTGAACAGATGAGAGGAGAAGCAACCAAGTCTTGTGCTGCACCTGTGAGACTGGAGCCTTTGCCATGGCCTCCTCTAGGTGTGGGCTCCACCTGAAGATGGAGGAATGGAGGGACACCTGGGTTGGTTGTTGCTGCAATTTCTGTTCAGTTTCTCCTTTGATATTTTTTAGTTATGTTAATTGGTTTTATGGTTTATTTTTGTATTTGATACTGTGTACTGTAGTTTCTTAAATTATATAGCTTATTAGTAGAATTCTGTACATTGCTTATGATATGTATTTGATGTTTTATTTATTGGAAGTGATTTCTTTACTTGCTGCATTTCTCTGATGTGATGATGTATTACTTTTTATTGTATTTGTTCATGGCAGCAGTAAACTGCCTCGAGTAATTCATTAGAAAGGCGGTATACAAATAAACTGAATGAATGTAAAATAGGGGTGTTTTTCCACTGGGCTCCTTTAATCTGGATCTAAGAAGATCCAGATCTAAGGAATGCATACTTCCCTTAATCCGGAAATTTGCAAATCTGGATCTACCCACAAGGAGTCTGCCTGTCACCCCAGGTGTTTGCACCCCCTGTCCCCCCAATCTCAGAAGTTGACTTCGGAGATTAGCAAAGGCTCTGAAGTCCCTCCGAAGTCATTCTGAAGTTGCCTTTGGAGATTAGCACAGGCTCTGCAGAAAAACCCCTGCAGAGCCTCTGCTAATCTCCAAAGGCAACTTCAGAATGACTTCAGAGGGACTTGGGAGCTTTGATTTTGGGGCACCCCCCAAAGGCGCCCCTCCTCTGAGCCTCCTCTAGACCCCACTGCCAATTGCAGTGGAAACAGGCTCCCTATAATCCGGATTTGATGGCTCAGGACCCCATTGTAGACCACTTTAGTGGGGCCTACATGAAATTCCGATTATAGGTCCTGAAGCACCCATATGATCCAGATTTCCCTAGCTGTGGTGGAAACAGATGTGTCCCTAATGGGGTCCATGGTGGAAATGGGGTCATCCGGCTCTCAGCCAAATGGGTCCTTAATGGGTGCTTCAATGGGTACTTAGTGCCAGTGGAAAAGCACCCGGGGACAAGGCTATAAATCCAGCTGCTGATTGGAGTTGCTGGGACAATCTTGTTGCCCAATATGCTGCTTAGCATGAGAGGACCTAACTAACTACGCTAACTAACTGCCTGCGGTCAACTAATATCTGATTAATACTTTCTTAATACTTATTAGAACTTGTTGACCAAGAGCAAATAAATTGCAAACATACAAACAGAAAGGAGCAAGCACACGAGCATAAACTTGGCTGCAAACACAGAGGTGGTGAGACAAGCCTGAGGAAAAGAAGCGGGAAAACGAAGTTTGGGGAGCTACAAATCCCCTGAAGTGGAAGGAGGCAGGCGGGTACGCCTCCTACTCCTTGGACTGCAACTCCCACAATCCCTAGCTGCGGCGGCCAAGGGCCAAAGCTCTTGGGAATGGTGGTTTAAGGGGTGTGTTCCATAACGAACACCGGAACCACCGCCGCTGTTATTTCTGGGGAATTGTGATTGAGTCTTTTCTGAGGAGAAAATATATCTTCGGCTTCCGACAGTCCCCGGCCAGGCGGCTGGCGGCTCCAACAACTGAGGTATAAAAATACCTCAGAAAGGTATAAAAATACCTCAGAGAGTCTCCACCCCCTTCACGCCTGAGGGAGGAAGAAGTAGGCCCGGCCCTCCCGGCAACCCACCAGGCCGAGGGGGAGCCCCGCGGGACAGCTCTAGGCTCCTCCTCCCGCAGGCCAAGCCCCGCCCACTCCCAGCTCAGTCAGCCATCTTTGTAACCGAGCTAAGGCGGAGCCCAGCAGCCCTAGGCTCCTCCTCCCGCAGGTCAAGCCCCGCCCACTCCCAGCTCAGTCAACCATCTTTGTAATCGAGCTAAGGCGGAGCCCAGCAGCCCTAGGCTCCTCCTCCGCAGGCCAAGCCCCGCCCACTCCCAGCTCAGTCAGCCTCTGAGGGAGAGACGGCCGTCATTCGCCATGGCGGCGGCCGCGGGGTTCGGGCTGGCTGGCGAGTGGTGGCGCCAGGGCCTGCGGGGCCTGCAATGCCCGTGAGTGGGGACGCGGCGGCTCTCTGGCTGCTGGGAGGGGAGGGTCTGAGGTATATACGCGTGGGACCGTGAGCTGAAGGGACACCTTTCCCTCCTCCATGCCAGGGCGCTCAAGGGGAAGAGGGGGCCTCTGAGCACGAGCAGAGTGCGCCGCCTTTTCCCAGCAGCTGCTGCCTTCAGGGCCGGGAGGGCACAGCACAGGCCCCCTCTCCTTCTGCTTCTTGCACCCAAGGCAGAGGGGAGCAGGTCCATGCTGCTGCTGCTCCTGATATTTATGTCTGCACTGCAAGCTGCAGCCCCCGAAATTCCCTCTTCTGAGACAGTTTGGTCTAGTGGTTAAGGAGCCGGACTCTGGTCTGGGAATACCAACTCTTCTTCCTCCACAAAGCCAACTGGGCGACCTTGGTCTAGTCACAGCTCTCTTCTAAGCTCTCACAGCCGCCCCCCTCCGCCTCAGGGTGACTGTGATAGGGAGGAGAACAGAAGGTTTGTCAGCCGCATTGAGTCCCCTTAAATGGGCGAGAAAAGCAGGGTAGAAAAGCCAGCTCTTCTTCTCCTGCAGCAGAGTTGAAAATGTAGGATTTTGGGGCTGTTGAAGATATGCCTAGCCAGAAGTAGCCCCACTTGCTTCATAGGTAGGGCAGACCCTTTAATTTCAGAGAATATTCAAGAATTGCAGGCAATCTGCTGAAATTTAATGCTCTCTGCAGTTCTTAAACAGAGGAGGAAACCTGTACCGGATGCCATATGGCTAAAACGTTTTGGGAAGCACCTGTCTTAAGTCCTCATACCAAAGTGAAAAGGACAGGAGAGAAAAGCTTTATTTTTGTTACAGAAATCTAATGCATGCGCTTTGCCCTTTCTATGCTACTGTACTTATTTACTGGTTGTAGGGGCTCTGCTCCGAGATATATTAAAACCGGAGCACAGTATTAAAAATCATTTCTAATTTACCTAAATTGATATATCTTTTTTGGGGGGGAGCAGCCTCTTAACATGTGGTGTTTTGAGGAAAGAGGTGCGCCCTGAGCTTGGCTTCTGAGACTTTGGCAAAACTCTGGGCAACATTCGGAAAGGTTGCTCTGGTTTTTGTGCTTTTCTGAGTCCAGAGTGACCCAGAAGTTCACATAAAATGTTCCCCCTGTTTCCTGCTTCTGTGAAAGCAGCAAAAGAGACCTTGTGAGGCTCCGTGGGCTATCCAGTCACGATCCTTTGCTCCAGGTTGGAGAAGCAAAGGTGAGAACAGCCGGTAAAGAGTAGAAAAACTGTGGGCCTCTTAGCATCTGACATAAAGTTCTAATGGAGCATGTAACCATGTGGAGCAAGTGCGGTTGCACACTGTTACCCAGCCACTGTGGAAATGGTGTTGGATTTGCGCATTGATGCCATTGCTGTGGCACCACAATTGCCTCCTTAATGGAGCTCATTTGCACTTCCCCGGCACACAATTAAGCATCAGTTAAGTCTTTTTTTTTCTTTTTACATTTAAACTGTAACTTTATTTAAAACTTTAACAGTAATACATGGTAATACAGCATGAATTCGTACAAAACACATCGGCAAAGAACATACATTAACCATGGTACATTGTCAAAAGGATAAACTGGTGGATACAAGCACCAGTTGAATGGCTTGAGTGTCCAAAGTGTGGACGCTGAACCATTCCACAACTTTGCCTTCCTGGGGTGTTTTCCCAGGGAAGATGATGTGTGAAAAAGCCCTGCGTTTTACGGACAAACCAGGGAGACTAGGCCGAGTATAGGACTGAATTCTCTGGCAACCTTAGTTTTCTGGCTGCTAGACTGTAATCCATTTGCTTCCTTTGGCTGTATTATTAGTTAGGAATACCATAGTCATTCCATTTGCAACCATGGGCCTGTTTGCACTTGGCTTTATTCTGGAATATATCCTGGAATAGGGACCTGCTGTCCACATGCTAGGGCAGGCTACAGCAGGCTCCAAGTGAGGCCTGCCAGAGTCTACATTAGCATGCGGACAACAGAGCCCTGTTCTGAGATATATTCCAGGATAAGTGCGAACAGGATCCAGATCTCTCAGTATATAATCCTCTACTACCTAGCTGGAGAAAAAAGTGGAATAAATTATTTTCCCCCATTTCTTCCTCAGCTGTGGGGAGTTTGACTGATAACTTTACAGAGCTGATGGAGTTAACATGCTTCATTTTAGTAATTGTCTTCTCCACCTAGTGGTTGGATTGTGAGATGTTGGTGTCTCTCTTTGAAGAAAAACTGCATCTATTAAATGTGTGCTTCGTTTCAATACTGTACTGTTTCTCTCACAGGAGGTGGATTTGGATATCAAGCGTCCGAAAATATGCTTCTGCAACAGGTAAATAGTTTGTGTTTTTAATGGTCAACCTCTTGTGAAGGGTGCTTCTTGGAGATAAGCGCTCCATGGCCCTGCAGTCTGGTCACTTGCTGATGGTTGGATTTTTGGTCAAACCACATGGCTAATCTGGGTGGATTAAAGTTTATGGATATTTTTTTCTAGGAATGTGATTCCAAAAATAAAAGTAGCTGAGTCTGTTTTACAAGCAAATCCTCTGATCTCAACTCCATACACGGAGGTTAAGAACAATAAAAATCATGTAGGTGAATAGATGGCATCAAAGAGATGAAGCAACTGAAAACTTAGGTGCCATGAAGGGGTTTATACCTTGTCTCAATCCACTACCTGTCACTCCAGCACCTTCTCCCACGACCGCAAATTTTTCTCCTGCCCTGGGCTTCCTGCAAATGGCCTCTGTTTGTCTATCTTCTATCATCTATCTTCTGTCTATATATCTATCAATCATCTATCTATCTGTCCCGCCCTATACCCAAAGGTCTCAGGGCGGGTTACAATATTATATTAATCTTAAATAGGTCCCTGCCCTCAGGCTTACAATCTAAAGAGGCATCCTTCCTGTCCCTCATCAGTTCCAAGCTGGTTATAGATGTAGTGTAAAATATGTAGGAAGAAAAGGAAAAGCAGGTCTAGAAATTATGAACTGTAAAAATAATGGCTAAAAAATTGGGCTACGTACTGAGTTCAATTCAGGGTGTTAACTTTGACTTATAATGCCCTAAATGACTTGAGCCCTAAATATCTAAGAGAACGCCTTCTCTCATATTGAGCTGCCCGTTCCTTAAGATCAGGAATGGAGGCCCTCCTGGTTGTCTGACCATCCTCAGCAGCAAAATGGGTGGGCACCCGGGAGAGGGTCTTTTCAGTGTTGGCCCCCAAGTTTTGTAATAGTCTCCCCTTGAGGTGCATCAGGTTCCTTTGCTGTATATGTTCAGGAAGGCAGTGAAGGCTCGCCTTTTTGCTCTGGCCTTCAGTTAAATGGGGACACACTTTCCCTCCTCAGTTGCAGACACTGTTGTTTTAATATATGCTCTTATTATTTTAATATACAATATTTGATTTTAAATGTTGTTACCCACCCTGAGATCTTTGGGTATTGGAATAGAAATATAAATAAATTACTTTTAAAAAATTAATGTTTATTTTTGCATTCAAAACAGTAATTACAATGACATAATACCGTATCATAATGTATACATACCACACGATTTCTAATAGTTCAACTCGTATCCCTTGCCCAGGCTGTACCCTATAAATATATATATATTTAGTATTTCTTGTACTGCATAATAATGGCTAAATTATTTCAGCATTGATTTTATTTCTCTTCAATAACAAAAACAGGACAAACCAGAATCGAGAAAGTCCTTGTGGCAAACCGTGGTGAAATAGCATGCAGGGTGATGCGCACAGCCAGGAAGATGGGAGTGAAGTCTGTGGCGGTTTACAGTGACGCTGACAGAAATTCGATGCATGTAGCAATGGTAAAGCTTGCTGGTAAAAACTCGGAAGGGTCAGTCTCAAAAAAGTTTGTGAAATGGAACTCACCTGCCTTGGATCTGAGGTTTACCCAGATTTCCTGTGTGCTTTGTCAGGGTTCTGAAGCCAAAATGGAGTGTTGTGCAGAGGACTATGGGAGTCAGCAAGTCAGACTCTTATCTGGGAATACTGGGTTCAATTCCACCCTTCCCCACAAAGCCAGCTGGGTGACCTTGGGCTAGTCACGGCTCTCTTCTGAGCTCTCACAGCCCCACCTACCTCACAGGGTATCTGCTGTGGGGAGAAGAACAGAAGGTTTGTCAGCCGCTTTGAGTCCCCTTAAATGGGTGAGAAAAGTGGGGTAGAAAAGCCTACTCTTCTTCTTCCTTGAGAAATCGATCCATTGCGGGTCTAATCCCCAAGCCCGGCCAACTTAATCTGTAACTTAACCCAGATTTTGTCACCAGAAGGATTGGATTAACATGGCCCTGGCATTGACTTTTTAGAGTTCTTTCTTATTATTGATACCTTTCCCCTCAGTTTTGTATTGATTAATAACTGAGTTTAGTCAGCCTTTATTTTAAATACAACAAAAAAACTTGGGATTTTTTGTCTGCTGTGATAGTTGGCCTTTTATTAGATTTTATGTATAACTGATGTGTATTATCCCTTTGTATTTTGGTATATGTATACTTTACTTCTGATATGGTCTAATTGGACTAATCAATAAACATATCTATCTACCTTGGGCTAGTCACAGCTCTCTTCTGAGCTCTCACAGCCACCCACCGTACAGGGTGTCTCTTGTGGGGAGAAGAATAGAAAAGCTTTGTCAGCTACTTTGAGTCCCCGTAAATGGGTGAGAAAAGCAGGGTAGAAAAGCCAACTCTTCTTCTTCTTCAAGAATCAGGACTCCATTGCTTTGTTTTTGGCAAATGCACCCCAGTGCACTAGTAAATAATAAAGCTTTGGTCCAGTTAATTATTTTCCCAAGAGTTCGTAAATACCAGGAGCCTGAGTCTGCAGGTACACTTAGCTGCTCAGCTGTGTCCTCCTTCTGCTAGAGTCACATTATACAAAAAGCTTCAGGTATGGGCCATCTGATAAGACTATTGTTTGACGCTGTCAAACAGGAGCAGAGACGCTTGGGACTCTCTGTGATATGTAGAAATAATAAATGAGTAGGTAAGTGCTGAGCCAGTTTGGTCTAGTGATTAGGGAGCCGGACTCTTACCTGGAAATACCGGGTTTGATTCCATCCTTCCCCATGAAGCCAGCTGGGTGACCTTGGGCTAGTCACAGCTCTCTTCTTAGCTCTCACAGCCCCAGCTACCTCACAGGGTGTTCTGTTGTGGAGAGAAGACTAGAAAAGCTTTGTCAGCCGCTTTGAGTCCCCTTAAATGGGTGAGAGAAGTGAGGTAGAAACGCCAACTCTTCATCATCAGGTACTGCTGTTACTTCCTGATTTGGAGGCAAGGTGGCATAATACTTGTGTGCAATGTTTTGATGTGCAGCCAGTGCATCTCTGCATCAGGATTTTCATCGCAGGTGCGGTACCACCCTGCCCAAGGACCAGGCTGTCCAGATGGTTGAGTGAGCAGGCGAGCCCCCAGAGTAATTTCCATGGCGCTCACCTGTTTATTAGTTGCCCCTAGAAGGCAAAGTCAGCCTGGCTTAATCAATAAGTCACTTAGTGGTCCCAGACTTTTTTGTCACTGTGTGACCATGTTGAACATTAGTTTGCAGAAACCTGCATCTATTTGGTATATTAAATGACATCTTTTGGCTTCAGAGAGAAAGGTGTAAATGGGTGAGAAAAGCAGGGTAGAAAAGCCAACTCTTCTTCTTCAACTCTTCTTTTTTGAATTTTCAGCCTTATTAGAAATTCTCATGGACTAAACATTTAGTAAACAATAAGTTCTGGTAAAATTCAGCTGACCTTCGGGTATGGGGTGGGATATAAATGTAAATAATAAATAAATAAATAAATAAATAAATAAATAAATAAATAAATAAATAAATAAATAAATAAATAAATTCAGCCCTGCGGGGTTTTTTTTTTTGGTATCTGAAGTCTGTTTCAGAATGTAGTTCTGATATTTTCCCCTTTCTCTCAAACATCGGCTTGATGATGAAATAAACTCAGGCAGATGAAGCATATTCCATTGGACCAGCACCGTCCCAGCAAAGTTACTTGGCTATGGAAAAGATCATTCGGGCAGCCAAAACGTCAGGCGCACAGGTAAATGTTAAAAGTTTCCTTCTGAGCTACATTTTGGCACGCTTCTGTGAATACACAAAACAGTTCTGAAAATATGAAAAACAAATGTCAATGCCATGTTTATTATAAACTGCAAGTGTAACAGTGCAATGTCACATGAAACTCAAAACAATCTACAGCATGGGTGATAACATTAAACAATTGGCTAAGAATGTAAGCTCAAAAACTGACCTTGCATCTGTCCGTGCAACAGGAGATGTAATCAGATTTCTCTGTTGTCCTTAGCATGCCAATGTTGAATAGTTATGATATGATGCTTTCTAGCCCTGCCTGGCGGCCATTAGCAGATTGTCCACCAGTGTTTTAGTGGCTGTGGAGAGAAAGGCTATATATGGGCCCAGAAAAGCACCATCTAGCAGTCGTGGGAGAAGGTGCAGAGGAAAAAGCACCGAGAGCCTCCAAATGAAAGGGCCGGTGGAGAATATGTGAATTCATATGCTGTTAAACGCAGCTCAGTTTCCCATTTCCAGGGAAACATTTGCCCTTTCAGAAAACTGCAAAGAGTTGAGGGCATGTCAGAATGATGCTCCAGATTGCTCTGTCTACCTGGTGTAAGTACATGGGCTACTAGCTACTTTCTCACAGTCCCTGGAAGCAGCCCTAGGAGGTCATCTGGAGGCCTGTGTAAATATCATGCAATGTCATAGAATCATAGAATCATAGAATGGTAGAGTTGGAGGGGACCTCCTGGGTCATCGAGTCCAACCCCCTGCTCAAGGCAGGATCCCCTAAACCATCTCAGACAGATGGCTGTCCAGTCTCTGCTTGAAGACCTCCATCGAAGGGGAACCAACCACCTCCCGTGGCAGCCTGTTCCACTGGTTGATCACTCTTACTGTTAGAAATTTTTCCTAACATCTAAACTAGGACTAGAAACAATGGGGTGAAACTGCAGGGGAAAAGATTTAGTTTAGATGTTAGGAAAAAATTTCTAACAGTAAGAGTGATCAACCAGTGGAACAGGCTGCCACGGGAGGTGGTTGGTTCCCCTTCGTTGGAGGTCTTCAAGCAGAGACTGGACGGCCATCTGTCTGAGATGGTTTAGGAGATCCTGCCTTGAGCAGGGGGTTGGACTCGATGACCCAGGAGGTCCCCTCCAACTCTACCATTCTATGATTCTATGATTCTATAAATCTTTTCCCCTGCAGTTTCACCCCATTGTTTCTAGTCCTTCCTTGAGAGAGTGAGAACAGGGCTGATCCCTCTGCCTTGTGACAACCCTTGAGGTATTTGTAGACAGCTATTATGTCTCCTCTCAGTCTTCTTTTTGTTAGACTAAACATTCCTAGTTCCTTAAGCCGTTCCTCATAGGACATGGTTTGCAGACCTTTCACCATCTTGGTAGCTCTCCTTTGAACCTGCTCCAGCTTGTCAGTGTCTTTTTTAAACTGGGGTGACCAGAACTGGACACAGTACTCCAGATGAGGTCTGACCAAGGTAGAGTAGAGGGGGATAATAACTTCACGTGATCTGGACTCTATGCTTCTCCTAATACACCCCAGGATTGTGTTTGCCTTTTTTGCAGCTGCCTCACACTGTTGACTCATGTTCAGTTGATGATCTACCAGGACACCCAAGTCTTTTTCACATGTGCTGCTGCTCAGCCAAATTCCTCCCATTGTATATGTGCTTTTTTCATTTTTCTTGCCCAGGTGCAGAACCTTGCATTTTTCTTTGTTAAATACCATTTTATTAGTTGCAGCCCATTGTTCGAGTTTCTCTAAATCTTTTTGAATCCTCTCTCTCTCTTCTCTGGTGTTTGCAATCCCCCCTAGCTTTGTGTCATCAGCAAATTTGATCAGTTTCCCTTCAACTCCCTCGTCCAGATCGTTTATAAAAACATTAAACATAACTGGGCCCAGGACAGAACCTTGTGGTGCTCATTCTCCTTCCTTCTTTAGGCTATCCATCCTGGCTATGGCTTCCTCTCAGAAAACACAGAATTTGCAGACCTCTGCACCCAAGAAGGCGTCATTTTTATAGGTCCTCCGTCATCTGCCATCAGGGATATGGGCATTAAGAGGTACTCTGTTTTGCTTCATAAATTAAATTATATACCTTATTAAGATGTTATTGGGTCTGACTGTTGTGCAGAATGTATTTTTCTTTGTTTGTATAAATGAGGCCTACAGGTATTTTTGTTTTTATTTTTACATCTCAGAGTCATACCTCAAAAGGTTTGAGCCTTATGAAGGGAGAAAAAAGTTTTGTTTTTTGTAAAAGATATTTATATATATATAAAGATATATATTTAATTTCTTTCCCAATTGGGGCAGAAATTAAAGTGTATATATAAACTACTTTTAAAATCAGAATCACAATTTGTAACCATTTAAAAACCTAAAATTCACAACTGACAGTCATTTAGAAACTGAGATGAATAGATCAAAAAATTAAGGTAAATGGGAAATTTGTCCATCATTGTCACCCCGGCTTCCGTGGGGCTTAGTGAGAAGATGTGATTTACTTTTCTTCTTGTTTTATGAGTGAAATTGATGTTTTGCCTCAAGTAACTACCCGATCAGAGGTTTTCCTACTCATGAGCCTCTCCCACCATGGGGGCACCCAGCTTTGGGCCTTTCCGCATTTTCACTACCCTAGTATCCACACTTTGGGATGCTGAATCTATCCCAAACCTGTGGCAATATTCCCCTGTGCCAGTGGTTCTCAACCTTCCTAGTGCCGCAACCCTTTAATACAGTTCCTCATGTTGTGGTGACTCCCCAACCTAACCCTAACCCCCAACCATAAAATTATTTTCGTTGCTACTTCATAGCGACCCCTGTGAAAGAGTAGATCGACCCCCAAAGGGGTCGCAACCCACAGGTTGAGAACCACCGCCCTATGAGCTAGCAAGGTTCAAATTGTCTCCAGTACGGAGCAGCAGCACCAATGTGTGACATGCGCGCCAGAAGTCTGGTACAAATGACGATTACAGCAGCTCACTGATGGAAGAACAGGAAGAAGAGTTGGCTTTTCTACCCCGCTTTTCTCACCCATTTAAGGGGACTCAAAGCGGATGACAAAGCTTTCTGGTCTTCTCCCCGCAACAGACACCCTGTGAGGCGGGTGGGGCTGTGAGAGCTTGGAAGAGAGCTATGACCAACCCAAGGCCACCTAGCTGGCTTCATGGGGGAGGGCGGAATTGAACCCGGTATTCCCAGATAAGAGAGTCTTCTGTTTGGAGAGACTCCCTGCCTCTGTGGAGCGTCTCCTTTTATCAGGGTTTTATAGTAACAAAAAAATTGACTACCTTGATCTAGGAACCACCTGTAATCATTCACTGTGCAGCTGTGTTCAGCTGCACTAACACACTCTAGTAGTTACTACTGGGTTTTGGTAGTAGTTTTATCAGTTACATGAAATGTTAAATCAAATATCAGCCAAACTGGCTACACCATAATACAACGCTGTGCACCACCAATGCACTTGTATGGCACCATTGCTGTGGCAACTGGGCAACACAGAGCACAACCACCTGTGCTGCCCAGTCAAATGCCCCATGTGCCCCTCTTCCACCCGGAAGAGGTGCCAGCAGGAGTGTGCAGGGCTTCTCCAGGCCGGCTGCTAGTATAGAGGTACACCAGTTAAAACTCCTGCGTGCATGGAGCCACATCTGGTAAAGAAGCGGCCATGCACAGTGCAGATGTAGCATCTGGGATTGTCCCCGGAGTTTCCCCTGCAGGTAAGTGTGAATTCATCTTGCATCGGTCTTTCTGAACTTAACATCTAAGGTGGTTGACACTTGGACAGTCATCCGTATAGCTAAAACCTGAGCCATCTGGTGATATCTAAAGCTGATTTAGTTGCAAGGGCCATGATGATCCTACTCTCCCTATATTTTCCCTGAGCTCTGCAACCCCCAAACTTGCAGGCGCTCTACATCCCCAGCCCTTCCAGCTGCAAGGCCAGCTGGGAAAGAGCCAAGGTGCTAGGAAGGCCACAGGGAATGCAGGTGAGTGTTGCTTTGCCTTCACCTGGCTCCCACATGCATTGTTTACTCACCTGCTCCCTCCAGCCTTTCTCTGACTGCTGCAGAGGTGTGGGGTTGCATCTCTTGAGTTCCATAACCTCTTGGGTAGTTTGTGTTCATTGAACAGGTGTTTGACTCATCTCTAGAAGGCTTTTGTGTGGTGCTTGAGGGACATTATAAGAAACTCCCACTCTCCTTGCTACTGAGTATCAAACAATATTCTCTTGAAAGCACTTCCAAGGCCATAATGTCTGCTGCTGGGGTTCCTGTTATTGAAGGTTACCATGGCGAAGACCAATCCGACAGCCACTTAGAAGAGCAAGCCAAAAGAATTGGTTATCCAGTCATGATCAAAGCTGTTCGTGGAGGTGGAGGAAAGGTAAGGCCGAAGAATGGTATTCCTCAGGTACAAAAGCACAGGCAGGAGGAATTAGAAGCCTCTCCAATGATGGCTTTGTACATAGACTGTAATAGAGAACTTAATCTATGATACTGAGCCTTTTGCACTACCCCTATTAGTAACTGTGGGGAATGCTCTGGCATGGTGCATCTGCACTTCACTGAGCCATTTCTTTCCTGGAAACAGCTCCACACATCCCAGAACGGGTATACATGTGCTCCAGACCTATACTAGTACGTGCTGCATCTGCAGCATGCTGGAGGGGTGCATCTTTCAGGCTGGGGTGGGCGTGGGGGAGCGGGGCACTTCTAAGGCCATTTGCCGGGATTTGAGAGCAGGAATAGGTTTGCCCTTGTCTCTGCTTGAGATGCCCATGAGCATCTGGTGGGCCGCTGTGTGCAACGGGATGCTGGACTAAATGGGCTGTGGCCCGATCCAGCAGGGCCTCTCTTATGTTCTTATGCATTTTTTCTGCCTGGAAGGCGTGCAGTGGGATCACCAGGCTGACCTAGTAACGGCACCACACAGGCACGCTGGCACTCTTGCCAAGTCTCCCATTCGTATTTAGCTGGCACTTAGTAAAGCAACAGCTAAGCTACGAATTCTTTAGACATCTGCAGGTGTGAGCGCTTCGCCTCCCACTGACATGGAGCGAAGAGCTAGTTCACCCCATGAGTCCTTGGGCGACCAAAATGGCAGCTCCCTCGCACGACAGGATGGCATCAGCATGCTTGGGCTAATGCCAGTGCTTTTGAAAAAAGTTACTGAGGGAAAATCAAATCCTCAGGTTCTGGAGAATTCTGAAAAGAGAATTCCTGGTCAAGTACTGACTTGGGATAAAAAACAGGAAAGGAGACGTGGCCTGCACCCTGGACGCATAAATTGGAGAGTATAAATCTGCTGTAATTTGGGGCAAATTCTGTTGTCCTTTCATTGTTACAGAAGTAGTTTGTTGTTCTTAGGACTTAGCAGTCAGAACGCAGATGAGTCCAGACAAGAACCTCTCCTTCCTAAGAATCTGGTAATGGCAGGCTAACCTCCATGAAGTGTGGGCTCCCAAACAAAGGGCCTGTTCGCACGTAATTCAGTGGGATGGTCTAACGGTACCATCCCACTGAGGCAAAGATCGGGGCAAAGAAAGGCATCCATGCCTTTAAGTGCTGATGCAGTTCCCAGCTGGACCACCAACACTTGAAGTGTGAGGGCCAGACCGGGTTGGATAACCATGGAAAGAACGGCAACATCGGACGCTCATGGGATGCTGCCATGGTGATCGGCCTGTGGCGCATAACCGCGTAGCCGCAGCTACATTACCACACCCATTTGGAGCATGCGCACCCAGAAGAGAATGTTAATGGGTGACATTTGAGCAAACCGGCTCCTCCTGAGACGTTTTCGCATTACTCCCGTTCCATTTGGAACGGGAGTAAGACGGGAAGCTTAAGACAGCTCCCGGCGCTTTCCCCTTTCACACACAGACGCGCCAGAACGCGTGTAAACGCGTTCCGGAGCGTCTGTGTGCGAATGCTCAAAGCGCCGGGAGCTGTCTTAGCCGGCAAAGGCCGGCCAGGGGCGCGGAGACAGCCGCGGAGGCAGATCGACAATCAGCTGATTGTCAAACAGCTGATTGTCGAAGCCGCGCCGGCGTCGGAGGCGAGCCCGCAGCTGTTCGGGAGACAGAAGCAGGCGCGAATGCTTCTCCTCCCGAACGCCTGCGGGCGGCTCGTCCGCGTTCGAACGCATGTAGAGCACTTTAAAGTGCTCTACATTTCGAACGCGAGAAAGACAGCTGCGGACACATCGGAGCGCAAGCCGCGCGCGGGCAATGCGGATGACGTGTCCACAGCTGTCTCCCACGCGTCCCGTTCACCCCCGTGCGAAAACGTCTCTGGTTAAGCTGTGAACATGTTTTTACTAGTCTACAGTGCAGTAGTGCAGTGGACATGTGGACCTCCCGTGGAGCATCTGCAACATCTCTTTGAGATAAGTATGGACAGGACCAAAGACAAGAGACTTTTGTTATCTTAACATTCCATTTTGCAGAAATCTAATGCCCATTTATCTATTTTCACCGTTACTTTGGAGTCCTGGAGTCCCCATGAAAAATAATCTCTACCATTCTGGGAAATAAACAGCAATGCTTTTTATTAGCAGTTCTAAACCAAATTTTTATTCTATCTTATTCCATCCACTATGAATGCAACTTTCCCTACAGAAAACAGGCTCTTTCTGAGTAGCTTCTTTCCTTCTCTCCATTTTTGAAACTATACTGATTTTGTTCTCTTCTAGGGTATGAGAATTGCCCTGTCAGAGAAAGAATTTCGGGAACAGTTAGAATCTGCTAGAAGAGAAGCAAAGAAATCTTTCAATGATGATGCCATGCTAATAGAGAAATTTGTAAATAATCCCAGGTAACAAAATGACCCATACACTTGTAACTTCTTCAGGAAGCTGGGAAGGTGATGGAATGGAACGGATCCTCCTTTTTCTACGCACAGTCAAAGATCCGGATCTTCAAGATCCTGATCTTTGAGATAGGATCCTCCTGGAGATCCAGATCTTGAAGATGCCTGAAGACCCATTGTGGACACCTTTAATCAGGTCCACACAAAATCCAGATTTAAGTGCCTGAAGGACCCATTAAACCTGGATTTCTCCTGCTCTTGTGGGAACAGGGTCTTGCAGATGGGGACTTCATTGGGGTCCAGGTAGGGACAGGGCCTTCCCAATTGGTACCAATCAGGTGCCAATTGGGCTCCTAATGGGGGTCTTAGAAGGATTCTAAGCCCTAGTGGAAAAAGGCCCAATGAATACAGATTGGCATTTGGCTGTCCCTTATTCTGGAACTTGTCCTGAAATAAAGGGCAGCGTGGGAAGGACATCAGAAGGCAGCTTATTCCAAGGTAGTCCCCCAGATTGGTTCACTGGAATGTTAAGGTTTCCTTGCGTAGGTCTGTGGTAACTGACTGAAACATTACAGGTAAGAAGCAGGAATGTCATCCATGAACTCATATTATGAAACCAATATGGTTTTATCTAAGATGCACAAAAACCTTACCCTGTAAAGATGATTTGACTCTTCGTGATTGTAAGCCTGAGGGCAGGGACCTGTCTTCTTCTCCCCACAACAGAACACCCTGTGAGGTAGGTGGGGCTGTGGGAGCTCAGAAGAGAGCTATGACTAGCCCAAGGTCACCCAGCTGGCTTCATGGGGGAAGGCAGAATCGAATCCGGTATTCCAGATAAGAGTCTGGCTCCCTAACCACTAGACCAAACTGGCTCCAGTGCCTGGCGCTCCTCAGGGGGAGACCATTCCATCGCCTGGGGGCCACCAGTAAGAAAACCCTATCCTGTGTCCTGTACCCTGTAACTTCTGAAGGTGGGCTTCCCCTGCAGATCTTAAGGCACAGAGATGTGCAGCTTATATCCAATATGCTAGTTGTCTATGGAGCATTTGCGGTGTATTCCTCAGATTGGTCCCTGTGGACCTAGTTGAGAACTTCATGTTTACGTTTAAATCTGAAACAGGCATGTGGAAGTTCAAGTTTTTGGAGACAATCATGGGAATGTCGTCTATCTGTTTGAAAGAGACTGTAGCGTACAGAGAAGACACCAAAAAATAATTGAAGAAGCTCCCGGGGTAAGTGGCGAGTTTCTGAAAAGATAATTGGGATAACTTAACAGCTAGCTTTTTTGTTGCTGCTTTCTCAGGCTGTTGCATGTTCCTTTTTAAAAACAAAATATTTTTTAAGGTGCATTACAAATTACGTAAAATATAAAAATGAAGAAATTAGAAAGAAAAGAGGAAAATATATGGGAAAAAATGTGATTTCTTTGACAATTCATTGCATGTCCTTTTTTTTAACCTTCCCCTGCTACTTTTGACAATTCATAGTCATCAAATCCCAAAATCAGTAGAAAGCCAATAAGGGGTTCCCAATTTTTAAGAAGTGATGATAGCATTCTTTCTTTAACCAACTACTGTATGTCTTATTTGTCCATTTCTCTCTGAGTCTGTCAGTTTCAATAGCCAGCATTCCGTGGTGCATGGCTTTGAGTTCTTCCATCCTTGTACATATGGTCATTTCATAGCTATATTCGTATATTGAAAAAATTATCTATGATTCTTCTCCAAAGCTGAGTCCATCAAGTCCAGAAGAAAGAGTTCTAGTTCCAGTTTTATATTGATTTTCAAAATCTTTTACATACTGCTGTGCAACTGAATCCAAACATTTTCACACATTCCTGACGGTGGATTTTAATTTTCACCTATCAGTACTGATAGCACTATAGAAGTGATATGCACACTATGGGGTTTTTTGCATTCAATTTGTATTGAATCGAATGCAGAAAACCCCATTGTCTTATACTGTTTGTATATATGGTTTTATACTGTTTTTCTATATGGTTTTATTTTAAGTATTTTTGTCTTTTATATATGCTGTTACCCGCCCTGAGTCCCTAGGATATAGGGCGGGATATAAATGTAAATAAATAAATTGGTGCATTTCCCTTCTAGAATGCGATCAGTATTGATAGGTGAAAATCCATATCGAATCAAATGTAAGAAAATTAGTATTTGTTGGAACAGATCCCCTTCAAATGCGGTAGGATTCTATTTGATACAAATGTGTATGTATCTGATAGGTATCCAAGACGTATCCTGTAACATCCTCTCTGAAAGTGTCAAATCTGCCCTGAATCCACTTTGAATCCATTCTCAGTCCATGTTGAATGCACACTGGATCCGTGACTGACACAGCTGCTTTCTCATCTTCCCAGTTCATCAATGTTCCGAAGCATTCATAATCATACAAATGTCAGAAAATTCTATTCATATTACGAATGTCTGAATTCGTGTGAATTTGTACAAATATTAAATGTTACAAATATTCATGCACATCCCTACACTCCAGAGTATCTTTTTTTGTAGATAATAAAGTTTTCAGTGATTCAAAATTCATAAAAGTTCCTTATTGGGATAGGTTAATTAGCAAAGTGCTCAGTTACGTTTCCTAGCAGTTTATCCTATGCCATTGTTTTTATGACAAGGTGCCTTATTGACTTACTCATAGCTATGATGATCAGCATCTGTTTGAACTTTCCAGCACATAAAAGTGCACAGTATAACTGTTACATAATTTTATTTGTTTGTAGCCAGGAATTAATGCTGAAGTGAGAAGGAGGCTTGGAGAGGCAGCAGTTAGGGCAGCGAAAGCTGTGAACTATGTTGGAGCAGGTATTGCAGACTTAATTTCCCTTTAATGCTGGGCTCAGGTTTGCACATTCAGGGTGGTGCAAGTCAGTGACTGTTTTCACCGGCACAGTGCTGGATCCGTCATCCAGCAACTTATCTGCTTTTGCTCTCAGCAGCAGGTCCTGGATAAGGAATTCGGTGCTCTGCTGGCAGAGAAAAGAATGTGTTGGCATTTTTAAACAAACACAGGAATTCTTTCCCTTTCTTAAGAGAGAGGCCAGGAGAGTCACAATATAACCTGGGGCCTGCCTGCTAACCCCAGTAAAATGTCAGCAGGATACTGGCATTTATTGCAGGTTTGAAAACTCCTTTGATCATATATTTGATAGTAACCATCTCTATAGGAAGGCTGCCTTACGTTCCACTGTGGGATATATAAGATGGATAATATAGGAAGGGCTGTAGCTTCTGGGTAAGTCTCTGATATCTGCACATTTCTGAGCATCTAGCATACTGTTTCTTATACCAGAAGTATAGGAAACAGTATAACCACCAGGGCAGTACAGAAGTGTAAGAAACGGTGGAACCACCAGGGCTAGTAGCCACTGATAGCCTCAGCCTCTATGAGTTGGTCCAAACTTTTGTTGAAGCCATTGAGGCTGGTGGTCAACACCTCATGTCATGGTGATGAGGTAACTTAGTTTTATCCGTGAGAGGGAGTTTCTCCAAAGCCAGAAGATAACTTCTAAAAGAAACTCATGTTAACTCCACATAGAAGGGGAAAGCTAAAAAGTGTGTGCTTGGTCAACCCTGAATATAATTAATTAATCTCAGATGTAGAGCTACTATGTGGGCTAGTAGTTCTGAATTGCAACTGGAGGAATAGACTTCGTATTAGTGTAGCTGCTGTGTGATGTTTTTCTCTGCCCCTCTTATTTTTTTCTTGCTTGTTTTCCATTTAATCTCTTGCCTGCTGTTTTGTTTGGTTTTAATTTTCCCACTTTCCTTACTCCTTTCTTGTTGCACCTTTGGATTTTGTCAGGATTCTGAGTGCCTTGCTTATAGTTTATAAAGCAAATTGAAGCTTTTCGTGGATAAATACTTCTGAATCAGGGATTCTGCTACTGAAGGATTTCTTTGAGATGTTTTGGAATCAGGATTTTGCAATAATGACTCCGTTTAAGTTACACTCTAGAAACAATACTGAATCTTGTAGGCAGTGATGCTAAAGGTGAAGTTATTTTGGGAGGTCAGAAATGCATTTCTGGCCTTTGTAAATTCACCTTTTTTGTATTTTTCAGGAACTGTGGAGTTTATAATGGACAATAAGAATAATTTCTATTTCATGGAGATGAACACCAGGTTACAAGTTGAGCATCCTGTTACTGAGATGATCACAGGAACGGATTTGGTAGAGTGGCAGCTGAAGGTGAGGCTTCCTACATAAAAAGAGCTTAGCTAGAAAATGAATCCAGGCAAAGAATTGTTTCTCGTAAAAATAGTTGAAACAAATATTAAGATTTTACACAAGTGCGATAGAAGAATGCAAAGTCAGTCAGATGTGCTAGAATGTTTTACTGTTTGGTGGGAATTTTTTGTTAAATCTCTCTCCAACCAGATTCCTGTATCCCTTTACCCCTCTTCAATGATTAACTGATATCAGTTGACTCTCTAAATAAGTATATGACTACTGTCACACATGTTATTCTCAGAAGATGGAACTGAGAAGAAATGCCTACTAATGGGTGTGTCTTCGATTATTCTGGAGGAAGCGACAGATGGGGCACCAAGCTATAAAAGGCCCTGCTTGGTGCTCACTCCGTAGTCCTTCTGTCGCTTCGGTAGGATAGTGAGGACTTCCTGAAGCCAGAAGCCAGAGCCTGCAGCCAGCTTCCCCACACCATTGGGACTGCAAGCAGAGGCAAGGCAAAGGCAGAGGCAGCAGCAGCTGAGGAAAGGGGGCGTGGCTTGGGTGAGATATTTATGCCCTCCCCAAACACTGCCTTCAGGAACACCACTCCAGCCCTGAAGCCAGAAGCCAGAGCCTGCAGCCAGCTTCCCCACACCATTGGGACTGCAAGCAGAGGCAAGGCAAAGGCAGAGGCAGCAGCAGCTGAGGAAAGGGGGCGTGGCTTGGGTGAGATATTTATGCCCTCCCCAAACACTGCCTTCAGGAACACCACTCCAACCCTGAAGCCAGAAGCCGGAGCCAGCAGCTAGCCTCCCCACACCATTGGGACTTCTCAAGCAGAGCTCAGCGGCGGTGGTTCTGGCACAGGGAGAGTTGTGGACGTAGTGGTCTCCCTTGAGGGCCCAGGGAACATCACCACCCTCCCAATTCAGTGGGCTTTGATCTGTCACCATCTCACCTGAGGCCGGGAATGTGGCGGGGGCGGCCATTGGAGTTGTGCTGGGGAATGGGAGGTATGGTTGTAACAGAGGGAACAGATGTTACAAAAGAAGACGGGATCGCTGTCTGAAAGCTATCCCGTCTTCAGTTCCCTCTGTCTCCCAGAATGGCTTGGAGAGCAGACCAACCATTCCACAGAACCTCACTCTGCTCCTTTGCAATGCCAGGTCGGTAAAAAACAAGACCTATATCATCCAGGACCTCCTCCTGGATGAAGATGCCGACCTGGCTTGCTTCACAGAGACCTGGCTGGGAGAGGATAGCACTGCCATATGGGCGCAGGCCCTCCCAGCTGGGTACTCTGTCAGTGAGCAGGTGAGGGGAAGTGGGCGAGGGGGCGGAGTGGCTCTGGTTTATAAGAACACCTTAACCTTGACCAGGATACCTGTCCGGAACACAGTACATTTCGAGTGTATGTACCTCAGCCTGAAGACCAGGGATAGTCTGGGGATTTTGCTAGTCTACCGGCCACCCCGTTGTCTAGCAGACTCCCTGACTGAGCTGACACAGCTGGTCTCTGAGCTGTTGTTGGAGACCCCCAGACTCTTAGTTCTGGGGGACTTCAACATCCCGCTTGAGACCAGTTTAACAGGTGCGGCTCGGGAGTTCATGGAGACCATGACAAACATGGGCCTATCCCAATTGGTCACAGGGCCAACACATTGTGCAGGTCATACACTCGATGCGGTCTTCAGTACGGAACAGGAATATCCGTGGGCGGAGGTGGTAAGTACCTCCGCATTGTCATGGACGGATCATTTCCTGGTCAAGACGAAACTTAGAGCCAATATCTGCCCCACCGGGGGTGGCGGACCCACTAGAATGGTCCGCCCTCGAAGGCTGATGGAGCCCATTGGATTCCAGACAGCCTTAGAGGGCTTAATGGTTGGGAATGCCGGTGACCCTGTTGATGCTCTGGTCAATACCTGGAACACCGATCTTACCAGGGCTATCAACACGATCGCTCCCAAGCGCCCTTGCCATCCCGCCCCAAATCGGAGGCCCTGGTTCACGCCAGAGCTGAGGAAGATGAAGCGGGTTGGACGACGGCTAGAGCGCAGGTGGCGGAAGACTCGACTCTTATCCGACAGAACTCGCCATAGGAACTTTCTTCGTTCCTACCGGGAGGCAATACATGCAGCGAAGAGAGCCTTCTCCTCTGCACGTATTGCGTCTGCAGAGTTCCGTCCAGCAGAGCTGTTTAAGGTGGTGAGGGAAATGACGCAGGTGCCCCCTGCGCCAAATCCCTTACTTAACCCGACGACGGCCTGCTGTGACGCGTTTAACAACTTCTTTGCAGACAAAATCTCTCAGATAAGAGCCGACTTAGATGCCACCGTTGAAACAGAGTCGACAGGCGAGGCGTCCAGTGACTCCGCCGATGTAGTCGTACTGGATCAGTTCCAGTCTGTGGGTACTGATGACGTGGACAAGCTGCTTGGTAAGGTGAGGAAGACAACTTGCCCTCTTGACCCTTGCCCATCATGGCTGGCCGTCCAGGGGGGGGATGCATTGAAGAGATTCCTCACGGATATCATCGGTGCATCCTTCAGGGAAGGATATGTTCCATCTTGTTTAAAGGAAGCGGCGGTTAGGCCGCTCCTGAAAAAACCTTCCCTAGACCCCCTGGATATGAGGAATTATAGGCCAGTGTCATTGCTGCCATTCTTGAGCAAGGTGATCGAGAGGGCGGTTGCCCTTCAGCTCCAAGCTGTCTTGGATGAAACCGATTATCTAGACCCATTTCAAACCGGCTTTAGGACAGGCTTTGGGGTTGAGACCGCCATGGTTGCCTTGACCGACGATCTGCGTCTGAGCATTGACAGGGGGAGTGTGACCCTGTTGGTGCTCTTAGACCTCTCAGCGGCTTTTGACACTATAGATCACGGCATCCTCTTGGACCGCCTGAAGGGGTTAGGCATCGGGGACACTGCTTTGCAGGCATCGGGCAGGTCTCAGAGGGTGCTGCTCGGGGACTGTAGCTCCAGTAAGAGGTACCTCACTTGTGGGGTTCCTCAGGGGGCTATTTTGTCCCCGATGTTATTTAACATCTATATGAAGCCGCTGGGTGAGATAATAAGGAGTCATGGTGCTGGGTGTTATCAGTACACTGATGACACCCAAATCTATTTCTCCGTGTCTCGTTTGTCGGCCTCGAATTCCGATGGCATCTCTTCTCTCAATGAATGTCTTCAGGCGGTAATGGGCTGGATGAGGAAAAACAGACTGAAACTTAATCCAGACAAGACGGAGGTGCTCATGGTAGCGGCCCCGAAACCAAGAATTGGGTTGCAACCTCCAGTCCTGGATGGGGTCACACTCTCCTCCAGTGACTGTGTTCGCAGTCTGGGGGTGCTCCTTGACTCGTCGCTCCTGATGACAAATCAGGTAAATGCGACGGTCAGGAGTGCCTGTTATCAGCTTCGGCTGATACGCCAGCTGCGCCCTTTTCTGGAAGTAAGGGATCTCGAGACTGTTGTGCACGCGCTGGTAACCTCACGCCTTGACTTCTGTAATGCACTCTACATGGGGCTACCCCTGTGCTTGACTCGGAAATTACAGCTGGTTCAAAACATGGCAGCCAGGCTTGTCTCAGGAACATCTAGGAGGGACCACATCACTCCCGTTTTGAGGTCCCTCCACTGGCTGCCTATCAGCTTCCGGGCCCAGTACAAGGTGTTGGTTATCACCTTTAAAGCCCTAAATGGCTTGGGTCCAAGCTATCTCAGGGACCGCCTCCTCCCGTACAATCCTCCCCGCGGTCCTCTGGGAGGAACTTACTGCAGCCTCTAAAATCTAGGCTTGTGGCGACCTCCCAGAGGGCGTTCTCTGCTGTCGTCCCCAAACTCTGGAACGACCTGCCGGATGAGATCCGTCAGATAACATCATTAGACAGCTTTAAAAAGGCGGTCAAGACGGATCTCTTCCGGCAGGCCTTTCCAGATTAACCATCCCGGCCCAGATTCCCTGATTCCTCCCGTGGCCCCATCTTAGTGATGGTTGAGGATCAACAGAGGGACATCAGGGTTTTTAGTTTTTAAATTATTGTTTTTATTGTTTATGCATTGATATTGTGTTTTAATATGTTATACTGTTTAATACTGTCTTAAGGGGGGGAGGGATAAGGTGTTTTTATTGTTATATTTTACATTTTACTGCTGTTAACCGCCCGGATTGGTTTGCCATAGGGCGGTATACAAATAAATATTATTATTATTATTATTATTATTATTATTATTCATTTTTGTTGTGTATGAACAGTAGGCTTGACAGCCTAGCTTCTAGTGGACAACCTAGGTCTAGTGGTTAGGGAGCTGGACTCTTTATCTGGGAATACCGGGTTTGATTCCACCCTCCCCCATGAAGCCAGCTGGGTGACATTGGGCTAGTCACGGCTCTCTTCTGAGCTCTCACAGCCCCACCTACCTCACAGGGTATCTGTTGTGGGGAGAAGAACAGAAGGTTTGTCAGCCGCTTTGAGTCCCCTTAAATGGCTGAGAAAAGTGGGGTAGAAAAGCCAACTCTTCTTCTTCCTTGAGAAATCGATCCATCGCGGGTCTAATCCCGAGTGAAGTAGTGACAGCCAAGACATCCCTCCCAAGGGACCTCCTGCGCTGGTTCCTTTTCCTGTTATTTCATATAGTTTCATTATCAGAGAAATAGCTGTGTTAGTCTAATTCGAAAAGTCCAGCAAGGTAGTTAGTAGCGCTTGGAGACTAACAGGAGAAGGGTTGGTGGCATGAGCTTCCATAGACATGTCTACTTCTTCAGATTCCCCAGAATTTCCCCATCCACAGTCCTACTCTATATCTGTGATTCTTTAAATTTGGGGAACTGGGATAGGATTTTTTAGCACATAGGAAAGTCAAAGGTGCTTTTGTTTCTAGGTTGCTGCAGGGGAGAAGATTCCTTTGACGCAGGAAGAGATTTCTCTCAAGGGACATGCATTTGAAGCTAGGATATATGCTGAAGACCCAAATGAGAACTTCATGCCAGGCGCTGGACCATTACTGTATTTGTCAACGCCACCCTCAGACAGTTGCACGCGGATAGAAACGGGGGTAAGACAAGGTAAAGCTGAACACTCTAAACTGGAAATAAATATCAGGAATGTGTCTTTATTGAGTAGGGACAGTGTACTTCTACCTGAGGCCGGAGTTTGCTAAGTGGGGCACATATCGCACAAAGATGGCCTTGAGCAGTGATGTGTTTTCGGTCCTGTTGGGGCTCCCTCCCGCCCTCGCCTATGCCAATTTAAGTAGCCATAACAGCTAGCAGGTATCAGGAGAAGTTCCGATAAACCCCCAAAATGTGTCACTTCACAGTGGTGCTTTCTCTTTCCTCCCAAGCTTCAAGAAGGCTGAGAGGTACAAAGCAGAACAGGTAAGCTAAGGTAAGGTCCTCACCTGGTTCTGCCTAGGTGCTCCCTATAGCAAACTGTGTGCTGCACATAGAGGGGAGCTTGCTAGTACTCCAGCCACCCAGAGGGCCAGCACTGTTTGGAATGTTTCACAAAACATGTAAAATGATGTTTTGTGTTTCCTGGTGGAATTTAAAGCAATCGACTTTAAAAAGCCTGTGTGTACATGCGCCCGTGCGCGCGCACGTGTTTGTGTAATATATATTACAAAGCAGTGAATATAGTTGAAACTATCCATTGAGTAGGTTACTTATTATTATTTCTTTTTTGGAACTTTGATATTTGGCCAAGGAAATATGAAATTTATTCCACAATTCCATAATCTTCCTCAAGAATCTTCTTTGTTTTATTATGTAATCGTTACTTTGTACACTGTCTTGAATGATACTTCATGAGCATCAGAACATCCAAGGAGCCCCACTGGGTCATGAGCCCATCTTGTTTAATCTCACCCTTTTAGATGCTTATAAGCAAAGCACAACTGTCTTCTTCTTGTGTGAGTTCCCATTAAGGCAGATTTTTGCCTCTCCTAGAGGTTGCATTTGGTCACCGTGCTTCGTGGCTCTTGATAAGATTGTCTTCCATGACACTGGGCAGAGCTTTCCCCAGTACTTTGTGAATGTAGAGGCAAGTGGAAGATCTGGCCGGAGGCAGCAGTATTCTTCCTCTTTGTGCATGTTATTTCCTGCTGGAGTGGATGTTTTTCATGTAGCTCCTGGATTAATATCTGTTGAAGTAAGTCTCCATGGAATAGCTTTATCTCTTAGAGACATCTTTCTTGATCCTGTCCTTTTGATCTCTGGAAGCGGTTTGATGCAAGGAGCATTGTTTAGCCAATCAGACCTTGAATGGACTTCAATCTTAGATACCTGGAGAAGGGGCACTGAGGCTGCATCTCCCATTAGGCAGCAAAGGGATTTTAACCTTTATGGTAATGGAAAATGCCTGAGATTCTTGCTCAGGTGCCTTTGCTGTGTAATGGAGATACAACCTAGGTGGCAAGAAGTATTGTTTAGCTCGTTAGCCCTTGGATGAACGTCAGTGGCATAGCTGGGGATACTTGTGACGACTTAGTTATTAAGGTAAGTTTGTATTAAGCAGTTCAGTCCCAATAAATATGCTGGAAGGTGGCTAGTGGGAGTGGCTGGCTATAGCTCTGAGAGAGGGGGAAGTTTGCTCTTAGAGAGAGCCAATCAGGGCACGGCAGCATCCCAAGGGGAGACTATATAAGGCCATCCAGCAGAGGTTCATGGTTCTTTCCTGAGACCCCTGTGCGTGGGCAGGGAGAAACGGACTCATGTTAACAATTTACCTGAAGGAAGTTTAGTTAGGGAGTCCTGAGATTGTGCCTGAGAGACTTTAATAGGTTATAGAAATGTTCATTCCATGTAGCAGTAATTAACGTGCTGTATCCTACGGTTCTTAAAGCCAAGATAAAGACATTGGTTTATTCAATATTGTAGGTCCAGACTGTTGCCTATTTATGAGTTTTGTAACATTAAATCAATTACTGTTCTGTTCCCCTTAAAGAGTGAGTGCTTGTTTTGCCTCGAAGCAATAACAAAGTATCTAATAAAGGGGACACTGTGTCTTTAAGAGGGAAAGAAACATTAAGTGGAGTTCCAGCAAACAGTTGGAAGAGAGGCTTCTTGTTTATATACGAGGAACAGGAAGGAGTTAGTATGTAGGAGATCCCTGTCAATTCTGAGCCGTGGTCTTTAGAATCTGGGAGATTACCAGGTGGCAGGAAGCGTTGGGCAGAGGGTTCCCCTCACTTGTTATAGCAGCATCTTCAGCAAGCAATTTGTTTCAAGGAACGTCTAGGAAGATGTCAGTGTCTGCCGTCTCATCGGGAGGAAAATTAAAATAGATACGCCTCAGTTAAGTACAGTTGTAAGTTGCTGACACCGAAACAGAAGTTGAAGCTGTGCCATGGGAAGGTACTGTCCAACTGTCAGCTTCGGGGTTTATCTTCTGTTTAGGATCCCTAACGAGTTGAAAAAAGATAGGTCCGTTCCAGATTAGCAGAATAAATCCGCAGTTGTAGGAAAAACCACAGCTCACCTGCTGCGAAGCCATGTCCCCTGTCCAGACTAGAACAGCTGTGAGAGTTTTGTTGGTGCACAAGTCACGTGTGGTGAGGCAGCCAATGGGAGTTGAGCTGCCTCCCTGGTCTCATCAGCTCTTCTTGCCATTCCTCCGGACTGGCGGGAAGATTCAGAGTTTCTTAATACTACGCTGTGAGTACTGTTAAATCAGCATTCATGTAAACATGCAGTAGCTATGGAATGATGCGTCGGCGCTACGATCCCTCGATCACGGCATGTGATGACCCCACAGCGACTGCGCATTCCGCTGCACAGTATTAACAAGTCTGGACGTACCCATAATGTGTTATCTTTCACTTATATTTGTTTTCTCTCTGCTGTTCATCCGGAGTACTTTTTTTGCTAACTCTGCCTTTGCTGAAAACGAACAGAGCCTGGGGTGGTTTTATGGTGGATTCAGTTGTTCATTTATGTCTGACTCTTTTTGTCCCCATGGACCATATAATCCAATGCCCTTCTGTCCTCCACTGTCTCTTAAAGCTTTCCCTAAAAATTGTGTTCATTGCTTCCATGACACTGTCTATTCATTCCAACTTCTGTAGTCCCCTTCGCGTTTTGCTTTCAGTCTTTCCCAGCATCAGGGTCCTTTCCAGTGAGTCCTGGCTTCTCATTATGAAGCCAGAGTATCTGAGCTTCAACTTCACTGTTTGTCCTTCCGGTGAACAGAAAGGGTTGATTTCCTTTAGTGGGTGGATTCAGTAGGTTATCCTTTTCCTTGATTAGGTTATCCATAGCAGGACTAAACAGTAGATGCAAATAGGTTACGTTTTCAGCACCTTCTCCTAGAAAATCAATTTGCTATATTTTTCTGTTTCAGGCGATGAAGTTTCCATACATTATGACCCAATGATTGCTAAATTAGTGGTCTGGGCTGAGAATCGTCAATCAGCATTAAGGAAATTGAGATACTGCCTTCAGCAGTATAATGTAAGTATAAGAACTTGTTCAAGAGTAGGGATGTGCTTGAATATTCATAATATTTGAAATTCGCCCGAATTTGGACATTTGAAATTGAATCAAATGTTACAATATTCGTATGCTAACATTCGAATGAATACAAGTGTTTCCAGTTCAGACATTCATTAAGCTGGGGAAACGTATAGATACGTACCTGTTCGTAGCAGATATGCATTATGAATGTTCATAGAATACATACGAATAGATCTGTATCGAATAGAATTTTACCACATTCAAATTTTATTTTATTTTTTTATTTATTTGTATTTCTATCCCGCCCTATACCTGAAGGTCTCATGCATTCTATTCGTACGAATATGGATTTTTGAACATTCGATTTGTTTTGAATTGAATGCCCCCAAAACATTCATGCACATCTCTATACAAGAGGAACTTGACAATGTATATGAAAATGAACCTGGGCTTGCATGGTCCTTCATTCTGTTTTCTGGTCCTTCTTATTTTGGTTCAATCTTGGTAGATGAACCTGGTTTTCTGGCCGATCTTAGCCTCTTTGGATAATATGATGAACCAAGATGGGATGCCTAGAAGGATGCGAGGGAATGTATGAGCCAGATGTTTGGTGCTTGGTCAAACCATGGTTCAGTATTGTACATGTGAATGTACCCAGTGGATGAACAGTACTGCATGGTCATCCTAATTAGCATTCTGCTGAGCCTTGTCCTTTAAAAAATTTACCTGTGCGTGGGATGCTTAGGTTGCCAACTAATTTATTTCTGTTTTTATACCAGTAACTCTTTTTATACTGGCTTTATATTGTGACCTGCCTTGAGTACTGAGTGGGATAGAAAAATAAATAATATTTCATTGGCACATCTGTGCTGAGCACTTCTTCAGAAGCCCTACTTGTGTGAGATTGAAGGCAATTTAGATATACTTGTTTAATGATAGGAGTGCAGAAATATCATAAATCCTGCTGTGTTAAAAGATGCCCTAACCTTTACCAATTATTTGTGTCATTTAGTATTTTTTTTTCTCTTCTCCCCTTCTCTCCTTGACAGATTGTAGGGCTAAGTACCAATATTGACTTTTTACTAAATCTCTCAGGCCACCCAGAATTTGAAGCTGGGAATGTTCACACTAGTTTTATTCCCCAACACCATGATGAGCTATTTCGACCCAAAAGGGCGCTACCTGAAATGACCCTGTGTCAAGCTGCTCTTGGACTCATATTAAGAGAGAAAATGATGACTGACGCTTTTAAAAATCATTCAGAAGGTAAAGATTCTTCAAAAGAACATATTTGATGTGTGTTTTCTCTCTCTCTTTATGTTTCTTATTCAATGATCACTTGAAAACAGTATCTCTAATTGCTTGTGCCTAAAAAAATTCTTAGGGAATTTTTTTTATCTAAAAAAACTTTTTCAGATTTATTTAAGATGTTTATCCCATTTATCTTTTGTTCTCTTTTGCATTTTTAAATCTTTTAGATAGGTTTTTTTTCCATTTGCACCCAGCAGTGGCAGAAGAATAAATATGCTCTACATTAGAAACCTAATGTCTAATGCTTGTACCTAGTTCTTTACCTAAAACAAAACTTTTTCAGATTTATTTAAAATGTTAATTTATTCCATTTATCTTTTGTTCTGTTTTTGCATTTTTAAATCTTCTAGATAGGTTCTCTCCATTTGCATCCAGCAGTGGCAGAAGAATAAATATGCTCTACACTAGAAACCTGACTCTTCTGGATGATGGAAAGAGTAAGTAACTTAAGAATTTGAATGAAAATTTTTTATCCAAGCGGAGGCATTATCTTTAATGAACATTGAAATGATCTGAAAATGTTAACTGCTTCACTAAAAACAGAGCTCTGTATTTAAAGAGTCACTCTGGGGTGGCATGAGCTGCCAACTTGAAATCTACTATTGTATTCTTAAGAATGATTAACTGGGCCTTAACTGTAGCATGGAGGACTGAAAGCAAAGGTAGGGTATTTTTTTAGGTGAGGGTTACTGTTGGTCTGGAATTTCCTACCAGAAGGTGTTAAGAGCATCCAGCCTGGTTAATTCTAGGACGTTAGAGAAATTCATGCAGGACTGGTGTATCAGTGGCGACTAGGTACTGCCTCCAGGCTGGAGAGTCGGACAGGATGCATGTAAAAAGGGTGAAGGTTTTACCTTCTTCTGCTGCTTGAGAATGTATACTTCACAAACTATAAAGAGATTGCCACTAAATGTTAGGGCTTTTCCCCACAAACTGGATCTGTCAGGTGTAGAACATTCTTGCTACACATTCTTATAAGGAAGTAAGAGAAGTTGCTTTGACTTACAGTGCATCAAACTGAGCTTGAGTGCACTGGATTGGGCCCAATCTGCAGGCGTTTAGTGAAAGTATCCCAAGTGTTGCCGGGGTCCAGTGGATTGCCTACCAGCGGTCCTCAAGCCCTGAATCAATCAGTCTCAGACACACACACACACACACACATCCGGCATAGAAGCAGGTTCTTCTGTTTATTCAGCTAATAGCAGAAGACAAAAGTGGGAAGGGAAAGCAAGGCTGTTTCTAGTAACTGCAATCATAGAATTCTAGAGTTGGAAGGGACCTCCAGGGTCCAACTCTCTGCTCAATGCAGGATTTCCTAAACCATCCCGGACAGTCTGTCTGGCCTCTTCTTGATGACCACCAATGCAAGAGAGCTCACTTTGCCGTGGCAACCTGTTCCATTTACTGTCAGCCTTACTGTCAGGTTCATGTGGCTTTCCCACCTTGGCCTTAGGCGGGAAAGCCACAGGACAGGTAGCTAGGGCGGTCACCAAGGGAAAAGAGGATTTAGCAGGAAGTCCAGGACGGATGGCCGAGTTTTGGTGAGATCAGAATATGGCTGAGCAGTGGCTCTTGGTTTAACTATTGTTAGATTCTTTATTGATGACCTGCAAATGCATCATGGCAAAAGTAAAATCCTGGAGTGTCTGGGAAAAGGAACAAAAGATGAACAAAAAATAAAACCAACCCAATTCCATTTCTGACAAACACACATACAAAACAGGAAACTGCTGAAGCTATGGAACAGTCTTCCTTCGGGCATACGCCGTGCCCTTCACTAAAGACCTTTCAGCGATTAATCAGAGGCATTTCCGCACTGAATCGCGTTCCAGACGGAACGCGTTCAGGCGGAAAGCTTAAGCCAGCTTCGGGCGCTTTCCCCGTTCACACACAGACGCGCCAGAACGCGTGTAAACGCGTTCCGGAGCGTCTGGGTGCGAATGGTCAAAGCGCCCGAAGCTGCCTTAGCCGGCAAATGCCGGCAAGCGGCGCGCCGGCAGCCGCGGAGGCAGATCGACAATCAGCTGTTTGAGAAACAGCTGATTGTCAAAGCCGCGCGGCGTCGGAGGCGCGCCGGCAGCCGTTCGGGAGACAGAAGCGGCGCGAACGCTTCTTCTCCCGAACGGCTGCGGGCGGCTCGTCCGCGTTGGAACGCGTGTAGAGCACTTCGAAGTGCTCTACATTTCGAACGCGGAAAAGACAGCTGCGGACACGTCGGAACGCAAGCCGCGCGCGGCCAATGCGTATGACGTGTCCTCAGCTGTCTTTTCCGCGTTCCGATCAGCCCCGTGCGAAAACGTCTCAGAACATTTCTATTTACCCATGGCTTTGGGTATCTAAATAAAATAAGAGCACAGACACATCACACTTCAAGGCAGAATTAAATTGTTTGTTTTACTGTATATCATTGTGAACGGCCCTGAGGTTGCAATATTGGGCAGAATAAAACATTGCATAAATAATTACAGAAGCCATTTAAAAGCTCTTCACTGGAATATGAGGTTTTCCTGTGTGTTCATTTTAGATTTACAGCCTCTCCCTGCTGACACTTTGAAATATAATTTTTTATTTCTTAAACAGATGTGAATATGACTGTAACCTACAATCCTGATGGATCATATAACATGCAGGTAAATTTATTCCACAAATTCCCATGCTACGTCACTTCCCAGTTTGGTCTAGTGGTTAGGGAGCCAGACTCTAACCTGGGAATACTGGGTTCGATTGTGCTTTCCCTCATGAAGCCAGCTGGGTGACCTTGGGCTAGTCACAGCTCCCTTCTGAGCTCTCACAGCCCCACCTACCTCAGGGTGTTCTGTTGTGGGGAAAAGAAGATATTTGAGTCCCAGGTATCCTAGATAATACAACTTGTACGATATTTTTGTTCTAATTTTTGATGTGCACCATTTTGGTTTTATATTTATTAATTTGTTCCAGTCCTCTTCTGTTAATACTCCCTGTATCTAGATTCCAGCCCTTTTTAATGAATTGAATGGTGTTCTGTGTAGTTCTGTCAATAGTTTATACATTTTTGAAGTTGTTCCCTTTATTGTGATTGTTGTGTGTTTCCTAATTGGTGCATAGCGACTTAAAGGCCTCCTCAATGTGTTCACTGTCTCTGCACCCCTAAGAACCCTTTGTAATCATGTCAACCAGTGATTCAGGACTTTAAAACCTGTAAATGTATTTCAGATTCAGGACCAGTCTTTTCTTGTGTTTGGAAATCTCTCAAGCGACGGTACTTCAGATTACCTAAGAAGTTCGGTGAATGGAATTGTTCGTAAATCCAAGCTGGTAGTTTTGAACGATGCCATCTACCTTTTCTCTCCGGTAATATTTTCTACTCTATTCACCCAAGGAAGGGAATTCCTAACTGTGTAAATTGGTTTAGCAGGGTAAGGAGTAGAGTGGAGCAACTATGTACTTGAATTAGATAGCTTTACATTTTTAATTGAAGATATAAACCTGTTTTTCTGAAGGCAGTCCATAAGCTGTTCGTGATCCATGAAAGTTCATAGCTTTAATTTATGGATTTATCACTCCTATACTTCCCAGTGGATAAACTGGCTGATCAAAGCTAAATCTCTTTTCTCCTTCCTTCTTTAAAAGAACCATGAAAATGAAGAAATAGGGAAGATCACAAGGTTGTATTTAAAGAACTAGAAATCCACGAATTCCTGTAGAGCAAAGGTGTAATAAGTTCATAGATTGATGAATGTGTTGTGCTTGGGTGTCATCAAACTATGTTCTTCTGGAGGTTATGAGTACAACTCCCATAATTCTTTGCTGTTGGTTGTACTGGCTGAGGCATAGGGGAGCTGAAGATTAGCATTGTCTGGTCTATAATTTAGTGACGCCTGCTTTTCACTATTTCAGTAGCATATGTTGACTTAGGCTAAACTTTTTTTAAACACAGTGCTTAAGTTGTTGTCTCAGACTAAATTCGTTTAAGATATGTATGCTAAGTGAGATTGCCTTGGCAATTTGAACTTTGCATTAGTAAACTTCCTTATAAATAGGACTTCTGTGCTAGAATGTTTAGAAGACTGTTTGACCGTTGTTTACTATAGTTGCTTTCCAGAAAAATCGCAAAGTATTGAGGCACTACTGAATGTCATATAAAAGCCATATAACTGATCAAATATGTAGTGTCCATGTTGTTCGTATCTGTTTTTATTTAGTCTGGAGGGAGGAAAAACTAAGTTTCTAATACTTGTAAAAGTGTTCTTACATTCTTCTCTTTATTTTATTTTATTTGTTCTAGGAAGGGCATTACCAAATTGGTCTACCAGTGCCAAAACACCTATCTGTAGTAGGTTCAACTGGAGATCAAGGTGGAGCTGTGGCGCCCATGACAGGGACAATAGAAAAGGTAATGCAGCAAGTCGGAAGACAAGAATTTTCTTGATAGTCAGTTTACAATATTTGCAGAATCATTTAGTGAAGTTTTTAAGGGTTTTATTATTTGATGACTCCTCTCTACTTAAAGAAAAAACTATGCTTTAAAAATTTGATAAGGAAAGTTTGGATGTGCCCTTATAAGTAACAAAGTTGGACCCCTGTATCCTTTGGGGATATGTTCTGGCTCCTACTGTGGTTACCTGAAACAGTGGATAATTGTGAATAGGCTTTCCATTTCTGGGGTCATGGAACCCCAGAACCAGAAGTGCTTTTCTGTCTTCCAGAAGGCCTATTTTGGCCTCCGGAGGGTGTTAAATAGGTGTACGATGCCACCGGATGCCTTCCGCCCATCTCCCACGTGCCCCCTTACATTTTGGGATGGGCTCTGGTGGCGTCATGTGCCTATTCCAGTGCTCTACAAAGGCCAAAATAGGTCTCCTGGAGGTTGAAATAGACCCAGCATTCTCTTACGGTGCCCGCAGGGGTGGGGTGGGACTCATTTGGTAACCATGGTTAACTGAAACCGTGGTTACCAAATCAGTGGATACAGGGGTCTGACTGTATGTATTATCATTTTCTTATTGAGAAAGATTATCTACTCCTATGAACACTGATGCCACGTTCAAATCTCCTACATGCAAAGGTTCTTTTCTAGGGAAAACTTCCACTGCACAGATGCCAGCCAAGATGCCTGCAGCAGTGTTCACTCATACCCCCAATGAGGGTTTTCCACACACTACAATGCTGAACATACTAATGTCACATAAAATACTATCCCCCACATCCAGTTTTTTCAAGGACTTCAATGCAGAACACAATGATGGAATCCAAAATGGCAACTTGCCGCTACCCAAACAGGTTTTTGCAATCTGAAGTACTTAACATAGAGATGCCACACAAGATACCTGCCCCAAATACTCCTGCAAAGGTTTTTCACAGACCTCCATGCTGAGTGTTTTGCTAAAACAGTCTAATCCACCTTTTGTGCCAAAGCCTGATAGAAGAAACAGCATCTCCTACATTTGCCCATTACCCAATCACAGCACAGATACATTGCAGCCCACAAAAGCAGACGAAGGCAAACAGAATCAGTACACCTACTGAACACCTCCCAACGACCTAGTCCATTCTACAGTATATACTCCGCGCTCCACCTAACAGCCACACAAAGTACCTTGCTCACTGCACAAAGACAAATGGGAAAATGGCTGCTGAACTAAGAAGCATATTCAAGCTTGTGGCATGGTGGATCTTTCACTTCAGGCTTTCAGCAGGAAGAAGCATAATAGCGAGACACAAAGTGTATCTCCACAATGCCAGCCTCAGTGCTGGATCAAGGTTTCCCTGCTATCCTATCCTAGCTACAGGAAGCCTTGCTCCACTTCCATCCCTGAGGTGGCCATTTTGAAGTTTCCATGCCTGCGCTTGGAGGCATAGAAATGTGACATGTTTTGCTGGGACAAGAGTGTGAGAAGCCACTTCTGAGCTGCATTTGTACTGAAGGGAAGACCTAGTACCCCATATCTTAAGGCTCTTCCATACAGAAAAATGACTGCAGTTCCATGTGCAGAAAAGTTGCAAGATGTACCCAAGCCTTTCTCCTTGAAACCCTCCTTTTCTCTCTATATTGCACGCTCAGTGGTCAGGCTTTGGGTGTGCAAATTACATTTTCAGACATTAATTTTTATAAGCACCACTTTAAAAGGTTATCCTGCCGGAGCCATCGGCTTCAAAGATAAGCGTAGAGGCGAAAAGATCTGCTTCACATAAGGAATCTTTTGTTTTTCTTGTGGCTATTTGAAAGCCTGTAGAGAAACCCTGTGCTGGTATTGCTTGGCTAATGGGAAGGTAACACCTGACTTGCTTTTCAATTTGATAGGTTTTTGTGAAAGCTGGGGATAGAGTCCAAGTTGGAGACCCGCTCATGGTCATGATAGCTATGAAAATGGAGGTGAGAAATATTATATTTTAATCACAGAGAAGACAAAAGCACAGTATCGTCATAGGGATTTTGATCCAGATTATTAGCACTTTATAGAAAGTGTGCCTTAAATGTTGCAGAAATAATGTGCTAACTGCCTAGATGTTTGAGGATTATGCCGTTTCGATTGGCGTAGGCAATTTTTCCCTGCAGCAGACTGTTCTAACATTTCCCAGGAGCAAATCTTCCATTGTGTCTGCCTACAAAATGATCCCTTATAATCTGGAGCGCTTATCTTCTGACAGCGCCGTTTAAATATTTCTCTTCTCTCTGAGGTTGTACTATGCAATTTCGAACAAGCATTAAATCCCTCTGTAAAAGCCACGGCATTTTGCTTGTCATAACATTAATGGCAATTAACGTTATATAGGATAATTTGCAGCGTTATTTGGGCTTTCAGGTTTCCTCAATTTTATAAAACAAATTGGCCTGGTTTGCCTTACAAGAGAGCACTGAGTTGCGTCTTTTAGATCGAACAGATGTGATGTACTCCATGCGAATGTTGCTTTTGAAGTTACAGCGTTCTGGGTTGATAGTATCTTCTACTGTGTTATATTGTGTTCTACTGTATTGTTCATTTAAGACATTTTTATACAACTTTTCATTTTAAAAATTCAAAGCACTTTACAGAGCAGTAAAAACAAGTAGGGATGTGCCCAGATGTTTTTTTGACATTCTATTCGAATCTAATCTCTGAAAATCCAATTCGATTCGAATCTTTTAAATTCGAATTTAACCAGATTCAATTCGTTTTTACCCAAATTTGAATCTATTCGTTTGAATTTTTGATTCAAATCTGCACATACGAATGTCGGCAACATTCTTATGCGCACGTACACATCTTCCCCACATCGGTATGCATCTGTACACGTCCGTATGCATCCTGTAGTTATCCCGTGCGCAACCCATTTTCATCTCGTATGGATCCATACAGATGAGGATCTTCAAGTATGCCTCGTGTACGAACCCCTGCACATATGAATGTCCAGATAATCTGAATGAAAAGATCCGAAGTTTGGAATTCGATTTGAATGTTTACATTTGAATTTTGGGACATTCTATTTGAGTCCAAATGTTGAAATTCAACACATTTGATCAGATTTTTGAATGCCTACAAATATTCCTAAAAACAAGGGTAAAGGCGTAGTAAAAGTAGCAATTAAAATACACTAAAAACTGAGTGGACCAGGGGAGAAATAACCTTTCACATAGGGAATGCCTACATAAAATGATAACTCTTTAATAAGCATCTTTAAGCTTGTACGTATAGCTGCCTCCCAAATGGCAGAGGGAAGGGCATTTCAAAGGGAAGGGGCTACCACTGAGAAGGCCTGGCCGCAAGCTGTTGCAAGATGGCATTCTGTATTACACGGCACCCAGAGTAAGACCTCTTCAAATGATCTCAGCACTCTTCCAGGGTTATCGTGGGGGAAGCATTCCTTAAGGTACCATGATGCCAGGTTGTGTAAAGTTTAACATAACAAGCGTAAAACCTTGTCCCTGGCCCGGTAGCTAATTGACGACCAGTTGTTTAAGCAGAGGTGTGATGTGTACCCAAACCGGTCCGCTTCCGAAATGGCTGGTTATCCACTCATTTGATCTACTTTTGTACATCTCCACTTCAAGGGAGGACCATCCACTCAGTCCTGTTCCAGCTCAAAGGCAGGGGCAGAAGGAGGATTTAAGTCCCATTGTGGAATACTGTTCCCATGAGGCCAAGAGAACTAAAATGTAGTGCCATGTTGGATTTAAGCTCTTGTTTTTCGGGGTGTGCGGCAGTGGGGGTGGCTGGGCGGTAAACCATCCTGAATCAGTGGGGCCTGTCATCAAACTGGCCATACAAATGAGGAAGTGGCTTTCTGTGCCTCCCATTGGGAGAACAGCTGGTGTCTTTGCTGGTGCCAATTGGGATTCAGTGTTGACGCTTCTGGACGGTGGGTCAGCGGAGCATCTGGTCTAGAGGCCTGGCGTCCCTGTTGTAAGTGGCTCCAGGTCAGCTCTGGCTGGAGATTAATGGCTCGTTCGTGGCCGAGGCTGGTGGTGTGGTCTGTGGGATGTCTCCTGGGATTGTGCTGCCATATCACCTCACCTCTTCCACCTAGCCCTTAAATCTTTGTAGATGCTCTTGCTGATTCTGCCCAGCCTTAACCCTGATTGAACATCTCTGAAAAATTCGGAACACCTTACAGTCTCTATTGAAAACAGTTCTCCCAAAGGCGTTAAAACATGCAGCTCCACTACAGTGGACCATGCTGGGTAAGTGCCAGTTTGGTCTTGTGGTTAAAGTGCCGGACTCAAATCTTGTAGTCACCAGGTTTGATTCCACACTTCTCTGCAAAGCCAGCTGGGTGACCTTGGGCTAGTCACAGCTCTCTTTCTGAGCTTTCACAGCCCCCACCTCCCTCACAGGGTGTCTGTTGTGGGGAGAAGAACAGAAGGTTGGTCAGCTGCTTTGAATCCCCTTAAACAAAAGCAGGATGTAAAACCCAACTCTCCTCCTGCTCTCCCTCCTCCATCACTGCAGCTTGGCCAACACACCTTCCAGGCTCCACTGTTTCCAAGGCAAGAAGAGTTTTGGAGGATCTGAGCCTCCTTACACAGGGCAACCTTAGCCTCTGTGTGCAGGGGCAGCAGCCTCTTGAGTAGCTATGGCCCATATTGATAAGCAGTGGCAGGGTGACAGACCACAGCAGAAGGAAATGTAGCGGCTCAGGATCTCTTCCTCAATCACCCACCCTTGGTAGTCTTGTGAAGCCCCAGAGGACATTAGCGCCTCCCCCCAGGCACTTTGGTGGGAAGAGGAGTAGAGTTCGGCTGTCCTGGGAGCCCAGAAAGGCATCTTCACTGAGTAATGGAGATGTGGCCAAAGTTGCCGGCCTGAAGTCTTTGACTTCTACCAGCAACGAAGCAACAATATTTTAAAGCCCTGAGCTAGGGCACATTGTACACAACATAAAAAGTAAAGCCTGTTCTGCTATTTGTAATGAATGGAACGTAAGAAAATCCATATTAGTTTGAGTAGATCCCCTTCAAATGTGGAAGGATTCTGTTCCAAATGAATATATTCATACGAATTTGTACAGATATCTGATACGAACAAATATGTATCCGATACGTATCTGACATGAATGCATACATATCCGATACATATCCCATAACATATCCATTCTGGAAGCATCAAATCTATCCTGAATCCACTTTGAATCTGCTCTCAATCCACGTTGAATGCACTCTGGGTCCATTGCGGATGTGAGTGGGGCAGCGGCTTTCCTACCTCCCAAGTTTAACGAATGTCCAAACTATTTGTCCGAACGTCCAGAAACATTAGTACTTGCACGAATGTTAATATATGAATGTCATAACATTCGATCCGCGTACGAGTGTCCCAAATATGGCCAAATAACAAATGTTACAAACATTCAGAATTCCTTTGTAAACCTTGTAAGCATTTTAAGCCAGTTGCCCTAATGTGTTACACTCATTTGTACGACCCTTGAAACTAAGTTGTAGCTCTGTGATATGTTTTTTTCACAGCACACCATACGGGCTCCAAAAGCAGGAGTAATAAAACGAGTTCTTTACCAGGAAGGCTCCCAGGCCAACAGGCATGCTCCATTAGTTGAGTTAGAGGAGGAAGACTCTGAATCACCATAATTTCCAGTGGATGTCGGTGATGCCTTTTGCTATTCTTATTTTTAATTCCATTGTAATCCAATAAAAACCAAGTTATATTTTATTCACTACTCTGGTTACTAATAAAATGCTTTTATTTCTTCTGTGATTCTTTGTATATTTTCTCATCACAACTTCAGACAGTGGCCTCCACGTCTGGATTTCTGCTTGTATATATGTGAGTCATTACCTCTTACCACTTAATTACAGTACTGTGCAAGGGTTTTAGGCAGATGTGGAAAAATGCTGCAGAGTAACAATGCTTTCAGAAATAGAAGTGCACATAGTTTATTTTTATCAGTTTACACCATGGAAAGTGAACGACCAAAGAGGAATCTATAGCACATCAATATTTGGTGGAATCATCCTTTGCCTTCAGAACAGCAACAATTCCAGGTATTTGAGGGAATGTGGCAGGGAGGTTGTTCAGAACATCTTGGAGAACTCACCGCTGATCTTCCCTGGACATAGGCTTGCTCAGATGCTTCCGACTCTTCATGTCATCACAATCAGACCTCCAGGCCTCCTTGTTCTTCTTAACACTGAAGATCGTTCTTAACGTTGGCTGTATATTTGAGGACCATTTTCCTTCTACAGAATAAATTTGGAGACCCTCTTGCATAAATTCAGGGATTTTGTAGGATTATAGCCAGGAGCATGATTAACTAGTATGGATTTGATTTAGATTTCTCTTTCTTTCATTCACGTTGTAATTTGTTATTTTGCAGCAATTTTTCCACACCTGTCTAAAACCTGTGCATATTACTGTAATTAGATTCCCCCCCCCCCCCAGCTGAAAGCACAAACCCTCTCTTCACTGAATTGGGCTACACAGAGATCTGTCTGTGGTGATAGGAGACTTGCACATTGAGGCAATTTGATGTTGTACCCAGTCATTGACAAACTAGAGCAAGTCCAAAGGAGGGCTACCAAAATGGTCAGTGTTCTGGAAAGCATGGTTGAAAGATCTAGGAATGCTTAGCCTACAGAAGAGAAGACTGAGAGGAGACATGACCACGGTCTTCAAGTATCTGAAGGGCTGCCACGATGCAGAGGGATTGTCCTTATTCTCACTTGCACAAGATGGGAGGACTAGAAACAATGGGATGAAACTTCAAGGGAGTCAATGCAGATTAGATATTAGGAAAAACTTCTTGAGAGTGAGGGCGATCAGTCAGTGGAACAGGTTGCCACAGGAGGTAGTGGGTTCTCCTTCGCTGGAGGTCTTCAAGCAGAGGCTGGACCTACATCTGTCTGGGATGGTTTAGGAAATCCTGCATATGCAGGGGGTTGGACTTGATGACCCTAGAGGTCCCTTCCAACTCTGATTTTTTTTAATACTGCCCTTCACCCAACTCTCAGGGCAAATAATAAAAAGCAATTAAAATGGAAGAAAAATAAAATACACCCATAAAGCATGCAAGCAGAATCCAATTAAAGGTAGAGGAGGAGGAATGTAGGTAAAATTAGCAGAAGCTTGGCTGTTCTGTCATGGACAAAGAGGTATGGCATATCTATGGGGAAAGGTTATTCCAAAGTTTGGGGGCCACCGCAGATCCAGCCAGTGGTCCAGCAACCTGATAAGAGGAGGGCCTCACTGGAAGATCTCAGTTGACAATTAGGCCTGTATGGGAGTAGGCACTCTTTCGTGCATTTGGTTCCACGGTGTTGCGGGCTTTAAAAGTCAATTAGAACATTGGATTGGGTCCAAAAGCAAGCTGAGAAGCTCATGCAGATATCTGAGAACCAGATTAATATGGGACTGGCTAGATACACCTGTCATTTTGCATTTTGCACAAGATGTAGCTTCCAAACCATGTAATTTACCCCTCATTTATGCAAGTCCCATGCAGTGACCTCATACTGTGTGCCATTTGCACAAATTTCACCTTCCTAGGCACTTGGCTTTAGCTGGGGCACACAACCGAACCGTATCAGAAATACAGCTGTGTGAAAGCAGCTGTGTGAAAGCAGGGTCAGCATCAGACCCCCTCCCATGCAATCCAAGTGAGATGTTTGAAGGGGCGCCACAATAGCTTAGTCAAAGGAGAATAAATCATCATTGCAGTCAACAATCGGCGAACAATGGGCATGCATGTCGCAACCGGTCATAAGATACAATCCCTTGCATCTAAAAAAGAAATGGGTTGTTGAAGAACCAGACCGTGAAGGGCCCTGGTTACATTTCAAATCATTCTCGGGTCCTTGAAGGATTATGGACATGCAGCATCCCCTATTGTTTACAGTTCTATCCTGCCCTATACCTGAAGGTCTCAGGGTAGATCACATCAAAATATAGTAAAAACATTAAAAAGCATGACCAAAGCAGTGACCCACACCCAGGACGGTCACTGAGAAAACAAATTTATAAAGCTGTAGCGAGCTGGCATGGGGTTAGGGGCTGTGTGAAAATGGCATATTGCATAGTCTCAATTCATGGGTGTGACCACCTGGGTTGTCAAGGGGCCAAAAGGCTTATTAGGTACTTCTGCAGAAGGATCAATGCCTAGCAAAGGCACCTAACAGGAGGGAGAAGGAGAAAAAGGAACAGGAACAGCCATACTGTGGCCAGCCATGGAAGATCTTTCCACAGTAGAGGCAGAAATAAAACAGAGAAGCCACAGATACAATAAGTGAACGGGAGCAGCGTTCTTCTTTTGAAGGTGATTGATCTTTAACCAGTTAAGCAACCACAGGGCCTTTCCGCACTTGCTCCAGTAGGACAGCCCAAGGCTGTTCCCACACAGAGCATATGCACTGCATGGTGCCACTTCTGCCTCAGATGAGGTTCCACACTAGATGGAGCACTATCTTGCTTTGCAGAGAGTTGTAGAGCACTAGAAGAGTTGGCTTTTCTAACCCACTCTTCTCACCCATTTAAGAGGACTCAAAGCGGCTGACAAAGCTTTCTGTCCTTCTGGGGCCCTGATCCGGGCCTGCTGCTAACCACAACCCTTAAGAGTCCACACCCGACTGCCTAGGGTTTGGATCTTGCAAGGCTTGCCTTGCCTTTATACACCAGATGTGATGTCTCATTGCCCAACATCTGGGTGCAACGCTAGGAGCAAACAAGAGGTGTTTTCACACTTGGCCCCATAGTCAACAATAGGTTAATATCTGGGCAGGTGCATCCGCACTTGCAGGAGGTGTCTACAACCTAGAAATGCCTGCCCAGATGTTAACCTATTGTCAACTTGCAGTGATGCAACACATAGTAACCTTAACCTAAAACTTATCTCTGCCATCCAGTGCATGATCATTCATACCATTTCCGGTGAGAGGGGTCATCTGAGGTGCTGTGCAAGTGTGCCGGCTCCAGACATGACTGTCTGTGCAGTGTCAATCTTCCCATGAGGCCAGTGGAGTTGCACCAGGCTCCACAGTCAAGATGGCAGCACCCTATTGGCGATCGGACACATGCCCGGACATAGGTAACTCTCTGGGCATATAGGGGGTTAGTCTAACGTGTACCACCGTTCCCAAGTGCAAGCGCTAATACATGCTAGTCGCTAATGCACTTTCCCCTTCCAGCAGACTGGAAGCCAAGTGTGAAAGCAGCCTAGGAGAATGTCCGTTCATATTGCTAGTGCTGCTGGACATGCAAATGGCCCAAACTACCTTTCTGGTTAACCAGCCTGGAGTTGCCTCTGTATCCAATTCCCGTCTGGTAAGTGTGAACCTCGTGAATGTCACAGCTTTGCCGTGAACTATAATTTTCTGCCTCCTACAACTTTTGTTTACCTTTCTTTTGTCATCTTTGAGTAATCTTATTTTTTTAATTGGTCCAGTATTGTTTCACTCTTTTACCTTATACCGTGTATTGGAATTTTAAAATATTATATAGCTTATTATCAGTTCTCTTTATATTGTTTACAATGTATGTTTGATATTTTCCTATTTTAGATACTTTCTGGTGTGTTTTTGTTCTGATGTGAACCAACTTGAGCAATTTTGTGGGGAGGGGAGTTGGTATATAAATACTAAATACAACAGAAGTATCCATGATCTTTGCACCTCCTTTCCCCCTAATCAGAAGCACAAGCTAGGAGCACGGATACACCACCACGTTTACATGCTTAGTACTTAATACTATGTAGTTAGGTGTGTTTGAACCAACTGTGCAAAATAATCTCATGGAAGTTACAGCCTGCCAACAGTCCGAATAGCACAGTGATGGTGAACCTTTTGAGCTCAGTGTGTCAAAATTCACAAGAAAACCTAGCTTAACTCGGGTGCTGTGTCACATCTAGAATTATCCATAATTTTGTGATATTTGTAGCTCTAGTAAAAAAGTTATATTTGTGCTTTTAATAAAATACATATATCAAAAACAAATAATTCTTTATATTACTGACTTTTGTTGCTGAATTTCATTTGCTAAATCTTCAATGGAAAGTTGGTATTTCATACACTTCAAGAACAAGCAAGCACTACATGCCCAGGTACGTGTGTCACCCAAAAGGGTTTGGCGTGTCACCTGTGACACGCGTGTCATAGGTTGGCCATCACTGGAATAGCATGTATTTAAAGTTCCTTCTACCGAAATTTTGGCAGAAGAGCAAACAGACAAGTGTTTCCTTTCCAGTAATTGGCATGGAGACTTAAGCAGATGGCCCCCCAAAACCATTTGTGCACATCCCAAGTTTGTTCTTAACTTGTAACCCACCTTGAGCATCTTAGGGAAAGTGCAATATACAGATAAGCATGCACACACCATACTTACCTAACCTGCCAGCAGGTACAAGCAAAATAGAACTACATTTGTAAGTTCAAATTCCACATTCTGCTTCCTTTACACAAATACAAGTATTTCTTCAGCTAGAGGGTCATCTGTCTATGGAATTTGCTGCCAGAAGAAGTGGTAACAGAGAACAGCCTAGATGCCTTTAAGGAAGGGTTGGGCAAATTTATGGATGATAGATGTATCTATGGCTACCAGAATGGATGCCTAAGTACATCCTATGGTTGGGGGGACAAGCAGGATGCTTCTAGGGCCATTTGCTGGGATTCGAGAGTAGGAGGTTTGCTGTTGTCTCTGCTTGAGATGCCCATGGGCAATTGGTCGGTCACTGTATGAGATGGGATCCTGGCCTAGATGGGCTGTGCCTGATTCAGCAGGGCTCCTTATGTTCTCTTATGTTCTTATGACTAGATGGACTGAGGCCTGATCCAGCAGGGCTTTTCTTAATTCATGGAGGACAGGGGTATCAATGGTTACTAGAATGAATGTCTAAGTACCATCTTCAAGTTGGACGGATAGGCAGGTTGCTTCTAAAGGCCATTTGCAGAAATCTGGGAGCAGGTGGAGGTTGTGCCCTTGTCTTCTGCTTGAGATGCCCAGAAGCAACTGGTGGGCCAGTATGAGACACGGTGCTGGATTAGATGGGCTGTGGCCTGATCCAGCAGGACTCCTCTTACATTCTTATCTGGAATGGGTGGCTAAGTACCAGATCCAGATGGGAGAGGCAGGATGCCTCTAAGGCCATTTGCTGGGATTCGAGAGCAGAAGGTTTGTCCTTGTCTCTGCCTGAGTTGCCCATATGCAGTTGTGGGGGACACGATAGTGGACTAGATGGGCTGTGGCCTGATCCAGCAGGGCTCCTCTTATGTTCCTCAGGATTCAATCCAGACCTGTCAGCTGAGTTGCCAAAATAAAACTCAGAAGTTTCGGTGCTATTTTGTGGGTTATGATGATGACCCTATTTCCCCCCTGAAGAATGCAACAGTATTTCAGAATGAATACATTCCTACAGGGTAGGGCAAAAATAAGATGGATTTTCTGAGGGAAAGAGAGAGAGGGAGGGGTTGTAAGCCTCCCTTCCCCACCTGGACCCTTTCTTCAGAATGAAGAGTTAGCTTTCCTACTCCTCTTTTCTCACCCTTAAGGTGACTCAAAAGTGGCTGACAAACCTTCTGTTCTCCCCACATCAGAACACCCTGTGAGGAAGCTGAGTCTGAGTGAGGTCAGAAGAGATATGTGACTAGCCCAAGGTCACCTGACTGGCTTCATGGAGTAAGAAGAAGAGCTGGCTTTTCTACCCCGCTTTTCTCACCCATTTAAGGGGACTCAAAGCTGCTGGCAAACCTTTGTTCTTCTCCCCACAATACAGAAAGGTGGGTCTGAGTTAGGTCAGAAGACAGCTGTGACTAACCCAAGGTCACCTGGCTGGCTTCGTGGAGGAAGAAGAGTTGGCTTTTCTACCCTGCTTTTCCCACCAATTTAAGGGGACTCAAAGCTTCTGGTAAAGCTTTCTGTACTTCTCCCCACAACGGAGGTAGGTGGGGCTGTGGGAGCTCAGAAGAGAGCCGTGACTCGCGCAAGGTCACCCAGCTGGCTTCGTGGAGGAGTGCGGCATCAGGCCCGGCTTTCCCAGGCAAGAGTTCGGCTCCTTCAGCACTAGGCCCAACTGGCTCGCCTGAACGCTCTCGCAGGGAGCCATTTCCTCACACAACGGTCGCCCGCCCGAGTGCCCCCCCGCAAAGCGGGGGGGGGCGGGAGCTTCTCCCTCCCCGCCATGAAATTTCCCTCTCCCCTCCTGGGGGGGGGGGCGCCTGGCCCTGGCGGAAGAGGATGGCGGCGGCGGCGGCGTGCCTGAGGAGGACGACGACGACAACGAGAGCGCGGGGCGGGGGCGTCGCTCCGCCTCCACGACCGACCGCCCGCCGCCGCCGCCGCCGCCGTTCTCCTCGCGCCCTGCGCCGCTCGGTGCGTGGCCCAGAGCTGTGTGCCTGCCGGCCGGGCGGCCCGGGGCGGCCCCGCCGCAGTGCGCATGAGCGGGTCGGCGGCGGAAGGCAGGGCCCGCGAGCGAGCGAGCGAGCGAGGAGGAGCCCCGGGAGCCGCCGCCGCCGCCGCCGCCGCCACCATCATCCCCACACGGCCACCATCGTCCCTCCTCCTCCTCCTCCTGCCTCCTCAGTGTCCGCCGCCTGAGCCGGCTCGGGAGGGGAGCGAGGCCCGCGCGCAGCCCCCACCATGGTGAGAGCCGCTTCGAGAGCAGCAGGAGGAGGCGGCGCAGCGCACGGACGGACTGACGGGGCGGCCGGGGAAGCGGGAGGAAGGGAGCGCCGCCGCCGCCGCCATCGCTTGGCAACGCTGGGCCTAGTAGGGCCGGCCGGCTGGCTGGCCGGCTGGCGGGCGGCGGGAGGGGGCCGGGCACCCCCTCGCCTCAGTCGGGGAGAGGGAGGGCGGCGGGGCGGCGGCCCGGTGGGAAGGAGTGCGGGGGGCGCCTGGGGGGAGGTGGGGAGCGAGGGCGCCGCGGGGGTTTCTCTCGCGTGTATTGGGTGGAGGGGCACCTACGGTCATCGTAAACAGGCTGGAGGGAGAGCGTCTTCGAGCGCCGGCGGTGGAGCTTCCCGGAGGGAGCAGGAGTAGTTCGGCGGGTCCTCTTCCTGGTTTTGTTTCTCTTTCTGGAGGGGAAGAGGAGGAGGAGGAAGAAGAAGCCTTCCTTCCTTCCTTCGTCCCTCTCCTCCCTTCCTTTCCCTTCCTCTCTCTCCTTCCTTCTTCCTTTCCTTTCCTTTCTCTCCTTCCTTCCTCTCTCTCCTCCCTTCCTTTCTCTCCTCCTTTCTCCCTCCCTCCCTTCCTCTCTCTCCTTCCTTTCCTTTCCTTTCCTTTCCTCTCCTTCCTTCCTCTCCTCCTTTCCTCCTTCCTCCCTCTCTTCCTCTCTCTCCTTCCTTCTTCCTTTCCTCTCCTTCCTTCCTTCCTCCCTCCCTTCCTCTCTCTCCTCCCTTCCCCTTTCCTTCCTTCCCCTCTCTCCTTCCTTCCTCCCTTCCTCTCTTTCCTTCCTTCTTCCCTTCCTCTCTCTCCTCCCTTCCCCTCTCCTTCCTTCCTTACCCTCTCTCCTTCCTTCCTTCCTCCCTTTCTCTCTTTCCTTCCTTCCTCCCTTCCTCTCTTTCCTTCCTTCTTCCCTTCCTCTCTCTCCTCCCTTCCCCTCTCCTTCCTTCCTTACCCTCTCTCCTTCCTTCCTTCCTCCCTTTCTCTCTTTCCTTCCTTCTTCCCTTCCTCTCTCTCCTTCCTTCCTCCTTCTGTCGTTCTGTCCTCCCTCCCTCCCTCCCTTGGAAATCCCTCAGGCTGATTAAAGAAAGGAGTCAGTGGATCCTTGTCACCTCTGTGGCTGTGGTCACACCTAAGGTTTAATCCGCCTTCAGAGTGAGAGAACACATCAACAAAGTGGCCGGTAACATCAAAAGAAAACTGCTTGTCGCTTTTCTGATGTGTTGTCTCAGGCTGTGGTCACACCCGTGGTTTAATCCGGCTTCAGTCCACTTCCAAGCTGTTTTCTTTCAGTGCTAAATAACTCAGATACTGTGGAAAAAAAATTACTGGTCACTTTGCCGATGTGTTCTCTTGCTCTCAAGGTGGACTGAAGCTGGATTAAGCCTTAGATGTGACCACAGCCTTTGAGAGTCTGATGTAGTGGCTGTTTTGCATTGCAAGGGTCCCATTCTAGGGGGACACTCCAGAAAGTGACCAAGTTTTGCATGCTGCCCCCTTTTCTGGAATGGAAACAGCCTGTTGGGGCTCTTGGAAAACTTAAGGCCTGGGGCAGGTGCCTGCTGTTTGCCCTTGGCCTTTGGTGACCTCTTGACCTTTGTTTTTTTGTCTAGGCTCTGCCCTGTCTTAACAGTAAGGGTGTCCCTAAGCTGGGCTTTACTTCCTGGACAAATACAGGCAGCTTTTTAACAGTAGTATTGGAGTGATTTGCCTTTGCTGCCTTCTGGTATATTTGACAGCATCTCCAGACTCGTCTAAGGCAGCTCTTTATTTCTAGGCAGACTCCCATCAAGATACTAACTGTGGCCCTTTCTGCATTGGGCCTTATTCCATATTATATCTCGGAATAGGGTCCTGCCATCAGCAAAGTGGCCAGTAATTTTAGTGCATGCTATGGCAAGCCCTGTGCTGGGTCTACATGAGGATGGTAAGTCCTTAGTCTAAACCAGAATAAGGCCTAGTGCAGAAAGAACCCAGTTCTGGGACTACATATAGCTTCCAGGCTCAAGCAGGATTGTGGTGGGTCAGTCTGAATGCTGAGTTTTGAAAGTCTGTTCATTTAGTGCAGGAAAGAGACTAATAAACCTAAAAGGAGACATCGATAAAATGCTATTTCTTGTGATATATGTAAAATTCCCAACAGATGCCTTGTTTGGATATTGGCAAAATATGGACTCTGTGCTTATGATAGGATTATTGAGGCTGCATCTGCCTTTGGAGCATATCCTAGAATCGGTAGCTTACTGTGCCTACTGTGATGGGGAATTAGTGTAACCTGGATGGAAAGTTGATTACATTGTAAACTGGGTTGCTGTTTTTCCCCCTTGGTTGTCATTGTGAGTTTGGTCTAGTGGTTAGGGAGCCGGACTCTTATCTGGGAATACCGGATTCAATTCCGCCCTCCCCCATGAAGCCAGCTGGGTGACCTTGGGCTAGTCACAGCTCTCTTCTGACCTCTCACAGCCCCACCTACCTCACAGGGTGTTCTGTTGTGGGGAGAAGAATAGAAAGCTTTGTCAGCCGCTTTGAGCCCCCTTAAATGGGTGAGAAAAGCAGGGTGGAAAAGCCAACTCTTCTTCTTCTTGCTGAATGCATATTGTGGATTATCAGGTGTAAGGTGAAGTGTTGCAAATGATTGGTTGTGTTGGTGTGTTCTCATCTGTACAGTACCAGGAGTTCATGCCACACGGAAACAATAACATGGCTTGTGTCCAGTGCTGTCCTTTTAATTCATCAGTGCCTTTTGATTCAGGAGAGTATGCCTGGAACAGTTTCTTCTTCCTCATTTTGGAGCCCCCTTTGGTAATGTTCTAGGAGGTCCTTTAGCCCTATGGACTGGACTGGAATGGTGCAGACGTCAGCATGGGAAAGGAGAAAATTGCAAAAAATGCCTTCTGCCTTCTTCATGCTTTCATTCATGCACATCTTTGCCTGGATAGTTCAGAATATCTTGGGGGCACCAGGTTTTTTAAAAGTTTACTCATGAGTAAGAGACATCCAACTGAGTAGCTTTTCTGCAGTTGGGGTGGGAATATAAGATGTCGTGACAAGATAGCTAGATATGGTCAGGCTGAAGGACACTCTAATTTCCAAACATGTTTTATACTTTTAGAGCCTTAGTAAAAGGCAACAACTAGAATTCAGCTTTCCAAGTGCTTAGGGAGCCAGACTCTTATGTGGGAATACCAGGTTTGATTCCGCCCTCCCCCATGAAGCCAGCTGGGTGACCTTGGGCTAGCCACAGCTCTCTTCTGAGTTCTCACAGCCCCACCTACTTCACAGGGTGTTCTGTTGTGGGGAGAAGAATAGAAAAGCTTTGTCAGCCACTTTGAGTCCCCTTAAATGGGGGAGAAAAGCCGGGTAGAAAAGCCAACTCTTCTTCTTCCAAAAGTTTTAATTTTCGGGGCTTGAAATCTCTGATTTACCTTACAGAACTTCTGCCTGGTTAATGGTGGTGTTCTGTAGTAGGTAGCTTGAAAAAGTGTGGTGATGATGGTTTATAGTGGGTTTTACAGTTCCCTATTTTGTCCTAATTGAGTGACCCCTGAGCATTTCCTGTCTACTTGTTACCCCAGCCATATTGCACAGGGCCTAATGAAAGGATCACATAAAGGTCTCCAGGAAGTAGAATGAATTTAGTGTGCTCATTGAACTAGTTAAGGTGTCTGAATACATTTAATTTTGGCCTCAGAGGACACACCCAGGATGTTTTCCCTTTAAAACTAATATGTTGCTTTATGTGCAAATCACCAACCAACTTCCTGGGAAGAGGTTACTGTAATGAGTGTTTATTCATTATCCAGGCTAAATGTGTTCCACGGTAGGGCATATTTATATACAGTAGGTGTCATAAGGCATAAGACACCATAACTTTTCTATAAATAGTCTGGTTAGAGTGCCAGAAGGATTGTTTGATAGATCACCTCAGTCCAACATGTTTGATTACACGGTAAGATTCTAACATTTCCTGCCATTAAAGCTTGATATTGCAGTCAAATAGCCATGCTGCTGTAAATTTCTTATACATTATTTGCTGTTAGGATTTCATATAATAACCAGGATTTATGTGTAATATTTTACTTCTTTTCTCAAGATCCAGAAAATTTAAATGCTGCTTATTGAAGGGTTGTGAGTTGGGCCCTGTGTGTTTGGCTGTTTCTTTTCCCATGCAGGAGAGGAAATAAAGACCATGGGTTTACCTTTCCATTTCCTTCTTGATCTTGTTTTCTGACTGTCTTCCGCATATGTTCTGTGGCATGAGCTCTTTACCACAGTCAAGAAGAAAGGGAAGGACTGGATAAAAGGAGAGATGCTTGATTTTTCTGCTACTGGATTATAAAAGTTTATGCATGGCCAGTGGTCTTCATGAAGCCCCAGAGTCTTTGATGTAGTCCAAAGGACAACAAATAAGTGATCAAATCAAGTGATAGGCCGAAGAAATGTTTAGAAGGCAATTTTTTTGGCCTTAATTCTGCACACTGTTCTGGACACTGTGGGTCTTCTGAATCACCGTGCCTAGATATGTACTCCAGATGTCTGCTTTCAAAGTTGTTGTTGTATGGTAGTGGGACATCTTCATCGTTAATACTGATTTGTATTGTATTTCAAGTTCATTACTGAGGGTGTCATCAGGCGGCCTTTTAACTAAAATTACAGCATGTCCCACATCAAATTTTATGGTTGTTGTGGTCTTCAAGAGTTGGAGGAGTCCCACCTTTTGCAGATAGAGTTTTCACGTGTGGTCTTTAGCTCACAAAATTCTCTTTCATGAATTCTATTGAATTTTCATTGTTCATTGATAATATAGTGATGCACAAGGAAGTTTGCTAAGCTGGTGTTCACTAGGGCACATTTTTTTTTATATTCCAAAACATATGTTCAAAATCCAGAATTGATGGGATAATTTTGTACCCCAGCCAAGTAAAAATGTAGATATATTTCTTGTACGCAGTTTGAAAAGTACAGTTGTACAGTGCACTTCTGATAATATTAGGACAACTTCTGCCCCACTGCAAAGAAGAAAAAAACAAGCTAATATCATCCATGGTTTAGATGCAGGGATTAAAACAAATGAGAAATAATGTTTTAATATTGGGGTTGTTCCTATTTTAGACCTCTAGAGAACCCTGACATTCTTATAGTGGGTGATAGGTTTTTTAAAATTTGTTTGCTTTTCAAATTTATTTATTTTAAATTAGTTTGGCAATACATAACAGTATACTAACATTTTGAATTACCAAAATTCAAGCCAACAACAAACTAAGATAAAGTAGAACATATTAAAATATCATGAACATAAACTATATGAAATAATGGGTGATAATTTCTTTTTTAAAAAAAATAATTGCTGGGCATTCAGCATCTAAAGTCGTTCTTACCTGCCTGTATGTTACAGTTTGTGAGCCCAATGGATTCGAATTCTGGCATAGGTTTCTTATTTCCTTCTGCGTTTACTGCTTTTGGTTTACTGTTTTCTGTGCTCGCGTCATAAACATGTCTCTGCGGAACTGTCTGAACAACTTATGTTCCATTAGTTGGCTAGTTTTCTGGATGGAGATTGTCTTTTGAAATCTTTTAAAAATCTTAATATGGTCTCCCTGGTAAATGATGAAATTTTATCCTTTTAGGTTCTGTATGGTATCCTGTTCTGGAATCCAAATTTTTTCCTTCGGTCCTTTCTTCTGTTTGTTTACATGGTTGTTTTGTCCTTCATCACAAACTTATCAACATCATCTACTGTGCTGGTAACTATGCTGAACAATCCTGTTGGAATCTCTGTGGGATTATCCATGTTCTACATGCATTAATTTGTTCCTCCTCCTCCTGGGTGACTTAAACAGGCGGTTAGTGACACTTGTCTATATGCAATGTAAAGGTTGTGACAACTGTTATCATCAGTGTGGCTGATGTGTGCATGGATGTAGCTCCATTGAAAGTCATTCATCTGTATCTAAGTCTCAAACCACACTTGGTTGCTATTAAGAACATCTTTCGGTTGGTGGACAATGTCGCCTCATATGTTTGTCCATCTCGCATCACAACAGGGGACCAGAAATACTGGCGTGGTGGAATCATGGAATCATAGAATTGGAAGAGACCCCTAGGGTCACTGAGTCCAACCCCTTGCTCAATGCAGGATTTCCTAAACCATGCCAGACAGATGTAGTTCCAACCTCTGCTTGGAGAGGAGGGTTGCTTGGTACAGTGTGTTTGGGGCTGAACCTACCGTATTTTCCGGCGTATAAGGCGACTGGGCGTATAAGACGACCCACAACTTTCCAGTTAAAATATAGAGTTTGGGATATACTTGCCGTATAAGAAGACAACACCCGGCGTATAAGACGACCCCCGACTTTTGAGAAGATTTTCTTGGGTTAAAAAGTAGTCTTATACGCCAGAAAATACAGTAATTCTGATCTTGAGGTCATCAGGACTGTCCATAAACATCTGGAAAGCGGTATACCAGCCTGCATACTCTCAGCTCACTATTTGCATTTCCTCAGCCGTTGCAGCGCACCATGTTGCTACAGTGTGTTAACTGTAGAGATGAGGCCCTAATTGGGAGATGAACTTTTCAGCAGCATCTCATGTGCTGCCCAAAATATAGAAGCAGATTAAGCATTGTGATCTTACTTTCATAAGAACATAAGAGGAGCCCTGCTAGATTAGGCCACAGATCATCTAGTCCAGCATCCTGTCCCGCAAACCTAAAGCCTTTGCCTGGTTTTGAATCCCAGCAGATGGCCTTTAGAGGCATCCTGCCTGTCTCCCCAGCATGGAGGATGTACCTGGTCATCCATTCTAGTAGCCATTTATACGCCTGTCATTCATGAATTTGTCTAGCCCTTTCTTAAATCCATGTGGATGTGGCTCAGAGAGGCTGTTGAAAGCAAAGGTGATGCCTGCTTAGGATAATCTGGAATTCTACACAGAGCAAATAGATTCGAATTTTTGAAGAAAGAAAAAAAAACCCATACCAAAGTTCTAATTATCTCCATCAAGCATTAGAGCGCTATAGTTTGGTGACTTACTGTTTTTTAATTAGCTGTTTTGCCGTAGTAGCTTTTAATTTCTGTGGAAGTCTCAATGCTTCAAAGCCAACGTAGGAACCTTGTTCACGACGTGCCACTGTGGATTACCTGCAGATTTGATTTCTGTACCTTGTTGATGTTTGGCTTTATTTCATTCAGGTTTCGATATTCATTCAGGAGAGGCTTACTACATTTCCCTTGTTAGCTGTATTTAGTTCTGGGTGTGCTTTTGAGCTTTTAAAAATAATACCTTTTCAGATCCCTTAGCTGCATCCACAGTGAAAGAAACAAGGCAGCTCAAAAGGGCCTTCAAGGTGGTAGCTGCCACACACAGTAAAGGTTCATTTTTCTGGCCTTCAATACAAAGTACAAATGTCTGGATGTTTGATTCATATACAAATGTCCAAATTCACCTAAATTTGTATGAATAACACGAATATTCGTGCATGTCTCCACTAGCTGCCCAATGCTAGTATGTCTAAACTGCTTCTGGGGGACTTTCTAATGGCTTGGATGTAGCCCTTTTGTTGACTCTCCTTGGCTTGTGATAATGGGCAACACCTAGGACTCGCGTGAAAGTGTAGCCACGAGGCTGTTTATGTTCTGGGAGACAACTCTGTTTTTCTCTTGTCCAGTATGTGATAAATGATCTGCTTTACAGCTGCCCTTTTGTTTCCGTTTTATGCATTGTCTTCACTGTTTGCATGATTTGTCAGCTTGAAAGTGTTTCAGTGGAAGATCGAACAGAGACTTTTCATGAAGGTGGAAGCATTTTAACAAAAACTGAAGTTCAGGAAGCATAGTTCAAGTACCTATAAGTTATAATCGTAATATATTTCACTAATTTACTTTGAATAGTACAAAAGTGAGCACATTAAAGTTGCATGTATTTTCCTTCTTAGTCTCTTAAGCCAAACACACAGAAATAATTGTAGATGCACATAGGCTGTTTCTACACCTACCTCCCTTAATCCAGATTTAAAAGATCTGGATTTTTGATATCTGGTCTCCATTGAATCCGATCCTTGAAGATCCGCATCATGGCGAGGGCCCCATGTGTCCGATGGCAATGGGTGCCCAACAGGGCCGGCGAGTGGACGCTGTAGCACCCATCCCAAGGCTCTGATTAGGCCCAAGCAGGAAGGTGCGCAGCATGATTGGCCAGTGTAGCCATCAGTCAGGGGGTAGTTCCTGTTACAGTGAGTATGGTGGAGACATGGCTTCATAGCTGCCTACGTAGCCACTACGAAGCCTGTGCTCAGCTGCATAGACAGCTACGAAGGATGTATGAGCCTATGTTGTTGTGAGCAGTGGGGCAGAGATGGAGCTGCCCCGCTGCAGATGGCGGCCTCTAAGACTGTTCCTGGACCCCATGGTCCCGGTAGATGTGTGGACAGTCTTCACGGTGGAAGACAGGATTGAAGACATCATTAAAGGGATCTACCGTTTGTTCAGTTCCTTTTATCACCCGAGGGCCTGGTGGTTTTACGTGGGCTTGTTAGCTGTTGGAACTCCAAGCGCTTACGTTGGTCAGAAGTTGCTCCACAATTACATGGTTTACAGTGCTGAGAGCTGTGAAAAGTGATGCGGAATATACTGTGACCTAAAAGGGCCTGGCCGTCTACCTCAAAAGAGCTTTATGTTGTTTTCTAGTGGGTCTTCTAGTTCTGCTACATTCCCTGGAGCTCAGTCAGTGATTGTTAAAGGAAAAGAAGGCTGTGAAATGTCACAAACAAACAATACAAGCAAACTCTGCGCACATCACAGGCAATCATTGTCGTGCTGCTCTCAGGCAGGTTTTTGTTAAGCTGATCTCATGCATGATCCTTAAATCGTTCTAAGTTTCTGAAAAGAAATGGGAAGTGCATTTGGACACACATCTTGTCTCTTTGAAAAACCTCAAGTGCGGCATGTTTGGGAGACCTGAGAAATATATTTCAGCGACTGCTGTGTTCTCAAAAATAGGTAACTTTAGTGACTTTGACCCTTATTCTGGATTATACTCCAAAATAGGGACCTGCAATCTGGACGACAGCACAGACCTGGGGCCTGCCATAGTTTGTCCTCGTATGTGGATGGCAGGTCCCTATTCTGGGATATAATTTGGAATAAGACCCAGTGCAGAAGGGGTCTTAGATTGCTGGTTGTTCTGAGCTGAGATGAGTAAGGTTTAGTTGGACTGGGTGTCAATCCAGTATCCGGATTGTCAGTCCAGTATCTGGAGTATCTGGTGCAAAAGTTTTAGTGCTCATGTCTTACTCTTCTTTCCTTCTGATGGCTTGGTCTGCTTGAAAACCCTCCCAGCTTTGAGGGTCTGCAGGGAATAGCAAATTATTGATTCTGTTATGTCTTTGGTTCCTTGCACTCGTAACTCTCTCTGAGCAATACTGAACATGCTATGGTGTTCATTTCTGAAAGAACCAGAGCCCTGGCAAAACAAAACACCATCTTCTGTCTGAGTCTGTTCACTTTGCTCAATTCTGGGAACAGGCTTGATGTTGGTCTTGAAGGAAGCATATAGAAAATCTAACTTTTTTTCTGATTGTCTTCTAGAACAAGTTGAAGTCATCACAGAAAGATAAAGTTCGGCAGTTTATGATCTTCACGCAGTCCAGTGAAAAAACGGCCGTGAATTGTCTGTCTCAGAATGACTGGAAGCTAGATGTTGCAACAGATAATTTTTTTCAAAATCCTGAACTTTATATACGAGAAAATGTTAAAGGATCAATGGATAGAAAGAAGTTAGAACAGTTATATAATAGGTATAAAGGTAAGCCTTATACGTGTTTGTTACTCTTAAAATAAGCCTTTGCGTGTTTCTTTTCGCCGCCAATCCCATCCTGTATAACATTTAGAAGAAAACTTGGATTTTAGCTCCAACTGAGTAAGCAGGCTATGATAAGGAATGACATTTGAGTCAAGAGAAACTTAATCAAGACACATTTGTAGCACTTTTCCTTTGAGAAGTTCTCTGAGCATTGTCAGAGGCCACTTAAGTTCTCAGTACATGGGAGGTTTGAACTAGAGGCTTCCAGGTTTGTAGCTGAATTTCTTAGCCATGTTGGCTGTATTAGGTCTTTGCTTTGGAATGGATGCTTAGCTTGCCCATACTTTTTCTGTGTGTGGCATGCCCCTCTCTTCTCCAGTCCCTTAACAGTTTCTCATTTAGCCATCTCTCCAGCCTTGGAGCATAGGACATTTTTGTTTTCTTTTCCTCTGGAATCTCCACTTTAAGTAGAGATTCTTAAAATCAGCTCTTCAGAAGCGCTTTGAGTTGAATAACTAATTCTGTCAAACTATAAGAACATAAGAGGAGCCCTGCTGGATCAGGCCACAGCCCATCTAGTCAAGCATCCAGTCCCACACAGTGGCCCACCAATTTCTTCTGGGCATCTCAAGCAGAAGACAAGGGCAAACCTTCACCTGCAAACAGCCTTAGAGACTGCCTGTTCACCCAGCCTTGAAGATGTCCCTTGGCATCCATTCTAGTAGCCATGGATACATCTGTCATCTTCTGGAACATCAAATGCATCTTTCATTTTTTGCGCATCAAATGCTATATGGAAGATGAACGTCCAACGGAAAGCACCATCCTCTTTTTTTAAAAAAAACAAAAATGGACGTTTACCTTTTTATGTTTGTGACTTAAAAAAATAAATAAATGCCTAGCTGTATTCCTCAGTGGAGATGGTTTCCAAAAAGTCACAGGTTTTCATTTTGTTTACTCCTGTATCCCAAGATCCTCAAGATGAAAATAAAATCGGCATAGATGGAATACAGCAGTTTTGTGACGATCTCGCGCTGGACCCTGCCAGTATTAGTGTGTTGATCATTGCCTGGAAGTTCAGAGCGGCAACGCAATGCGAATTCTTAAAGATGGAATTCATGGATGGGATGACAGAATTGGGGTAAGTGCTCTGTGGGTCTTTATTGGATGCCTGATCTTGCTGTACAGACAGTGTCTTGGAGTCCTGTAGCTGAAGCGGCCGCTAGATCTTCTTTTGCCCCTTTCTGCTGAATGGTGCTAGCATCAGGCATAACTTTGAAGTGGCGTGAGATCATGAGAACAGCACTGGGCTGTATTGGCTGCCATGCCTAGAGGGCATCTGGCCATCCTTACCAGACTCAAAAAGCTCACCGGAAGGCAATGAATTGTTCTGGTTTGCCTACTTAATTGAATGCGTTGCTCCTTCAACATAGACCTGTCCTGCTGAGAAATTACTGCTCCTGACAAATATTTTACCGCTGTGAATTAAATGGCCTCTAAAGCATTTGTTCCGCTGTTGCCTTCTGAATGCAGACGGCCGTGTAGGTGTGACACGGGCAGGAAGGTGCAAGAGAACACAGGTAGTTCATTCTGTGTTTGCGCTCCTGATAATCTACTTCTTCAAAAATGCGCCTATTCATAACAGCAGGGAATCTCAACCATCTGTGAGGTTACTTAGATTGAATAGTCTTTTTCCCAAGGACTCTCTTTGAAACATTTTCTTCTTCCCCTTTGTTTGCACGTTCCCTCTGTGTGTGTGTGTGTGTGTGTGTGTTTGCCGTTAGGAAGAAAACTAGAAACTGGAAAGATTCTCCTATTTCTTAGACAAAAGGCCTTACGCTCTGCTTCTTGAGAACATTCTGCCACTCAGTAGTTTGTAAATTTATTGGTAAACTTATTTTACTTATTTAAAATATTATTTACCACTTTCCATTAAAGTGTAATCTTGGCATGGTGTATGTAACAGAATAAAAACAGCTCAGCTAATAGTTTTTTTAAAAAACACAGTTAGTTAATTGAGTAGTTAATTAGTTATTTTTTGAAGAGAGCCTTCAGAATTATTAAATAAAAGTATGTATTCTGTTTCTTCAATAAGGTATGTATATATTAAATATATTGGCTTGTGATGTTACAATGTATTGTAAACTGTCTAATATGCTGACTAATACACACAAACTTTTTGTTTTAAATAACAAATGCAGTTGTGACAGCATAGAAAAACTAAAGGCCCAGCTTCCTAAAATGGAGCAAGAATTGAAAGAACCAGGAAGATTTAAGGATTTTTATCAGTTTACATTCAACTTTGCAAAGAATCCAGGACAAAAAGGTTTAGGTATGTATGACAGCACCTCTGCACAGAAGAAAGCCCAGCCCCTCCAAGTGCGCTAGAATTTGATAAGAGAAAAATACAGCCCTCTAAAGCAGTAATTATCAAACTGCAGTCTTCCAGATGTTCCTGAACCACAGCTCCCAGCACAGCATTCTGGGAGTCATTCAGGGAAGGCCACTCTTTGGCCATGTCCCCATGCAACTTTGGTGCAGTTCTGGGCGTGGGATCGGTAAGCTTTGTCCCCATGGGTTTTGGATTTGGTCCGCAAAAAGCGTACCAGACCCCCTCAAACCGTGCCAGAAGGGTGTCAAATTTGATACCTGAAAAGACAAATCTCAGCACAGTTTGGGGGACCAGTAAGCATTGCTCAGTGAGCCGGGAATGCACATGGGGACGCTAGCGGGCTAACAGGGAGGAGATTTTCACTCACATCATTGGGAGGTGGGGTGTGTTTGCTGTCCCTGCCCTGTCCATTGACGATTGCAGCCGCTGACTTTTTAAAATGCCGATTGCATAGGCAGGCTGGAGAACAGCTTGGTTTTTAAATTTTCTGCCATTTCCATGAAGGTAATTCCAACCCCGTTTCGAGAATGCCAAGGCAGGCTGCATAATGGCTTGATTTCTGTTCCATTTGCAATCCCCAGTCTGCAAGGTGATCATAAATAAAGGCTCGATATTCAGTTTACGGCCTTTCTCGTGGGCCCTGGTGGAGCGGAGGTGCGCAAAACTGCTCAAGCGCCTACTGCCACTAAACCTCGTAGCGGCTTTCGGCGTTTAAATTTTTTTAAAAAAAGTTATTTTTATGAATAAAGCTTTATTTTTACTTGTTTCCGTGCCTCTCACCCCAGTTCTGGTTGTCAGTGCCACTAAGGGAGGGGGGGAATGCGGCACAGGGGTGAGCTGACATCAGTCCGGCTTCTAATGAAGAGAGAGGAGCGGAGAGGAAGGGGCGTTGCTCTTCCATACCAGGGTTCAGCATGGTTCTCATGGGGACACCACCATCCTTGCCCAACGTGTATCTGTCACGCATTGCCAGGAATCTCATGGGGACACCTGAAATGCGTTCCTGGTCCCATGCCTGGCCCATGCATGCCCAAACAGTACCCAAAGTGTGCCAGACGGCTTGCATGAGGACATGGCCTTTGAGAACCATTCCTGTTTAGGTTTGCAGTATGGTATTCTGAGTAATTGGAAACAGCCATATATGCTCTGAGTGTGGGACAATGTTTAAGTGTGGAAGTGCAGTTTTACTGCTCCCCTAACAGCCAGGTTAAGCCCTTACCAGGGCACACCTGCTCCATCTTTGGCCTCTTTGGGCCAGTTTGGCCTAGTGCTTAGGGAGCTGGACTCTTATCTGGGAATACCAGGTTTGATTCCGCCCTCCCCCATTAAGGTAGCTGGGTGACCTTTGTCTAGTCACAGCTCTCTTCTGACCTCCCACAGCCTCATCCACCTCACAGGGTGTTCTGTTATGGGGAGAAGAATAGAAAAGCGTTGTCAGCCACATTGAATCCCCTTAAATGGGTGAGAAAAGCTGGGTAGAAAAGCCAACTCTTCTTCTTCTTGGCCTTCTCTGAATCTGAAGGGCAGGGCCACACTTTAGTATGTGATGCTTTGGGGGGCCTTTAGGAGCTTCCCAAAGCACAAACAACCCTAAGTGAAAGTGTCATTCACCCTTTAAAATCACCCAGAATTGTATGTTGGGTGATGGTGTGATGATATGGTTTGATGGTGCCCAACCCTGTCTGCTCGGCCTCAGAGGTGGCTAGGGTGAAGACAGACCATGGGCGGCCAAGTAACCTAACTTTGCGGGGAGAGGACGCTAATAAAGGCCTGTGTGCTAGTGTGCCTGAGCACTTCTTCCCCCCTCAGTTAGAGGGTGAATGTCTGCCTGAACAGTATTTTGTAAACCTTTATTCCCTTTCCTCAGCTATGGGGCCTCACGGAAGCTTTCCTAGACAGATGAGGCTTCCTGGGAAAGTACGCAAATTCATTTTCAAGTGTGCAGGCTGTTCAGAACCAGTATGGAATACCTTGGGGGGGGGGGCAGGAAGTGAAAAGTCTTTGTGCCCCATGTGCCCTACATGGTCTTGGCGGCGCTTAATATGCTGAAGGGGAGGGGGACGTATCCAGGATCGGGACTGAGCGAGGTCTTTCTCTCCAGTAGGGCTTGGAGTCCCAGTGGCAAGTGGAAATTGATAGGTTCCTCAGTCGTCCCAAAGATCTTGGAACTCTTGAATTATCCTTCTAGAGAGGACGAATTTCTTTCCAAGCGTCTTTTATAAGCTTCGGTTTTACCAGGCCGTTCCAGAACGTTGTTCCCGGAAGAAACACACACGAGTCCTTAATTGGTTTAATATTTTCTTTAATCTTACAGATTTAGAAATGGCCATTGCCTACTGGAATTTAGTACTTCATGGAAGATTTAAATTCCTAGACTTGTGGAATAAATTTTTATTGGTAAGTTCAAGGGTGTATGGTGCTCTGGGAGCCTTTTCAGCCATGATGGTTTGTTCTGGAGGCACCCCGTGCCATAGGCAATTTCCCATGAGGATCATTTGCTAGCTAGTTGGCTGGTGACTCTTCTTGCCTTCACTTTCAGTTTCCTTCTGGGCTCTGCCCGTTGGCCACCTGGGTAGAACGTTACCTGTTTGCATGAGAGGGGACAGACCTTCCAAAATAAATTTCACTTTTAACCAGTAAACAGCAGTGGCTAGAGGTGTGCACAAATGCAATTTTTGGGATTCGATTCGAGTCAGATATCCGAAGATTCGGATCGATTTGAATGTTTGAAATTTGAATGTATTCACATTCGATTTGAATTGAATATATTCAAATCCATTTGCGCAAAATTTCAATTCGTATTTGAAGTTCCGAATGTGGACAACATTCGAATGTGTCCATACGTTTTCGTACGCCTCCCGTTTTTATCCTGTATGCATCCTGTTTTCGTCCCGCACATATCCTTACGCATGTGTATGGATATGAATAAGATGCGCACGTGTCTGTACACATACGAATGTCCAAATAATTCGTAGGAATGATTCAAAAGACTCAAAAATTTGTTCGAATGTTAAATTCGAATGTATAGACATTCAGTTTGGGTTTGAATGTTCGGATTTGATCGAATTTCAGATGTTTTGAATATTTGTGCAGATCCCCAGTAGTGGAGGCCCTTGGTGATCTCAAATAAATAATATCCTATTTGCCTGTATGCCTACAGTACTCTGGATGCTCAGTTCACCCAAGATTTCCCACGGTCAGGAGGCCAAGGCCAAGTAGCCCCTTAGCATCAGGGAAGATTTATGTGGTGCTTGATTTATTTGCACCCTAGAGCATCAGGGTCACCAAAATGGTAGCCTTCGGAGTGTTTTTTCACACCAGTGTATGTGATTCAGGAAGGGTGGGAATGATGACGCACCTCACCTTGTTCTGAAGGTTTATTTTATGTATTTATTTTATTTACATTTGTATCCCGCCCCATACCCGAAGGTCTCTGGGCAGGTAACAGCAGATTAAAATAGAATATACATTAAAAGATGTTAAAAATTCAACAAATATAAAACAATGTACAATATGTTTAAAATGAGAGTGTCTGTACTGAGGGAGGGAACATAAGCAGCTCAGCCAAAGGCCAGGGCAAAGAGGTGCGTCTTCACTGCCCTCCTAAATGTATATAAGGAAGGGGCATGACGCACCTCGAGGGGGAGGCTATTCCATAGTCTGGGGGCCATCACAGAAAAGGCTCTCTCCCGGGTGCCCACCAACCTCACTGTTGAAGGTGGTAGGACAACCAGGAGGGCCTCACTGCTTGATCTTAAGGCACGGGCAGGTCGATATGGGAGAAGGCGTTCCTTTAGATACTTGGGGCCCAAGGTTCTGTGGAAATGTGTCATTACAGTTCTAATGAAACTTCCTGTCCACTCCTGAGTTAGTATGTGTGAAGCCGCTTTGGACTAACAGGAGACCTTTCTGTGCAGTATAACAGCAGGCAGCTTGCACTGCCTTATTGAGGCATTTGTGTAACGTTTGCTCCTCCATTTCGTGTCATTAGCTTTCTGATCACTGTTGTGGTTAATTTTCATTCTTTGCCACTGCAAGACTCTTCCTGCCCCTTCCCTCGTCTTCCTTCCAGAGTTCATTAGTCCTTCTTCCCTAGGGCAGCCTGTTCTGATTGGGAGAAGTTCTTGAATATCTGGGACAGGATTTTATTTTATTTTTTTACCGCTCTGCCCCTTTGTGCTCCTTTTGGCTTGAAATGCAGAGAATTTCACCCAGGGCCTTTCACAGGCAACGCGGATGCTCAGCCAGTGTGCTTTGCCTTTCTGATGAAGCTGCTGACATTGGTAACAACGGTGTGATTTCTCCCTAAAACAGGAGCACCATAAAAGATCTATACCGAAGGACACGTGGAATCTCCTTCTAGACTTCAGTGCAATGATAGCGGATGATATGTCGAATTATGATGAGGAAGGTAAGAGCGGCTCTTCTCAGTCCTGTTAGAACATCTTTGTTTATATGCCACGTACAGCCTCCTTTCAGGAATCAAATCTTGTACCCAAGGATGGTTTATTTATTTATTTATATTTACATTTATATCCCGCCCTATACCATAAGGCAGTGATGGCCAACCTATGACACGCGTGTCACAGGTGACACGCCAAGCCCTTTTGGGTGACACACCTGGTCACCCTGGCACCTGGGCGTGTAGTGCTTGCTTGTTCTTGAAGTGTACGAAATACCAACTTTCAACTGAATATTAGCAAACGAAATTCAGCAACAAAAGTCACTAATGTAAAGAATTATTTGTTTTTGCTTTTAATAAAATACATATATCAAAAATATAACTTTTTTACTAGAGCTACAAATATCACAAAATTATGGATATTTCTAGATGCGACACGGCACCCGAGTTAAGCTAGGGTTTCTTGCGAATTTTGACACACCGAGCTCAAAAGGTTCACCATCACTGCCATAAGGTCTCAGGGCGGGTAACAGCATTTAAAAACAGGCACTTAAAATTGAACCATATACCGTATATTCTGGCATATAAGACGACTGGGTGTATAAGACGACCTCCAACTTTCCAGTTAAAATATAAAGTTTGGAATATACTCGCCATGTAAGAAGAAGACACCTGGCGTATAAGACGACCCCCGACTTTTGAGAAGATTTTCCTGGGTTAAAAAGTAGTCTAATACACCAGAATATACAGTATATAAAACAGTATAATACAATAATGTCTGCAGTGGGGGGAAACTGTGTCACATTTAGCCAAAGGCCAGACGAAGAGGTACGTCTTCACCCCCTTCCTGAACGTATACAGTGAAGGGGCCTGACGCACCTCAAGGGGGAGACTATTCCACAGCCTGGGGGCCATTACTGAGAAGGCCCTCTCTCGGGTGCTGACCCGTCTTACTGTTGAAGGTGGTGGGATAACGAGGAGGGCCTCCTCTCCAGATCTTAAAGCATGGGCAGGTTGGCGTGAGAGAAGGTGTTTCTTCAGATATTTGGGGGCCAAGTCATTTAGGGCTTTATACATTAAAGTTAACACCTTGAATTGGGATCGGTAGCAAATCGGCAGCCAGTGCAGCTCTTTTAAGACTGGGGTGGTGTGCATCTGGCCAGCTGTCCCAGTCAGCAACCTTGCAGCTGCATTCTGCACTAGCTGCAGTTTCTGAACCGTCTTCAAGGGCAGCTCCATGTAGAGTGCATTGCAATAGTCCAATCTAGAGGTTACCAGGGCATGGATGGTTGGCCCATAGGGATGAATTGGACAGTGCCCACCAGACTGAGTAGCTCTTGAGTTTCCGTCCATGTGTGTACATAATAGCAACTACTCAGTGACATTAGTTTTCATCTGGGGTTGCTTAGTGTGGCAGCTTGATTAGTATCTCAGGCCTTTTCTGCACTTGCTGTTGATCTGGATTAAGGAGCTTCTTAATCCAGATCACAGGACTCCTCATCTATGCAATAATGCAGATCAAGGAAGCCTGGTCCTTGTTGATACAGCTCTATCTGCCCTAGACTGAACCAGGTTCAGATTAAAGAGGCCCTTAATCCAGATCTATTGTGGACTTGTTTAATCAGATCCACAAGACTTTGTTCTGGAACACCAGAGATGTGCAGACTGCATGCTTCCTGTTCCAGAACTATGGAAGAGGGGTGTTTTCAGTGGCATGCCAACTCTTAAGGAAGCTGGGGGGTGTGTGCAGCTTTGAAGCTCCCGTAAGCTCTGGAGACGTGGGGTGCGTCGACGCTGTTAGTGCAGATACTGCCAATTCGGCCCACACCTCTACTCAGTCTGGATCGGCGGGCCCAGTTATTCCTGACCCACTGATCCAGATTTAGGGCAGGAAAACACAGAGAGGACCCTGCTCCTAGCCTTACCTTCTGTGATCACAATGACGTTCCCTTTTAGCTGCCTCAGCTGTGCCCAACCAGTCTGAGCTCTTTGTGGCACTGCGTGATGCCTTCACTGTGAGGAACGCAGCCGGGGACTGAAAAAAAATTAACTGCCCCTCTTGAAAAATGAGGCTGCCGTCTTTGTATATACTGAGGTCAGCTCAGGAGTGAGGAGTTAAGGTCGTACTTGCTGCTGTAGTGCCCATAAATGTAACTCTGGCGAGAAGCCTTCAGCTTTATCTTGCAGAGCTGTGATTTAGGGCCTGTTTGACCTTTCCTCCATGGGATGGTATAATAATACCATTCCAGTGAGATGAAGATAAGTGTGGAGGGAGCCCTCTGTGCTTCAAGTGCTGGTGAAGTCCTGAACTGGAGCATCAACCCCTGAAGTGTTGATGGCCTGTTCAGGGAGGCCACTTGCCATTTCAGTGGCCACAGCAACATCTGGCACGGACCAGGCTGTTGCCATGACGATTGGGACATAGTGCGTGACTCCTTAACCAAACCACCACGGCCACTTCCAGCATTGTACTTGGAAGAGGATGCAGATGCTGCTGGCTAGGAGCTCACTAGCTGCTCCTGGTCCAGCAGTGGACAGTGATTCAGTTATCCAAACCTAGTGAAGATCAGGGGAGCCATAGTGAGCTCTGGGCCAGTGGTAACAGCATGGGTACGGGCCTCCCCAGGAGTGGCTGGAACCATTCCATGTGAATCAGTGCAAACAGAACCTTGGCCTCCACCAGAGATGACATTTTGCTCTATAGGACTCCTAGAAGAGTGGATGAAAGACCTGAACAACTGAAGCAAGCTATAGAGATGCTAATATTTTCCCTACTCTTGGCCTGGAAATAACTAATTTTTTTCATTAAAGCTTTAAGGAAGGCTTCATACTTGGTCTCTTTTCCCTTTTTCTCCTAGGGGCATGGCCAGTTCTTATTGATGACTTTGTGGAATTTGCGCGTCCTCAAATTGCTGGAATAAAAAGTACGACCGTGTAGCGCTAAACGAACCTTCTAGAATGTACATAGTCCGTACGAATAAACATAATGGGGGGAAATTGCACAGTCAAATTCTGCTGACTGAATGGGACTGAAGACCCAATCCTCAAGAAGTCAGTACTGAGGGTTGATGCAAGCCTTTAAAGACCTACCTTGGACCAAATCAGACGATGGGTAACTTGGGCTTCTCTCCTAGCCTCGCCCGTTTAAAAACTCTGGCATTGTGGATATCCTCCTTTTGTTTTTTAAATGGAGCACCCTGATTCTTTCCATAAATCTTAAATGTTTTTGGATCTCTTATTCCAGTTTTGGGTTCCACCTAAAACATACGCTGTCTTCACCAAGGAAACGTGTCACAGATCAGCATACTCTCCTTATTTAAAGCAAAGGAAAGCGAAACGCTCTTCAGATAGCAAACTTCTGGGCCGTCAGCAAAGACTGCACTGAGACTATCCTAAAAGAGTGATATGTTACAATGCGTCGGAACTGGTTCTGTATGGCCTGCTTGACAAGTGTTGTCAGTGGAAGTGGCAAAGGGTCTCTTTTGTTTGTTGAGCACAACAAATACCTGGATTTGCTTCTTTTCAGTGTCAGACTATTTACCCTTATAGGTGCTTGATTGAGGTCTTGTGTTTTAACTACGAGCATTGCTGAAACACCGCACATATACAGGCACTTAACAGTACCCATACTTTAATAATCTAGTCGGAAACACTGGGTACCTAATGTTGAAAGTAGAATCACCCTTTAGAGCCCTAGTTCTCCGTAGCTGGGCTAAGGGTAGCCTAACGAGCTTTCTTGGCCCAGCCCTCAGTGTCCCCACCAACCTACCACGTTTGAGAGCTGTTGATGACTCTCAGCACTCCAGTTGGGCCGCCATGGTCACCATACCGCATGTGCAGTGTCAGAAGGAAACAGGTTGCATCTGGCATGGCTGAGGCAGTTTGGAATACTAATAGCCCCGGCAGCCTGCCTTACCATTTACATAGACCAAATTAGCGTGCTGCACCCTGGGCCTTGTTACTTCTACCATCTATAGAGCATAGTGTTTGGAAAACGAGGGCCAGTAGATTTTATCGACAATGTGAGTAATAAGTTACTCACACCTGCTCTTAGAGTTAACCAATAAAATTTTCTAGTACTGAAATGTTCATCTCTTTGTCCAAGAAATCTTTCCTCTCCCCCCCTTTTGTCCAGGAAACCTTTCCTCTTCAATCTTAACTGAAATGTTAAAACTTGAATCCAGTACTGAATTTATAACGTGTTACACAATCCCTGTATTGTGGTTATACAACAATAATGTGTGATATGAATTTTATGGCCTCGATGGTTTGGGCCACGTGATCCCAATCTGCTGCAGTAGTAGTGGCATTACAGCAGTGGCAGGACGGGGGACTTTTAAGCGTGGATCAGGACGGTAGCCGAACACCCTGAACAGAAGTTCCACAAAGTTTTAGAGAGGCTGACGCTGGCACGATGTCTCAGTTCACACGCGAGCGTCCATGACCGTAGGGCTCTGGGCACTGCTTATGTGAACTCTCAACGCTCACAGCTGCCCCATTGGTGAGTTTCATGTGTTTGCAAATGGGGAACTGGCACTTTACCTCGATCCTCGTCAGGTTGGGTCTTGCTTATGCACAAGTTAATTTGGGTACTGGCTGTATGTGTGGATGCCTGGGGTTCTTGGCAGCTGTAACACTTGTGAGGATGTTCCAGAATATCACCCTCCTGGATGCTGAGGACTTGCTGTATTTGTGAACAATGGAATTCCTGTTGAAGCCCCCCCCCCCCCTCCAGTATGTATTGCAGTGTTTCTGGGTTCAAGTACAGCGGTCATGGTTTCCCAGCTAAGTACACAATAGTGTCACAAATCATCTAGCCAAACCTGTTAAGCACTTCCAGTGGGAAAGATTTAAGTACGTCCCGGGCTCTTCCATTGTCTCCATTGTGTTGAACTTTGCCTGGAACACAAGATGTAGTCCAGCAGAGTTATGATGTCTCTCTATGGCTTCAGAATGGGTAATGATCTTAACTCGCCTGCGGGCTCCTGAGCCTGCTGCCCTTTCTCTGCAGCGCCCTGCCCCGCATTAGGCATGGTTAGCGTGACATCCCTCCCCGAGGCCAGGGCTGAGCGACCCGATTCCGGACCTAAGATGAGCAGGCTTGTTGCCACTGGTTAGAGAGAGGGGGCGTGTTGACATCATGGCCCTGTTCTCTTACTGAACGTAGAGGAAGCCCCAGGCGTCTCTGGCACTTAACATGGTTAAGTGGGAGATGCGCCAGCAGCCTCTTCCAGTGCAGTTCACTTGCCATTTGTGTCCAGGGCACAGAATTTCACTGCTCACTTCTTTCCCCTGCTTTTACCTTTTTGCTTTTACCTGGTGGCAACAGCACGTGAAAAACCTTCCAGCAATAAAACCACTCAGCTCCGTGAGTGGTAGTAAGGTCCTTTCTTCGAATTATCATTTCACATGGGAAAACCGCTGGAAGGTTGTGTTCAAGATGCTTTTGCATCCTTTCATAGTGTGAAATTAGGAATGCCTCATTTATCCTTTTAAATTAGAAATATGCGGTTCTTTCACGTGCTGAAATAATTCATAGGGAACGAAACCTCTTGAGTATAAAATTGTTAGTTGTTTTTTTTTTTTTAAAACAGAACAGTAACAAAATCTTGAATGGTCAGAAGGGTGCTCCAAGTTCCCTTGGAATGCTTTCTTGCTAGAGCTCCATTTTGGGTTCAGAAAGGAAAAACGTTGGATACATTTGGGGATTTCTGCAGCTGCTGGAATTGGCAGATTCAATATATTGTTTTCATGCTCTCATTGTTTCTTTTTTTTTTCTCTTTTGTAAATATCAATGGAGACTTGAATTACAAAAATTCTACAAGGTGTGTGTGCAGTTTTCTGTTGAGGAAATCTGGGTACAACATTTTTCAGAATGAGTCGTTTATGTATGCTGTGTACTTTTGAAGTATGTTGGTGTTCTTTTCTGTTCTTTTTTGGTTTAAACTAAGATGTACTGAAGTCTGACCCTGTGCAGAAAGGTTGGGGCATGCTGTACTCTTTTTTTTCTCCTAATTTTTAAAGATGATTCCTTTGCACTGTTGAGGCCTTTCAACACAATGGATTTTGCCATGCGTTTGGTACTACACAATTTATAATTACTGTGTAATTATAAACTGCATTACATAAAGCGTTGCTGTCTTACGTAGCAAAGAAATAACAGTTATCTGTGTCATTTGCATCTTTGGATTTTAAGCACCATGATAGACGGTCGCTCTCTTTCGGATGGACAAGGGTTGCGTCTAACAGTAGAGAGGTCTGGATGAACAGATTTCGTGTCGGTTTGCTTCTGAATGTACAGTAAATTGCCCAGCTTCACGAGAGATTGAAATTCTCAGAGATGTGCCCAAGGAAATGTTTTGATTTTCGTTAAAAGAGTTATAAGCTTGAATATCCATTTGGGTTGGTTTTATTCAGAAAGTCAACCCAAACCTCAACAAAGAAGTCACGGTATCATTCACAGACTAATTCTCCTTTGCCAAGTGTTGGAAGGTAACATTTAAGAAAAAAACTAATCCTAAAATTTGGTTTTCTTTTATATCAGCAGAAATTTCTTTCCGCACAACACTTTCCAATTGACTTTTTCAATCAGGTGATTTGAATCCTTCTATAACTTAAAATTGTACCTTTGTAGAAAAAAATAATCTGTTTTGCATACCAGAGGCAATAAAAGTTCCAGCCTAGCTATCATGGCACACGTTTCTCATGAATTCGTTGAGTTTCTTTAAAAGACAAACTTGTATATTTAATGGAAACAATCATCTTATGGCAAGGAAGGAGAGGTGGAATAAGGCAAGTGGCATCTTTATTGCCACGAAGCGTAAAGACGGGAGTTGCACAGCGGAGGAGATTCTATTCCCATCCATGGCATATTGATTAACTTATTTCATCAAAACTGGTTTATGATATCCCTCTGAAGATTTTTTTAATAATACATTTTTTTAAAAAAAGTTTGTGTTGTTGATCTTCTGTTTTAAACACGTAAACTTTTTGAAATCTCTCTTTTGAGGAAGACTTGCAAGTCAACCCAGGATCAATTCATATAACAGATAATGACAGAGACATGGCCTGTTCACACTTGGCCTTTTTCTGGAGCATATCTCAGGATAGAGGTCTGTTGTCCCCATGCTAATATAGACTCTGGCAGGCCTCACTTGGGACCTGTTGTAGCCTGCACTGACAAGTGGACAGCTGACTCCCATTCAGGGGTATATTCCAGAATAAAGCCAAGTGTGATTACGGTCCATGTTGTCCTTGATGCCTGAATTCCTTTGTGCCCTTGATTTCAGACTTGAAAGGCAGAAAGTTGCAACGTTGACCTGCAATATTGATATGCAATCATGTTGCCCTCATGGAGTGTGCGTCCTTGTATTCAGATTATATCTTAAACTGGGATGGGCAACTTGGAATAAAACCAGACTACAAACCAGTATCTGTAATCTGGGGGCTAGTGGGAGTTGGGCCTCTGTTGCTAGCTGTGGGTCCTCAGATTCTGGAACATTTGAAGTAGCTCCAGTGTTACAGTCATCCGCTATAACCTCCACTAAACAGAATAGCCATATAAACATGTAAAACACTCTTTGCCAACGTGGAACCATCTGGATTTTTCCATATTTCTCAGAAGCTGGAGACATAAGAGACATCTAATCAAAACAAGGTGAAATCACCAAGTTTAAGCCCCCCCCCCCCCCCAGAACATATCTAACAAAAACGGTGAACCAAGTTGAGATTTCATAAGTGTCTCCAATCCTCAGCTTGGTTCCTAAGTTATTAAACCTACACAGAGGCCAGTTTCTTAATTCAAGTCATTCATTAGAGAAATGGTTCCAAGCATTTAGGTTGCTTCTTGCTTCATCTTGAACTAGTACTAAGAAGAGGAGGGAAGATGTCCAAATAGTGGTAAACAACTGAACATTTTGAGTCGGCCAGAGGGTAAGGAGGAAAGAAAAAAGAGAATGTGTCTGCAGGCACAGATGTTTGTAACTGCATCCAACTTCCTGATGCATCTCCGTGTATATTGCGATATCGGTTTTCAAGAAGGCTCGTGTTTCCAACTCAGAAATGGTCCCTTCCGTGCAGGAGCGCACTGCACACTAAGTGTGGAGCATGATTTTGTACTGCACACATGCAGTTACCCCATCCAGCGGCATCCCCATCCACCCCTCTATGGTGCACGGACATGCTGGCATCACTGCACAAGTGCGACACATAATCTTTGTCCCAGTAAGTCCGCACATGCTTGTGCAGTGACGCCAGCATCATGAACCAAGATGGCGGCACCCAGACCACATGTCTGCACCAGGTAAGTATCCAGATGCATGGGAGTGGATGGGTTGGCATTAGGGATGTGTACAGATATTTGAAAATTCGATTTGAATCCAACGAATATCAACGTTAGGATTAGAATATACGTGAAAAATATACGTACTTGCACATATAATACAACATGAAAACGGAATTGCGCAAATTCGTATAACGGATACAAATTGGATTTTCGAGCAGTTTGCTTTTGGTTTCCTCATCAACAATCATTTATGATCACCGAACAGCATATAAAGTTCGTATTTGAACAAAGAGGTGCTTGAAGGTGGAAGGTGCTTTCTCCAGCTAGGCTGGGGCCAGCTCTATTTCGATTTCTTCCTGACATTCTGGCTTTCCCACAGTAAATCTGCAGTATACATTTCAAAGGGGACATGGCCTCGACAAAGCCTTAAGAAATGACGCACAACCGGTTAAGTCAAAAGTTTTATTCAATAAATATAATCTCCATAAATCTTTGTAGAACAACTTTACACAGTAGTACAATAAGCACGCTATTAAACTCTGTTGTAGCCACAGAGGTTCTAAAAATGATGGCAGGGACCCCCACGGTGCCTGTAATTGTTTACTTGGTATCGCTTATTGCTCAGGTTTCCAACAGGTCTCACATGCACTTTTCAGTTGAAAACACCCAGGCGGAGAAGCTATGGATGCTCCTTGCAACTGGACCGCGCAGGGGCCTTTCCAAATTGAGGAGCAACCATCCTGGTTGCCGGAACAGAAAATCAAGGTGGCTTATTGCTTCCTCTTGTCCATGCAGGGAATCAAGCATGTTTTATAAAGCACAGTCTTTGGCATAATAGGATCAACATCGCTCAAGTGTGAAACAACAGTTCCTTTAAAAATAAAAATATTTCCTATACTTTTTAAAAGGAGTCTAGAAAACTATTGCCCCACAACTGAAATGTATGATAGGGCTCCTGAGATGACAATTATTCAGAAAGCAACTGAGTATGAATAATCAGCACTACTGGTTACATAGGATTTTCCTGACACACAGTATTAGCTCCAACTGAGAGATGGTGAACTATACATTAAGTTTCACTGAAACCAGTTTTATACGTTTAGTAGGATGCAAGTCCCTCCAAGTGCAACACCCAGGCAGTCCACACAGGATACTGAGTTTCACTGTGCTCAGCTGTTTCTCATTCAGGGCACAGGAAGTAAACCATGGGCCACTTCTATATGCCTTGGTATGTTTGTAGGGCAGAACTATCTGCTTCTTTCCAAATACCTGTTAGGAAGCTTAATGAAGTTCTCAAACATATGGCAAAAATGAAGGAAGAAGCAATCACATGCAAAGTGGTGGCAAAATTACCCATCGTGCCCTCTCGGCCGTGACCTGAATGGCTTTTAGCTTCTCCTAACCTCAGGCAAACCTTCAGCCACATCAGAACCCAAAATCACTTGTTACTATAGACAGCTAACTTCTTTTCCCCTCAGGCCATAGTTATAATGCAGTTTCCCTTCTCCATAGGAAGTTTTTCAAAGACTGGCAACTCCCAACCCACCTCAGAACCTCCCTTTGATCCTCAGCCATGCAGGGAGTGTCAGAACCAATTAAAGTGGAATTTATGGAAAGCAAACAGTTGCCTCCAACTGGGGCCCTCTTCCTGACTGGTCTTGTGTCCAGGGGAAATCACTTTGGGGCACATTTCAGCATTTCTACTGTAATGGTAGGAAGCCGTACTATGTGGCCATTTCCAGCAGAGGGCCTTTCCGGTCCTGACTGGAGATCACAAAAACAAAGACTCAGAAATTGTTTGTACACAGCAAATGTTCCCATCAAGCTGTTTCGGTTTTAGCTCTCAAGTCTAAGGTCAAGAAAGGCAAAGCAAGCACAGAAATTAGCAAAAACTTGCCCTTGTCTGTTCCACAAAATGCCTGGAGTCAGACCACATTCAGAGGTCAGCACACTGCCTCCTCAACACACTGCCTTAGAAAATCCACAGTTCACGGTGACTGCTGACATCCAAGCAACCTTGCTAGCAGACCTTAGGCTAGAGGTGGTTGAGAGATCCACAGCACTCCAGGCAACATGGATAAACATAGCTGGATGTCTGTCCCCACACTGAAAGCCAGTTTGGTGAGCATTCTTTGAAGTCCAGAAACCAGCTTTTAGCAGGAGCAGAGGCTTAGCTCATGCTCACCTGGGCCAGTCATCATGGGTGTGCAACCCTGCCATGCCTCAATAGAAAAACATGGAAAGTTTTGCTTCAGAAGACAAAAGCACAGAACTGCCCCTGGGATAAGACCCATGGCCCATCTAGTCCAATACTCTACTCTCACAGTGGCCAACCAAGTGCACAAGGGAACCCACCAGCAGAACATGACCCCACTGCTTACTCTGTTTGCCGTCTCCCAGCAGATGGCCTTTGGAGACAGTCCGCCTCCTACAGCCATGTCAGGGATAATAGCCACTGACAGTGCTGAACCCCTTCGAAATCATCCACACTGGTAGCCAGCACCCCCCCTCCCTCTCTCTTTTGTCCTTTTTTGAGTGCGTGAGTAAATGTTGATATGACAGCACATTAGATATATATATATTGGTATTCCACCTATCTCATTATTAAGGATGTGCACGAATATTCGTAACATTTGTTATTCGTGCGAACTCGTATGAATTCAGACACTCGTACACAAATCGAATGTTATGATATTCATACATTAACATTCGTACAACTAGTTTGTACATTCGTTAAACTGGGGATATGTATCTGATATGTAAATGTTGGCATAGGGTACGTATCAAATATGTATGCGGTTGTATAGGATCTGTACGGAAGATCCGTATGCATTCGTACTGGAGATTCATACAAATTTGTACGAATACATTTCTATCTAATAGAATCCTACCACATTTGAAGGGGATCTATTTGAAGAAATAAGAATTTTCTAGCATTTGATTCATTATCAATCGAGTGCACATCCCTAATCATTAGATAATAAATGAAGATTTGTCTTTCTCATAAACCAGAGCTGTATAATAAATAATAATAATAATTTTAAAAGAGACTTCACTCAGCCTTAGGAAAAAGGAGGAGGCACTCAAAATGTTACAGGTTGCCTTCTTTCGATAAATGCAGTTTTTCACTGCTCAAGTCTTAAATGGGCTGAGTCTGTTCTAGCTCTGTTGAAGGAAAGATTTTAGCAAGTCTTTAGCTCATGCTTGCTGTGCTACCTCAACTTCAAAGATGTTTTGACTGAAGTGAATCCCATAGTATTGGGAAATATCTTACCAGTACCTGTAATGAGCAAGTCACTGGTTATGAAATTGCGTGATTTTAGTACTAAAAAGAATCATTCAGACAAACCTTATTTGCCACCAAACTATTCAATCCAGGTGGAAATACACAGTAAACACTGTTTACACACTTGCATAATTCTGCAAATCTCTAAACAGCACTGCTGATTTTTGTCAGCGTTTTGTGAAAATATCAGGTTTCCTAACAGGATCCGCTATCTTACCTGTGTGGCTGTATCATAAAAAGTTATCCTTTTTCAGTTCTACATGATTCACTTGGGACTGATTCTATTTCTGCTGTACATCTATAGAATGCGGCTTCCATCTTCTAAAACTCTGAATTGTTGTTGCTCTTGAAATGCTTTGAAATTACCATTATGGTTTCCCTGGTTTGTGTGTTACTGTATTTTGGGAGTCACCTTGGGGAAATCTTGCAGAAGGGCAGCAAACTAGGATTCAACTATGAATGGGGAGGATACAAATTAGTTTAGCTACATCCTGGAGAACTGACTCATCCTGCCCCATCCTATGTTTGGTGGAGCCCCATGGAAAGTATCAGCTGTTTCAATTGAAATCATTAGGCCTTAAATCCCATTGATTCCCATGGGATTCAGCCACTTGCTCTGAATTGCATTCACTGTGTCCTGTAAGAAGGTAACAAGGGATTTGTGACCCACCAGATGACTGTGGCACAGAACCCCAATCCCAACCAACAACCAATGGTCATCCTGACTGGGATGGACAGGAGGTGGGAGGCCGACATTTGGAAGAGGACAAGGGTTCTTTATGAGCCCAGGAGCCGCTTCTGTCCCTTTTAAACCAAGGTACATGGTGTTAAAACCATTGGCGGGAACAAGAAAAAACAGCAAAATCATCAAATTGCTACTGTGTCAAAATACACAAGCTTTTAGCTGAATTCTCCACCCCATCCCACAGGTTACAAAATAAAACCGTCTTACTCCCCTTTGTTTCTCGTCTCTTTCTCAGCTCTCACTTTTTGGACAAACAAAATATAACTTATGAATCAATTCATTTTCCTTTGTATACATCAAGTGGGAACCTAGAACAAAACAATAAGGAACCAAAATATGCATTAAAAAAGAAAAGGAAAAAAAATGATCGAAGCATTTGTGCTCTAATACAAAACACATCAGCTCGGTTTCCCTTTGACCCAAGTCCTGTTGATCATGCACTAAACAAATGGTAGACACAAGAAAATAAATCTTCAGTTGTTGGGTTTTTCTTTTTCTCAAACAGAAAATTATACCTGGTTTGAACAGATGGATTCTTACGCTCCTTCTGAATGTGTTTAAATGCATGCTTCTTCTGTACCCTTACACACACTGAGGAAAGGGGAGAAGAGAGGAGCGAGAAATGGGAAATTTAAAAAAAAAAAGATGAAGTCAGTCATGTTTCAAATAAGAAATTATGTATCTGTGGACAAAAGTTTTCAAACCTGAACTCTGCAAGCTTCTTTTTTTATTCAAAAAAATTTGCACTGTATAGTCTGGACTTCAGTAAATGCTTGGAGCGAGACGGTTTTCCATGGCTGCTGTCTTTTCTAAGACTCTGCTGAAAACGAAATGAAAAACTAGAACGGTCGTGGGGTGTATAAATGAATGATTGACAGCGCTGGTAAAACGGATGGCTTTGAATAAGGACATTATTCAAGGCTGGGGTGGGGTGGGGAGAAGTAAGTGATGCAAACCATAGGTATGACAATGAGGACAATCCAGCACAAAGCTCACTCTTCCAACCCCGTTGAAATGAACAGGTGCCATATCAGATTCTGATGGGAACTGGGCCTCCTTCTAAATAAATCCAGAAAGGAGGGGAAAAGATATTTTCAAATATTCCTTAATGGAGCAGTTTCCAGGTACAGGGGCCCATTCCAGGTGAAATTTCTGCACTATATCCCATTTTGCATTTCTGGTGAAGATGTTCAAAACACAGGGCTGGTGTGGCAAGAGACTGGTCTCCAAAAGCAGGCATTACAAAGGACACACTAGGAATATGGTTGCCATGTGGAATTGAGGTCCTAGAGTTTTAACCAGGCAAGCTCAACTCTTAGAAGACACAAGAACCCTCATTTGGATATGGTGGCGGGGAATGCTCTACACTGAATCCCCTGGACCAGCAGAGTTCAGGGTTGAGCAAAGTCCTGCAAAAGTGAAAGTTGCCTGAAGCTCATTAAACAAAGTGCTGCCGAGGATTTTTTGCCAGATGGTGCATCTGGACGTCACCAAACTGGCTCAGCTAATGAGCACGAGCACGTCAGTATGGCCACCTCCAATGTAGAACAGAGACATGGCGCCATCAAGTGTCAGCACAAAATGCTTACCAGAGCTTTGTTTAACCCCCTACTCTAGTACATGGCAGGAACTCTGTGTCTATCCTTAATGCCTGGTAAGAAAAAACATCCTCCTTACACTTGGTTTTCTTCCTTCCCCTGATGAAGGAAAATTTCACGAGAACATGATGCAAAATTTAACGATGTTCATTTTTTAAAGTAGTCTTAGCAAGAGTACAATAGTGCTGTGTTAACTGATTTTAATATTTAGATAATATGATCACTGAGTGGCTAGCCTCAGGTACTGAATCTCCACCTAACCTAATCTAACCAAAATGCGGAGCAAAATGAACTGTGTCGCCTTGGACTCTCTGGAGCAAAGGCCAGATATGTCACAAATAAATTATACTATTTAAAACACAAAAAAGCATCTCCCCAGTATTTGAGTTATGCATTCCCAGGTAAAAAGACTTTATTTAACATGTATTCATATTAATTTTCCACATTTAAAGCCCTCAAAGTAAGTCCCTCAAAGGCTATGAAGAATATTCAATTATCAATTCGTAGAAAAGATGGAGTGTTATTATCCATTTATCTTGATTACCAGCATAACAATATGAATATCTGGAGAGCAATTGGAACGTTCTCTGTCTTTTTAATGGGTGAAAAAATCAAAATTATCTTATTGAACACCACTAATAGGCTATTGTATTCAGCCTTTTCAATGTAGTTTATTGCAAAAGATAAACTGGAACTTTCAAAATCATTTCGTAGTAGAACAACTTGCTAACTGCCTCACAGTGACATTTAAATCAAGCACAAACTACTACGCTGAAACCATTGGCACAGAACCCAGAGGGAGGGGAAAAAAATTCTTGCCTTGAATCTTTACCAACAATCTGGTAGAAAGGAGAGATCTTTCAGGATCATTCACCTCATTAAAAACAAATCATTTTGTGCTACAGGGGACTAGTAGATTTGCTAAACAAGGATATGACAGAGAAGTGGCTGGTAAACATGTTGTAGGAGCAAACAGATTTCCATGAGACGCTGAGAAAAAGCTCAACATGCAACTGAGTCCATTGTGGACAGGGTCAAGATGCTTCGGTCGTTGGTATAGAAAGGTTCCGTAGAGCTCCATGATCTAAAGTAACAATAAGAAAGAAGTTTGCTGACTAGAATTTGAGCTTTAGTTTAGAAAAGAATCAGAAAAGCTGCCTGATAACTGTTAAAAGGAATTAGATGCATAGGTGGATTACTCCAAGTTCCAGGTGTTTTCTTGATAACTATAGATCACAACAGGGGATTGGGAATATCTGGCCTTCCAGTTTCCAGTAGGCCACATCCAGACAGGGTCAAAAAACTTATTTTGCAATTGTCCCTGATTTGCAGACTGATCGCTGTGTTCCTGATATGATCCTGAATACAGAGCCATTTTACCGGGTTATCGTTATTGTGGTACAATGAAAAATTGTAGCACAATATCCTGTTACTCCATAATTGCGGCCCTGTCTGGATTACTGTGTAAGAAGTACAGCAAGACTTACAGTGTGAGCTGTTGCTACCCATACTTCATGTGATAGTACTCGGAGAGTTAGGTCATGTGGAAAGGAAACATTGCAGTTGTGATGACACTCCACTGTTCCAGCAATACTGAAACCTGGAATACTGATCTAATGTCTGGGCAGTGAGCGGTTGTTCCGGGTGGGCTTTCAATCAGTAAATCAATAAATTGAGGAATAAATAAGTCATATCTTCAGATCTACACATTATGCTTTTTGTCAAAGCATCTTAAGATTTAATGTAGTGCATCAGGGAGCAAATGGGGTTGAAAACAGGGTATCCCTACACCATGGAATAGGAAAGGATGTTCTCTATGTAGTGTTATGTAAATGCTGCGGGGCACTCAGGCTACTGGAAACAGCTCCTGGTTTTATACAAGTTATTTACGAAGAGGAATGGCACGAGGGTGGGGAATGGGAGAGGGGCGCATCACTTATTGGGTGAAGAATGTCCGAAATGATTTGGTTTGCACATGAGAGACAGTGAACTGTGGCAGGTGTATTTTAGAAACAATTTAAACAATAATATCAATAAGCGTGGTTATAGGAATGGTGAAGACAGCAAATCACAGGAGCTGAAACAAAATATGAGTAAACAAACAAAAACAAAACTTGAAAAAAACCAAACTAAAGTAGAAACAGGAATGGAAATAGATCCTTCTTTCATAGCATCTATCCCAAATATGCCAAGCAAACTACTAAAGCATGTACCATTAATACAGTTATGTAACCCCATATTAACATTTGAGCGACTGATGCCATGACAAATTTTTTGATAGGTAGGTGAGCAACACATTTCAGCAATTTAGAAAAGTCATCGTTTTGCAATCCACAAGCATCCAAAATGCAGAACCCAACCAAAGGAGGATTTCTAGTTCAGTACCATGTGATTTCCTTTCTGCTCCAAGCTGTTCAAAGTTCATTAGGTGAAATTAAATAAAAGTCATCTAATATCTTATCAGGTATTCATTTCATGTGTCCCCTCCTCATATCTGACAGAATATTAATTGCTGTATGCTGTATTCTTTGTGCAACTACGGAATAATGCAGAGCGCGGCCTGTAATCTTCTTTATTCTGGGGCAAGATTTATTGTAGCCCTTTGTGCTCTGCGTGAGACTGGCCATCACGCAGGTATAAAACACCAGAAGATGTAGAAGACCTTTTTGTTAATCAACTGTCTTCTAGAAGTTTTAGGTTACAACATCCATTAACGCCAACTAGCTAGATGAGCTAGAATCAATGTTTTATTTTTTAAATAAGGGCATTTCACCCGTTTACATAAGAACATAAGAGAGGCCCTGCTGGATCAGGCCACAGCCCATCTAGTCCAGCATCCTGTCGCACACAGTGGACAGTTTATCACTCCAAAACAGATCCTGCAAAACAGGTTTCACTTGACAACTCGACTTCTGTAAAAGATAACCAAGGCAATCTCAGCTTTTGACCCTGCCGGATGATTTCAGCAGAATTTCACAGCAACAAAGGAATGACTTGCGGAGGTATGCCTACCTTTCCTAATGCAGACTCCAAAACTGATTTGCTGTTTAATGTAACAGGTTTACAATAAACTTTAAAATGTGCTTATTCTGTCAAATAGGAGATTTCCTCCACATCGTGCTGATCATACACTTATAGAAGCCCCATAAAGAAAAGCAAAACCTATAACTTTTTCTAACAAAGTTGAACATGAAGTGAATTATACTTACCTTTATGAGAATCATACATAGCCAAAAATATTTGTGACTCTACTGGTTGTATTTTACTGAATGCATTTTACTATCACTCTGGATGAACCATCTTCTGGGTGAACCAAGGGCCGGTATTTTGTAAAACAACTATGCAAAGAGGATCCAGAGCCCATGGAAAGATTGTGCAGATAAAAGGACAGTGTGGTCTGGATCATCCATTGTTTTGGGTCACCAAGGCAAGTTTTAATTTTCATCCAGGTTGAAATGGACAGCTGCTGTTCACTCCAGAGGTGGAGCAAAGAGAGAGCAAAATTTGTTTTCTAACTCTTGACATTAGCTGGCTTAGAACTGTCACTGACACAATTTAAGGCTGTGCAAGACAGAGGATACCCACACAGTTGTCTCTCTTGATATGCTGAGCTGTTACTAATGTCAACTTATAAGGCCCTAAATGGCTTGGACCCCAAATATCTAAGTCTCCTCCCACATAGACCTGCCCATGCTCTAAGATCTTCCAGTGAGGCCCCATTGGTGGTCCCACCACCTTCAGCAGTTAGTGGGGTGGGAAAATCTGGGAGGGCTTCTAGATTGTAGCACCAAGGTTATGGAATCAATCTCCCTCTAAGCTGCCTTCAGGCACTCTTGCTGTATGTCTTCAAGCACCTGGTGAAGACAGACCTCTTTACCCTGGCCTTTGGCTGAGGGAACATGGCCATTGTTTTAATCATAATTGTGTAATCTGCTTTTTATTAGGATTTTATTGTGACCTGCCCTGAAACCTTTGGGTATCATATTGTATGGACTTTAAATAAATAAATAAGGACAGGGGACCCACAAAACCCAGCAGCACCTGGTTTCCAGGGGTACACCAAAGTGTGGTATGCAGAAGAGTCAGACATGGGATCAAAGAGAGGTCTGGAGCGTGGTCTGGATTTCAAAGAAACCCAACCACTGGTACTGTTCACTGACGTCGTCTGCCCCTTCACTAAACAGTTTATGGGTTCCCATGTGCCTTAACCATTGCTCAGTGGTGGGCAGGTATTCATTTCTTGGCTAAATGCTTTAAATATACGTAAAAGGCAAGCATGGAGGTAAAGAGGTTGGGTGTTGGACCAATCAGAAGGACCTGTTTTTAAAAGGCCTAGTAAAACTTTATTTTATATATCACGGCTGCTTTCTATACAAAGTGAGATGGTATTGGCTTTTTAAAAAAACGGACTGTTTAACACTTCCCATATTATGGGAAAATGGCATTTGACAAAGATATAAAGAATGCAGAGCTAGAGTTAAAATATTTATTTTTTTTCCAAAGAACTTGAAGAAAGAATGACAAGAGCGGGGGGAAAATCCTTCGGCACAATTAAACCTGGCAGATGATGCCAGTGCAAGTTAGTCCTGGATTTCCCGCACTCCCAAATCATATGAAGGCTACCAAAGTCTATATCTCCTCTTCAAAGTTACCAGGAAATTGTTTGGGGGACTTATTTGCTGCAGTTGAGGAGCATGGAAATGCGGCATGTGTCCTGAACCTATCCATCCTTGACCTTTTCCAGAGCTTTGCCTTCCACATATCAGTAGAAAGACATGTTTCTGCCCTGTCCATCTTGGGTCCGGGAACTGCCCCTATTCAATCTGGGTCCAGCAGTACGTAAAGGGCTCTGCCAAAGCAACTTCTTAAAGCAAAACTAGGGCTTTCCCAGCTCAGGAAAAGCAAGCTGTGATCTCATTCAGGGACATCTGAACTTACTCAAGGATCTGTCAAAGTGCTTTTCTTTCCCCCAAATTATTCATACATATTGGCTTCTCCACCCTATTTCCAGCAATAAAGATATAACTGCAGAACCTTTCCTATGATTGGGAAACGGCCAAATGCAACCATTTTTACCAGGGAAGATTTATTAGAGATCTTTTAGAAAGATGTTCTTTTCCTTTGCAATTTTAAGGGTGCATCTACAAGTATCATTTAGCACTTAGTAGTACACAGTACTGGCAGAAGTAGAAAAGGCCTGAAAATGTCGTACGTTCTAGGAGACTTTGGTTATATTAAGATTTTAAAATTAAATATATAAAAGCTCTATCCTGCATTTAAAAATAATGGCTTTCATACTGCTACTAACGTTTACCCCTCAAAACAAAACTAAACAAAAATCCCACAGAGGAAATGATATTTCAGGGGAGCCAATATAACCCGTACGCAATTAGAACCGGACACTGTGAAAACAGACATTAAAGAAAGGAAAGGCCCTTTGATTGCAGGAAAAATAATTGAACAGGAAAAAAAATCAAACATTACAGTGATCATATTTTAAGGTGAAGGACTAAACAGAGCAAGAGGAAAGACAATACTGGTATACATGGCAAGAAAAGCACAGCGGTGCTCCGCAGGAACTGAGCACAGACAAAACATTTGGCAAGAGCAAATGCTACTCTGCTCATTGGCAAACACTTGGGTTTTTTCTCTAATACTGCAGAGAACAAGAGAGCACCATCGTATGTGGAGCTTCATGTGCATGTCAAAATCACTACAGGCACTCAACAGATGCTGGATTAGAGAGAAAGTAAGTGAAAAAGAAAACCCAACAAGGTCTTCAGAACCTCAATCAAATCCCTCCCTCACCTGCTACAAAATGTGCCTGAGTGATTTCGCTCTCCACTGAAAGGGCTTCCCATAAGCCACTGAACTTTCAATACCAAGACAGCGCCCACAGGTGACAACCCCTGCCTGTTGTTAGACATCTACAGCCGCTGGCTCATCGTGTTCCAGTTTATAGGAGAACCGTCGACAGCAAAGGCATTTGAGAGAAATTCCACACCTGTTGATTCGAGTTGAGCTACATCTTCCCATTATTCGCTCCAACATTCTTCTAAGAGGTGCACATGCTGTTTCCCCATCTGAGAAGCAACACATGGAGTCCAAGCAGTTGATACCTGTACCTGTCTCAGTAAGCTGAGGACGCAGGTTGGGGGAATAAAGGAGAGAATTAACATATTAGCAGAAGGTTGCTGCTGTGTACCGCCATAAGCCACAAGCACTTTTTTAAAAGCATTAAAATCTGAGGAATATGCCAGTAATATGCCCTAGCCTGTATTTATCTACCTTGCAGGTGAAAACATAGAGCAATTTAATTTTTTTAAAAAAGAAACTTACAACAATGAATAGCAATGTTTAAAACGCTGATGCTACAATAATTTATGCAAACAATTTCCAAAACGCAATATTCAAGGTGGGATGCTAAAAACCACCCCATTGCTATCTGCAACTCCAGAAGTAATTTCTATCCCACATCCTATAGGGAAGGTGTCGGCACCCTCATCACGGGTTCCAAATGAACATCAATGGAAATTGCTACCAGGTCTGTATCAGTTAACATTATTCGCAAGAAACAAAGCAGTCCACGTGAGTACAGACCAGGGGCGTTTCCGCAATTCCCTTCCTATCCACTAGAGGGGAAAGGAGTATGATTAACCAACACTGATTAGCGCTCGCACTTGGATCACTAGTCAAGTTTGGCAGTCCGTCCATCCCCCCCAGTGATCAAATGCTTACCTGATTCGATCATGGGGCCCGTCCTCCTTTGGGTGCCACCATTTTGGCTGTGGCACCCTCTGCAACTATACGTGCATCAATGCCATTGCCCTAACAATGCCGATGCTCTGCGCACATGCTGTCACATCTATGGTCGTCCGAGGTGCCAGCGTGCTTGTGTGATATGTCAGATGACCCCGGAGCACCAGAAGAGCGAATGGTTGCTGCCCCGGATGCTTGAGGTAAGCTTTCAAGTAGCATTGGTTAAGGTGTGGAGCACAACTTCGTGCTCCACACCTAATGAACGATTAGTGAACTTCTGGTGAGGGTGGGCACACTTAGAGGCTTTAACAGCCTATTCCATGTGTGGATGCTCTTCACCAGAGGTTCACCAATTATACACTAGAAGCCGTAGTGCAAATAGGCCCCAGGCATGATATTCTCCCAACAAGTTGATGCTTTGATTGTTTTGGGACAACTAATACAGGCCTGCTCTTCTGAAAAGCCAAGCCTACATGCTCTTGCATGTGTACTGTCAAAGTGGCAATTTCACACTCATTGTGATATGCGGCACAATCATTTTCAGTATGCAAGCTGAAAGTGGCAGCCACCTGTAAAAACAATGAGCAAGTGTCTGTCTTTCTCGAACCATGCAACCCTATTCAAAAGGAGGTATGAGAACATCCCCAAACTTTTATATTAAAAAGGATATCCACACACAAATCACTACTGATTCAAAAGCTGTATACTCTACTTCTTGCACAAGGAATACGCCTATTTCTTCTTGAACGTTAACAACTGTACTTTTTATTTTAATCTGAAACGATCAAAGAGAGATCTGAGCAGGACGCAAGAGAACCTTATGTTTCGATGTGGAAACAAAGCAGTAATGTTAACAACTAAGGAATGCTTCCAAGGGAAATGGACAAAAAGGAAGGTATCTGATTAGTTAGTACGAAGGTGCCAGAAGACAACTACCAATGTCTTAAGAAAAAAAAAAGTGAGGAAAAGAAAACAACAGCAAGTTCTATGCTTGAATATCTTAGCTGAAACCCATACCAAGCACTGGAAAAGTGCTTCTGAACTTTAAACGCATTTTGGAAACACTGCAGCGATGGGCAGTTTTGTTATGAAGAGAATACCGACTCAGTTGACTCTCCGCGGAACTGAAATGTGCTCGTTCATCCGCAGTTATGATACTGAAGCCAGTACCATAATGATATTAATTTATACTTTGAATGGATTCATTCAGACCTGAAACAGTCAGTGTATGGTATTGGAAGGCAATCCACATTTACAAAAATGGATACCCAGTATTTATATAAAATTAATCATTTATAATTCGCCTGTCAGGCAAAAGCCTCTGCCTTAGTAAAGGTACGAGGTGGAAGACCTTCTGCTGTGTTTTACTCTGGGATGCAACTTTCCCTCTCTAATTTGAGAAAAGGGCTCAACCTTGCTGCCCAACTGCAAGGGAGTCTGCTCTGCACCCTCAAGCCCAGCTTCGGGTTATGCTCACATGGTTTCAACGAAGATAGTGCAGGAGTCTACACAATGTATGTTAGTACAGGAGATAAGGGGAAGAGACGGATCAAGTGCTTTAATTACAGATAATACCCAGTACATGGTTTGCACTGAGAGCTAGAGTTGGAACAATTGAGCTATTGCTGTTTGATGCGCTAAAGACCCCACCCTTAGGACCAAAATTCAGGTGCTTGAATTTCATTGGGTTGACCATGGGTCAGTCACTGACCCTCAACTTAATTTGTCATGTTTTTTGTGAGGACAAAATAAAGGCAGAATAAGATGTGTCGCCTTGAGTTTTTCAGAAGAAAAGTGGTTTACGTAAACGCTGTAAAACAGGCTAACAAGCAACGGGCATCCACACTGGTCTCACACGCAAAATTGGTCCCATACCCATACTGGCCTCTCACCCAAATTCAATCCAGATTTTTAACATGCTAAATGTGAAGATCATAACGAGTCATTTCATCCATGTGATTGACTGAAGATGCATCATTATGAAGACTCCACAGAGAGTTCTCCTTCACTGGAGGTCTCCAAGCAGAGGCTGGACCTACATCTGTTTGGGCTGGTTTAGGTAATCCTGCATTAAACAGGGGGTTGGACTCAATGGTCCTAGAGGTCCCTTCCAACCATATGAATCTATATTGGCCTGGGCCACTGGAGATGTCTGTGTGGCCTACAGCCCACTTCTTTCCTTGCCTTAAGGGAAACCCTTGAACTATGTAAGCATCAAATGGCTTTCTGAGGTATCAATGCTGCAGATGAAGCTACGGTAAGTGTCTCACATTGAAACAATCATTTTATTATATTCATCCTTGGTTCTCTCAGAAATGCTGCACTGTGGGGTATTTCTGGGCTAAATCTTCTTACAGCAGACACTTCACCACCATAAGTGATCAAAGCAGATGTTCTTTGCTTGTAGGTAGTGGGATATATAATAGTCAATCTCTTATGTCCCTTGCACATGATTGGTAATTGATTGTTCTGTGTCTTCTTTGGTAGGAACTTACTTTTATTTCCTCAGGAAGTGGATTTTTCCCTAGTGTTAGATTTTCCTTGGTGGTAACTTCCTGTTGAATTAGTGTGTACAATTTCCCACAGAGATCTTCCCTTTTCTAATTAGCTTTGAATGTTATTCTTTGTTAAGATGAAGTTCTTATCCTTCTTGGCCACAGAGATGTTGACTTCCTTTCTGCTTAAGTGCTAGGAAACTACAGCAAGATTAGGTGAGGCCAGAGGAGGTATGAAGCTCACACTCTCTTTGATGGATTCCCATGTGGGTGGCTTCACTCACTCTCAAGTTGTTTCCTGTGCGGAATTTTGAGTGGTCCATAGATGGGTCCTGTAGCTATGTGACAGCTAATTTGTCTGAGTGAATATCAGAGCCTGAGAAGCACAAAGAACTAGCTACAACAGATCTCACCATCAACCAAGAAAGAACATTTGCTCTGATGATGCCTGTCTTTGTAAAGAGGCAAGATTTCTTGACAGCCCTGTCCATCCTTAGTTCTGCCACAGTAGCAAATATCTGCAGCTCACTGTTAGAATGTGGCATCATATTTCCAAGCTGAATTTTCTTACCGAAAATTACAGTTAGTCACTATTAATACAATATGGAGCGTACTGTTTTAAATTTGTTGATTTTCAAAAAAGTTTTTAATCTGTATCTTGTTTTAATGTGTACCTTGTTTTTAATCTGTTGGTTAATCTGTTGTTACCCGCCCAGAGACCATCGGGTATGGGGCGGGATAGAAATGTAAGCAAATAAACAAATAAATTTCACCAGCAGGCTGTATAGTATCATTGATGCAAATGTTTTTCTTGGTTCTTTCTTTCCTCCATCAAAAGAGGCCTATCCCAAGAGACACAAATAATGGATTTTTGTTTATTACTAGCCAGGTTCTAGAAACTCTGGTTTGTTCCAAGTGGCACCTTGTCCTGTTTAAGTGAGATTCATTCACAAACTCAAGTCTTTATTGCAGCAAACTACTCTGCACAAAGCAACAGCAGCAGCCCGTAATTACCAGTGAGAACTACAAAAAAGACAACAGGAGTTGGATGGTCTAAAATCAGCAGCCAGAAAAAGATCAACTCAAGATGTAACACAATTCAAAGTCAAAGCCAGAGTCAAGAAGCCAAAAAGTATGACAGCAGTTTCAGGGACAATCCAAAACCTAGGTGAAAAGCTGGTCTGTGGGTCAAGAATCAGGAGACAAGGGACATGAGCAGGAGGTTGCAGATGTCCAGGTAGAACAACTGCCAGCAACAGCTTGATTGGACAGCTAAGCTTGCTTTTAACCCTCAGAATCAGAGCTCAGCCATCCACTGAGGTGAGGCTTGATTACTCTGTATCTTCTTTGCAGTGTTCCTGATTTAGAAAGTACTGATTTCTCCCTGAGTTGCTCTGCCTTTGGGCATCATCATCTTGTCCTGTCTCAGACTGCGCATCTCGGAGACTTGCCTCTGTGATGTTTCTGCTTGTCTGCCCTTGAATTTCAGGCTCTCCAGCCTCTGTGCGAATTATGGCCGTCTCATAGCATCTTGCGGAGAGCATAGCACGATACACCTTTCAGAACAGCATGCAGGAGAGAGCTCTAATGCTTGCCGTGACCCATTTTCCAATCAACATTATCCCTCCACTTTCAGCATTGCCATGTGTCATCCTTCTGAAATCCTATCTGGCTACTGATTTGTCACACAAGAAGGTGACCCGTTCAGTGCCATTATGAATGTCCTAAGCAGCAGGCTTTTGGATGCATGATACAATCCCTTGAGTTTCCACTAGGGCAAACAAGAGGAACAGAAACAGGACTCTCAGATAAATTACTTTTAAGTTTCACTGTGGTATATAAGGTTGAAAACCTCAGGACTTCTCAACAAAGTGGGAGCTCTAGTCTTTCAATAACTATGATGGAATAATGCTACCTGACAATTCAGATATGGGTATATCACTTCCATAATCATAAAGAACTACAATGATGAACATGTCTCAATAGCTAGTAAAATAACTTTAGGTTGAAATGGGTGGTTTTTAGAAAGTAAGACAATAACACTACTCACCTTTTGATGGTGCTTCTTATAACATTCTAGACCCAGCCAAGTAGGACAAGGGACAAAGACCCTTTCTGCACTGGCCCTTATTCCAGATTATATTCTAGAATGGAGGCCTACCATCTGCATGCTAGAGTAGACTATTGCAAGTCACATGTGGGGCTAGCTGTTGTCTGCACTAGCATGTGGAGAACAGTTCTTATACTGAGATATATTCCAGAATAAGACCAAATGCAGAAAGAACCAAAGACAAAGCTTTCTGTACGTATCACCTCAGAAGTAGGGATGTGCACATATTGTTTTTTTTTTGGGGGGGGGTTGGTTTGTATAGAATCAAATGCAAGAAAATTTGTATTCATTCGAATATATCTCCTTCAAATGTGGTAGGATTTGAATTTGATACAAATGTTTGATTCAAATTCAATTTGAATCCCCACTATGAATTGCATACGAATACCCTACATATCTGCTACATATTCCCTATGTATCTGCTCTGAATACATCAAATTCACCCTGAATCCACTGCAAATATGCTCCTGATGTGACTGGCACAGCCACCTTCCCACCTCCCCAGGTTCACGAATGTAACGAAGCTTCGTACAAATGTTCCGAAGCATTTGATTCAAATTCGAACGTCAATCTTCAAATGTGCCCACATTCTATTCCAATTTGAATGTCCGAATTCGGATGAACTTCAAATGTTGCAAATTATTCATGCACATTCCGACTCAGAAGAGCTTCCCAAGCTCCCGGTGAACCTTCACACATACAGTTACTGAGGGAAAGGCAGTGTTGGTGGAGGTAATGAACCTTTGGTAAATCTCTGCATCTCGCCCTGCAGCAAAGCCAAGTCACTTACCCCATGGCTCATGTAAGCCTTGTGTAAATGGTTGGCACAAAGCACGGTATGAAATCATAGATGAAGGTAGCATTACAAATGATGGTTATGTGTTGATTGGGTAGCACTGAGTTGTGACCAACTCCTGGTCAGCTGCATAGGCACCTATGTGGAGTTTTCTTGACAAAGATACAGAAGTGGTCCCCCATTGCCTGCTCCCATAAAGAGGCTGGGGTTTGAACCTGTAACTCTTTTCTTTCTAGACAGTTTGATCTACCACTGAGTTTAACTACATGTGAAGAATATCCACAGGCCTCCTTTTGCCTACAAGACTTTCTTTCCATCTATGTCCTGGAGGTAGTACTTGGTCAGGAAGGTTAAGCACAGTATGTATGTGAGTTCTTAATACAAGTTAAGACAGCACACTGTATGTCTTAAGGTATGTAAAGGCAGATACAAAAATCTAAGCCATTTGAGACACATAAAAGTCTCATTCCTTCAACAAAAGCACAAATGTTACCTTATTGGAGAACCTGTCCATTAGTCTTAAGCTGTCTGAAAAGGGAACTGTAATTGGGAGTCTTCAGAAACTCATACAATTCACTGTTTCTATATGGAAACATGTCCACAAATTTATATCCCTTTTCATTTACCAAAGCAGGCACACAGTTGATTTAGAAGTTACTTCTACAACTTGGTCTTTTGTGTCAATTATGTTTTTTGTTATTCAGTCACTGCTGTTCACGGATACCATGAAGTTGGGCTTAACATATACTTATCCATGCAGTTCAGAAACTGGAGAAAATTCCAGCGACTGAATCCGTGACCTTCTGCTTCCAAACAGTTGTTCCACCACTAAGCTAAGCTACTCCTGCCTTTCCAAATATTACTGCAAAACTGTCCTAGAGTCAGTCCATTGCTCTACAGCTTTGCCTAACTTGGTTCGCTAGAAATGCTATGGATTACAGTTTCCAGTAGCAGCACTAGCGTGAAATGAAGCCACAAAGAACAGATGCTCACAGATCAGAAGTTTTTAAGCTGTGGTTCTCCATACGTTCCTAAACAACTCCCAGCATTCCACTTCCACTGGGACCAGCACAGAATTCTGGGAATTATTGTACGGCAACATCTGGAGGACCAGTCTGAGAACCACTGCTGTAGGGCAGCAACAGCTGCAGGTTATCATAAAGGACAATGTTACCCTAGAGTAATGAGTGCTGTCCTGCAGAAAACACCATGGGATGAATTTTCTTTTGCCTTTGGGTGATAGGTGAGAGGTCACTCTCAGATATAAGGAATCCACCTGAAATGTCAGTAGACGTCAAGAGACTGGTTTCGACACAGCCTGATCATCACTTCTCTCATCATTCTCTTAGACGTCTCACCCCACTCAAAAAAAGAAAAGGCTCTGCATTTTGAACCATGTACTATATGTAGAAACTGTAAATATGTTTACTTCCAGGTTTAGTCCTCTGCAGCACAACTACTTGCTGAATCTCAAGCCCTAAAGAAGAGGATTTGAGGTGGTCCAAGAGACTACAGGGAGAAGAAAGAAAGATACAACTCTAACTGACTTCCTTGGGGCCAAGGATATGCCCAGAACTGTCTAGAATATTTCTTCAGGGCCAGGAAGGATCTTGAGGGCAGACCTAGCCAAACACAGAACTGTACAAGCAGTGGTTCCCAAAGGACTGCTTTCTAGATATTCCATCTCCAGCATCTGGTGCCAAATTCCAGAATGAGGATCACTGATCTATAGGATTCCAGCAGCAAACTAAGGAGAGGTTACAGAAGTCAAGGTAGTAGCTGACTTTGGCACACTCAACACACTGCAAAAACTGACATTACCAAGATTACAAGGCAGTTAAGTTCCTCAGCCCCCAATTAAATAAAAAATCTCAGTGCAATTATGTTGGGACACCAAATTAATATGCCAAATCGTGATCTGGTTAGGGGGGAAAAATGCATGCCAACATGGCAAAATATGTCACGGTGGAAAATGCAGGACATGAAGCACAAGAGATGGTTCCATGATGCTTTACATAATTAACATCCAGGGTACTACCTAGGGCACACTGTCATTCTTGCCGCCTAAGAACATCAGTTAGCAGCGGCCTGCTGTCCTTCCCGCTGTGCCCGCTTTCAGCAAAGTTATATGCTGAGCAGAATGAATCCCTTTCTTCTTTCTTCTAAAAAAGGACAGAAAAAGCAACACACTTTGTAAGCCGTCAACTGCTCCACTGAATTGAAGACAGCAGTAACAATGAACACTGAGTCATTTCACATGGTACAACTTCCCCAGGGCTACGAAATGCACCTGCTTACTTACAGCTGAAGTGCCAGTAGGCAGAAAGTGAGCAAAACCAAACCACATTTTTGTAGAGAAAATGAAAGAGTTTAATGTAAAATGGTTATTCCTTTTATTGAAGAGACTAGGAGGTATTCACTGAGCAACCGGGCAAATAAGATCCTTCTGATAAACTGAAAATCATGGTTATCTAGTCTGCACAGTGATGGACTGATGGCCATCACCAGCAGCGTAGTGCTAGGCAGGAACTCGCTGGAGGCAGGAACTCAAGAAGAGCAGAGTGGTATACTACTTAAGTGCTGTGTAAGTTGCCTTTACAACTCCTGCAAGAGAAGTCTATACACACTACGTTGAGTGGAAAAAAGGTTAAAAGGCTCAAGTAGAGCTTCAGGATGATTCTGCACTGGCTGGCATACTAGGAGCCTCTCTTTTGCACACTGGTGTGGTCTAAGGGGGGGGGCACCCCAAGGACCGGTCCAAGAGAGTAAGGTCTAAGGGGGTGGATCTTACCAACACGCTAGTATGCTTGCTGGTCTGGTATACTGATCTATCATTTTTTCCTTGTTTCTAAAACCTTTAGATAGACATAAGCATTTCAAAAGAAGAAGAAGAGTTGGCTTTTCTACCCCGCTTTTCTCACCCATTTAAGGGGACTCAAAGTGGCTGATAAAACTTTCTGTTCTTCTCCCCACAACAGAACACCCTGTGAGAGCTCAGAAGAGAGCTATGACTAGCCCAAGGTCACCCAGCTGGCTTTATGGGGGAGGGTGGAATCGAACCTGGTACTCCCAGACAAGAGTCAGGCTCCCTAACCGCTAGACCAAAGAGCTCTGCTTCTGAAGAAGGCAACCATGATGTCCCCAGACAACGGCAAGTTTTCCATGGTAGAGACCCATAGTAGGGAACTCTTGAAGTGTAGCCCCTTGTTCAGCCATATTTCAGATAAGCCTTTTAATGGAACACTGGCGAGACTGTGGAGGAATATACTCAAGAGTACTGGACTTGAATGGAACTTCAGATATTTACTGTCCAGCAGGGATGTATGCATTACATACATATCCTTATGCATCTTACTCGTATCTGTACATATTTGTACGTATACGTAAGGGACAAAAACAGGATGCATATGGGATAAAAATGGGACTGCGTAGGGTCAGAGTCAAATGTTGTTGACATTCATATCTTCAAATATGAATCAAACATTTGTACAAACAGATTCGAATCAAATTGAATGTGAATACACTGGAATTTTAAATATTCAAATCAATTTGAATCGTCAGATATTTAAATCGAATCAAATGCCGAAAATTACATTCGTGGACACTCCTACTGTCCAGTAATGTTAAGACTACCAGACGCTTAATTTTTAGCTACGGTATTATCTAAAAACAGTTATATGGCTTTTATGATGCATTTCTCACACAAGTCATTCTAAACTTACTCTTTACTACGCTTCAACTACTTTGCTTACTATTGCTTTGGATCTGCGTGCCTCTAAGCTCTTGCCTGATTTACTTTACAACTTCAGAGCAGACTATCAGAAGTTTATTCCTCTGTTAGATATTTGCCAATTTTGGTCTCTTAAGTCACAGGCCTCCAAATGAGAATTCTCTGATGGACACAATAAGTCACGCTTTCAAATACCCATGCATTTGAACTTCAGAATCTGTGGTGTCTATGAATGATAGTGCTGCATTCTAAAAATATTTTTATTAATTTAAAATATCTCTGTACTAAGGCCCATTAATAATATAATCTTGAAGTAGTTTATAAAACATCAAGGGGACTAGAATGATCAGTTATTAAAATAAAGGATGAAAAAAAAGGATTGGCTCTACAGGGAATGAAGAGAGGGTCTACAATTGAAGCCCACAGACTCAGATGTAAACGTCACCAAGTTCTGTGTTTTCCCCTATCAGCATAGTAATTCGGTACAGCTCTAGTTTAAATTATCCATCCATTCCATCCTCTTTCTATTTGTGATTGTCTGAATTTTACAGACAGCTCAAGCAAGGGGCTTTGATTCTGTGTGTTTCTTGCTTGGTCCAGTGCATGGCCAGGAAAGAAAACCCCGATATTCCTTCAAGAGAGGCCATTCTTTAAAACCAAAATGTAGTTTTACCTTGCTTTAAATTTTGTAAGCACCACAGGAAATGTAAATGCAGGTACAGCTTTTTTTGGCTTTCATGAAAAAGTGGTAATTGACAACTTTAGTGGGGAAAGCCAGTCAATTATATCATTTACAAGTCAGCCACTTGGCAGAATGCCCTTGACTTGTCACGCCCAGTTTCTGCCAGGCCACGCTGAGGACCAGTCACAATTATGAGTTAGTGAATGTTCTGAAATATGCTAACTCTTAATTTCATTCTAAACTGCCAACCTGATGAAAGATGCAGAAAAGCTTACAAACTGACCAACAATGTTAGCAGCAGATAAAGTGCAAGGATCCATTGACTGTGAATGCAAGGCTAATTCGCGTACAGAAAACCAAACAATCCGTTGCTGTTTTCAAACTAAACTTCCTCATTTCATTGTTAGCCATCATTAGTTCGTGTGCATTATATGATCCTTAAAACTCAAAGAAGAGACGCTGGATTATTTACTGCTATGTTAGTACCAGTTAGCATTGACTGATTAGCTGTAACCATGTGATCATAGTGGACATCATTATGAAAACATCTATGATGAGCCAGACTTCTCTAGAAACAAATAATTTCACATTGGGAATAATTAAGTTTCCCTTGGATAGATGGGGTTACTGTATACACCAGAAGAATGAACCTATATGTTTTTTTTCCAGTTCAAAAAAGATGGTTATGTACTGTGTTATTATTCAGTTATTGAGTTGTGTCTGATACTTCATGAACCCATGGACCCATGCTCTATGTCTCCTCTACGGCTTCCTGAACTTTGGCAAAGTTCATGTTCATGGCTTCCACGATATTATCTATACATCTCATCTTCTGCAATTCCCATCTCCTTTTGCCTTCAATCTCTCCCAGCATCAGTGTCTTTTCCAATCTGTCCGGTCTTCTCATTTTGTAGCCAAAATGAGATTCAGTATTTATCCTTCCAGTGAACAAACATGGTTGATCTCTTTTAGTACTGACTGACTTGATGTCCTTGCAATACAAGGGATTCTCTAATGTTTTCTCTAGCATCACAATTCAAAAGCCTTTCGAATGGTCCAGCTTTCATAGCCATACATTACTACTAGAAAATCCATAATTTTGATTATACAAGTCTTTGTTAGCAAGGTGATTCTCTGCTTTGTAGTATGTTGCCAGGTTTGCCATAGCTTTTCTCCCAAGGAGCAAGAATCTCTTAATTTCATGGCTGCAGACACTATCTTCAGAAAATAAAATCTGACACTGCTTCCATTCCCTTCCCCCTATTTTCCAGGAAGTGATGGGACTGGATGTCATAATCCTAAGATTGTTTTTTAATGTTGAGCTTCAAGCCACCTTTTGCATTCTCCCCTTTTACCCCCATCAAAAGGCTCCTTAATACTTTTTGACTTTCTTGACATCAGAGTGGTATTATCTGTGTATCTAAGGCTACTTCCCTCAACAATCTTCATTACAGCTTTTGACTTATCTAGTCTGTATTATATAAGTTAAATAAATAGGGTGACAATATACAGCCTTGCTATACTTTTCCCCCAATATTGAACCGATCAGTTTTCCACATCTGGTTCTGTTTCTAGTTGACCCATGTACAGGTTCCTCAGGAGATAAGTAAGGTGGTCAGATATTCCCATCACTTTAAGAACTTGCCACAGTTTGTTGTGGTCCACAGTGTCAAAAGTTTTAGAGTAGTCAATGAAGCAGAAATAGATGTTTTTTCTGGAAGTCCCTTACTTTCTGCATAAATTAGCAAGTGTTGGTCTCTCTTCATAAGCCAGCTTGCATTTCTGGTATTTCTCAATTCATATATTAAGTCTAGCTTGCTTCTAGAATCTTTAGCATGGTCTTGCTAGTGTGTGAAATGAACATAATTGTAGTTTGATATTGTCCTTCTTTGGGATTGGAATGTAACCTGACATTTTCCAGTCCAGTGCTCATTGTTGATGTTTCAAAATCTGTCGGCATATTGAGTGCAACACCTTAACATCATAATCTTTTAGGACCCCAGATAGTTTAGTTGGAATTCTGTTGTCTTCACTGGACTTGTTGTTAGCAATGCTTCCTAAGGCCTGCTTGACTTCACTCTTCAGGATGTTTGGTTCTAGGTCAATGACCACACCATTATGGTTATCAACGATGTTAAAAGTTTATTCTTAATCTCTTCTGTTAGCTCCCTACCATTTTTGTCTTTTGGCAGGTCAATTTTTACATAAAATGTTTGCCTGATGTCTCCAGTTTTCTTGAAGATATCTCTTTTCCCCATTCTAGTCTTTTCTTCTATTTATTTGCATTGTTCATTTAAGAAGGCCTTCTTGGGTGTTTTTCCACTGAGCTCCTTTAATCCGGATCTAAGAAGATCCGGATCTAAGGAATGGGTACTTCCCTTAATCTGGATCTAGGAGATCCGGATTAAGGAAAGTATCCAATTTGTTTCCAAGGATGGTCTAGCACCCAACAGCAATGGGTGCTAGCCTGCCTGCTGTGGAAATGCTGGAGCACCCATGTGCAAATCCGGATCTACTCACAAGGGTCTGCCTATCACCCCAGGTGTTTGGGGGGACAGGGGGTGCAATCTTCGAAGATCCTCTGGAGCAGCTCCGTAGAATCTCCAGAGTGATCTGCCGCTAACTGTGAAGATCTTCCGGAGCCTTTGACCAGAGCACTGATCTCGCAAGGGGTTCTCTTCGGAGCCGGTGCTAATCTCTAGAGGCAACTTCGGAGGGACTTTGAAGTTTTGAGTTTGGGGCACACCCCCTGGGGGGCACACTCCCGAGCCTCCTCTAGACCCCATTGCCCAATTGTAGTGGAAACAGGCTCCCTATAATCCAGATCTGATGCCTGAAGACCCCATTGCAGACCCCTTTAATGGGGTCTACACGAAATCCGGATTTCCCTAGCTGTGGTGAAAACAAATGTGTCTCTAATGGGGTCTGTAGTGGAAATGGGGTCATCCTGCTCTGAGCCTAATGTGTCCAATGGGTACTTAGTGCTAGTGGAAAAACACCCCTTATCTATCTTTGCTATTATCTGAAGTCTGCATTCAGTTGGCTATATCTTTTCTTTTTTCCTCAGCTGTTTATAAAACTTCATCCAACAGCCATTCTGCTTTCTTGCTCTTTGCCTTTGGGATATTCATTGCTGCCTCCTGTACAATGTTACAAACCTCTGTCCGTAATTTTTCAGGTATTCTATGTATCTATGGATCTAATCCTTTAAATCTAGTCATCATCTCCACTGCATTTCATAAGAGATATAAATTAGGTCATGCCAGTATGGCTTAGTGATTTCTTCAATTTAAGTCTGAATTTTGCAACTGGAAGCTCATGATTTGATCCACAGTTAGCTCCAGATCTTTGGTTGCAAAAGTCTAATTTTAGTATTGATCATCTAGTGATGTAAATGTGTACAGTCACCTATTGAGCTGTTTGTTTGCTATGACCAGCTAGTGGATTTCAGGTGGAACCCTCTATTTAAAAAAAAAGAGTAAGGGGAAAATCCACTCAGTTTATGAAATTCATCTCTCATCTGCATATTGTTCCACCCTGCATAAATTTAAGCTATGAAATATGTTCCCACAAGGAAGAATAATGGTATTCTCCTATGTCACTTGTAGGTCTATATAGGGCTATAATGGAGTGTCTTGTCTGTATATGTGTTTTTTATTGTAAACTGCCCAGAGGTCCTAGAATATGGGGCGGGATATAATCATTTTAAATAATAATAATTAGTGCTAAGAAGCTGTAAGGTAAAAACTGGGACAGAAATAGAGATTTGGTTATTCTGCAGCAGGACTTCGTAGTTTGAATTTTGTTGCTCTGTGTCCGTTTTGTGAGCTTCCTCACTAGACTCCAGAAAACCTCATTATTCAATATGCTACAGACTAAAATTGGGAGAACTGGAAGAAATGTTATCCTTCATAAGTGCTGTGAAGTCCAAGGTGGCTGTGTGGTGCCAGGAATTGTCTGGGGATGCAAAATGCAGCCAACAGACATATTTTGCATTACACTTATTGCATCATGTATGCATGTATGCATGTATGTACATACGTATGTATGCACATGTTTCTAAGCAAGCAATGATGCCATTGCTAACAAGCAATTACTTCTTGTGTTATTCAGTGTACCAAACAAAAGCATCTTAAGAGTTTAGATTTTCGATGGGTCACATGGGAAACAGTTTGCCTGAAAGTGTAACCAACGTAGCATACTTAGCCACACTACACGCTGCTTTGGGATGGCCCACATTGAGGAAAAGTGTCTTGAGCTCTGCACCCATACACTCAATGACTGAATCTTTCCTGGGTTAACAATATTGCCCCACTGCATCCAAACCAAGTAGCTTAAATACAAGGACTTTCAGGAATCAGTCTAAGATCCCAAGGGCCATCTCTCTCCATTTTATATGCAATAGGGATCCTATAATTAATCAGAAAGCATTGAACTGCTAGACACCAAAATAAGGATGGGTGGCACAGTCCAACTAATGGAGTACGCGGCCAGCGGGGTTACAAAAGCCTACGTTAATGGAGATAAGCATACCTAGAGAACGCTGATAATGCAAACTTTAGACCTTATATACGCATAAGGTACTGTCAAATACATGCACAAAGAAGACATTGAAAACCTCAGGCCCATCTTTGGTCTCCACTTTTGTATGAATTCCATACATATGTCTTGCTGCTCCAAACGACCTGCAGAGCAAATATATTAGCAGTTCATCCCGCTAGTGCATTTACCCAGTTAGTAACTCACCCCCATCAATTTACTATAAACTCCTTGTTTATAGTTAGTACACCCTAAAAGAAGTGATAAAAAAAAATACATTATACAACTGCACAAAGACAATGTGAATGCAGTATAACACACAAAGCAACACAAGGAGGCCTTGCCCCACTGTTCCACCCATATTAGTTAAAGGTGTTAAACTAGCAAAAGGCAAGAAGAGTCGACGGGGGAAAGTTTTGTTTGCTGTGCCCACGTGTCTAACATGCAGACAGCGCTGTTAATATCATGGATGGTTAAGATAAGCAGAAGCACTGGGACCATGCTTAATATATTTTAGTAAAAATGGCACACTGGAGCCAGGTGCAGGCTTTGATTTGAGACACTGCTGCTCATGCTTGCAATCATCTTCTCAGCCCCCACCCCAGCAACTGAATGATTTTTTTTGGAAAATTCATGCCACATTTGGCCTTCAAACACATAAGAAAGCTAAGCGAGAGGGGAAGGGAGTATGAAGACGACAGAAAAGCACCAACGTGCGCTGCTGTCATTGCCCTCTGGGGTCACGCTAGTGGTCCATGCCTCTTCCTTTCCCTTTTCTCTCAGTGCTGGTTAGCTGACCTTCAGCATGCATAGAAGTAGATGGGCAAGTGCCCCTCCTACTCTACCTAATTTTGCTCAGCTGACTCGTTGCCCTGGACAATGGCTGTAGTGCGATGCATTCCTCACTTAAAGCAACTCTGCTGGAGTACATCTATAAGTGGACAAAGAAGGGATGGAATATAGACATCAGTGAGAAACATCTGTTTTCAAAGGCAAAGGACAGGATCTTTAAAGGCATAGGGCAGTTCCACACTGGCCGGCATACTGGACCAGGAAGCATCTTAGGAGGCTTCCTTCCACACCCCGGTGTGGTCTAGGAAAGGCCCCAGCCCCCACTTGTGGTATAGAGAGTGGGGCCTAAGGGGGCATGACCTCTCTTAGACACACCAGTGTGCAGAAGGGACCCCTCTAGCACACTTGCTGGTCTGCTATACCCACTGGTATGGAATTACCCAGAGATAATTCAAAAAGCAGGAACAAAAGATCCACACAAAGACCACAAATACTCACAGGGACACTGGTTTCTGTTTAATGCAGCATGGGAAGCAACAATTAGACGAATCTTGAAGAAATTTACATTCCATGATCTGTTAAAGAGGCTACTACACTAAGTTAATTTATAACCCTATCATTTATGGGCTGCACATGCTGGATGCGCATTAATGCATATCTTTAGGGTAAGTTTTTTTTAAAAAATCTTGCTGCAAACCAGTGTTCCTACATACAAGACACGTAATATAAGCAGGTCAGTTCTAAACACCATCCATGCCATGGTTTGCTGTCATAGTTTCAGAGAGGTGCAAGTGAGAAAGAGTTATCTAACTTGCATTCAGTATATACTCTTGACATTATGTCATTCAGTCAAGTGCTTATAAAGAAGACTAAGAATTCTTTCCCACTACATTAGTACAGAAGTCAGTAGTAAGAGATTTCTTATTAACCCCCTAGGAATTACCTTGCTGGATCAGACCAGTTCCCATCACCGTTTCTGCAGTATCAACCAGTTGTAATTGGCAAGGATAAAGGGCATCGTTTGCCCTGATCTTAGTTACCTAGCACCTGGTTTTTAGAGGCTTCTTGATTCTCATTCAGAGAAAGGAAAGCCAGCCCCAGGTTCTGTGTCTTAACAGCGCCAATTCTCAGTTAACAAAATGAAAACAATTTTGTAACTTCCTTGCCACTTGAAAGCAGAAATACATACTTCAAATACACAAAAACACATTTTACTACATTTTAAAGCATTTATCTTTGCATACTCGTGTTGACCTTTTCTCCTTAACATAGGGTGTTCTTCCACTGTCACTAGAAGTACCCATTAAGTACCCAGTGACAGTGGAAAAACACCCATAAATGGCCTTGAGATTCTTTTTATAGAAAGCAGGATAAAAAATATTTAAAATAGGCAAATATTTGAAGAACAGGGAAACCAGGGCTTTCAAGAACGACCCCAAATGCAATTTATAGAACTCCACCAGAGGTATACTGTTTCATGAAAACATTCTGATTTTTGAATGGTCCTCTATCATTTATCATTGTTAAGTTCCTATTTTTATTTGAAAAACTTTATAAGAAAAGAAGAGTTGGCTTTTCTACCCCACTTTTCTCACCCATTTAAGGGGACTCAAAGCGGCTAACAAAGCTTTCTATTCTTCTCCCCACAACAGAACACCCAGTGGGAATGATCTGGGGGTGATTTATCCTAACAAGAAGTAGACCCTGCTAGCATAGCCAATTAACAGATAACACAGGAAGCTGTAGTCCACAAAATCTGAACAGCATGAAACCAATTTTTCTTCACTGGGTATTTATGTCCTAATGTAAGATTAATTTCATAGTTCCATTATCATGCTTGCAGTAATTATAAGCATATGCTTATTTCTGCTATTTTAATGCCTTCTGAATAGCTTGGCTGGTATCTGCTTCCATCCTTCTGAAATGTCATTTAAACTTTGAATGAGTCGCCTTTCTGTGCTTGAGTCCTCAAAAAGGTACATTCTTAATGAAAAATGGATTGTTAAATACCACATTTATTTCTGTGTAAACGCCTCCTTTGATAATTGATGGTTGCCATCTTAACATATGAATGTCCAATAGGAATTTCATTTACTATACTTAGTACAATCCTCAGGAAACAATCTTATAGTTCACTCTAAGGAGTGCTTGTCACTAATAGTATGAACTAGTGTTGTATCAGTTCAGACTATTGAAAAGGAGCTCACGTGAATCATAGGGCAGAGATATCTGATATAAAGAAGCACTCAGCGTGTGATCAGATATTCTTAAAGGGGTGCTTCCCAGGAGAACTGAGCCAGACATTTTACCCCTACATATGCCTTACTATGTCCTGGGGCCTGAGAATGGTCAGCCTGTCCTCACAGCGGGAATAAGAAGATGACAGTGACCCTCTTTTTCAGTTGCATTGGCTGTGGAGCTTCCTAAGCACAGAGGAGAAGAATCTAGCTAATCCCAGCAACCAATTAGGGCCACAGAACCTGGACCAGCAATAGCCAATGAGTGGTGAGCATTTTGTTACAGAGGTGGTGCCAGACTTGGAAGTGAAGGAACAGCAACATCCGGAAAGATGAGGTAGGATTATTCTTTTTACTGTTTGAACAGCTATAGAAGGGGCACATTTTCTAAAAGGGATGATTGAAAAAAGTCCTGTTTGATTGCACCCTCAAACTATTACAACAAAAAAAGATTCCAGATTTGCCCTCTCCCCAGCCTATCAGATTTCAGGAATTTTCCTACCACAGGTATAAGAGAACAAACTCATCCTGAAGTGGTTCAGTTTTAATATGGTTTCTTCACTTCACTGAGAACCATTCTGAATATTTTGACCGAGGTAGGTCTTGTATCAAGAGCAATCAACCTTCCATGAAACAAGCCAAGAAGGGTCATAAAATTTGCTTGACAGGAACCTGCTTCAGAAGCACAAAGCAATACTATGAAATGCCTGAAGAATGCACTGAAGGTACTTGGCATCCTTTGCACTCGCAAAAAGATCTGATGACACATGACTGGGAAGGGAGAAAACAATCCCACTATGCTTTTGTTTGTCCAAGACAGCATGCTTGCAGATGCAATCAGATGAGACATTTCACTGTCGCTAGAATAACTTTTAATTAACTGAACTGATGAACAGAGCACACCACAAACTGATAGAGAGCTATAAAGGTCTTGGAAGATGATCAATAATTTTCTTGTAACTGTTATGTAGACAGTTATTGAAAAACCACCAAGAAAATTAACTTGATCAGTGGGATTAGATACTACCATGAGTATAGGAGCAAAAGCAAATTAACAGAACAGCTAACAGAGAATATAATAAAATGTCCATATCCTAACTGAATTACAGAAAACATAACCATAGCGAGTCTAAGAGACTGGTCTCGTTATTGACCTTCCATGTGTGGTCTTTTTTTGGTACCCTCAACTGGAAGGTGGACAGGGACAATTTCTGCCAATTCCTCTTTTGCCCTGGGGGGAAAGGCAGCCACAGAAGGTGGTGGTGGTGTGATTTTCTATAGCAGTGGCAAAGGAACTACAGAAAGAATTAGAAGAGGGGGATTCCTTTGCCTTCCTTTGATTGTTTTTTCCATATCCAGTTCATTTACTTCTCCTTTACTGCAAGTAGTGCAGGATCTCAGCACTGAAACAGTTTACCTTAAGAATTTGCAACTCAAAGCACAATACTGATCTTACAGAAAGCTACTGTATGCCATGGACCTTCTCTCTATATATTTTTAAAGGCATTCACCATAATGGATGGTATGGAGGACAGATCTATTAACTACATATTCTGAATAGCTGCTGCTCAATATTTCATAGCATCCTGAACTTAAAGATAAGATTAGTTTGCTAACCAAGTAACAACACTAAAATAACTAGAAGGGTAGAAAAATGCTACTACACTTTCTAAACTAAGCTCTTCCTTAACAGCTCTCCTCCTAATATAGATCACTGTGTCATTGGGTCAAGCTACTTCTCTACTTACAACTGTCTACCCTGAGACACAAGAGACATAAGTAGGAGAACACTGGCCAAAAACCTCTAAGATGACTGAAAACCTATGTGACTCACTCCAAGAAAGAGTCAAGCACCACAATCTTCTTGTATTATAAAAAAAAAAGATAAAAAATACCATCTCAACTCTGCATTTTGCCGTATCCTGAATTAAGAATTGTCGGCGTAGATATGTGAGTGAACAACGAGCAACAACATGTCCATAAAAATGAGGGTGCTTATATATGAAAGCAGCCATTTTTTAAAATGGTTTATTGACTCTTGGGTAAATGAGTTCATTGTTTGTACATCAAACACTGAAGGAATACTTGGGGGTATTCATTTATTGGATGATTAACAGTGCTTATAGCCTGATCTTATGACCCATGGGCCCTGCCTATTGCAAAAATGTCCATGACCACAGAGTTCTCATTAATACACAACTATCTCTCATCAATATCGCTGGAACATAGTACCCAAGCAATCTTGTCTGGCAACAAACAGAGGCCTAGAGTAGCCATGTGCTAAACTCTGAAAATGATGGAAAGATACAGACGGAAAGTTTTAGGTATTTCAGATCAAAGTTCAGAAGATATAGCCTGACTCCATACATACCTGAAATTGACTAGGTTCTTATCACAAATCCCACCCCCTGACCACTGTCTATTTTTGGACAACCTGACAATGGAAAACTTTTGAGGATGGATCTGGATGCTGGGCTTGAGATCCTACGGCGATGCTTGTGCAGAAACTGAGAACCAAACAAAATCTAGATGTAACAGTTCCCCGCATTGCCTACATGGCACATCATATGGACTGCTCCAGCATAATCTGTGAGCCATCAGATAAAATGAATCACTAATAAGACAAGGAGAATGACACTGGTATATTCCATCTACTGATGACCACAAACATTCACAGGTCTTCAAGAAAATAGTACATAACTGTTATACATGGCAATAGTAGCACTTTTGACTTATACCTCAACCTCTCCAAGACTAGCAAAAAGTTGCTATTTATGATTTTAAAATTATTTTTAGAAATCAACATGTACACGCTGTAGCCCCATATTATTTTAATGAAGAGCTGCAGATAGGTTTTCACATCTAGCTCAAAGTCTGACAGGTTTGGAGAGCATATAAAACCTCCACCCAATATTAGAAAAACCACATGTAAGAATGTATTACCTGGGCTTTTTCTGTACTTGTGGGCTGCAGGTGTCTGTACAGTACTTTTTTCACAATATCAAGAAACAAACAACTGACAACAATGATGATTATGGCAAACCAAGCAGAGCCACTGGACAGTAACTGAACAAACACAAAGTACATGTCTTGAGTGTGCAAAAATGGCCTGGAATTGAAAAACAAACACACCATAAGAAAAAAAATCAAGGCAGAGTAAGTATTGAATTTTATCCCTTCCAAGTACAAATGGACAATTCATCAGGACCTTTAGGTTTTCAAACACTATGATGATGCGCACATCAACCTCTCTGTGCCTTAAGATCTTGCAGGGGAGGCCTTCCTAGTTGCGCCACCAGCTTCAGTAGTTGAGGGGGTGGGGATCTGGGATAGGACCTTCTCGATGGTGGCCCCCAGACTATGGAATAATCACACTCTTGAGGTTTAACAGATACCTTCTGTTAATACTTTCAAAAGATTGGTAAAAACATTATTATATACCCTGGCCTTTGTCTGAAATAAGGAAACATCTTATTCTCCCTACATTCAGTTATTATTTTAGTATGTAATTATTTGGATATAGGGTGGGCTAAAAATAGAAACAAACGACTAAAAACTAAACAAACCTCCTGAAAGTTCTGGAGACTTCACTTTCTAATGTTCTACATCTAGGACCCTTTCCGTATGGGGTCTTATTCCAGATTATATCCCAGAAAAGGGACCTGTCATCTGCATGCCAGTGAATTCTGTGTGTTTCTCTGTATATGCACTTTGACCACCTGCCCCTTTTAAAATCTGATGCCTTACCTTTTCCCTACTCATCGACAGACTGCAGCACACCTACAAAAACACCCTAATGCATGTTGAGTGTCATTTCAGTCTATTTACTGCAAATATTCCTTCCTACCCCCAGAGCTCAAAGCCTAAAAACGAAGCACTAAGACACATACGTACCAGATGATTCCCCCATAGAACAAGGAGAATACAAAATAAAACACAATGGAACCCCAGGTTACAAAATGGTTTATCCATGTCCAGAAGTGAGTCTCTAAAGCCATCTAAACAGAAATAGGAATACGAAAAAGGCAGACTGTCAGGACATTCAATTTGCATAATTAATTTATTAATTGTTTTTGTTAGGCATTTTTATCAACTGCAAAGAAGTTTAAAGAGAGAACTCAGCTGGTAAGTCACAATTTTCTTTAATTCTGAAGGGTAAAGTTATTCTCCAATCCTGGCTCTGTCATAGCCTAGGTTGGTAGCTATACAGCTTCTCTTTAATGGATTTTCTAAGCTTACCAGGTTCAGCCTTCCTTGGAATTCAAATGATTCTTCTAGTCAGAATACTCTTTTAAAGATTTGTTTGATGAATTCATTATTTTAAAGCTGAGAAACCCCCTATCAAAACTTGTTCAGGATATACTTGTTTTTTCCTATCCTTTTCAAAGGTAAATTCGCAATACAAACATTTCTTAGAAATATCTGATCATTCAAGCTAAACTTCCATTTAAATGTAAACATTCTTCTAACTGAACAACTGAAATAAACTTGCAGTTGAAATGAAACATCTACATTTTCTAAACAAGGTGTGAATGAAGCAGTCTTCATGACATATGCCATAAGAGAAGATTTTCTGGATCATGCCACAGCCCATCTAATCCAGCCCTCTGTTTCATACAGGGCCCACTGATTGTTTTTGGGCATCTCAGAAGACAAAGGTAAAACCTTCACCTGCTCTTGAATCCTGCCTCTCTCTTCAGTTTGGAGGAAGTACCTAGGCATCCATTCTAGCGATTGATACACCTGTCCTCCATGAATTTATTTAAACCTCATCAACACTATTAGCCAAGTCAAATGCCACTTAACACTGCCTAAGTTATCCAATTCTCCAGAACTCATATAGGTACATAGTAAACAAACTGAGGGCAGAATAGAGGAATAGAAAATAATGTCAAGGCCATAGAAGGAGTAATTGTCTTAAGCCACTATGAGATAAGGAGGTACCAGCCATTAAGATGAGGTTATCTGGTCGTATGCAGACTTCACGTTATACCCAGATCAATTGGGAAAAGTGGCACACACAGTGATTGATTAGGTTCCCTTAATAAGTCAGTTCTTCAATGTCTTTTGAGCAGTTCCTGTGATTAAAATGGACCAAATGAACTTCTGGGGCTGATTTTGGGGTGGGAGTGGACCACACAAAGGCAAGGAGTTAAATGCATGACCCAAGGGAATCCCTACTGGCAGGTGAGCACTGCTGGATATAAACCCCTGGAGAACACTGAAGAAAATGAGGACAAATATACATTTGCAAATGTAAAATACCTTCATTGTAACGGTGATAACCATAACTGTGAAGACCAGAGTACCAAATGTCCAGTTTCCAAACATCTATAAAAGTAAACATAAAAAAAATGGGATGGAAAGGTTAACTTTTGGAGCCAATGAATCCATATCAAATGCAGCTACACTAATTGAACTAATGCTAGTAGAAGCTCAGAAATGCAGAATGTTCACTTGTACATCTATTACAAAGAAGGAAAAGTGCAAAAACAAAACACAGAAAATGCATACAAGCTGCAAAATGTAAAAACTCACTGGACAAATAATCTTTCTCCATAAGCTACCACAAGTTTATGGGAACAGATTTGAATCCCAATGAAAAGGGCCAAACAGCCTAAAGAAATCTTCAGCAGAGAGAAAGCACCTAGCCTTTAATTATGGAAGGAGGAAAGATTTTGTTTCCCCGTTAAGGTAGCATTGTATGCAAGTCTTGCAAATCACAGCCTTTGAAATTCAAAAATAATGGTGGATACAGGGATGCTTTCATTGCCTTAGTACTATCTGGATTAGTGTGATTTTGCTATATTTTTAATTTTTTAAGCTGCCTTAAATGTGGTATGGTGAGATATATACAGCATAAATAAATATCATCATGGCATTTCAATTCTGAACTGGTTCCTGCTTTTGCAGAATTCAGGCTAGTTTTAAGAAGTGTACCATCCGAACTGGAGTATATAATGCTACCTCCATGACCATGGAAGCAAGTAATATTTCCTGTATAGATTTTTAGACAGCGTATCATCACTTTCCACAGCATCCTGTCAGTGGTAATCATAAGTAACAATAAAATTTCCCAAAGTTTTGACACCTATCCTCTGGAGACCATTTACACTGAATAATGTTGCAGGCTTGTTTTCTGCCTTGTGTTCAAGAGCAGTCAGGAAACATTTGCAAATGGAAACACCTTGGCTGTTACAATTACAAGGGCTGAGTGAAGATCAGGACTTTGGTCAAAATGGAGGTTAAGAAGAAAGAAACTTTCCAGCAAGTTGGACTCATCCAAAAATTGGAGGATTGGAGGAAGAAATCTCATGTTAGAGAGAGCTTTTCTCAGTTAACTTCACCACTATATTTTCTAGACAGACACTTTGGACAAGGAATGGCCAACACCTGGCTCTCCAGATGCTGAGAAACTACAAGTTCCATCATGCTTTTCCATTCAGTGAAGCTGGTTGAAGGAGATGGAAGTAGTTGTTCCTAAGTACTGGGAGGGGTAAAAATTAAGCATCTTAATTTGTGCTAGAAGAAACCAAGCAACTGGAGGTTTCTGGCTAGGGATCTTCTGTCCCAATTCAAGACATGCTTCAAAGAGAAAAAAACAACCCTGCAACTAGAAGCATGTACTAGTTGAAGAATGGTCTTTGCAATTTTGCTTGCCATCTTAATTATTTCTTAAGCTCCTGAAACAGTTTTACAAAGTTACTTGTAGTTTTCAGTAAGCAGGTTTTGTTCTTGTCTTTGCTAACAGACAGCAATCATTGAAAATCCTCTTATGTCTTCAGGTCACAGAAATAATTCCAGGAGTTGGGTTGCCTGAGCCATGATCAAATGGAAGGGATTATTCTAAAGGAAAAAAACTTATAGCAGAAAGAGACACTGGTTCCCTAAGGGATAAAGCAATCCTATATAGTACGTTAAGCACAGGTTTTCAGTCCTGCCTTTCCTTAAAAACTTATATGGCTAACTTTCCTTCTAGAAGTAACCAGGGCTCACTGGGCTGACCTCAACCACCACCAAGAGCATTTCTGCGCTCACTGGAAGTTCAGCCCAGGCTGCTTTTCCATGTCATAAATGGGTCTTAAGCAAACAGGACCCACCAACATTGTTCACTGGAAACAATTATTGGCCACAACTTGTCACAGCCACTGCCATCTACTCAGTGCAACCAAGCTGAGAGCTCACTTTTGTTGGCAGCTCTTAAAAAGACAGACTTAGTCAGACAGGGGGTCTCCACCTTAGACAGATGGCAGAGGTAAGACCCAGAGATAACTTAGAAGGGCTGCGGATTAAAATTTCATGTCACACTTTTTTCTCACACAGTACTGTTTTCTTTCTTAGATGGGCTCGGCACCTTGCCACCATTTATTTTTGAAGATATTCAAGGAAAACAGATGCCACATTCTTTAACACAGATATGAAAATTCAGTATCTGGCATTTTCCATGTCTCTCTACCTACAGTACAGATGCTTACCATTTGCCTGTTTGGTTTCAGTATCTGACGACAAGCACAGCATGAAAAAGGGGGAAGGAAACTAACAGATCATATCAAAGTACAAATTTCATAGCACATAGCTATCAATACTATGGACATTCATACACACAGCAACTTGTATTTATCTTGTAGACCCAAAAGCATTGATCCTTAGCTTCCAAGATACAAATGGAATGGGTAAAACTCTGTCTATAATAGAACTATGACGACTTTGTTATATGCAATGGGCATTTGGACTTCTTTGTACCAGTTGACAGGATAAACTAGGGCCCTGAAGACAGTTGGATGAACCATATACCACCTGTGTTGCAGTGTTTGGCACCAGCCCAAGTACTGTGTTTACACCCTTTTGGATCAAACACTGGCGAGACCAAGAGGGAATCTCTTATGGCCAGGCAACTAAGATTTTCCATACCTTAATGCCCAGGCTCTTTCAATTGTATCTGGGGACAAAGGGATGTCAACATTCTGGGTTTTCTGTCAGGACTTCCTTCCTTCACCTCTGCTTTTTCCAAGGCTCTCACAAGGCAGTGAGACTATTTTATGCATAGCCAGGAAGACTCAGTGAGCTTTCAGCTTCCATGGAACAGAGGGATTTCAGATAAGGAACTTCCAGGTTCTACCTAGTGCCACCACAGGGCCCTAAAGGATAATATATATCATCTACTGCCTGCTCCTGTTGACCACATCACCTGAGGAACACCAACCTGTGTCTGGACCTGTTGGGGCTGAAGCTGCAGTGAAGCCAGGCAGCTACACCTATGAGTGTTGGAGTGGGACCTCTCAACTGTCATAATTTGGGGATGCCAGACAACTTTCTTAGTGACTTGGCAGTGATGCTATTCAATGCCAGGTCAGTCCAAAGTCAGCCATCAGATCACTTGGTATGTATTACAGAGACCTGGGTGGATGAGCTGAGAGGCCTGGTGCTTACTCAACTTGACCCTCCAGGATACCTGGTATAGTATCAGCCCAGGACTGTGGCCCAGTTGCCACAGTCCATAAAGAATTAATCTCTCTCATCTGACACCCTGCCCCTTCTGGGACTGAAGTTGAGGGACTATTCCCGGTGTTGGGCCAGGGAACCAAGATACAGGTATGCTGTCACAATTTGCTACATCCCTTCCTTTAGATACCCAACAAAGTAGTAGTATGGCCATTTTTCCTTCCCTGCTAAACTGAAATACTGTTGTGACTACATTGGTCAGTTTACATCCCACTTAGGGGCTAAGACAAACAGCCCATAACACAGTTCAATGAAGCCTGACCAGAATATGCAATGTGTGTTAAGGTAACAATAGTATCTTCATGCCAAGTCATCAGATGGATCATGTAATGTTCTGACAATTAATAGTTGAGCAAAGGCTCTCCTTGTTATTCAAGAATTGCCAACACATAAGATGGCCTTCTTTGTGGTGGCCCCAAGGCTACAGCATTGATTCTCTGCTAGGTATCCCAGGTGTAAATATTATACATCTTTTGGTGGCCAGTTAAGATAGACCTCTTTCACACAGGCAGTAGACATTTAAAGCCCACTCGATAAGTTTGTTATATAGATGGGGTAGGTAAGTTTTAAAAATAAAAATGCATTTATAAATAATTTTTATGTGTGATATACTCTGAGACCTGTAGGTGAAAGACTGGGTTAAAGTTTATATAAACAAAGAGAATAGAATAATGCTTTTTTTTTTCAAACATGAAGAAACACTAGAAAAGCTACAATATGATAAACAGAATATTACAACTTTCTGGACTGCAAAGAACTTTAACAATCTAGAACCAGAAATGTGATCTCTTAATTCTCCACACTAACACTGTCAGTAATTCTGAACAGAAAGAAGATGGCTACATTTTCCATACTTCATGTAACATGTTGGTCCTCTCTGTCAAATTCTGTATTTAAAGATTTGATGTATTTCTTGAGGTCTGCTAGGTACATTTTGCAGTTCAGAGAGAATAAACCTTCCCCCAGAAGGATTTCAGCACAACCTTTCAAATAACCATTACACCTGTACTTAAGCTTGTCCTCTACTTCTTACCTGGCCATTTCCCAGCAGAGAAGTGTCTTCTCCCATCAGAAGATAGGAGCCGAAGAAGAAAACAAAAGCATGAACAAATCCCAACGAAGTCCAATAAAGAAAAGGTTTACAGCCCAAATGGGAATTTTTACTGATGTCTCTGTATAAAAAGGAAGGAAAATGATACAAGATCTTTACTATTTATAAATTAACAAGTCTTTTTGATGACATGGACACTTGACATGTCATTATAATCACTATATTACAATGCACTTTTACAATTAACCACTTCGTGGGAAAGCTCAGTTTTTCTTAGAGGAGAATGTATGAAGGACTCCAGAGAACCGGGACTTCCGGTCTGGAGAGGATTCCAGGCTGACGTGCTGAGATTTACTCGGCAAGTTTCCAGCTGATTTTCACCATAAAATGTAAACTTGGTAAACATTTTCTGGCTGTTTTTGCTCCCTGAGAGGCAGGAAAGCCTAAAGGAATTGTCTGAAGTTGCTATTTTTATAGCACACCGAAGGGTGGAAAAACTAATACATCATTCCTGACGCCGGATGGCGAAGCAAAGCCTGGAACAAATATTTGTTAAAAGCTAACAGAACTGAATTTGTAATAATTTGGAAGACTGAAGAATAATTTATATTTAAACAAAACAAATTCTGAAAATTAGACGTATGGAAGACTCTTATGAGAAACTATCTTATGATCCGTTAGATTTGGCAGGCTGCTAAGAATTCAAAGAACAGATAAAAGCTGTCTGCTTAGAAGCCAGAAGACAATTAAAAAGCTTCTTATCAGTCTTTTCTCTTTAACGAGCAAGGTTTCTTTGGAAAAAAGTATCTTTACTCTGTTGTAAGGGGAGGGGGAAAAAAGGAGGAAAAAAATCACTGGGATTTAATGGACACTCTATCTTTCTATTCTCGCTGATTAACTGAATGAAACTGATGTAATAAAAAGTTTGGCCACTAAATGGTAGCAAAAGGATGAGAAATGAAAACCATATACTCCTAAAGAAAAATTGGGAAGGAAGCTGCTGGCTGCCTTTTGGAAATTATACACCGTCCTGAAATAAATATATACTAAACAAATATGGGAAAGCCTGCTATGAGGAGATCTTTGCAAGATAAAGATATAATAATCAAGAATTTGCATCTCTTATTGGCAGACTGGAAGGTAGATTTTCAGGATTGAGTTCTCAAATGAGTTCTCAAATGTTACAAACAAATGCTTATCTGAAAAATCTGGGGGAATCTCTGCAAGAGATAAAATCAGAGTTGAATTCAACAAAATCAGAGATTACACAACTACGAGGAGAAATACGAATGACACAGCAGAGGATGGATGACTGCAGAGTACAGGTTAATAAAGTGGAGAATGAACAAATTATGCAGAGATTCAGAGAGTCGCAATCCATGTTGAGATTCAGGAACATACCAAAAACAATTACTGATTTGAGGAAATAGATTACTGAAAATCTGGCAAGATTATTACAAATACAAGAAGAAGAGCTGGGTAGAGAACTTGACCGAGTTTTTAGGGTGAACTCACGGTTTGCAACTCAAAACAAAGTTCCAAGAGATGTTGTTGTTTATTTCATGAGGAAATTTACCAGAGATAGAGTCCTACAGTGACAGTATGGGAATCCACTGGAGATGGAAGAAGGACAAGTGATTATCCTTAAAGAGATACCAAGAGAAATGTTGCAGAAAAGAAAGGAATATAGGCAACTAACTACATTATTGAAAAAGAAAAACATTCAATACAGATGGGACCTCCCGGAGGGGGTTATTTTTACATTTACTGAACAAAGATTTTGCCTGAATTCATCGGAAAAGATGCAAGATTTTTTGTTGAAGAAAGGAAGAGAGTTGGAATGGATGCAGGAGGAGACACAGACAGGAGATCCCTCGATGCAGGATCCCCTGACGCAGGAAGGGGCTGGAGCATCAAAGTAGAAGATATCTATTAATAATAATAACTCAAAGCAAAAATAGAAGTAGAAACCAGAATATTGTCATTGAACATTAATGGACTGAACAAACCTAAAAAAAGAGAATATCTGAGGAACTCAGGAAATTCAATTTGGACCTAATTTGTATAGAGGAAACACACATTACTCACAGAGATAAAAAATTTGTGGTTCAGAAAAAATTAGGGATGGAATTCATTTCATCGGGCACAAAAAAGAAAAATGGAATTGTGATGTACATAAAACAACACCTAAGTCCACAAATGAAGTTTAAAGATGTGGAAGGTATACTGGAATAGAATTAGACATGCAAGGCACACAAATCCTATTGTTGGGAATATATGCCACACACACAGAAAAACAGGCATTTTGCAAAAAAAAATTAAGAGCATAATTATGAGAATTGGTGCTTAATGGGAGATTGGGATGGAGTGATTAATCCAGAAATGGATAAAACATCAACTAAAAGTATCACAGCATTACAAGGCAAGCTCCCTAAAAGCTTTTTTGAACTGATGGAATATTTGCAACTAGTGGACCTAGGGAGACTTGAAAATGGCAAAGCAAAGGAATTTACTTTTTTTTCACATAGAATCTTATCAATTCTTGATAAGGAAGAATGTCTATCTAAACGCTTAGTAAATAAATGTCTTACCAAGGCATTTGCAGATCATAACCCCGTGAAGGTGGTGATGGGGTGGAGAGCAAAAGCAAAGAGATGGCAACTGAATGAACATTTATTAAAGAGAGAAGTTATAATAAGTTCCAAGAGGAAGATAAGAGAATTTTTTAAAAACAATTTGAATAGAAGGACTGACTTAAATACCTTTTGGGATGCTAGCAAAGCATTTGTAAGAGGACATTTTATAAAAATAAACACAGATAAGAAAAAAGTCACAAAAAATTACAACAGAAATAAAAAAAGGAGAATGAATTGATACGAAAACCAGATTCCAAAGTAATCCAAAGAAATATACAAATATTGCAAAGAGAACTTTCGATGTTCGAAACCATCCCTTGTGTCTCTCACTTCACTAGGCTGACATTTCCCTGGTTTAAGTACCACTGAATGCAGAAATAAGAGACGCTACTAGTCTTTTAGGATGCTTCCAGAGTTGTCCAATACTCTGCAATCCTGTCATTGCTGCTTCCCGCTTGACAGGCATGACAGTTGGAAACTGTACAGGGACAGTTGCAGTTGCTTTTGGTCCACCTGATAAGCCAATCAGAAGTTGCACTGTCCCTTTGACATGGCTTCCCATTTGTCAGATGGGATGTGTCACTGCCTGCAGTAGGGGCACAGTATGTCACGGAAAGCTGCTGCTTTGAGCTGAAGAAAGCTGTGCAGCTTTGAAGCAAGTCTGGACACAGCCTTACGCTGTACACTCAAGAGAATAAAACAACTTGGCAATGGAAGGGAGATTTCTGCTCCTAGCACAAATATCCCACTCAGATCCCTGATGAACAAAAGGCAATCTGAGCCAAGAAAGGCTAAGGCTGAGCCATTTGAGACATGGATCCTCCTCTTATTATTTTCCACAATCCACAGAATTCTGAAAAACAGAAGTAAAAGTCCACTGGAGAAAACAGGGACACAGATGGAGAACGAAAGAAATAAAAAATAGGACTAGGGACATTTTGTGAGCAGGAAAATGGCAGGAAGAATGGCCGGTTGATTATATAAAATCATGCACAGTATAGAAAAGGTGGTTAGAGAACATTTATTTTCTCTATCGCACAACACTAGAACCACGGGGCACTCTATGAGGCTGATGGGCAGGAGAGTTGGATCAGACAAGGGGAAGTTTTTCTATACCCAGATGGTCATCAGTCTATGGAATTTGCTGCTAGAAGAGGTGGTAACAGCTACCAGCCTAGATGGCTTTAAGGAAGGGCTAGACAAATTTATGGATGACAGATGTATTGATGGCTACTAGAATGGATGCCTAAGTATATCTTTCAGGCCTTGGGGACAAGCAGGATATTTCTAAGGCCACTTGCTGGGATTTGAGAGCAGGAGAAGGACTGCCTTTGTCTCTGCTTGAGATGGCCACGGGCAATTGGAGGGCCACTGTGTGCGACAGAATGCTGGACTAGACAGGCTGTGGTCTGATCCAGCAGGGCTCCTCTTATGTTCTTATGATCCTTCAAGCTGATGCTCCTTCTCCTCTGCTAGGTATTTTAAGCTGGAGGGCCAGTACTTTATGACTTCTATTACTCTCTCATTGGGAGTGGCTGCAGCTCATTGGTCGAGCAAACTGCCTGAAGAGCAGAGGGTCGCTGGTTCAATCCCCAGCTTCTCCCCAGAAGTCCCTCTGCTCAGAGGTCCCCATAGAGGGGCAATCAACCATGACTCAATGGTGTCCATTAGTAAAATTCTCTCCTCACCACTGTTGAAATTTGTGGATGATTAAATAACCATTGTTATTAAAATATTTCACAGCAAAGAGCACTGACATCTTTGGCTGGGGAGCAGAAGGAAAACAGAACATTCCTGTTCCTATTTATCAACTACTTTTGCTCTTCAATCTCCTGCAAAATCGCTTAGCAACATGTTTTCCGTCTGTCAAAATATGATCACCCTTTCTGACAAAATGCAGGAGACAGAGTTTAACCTCCATTAATTAGGGGCAAATTTCCTTCCAAGGAAACTGATTATTCTCTGCTTATTAAGTCTACAATCCTATAAATTTAGGATACTAAGAACTCGTGTGAGCAGACTCTGCAAAAATCACATTTTTAGGATACATGGGTCTCCCCGGGAATAACTCTTGGGTGAAATCAACCTTCAATACATGCTAAATGCAACTCTGGCAGCACATTTTGTGCCTTTTAATGCTTATCTGAGGCCTCCTTGTAAGCTGTAGTTGCAGATCTCAGCTCATCTACATGCCAGGCATCTCATATTGGCTATTAAAAAAAATAAATAAATCAATTTTGAGGCAGGTGCTCAGTTAACCTCAGGACCTTCCTCCTTTGAAGCCACCTGCAACCAAGCAATTTTTCCCAAAAGCTTCAGAGCTTTTTAATTCTGACACTTAGGTTTTTCCGCAGAATATATTTGCCTCTAAATTAAAAATTTCAGGTTAAGAAAAGACTAGTAGATTTTGCCTGGGTTAGAGGATTTTGCAAAGTGGGGGGGAGTATGACCTCCCCCCCCAAACCAAGTGAATGAGGGTTAAAGAAGCAAAATTTTTGTTCAGCAGATCACGAGGGGCAATTCAAGCTCTCAGTCCTCCTGATCAGATAAATCTACTTTGTAGCTTTTTGCTGCTTTATGCTCATGCTACTTGACTCAAATTAACTTCATTACAGGTTTTGGCAACGTTTTAAAATTTATCAGTTTAAGATCTGTGCATGCATACATTTGGTCTTTGGCCTATTTAGCCTGTTATTCCTAGAGGTGTTGAGCTTGCCTGTAGAAGACCCAGATTCAAACTTTCTGCTCAAGCTTTGATCTTGAGCGACCTCAATTTTTTTCCAGGCTATCAAATAATTATACAGAAATTTGTAGGCTGAGCTCTAGGCAATATAAGTGTGGGGTTCTTGACAGCAGTATTTGCCTATCAGGAGACTGGGGGAGTGCGTCATTCTTGTTTATCATCAAGCATTACCCTTCCACCAAGCGGTAGGCTTACCTATAGAGAGCTGGCTTGCTTTGTAGTATATGAGGGTGCACATGTTGTTCAAAAAGACTGTACATAAGGACTGGCAGGGAAGTGAAACAAATGTTGTATAAAGTCAGGTATACACCGTCATACAGAGTCTGAAAAGTGACAAAGAAAGAGAATTCATAGATTTTATAGGCAGAAATGGAAGATCAAACTCGTAGAGACAGAGGGAATAAAATCAAAGTTAATGAACTGAACAATAAAAACAAGCTAAAAACAAAATTAAACATCCACCTTCACTTTTTCATTAAAGCTTTTGATGCTATACCTTTGGCTTTCTCAAATAAGCACTCTTCTTTGGTAGCTTTTACTTTTCTTTAGTGTCTGTAGGAAGGAAATACTGTACCCAAACAGCTAGATCAAAGAAAGATATCATTTCTCTTGTGTATCTTGCTTCTGTAGAATAAAAACTTTACTGTCCCCTCAAGGATAGAAAATTTTCCTCCATACATTTCTCATATTACCAAAGTTAAGAGCAACAGTTATTTAAACAGAACTACTAGGTACGTACTATCCATAGGTGTTTTCTAATTCCATATACCTTGTCATAAATCAACGAAGAGGGAAGAGAATTAAAGGAATATCCTAGATGAATACTCACCTGTTGTGAAAACAAACAATAGAACTGATATAAAAACTGTGGAGTAATAAAGCACACATTCTGGAAAACAAGAAGAGACAGAATCAGTTAGTGTTCCAATGTATCAATCTCTAAAAAGAAATAAAACTACAGTATCTTGAAAACAGAAACAGAAGATTCTGATTAAAATCTACTCTCCTACAGAAGAATTCCACAAAACCAGAATTAGGAAACCAAAATGCTTTCTTTTAAGTTCTCAAGAGCCCAAGTCTGTGTTACCCTTACTTTTTGGTTAATGGACAATTGGAATACCTAAATTAAGAGTGCAAGGTTGAAGACAAAGGTAACAAAACAGTCATTTTACTGTTGTTCACAATTATGCTATAACAAGGCCGCACAACAATAGAAGAAATGCTACAAAGGACAAAACAGGAGATGTTTGAATGAAAATTTCATTCTTATCATTAATTCTGAATGTCTTACAAAAGCAAAGCAGTCCTAGCCAAATGTACGTTTTCTGTGCCAGCGAGGAACTAACCTTGTAAAAAAAGTACTGTACAAGGGTTGCTATCCTAATATAGTAAAGGTGGCCATGGACAAAAAGTAACTTGGAAAGGTATTTGAATCTTGCTATTGCATAGTCACTGTTCCTTACTGCTTGTCTTCCTTCTTTCCCCATGATACCTGTAGCATGAGAAACAAAAAGAAAAATCAATATCAATCTGTCCTTTCCACTGTTGCCCAATAACAAAAGAGGGCTCATATTTGAAAGGAAACAGTAACATTCGCCTCGCAATATCCTTGCCATGGGGACGAGAACTAAGACTCAAAACAGCCCCCTCACCCCTTTCTTTTAAATCTGTTTTTACAGTTGTAACCAGCCCTGAGACATTTTGCTATAGGATAGGATAAAAGTAAAAACAAAACATATAAGCAAATTACTGAAATAATAAGATATATATACACAAACATAAAATCAGCAACAAATGACAACTTGATATTTGCCCTTTATAAGGCAATGGTGGCTCAGAACAGGCTCTAAATGTGATTTTATGTCGCTGAAAAGCCACTATAATAGAAAACCTCTTTTTAAAATAACCTAAGATTTTTCAATCATGCTAATTTCCATTGTAATTTTGCTTGCTGATTTTAAGTAGAAAACCTTTACATGAAGACAAAAACAACAATCTGGATGCAGCTGCTGGCAAGCTCTCTTACCTATTCCAACATGAGCTTCTTGTATCATGCTGACATCATTAGCCCCATCACCAATAGCTAATGTGATAGGCTTTTCAGGAGATGTTTTTATCAGTCTCACAACCTGTAAAGACGAGAGAGGATCTTAAAAACGCACACGTGCAGAAACACGCTAAGGACTTTTTCTTTTATCACTTGGAGACAAGAGCTTCTACGAAGTCTCCTTGAACCAATCAGCCTGACAGTCAAGCCAGATTGTCTGCTCACATTCAGTCTGGCTCACAAATCTCTCTCCATCTCTACTTGGCTGTCACACACTTTCTCCTCTCCCTGCCTTTGGCCTCCACATATCTGCTGTTGCTAAAGGCTATCCTGCTGCTGTGTCAACAATATGAAATGCCCAAGCTTGCTACCATATGGTAGGCTGTTTATATAGCTGGCATGGCCAACTGCATTCAAGGCTTTGAGGGCCTCAAGCACAACTGGTTGCATCGCGCTCATAAGCAGCAGGACCTACCAGATCTGTGGTGTCACTAACTGTCATCAAGGCCTAAATGTAAGCAGTGCAGCCTACTGAGACCTATAGTATGCAGCATGAGCAACTGTGCTTAAGGCATGAATGCAAACAACCATGTTGCACATGTAAGCAGCACAGCCTCTTGGGACCTGTAGTCCCAGAGGCTAAAAGTGTGTGGAAATAAGCCAGAGCGCTTCAAAATGTTGGTGTGGCAGCAGGGCAGGCTTGCAGCCTGCTGGAAGATAAGGTGGGCATAGGCCCGGTGTGGGGAGGGAGACGAAAGTAGCAGCTGGAAAAGAAGGGAAGATCTTTGCAACCTGAGCCAAACCAGTTGTTCAACATCAAACTCTGGGAACAGACGCAGTCAGACTGCTGACAAACCAGCTCAAAACAAGCCAGTTCAGCATGTGATGCCCGCTAGGACCCCTCAATCCCAAAAGTATGTTTTTTAGTTTAAAATGCAAAGTGTGGCGAACACGGTAGGTCCAGACGCTTAAAAGTGTCGCCAAAGTGTATTTTCACAAGGGTAAGTAGCCTAAGGGAGGGGCTAGTTGAGCACTCCAAGGGGAGGGGTTGAATTTGCATCCAGGCGGAGCTCAGCCAATAAGAGCGAAGCTAGCCAGCCAGGCCCATATTTAAGGGGGCCTGAGGGAACAATTTCTGTTCTCTGCCTTGGGTCGTTAATCAGGGAGGTTAACGAAGGGGAGAAACGGGCTCTTAGCTGAGGAGGCTAAAGTTAGGGTCCTGAGTCTTTTGGTATAAGATTGTTAAGCTTGTGAAGTTATTTAAAAGGAAAGCTAACAAATTCTGAACTGATTGAAGTTTTATTCTTGAACTTGTAGAGTCTTTTGACTTAGGGTAAAAGTGAAAGACTGAACTGCTTGACAGCAAAAGTAACCACATGTAACTAACTGTGAGAAGAAGCTGACTTTAAACTTCATCTGTATTCAATAAACACATGTTCTTGTTGTTTCAAAGAAGCTTCGTCGAGTTCTCTGTTTATAAAGGGAGCCAAATAGGGCCAGAGTTCTAAACAGTAACTGTATCCAACCCACTGCTGGAGATTGGCAGAGTGGGGGCAGGGTGCTGTCTGCTGCAGCATCAGAAGGGAGGCAACATTATTATCAAGCCAAAGAGTAGGAAAAAGGAAATGGAAGGTGCACCTCTTGGAAGGAAATAACAGAGTTTGATTCACAAGTAAACAAAACGCTACCACACTACCAAATTAAGATAAATATATATATGAAATAGGTAAGGGTGGAGAGGCGGCCTTTACACAGCACATCCTTAAAGACAAGGAAAAAATGCAGGGAACATCAATAGCAACAAAAAGTGTTAGGGGGCCACATGTATAGGCGCACTGTACACTGATACTTGATTATCACCATCCAGCATGGTGAACACTTTGATCAACCTCTCTGGTATTCCCACCACCCTCCACTCTTGCAAGCTACAGGATTCCAGTAATCAATTCACCAGAAGCTTTGGGAAAAACTCACTCGTGCATTTGAAACACAGGAAGAACACAGGCCTTCACACATGATTAGTGTTAAGAGAGGGATGGTTTCATGGGGCTAAAAGCTGAGGTAGACAACAGCAGTTATTTTGTGTTACTGAGGTATTAAAAAGGTGAAGATGGTGAGGAAGAAATCTCTAAAGCATCAATGACCATGGTGAGAAAAAAAAGAAAGAAAGAAAGATGAGCATAAAACTAATTTAAAAAGATTTTTGAAGAATCTCTGCAGGATACAGGACAGTATGCAGCCTATTAAGAGTTGCTGGTATATGAAATGCTTTAAACAGACTAGTATGTTATGCAGTTTCTTTAGAAATTTAGCAACCTGGAAGCTTTTGGGATTTCTCGGTGAAATGGCGAATGGAAGACAGTTCCCCTGGGCTGGCCTCTAAGAAGGTGCAGAGCAGCACTGGGAATGATGCCTGGTGAAAATTCCCTTCACAAGATTCAGCCATGAATTTAGGGTATACAGTGGTATCTCGACATACAAGTGCCCTGACATACAAGTGTTTTGAGATACAAGCCGCCGAGCGAGTGATATTTTGCTTTGAGATGAGAGCAAGATTTGAGATACGAGTATGTAAATACAGTACAGTACATAACAAAAACAACTGAGGTGGTGTTTTGGGAGCTGGAATGGATTAATGGGAAAATTGCTTTGAGATATGAGCGATTTGACATAAGAGCAAGGTTACGGAACGAATTAAACACGGATGTCAAGGTACCACTGTATTATCAAACGTATCTCAGATATGTCCCATCTCCTTGCTCCTCTCTGCATTTCTTCCACAGCTCCTACTTCCTGGCCACAACAGATCCAGGAACAAAGTCACAAATATCTGGAACTGAAAATGTATTTCTCGCCCCAATTCGGTCTCCTTTCCCTGCTGTTTGCCTAGGCCCATTTTAGACTGTAAAGCCTGATGAAATTACAATTCATTGCTATTATACCTGCTCCTTGTAAAATGTCATGAGCAAAGATGAGACAAAACAAACAAAGAAAAGCAAAAGGCTTGACAGACTATGCCAGTGGTCGGCAAACTCATTAGTCAAAAGAGCCAAATATCAACAGTACAACAATTGAAATTTCTTTTGAGAGCCAAATTTTTAAAACTATATAGGCAGGTAAATTGTTATTAACTTAATTAGGGTACTCCTAAGCTGGAAGAGCCACGCTCAAGGGGCCAAAGAGCCACATGTGGCTCCCAGGCCGTGGTTTGCCTACCCCTGGACTATGCCTTAAGAGACAGCCAAACACCTTCAAAATCTCACCAAAGAAACTTCAGGGAGTTACCTTTGCTTTCTGTAGCGGCGCCATCCGGCAACACAGCACCGCAGAGCAATTTCTGCAGACTTCCATGAAAAGCTTCTCATGTTGTCGGAGTGCAAGAGAGAGGCTGGTTCCATCCACCACCAGTCCATGCTGGATTACATGATCATCCTTTATTCTAATGAGAGGAGGGGTTGGGGAGGAGAAGCCTTGTGGGTAATCAAATTATTTACTGTTATCTGAGAGCCACCACCTGGATTCACCAAAAGCTCAAAGGCGAAGAACTAAAACGTTATTTTCCTCTTCAAGGCAACACGTGCCTTAGAATCGGTGATTTATGTTATGATCCAGCAGATGCAAAGTGATCCGTTTATTTAAACACTGGAGCAGAGGAAGCAAAGCTACACGCTTCAGCCACTGTTAGAACTGAACATAAGAGGATCCCTGCTGGATCAGGCCACAGCCCATTTAGTCCAGCATCCTGTCGCACACAATGGCCCACCAATTGCCCAAGGGCATCTCAAAGAGAGACAAGGACAAATCTATTCCTGCTCGAGAATCCCAGCAAATGGCCCTAGAAGCATCTCAGTCACCCCACCCACCCCCGCCAGACTGAAAGATGCACCTAGGCATTCATTCTAGTAGCCATTGATACATCTGTCATCCATAAATTTGGATCCAAGCAAATGGCCAAGCATCCTGCTTGTCCCCCAGCCTGAAAGATGTACTTAGGCATCCATTCTAGTAGCCGTTGATACACCTGTTCTCTAGCCACCTTTTCTTCTTTTTCTCGTTAGACTTATAAATATCTTGGGTCTCATCCAAGGAACAGAATGACCAAGTTGAGGTTTACTAAAACCTGCAGGGCCACACCTGAGTTACTCCTACCATTGAAGAGTTTTTCATTAAGAGCTATAAACTCTCACCCAGACATAGCATAGCATCTTACCTCCTTGCTAGCTGCCTCAGTTGTTCTGCACATGTGCTGTCCGATTTGTGCTGCACAAGTTCTAAGATGTTCATGGTTCTATGGAAGTGTCCACACGATAGGCTAACGCTCACAGCTGTCTCGTGCTTGTCCCCAGTGAGTACCCACACTTTAATACCTGCCAGACGGAGGGATTCTATAGTTTCTTGGACTTTGTCTTGGAGTCTGAAAGTAAAAAAAAAACTTCAATAATCTCAAGACAATCAACTATGTATAATTACGTGCTACTTTAATTGTTACTAACAGCAAAGGAGAAACACATATAGGAGACAAAAGACCAGCTTGCAAGTATTGCAAGGCATGGAACAGAGAAAGCTGGGGACAAAATTTATGTGTTGGTGGACTAATGTTAAAATGTATTGTGATGTTCTGTGCTGGTAAATTTAGGATACCCAAGGTGAAAAATGAAATGTTTTCAGTTTCTCAGCTGTTCCCTGGACTAGCAGCCTGTTTTCATAATGGGAGATACACAGACAGAAGCAGAATAATCCATTTTGCTAAGTCTTTCATAAAGATGGTTTTTAGATGCATTAGACTAGAAGTAGACTATGCACTAGACTAGAAGTAATCAGATTCTATCTATCAAAGATGGTAGCCAGCGGTAGTTTTGTCCATCATGAATTTGTTCAAAGCTTTTTTGAGGTGCCATTTGAGCTGATGGGCAACAGAATTTTCACTATTTAACTACGTTTTGTGTGAACCTTATGCGGATCTGGATTACTGCTTGCTTGAGATCCAATAATCTGTACTTAAATTGTGACAAGACGCATGACCCATGAGTGAGTGGAAGCCATAAGTTGCCTTTTCTGGCTTGAAACTGCTTTCTTGTGAAGTGAAAAGGCTGGGATATCTCATGAACCTTCAATGTCAGTGTTATCATTACAATGACCAGAAAAAGTGCTAACAGTTGGTCCTGGACAGGGACAGCTTGGCCACAGTGATCCCTGCACCTGTACCCTCAAGACCAGGCTACTGTAATTTGGTCCTTATACAGCTGTCCTTCAGGTTGGTCTGGAATTTCCAAGTAGTGCAGTGTTCAAGGAATCGTACTGACTGCCAATGAGCCAATAAGTTTAAAGTTATGCTGTTAACATACATAGCATGTAAGAAAGGTTGAGGAAAGGAACATAAGAGAAGCTCTGCTGGGTTGGACCACAGCCCATCTAGTCGAGCATCATGCCTCACATTGTGGCCCATGAATTGCTTCTGCACATTCTCAAGTAGAAGACAAAGGTGAAACCTTGACTTGATCTCTGCTTCCTCCAAATAGCCTTTAGAGGCATTCTGCCTGCCTCTCTAACCTGGAGCCAATGTTTAGGCATCCAGTTCTACAAAGTAGCCATTGGTACACCTGCCCTCCGTACAATTATCTCATCCTTTCTTAAAACTATCCAAGCTGGTTGGTGACACTACATCTCCTGATGACCCTTCTGAGTGAAAAAATACTCGCCCTTGTTAGTTCTAACTCTTCTGCCCATCAGCTTTGTAGAGTGATGGGGAAAAGCCTGGACAACTTGAGATCAGATTGTCTGATCTACACATCCATCCTGCATAGATCTATCTGGCATCGACCAGATGTCTGCTGGGTGAAGCAGCTTTGGGAATGGTCTCACATAGAGTATTCTCCTATTTATGAATGCAGACTAGTAACCGATCAGACTTATTACTTGGCTGGTTCTAGTACTGTCACTTTACTGCATTGATTTACTCTTCCATGGTTTAAACTGCCCTAGAATCAGTACTAAAGGGGCCATAATACCCAGATTATGAGAAGCAAAAACTTCCATGTACATTTATTTAATTTGTATTTTTATCCCACCCTATGCCTCAAGGTCTCAAGGAAAGTTACAGCAGAAAAAACAGAATATAAAATGAACCCACACAAAAAAAGTAGGAATGGTAAGTAGTTTCCAAAGTCAAAGGCCAGATTAAACAGAAAGATTACTGAAGACACACATAATGCATATAGTGAAGATGCCTGAGATGTATACAAAGATCAGGTTGCCAACTCTGTTCCCATAATGGTATGATAGAATGCAAATCATTCTTCCTCTGTTGTCATTTGAGCAGTGAAGGCCCTGGGCATAAGGCATAAAAATCAATGGTGTATTTGCACCCTTGATCCCTTGGGAGAGCAAGAAGAACCCAACACAGGGTGTATGCATACATTACTTTCTATGACATGGAAGACAGAAGGTGTGGAAAAAGCAGCTGTAGAAAACATACTGCACAGTAATTCCAGAAAGTGAAGCTATGGCCCCCACAGTGCCCTGATCGCAACGACACTGAATCTATTTGGGATTACATGAGGAGACAGAAGGATCTGAGCAAGTACATGAAGGATCTTGGGTGACTTCTTCAAAATGTCTGGATTGACCTCCCAGCCAAGTTCCTTCAAAGACTGAGTGCAATTATACCTAGAACAACTGATGCTGTTTTGAAGGCAAAGGGTGGTCACACCACATATTGATTTGATTTAGATTTCTCTTGGGTCATTCACTTTGTGAATTGATAAAAATGAACTATTAACACTTCTGTTTTTGAAAGCATTACTTACTCTGCAGCATTTTTTCCACACCTGCCTAAAACATTAGCACAGCACTGTATATATGCTTTCAGTTTCTGAAAACAAGGAGCCACTGATTTCACAACAGAATGAAGCTCTTCCACAGGGAATAACTACAAGGATACTCACTTGTCTTCTACTCCAGTAGCTCCAAGTAACTTCAACTCTTGTTCTATAGAGTCATAAACCTCTGCCAGACGCTCTTCTCGCTGCTGTAAAGCAGTTTTTGCTTCAAAGAGGCGCTTTTCTACCTCCTGATATTCCTTTGCTGTAAATTTTCTGTAAGCTATACATAAAGTTCTTAATCCTTTCTGTAAAAAACAAAGATGTAAGCAATAGGTGGGACAAGGCTGCATTGCAGGATAAAATGAAAAGGTTAAAAAAATACGGATTCTTTGTCTACAAAATGACAAAACCAAGGGACATTTTGTTTTCCCAGTGCATTTCTTCTATGGGAGTGGAAAAATAATGCAAGGGGAGGAGGAGGAACAACGAAGACACGTGGACCAGACAGGATGATTTGGGAGCTTGGCCTAAAGAGAGCTTGATTATGTTAATTCACAAGTCCCCGAAGACAAAAGAGGACATGTGTCCCTAACCAGTTATACTGGCATTAAAAGGATTTATACACTGCTGTTCCATTAAAGCTGTTCCATTGATAGCAGAAGCCAACTCTGAATTGATTAGCTGTTCTTAAAGCTCCTTAGAATCATCCCGATCCTGTTTAAGTATAATATGAAGGTTTAAGAGGAAACCATGTTAACCGTTTTGGAAATCACAACTGATTTTCTGCTTCTACTTAGCTTCCTATCTGCCTTGTGATTCTTGCAAGCAAAAGGAGATTTATATAGGCAGCAACCATCGAACTACGTAAATGCTGTATTAGTGCCAGGATATATGATAAAACTGGAAATCAGAAAAAGGAAAACAAACCCACTATACAGCTGCTGTGTATTTTTCTGCCATATAGCTAGCCCAGACACAATAGGAAGACGGGTCATTCATTCACTCATTCCCCTTCCCCAAGTGGTCCCAGGATGGCTCACAGCAATGAAAAATAAAATACATAAAATGTTCTTAAAACATCTTTAAAATACAACCCTCTTTCCCTCCGACCCTCCCCAGCAGGACAACACTCAGAGAAAGCTATATTTTAAGTAGATGCTTAATGTTTGCACCTTGAGAACCACCACAGGAAGGCTATTCCAGAATCTGAGGGCCACATTGGAGCATGTCCCTATCACCTGCACTCTGGAAGAGGAGGAACTTCAAGAAAGCCCCCTACTTGAGATTTCAGTACCCAGTCAGGTCTATATGGGAAGGACAAGACACACACACACGCCACCCACAGATAGCTGTTGGAAGGTTAATCAAAGTTAAGCAAATTCATGTTAGGCAAAGCAAAAGTCACATCTATAATGTACCGACTGTTATGATACCTGCAGCTGAAGCTATTAAATCAAATGCTGTACAGTTATTCAAGTTTGCAAACCCTTTAGGATTATACATTAATGCAACCTAAAATCTGGTCTGATTTCTATCTAAGCCCTAATCATAAACCATTCACACAAATAACACAGTTCATTCATATACTGAATCAACGTACACTGGCTTCACTGGAAAGAATATGAACTGTTAAGCGTGATGTTAAGCGTGACGTTCCAGTTAATGGTAAGATAAATCTCATTCCAGCCTGCATTAATATGGAACCAGGCATGATTCAAAGGATTCATAAGCTGCTTCTTGTTATTACAAGCTCTGTTGCAAATATTTGGTGCTCTACCACAAAACCCCACAGCTTAAAGTGAGGAGCAACTTCTGGTATTCCCCCAGAAGCTTCTTCTGTAAAGCGATGCTGTTAATATCATGTACTCTAAAGGTTATCATTATAAAGGCATCCCACGGGCAAGATGATCATACCGGAAAGGGTATGTGTTACTCTAATTTGGAAGCTTTTGAAATAAGGGATGATCCCTCTGCACTGCAACAGCCTTTCAGATACTTGAAGACCGTGATCATGTCTCCTCTGTCTTCTCTTCCGAAAGCTAAACATTCCTAGATCCTTCAACTTTCCTTGTAGGACATGGTTTGGTTGAACTTTAGCTTACTTGGTTTTTAGTATAATCTGGCACAGATACTGCTGAAACAAGGGCCCTTTCCCCATCTGGCTCATTCTGGAATATATCTTAGGATAGCAGGATGCTAGGCACAAGCAACCTCCCCTGGGGCCTTCCAGTCTGCACCAGGATGCAGAGGCCTTTATTCCAGCCTAAAGCCAAGTGCAGAAAAAGGCCAAAATTCTGCCACCATCTCTTAGGGCAGCTCATCTGCTGAACTGTGTATGTTTCCTAAACCAATAGTGGCAGTGGTCAGTTTGGGGAACCCTGCTTTAGTGGCCTTTATGACCTTGAGTTGTGGTTTGATGTCACTCAAATGAGATCCCCACCATTGGCTTTCAAGGCATAAAAAACAAGGTCTTAGAATATACCTGGTTGCCTTTGCCTTCTGCATTTGCTTTCGCTGGAGCCTGGGGCAGCCCCAAGGCCAGGAAGGCAGTTAAAGAATCTAGGCATATTTCAACTTCATTCCCCCTTTTCGCCATATCCATTCAGTTTCCACTCCGATGAATGAAGGTGTAGATGAGCTCTTTTGGCAGCTGGTTTTAAAAGTTCTAATTTTAAAGGGCAGGATTTTAAGTAACAATCCACCCCCTGAGTTGCAGTTCAGGAACTGGGAGAGCAGAGGCAATTTTTTTCTATCTCAGGAACAACAGAAGATGTGTGATAAGCATGCTGAGGTCTCTTTCTTCAATACAGGTGTAAGGTTACTAGCTAAGGCAACTGCACATTCATGTTATTTTCTTGCTAATCTTCAACTTTGCCTGCTTGCATATCTCATAGACACCCTAGTTTCCTCTAGTCTCAGCATAGATAGTTTGGTGTGAGAATTGTTATCTTCAAATATGTATCACTCAAACGTCCTTGGACGGCGGGGGAAAGCTCAGCTAGCTAGTTGATTTGTAGAATTGCTGCTGGACTCCAATCCTTTATTTTCAACAAGAGAAGACAAGAACTGGACTCCAATCCTTGTCTTTGTTAGTTGAAAATAAAGCTAAGAACTTGCCTGAGTAACATCTAGTCTTGTTCCTGAGTCTGGGCCCTGGGTGGTAATTGTACATATGTGTGTGTGGTGTGTGTGTGTGTCATAATCTTCCACTGGAGAAGAAGTCAGTGGCTACGGAAATAGGGGGAAAACCATGTCCCATCCTTCTTAATAAGTAGTGCCTCACACCAACGGTTTTTATGCTACATATGACTTGAAATTAGAAAACCAGAGGGAAACAGTATTGATATACTATATAGCTGATGAGTGTCCTCATAGTTAGGACCTAGCTATGCCTTTCTGTGTATGAGAACTAAAGGAAGAGTAAATACCTGGAAAGTTCCTATATAGGTTAAAAAAAACTGCCTTCTTCCAAAGCCACCTAGTGGCTCAGTAGGCTGGTGCACCACTTAACATCTATTACAGTGGTTCTCAACCTGGGGGTCGGGACCCCTTTGGGGGTCGAACTACCCTTTCAGAGGGGTCGCGACGAGTCTCCCATTGCCCTTCCCTCCCAGCTGCTCCGCCCCTGTGGTTGGGGGTATCCACAACATGAGGAACTCCATTAAGGGGTCGCGGCATTAGGAAGGTTGAGAACCACTGATCTATTACATGTGCACCAGCCTATGAGTTCTAATCCCCATATGGGAATGGAACTGAAAAATACAGGCTGCGGGCACCTGATGAGCTGCAAAGACAGCGAAACCGGTCGTGTCCTGCCTGGGCCAGTGGTGGTCATATATTGGAGTCTTTATGAGTGTCCTCATAGTTAGGACCTAGCTATGCCTTTATGAAAGAGAACTAAAGGAACAGTAAATACCTGGAAAGTTCCTATATAGGGGGGGAAAGTATCGATGAACTTCTTGCATGTGTAACAGGCCCTCATTACTAATCAGTCAGAGCTGCACTCATATTTACCAGCAAGACCAAAAACAGTGGCTTCACCTACCAAAGCAAATTCATCCACATGGATTCTGGTTTTTTCTATTTCTCCACTCTTGCTGCGAGGAAGAATGACTGAATCTGCCCCTTTGGTGAACAACAGCTTGTCACCTAGAAAGGAAGTTTCAAGAAATAAATTCAGTTTTGAAATATGGCCACCTTTTCAGCAGCCATGAGAGTCCCCATTCATGGAAGCTGCTTTGAGGCTTTTGGGCGTAAGCAACAGGACAAAAACAAAATGTCAAAAGCTATTGTCTCACAGGTCTTGGCATACCTGATGGGCTTTCCACAATCACACTCATTCTTCTGCGAACTGCATCAAATTCCAAAACGTGGAGCAATTTGTACCTGTAATGTGTGGCAGGGAAAGAGGGTGGAAAGAAGATTCCATTTTAGTCTGCAAGATAAACTGATATTGTAAATCAGTTGTCTATCTAGAGAACAACGTGAATTAAAAATCTTAAGACCTACTATACCCGCTGATTATTTCTAGTGATTTTCTGGGAGTGGACAGCACAAAACAGTCCCCTCCTGGGGTGAACAACTGGCAGAAGGGCCACTCTTTGAGACATAAGGACGACAGAAGAGAACAGAGGCAGCCAGGTTTCTAGACACAATACCTCTCTGGCATACAATCTAATATCTTTCTTCTAATATTGTTTTGGGAGTGTCCATAGCTCAGCAGAAGAATAACCTGCTGTAAAGTGGAGGGTGGCAGGTTTAATCCCTACCTCTCCACAGAAACAGGCAATGGCAAATCCCTTCTGTATCTCCGCTAAGAAAACGCCACAGAGGTGTCCATGCAGTTGACCAGGAGTTGGTCATGATTTGGTGGTACCCAGTAACAATCTTGTCTTTTTTCAAGGGCTCACCTTTAAGTACTCAATTTTTTTTTCACTGTATCCTGCTAGATATATCACTTATGATTGAAGAAGAAGAGTTTCTTCCTTGCTTTTCTCACCCTTAAAGGACTCAAAGCAGCTGACAAAGCTTTCTATTCTTCTCCCCACAACAGACACCCTGTGAGGTAGGTGGGGCTGGGAGAGCTCAGAAAGAGACCTGTGACTAGCTCAATGTCACCCAACTGGCTTCAGGGAGGAGTGTCGACTCAAACTGGAAAACTACCAGATAAGAATCCGATGCTCTAACCACAGGGCCAGTCTAAACAGGGTGGGTTTTTTTTTTTAGGCCTGGAAGAGTTTAGCTACAATTGAACTCAACCAACTGCTAAAGAGATGACATTTTAAATAGATTTTAGTGCTTTCCATTTTTATTGTAGGCTGCAACCCACCCTTGGACTTCTGTTTGAAGATCAGGATACAAATGTAATAAATTATAGCTATGAATGCATCGCCAAGTTCAGGTTACTTTAACTCAACCTCAAAAAGACTCAATGAAGTGGTGGTGCAGGTGCTGAAGTCAATTATCCCTTTCTTACTGCCAAATTTCAAAAATCCTATCTATATTTGTGATGAGGGATATGCCGAATTTCCTGACAAATATGTCAGGTTCAACTACTGAACCATCTACATTCAACCCACCCTACATGGACAAAATCTCAAGGGGTTCAGAGTTACTTCTTAATCTTGAACCCAAGTAACTTGTAACAGAAAATTTACATGTTTTTTATTAGTTAAGATTTACTATTATATTGATTTATTGCTTTAAGAGATGGAGCAAATACTTTTTCACAATACCATGTACCATTTCAAAGACCACATACCTAACACTTAACCAGTTACTGAAGCAAAGTTCTTCTTCTAAGCAATTTGCGCCTTCTCTTACATTTGAAACTAACCAATAAGAATGTGGCTTGGTAGCAAGGGAAACTAAGAAGTATATCAATCTGGTCAATTAAAGCCCTTAAGAATGGTAAGGAAAAAATAAACTTTAAAGGAAATATAAATATTCTTTAATCATTCACCTTTCTACTTTTCCACAACTTTTAAGCTCCATGCTTTCTGTACTTGCCCCAGAAAACACAACACCAACCCTAAAATGTGAAAGAAAAAGTTAATAATTATCATTCTTACAGGACTGAGACATTATTAAAACAAATCAGCCTTATTAAGGAGATCCCATCATACAAATGTTTTTTGTTATATAACTGGCCTGTAGTACCTTTTAACCACAACAAACAAATCACTTTTGTTTTTCGTAAAGGCTGAAATTCTTTTCCACAGGAACAGGAGTTGGGAATAGCTTTTATTTTTTTGAAAAAAGAAATCAGATCAAACCTCAGACCTGTGCTTGAACAACTTTTGGAACTTCAATAGGCAACATTAAACAGGACTGAAATGTATGCTGAACAGATATGAAAGCATTTATTTCAATATCCCTATCTTCATGTCAATGCCATCTTCTGCCATTTTTTTCAAAGATAATTCAGCAGCATAGAATAAGGATCTTTTATCAGATGCATAACAGAATCGTTACCAATAACCAAAACCAAGTATTACCTACTACCAACTACAATCAAGAAAGCGAAATAAAATGGGTATCAGAGGTGAAACCAAGCTCATTTGCGCCAGCAGGTGGCGCCTTGAACTAGCTATAGTTTCCTGCAGTTTGTTTGTACCCAATACTTCAATTTCTGTGTTTTTTTTGAGTCAGTGGCTAACTTTTTTGATGTAACAGAAATAAAACCACATCCTCAAATGTACAATTCTAACTACTGTGCATATTATACTATTTGTAGCATTCTCTAAGTTAGTTCTGTAATGTAACATTTGGAATAGCCATTTATAAGAAACGTGTGTGATTACTTTAGGGCTTTAAAAGTTTTTTACAGATCACTTTTCTGAATTTCAAACCACCATGTTCTTTTGATCAGAGGGACAGATAAAACAAAACACAAAAGGAGAATGGAAATACAGTAGTGAGAAAACGGATCAGACTTCACAACTTCTGTGCATTATTACATGTGCTGTCTCTACTTAATCCTCTGTCCACTTCTGAGTTAACACATTATTCATCCAACCACAGATAGTCAGCCTTGGGTGTTTTTCCACTGTCACTAGAAGTACTCATTAAATACCCATTAATGGGTACGTAATGGCGTTTTTGTACCCATTAATGGGTACTTAATGGGTACTTCTAGTGACAGGGGAAAAACACCCCTTCTCTACTTGCTGATCAAGTTTACCTATTGAGCTTTCAGGACATTGTGCTGCTGCAGGGTTTTCCAAACAATTTACTTCTGCAAACAGAAGTGGAGCATGCTGCTATTTGTCACATGGCCCCAGTATGGTGAGATTATGTCAACACTCAGCCAAGTTAGTTATTAAAGGAAGTGATATTACGAGCTGTCCCTCCATAGGAGGCCCTTGAAGCAATACTGTGATCCACTGTACACTACAGCCCCCCACCCTGATTATGGAAGAGTCCCCATCCTGAGGTGCCCCAGACTCCTTCAATTCACAGATTCAGGAAATCTGTTAAGAACCATCTATTTCCCTTGGCCTTTGGCTGTGGGAACAGCTCCCCCTTATTTGGGCCCCTTTAAGGCTATACAATGTGTTTCCAGAATCTGCTTTTACTTGAGGCTTGTATACCTACTCTGTCGTTCACTGCAAACTATCTTATTGCACTTATTGGGAATAGCTTTCCTCCCTTGCAGTGATGGGTGTAACTAAGGGTTAGTTATCCTTATGCTTTTGTTACAGTGTTAGGGTGTTAGAGTGTAGCAGTGTTGCTGTATTACTGAATTGCTTTCTAGTTACTCTGATGTTTATGTTAGTAGAGATAACTGAATATTTGCTGTAACCATTACGGGATTGTTTATGTCCAAAAGATTGAGGCTGATTGTTAAGCTGTACAATATTTTTCTTTCACGCCTACATGCAACCGTTCCTCCTTGCTTTGTAGTTTTATACTTGCACTCAATGAAGAATAAGGGGCCTTCTTTTCTTGGAAAGAACCTCAAGTGTTGGTCTTGCTGCAAGTGATCTCAGGAGAACAATCTCCGCTGTGCAAAAGCTTTATGCTGCTCTGCTACAGTCTCTGTCTTGCATTGCTAGAGATATACAAAATATCCACAACACCCCTTCTCTCTTTCAGGCATTTTTACTGGCACCCGCTGCCCTGAGACTTTCAGGTATAAGCTGGAGAAAAATGCAAATAAATAAATAATGCACAGCTGGTCTAAAAGAACTGTTCACACTAGTAAGTAACTACCTCCCAACAACCCACTTAGCACATAAGTTACATCAGAGCCCACTCAGTCTTGTTCCTTATATTTCCCAAACATCTGTGGTTTCCAGAAACAAAGCCTCAAGACTGATGTATCCAGTGTTGCCATTTTAAGCCTGCTGAATAAAGCACAGAACACAGGTTTTTAATCTTCACCTGCAGGCAGCTTCAACTAAAGCCTTTTCATCTGGGGAGGAGGCATAATACTCCAGCTGACATGAGATTCCATTGCTACGTTGGGGACTCTCGCAAAAGCCATCCGTTTGGTCATTATTAATCTGCACTGTATGACAGAGACAAACAGCTTTCAGGAAGATTTCTTCTTCTTTTGTCTGTTTTTAAGAAAAGTAAAAATACTATTAAAAAGATTAGCCAAAGTGAGCAGGTTATTTTGCTTTCCTCTGAAGGAACCAGCTACTCAAATCAAATCAAATCAAAATAATTTTATTTGATCAGTCATTTGACCATTTCAAAATTCCATCAAATAACAGTTAAAATCAGCTACTCTCAGTTGTGGCGAGAATCATGTAGCTGGGAGATGTGTCCTCTAAATAATCAACGGAAGTCTTTTTTCCTCTCAAATCAAAAACTGAGGTATACGATGCCAATATCCATTTTGAGCAACTGGGACTGGGCTGCATGTATAAAGTAGGAAGGTTTCACCATCTCCCATACAGGAAGAGAACCTGTATCTGTGGTGCTCCCAAAATCCTATATATTACTAATCCCTAACCTGAACTCCTCTGCTAGAGAGAAGTACTTAACACCACTTAGAACAGTGGTTCTCAACCTACAGGTCACAACCTCTTTGAGGGTCAATCAACTCGAGCAACGAAAATAATTTTATGGTTGGGGGTCACCACAACATGAGGAACTGTATTAAAGGTTTGCAGCGTTAGGAAGGTTGAGAACCACTGACTTAGAGGAAATGAGAACTTCTGCCCCCTCCCCCCCAATGCCAAACTCCTTCTCCTCTTTGAGGGATCCAACCCATTCATAACCAAGTGGCTTTCTCTTTTCCTTCTGAAGGCCACCCAAATCAGGAAACTATACCTTGCACAGTCTGGGGATGAGTTATGAACTGATACTTGGGGCAAGCTGTTTTAACCAGCTATAAACCTGTGCGAGGACCTCTACATGTGTTTTAATTTGTGTGTGCTATTATTGTTTCTTCTGGGTCTTTGTATGTACTGATATGGTCTCTGGACTAATCAATAAAATATTTGATTTGATTTGAAACTAGATACCAGTTTCTGAAAAGAGGTACGATTTCAGCAAGCATGAAGCTAGCAGAAGTTTGCAAAAGCCAACGCCGTGAACCTGAACTACAAATAAGGTGTCAAGAAGGCAAACCACATATAGGATCCGTCCACCAAATTCCAAGTAAAAAGTGAACAATTTGGCTGGAAGGCTGCCTTGCACAATCTGCTCATTTGGAAACCATCTTTCAGGCAGGGCTAGCTGCCTGCCATAATATTTGAATGTAAGATCTCTGCCACCTATGTGATTCTGTATATATGTATATAGTAGCTCCCTGTTGTTTTGGAAGTGACAATTGACTCCCCACTCCCTGCTGGGGTCAAGCGATACATTTTGGCTTCAAGTTTAAACTGGGTTTTGAAAAATAGTTATTGTTCATTGGTTGAACGCTAAACCCCGCCCAGCTATGAAACATATAAATATGCTGGGCTTTCTGTTCCAAGTTGCTCCCAACGAGAAATTCCCTAACGCTGAGCTGAAATAAATCACTGTTCATCTTTTTAAAGAAAGAGTCTCGTGGTCTCTCTTTGCCAGCCTGACACCATCCCACTTGAGTCACTGAGACTGATTTCCCAGAACCATGGCCTTAGTTGTTCACACAACAGAATCAATGTTCCCAAGAAAGTCCTACTATCCATTTCTAAGCACTTTAGCAATGCGGGTTCAATATTTTTTGTAGCCTCTCTTAAAAGACGATTGTTCTGAAGCATACCAGGCCCCAATTTTAATTGAGAAAATGAAAATCTCACAAGACTAGTCTGTATTCCATCTTGAACATCCTCAATTAGTCCTTCTGGAACCAGTTTGCCATTTATCTCCTGGTACTTGATGCCATTAATGGAACACTCCCGAAACTGCATCACATTTTCAGTCAATGTCCCAGTTTTATCTGTGAACACATACTCCACCTGTGAAAAATTGAGAAGTGATGTAAGCCAATTAAGTTGAAGTGCAATGAAACTGAGCACATTTAACTCGCCAAGTAGAATGCCACTGTGGTTTGTAAAACATGAGGCTGAATGGGAAGTTCAGCTCAGATGCTATTACATAATAATAGTTTCCATGAACACCTGGGAGAAATGTCACAACCTCACCCTTACTGTCTCATCTACTGAACTGCCCAATGCAAACTATGTCACACACAGGTAAGAATGTAACCCTACTATAAAAATATGCCCAAGTAATTTGAGAACTGTGTCAAGAAAAGCTCAATTATCCAGTTTCAATTATTATGCATAACTAATGCCTTTGGATGTAGTTCTGTAGTTTTCCCATGTAAGAACCACCTTTCCCCTAGTGTTCTAAACTCAATGCCTTTTAGCTTGTGTTTGGCAAGAAGAGTAGTTACAAATTTCTTTTTTTTTAACCTTGCCTTATTGTTTACTGTTTTCAAGACAGGCGCTTTAGGCTACTTTATGTAGCTTTAGCACTTTAGTTGCCTCCATTTTAGGCTATTGGTTTTCCCACCCTATGCAAGGGAGAGCAGCTCGTTGCCTCTAACAGAAAACATTTTGTTTCAGCTGCACCACCCACCTGCCAACTCTAGCAGCCTGCCAGTGCCAAGTTACAAGGAAAATTGAGGCTGGCTGTGTGTTTTCTTTTAATCTCTTCAACTGCCAGCATCTGAACTCTATAAGAAGGGTTGAAGGTTCAAATCTGCATGCTGTCAATGCCTTTAAGCCTTCACACACTAAGCAGCAATGATGAGGAATACATTTTACGGCTCACGTCAGTGCCCCTTGACCACAAAATCCCTGTAGAGCACTGAAGAAGGGGCGATCCTAATCTGACAGCAAGCACTGCTGATTCTCTTCATTTAATAAGAAAACAAAAAAGCACAATAATTGAACTTTAGCCTCTGATGCCCACAAAGAGCTGGTGAGGCATACTGACAGCCCTGATTATAATAGAGGAGGCAGCTGACTGGTTAAACAGCAATAACCATCAGTTGATCCTCCATAGAGCCAAAACCTTGCAGTATTATTACGGAGGAAACTAAAAAGTCTGCATAACAAACCAGCAAAATAACGTGAGGTCTCCCCACATGGTGTTGAATAACAAGACTTTTAGCTTGGGGGCAGTTCAAGAACAAGGCATTCCTCATACTGTCATGCTACTATCTCACTGGCATCGGCTGCTGTCCAACTCTTTCTGATCAAGAGATGACAGCGATTGGCCGCCTTTCTGGCACCGCTGGGGCCAACCTTAGTGGCACTGCAGCACTGGCAGCAACATCTTCATGGGATGGCCAGCAAGAGAGGAAATGACCAACTATAAACCCACATTTAAGGTACACAAAGATGATTATAATCACTTTAATGGGGTCCACAGGAAATTCCGATTATAGGTCCTGAAGGACCCATTTAATCTGGATTTCCCTAGTACAGGTGTGAACAAATCGGGTTCTAATGGGGTCTGCAGTGGAGCCTAATGGGTCCCTAATGGGTACTTAGTGCTAGTGGAAAAAAAACGTTGTGAACTTCTTGGATAAAGAGGCATCGGTATCTGAATCTCTCAAGTTCCATTTCATCATTGTAACAATTACTTAAAGTGTTCAGTAGACTGACCATCCTAAAGGCCATTCTGATGCCAGAAGGCCATCAAATTTTTATACCTGTCCCAGCTCTTCATTGAGGTCTGAGGTGTTTACTTGTGCCTTTTCATTTGTCTCCTCATGATACAGGTCAAGATCCCAGCCAATAAAAAATGATCCAAGGAACTTCTGCATCTCAACCGTCACATAAAGTGAAATCGGTATAATAAAATTGTAAAGGACCAGGAAAGCAAGAAAATCTGAAATAAAGCTCAAAATCTGAAAAGAAGAAAAACAGAATTGTTAAACTAGAAGTAGACACATTATAGAATGCATAAGTGTCCATAAGCTTTGTGCATAAAGATATTTAAATAGCATCTGCTATGGCCCAGCGCCCTTTACAACTTCAACTAGCCACAGAAAGACCACATTGCCTTCAAGGTTTCTATTTAGCTCAAGGTCAGGTTGATGTATATAAATACATGTTACATCCTTATCGCACATTTGTTCAATGCTGAGATCAGTATAGATGGTCTATTTATCTTCAGAAAACTCTTGTAAGATTAGGCTTTGGATGTAATGACTGACTCAAGATGAAGGTGTTAAGCTTTGAGAATAAATGGCCATCCTGACAAAGCTCTCCAGAATTTTGGGCCCTTTCTGCACTGAGCTTTATTCCTAGATTAGGGACATGTCATCTACATGTTAGTGCAGACCACAGCAGGGCCTCTCTGGGACCCGCCATGACCTGTACTAGCACGTTGATAACATTCAAGGGTACAATTTGAAATAAGGTCCAGTGCAGAAAGGACCTCAGAATCTTTAGAAGCCACATATAAAATTATATTGTTACAAGAAAGAAAAAAATAAAAAGGTGCAGTTATGGCATAAATGGCTATAGGCAAGTGAGGTGAAGAATGAAAAGCAGGACTTCAAAAAAGGAATGATCCGTAAATGAAAGTGGCACTGAACAAAAATGTTTCCAACGCAGTCCAAAAAGCTCTAACTTGGATATGTATATATGTACCAGTTGTGCATCAGCTACATGGGGGAAGTTCGTTTTATCTATTTACTACATTTATATCCCACTTTTCTTCCAAGAAACTCAGCCCAGCATAGTTTTCCATATTTTATTGATCACTCCATGGCTGAGGGACGTCGACGGGTCAAAGGTGAGCTTGGTAGGTGAGCAAAGACTTAATCTCAATTCTCTTCAGACCTAGTCAGATATTACGTTCCTATGATCTTCAGAAGAGTAGCTGGAAATCAGAACAAAGGCTGGAAAACACAGCTTCTGCAGCTGCATGGTAATCTTTAGGCCGGGCTTCCAAAAACAATAACCTAAACGGTGCATATTGTTTGGCATATTACCTTACTGCTATTTCTTTCATGATCAGTTTGCTGGTTATACCAAGGTTCATTCCATTTTTCTTCCGACTTCCAGGCATATTTCAATATTGTACTTAAGATAGCTTCAGAAAGGAGGATTATTAGATAGATAATCAAAAAGGTATTCATAGACCTAAGGGAACAAAATTGGTACATGTTGATTTGATGCAAAGTTTTGTGTTGTGGTGAATATATATTTAGCTGAGGGAATGGCACGGCTAGTTTTGAAACTGCCAGTGACCCAGTCCTGAAAATAACTTCCCTGGACCCAGATGCTAACTCTAAATAGCATTCAGTCACAAATACCCCTTTATTGGGGTAAAGGGTTGGGAAATGTGATAGCTGGTTTTGGAAGAATTTGATAAGTCTGACCCTTTTCAGTCTGGGATAAGGAGTAGTTTGGGGACAGAACCAGCCTTTCTCTGATGGATGACTTCCTGTAGGAGGAAGTGAAAATGAAACTCTCATGACTCCACTTGGTCTTTCAGCAGTTTCTAGGTCATTAATGTTACTAGCAGTTCTACCTACAATGTTGTTCAACATCTATATGAAGCACTGGAACAAGATGATACAAATATGCCGATGGTACTTGGCTCTATTTCTTTGTAACAACTGGATCAGAAAATGATGCAAATGTCCTAAACTGGTGCTGGATGAAGAGATGGGATGGTGAAGGACCAATAAACTAAAGATGAATCCCAACAAGACAGAGACTTTATGGGTAACTCGTTCACAGATCTGAGCTCAGGGGGACTTTTCCTGCTCTAGATGGAGTTACACTCCTTCAGAAGTGATGGGTACATAGTTCAGGGGTACAAATTTTTGAAGATAAGGTTACCTTCAGGAGTATCTATTAAAAGTTCCTAGCTTGAATCAAGCTGCAATAGCTGTCTTCACTATTACAGCTCTACTGGATCACTAAGATTACTTAGAGAGATCTTGTTCTGGGTACCATGAATTACTGAGCATCATTATATAGTCATCAGTCCTGGACCTTCTTTGGCTGTTTCAACTATCTTTATGTAAATTTTGAATCTTTTGTAATAGGAAATAGTATATAGTCCTCTTTTGTATTCTGCTGATTTTTCATAAGAGACTGCTGAAATGTGACTTCCCATGTATGGTGCAAAACACTGCTAGCTAAAATTTGCATTAGAAAATGCACTGGCAGTTGTGGAAAAATATAGCTGGGAAATTGATGCTCTTCTGGGTCTTCAACATGATTCGTATACTGCAGTGGTTCCCAAGAATGGAAAAACTACATTATATACATAAGAATTGTGAAGCATTTTAAATAAAATAGCAAAGGCCCAAAAACCCCACAAACATCCTTTGTGAGACAGCTTCACCACCAAAAGATGAAAATGGAGAGATCCAAATTGTTTGCTTTTATTTACAAATTACTGTTATCTATTCTTCCTAGAAATTCACATTCAATATAAAAGCAAAACTTGAACATAAGCAGTCACGGTCAAATCAGCAAAAAGCCAAGGGGAACAGGTCTTCAAAAGGAATGTGCACCCAAGATTTGAGTTTTGTTTTGACTTGGAACCAAACTCAAGAATCAGATCTGTACAGGTGCCCATAACACATACCCCAGAGATCATTCCTAGCCTAGGAAAAGAGTCCCAGGCCAGAAACATAGAGGGTGGCATATGAAGAGCTTTCTGTACAATGGCTGTTCCATCCTGCCTAGCTTTGAAGCTCAGGAACAAAAGTCCCCTGGCTTTGAAGTTGCAGACTTGGACCCAGCATGATATCATATGTTATCAGCAGCTCCATGATGGACCTGGATCATACAGAACCAAATGTTATATCCAATAGTTCAAGAAAGGAGACCGCTGGGGAACTGCACGTACACCAGCAAAATCCCTGTTGCCAACACAAAATACAGGACTGTCCTCTAAAAATCAGAATATATGTGAACTCTTATGACACTAAAAACACTAAAGATGCTCCTTAAAATAAACATCCATTTTGTTAACAGAACACAGCAAACATGCCTGAAAACCAGAGTAGATTTTTTCCCGTTCACCTCACTACTACAATCGCTTCCAAGTTTTATTGCACAGTCCAACAAATCTTTTTAGTCAACCACCACCACCTGCAACTGAATTAAATACCGCAGAACACGTACTTTTCTACCGCTGATCGCTTTTGCGATTTGCTCTTGTAATTTAATGCCATCTTTGTCTCCATTCCTGTATACACCGCAACACCTGCAGACAGAAACAACTTTTAGCATTTGGTATTTACAGAGTAAATCAATAAAAAAGAAGTCTAGTACCTTTTATCATTATGGCTGACAACCAAAGAGCTAATTCCTAGCAATATTTTATTGTGACATATTTTGATTAAGGTCTGGAACACCTCCCTTATGAAATCAGGCTGCAACAGCTAGGCCTTTTCAGTCTGGAGAGACGGCATTTAAGAGGGGACCTGACTGAAGTTTATAACATTATGCATGGTATAGAAAAAGTGGATAGAGAAAATTTATTTTCTCTATCGCACAACACCAGAACCAGGGGGCACTCTATGAAGTTGATGGGTAGGAGAGTTGGATCTGACAAGGGAAAGTATTTCTTCACCCAAAGAGTCAACGGTTTATGGAATGTGCTGCCGGAAGAGGTGGTGACAGCTACCAGTCTAAATCGCTTCAAGGTAGGGTTAGACAAATTTATGGATGACAGATGTATCAATGGCTACTAGAATGAATGCCTAGGTACATCTTTCAGGCTGCGGGGGACAGAAGCAGGACGCTTCTAATGCCATTTGCTGGGATTCGAGAGCAGGGAAAGGTTTGTCTTTGTCTCTTTTTGAGATGCCCATGAGCATTTGGCGGGCCACTGTGTGCGACAGGATGCTGGACTAGATGGGCTGTGGCCTGATCCAGCACGGCTTCCCTTATGTTCTTATGAGCTTGTCAGCTTCTGACCTTAAGGCTAAGATAATGCTGTTTAGTACTATCAAATTGGGGCCAACTCCTGGTAGTAGTTCTGCTTCTGAGTTGTGGCACCCTAATCTACTTTTCAGTATTGCACCACTCCTCTCTTCTAAAATGCCATCCACCCAGCAGAAGGAACAGTTCTGAGACACCAGCAACCATACTGCATGGATATACTTCCAGGTATTGCCTGAAAGACAAGTGGTTGACAGCTACAGAGAAGTCCAGTTGGGTGGGTGGAGGACAAATATAAGTCCTTGACAATCACCAGGTTATATCATCTCCCCCAGTTCAATTAATGACAATTAATTCCTCATTGCCCTGTTCTGGAGACCAAGGGATTACTATCTTCTGAGTGTTGCAATCCGGCTTTGCAACCTGAATCCTTGGCTCTGGGAAACCTGGGGGAGGCAGCTTATGGCTACCTCGATCATGGCTGCAGTCCTGAGAACCACAGCAATACTTGGTTACAACCCAAGGGCTGCAATTATACTTGGTACCAGTAGTTACTGGTACAATCAATGGGTGTTGCGAAAGTAAACCCCTTACAAGTCACTGGCATGCTTATAAGAGATCACCATGTGCTCCTATGGTGAGTTAAAGGCAGAGAGCACTGGGGAAAGAGGTTAGCAGGAGACAAGATGAGCTGGAAAGAGAGCTTTATTTCTCTGCAGAGCTTTTTTATGCCCCGCCACAAGAAGGCGGGGAAGCAGGCCATGCGGCTGGGCAGCCATTCTGCCCCCAGGCTAAGAGTCCAGCCCCTGCTGGTGCTGAGTGTGCACTGCAAGCTTATGGAAGCAGGGAGATTCCTTTTACCCTGAGGCTTGAGAAGCTGGTGGCAAAACCTGGGCAAACTTGCAATTGCTACATCTGAGGGAAACTATGTTCTCTTATTCAGTTAAAGAATCTATTTCATTAGCAAAATACAGCTACAAACCAAAAATTTCTTTGGTGTTCTTTAATCTTGCTCCACGCAGTAACAGACTTTCGGGTCCAAGAGGCCTGAAAAAGAGAGATGCTTATGATGACACCAAACCATGTTTTCAAAGAGACCAGTCTTAGAAAACAGCTTCTACCACCCTAATAGTATTGGGTTCATTCCAGGTAAAAAAACCTATGTGCACCATTTCCTCTCAGCTGTCAAAATGTTTAGCTTTATGCCAAGCAAAGAAGACAACACCCGCATTTCACCTCAAGTAACAAAGAATAGGAACTGAAGGGAAGGGAAGTTCCTGCTGTTTAAAAGACAGCTGGGTCCTTCTGATCATAAAAACAAACCTGATGCACTCTCGGAAGACTGCCATTAATAGGCCCATTTAACCCACAGAGCTATATGGACTTCCGTCAAGTGACGGTATGCCGCTGAATGCCTGCTGTTGGAAGCAGTAGCCCTCCCACTATGATTTTTCAAGCTCTTCTATAGGATGCTAGGTTACTTCTGCAATGATGAAGCAGATTTTCATTTTGCTGTGCCTATCTAATAAGTTAATCATCTACTCATATTCTCTGTAGATTTCCTGCAGTTTACGCATGCAAGGACAAAAGCTAAGATACAAGTTTTGCCAGTTGCCCTCTTGAGGAGGGGCTGCACCACAGCTGCCTTTAGCGCCACCAGCACTTCTCCCTCCTGCAAAGAAGCATTTACCACTCCCTGGATCCATCCAGCCATATTCTCTCAGCTAAATTTTATCCGCCAAGAAGGGCAAAAATTAAGGAAACAAGTAGTAGGCCAAAACTGTGCATGCAGCTTGCACAGTTCTCCAGACCACAACAATGGTAGACTAGTCCAATATAATTAGGATCAAATTTGATTCAAGTGTGAACCAGTCAAACATCAAATCTGGCTACGTGACATCTGGATACTAGTTAAACTAAAATAGCTTACCGTACTATGTCCTCAAGTTGGTGCGTTATTGTTATTCGGCCAACAAACCTGCAGAAGAGAAACAGGGGTCAAAAGAATCTAACTCTGGAAAGGAAGTTCTTTATGAGAGTTACAATTCAGGAATGGCAGTCTATATGAAGAAAGTTTCGTATTTCAGTCGGCCATTATTCTTTACTTCTGAATGCCTTCCAAGGCTACAAGAGCAGTTGCTAAACACACAGAACTGACTTTCAAATGTATAAAACTCTCTCAGAAATGCAAAAAATCAACAAGGCTAGAATTCACAACTGACCAGCATAAGCACCGCCACAACTAAGAAGTCAGACTCAAGAGAATTAAGGGGTGTCTTTCCACCACACCCCTTTAATCTGGATATAAGAAGATCCGGATCTAAGGAATGGGTACTTCCCTTAATCCGGATCTAGTGTTTCCATGGGTGGTGTAGCACCCAATGGGTGCTAGCATCCCTGCTGTGGAAACACTGGAGCACCCATTTGGAAATCCGGATCTACCCACAAGGGGTCTGCCTGTCACCCCAGGTGTTCTGGGGGACAGGGGGTGCAATCTCCAAAGTTCCCTTTGGAGATTAGCAAAGACTCCGAAGTCCCTCCAAAGGCAACTTCCAAGATTAGCACAGGCTCCGAAGACAAACCCCTTGTGAGAGCAATGCAAGAGAGGTGCATATTAATTAGCTCCTTGTGAGCACAAATGAGTCAGCCTCATTAATATGCACCTCTTTCCATGCCTGAAGGTTCTCTGCAGAGCCTTTGCTAATCTCCAAAGTTGCCTTTGGGGGGACTTTGGAGCCTTTGCTAATCTCCGAAGGCAACTCCGGAGGGATTTTGGAGCCGCCTTTGGAGGGACTCCAAAGTCTTGACTTTGGGGCACCCCCCATGGGTGCCTACCCCTCCCCCGAGTCTCCTCTAGACCCCCATTGCCAGATTGTAGTGGAAGCAGGCGCCATACAATCCAGATTTTCAGGCTGAAGACTCCATTGTAGACCCTCTACACGAAATCCGGATTATAGGTCCTGAAGGACCCATTATGATCCGGATTTCCCTAGCTGCAGTGGAAACAAATGTGCCCCTATTGGGGTCTGTGGTGGAAATGGGGTCATCTGGCTCTCAGCCAAATGGGCCCTTAATAGGTGCTAAAATAGGTACTTAGTGACAGTGGAAAAACACCCAAGATGTGCCAAAGTCAGCAACGGTACAATTCCAAGTGCCAACCCTCTAACTGACAGAAAACCCCGAGAGCCATGCATGTACGTTCTCTTCATCCCCCTACACATACGGAAAAAGTATGGAAAAATGCTGCCTTGTGATGCTAAACTATGAATATTATAGAAACCAAAACCCTACAGTATTCTTGTCACTGATACACAAAACTAGCTGATATTAAAACTGCAACTAATGAGGAAAACCTGTAATCTAATACATGTTCTCAGTCAGTCTTCAGATGTAAACTATATGTTGTCTACCATACTGTGGACTTTTGGAAGCTGTCTTATTTTTCTTGAAGAAATATTTCCGCAAACAAGGTGCCTATCCTCAACTGATCCCAATAGGAAGATGGGGACAATGAATGCAAACTTTTCAGGGTTATTCCTACCATGATCATACATTGTTTTTCTCAGAAAAACCAGCATGAGTGTACATGAGCCTAAGGCACTGAGAATTATAAAAACAGTTTGTGGAGAAGAAAAAATAATCCTCGATGGGTCCTTCATAGGCTAGTTCTATGATACTATTAATACTACAACTGTGGTCAATCATTGTGGACCGACAATACCATAGCGTTCCATATTTTGGCTTGGAAAGATTTGTTCCTACTCTGCTGATGGGCAGGAGATTTTGGCAGGGATTCAAGAGCAGGTGACGGTTTTGCCTTTGCCTTCTATTTAAGAATGCCCAGAAGAAATCTGAGGGCCACTGTGTGAAACAGGATGCTGGACTAGATGGATCATGGCCCAATCTAGCAGGGCTCCTCTTACCATTGTTATGCAATACAATTTAGCTATATAATGAAACAAATGGAGTACTGTGGCCCTGACAATACTTCAGCGTCAAGTTTATTATGAAAAACTGTTAACACTTAGAAAAGAAAAAATGTTATATCTGTTATATAAACTTACCCACATGCCCTCTAACTTTTTAATAGCATAAATATTTACATGTGGAGCATTATAATTCGAATACCTGGTGTCCTCTAAAATTACCCAGTTCTTCCTAGCTACAATAGTGTTCTCCAAATTCTGTCTTAAAATAAAAAAAATGACACCTGTACAGATCTGCTTCTGGCTGCTGGCATTCTATGACTGCTACAAGTTTGTCCAGGTTGACAACGGACTGCAATACTGCTGTCTCTGGGACTGCAACATGTTTCTGAAAAAAAACGACATGAGATCACATTGTCGCCCAATTATAAAAAACGAATAAGCCACTTTGTTTCCCCTATCCTATCGAGCACACACTAAAGGCACACACTTGTGCTGTCTATATCATAACAATCTTTTTGGCAGTACTCCCAACTATATTTAAATTTTTTTTTGAGGCACTGCCACAGCCACCATGCTTAACTTTATGCCTGGTGGTAGGGGATTAATGCTCCCTGTAACTCTAAAGATTAGCTGGGCTCCCATCATTTACACAGCTCAGCAAAAGTCAAAGTGAGAATAAAGGCTGGGAGGGGGGGGAAGCACCAGCATTTCCTGACGGCACTAGATGGTGAAACAGTTCAAATAAGCTGCCCTGAACTGTCCTGGCCTCTGACATGGTTCAGAGAAGAACAGCTGCAGCCCTTACTTTTAGCCGCCTTTGCACTTTTTTTGCATGAGTAAATTTTGCTAGGCTGCCCTACCAACAGAGACGAAAAGGATCAGTGGAGTTTGGGGTTTGCCCCACCCTGGGCACCTCTGTGACATTTTTTAGGTTACTGGCTTCTTTTATGTAGCATGTGCATGCCACATAAGTATAAACCTAACCAGCTGTCATAGTTACAAGGTTTTATTCTGCACCATCCATGTTCGTCACAGATGCTACACTGAATTAGGAGTTTGACCGGACAAAGCATTTCAAAGGATTCTCACTAAAACAGACCCACGAAGACACTGTTAACACATGCAGCCTTCTTAAATGGGACCACGGATATTTTCAGACACTGCAGTTTTAATGCGAGAAAGATCTCAAGAGACAAATTTTAAATTTACTTCAATCTAGTTCCAAAGGTCATCTAACCAGACCTTAAGATTAGTTTCTCCATCCAAGCTTGCAGTAGTAACATAACAAGAGCCATCTTCTCTGTCAGAGGACAGAAGCACCAGATCAACGGGAAAAGTTTCATCTTTGGCCACCCTCACAATGTCCCCCACCTGAAAATACAAAGAAACATATTCACAGTGGTACATATTCACAGTGGTCCTTTTTTACAAAATGGATTTTTCTTTAATAAAAGGATTACTGTATTTTCTGGCGTATAAGACTACTTTTTAACCCTGGAAAATCTTCTCCAAAGTCAGGGGTCGTCTTATATGCCAGGTGTTGTCTTCTTATATGGCGAGTATATCCCAAACTCTATATTTTAACTGGAAAGTTGGGGGTCGTCTTATACGCCCAGTCGTCTTATACGCCGGAAAATACGGTAATCCAGCAAAATGTAAAACGGCGCTACAATAGCCTTTCTAGTGCAACTAACAACATATCCCAATGTTACTCTAACTTTCATTTAACATACCAGAATGTTTTTGGATTTGGTTTTTACAAGGCCGCCACTGCGCACCACGTACACTGGAGCCCCATTCACTTCATTGTCCGATTTATGCCGTAACCAATCCTCATAGCCCTGGTAAAGATAAATACACATAAACCTTTTATAAAAGGAAAGTCGTAATAGTCACAGCTGCCTGAGAAAACATCCTCTTTAAGTAATGCACAGAGATTTGCAGAGAGATAAGAAAATTACCAGGCAATAAGTAGAGACGGCAAATGGTAGCTTATGAGCAAAACCCGATCTATAGATTGTCGTCGCTTAACCATAGCAAGATGTTTGCTTCATTTGAAAGTACCTTCCAGCAGCAGGGCTGAGGAAGGGTTGATTTGGACAGAAAAAGGAAGGGAAATAAAAGGCTTTGTGAGTGCTATTGCTGTGCAACTTGATTTGCACAGTCAAGCAGAGAGGTCAAGAACTTAATTAGAGGATCTGTGACTGATGCTGCTCACGACACACCATAGTGCTCATCAGAGAAGATACAAATTCTCTGCTAATAGGGTAATATGGGAGGTTCTGTAGGCTCAAGTGCATAAGTAGTGCAGCAATGTCTTCAAGACATACAGGCTTCTCAAATGCAGCATCCTCCTGTTTTTATGGCCAATGTCTGGTTTAGCAGATTGAAATGTGCGATGTTATGAATAGTATGACTGGAAATTTTGCATGCATCCCTGGAAAGGGCCAAGACAACAGAAGCAGCTACAGATGTTCAACCTCTGGTTCAACTGCACTGGCTGAAAGGGTTATCGCCAAGGGAAATGACATGGGCAGGAAGATCATGTAAAGCATTGGGGTGGTCTATTTACTGATCCTTCTAGAGAAAGGAGGTCCTAAGACCCTATTGGAGGGGAAAAGGAAGAGGAGAAGGATTTGAGAAAGAAAAAACAAAATCCTAAAAATGTACAAGGAACATGCCATTTCACTTTGCTTATAGATTTATGCATTTTACTGATGCTGGTAGCTGCCTTGGGAAAGTTATTCTAATAGGCAGGATGCAACATGCATTGCAAGAAGAGAATATATTATAAGCTACTCCAAGTCACCAAAGCTGCTGTGCAGGATTTGTTCTTGTAAGTGCAAGGCAGCTGGGAAAGTGTATTCATAATACAATCTGACATATAAAGCCTCAGTGCAAAAAGTATGGTGACAGTCCATGGCTGTCCACTTAAAGGTCTTGTTGTGAGTCACTGCACAGCAGCTAGACAAAAAAGTCCTCAGGAGAAACTACAGATCTCCAACACAAAACAATCACTTTTCAACTAGAATGTTGGGTTCACTGGAATACCATTAAATTTCAAGAAAAGCCTAAAATATGAAGAAGCAGCAGGGAAGCTCAAAAACTGTCTGCATTCCGTTACATATAAGCGGCCTCTACTGAAACTGTTGCTGGTCTAGTCATGGTCTGCAAGTTCCTATCCAGACCATGAACTACAGTCAGACCCCGGCATTTGCAGTGGATAGGTTCCAGGACTTACCAGTGTTACTGAAAACCACGGACGTTTCAAACACTGGAAAACTGCACTCAGTTTCCCAAGATTCCTTGGAAATCCCACAATTTCACAGGAATCATGGGAAATTTTGAGTGATTTTACACTGTATTTCTCACTGACCCAGGCCTCTAGGAAGCCTCCGGTAGACCTAATGGCAGCGGTGTGTGTTTGGGGAGGCTGGTAGAGTCACCACAGATAATTGAAACTGAGGTTAACGGATCAGCAGATACAAGGGGCTGACTATAATTCTCCTGTAAGAGTTTCTTCTCACTGATATAGAGAGAGCATGATTTAAAACACTGAAAGGCATGTGACAGACAGGTGCCACTTGCACAACACAAGGATAGCACATACGCAAGGTTATAAGGCAGAAATCCTGCACATTCTAGAAAGAGGGTAATTATTTGTTGCAGAATGTTTTCAGTAGAAATTCTGTATCCACTCACCTGCTTTATAGCTGTCACAGTTATTACAAAAAATAATGGTAATCCACTTGTAATTGGACTGGTGGGTGTATCTATCATAAGCTAGAGGGAGGAAAAATAAAGATCATGTCAGTCTGAACTCAGTTTCAGAAATGCTACAATCCTTCACTGTTTGATGGATGGTCCTACAGTCTGGTTGGCTTAGCAACAGCCAGGTTTAGGGATGCCAATGGTCTTGCTCAGAGGATTAGCAATCTTGACTCCTTCAAAAAAATGAGTGCCACCTCCCAGCTTCCATGAAACAGAAGTGAAATCCTGGGGAAGGAGGATAACAAATTGCAGGAGGTTATCCACAACATCAAGCTGGTCTTTGGAGAAGGGGGGAAATAGCAAGACTTCTCACTACTTTCTATCCATCTCCAAAACCCAGCATGTAGTCAGCAAGGGTAAAAGAGGCACATGTCCCCAGCAGACAGATTTATGGTTCCTCCAAATTATAATCCATGATTACAAGAGGGAGGAATAATGAGAACGAAAAGAGGTGTGTGAGTGTGCACACATGCGTGTTTGATCAGGCTGCTATAATGGTCTGGTTTCCTCCATTCCAGGCCAATCACAAAGGCAAATTGGTCTATCAGGGAACAGCTCCAATGTATGGACCTGAGACAGCAACCTATAGAAGAATAAAAGTGACACACACACACACACAAAAAAAACCAACAACCAGCAACAAAAGAGCTTAGGTTTCACATGCTAAGCAATATGACTTAATCCTGAACACCATATTCGTTCTGTGCATAATCCAAATTGGCAATCTATTGTCCTTTTAGTACTGCTGTATTCATGATTTCTGCAATACAGACTTTGATCTCGCTGTTTTCTTGCTGCCAGAGCAAAAGCACTTTCTTACAGAATACAGTACATTTGTTAAGGAGAAAACAGCAATTATTCAGGAGCCAACAGCAGTCCAAAAGCCTTACTACCTTTAATGAGGATTAAATACATTCTTTAGGCAGCTAAAAGAATAAATTTTATGCAAATAAAATTATGCAAATAAGAAAAAACGAACTCCAAGATCCAGTACTCAGGGTTAATAAAGCAGCACAAGCTTAGAGCAAAACATTGTCCATTTACTGCCTACTTTATTATATTTCTGCTAATGAGAAATAAGATTTGCTCCTCTGTATTAAGGCCAAGTTACTTGTTAAGTTGATCATATAACCCATTGCAAAACTTGTTTATATATATATATATAAACGTGTGTGTGTTTATTTATAATTACAGTCCCATTAACTTTGTGACATATTGCATCCTGAAGTTGCTACGCTGAACCATATTAGGGAAACAAACACTTATCAGAAAGTCTTGAGAAACGAAGCGAGTGAAGTAATCAACATTAGGGATGTGTACGAATATTTGTAACATTCGTTATACATATGAATTCAGATGAATTTGGACATCTGGACATGAATCTAATGTTGTGATATTTGTATACTACAATTCATATGAATACAAATGTTTCCAGACATTCGTATGAACAGCTTGGACATTCGTTAAGATTGAGGGTGTGGAAAAACGGAGCACCAGCTACATCTGCAATGGATCCAAATTGCACTCACATGGATCAATAATAGCTCAGTATGTCCATGAAACAAGTCCTCTATGTAGTTGATTATAGCCCTGGTGAAAACTTCCATACATACATAAATCTAGGGGTGCTCCTGGATTTGTTGCTGTCATCTGAGGCCCATGTTTCAGAGACAGCCAGGAGCACCTATCTGAGTTCTCTCTATCACCCCCAATTCTACCATCCATCTGCTTCATGAAGCCTAAAAGCTGCTCAAAGAAAATCTATAAGGACAGGTTCATCTTTTACTTCTCTTTTCACTCTCTCACTCTTGGATATCCTGCAAATCTCCCCTCCCTTCTCTCCTAAAAAGTGAGCATACCACTTATTTCTTGATAAAGTAAGATTCCTTGCTAGTAATTCTGTTTGGGAACTCATTAGTTACAGAAATTGTTTCCCCTTTCAAGCGAAATAAGCCAAGCTATTCCTCTTTATGCTGATTTTTGCTTTAGAACTCACCTTAAACAACTTTAAAATAAGGATTCTTCCATAATTTTCATAAGCAAATTTTTCAGTTTAATGTACTCATGAGTTAAAGAAAATACCCTATTTGAGAGTATATGGTGAGATTCTGTGTCTGCCAGGACAAACTTTCACAACACTCCAAAACCAAGGGCCTGTTCGCACTTGGCTGTATTTTGGACTATATCTCAGGATAGGGGCTTGCTGTCTTCCTGTTAACGCAGACTTTGGCAGGCCTCACTTGTAGACTGCAGTAGGATCCAGGCAGCAGACTCCTATTCCGGGATATATTCAAGAATAAAGCCAAGTGTGAACAGGCCACAAGTATCACAGCATAGTTTGTAATGCTGCACTACATAGAACTTCCATTGAGAGCTGCCTTCCCCTACAAGAACTGCTCTCTTCTGCTGCTGTGGAAGAACCACTATATGAGGTTAGAAGACTCCGTCAAAGGCTAGCCACCTGAGGTTGGATCTGCAGCTAAGCTTCAGTTTAACACCTGGGAGCCATTTAAGGTATGAACGGGACAAGGAGTCATCTTGGACATCACCCATTAAGGGCTGTTGAGGTCTGCTTGGACAAGCAGGGTCTTTGGGTAGAATAAAATGCAGTTGGTTGTTTCTAACTGGTTTTTAGAAGGCATCAGTTAAGATTTCCTCTGGCTGGCACTTCTGCTCTCCCCCAGCATTGAGTCACAGAAGATATAAGATGGGAAGCAAGATCGGTGGTGCGAGGCTGATTCATCTCCACTTGGGTCCTCAGTGCTGGTGACATTTAGAACTACTTCTTTGTTGTTCCAGTTCTGAGTAGCTGATCTCCTGAATAAACAGGGAGAAAGTCATTTCAGCCAGAGTGGTCCCTGAATTAGACAGAGCTATGTGCCTGGGTGAGAGTTGTTTGGGGGCCTTTCAGACATAATGGGCAGTGCGAGAAACAGCGCTAGGATGCAGAAAGGAATGGTTCAGCAAAGGAGTGTAAGAATGCAAGTGACAAACATCTGAAGGAGTGCCTTCTCCCATACAGACCTGCCCAGTTAATAGTTTCCAGGGGAAGCCCTTCTTGTAGTTTCACCTACTTCAGAGGCATGAGGAATGGTGGCATGTGAACAGGCCTTTTCTGTGGTAGCCCCTAGGCCTTGGAATAACCTCCCAGTGCAGGTATCAACCTTATTTGCCTTTGGTGCCTGGTGAAAGCATTTCTCTTCCTCCAAGCCTTTGGTGTCTAGTTCCCTTTGAATGTTGTCCTGCTACTTTGCAAGCAATGCAGTTACCTAAGCATAATATGAGAACTAGGACCTCACTCAGCAGTTTCACCATCACATTTTGCACCAGCTATAGCTTTCAGAACAGGTATAAGCTTAGGCACATTTTACTATAGCGCATTTTACTAATCTAGATGTGAGGTTACCAGTGCATGGACAAAAGATGCCAGACTATGCCTGTCAGGGTAGAAGCATGGATAGTACACTAGCTAAAAATGTAAATTAAGTACTTCTAGCCACAAAGACCACTTGGATCCCAGTGTCCATCATGCAAGAAGGTCTCTCAAGCTACATGTCAGTTCCTTTTGAGAGAGTACAACGCCATCTCAAACAGGTAAATTCACAAACTCAGAAGCTTCCTATGTGTCCTGACAAGTTTCAATCTCAGTTTATTGGTCTTTATTTAACCCATTACTACATCTAGGCACCAGGACATCTACAATTGCTTATGCTTCTGATGTTATGGGGAAACAGCAGCATATCACTTCCATACTGAGACCTTTGGGTATAGGGCATGACAGAAATATAAATAAAATTAAAGCAAAATACTGATGTTTCACTTTGAAACTCTTGATGATTGTCTTCAGTGGTTTTATACAGATGTTATGCAGCTTTGGTGACAGAACAGCATCCTGTGGCACTAAAGCCTAGCTGCCAAGCACAGAGGCATGGTTGCTCAATCCTACCTTCTAAGATCATCCACACACGTAGGAGCTAAGTAATTTCAACATAGGGTTTCCAAGATCCAACCAGTGAAAACAATTCAGAAGGATACCAGGGTTAATAGCATCAAGATATTTAGAAAGATAAGTCAGGATCAGCAAAGCTGCACTCCCCTATTTCTCTCAGAAAAGTTCATTCATCCAAGGCAGACTCTTTCTGAAAGTCAGACATGAATCCAGAATCAAACCGGTTGAGATAACTGGTTTATTCCAAACATTTCCATAGCTGCACAGCCACCACACACCCTGCCACCATGCGACAAAAAGCAGCATCTGACTGGGCAGTAGTCTGAATAAGCCCATGGTTCCAAGGAGGACTTCATCAGGAGTGGGTGCATTACTGTGTCTTCATCATGTAAAGATGCATTTACCATATCCGCCAGTCAGCCCTCTATAGCTTGCTCAAATGAATTAATATGGGCAAGGGTCAAGAGGACAAAGGTGTAGGCTATTTGTCTGGTCCATGTCATCAGATCTCAAAAACTGAAAGGAGTCCCATATAACTAGACCAGATGGCACCATGCATACTTCACTAGGTTCTGCATCAAAAGTTGCATTGAAGTCAGTATGAAGATGAGTGACTTTGTCCTTAAACTGCCTTGCAAATTTACTACAGCAGGCTTTGGAGGATATCCAATATCAGATTTTCTAGGACAGATGACAGTGGCTTCTTTACTATTCTGAAATATTCTGCTGAGTAGCTACTTATGGATGCAAAAGATGCTGCAAAATAAGCATAGGTACAATTATGTTCTCTCAGTGTGCTGGACTGTTTTCACATTAAGGAGAACAACACTTGTGCTTCTCCACTGTTTCATCAGTCAAAGCACCTCAGAAAATCCAAGGAGCCGCTCAGACTCCATAGTGCTGCAGAGGACACTAAGAAGCACTTGTGACAGTGGTCCACTTGTCTCATTATTTGGTAAATCCACAATGGTCTCAAGAGGATCATTCTCTTTTTTGAAATCAACTTCCCAAACATTCCATAGGATATAATACCAAACTTCAACAGATAAGGCTCTGCCCATGACACTAGGGTGACATTATCCATCCCCCTAAACCCAGGTCACAATTATTATACTCTGAAGCAAAGATCAAATCAAGGCAATATCCTGCCCTAGAGTTGTTGTGGAGGTAATGAAATCTCCAGCCAGTCCCATGATTAGCACCGTCAGCATCAACACTGAAGTTCTCATGTGCTCTTCAGCATCACATCAGAAATCACCTTTCTGAATAAGCTTTTGCTGAACGTTACAATTCCTTCACATTCTGTAATATACTTTCAGATTAGAAGTAAAATACACAGGTACGGGTTGAGAGGAAAGCCTAACAAAAATGACTCACAACTAGATGACACCACTGTACACCAACCTGAACAAACAGGTTGAACAACAACTTAGAAAGAGTACCAAAGGGCATTTAAACACTTGAGAACCTGATTTTCTAGGTCCTATTAGAAGTTCCACTGCTTGTTTTTCTTCCCTTAATGCCTTTTTCGCCATCACTATTTCTTCTTAAATAAATGACTACATAATAAAATTCCTATATTAAAAATAATTAAGTACTCTGAAATACCTTGACTATGTTTGGCAGAAATGGTGGAACAAGTAAATAATTACAATCCAATGCTACTTTACAAAACACTGCACATATGCAATAGACTATAACCCAAAGTACTTGCTACAAACTAGAAGGCGAGGAACACATACAGAAAACAGGTTGCATTACAGAAGTACAGGGCATGATAATTCTCCCAGGATGGTCAACCTAATTATTTCTACTTGTAAGGCTGAGGCAGAGGAAACAAACTGGGGGTGGTATCTGCCTGCCCCCAAGGATGTCTGAGACATACATCCTTGCCCTGGAATGGAATGTTGTCATGAGTCTGATAGTATAATTATAGGACCAAGACTGGAAGAAGTTGAGGATGTTGAATCAGTTGGCCTATTCTTTAACTGTCACATCACAAGACACATCAGGAGTACAAAGACAAACATCTAAAGAATTCCTCCTTTGGGAATACACCTCTTTTTAACACATTTCTCCAGGGACTGCAGTCTTAACTGCTCCAGCTACAGAGAAGCACTGAGCAAATGAGATGCATCTTCTCACTGATGTTACCCAGCTATCTTGGAAAACATTCAGCTTTGTCAGGCAACCCAAGACACTGCAGCTGCTATTTCAAAGCTACCAGCAGCATTTTATTTCTCTGTCACAGTTCTGCAGCAAAATAACCAATATAATTCTAACAGTTGTTGGACCAAAGGCAGCTCAACTGTCAGCTACAGTGCTGACTAGGTTGCCAAGGGAAAAGCCTATCACCTGACTGCTTAATCAATGAATAGCAAAGAAAAGAAACATTGACTTTCAACCTTACCTTCCTCTATTATAGGTGGCAGCTTTCAGTGACTTTTTTTAAAAAAAAAGCTTACCAGATTACCAAAGCATATCAAAATCACGTATTTTTAAATTTTTGACTGTCATGACTAATTCCATGACATGATGCATTTGTGTTCCAAAGCTGATTTCTGACAATATGTCAATTCTAGGCATCTTAATACTTTGCCATAAATAAGCAGTGAGTTAGAATACAGAATCATGGTGATAGGTACCGATTCTCATAAGCTTAATCTAGTTTTATTATGTAACTTACCTGTACCAAAAATATAATTAGAAAATAAAAGTTGGCTATTCTTCTGAATTGTTCAAATAAATTTTTGGGAATAAAATTCCACACAGTGTACTGCAAGAAAAATAAAAGTAATTATAACAGAGTTACATAATACTGTTAATCAACTTTACCAAAATAAACAAATATTTCCAGAACCACCTTTTTTCTTAATATATTCATCTAACAAATTCATGTCTAAAAAGAAGGGGGGGGGGACTGAGTATATCATTAAACAATTCAAGGGAAAACACCTACTTTCCCTGTCTAGACTCTTGAAAAATCAAGGCCATTTGTCCTTTTCAGGAGAAGGCCCAAACCTGAAGTATGGCGTTCACAGTTTCATCTCTCAAAAGTGTGTTTTACTTAAAATACTGGCACCTTCTGGGTCTGTGTAAGTGCTGGGGTAGAAGGTTCTTGCACTAACATGGACTGTTACCCGTATATTCCGGTGCATAAGACAACTGGGTGTATAAGATGATCCCAACTTTTCCAGTTAAAATATAGAGTTTGGGATATACTCGCCATATAAGAAGATGACACCCGGGGGTATAAGATGACCCCCGACTTTTGAGAAGATATTCCTGGATTAAAAAGTAGTCTTATATGGCAGAATATACTGTAGCGCAAGAGCAGTTCATCCAGCAGTCACTTTGTTTAATTCTACCTTGTTTTGTCTTCAACCCAGAAGTTGTAGACAATCTACATTCTGTCAAATAACAGGGAGGATCTTCAAAGGCTATCCTCCATGAAAATATATATATATTCAGGCAGTCCCAGGATCCAGTTAAGCACTTTGTCTATAACATCAACTTGCCCATCCATCTGTATTATGAGATACATTTTTCCCTCTCTGCACACAAGTGTTCCCTAATCATCTTGCTTTCCCTCTGTGACAAATAAATCACTTCTGATTCTTGTCAACCACCACGAGTCACTACAAAATAAACAGCGGAATCGAATAAAACTAAATAAATCCTATGTAAATGCTTCCTACTCAGCTCATATATCATAATCTTTCAAGGTTTTTTTCTCACCACCATTTCTCAAGGACATCAAAATTAGAGCAAGGTGTTCATCACAAGCCAGGGTTCAATGAAGACAATACCATCAATCAATCAATCAATCAATCAATCAATCAATCAATCAAGTTTTCGGTTCCTACTTAGCTCTTGCTATAGTGACATCTTGTTAACACTTGGGGAAGTTAACTTTCTATTATTTCACAATATACACATATACTTTCTCACAACTTTTCTCAAGCGAGAAGTAGAAGAATAAGTATGAAAATATGGACCTGGCAATTATCAAATCCCCATGCACTTTGGTTACAGGAAACAGACAGAAGAAATGTTTATTAACTGTTATAGAGCTAACCCATTTAATCTAGTATTAATGTTAAAACAACCATGACTGAGATGAGAAACATGAAATCAGTTTGTAGATGTTTTCTAGTTACAGAAAATTTTACCACACCTCATTTCAAACCTCTATTCTGCATGCCCAAACTGTGTAAGAAAGGCTATGGACTGTTCAGTGCTTCCTGCTACAAGTTGAGCCTCTCTGGAACACCTAGGTGGAGGTACAATGCAGGTGAGCCCTGATATTAAGTGGTGAACTCACCTGTACCATATCCACATATTGGTGGCCATTACTGGTCTTTATGTGGGTGAGGCCATGTTATGTCATTGTGCAGCTCCAGAGACCCTCAACTCATAGATAAGGTGCAAGAGAATTCCCCTCCTAATTTCCCTGTGGCTCACTTGCGCTTCACCTGCAACTACCTAGATTGGTTACAAGAAACACAAAAAGCTCCGTAGTCTCCCTGTGTGGTTTGGATATAGCACTATGCCTCAAAACTCAGCATTAAGATCATTATTTTTTTGAAAAAAAACAATGGTAGGAAAATGAAATATTACAATAAATATCATCGATCCCAAAAACCACGTAACTGCAGTTGAACGGTGGTTTTATTTACTATCCAAGACATCTGAGTTTCCAGACATAATTTTGAGTGAGGTTACGGAGTTTGCACTGATTTCTGTTTTGATAAACAGGGTCTAGTGATGGCAAGCATGCTGTGCAGATTAAGTTAAAAGTTCTCTTTACCTTAGACGAGATTATTCTGTTTTCTGCAAACTTCTGAGGAACATAATGCCCATCCTGGGGGAAACGATTTGCTACATAAATAGTCCGATTATCACTTTGATGTGGTGGGTCAAAACCCTGAAAAGAAGAAAAATGACTTAAGTTTCTACACTATTTAGGAGACATGATGCCAAGCCTTTATTTATTCATACCAGACCCAAGAACAAACCAGTGAGATAATGTTTCCTCACCAGAGGGCAACCCATGAGCCCACTGTTGAACAAGCATCAAATCCAGTCTTTATTTATCTAATCCTTACATATGGTTTCAGCACTACAGAGATTTCCAACTAACTTGGCATGAAGCAGCAGACTGCAATGAAATATACAGCACTAGTTCCAAAAGCGCTTTACGGTGTATTTTGTAAATATTGATTAATGGCATACATTTAACCTTTACAGCTTGTCCTTTTGGCAAATGTAGTTTAAAAAATAATAAACAAATTTTTGCAAGCATCAGAAAGTACCAAATGTCTTAAGAAAGTAGCACCTGCTGGCAATATAATTTAAGGAAAAATTACCGAACTTCTGCTGCATCATAAAAAAGTGGTAATTAAGGTAAAGGTGGGGACCATAGACAGCAAAGGGAAGAGAAACAGCAATCACAAAGCAGAAGCCAGATTAATATTGGAAAGCAACAATTAAGGTGGTAATATATTTTATATTACCTGAGACCTTTGGGTACAAGGGTGGGGTAAAAATGCAAATAAATATAAATAAATAAATATTTGATGCAGAACATAAAATAATGGGAGACTGACACATCCATTACCCAGATCTAATACATGAGGAACATTAACCAAACCCATTAAGCTGCTGCTTCTCAATCCTACATTTGCCACAAACAGCTTCTGCTATGAAGCAGTCAGAGCGGAAAAGCAAAAGAAACCCAGCAAAAAGGAAACACGCAATCTTTTTTGCTTCTGTCTTTCCTACTTTCCTTCTGTCTTTCCTTCTTCTCATCCAGGAAAGATGAACTACATGCACTTGGCTTGCCAAAGGACACCAAGAAATCTACATTGCTACCCAACAAGTTCCCTAACTTGGGCACCACTGTTGCAGGTTTTCTAACAATAGCATTTTTTCTTAGCTTGGTGTTGTGGCTCCATCACATATACATGGGGGCAGAGCAGATGACACACACGCCCAGTGGTGAGGACAAACTTTTTTGGGTCTTCAGCACCAGCTGTATACCTGGATGTGTCACAAAAAATGTGCAAAGACAGCACTGTGGTCAACGCAGCATAGCTGGAAAATGATAATGCTGGGGAGGCAATACTCTGCATTCTTGCTTCCTACTGGGATATCCAGTCACCGTCTGGAGGTTGCCTATACGTAAAAGAAGGCTCTTCTTTCATTGCCAGTCTCCTCAAGATGAAAAGAACCCATTGATTTTCAATTACTGCAGGTAATTCAAGGCCACTTGTCCTTCCCCACTTTAAAAATCAGGAGAAACAGGAAAACATTTACAACTCTCTCGTAAATGTCAGTTTAACTCTGTAGTGGCGGTAAATGTCAGCGTACTTGCAGACTTACTTTAATTTGTCCAAATCATGTCATCTGTAAGCCATTTCTCAGACAGCTCAACATAAAGGAGCCAGGAGAAAACTGGTCCCAACTTTTAATCAAAGCAACATAAAAGAATAACAGAAGTAAAATCTATACAGTCTAAAAGTGAGAAAGAAATAAAACCACACCAATTCATTTTTAAAAGATAAAACTATGCATCCTTCCACATGTTGCCAAGGTCTGAAAAGCAAATCTATTGGATCCTCAAGGGTTCAGCAGGATCAATGGAGCTGATGATCAATTTGACTTTTAAGTAATGAACTCTAACGGCCCATTCAAATTAAGTTTTTAAAATCCCCTCAGTATATTGCCACTGAGTTTTTTAAACTGGTGTAACAAACCAAAACAAATCCAAAACTCATGAGATTAGCTGAATGATCCTGCAGGTGCGGAACTGAATTTTAAAGTCTATAGTAAACTTCTCTAAACGTTCTGTATCTACAGTATAGAAAAAAAAGATTAGGTTTGCAAAACAGGAAAGCTGTTAACCACTATAAGCTCAAAATTGGAAGTTGTTTTAGGAAATGTTTCTGTTGGTATACCAGAAGCACGTTTTAAAAAATATTTTTTGCTGTTAGTGGCTTTAAAAATAGGCTACTGTGTGAAATAAATGGTTGTCAAGAAATTGGAAGTTTTATTTCTTTGAAGGTTAATTTTGTTTGCAAAACAAAGCACTGCTTATTTATATCCCTCCATGTCTTCTTTCTACACCACCCTTTTTGCCCCCCCTTTTCCTCCAAGCTCCACAGCCTATCAACCTCTGATTTTGAATCACCCCATTCCCAATTTTTGGGGGGGGGCGGGGCAGGGGGAATTCTGCAAAAGACCAAAAACGTCCCTCTTTCTTTTTGGACAGGTTGAAGAAGGGAGTCTTCCTATCATTCTTCAGTTCCTCATTAAATCTGAAATCTAGCTGAATAGTGTTATTAAATTAGTTCACTGTACTGTACAGCTCACTACAACTGGCCTGTAATCCAAGAGCAGATTTTAAATGGCATCTTTCCTAAGCTCTGTGTTAATAGGTTCTTTACACAACGATGCTAGGAGCTATGCTCGCTTCTGTGGAAAACCTACGCAAAGTATTTTACATATCCAAGGGCCTATCTGCACTTAGCTGTATTCTGGAATAAATCTCAGGATAGAGAAATGTAGTCTGCATGCTAATGCAGGCTCTGGCAGGCCTCACCTGGAGCCTGCTGTAGCATGTGGGCAGCAGGCCCCTATTCCGAGATCTATCCCAGAATAAAGCCAAGTGTGAGCAGGCCCCGATTCTTCATCTTATCTAGGATACTTCTGAAAGCCAAAAAGAGAAGGCTTTTTTGCCAGGACCAAGCCAGCTCACTCACTGCTGACAAAGATGTTAAATAATGTAAAACTCCTTGAGGCCACATACATCCATAGATTATTGCAGATTAATGAGTCAATGGACCTTTAATCTGCATTAAGTTTCTATGCAGAAATGCCCAATGTTTCTTCCTTGATTGTGGTAGCTTTTCTGGATTTTATTGTTCCAAATGTTGAATGTATATGGATAAATAAATAAATGCTTAAAATGTGTGTGTGTGTGTGGAGGAGATGTTAACTAATGCAGTGTGTTAATATTTCAGCTCCAAGACATACTTCAAATAAAAAGATACATTCTTTTCCGCCATCTTTAGCTTCAAGTTGAAAATGTTATCAGTGGATGTACATCAGTTTTGTTTACAGCCATTGAATAGGCACTTCTCATTTTATTCCTACAGAAAACCTAAGTATTATATGAACAAATAACTAACAAAATCCCCAACAGCTCATACTTAATTGTCCCATTCTTAAAAACTGAGAGGAATAAGAGATTTTAATTAGAGCCAAGTTGCCATTTATGGTTTGTTCCACTTCCCAAATTTTAATATGCTTCATTTACTGAATGATTTCTCTCTAGGATCTTTTCAGCGAGAAAGAAAAAAAGTTTATATAAAGCAGTGTAGTTGCTACTGTATCACCTGCATTCTGCAAAGCAAAGATGACCTTGAGTTTGTAAAAGTGCTTTGTCAGTTCAGTTCAATCTACTATTACCTCCTGGCTCTCAAAACCTTCATGCAAGCATTTAAAAGAGTCTTGTGTTTTTTTCCTAAGAGATATAGCTGGAGAAAAAGCAAGATTAAGAGAACTTAAGACTGTAAACACAGATATACTACAGACGAAAGAATAGGATAATTCAGGTCACAGAAGTAACTACATCAGAGTTGCTGTGGTTTCTAGAAGTTTTAATAAAGCAATTTTCTAGTATGCTAGGCTTTTAGGGTCCCTGCTTTCCCCTTTAAAAAAAAATCAGATGAAGAAAATGTAAAGCAATTTTTTTCACTTATAACTGAAACACATGGAAGGAACAAAGCCTGTACTATTGTTAGCTATGAGAGTGTCTCTAGAAGAGGTTTGAGCAATGTTCAGTCTCTTGCTCAAAGAATTCTTAAATATCCCTAGTTTGATTTTAATTAAGCTCCTAACCTTTATGACTAGAGAAATTATGTGCCGGTAAATAGGACAGTAAGTCAATGAAAGCCTAGGAAGCCAAAACAGAACTAGTTTCCTTGTTAAAAACTGAGGCCAACACAAAAAGTTTGTATCTAGTTTGTATCTATGTCAAAAAAAAAATCATTTCAAAAAAGTTTTTAAAGTCACACACAGCATGTGAAGAGATCATAAGCCACCTTTTAACTAAGGTGTAGTGTGACACATTTTCTATGTAGCCACATCTGCATTGCCTTGTTTCATTTCCTAGCTAGGTGCTCCATTTGCTGGGTAGAACATTTTATTAATCCCGATTTGAAAAGATTTGGCATGGATACAGAGAAATCCATCAGGCCAGCGTATGAGCAGAACCATCTGGCATTCCTAGTCAGTGTTACTGCACATATGTGTAAGAGGCAAACAGAGTGCGCTTACTGATCTACTGAATATAGAGCTAATCCATTAGGAAGTGTGCACAAGTTTGTTGGACAGCATTCTATTGCTCTTGTAGATCCACGTGTATTCCTGGGTCAGGGCAATTACCAAGTAAGGGTTTCACGACCAAAACCTGCCATTTTGTAATTAGAAGCCAGATTCTCGGGTATGACAGGAGTGAAGGACGAAGATATTTGGAAATAAATTTAGGAAGCAAGTGTCTGGGCTCCATGAGACACATATAATGCTAAGCAGGCTTAAGGCAAATACTGTATCTCAGCTTGATGGGCAAAAAATACCAAGGACACAACCGCCCAAGATTACCTGGACAGCCCTTTCCATGTGGCACCCCAATGGGTTGGGGAAAAGATTGATGACATAACACGTAGTAACACATCTGCCCAAAAGCTACTGTTGAAATGTTCAGACATAGACCATATCCTCAAAAACGCCTATAAACAATTCTAAGATAATGCCTTGCTTTCTCTTAATCAGGTGGAATCCTTTTTATCTCAACATAGCCCAAGTTTTGCTGGTTGCTTTTACTTTGTGGGTATCACTTAGCAGAAATATGCTTGTCCAGTTTCTGAATGATTATTTTTTAAAAAAGATACTTTGTATCTTCAAAGTATCTTCAACAACGTATAGCTGTGATAGTACAGTGGTACCTCGACATACAAGTGCCCTGACATACAAGTGTTTTGAGATACAAGCCGCCGAGCGAGTGATATTTTGCTTTGAGATGAGAGCAACATTTGAGATACGAGTATGTAAATACAGTACAGTACATAACAAAAACAACTGAGGTGGTGTTTTGGGAGCTGGAATGGATTAATGGGAAAATTGCTTTGAGATACGAGCGATTTGACATAAGAGCAAGGTTACGGAACGAATTAAACTCGTATGTCAAGGTACCACTGTATGTCCATAATATCAGACTTCCTTTTTGGCCTGGTATGCATCCAGACATGGTAAAAAAACGTTATAATTATTTCATAATAGTAACTGATTTCGCAAGGGTGACCCGATACAGCCTCAGAATATAGATCCTATTTAGCAGCTTGTAGTTATTTTAGTAAAATTAACTATTGTAGTGTAACTATTGTAGTGTAGCCGCTAGAGTGCTGACTGGAACAGCTAGCCAGACGCACATCACGCCACTTTTAAAAGGTTGCATTGGCTGCCAATTTACTACTGAGCCCAATTCAAGGTGCTGACCCTGACCTATAAGGCCCTAAATGACTTGGGTCCCAAATATCTAGAACCAGTTTTGTCTAGTGGTTAAGGAGCTGGACTCTTATCTGAGAATACCGGGTTCAATTCTGCTCTCCCCCATGAAGCCACCTGGGTGACCCTGGGCTAGTCACAGTTCTCATCTGAGCTCCTATAGCCCCTCCTACCTCACAGGGTGTCTGTTGTGGGGAGAAGAAAAGCTTTGTCAGCCGCTTTGAGTCCCTTTAAATGGGTGAGAAAAGGAAGTATAAAACCAGCTCTTCTTCTTCTAAAGGAATGCCTTCTCCCACACCAACCTGCCCATGCCTTAAGATCTAGTGGTGAGGCCCTCCTGGTTGTCCCACCGCCTTCAGTAGTGAGGCTGGTGGGCACCCAGGAGAGATCCTTTTCAGTGATGGTCCCCAGACTATGGAATAGTCTCCGCCTCAAGGTGCATCATGCTCCTTCCTTATATATATTTAGGAACCCAGTGAAGATGCACCTCTTTGCCTTGGCCTTTTGCTCAGGTGATTATATTTCCCCTCCCAGTACAGATACTATTATTTTAAACATGGAGTGTATTGTTTTAGATTTGTTGAATTTTTAAAGTGCTTTTAATGTATATTCTATACTCTGTTTTTGATGTGTTGTTTAAAACGGTTGTTACCCACCCAGAGACCTTCGGGTATGGGGTGGGATAGAAATGTAATTAATAAATATCCTGTTACTCCACAACTGGAGACCTGTCTAGAGAAATACAGCAAGAGTTCAGTATGAGCTGCCGCTACTCGGAAGTACTTCACATCATACTATTAGGAGAGTTAGGTCATGTGGAAAGAAAACCTTGTAGCTATAATGTCACGCCACTGCTGTGGAAATGTTAAAACCTGGAGTACTGATCTAAAGTATAGACCAGTGATGGCCAACCTATGACACACGTGTCACAGGTGATACGCCAAGACCTTTTGGGTGACACACATGGTCACCCTGGCACATGGGCATGTAGTGCTTGCTTGTTCTTGAAGTGTATGAAATACAAACTTTCAATTAAAGATTTAGCAACAAAAGTCGCTAATGTAAAAAATTATTTGTTTTTGCTTTTAATAAAATACGTATATCAAAAATATAACTTTTTTACTAGAGCTACAAATATCACAAAATTATGAATATTTCTAGATGTGACACAGCACCCGAGTTAAGCTAGGTTTCTTGCGAATTTTGACACACAGAGCTCAAAAGGTTTGCCATCACTGGTATAGACAATGAGTGATCATTCCAGATGTGCTTCATATTAGTATATCTATATACTGCGGAATAAATAACTGAGGTCTGAAGGCTTGTTCCACCTAGACATTCCAGTTCATAAGATTCTCTTCTTCGGTGTACAAGTCTACATCACACCCAATTTGCCCTGTCTTGGCCTTCCATTACAGTTTGTAACCTGAGACAAGTGTATCCAATTGGTTTTCATCAGTTTCAGCTCTATCAATAAAATCAACTTTTTGAAATCTACTACTAAGTATTTGCATACAAGTCTATGCACTTCTCTGGTACAACTTAGTCCTGTAACACCATGTGAAATTCTTAAAACTGCTTCTCACACCCTTCTGCTTGAATATTATTTACTTCACCCACACTCACTTCAGCAATATGTGCTTAATTCCAACTCTCCCTACTCAATGTATACTTTCCTGAACTGGATGCTGCCAAGATCCTGTCAGCTTTCCTCCAGAGATCAGTTTAAAAACTGCTCTGCAATCTTTTTAATATTAAGCGCCAGCATTTTCAGTTTGGTTCACTTTCATTCAGGTTTGGCTTGTTCCAAAATTTCCCCCAGTTTAAGAAATATAAACTCTTTGACAGCATTGCTTCACCCATACATTGAGGTTCCTGAACTCTGCCTATCTAGCTGGCCCTGCCTAAGGAACAGGCTGCATTTTTTAGAAGCAACTTTGGGAGCCTTGGACTTCAATCTTTCACTTAACTTCAGTCTGGCTTCTAGGATCCCTTGTTTATCTTTCCCAACATTACTGGTATCAATCCCCCTTTTTCCACGCACAGTCAAAGATCCAGATCTTCAAGATCCAGGTCTCTGAGATGGGGTCCTCCTGGAGATCCAGATCTTGAAGATGCCTGAAGACCCCACTGTGGGCACCTTTAATTAGGTCCACATGAAATCCAGAGTTAAGGGCCTGGACCCATTAAATCCAGATTTCCCTTGCCCTTGTGGGGACAGGGCCTTGCAGACGGGGCCTTCAATGGGGTACAGGTGGGGACAATCAGGTACTAATCAGGTTCCTAATAGGGTCTTTAGAAGGATTCTAAGTCCTAGTGAGAAAAGGCCCTATACCACACATCCCCTAAGGAGGGGGCACCAACTAAGGGAGCCAGCCCCTTTCCTCAGCCTGGTGCCCATCTTCCCCAAGGCCTCCACTCTTCAATGCAGTGGTGTTGAGAGAAAAGGTTTATTTCCCTAGAGATTTAAATTTATAATTCTTTTTATAGCTCTGGAATTTTTTACTGTGTACAGTGTGTTGTTGTGTGATTAAGCATTTCAAGTAGGTACAATTAGCATTACTAATTGCGCTGCCTCACTTGTGCTGTGAGTAGCACCAAGTAGCACCAGAATAGACTAAAGGCCCTGAACATATCAGGTAGCCCATGTGGCCCAGCCTCACCTGCCAAAGGCTGGGTCCAGTCATCAAAAATGGTGCCCAGATATGAATGTTTATGGGAGGGGGCTTTTTGCCACAAACTACCTTCCTGTGGTGCTTCTAACCATGGCTTTGAAAAGGACCCCCACTAGTATTTTGTGCTACAGAGGTACCGTATTTTCCGGCATATAAGACGACTGGGTGTATAAGATGACCCCCAACTTTCCACTTAAAGTATAGAGTTTGGGATATACTTGCCATATAAGACGACAACACCCGGCGTATAAGATGACCCCCGACTTTTGAGAAGATTTTCCTGGGTTAAAAAGTAATCTTATGTGCCAGAAAATACAGTAGACTGGAATTCTGAGCCTGATCTGCTGGTATACCTAACTGTCAATGAGGACAAAGTATACGATAAAAGGATGCAGCCTGTTCTGTCCCGCATTACTGTGGAAGGCAAACACCTGGGCCCCTTCCTAGTCTGTGATACAGGAAATAGCAGAAACATCCTAGGGTTCTTGTTCACAATGAACACAGTCTAACTGATTTCCATGAAGATGTGAAAAGAAATGTTAAATGTTCCTGAAATGTCTGTGGAAATCAAGTCTCTCAATCACTTGGGTTAACAAGGTTTAATATACAAATTCAACTTAGCTATTTTGAAAATCGTAGTTGGAAAATTATCTATTGCATCACATGACTTCACAGGAGCAGACTTATAATGCAATCTTATTTTACTGTTTGCTACCCTGGGCTTTGCAGAGAAAGGGAAGAACATAAGTGATATATATATATATATATGAATAAACAGCCAAGGGAACTTTTACTTTCAAATAATCTTATCAGAATAAGTGGAACACTGATCATAGAAGCCTATACTTTGTCCTCCTGTGACATGAACAAAAAGACTATTTGCCCCAATGGTAGCATTTCCACACTAAGTAGACAGACAACTGAAGAGTAGCTAAATGTTTTTAAAGCAGACCCTTCTCCAAGAGAGAAAACAGAAACAATGATGAACAAAGCATGGATAAGTATGGAATTAGACTTACAAAGCCTACAGTTTCTGGCAATTTGGTGGAAAATAAGACCATTATCATATCAGTGCCAATTTCACTTTAAAAATCCAACTGCTTTATATACTACGTAGTATTTATTTTTATCCTCTGAACTGTATATTGTATAAATTTACTGATTTTTTATGGCTATTGCTGCAACGAAAAAAGAACTTTCACGGAATATATCTGGGGCACACACAATACCTGTGCATTATACCAGTGATGGCCAACCTATGACACGCATGTCACAGGTGACACGCCAAGCCCTTTTGGGTGGCACACATGGTCACCCTGGCACCTGGGCATGTAGTGCTTTCTTGTTCTTGAAGTGTACGAAACACCAACTTTCAATTGAAGATTTAGCAAACGAAATTCAGCAACAAAAGTCACTAATGTAAAGAATTATTTGTTTTTGCTTTTAATAAAATACATACATCAAAAATATAACTTTTTTACTAGAGGTACAAATAACATAAAATTATGGATATTTCTAGATGTGACACAGCACCCAAGTTAAGCTAGGTTTTCTTGTGAATTTTGACACTCCAAGCTTAAAAGGTTCGCCATCACTGCATTATACCAAACACAAAAGTGACATTCACGACCCTTAACACACAATTTAAGACACTTCTGCATACCAACACACAAAGAGTCAACAAAGTAAGGGATGAACTGAAAATATCAAAAACGAGGGGATAGATTTCGGGAGTTGTTAAAAACTCATTATGTTCTCATATGACTTTAGCTTATGTGATGCTCCAATTACACATTACTCTGAAGCTCAAGGGACCAGACACTGATGGAGTTTAGCCAAGGATATCCTCTTCTCACAGCCCTCACCATCTGCTCCCCATAAATGATGTAACAATGCCAGAATGCTTAATAGAAACACTGGCCTACTGGGATCTGTGTATATTAACAAGAAACATCCAAAAACCTCCTAGAAGTTTCAGAAGGAAATTTAATGACATTTTAAAGTTTCAATGAGAATCAATGAGAAAAACTAAGGACAGTGCCACATAACAAAACCCATTCATAGTCAAGAAAATTACTACAGTAAATGGATGATACATTGTGGCATCACTAGTGATCTGCACGATTCGCTTTCCCCCATGTGCTTCGCATTGAAGCGCATGGAATGGAAACCCGAATTCACGTGAATGAACATAAGAGAAGCTCTGCTGGATCAGGCCACAGCCCACCTAGTCCACCATCCAGTCGCACACAGTGGCCCCTCAAATCCTCATGGGCATCTCAAGCAGAGACAAGAACAAACCTTTTTCTGCTCTCGAATCCCAGCAAATGGCCTTAGAAGTGTCCTGCTTCCCCACCCCCACCCCAGCCTGAAAGATGTACCTAGGCATTCACTCTAGTAACAATTGATACATCTGTCATCCATAAATTTGTCTGACCCTACTGGAGCCACTTCAAATGTGCTAGGCTCCAAATTCAATTCAAATGTTCATCAATTCAAATGTTCAAATTCAAATTCAAATGTTCATCAATTCCTGCCTCTACCAGTTGTACCGCCAAATCTGCTAAGGATCCATTAATTCACCTTTGTGAATGTAACAAAGCTTCAAATGAATCTCCACCTTCAAATATAGCCAATATTCAATTCACACAAACGTTTGAAGCTTTGTAATTTGTATGAATTGCGAAGCTGACAAACACGTTAATCCCACAGAATCAATGTTGTGTTGTGTAACCAGAGCAGCTAAACCATACTGCACCCAAAAAAAGTTAATCTTTGAAAAGCAAGAAGCCTCAGTAAAGGTTTGTTGGTGACCTCTTGTAATTTCAGCTTTGATACTACAGCCAAATTACACCGCTGTGGAAAAACCAAAACATGGGGCAGACAACAATGCTGATGGTAATGTATAAAGCTCTAACATGTGTGAAACTGAAAGCAATGGCTCAAATGAATGGCTCCAAAAGACCAACACTGCAGACAAATTTATGAAGATCAATGACTAGCAGTCAGGATAGCTATGTAGCACCTATAATACTGGAGTAAGTATGACTCTAAAAGGGAAACACTGGAGATTGTATGAATAGATAATACTAACATACTCATGTCCTACTTGTGGACTTCTTAACTCCCAGTGCGATTACAACAGACAGCTAAATGGGTCAGTGGCTTGATCTGGCATGGCACTTCTTATATCAGGAGTTACTATAAGCCTCACCTACTATCCCAGCACCACTATTGTTTTTGTGTGTGTGTGGTGGATGCAGTGTAAGTTTAGCATGTTTTTTTAAAGTGGACATTATTTGGCAAAGAATACAGTATGTCCTTTTTTTTACGGCTTCATCATGTAAACTCACCAGCCATGGAATAAAAGGACAGGTTCTGTCCTGGATTTGTGACTGGCTTAAGGGCAGAAAGCAGAGAGTAGTAGTAAACGGCAATTTCTCAGGGTGGAAAGAAGTAAAAAGTGGGGTCCCTCAAGGCTCAGTACTGGGTCCAATGCTTTTGAATTTATTCATCAATGATCTAGAAAAAGGGGTACATAGTAAAATAGCAAAATTTGCTGATGATACTAAATTATTTAGGGTAGTAAAATCTGAAAGAGATTGCCAAGAGCTCCAGAGGGATCTCTTAGCATTGGGTGAGTGGGTAACCAAGTGGCAAATGTGCTTTAATCTTAACAAGTGTAAAGTAATGCACATTGGGGCCAAGAATCCAAATTACGTCTATAAACTGATGGGGTCTGAGCTTTCTGCAACACGCCAGGAAAGGGATCTCGGGGTTTTGGTGGACAGTTCAATGAAGGTGTCAACCCAGTGTGCGGCAGCAGCAAAAAAAGCAAATTCAATGCTGGGAATAATTAGGAAGGGAATAGAAAATAAGTCAGCAAGTGTCATTTTGCCCCTTTATAAATCTATAGTGAGGCCACATTTGGAATACTGTGTACAATTCTGGTCACCACACCTCAAAAAGGATATTGTGGAACTAGAGAAGGTGCAGAGAAGGGCAACCAGAATGATTAAGGGTCTGGAACACCTCCCTTACGAAACCAGGCTGCAACGTCTAGGCCTCTTCAGTCTGGAGAGACGGCGTTTGAGAGGGGACCTGATTGAAGTATATAAAATTATGCACGGCATAGAAAAGGTGGATAGAGAAAATTTCTTTTCTCTATCGCACAACACTAGAACCAGGGGGCACTCTATGAAGCTGATGGGTAGGAGCGTAAGGTCTGACAGGGGGAAGTATTTCTTCACACAGAGGGTCATCGGCCTATGGAATGTGCTGCCAGAAGAGGTGGTGACAGCTACCAGTCTGGATGGCTTTAAGGTAGGGTTAGACAAATTTATGGATGACAGATGTATCAATGGCTACTAGAACGAATGCCTAGGTGCATCTTTCAGGCTGAGGGGGGGGGGGAGGAAATGGGGCGCTTCTAGGGCCATCTGCTGGGACTCGAGAGCAGGAGAAGGTTTGTCCTTGTCTCTGCTTGAGATGCCCATGAGCATTTGGTGGGCCACTGTGTGTGACAGGATGCTGGACTGGATGGGCTGTGGCCTGATCCAGCAAGGCTTCTCTTATGTTCTTATGTTCTTATGTTACAACATATATCGAAACCTCATATATTTGAGACTCTTTATTCAGACATGAGCTACAAATCAGGAAACACACTACCTTCATGCCCTGCTTTCTCTCTCCCTTACAGGTATCTCTCTAGTCAAATAACTTGATTAGATAGATTTAATACTCCACCATACTTGTCTCTATAAAATGCCAAAACTGAAAACCATTTATTTTACCTCCAGAAGAAAAGCAGAAGTCTAATGATTTCTGTCAAAAAGAGCTTCAGGTGTGCTCTGAAGCAATGAAGCTATAATACTCAGTGTGGCTGCTAGAACAATTTCCCCTTTATATTAAATTCAGTTATATCAAACTTCAGAGCTACTCATTGTTTCTAAGTGCTCCACACACAGACATTCTGTGTCCCTGAGCTACTCAAGCAAAGACCAATCGCTACTTTTCACTCAGTTCAACATCAAGCTCTTCCAGCACTGATAAGAACTCAAGTGCTCTGCTAGATAGAAGCAGTAAACTCATCCTAGTCTAGCAACCAGCTATACCACTCAATCTACCCTTGGGAAGATCATATACAGACCAAACCTTGCTGTCTCTAATGCCTCCTTTCTGAAAACAAAGTACTTTCAATACTGGAAAATAAAGCATTGAGATTGGATGCTGTTCTATTTTGCAGCTCTTATTTAAGCTTTCAGAAGAAGTGAGGAAAGAAATACAGGCATCTAATAAAGAGACAGGATGGCCCATCAAGATGAGTTTTACAAATCTGAGGATGAATGAAGCACAACTTACCCATAAGCCTGTTAAGCAGCAAGGACCCCGTTGTCTTCCTTAGGCAGAGTTATGCTGAAATGACCCATGAAGCTAAGGACTGAATGAAAAGCAGAACTATGGTGACTTCCTAGGAAACTCAGGGACTATGCTGCATCTCACAAACACATACGTGGCATCATGTCCTCCATTAACATCTCCCAAGCAGTTGGCCTCACCCTGGTTCAATGCAGCCTGCTGTTAGATAAATATGTACACATTGAACTTGAAACTTTGATTTTGCCTGGTTTCCTTCTTGACATAGAGTCAAACAGAAGTCTCTGTGGTGCAAGAGATGTAGATCACAGTAGTACAATTGTAGTTCTCCAGAGGTTTCCCATCTCTCATTGCCATTAGCCAGACTGGTTAGGGCTCACAAAAAATTGTAGCCCAACAACATCTGGAAATCTCCTCTAAAAAGGGAATTCTCAGTAGTAGTTTTGGCTACAGTTCTGAATTTTCTCACAATATGTCCTTAGCATTCCTACAATGCTGACACGTAGCTCCTCTCACAATGTTCATGCAGTTTTTTATACAGGCAACCCAACATAAAATCCTCATGAAACCAATAAAAGCACAGAATGAATGACTGATCTTTAACCTGACTGGCTCCTAACCTCTGCCTCCAGCACAGCAGATGATGTCACACATCCATTGCCCCTGAGAAATAAAAGGGAAAGGAGCCACTGAGTCTACGTTTCTGACAACCATGAAAAAGTGGTGTGCCACTGTCTTCTTTTGGGTTATTTGTCAACTCCACAGCCAATTCTATAGCACTGGATATTCCCAGGTAGACTCCCATCCCAGCACTAAGGAAAATGCCGAGGCCAAATGGGCAGTCTGAACACCACGATAACATATTAAAACTGATCACAATTTACACTATTACTGTTCCATCACCTTCTGTAGTAACCCCAAAGTATTTAAAATACTTCATCTTACACACTTCCAGGCAAATAAAACAATTCTCCGTTTAATTTGTACAGTTCAATAGACTGTTTTAATTTCTTAAGAAAACGCAAATCATTTCTGCTAATGCTTTACTACAGTGAATCATTAATTCAAAATTCCAAGGCTCTTTCCAGATTTCTCAAACATTGTTTAGTAGTTTTTGTGCACGTGAGGGATGGCATCTGCATTGCTATCTTACTCTCTGGCTCTTTCAACACTTTTCCTGGACTGCTGTAGTGGGACCAGATCAGGGGCCCTTTTGCATTTGGCCTTATTTTGGAATACAACTTGGAATAGGGGCCTGCCACAGTCTGCATTAGCAAGCGGACAAGAGTCCTATCCTGAAATGTTTTTGAGAATAAGGTCAAGTGCGGAAAGGGCCCAGTTGGAGTGGTCCACCAGCTGGAGTAATCCAACTGTCCTGGAAACAAAGCCTGCTCTGAGGGCTCCAACAGCCAAGATCTAATGTTCCTGGCCTCTAAGCCCCCAGGGAACATATTCTGGATGCACAACAAAGTGTGCTGCCAAAATGAATCCCTCACAGAAAACCAAACTACAGATGTGTCCTGCATTTGCACATGTTCATAGTCTGGTTTACTGGTATCCCAGACTAGTTTGGGTTTCCAAATTTGGCATGTGCTCTGTCCAATGTGCATGGAGCATACTAGCAGGGATGGGATTGCCCTTGAAGAATACCAAGGCTCTTAGACCCCTTGTGCTGTATTGCTTTAGTGGTAAATGCAGAAAGGCACTGTTTCTTACCAGGCCTTTCTTATCTCATTGATCCAGCTTTTGCCTTGCACTAGAAATTTAGCAGTTAGTTTTATTTAGACTAGTGTTGGTTCTTGGCGAGAAGAGCTGGGAGTTATCTGGTATATTTTTGTACGGATCTGCGTGACACGTTTGGGGAACAAGATGAATATTTTTTTAATATTAAGATGAGTGATGTGATGAAGATTATAAAAACCTGTCAAATCTGTTAAATCTTCTGTATTTCTAGTATCAGAAATGAGTTGGGCAAAACCAGAATACCGAACTAGTCACGTAAGGCAGAATAAGAATTATAGGCCAACCGTTCATCTTTCAGCACTAGAATGGATACACATGCATATCTAAGTAAATAGTTAAGAGTGTCCGTGAAATGCTATAGGAAATTAGCAATATAACCATATTTCTGCATGCTCACAATACGGAAGAGCAATTTTAGAATAAAACAAGAACATATACAAATTTGAAATGCAGAGAGATCAGCATTGTGCTGAGTTCCCTACCTCTGTATCAAGTTGTGCAATATCACTGTTTTTTGCATTTTGCAAGGTATTTACAAGGTTCAAAATAAACTGTTACTAACATAGTACAGCACAATATCATTAAATTATTGGAGTTGGCTTACTGCTTGTTCCTGACTTGGCTCTATTTTTCTGCACAAATGACTGCACCTAGCATATTATGCAACTCTCTACAAATCCACTCAGGCCAATGCAAAAGAATTACACCACCTTCTTCACTGTCAGCAAGCAACACCAAATTTTATTCCACTTTTCAGTCACGCAGTCTGGCTTACTGGCAGTTTTAAATCCATAGTTCTGTAACTAAAATCTAAGAAAGTACCTAGCATTTCATTTACCCCACTCAGTTCAGCTCCCACATGAACCTAAAAAAAGATTTATTCAAATACAAAAAACCTCTTTACATTATTTATATGCTCAAAATTATTCTTAAGAGAATCCGCTTGTAACAATTAAGCTGTCACACACCCAGTCCTTATCCTAGCTGCATATTAGAAACAGGAATTGGAATGCTTCCAATTTCTACTGTAAAATTTATGCCATATATTGTGCTTGTTTCTTTCTGGTATGTAACTTCATAAGACTACGGGTTTTGCTTGTACTATGGACAACTGTACTGATTTCTATGCAGTTCATAAAAACACAGTAATGTCGCCTCAGGGTACGTACAAGTGAACAAACATAGTCAAAATGGAATGGATGAAGAGATGAGTTTTAACCAGTTTCAGTGACTAGTTAAAACACATCTCTTCACCCAGGCCTCTGGTGTTTAGCTACTTTTCACCATGCTCCTGCTGAGATATCAGCAGTTTTTTAACAGTTTTTAAATTAAAAATGTTCTATTGATTTCACCGATGTTTTATTATTCTATGAATGTCTTGACCCACCCTGGGACTATCTGCTGAAAAGTGAGATATAATTACATTGAAACAGGAAATAAACAAGAGGGGAGCTCTGCTGGTTTGAAGAGTTCCACAATCCTATAAGAAATATGGCACCTATTAAGGAACTGTTTCCAGTTTGGGAGCATTCCTGAACATTTAAGTAGGTGACAAGCTCATCTCAGGAAAAACCTGTGCCCTTTTGTGATGAAAATGAAATCAGATCTAACTCCAGACACCCACTTCTAATCATCTCCAAGTTGAAAAAGTTCAATGTACTCTGAATTATATAGTATACTTTGTGTAGAATTTAGAAATTCCAACTGGCTGGAATATGATCACAGGTATATTGGCAGTGGCTAGGATATCAAGACACATTACTCTGGTCCTTTATTAACTATAATTGAAATCTTTTTTTTTTCCTGGAGTCAATTTAAAGAGTTGCTTTTGACACTGAAAGAGTAAAGATGTTTCTCTAAACTGCCTCTACTCAATGCAAACCTTCCACTATGGAAATCTTATCTATGACCTAATTCTGCCTCTAGGCCAGCAGGGAGGCCCATGAAAGAGTCAACTGTAACATCTGGGCAAGGAAATAACATGCCAAGGAGACAACACTTAACTTTCACCTATCAACGTTAAGCAGTCTTGGACTGGCTGAAATAATTTTGATTACTTTAGGATAGGGACTGGTTGTAACCATTTGTAGTGTGCTTACACTCATAAGAACGTAAGAGGAGCCCTGCTGGATCAGGCCATAGGCCATCTAGTCCAGCATCTGGTCTCACACAGTGCCAATTGAATATCTATCTTTTTACCTAAGCCTTTCCAGAGTCAATGTTTGTTTTCTCCATGCTTGACATTAATTATGTTTTTATTTTTAACCATTACAATTTAATTTGTATTTAACCATTACAATTCAGCTTTTGTTTATTCTTTGTATACTGCTTTGAGATTATATTAAGAGGAAATAGTACATAAATATTTTAAACAAAATAATAAAAAAGCTAATTGTTTAAAATTCAACAATACTAATATAGCTTCATATTGTTTCCATTACCCCTGGAGTGGTCTGAAAAGGAAAGTTTTCACCAGGCACTGAAAACTATATAGTGTAGGTGCCTGGTGAACCTCAAGAGGGAGGCTGTTCTAGAGCCTGGGGGCCACCACAGAAAAGGCCCTCCTGCATGTCCCTATGCCTCACATCTCTGAAAGAGAAGGAACTCCAAGAAGGCCCTCTCCTTGAGATCTCAGTGCACAGGCAGGTCTATATAGGAGAAGGCGCACCTTCAGATACCCAGGGCCCAAGCCATTTAGAGCTTTATATGTTAGTGTCAACTCTTTGAATTGGGCTTGATAGTGAATAGGTAACCAGTGCAGTTTTACACATCAGCAATGTAATTAGCCATTCTCTTTCCACATTTTTAACCTAAATTTATTTTGGGACTAGGCCTTATTCCATTCCATTTTTATTTATATACTGCCTTTCCAAACGTAAAATTTGCTCAAGGCGGTTTACAACAAATGGAAGAACAAGGTACAATACAAATTCAATCAATTCAATCAAAGAAATACAACAAATAAGAAAAATCAACAACTCAAATTGAAAATACTTTGCCAAGGCAGTTTACATACATCAAAATTACATTACATGTTATAACCACTAATACATTATGCAGTAATAATAATAATTAGAAGGAAAAAACCCTATAAACAGGTGGGACGGCTGGCTAATAAGTTTTTGTAGTCCTTACAACAAGTAGAATTAGTTGCACACTGAGTCTCCCTCCTCCCCTTGTCCATAATGGTGTTGGGGCATTGGGCTGAGTGCTGCTGGGCTTTTGTAGCCCAGATTATACCCCGGAATAGGGATTTACCATCCACATATTAGACAAAGGCAGGCCCTGCCCAGCACCTGCTGTAGTCTGCCTCAGCATGTGGATGGTGTCCCTATTCCAGGATATAATGTGAAATAAACCTTTGTGCAGAAAGCGCCTAAAAGCACATTTTCTGGCTTACATAATGTGGAAAGAAAATGTCTTGTCACTTTACTGACGTGTTTGCACTCACAAGGTAGACCAAAATGTAGTTGCACCTGGTCCCTAACTCCACAAAGGCAGGGGAAAAAATTAAACTCTACATACCTTAGTATTTCTTGCTGTATTAAAATATTACTAATCATCATTATTGATTTTTTTTTAATTAGGGGGACTACACTAACACAGCACTGGAAAATGTTTGCTTCCTAACTGGATTATAGATTCCTGTCCAACACATTTGCAATTCATGGCAACTATTTGTTATCTGCTTAAAAATGATGATAGTAACCCCTTGTTTATGTGTTTGTAAAGAAATGAAACATTTTATTATTTCAGAGACTCTCTCACAAACTTAAATTAACTTATTTTCAAGATGAGATTATGAATGGAAGATGTAGAAATATAGAAACAGCGCTCCAGAAATCAACTATAATAATAATAATAAAAATCACTACCTCTTTTCACTAGAGCCCAAAATAGGTCTTCTGGGTCTGGGTGCTTTTCACTTATTGTGCCCATGGGGAGCGGGGTGGGACTGATCCGGTAACTGTGGTTAACTGAAACTGTGGTCACCAAATCAGTGGATACAGGGGTCCGACTGTAGTCTACACTACACTAAGATGATCAAGGTAAACCAATGGATGGCTGTCTGTGGTTAAGTTCTTGGTCCATGTCTTTATGCTGTTAGCTAATAACTATTAAGCTCTTAGAATTACATTGTATAAATTGAGGCTGGAACAGTTTTCTAAGTGACTCACAATAATTGGAGTCTGATTTATTTTCTAGTGAAAATATGACAAAAATAAGACAAAATGACTATTGGAGGGAGTTAATGGCTAATGGAGTTTCTTGAGAAAGAAAAGCCAGAAAAGAAGAACATAAGAAGAGCTCTGCTGGATCAGACCACAGCCCATCTAGTCCAGCATCCTGTCCCACAGTGGTCCTCTGATCGCTTATGGACATCTCAAGCACAAGACAAGGGCAAAACCTTCACCTGCTCACAAATCCCAGCAAATGGACTTGAGAGGCATCCTACCTGTCTCCCAAGGCTGGAGGATGTACCTAAGCATGTATTTTAGTAGTCACTGATATACTGGTATTTGTCATCCATAAATTTATCTAATCCTTTCTTAAAGCCATCTAGGCTGGCTGCTGTCACCACCTCTTCCAGCAGCAAATTCCATAGACCAATGACCCTCTGGGTGAAGAAATACTCCTCCTTGTCTGGTCTGACTCTCCTACCCATCAGCTTCATAGAGGCCCCAACTGGTTCTAGTGAAACAGTACCATCAACAATATCAATGCAGGTCTCCTGAGCTTGGAGCCCCCCCTTTTTGTAGGTTCCCCCAGCCCAGTGAACTCTCCCTGAGCGGTTCTTTCTAACTCTCAAACCATCCCGGGATTACTAAAGAACCCACTTGCCTTTAACTTTCCATCCCTTGCCCGATTCTTGAAAAACAACTATTTTTTTTAAAAAAAATTAAATCTACCTTGTAAAAATGCCTTGACTTATAAAATAACATGCTTAATGAACAGATTTAATTATTACTTAAACTGTGGGAAAGTACAGAAAATTTGGTGTTTTAAACCAACATGATTTCAGTCAGGCCTCCCCAGCATTTGCATTAGCTAAAACAAATGGCCCTTCTGAATCACTGCTCATGCTATTCCCTGCATCAAGAATAAGAGTGCAGTAAAGTCTTATATCATTAACTGTATGTCTCTGAAAGACTAATGGTGTTGTATTAACATATATAGTAGCATAATACTGCATCCCTATTTATTTACTAATTTATTTCTAGACATTTCGATGCCGCCCTTCACCAGAGGGTAGGTCACAATGGTGTGGGTCACAATGGTCTATAAACTATCAGCATAAAGATGAACAAAACAGTAAAACAGTAAAAGATATCTGGAAGCTAAGGAAAAAAATTCTGGCTCTGAAGCAACAGCTGAATCCCTGTTTTGAAAAACAAACTAAGAGGAGATGCAGTCAGTGAAGAGCTAAAATGAAAGAGGTTATTAAGGCCTCTGCACATGGTTATTTATCAAGCCATTACCCTCAAGGGTATCAACCAAAATTGGTGGGGGAAAGTATATTGCAATCTGAGTGCAGAGAACATTCACCTTTATCTTGAAGGGGGGGGGGAAGCAACAGAGAAAAGAATAGAAGTGCTAAGGGGGGGAGAGCAGGAGTACAAAGGAAAAAATACAAGCAAGTCTGTCAACCATGCACTGACTATGCAAGCACAACTATGAGAAATGCAACTCTGATTTTGTACAGAAGCTATTCTTTTACATCTAGGTATAGGCCGTTGTTTGGGACAGTTACATCCAACTGCAATCTACCTATTGGTACTTTGTTCCTTTGCCACACAATGCCAGTCAAGCACAGATAAACATATCTCTGCCTCCAAAAGCCCTGTAAACACATAACAGCCTAAACAAACATTTGAGCTTTCTATCAGCAATGAAGGACTGCTTCTAACATTTTGGAACGTCTCTTTGTGCACCCCTAGCCACTATACAACTGCAGCCATAATGGCAATGAATAATCATTAAGCAAACTCACTGCACAACTGAATTGTCAACTATTCATGCTACTAGTATACAACTAAAAGTAATTCTTCCTCACACACAGTAAAGGGCTCTTACTGCTGAGAAAAGACTACTTATTGATTTTGCCTTCCTAAAAAAACTGACTACTGTACTCACATTAAAAATGTCCAATGTGCTTTTGTCTGATTCTTTTTATAAAAATAGGAGGCAGGGTTCTTGTTCAGATTCAGTAAAGCTTGTGTTAGTGTAGAAAAACAACTCCCCTTGATAGAAGCCTACCATCCATGTTTCTATGAGAAGCACCACCTGTGAGTATCTTTGCTGATGAGAAGAGGGCCTAGATCCAGAGTAGTGAACTGCACAGGCAAGTGGCAAACATTTGCAGCAGGATGCTCTAGGAGCACATGAGCCTTTAAGGTATTTGCCACAGAGCCCGAACAACTTTCTGATTGGCTATCAGTCTTTCCCACATCACCGTTTCTAGTTTAGTGTGTACTACAATTATGTAGCATTATTTAAACCAGACAATCAATGTTTATTATCATTCACATTTTCTTGAAACGGTAGATCTGTCAAAATAAACCTAAGAATCTATCCAACAGACGCCCAATAATAGAATCCATCCTAGAAATAGATTAGCAAGCCTCATGGAGATCAAAGAAAGCCATTATTCAGAGGCGAGGCAGAGCAAATTAATTCTGACTGCTAGCATCAAATAAAAGCACATCAAATGTAATCAGACTGATGATTAATAAAACCAGAAAGTGCACTGGAAATGAAAATATGCTACATGTATTAATGTAGCCAGTCTGTGAGGAAGAAGATTTGGATTTTCTACCCTGTTTTTGTCACCCATTTAGGGGACTCAAAGCGGCTGACAAAGCTTTCTATTCTTCTCCCCACAACAGATACCCTGTGTGGTAGGTGGGGCTGTGAGAGCTCAGAAGAGAGCTGTGACTAGCCCAAGGTCACCCAGCTGGCTTCATGGAGGTGTGCGGAATCTAACCTGGTATTCCCAAATAAGAGTCCGGCTCCCTAACTGCTAGACCAATCTGGTTCACTTCTTTATGACTGTAGATTTTGAAAAAAGAATGTTTAAATAACTCTAGACTTTGTTTTAGTTCTGCTTTAGCTGAAGAGGGTATGTAGCTCAGTGGAAAAACCAATGGCTTGGAAGTTGAAGGCTGCAGGTTCAGTACTCTCCATCCCTCTAAGAAGATAACCAAACACTTTTAAAGATGTGTAAAAATGCATTTTGTAACATTCAAACTAGGTGGGAGGAGGGTGCAAGAATCCCCCTTTTGCAACTCCATGTGGCTACTAGAAGAAGGGACAGGGAAGGATGCCAGTCAATGAGAGGTGTCACACCTAGGAAAACGTAGGGAAATATCAAGCATATCAGAATCTCCATATGATGTCATTGGAGGCTTTGTGTGGCCTCACCCCTTCCTGAAGACTAGCTGAGTCACAGAACTCAGAAGGAGGGAAAGCAGGTAAGTGGTGTTTTAAAATCCTCGGACACACTTGTTAACTCACTTGCACTTCCTCTTTCTCTTCTTCTTCCCTGAGAAACAAGGACTTGCCAAGGGTGGGGGAGAGATTCTTAAAATCCCACCCCCTTCTTCAGGCAGTTCAAATATTTCAAACTTCAGTTTGACACATCTCCAATATCTCCTATACTGGCCATGGATGTATCCACGTAATCACCACAGCTCAGTTTCAACTTTATGGTACCTACCAAGGACAAAGTGTAGTCATCTGAAAACAAGGAAGAGAAGAAGAAAACAATCTATTAAGGCACTAAAACTATTTTTCTTCATGCAGTATGAAATACTCCATAGAAACTGAAGTGCGGTGTTTGATTACTTAATGACTGGCAGAAACTAGCAGCAATACGCATCAACTGCACATGGCCATCTCAGTTACTACACTAGGCATTTTATTTTTGTGAAGGTGCGGAAGATAAGTAAATTCTCCTCAGCTCTTTACTTCCTGTTGAACATTTTTACACTCAAGAGCAGGAAAGACATAGTTGCCTTTTGAACCATACTCACTACTTTGTTTATTCTAACAGTTTTTAGATCTTGAAAAATGAGGATCTTGAAAAATGAGGCAATGACAACAGAAAATAGAAAAAAGAACATAGTTATCTACAAGGTAGATAAAAGGTAAAAAAACTCAGAAAAATCACTTCAATTTTAAGGGAGGGTTGCAGCTTGCAATAGCTGACAAACCTCTCTCAAATTTTTAGATTTTTCCCTCCAAAACATTCTAATTTTAATCAAAGCAGAATTTAAAGCTGCCACTTCACACTGTCTGACATTCTTCTGTACTTACAAACTAAGTTTCGGTAGTTACATATTAGCTGCTGAATATCGCTTAACGGTAAGAATGAAAGAGAAATTCCATTCCTGCATCAGAACTTGTTTTCACTTCCATCAGTCTTGCTTAAATGATTATAACCTCCTGTCCAAAGTTAAATTGATAACATAAATCAAAGATATTCAAGAATCAAAACGAATCTTAACATGTCTGCAAAGTAGTATGTCCTTATAGGGTGTTTTTCCACTAGCACTAGAATACCCATTAAATACCCATTAAGGACCCTTAATGGGTACTTCTAGTGCTAGTGGAAAAACACCCACAGACCACTTTTTATTTCTATTATGTACCATAAAGTCTCAAGGAAGGCTCCAATTCATTAAAACATATAAAACAAAGAAGAAAAACCAGTATAAATCTGGAAACCCCTTACAATTTTAGACACCAGTTTACTATCATATACCCCCCTATTTAAAATTATGAATCTCTATCATTTCCAATAAAATATTTTTTTATAGAGTGGTGATTCTAAATTGGATTTAGCTAGCTGACATGGTATTTTGTTCAACAGAATACAAATAAAAACCTTGTGATTCAAAAACCTTGTGATTCAAGGTATTTTCCTGGTCACACAGTTGGCCCAAAAACCTCCTCCCAGCAATTCAGAAGTTCCTTAAGTAATTTATTCAGAGTACTACTCCCAACTTCATTCACCTGTGCTATCACTAAAGTAAAAAACAGCTTATTTAAATTTGGAAGCAGGGTGCTTTGTCTATGAAGAACAAAGCAAGCAATAGAGAAAAGAATAGAAGTGCTAAGTAAATGGACAAGGTTTAACACATTTAGCATGGCAAACTTGACGTTGCTATCAAACATATGCTCTATAGAGTGCTGCAGTCACAACTTTTTTCAAACATGATTTCACTTATGAAGACGGATATGTTACACCCACAATACGTCTTTAGGGGTACGGTAAAAGGTATTCTAATGCATAAAGATACATGCTAAGCATCATTGTACTGTAAAAGCCAGCTTCCTTTCCCTGCTTCCAGGAACTGTTACTGTTTTTACTAGGTTCATTTTGTTGTAATCCACCCTGAGAGCTTTGGTGATACAAGGTGCAAAAAAAGTATATATGTAAATAAATAAAAGGCCTCTGAAAGCATAACTGTAACAATAAAAGAACAGAAACTCCACAAAGCATTAGAACCAAGCACCAAAGCAGGGAAGGGCAGAGGAGCATTTCATCTGACAGATTCAGTTCCCGGGATGCAGCAGAAGCTGAAGTTAAATCCAGGAGGAAAGAGACACCTAATCTTCCTTTTATCATATAAGTCACAAGCACTTTGAGGAAGGAAAGGGTAAGTCAGTCAGGGCTAAGTAAGGAATGCGGGAGCAGGAACTAAAGGTAAAAATGATAACAAGTTCTAAATAGGAAGCCACATCTTTTTCACCACCAGGTGAGAATAATCCTTATCTAACTAAGCATTTAGGGAGTGGCTGTAGCTCAGTGGTAGAGAAAACCGCCTGGAAAGGAGAGGGTCACTAGTTCAGTTTCCCAGCCTCCCCCCAAGCAGGCAATGGCAAACCACTTCTGTATCTTGGCCAAGAAATCTTTATAGAAGTGTCCATGGAATCTGGGAGGAGCTGTAGGTCAGTGGCAGAGCAAACTGCCTGGAAAGCAGAGAGTTGCAGGCTCAGTCCCCAGCCTCTCGTCACAAGTAAGCAACAGCAAACTGCTTCTGTATCTCTGCCAAAAAAACTGCATGCAGATACCCAAGCAGGAGTTGCACACTCCGTGGTACCCAACTGCAACAACAAACGGGGCACTTAAGGAAAAACTTTCTCCTGCCTGCAGTTTTAGAGTTCTTGCTCAAATCGCAGTAGTCTCAGACAGCAGCCACACCTGAGGTTTAATCCAGCTTCAGTCCACTTTCAGACGGAGAGAACAGAACAGCAAAGTGAGAATCTGTTTCCTTTTGGTGTTAAATAACTCAGAAAATTCACCTTTGGGATAGATAATGTGGAAAGAAAATTACTGGCCGCTTTGCTGATGCATTCTTTTGCTCTGAAGCTGGACTGAGGCTGACTGAGGTTTGACCACAGCCTCAATTTCATTGCCGGGGAAGGGTCTGTCTGCTATCGTTGCCTAATCCAATAAATAAGTGATTTTTTTTTTTGGGGGGGGGTGAAGAAACCCAAAAGCTTAGGATTCACCCAGGTCACTGTCACACCCTCAGTGAAAGTCTTGAGATATTTTTACAGAAGAGGAAGAGGAGGAGGAAAAAGAGTTGGCTTTTCTACCCCGCTTTTCTCTCCCATTTAAGGGGACTCAAAGTGGCTGACAAAGCTTTCTATTCTCCCCACACCTGAACACCCTGTGCGGTAGGTGGGGCTGTGAGGGGTCAGAAGAGAGCTGTGACTAGCCCAAGGCTACCCAGCTGGCTTTATGAAGATAGAAGGAAAGTTGGCTTTTCTACCCCCCTTTTCTCATCCTTTAGGGGACTCAAAGCGGCTGACAAAGCTTTCCCTTCTCCCCACAACAGAACACCTTGTGAGGTAGGCGGGGCTGTGAGAGCTCAGAAGAGAGCTGTGACTAGCCCAAGGCCACCCAGCTGGCTTCGTGGAGGAAGGAGGAGAAGAGCTGGCTTTTCTACGCCGCTTTTCTCGCCCATTTAAGGGGACTCAAAGCGGCTGACAAACCTTCTGTTCTTCTCCCCACAACAGAGTGAAAGGGGGGAAGAGAGCAAAAAGTGTGGGGTTGGAAGGGCTGCACAGAAGGGGGCGACTTCTGGAGCGGACGCCCCTCGCCTCTTACCAGCTGCTGTCGGATCCACCGCAACATCCCCTCGGCCGGCCGGCCGGCCTGACGGTGGCTGCCAGCCCACTCCCGGCGGCGAGCCAGCGAGGTCTTCTCTACTTCCTCGCCCGCCCTCCTAAGAAAAAGTCCTCGCAGTGGCGGCCGCTCTCGGTCAGTAACGCCGGTTATATCGCCGCTCTTTCGCAACTACCGCGGTTCCCGCTCTCGCCATCAGCGCCGCCGCCGTCGGACGCTCCCTCCCTTTTAGCTGCAGCGCGGAAGTGCCGCCGCCACCTCCGGCTGCAAGAGCCGCCACGCGGGCTCTCGGAGCTGCTGCTGCTGGTGCTGCTGCTGCTGCCTCCGCGGCTGCCTTCCAGCCGCCATCTTGGAAGCCCGCCCGCCCGCTGACGCGATTCCTCCGTCCGTCCGTCCACACACACACACACACACACACACACACACACACGCACACACCCGTCACCAGGGGTCTCCCCCGCGGTCCGGCCCGCCTCCAGGAAGTGACGTGTAGGGCGAAGGAAGAAAAAGGGGGCGTGGCCCGGCCACGGTTTGAGGGATGGAGGTGAAGAGGGGTGTGAGAGGATTATTTGGTTAGGGTCCAGGTTCTGGTTTGTTAAGGGGAAAGCTAGTGACCAATGAAAGGGAAGCCGGGGTCCAATTTGTCCAATCGGGTGTCGAGAACGCTGAGACGGCTCCCGGGGGGCGGGGCTTGGGAGGATAGGGAAAAGTTGGTGGCGGCGGCGGCGGCGGCCAGGTGTTTTTTTAGACCAACTGTCACTAGCCCTCAGCTTGTATATGCGATGGCGCGGGATGACGGGAGGTGTAGTCCAACGACATCTGGAGCACCACAGGCCGCCTGTCCCAATCAGAGCATCTTCAAACTTTAGTTGAGGAAGAGGAGGCCGCATTTTAATAGTCATAGATTAAAAAAAAATAGAGAAAGAGGTAGAATTAGTTTGGTTTATCAATTGAAACTCCCTCCTCTTACAAGCATTTAAAATGCAGAAGCCCTGTAATTGTCTCCTCTTTGTGGCTATTAAAGGTTTGTCCTTGTCATGTGCACACAAGACTCATCTACATTGTGGCTAGAGCTGATAGAAGGTCCTTTGCAAAACTTCTGCAGGGCATCAAGCTGAAGGGAAAGTATTTAATTTTCACTCAAAGGCTGCATTCACCTAAGTTTTAATCCAGCTTCAGGCCGCTTTCAGACCAAGAGAACGAATCAGCAAAGTGAAAAGCGGTTTTCTTTTGGCATTATCTAACTCAGAAAATACACCTTTTGTTTAGATAAAGTGAAAAGTAAATGACTAGTCACTTTGCTGATATGTTCTGTTGTGGGGAGAAGAACAGAAAGCTTTGCCAGCTGCTTTGAGTCCCCTTAAATGGGTGAGAAAAGTGGGGTAGAAACGCCAACTCCTCCTCTTCTCAAAATGGACTGAAACTGGATTAAACTTGGGGTGTTTCTACACAGGCCGTCAGAACGCATTTAGAAACAGATTAAAGACACATACAGAACATGTTGGAACTTACCTTCCATATTGGAGTCCAGATCCGGGACACTTTGAGGACGCCGCTTCTGCACAGGCTCGCGCAAGATCCGTCTCTAATGTGGTCTTGGTGCCGCTAAAACCGGTTCCCGGAAAGACCTGAAAAATTGGGTCTTAATCTGTTCTTGCATGGAAAATCCGCATCAAAGGAGGATGCTTCCGCACACGGACAGGAGAGGAATGGCTGTCCCTCCGGCCGCCATGTTGGGAAGGGTAGAAGCAGGACTGGCTGCTTCCGATGACCTTCCCCTGCGCGCCGGGCGGCACCGAAAACACAGTAACTGGCAGGTGACTGCTCCAGTTCCGCAGCTCCGGGGGCGGCATGCGAGCCAGAGGACTTTTGGAATGGGTGCTGATGCATCCACACAGCACCCACTCCATCCGTTCTCCAGAATCCGCCCTTCCCACGCGAGTGCGGAAGCTTGGGGCCTTATTTGGATCCGTCCCTATTTCAGACGGATCATCCCAGAGATGGATTTGAGTTTTCAGGAGGTATGTGCAGAAACACCCTTGGGTGTGAACACACCCAGAGTCATTGGTCTATTGAATTTACTATGCCAGCAGGCTGGATAGCTTTAAGAAAGGATTAGATAAATTCATGGAAAACAGGTGCATTAATGACTACAAGAACGGATGCTTACTATCTTCAGGTTGGAGAGACAGGTAGCAAATCAAGATCAGGTGAAGGTTTTGCCTGTCTTCTGCTTGAATACCCAGAATCAATTGGTGGGCCACTGTATGAGTGTGGATGCTGGACTAGATGAATTGTGGCCCAATCCAACAAGGCTCCTCTTATGTTCTTAAATTCAGGAATATTTCTGACAAGATACTGAGCTTATACCAGTGTTGTGTTGCTTTTAAAAAATGAATTTAGAACAGTTTCACATTTCCTAACAATCCTGGCCAACACTTTTTTTGGAGTCTTTTGCATCACTAAAGGTGCTGCTTCTTAGTGCTGCAAGGTTTCTTGGCACATGCTGATTTAATTAATTTAAAACAATTTATGGCACTTTGCAGCTACACTGTGCTCTAGAGGCTGGTGTGGGGTTCTCTCAGACTACCCCCTGCTATCCTGCAGAAAAATCTTGTATTTGCAGAACATCTACAGCTGAATGTCAATGTGTGAATCTTCATATGTCCTGGTGAGAGCACTAACAAGTTCAGTAAAGATGGAAAATAAGATCTGCTTCATCAGACTTCCTGCCACCACCAATCTAGGAATCTAGATTTTCAAAAATTGCATTCAGACAGAAATATAAAGCACATAAAGGATAGATGTGAAGCATAGAATGCAATGTGTCACTTTATATGTGGAGGCTTCCAAAATGTCGCATGTTTGTTCCTCTGTATGGCTGGAAGAAGAAGAAGAGTTGGTTTTTCTGCCCACTTTTCTCACCGATTTAAGGGGACTCAGAGTGGCTGACAAAGCTTTCTGTTCTTCTCCCCACAACAGACACCCTGTGAGGCAGGTGGGGCTATGAGAATTCAGAGAGCTAGGGCTAGCCCAAGGTCACACAGCTGCCTTTGTGGAGGGGGGCAGAATCAAACCCAGTATTCCCAGATAAGAGTCCAGCTCCCTAACCACTAGACCAAACTATGGGTGAATTCCCATTACAAGCTTAAAACAGTTTTGAATAGTTTCGATCCTCTCAGTCCCCACGGCAGGTTGGCTTAACACACTTTCCGTGTGTTAAATCGCCCCAAAGCATTGTAAATGTTAACACTCATTTCAACAGGTCTCACTCTGGTTTATGCATTTGAAACGTTTTACATTTCTTACTGTGGGAACGGAACAGTTTTATTGAGATGAGAATGCATGTTTAGGGTTTCCCTTCCCCAATAGCTTGCTTCCAAAGATAGTGATTTCATTGTAAAAATCCACCCCTTACAGCAGCTGCTACACTTCACACCTCATAACAATGTTGCAATTTTATGCAATTCTGAAAGTTTAGAAATTTATGCAATTCTGAAACCTTTAGAAAGGGAAAAGAAAGGAAAGCAGCTGCAGGTTCTGGGAGATGTGTGAATGTTTTTAAGGCTGTGGCGGTGAGTGGGCGAAGGGGGCTTGAGTTGCCACTGCTGCTGTGTACCCTGGGCAATGGGGAGAGGAGAGGAAAGAATCCCTGGCTGCCCGGTGCCGTTTTTCCTCCATCCAGGCAAGCGGCAGCCACCCAGCCAGGCTCCGTGAAGGGGTCCGTTATGGGTGGCGCATTCACACCAGGAGGAAGAGGGCAGGTCAGCCCCAAAAAGCAGCTTTTAAAAAATAGCCACTTGAGTCACATACTCCACGTACGATCCTCAGAATCCGGATCAAATGTGATTAAGTTGAAAGTAATGGGATCAGGCAAATTCGCGTTTGCATCCGGTTCTATTATTTTGGTTTAGGGAAACCATATTAAGCTTGTAATGGGAATGTAGGCTATAATGATGAAGAGATAGTATAATGGAGTAGGAGGTCAAGTGCTTTTATTCAAATCTGTTATCATGTAGGTGGTATCAATGCTGCTTAAAACAAAGATACAGCCACATGTGGTGACAAGGGCATTAAGGAGCAGAAAATGACCGTTGTAACTGAGACATGATGGGGCACTGAAGCCACTTTCTTACTTTTCACAAGTTTGGGAACAGTATGTGATCAAGGGAGAAAAGAGTGCTTTCCCATGGCAGTTCTGCCCACCAGCTTTTTTTTTTTTAAAGCAGCCAAATCCAAAGTTCTCATCACATAATCCACTTAAAAACAATCTATTAGCATTATGCCAAAAAGGCAAATTGTTTAAAAGAAATAGCCTTGTTTTGCAAAAAGGGTGGGGAACCTTGGCTATAATACATGAGAACAGGATGGTCTTTGTCCTGACAGACTACTATTACAGCCAATCGGAGATCTCTGTCATTGCTAGAAAACCGAGATTTGGAGCTTGAAGTTGTGCTAGCAGAGAATCCGGAAGCTGTCTCTGAAGATCCATCAGTCCTCAGGGCCAGCACGCAGTGACTGTCCAAGTGTAGAAGGCTTGTTCTGGGGCACTGGGGCCACTGGACTGGGCAGTGCTGCTGGACTGGGTCAACAAGGTAGATGCACAAACAACCTCTGTTTCCAATAGGCCAGTCAGCCAGTAGCTGTGTTCTTCCGTCACCCCAGGTTGACTGATTATCGGAGCAGGAGAAAGCTGGCTGTCAGAGTTGAGCCATCCTTCCCTCCTTTGTAGGTTAGATCTGCCAGCAGTGTTCCCTGACACTAAAACTAAAGGTGATAATTTAATCATCATCATTTCCCACTCCTTGCAGTGAGTCAGTAAATGTTCCCGCAGTTACTAATAGGTAGCTCCCACTGCCATAATGCATTCAATGTTTTCTTGTATGGGATCCCACCATAAACAAAATCCATATGGAGCTGGGAAAAGTACAGTGTAAATGAATGATCTTTAATCATGTTTCTCTGCTGAACAAATTCACACAACTGGGAACGAGTGCCAAATGTTCCTTTTCTGAGTTGTGATATTGATTTTTGGTAACTCAGGATTCTGGGACTTTGCTATTATTTGATTATCTCTGTTAGTTATGTGTTTGTGTGTGTGTGATATAGAAAGGTAACAGTACCACTATGATGAGCTCAGCTCTTCACCATTGTATGGATTTGCATTTGGACTAAGTTGTGATCTGTAAGCCTTTTTATGCCTTTTGCAGAGTAAATTTGTAAATAACATTTGGAAAAGATCTTTCTGGACTATAATGCCTATGATATTAACTGAAGCAACACTTGCTTTGTCAAAGGATCAATTATTTTTCAAGATCTGACTGCTATGTATGTCCCAATCAGTACATGTGCAAGCATTGTTACGGGATGTGGTCTGGACACGTATATTGTAGGGAAATTAGTTGAGACAATCCACAAACTGAAAAGGGAACTTCAGTTGCTTCTTGGTTTTAAAAAATATAAATCAGCACATCTTTCCATTAAATTCAAATAGGCAGTGAGCAGAATATACTTCAGAGACGGTTTCTTCAATAAAGTAACAATTGTTATTAAGAAAGCAGCAGTAAAAGAGAAAGAGCAATTTCAGGTGGGTTATTGAACAGAGAACTGCCAAACATATCAAAAATACAAATAGAAGGGAATCCCAAATGTGACATAGGCAGAAGGCTGACCAAATAAGGAGCAGTAGCTTGGCATAGGAAATTATTAACAGAAAGGCAATCTTTGGCAGTCAAAGTAAAATTAAAGGGAAAGGAGAAAAAATGACTTATCCTAAGACACCTTACACTAGTGATAGCTCGCCTTCTTTATACCCTATTTTTCTCTCTATCTGAAGTAGTATCCAGTCATGTTAAAAATGCTAATAATTTTCAAGCATCACAGTGCGTTCAGAGAGCCCTCATACCATGCTATGGTGCTGTGCTGCTGGCGTACTGCCACCAAATTCAAATGAAAGGTTAGCACAGGAAATCTACACTATCTTTAGTTTGTGGGCATGTTGGACAGAATTTTGGGGAGCTTTCTGCATGCAAGAAAATAACAAAGAGGGCTAGTGGAGCTGACTTCCTGGCAGTTCACTCTGATGTTGTGCTGGAAGAGATACCTGTTGTCTGGTGGTCCCTTCTGCAGGGCAATGCCACCAGCTTCTTTAAAAGGCCAACATTTCCCCAAACCATCTGGTAAGTCAGTGGTAAAGCAGTTATCTGGAAAGTACAGGAGTATGTATTCACCCTCAGCAAGTCCTTAGAGTTAACGTTAAGCCACTTTTTGATCTGCCAAGAAAAATGACTGGACATCTCCATAGAAGTCACCTTTGACTTGATGGTACCAAACAAAAAACAAAGAATTTCTCTAGTTCATTCATCTGAGGACTGTTGTATAGAAATGCAGGATTATGATTATCTGCTTCTTAAGAGAGAGACAAAGAGCCTGTTCACGCTTATTGCCCTGGAAGGTATAACAATAGTATACCAGGCCAGTAAGGGATCCAGCACGGTGGACATTTACACTTAAAAGCCCTGTACCTGACCAGCAGTGCTCGCAGTGTGAATGGCCAGCCCCAGACTGCCTGAATCACCAAGGCAATGTCTCTGTTCCAGTATTTGGTGCACAGTCAGACTTTGCCATGGTGATCCAGTAGCTGCACGCAACTGCACATCTGCAGTCACACAGCAACGGTCACTTGACTCCGGGTCAGCATAGGGACTGAGTTTTAGCAGTCCATAGTTGGATTACTCCTGGGAGGTCTGTGGTAGCTTCAGGTGAGTTGCTGCAGCTCCCGGGTGTGGATGGAACAATCCAGCAAGTGGCCTGGATTGCTCCACTGCCAAAGTGCAACAGACTCAAAGTCCTGCAGACTTTCAGTATTGCACTTAGCATTCGGGTTTTTTTCTTTTTACCTGGGCAAAGAAAGGTAGTACATGCTCAAAATCCTAAATAAGCGATAATTGCTATTTTTAGGATAATTTAATCATGTGTGCAAAAGACAAAAAAATCATTTTATTCTTCACATCCAGCAGAGCTGGATTTTAAATAGAATTAAAAACTAAACTATTGATCCAAGTAAAATCAATCAACTTCCAAAACATCAAAGTGATTTCACGATCATGGCACTTTGCCCAGATAGGTAAGCTGGAGAAATCTCCAAGCCAAAACCATTAACTGCTCTGATTAGCATTCTTATATAGTATTTGTCTCAACAGAATTATTCTCAGGTGTTTCCTGCACTTCAGATGGAAGCTGCATCACACTGCACTAATATTTGTACACCCACAGGTGCTCTCAGATGTTTGCAATTATGTTCTCTGAATGAAGAAAAAGGTAATTGGTTGTAAAACCAATTTGACAGTAGGGTGATCCGTGGCTGCGAAATGGATACTGCTTTGATCAAATTGAATTCATAGCTGCCATGACAAACGCAGGAGCTAAAAAATATTAGTTAGGCTAATCCAAAGACTTGGCAGTGCTCAGTAAGTTTCTTCGTTTTCCCATCAGAACGGTAGCACTAGCCCAAGCAGTTTAAATTGTGAATCTGTTCTGACCAAGGGCCTGTTTGCTCTTGACCATATTCAGGAATATATTTCAGGAAAGGAGTCTGTTATCCGCATACTATTGCAGCCTCTGGCCAGCTTTACTTGGGGCCTGCTTTAGCCTGCACGAGCATGTAGACAACAGGCCTTATTCCAGGACATATTCCAGAATAAAGCCAAGTGCGAACGGGGCCTAAGGAGGTGGTCGTGTGTCATGGTTATAAAGCCATCTTGAGCATAAGGAACTAGCTGTACAGATTATTTAGAAACAGTGGCCACTGCACTTTTTAGAAGGGCTTAGATTGTCGTTAAGACCTCAGACACAGGATGCCAAAGTAGGCATCCAGTTTTTCCAAGGACTTTCTTGGCCCGAAAGGGACTATTCTGTAATCAGATTATCCCAGGACTGAGTCTGTTTCAGTCAGAAACAGACTCAGGGCCAGGCAAAGACCTGCTGCCGCTGCTTTTCTCACTATTCCCCTCACCGGAGAAGGTGAACTTTTGTGTGCTATCAGTAGCACCCTAGACAGCGGTGGGGCAGGGGGCTCCCCATGACCCATTCACCCCCTCTGGCAGCGCCCCCATCACATCACCCTCGGAGCACAGAGTCACCCTCCCCCCAGCCCCCTTGCCCAACTGCAATTCCCATGGTTCGCAGACCTGGTGTGACCACGGCCTGACTGTTTCTGTTTACAATAAGAAACAAATTTTGACTTAATGCTCCAAGTCAGGGCTGGCTACGGTGCTGTCTAGCCAGGAAGCATAATGGCGTGAGATCAATATTTTGCATTATTGCTTCCTAGTGTGTTATCTGGCAGCCATTTGGAGACAACTTAAATTCAAGGCTAGATGTCACATCACCTTCTGGCTTCTTTATTTTTAATGGAGCTGCGGTTGAGGGTATTCAGAGCAGAGGATTTTTCATAGCTGAAGAAGCTGTTTAAAACACTGGGGTTGGGAAATTTGCATAGTAATCCTTTATATGCCTAAAAGGGCCCTAGGAACATGCCTTGTGCTCCTTCCGCTCAGGGTTTTGAAAGGAGTGTGATTCTTTATGTCTCATGATTTCAGGAGAAAAAAAATTGCTTCTTTGTCATACTAATCCAGAAGATGATGGTCATGAGACCTGGAAAAAAGAAGGGCATAATTTGAAGATGTGTCCATACATTCAGAATAAAGTTCCTATCTTGCTTGTGGCCATAACAGTGCAGATCCTTGTTTCTTCAGCATAGACGTGCTTTTATGGGCTTAAGAAATGAGCAGAAAAAAAAAGAACAATGTTTTCAACTATCATTCTTCCCTTTTTTAAACAACAACAACAACTTCAGACTTAGGTAGGTAGAATAAGGACATAATAAGCTATCTTATTCAAGTAAAAGTCACTGGTTGGTAATACAGACTGTAATAAAGATTATATAATGTACTCTGTATTATTGAATAATTTTCTGAGTTTTCATAAAGAAGAGCTGTCTAGACATCATCAGCATGAAAGGCTATCTCATCTTACACCTCTCTTTCCCACTTCCACCTAGCCAGAAGAGTACCTTCCTGTCTAGACCATCACTGGAATGTTGCCTGTTTCCTCCTGTCTTACTTCTCTCCAGCTCCACATCACAGTTCCCAAGGTATCCCAGAGGACATGAAGCATATGGACGTAAAAAGATATGAGAACATACTACCACCCAGTAAAGCTTCTCGTAGGCCATGTTTCAAGTTCTTCTCCTTTGCGCAAATGTGCAGTTTTGCGCAAATGCGCAGTTTCAGAGCAGCTTGTAATGTGGGAGAGTTCAGTTAAAAAAAAAGGGAGGGGAATGTGTGTGTGGATCAATATTTATGACAGTGAACTCAATGGTCAGCAAATGGACTCTACCTTCCCTCCCTGCCGAGACATCCATGGTAGTCTATGTCCCACAATGAAGTTGTGGTGTGGTGTGGATGGCAAAATTGATGGTGATATGGATCATTGTTGAGGTAAGGGCACTGCACCCCCAAATAGGCATAGCTGAGGTGCACACCAACCAGCACACACACCCATCCCCCCCCATTCTTAAAGAAGACTGATAGGCTGATGCCCACCTCTCATTTAATGGAAGGATATGGTGCTTCCCTTGTGCATTGCTGAAGGAAAATGGAGGGTACATTCTGCTTCTCCTTTCTGGGATGGCAGGAAAAGGAGAAACTTCCATTTAAAGCCATAATAAGGGCCTTCTTGCTCTAGGGATGAGCACAGATATCTGAAAATTCAAAAATCCGATTTGAATCCGTCAAATATCAACATTCGATTCAAATTGGATTTTCAAAAGTCTGAATTTACACTTTCGAATGAATTTCAGATTTTCAGAAATCCGATACAGATGTTCGAATAATTTGAATGAACATATTTGCATATATTGCATGTGAATATCAGGCGAATTAGTGCTTATAATGCGGGATGAAAACAGGATGTATACGGGATGAAAACAGGATGTGCGCGAATTTGAAAAACGTGTACGAATGTTGCCAACATTCACATTTACAGGTTTGAACTGGATTTTCGAATGTATGGATTCGGATATCAGGATTCGAATTGGATTTTTGAAAATCCAGATTTTAAAAATTTTAATTGAATTGAATATTCAAATCGACTTGAATTCGAATGCAAAGAATGCATTTGTCTGCACCCCTGTCTTGCACCATTTGCTTAATAACCTTGTGCATCCCTTCATTAAAAGAAGTACTATTTGTAACGATTGCAATTGATTTCCTTCATCGTGATTACAACTGCGTTGTGTTCACTGACCCATTAATGGAAAGGGCTGCTTGCTTTGCTTTTATGAGCCACCCATTGCCAATATGTTAAAGTGCTGTTTAATTTCAGCTAGGGTCAATTGTGTACATTTATTCTTTGTGTTTTGAGGGCTTCCAGCTGATAGATAAAGGACTACACACCATGTTGCTCTGGAATTTATTCATTTATTTATTTGTATTTTTGTCCCACCCTATACCCAAGGATCTCAGGGTGGGTTACAACATATAAAATGAGCACATTAAAGCCAATAACATATTAAAACCATGGCAGTGTCTGAATGTGGGGAGGAAAAGGCTGCTCCTTACTTAGCCAAAGGCCAGGGCAAAGTGGTGCATCGTCACAGCTCGCATAGAGTGAAGGTGCCTGACGCACCTCAGGAGGGAGACTATTCCACAGTCTGGGAGCCACCACTGAAAAAGCCCCATCCCGGGTTCCCACCCCTTTTGCTGCTGTGAGTTGTGGTACACCCAGGAGGGCCTCCCCTCCAGATTTTAGGGCATGGATAGGTTGATATGGAAGAAGGTGTTCCTTTAGATCTTTGGAGCCCAAGTCATGAAGAAGGTGAAGAAGGAAGTGAAGAAGAAGAAGAAGAGTTGGCTTTTCTACCCTGCTTTTCTCACCCATTTAAGGGGACTCAAAGCGGCTGACAAAGCCTTCTGTTCTTCTCCCCACAACAGAACACCCTGTGAAGTGGGTGGGGCTGTGAGAGCTCAGAAGAGAGCTGTGACTAGCCCAAGGTCACTCAGCTGGCTTCATGGAGGAGGGCAGAATCAAATCCAGTATTCCCAGGTTAGAGTCTGGCTCCTTAAGCACTAGACCATTTAGGGCCTTATAAGTCAAAGTTAACACCTTGAATTGGACTCCGTAGCGAATTGGCAGCCAGTGCAACTTTTTTAAGACCGGCATGATGAGCATCTGGCCAGCTGTTCCTATCAGCAATCTAGCAGCTGTGTTCTGCACCAGCTGCAGCTTCTGAGCCATTACAGTAGTCCAGCCTGGAAGTTGCCAGAGCATGAATAACTGTGGCCAAATCATCTCTGTCGAGAATCTAACCTTTTCCAACATTACTGTTGTCCTGGGCAGTAATCCATAATACTGATTTGTTAGATCAGAGGAATCCTTGGCTTAGTAGTAAAAGCCACTTCAGGTAGCAGGTGATGGACTTAGGAACAGGCAGAAGTGGTTCGGTGGACCCAAAACCTGAGCAGATTTAATTCCTTTTGATCAATGGGCAGCTTTGGAGACAACTGTTAACTGGATGCAGCCTTTGACTGGACACTAGCTGGGCTGCATCCCTTTTAGTTCATCCCAGGTCTGGACAGGGAAGCCAACTGTAGCCAGGCCATTTTTGGTCTGGGCACACCAACCGTACTGCTGCTGCTCCTGCCCCTCCCCAGGCCTTCATGGTGAGTGGTAAGCTTCAAATGGTGGGAGGGGGGTTTGGCATGAAGAAGGGCTTGCAAGTGGGTGAAGGGGGAGATATGGGGCCAGTGAGGAGGGGCACTGCTTGCCTGGGAGTGTTGTGTTGGGGGGGTTGCAGAAGGGCGAGGGGGGCTGGGGGGGTAGTGGCTCAGGGCATGGGGGGTGACACATAGAGGGGAATTGCAGGAGTATGAAGGGGCCAGGGGATGGTGGCTCTGAGTGCCTGGGCTTGTTGCAAGGGGGGGGTTATTGTTGGAGGGCAAGGGGACTGGGAGCTCTGTGTGCCAGGGGGCTCATGCAATGTGGGAGCAGAAGAGGAAGAGCAAGGGGTGGTGATGCCGGGGGTTGGGGGGGAGTCCTCCTGCCACCATGCTGAAGCTTACCTTTTACCAGGCAAGGGGAAAACCTAGGTGGGGTGGCAGCAGCATGCTGTAGGTCTTGGCCTGTCCCAGAGTCCATTTCTGGGACCATTTGGTGAAGGGCAGGATGTAAATTGAATGAATGAATGAATGAATGAATGAATGTTGGGTTTATAGGATAGTCCCATTCCGGCTAGGGAATTTCTGGGAAATCTAGTTGTCAGATGACCTCAGTCCCTGCACCTGCACCACCTGTCACCTGCTCCCCCTGCAACTTATTCCACCAGGAAGAGAGGTGCAGATGGAGCAGGCTGGGGTATGCCAGCCCAGCTGCTATAATAGGTGTAAGAACATAAGAACATAAGAGAAGCCTTGCAGGATCAGGCCACAGCCCATCTAGTCTAGCATCTTGTCGCACACAGTGGCCCACCAAATGCTCATGGGCATCTCAAGCAGAGACAAGGACAAACCTTCTCCTGCTCTCGAGTCCCAGCAGATGGCCTTAGAAGCGCCCCAGTTCCTCCCCCCCCCCAGCCTGAAAGATGCACCTAGGCATTCATTCTAGTAGCCATTGATACATCTGTCATCCATAAATTTGTCTAACCCTACCTTAAAGCCATCTAGACTGGTAGCTGTCACCACCTCTTCCGGCAGCACATTCCATAAGCCGATGGCCCTCTGGGTGAAGAAATACTTCCCCCTGTCAGACCTTATTCTCCTACCCATCAGCTTCATAGAGTGCCCCCTGGTTCTAGTGTTGTGCGATAGAGAAAAGAAATTTTCTCTATCCACCTTTTCTATACCGTGCATAATTTTATATACTTCAGTCAGGACAATCAGGCATTCGTTCTAGTAGCCATTGATACATCTGTCATCCATAAATTTGTCTAACCCTACCTTAAAGCCATCTAGCAGTTTTTAACTGCTCCACGCTTATACGCCCAGGGGTACTCCAGCATGTGCAGAGCTGTAAAGAAGTGACTCCGCGATGTGCAGATTTTTATTTATTTATTTAATTTGTATCACACCCTTCTCCCGTGATGGGACCCACGTTCACCATGTTCCCCATCACAGCAAGTGTGAAAAGGCCCTTAGGCGTGCCCTCCCACCCCACAACTCATTCTGCAGGGCAAAAGCACTTGGCATCTAATTCGGCCCCTGCACATGTGCGCTGGGCTGAGCGACCATGACAACTCCAGCCCAAAGGTAAGTAAGTGCATTATTGCTACCAGCTTCGGGTTTTGCAGCAATAGCTTTTCATGCTTTTTAGGGTGCATTTAGCAGGGCTATGGTGGTGTTGCCACACCTATGTGTGGCAGCCCCATCATAGCTCAGCCATAATGGTGCTACATTCCCCCCCCACACACACACGCACACCTGATCTGGATGGAGTCTAAACATCTTGGCATCCAGAAGAGCTCTTTAATTGCCTAGCTTCTCAAGATGTTTCCAGACTTGATGGCAATTCTTTAAGGCAGTCATTTAAAAAGCTTGTTTAACTTTTGTAGCTGTCTTGGGAGATCTTCAAAGCTGCAAGGCAAAATAATAAAATCTGCTACATCAAATAGTAGCACATGTAAACAAGGAAGGGCCGTGACGGGAAGTACCCATTCACCACTGTCACATCCCATCTGGGCTGTTCAGACGTCCAACGGAGCTTGACATTATGTGCGTGAGCGTATCTTATGTGCCTATGTTTGGGAAGAGCCACCATGGGAGGCAGCAGGGCATCCTGGAAGGGCATGTGGGTGAGAAAGGATTAAATCTCTCTCGCTGTGCACTGCAGTTCCATTGTGACAGGAGCATAGGAGCATTGGAGCATAGGAGAAAAGGGCAGAGTTAAGGATATTTAAATGCTTCTCAAAAAATGGTGCCATGGGGTCTGTTTGCACTTGAATCAGTGGGGGGCTGCTATAACAGTGCCATCCCACTGTCGCTAAGATCAGGCTCAGAGGGGGGCATCTACATTTCATGCGCTGGTGCAGTCTCTAACTGGACCACCAGCACTTGAAGTGGGAATGGCCTGACCAAACTGGATCGCTATGGCAACAGCCACAGCAACATCTGGTGTATGGTGGGATGTTGCCAAGGCGATTGGCTCGTGGTGTGCCACTGTGCAGTCACAGCTGCCCTGCCACACCCATTCGTAGCGTCTGCACTAGGGATGTGCATGGACATTTGGAACAATCAAAATTCAATCAAATTTGTTCAAATTTGGCCACTTGAATTTGAATTGGATATCTATAAATTTGAATGAATTTTGAATTTTTGAAACATTTGTATGAATAATTTGGACATTTGGACATTCGTACATGTACGGATCCGGACCATACACATCTTTCCCACATTTGAACAGATCTGCAGGGGACAAAAACAGGATTCATATGGGATAAATACGGGATGCATACGGATACGTAGGGATGCATATGGGCACATACGAGTGTTGTTGACATTCGTATTTGCAAATACGGATCAAAAATTCGCATTAGGAAATGATGCAAGAAATTCTGAATTAGAGGTGTGCTCGAACTATCTGAATACGTCCGGATTCCAAGATTCGTGGACAGATTGAATAGGGCCCTATTCGAAGGGCCCTGGTCGTGCACTAATCAGATAATCCAGTATCACTAGAAGCTTTGGTAGAAGCTTATAAGGATACTGGATTACCCTGGGGCCTCCCCCCCACCCTCAGGCTGGCCTCCCCCAAACCTCCCCCCGGGGTCCACGTACCTGCTCCGGCAGCGCTCCGGGCCTCTTCCAGGGCCCGGAATAGCAAGCAGATCTATGTTGAAAGCAATCTGGATCCATTGCAGATGAGACTGGCACAGCTGCTTTCTTACCTCCCCAGTTTATTGAATGTCCGAACTATTGGTACGAAAGTCTGGAAAGATTCATATTCGTATGAACGTCAATGTCAATCGTAACATTCAGTTCCTATATGAATGTCCGAATTCGTCTGAATTTGTACGAATAACAAAAGTTATGAAGATTTGTGCACATCCCTAGCAGTGACCACCCTTTGCCTTCGAAACATCTTCGATTCTAGGTACACAGTTTTTGAATGAACTTGGCAGGGAGGTTGTTCCAAACTTCTTGGGGAGGTCCGGCAAGATCTTCTGTGGATGTAGGCTTGCTTAGATCCGTCTGTCTCCTCATGGAATCCCAGACAGATTCAATGCTGATGAGTTCAGGGCCCTGAGGGGCCCATAGCATGAACTTCAAGGACTGACTTTGCAGCATTTTCCCACATCTTCCTAAAACCTTTGCAGTAGATATACAGTATCTAATATACAGTAGATATAAGATGTTCTGATCTATTGTTTCTTTTTGCTGTAGGCTCAGCACTGCAAGATTTATTTTATTTATTATTTGTACTTCTATCCCACCTTATACCTGAAGGTCTCAGGGTGGGTAACACCATTTAAAATGAGACATATATTAAAACCACAGTATATTTTAAAACAATAACAGTGTCTGTAAAGTGGGAGGAGACGATATATTCCCATTTAACCAAAAGCCAGGGCAAAGAGCTGTGTCTTCACTGCCTTCCTAAACATATACAGTGATGGAGCCTGACACAACTCATGGGGGAGACTCCATAGCCTGGGGGCCATCACTGAGAAGCCCCTCTCCTGGGTGCCCACCCTTTTTACCACTGAAGGTGGTGGGTCAACCAAGAGCCCCCCCCTCAGATCTTAAGGTACAGACAGGTTGATATGGAAGAAGGTGTTCCTTTAGAGTTTGGGGGGGGTGTAGTTTTGGGGTGGTGGTTCTGACTATATGTTTCATGTTTACATGTTCCATCCATTGTAAAATATCCTGTTTCATGTTAATATATAATAAAAGTTAGAAACAAACACAAAACCTGAGTAGCTGTTCTCAAGTGTTACAGATGGGTCTTTAGTGTCATTTTGGTGTCTTCTCTCATTCTTGTCTGAAAATATCACCCTGTTCCTCCCCACTATGACACAAATCCAGCCATCCAGATCAGGAAGCCCAGGGTAATGCTGTAAATGGGCACAGCTTTTTAGCTTAAAAGCAGCAGCAGCAGCAACACAGCAGCAGGGCTAGATGGAGAAAGGGATATCCCTGCGTTAGGGATTAGCATTGCTTCCTCTTATGTAATGTTTGGCCTAAATTTCGCTGGCTGTCTGCACACACCAATTCATTATCACCACGTGTGGCCACCGCAGTAACTAAGTGCATACAGGGGTCAGAGTAGGAAGCTTCTCTCTGTCTCTGAAAAATGTAGGAGTTGGTAGGTTTCTGCGAATGCAGAACATTATTTCACTGCTGGCAATTAGCCAGGAGAGGCTGGTTTTAACTCCTACTAATGCTTTTCTTGCTTGCTTAAAGCAAGATCAAACAGATGTTATTGGGGGGATGGGAAGGAAGGAAGGAAGGAAGGAAGGAAGGAAGGAAGGAAGGATTGCAAGAGCATTGTAGAGCATTTGAAATTGTTTCGTCCCTGTGATACAGAGATCAGAGGGGCAGAGGGGCGTTGTGATCAGAGCGCCTTTTTAAACTTGGCAAAAAGGTGAAGATGGTGGTGGTGGGGGGGAACTCCTGCACAAAGCATCCTCACATGCAGGATTCCCCTCCTCATGCAGCCAGCAACTGGACACTGTCATATCCTGGCTTTATGGGGCGGGTGATTCAAACCCCACTCCCTATATAAACCTGCTCCTGGAGATCATGGAACTTTTAATCAGTTACCAGGCAAGAGGGGAAGTCAGAACAGTGCAAAACAAGGGGTTATGGTTGCTGTAGCTGACATTCGCAGGACTGAAGCTGCCAGAAGTTGCAGTGGGGCTGCTGCTGCTGCTGCTGAGCATGGAGGAGGAGGAGGAGGAGGAGGAAAGGGCAGCAGGGCAGCAGTGGTGGCATCACTCTCCATGGCGGGAGACATTGAGAGAGGGAGGAATGGGGCAGGGAAGGCAAGTGGGCAGGCAGGGAGGTCGGTGGGTGATGGCGGCAGAGATCGGCATGATGGTGGAAGGTGGTGGCATGGCAGCGACAGCACCAGTGGCTGTGTGCCCAGTTATCTTATTGAGCAGGAAGCATAGACAGGCAGGCAAGGAGCTGGCCGGCCGGCAGGGCCTGAGGTGTGCTGGCAGTTGGAAGCACACATGGTGGGAGGGTGGAGGCATCCCTTGCTCCTGCTGCTTTCCCAACTGATCAAAATTAAACACTTCCCTGCTGGTCTGATCTCTGGAACTGCAGGCGTTCACTCTTCACCCCTCCCCCCTTTCAGACAGGGAACACCCCCAAACATGATTCCCTCCCCAAAAGAACTGCTTGCATTCCCATTTGCTAATAGTGTGTGGTATTTCTGATCTTAACTTCCTCGGGACGCAGTTCCAGGGACGTTAAGTGTGAAAAGGCCCCAAGAGAGCTACCATGGGACAGCTGTGTCAGATATAAGAGGTTGTGAGCCTCCACGGACCAGCTCTTGGAAGACTGGTGAGCTGGGCAAATGTCCTGTCAGCAACTGATGAGGTTTGCTTGGATGCGAAGCGATGGGCAGATGAGGTTTGGAAAGAAGAAGGCTTGTCCCTGCCAAAATATGTAGCTTACAAAGCAATTTTGAAAAGTTAGAAAAGGAACTCTAGTTGATAAGAAGAAAGAGGTAGCTTCAGTTAATTGGGGTAGAAACTTAAAAGGATACTTATAACTCTGAGTTCTCCAGTAACTCGGGAAACCCTAAGAACGATGATGACTGCACTCCATGGCCATGGTGCATGGCACCTTCTGGATGGCCTAGGTTGTCCAATTCCAGTGCAAAGCGATCTCTCCCTTTCAAATCAGCAAGGGGTGGGAGAACGGAGGCTTGTGGTTTTTAGCAGGACTAAAAAAAGTTTCCCTCTGCGATTGTTAGCTGCTACAAATGTATCTCTCGTAATTGCAGTGGCATTCACAGAAAGGGGAAATCTGTGGTCAAAGATCCAAGCCTTTTTTTTTTCCATCTCCAGGACTATAGCATTGCAGGTATGGGAAGGGGAGGGGGCAGACCTTCCCAGACACGAAATACCACCCATCGGCAGCAGGCATTGGCCAGAAGGATATGAGGGAGGCAGCCTGAAAGGCAGATCTCCTCATCAAATAGTTCAGCAGCATTCCCATAAGTAAAAGAAAAGTGGGCTGGACACCAAAATGGGACTGAGAACAGTTTTTCCGAGGACTTTTTTCCTACAAATTTTAGAAATATAGTCATCATAAAATCTGGGAATAAAAATTTAAATGGGATGACACGATCCTGAAAATGGACTGGATTCACATTTAATCTTGGATGGGAACACACCGTCTCTCTCTCTTTCACTGTCTCTCATCTTTATTCCTTTTATATTTAAAAATCTACCAGTGGATCTACTCCCAGTATTATGCTGGGTCCATCATGAAGTGTCTGCTTCGTTTACTTCAGGAAAACCAAATGAAGGGGGCTAATTCAAATGAAAATTGTGCTGACTGATTTCTTTTAGCCTCATGCCTCTTTATCTTATTGAGAAGATTTTCTATTTTATTTTTTGTGCGTGTTGCATTTATGGGAAATCAGTTAAAGCCAACAGATACTGTATGCTAAGAAGGGAGTGATTTAATGGTCAATTTCAAAGGTCATGTTTGCCTGTTTCCTTCCTTGGGCTTAATTAGTTTCTCTGAGGCATGAGGTAAAAAAGGCCCATGGTTTTTGTAATGGTTCCATATACCTTGCACATGTATATCAGAGCAGTTTTGGAGCATTTCTGTAATACTGCCTTTCACAATATTAACAATATTAACCCTAACCTCAAACAGCACTGGAATGTCACAGGCCTGACATTTTCAAGCAGAGGTGGATAGCTACTTGTAAAAGAGTGCTGCATTTGAAAATTTCTTGCATCACCTTTGGGCTGAACTTCATGACCTCTAACATATCTTCCCAGATCTATTCCAAGTTCATAACGTGTATCATATGAAACATATAAATGGTCATATCTATAGTGACAGTATTCTAGGTACTGCTAAGATAAAAGCTTGTATGACGAACCCTTTTTCTGTAAAAAGAAGAGGAGTTGGCTTTTCTACCCCACTTTTCTCACCCATTTAAGGGGACTCAAAGCAGCTGACAAAGCTTTCTGTTCTTTTCCCCACAACAGAACACCCTGTGAGGTAGGTGGGGCTGTGAGAGCTGTGACTAGCCCAAGGTCACCTGGTTGGCTTCATGGGGGAGGACGGAATTGAACCCGGTATTCCCAGATAAGAGTCCGGCTCCTTAACCACTAGAGCAAACTGGCTCACTTGATGAACCTGGGGGTGCTTCCGCATTGGCTGCCAAAAAATGGATCTAAAAAGATCAGTTTTTCGATGATCTGTCCTCCCCCTGATCCATCACAAATAGTGACGGATCCAAAGGGCCCTTGCGCATCCGCACACGCGTGGGGAGGACGGGTTCCGGAGGACGGATGGAGTGGGTGCTGTGCGGACGCATCAGCATCCATTACAAAAGTCCTCTGGCTCGCACGCCGGAGACGTCACCTCTGGAGCCGCTGGACTGGAGCAGTGAGCTGCAAGTCACTGCGTGTTTCTGGCAGCACGTGGCGGGCGAGGGAGGGACTTCTGAAGCAGGCTGTCCTGCTTCCGCCCTTCCAACATGGCAGCTTTGCCTGGCCATGTGTGGAAGCGTCCTGCTTTTGCACACATCCAAGCGAAGAGATGGATGCATTACCTGATTTTTCAGGTCTTAGATTTAATCCGGATTTCGGCAGCAAAACTGGTTTTAAAAACTCGTCTTGCATGCCGAAATGAGGAAGCAGCCTCCGCAAAGGGTCGCAGAAGAGGACTCCAATGCGGAAGCCACTTAAGCTAAGTGTTCTTAATCTGGCTTGGGGTGGGGTGGGGTAAAACAATTTCCGCAACTAGTGCGGATACACCCTGGCTGGCTTCTCTGTTCTCAGCCCCAAACATAGCTGGAATGAATTTTACAGGGTTTGAGAGCGGATTCAAAGTGGATTCAGGATGGATTTGATGCTTTCAGAGCGGATATCTTATGGGATACGTATTGGGTATTGGATATTCTTACGAGTTTGTACGAATACATTCGTATCGAATAGAATCCTACCACATTCAAAGGGGATCGATTCGAACAAATCCTGTATTTTCTGGCGTATAAGACTACTTTTTAACTCAGGAAAATCTTCTCAAAAGTCAGGGGTCGTCTTATACGCCGGGTGTCGTCTTCTTATATGGCGCATATATCCCAAACTCTATATTTTAACTGGAAAGTTGGGGGTCGTCTTATACACCCAGTCGTCTTATACGCCGGAAAATACGGGTATTAATTTTCTTACATTCGATTCAGTACGAACGGAATTCAAAATACCCCATCTGTGCACATCCCTACTGTGTGCTAGAATAAATAAATAATTCTGCACTTTGCACTTTGATAGGGTACTGTAAAATTACCTCATGTATTGGTGAGGGTAAAAAAACCTTCAGCATCAGCAAAACTGTCCTGATCTGAACATTTAAAGGGAAAAGTAGTCGCTGGACTGCATCCGCCCTTTGGAGCAAGGCTGGGAAGGGTGCATTGGCATGGCATGGAATGTGAAACCAGTACAGTTAAAATGCACTCTTTGACTTGCATATATTTTTAATGAGGTGCTTTTGGCTTTTCAATTAGGTGGTGCCAGGAGGAGAAGCAGCCCTAAGAGAAATGTTTCCTCTGCTGCACTCTTGTCAAATACCTTGGGGTGACCTATAGTGTGTTTTAGCTGCCCATTCCAACTTTTATGGTACTTATACATTTTCTCTGGCTTATACTTAAACAGTATTAGGATCCGCAGCATGGAGTAGTCAGGCCTGGTTCAGATGCCGGGGGGGGGGGGGGGGAATATAGAAGAAGAAAAGTTGTCTTTTCTACCCCACTTTTCTCACCCATTTAAGGGGACTCAAAGCAGCTGACAAAGCTTTTCTATTCTTCTCCCCGCAACAGAACACCCTGTGAGGTGGGTGGGCCTGTGAGAGCTCAGGAGAGAGCTGTGACTTGCCCAAGGTCACCCAGCTGGCTTCATGTAGGAGGGTGAAATCAAACCCGCTATTCCTGGGTAAGAGTCTGGCTCCCTAACCACTAGACCAAACAGGCACCATTACATCACTGTTAGGGTTTGGCTGCCTCACGTATTACAGGCAATCCGCCAACTAGCCCCACTCCCCCCCCCAAAAAAAACGCTAAATATTATTGCTTGTGGTGGGCCACTGTGTTTGACAGTGGGCTCTGGCCTCATTCAGCAGGGTCCTCTTACATTCTTATGTCACTCCTGTCATGGCTAAGATGGCCCTGCTTAAAGTTGAAAATATCATGTAGTCAAACCTTCCTTAGCAACAGAACAGAAGTAGTTTGACATTATCTCCTTTGAGAGCTTGCTTTGACCTCATGGATGGTTTCCTACCATGTACTAACCAGGCCTGAAGTCAAACAAGGTTGGAACCAGGCAGCCTGAACTCCAAGGCTGCATCTGCCTCTTACACCTTGGAGGAGGAGGAGGAGGAGGAGGAGGAAGAAGAATTATTTCTACCCCACTTTTCTCACCCATTTAAGGGGACTCAAAGTGGCTGACAAAGCTTTTCTATTCTTCTCTCCACAACAGAGAAGGTAGGTGGGGCTGTGAGAGCTCAGAAGAGAGCTGTGACTCGCCCAAGGTCACTCAGCTGGTTTTGTGGAGGTGCGTGGAATCAAACCCAGTATTCTCAGATCAGAGTCCGGCTCCCTAACCACTAGACCAAACTGACAGACCCTGGTCCAGGCCATTCAAATCAGGAACAGAGTGAAGCACTGTGAGGCATTCCAGCAGCTTCCTGCATTATGGCTGCAGCATCCCGTTCCAAGGTTGCAGGTGGTGTGTCTGGAAATGGTGCAGAACTGAACCATTTCTGGAGACTGGCAAATGTCATACTTTGGTTAAGTATATTACCTTTTTATTTCAGTAACAGAAACCATAATTTCATTAATATGTATACGTTAACTTTTAAACTCATAAACATTTTAGGCAGATCTTTTATGCACAGAAGCTGCGTTACATGGAGGGTGATTTGCCAACACAGATATTCTCATATTGCAGGCCTTTCCACACGAGGATGTCTGTATTGGGATGGCCTTTTCCGCGCCAACCTTGGAGACAGCCGGGCCTGTTCTGGGCACTGCCATTTTGGTTGTGGCACCCTCCATGGCTGTGCATGCATAAGTGCCATTGCCATGCTGATGCTGATGCTCTGTGCATGCACAGTTGCATCTATGGTTGTTCGAGGTGCCAGTGTGCTTGTGTGGCACCTCAGATGATCCCGGAGCACCAGAAGAGGTGCAAATGGCTGCTGCCTGGCCAGGCCAGGTAAGCTTTGAGTTAAATTTGGTCAAGGTGTGTAGCTCAGTTTCATATTCCGCATCTAGTGCATGATTAGGGAAGGCAGGGGGCTCCTGGTAGCTGTAACAGCCTCCTGAAGGTGCGGATGCTCTTCCTTAGAAGTTCCCTAATCATGCACTACGGTCTGTAGTGCGAATAGGCCTTTGGTCTGTGATAAAACGGTAATTATGCTGGTAGTTAAAGCTGGATACCTGCATTTTGCCCTTATTATTACAAGTGGTTTATATTATCAGCTGTACTATAGCAAAATATTTATTTCTTTAAAGCATTTTTTTCTTCCAATGTAGAACTTTTTTGATATAAAAAATGTTGCTGAGATTGAGAAAGATAAAACTGCTGCTTATACTTTAATTTGGTTCTCAGGTTTACTGCCTCTCTCACTGCCAAAATATATTACATTTCAGAGTTCTAGTGTTGACTATCAACCTATTTAAATATTCACCAGGAGCCCGTTGCCAAGACAGATTAATTCACGGCATCACATCCTAGGCAAGCTGTCAAAAGTGTCAGAATTATTTGAATTGTCAGTGCCCTTTGTGTCAATGTCATACAGAAAAGAAGCAAAGACTCCCATGCATTTTGCCCTGTCTCCAAGAAAATATATGTTTATTTCTGTCATGCCCACCCACTCTCATCCCTGGAATAAGCCACATGTGTGAGTGTGTGTAAGTGTATGGAAGAAAGAAAGAAAGAAAGAAAGAAAGAAAGAAAGAAAGAAAGAAAGAAAGAAAGAAAAGGTGGCTTTTCTAGCCCACTTTTCTCACCCGTTTAAGGGGACTCAAAGCAGCTGACAAACCTTCTGTTCTTTTCCCCACAACAGAACACCCCGTGAGGTAGGTGGGGCTGTAAGAGCTCAGAAAGAGAGCTGTGACTCACCCAAGGCCACCCAGCTGGCTTCATGGAGTAGTGCTGAAATAAAGCCGGTATTCCCAGATAAGAATCTGGTTCCTTAACTCCTAGACCAAACTGGCTCACAAGAAAAAAAGAAGGAAGGAAGGAAAGAAGGAAAGGAAAGAAAGAAAGACCTGCAAAAGCTGAATTACATATATTGCTACGTGCAGCATCGGGGTTAGGAGAAGAAAGACACTCACCTAAGCCCCATTTTAAAGATGTCCCTTCTACTAGCAGGACACTCAGATGCTCTTCCCAGTGATCTTTTGCTGTTTTGCCGACTCCTGGGGTCTGGTCACATTTACCTTCCTGCACTGCCGCCATTGTCCCAGACTGTCTTGGGAGTGTCTGAGAGCTCCATCCAGCTGTTCCAGTACTGGTTGCAGCATTTGCACTCTCCTCTAGGTGCAGATACGACGAGTGGGCAGAGCACAGCAGCTATGGCTATGCAATCGCGCACCAGGGGCTGATCACCATGAGAACATCCAGGTGCACCCCAGATGTCAATGTAGTTGTTACCATGGTGTCAGGCTGGCAAAGAATAACCACGAGACTCTTTCTTTAAAAATATGAGCAGTGATTTATTTCAGCTCAGCATAAAGGCAGGTTTTGTTGGAAGCAACTTTGAACAGAAAGCCCAGCATATTTATATATTTCATAGCTGGGTGGGGTTTGGCCTTCAACCAATCAACAATAACTATTTTTCAAAACTCATTTTAAACTTGGAGCCAAAATGTATCACTCGACCCCAGCAGGGAGCGGAGAGTCAACTGTCACTTCCAGATTATATCCTGGATCTACCTGCCATCTGCATGTTAGTGCAGACTCTCGAAGCTGTGCAAGAGCATGCATATAGCAGGCCCCCTTTTCAGGATCTATTCCAGAATTAGGCCCTGTGCAGAAAGGGCTTATGTTTTTTACCTGTTTGAGAGGAGATGAAGCCTCAGTGAGGGGCAAGCAAAATACAGCGAGGGGCAACCAAAATACAGAAGCAACCAAAATACAGTGAGGGGCACCCAAAATGCAGAAGGTCTGTAGCAAATGGTTAAAACCTTCTGTGTTCAACTGTGTATTTAAGAGAGATTAGGGCAGGATCTGCCTTTGGCATGAAAGTCATTGTGGGTAGGGGTGTGCACAAATGCAATTTTTGAATTTGATTCATAACAAATAGAATATTTGAAAATCCAAATGTCTCTGAATAACGAAAAAATGAAAGTCCGGACATTTGAATCAATATGAATGCATTCGTATGTATGCGTACAAATAATTTGGATATTTGTATCTGTACGGGTACATACACATCTCGTATGTACAGGATGCATATGGGATGGGTATGGGATGCATACAGGTACGTACAAGATGCATATGTACCCATACTGATGTGAATGTTCAAATTATTTGTATGGGTAACTTGAGATATTCATATTCATTCAAGTTTGGAAATCCAAATGTCCGGACAACGTCTGAGTTCGTACAAATAACTAATATTTTGAATATTCGTGCACATCCCTAATTGTGGGATCACACCGAAGGAAAGCCGGTCACACATCTATGCAGGCTGAAGAGTCCTTCTGGGACAAAGGATGCTCTTGATCTCATGCCCTGGGAGCCCTCACTGCACCCTTAGCACTATAATGAATGAATAAGCTTTATTGATTAGTTGCTTGACCATACCAAGTTTCAGGTACATAAGAACATAAGAGAAGCCCTGCTGAATTAGGCCACAGCCCATCTAGTCCAGCATCCTGTCGCACACAGTGGCCAACCAAATGCTCATGGGCATCTCAAGCACAGACAAGGACAAACCTTCTCCTGCTCTTGGGTCCCAGCAAATGGCCTTAGAAGCACCCCGGTTCCTCCCCCTCCCCAGCCTGAAAGATGTACCTAGGCATTCGTTCTAGTAGCCATTGATACATCTGTCGTCCATAAATTTGTCTAACCCTACCTTAAAGCCATCTCGGCTGGTAGCTGACAGCACCTCTTCCGGCAGCACATTCCATAAGCTGATGGCCCTCTGGGTGAACAAATACTTCCCCTGGTCAGAACTGACTCTCCTACCCATCAGCTTCATAGAGTGCCCCCTGGTTCTAGTGTTGTGCTACAGAGAAAAGAAATTTTCTCTATCCACCTTTTCTATACCGTGCATAATTTTATATACTTCAATCAGGTCTCCTCTTAAACGCCGTCTCTCCAGACTGAAGAGGCCTAGACGTTGCAGCCTAGTTTCGTAAGGTATACAAAGATAAAAGCATACAAGAATAAAATCAAAACATACAGGAATAAAACTGAGTCTGTGTATATATAATCATTACTTATCCTCATCATCCTTACAAGGCACTCCATTAAGCTCAATGAAAGATTTCCTGAGTCGGACTGCCTTGACCAAGTACAAAGCTACCTTGCATGTTGCCTGAGCTTTCTCTCCCTGCAAAAGGTAGGTCACTTTATGCACTGTATTCCAATAAGCCATGTTTTGCAGAAGGGGATCCAGACATGTTTTCAGCCTCTGATGCCCCGCAGATGCACAGTCTATCCTTAGGACTATAAAAACACCGCAGAGAGCGCTGACAGCACTCCACTGGGCTATGTCGTCTGGTCACACCTGGCCAGTGCACTTTTTGTTCTTGTGAAAAAGGAAAATGGCTGACTTCTGTGGCCACTTCCTGTGCTTACTCGTTGGATCTCACACTAAACCAAAGACTAAACGTCCCCTTGTTCTCCGTTTCCTTTGCCCATAGCAGGGGCAGGAACACAAATTGGATTTTGCTGCTGTTGTGTGCACTCTGCTACCTAAGACAGCTCATGCAGCTATCTTCTTTTATGGCACTGGTTCCACCATTCTCCGGAACCTGTTTAGGGCCCTGTCCAGTTGTGGGATATACAGTAGGACCGCCGTATCTGCTGATCTGGTAACCGCGGTTTCAATTATCTGTGGTGACCAGACCAACATCCTCATCACCACGCTGCCATGAGGCCTACCTGAGGCTTTCTGGAGGCCTGGGGCAGTGAAATACAGCCCCAAATCATGCAAGATTTCCCATGATTCTTGTGAAATCCCTCAAGATTTCACAGGAGTCATGGGAAATCATGTGAGAAATATCTATGGTTTTTGGTAGCCACAGTAAGGCTTGGAACCTATCCTCCACAGATATGGCAGTACAACTGTGTAGCATAATTATTTCTGGGATATGGTGGGATCGCCATGCATATCTGACAAGCCCACCATAGCCTCACTGTATCAAGGTGAAAACTTGCTATAACTTATTTTGGGAAAATCTGATTCTGACAGCAGGTTTTCCTGAAGTAGCCCTACAGTATAAGGCTGAGAACCATCTTGCCTGAGAGGAGTGGAGAAGAGGCAGCAGGCTGGGCTCTGCCATCTTGCTCCCAGCAGTGCCCCTCCCTCCTCCAACTGCCATCTTCACAAAGCTGAGAACCATCTTGCCTGAGAGGAGTGGAGAAGAGGCAGCAGGCTGGGCTCTGCCATCTTGCTCCCAGCAGTGCCCCTCCCTCCTCCAACTGCCATCACCACAAGGCTGAGAACCATCTTGCCTGAGAGGAGTGGAGAAGAGGCAGCAGGCTGGGCTCTGCCATCTTGCTCCCAGCAGTGCCCCTCCCTCCTCCAACTGCTCCCTTCACAAGATGGCAAAGACTATGGCAGCCGATCCACCAGTTGAGAAAATATCTGGTCCTGAGGCTGAGCAGGGCAGGGCTGAGTAGATGCCTGCTGACCATCTCTACCATCTTCCAGTTTGTCATCAATGAAGAGAAAATTCAAAGTAAAGAGAATAAGAAAATTCTAGCAAGAAGAAATGAACTAAAGAATTGGATCTGAAGACCTCAAATGCTTGCTTTTTGCTCTTCCCTGTTCCCTCCCACACCATTTTCCTTTTGTCTCTTGTCTCTTTAGATTCTAAGCCTGAGGGCAGGAACCTGTCTAAGATTAATATAATATTGTAACCCGCCCTGAGACCTTTGGGTATAGGGCAGGATATAAATATAAATATAAATATAAATATAAATATAAATATAAATATAAATATAAATAAATATAAATAAATAAATAAATAAATAAATAAATAAATAAATAAATAAATAAATAAATAAATAAATAAATAAATAAATGTACCTTGTAGGCCAAGCCACCATTGTGGCTGTGCCTCTGTGCATATATGGGAGCTGAAAAAGATAGCTGTACAAACATGCTGTTGGCTGTCATGCACTTCTGGGTATTTCATGTAGTTGAAATACCCAGATGTGCTTCTCAATATACTGAGACTAGGAATGTGCACAAATGGGTGTTATTGTTGTTTTTGCATTCAGTTCATATCAAATTGAATATAAGAAAATGGGCGAATCCCCACAGCAAGCTTATTTCGCTTTCCCTAAACCGAAATAATAGAACCGGATGCAAACGCGAATTTGCCTGTTCCCATTACTTTTAATTTAATCGTGTTGGATCTGGATTCTGAGGATCGTACGTGGCATACGTGACTCAAGGTGGGACTCAAGTGGCTACTTTTTAAAAGCCGCTTTTCGGGGCTGCCCTGCCCTCTTCCTCCTGGCATGGACGCGCCACCCATAAGGGACCCTTCACTGAGCCTAATTGGGTGGCTGGGTGGCTGCCGCTTCCATGGATGGAGGAAAAATGGCAGCGTGCAGCCAGTGATTCTTTCCCCTCCTCTCCCCATTGCTCAGGGCACACAGCAGCAGCGGCAGCTAAAGCCCCTTTGCTTTAAACATTCACATTCGGCTGCTTTCATCCCTTTCCCTTTCTAAAGCCAGAACTCCAAAGAGCTAGAATTGCGCAAAATTGCAACATTGTTATTCCAACCATCAAGGTGTGAGGTGGTTCCATCGCTACAGTGTAGCAATCCCTGTTAAGTGGATTTTTACACTGAAATCACTGCCTTTGGAAGCAAGCTATTGGGAGAGGGAAACCCTAAACATGGATTCTCATCCCTTAAAACGGTACTGTCCACACAGTAAAAAATGTAAAACGTTTCAAGCGCATGATCCGGAGTGAGACCTGTTGAAATCAGAATTGAGATTCACCACGCGTTGCGGTGGTTTAACATGGGAAAAGCGTGTTAAGCCAAACTGCCGTGCGGACTCCGAGGATTGAAAACATTTTGAATCCGAGATAAGGTTGCCGTGCAGACACGGCCAATTAGTATTTGTTTGAATAGATCTCCTTTGAATCTGGTTGGATTCTATTCAATATGAATATATTTGTGTGAATTTGTATGAATATCCAATATGTATCCAATATGTATCCAAAACCTATCCGATATGTAATCCCGTGACATATCCGCTCTGAAAGGGTCATATCTACCCCGAGTCCACATTGAATCTGCTCTCAAACCATGCCAAATGCACTCTGGATCTGTTGCAGATATTACTGGTGCAGCCACTTTTCCACCTCCTCGTTTCACAAATGTTCCAAAACATTTGTACAAATGCTCTGAAACATTCGTACGAATACGAATGCCAATGTACAAATGTCGTTACATTCTATTTGTATACGAATGTCTGAATTCGTACAAATTTGCATGAATATCGAATGTTGCAAATATTCCTGCCAACAAACAAGTATTCCAGAGTGGCTTTTCTCCAGAATATCGCTTGTTGGCGCAAAATTCAGGCAGTATCAGGAGCCAGCCTAGGACGCAACTTCTGCAGCTTAACAGATGCCAATTTATTCATTGCAGCATCAAAATTAATGCTATTTCCAGTAGCACTTTTGGGTAAATGGCTTAAATATAACAGCTAATCTTGTGCACTGGATGATACTAAATTATTTTCACTTTACTGTAGCAATTTTGCTTGAATGCATTACTTATTTTTGACATGATCTGGCAGCCAGCGCTGTCTCTTCCGTTTGCAAGGTGACTGAAGGCAACTTGTAATTTCCCCCTAACTTTTCTAAAGGCCTTAAGCAATTCTGTACCGTTTGCCTACCAGGGCATCTGTTTGTCGTATTGTCCCAAACTGGTCATTAGGACACAACAACGTGGTGGACTCTGGGTGCTTTGTGGGTTCTTCTTATGTTCTTTCCAAGAATCTGGCAAAAGTAGCTTTTCAGATTTCGGACAGTCCAAACAGCAAACCCAAATAAGGCCTGTTTGCACTTATCTTTTCAGAGTGGTGGCAGAAGCTCCAAGGGAGGTCCATCCACTGCCTTCATCCAGGAGCATGAAGCTCCTTCTAGCTGTCCTGATGTTCAGTAGCTGTGGACAAGGAAAAACTTGTCCGCAGCTTCACAGGAAGTAGTTGGTGAGCTTGTACAGCAGAGTTCGACCCTTCTTTGAAGTGCAAAACTGTGAGTGGGCAGGATGGTGCGGCTGGTTTAGTGAATCCAGCATTGAGCAGGGGTTTGGACTTGATGACCTTGGAGGCATCTTCCAGCTCTGTGATTCTGAGGTTCTATGACTGCAACTACACAATTGTGCACCACAGGTTAATCACCATGGGGATATCTTGATACAAGCTGGATGTTGCCACAGCTGTTGCCATGGCAATCTGGCTTGCTTGGGCCAGGCCATCAGCACTTCAATTGCTTGTGGTATGGTTGGAGAATGTACCGGCACTTGAAGTGTGGATGCCTCACTCTGTGCCTATTTATGCACGAAGTATCCACATTTCTGGATGTTCAATGCATACAAACCGTCTTCGAACCTCTCCAGGACTTACCTGAGGAGTGGATGACTGCCCGGGTGACAGCCATCTTTGAATCCTGATATCAGTGCCACCATGCAGTGCCATCAACCTGGCAACTGGGTGACGTGCCATGGTGACGCTTCTGCCCATTGTCCAACCTGGAAGATGTGACGGCTTTGGCACCAGTAAACAGTGGGTGCATGCGTGGTACAGTTAAACCTGCACCCCGCGTAGTGCCCATGGGGTGGTTCCTACATGGGAGAACCATTTCTGGATACAAAACAGCTTCAGGCCCTATATATATCAATCCTACCTACCTTCCTGTCCATTTTAAAAGTGACATTCTTGGATTCCTTACGTTTGTACACATGAATTATAAACAGGCAAGCTGATGACTTTGGAAATATTAGACTGCATTTTGTGATGTGGATTATATTTCAACACATGCTTATGCTTTCGGTAAACAAACAAAAACCTCCTTCATTTTGCTTCTCACCTTGCAAAATATTTCCCTGGATGTGCCCTATTGATACACTCAGCTTACACCACCTTGTCTCGCAATTTCTTTCCAGTTCCACCCGTTTATTGTCACTCACGATCCTTTCAAAAGCTTTTCATTCTACTCCCTTCATTTGACATAAATTGTTTTAAATCTTCAGCTGATGGACAGTTTTGGAAGCTTGTATTCAAGATGGAAATGCAAACAAGAGTATGAATGACTATCCTAAAAAAACCCCAGAATTTAGTGGAGACGCCTGCCGCTGAGTGCTGAGTGACTGCTGGTGAAAAGGGGTGGAAAATGTTGAGGGCTGGAGCTGGTGACCTCGTACCACCTAGATTTTTTGTTTATGATCTACTTAAAAACATTTATGTGCCACTTCGTTTCAAAGAGCGAAAACAGGTTGCGCTAATAAAGTTTGATTAAACAAGGCTAGAATCAGTTAAAAACAGCAAAATATAAAACAGTTATAAAATGGTCAGTTGTTCACGCGAGGAATCCCCCGGTGAACAAATACGTTTTCAGCTGGTGACTTAAACAGTAGGTGCCTCACAAACATCTGAGGGGAGAGGATACTAGGGGACAGGCACTACCAAAGAGAAGGCCCTGCTGTGGGACACCACAAGATGACATTCAGCCAAGATCCACAACATTTCTTGCTGCTTATGGAGAGAATTGAGGTGTGGGGGAGAAGGCGGGAGAAGAAGAAAACAGGGTGGGGGGAAGGGGCGGGAGACAAAACAGGGCATGGGGGAAAGCGGTGGAAGACTGACAGTGGGGAATGATGACAGAATGGGGCAGGGGTGGTAAATGGCAGGGGGAGGTGTTCCCATTACCTAAATATTCAGATTTTAACAGGATTCTGCTGTGAGTCGTGTTAAAGTCAGAACAGTGATTCCCCGGATTTTTGGACATTAAGTCCACAGAAATGGGGAATCCTGTCCTTGTGTCAGGTGGTGGGCCCTCGAGCTGCATTCAGGCCAGACCAGAGGGCCAGTGGAAATGCAGTTAGTGATTCGCACTACGCCTCTGGTGACCAGGAGGCATAGTGCTAGAGTGCTCTAGTCATTGGCACATGTGGATGGCTAGGGCATTCCAAACCTACCTTAGGTGTGAATGGCCACCTGGACAGCAGCCATTGCGGAGCTTTGGTGACGGAGCCAGTGCACCTGTGCAACACTGTCATCTGGGCAACCTGGCGATCCAGCGCATCATTTTCGCGTGCCATCAATCATGTGCTCCTCCTGTGCATCTTCAAACAGGAAGACATGTCGATAGCACATCTAGGAAGCTCCCGGATGTGAGGGAAGCTCCCGGATGTTTGGAACTAAATGCCTCCATGAAGTGTGGTTGAACCACTGGGAATTCCCATGCCTTCACTACAGAGTCAAGTGTGGATGAGGCCTGATTTAAGCTTAGAAAGCTATTCTGGAGAGACTTAATATGACAGATTATATCATAAAGCACTGTGGTTATCAGTTATTGGTAGTGGGATTAATGAATTAGGTTATGCCAATACACGTGTAAAAAAAATACTTGCCCTACAGAATCATACTGTAGAATTGGAGGGGACCTCTAGGGTCATCTAGTCCAACCTCCTGCTCAATACAGGATTTCCTAAGCCATCTCAGGCCTCTGCTTGAAGACCTCCAACAAAGGAGAACTCACTACCTCCTGTGGCAAGCTATTCTATTTGCAATAACTGCCCTTGTATTTTCTTATATAAGCAAGCTACAAATTCTAATTTGACTATATGCCAAAGCTTAGTATCAGAGACTGATCTCTCCAATCGTGGGCAACAGTTTGTCTTGCTGCTGAAAATTAAAAAAATCCAAGTGCAGATTTACCTTATTCAAAGCTTTCTCAGGGAGTAATTGTAACAAATCACAGTTCAGGAGTAATAACTTTCTGAATTGCTTTAACTTCAGTGTTAGTAAATACCCAGAAGTCATGAGTGATTTCACAGCCCCTGCCATGCCTTGTGATGTCCACCCATCCTCCTCTGATGACAACAAAGGAGAGTTGGCAGGTAGGCAGGAAGGTGAGCCTGTCTGCCTGGACTTTCAGAGCAAGGGGTCCCTTACAGAGGGAGGATAGAGAGACACAGATCAGGGCAGCTCAGAAGCCAAGCCCAGTGCATGCCCTTCGCCCAGCCTTCTTAGACAACAGAAAGAACAGATGCAGTGATCTCAACATCTGCAGCGCACACACCTGGGCCAAAAGAGGCATGGGGATTCTTGACTCCTGGACCTGTTGATACCTGAGAATCTTGGAACCCTGAACCCCAGACCATCTTTGACTTCACTTACTCTTGAACCCCAAAGGACTTGGTAGCTTGCTGAGGGCCGAGACTAGCCCTGAGTGTGAGGGCGTATGTTTGCATCATAGACTGGGCTAGCTTGGGACACAACAGCCCCACCTTATATGAAAATAAAAACCCTTGTTTTTCTTAGAATGCCAACATAAACAAACATATAAACTACTTGGCAAAGGGGAAGGAACCCCCCATAACCAATCTACTGGGTTTTTTGCTGACAGATATAGCACACAGCTTTGGCATTATTAATTTGTTTGTTGCTTCCTTTATCAAAAATAGAGGCTGAGGGAGCCGTGAGCACAAGGCTTAAGATCAAAACTGTATTCTGAGCTGGTCTATTAAACAATACATCGGAATATGTTATTACTCTTAAGGGCTTAACTTATAAAGAAGGATAATTTCTCCATTAAATTAGACAACTCTGAGAAGAGAATGAGAACAGGTGTAACAGCTGCTGTGGTTTTAAGTTCAAGTCTTCGCCTTATTTTTCCAGAATAACTCCAGGTGCATGGATTTTCTTGGTTTTATTTCTAGATATTTGTGTTTGCCATCACTGGGAGGATGAGAGTTGGGTGACTGAGCTTGAAGATTTTCCAGAGTCTTCATTGTCATAAATCAGTCAAAGGTTCGGGAACACGGAAAGTACAAGAGCCGAGGTTGCAAGAAAAGATCCATTGTCTGCAACAACGTTTACTGGGTTTGGGCATTCTTAAGTACATCTGGGTGAGCCTCACCCCTTCCTGCACAGCTGTTTGGCATGCAAACATGCTAAATGTCTCAGGTGTTCTCGTTGTTGCCTGAGAGTGCTCTGCAATGCGCGTCGGCCAGTGTCCAAGTCCGAACTGTCTCCATCTTGGTAGACAGGTTCATGGTGCACGTTTGACCCTTGAAGCTCACCTTCCTTGCTTTGGCTGGCAGGGAAGCTTGCCTCAGCTTGGCTGGCATGGTCAACCACCTCCTCATCCTTGGAGGAGGAGGTGCTGATGGCATGAGGCATGACAGTGTAGACACTCAATATCCATTGCACAGGGTAAGAGAGCTTGCATGTGTGCATTGAAGCACGGTAACATGAACCATAGTCCCACCCAAAGAGGAGGCTATAATGGGAACAGCCACTCTTTGGGAAACAAATAAGTTTCCTGCTCTTCTTGCATTACTTGTGAGTCGAGTAAACATGCCATGGGGATCCGGGGCTGTCAAGTAAAACATCTGACACTCCCAGGTCCCTAATTCCAGTTGACAAACTGTGGTTCAGCTCAGCCCTAATGATCTTTTTTTTTCTATAAACACATTCTCCCCCTTCTCTTCTCTGCATGGTTTTAAAATTTTTATTCTGGCTGCCTGGCCTGCATCCTTTGGACGTCACTAACAGCAACAACCACAGAAACCCCACAGGACTGTTAAAAAATTCTTGCAGCTGGCAGGTCCATACATGCTGAGCTGTCATCCCCAGCAAAAGTAAGTGGGCAGAAACTGGTTGGCAGTGAATCTTCAGTCTGTAAAAAAAAGTCATGGGACCTGTTTGCACTTGGTCTTTAACCAGAATATATCCCAGAATAGGAGTTTGGTGTCCACATAAAAGTGCAGGCTACAGCAGGCTCCAAGTGTGGCTTGCCAGAGTCCGCATTAGCATATGGACAAGAGACCCCTGTCCTGAGATGTATTCTAGAATTTGCCCAAATGTGAACAGACTTGTTTATACTGGAATGTGCAGTCATGATTGAGGTGGCACACATGACGATTGATGGATCATGGTGGTGTCGCATATCTGATCGGTACTGTGCACTTACCTTATGCTGTTCTAATGACATTTACTGCGCAGTAAAAACGAAATTCAGATTTTCCCTCCAGTCTGGGCAGAACAGCGAGAAGAGACCAACGAGAGCAGGAAGGGCAGCTCAGATCTGATTGGCTGCCTCAACCCGTGTGACGGCATGCACCGACTCAGCTCTCGCAGCTTCTGATGGGAAGCTACAGAGTTGCTTTTTGAGTCAGGATGGCTAGTCATTGCAGTGCAGTAAGTATATTGCACTTTTACGTTTAACTATGAATTTATTATGCAAGTCTGGGCCTGCCCAGGGCCCTGGTTTCACTTAATTTGCTTCCGATAAAAATGATCCAAATATGGACATCATGATGCTCTCCAAGAAAGTTCAGCATTCTTGATGGCAAAAAGGCTGAATGCAAGGCAGGTTGTATCTTGCCTCCTTGATTCTGTAACACCCAAAATAGCAAACTTGCCTTTGTCAGCATCAACGGCAAGCCGAGAGGGCACTTGGAGATCAGATCTGTTAGCTAAGGAGGAGCTATTTTTAACACACACCTTCCTCATCTGGCAGGTCAGTTCTCCCTGCCTCTTCTCTCCTCTTTCTCCACTATTTTCTTCGGCATTTCAAATGCCACAATGCAGAAAGAAAAAAACAGCCAAAAGTGACAAGGGAGGGTGCTTGCTTGCTGAAATACGGGCTTCTGCACAGGGAACGAAAGGTCTAAATTGCCTTCAGTGATTTATAGCAGATTAAGTTCAGTTTATATGCTTAACCATCTCTTCAAAGCTGAATGAATCTTTTGACTTTTACTAGAGATTTCTGCGCAAAACAGATAAAGAAGCTCACTTTGCAAACCTCCAAGCTCTCTGACAAGCTGCTGTTGAAAGTTCCTTGTATGCAATATTGTGTTGGAAGATTGCTTTGGTTAATTGTGCATCTGATTGAATTATTTTTATCAGAGCACTCTGTGTGGAAATAACAAGGCAGCTAGGTCAGGGGAGACTAAAAATAGACAGGGAGAGGATAGAGTTAATGAGACTAAGCAGCAAAAAGAACAAAGGGACTAATCCTACCACCGCAGAAGCTAAGAGCCTTTTCGCATTGGGCAGCTAAGGGAACTTCTAGGGAACTCCTGAATGCAGCATCCACGTTTTGCACCTTGCCAGCTCTTAGCACTGGCAAGGTTAGAGAGAGAGACAAGTCCAAAATGTGGACCCCGCAACTCCCTCCCTCTTCCCTTCCCAGAGAGGTTTGCACCAGGAAGCAAACATGCGGGAATGCTCAAATAAATACTCCTGGCAAATTAGCAGGGAAGAAGTTTAGAGGTTGTTCTGCTGGGTTTCATAGTTCGTTTTCAACCTAAGTTTTTGGATATGGCTACAACAATATCCATCCTCAGAGGATATGACTGCTAGAAGAATCAAGAGCAACTGATGGTTTCATGGAACTTTTCACTCTTCTGATAGATGGGCTAAATGGGCATGCTCAATCCAGGGCTGAGTTCACACTTCAGCCTGTAGTATGCAGTTAGGAAACACCTGGGCAGCTGCATCTGCACTGTCAGGAGGCGTTTGCAGCCTAGAAACAACCCCTGCCTGCTCAGAGGTTGCCTAATTGCATGCTAGCTGTACAGCATGAAATTGTGCTCCATAAGCTACCAAACCCTTACCTGAGACTTACCTGTGGTGTCCAGACGGTGAGCATTCACACCTCTGCCGGCTGGGAAGGTCATTGGAGCTGCCACGCAAGTGCACTGGCAGCTCCAATGACCCCCAAAACGATAAGAGCATTAGCGTTGTCATAGCTACAGCACTGATGCACCCTCATTCACAGAGGGAGCCGCACTGAAGATGGTGGTGGCCAGAAGAGGACCAGCCTGGGAATTGACCACAGGTGAGTGATCAATCACGTGGGGGATAGGGTAACATTGACTAGCGGTCGCAAGTGTAAAGATTGCCCACCTTTCCTGTCCACAGGATGGGGGGATGAAGAAGAAGAAGAAGAGTTGGCTTTTCTCACCCATTTAAGGGGACTCAAAGCAGCTGACAAACCTTCTGTTCTTCTCCGCACAACAGACATCCTGTGAGGTAGGTGGGGCTGTGAGAGCTCACAAGAGAGCTGTAGCTGGCCCAAGGTCACCCAGCTGGCTTCACGGGGAAGGGCAGAATCAAACCTGGTATTTCCAGAGAAGAGTCCAGCTCCTTAACTACTAGACCATACTGACTCACACAATACCAAAAGGTTTTCTCTTCTCCAAGAAAACTGGTAGTAGCATGGCTTCTCAGACATAGCATTTTAAGAAAGTCAATTCAGCTTCAAGAATAGCACTGGATGACCTTAAGAAACACTAGGTACAATAGTCAATTGTCAAGAGTTGCAGCCTATGAGAAAGCAGCAGAATTGAGAACCCAGAAATCTTGGAATAACTGTTCCTTAAGTATTCCATTGCAGACAGCAGCTAGAGTACCTAGGCAGCCAACAACTATGCAGCACCAAAACACATACTGAGTGATAAACTGCAGTATTCCTTCCAATTTTGCAAGACGGTCCTGAAATAGTTTCTCCAGTTGACTCAGGCAGGCACTGCCGTTCAAATATTCCTCTCTGCAGCTGCTTCCGGATGCAGGATCCAGCCCAGCAGAGAGGTTGGATGTGGGTGCTTTCAAACAATCCGTGTAATTATAAACCCCGCAGCATTTCAGCTGCCTATAAATTTCATGCGCAGCAGCAGTGATGTAGTGATCTGGATCAGAGTTATGGTACTCTGGAAGAATATGGTCCATGCTGTTTTTCAGTGGATACTCAACTTTGGCAGCGTAGATCCATATCATGATGGCTGATGAGACTTCCAAGCAGAAACGTAGCAGCAATAAGTACATCAGAGTTCCCTGATGGCCACATCACCAGTGGGAACAATAGGAGGCCAGCCACAACAGCCAAACACCCAGGAACAAGGAAAAATCCATTTGGAGTGAAGAGTCCAAAGTAGGTAAGGATCACAAATCCGCCACCAATCAATAAAGTGAGAGCAGCTCTCCAGAGAAGCAAACCAAGGACATAAGAACATATGTACTTGAACAATAAGTAGTAGAGTACCCAGATTCTGTATCTGGAGGCTTTGTGTTACAAGTTCCTGGGTCAATAACATTTCGGGAAATAAATTTCAGCAGACAATGTGTGGTGTGGTTATTAGCAGGCTGCTGAATGTGAGATAGGATTTAGGCAGCGGCTCTGTTTCCCAACGTGTAACTAGCTGTCCCTATATTATTCCAGAAGATATTATGCATGAGATATTCAGAGATCTGAGCAAAATTGCCTTTGGGATATACCATCTTCTTGTCCACCTCACTAATATGCATACTAGGGGCCTTCCTGAACCTGGCCTCATTCTGGAATATATCCCAGAATAGGGACCTGCTATCCACATGCCGGTGCAGACTATGGAAGGCCCAAGACGATCCCTGTCAAGTCTGCATCGGCTTGTGGCCAGCCGATGGCTATCCAGAGATATATTCCAGATTAAGGCCAAGCCCAGGAAGGGCCTAGTTCTCTGTTTCATTCTGTGTTAGTGATGAATGGAACCAGAAAATGGACAATCCTAATAAAACACGATCATAACTGCTATCAAAACAGCAATAAGAACCCTGAGCATCTCTTGACCAGGATGGTTAGGGTGTCAACTTTTGCGCTGGGTTCCCTATCTTTTGCCACTTTGGTTCATGAACTTAGCATTATTTAAACTTGAGAAGAGATGCTATTAACTGGACTGTGTAAGGTAAGCCAAGGTGATGGTATGAATTACTCCCTGATATTTAATGGATACCAAGTGCTATGTTCTTCGTTGTCAGGGCTCCAAGGTGATATGTACACCACAGTTGCCTGCAGAGATACATGGTGCACCTTGAACCCTACTGTTCCCACAGAGTTATCTTCCTGCACCCACGTCTTCTGATAAGCTGCAATCCTGTAAACTCCAAGAAAACATCCCCTGCACACAAAGTCCCATTGTGGAATGTTGTATATTGAGCTTATTGCTATCTTCAGAACCTTGAGATCTGGACTGAATGGTACCAAGGGACCATTTGCAGCAGTGGGATTTGCATCTAGGTAGCCTTCCATTCCAGGATCACTGGGCCTTTCCACACGTGCCGCTGGAAAATGGATCTATAAGATCCATCTTCTGGCACATGTGCAGGGTGGCGGTGGCAGGGCTGGATTGGAGAGGGTGCTGGTGCAGACGCACCAGCACCCATCCCAATCCAGCCTCGGAATGGACTCCCCTGTCAAAGAGGGAGAGCTCATGCTCCCCCTGTTTGACAGCTGGGCCTGCCCACCGGCCTGCACCATTGGCTCCTTTGGAGCCTGCATGGCCAGGCCGGCAGCCGGCTTCCCTGGCTTCCCCTTCACCCAAGAAGGGGCAATCACCCCCTCTCTTACGAGGGGAAGCCATGGCCTACCCCCACCCCCCACTTCACCAGGGGTCCCATGCTCATGCTCACCGCCTTACCTGGTCGCTGCTGGGCCAGTTCTGGCAGCAGGAGGTCTGGCGTCCATCGCACATGTGTGCGCTGTGATCGCCATTGGCCAGCCGCCCTCACAAGGGCCCTGGTCACACCTTTAGTTTAAGGCAACTTCAGGTCGTCTTCTGGATGCATTACTCACATTATATCTATTCAGTTTGTTTTCCAAGCCAGCCTACCCCCGTTAGATCGTTCTAACCAACTCCTCTTTACCAGAAGGTTCAGCCCATCCTGGCATTCTGGACCCGTCTTCACTTCCTCTGTGTGAGTGGGTGGTGGGTAGGCTAAAGGAGGCTGAACCGTGCTGTGGTGGGTGGGGTCCAGTCTTTTCTTTCTGCCAATGTCTAGGGGAGGCTGGCACGCATGGAGTTCGTGAGACACCTCCCCTTCTCTCAGTTTGTGTATGATTCCTCTGTCCATTGGTTTTCCACAAAATTATTATTATTATTATTATTTTAAATTAATCGCATGGAAAAGAAAAGCAAATAAAAAAGGAAGAAGGGGTGTGGAGGTGGTGGAGCAGGCTTAAGAAAGACCCACAGCCAGGCACCCTCAGCTCCCTTGAGTGAAATAATGACATCAAATAAGGAAAGAGATAGAGTTGACGCAGGAAAAGTGATAGAGAGCCAAGGGGGACTTTGTAATAAGTGTCAGTCAAGCATTTTTTCCTCCCTTGGGGTGGGCACAACACCAATATGTCAGAATAGTGCTTAACAAATGTATAGAGAAGTTTCTTTAACAGCAACCTCAAATTTCCACATGATTTTCTAAGGATCACCTCTTTCCATATGGAAATTAATGCTCTCCTTCCTTCCTTCCTTCCTTCCTTCCTTCCTTCCTTCCTTCCTTCCTTCCTTCCTTCCTTCCTTCTCATGAGCCAGCTTATCTAGGAATATTGGGTTTGATTCCATCCTCCTCCATGAAGCCAGCTGGGTGACCTTGGGATGGTCACAGCTTTCTTCTGAGCTCTCACAGCCCCACCTACCTCACAGGATGTCTGGGTCCCCTTAAGGGTGAGAAAAGTGGGGTAGAAAAGCCAATTCTTCTTCTTCTTCTTCTTCTTCTTCTTCTTCTTCTTCTTCTTCTTCTTCTTCTTCCCTGCCTCCCTCCTTCCTTCTTGCCCTCTTAATTTCAAGCAGGGCTAAAGCTAATTTAAAAACTAGACTATTAAAACCCTAATAATAACTGAGCAAAGTAAAAAGACATGTGTACCCATTCACATTGGGAATTCCTGAGTGAACAGATTTACTTCCAACTGGTCCCTCAAAGATGTGATATTAAGCATCTTGTGAGGGAAGAGTATTCCAGAGGCCCCAACACTGAGGAGGCCCAGTTGAGGGACACTGCAAGATGATATTCAGTAATTGGTCGTACGTGTAGCAGAACTTCTCCAGATGAGCACAGTGATCTTACTGCTCTAGCACGTCTCATGATTCCTAGCTGTTTAGCGCCCTATATACCAAATATAGAACCTTGGATTTGATCTGGCCGCTACTTGGCAACCAGTGGATTTACTTAAGCATAGCTGTAGTGTGGCTGTGAACTAGTACCCCACTCAGTAATCTGACCACTGCATTTTGCCCAGTTTACAGTTTCCAGACCAGAGGCCTCTGTTAAAGGAGCTGTCCTAATTGCGTGCCAGCCTATGGGCAAATAGGCCTCAGGTGTAAGTGTAGCCCCATACAGAGGCTTTGTGTAATCCAAATGTTAAGATACCAGTACGGTGGCCAGGAGACCCTTATCTAGGTAGGGACAGAATTGCCACATCAGTCAAAGCTGATAATAGGCCCTTCTGGCAACTGAGGTCAATTCAGCCTCCAGTGAGGGCTCTAGGCCCTTCATGAAAAAGGGGCATGGCTTTGTTCCAAATGCTTTTGAAAACACTCAAAACAAGTGTTTTGTACACCCCTACCGGTAATTTGATCCAGGAGGCCACAAAAGAAGAATTTGGTTCATACATAGAACATGGAAAGGTTAGAAGAAGAATTGGCTTTTCTACCCCGCTTTTCTCACTCATTTAAGGGGACTCAGAGCGGCTGACAAAGCTTTTCTATTCTTCTCCCCACAACAGACACCCTGGGAGGTAGGTGCGGCTGTGAGAGCTCAGAAGAGAGCTGTGACTAGCCCAAGGTCACCCAGCTGGCTTCATGGGGGAGGGCGGAATCGAACCCGGTATTCCCAGATAAGAGTCCGGCTCCCTAACCACTAGACTAAACTGGCTCACAGGATGCACACACCTTTAATGCCATCTCCTTCCACCTGCATTATTCCAGTGTGGGAGCCGACTCTTCAGTAACCTTTTCCCAGCCTCAGGGTATGCCCAGACTCATTAATACTGCACAGTGGAATGCGCTGTTGCGGGGGGGAGGGGGGGCGTCACACGCCACAATCAAGGGATTGTAATGGCAACACATTATCCCATCACTACTGTGCATTTAGCTTAATGCTGATTTAATAGCACTCGCTGTGCAGTAGAAAGATAATTTGAATCTTCCCGCCAGTCCAGACAAGATGGCAAGAAGAGATGAATGAGAGCACAAAGGGCTGCTCAACTCTGATTGGCTGCCTCATCTCACGTGACAGTGCGTACCGGTCTCAGCTCTAGTAGCTTCCAAGGAGGAAGCTACAGAAGCTGATTTTAGTCCAGACGGGTGATCATCGATTCACAGCAGGTAAGCTGTGATTTTTCCTATAACTGCAGATTTATTCCGCAAGTCTGGAAGGGGCCTTAGTCAATCCTAGATGCCCTAATGGAGTAAGCATCCTGTCCCTATTAAACAAAGAAGCTCTGGCTTTTCGAGAAGAAATCAACCGACAAACCCCCAAATGGACAATCAGATCTGTGAACAAATTAATCCAGCATCTTCCAAATATAGCTAGCTAGATGCATGGGGAATTTTGGCCGCATCCCCATTACAACCTTATTTCAATTTCAAACCGTTTTCAATCCTCACAGACCCCACGTAAGTTTGGCTTAACATGCTTTCCGTGTGTTAAATCGCCCCAAAGCATTGTAAATGTTAATCCTCATTTCAACAGGTCTCACTCTGGTTCGTGCGCTTGAAACGTTTTACATTTTTTACTGTGGGAACCATTCCATGTTAAGGGATGAGAGTTTCCCTCCCCCAATAGCTTGCTTCCAAAGATAGTGATTTTGCTGTAAAATCCACCCCTTAAAGCAGCAGCCCCAGTAGCAATCCAAGCAATCCACTGTAGCAATCCAAGCACTTCACACCTGATAATGATCTTGCCATTGAAAGTTCTGACCTTTAAAAAAGGCAAAAGAAAGAAAAGCAGCTGCTGCAGGTTTGGGGAGATGTGTGAATGTTTTAAAGGCTGTGACGGTGACGGGCGAAAGGGGCTTGAGTTGCTGCTGCTGCTGTGTGCCCTGAGCAATGAGGAGAGGAGGGGAAAGAATTGCTGGCTGCCCACTGCCATTTTTCCTCCATCCAGGCAAGCAGCAGCCACTCAGCCACCCAGCTAGGCTCTGTGAAGGGGTCCCTTATGGATGGCGCGTTCACACCAGGAGGAAGAGGTCAGGGCAGCCCCGAAAAGCAGTTTTTAAAAAGTAGCCACTGGAGTCCCCCCTTGAGTCATGTACGTCCTCAGAATCCGGATTGAACGCAATTCTGACTGAAAGTAATGGGATCAGGCAAATTCGCGTTTGCATCCAGTTCTGTTATTTCCGTTTAGGGAAACTGGATTAAGCTTCTAATGGGGATGTGGCCTTTATCAGTTGTCATTCTGTCTGGAACGAGAGCTGATCGTAAGCTGTAAGATGATTGATATTATTTTGGTCAGGCTGTTACTTGCTGACAAGCAGAAAAAGGGAAGAGAATTTACATGGAAGGGAGCTTTGCGGGTTGGTTGATTGACTGATTGGTTGGTTGATTGATTGATTGAATTGATTCATGGCACTTCATAGCTGTCATTTCTGAAATCTTTGAAAGTGGCCATGGGGAGAGCACTCAGAAGAGGTCTGAGCACCAGTAAGAACACAAGAAGAACCCTGCTGGATCAGACCACAACCCATGTAGTCCAACATGCTGTCTCACACAGTGGCCCACCAATGGCTTCTGGGCATCTCAAGACAAAGACAAAGACAAAACCCTCACCTCCTCTTGAATCCCTGCAAATGGCCTTGAGAGGCATTTTGCCTGTCTCTCCAGCATGGAGGTGGTACCTAGGCACCTGTCTGTCTCTGCAACCTGGAGGAAGTATAGAGCCATCCATTGTAGTAGCCACTGATATACCTACCTTCCATGAATTTGTCTAACTAGTTCTTAAAGCTAAACAGGCTGGTGCTAACACATTCTAACAGCGCTTATGGCAGGACAGCAGGAAAAGTGAAGAGTATCTGCGCAGGCTTTGCACCAAATGGACAATGAGGGGCCAGTGTCAAGCAGGCTCTGCATCCTGACTGTATAGTCAAAACACCAAAAATGTGCCAAGTAGATCCTGCCACTGATGGTTTCATGAAAGGTAATATTTCCCGATTTCTGATCTATTCACTGTAGCCTTTTCTATGCCTCCTTTTGCTTCATCTCCACCTTGGCTTCTTCCAGGTTTTAAAGTACAAATTGGAGCTTGAGCGCCACCTTGTGGAAAGTAGTAAAGAGTAAACAGATGATCTATCACCCTAGGGCAGTGATGGTGAACCTTTTGAGCTCAGTGTGTCAAAATTCGCAAGAAAACCTAGCTTAAATCGGGTGCTGTGTCACATCTAGAAATATCCATAATTTTGTGATATTTGTAGCTCTAGTAAAAAAAGTTATATTTTTGATATATGTATTTTATTAAAAGCAAAAACAAATAATTCTTTACATTTGCTAAATCTTCAATTGAAAGTTGATATTTCATACACTTCAAGAACAAGCAAACACTACATGCCCAGGTGCCAGGGTGACCAGGTGTGTCACCCAAAAGGGCTTGGTGTGTCACCTGTGACACACGTGTCATAGGTTGGCCATCATCGCCCTAGGGATTGGTCAGACAAAGCAACAAAAGTATGGTAATTATTTTACTGTGGGGGATACAGGTGTCAGCTCCATTAGGTAGAAGTCCAGTTTCCTAACAGCTGTCCTTCATCAGTTCCTGTGCACCCTCAGGCATGGGGGTTCCAAAATTATATCAGCATCAAAGTGTGGATTTTAGGATTACTGTGACTGGAAGACTTGTGCATGCTAGATGTGGATAGCTTTTAAGAAAGGATTAGATAAATGTATAGAGGACAGTATATCAATGCTACTAGAACAGATGCCTAGGTATTTCCTCCTGGTTGGAGAGACAGGCAGGGATACTTTGGTCTAGTGGTTAGGGAGCTGGACCCTTATCTGGGAATACCGGGTTCGATTCTGCCCTCCCCCGTGAAAGCCAGCTGGGTGACCTTGGGCTAGTCACAGTTCTCTTCTGAGCTCTCACACCCCCACCCACTTCACATGGGGTTCTGTTGTGGGAAGAAGAATAGAAAGCTTTTGTCAGCTATTTGGAGTCCCCTTAAATGGGTGAGAAGAGTGGGGTAGAAAAGTCAACTCTTCTTCTTCTTCCTCCTCTTCCTCTTCCTCTTCCTCCTCTTCCTCTTCTTCTTCTTCCCATTTGCTGGAGTCAAGAGCAGGTGAAGGTTTTGCCCTTGGCTTCCGCTTGAGATGCCCATCAGCAATTGGTGGGCCACTGTGTGGGACAGGGCGCTGGTCTAGATAGGCTGCGGCCTGATCCAGCAGGGCTCCTCTTATGATCTTTTATGTTCTTATGCATCACATCTGTGCACATGTTATTATCATGGCCTCCCACGTTTTGCACATCCCTTCACCTGCTAATTAGCTCTCCAACATAGCTGCCTTAAAACTGGGGAGATGAGTCTTTTTTTGGGGGGGGGAGAGGATAGCTAATCCATTCTTCCTGTGCCCTCTCTCTTCTGTCTAATGATCTGATCTTGGCCTGCTTGCTATAAAAGACATAGATGTGCCTGCCCTTTATCCCTTCTGCAGCCATTGAGAATCTTTGAAGTGAGGTGAACAAGGCATCAATTTGTGAAAGTTATTATGAGCCTAATAATGTTTTTCTAGGCCTCCAAAAACGCTATATGTTCTTTGAGGTTAATTGCCATCTGACACATAGAAACTGGGCTCGTGAAGTTTTATTTTCTGGCACAAGTGACAGCCCAGCCTTCAACTCCTAGATTTCCAAACTCAAGGTGCCTTCAGATTTGGGGCCAGACTCATTTCCCACCACTATGTTGGGAATGCCAGTAAACACTGATATTCCCAATTCAGTCCCAGATTACTCAATTGACAACCTATAATATTGCTAATATGAAAAGTCCGCCAAAGATGCCAAATTTCTCAATAACAGTGATGCGCACTTTCATGTCTGCTGGCCTGCTTCAGAATGAGGTCGCTTGGGGCTACCGGAAGTCAGCATGTGAAGAATAACAAAAGGAAGTGCATAGACCTAGCTGGGCTAGAGTGGCCCCAAGTTGCCTCATTCTGAAATTGGCTGGCAGACATGAAGATGAACCCGGGACAGTTCCTCACATCGGGTAAGGGGCAACGAGAAAATATAGCACCATTATTGTACTACTATGGTGGGGTTGCCTCAATCCCTAATGGTGCTGTATTTTCCCCCGTCTGGACTGGGCCGAAGTTATACCCAGTGTATGCCTGGTTTTTAGTAGGAAGATGATTGCACAGAATGAGTGCCAAAACACTGAGTAGAACCCTGTCTTCTTGTTTACAGCAGTGTGTATCTCAGCACTTTCTGCTGTAAACTAGGAGATCCTCTTTTTGCATCTCTTAACACCTTGGTGGCTCTGTATGGTAGAAGCTGCTCTCTCAGACAGATTCATCATCCTCTGCTCTTTAGGGCTTGGTAACTGAGTCACAAGGGGTTGGCTGCAGGTCAGTGAGAGAGCAACCATTGGGAAAGCAGAAGGTGACAAGTTCAACCCCCAGCTTCTCACCAGAAGAAGGCAATGCTAAACCATATTCTATATTTGCCAAGAGAACTGGATGAACATGCCCATGCAATCACCAGGAACTGACGCTGACTCAGTGGTACCACACAACAACAACAACAACAACAACAACAACAACAACACATGTTAGGAAAGAGCTTAAACTTGGTTCCATAGCAACTGATTGCCACTGCAGTTATTTCAGGAATGGTGTAAGACAGGTAACCTTATTCGGCAACCTAAGTGTGTTGGAGCTGAAGTTTATGGACCACCTTTTGGGTTAGTTTTTCACAGAATGCAGATCATGTGTCCAGATCATGAGCTTGCGAGTATGTGAATCACAATGACCAGGCTATTAGGCTATGTCTACACTGGGCCGGTAAACTGGCTCAGTATCCCTGCTGGAACACCTTTTCCATGCTTATCCACAGAACACGTGTGGGATGAGATGTTGGATCAGGCCAAAGGGCAAAATGGCTCCGCAGTCCATGCAAGGTTCCATACCACATCAGCTGTTTATGTACAGATGGCACATGAGTGGCCAATTTGGTCTACTGGAGCATCATTTTGCCAGACACCCGGAAGTAGCTCTGGAAGTGAGCGGCTTCTGGGTATCCACCTGCCAACAACTTGGGAGATTCGGAACAGAAGTTGGTCTAGAATGCAGATGACTCTTGACATGGGCTACTGGCTGCCCAGTTGATCCTAGGCTGGACAAACTGATGTAACCCAGAATTAACCCACCCTGGCATGGAATAACATGCAACATGCAGGAATGGTCTTTTTCCTTTTTAAGGAAATGTTTATAGTGTTTCATGGGCTGTGTTCTTCTTTTGTTTTGTGTATGCTACTGTTTTTGTATGCTAATTCAGTAAATATGTTTTAAATAAAAAACATTTTTGTATGTTCCTCCCCTGCCCAAAAGAACCTGGGTTTTGGGTGAGTTTTCTGCAATGTGACTAGCTGAGGCTGCACAGATATAAGTGTCCTTGTATGGTCCTGGAGAGAGATGAACTAAACTGAGGACCAGCAGTTGAAGTTTGTACTTTTCCTGCTGTGCAGGTTGAATAAGTAGAATGAGCTGACATCACATCTCTTGCAGAGAATGAGAGCAGGTGCTTCTAAAGGCAAAATGAGGCAAGCAAAGCTGGTTCTAGGTAGTGCACCTTCTGCATTTGGTCTTCTTCCTGGGGCATTTTTGTGCTTCCTGTCCGCTGGATGGGAAAGGGGTGCAATGAACCAACGTTAACTAGTGGGAGTTTGAATACCTGTTTTTGTTTTAGCAAGGGTGCATTTTCAAAAAGAGGCAGATGAAAAATGCCCTGTTTGATTGCACCCTTTGGCCGAGAGTGTTTTCTCCACTTCTTATATGTCCTGCGCTCATCCACAACTCTTTTTGAGGTGCAATGCTAAGGAATGAATCAGGTGCCGTCTGTAGCTTCGCAGCACATAATGACCTCCCTCAAACTATGGCCCAGCCAAGTAATTCATCACACAGCTGTGTGACATGCCTGTAGTCTGTGTCTGAGGTTGTGATTCACATTCCTCCATTGCCCAATTCCATCGCCGTGGCATTCACCAGGCATGATATCAGAAACAACCAGCAAACTTGTTTTCCGGCAGAAAATAATGTGAAGCAGCCGGTATTCAGACTTGCCTCTGATTTTAGTTTCTCTCTCCCCTTTTGCTGCGGCTGCTGCTGCTGTGGCTAAAAAACATAATCGTGATCGAAGCTCTTCAAAATGCTGCTCCAGCACTTTTATTTGTTATGCCATAATGTGGCTGGTGCTGTAGCTGAATATGTAGATTCGGAAATAAATTTTTCAAAGCGGCGGCAGCGGCGCTCAGAAGGTACGCGGGCTAATCCCATTATCTGATAACAGGATTTGTGAGCACACCTCCCACATCCTGAATTAATCAGGGGCCCTTTAGCATTGCTATGAAAAATGCAATTTCAATGCTCATGAAGAGTTGATAGAACATATGTTCAGACTGTGGAATTAAATAAAACAAGTTTATCGAAAGTAGCAATATTGCTGAGATGGTATCTTTCTTCTCCCTCCCTCCTCCCTCCATGCTCACCCCCCCCCTCAGAACATAGCCCTTCATTGCCTTTCGTAGGTATTGCTGAGTAGTTACATATATTTCCGCTTTTGCCAAAAATGCTATTGCCATGCAAATAGCCCAGGTAGGGAAAAGAGTTACAAGGTTGACTGGCAATTGCAAATGATCATGGAGCTTGGCTTGGACTTGGGGTGGGTGGGTTCTTTGATGCGCCTTTTTAAGGAACAGGAATCAATTGCTCCTGAGTTTGGAAATAAGGGGCCTTTCCACACTTCGCTTCCTGTCCACAGGATGGGAATAGTGCATACCCACTAGTGTGCACTAGTATTTGCATTTGTGATTGCTAGTGAACACCACACCAACCCCCACATGCTAAGACACTCACCTGGGTCCAAGTGCATGTCTGGGCGCCGTCAGTGTGGGTCCGGGCACCACCACCTTCTCCTCAGAGGCTGGTGTGAGTGCGTATGTGCCATCACATGGCAGTGATGTGCCATGCATGAACAATTATGTTCTAGTCACCTGATGTGCCAGGGCACTTGTGTGGAACATCAGCTGACCCTTGGCACTGGAAGAGGTGCAAATGCTCTCTCCAGTGGCCAGGAAAGGTAAGTTTGCAAATGCATGTGGCGCATGATTTCAGGTTAGGGTTAAGGTTAGGATTTCCTGCAACCACAGCTAGTAGCTGCTGAGGTAGCTTCTGGTATAGCAGGAGACGTTTGTGATGTGGAAACGCTTCCTCCAAGTGCAGATGGTGCTTCTGAGAAACTACCCCAACATGCACTAGCAGTTACAGATGTGCATGAATGGGTTTTTTGACATTCAATTCATAACAAACTTCAATTGCACTTCAATTGCTGGTGCAGTTCCCAACCAGACCAACCAGCATCTGAAGTGTGGATGGCCTATCCTGGGCAGGTTGGATCGCATGCTGGATGTTGCCATGATGATCCAACTGCCCCAACCTGCCCCACCCTTTTGCAGGTTTACATCTGGAAGAGGGTGTGAACACTGCTGACCAGGAGTTCACTACCTGCTCCTGGTGAAGCTGCAGTGATAGGTAGCTCTAGGATGCTCAGGGGCAGTGGTGGTGGTGTGGCATGTGGATAGACCTCTCAAGGAGTGTCTGGAACCACTTCAGAGCTAAGTGCAGACAGGCTTTTAGTGACTTCCAATCAATACAGACTGCTATTTGCAGCTCAATGCCTGCTGACTCTATGGACACATCCATGAAGTTTTCTTGACAATGATATGGAAGCAATTGGTCTTTACCTGTTCCCATACACCTGTGACCTTCTGCTTCTCAGGCAGATGCTCTGCCATTGAGCTATGGCCATGAATTCTCTTTCTTACTTAGTGCTCTTGGATGCTACCAAAACCAGAGTCATTCTCAGTTTATAGCTCCCTTATCCTCCAGACTGCAATTCAAGATGATCTGGGAGCAGGGTCAGCTAATGTAGAGAGTAGGGGTGTTCACGAATGCAATTTTCAGGATTTGATTCAAATCAAATATCCAAAAATTCATATTGATTCAAATCTTTAAAATTCAAATGTAGCCACATTCAGTTTGAATTGAATACATTCAAATCTATTTGTGCAAAATTTTGATTCGAATTTGTGAATACAAATGTTGACAGTGTTCGTATTTATTTATTTTATTGTCTGTATTTCTATCCTGTCCTATTCCCGTAGGCGTCCGTAGGCATCCTGTACGCATCTGTATGCATCCGTACACATCCATACACATCCCGTATTTATCCCGTATGCATCCCGTTTTTGTCCTGTACCGATCCATACAAATGCATCGGATGCGGGAAACGCGTACAGGCAAGTACGCATTGTGTACGTAACTGTACACATTCAAATGTCTGAATAATTCGCACAAATAGATTCAAAAATTCAAAATTCGTTTGAATGTCTAAATCCGAATTTAGAGGCATTCAATTCAAATTGGAATGACCAAATTCAAACGAATTCAGTCGACTTTCAAATATTTGTGGAGGCCCCTAATCAAGAGCGTGGCGTTCGCAAGACAGCTACAGCTGCAGAGTCAAGCTGCAGCCTAAGCTGATTTTTAAAACACCCCTTTTTGGCGCCAAACTGGTGTCTGTTTAGTACCTGGCGGAACCCAGGAAGGCCTGGGGGCGTGGCCACAACCCAGAGGGGAGAGTCTGTTGATTCTTCCTAGCCAATGGGAGCACAGGGGGCGGGGAAAAGCAAGCATATAAAAGCAAGCTTCTGAGGTAATTCAGAAGATGGTGGATATAGCAGTGAGTGAGTGAAAGGGTTTGTGGAGCTACTGCTTACCATCTCCAGGCCCTTTCTAGTCAGAGAGCTGAGGAAAAGGACCGTTGGCAGCCTCTCGAGACCAGGAGGGCTGGACACAGGGAGAGAGACAGGAGTCTTTTCTCTCTGTCAGGGCTTGTATCCCGACTGGGATATAAAGCATAGGGCTACAGGCAAGTCTGTCTGTCAGCCCAGGCCTGAGAAAGCTGGCTGTTTTCTAGCCTAGGTGGGGCAGGGCTCAGGCCTGGGGGCTGGGACTGTCCAGAGTGTTTAAAGTCCGCCAGGGTTGAAGGCTTGGGGGACTTTAGAGACTTTTCAGTAACCCTGAGGTGGTGAAATAAGTGCCTCTACAGCCAAGTTAGCTGATAGAAGGAAAGCTAATACTTGTTACCTTCAAGTTAACTGGACTGAAACTGATTTAAACCATCTTTAGTAATAATCCTTGTTCTGATGTGTTCTGATTACTCTTGATTACTGTGGAGCAAATGTTTATGCTCCACAGCTATGCTAGCCATGGGCGAGTATATCTCAGCGCCATTCACACCTCTTCAGGGTGAGTGGAGTGCACCGCAGAGTGGTGCAGGTGCATGCTGCATCACCTGGTCACTGTAGCAACAGCGTGGCGCATGCCCATTGGTGCTGTTGCTCTGGCAGCATGATTGCCCCTGCTATAGAGGGAATTTGCACTTACTCAGCACTTGGGGAAGGGCCAGGCAAGTTTGGAATGAATCCAGCATCCCAAAGTATGGACACTGGATCCATCCCCCATCTTCACTTCCCTAGGATGCTTTCTCAGGGAAGGGAAGGTGTCTAGATCAGTAACCTGGAACACATTCGCACTTAGGCCTCGTATGGAGTTAGGACAGCTCTGGTACAGAGTTGCTCCTCTCAAAGCAATGAACCAGGTGTGGATGGGGAAGCAAAGACTTAGTGGAGGACCCTAGCCTAGCGGAACGTTACACAAGCCCTTGAAGTGTGAGCTGTGGTATTTCCTAACCCATGTAAAGCTCACTCAGTGTGATTTTAAAAGGATGTTTTTGCTTTTATAAAAAATAGTCTACGTGTACCTGCTTAAAGTAAGGATGTGCATGAATATTCAAAGACATTCAAAATTCGATCGAATTCGTCCGAATTTCGACATTTGAATTCAAATCGAATGTCCATAAATTTGAATTTAAACGTTCAAATGAATTTTGAGTTTTTGAATCTATTTGTTCAAATTATTTGGACATTCATATGTGTACGGGTTCGCACACGATGCGTACGTATGCATCCATATCATTTGTACGGATCTGTACAGGATGAAAACGGGTTGCATACAGGATAACTACTGGATGCATACAAACAAGTTTGGGCGCGTATGGACATGTATGGGATGTGTAACAATGTGTACAGGCACATATGAATGCTGTCGACATTCGTAAATGAAAATTCAAATAAAAAATTTGAACAAATAGGTTCAAATTTGCTTAATTTTAATCGAATTTGGGTAAATTCAAATTTTAAAGATTCAAATTGAATTGAATTTTTGGATATTCAATTCGAATAGAATTGAATACCGAAAATTGCATTCGCGCACACTCCTAATTTAAAGTTCCTTTCCTCAACATCAGGGAATTTCAGAGTTTGAGAGCTTGTTCAGGGAGGAAAAAGGCTGAGGATTGTGGGAACAGGAGCTGCAGCCAGCAGATGAGATTTTGGGCCTCTTCACACTTGGCTGAATTCTGGAATATATCTCTGGATTGCAGGCTACTGTAGATTCTGGCAGGCCTCACTTGGGGCCCGCTCTAGCTTGCAATAGCATGCGGACAGCAGGGCCCTATTCCAGGATATATTCCACAATAAAGCCAAGTACAATCAGGCCCTTCGTTCGGAAATGGTGCGTTGGCTAACTTCCTGGCTGTCCTCCTTCAGTGAGCTGTTGGCCGTGGGAAGTAACCTGCTCTAGAGGAAGCAAATTGCTTCCTCAACAGACAATGCTTTCTTCACCAGGATTTTTCAGGTGACGCCTAAAAGCCCTTCTACACTTGCTATCGGCCTGATGTCCACACAGCATGGAGCATAGACTACCTCAAATGGCTGTTCTTGTCTGATCTACCAATGCATCTCCTTTTCAAGGTCTACCAGCATGCCAGGCAGTTTTATACTTGACCACAGAAGTGTGCAGACGGCATGCCTCATGGAATGGCACACCATAGGAGACCCATTTTGGCAGCGCAAAAAGAAAATGTTGCCAAAATGGCTCCCCGGCACTCTGAAGGAACATTCATTCCTGGCCTTCAAAGTCTCTGGAGGCCCCCAGGGCCAGTGCTGATGTATAATTGGCTGTCCCAAAGCAGGTGCCCATGTTTCACATCAGGAGCAACTCATCTCAGTTTGGGATGGATGGCTTACCCCAGAAAAGAGCTTCTACTGGAGGTAAGTGAGAATATGGCCTCAGACTCTGCTGTTGGAAATGTTGAGGTGGAGGGCAAGACAGCTAAAAGGAAGCAACATTGGTGGAAAGGGGAGAGAACAGGTAAAGGTAATTGTGGGTGAGACACTAGACCTTCTCACACAACTTCAGTGGAGTACCATCCCACTGAAGTTAAGTTCAGGGCTGGTGGCCAGTGTTTGTATTGCAAGTGTCAGCACCATCTTCGACTTACCTACCAGCTCTTGTAGTACAGACAGTCTGTCCTGGACCATCCAAATCACCATAGCAATGGCTGTGTCAACTTCTGGTGCATGCTAGCCCATTTCTGTGGTGATTGTGACTGCACAGGTGCAGCCCCAGCTGCATTGACCTGCCCCTATTCAGTGTTTGCCCAAGGAAGATGCATGAACATTGCACCTGGGAGGTTACTGGGGGTATGCTAGATGCTCCTGGTCAAGCTGTGGAGTAGTTTTTATTGCTCCATAGCTGCGGAGGATTTGAATGGTTGTGCACACTCTGGGCTGTTCTGGGATGGAGGTGCCTCTATGGCATGCAGAGAGTGTCCCAGAGTTCTGATGAGGTACATGCAGTTAGGCTCAGTATAATGCTGCAATTTTATTTAAAAACCCTACTGAGTGTGGTGATAACAACCCACATTGCTTTACTGGCTCAGATGTGTTCAGTATAAATTCGTACTTGGCCTCTTAGTACATGCTGGAGCAGCTTCTGGTAAGGAGCATCTGCATTTGCATGGGGCATTTTCAAGCCAGAGACATCTCCAGAAGCTGCCCCAGTGTCTACTGGCAGTGGTGCATGAAACTGTGCACCACATGCATCCCAAAGCTTACCTTGACAGCCAGCTGCAGGACCATCTCCCCTCTTCCAGCTGCAAGCGCATCGGTATGTCAGGTGACTCCAAACACGACTGTGTGTGTGTGGCACATCATCACTGTCCAGTAGGGGTGTGCACCAATGCAATTTTCAGGATTTGAATTGATTTGAATAGAATACCCGAAAATTCAAATCGATTTGAATGTTTAAAGTTCAAATGTAGTCACATTTGATTTGAATTGAATAAATTTGAATCTGTGCGAATTTCAAATCGAAATTGCACATACAACATTTGTATCTGCCTGTACGCATCTGTACACAAGCCATATGCATCCTGTATACATCCCATTTTTGTCCCATATGGATCCATACAAACGCATATGGATGTGGGAAAGATATGTATGGGCAAGTATGCATCGTGTACATATCCATACACATATAAATGTCCAAATAATTTGCGTGAATAGATTCCAAAATTCATTCGAATGTTTGAACTTGAATTTATAGACATTCGATTTGAATTTGAATGTCAAAATTTGCACAAATTCGGTCGGATTTTGAATATTTTGAATATTCATGCACATTGCTACTGTCCCAGTGCCAGTGCATGCGCAATCTCACTGCAGACAGGAAGCAAAGTGCAGAAAGGTCCTATGTTAAAAAGGTGGACTCAGTATTCTTTCCTAAGCAGCTCTTCTCTGGTTTCAAGGGTTGCTGCTGTTATGTGCCAGACATGTACAGAGCAACTACTTCCACTAAGGGGAGCCCGAACCCTAGAGCTGGGCTTTCTATTCGTATATTTAAGGGCCAGACAGAGGAAGGGCCTTTTATTTTTTTTTTATTGCAATGTAAATAGAATTAATGAGTTGTTCCTGCGTGCAAGTAATCTTGCATGCTATTTTCTGACAGGGGCTTACGGTGTAGCAGTGAAGAATGCCTGGCCATTGTAAAGAAAACCGAAAGGTGCAGAGGCAAATTTAACACACAATCTTAACTTGGTTTCGTATTAAGGAAGGTCTGAGCGCAGAATGCTGCTTCTGGGCTTTGCAAAAAGGAAGAAAAAAGAAAAAAGAAAAATGAAAGAATAGAGGAAGGTAAATAGGTAGATAGCTGGCTAGGCAGACTTCAATCATAGGAGAACAGAAATGAAGACTTGAATGTTGATATGAAATACAGGCAATTGCTTCACTGAGGATATTTTAAAAATTATCTTATAATTTTTTAAAAAATGAAATCTTAATAACTGATTGTAATGACCTAAATTTCCTTTGCAGGGGCAACTGCACTCCCCTGAAAGGAATTTGTAGAACTATTTTTGACTGCATCCAGCCTTTGGTTACTTATATATTTGGATTTTCTGGAATAAAGCATGGGGATTCTTGAATATCCAGACTTTATTCTGGAATATCCAAATATAGCGAAATAAGTAATTGACATCTGCATGTAGCCTTTGTCATGTGATACTAGAAAGACATTATGGGTAAGATGCCTTTCTTCAGCACAGGCTGGTTTGTCCGCTGCTGGTCTTTCTGGGAGAAGGAGGAGAAGGAAAAGAATTGGATTTTATACCACACTTTTTTTACCTGTCTAAGGCGGCTGATAAACTTTTGCTGTGTTCACACCTAAGTTTTAATCCAGCTTCAGCCCACTTCCAGAGCGAGAGAACACATCAACAAAGTGACCAGTCATTTTCTTTCTACTTTAACTAACCCAACGATGGATTTTCTGATTCAGATAATGTTATTATAGTTTGTTATTATTAATGTTGAAAGAAAACAGTCTGAGGCTTTCTTGGGGTGTTCTCTTGCTCTGGAAGTGGACTGAAGCTGGATTAAAACATTAAGTCTGAACACAGATGCCCTGTGAGGTAGGTAGGGCTATGAGAGCTCAGAAAGAGACCTGTGGCTAGCCCAAGGTCACCCAGCTGGCTTCGCTTAGGAGTGTGGAATCAAACCAGGAGACCATCCATTAGATATGAGTCTGAGACCCTAACCAGAAGACCAAACTGTAGAAACACCAACTTTTTAACAAAGAAAAATGCCAAGATTTTCCAATTATGGCCTAAAAACAGTGACAAAGGTACAAAGGTGAATCTTTGTGCCATTTTACTGTCTCACAGTGCCATTCCAGTAAACACAATATTAGGGGTGAGAACGAATGCAATTTTCAGATTTGATTTGTGAATCAAATATTCGAATATTCAAATTCTTATATAGAAAAAATGAATGTATTGAAATTCGAATCAATTTGAATACATTTGTATCTATTTGCACGAATATTCAACTCATATTTGAAGATACAAATGTTGACAACAGTTGTATGTGTCCGTACGCATCCTGTTTTTATCCCGTCTGCATCCCGTTTTCGTCCCGTACATATCCGTACAAATGCGTACGGATACAAATAAGATGTGTACGGATATGTATGTAATGCATATGTATCTGTACACATACAATGTCCAAATAATTCGTTTGTTCAAAATTCATTTGAGCGTTAAAAAACAAATGTATAGACATTCGATTTGAATTTGAATATCCAAATTTGAACAAATTTGATTGAATTTTGAATATTTCAAATATTCTTGCACATCCCTACACAATATGACCTAATGGCCCATCGATGTGCTGGCATAAGCTTCATGAAGCAGAGCCTGCTCAGAACGCCTCCTGAGGGCAAGCGCTGCCAGTAGCAGCACTAGCCTCTCAGGAGCCGTGCAGGGCGCAGGCACACTGCATCCTGGGCGAAGACCCTCAGAAAGACGACCACACCGATGCGGTAAGGAGGGGTTTTGCCGCACTCCCAGCGGGGTGGTCTAGGGTGGGCTTTTAGCAAGATCGCCCTGGTCCCAGAAGCGGCGATCCACCGCTTCTGGGGCCACGGTGAGCCATGGCAGCAAGGTCTCCCGGCTTGCTATGCTTGGTTCTGGCGAGCCAATCATGGCGGGCAGGGGGAGGGCCCTCCATCCCGGATCGGAGCCGGGTGCTGTGTATCCACACAGCACCCGCCTCCAATCCGGATCTACGCCGTATGTGCGGTGGCAGGGGTGCGGGATAGATCCGGATCTCTTCAATCCGGATCTACCCCATTAAACCGGATCTATCTGTGATCCGGAGTTATTAAAACCGGTTCCCTCGGGAACCGGTTTTACTAAATCCGGGTGCCATAGATCCGGTTTTATTAGCCCCTGTGCAGAAACAGCCAAAGTGTGGGAAAATCCCACCCTAGGTCTGTGTGTTGGCCTTCCCTGCCCGCTTGGCTGGAAAGAGAGAGCGAGAGTAAACCACCCATGGAATGCAGAAAGCACGCCATTAAAATTTTGAATGCGCTCACAGGTGCAAAGTGTTATTAACCTCTAGACCAGGCATGTCAAAGATACGGCCCGCGGGCCGGATGTGGCCCGCGGGGCGTTTTAATACGGCCCGCGGCCGCCCGCACCCACCACCGCCGCGCCCCACGCGCTGCCCGTGCCCACCGCCGTCCTCCTTGGGCGCGAAGGAGGCAAGGCGAGGCGAGCGAGCACGCGGCGGGACCCTCCATTGCCTGGGCGCCGCCATGGACAGCCAGCCCCTCCCTAGCCACGCCCCCGGCCATGCCCCCAACCCCACCTCTGTTCCCTAGCCACACCCACCATGCCCCCAGCCCCTCCTCTGTGCCCCGGTCACGCCCCCTGGCCCTCACAGTATATTTTTTTTTTGAATCCGGCCCTCGGCCGGATTGAGTTTGACACCTCTGCTCTAGAGTCATGGAAGCAAGAGAGGGGGGCTCTTGCTGTGTGGTATTGTAATTGTTTTACACACACACACACACACACACACACACACAAAGTTTGGTCCTGATAATCTCTCAAGGCAGCTAGGAAAGTAGCAAAGAGACCTGTGGTCTAGGGATATGCATGAATATTCATAGGCATTCGAAATTTGATCAAATGTGCCAAATTTTGACATTTGAACTTGAATAGAATGTCCTGAAATTTGAATGTAAACATTTGAATCAAATTTTGGATTTATTCCTTTGAATTATCCTGATATTTGTATGTGTACGGGTTTGTACGCAATGCGTATTTGAAGATCCGCATCTTTCCCGCATCCGTATGCATTGTATGGATCCATACAGGATGAAAATGGGTTGCATACGGGTTGGGATAACTATGGGATGCATACAGATGTGTACAGATGTTGGGAAGATCCGTACGGGGACAGACAATAGATTCAAATTTGGTAAAAATGAATCGAATCTTGTTAAATTCAAATTTAACAGATTTGAATTCAATCAAATTTTGGAGTATTTGATTGGGTTTGAATAGAATTTTAAAAAAAGAATTTGTGCACAATCCCTACTATGGATTGATCCAGCATAAATCAGCTCTTTCTCACATAGTACTTCAGCACCTGTAACACGTCTTTATGATGCTCAGCTATCAGAGAGCTTTAAATGGCCACTAGAGGGCAAAATTGAGTCCTGAAATGGAAAGATGGTCAAACAGAACAAAAATGAGTACAGCAAGTGTTAACAAAATCCGCTTGACCAGGAAGACATACCAAATACCTCTGATACTCAAAAGGTTGAATCTGTGGGATGCAGCTAATACAAAGCAAATACAATTTTGGATCAGGGCTCCTGAAGGTATAAGTAAAGTAGAACTTTGTTCCTGGCGGCCTTTAGGTTGCATTCAAAATGCTGTATAAAAACAAAATAAAACAAAAATATCCCCAAGTGTTTTCATCCCAACTGAAATCCACAATAAAACACAAAAAGTGCACTTCTAAAATATCGTTCTGATTTCTTCAGGGATTTCCCCCCTTTTTCCTACAAGGATGTCCTAAAATTATAAATTGTGCTGTACAAAACCTATTTTTCAATTTGTTTACAAAGAATGCATCTGTACTTTCACTTGGCTGTATTGGTGAAGGTTATTGTCTGTTTAAGTACCAACCCAGCCACTTGATTTTCATATGCTTAAAACCATATGGCACCTTTCAAATATGGAGAATGTTATTATTATTTTTTAATCTAAGCTTTACCTAAGTTCTCTCTCTCTTTCTCTCTCACACAATTTTGCTTTTGCTTTATCTGCACTGACCTAGGGCACTGTGTTTATATTCTTTGTTTGACAGGCTATTGGACCCCCTTTTTCCACGGGCAGTCAAAGATCCGGATCTTTAAGACACCCCATCTTGAGATGGGATCCTCCTGGAGATCCAGTTCTTGAAGACACCTTTAATCAGGTCCTCAGAAAATCCAGATTTAAGGACTTGAAGGCCCCATTAAATCTGGATTTCCCCTGACCTCATGGGGATAGGGCCTTGCAGATGGGGCCTTCAATGGGGTCCAGGTGGGGACAGGGCCTTCCCAATTGGTGCCAATCGGGTACCAAATGGGGTTCCTAATGGGGTCTTAGAAGGGTTCTAAGCCCTAGTGGAAAAAGCCCCGGAAACTCAGTCTGGGTGCTCAGGTGCACATCTTTACTCTGACCTTTGATGGAGGAAACAGCATCACCTCTCAACGCTGGTGCTGTCACTGTTTTAATTAATGCAGTCTGGTCTTGTGGTTAGAGCATCAGACTTGTATCTCGTAGTCACTGGGTTTGATTCCACACTTCTCTACGAAGCCAGCTGGTTGACCTTGGGCCAGTCCCAGGTCTCTTTCTGCACTCTTACAGCCTCACCTACCTCATCTGTTGTGGGGAGAAGAACTGAAGGTTTGTCAGCTGCTTTGGGTCCCCTTAAATAGGTGAGGAAAGTGAGGTATAAAAGCCAAACTCTTCCTCCTCTATTTCTGTGCTGATTTTATTCTGACCCAGCATGGGATGTTTGGTTGTAGGGTAGGATAGAAAACAAACAAACAAATAACTGATATTTGCCAACTATCCTGTCTATGTCTGCTGTGGACTTCCTATGTTTTTTAAAGGATTGTAGGAGGAAGCTTAAGGGGTAAACTCAGTTCACTAGTGGCGCTTTAGATGCAGTGTTCTAATAATGACCGTGATTCTGAAAGAACTCCTAGTTAAGATCCCTTAATTTCTTATTTAAAGCAGTTAAAACACAAGAGCAGCATTAGCCAATACAGTGGAACTGGTAAGCCTGTGTCCAGAGTAGGAATGTGTACAAACATTCGAAACATTAGAAATTTGGCCAAATTTGGCCAAATTTGGCCATTCAAACTCAAATCATAAGAACATAAGAACATAAGAGAAGCCCTGCTGGATCAGGCCACAGCCCATCTAGTCCAGCATCCCGTCGCACACAGTGGCCCACCAAATGCTCATGGGCATCTCAAGCAGAGACAAGGACAAACCTTCTCCTGCTCTCGAGTCCCAGCAGATGGCCTTAGAAGCACCCCGGTTCCTCCCCCCGCCCCCCAGCCAAATTTGAATCTATTGTCTGTCCCCGTACACATCTTCCCAACATCTGTACGCATCTTCCCTGTGGGTGAAATCTGACCTGCAAATTCTCACAGCTTTGCTTTTTGGTCCCAAGAAACTCTTGTAGTGTTTATAAATTCTCATCTGCAGCCCTTAGAGAAAAGAATGATTGCGTCCCGGGATAGAGTCAATAGTGCACAGTTTGTGTGCGTTCTTTTGTGTTTCACTTGATAGAAAATATTTTTCGTTTATGGGTCTCTGGACTGGAACTCATGAAAGGAATGAAGGATATTGATTTTCTTCCTATCGACAAAGTTCAGTTTCTTGGTTGATGACCCAACTCAAAATCAACCCCAGGTGAGAGTACAGCAGAGTTTGAGTGCCTTTGCTTCATCTGTTTTTCTTCTCGCTATGTGAAGGAACTTCAGGGCCTCCTTTCTTGTTAGCTGGAAGTCAGAGGATAATCTTGCTGGGTCTAACTGGATGTAATGGCACTGAAAGCTTTGGACACACCTGTCTCATCCACTTAGGTAGGAGACAGGTGGTCTAATTTGGTCTAGTGGTTAGGAAGCTGGACTCTGATCTGGGAATACCGGGTTCAATTCTGCCCTCCCCCATGAAGCCAGCTGGGTGACCTTGGGCTAGTCACAGCTGTCTTCTGAGCTCTCACAGCCCCACCCTACCTCACAGGGTGTTCTGTTGTGGGGAGAAGAATCGAAAAACTTTATCAGCCGCTTTGAGTCCCCTTAAATGGGTGAGAAAAGCGGGGTAGAAGAGCCAGCTCTTCTCCTTCTCCTTCTCCTTCTCCTTCTCCTTCTCCTCCTCCTTCTTCGGTCTATCTCTTGTTACTGACATGTATTGATTGTGGTCTTTAGAGGTCTGTAGAGTCCTGGTGGGATCTCTTCATTTTGCTCAGCATTCTATCGCTCTGGTTTTTAGAATAACTTCCCTGCGGGTGAAGTAGGCCTTAGACATGGGTACTCAGGACTTCCTTTTGCACTGGGGTTATGATGGCAGTTGTTTGCATTTCTCTCCGGTGTGGCGATCTCCTTGGAATGAGAGAGTGAAGGGCATGTACACCTTTTGGCCTTGTGGTTAGAGTGCGGACTCTTAGGAGGTGCTATCCCAGTTCGATCCCGCACTCCTCCACAAAACCAGCTGGGTGACCTTGGGCTATTCACAGCTCTCTTTCTGAGCTCTCATAGCCCCACCTACCTCACAGGGTATCTGTTGTGGGGTGAAGAACAGAAATTTTGTCCCCTTAGAGGGCGAGAAAAGTGTGGTAGAAAATCCAACTCTTCATCTTTTGCTACAGTTGTTTTGTTAGCAAAACTGGAAGAAATAGCAACACAAAAGAATGCAAACAGGTAACCATCATCACCGCCTTTTACTACCTTGGTTGTGTTCTGCTCACAATGGGGTGGTAAGGGTGAGGACACAACGCTCTGGTCAAGCCATTGGGATCCATGTGGCCCTGAAGAGCTCCTGCACTGTCCCTATGCTTGTGTTGCTGGTGTTTTAAATTTGTGCTCTCCAGGGGTCACTCCACCCACAATCCTTTGCTCCCTGAGATTGAGTTTTAGGGGCACCACTGATGCATTGCTCCTCAAGATTAGCTGCTGAATAAGAAAGGTGATAGGTTGGTTGGTAGTGACAGCAGCTGCTGCTTCAACAGGGATAATCAAAGAGGCAGCCAATGGGTGTAAGCAGCAAAATGGTGGCTAGCAGGGATATGCACGAATGCAATTTTGGAGATTCGATTCTCATACCCAAAAAATTCAAATCAATTTGAATCTTTAAAATGCGAATGTATTCACAATCAATTCAATTCAAATTGATTCAGATCTATTCATTTGAATTTTCAATTCGAATTTGCACATAGGAATGTTGCTTGTATGCATCATTACGCATCCCGTACACATCCGTACGCATCCTGTACGCATCCTGTTTTCATCCCATATGGATCCATACAAAGTGTATGGATGCGGGAAAGATGCGTACGTGGAAGTACACGTTTTATACAAACCTGTACAAATACAAATGTTCAAACAATTTGAACAAATAGATTTGTTCAAAATTTGTTCGAATGTTTAAATTCAAATTTATAGACATTTGATTTGAATGCGAATGTCCACATTTGAATGAATTTGATTGAATTTTGAAGGTTTCGAATATTCATTCACATCCCTACTTGCTAGCAGATCCATACCAAGCTCTCTAGTAGCACAGTGGTTATGGTTACTGGACTAGAACCCAGCCGGGTATTTCTTCTTTTGTGTACCCAGTCTGCAATGGAAGCTCATTGGGTTTTCTAGCCATGGACAAAATAGCCTCACTGTCTAATGAGTGCTTTGGGAAAAGCAAAAGCCACGGAGTAAACCCTGACAGAAAACGCAGAGAGGAGCCCTTAAAGCAGTTGGATGGACCACACCGCATCTTCACAGTAGGTTTTGCAACCAACATGATGCCAAATGTCATCTGTCACGGTTAGGCCTAGGCCTAGGCCTAGCATAGCCTCCTTTGCCAAAATATCCCTTCTGGCTTCAAATTGCAAAATGAACCAGATTAAAAAGTAGAATTATTTGATTTATTAAAATGAAAAGAGTGCAAAAAAAAAAAAAAAAAAAGAGAGAGGGAGAGCAAATACATAAAATGGCAAAAAAGATACATATTCAAAATAATTCAAGAAATAAAATGATTTCTCCATGCAGAAGCATGGGGTTCAGCATCTTAATTCCACAACAGTTCCAGCTTCCTGTCTCATACGGTAGCCCACCAATTGCTTCTGGGTCTCCTCAAGGAGAAAACAAAGGCAAAAAACTTCACCTGTTCTAGAATCTCTGCAAATGGTCTTTAGAGGCTTCCTGCCTGTGTCTCCAACCTAGAGGTGTTGCCTGGGCCATCTACACTCCTGTCTCTAATCCACATCAAAGGTCAAATTAGATGTGGCAGCGTCTATGTGCTGGCACCTCTAATCCACATTAAGGTCCAGAAAGTGAACATGCAGTGCTTTTTAATGTAGATTAGAGGTGCGATGGGAACACTAATGCCCACGTGTTACCACTTCTGAGCTTCTTCAGAGCTAATTTTGTTGAATAAATGTGTAGATGCAGCCTAAGGCATCTAAGTAGACCTGAGATGTACTCCCAAGAGCACATTCTTAGGAGAAGCAGGAGAGACATTTTCTATGTACTTAAATTAATTGCCTTAGTTATCCTAAACCTTTGGTAAATATTTTTGTTCATGCTTGCAAAAAGGAAAGAAAAAAGAGGATGAGGTGGGGGTGGAAGGTAAATCATTTTTCTTTCTTAGCTCAGACATCCGTGTTGACTGCTACATAATCTTTGGATTCATGTGTCGGACAATTACTGTCTAATTAATTAATCATCTGATAATTAAAATGACCTCCTTTTGGCTGATACCTGATCTGCGCGAGGTTCAAAGGAAACCTGACGCATTGTGTTGTGCCCCTGTTCCAGCATGACCTACAGGCATGTTATCGTGTTATGTCAAATCCGGTGCTCCACATTACAGAGCAAGCCAAGGTACAAATTAAAGGAAACGTGGGAGGCAGGGCACAGCTGTACGGGATTAGAAACTGTATAACTGGTCCTTCTACCTGGCAGAACAAGGCATAGGCAAGGAAACTCCCCAAAGCATCTGTATGCAGGCCTGGCATGGGAACAGCTGAGCGTGTGGGCCAGGCTAAAGGCATTGTCCTGCTGCTTCTAAAGAAGATGCTGGGTAGATTAGTTAAGCTGTTGCTATGGACTGCAGTCGCCAAACCTGGGGTTTCAATAAGGCAGGCAGAGGGAAATGGCTGGTTCTTGCTGTTCAAAGGTGAACCAGTTTGGCCTAGTGGTTAGGGAGCTGGACTCTTATCTGGGAATACCGGGTTTGATTCTGCGCTCCTCAGCTGGGTGACTCTGGGCTAGTCACAGCTCTCTTCTGAGCTCTCACAGCCCCACCTACCTCACAGGGTGTCTCTTGTGGGGAGAAGGACAGAAAGCTTTGTCAGCTGCTTTGAGTCCCCTCAAAAGGGTGAGAAAAGAGGGGTAGAAAAGGTAGCTCTCTTCTTCTTCTTCTTCTTCTTCTTCTTCTTCTTCTTCTTCTTCTTCTTCTTCTTCTTCTTCTTCTTCTTCTTCTTCTTCTTCTTCTTCTTCTTCTTCTTCTTCTTCTTCTTCTACCACCAAAATAGGTGGAGACAGCCACCAGTCCTGTTAGGCTTAAGAAAAGACAGGTGTAACAATGGCTACTAGAATGGTTGTTGTACTGTAGGTACTGCCTCCAGGTTCAAGAGACAGGCGGGATGCCAGCAAAGACCATTTGAAGGGACTCAAGGTGAAGGCTTTGCCTTTGTTTTCGGCTTGAGATGCCCAGAAGCAATTGGTGGGTCACTGTGTGAGACAGGATGCTGGACTAGAAGATCCAGCAGGGCTCTTCTTACATTCTTATCTGGAACAGGAAGTGCTTCCAAGTTGAAGAGACAAGCAAGATGTTTCTAAAGGCCATTTGCAAGGAGATGGGAGCAGGTGAAAGTTTTGCCCTTGTCTTCTGCTTGAGAATGCATCAAACCAAGGCCACTTCCAGACAGCGGCTGAATATCCTACTAGTAAGGGGTAATGTGAGATATTGATTCCCCCACCTTTATCCTTTGATATCCTGAAAGTGCTTTGGTTGGCACTGTCTTTGCATGTTTTACTAACATGTCCATCTGGATATTTGGCTTCTGCCAAATACCTGAATGTGCGTGTTGGCACCACCAGAGATGCACACATGCGTGGATGTCTGTTTCAGCTTTCACACACATGCGCGGTGGATGGAGCAATGATGGCAGCTCCATCCATAAGGTAAGTCAAGAGTGCTGTTGCTGGAAAAGCGGCAACCGGCAATAGTATGTAATGCTTTTTAGGGGGAGAAAAGCAACAACCATTTGGTCTTGTGTTGAACTCTTATCTCATCGTTTCCCAGTTCTAGTCCGCTCTGCTACATGAAGTCAGCTGGGTGTCTTTCTCATGGCTTCACCCACCTCACAGGGTGACTGTTGTGGGCAAAAGGTTTGTCAGCAGCTTTGAGTCCCCTTAATGGTGAGGAAAGTGGGCTATAAAAACTGACTCATCTTCTATATATCTGAGGCAACCCCACCATAATGGTGCTATATTTCTCCCTGTCTAGAGGAGGTCCTCAGGTTCCCCTTTGGTAGTTTCTGGAGCCTATATGGGCATCTTCATAGGCACCACTATATGGCTTTCTTGTTGTTTTTTTCATTGCTTACTTCAGAGAAGGACTAGTGAGCAAACACGTAACCTTCTATTCTCCAAGAAGTTTAGTGCTATTTTTAAGGATGCTCTCCCTCAAGCTGCTATTTCTCTCTCCCTCTCAGAAAAATCCCTTGCATATTCCTGCTGTAAATTGACTGTTTTCACATACACTGTGGTGTCCCCGCCCCCAATTATTATTTCAAAAATATTATTTTGATGTCAACTTCTGTATTTAGTGTTTTTAATAATGGTGCACTAATGTTTTGCTGGGTGTACTGCATTCCTGTCGCAAGCCGCAAGGACCCGAAAAAGACGGACTCTCAGGAAACTGTCTGAGTCCATCAGCCGTGGCTTTCCGTAATTCCATCGGCTGTGCCGTGCCGTCTCTCTCAGACGTTGTGCGCAACGCCGGCTTCATCTCCAGGGGATATTGGTTTTCTGTATATAATTAATAACAAGAAAACTGTATCCTGACTTGAGGGCCCACATGAGCAATGTGGAACAAAAAGGGCCATAAATTAACATCAATTATGTATTAAAGTTCCAATTAACCTGGCTGATACTGATATACTTTAACAAGGTACACTTAGATAAAAGAAGGAAACTCTCTAATTACTTGGAATGGGACCTTCTGACCCATTCCTCTCTTTTATCCCAACACCAACCTAATGAGGAAGGAAGTGAGAGGTAAGGGTGAGGTTCTGAGCACCACAAGCTGACCCCCCTTGGCCAGGCAGCTCCCTTCTTCTTAAAACTGTCAATGATGAATATTTTATTGCTCTCCAAGACTCTTAACCCTTTGAGGAGGCAAATGATTTAAGCAGAAAAACTACTCGACAGTTCTGGGTGTTGAGACCTCTCTTTGCTTTACATAGCCATTTTCCTCTTCTTTCTCCACTTGCAATAGGTGTCTACTGGGTTTCTTTCTCAGTTTTAGCTGTGGTTATTTCTGGTGCGAAGAACTTGCGGTATTTCTCTCTGCCAATCTCAAAGACTTCTTGGAAGGTAAAGCGGTAGCCATTGTTATTATCTTGCTGCTGGTCCATTGGCAAAATGCACTTCTGGGACACTTTATGAAACCAGGTTGCAACATTTTGAAAGGCGGCATTTAAGAGGTGGCCTGGTTAAAGGATATAAAATCATGTAGACAAGGATAGAGAACCATTATTTTTTCTGCCATGCAACACTAAAACCAGGAACATCCTATGAAACTGATGGGCAGGGGAGTTAGGACAGACAAAGGGATGTATTTTTTCACCCAGAGGAACATTGATCCATGGAATTTAAGAACATAGGAACATAAGAGAAGCCCATCTAGTCCAGCATCCTGTCGCACACGGTGGCCCACCAAATGTTCATGGCATCTCTAGCAGAGACAAGGACAAACCTCCTGCTCTCGAATCCCAGCAAATGGCCTTAGAAGCATCCTTCTTTCCCCCCAGCCTGAATGATGTGCTTAGGCATTCATTCTAGTAGCCATTGATACATGTACTATCAATAAATTTGTCTAACCCTTCCTAGGCTGATTGCTGTTACTGCCTCTTCTGGCAGCAAATTCCATAAACCGATGACCCTCTGGGTGAAGAAATACTTCCCCTTGTCAGATCCAACTCTACCAGAAGAAATGGTGGCAGCAACCAGTCTGAATGGCTTTAAGAAAGGATTAGACATTCATGAAGGACAGGTGTATCAATGGCTACTAGAATGGATGCCATGGTACTGTCTCCAGGTTGGGGAGACAGGTGGGATGCCCCTCAAGTGAAAGTTTTTGCCTCTGTTTTCTGCTTGAAGCCTATAAGCAATTGGTAGGCCACTGTGTGGGACAGGATGCTGGACTAGATGGGCTGTGGCCCAACCCAGCATGGCTCCTCTTATGTTGTTATGTTTTTTTTCTCTTTGTTCCCTATGCCAATGGCAATGTTATAGTCTAGATAAAGAATAAGGGCAGTGGAAGATGTGAAAGTACAACATTATCTTTGGAGTTTGGGAATGTTCTTCTTTTAGACTACAATCCTCAGGAGCCAATGTGACACTTGGACTGCCAAATACAGCAAGTGTGGGGCCCTGGAAGAAAATTCTCCAAGGCCTAATGATCCTCTATAATGGTGATTTGGGACGCTTTCCAACACATTGGTTGCTGCTGTCTCATGTGGTGGTAAGCTGGACGCAAACACAGCTAGAAGGAAGCAATATCAGGGACCAGTATTGGCCGAGCTAGTAATGAGACTAAATTTCTATACAAATATATAGCCACTGCCTGGAAAGCAGAGGTTTACCAGTTCAATTCCCAGCCTCTCCTCAGAAGTTGGCAGTGGCAAATCAGTTCTGCATCTCAGCCAAGAAAACTGCATAGAGATGCTCATCAAGTCCAGGAGTCACTGTAACTCAGCAATAGAGCAAACTACCTAGAAAGCAGAGGGGGCACTGGATTGATGCTCACCCTCTCCCTAGGTAATAATAGCAAACTGCTTCTCTTGCTGTGCCAAGAAAACTGCATAGAGGTGCTGATGCAGTCAACCAGGAGTTGGCCATGACTTGGTGGTATCCAGCAACAACAATAGTGACCTCAGTGAACAGAGTAGGTTATGTACACAGGAGTCAACCCTGAACTGGAGCAGGGATACAAGGTGGTGCTGAGGCACCAGTGATATGAGGTGTAGCTCTCTTTATCATGTTCTACTGCTGCTGCTCTTCATCATACTTACCTGGAATCATCCTCATTGGATGCAATAAGATATGCTAAGCAGACGTCTAAAACATAAGGTTGCTCAATAAGTTGGGACAATAGCTGACTCTACATATGAAGGGGAAGAAGAGTGGTAGGATCTGTAGAAGAATTCTTCTGCTTCACCAAACTACTTCCACCAGAGTGTCTCTTTTTATTACAGAGGTCACCAGCATGGAACCTGAGAGTGCTCCTGAGAACTTCCCTGCATTCTCAGAACTTCTCTCCTCCCATTCACTGTCTGTGGAAAAGGAGGAACCACTCTTCTTCTAAATCCTCCCAAACTTATGGTCGTTTCTGCAGTTCTGTTTCTCGTCAGGTTGGTGTTATTTGCATTGAGAGGGCCAGAACACTATTGTTTTGGTCCAGCAGCACCAGCAGTGTGAATGATCCATTCCTTGTGATTCATATTTCTGTTGGAAGTTCCACCCACCCCATAGATGGTTGGGTGATGTTCATTTGCTCCTACATTGCATCCAGAGTGTGAGAGCAGGACTGAATGTCATAGGGTCTGCACCTAGCATTGCAGGGTCTAGACCTGGCCATCCAACACAGGAAGCATAACCATGAGTCTCCAGCCCCCTGGCCTCTCAACACCAGAAGTGGTGTGGAAGCGCTGTTCCTGGACGGTTCCTGCTGCTGCAGGTATGCTTGTGAACTACTTTTAACCAGTCCACAGGTGAACCAGAACAGGGAGCTCTTAGGACACTTCCGGAACACTTCAGCAGACCATATGTGTGGAAGAAGCAATCCAGTGATCTACTTGTTCCAGTATACCAAGTGCGGAAAGGTCCTATGTGAGGGGTAACCCTTTGCATCCACACACTGTTGTACTGATGGCCCAAGGAGAAGAGAGATCAAGGCCTGTGAAGTGGCTTCATTTGGAGGAGAGGGTGGAAGGACTATGTGGCCCTGCCTGACCCTACTTCTTACCTGAAGTGTCCCAGGTATCTCAGTCTGGCAGAATCTCACTGCCAGATCTTTCCTTTCAAGCTAGTGTGTTGCAATTCATACAGCCTTTCTCTAACTGTGTGACCCTGGCTTCCTCTGAGCTCTGATATTTTTAGAGTACAGGGGGAGCAGTGAGAAGAAAGATAAAATATAAGCATTTCTTTTGACACATTATCCGTTATCTGGCGGTCAGAGAGGCTTCCTAGATCTATGTCAATCGTCAATATATTCCCCCCTTTCTTAAAACCAGGAATAAGTTTATAAATAATCTTGCCCACTCAGGAAGCCCCTTTCTCTTTAGAAATACCAAGGATTTGGCCAGAAAGAGGATTATTGATAACATGGAATGTCTTTATTATAGTGGTAACCGTAAGCATGGCTCTACTTAGAGGACTGTCAGCATTTTGATTTTATATATATTTCTTCAGAGGTTTATAAACTTGCACTGGGGAGAGAGAGAGAGAAAAAAATTAAATGTAAAAAGTACTCAGACCTAAAACTTGGCATGCAAAGGATTTAGCTGCCAGAAAGTTGGATTTATCCATGTTATTTTTATTTTCAATTAAAATGAAATTGGGCTTGGTTTGACTTATTTCAGATTAAACAACCAGCTCTGCCCATTGAGTTTCATAGCTTTAACCCTTTGCTTCCACTGAGGTTAGAGTGTGGAGGTAAGGCAATCATCTGAAACATTAGCTTAGGCGCTGAAGTTTTCCTTATTCCAAATTCCAAAAGTATGTTAGAGGAAACCACTGAAAGATCACCAATCACTTCAGACTGTACCTCATTGGAACTCTTGAATTTCTCCAAGAGAACACAAGAAGAGCCCTGCGGGATCAGGCCACAGTCCATCTAGTCCAGCATCCTGTCTCACACAGTGGCCCAGGAATTGCCTATGGACATCTCAAGCAGAGACAAGGGTAAACCTTCTCCTGCTCTTGAATCCCAGCAAATGGCCTTAGAAGCGCCCCGCCCCCCCCCAGCCTGAAAGGTGTACCTAGGCATCCATTCTATTAGCCATTGATACATGTGTCATCCATAAATTTGTCTAACCCTTCCTAGGCTGATTGCTGTTACTGCCTCTTCTGGCAGCAAATTCCATAGACCGAGGCCCCTCTGGGTGAAGAAATACTTAAATTGCTTCTGGGCCTCCCAAACAGAAAATAAAGGCAGAACCTTCACTTGCTCTCAGTTCCTGCAACTGGCATTTAGAGGTATTCTGCCTGTCTCTCCAATCCGGACTCTCCATTCTAGTAGCCATTGATACCTCTGGCCTCCATGAATTCATCTAATCCTTTCATAAAGCCATTCAGATTGGTTGCTGTTACCACCACTTCTGGTAGTAAATTCCATAGACTGGGTGAAAAAATACTTTTCCTTAACAATTGATATGTCAGCTTCATAGAATGCCCTTTGGTCCTAGTGTGTGACAGAGACAATAATTTTTCTCTGTCCACCTTTTCCCTGTGTTCCAAAGACATTGCTTGGCAAAAATCTGCTTTGGAATGGGACTTCTTCCATTTTAGATTTCTTTGTGATACAAAAATCTAATAATAAGGAACTTAAAAAAAAAAGAGAGGTGTATATATAACAGTTTCTCATTACTGAATGTCTGTATCACGGTTTCTAGTTGAAAAACAGTGGGGTCTTAGCCCTTAGCAGACTTACGTTCGCACCCCTGGCAGCTTGATAAACAAAAACAAGGTTTTATGATGTTTACAATGGAAGTTTGTGAAATGGTTTTCAACTGAGATTAACTGGAGCTTGTAGAATTCACCATTTTTCTCTGGGGTATTTAGCAGGGGCATTCCTACAGTCACAGGAATAAGCATGTAAGGGGCAAAACAATGCAATAGCATGGAAACAGGAAAATGCACTAAACCCTTTGACCTAGGAAACTCAGCCAAAATGCCTAAATCCAACGAGCAAGGGTAGCCATCTGGGTATATAAAAATAAACAGATTGTCTGTCTGTCTGTCTGTCTGTCTGTCTAATCATGTTTCTGTATTTAGCCAAAACCCAAATCAGATTGAATGAAGATCCACTCTAGATCGAAACCTGATTGGTGCAATTGAAGGGGAAGTGCTAGATACTATCTGCCCCTCCTCCTCTCTACACATTGTGAGCTATGGCTGAGCAACACTATTATAGTCCGCATCTGTGTGCATTTATAGAAGTGTCAGAGGTGGGTAGCATGTGGACACTAAGGTTCCCATGCCACTTCTAATCCGTATTTAAGGCCCTATAATGTTTTCCTAGTGCATTTTCTGGCCTTTAATGTGGATTTGAGGTGGGGTGGGAACATCAGTATGTGGTGGATGCCACCTTTAAACCACTTTTGAGCCGCTGTGTCTTACTATGGGTGGATGAAGCCCTAGTTATTGAAAGGATTCTGATTCAAAATAAGTTCCTTGCATGTTCCACAGTGTCGCATGACTATTTGGTGCTCTAATGCAGGTGAGAAAGCTATCTTGGCATGGGATGTGAGGCTGTGGCCGAGGTGGGACTCGCAGGCCAATCTTGAAATATCATATTCCTGGATAACGGGGATGCTTCCATAATTGATGAAATAACTCCTCTGTTTTTGTACAGGGTTGGCACAAAGGAATGTTTCCTCCGAGTCTCCCAAAGACTTAACTTTTTCCATGCTGTTCTTGCACAACAGCAATTACATACCCAAGCAATGATAGGGCAACTCAGCCAAAAAACTTGCTTTTCTCTTCAAGGCTAGAGTCAAAAACCCATATCATGTTCGCCAAACATAGATCTTTTTTCATGTGCTTTAAGCACAGTTAAGTTATTTAAAGCCCTTTCTTCACACTGTACAATTTATTCTTTCCTTCATGTCTTTCAACATTTCCTATTTGTGGTCAGTGGAATTGTAGCTTTCCTGTACTGAATTATACACAAAGGATAATACTGTTCTGTTTTGTCTGTTGACAAGATCTTCAAATCCTACTGCCCTGTAGAAGCATAATCGAAATTTAAAGGAGACTGTTTCCATATATATATACACACACATGAGAGAGAGAATGGATTTAGCTGAGACTTTGACACCATGGAAACTAGGCCCCATGCGATGATCCCGTTTCCTCATTATTCCCCGACTTTCAATTTCACTTGACTTATATTTTTTAGCCCTTCATGTAACCGATGTTTTGGACTTTAGGATCAGCTCGTGTGACAAACATCTGACTTTGTCAACAATTCCAGTGGAAAATATATGGAATAGATGTGTTTTATTAAGATTCTTTTCTGAGCTCTCACAGCCCCGCCTACCTCACATGATGTCTGTTGTGGAGAGAAGAACAGAAAGTTTGCCAGCCACTTTGAACCCCCTTAAAGGGTGAGAAAAGCGGGGCAGAAAAACCATCTCTCATTCTTAAGGCCACCTTCAGGGCGACTATAAGCAAAGGATGCTGTTTGCTCATGTCCTGCTGGCTGGGGTAGGCTTTCCTACCGGTGAGCCAGTGTGGTCTAGTGGTTAGGGATCCAGACTCTTATCTGGGAATACCGGGTTTGATTCTGCCCTCCTCCATGAAGCCAGCTGGGTGACCTTGGGCTAGTCATAGCTCTCTTCTGAGCTCTCACAGCCCCACCTACCCCACAGGGTGTCTCTTGTGGGGAGAAGGACAGAAGGTTTGTCAGCCACTTTAAGTCCCCTTCAATGGGTGTGAAAAGGGCGGTAGAAAAGCCAGTGGGGAATTTCTTATATTGATGGAAGTCAAGGTTCTCATTGGCTATTAGCTCTGATGGCTGTAGAATATTGTCTGCCTTTGAAGGCCAGCTGTAATGGGCAGCATGTTGACCACTGGAAGAGTAGACAGACAGACTAGGTGAGCCATGGGCTTGATTCTTCTTCTCTTATCAAACATAAAAAAACATTGTACCAAAACTCAGGGGTCATTTTACTGAGAAAGCCTTCTTACAATTAAGATCTTTGCTTGGGAGAGGCTTCTGAAGACCTTCTTCTCTTTCCCACATTTTCCCTTTTCAGCCTGAAGAAAACTATCTGGAGAAGATGCATAGTGGCGAAATCAATAGCTCTTGTTTTTGTTTTCTTTTGCTTTCTCCTTAGTGTCAGGACTTAGGAAGAGCTTGGCCCCGATACTTCTTTATCTATTTTTACAGTGAAACCCTTTTGTTTGTTTGTTTGTTTTCCTCTGCTCCTGACCATTATTGGTGATCGCCAGCTAATTCTGACTGCTTGCCGCCACTTTTCCTGGTTTTTAAGCTTTTTTGTGGCATTTTAATAAAGCATTTGATTTTGCATTGAAGAAGCTGTATTAGAAAGTATTTTTATCTTGCTGCTTGCTTGCTTTTATGGAGAAATTGCCAATTTATCATTATGAAAACCTGCATGCTTTGATCCTTTTCGGGCTGGAACTAGATTAAGCTAATTTCCCCCATAAAACACATGTCTAGACTATGACCTATAACAGCACCCAGTTGCTGGAAGTAAGTTAACAAGGGAAAGTAGTCTTCCAAAGTGGCATTCAGAATGTCATAACAGAATGACTTGAAACAAGGCTGTCTTGAGCTCAAGATCCAACCGTCCCTAGAGTAGAAGGTTACAGAGAGAAATAAAGCAGAGGCCTATTCGCACAAGAGCCTGTAGTGCATGATTTGGGAACTTCTGGGAAAGAGCATCCGCACCTTGAAGAGACAGTTACAGCCTCCAGGCGCTCCCTGCCTTCCTGAAGTTCCCTAATGATGGACTAGGTGTGGAGTGTGAAATTGAGCTCCACGCACCTTTACCACCCTTACCCAATTACTTACCTGATGCGTCCAGGCAGCAGCCATTCACACCTCTCCTAGTGCACCGGGGTTGACTGAGGTGCTGCACAAGCGTGCTGGCACCTCAGACGACCATAGACATAACTGTGCATGCTCAGAGCATCAGTGTGCATGCTCAGAGCATGGTGATGGTGCTAATGCATGTGCAGTCACATGCAAGTGGGAGGCAGCATTGGTTCATCGCACTCCTTTCCCATCCAGGGGACAGGAAGGGAAGTGCGAAATCACCCCAGGAGGAAAAGGTGACTTGAGCTAGCTACTGTCCCTATTCCCAACCCCCTTAGTAGTCGTTTGGGATTTTGTTGGTTCAAAAGATGATCCATTGGAACTGCATCTCCAAGAAATCCTACGGTACACAATAAAGAACGAGATCTCTTTAAGATTTTGAGTGTTTAACTTGAAAATTACTGCACACGGGCTGGAAAACATTTAAAAAGTATTATTTGTGTTGCCTACCAACTAATCAGTAGCCAAACACAAAATACGTGAAATGGGAAATCCAGCGGATAGCTAAGTTCTAATTTACACATTAGTCTGGGAAATGCAGATTGGGTCATCCATCCGTAAACACAATGGAGGCTCATGAGAGGAAGAAAAGAAAGGGAATCCTAACTCCATTATATCATCTACCATTCTCTTTTACACTCTCTTTCCTTTGCACAGGTCAGCTGGCTGTATTTAACTAGCTTGTTTTTATTTTTAAATGCCAATCAATGTATGTCATTTCTTTCCCACTCTAGATGACAGAGTCTAAAGTTTAATGAAGGGGAGAGAGAAGGGATAGAGGAGGGTCTAGAGTTAATGTCGTCTCTCCTCTGAACCTGCCTGTTACCCCAGTGACCCATATAGAAAGTACCTGTGTTAGCTTATCAGTTAAGTCTCTCTCATTGACAGACAAATACATTAAGGCCGAGCTGGGAAAAGCTGATTCAGGAGGGACAGCTATTCCACACGGCCTGCAAAAATCCCCTCCTTTATGGGAGCTTTCAGGATCTGCCTAGAAATGAATCGTTATCTGTGATAATATATATTTTTGAAGGGATGTTTGGATCAATTTCTTAAACTGGTGTAGTTTTGTATTATTTTAATTTTTCCGCTTTGTTGTGGCACTGATGATAATGACTCTGGAAGCACAAAGAGAGATGGTATGTTTTCATAGGGAAGGTTAAAAATAGCCTTCCTTTACATGCCTTTAATTAGAATAATGATAGCCGTTTTCAAGAGTCAAAACAGTATAGTCTTACATATTCTTAGCAGAGTGATAAATGTGCATCTGCGTGGTATTTTTTCAAACTGCACATGGAGGCTTATGTGACAGTGGGGAACTTCCCTGTCTAGCATGGCTTCTGCACATAGAAAGCTAGCTTCTCAGGGATACTACTAAGGACTAGGGGTGTACACAAATGCAATTCTTGACATTTGATTCATAACAAACCGAATATTCAAAAATCCAAATGCATACCAATGAAGAATAATGAATGTCTGAACATTTGAACTGATACGAATACATTCATATCTATTCGGATATTTTATATGTATCCAATGATATGAATCTCATATGCATGTTGTATGCATCCTGTGTGTATCTGTACGGATGATTACGGATATGTACATTGTGACGGTTTCAGGGGTCAGGCTGCAATGGGCAGTAAGGTTCCCATGTCCCTTGCAAGCCTGTTTGCTGAAGGCAGGGCTTTCTGCCTAGGCAAAGCCCTTGCAAGCTGAGTTTGCAAGCCTTGTTGCAAGACCTGGGCAGAGGCTGCAAAAAGGGCGGGAAATCCCGTGCGGGTCCGGGTGCAATGATTGGCTGCAGGTGAAGTTTGGAGGGAAAAGCGGTCCGGGGATCTTAGAGCTGGAGGGGCTAGAGGAGGAGGCTCCACCAATCAGGCATGTGGAACAGGCACCTCTCTTAAGACTCTCCAGCAGCATTTTATTTCAGCAGCTTTCCCCAGGAGGTTAAAGCCAATCAGGGCCAAGGGGAAAAAGGTATAAAGGAACACAGATTACAGCAGACTAAGTCTTCGTGCTGGGACAAGAGCTGAAGGGAACAGAAGAGAGCTGAACCTGAGGGAGCTGGACCAGTAGCTGACATTGGTCTTGCGGCTGAGTGATTTCAGAAGGAGACAATCGTGGAGGATTGTGGCTCTGAGGGAGACTTCACTAGCAACTGACCAGATTGGATGATCGGTCAAGCAAGGACGGGCCGTGCCTTGTGATCATCTAGAGCCACGTTCTGGTACACTGGCTTGGCTTGAGCTGTGGCAGAACAAGTCAGAGGGGGAGGAACGTGGAGAGGTTTGTCTTTTAAAAAAGGAACTATTTTCCTTTAGGGAAAGGGGTAGCTCCTAACCTTAAGAGACTTACTGAGTTAAGCCAACAACTACCTGAACCTTATTATCTTTCTAGTATTGCTTGTGTATAATAATAAACTTTTTTTAGTTTACTGTTCAAAACGCTTGCTACCAGTGTTTTGTGTCCACACTGTAGTATTCACTTGGCCGTTGCACGAACTCAGCATCCTAACAGGGCCAAGCTTCTCCTAGAGAGGGCAGGCACTTACTGGAACGCTGGGGATCATGACATACATATTTGTACACATGCAACTGTCTGAATAATTCATACGAATAACTCAAAATATTTGTATGAATACGAATACTAAAGTATGAAAGTTGGGACATTTCCTATATGAATGTCCAAATTTGTTCGAATTTGTCTGAATAATGAATATTTTGAATATTCATGCACTAAGGACCCAGATATACCCCATATTTCTGTGGTGTTTTGAGGACAGGGTTGGAAGGGACCTCTAGGGTCATTGTGTCCAACTCCCGAATGGTCCCTTGGGTCTCAGGAAGGAATTTTCTATGGGACAGCAAGCAATGCACAAATATTTGCCCATGTTTTGCTGTATAACTATAGATAAAAATGTGGTTAGGGTGACTCAAACTCAAGGCCACATGCACCTCTTACCTCCCATGTTGCTGGTTCCATTCCATGGGTTGCTACCGCATGGACAATCACTCTAATCCAGAATCACTATTGCAAACTTGCTTTCTGTGAGTCTTTTTAGTATCGCGTGCTTTGTCACCTGTGTGAAGGACTCTTGAACAGGCAAAACACTAAATTTGCCCAAACTAAAGCTGGAGCAAATGGTGTTTGGTTATCAAGCTGTTTACCCTGGTATAGTAGTAAGTCCCTTCAACTGCCTCTCTGGTGTAGCAGGATCTTGCCCAGAGTCAGTGTAAATGTTGCACACTAGGATTGGTTCCTCGATACTGCCTACAGGTTGGAGAGACAGGCAGGATGTCCCTAAAGGCCATTTGAAGGGAACTGAGAGCAGGTGGTTTGGCCTTTGTCTTCTGCTTGAGATGCCCAGAAGCAGATGGTGGGCCACTGTCTGAGACAGGATGCTGGAGCAGATGGGCTGTGGCCTGGTCCAGTAGGGCTCTTCTTATGTCCTGATGTCCTGAATAGGCAATGCATCCAACTGGCATCAGCAGAGGAAGGGAGGGGGCAGTTAAGCAAAAATGATATTTTATTCTCCCTGCCTTTTCCAGTGATGAGCTGAAATTTCAGCCAAACCAGCTTAAAGAGGGGATGGGAGTGAGGAAGTACATTTTTTTTTGGCATAATCTCACCCCTGGAGATGGTCCCCAGTGGGGTGGGCTTGGATGGTGAGAACAGGGCAGGACACTCTGCTTCACCTGGGGCTATCATAAACCATGGAAAGTGGGAGGGGGGATGTCTGTGATGGACTCCTCCAGCTACACAAATCTCTGGACACGACTCCCTGTGAGGAAGTACATTCAGAATTTAATTATTTAATTTATTCATCAATGATCTAGAAGAAAGGGTTACATAGTAAAATAGCAAAGTTTGCTTCTGATACTAAATTATTCAGGATGGTAAAAACTGAAAGAGATTGCCAAAAGTTCCAGAGGGACCTCTTGGCATTGGGTGAGTGGGCAACCAAGTGGCAAATGTGGTTTAATCTTAATAAGGGCAAAGTAATGCACATCGGGGACAAAAATCCAAACTATGTCAATAAACTGATGGGGTCTGAGCTTTCTGCAACACACCAGGAAAGGGATCTTGGGGTTCTGGTGGACAGAATGAAGGTGTCAGCCCAGTGCGCGGCAGCAGTGAAAAAAGCTAATTCAGTGCTGGGAATAATTATGAAGGGAATGGAAAACAAATCAGCAAGTATCATTTTGCCTCTTTATTAATCTATGGTGGAATATTGTGTACATTTGGAATATTGCGTACAATCTCTCTCTCTCTCTCTCTCTCACACACACACACACACAAACACACACACAGAGGGAGGGGCAAAACAATGCAATAGAATGGAAACAACATGCAGTAAACCCTTTGACCTGGGAAACTCAGCTAAAATGCCTAAATCCAATGAGCAAGGGTACCTGTCTGGGTATATAAAAATAAACAGACTATCTATCTATCTATCTATCTATCTATCTATCTATCTATCTATCTATCTATCTATCTATCTATCTATCTATCTATCTGTCTGTCTGTCTGTCTGTCTGTCTGTCTGTCTGTCTGTCTGTCTGTCTGTCTGTCTGTCTGTCTGTCTGTCTAAAATGAATTTATCGATGAAAAATGTTTGGCCAAGGAAAAGCAAACCCTGTATGCACCTCTGTCTTTTGCTACAGAATTTTTATATTGGATCCTTCCTCCAGGCGGTATCCACACCCAAACTCCTTGTTTAAAGCACTGGTCCTGCTGATAAGCTCCCTGTTCCTGCTGAGCAAATATACAATAGTACGCAATTTTAGAAGGAAACCAAAGGGCAACAAACGGGGGGGGGGGGGGGAGCCTCTAAACCTGAAGTGTGCTGAGAGAAAGCTGATCCCGTGGTTGAAAATGTCAGTAGCTTCCTAGTCCTGAAACCCAAAGGCTTGTTGATTTTGGCTGAATGCATCCGTTGAGTACCGAGTGACATTTACCTGTGCAGGCAGCATCTTGGATTTCAACACAAACTAATCTTGCCTTCCTTCTGGCATCCATCATTTCCAGTGACCCAAGCTAAAGACCAGCACGCAACACCTTGTATGCTCTTCCATTCAGGCAGAGTATCAGCTAGCAATTATGGCGAGCAATTTATCCAGGCACATTGCGAGGAAAAGGCTGACCTGTGATGTGCACATATTGTCAAACAAAGAGAGACTTGGATCACGACAGGAATGTCGTCGCAAGCTCCCACCCACCCACCCATCAAGTTCTATCTTGAAAAAACACACACAATAAAAACAACAAGCAGGGATGGAAACCCGGCATCCTTACCTGCCTGACCACTTTGCATCGCTTAAGAAAACATACCTGGAATGGGGTTTTAGCTTCTTAAGGTGTCAAACCAGCCTTTGAGAGATCGTGTTTGTAACCAGATGATGACATGGAGGATGCAGGAAAAGGCTGAAATTTTGAAGACGGGCGTCCAAAGGAATGCATTTCCAATTCGTTTCCTTTCCCAAACATTACAAAAGTCTATATCCAGAGCATTTCATCCTCACGGAGAAGAAAGCTTTACAAACATAAGATCAAATAAGCATTAGGGATTTTAAAAAACAAAAAAATACTTTCCTAGTATATTTCGATTCAGTTTAGAATGCCAATTCCTCTCACCCAGGCTAGACAATTTTACCATTCTGATTCCGCGGTGTTCTCAGCAAAAGTGGTGTAAGGATTTGAGGGACACACAATAATATATATATTATTTCCCCTTTTGGTAGGATATATAACCCAATTTATTAAATTAATGGCCTTTCTGCACTGCTTCACAGTGACACAAACCAGAGGTTCTGGACCAGTGAATCTAGCTGGCTTGGACCAAGGCAAGGTGTAGTTTATTTATATAAGAACATCAGGACATAAGAGGAGCCCTGCTGGATCAGGCCCGAGCCCATGTAGTCCAGCATCCTGGCCCACACAGTGGCCCACTGGTTGCTTATGGGCATCTCAAGCGGAAGACAAGGGCAAAACCTTCACCTGCTCTCTGACGTTTAGAGGCATCCTACTTGTTGCCCCAGCCTGGAAGATGTACCTAGACATTAGTGATGTGAATGGATTTTTTTTTTTTAATTGAAAGTTTGAAAATCCATATTGGTTCAAAAAGATCACATTTGAATGTGGTAAAATTCTCTTCGATATGAATCTATTTGTACGTATTTCTATGAACATTCTATACATATCTGGTGCGAACAAATATGTATCTGATCCGAATAGACACGTATCTGATATGAATAAATACTGTGCATATCAGATACCTTTCCCCATTTTGACAAACGTCCAGAAACATTCGTATTTGTTCGAATGTTAGCATACGAATATCATAACATTCGATTCAAGCTTGAATGTCTGAATTTGGCCAAATTTTGAATGTTCCAAATATTCTTGCATATCACTACTAGACATCCATTCTAGTAGCCATTGATACAGCTTTCCTCCATGAATTTGTTTAACCCTGTTTTAAAGCCATCTAGGCTGGCAGCTGTTACCACCTCTTCTGGCAGCAGATTCCATAGACCGATAACCCTCTAGGTGAAGAAATACTTCCCTTTGTCTGATCTGACTTTCCTACCCATCAGCTGCATAGTGTGTAGTGTGACAGAGAAAAGATTTTTTCTCTATCTACCTTTTCTATACCATGCAGGATTTTATATCCTTTAATCAAGTCCCCTCTTAGACACCATCACTGAAGGCTGAAGAGGCCTAGACGTCGCAGTCTGTTATCATAAGGGAGGTGTTCCTGCCCCTTAATCATTCTGGTTGCCCTTTCCTGCACCTTTTAAATAACTTCCCATAACTTCACTGAGGATAACACCTGAATATTCAAAGTAAGAGACTATCAAAAATAGTTCTGTTTCTATAGCTAATCCTTTCAATCCCTGTTCTCCTTTATCAACCTAAACCCTTTTGTGTCCGCATATTTTAGTCTTTTAATTACTTATGGCATGTACACGTTCTTTTTGTTCATTTTGTGATGCTGTATTTTGTGGAAGAATTGCTGTGTAAATGAAAATGTCTTAAAAGTGCTTATAGATAACAAAAACACATAAGGAACAAACAACAAAAATGAATAAATTACATTTACCAATACAAAACTCAGATGCATGCCTGCTAGCGTATTATTGTTTTCCTGGTCTAACCTGGAATAGCTGCAAAGCTTTCATTTCCAATGAGGACAAAGGCTTCGTCCACACTAATTAAAAACGTGGCTCAAAAGCAGCATAAAAGTGCATTCTCTGGACTTTTGTGCAGATTAGCGGGACAGGAACACCTATGAGGACTGGCTATCACTTCCAAGCCACATTTGAGCTGCTCTTTTTACTATGTGCAGAATGTCGGGTCCAGAGCAGGCGGTAAAAGCGAGCCACTTGCGCTCACACACGCACGCACCCAGACAGCGACAGCAAAGTGCCAAGTCAGTTACCAGAGTTCTTGGGGGTATGGAGTACTTGGAATCAAACAGGCCAAGAGTCGGGGTCCCAGAGAGTCGTCATAAGTTGGGAAGTCAGTCAGGAGTCAAGAATCCTGATCACACAAGTTCACACAAGTCGGGGGGTCGCCAAGGGGATTCTTTGCTCGCAACGGCGGGTGCAGAGCTGGGCATTTCTTACGCAGGACTCGGAGAGTCACGCCCCAGGCAGCACAGATGTTTCACATGGAGGTGAGCTGAGTGACACAGTTGTTGTCATTCTCTCCAGAGAGAACTCTGCTCTTGGCTCTGCACATCGTCTGAGTCCGAACTATCCCCATTTGGGTGGACAGAAGCAGTTTCCAAGTTTGGCCCCTAAGGCACGCCGCCTTCGCTTTGGCTGGCAGGAATGAATGGGGCCTTCCTCCAAGGAATCAGAGAGGACATGAGGCATGACACGGAGTCCTTTTCAGCTGTGTTCACATGTAGCAAAAAATGTGGCTCAAAAGCTCTCTAGAGGTAATAGCGTCTGACCCTCACGCTCCCATTCCATCTGCAATCCACTTTTTCTAGCCTAGAACTTTCACAGGAGAGGGAAGGGCAGAGCAGTGTGTGAACCATCCCATTGCACACTTCAGAAGGACATTTTAAATTGTATTTGAACACAGTTTTCTTTTCTTCAACAAACTCCTCAGGTGGCCTCTTAAGATTGGGAAAAGGATCCGACAACAAAGTAAGAATGTGAAATACGTTTTTGTATTCAATTCTATTTGTATCAAATCGAATACAAGAAGATTAGTATTTGTTCAAATAGATCCCCTTCAAACGTGGGAGGATTAGAATTCGATAATGAATGTTCAATATGAATTGCATACAAATCCCATACGAATCTGCTCTGAACACTTCAAATCCGTCCTAAATCCATTTTGAATCTGCTCTCAATCCACTTCAGCTCCACTCTGAATCCTCTGCAGATGTGACTGGGTAGCCGCTTTCCCACTTCCCCAGGTTTACGAATGTAATGAATATTCATGCACATCCCTATGGCATTCTAAATCCGTGAAGACCGTTCATTTCCCTTTGCGGAAAAGGGGAAAGATGTAAAGTATTTTAGTGTATGGAAAGTAGGTCCCAAAGTAAACAATAAAGGCTCAACAATACACATTCATATGCTAACTCTCTCTGTCTCTCTCTGTCTCTCTCACACATGTACACACACACACGCAGAGCTCAAAGCTAACCACTTCAATAAATAAAAATGTCCCACCCACCCTTCACAGAAATCTGTAGGGAATTTAGTGAGTGTGTGTTTTTATAAGATATTTCTGTTCAATTAGGCCACAAGGTACTGTGGCTTTATATGAAAGGCGGCCAAGAGACGGAGCGAATAAGCTCCGGATAGTTCTGTGGAAGAGCGAGTATGTTGTAATGATAACAACCGTGCTCTGGTTGTAAGTGTCATCACCTCCTATTCTTAATCAAAAGGCTTCCAATCCCTTCTTGAGGCACGTCCTCTGGAAATGAAGGGACCGCTGGAGGAATCATTTGAATGTGTGGCAGCCCTTGATAATGATGAAATGAATAAAAGGTTCACTTTTCTGTTGTTTGGGCGAGGGAGAAATTCAGCACATGTCTCATGAAAAAGACACTGGCTTAATAGCACTGACAACTGCCACGAGGGTGCCTAGTTATGTGCTGTGTGGCCTTCTTTGCAAAGATAATGGCTGCAATAAAGGGCTACCCCCTTCACCTCCTCACAAGGCCTAGATGAAGCAAGGGAAGCTACCTCAGATCCCAGACACCTGCAGAAATGGGGGGAAGTTTCAGGCAGCCACCGCCTCAAGGCACACAGGGGTTTGCTGAACCCCAGGGGGAATTGTGGGTGAGCTGCACCAAAATTCATGGCCTGTTGATCAGCTGGCCTTAGGACTAGCTGACCTGTGGGGCAGGCAGCTGGGCTGGTCTCTCTGCAGAGGTGTGGAGGGGGGAGAAATAACTAAATGGGTGCCATTTCCAACAGATGAGAACAATGGCCTTGAAGCTAGGCATTTTCTGTCCAACAGAGGTCTCTCTGGCATCGAAACATTGCAGCTATGAGAAAGTTTTGCTGTGCGGCTGTGTTCCAGGAGCCATTGTAAGGCAATGTTTATGGGCCCACTAACAGATCCGATGCCTGGGCCTCCCACCCCAACAGTTGGTCCAAGTAGGACTCCGGTGGATGGTGCTGCTGTTTGGCTGTCCTGAGATACACCTATATAGTGAAACAACTGAGTGAAGTACCATGCCATATATTCTGGTTTCAGCTTGTTGTGTCATGGGCATTATTTTAACAGACTATTTCTTGTGGTGGTATTTTAGAGGAGGTTATTGTGGAGTTTTCATATCTTGAATTGCTAGGCCTGAGTCAGCAACGCATTTGAGAGAACAGCCACAAGGGGTCCTTTGATGGGTACCATCTTTACATCACTTACTTAATCTCCATTGTCTGGACATATTTTATTCTCCTTTATTCATGCTTTATTCTGGATTATCCACATAATGCGGATTAAGCAAGTGCTGTTTGGATGAAGCTAAATGAAAGACAAGGATGTCCGGTGGTGATATAGCACACCATTACTATGATGTTTAGGGCCATGTGGTGTTCGTTTGATGTTTTCAGAAGTTGATTTGTGCTGAACCAAAGTGAATGGTGTATAAAGCCCCATGACTGTTGTGCAAAATTGGGTCACAGAGCTCATAGTGAGTAACTGGAATTGGCAGTTAGGGGAACTGGCAGGCACTTTTAATCTCCAGGGCCTCAACTGTGAAGTGCGGTAGTTTCTTAGGATGGAGCTCCCAGCTAGCACTTTGGATATCCACCTTTTTTTGCAATAAACAAAACTGTTTGTTTGTTTGCATTTTTATCCCGCCCTATACCTGAAAGTCTCAGGGCAGGTAACAACATTTTAGAAACCTAATATATATATTATATATATATATATATATAAAAAACAATAGCAGTGTCTCAAAAGTGGGAAGACAACATAATATCCCCATTAACCAAAGCGCAGGGCAAAGAGGTGCATCTTCACTGCCTTCCTAAACCTGTACAGTGAAGGTGCTTGATGCACTTCAAGGAGGAGACCATAGCTGAGGGGACATCACTGAAAAGGCCCTCTCCTGGGTGCCCACCCCTTGTGCTATAGAAGGAGATAGTACAACCAGGAGGGCTTCCGCTCCAGATCGTAAGGCATGGGCAGGTTGATATGGAAGTAGGTGCTCCTCCAGATATTTGGGGCCAAAATATCAATCCAATGAACACTGCCTTAGTTTTAGGCTTTAGGCTGCTTCCACACCTGCAGGGGCTGGCCTGCTCCAGCTGGAACCTCTCCAACCGAAATGAGTTCTGTGGTGCTGGAGTAGCCCAGTGGCCCAGTACATGGCCATCTGCCATTCTAGCCATCTAGACTGAGCTACACTGCATCCGATGGAAACGAAGCATGCTGGGGATAGGCCTATCTTTTCTGCTCCAGAATATGGAAGAGAAAGGCCTAGAAGTGGGCTAGGCATTGTACTGTATCATTTTAAAGGTAAGTGCAGAAAGGGCCTTCAGGATAATCACCTCCACAGTAGGAAGAAGGGCCATAGTGTCCTGCCAATTCCTACAAAATTCTCTAGGATAATGCAGTACGTTGCGTATAACTCCTAGGCCCAATTTTCTAGTTCCTTTCTTTTATTTTTTGCAGCATAATTCAGCAGATGCATTTTTAAAAATAGAATTAAAAAAACACTCCACATTCAGCATTTGCACCATCTTGAATATTTAGTATTTTAATTAATTAATTAATATTTTTAATTAATTAATATTTCTAAAGTAATTACTACACTATTTCAGAGTTAAATTCGGTCAAATTCATTAACAGTTTACAACAAGATTAAAGAATCCATTCCTTGTGATCCTACAATTTTTACGTAGTCCTAGGCATTCATTACTTGGTTCATGCTTTAGGTCTGCTCAGACTGAATATATCTTTCACCTTGACTACTTAGTACTTAATTCTATTTTTTTATGGGAGATTGTCCCCCCCTCCCCCAGCATGCAACCACCAAAAAACATTGATAATAAGAACAAAATTAGAAATAATTCCAACATTGTCCATTTCTGAATGTCAGAGGAATAGAAGTCCTAGACATCAAGTGTTTAGGAGATTCTGTGTTACACACTGAAAGTTGAGTCTTGGTATCTTTCATGTTGTATTTGCACAAAATGATACCATGCAGCTATGTACTGAGGCTCTCTGCACCTGCATTATGTCAGGAATCCAAGCATACTGTGGCCTTATAAATGGAGAAGACAATGATGGTGTTGGCAGTGCCTCCAGCCAAGGTGAGTTCCCCCTACTTTTTCAATGGGACTCACCTACTTGTGAGTCACTACAGGTACCAAGGAACGCCTGGGGTTGTGGGACATAAGATGAACCCTGCTGGATTGGGCCACAGAACATCTAGTCCAGCATCCTGTCTCACACAGTGGCTCACCAATTGCTTATGAGCATCTTAAGCAGAAGAAAAAACTTTCACCTGCTCTTGAATCGCAGCAAATTGCCTTTAGAGGCATCTTGCCTCTATGGGCCTCTCTATGAAGATCCTAAGAACTGAAGTTCTTGCAAACTGCAGTTTGGTGCACTTTAATCCCAACAATAAGATGTTAAGCTCAGGTGCAGATCTTGCAGTATTGGCCAGAAAACATAACAGTGTAAGTTAAGACACAAATGTTATGTACCTGAATCTATGGCTTTGCAGATGGAAAAAGTATGCCCGTACCAGAGATGGCAGGCTGGTTTTGATTGGCGCCGTTTCCCACAGCTTGCTCGGTAACCTTTCTGATCTGATCAGGACCAGAATCAGGTTAGGAGCAATGAAATGTTCTATATGAATCAGTGCTCTTCCTCACCACGAACTTGGTATTCTCCAAATGTCTGTGTGGCAAGATAAACATGCAGTCCAAAATGCCATTTCAAATGCCTAACAAAACATTCACAGCAACTACTTCCTTCTTACGTTTTGCAAATCTCTTTTTTCACGAACAGGGAAAAGCCAGAAATTACAGGATGCCTCTAAAAGCCATCCGAAAGGAGTACAGAGCAGGTGAAGGTTTTGCCTTTGTCTTCTTCTTGCGATGGCCAGAAGTGATTGACAGGCCCTACGTAAGGTGGGGTGTTGGACTAGATGGACTGTAGCCTGATCCAGCAGGGCCCCTCTTATTTTATTATAGACAAATTCACAGCAGACTCATGTATCAATGGCTACCAGAATGGATGCCTAGGTTTCACCTCCAGGTTGAAGAGACAGGCAGAGTGCCTCTAACGTCCATTTGCAGGAATTTAAGAGCAGGTGAAGGTTTTCCCTTTGTCTTCCGCTTGAGATGCCCAGAAGCCATTGGTGGGCCGCTATAGGAGACAGGATGCTGGACTAGATGGGCTGTGGCCTGATCCAGCAGGGTTCCTCTTATGTTCCTATTAGGATGCACAGTTATATTGCTGTGTCCCTCAGCATGGTAATTGACAGCCCCACTTCTTCTAGGATCCCAAAAAGGTTGAGAGGCAACAAAGAGCAAAGTAAGCTAAGTTCTCACCTTGCCCTGTGGGTCACGTTTGCTAGATTTCCCAACCAGCAAACTCAGCTGCCGTGTGAAAGGGAGAAGGCCATTTCTAAGCTTTTATAAAACGTTCAAAATATCATTCTGCACACCCCTAAAGTAGGGATGTGCACAAATATATTCGTAGCATTCGAAATTTATACAAATTCGGCTGAATTCGGGCATTTGAATCCAAATCGAATGTTGGTACATTCAGCTTTGTATGGGGTTCATCTGGGATATGTCTGGGATTTGTATGCATCCGTATGGGATATGTATAGGATTTGTATGCATTCATATGGGATTCATATGGGATATATATGGGATTTGTATTGGATATGACTAGGCCACAGTCATCCACGCCCTGGTAACTTCTAGAATGGACTATTGTAATGCACTCTACATGGGGCTGCCCTTGAAGACGATTTGGAAACTGTAACTAGAGCAGAATGCAGCTGCAAGATTGCTTACAGGAACAGCTGGCCGAATGCACATCACACCAGTCTTAAAAGAACTGCACCGGCTGCCAATTCGTTACCGAGCCCAATTCAAGGTGTTAACTTTAACATATAAGGCCCTAAATGACTTGGGCCCCAGATATCTGAAGGAATGCCTTCTCCCATATCAGCCTGCCCGTCCCCTAAGATGTGGGGGTGAGGCCCTTCTCATTGTCCCACCACCCTCTATAGCAAGATGGGTAGGCACTCGAGAGAGGGCCTTCTCAGTAATGGCCCCCAGGCTGTAGAATAGCCTCCCCCTCGAGGTGCATCAGGCCCATTCACTGTATACATTCGGGGGGGGGGGGGGCGGTGAAGACGCACCTCTTTGCTCTGGCCTTTGGCTAAATGTAGCACAGTTCTCTCCCACTGCAGACATCAATGTTTTATACTGTTTTATATATATGGTTTTATCTTAATATTTTTGTTTGTTGTTGTTTTTAAATATGCTGTTACCCACCCTGAGACCTTAGGGTATAGGGCGGGATATAAATGTAGATATAAATAAATAAAATGTATACGATTCATATGCATTTGTATGGGATTCATATGAGATTCATATGGGGTTGAAAATTCATATTGAATTTGGATCCTATCACATTAGAAGGGGATCTACTCAAATGAATATGAATTTTCTTGCATTTGATTCAATACGAATTTTTTAAAAAATCCATGCATATCCCTACCCTAGAGATCTTTTTTTTAAATGTACAATTGTTTCTTCCTTTTACCACTTGGGGGTGCACGCACACAATCATTGGCCCCAGAAGGCGCTCAAATCTTTCTAACCTCAAGCAATGAGGAAAAGAAAATCTCTACAACAACAACAAAAAACAAAACAAAAAGCAACCGTGTAAAACTCCTTTCTTATGCAGATTTCAAAGCTTCTTCTGTTCAGCCTGAGCTACTGAAGAAGCGGTAAATTTAGCTGAGGAAATAGTTTCTACCATGCTTACGCACAGTGCAATTAGTTTAATAAGAGGAGCTATTTTTAGGCCTTAGTTTCAAGAGAAGTGGTCTTGGCTGCTCTCCATATGTTTAATTCGCGTGCCATAAGAATTCCTGCCCGGTAGTCTGGTTGGGCGTGAGGCTCGGAGATTGATGGGGGTCCCATCAGAACTGTCAGTCACGTTGACAACTTGGTTCCCCACGCAGCGTTCTGCAGGGCAGGCAGGAAAATCCCAGATCGAACTGTTCTGTACTGAACATTTCGGAGGCGGCGGGGCCTTGCCTGTCTTACTGTTCAAGGAAACAGATCTTGTTGTAAGTTAAAGTTCAGAACGAGCACACTGGAGAATTAAATGTTGCACCAACGTGAGTATGCTGGCACCCGGCTTTGGCTGGCTTGCTACATTTTTCAGGAAAGGGTTCAAGAGGGCCCAGGCAACCAAAACTGACTGCTGTGGAGACAACAAGAACCATTCGACTTCCTGCTCCACTGAAAGGTGAAACTTTGTATTCCACCCTCTTAATCAGTGCTTAGGTGGGCAAGGTATAATGGGAGTAAGCTGCTAGTTAGGGCTGGTGGTTTAAGGCTATGGGAAGTTGCTTGAAAGGGCTCCTTTGCAATGTGAGGAAAGTTGGGTTTTTTTGCAATATCTCTTTGGCCCCATTCCCATTGCAAGCTTAAAACGGTTTTCCTAAACCAAAATAAAAGAACTGAATGCAAACACGAGTTTGCCTGATCCCATTACTTTCAACTTTAATAGCATTCGATCCACATTCTGAAAGCGCTTGAAAACTTCCTTTGGGAAAGCGTATCTTTTTCTCCCCACCCATTGCCAGTCATGGTGCCCACTCCCTCTCTCTGATTGGGGTTCCTCCTGCCGCAAAATTTCTGACGTGACAAGGGTGGGGAGTTCCTAGAGTGCTATTGGGGGAGGGAAACCCTAAACACGCATTTTCATCCCACTACAACGGTACCGTTCCCACAGTAAGAAATGTAAACCGTTTAAAATGCAAGAACAGGAGCGAGACCTGTTGAAATGAGTGTTTTATTTACAACGCTTTGGGGCGATTTAACAGGCGGAAAGCCTGTTAAGCTAACCTGACGTGGGGACTGTGAGGACCGAAACCATTTCCAAACCGTTTGAAGTCTGTAATGGGAACAGGCTGTTTGTTTGCAAAATTCAAGGAGTTTTGAAATGAGGAGAAAGCTGTCAGGCAAATGGTAAACACGTCTTACGTCTCCGTTGCAGATGCTAAGCGATTAAACAGCAAGAACAACTGAGATTTTAGTTCTTATCTTGCTGGATGCAAATAATGATTTCCTTCCTTCTGACGATTTTGCTTTCCCCCTTTCAGTTCTAGGAGGAGATTACACTGACTTCAGTGGGAATGGTTGTTAACTGTCAGGCATCACGCCGTAAGCGTTTTTAGATACAGTGTTGTACTGTAGGGAAGCCATAACAGAGAGTGATTCAGACAGACATTTGCACACATTAGACCCAACTCTGCTGCCAAAACGATCATTTGCGCATATGTGCCGCTGCACCCTCGTATGTGCGCAAAATGATTCCGTGCAAGATTAAATGGTTCAGGATCTCAGATGGAATCATTTTCTGCATGCCAAGCACTGTGTTCTGGGAGCTTTTTTTAAATTCAAGCAACTCTTTGTGATTATTGTGCAAATTGCTCACCTTCAGGCAGACTTAAGCACTGCCTTTGATACAAGTTGTGCTTTGTGTGGATCTAATGGGATTGTCTTCATCTTTTGAGGCCCTCAGATGTGGGAAAGATACCAGTAGCTACCTGGTCTGGTGTGCTGCCTGTTCCCTGGAGCCCTTTCTGCACTGGGCCTTATTCTGTATTAGAGGTGTGCACGAGTGCAATTTTCAACATTAAATTTGATTCAAATAGAATATTCAAATGTCTGAACTCGTAAGAATAGAGAAAAAATGAATGTATTAAAATTCGAACCGATTCTAATACATTTGTATCTATTTGTATGAATATTTGATTCATATTTGATGATACAAATGTCAACAACATTCACATATGTCCATAGGGATCCGTACGCATCTGTACGCATGCTGTTTTTATCTCGTATGCATCCCGTTTTTGTCCCGTATGTATCCGTACAAATGCGTACCGGCACGAATAAGATGCCTGTGGATACATAAGAGAGAAGCCCTGCTGGATCAGGCCACAGCCCATCTAGTCCAGCATCCCGTCGCACACGGTGGCCCACCAAATGCTCATGGGCATCTCAAGCAGAGACAAGGACAAACCTTCTCCTGCTCTCGAGTCCCAGCAGATGGCCTTAGAAGCGCCCCAGTTCCTCCCCCCCTCAGCCTGAAGGATGCATCTAGGCATATGTAATGTGTACGTATCTGTAAACATATGAATGTCTGAATAATTCATACGAATGATTTGAAACATTCAAATTCGCTTGATTGTTAAAAAATGAATGTATAGACGTTCGATTCGAATTTGAATGTCTGAATTTGAATGAATATTCTTCATCTCTATCCTGCACCATATCTTGGAATAGGAACCTGCAAACCTCATGCTGTCGCTGACTGTACTATGGCAGGTCTGATCACTGGTTTGGGTTAGGGCCAAAACGAGGACCATTTCTAAAGATCTGAAGATTTTCCTGCAAGCTTGGGTTTCCATGCAAAACAGGAGGTTAGCTTCTTTGGCCTAACCTGACTGGCCCTTTCCCACTCCACAATTCCGTGATCTGCCCCTGTCCCCCCAAAACACGAGTCATTTGTGGGCATTATGCTACCAAAAGGAATGACACTTGCCCCCAGGTTTTACAACTGTGACGTAGGAGACCGATACCTATTGCCTGTGTTGTGAAATTTAACCCTAGGAAGAAGAACGGGGCCTTAATCAAAATGTTGAGTCTATCACACTTCAGTTTAAAAATAATAGACACTTCCAAAATCACAGAAGACGATGATTAATCTCTGCCTGCTGGGTTTTCAGCAGCATGGAAGTTAGTAGCAGATTTGAACATTTGAGGTCAAAGGGATTTTTGTAAACAGTACCGTTGCTTCCTCAAGACCTGCCACCGCATCTGCCATCAGGAGCTGAAACTGCAAGGAATAACAGCAGATGAGGAGGTGCAACCCCCCTGTGGAGGGAAAAACCCAGCTTCCATAGTAGCCCTTTTCTCTGAAACTTGCTATGCTGTTTCTTAAAATCCTGGAACACACAGTAGCGTGAGTGTGCAGGTGTGTTTGACCCTCATTTTCCTTCAAAGTAAGTTTGGTCTAGTGGTTAGGAAGGTGGACTCTTATCTTGGAATACCAGGTTTGGTTCTGCACTCCTCCATGAAGCCAACTGGGTGGCCTTGGGCAAGTCACAGGTGTCTTCTGAGTTCTCACAGCCCCACCCACTTTACAGGGTATCTGTTGTGGGTAGAAGAACAGCAAGCTTTGCCAGCCATTTTGAGTCCCCTTAAATGGGTGAGAAAAGTGGGGTAGAAAAGCCAACTCTTCTTCTTCCTCCACGAAGCCAGCTGGATGACCTTGGGCTAGCCACAGCTCTCTTCTGAGCTCTCACAGCCTCACCCACCTCACAGGGCGTTTTATTGTGGGGTGAAGAATAGAAAGCTTTGTTAGCCACTTTAAGTCTCCTTAAATGGCCGAAAAAAGTGAGGTAGAAAAGCCAGGTCTTCTTCTTCTCCTCCTTCTCCTCCTCTGTTCTGTGTCAGTTCTTTTTTAAAGCTGCCAAGCTATGCGCAGGCTATAAGCACATGTCCACAGATATCGTGACCAACAGAGATCTTTTCCTTGCTGTTGTTTTTCCCCCCTTAAATGGCATTAGAAGCTTTCCTGGTTCTCTACATCTTTAATCCACTTCCAGACTTAGGTCATTTTGTGCTCAAGGTAGGGGAAAAACTTCAGCTAATGCGCGGGAGACATGCTTGTGTTCTCTTCTATGCCTTCGGTGGCATTAGCAACCATAAGGGGTGTGCGCAAGTGGGGGGGAGGGAATGAAAAAATCCTTCCCTGCGGGATTTGTTTAGTGTGAGAGAATGATTAGCCATTGGTAGTGATTAGTAATTTTCTCCTACCCACAGATGGGTTTTTCTACATTCCTGTAGCTCTTCACATATGCAGCAGCTTTGCCAATGGACTGCAGAGGCAAAAAGCACCATGTGGCAGAAAAGGAAGGCATATCTGGCAGAATTAGACCCCCCCTCCTTCAGTGTTATTGTTATAAACAAGCAGTCTAATTGCACTGGCAAATAAGCAAGAAGACCAAAAAAAAAAAAAAAATGGGGGGGGGGAAACGTGCTGGGTTCTCTGAATTATTTTGTACACATGGGGTGAGAATCGTTCCACGGGAAGGAAAATTTGCAGGGAGATCGGTCTATGCTTAGCGGGTGGACTCCTGGCAAACTCTGGAGCTTAGCAAAGGAGCTGCGTGTGTTTTCCTGAAGGGTTAGAAACTGGCAAAATCTAGCATTTGCATTACTTATTCAGGGATTTCAAGGTGAAGCTATCCAATTCAGATCTGCAGCCTGATCTTCCAAGTTGTCGTTTCCTTTAGGGGCACGGGAAGAAGGTGAGAAGAAAAAGACTTGTCATGTCCTCTTGGAAGTACAGTTTCAAGTGGCTTTGATGCTTACTGGCACTGATATATAAAGAGAATGGGGATGTCTGGAGATTTTGGAGTTACCTGCCCTGAGATCTTCGGGTATAGGGCAGGATAGAAATACAAACAAATAAATAAACAGCAGGCAAATGCCCCCTTACCATTCCTGCCGCTCAGAACTTTAGGAAATCCTGCACTGAGCAGGGAGCTGGACTTGATGATCCTAGAGGTCCCTCCCAACTCCACGATTCTATGATTCTAACTATGCCTTTCAAGAAATGCAATATGTCCAACATACAGTAACAGCCATGCTTGGTTAAGCTCAGCCAACCTTGGAATATTCATGAATATTCCAACTTCTGAAGGAAATTGCCTGATGTGACTTCTATGGGTAAGCTTCATGGGAGTTATGTCTAAAAAAGAAGAAAGGTTTGTTCCTGACCTTTGAACTTCCAGGGGTGGGTGGGTTTGCATTTCTGCAGGACACCTTGTTGTGCTGCCAAAATGGGTTCTCTATGATATATTGGACCATTGGAGATCTCCTGTCCGTATGCCTCTATGGTCCAGCATATCACTGCTTAGAACACTGGTAGGCTGCACCAGGATGCTATTTGGGGTGGCTAAGCCCAGCCTACACTCTGTCCTACGTGGATGGAGTATACTAAGAGGGGGTCAGAAACTTCCTTTTACCACACCAGCATGCCATAGACTACTTGCAGCGAGGCCCTTGATGGGACTTAATTTTTCACCCTGTTGTACAAATGAAAGACAGCTTTTCCACATGAATTGGGGACAGACATAATTAGTTTCCTTTCAGCAGGAGCATAGATTCATCACCATTGTTGTCCATAAAAGGGAGTGACATGGAGACTATACTAGTAATACAAGAGAACCTAAGAGGAGCCCTGCTGGATCAGGCCACAGCCCATCGTGTCCAGGATCCAGTCTCACACGGTGGCCCACCATTGCTTCCGGGCATCTCAAGCAGAAAACAAAGGGAAAACCTTCACCTGATCTCGAATCCCTGCAATTGGCCTCCCGCTTGTCTCTGCAACTTAGGCCAGCATCCTGCCCCACACAGTGGCCCACCAGTTGCTACTGGGCATTCTCAAACAGAAGAAAAAAGCAAAACCTTCGCCTGCTCTCGAATCCCCACAAATGGCCTTCAGAGGCATCCTGCCTGTCTCTCTAACCTGAAGATGGTACCTAGGCATCCATTCTAGTAGCCATTGGTACACCTGTCCTCCATGAATTTATTTAATCCTTTCTTAAAGCCATTCAGACTGGTTGCTGTTGCCACCTCTTCTAACAGTAGGTTTGATAGATAATTTCCATCAAAATGCAGGATGTAAGAACAAGGAATTATTTTACCTGGAAACAGCTTTTTATTCTGTGCTATGAAAATCTCTCCTCTCTCTTTCCCCCCTCCTCCATCCCTCAGTCATTACACCCATTTAGCCTGGAGAATTGTCAAGTTGTGTGGCCCTGGCATTAGTTATTCTAAATCATCTGCTGTCTCCAAGATTATCGGGGCATGACTGCTTGGCTTGATGGCAATTAACGTCCTTTGCCTGCAATGAGCACGAGGAAGCTATTCATTTTGCTGTGTCAAACTTTTCTTTAAAGCTACTGGCTTAGAAATGTTGTCTGAAAAACCTGTAGAAGAAAACTAATGAATTAAAGAGTAGATGGAGTGTGTGATTTTTTAAAAAACAAATCCTGTACACACACTGTGCCCTGACCTTCTAGAATGTATTCTTTTAGGACTAGTTTGTAGCCCATTAACACGTTGGGCTCTGCGACACCTAAGTTTTAATCCACATCCAATCCACTTTATGAAATAATAATAATAATAATAATAATAATAATAATAATAATAATAATAATAATAATAATAATAATAATAATAATAATAATAATAATAATAATAATAATAATAATAATAATAGTTGGCTGTTCTACACCACTTTTCTAAAAGTGGCTGACAAAGCTTCTGCTCTTCTCCCCACAACAGAACACCCTGTGAGGTAGGTGGGGCTGTGAGAGCTCAGAAGAGAGCTGTGACTAGCCCAAGGTCACTCGGCTGGCTTTGTGGGGGAGGGAGGAATCAAACCCAGTATTCCCAGATAAGAGGCTGACTCCTTAACCACTAGACCAAACTGGCTCACAAGAATGCTTCAGCAAAGTGACAAACCAGTTATTTCTGTATTTTCAAATCAAAAGGTGGATTTTCTGGATATAGTAATGTGGAAGGAAAACGGCCTGTCATATTGCCAATGTGTTCTCTCACTCCAAAGGTGTACTAAAGGTGGATTAAAACTTAGATGGACGTATAAGTAGTTTTATTTGTGTAGGAAGCACATGGTTGGCATTGTTGAAATCTTGCATTTTCTTTCAAATTTATCCTTGAGGCCTGCTTTGTTAGGGGTGCCCCTAACCCTCTAACACATTTTAGGAAAGTGTAGACTATTGCTGACTAGAGATGTGCACGAATATTAAAAACATTTGAAATTTGATAGAATTCGGCCAAGTTTCGACATTCGAATTCGAATGGATGTCTGTAAATTTGAATTTAAACATTCAAATGAATTTTGAATTTTTGGATCTATTCGTTTGAATTATTTGGACATTTGTATGTGTGTGCATCTCCCCGGCATCTGTACGCATTTGTATGGATCCATACAGGATGAAAAAGGGTTGCATGCAGGATGCATACAGGATGCATACAGATGTGTGTGGATGCGTACGGAATGCATAACAATGTGTGTGGACATACACGAATGTTGTTGACATCCGTAAGTGCAGATTCGAATCAAAATTTCAAATGAATAGATTTGAACGTGCCTAATTTGAATTGAATTTGGGTAAATTTGAATTTTAAAGATTCAAATCAAATCAAATTTTTGGATATTCAATTCGAACTGAATCCTGAAAATTGCATTTGTGCACACCCCTACTACTGACTTTGATAGCTTGATAACCTTAATGTAGAAGAAAAAGAGTTGGCTCTTATATCCCACTCTTCTCACCCTTTAAGGGGACTCAAAGCGGCTGACAAACCTTCTGTTCTCCCCACAACAGACACCATGTGAGGTAGGTGGTACTGTGAGAGCTCAGAAAGAGAGCTGTGACTAGACCAAGGTCACCCAGTTGGCTTTGTGCAGGAGTTGGGACTCGAACTGGGAGACTGCTAGGTAAGCATTTGATACTCTAACTGCAATGTAGGGTTCGTTTATGTTCTGTATTGTACCTCTTCCCTCATCAAGGTGATGAGCATTTGTTGATACGGGAGTTAATGGCATCTAACAATATGTACATGTAGATCAGAGTTCTCGGTCCTTTTGAGCCTATGGGTACAGGCAGAATTCTGGGGAAAAATCTTATGGTTCCCAGTGACAAAATGGCTGTTGGGCAGAAGAAAGAACATAATTCTTTGCCATCCTTCTGGCTAGCACTGATAATGAAACAGGTAGTGTCCTACCCTACAGGTAGGTGAAGGCTGAGTGGGATCAGTAGCCACCCTGAGAGCCTTTCTGCACATACTGGTTTCCGGATGCCAGTGTGAGACCACTTCTAGTGCTCTCTTTACTATACACTTGTGTAGACTAGAGAGGCCATACCCTCTGGATGAATTGGAATCTGCACTAATAAACATTTTCCCCCTGAATTTGCTTTGTCCCATCTTGAAGTTGCAGAAAGGACACAATTCCAATGTTTGGGATTTCATAGCTCTGAAGATGTCCCTTTCTTTAAACCAGGTTAGGCTGTTAAGTGGCTAATCATTGGATAGAACCCATAGTCAGGGTAGGTGCTGCCTGACTTGATGCAAATATAGGCTGCAGTGTGGCAAAATAAAATAGGATCCCACTCATTTATTTGGATGTTTGGAAGCCTTTATGTGTGTGTCTGCAAATGGGACACTTTTTTTTTAAAGGAATGATTGAAAGAAGCACTGTCTGATCGCATTCTTAGTCTGACTCCTAATAAAACTTCATCTTAATTTTGTTGCCTTCTGTACTGTGAATCCCAAGAGACACAAGCTACCAATGTTGAGGAGAACAGTTCAGCCTAGCTTTCTTCCTGGTGTGTTATGTTCCTATATGCAAAGAGGTCCCTCCCGCCACCCTTTAGGGATTTTTTAAAAATTCATCCCTCCTCAGGAAGCTTGAAGTTTCTACAGACTGGGGACAGCTTTACAATTTGCATCCTCTGAACATATTGTGGAACTGGAAAAGGTGCAGAAAAGGGCAACCAGAATGATTAAGGGGCTGGAACACCTCCCTTATGAAATCAGACTGCAAAGTCTAGGTCTCTTCAGTCTGGAAAGATGGTGTTTAAGAGGGGACCTAATTGAAGTGTATAAAATCGTTTATAGAAAAGGTAAATAGAGAAAATTTCTTTTCTGTCACACAACAATAGAACCAGGGGGCATTCTATGAAGCTGATGGGTAGGAAAGTCAGATCAGACAAAGGGAAGTATTTCTTCACTCAGAGGGTCATCTATGGAATTTGCTGCCAGAAGAGGTGGTAGGGAGCAGCTACCATCCTAGATGGCTTTAAGGGTTAGATACATTTATGGATGACAGATGTATTAATGGCTATTAGAACGGATGCCTAAGTGCATCTTTCAGGCTGGGGGGTGGGGACAAAGAGGATGCCTCTAAGGCCATCTGCTGGGACTTAAGAACATAAGACCATAAGAGAAGCCTTGCTGGATCAGGCCACAGCCCATCTAGTCCAGCATCCTGTCACACACAGTGGCCCACCAAATGCTCATGGGCATCTCAAGCAGAGACAAGGACAAACCTCCTGCTCTCGAGTCCCAGCAGATGGCCTTAGAAACGCCCCAGTTCCTCCCCCCCAGCCTGAAAGATGGACCTAGGCATTCATTCTAGTAGCCATTGATACATCTGTCATCCATAAATTTGTCTAACCCTACCTTAAAGCCATCTAGACTGGTAGCTGTCACCACCTCTTCCGGCAGCACATTCCATAAGCCGATGACCCTCTGGGTGAAGAAATACTTCGCCCTGTCAGACCTGACTCTCCTACCCATCAGCTTCATAGAGTGCCCCCTGGTTCTAGTGTTGTGTGATAGAGAAAAGAAATTTTCTCTATCCACCTTTTCTATACCGTGCATAATTTTATATACTTCAATCAGGTCCCCTCTTAAACGCCGTCTCTCCAGACTGAAGAGGCCTAGATGCTGCAGCCTGGTTTGAGAGCAGGAGAAGGTTTGCCCTGGTCTCTGCTTGTGATGGGCAATTGATGGGCCACTGTGTGTGACAGGATGCTGGACTAGATGGGCTGTGGCCTGATCCAGCAGGGCTCCTCTTAGGTTCTTATATAAATCCTTTCCCCAGAAGCCATTCCTTATGTCATTTCATCTCTCCTAAGGTCCTGATGTGAAAATGAATCACTGTTTGTATGTTTCCGACAGGGCTTCTCACAATCTTTGTTTGTCCACCAGTTTGGAACATATCTTCACCTTTGTGGCCCCAACACTATTGATGACGAAGGTTTCCCTGGGATCAGGTTTCTTGGACTGGGAAAGGCATTTCTCAGCATTACTTGCTTGATTTTCCTGTCCTGGGTTGGGCTGAGGCCTCAACGGAAGCAGAGACCAGCTGTGTTTGTACTTCTTAATCCTCCAGGCAACTACAATTGGGCACCAGGTGACTGGCATCTCTAACTCTCCCCTGCATTTTTGCTAGGGCTTATTTCCGTGTGCATTTTGATATTTCCTTCATATGAAAGAAAGAGGATTGTGAGGAATGGCTTCAAACGAAGCTTATGGGCTAGCATGCTGTAGGGGAAGGGCTCTGCTCACCCACACCATATTCCTTAATGCCATGAGCTGGACTCTGAGGTCTAGTAGGGATGCTACCATAAAACAAGGGGAATTGGAGAAATCGCAGCACTTGGGCCTGGTCGCATGAGACGATCTATAACCAACATTAAGAGGGAACATGCTAACAAGGGGTCCTTTGAGGTTGGGGTGCTTCTGGGTATCCCTTTAGCTTCCCATTAGGGTTCCCTGCTCTCAAGGCTAATTTGGTCTCGTGGTTAGAGTGTTGGACTCATATCTTGCAGTCACTGGGTTTGATTCCACACTCCTCCATGAAGCCAGCTGGGTGACCTTGGGCTGGTCACTACTCTCTTTCTGAGCTCTCACAGCCCCAGCTGCCTCACAGGGTGTCTTTTGTGGGGAGAAGAACTGAAAGTTTTTCAGTTGCTTTGAGACCCCTTAAATGGGTGAGAAAAGTGGGGTATAAAAGCGAACTCTTCTCCTTCTCCTTCTCTGTCTCCAGTCCTCTGCACCTGCCCTCACTGTAACAATGCAAGTCACCCCGGGGGCTATTCTTTCTCCATTCTCAGCTTCATCTTTGTTGGCCTCCCTTCATTCTTCTTTACAGCAGGGTGCGTAGAATTACTCAGTATGAGTAATTCTATGCTCAATAGTATAGGACTATTACTTCCCATGGTGACTTAAGGTCCGGAATCCACCTTTGATTCACACCTCTGGGGTGAAGATAACATAACCAGCAACATGACAAGCCACTTTTCCTTCCCATTGTCTAACCCAAAGGTGGTTTTCCTGAAAAGTGGGTAAAGGTTTGATATTTACACTTGTCACAGTTTAATGAAGGGCAGGAAATGGCCCTGAGAGTCAGCCATTTTCTGTGCAGTTTTCCATTGCACTGGATGGAAATTGGCTCCAGGTATGTTTTTTACATGGCTGAAGCTTTTTTCCTGTTTATCACCGACAGGATCATTCCAAGATCTTTTGCATGCGTGCGTGCTACCAAGACCTCTTCATATTTTGCTGTAATGTATCTGAATATTTCTTTGCCCCCTAGCTTAGTCCTTCGCTCTTGTCCATGCTGAATTTCACGCTTCTCTTTTCAACCCAATTTTTAGCTTGTGGAGCTCGTTTTAAATCGAGTTTCTTTCTTCTTGAGTATTTGCTGTCCCTCCGGATTTTGTGCCGTCTGGAGATATGAATCACCAGCAGCCGGTAACCCCAAGCAATAGCTAGGAAACAAGATTCGGCCAGCTGCCTCAGTAGCTCCCCTTTTCTGGGCTCCCATTTCCCTGGAGTTCATTTGAGAGCTTCTAAAACGATTTCTCAGGGGATGCTGAGTTTCAGGAACCTGTCCTTCCCATTCATTTGCTGCTATTAACTGGAGGCATGTCAGTCCAAGGAGAATATTAAAACATGCTTTGATGAGCAACTCTTTCCTGTGTTTTAATTATTTCTCCTAGGGGACAAGGTGCACCTAAGACAGGTGAACAAGGCATATGCCTCACTTCACTCTGTTTCCAGCAGGTGTCACTATTGACTTGTGCATTGATGGGTGTTCCGTAGCTCCTTGTTCATATTTTGAGTGGTGGATGCCGCTTGATTCTTATCCAAGAGCCAGAAACAGAGGACCTGTTGAGGACAACATGGATGGCCACGGGCAAAACAGTGAGGTTCAGTCAAGGACAGATTTCTCACCTACGGCCTCTTAGGGCAATTCTAACTTTTTGTGTGCAAGGAAGATACACTAGTTTTGCAGGATTTGGATACCTTTCTCCAAGGTAACTGGTAGCAACATATCTTCCCAACCTTGATCTAGGAAAAAGGTGCTGAACAAAGTCAGCTTTTTTCTGGGGTCCCAGAAAGCAAATGGAAGGGCGCTTGGAGGTTTGGCTAGCTGCAGAACTTGTTGTTTATAATTGCACTGGGCAGGTTTTAAAAAATTATTTATTTAAGAAATTATATTCTACCCTCACCTCCCATCCATGCCTCTCTGCAGCTGGCTAGCACCCAGAGGGAGCTAAACATCAAAGCCTGGGGGAAGAGGTAAGTTTTAACCAGGTGCTGATAAGCATATATTGTAGGTGCCTTGTGAACCTCAAAAGGGAGGCTGTTCCAGAGTTTGGGAGCCACCACAGAAAAGGCTCTTGTGCATTTCCCTGCCCTCTAGGGATGTGTATGGATATTTGAATATCCAATTCGAATCCGTCAAATATCGACATTCAAATTCGAATTGGATTTTTGAAAATCCGAATTAACAAATTTGATCAAATTTTGGATATTTGAAAATCTGATACAGATTTTTGAATAATTCGACAGAATAGATCCATATATATTACATCCAAATATCGTGTTTATTTGCACTTCTAATGTGGGATGAAAACAGGATGCATACAGGATGAAAACGGGATGCTCGCGAATTCAAAAATCAGATACAAATGTTGCTGACATTTGTATTTTTGAGTTTGAATCGGATTTTTGAAAGTACGGATCCGGATAATCCAGATTCGAATCGGATTTTTGAAAATCTGGATTTTTAAAATTTGAATCGAATTGAATCTTTGAATTGACTCAAATTTGAATGAAAAAAAAATGCATTCGTGCACACCCCTACTACCCTCCTCACCTCTCAGAGAGAAGGGACTACAAGGAGATCCTCTCCCTAGGGTCTCAATACATGGGCCAGTCTATATGGGAGAAGATGCTCCTTCAGATACCCAGGGCCCAAGCCATGCTCTCAGTTGGCATGGTATGAAGGTCCATCTTGCTTGGGACACTACTGAACCCTTGCTGTGCTTCAGGGTTGAAGCATTCGCTAGGATTTTGAACAGGGAATGTAGAAGGATGAGTACAGTTGGGAAGTGGCCATGCTGTTGCTAACAAGAAGCATTTTGCCTTTCACTTCTCGGGTTTCCTCTCATTTTCACCTTTCTCTCTCTCTTTGGTCTATGGAATATTTTGTGCAAACCAGTGGTAGTGATGGCAACTAGCCTGGATAGCTTTAAGAAAGGATTAGATAAATCCATGGAGGACATGTGTATTAATTACTAGAATGGATGCCTAGGTACCATCTTCAGGTTGGAGAGACAGGCCGGATGCCTCTAAAGGCCATTTGCAGGGATTCTAGATCAGGTGAAAGTTTTGTCTTTGTCTTCTGCTTGAGATGCCCATAAGCAATTGGTGGGCCATTGTGTGAGATTCACTCTGGACTAGATGGGCTGTGGCCTGATCCAGAAGGGCTCCTCTTAGGTTCTTATGTTCAGTGCAAACTAGGGGTGTGCAATAATTTTTCTTTTATATTCTATTCAAGTCGATTTGAATAATTGAAAATTTGATTCGGTTCAAATGATTTAAATTCGAATTTAACAAAATTTGATCTGAATTAAGCAAATTCGAATCACACTTACGAATGTTGAGAAGATACATAGACGCCCGTACGCATCTTCCCGACATCTGTACGCATCCGTACGCATTTGTACACATGTGTATGCATCCCATAGTTATCCCGTACGCAACCCGTTTTCGTCCCATATGAATCCGTACAAATGCATACGGATGCGGGAAAGGTGCGGATCTTCAAGTACGCATTGTGCACTAACCAGTACATGTGCGAATGTCTGGATAATTCAAATGAATAGTCCTGAAATTTGAAATTTGATTTGAATGTTTAAATCTGAATCTCAGGACATTCTATTCGAATTTGAATGCCGAAATTCAGCACATTCAATGAAATTTTGAATGCCTATGAATATTTGTGCATATCCCGAGTGCAAACAACCCTGTGCACCTTAATTTCCAAAGAATATTTCCTCTTTTGGATTACAACAGGCCTGGGATGCAAGGAAAGCAGATACCAATGGCACTTTAGTAATTGCATTTAGAATTGCTGGCTTAATTTGTAGATTAATAATAAAAAAATTAATTCAGTCCTGTCATTCGTGACATTTAAGTGTGCTGGCCAGAATAATAGTATTAGTTCTCTGTCCTCCTTTTCACTGAGGGCTATTTTTAATTGGATTTGCCTGATGCCACGGAAAGCATGTCTTGAGCAAAATTTGACACCTATCTTTGGCCTTCTTCTCAATTGAAATTCCCGACGCATTTCAAGGGAAACCCAAAAGGCTTTTGGATAAAAGTTGACAAATTCTCAGGATATGTGAGAAGCTCTATCTGTCTACTGGCAAATTGGGCTTTTGCTGTGCCCATGTGTAATAAGGAATTGGGTGGTAAACATTTCCGTTCTCGCCACCCCCCAGCTACAAATGATTTTGCTTATAACAGAGTAACTTCTCTTGCACTTCCTTTGACCTTTGAGAAATAATGTTGTGGGTGTATTTAAAATCATCTAAGGGTACCTCCAGACTTGAATTATAAATGCGGAGCTTACCTTTACTTTGCAATAAAGGAGCTCCGCAGGGAGAACGGATCATCCCCATGTTCTGATCCTCCGAAGCAGCAGGGAGGCATCTTCTGACCACGTGGTCAGCCCCCTCCCTCTTTGATAGTTCTGCATGCTCATGTAAGTAGCATTTTTCCTTTTTGCTTTGGAGCATCAGCCTTTTACTTTGCAGGGACTGCGGAGCATTGTAAAACCTGTCTGGCTGGTCGACAGCTCCTCCGAAGTACATGAAAAGTATTCATCCTGCCTGGACACAGCCTAATAGCTGGTTAACAGGCAGGTTGATGGTTGAAGAAAGATGCCTCCTTAAGAGATAAAGCAAACAACAACAAAAAAGAAATATATAGTTTTTACATGAGAAATTTCCCACACAATGGGTCTTTTAAATCCAATTGATGTAAGTGGCAGTTTTAAACATGCCTGGCCCCTTTATGTTTAAAGCTATTGCAAAGACTGAAATGGCTGCTATTAAACTGTTATGTGCAAACACTGTCCCTTGTATCTATGATGACAATTTCCTTTCTGTCACTTCCTGCCCCCTTTTGAAAAAATATATTCTTAGGTGGCTCCCTTTCCACTTCTAAGTTTGGACAAAATCTTCCAGTTTCTGCTAGCATCTGCACAAGGATTGCCTTGCTCTTGTGATCCATGCTTCGGCAACCTCAAAAGTGAACGATTGTGTATTTAATTACTCCAAGTGTGACTATGTAAGGGGTAGTCTGAATGTTGCAGTTTATTGCATTCTGCCATGAACATGGGACGCATCTGCACAGGCTGGATATCTGCTTCCAGGATGAGATGTCTGCATTTTGAGTGTCTGCTTTAGGAGTAAGGAGGTGGCATTTTTAGTATATGAACAGTATAAGAACATAAGAGGAGCCTTGCTGGATCAGGCCACAGTCCATAAAGTCCAGCATCCAGACTTGCTCATTGGCCCACCAATAGCTTCTGGGCATCTCAAGCAGAAGACAGAACTCCCATCTGCTCCCTTCTCACTGTAATTGATTTCAGTGACATCCTGCCGGTCTCTCCAACCTGGAGGAAGTACCTAGGCATCCATTCTAGTAGCTATTGATACACTTGCCCTCCATGATTTGATCTATAAGGTCTTAATAGGTTCCCTACTGGATCAGGCCACAGCCCATAAAGTCCAGCATCCCGACTTGCTCGTTGGCCCACCAATTGCTTCTGGGGATTACCTTGCAATAGACAAAGGGAAAACCCTCATCTTCTCTTAATTCCTTGCAACTGATCTTTAGAGGCACCCTGTGTACCTATTTCTCAAACCTGCAGGACCTACCTAGGAATCAGTAGATGGAAATGCTTCTGTTCAGAGTGGAAAATCACACCCTGCAACGATGGCACCTTGATTGGTAATAACACTGGGAAATAGTACACTGTGATTCCCTTGAGGTGCCTGGGGCTGCTGTAAATGGTGATGAGGCAGCAATGGGCACTCCATCCATCCATCCATCCATCCATCCATCCATCCATCCATCCATCCATCCATCCATCCATCCATCCATCCATCCATCCATCCATCCATCCATCCACCCATCCACCCACCCACCCATCCATCCATCCATTGATTCAATTCAATTCAATTCAGTTCATATTTCTATCTCACCCTATACCTGAAGGTCTCAGGGTGGGTAACAACATTTAAAATCAAATATATTAAAATAATAAGAGCATATATTAAAACAACAGTGTCTGCAAGTGAGGAGGGAAACTGTGTCCCCATTTAACTGGAGGCCAGAGCAAAGAGGTGTGTCTCCACCACTTTCCTGAACATATACAGCGAAGAAGCCTGACGCACCTCAAAGGGGAAGACTATTCCATAGCTTGGGAGCCATCACTGAGAAGACCCTCTCCCGGGTGCCCACCCCTTTTGCTGCTGAGGATGGTGAGACAACCAGAAGGGCCTCCACTCCATATCTTAAGGCACAGGCAGGTTGATATGAGAGGTGTTCCCTTAGATATTTGGGGCCCAAGTCATTTAGGGCCTTATAAGTCAAAGTTAACACCTTGGGCCTGGTAGCGAGTCGGCAGCCAATGCAACTCTTTTAAGGCCGACGTGCTATGCATTGGGCTAGGTGTCCCAGTTAGCAACCTAGCAGCCACATTCTGCACTTTAATGGGCACCATCAACATAATCATAATCTGAGTAGGGTTGTGCACAATTTTTTTTTTTTGTATTTGATTCATACCTAATCAAATGCAAGAAAATTCAAATAGATCCCCTTCGAATGAAAATTCCATATGAAAAGCATATGAATCCCATACGAATCCCATACAAAGCTTCATACGAATATATCAAAACGCTCAATTCAAATTTGAAAGGAAATCATCCGCCAAATTCATATGAATTTTGAATGTTATGAATATTTGCGCACATCCATAGATCTGAGGTATGCTAAATAGCTTGTTGTGTAGTGCAGGATGGCTGCTAGAAAAGCTAATGCTGTTCTGGTCTGAATTAAAAGAAACATTAACTCAAGGTTATGTGAAGTCCTTATTCCACTGTTACAGGAACTCCTCTGAGCCCGATATATGTCCCCACATCCCCACACGCAGGGGTCTTTTAATTAAGGGTTCGGTTTCACGGATAATTGATGAGCTGAATTCAAGGGAGAATTGGGAGGGAGGACTTTGAATCAGTCTGATTTTTAATAATAATGGAAGCATAATTTTATTAATAGCACAATGCAATTGATTGCAAAAGCAAAGCATGGAGGGAGAAAGCTTTTGCGCAAAAATGCACAGTATCTAAGCTGAGCAATGTCTGAGGGCTAAAAAGCTATTTGACAGTAGAAGTAACTTGTGTAAAGCAACAGGTTCTGACAAAAGGTTACCTTTAAATGCCATGGCAAAACAGTTCTCTAAGCTGCCTTGGCAACAGCACAACAGAGAAGGAGTTGCAGGAGGTGAAGAGGAAGAAGAGGTTTCTTTATACCTTGCTTTTCTCACCCTTCAGGGGACTCAATGCGGCTGACAAACCTTCTGTTCTTCTCCCCACAGCAGACACGCTGTGAGGTAGGTGGGGATGTGTGGCTAGCCCAAGTTTGCCTATGTGGATGAGTGAGGAATCGAACTGGGAAATTATCAGGTAAGAGTCCAACATGCTAACCACAAGACCAAACTGGGAGACAAGGGAGCTTAAACTGAGCAGGCCCATGCCAAGTTGGACTCAGCTGAGTAAGCTTCTGGCCAGCCTCTTTCTATAATTCAGTATAATTCATCCTGGGATGATGGGCCAGCAGCCCATGAGGAATGCCTTTTCTCCACTGTGAGTCAGCCCACCAGAGGTCTACCCCCCCTGTGAAACAGCATGGTTGTATGGGACAAGGTACTGGAGCAAAGATTGCAACAAAGCCCATCCCAATGGGAGACCACTCTAAAGAACTCTACCAAGCATTCTGCGCAGTAGGCCAAATTTTATGGTCTGGTCTACAAGTGTGTGGGGTCTGGTGCCATTTCACTGAACCTCTGGAGATGGTCCCAGAAGGGAGCTATTTCTTGGGTGTTCAGTGGAAAAAGCCCCAGCCAGCAACTTTGGAGGCCAGAGGCTGAGCTAGGGTAGCCCATAATACTCTAGACAGCCCTTGGTGTATGCTGTGGACTGCTACTATGGGTGTGGCCTGGACTGTATATGTAGCTATGGTCTTTGGAAAGGGTGCTGCATTGATATCCCTCCTGAAGGTTTCCAAGTAATCGGAGCCTGTGGGCCCTTTCTGTACTTGGCCTTATTCCGGAATATATCTCAGGATAGCAGTGTACTGGCCACAAGCTAATGCAGACAATGGCAGGCCTCACTTGGGACCTTCCATAGTCTGCAATAGCACGCAGATAGCAGGTCCCTGTTTTGAGATATATTCCAGAATAAGGCCAAGTGCAGAAAGGCCCCATGTCTCCACTTACCTTAAGACGGTGCCTCTATGGTCTGATGCTGCCCTCTCTATTTTTGGCAGTACTTTGAAGCAACCGTGCATTCCGTTTAGTGGCACGATCGCTTGCAGAGGTGCCTTTGAAGGTGAGTAGTTACTCCCTGCTTTGCACAGAGGTGCCATGGAAAATCACACCTCTTGACTCTGGAATGGAGACGAGGGTGCTGTGGATAGGGCCCCCGTTCCCATCCAAAAGAAACTGAGTGGAGACATGGCCTGACTTTCTGGTTTTCGGTAATCTAAAGCATCCAGCTGAAGTTCTGGAAACCTTTCAGGTAACACAGGAGAGGGACAGAAAAAAAAACACACACACCAAAAATAAAACTAGATGGTGATTTGATGGTGACTTCAGCAGGTCATTTGGCTTCCAAAGGGAAGCGGTTGCTTCAGTAGACATTCTTCTGTAAAGATGAAATGGTCAGAAACAACAGATCTGTTCTCAAGTACTAAACAGGAGACTGTGGGACTTTCCGCACTGGACATAGCACAGTGCTATGTGTACAATGATCTGGTCTATACCAACACTGGCCCTGAAGTTCGCACACTTTGGTGCACCACTGAAATAGGTCCTCTGGTGGTCCAGAAAATGAAGGCGTGAGTTCTGCATGCCTTCATGGTCTAGACTGGCCTGAACTGGTACACCAGTAATCTTTGATGTTTACCAGTGATCCAGATTAGTGATCTCCTGGTCTACGTTACACACTGTCCTCTGCAGATGGAATGTACTAGTGACGAGTGGGGCTTATCTGATCTGCACAAACATGCAGACCAATGAGCTCCGAAAGAGGACAACGGGGTAGGGGTCTGCATGAATATTCGTAACATTTGTTATTCGTACGAATTTGGACATTTGTACACGAATTGAATGTTACAATATTCATATATTAACATATGTATGAATGCAAATGTTTTGGACATTCATACAAATAGTGTGGACATTCGGATGAATAGTTCGGACATTTGTGAAATGGGGAGGTGGGAAAGTGGCTGCGCCAGTCACATCTGCCACAGATCCAGAGTGCCTTCGACATGGACTGAGAATGGATTAAAAGTGGATTCAGGTCAAATTTGACGCCTTCAGAGCGGGTATGTTATGGGATATGTATCTGATATGTATCTAATGTATTGAATAAGCAAGGGAAACATATTTGTTCATATTGGATATTCATACAAATTTGTAGGGATACATTAATGTCGCATTGAATCCTACCACATTCGAAGGGGTGAATACGGATTTTCTAACATTTGATTAGTTATGAATAGAATGTCAAAAACCCCATGAGATCCCTACTATGGGGGCTTCTGCTGCTTATTAGAGAGTTCCCAGGAGAGGTAAAGTGATAAAGTGAAAAGAACCCTGTTAGAATGCAAATACTTCCTATAAACTCCTTCCGAACACTGGAAAATGTGATTTCCAGCCTCACTACCAACTACAGACGATAAAGTAAAAACAGGTAGGAGTCAGAAGTTAATAAAGGAAAGTCAGTGGGTGAAGGAAACACAAGACGCCTCCCTATTGCCTCTTGTTCCACTACCACAAATGCCTCCTTCATTAGTACAATTTGGCAAATATATGTTCTAGAGTTCCTGAACCTTTCAGAGTTGTGCAGAATAGAAAACCTCAGCAGGTGTTGTCCATATCAAGGTAGGCTGTTGAAATTCCTTCCTCTCCAACAGCAGGAGCGTCTCTGTTTTCTTTTCTATATGGTAACTTTAATATGTTTAGGAAATCTTTTTATCCCTGACATTGTTCAAGTAAAAAGCTCTGAGCCTTCCACCCAGTTTTCTTGGCAGGAATACAGAAGCAGTTTGTCATTATCTCTTTCCGGGCAGAGGTAGTAGATCAAACCTGAAACATCTGGCATGCAAAACGGTTCCTCTATTGCTAGGTCAGCCAGATGGCAATGTATACAAGTCCCTGTCTTCACTATGGCTTGTTCTGGAATAAATACTGGAACAAGGGCTTGGTATCCACACGCTAGTTTGGACTACTGTACAGCAGACCTTGGGCAACCTAACCCTGGGTCTATAACTGGTCCAGGGCTGGCCTACCAGACCACAGGGATGTACGGATGGCACATCCTGGTATACACGAGGGACCCATTTTAGCAGAGTCCCAGGAAGTGCTGCTGGAAGGGAATCCACTCCAAAAATGGCCCAGCAAGAAATTCCAAAGACCAAGAATGAAAGTACCTGGTCTTCAGAATCTCAGCACTGCCCCTGAAGACTCTCCAGATGCACTGGATGGGTGTGGAGTGGAATGGGCCACCCAAATGCAGATGGTTCCGTCCAGCTTCAGTGGCAGCCTGTTCTGTCCAGAACACCACTGATAAGTACAGAAAGATGCCTAGGCTCCTGCACCTTTAACCTTATAAGTGGAAGAGAGAATTTTAGTTGTGGTTACCTGCAGGTTAGGCTACACCTGCATGAATCCCCACCTGTACACAGCTTCTAAACCCACAGGAACCCTGTGTTTCCTTACTCTGTACAACAGGCACAAAGGCATTGGATTCTCTTTTGCTCTGCAGCTATTTAAAGGTGCAGATGCCCTGGTTCTTTTAGCATCTGGCCACAGTAGCAAAGTTTCACAGGTGTTGCAGGTAGGTATAGGTATACCACTGAGCTACAGCAATGCAACCTAAAATACAGTATGTGACATGAGTTTAGAAAGTATCTTTCTCCTGGGCCGCATCTTCACGGCATGCGTTATTTCAGTTTAAAGAATTCGAAATAAAAGAAACGGAACAAAGCTGTCCACACGACTTGCAAGTTGATCCGGTTCCGAGAGCATTCTGACTGCAGCCTTAACGCGGAATCAATCCTGGGAGTCCAGACGGAAGCCCTGTCCTCCTGCCATTGCCCACCCCCTCTCTTGTGATTGGTGTTCCGTCCCAGGATCCCACCCTCCCTTCCCTTTGCGTCATCCATGCTCCGCCGGGGATTCCCTGTCTGATCCGGCCCGTTCTCTCCCCTCCCCCTTCCTAGCAGCAGCAGCAGCAACCATCCATCCATCCTGGCGCTCCTTGTTGCCCGCCACCACCGCCACCCGGAGCGCGCTCACAGCGCCCGCCACTCCATCCATCCATCCATCCATCCATCCATCCATCCATCCATCCATCCATCCATCCATCCATCCATCCATCCATCCAGGAGCCCCCTTCGCCCTCCCCGCAGTGGGCACGCTGAGCCCGCCTGCCCTCTCGCCCGCCCCTCGGCTCTCCTCCTCTTCCAGCCTTGCGCCGAGGGAAGATTAGCTGGCGGCGGAGGCGGCAGCAGTGGCATCCATCCATCCATCCATCCATCCATCCATCCATGCGCTGCGGCGCTGGCGGCTTCGCCCTGGGGCTCCGCCGCCGCTTTTCCCCGCTTTGCCGCCACTTTGCCCCGCAGAGCCGCGGCCACCGCTGGCTGGAAGAGGAGGAGAGCCAAGGGGTGGACAAGAGGGCGGGCGGGCTCAGCGTGCCCACCGCCGGGAGGGCGAAGGGGGCTCCTCGCTCGCTCTTCCCCCCGTGGCCGGGAGGGAACTCGGAGAGTGGGGAGAGTGGGCAGGGAAAGTTCCCCGGGGACTTTCCTTTTGAAAGTTCAAAAGTTCAGAACTACGCAAAAGTGAAACTGTTATTTATCGACATTGCTACAGTGTATTTTTGGAGGTAGTGGCTGGATTCTTTCAATGAAATCACTCTTTGAAGGGAATCCTAAACATGACGTGCCTACAATACGGAGAGCCCATTGGTTACAGTGCGATTGCGGGCGGGACAGCCTTAATATGGAATCTCATCCCGGAACGATACTGTCCACACAGTAAAAAATTAAACACGTATCAAGGGCATGTTCCGGAGTGAGACCTGTTGAGATCAGGATTTATTTCAAATCGGGATAACGTCGTTTAACACGGAAATACCGTATTAAGCCGAAGTGCCGTCTAAACTGCCCGAACTCAAAACATTTTGAATTCGAGATAACGACGTCGTAGGGATGCGGCCCTGATGTTTCCTGTTCCTGTTGTACAAGGTTAGGTGCAGACACCCACATTAGTTCAGTACAAAACCACCAAACCACTGTGGTTTGGAGCGTTTCAGCTGTTTAAAGTACAGGGAAAATGCTTGAGAACTTGGCATGGTTTCTTTTCACACCATGCACAGCAGTTTCCATGACTCGGCAGTATGAAGGTTGTATATCTTTAAAAAGTCCTTTTGCTCCAAAGCTCCCATGTAGGTATGTTCACAGACTGGTTGGAATCAGACAAATACCATTGGTTCAGGTTTGATTCAAACCAGTTCACTTGGTTTGTTACAACCTCATTTTGTTCAAGTTCATTTTGGACCACATGTACATGCAAATTACAGTTACGTCTTGGTTACATCAATCAGTCATTTACAGGAGGAAAAAGAAGATGTCAGTACATACAATATGTACATTACAGTTTGATAGCAAATCTTGGAGATGCTAATAAAAATTGTTTTCATGTTGCACGAGCAGATATCCAGATAAGAGTATTTCTAAAACTCTAATATGAATAGGGTTTTGTGAACAAAAGGGTAGCTCACTGCAAACCGTGAACTGACTGTAAACTTCTGCCACAGTAGCAAAGTTTCACAGGTTTTGCAGGTAGGTATAGGTATTGATATTTATGGCACAGTGGTATGTAAAACAGGTATACATTGGAAATGGTGCAGTGAAGCACAAAGCAGCTAATAGCAAGTAGAGCCACTCCTTCCTTGGAAAAAAGTTTCATAGAATTCCACAGGGTGAAGTATTTCTTTACCCAAAGCGTCATCGGTCTACAGAATTTGCTACCAGAAATGGTGGTAACAGCAACCAGTTTAGATGGCTTTAAGGAATGGGTGGGCACATTTATAGAGGACAGATGTATCAATGGCTACCGGAATGGATGCCTAAGTACATCTTTCAGGCTGGGGGGGGGGCAGGGGACAAGCAGGATGCCTCTAAGGCCAATTGCTGGGATTCTAGAGCAGGAGGTTTGCCCTGGTCTCTGCCCGAGATGCCTCTAAACGTCAGAGAGCAGGTGAAGGTTTTGCCCTTGTCTTCCGCTTGAGATGCCCATAAGCAATCAGTGGGCCACTGTGTGAGACAGGATGCTGGACTGGATGGGCTGTGCCTGATCTAGCAGGCTCCTCTTATGTTCTGTGAAACAGCTCATCTGCAGAACCATCTTATTAAGAACATAAGAATTTTCTGTTACCTGCCAGTGGTGGGAAGTATCAGTAGATGAGAAACTAGGCAGAAAGCAGCCATGTTCTTTCTGTTTCCCCTCCCATTCTTGCCAGGTAAGTGAGGTGAAATCCTTCTCCTAGGCACTAACCGTTAGGCAAAGATGAAAACAGTCACTTCCCTTGGAAGGAAAGAAGCCACTTCCAGACTCCATGCATTCATTTCCAGCATGAAGTGGTTTGAGGAACAAACCACAACAGGCCCTCAAACTGCTATAACCAGATTTCAGAAGAACTTTACTTCCTTGGCTCTTTTGAAACATCTTGGGAGGTGGGCCTCAAAGCTCTTCAGATGGACCTTCCCAGCAACCAGGAGAATTTCATCTGCAAACATCAGGGATCAGAGAAATATTTACCTATTATTTATTTATTTATTTATTTATTTATTTATTTATTTATTTATTTATTTATTTATTTACATTTATATCCCGCCCCATACCCGAAGGTCTCTGGGCGGGTTACAACCTTCAAACAACAGATTAAAACAGAATGTACATTAAAAGATTTTAAAAATTCAACAACTTTTAAACAATAACATTATGTTTAAAATGATAGTGTGTGGCCTGGGTGGGAAATATAATCAGCTCAGCCAAAGGCCAGGGTAAAGAGGTGCGTCTTCACCGCCCTCCTGAATATATATATATATATATAAGGAAGGGGCCTTATATATAATTATGACAATTATATCTCACCTCTCTTCCAAGGCACCCAACACAGTGCACACCATTCTTGTCCCTGACCTTTTACTCCCAGAACAACCCTCTGAGGTAGTCTAGGATGAGAAGCAAAGGTGCTCCACACCTTATCCACAATCAGGACAGCTCTGGTGAGGGCGGGCACACTTCTAGGCTGTAACAGAGCTGTCCTGATTGCATACTGGAGGCTGTAGTGCAAATAGGCTTCAGCTCTTGATTCCCTTTAGAAGCATCCTGCCTGGCTCTCCAGCTTGGAGATGGTACCTAGGCATCCATTCTAGTAGGCAATAAGAACATAAGAACATTGCTTTGAGAGCTGACCAGATCAAATGTAACAAAGGCACTCACTCTTGGTTCCCTGTTGTACTGTCTCTTTCAGCTGCTATATGGTCAGTGTTTTTCAGGACTTCTTCAAGAAAGGGCCTGTTGTTGCATAGGGATGCTTATCAGAGCTGTGTATGTTTGGTGTCAAGTGTGCTGACCAGCGCCCTTCCTGAATTGGAACTATTCCAGAATATATCTTGGGATAGGATAGGAACCAGCCATTTGCATGCAGGTGCAAACTCCAGAAGTCCCCAGGTGAGTTCTGCCCTGCTTTGCACCAGCATGTGAATGGCAGGTCCCTATTCTGAGATATAATCTGGAATAAGGCCCAGTGCAGAAAGGGCCTAGGGTTTTTTTTTTTTTTTGAGTCTTCATCATTACAGACATTACTTTTACTGCTTGCCAGTGTCAAGAGTTGCAGAACTGAAGGTGAGCAGATTTTGCTTTAGCATGTGTGAAATGTCCATAAGTGAGTGTTCACTCAAACTCCATCTCACCAATCACAAGATTAAATGCTGAGTTTCATTAAATATAGTTAAGAACAGAATTGTAGCTGATTTGCCATTCAGGAAAATAAGTCGGCATAATGAATGAAATCAAATGGATGGAATTCACAGGCAAACGATCTTTTGAAATGGGCGTGCTAAAGTGAAAAGGATTTAGATCAATAAATATAATCAGCCTCAGGCCATTCCACAGGTACAAGGATTTGTTCATGCTGTATGTTCAAACTGTGTGCAGCATTTCCCTTGCCTTGCATGCAGATTACACTATGTTTGTACAACAGTGCCTGGCAAAGGGCGCGTGAAGTGTCTCTTGCATGCAGGTGGAGCAGAACACAAGAACCTTGGTCCCTGGTCACACAGGTCTAAAACAAGACGTCCTATTCATTAATTTGAACTGAGGTCATACCAGTTCTGTTCCCACCTAGATAGTTATAGGTCGTCCTCAGTCCGTCCTCACTTTGGGCCGCATCGCTCACACCTTTCTGCGCTATCGACCTGAGCCTCCTCCAGGGAACTCTTGGCTCTCCACCCCTTTTGCTGCGTCAAATCTACCTGCTTTCTTATTGGATGCCATTGTGTCACTCAAGGGAGACGAGGGTGTGTGTTTGTGGTTCTTTTTAAAGCCTGCTCCCCCACCTCCATACCGCCCTTCCTTTTTTATGCGCTTTTCTTCTCCTTGTGATTAATTTTTTAAAAAAATAATTTCTCATAAAAACACTAGATAAACTGAGGACAGCTGCCTCATGAACTCTGCATGTGCTGATTGGCCAAAGGAAAGACTGGACACACCCACCACAGCACAGTTCAGCCTCCTTTAGCTTGTCCCCTGCTCACACTTGAGGAAGTGAAGACATCCTGAGATGCCAGGATGGGCTGAGTCCTCCTCAGTCCTCTAAAAATGAGAACTCCAGTTAAGACAATCCAATGGGGGGTTACACCCCCCGAAAACAAATTAAATTAATGAATTAAAATGAATTAAATTAAAATAATGTGAATAACATGACCTGAAGATGACTTGAGTTTGTCCTAAACTACTAGTGTGGCCAGGGTCTTGGAGTGTTCCAGGTATTCCAATGAGAAAGAACAAAGGGGTCTGCTTGGAATCTCCTGTTCCCTATGGGGGCTGCATTTCAGGTGGACGGGTAGGCGCCCTAATTCACTGTAGGAAAATGTGCCCATGTAGAGAGACCTGGGAGTTTTAGGTGTTCCACCCAAAATGTCCAGTCTCTCTTAAGATGCCTAGGTATGGGTCAGGAACCAGATGAGCTCCACAGAAATTCTGTGGGGAACTCATCTGCTCTCTACTACATGACCTCTACCATTACTTCTGGCTTTGAGGGTGGTACCATGTTGCACCTCCGTGATGATACCACGTGCAAGCTGAAGTAACGGTAGACACCAGGCACTGGAGAGCAGGTGAGTTCTGCACATAATTTTCATAGCAACCATCTGCTTCCTCACTCATACCTAGGTGCCTCAAAAAGGTTCAGTTTATTGGGTGCAGCATCTTACAGACCAGGATGTCTTTAAACAGATTGCTTCCTCTTGTTTGGTGCAACCCTAGAAAGGGGGAAATGAAGGCTTCTGGGAGTGGTAGTGGAAGCTACGGATCATTTGTTCTATAAGCATCTTCAAACGACTTTGTAAAGGTTTCAGAAAAGCTGATGCTCTGCCCACCATTTCCTGGGGTGTTTTTCCACTTAGCACTAGAGTACCCTTTAAGGACCCTTTAAGGACCCATTAAGAACCCTTAATGGGTCCTTTAGTGCTAAGTGGAAAAACACCTCTGGGTTGTTTTGGATCCTTCTTTATGCATTTCTTAGACACAGTGACCCGAGAAAGGATCCAAAGTGTGCTCAGTTATTCACATACACGGCATGTCATAGTTATAGATGAAACGAAATTTCACACACCCAGACTGCTGACAGATGTATTGCATGAGTGGCAGACCAAACATATCACAGCATGGATCAGTATCAGTAGGTGTGTACTACCACTGAAAGAACCACTAGAACTACGGTGCAATTTGTCCAGCATGTCATCACTCAAATGCTGCATTCAGGCAATGGGGGACATGGCAGAACATTGTTGGTTGTTAAAGTACCCCTATGACTTTAGCTGCTCATATGTAGTGCCTTTCAAGGTAATGTGAAGGCAAGTTCTCTATGGCCATGAATATATCTCCATTATCAACTTGTTGCTGCTCTTGCCACCAGCGCGTATGTTACTGCACATCTATAAACTGATGGGGTCTGAGCTTTCTGCAATACACCAGGAAAGGGATCTTGGGGTTCTGGTGGACAGTTCAATGAAGGTGTCAACCCAGTATGCAGCAGCAGTGAAAAAAGCTAATTCAATGCTGGGAATAATTAGGAAGGGAATAGAAAATAAGTCAGCAGGTGTCATTTTGCCTCTTTATAAATCCATGGTGAGGCCACATTTGGGATATTGTGTACAATTCTGGTCATCATATCTCAAAAAGGATATTATGGAACTGTAAAAGGTGCAGAAAAGGGCAACCAGAATGATTAAGGGTCTGGAACACCTCCCTTATGAAACCAGGCTGCAGTGTCTAGGTCTCTTCAGTCTGGAGAGACGGCGTTTAAGAGGGGACCTGATTCAAGTATATAAAACTATGCATGGTATGGAAAAGGTGGTATAGAAAAGTCTTATGTACTGTGGACATGCTGCAAAGGCAACTTCATATCACATATCACTCAGAAGGCACAAGCATGGATGTGGGACGGATTTATTGGGTCTACCACTCATCCAGAGTATGTATGTATGTATGTATGTATGTATGTATGTATGTATGTATGTATGTATGTATGTATGTATGTATGTATGTATGTATGTATGTATGTATTTGCATTTTTATCCTGTCATATACCCAGAGGTCTCAGGGCAGGTAACAACATTTAAAATCAAACATATTAAAACAATAACAGTATATATTAAGCCAACTGTGTCTGCAAGTGGGAAGGGAAAGTGTATCCCCATTTTACCGAAGGCCAGGGCAAAGAGTTACATCTTCACTGCCTTCCTAAATGTAAGAACATAAGGGAAGACCTGCTGGATCAGGCCACAGCCCATCTAGTCCAGTGTCTGGTCACACACGGTGGCCCACCAAACACTCATGGGCATCTCAAGCAGACACAAGGGCAAACCTTTTCCTGCTCTCGAATCCCAGCAAATGGCCTTAGAATGTGTAGAGTGAAGGTACTTAATGCACCTCAAGGGGAAGACTATCCCATAGCCTAGGGGCCATCACTGAGAAGGCCCTCTCCCAGTCCCAGTTGCCCACCCCTTTCTGTTTGCTCTTACCAAGGATTTGATTTGGATTAACACTAGTCCCATACAGATGACCTGTACTAAGCTGCTCTTTGATCCGAAATAAATAAGTGCAGAAAGGGTTCAGGTTCTAAACTGTGCTGAAAATGTGCACAGTTAAGCCCATTTCAACCAAATAACACCAGGACTGAGCAGGAGATGCTTTCTACTAAGAGAAGATCTATTCCAATTTTTTTTTGTTCTTTTAGAAGTATTGCTTTATCAAGGGACCACGTTATAATCTAATTAAAAGGCAAGACACAAATGACACACCTTCCTTCCACTGCTGCAAATGTTTCTACCATATTTCCCTCAGCGCCCAGTTTTGTTTAAGTAATAAAGGAATGAATGACTACCAACCAGGGTATTATTCAGTGCCGAGTGTTCTTTCAAATGTGGCCTCTCTGTGTTTCAATTCAGTGAGCTTTTTTTTTTAATCCACACGGCATAATTGATAATTGCATGAGAAGCTTTGGGAGGTTGGACAAGATAATAGTAGTTTTGCAAGAACCTAAGAGACACTGCAAACTTTTGTAGGATTTTCTTTTTAAATGTATAATTATTATTTTCTCCCCAATGTTTAATACTTAGCAGTTGTTCCAGGCATAGTTTTAAATAGTTGGGTGGACAGTATGGTTAATGTGGTTCTTTAAGATGGATCTGTGTTCTGCCTATACTTTAAGATATTAAAGGGATTCCACTCTGAGCTTCAACAAGGGGATCATCCACATACTTAATGAATGGTCTTTTTGAAACTGTAACTATGAATTAAAATGATAAACCTGTTACTTGTAGGCATCTAAGGAAGATCCTAAACGATAGTCTGACTTCAGTATCAGCCAAAAATACACCCTCGGGAAGAACCAACCAGGATAGGGCTAGGTTTAAGAACCAGAAAATTCCATGGTATTTGTCAAGAGTCCAGAATTAGGAGGCAAAGTGACAACTGAAAAGTTTTGGAGACTTGGTAGCATGACAAAAGTTTGGCTTTCATGCAGGCAATGACTTGGGTAGACAGAAGGCTAGTGTTTATACATGACCAGATTTCCCACCATGTTGCAGAAACATCTCCCTTCAGATTTATAGAAACTTTAAGGCCTGGAGTTGTTGACTGTTCTCCATGATTGAAAATGTCCAATTTGGGATTGGTTTGGTTAATAGACCACTTAACACTTATAGATCCCACTTTTGATAGGTTTTCTTGTTGCGGCTTGTTGGCCAGTGTGAGAAGAGACTGCTGTATGAGAAGGACTATGGGTCCAATCCAGTGGAATGCTTATGGATGCTAAAACTGCTTCACATACATTGATTTGTAACTTATACAACTACCCAGGCCCTAGCAACACACAAGGCTTAAGTCTCATTGTACAATAAATTCCACTTGCAGTCCACATTTGATTGGAACACATGGCAAGTTGATAAAGTGCATTAAGTGATCTGGCCACACCAAAAAAGTATAGTTTTTCTAAAGCACAGGATATAGTCCCAATTTCATTGCACCCTGATGGAGACTCCTTTTCCCAATACAGCAATTGACCTGCACGTATCAGTCTTGCAGTTTAAATTTTTGTACTCCAGGTTGAGGGCAGAAACTTAGGCCTTAGTCACATCTTCACTTTAAACCTTCTCCAATCCATGTTCAGGTCTGGTTGCTCACACTTTGTCATTTCTATCAGTTTTATTTGTGGACTTTCCATTCAGGAAAGATGAAATGGAGGGTGGAAAGTACACAGACAAATGTATGGAAATGAAAATGTGTGAGCTGGCAGACCTGAACATAGACTGAAGAAGGTTGTGACCAGGGCCTTTGTGGTCTTGAAGGTGTGACCAGGGCCTTTGTGGTCTTGCACTTGAACGCAAAGGCTGCATCATTTGCTGCAGGTTTACACTCAGGACAAACTAGCAGGAAGTAAATGGTTTCCAAGGGGGCCATTGGTTCCAAAAGAGAACATTTGTCAACAACCATGAGCTACTTTGGACTAGGTGTTAGGGAGCCAGACTGTTATCTGGGTATACCAGGTTGTGGAATACCAAGTGTGGAAAGTCCCCTGGATTAGGGGCCTCTTAATCCAGATTCTACTCTAACTAGTTCAGATGGAGCAGGACCAGCTGGGCCATGTCTCCTTGACCTACATTAACATGTAGATAAAGACGCTCCAGATGATGACTACGGGCTCCTTATTCTTGATCAAGGGTACTGAAAGCGTGCAGAAAGATATGAAAAAGGATTGTTCTGGATGCTAACTCATGAATATGCAGATTTTTGTGCATTTTTATTCCTAGCAAGGGAATGCTGGCAAGATTCCCCTATGAATAAACAAAAAAGCAGGCTAAATTGCATGAAGGGCTACTATGGAACTAAAATGGCAGCAACCCTGAAGTCTGTTTATGTGGCTTTTCATTGTATTGGCTTATGGAGTGGACATTGGTGGTTTTCTGCTTTGGAACTAAGAGGAAATCATTTATGAAAGGCGTTGTTTATCAACTTTCAAGCAACACAAACACTACACACACAAATTTGGTATCTGAAACCCTATCAATTTTCCTTCATCAAGCCTTTCTCAATTTATAGAAAGAAATGGGGGAAATATCCAAGCACATTATTACCAATAAAATGGGTTGTTGGTGAAATTTCTGAAATTGGCTGACACTCTTCCTCACAAAAATAGTGTTTCTCATTACATTAATCTACAGCCTCTCAGTCAAGCTTCTGTTGTAGTGGCCATTATGTCCCGCTGGGATAGCACCTAGGGTTTCTTTCTTTTTTTAAAAGATGAAGATTTCAGGGCATTATTTTTTTCCACCCTCCCCTGTTCTTTTTCTTCATTTAATGAAAGAAGCACTAGGTTACTCTGGACAGAAAATGTCCCTTCCATTGTCTGTCAGAGGTCCGTGGGCCGAAGCCTGTGGCGCCGTCATCCTCGTATCAAAAAGGCCTTCATAACTGACATCTCTGTGTATAAATAACAACTGAGGTAGCAATACAGAAACTCTCGAATCCTTCATGGCAGAAAAAAATACTAATACAGGGATCAGGGCTGAGGAGAATTTGCTGCCCAGAGTTTGGACAAGATTGCTTCTCCTGTGCAACACGTAGCCTTAATTCTAGATTATATCCTGGAATAGGGGCCTGCCATTTGCATGCTGGAGCAGGCTATGGCAGGCCATTAATGAGCCACTACGGATTTCTGCGTCTTTTGAACACTTGCTTGGCATGGCTTTTGAGTAAAGAGTTGCTAAGAATAAAATTAACAGTGGGAGAAAGACATCAGCCTGATGTCTAAATTTAGAGAATTTGATGTATAAATCTATTAACTTGGTTGCAGGGAAACAAAAGGAGGGAAATCTCTTTATTCAAACTCCGAGAAATAACTACAAAACAAGACCATGTGTCTTCATGCAGTTACTGAGGAGTTCTAATTTGAAAAGCTTTTTCTGTGGACTGAGTGCCTTCCCAAATTCTTATTTCCCAGGTAATGCTAACTTGTGAACAATACTGGCCTTTGAGTTTGTCTGCTAAAAAGAAGAGAAGCTCAGAGGAAAAAAACTCTGAGAGGAATCAATCAACAGTCAAAAGAAAGGGTAAACACCTAGGGCAAGTTCCCATTCAAGGAATAAAGCGCTATATACAGGCTATTAACATCGGGATTTGCATCGATATGTAAAGTGTGTTAAAAGGAAGCAAAGGAGCATCTGGCAATCGGATTCAACCCCAATTTTGTGTCCCCACTCTTAAACACTTAAAACGCTTCCAAAAATGGATTGGGGAAAGTGATTCTTTCCCCTCCTCAGCCTTTCCCCACCCCTCTCTCCCCATTGCCCAGGGTGCACGGTAGCAGCAACTCAAGCCCCATTTGCCTGCTCCACCTCCACAGCCACCATCCCTAGCAGGGGTTCCCTCTGAAAAAAGGACCCTGGCTGGCTGTCTCTGCTGCTGCCGCCACCTGCACACACATACACAGATCTCCCAGTTCCTGCAGCAGCTTCACCCCCCAAAAAGCACCATGGCTGGCTTGTTCTGCTGCCACCACCACCTGCACACACACACTTAAACATACACACATCTCCCAGTTCCTGGAGCAGCTTCCCCCCTTTCCCTTTTTAAAGATCAAGGAAGGAGGGAAACAGCCAGAATTGCGCAGGATTGCCTCTTTCCTTGATCTTTAGGCTTGCGTGGGAGGGAAAGGAAACATTGTTATCAGGTGTGAAGTGGCTGAATTGTTACATTGAAACAGTATTCTGTTGTATAGGGGAATACACACAGCAGTAAGGAAGAAACATTTTAAAAGCAAAAGCGGGAAAAAAACACTGGAAAATTCCAGTGTTTATTTATTCCGTTTTTAAGCCAAATAATCCTCAAAATACCTCTGAAACTGATTGGGAATGGGGATGAAGAGGATCCAAACCGTTTTGAAACCATTTTAAAGTGGTAATGGGAACTCGCCTCTATCTCTTCAGAGTTGGCCCAAAACTTTTTGCTGCCTGAATTCATTTCATTTCATTTCCATTTTATTTGTATTCCACCTTTCCAAAAGAAAATTTGCCCAAGGCGGTTTAGAACAAACAGAAAATACACAATGCAAGATAGTAATCAAAACATTATATAATAAAAATGCATCATAAAAAAAACACTGCAAAGACACACACACACACACACACACACAGAATTGAGGAAGTTAAGGCCAAGCAGAGTCCAAAGCAGCTGACAAAGGCCCCAGTCCCATAAAGAAGCATCTCCTCCAAGATGTTGGGGCCCTTCCAGGCTGGAGAGTCACCCAGAGGGCAGAGTGGTCTAGGCTGCCACCACTAGACCACCCCCAGGTGAGATGGCAAGGTTCTTCTCCTCAGGCAGGGCTTCCAGCAATTCAAGAAGATAATGCAGCAACGTCACCTTCTACCATATTCTGTACAAAAATCCGAAGCTTTTTTTGTACCCGGCCAAAGGAGTCAGACTGGGTATGTTCCCACAAGGAGTATCTGCACCTTCTGTTCTGTAAGTGGCTTCACGTGTGCTGGATCTTCCCCTGACCGGATAGATAGTGGAGAATGAAAAAGTGCTCCACAGCTATACTAGCCATATCTGGTTGAAGAGAGTCTGGGGTGGTGCGGTGCAGCCCTAGCTGCATGCTGCACTGCCCAGTTGCTGTAGCGATAGCGGTGCACACAGTTGTTGCCACGGCAAGATGCTTGCTGCTGGTATAGAGACAATTGTGCTTACCCAGTTTTGGGTGAAGTGCTGGGTGCAAAGTGTGCATGCTAGAGTGTACTGGTCATGTCCTAGACATGGCTAGTATAGCTGTGGGGCGTGGAAGTGTGGATGCTCAATTTGGTCTAGTGCTTAGGAAGCTGAACTCTTATCTGGGAATACCCCCATGAAGCCAGCTGGGTGGCCTTGGGCTAGTCACAGCTCTCTTCTGAGCTCTCACAGCCCCACCTACCTCACAGGGTGTTCTGAAGTGGGGAGAAGAATAGAAGCTTTGTCAGCCGCTTTGAGTCTTCTTCTTCTTCTTCTTCTTCTTCTTCTTCTTCTTCTTCTTCTTCTTCTTCTGCTGCTGCTGCTGCTGCTGCTGCTGCTGCTGCCCAGGACTTCCCCTTTAGACAAGATGTGAAAAGGCCTAATATTTGTGCACCTGAAATGATTTAATATTTGTGAATTTGAAATTCACAAGGATTTCTAGGGACCTAATTCTAGTAAGGACAGTGAGCTTGCTGCCTTTAATATTACTAAGAATAAGTAATGACAATGGAGAAAGTGAGATAGATGAGAAGTAGGCACTGTCTAAAGGAAACTGACGGGCAGGGTTATTTTATTGTTATGGGGTTTTTTAAACCAAAACCTTCCAAAATCCAAACTGTAACCTTGCCCCCCTTTTGCCCCAGATGTTGTCTCATACCAGGAAAGGGTCTAGGGGTCTTCCCTCTCTATGCTGCTTTGAGATAAGGGAAGCGCCCCTCCTTTAACCCACTCTGGGTGCACAGGGGGAGCCTAAATTGGGTCAGGGCATTCAAAATGGCATCTAGCCTAGAAGACTGGGTATGTACTTTGCTACTGAAGTCTACCCAGGTGCTACTCACCTTGTCCTGGAACAGCAAGTGGTGCATGGAAGGCACACTGCCCCCCTCTTCTGGGTTATGTGGGGGGGGGTCGGGTCACTTAAGTGATGCAACAGGGTGTGCCAGCAAAACTGCCCCCTCAGGATCTCCAAAGGCCAGGAACTTTCCTTCCCAGACTTCAGAGACTCCAGCACCAGCTCCAAAGTCGGCTCACCTTTGGGAATCAGCAAGACCTTCTCAATGCAGATGGTCCCGTCCTGTACCAGCACCAACCTGTCCCAGCCTGGGATAGGATGTGTACCTGGCCTGAGATGTGAAAGTTAAGTGCGAATATGCCTTTCATCTCTCCTTCCTTCTCTCTTTCTCTCTCACACATCTCCAGACACACCCCCAGCGCTCTCCCTGTCTTACGCTGTAGCTTCATATGCAGCTAATGGAGGAAGGCCATGCTCAGACGTCAAATTAAACTGCACAGCTCTGTAATCACTCAGGCTGACATGCAATAAAAGGATAATTAGTAGTTCATTACATGGGACATTGTTTGTTCAGCTAAATTGATTTCTCTCAGCTGCCCATGTTTTCTGTTTATTTAGTGAGCGCTCTGCTGCACATTTTTTATTGGTGACTAGGAAATCCCTTCACTTGAAAGTAAAAAAAAAGAGGGGGGGGGGAAAACAGCCCAACTTTTTTTTTTGCGTTTGCTTTTGGCCCCCTGCACAGTTAAAGAGCGGCGGCAGCAACAACAACAAAAATTAAACTTTAAAAAGCTTATTGGTTGAGGTAGGTGAGCCACCAAAAGCAGGTGCGCACAGAACAATCATCAGTGTGGAGTGATGTTCTCTGGGAATTGATCTGTGGTTAGAGTTGTTGGACAGGCCCATGAAGGGTGAAGCACACCCACATGGTTTTGTGTGGAAATAGCTTCTTTTTTTTATCCTTTTAGTTTGAAGAAGCCTTGCCTTTTTTGTTTGGTCTCATGAAGGAGCGCAGAGACAAAAGCAAAACCCACATAATCCCCTTGCACTCTGAGACGTAAACTTAGAACAAAGTCTCCTGATGAGTCTCTCTTCTATGGGGAGGCTTAGAGAAACGCTGGGGGTGGATTGTTGTTTTAAGCGGCTTTTTTCATTGCAGGCTTTGACACAAACACCTGACTTCAAAGCTCTCCCAGGTTTCTACTCGGTGTGCTTCTGAAATGTCACCTCATGGGGCGTCCTGAGACCAAGGGGAGATGTTAGAAAGTGAGCTAGCTAATGAAATGCACCCCCCGCCCCGAAATGGTCTTGTACCCTGCCTAAAAAGATGGAGGCATCTGAAAAATGTTGCTTTCTCTATGAGTAGAGAAGGCTGTGCTGCTTGTCCTTGAAATTGTCCTATGAAGTGATGATTAGACAACTTTTGCATGTTGGCTGTAGATGTGCACTGTGGATTTTGGTCCTGGTTCCTGGTCTGGGGCAGGAACATGGCAGGCTATGTGGCTGGCTAGAGGAGGTTGGCATCCCACAGCCTACCTTAGAGGCCGGGGAACAAAAGCTCCGCTTCATTGAAGTGGCCAATGGGGACAAGTCCCTGCAGCTCTAGAAATGGCCCTGGAAATAGCCATCATCTGGATCCCAGCGAGATGTTTCTGGGCTCTGGAATGGGGTCTGAGCTGTTCCTACTGCCACTACCTATCTGCAATGAGAGCAGAAACTGAGATTCAGCCTGGCTTGCACAGGAGCCAACATTAAAGTGGTTTGCCGCTGGAGCTGGATAGGTGTATAGGCCTTATGGCCAGCATGATTGTCATGCATCCCATGGGATGTCTTGTGTGTTCCCCCACCCAGGGTCCCAGCCCAATCTGTGTAGACTATGTGGAAGTTTCGAATATAAATCTCCTATTATGTGAGGTGTTCTGATGACCAGCTGGAATTTAGCAGTCCTTTGCTTAAATAAGGGCTAAGGCCAATTTGCACTTGGCCTGCTAGTAGCTTCTGGCTGCACTTGCAGGAGGCGTTTCCACATCAGAAACGTCTCCTGCTATACCAGAAGCTACCCCAGTGGTTACTAGCGGTGGTGCATGAAATCATGTGCGACACACATCTGCAAAGTTACCTTTCATGGCCACCAGAGGCAGCATTCACCCATCTTCTGGTGCTGGGGCTCAGCTGACATGCTGTGCAACCGTGCTGGCATGTCAGGTGACCTGTAATCCGATTGCACATGCATGGCGTGTCACTGTCATCTTGGTGATGGCACTGGCACACAGGCAGTCTCGACAGCCTCTGAGAAGAAGATGGTGGCACCTGGACCCACACTGATGGTGCCCGGACACGCACCAGGACCCAGGTGAGTGTCTGGGCATGTGGGGGGTTGGTTTGGTGTGCACTAGTGTTCACAAATGCAAATGCTAGTGCACGCCACTTGGGATGCACATGGTGTACACATGGATGGAAAACAAAGTGCAGAAAGATCCTTGGGCTCTGTTCACACACTCTGGCAAATACCTCCTTTGTGCAAGCACCGAAATAGAAATGTTGATATGGGAAACTATGGAAAGGACACTTTTCAGCTGTCTTGTTTAGAATACAAAATCATTTAGGTCATCTAGTCAAAGCCTAGGCTTGATCAGAATTTTGTGGAAAGTGTGAACCCTGCAGCGTGCAACCTGAAGTTAGCTAAATATTGAACACTGCTAAAATGTTTCATAACTTGCTTCGTCTACAACTAGTCTGCTGCTAGGACTATGTGGAGGGCTTAGCCCAAGGAAGCAAGGAATTGTTTCGCATTTAGCTGGTTCTGGTGGTCTGTTGGTTTAATTATTTATTGGGATTTGTATGCCAATTTTACTTCTGAGGTTCCTGAGGCTGTGGTCACACCTTGCTGAAATAGTCAGTCTTATTAAATATCAGGACATAAATTGCCCTTACTCCAACCACACCCAATACCTGATGTCCTTCCTCAGTTCATCCTCAGTCTGGGTCACTAAGCTCACACCTTTCTGTTTCCATCCTGAGATTCTCTTAAGTGACTTTTTTTTTAGATCTCCACCCCTTTCCACTGTCACCACACCCTAACCCTGTGCTCTGATAGTATAAACGGTCTGTCAGTCAACAGCGTGTCATCACACATTGGGCGAAAGGGAAGGCAAATTCATGCAGGATCCACCCACTATAGTACTGTTCATCCCTGTTTGATCTTCTTCCCCAATCACACCCAAAAATGCAAACAGATTGGCACTGTATAGGCTTGAGACCTGTTAAAATCAGGACTTGGGAAATTATGGCTGAAGGGAGGAAAGCCCACAAATAAAATGGATTGAACTAAAAAGAGGTGAGCAGGGAGAAGCAAAGATGGACTGAAGAAGGATTAAAGTGAAGGTGTGAGCACAGCCAGAGTGGTTTGCATAACAAAATTCAGATATAACACATCCACTCCACATGACTGGGGCCCTTTCTGCACTGACCTTATTAGGCTGCCATGCACTAGGGCTGGTCAAAGGCAGGTACAGGAGGACCATTCGCATTCGGTGGGAGGGACGCTTCCCCAAGTGTCCCTTACTGGCCAAAAATGTGAATGGTGCTGCTGTTGACCAGCCCATGCTTCATCCTCTAATGCCAGAAGTCCCACCTCCTTGCTGCCATGATTGGCCACCACCAGCCACATCACATGTTCTGTGAGTCACCTGCAGGCCAATGCAGAGGGACAGGATCGATCCCGGTGACTTGTTGGGGTGGCGTGCTCCAATGCTGTGTGGATCAGCCCCCGGCTAGCCTGCCACTGCAGGGCTGCCCTGCAGAGACCTGCCCAATTGGGCAGCGGCTGGCAATTGACCAGGACTGGCAATGTGGCTGCACATGAACAGACAGTGCATTCCCCACCCACTGCACGCAGCAAACCAGAAGACATGTGAATGGTTGCACCACCGGACACTGCTGGTAAGCCTTGGGCAAAGGGTGATCAGCAATTAGTGCACCTCTAGTGAGGGCGGGCACACTTCTAGGGTGTAGCAGCCTAGTGGGCGTGTATATGATCTTCACCAGAGCTGCACTAATTGCTGACGAGAGGCCACAGGATAAAAAAGAAAAAGGATACCACCACTAGAAGCTGATGGAGGATCTTCCAATCTTGCTTCTTCCCCTCCCCTCTCAGGCATGGTGGCTCTTTTGGTGACCATCTAGGGATACCCAGGAGAGGACTTGGCCCTTTGCTATTCCACTGGTAAATGTGAAAAAAACTATAGTTAAAACATCACAAATGTAACTTTTCCCTAGCATCAGTCTACATGAAGTTGGGCTGTCTCTGCGCTTATTTCCTTTGGACCAATTTAACTAGTCTGCTCCAGCCTGCCTCAATCTCATCCCAGCACCTGTCGTCTACATTAGGAGGGCTAGAACATTGTTGTCCAACAATGGCAGCAATGTGGATCCATCTTCCCTGCTCCACTTCAGGCAAGCCATACCTCTGCCACAAGCAATAGGTCCATGCCCCCATCACTCCAATACCATGCCCAGAATGTGAGGGGGGCTAGACTGCCTACGTGCTGGAGTTCTGAAGACAGAGTTGTGGCATTTTCCCTGTTCTGGACCAGAGCAACTGGCATTAGTAGGCTTGCAGCCTTTCCAAACAGTCCCACCACTAAATCGTCATAGGCAGCCTAAGGGTGGTTCTGGAGCAGGGTGGTGCTACTCCCATATTGAAGAAGCATACCAGCAAGGAACTTGTTTGGGTATGCCAGGCAAACTAGGAAAAGCTCTTACAAACAAGTGCCAAATGCTTGGAAGAAGAGTTCTGTTTTAGACAAGACAACTCACCTTAGGGGACAAGTCACCTTAGGGAGTGAATTCCACAAGCAAAGAACCACCACTGAAAAGCCCCCCCCCTCCCTTGCTGGGAACACTGAGAAGAGTATCAAAACCTGATTGTAGAGTCCTGGCTGAATTGTGTGGGAGAAGGTGTTCTGGGTGGTCCAATGGTCCCAAGCCATGTAGACCATTAAAAGCAAGGACTGGGTGTAATGTTGTACTGTCTCCAGGTGCCTGTCAGAAACCTAGCTGCTGTATTTTCCATTAGTTCAAGTTTCTGAACCGCCTTTAACAGCAGCCCCATGTAGACTGCATTACAAAGAGGTTACCAGTGCAAACACTGTCAGTGCCAGACTGCATTTGGGCCCCTGGCCTAAGATGGCAGAAGGTACTCAATTCCACTGATGTATACTTTGTTTTAATCTGTTTTAAGGTTGTTACCCGCCCAGAGACTTTTGGGTATGGGGCGGAATAGAAATGTAAATAATAAATAAACAAACAAACCATGTTGGGCTAAGGAATACTTCCAAACAAAGAGTGTGATCTTTGTACAGGGAAAGAAAGCCCATACAAAACCAGAACACAGTAGTGTTGTGTATGTACTTAATTCACAGGTTCAGTTCACCACTGAACAGACCATCCATTTGTCCAATTCACCAGCAAACCGTTTAATCAAATATCTGGCAATTCACGTTCAATTTCAAAGTGGTTTGTGGACAGAAACAATTTTGTTCTAAGGCAAAACGCGAGTTCAATTGAATAGTTTGCATTGGGTGGTGGTGGTTAAAAAGAGTTTGGATACATTCATGGAAATCAGGGCGATCGCTGGTTAGTAGCCCTGATGACTGGGTAAATGCCTCTGAAAACGAGTTACAGAGAGAATGTGAGCAGAGCAAGCGGTGTCTTGGTGATGGACATCCTTGTATAGTTGGTTGCCCAGTGTGCGAACAGGTTGCCCAATGTGGGAACAGCTTGATGGACTAGGACTATAGTTCCAGTGTGGTTATGTTTAACCACATTTTCTGGGATTTGTAGGGATGTGCATGAATATTCATCACATCCATTATTTGTATGAATTTGTATCAGTTTGGACATTTGTACACAAATCGAATGTTACAACATTCATATGAACATTTGTATGAATAGTTTTGACATTCGTTAAACTGGGGATACGTATCGGATATGTATTGGATATACATATGCGTTCGTATCAGATACATATTGGATACATATCTGATATGTATACGTTAGTGTCAGATACATTTCGGATATGTATGCATTCATATTGGATATTCGTATGAATACATTTGTATCAAATAGAATCCTACCCCATTCGGAGGGGATCTATTTGAACAAATACAAATTTTCTTGCATTTGATTTAATATGAATCCAGTACCAAAACCCCCATTCATGGACATTCCTAGTGGTCAGATATAATGTTTAGAGGATTATTTTGTCAAATAAACAAGAAGTAGGCATGCTTTTTTAAACCGATAATGTCTGGAAGTGTAATAAAGACAGATGTATATCCAGGTGAATCTGAAATAAAAATAAATTAATTGACTATAGAGTGTTTGGAATAGGGATGGGCATGAGTATTCATAATATTTTAAATTTGTACAAATTCAGCTGAATTTGGACACTCCAATTTGAATTGAACGTTAGCGCATTCAAAGATTGACATTTGAATTCAAATTGAATGTTTTGATGCATTTATATGAAACATTGTAGGAAGCTTTGTATGGGATCCATATGAGATTTGCATGTGATTTGTATGGGATTCATATGCTATTTGTATGCACGCATATGGGATTCATATGGGATTGAACATTCACATTGAATATGGATCCTATCACATTCGAAGGGGATCTATTCAAATGAATACTAATTTTCTTGCATTCAATTTGATACAAATTTAATACAAAAATCAAACATTTGTGCACATCCCAAGTTTGGAACCTAAAGCCCTTTTCATATGTAATGTTGACCTGTGCTAGAAAGGGCCCAGGAATTTCCCTTCCACACAAATGGTGGAGATACAGGGAAGAATTGCTCTTTCTTATCTCACTGTCTCTGCAGATATAGGGCATAAACTGGGCCAGGCACCCAAAATGGCATCAGAGCCCAGTATACTGTGGTTTATCGGCATGCTATTCACCTTGCTCTGGAGCAGCAGGCCGTGTATGAAAGGAACATAGCCCCCTCTTCCAAATTTTTTTTTTGGGGGGGCACATTTAGGCAGCACAATAGGGAGTACTGCTAAAATGTCCCCCACCCAGAAATGGTATATATTATAAATAAATAGGTAAGAAGAAGAAGAATAGTTGACTTTTCTACCCTGCTTTTCTTACCCATTTCAGGGGACTCAAAGCGGCTGACAAAGCTTTCTGTTCTTCTCTCCACAACAGACACCCTGTGAGGTAGGTGGGGCTGTGAGAGCTCAGAAGAGAGCTGTGACTAGCCCAAGGTCACCCAGCTGGCTTCATGGGGAGGGCAGAATCTAACCTGGTATTCCCAGATAAAAGTCCGGCTCCCTAACCACTAGACCACTAGGTAAGTGCAAAATGTTTTACATACATAAAGGTCCATGAAATAAATTGAAGACTCTGATTTATTTTTATTTTTTTGCAACCAAGACACAGAGCTTAGAAAAACCTAAACATTTTTATTATTTTTTGTTCTCAGAAGATTAATTTGGAAAGAATCACCCACAAGTGAAGTTTCTGGATCCTTTACCCCCTGGCAATGCATTTCTATAAATTATAATGTTTGCCATTAATACAGTTGCTGTTATTATTTGTTTTTTCGCATACCTCTATGTGTCCTGGTTTGTACCCCTGACGGTACATATGCCTTAAATTGGGAATCTCTGCTTTACATTCCCGCTCTTTGCTCAACTGCAAAAATTGTGTACTTAAAACAAACAAACAAAGCCCTCAAAAATGTAACTGTATTCCCACCCTTTGCTTTATAGGGCCTGAATTGGGAAAGAATCCAAGAATTAACTCATTGTTTCCCCTTGTGATTTCACAGCCCTTCGCTCCAAGAACAGATTCTCATTAATCACTGACATACTAACCGGCTGCAGATGGGCCTAGAGTTCTTTCCCAAGATTTCCTGCTGCTTGACAGGTGAAAAAGTCACAACCAACGGCTTCCAAAGTAAGAGCTTCAGGTGCAGGATCTGTGGAAGACCAAGCAGCCATTATTGTGAATTTTCTGGCTACATGCTTCTGTGCTGTGTCTTTATATCCAGCCATCCTCTCAGACAGAACAGCAAGACCTTTCAAACAAATACTTAGTGTGCGTAGTTGCCATGGGTTATGATCTATAAGACTAGGAATGGTAAGAAAACTTAGAAGAGAATGCTTGAAGGGTTCCATCGATTCTATGGTATAACAGAAATATTATGCAATTGTATTTCTTAATTTGTAAAAAGAAAATAAAAAAATGGCAAGAATAGATGTAAGAAAACAAAACAAAACAATAAGCAGTCTGACCCAGTATACAAATAGTTGTCTCTCCTATGACACAGTGGATCTGATGTAGAAAGCCAGTATGTTGGTGAAATTGCTAATCAGTAGCTGATTTCTAGCCATGACTTTTAGAATGAAGGAATTCACATTGTGGAGTTTTGTAAAGTGTGGAGGAGGCTGAATTTTATCATTACTGATTATTTATTTACTTGATTTTTGTCCCACCCTTAAGCGTGTAGAATGGTGTACATACAGCCAAAGTACATACATACGTTAGGGATGTGCATGGATATTTGTAACGTTCAAAATTTGTACGAATTTGGACATTTGTATTTGAATCAAATTTTGGCACATTAGAGGTGAGCTGGGAACAGCTGTGTGTGGCAACTGTCTCTTCTTGGCCACAATGGAACCCCCTTCCTCAAATTTTGCATGGTGAAACACTGCATCACACCCCAGTTGCACTGACTTGTGTGCTGTGTGTGTGAACTGCAAAACTGTATAAACTGGGGGGGGGGCAGTGAAGACCATGCAACAGTCCTTCACTGTACTGATGAAGGACTAGGAGAATCAAGACACAAAATCAACACTGAGAGAGTAAGGGAATGCTTAGCTAACTTAAACGAATTTAAGTCCCCGGGTCCAGATGGATTACATCCTAGGGTACTGAAGGAATTAGCAGAGGTAATTGCTGAACCACTTGCTGTAATCTTTGAGAAGTCATGGAGAACAGGAGAAGTCCCAGACGATTGGAGAAGGGCAAACGTTGTTCCTATCTTCAAAAAAGGGAAGAAGGTAGACCCAGGGAACTACAGGCCTGTTAGCCTGACTTCAATACCAGGAAAGATTCTCGAACAAATTATCAAACAACACATATGTCAGCATTTGGATAGGAATTCAATAATTAACAGTAGTCAACATGGGTTTGTATCAAACAAGTCGTGTCAGACTAACTTGATTTCATTTTATGACAAAATCACTGAATGGGTTGATCAAGGAAATGCAGTAGACATAGTATTTCTTGATTTCAGCAAAGCATTTGACAAAGTATCTCATGCGATCCTCATTGAAAAATTGATCAAATATGGGTTTGACAAGGCAACTATAAGGTGGGTTCAAAACTGGCTTAGTAATCGTACTCAAAGAGTGGCTTTAAATGGCTGCACATCCAAATGGAAGGAAGTGTCAAGTGGAGTACCACAAGGTTCTGTCCTGGGCCCAGTTATGTTTAATGTTTTTATAAACGATCTGGATGAGGGAGTTGAAGGGAAACTGATCAAATTTGCTGATGACACAAAGCAAGGGGGAATTGCAAACACCAGAGAAGAGAGAGAGAGGATTCAAAAAGATTTAGAGAAACTCGAACAATGGGCCACAACTAATAAAATGGTATTTAACAAAGAAAAATGCAAGGTTCTGCACCTGGGCAAGAAAAATGAAAAAAGCACATATACAATGGGAGGAATTCGTCTGAGCAGCAGCACATGTGAAAAAGACTTGGGTGTCCTGGTAGATCATCAACTGAACATGAGTCAACAGTGTGAGGCAGCTGCAAAAAAGGCAAACGCAATCCTGGGGTGTATTAGGAGAAGCATAGAGTCCAGATCACGTGAAGTTATTATCCCCCTCTACTCTACCTTGGTCAGACCTCATCTGGAGTACTGTGTCCGGTTCTGGTCACCCCAGTTTAAAAAAGACACTGACAAGCTGGAGCAGGTTCAAAGGAGAGCTACCAAGATGGTGAACGGTCTGCAAACCATGTCCTATGAGGAACGGCTTAAGGAACTAGGAATGTTTAGTCTAACAAAAAGAAGACTGAGAGGAGACATGATAGCTGTCTACAAATACCTCAAGGGTTGTCACAAGGCAGAGGGATCAGCCCTGTTCTCACTCTCTCAAGGAAGGACTAGAAACAATGGGGTGAAACTGCAGGGGAAAAGATTTAGTTTAGATGTTAGGAAAAAATTTCTAACAGTAAGAGTGATCAACCAGTGGAACAGGCTGCCACGGGAGGTGGTTGGTTCCCCTTCGATGGAGGTCTTCAAGCAGAGACTGGACAGCCATCTGTCTGAGATGGTTTAGGAGATCCTGCCTTGAGCAGGGGGTTGGACTCGATGACCCAGGAGGTCCCCTCCAACTCTACCATTCTATGATTCTATGATTCTATCTTCTGTGCAGTTTGGCCTAATGGTTAGGGAGCCAGACTCTTATCTGGGAATACTGGGTTTGATTCCACACTCCTCGATGAATCCAGCTGGGTGACTTTGGGCTAGTCACAGCTCTCTTCTGAGCTCTCACAGCCCCACTGACCTCACAGGGTGTCTGTTGTGGGGAGTCCGCTTAAATGGGTGAGACAAGTGGGGTAGAAAAGCCAATTCTTCTTCTTCTTCTTCTTCTTCTTCTTCTTCTTCTTCTTCTTCTTCTTCTTCTTCTTCTTCTTCTTCTTCTTCTTCTTCTTCTTCTTCTTCTTCTTCTTCTTCTTCTTCTTCTTCTTCTTCTTCTTCTTCTTCTTCTTCTTCTTCTTCTTCTTCTTCTTCTTCTTCTTCTTCTTCTTCTTCTTCTTCTTCTTCTTCTTCTTCTTCTTCTTCTTCTTCTTCTTCTTCTTCTTCTTCTTCTTCTTCTTCTTCTTCTTCTTCTTCTTCCCTTACTCTGTTCCTACTCTAAGCAATCAAATTGTACATACTGGACAGGACTGTTACATAAATATTTACATGCACCTTCTTTAGAGGGAGGAGAAGTAGGCAGGTTTGCCCTTCTGTCCTGTGTTCTGAATGGAAAATGGTGCTCCAGAGATCTTCCTGTGCTTGTGGGTGGAAGGGGGGTAACTGTGGCACTGAATTGCTTGAAGATATTGCTTCTTAAGAATTCAAGTAAGCCTAGCAGAGCTTTGGAGTCATCCTAAGAGTTGGCGTGCTTGATATGCCACAGGGCACCTTTATAATTAATTTTAGAGTCTTGAAGAAGTCAAGCAGACGTTAAACAGTAACTCTTCTTATAAAACAAGGGTTGAGTGTCTCCACTTTCTTTTCTGTGTAATTTCGCATAACCATGGTGCAAAACAAAGCAATTTGAGCCCTAACATAATGGTGTACCTCAAACAGAGAACCGCATGGAGGAGAAACATTACTTTTATTTTAAATTTAGCTTCATCTCTCCTTAACAACAAGGCAAAACAAACAAAAGGCAAGTTCCCACTACCACTTTAAAATGGTTTCAAAATGGTTTGGATCCTCATCGTCCCCACCCCAATCAATTAAAGCAGTTTCAAAACAGTTTGGATCCTCTTTGTTCCCATTCCCAATCAGTTTCAGAGGTATTTTGAGGATTATTTGGCTTAAAAATGGAATAAATGAACACCGTCATTTCCCAGTGTTTTTTTCTGCTTTTGCTTTTAAAACGTTTCTTCCTTAGTGCTGTGGGAATGCGAGAGTATTCCCCTATGTGACAGACTGTTTCATTGTAACAATTCAGCCACTTTGCACCTGATAACAATGTTTCCTTTTCCTCCCATGCAAGCCTAAAGATCAAGGAAAGAGGCAATCCTGCGCAATTCTGGCTGTTTCCCTCCTTCCTTGATCTTTAAAAAGGGAAAGGGGGGAAGCTGCTGCAGGAACTGGGAGATGTGTGTCTGTTTAAGTGTGTGTGTGCAGGTGGCGGCGGCAGCAGAGCCAGCGAGCCAGCCAGCCAGGGTGCTTTTTTCGGAGGGGAAACTGCTGCAGGAACTGGGAGATGTGTGTCTGTTTAAGTGTGTGTGTGCAGGTGGTGGCGGCAGCAGAGTAAGCGAGCCAGCCAGCCAGCCAGCCAGGATGCTTTTTTCGGAGGGGAAGCTGCTGCAGGAACTGGGAGATGTGTGTCTGTTTAAGTGTGTGTGCTCAGGCGGTGGCAGCAGCAGAGCCAGCCAGCCAGGGTGCTTTTTTTGGAGGGAGCCCCTGCTGGGGATCGTGGCTGTGGAGGTGGAGTGGGCGAACGGGGCTTGAGTTGCCGCTGCTGCCATGTGCCCTGGGCAATGGGGAGAGAGGGGTGGGGAAAGGCTGAGGAGGGGAAAGAATCACTTTCCCCAATCTGTTTTTGGAAGCTTTTTAAGTGTTTAAGAGTGGGGACACAAAATTGGGGTTGAATCTGGTTGCCAGATGCTCCTTTGCTTCCTTATAACGCGCTTTACATATTGATGTAAATCCCAATGTAAATAGCCTTGTATATAGCGCTTTATTCCTTGAATGGGAACTCACCCAAAGTTACCTTCCCACTTGCATCCCATGGCACGATTCACACTTACTCATTATTTACTGTTTAATAGCTGGTGCTGTGCTTGGCATTTGCTTAGGAATCATCAAGTTGAGTTCAGCGCCTGAATATAGTTATGCATAAATGTTCAGCATTTTGGGCTGACTTTAGTAATATCTCACAGCATTTTCAAATACATTCTAGTAGGACCTGTGGTCTTGTGTTGGACTCTGATCCCAATAAACCCCTGGTTTGATTCTGCACTCCTCCACTCTCTTTCTGGGCTCTCCCAGCTACACCTACCTCACAGGGTGTCTGTGGCAGGGAGAAGAACAGATGGTTTGTCAGCTGCTTTGAGTCCCCTTAAGGGTGAAAAAGTGGGGTATAAAAGCCAACTTCTTTCTCTATCCTATATATGTATTTCTATTCTTGTTCTTCCTTCCATCACATTCCTAAAGTACGTGCATTTGTATTTGATGATCATTGATGGAAGAGAGCAGCTGCGTTTCATTTGGTCCAGTTGGTTCTTCCTGAAGTCCATGTTATTTTTAAGCAGGTGGGGCAGTCTAGTAGCATCTTAGGGCCTTTCTGCACATGCCACCAAAAACGGATCTAAAAGATCTAAAAGATCCGTTTTCTGGCGGAACGGTTCTAAAAAAGAATCTGTCTCAAACAGAGACAGATTCTTGGAGGCCCCGCACGTACGCACATGTGTGGGGCGGCGGCAGCAGGGCCGGATGGGAAAACGGATTGGGGTGGGTGCTGTGCGAATGCACCAGCACCCATCCGAAATCGGCTCTGCCGGCGCATGCCCAGCTGCCAAAGATGGAGAATGCAGAATGTGCCTTAGAGAAATTGAAATGGCTTAAGATATTTCAGTTTCTCTAGCAGAACCTCCAAACTTCTACAGCAGAAAAACACAGACTTAAAACCATAAGTTTTAATGTGTTTTCCCCCCCTGACCTGCTGCTGCTGTCTCAAGAAGGTCACCTCAATTTTGTTCAAAGGCTGGTGGTGCACTAAAGGACAGAAGGACCTTGGACCTCATTTATTCTAGAACTTTTCTATTACCAACCATGATCTTCTTTCCAATGAGAAACTTTTGCCTGCTGCTGGTGAACTGGAAGGATTCTATCAGAAAGGTCATATCTGCATGCTCTGAAAGTGGGAATTCAAACCACCTTGAAAATCCATTCATTGTTGCAGAATATTAATTTCTTCTCCTCTTTTGGGAGGGGGGATGGGAAGGGTTGGTTAATCCAGAAGTAGAGAAACTGAGCAACCTGAAAATTATGGAAGAAAGCCAGTCACCTGGTGTTCCATAGCACAGATGTGCGTGTTAACAGAAAGCTTATTTCTCACCTGGCCCATTATATCTGGTGACCTGTCATGTCTTACAGACAGGTTATCAAAAAAACTCTATTAATATTCCTTTAGGATTCCACACCTGGGCCCAAAGCTGGACCTTTTACCATAGGGGGCATAATTTAAGGGTGATTAAAGGACAGAAGAGTGTAAACATGTGTATTGAAAATGGAAGTCAATGTTTGTGAACTACACGAGAGATTTTTGAAGGATGAGCTATAGTTTCCGCTAAATCTGTCAATCACTTTCCTTTAGAAACCTCCAACATTGCCCTCTCTTTGGGAGGCCCAATCATCTACTTTTGTGAATTTTATCTCAAAAACACCCTATTGGCTGTGCATCACAGAGCATCTCAGAACTCATTTATGGCTCTCCTGCCTCTTGAGGCCATAACTAGATTCAAATAGAGGAAACAGGGATGAGAAAGGTCTGAGCTCGGTCAGTGGTGGCTCTTGAAGAAAATGGGAAAATTGCTGCTTTAACTCAAAGAATGTCTCTTGGCTAAGCAATAGGTGCTGCCCATTTCTGCTCAGGTTCAGCTTATTATCGCCCAGACGCAAACTTTATGATGCTATCTTGCAAACAGATGTATGACAGAACAAATTGCTTGCTCTTCTATTTTGCTGAAGAGTCCTTGGCCCATTCTGCACTGGATTTTATTCTGGATTATATTCCAGAATAAGATCTGCCATGCACATGCTAGTGCAGGCTAGTGCAGGCTCTGGGCTGCATTTAAGAGGTGGCCTGGTTGAAGTATATAAAATCATGCATGGTATGGAGAAGGTGGATAGAGAAAAATTGTTTTCTCTGTCACTAATTCCAGGGAAGCACTCTATGAAGTTGATGGGCAGGAGAGTTAGGATTGAAAAGGGGAAGTATTTTTCACCCAGAGTCTATGGGTGTCTATGGAAATTATTGCCAGAAGAGGTTGAGATAGTAACCAACTGGATAGCTTTAAAAAAGGGTTAGACTAATTCAAGGAGGACGCAGCTGTATCGTTGGCCACTGGAATGGATGCTGAGGTACTTCCTCCATGCTGGAGTTTTCCCCTTCATCTTTTGTTCAGAATGCCTGGAAGCAATTGGTAGGCCACTGTGTGAGACAGGATGCTGGACTAGATGGGCTGTGGCTGATCGAGCAGGGCTCCTCTAATGTTTGTTTATTTATTATTTATTATTATCAGGGTGGGTAACAACCTTTAAAATCCACCATATTAAACAAAATAATATATATTAAAACAATAAAAACCACCACAGCATTTAAAATCCAACATGTTAAAAACAAAACAGTATCAATTAAAACAGTAGGGTTTACAGTGGGGAAAACATGACCAACATTTAGCCAAAGGCCTGAGCAAAGGGGTGCTTCTTCAATGCCTTCCTGAACATAAATAGAGAAGGAGCCCGACCCACTTAGATAAATTCATGGATGACAGATATATCAATGACTACTAAAATGGATGCTTAGAGACTGTTTCCAGGTTTGAGAGACAAGCAGGATGCCTCTAGAGGTCATCTGCTGGGATTTGAGAGCAGGTGAAGGTTTTGCCTTTGCCTTCTGCTTGTGATGCCTGAAGCAACTGGTGGACCACTGTGTGAGAGAGGATGCTGGAATAGATAGACGGTAGTCCTATCCAGCAGGGTTTCTCTTATGTTTATATGTTCAAGCATCCAAGCTAACCTGGAAGACTCTATGGGCGAATCCCCACAGCAAGCTTATTTCGCTTTCCCTAAACCGAAATAATAGAACCGGATGCAAACACGAATTTGCCTGTTCCCATTACTTTTAACTTAATCGCGTTGGATCCGGATTCTGAGGATCATACATGGCGTACGTGACTCAAGGTGGGACTCAAGTGGCTACATTTTAAAAGCTGCTTTTCGGGGCTGCCCTGCCCTCTTCCTCCTGGCATGGACACGCCACCCATAACAGACCCCTTCACGGAGCCTAGCTGGGTGGCTGCCGCTTCCATGGATGGAGGAAAAATGGCAGCAGGCAGGCAGCCTGCGATTCTTTCCCCTCCTCTCCCCATTGCTCAGGGCACACAGCAGCAGCGGCAACTAAAGCCCCTTTGCTTTAAACATTCACATTCAGCTGCTTTCCTCCCTTTCCTTTTCTAAAGTCAGAACTCCAAAGAGCTAGAATTGTGCAAAATTGCAACATTGTTATTCCAACCATCAAGGTGTGAAGTGGTTCCAGCGCTACAGTGTAGCGATCCCTGTTAAGTGGATTTTTACACTGAAATCACTGTCTTTGGAAGCAAGCTATTGGGAGAGGGAAACCCTAAACATGGATTTTCATCCCTTAAAATGGTACTGTCCACACAGTAAAAAATGTAAAACGTTTCAAGCGCAGGATCCGGAGTGAGACCTGTTGAAATCAGGATCGAGATTCACCACGCTTTGGGGTGGTTTAACACGGGTAAAGCGTGTTAAGCCAAACTGCCTTGCGGACTCCGAGGACTGAAAACGTTTTGAATCCAAATAAGGTTGCCGTGAAGACACGGCCTGTGACATGACAGTTCTTGTTGCTATTGTTAAAGCGCACAGCAAAGATTGACTAATATGCTTTGGCCATGTAGCTCTCATGCCCACCCTTGATGTTTCCAGCTCAAGACTGTTTTCTTAAAAATAGGAGATGGCCATAGAGTTGGGCATTTTCTGTGCTTGAGAAAATATGGTTTGCATAACTAGCCCAAATAATGTGAATAAGTCCATATGCATCTTTGGCAGGAGTAGTGAAAAAGAAGAACAGGCGGAGGTCCTTGCAGAATGCTTTCTCCATCTCTTCCATAAAAGTGGTCTGTTTCTTTAATGAGAATGGGGTCATGTGGACCCCACACTTTTTAGAGTGCGATGCAGATCCTATCCTAGACAGTGACTTCTTTATCAGCTGAACAATTCTCAGAACCCTTGGCTGGGACTGGAACATGGGACTGCTTGTGCTTACCTTAGTGAGTTTGGTGGTCAGGCATGTCTGTATTCTGCCTCCACTACCATCACCCCAGAGTGGGAGAAATCCTCCCTGGAGTGATCTGGCTAAACAGTAGTCCATATACTTACCACAAGAGGCTTGATCACTCCTGGATGCTGTAGCCAAACCCTCATCCGGGTGAGTGAGAAAGCCATGTTTAACAGGCAGCCTGGGGCTGATGCAAATCTGGGGATTTTGATAGTGTGAAATACCCTGAGGTTTGTGATTGCCACCATTGTGCATGCACGGCTGTGCTTTTTTGGACTCTTCACATGCGTGGTGACCATGTCTGAGATGGCAGCTTCATCCAGAAGATAGATTATTCCCCCTTTTCAGGAAAACCCATGATCACAGTCGGCTTTTCCTGAAACAGGTTCTAGTGAGTTTTCACAGGGAAACAGTGGTGCTATGGGAGGGCTGCCATGGATAGATGTGGCAATATCAACATAGCCCTGATAAAATAGCACTATATATTCCCCATCAGGAGATGGCTTATATGGGTACCATGCCCTTATATTCTGTGCAGAAAATATAGAAGCCATTTTTTTGACTGTTCGTCTCACTTATACAACTAGGATTTCCTGATATAAGGAGCATTGGGGTGGGAGGGAGATAGGGTTATGTTTTTAATTATGTGTAATATGTGATGTTATTCTTATTGTGACCCGCATTGGGCACATTTGATGAAGGGTGGGATGTAAACAAATGAATAAATCAATGACGGACGGACGGACGGACTGAGACCCCCATCTACCTTTTCAAGATCACCCCCGGTTGGCACAGTCCTGGCACCAGCCTTGGTCAATGTTAAAACAGCATGGAGAAAGGAGGCCAGGATCAGCCATGCTGGGCTATGTGACTTTTACCAACTTAACAATGTCAACAGCACGGTGTGTGTCCTGTTGTGTTGCCGTACGTCTCTGGGTACCTAACACTTAGAGAATCCAGGTTGGAGGATCAACATGCGCTCTGTTCTCTCCCAGGCTTGTTTCTGCGTTTTTGAATAAACATGCTGAAACGGATCAGAGGTGAAGGGATAAGTCTGCAAGGGGGGCATTGACCTCTAGAAAGGAAGAAGGGGGGGGGTAAAAGGAGATGGCCTGGTTGGTTATATGATGTCACAGATCCCTTTATCTGCCAATTAGATTAATCCCTCCCGAGTGCAATTTGTTGCTGTGGGGGCATTGAATTTCATGCAACAAGGCGGGCGATATTTCTTCCTTGTTGGCCCTGGCACATACAGTATCACTATCTGGAGATCAAAGCCCCCTGGAAAGTTGGTAAATAGAATATTTTCACTTTGATGCCGGCCTTACTCCCCTTGAATGCATACACCTCCAGAGGAAAATGGATCCTTTTGGCAATGTCCGCGCAGTTGCGTGGTCCACTTAACAGTTGCTGGCAAAGAGGGGCAGATTTCAAGGAAGACTTAGCAAAAATATTTCCCCTTTGTTCTTCCCTTGGAGCGATTACAGTGCTTTTTCTGTGGGTGATGAAGGGTCTGTTCCCTCCCCCTCCCCAACCCCTAAACCAGCTCAATAGGCTTTCCAGAGCAGGTAATATATAACCAGGTTCATTGTGATGCTAAAGAGTTCTATTTAGCTGTATTTAAACGGGATATCAGGACTCCATGCGATGACCTTTCACTCCTGGGAAGTAGTTTTAAATTCAATCCGCGGTAAAGGGAGAAATCCTTCCAATTCATTGGCTCTAAAAGGTCACAAGTGAATTGTGTTTTGATGGTATCTGCTGCTTTAGTGGCTTCATTCCTCAATATACATGAGCATCGAGACAACTTGAATCGCCTCTTTGTCTTGCCAGACAGAGTTGCAAGAAGCCTGAGAAAAAGGGAACGTAAGGAAAAAGATACCTGGCGCAAAGGGCCAAGGTGCAGAAGGGCCAAGCTGAATTGGACACAGCACAGGCCAAGAGAGGCTGAAGGTCTACAGCACAACCATTGTGAGCAAGGATTATACAATAGGACTCATCCTGTAGGTGTTAGGGCAATGAGGATGGCCAGGGAGAATCCAAAAACTGAAGGCAGTTTATTGATCCTTTACTAAACTACACAAACACACTCACGTAGACAGCAGGATCTATACAGGTGAGGGAAGCCAGCTGGAAGGAAGGAAGGGGCTCAGGCACAACCTGGTCATTGTGACAATGGCCGCTAATTTTCCAGCTCCCTTATGGGCTCACTATATTATACAGAAGAAAAAGAAGGAGAAGGAGAAGGAGAAGGAGAGTTGGCTTTTCTACCCCGCTTTTCTCACGCATTTAAGGGGACTTAAAGCAGCTGACAAAGCTCCTGTCCTTTCCCCCACCACAGACACCCTGGGAGGTAGGTGGGGCTGTGAGAGCTCAGAAAGAGAGCTGTGACTAGCCCAAGGTTGCCCAGCTGGCTTCATGGAGGAGTGTGGAATCAAACCCAGTGACTACATGATATGAGTCCAGCACTCTAACCACAAGACCAGACTAGCTCATACAGGTGCTGGCAGACTCCTCCATTTGGCCTACGGTGTTTCCACTGCCACTGTGAGCTGAGTTAGGAGGTAAGGGTTCCATCAGAGCAGCAGATCCTACACTATAGCCGTGACGCCCTGTCTTCTGCCTTGAGGTGGCAGCATAAGCCCAGTTGCTTCGAGGTGGGAAGCTGTGAAAATTCTGCGGTTAGGCCCAGAAATCTGGGATTGCATGATGTGAGTTGATGCCAACAAGCCCTTAAACCTTGATCTTAGCAGTGCTGAATAAAGTTTGGCTGCCAGCTCTTTTATTACCACAGGATGGCCGCATTGCCATTACAAGCTTAAAATGGTTTTCCTAAACCGAAATAATAGAACCGGATGCAAACGCGAATTTGCCTGATCCCATTACTTTCAACTGAATCGTGTTCGATCCAGATTCTGAGGATCGTACGTGGTGTATGTGACTCAAGGGGGGACTCAAGTGGCTACTTTCAAAAAGCCGCTTCTTGGGGCTGCCCTGCCCTCTTCCTCCTGGCATGAAGGTGCCACCCATAACGGACCCCTTCACAGAGCCTAGCTGGGTGGCTGCCGCTTGCCTGGAAAATGGCACTGGGCAGCCAGCGATTCTTTCCCCTCTTCTCCCCATTGCCCAGGGCACACAGCAGCAGTGGCAACTCAAGCCCCCTTCACCCGTTCACCTCCACAGCCACAGCCTTAAACATTCACACATCTCCCAGAACCTGTAGCTGCTTTCCTTCCTTTTCCCTTTCTAAAGGTCAGAACTTCAAAGAGCTAGACTTGTGCAGAATTGCAACATTGTTATCAGGTGTGAAGTGGGTGGATTGCTACAGTGTAACAGTTGCTGTGGGGGGTGAATTTTTACAGTAAAATCACTATCTTTGGAAGCAAGCTATTGGAGGAGGGAAACCCTAAGCATGTATTCTCATCCCACTAAAACTGTACCGTTCTCACGGTAATGAAAGTAAAACGTTTCAAATGCAAGAACCGGAGCGAGACCTGTTGAAATGAGTGTTAACATTTACAATGTTTTGGGGCGATTTAACATGCGGAAAGCATGTTAAGCCAACCTGACGTGGGGTCTGCGAGGATCGAAACCATTTCAAAACCATTTTAAGCTTGTAATGGGAACGTGGCCGATGATTCTGGGCTATAAGGTACATCGAGCTTATGGGCTTCCTTGGATAATAAAGGTGGCATCTGCAGCCTTTCTTGTTGGTGTTTTACCAGGAAGTGATGTGGTAGAACAGCCTACTCTGTATTAAATGGCTACACCAGTTATGACTAAGGGTATGCATGGATATTTGAAGGTATTTGAAATTCGATCGAATTGTCCAAATTTCGACCTTCAAATTCAAATCAAATGTCCATAAACTTGAATTTAAAGATTTGAACGGATTTTGAATTTCAGATCTATTCATTCGAATTATCCAGACATTCATATGTGTATGGGTTTGTACACAATGCATACATGCAGATACACATCTTTCCCGCATCCGTATGCATTTGTATGGATCCCTATGGGACGAAAATGGGTTGCATACGGGATAACTACGGGATGCATACAGACTTGTACGGATGCATACGGGATGCGTAACGATACATACGGGAACATACAAATACTGTCGACATTCATAAGTGCAAATCTGAATTGAAGACTCAAATGAATAGATTTGAATTTGCTTAATTCAAATCAAATTTGTTTAAATTTGACTTTTAAAGATTCAAATAGAACTGAATTTTTGGATATTGGAATCGAATTCCAAAAATTGCATTTGTGCACACCCCTAATTATAATGGTTTCTGAGGCTCTCTTGGAAGTCTGTAAATTCTCAAGCTTCATGAGCTACGTAGATTAGTATGTAGAGCAGTAATAGCCAATGTGACATTTACTATATGCTACTAGCACTCTCTCACTCCTGGCCAATGGCGTGCTGGCTGAGACGAATGGCAATGGAAGTCCAGAAACAGCTAAAAGGCTTCTCTTGGAGGTCTAAGAGGTCTGGAGGCTTGACAGCAAGAACTCCATGTTTCCATGATTTTGGTTTCTTTTAAGCAGCAGTAGCAAATGAGATATCAGAAATTCCCATGTTCCCTTTGTGGAAGGTTGTGCCACAGGGTCATTGCCTGAAACTCTTCAACATTGTAGTTAGAGGGTCAGTTTCACATTACGAATATCCCAAGATTTCATATAAATTCCTCTGGTGCTTCATTCATACATAAAGATCCCCCTTGTAAGGCTATAATACTAGAGAGGGCTTAGAGTATGGCCGCCTGCGGCTAATTTAAAGTTGCGCATTCAAAGTCAAAAATAAATAAATAGTATTGTAAGTTTAGCATTCATAATTTAACGTTGCATTTTGGCTTCTTTCTCTGCCCTTTGTGACTTCTGCTTTCGTCTCCCGGATACCCGAAGAAAGTCCCATTGTACATAAAAATGTCCATCAGTTCACATATATTAACTAGAAATGACACATTCAACCATTTTGGACAGATAAATGTCGGCAAATCTCCTTAGCATTGAGCATGAAAACACTTCATTTGTATTTTGTGACAGCAGTGGAAGAAAATCAACCTCTGAGGTTTCATTTTCACAGGCTGAAAAAGGGCTGCCTGCAAGCAGAATCCAGTGGCACTGCTGCTGGACTGGGAAGCATGGCATGTACAAACTCAGGGAGTGATCAGACACACTTAATAAGACACCCTCAGGGCAGATTTGAGGCTATAAGTGCAGACCTAAAATCACTAAAATAACCTTACCTCATCCTGGATCCTGGAAATGAGTGCCCTTTCCTTATGTGAGGTAAAATGACACTGAGAGTTACTCTTGTCACAGTTTAGAATTCTAATTGTTAGTCAGGAACTAAAGAGTCACAATACGTCAGCAACTCATGACTCAGAGTCTTATGATTCAAAGTCTCATGCTCTTGCAGTAATTAGGTGACATCATTCTAATACCTCATGATGACATGCAGGTGTGGGATATATATATACTGTATATATATATATATATATAATAAAAGCTTTGTCTTTGGCTTGTTGTTTAAAGAGAGGTTTATATGAGAAAGGATTCTGAAATAAAGCTGCTGAACCTTCCAGTGAGGAAAGAAATACTTTGTCTCTGGATTTATTTGACTGAATGACTGTCCAGCTATTCTCTGAGATTGACAAGTGATCTGACACCAGTCCAAATCCATTACACAACCTGACAGCTCTTTCTTTTTTTCTGTCACATTGGGTAGGGAGCTTCATAATCACAGAGGAAGGGAATGTAGCCAATCACAATATGGGGAAAAGGTTTGGCCAGTGAGCAGCTAATCAGGGCCAGGAAAAGCAGGACACACAAGTGGGTAATCAGTGGTGAACACTTTTTGTCAGTACAGCATTGCCAGACTTTGAGGTGAAGGAAGAGCAGTGGCTCATTTGTTTGAAAGCCTGTTTTTAGTGTGTCTTCAGAAGGATCACATTTTTCTAAAAGGGGCGAATGAAAAAAGCCCTTTCTGATCACACCCTTAGCACCTCATGCCTTTGCAAGTTTTGGGGCTCTAATGGTCTGAAACACAGAGGTGCTCCTCCCGCACACCTCTGGGTTTTGGCCTACCCCTGTTAGATTGTCTTAACTGTAGTCCTCATTTTTACAGGACTGACAAGGACTCAGCCCATCCTGGCGTTCCATGCTATCTTCGCTTCCTCAGTGTGTGAGCAGGAGGATAGTCTAAAGAAGGCTGAACTGTGCTGTGGTGGGTGGGTCCAGTCTTTCCTTCTGCCAATTGGCTTGCGTGGAGTTCGTGAGGTACTTCTCTCCTCAGTTTATGTGTATGATTCCTCTATCAAGTGTTTTTACTCAAATTTATTATTATTATTTTAAAAATTAATCGCGTGGAGAAGAAAGGCACATAAACAATGAAGAGGGTGTGTGGAGGTGGGGGAGCAGGCTTTAAAAAAGAACTGCAAAAGTGCACCCTTGCCTCCCTTGAGTGACACAATGGCATCCAATCAGAAAGGAGATAGATTTGATGCAGGAAAAGGGGTGGAGAGCTCGATGGAGGAAGAAGAAGAAGAAGAAGAAGAAGAGTTGGCTTTTCTACCCCGCTTTTCTCACCCATTTAAGGGGATTCAAAGTGGCTGGCAAACCTTCTGTTCTTCTCCCCACAACAGAACACCCTGTGAGGTAGGTGGAGCTGTGAGAGCTCAGAAGAGAGCTGTGACTAGCCCAAGGTCACCCAGATAGCTTCGTAGGGGAGGGCAGAATCAAACCCAGTATTTCCAGATAAGAGTCCGGCTCCCTAACTATTAGACCAAACTTACCTAGGAGGATCAGGTCAATCGTACAGAAAGATGTGAGCATTGCAGCCCAAAGCAGAGATGGCCTGAGGTTGACCTATAGCAATCCATGTATGACCAGCACTGGTATGACCTCAGTTTGAATTAATGAATTGGCCGTCCTATCTGAGACTTGTGTGACTAGGGCCCATGAGGGATCCCATTTCAGATTACAAGTAAGTGCAGAATTACAAGCAGTTCCTACAGAAACATTTACATATTCATTCTCACTGAACTCTCTTCGTCTCTCTCTTAGCAATATCCTTTCCCCTCAGCGACACCATCCCATCACTTTATCTAACACCCCCATTCTATTAGCCCTGGTGGCTAAGAATTATGGGAGCTGTAGTTCCAAAACGTTATTTCTCTATTTCCTGTTTTACTCACATTGTACAGTTTTGTCACTCTGCTCTCCATGCTTCCATTGATTGGACGGAATCGCTCTTGAATTCATTTGCCCTCTGTGACGTTTTCCTGCTAGCCCTGTTTTCTTTGGCTGTGCCCACTGATTCAGGAAGGAGTAGAGCTTACCAGCAAACAGAAAAATAACGAGTGAATGCATGCCTGTGCGACACACACACAAAAGTGCTTACTAAACCCACAGCAGGAGGGTGGATTACAATAGCACACCTGTATACAGTTTATTGGTTTACTCAACGGCACCACATCTTGTGTGGGTATTTGTTCTTTTGGTTAAATATGCTGGAATAACATAATTGTGTCGTAATATGTTGTCAATAGCGGCACAGTGTGATCATCATGCTGTGCACTTCATGATGCCAAAGGATCGTGTGAATAAATAAGCATGCATAGTTGTATGCGATGAGTGAAATGTGCCTCTCTATACCCTACCCTATGTTGGCTTTGGTTTCTAGGTATTTGCATGTGGGGGATTAAAAATCTGAAGAACGGCAACTCCAAAGGAACAGGGTTTTTTTTCCTTTTAAAAATAATCTCCCAAACCTCCTTTCTCTGCTTCTGTGCACAAAGTGATATAAACTAGAGATAGAAGAAAATCAACCTTGTCTGCTCAATTAAAATCCAGGACCGCTGGTGAGGATGCGACCTGTTTCCAAAGAGACAAAAGTGCTATCTTTCCACCAACTTTTATTTGAAACACCCTTCTCCTTACAATCTGGGGGCTATGTGTTTGTAATACTGTCAATAAACATCTTTCCTGGAGAGTCGTGAGGACAATAATGGAAGCTGTTAACAAAGTGTGAAAAGCAGAGGGCCAGCAAAGGTTAATCATATGGCTGTCTGCTAATGACCCCTCCAGCCCCTGGTTTTAAACCCTCCGCTACTTGTAAAGACCAATCACGTGAGCAATTTCCTGTCGGTGGTTGCCTTTATGGAGAAGAAAAAAAGACTCGCTTTTTTGTGCAAAAGGAGAGCACCCAGCAGGAGTGGAGGTTATTATTTTTAAGCTGATCTAAACACCTGGGCTTCCTAGTAGAGCCTATTAAACTTCCTCCATTATGTCTAAATATTTCGCTAATTCCCAGCCTCATAGTAGATTAGGGTATTACTGCTTAAAGAAGGGAAGGAACAGAGTTTTGCACGCATAGGGGGGCAAAAGGTTTTCCCCTGGGTAAGCTGTTGGCAGGTGAAATTGTTTTGTTTGTGGGGATGGGCAGTGATCAGTGAGGATTTTTATTCAGTGTCAGTTGGCAGTCAGATCTAACTTCTGCCTCACTACTTCACCTGGACTCACAGGTAAATCACTTCCAGCATCTGTGGCTTTCTTCCTGGAATATGAATGCCTGGCCTCTTTCTGGATTGTTCTCGGTCTGAGGGTTAACCAGACCTCTTTCAATCCTACTCCCCTTCCTTCTGTTTTCAGCCACTTGCGGTGCCTTGTCCATCACAAGTTCAGATTCTGAAAGCAACACTGTTCTTGGTGCTCCTTTGCTCATGATATTGGTTATTGTACCTGTCTAAAACCCTTTCTGCACTGGGCCTTATTCTGGGTTACAGGCCTGCCATAGTTATCATCCGCATGTGGACAGCATGTCTGCATTGTGGAATATAATCCAGAATAAGGCCAGTGCAGAAAGGGCCTTTGACTTTGTGGATCACAACAAATTGTGGCAAGTGCTGAAATAGATGGGAGTACAAGGCCACCTTAACAGGAACCTGTATGTGGATCAGGAAGCAACAGCTAAAACCAAACGTGGAACAACTATTGGTTCAAGACTGGGTAAGGAGTATGACAAGGCTGTATATTGTCACCCTATGCAGATGATACTCCTCTAATGGTAGAAAGTAGAGAAGAATTAAGGAACCTGTTGATGAGGGTTAAAGAGGAGAATGGAAAAGCTGGCTTGAAACTCAGTATTAAAAAAAACAATCATGGCAACTTGCTCCATCGCTTCGTTGCCAACAGAGGGGGAGAAAGTATCAAATTTTACTTTCTTGGACTCAAGGATCACTGTAGACAGCAACTGCAGCCATGAAATTAAGGGTCTTTCTGCATGGGATATTGGCCTGTGATACAGATGGATCTAGAAGTCTTCCATACAATAATGAGAATTATGAGAGGCCTGTCTCCCTCCCAGCATGCTTTGTGCACACAGGACAGACTGGGCTGGAGTACCCAAAATCATGCCCTAGGCTTGTTTATGAGCAGACCTTGACATTGAGGTCTCCTAGTATCCTAGGACCAGTATACTGTACCACAGAGGCATGCAGATGGCACATCCCTATGGACCAGGATATTAAAGTGGGCCTGTTTTGGTAGTTGCACACCCTAGGAGTTCTGAAGGTCAAGAACTTGCATTCCTCACCTTCATATCATTCAGAGGCCCCAGTGCTAGCTCCAAATGCAGCCTGTCCTGCCCTGTCTTAGCAGAATCACATTCCAGCTTGGGATGGGTTCTGTATCCCAGGACAGGGCAAACTAAAAGATCAAAAACATAAAATATGGTTGCTCCTTGAGAAGAATGTTTTGGCAAACCTGGTTGTCATATTAAAAAACTGAGACATCTCTCTGCCAACAAAAGTCCATATGGTCAAAACTATGGTTTTTCCAGGAATAACATATGTGTGACCCCTTTGCACAGTGGTGCTGGGGAAGGCTTTTGAGAGTCTCTTGGGCTTCAAGAAGATCGAATCGGTCAATGCTTTTTCATGGAAGGACTAATGCTGAAGAAGAAACTCAAATACTTTGGCCACATAATGAGAAGACACAATTTCTAGAAAAGACCATAATGCTGAGAACCCAAGAACGTAAGAGGAGGCCTGCTGAATCTCATAGCCTGTCTCATAGAATAGCCCACCGATTGCTTCTGGACATTCCCAAGCAGAAGACAAAGGCAACATGTTCACCTCTCAAATCCCTGCAAGTGGCCTTTGAAGACAAAAGGAGAAGGAAATGACAGAGGATAGAATGGTTAGATAGGGTTATGGAGGTAATAAATAAAAACCTCTTGACATCTTCAGCCTGGAAAGACAGCATTTAAAAGGGGACCTGATGGATGTATATAAAATCATGCACAGTATAGAAAAGGTGGATAGAGAAAATGTCTTTTCTCTATCACACAACACTAGAACCAGGGGACATTCTATGATGGGTAGGAGAGGCAGATCAGACAAGGAGAAGCATTTCTTCACCCAGAGGGCCATAGGTCTATGGAATTTGCTGCCAGAAGAGGTTGTTAACAGCAACCAGTCTAGATGGCTTTAAGGAAGGGTTAGACAAATTTATGGATGACAGATGTATCAATGGCTATTAGAATGGATGCCTAAGAACATCTTTCAATCTGTGGGGACAAACAGGATGCTTCTAAGGCCATTTGCTGGGATTCAAGAGCAGGAGAAGGTTTGACCTTTGCTTGAGATGCCTGTGGGCAATTGATGGGCCGCTGTGTGAAACAGGATGCTGGACCGGATGGGCTGTGTTTAATGTTCTAACCTTGGCACATTCTGGGAGACAGTGGAAGACCAACCTATGGTCCATGGGTTTACAAAGAGTTGGACATGACTAATCATCTGAACAATAACCTAAGATTTATTAAGTGGCACCTTGTCATCTGAGTTGGAATCCTGCTTATTTATCTGCAATTTCTGTTTCTGTTTTTGCCTTTACACTCTTTAAAATTATTCCTATCAGAACATTTCCTGGCCCACAGCATTGAAGCAATTTTAGTCAGATATTTAGTGCTGAGATCCCATCCATTCAGTCATAAGAACGTAAGAGAAGCCCTCCTGGATCAGGCCACAGCCCATCTAGTCCAGCATCCCGTCACACACAGTGGCCCACCAAATGCTCATGGGCATCTCAAGCAGAGGCAAGGACAGATCTATTCCTGCTCTCGAATCCCAGCAAATGGCCTTAGAAGCACCCCGCTTCCCCACCCCAGCCTGAAAGATGCACCTAGGCATTCATTCTAGTAGCCATTGATACCCCTGTCATCCATAAATTTGTCTAACCCTACCTTAAGGCCACCTAGACTAGTAGCTGTCACCACCTCTTCCGGCAGCAAATTCCATAAACTGATGACCCTTTAGGTGAAGAAATACTTCCCCCTGTCAGACCTGACTCTCCTACCCATCAGCTTCATAGATGCCCCCTGGTTCTAAAGAAATTTTCTCTATCCACCTTTTCTAGAACATGCATTATTTTATATACTTCAATCAGGTCCCCTCTCAAACGCCGTCTCTCCAGACTGAAGAGGCCTAGACGTTGCAGCCTGGTTTCATAAGGGAGGTGTTCCAGACCCTTAATCATTCTGGTTGCCCTTTTCTGCACCTTTTCCAGTTCCACAATATCCTTTTTGAGATGTGGTGACCAGAATTGCACACAATGTTCCAAATGTGGCCTCACCATAGATTTATAAAGAGGGAAAATGACATTTACTGACTTATTTTCTACTCACTTCCTAATTATTCCCAGCACTGAATTAGTTTTTTTTCGCTGCTGCTGCACACTGGGTTGACACCTTCATTGAACTGTTCACCAGAACCCCGAGATCCCTTTCCTCGTGTGTTGCAGAAAGCTCAGACCCCATCAGTTTGTAGACATAATTAGGATTTTTCACCCCAATGTGCATTACTTTGCACTTGTTAAGATTGTTGAGTTCCTTAAGGAGTCTGGGATGAATACCATCTGGCCCTGGTGACTTCTCAATATTTTGATTATTAAGATGTGCAAGGACCTCCTCCTTAGTTATCTCTGTCTAGTTTAATTCTTCAGAAAATACAGGCTCAGCTACTGGCATGTGTCCTCTGTCCTCCTCCATGAATTTGGAGGCAAATAATTCATTTAGTCTCTCTGCAATCTCTGTGTCTTCTTTAATTATCCCTTTCTGTCCTTTACCATCTAATGGTCCGACTGCTTTCCTGGTTGGATTCCTACTTCTGATATACTTATAGAAGTTCTCGTTATTTCTTTTGATGTTTTTAGCAATGTGCTCCTCAAAATCTTTCTTAGCCTTCAAGAAGCCACTTCTATCCACCTGCGTCGAAATTTGTTTTCAGTAATGTAAAATCAAGTGCTGCTGGGAAGGATCCAAACAGAGTTTCAGCATCTACGTCTGCTCCGGTGTGGGTGGAGATTTGAGTCCCATCAGACCTTGAATTGTACAAGAGAGGTGAATAATTAAGGATTGAGAAAGTGATTGTCAACTTTTGAAACAGAAAAAAGAGGGGACAGAAATGAAAAATTGGAAATCAGAACCTTGACCATGCTAGTCGTCAAAGGTTACACTGATCATTTTAATTGTCACAAAATTGCACAATATTCCTTTCAAAGAAAGATACCTTCCAGATGGAAATTTCTAGCCATCTTCTGGTTGTCTTGGGGCGGTGCAGGCAGGACTGGGTGAAAAAAATGTCCATTGCCCCTTGGCTCCAACCAAGGCTGCATCCAGAGACCTATACTCACTAGGCCTCTGGAACACAATTAGGGAAGCCCTGGGACAGAGCATATGCTCTGCTGGGCCGCCATCCCATCCCGTCCCGTCCCATCCCAGGGTGGCCCAGGCCATTCCACAGCTGTATGGCAGGGGGAGCATTTGTATTCTTCTGGCTGGACAGCTGCGGGCCATGCCCCTGGCCTCTGCCATTGGGCAGATTTTAGCCCAACATCTGGCAGGCCCTCTCGAGGTGTAGGGTGAGAGTGGGATGGCCTGCCCCATTGCCACGCCTGCTGTTGCAGTCCCAATTAGACTTCAGCAGCATGCATGCCCCCCCTGGGCCTTCCACCCACTCAGGGGTTCATGCCACCCGCAATCCACTTACCTTGTTCTCTATATATCTGTAACAATGCTGTCTCCGGGTACATATTAATATTCAATTCCATTATATCATTAATCTCTTCAAAGATTCTATTCCAGAAAGGAATAATCTTAGGGCACATCCACCACATATGGTGGAACGTGCCCTTCATACCACATCCCCTCCAGCAATTAGACGAAAAATTATTAATTATATAAGCTAGTTGTGCAGGGGTGCCATGGGGAAGGTTTGTCAGCCGCTTTGAGTCCCCTTAGGGAAACGTGGTGAGAAACGTGGGTGAGAAAAGCCAACTCTTCTTCTTCTGTCACCTTCATCCAGAGACAGCAGAGGTGGTGGTGGTGATGACCTACCTGCAATGATTTCCACCCTGTGCAATTTATCTCCAGAACAGAGCACCCTGTGAGTTAGGTGTGGCTGTGGGAGCTCAGAAGACAGCTGTGACTAGCCCAAGGTCACCCAGTTGGCTTTGTGGAGGAGGCCAGAATTAAACCCGGTATTCCCAGATAAGGGTCCGGCTCCTTAACCATTAGACCAAACTGGCTCACAGAGACACAAGAGGGTCTGCAGGTACTGTAGAGTTGAGTAATGGGGTTCACCAGTAGGCCACTTCAGAGGGCAAATTTCCCACCCCAATGCGGGCACTAATGCATAGTCACAGGGCCCAACGCCTCCTTACTAGGCACACTTTATTGATTGTCTGTGTCCACAGATAAGCAGCACCATTTAGCAGTGCTGCTAAACTTTGGTCCTCCAGAAATCCCTGGATTATACCTCCCACCTTCCTATTGGTTGGACCTCAGAAAAGGAAAAAGAAAAGAAGAAATGCATTTAAAAAAAATGAGAACCAAAATGCATAAAGCTGGAATCATGGGCAAACTATTTCCAACATCAACTTTAATGTGAAAAAACCTTTGCTCACATTACTTGCGTGCCAGAAAGATCATGCCACCAAGGGCTTTCACATGGCCATGCTATAATTATTGACACCTAGACACCTTGTTTTAATTATTTTAATTGTACCCTAATGCCTCGTGATTGTTATACAGCCTCTTATTATCATACATAGCAATTTTATTGTTTTTTAAAAGTAGCATACCATAAAAAAGATTTTTTAATATTAGTTGTTCCCTAAACAGCCCACACTTATTTGTTAAAAAAAAGAAGTACTTTCTGTGACTAAAATCTGGCAGTGATTAAAAGTGACTCATGTGTTGTGGACAGATGTGTACATGCAGAAAACCTATACATTGTTTGTGTAAAACTGTGTCCGCACTTTCTAAATAGAGAAACTGGTCCAAACTCTGTGAGGTGCCAAATGCTGTCCTGGGTGCAAAGCTCAAATTCTTTACTTGCTTTTCTTGCCAGACAAAGAATTTGAGCTTTGCTCTCAGGTAACACAACAGCATGGGGGCAGGACACAGAGTTTGGATCACTTCTCTTTTTTAAGACAATCTGCCTCTTTCTTCTTGGCATCTTTGTCCCATACACCTTTCTGATCCTTAGGTAGACTGTAAAAAAGAAAAGAAAAGAAAAGAAACCCCTGGTCACACCTTCACTTTAAGCCTTCTTAAGTCCATCTTCTGGTCTACTGCTCACACCTTTTCATTTATGTCCATTTTATTTGTGGATGTTCCTAAATGGAAAGGTGGAATGGAAGGTGGAAAATCCATACATAAGATTGACAGAAGTGAAAAGACGTGAGTAGTCAGATCAGAAGATGGACTGAAGAAGGTTTAAAGTGAAGGTATGACCAAGACCTAAGTGTTGCTTTGGCTGTGGTCACACCTTCAATTTAAGCCTTCTTCAGTCCATCTTCTGATTGCAACACTCATACCTTTTCATATCTATCCATTTTATTTGTGAATTTTCCACCCCCACCCCACCCCCACACTTGGACTTTCTAGAATGGAAAGTCCAGAAACAAGACAGATAGAAATGAAAAGGTGTCAGTGATACAGTCAGAAGATGAACTGAAGGAGTTTAAAGTGAATGTCTTCTCCAAGCCTGGAAGCATCACCAAAGCCTTGGTCCAGAGAGACCTCTGATATTGAGCATCCTCCTCCTGCTTCATATTCAGGGGGTCTTCAGATTTGGGTTAAAAGTCATGATTCTCCTGAGACTCTGTGGGAATGACACACTTGCCCATGGCATTTCCAATATACTTAGGATATTGAGCAATTTTTTTTTAAAACATCACCATTATAAATCTGGCAACAAAGCCTGTGTTTGCCCGAGGGATGTGGGTGGGAGCTGGCTAGCATAAGAACATAAGAACATAAGAGAAGCCTTGCTGGATCAGGCCACAGCCCATCTAGTCCAGCATCCTGTCGCACACAGTGCCCCACCAAATGCTCACGGGCATCTCAAGCAGAGACAAGGACAAACCTTCTCCTGCTCTCGAGTCCCAGCAGATGGCCTTAGAAGCGCCCCAGTTCCTCCCCCCCCCCAGCCTGAAGGATGCACCTAGGCCGGTGATGGCCAACCTATGACACGCGTGTCACAGGTGACACGCCAAGCCCTTTTGGGTGACACACCTGGTCACCCTGGCACCTGGACGTGTATTGCTTGCTTGTTCTTGAAGTGTATGAAATACCAACTTTCAATTGAAGATTTAGCAACAAAAGTCACTAATGTAAAGAATTATTTGTTTTTGCTTTTAATAAAATACATATATCAAAAATATAACTTTTTTACTAGAGCTACAAATATCACAAAATTATGGATATTTCTAGAAGTGACACAGCACCTGAGTTTAGCTAGGTTTTCTTGCGAATTTTGACACACCGAGCTCAAAAGGTTCGCCATCACTGACCTAGGGATTCGTTCTAGTAGCCATTGATACATCTGTCATCCATAAATTTGTCTAACCCTACCTTAAAGCCATCCAGACTGGTAGCTGTCACCACCTCTTCCGGCAGCACATTCCATAAGCCGATGACCCTCTGGGTGAAGAAATACTTCCCCCTGTCAGACCTTATTCTCCTACCCATCAGCTTCATAGAGTGCCCCCTGGTTCTGGTGTTGTGCGATAGAGAAAAGAAATTTTCTCTATCCACCCTTTCTATACCGTGCATAATTTTATATACTTCAATCAGGTCCCCTCTCAAACGCCGTCTCTCCAGACTGAAGAGGCCTAGACGTTGCAGCCTGGTTTCGTAAGGGAGGTGTTCCAGACCCTTAATCATTCTGGTTGCCCTTCTCTGCACCTTCTCTAGTTCCACAATATCCTTTTTAAGATGTGGTGACCAGAATTATACACAATACTCCAAATGTGGCCTCACCATAGATTTATAAAGGGGCAAAATGACACTTGCTGTCTTATTTTCTATTCCCTTCCTAATTATTCCCAGCATTGAATTTGCTTTTTTCGCTGCTGCCGCGCACTGGGTTGACACCTTCATGGAACTGTCCACCATACAAGTATCTTCAAATCAACAATCATGGAAGCAGCAGGCAGACACAGGAAAAAGCTGTGATCTCAGTTCATCAGCGGCAGTCAAAACAATCAGGTCCCCAATGGGTGCTGTGGTGGAAATGGGATCATCTGGCTCACACTCAAATGGGTCCTTAATGGGTGCAAAAATGGGTACTTTCTGACAGTCGAAAAACACCCCTTATCACCCTCTCTATCAGTGGCTGCAGTGATATCTGTTCAACGTGGTCATGGGTGGTAGTGCCAAGGGAAATGGCTGACCCTTATTTAGGGTGGGACAAAACCCTGCTCCTACTTGCTACCCCTTTTGCTCCTGATTTTTATTTTTTGCTGAAACTTTTGCTTGTTTATGGATTTGTTATTATATTTATACTTTCAACTGGGGCTGCTGCATCACTCATCTTTGAATATTGTTCTGCATTTGTTTAATAAAAACTATTAAAAAAAAAATGAAAGAAATCAGTTTGTGACTGCTTCCCACATCTGGCTGAGGCATTGAGAAGCAATTGTGGGGTATCTTTTAGATCCCATGGTTGCCTTTTGCTGACCCAACTGGACACGGGAAGCAATTGTGGGCTTACTAGTGTCTACTGGCTTGTTTTGTTATAATTCTACTTGTAGCAATTCGGAAATTGGGTAAATGTGTGGGGTCCCTTCCCCCCATATATGGCTGATTTCTAGATAAGCTATCAGTGAAATAATAATGATGCAAGCCCAGGGACACATAAGTAACCATTGGCCTTTTCTGCACTTACCTTGACCTAATTCAGATCAGTGGGCCCAGAATAACTGGGACCACTGATCTAGATCACACAGAGTTGTGGGCTGGATTAGTGCTGTCTGTACTGATGGTGCTGATTGTCTCACACCTCTGAATGTTAGGAATAACAGTTCCTAGACTTGGAGCATGGGGTGCTGGTTGTTGTTTTTTTGGCAGTGTTCTATGGTGCACCACTGAAAAACAGTTTGCACACCTGTGATCTGGAATAAGGCTCTTGGTCTGGTTGTAGGCCCAATTAAGCAGGTCTTTAATAGATCCAGATTAAAGGCGTCTTAATCAGGATCTGGTTCAGTTTTGTGCAGATGGAGCTGGCCTAATGTGGGTGGGGTCTCCTTGATCCACAGTAATGTGCCGATGGGGGATCTGTGATTCAGATTAAGGGGCTCTTTAATCTGGATCTAAAGTGAGTTTAGAAAAGGCCATTGCTTGATTTTCAGATTTCCAGTAATAAGTGGTATTACCGGACTGTACTGGAAATGTCACAATTATGTCTGACATACTTGATAATGTCCCAGGGAAAACCATATGTTTTAGCCCCTGGTGGCATTCTCACAGAGCTTTCATGGTATCGTGGGGATTCGAACCAGGGCAGTTGAGGGTTCTACCCTGGCACTCTTATGACTGTACCACTAGGGGGCATGCTTATCTTCCTAAGCAATTGTTAACGTTTGTGGTAACCACAGAAGAGGTTGTGTTGTGAACCTTTTAGTCTTGTTACCAGTCCTACATTGTTCCTGTGATGTCTTAGACCAAATTCATATGGTAGTGGAAGAAATATTATGGTTTAGCCTTTTTCTTTGGCAATTCGTTTTCTAGGGATTTATTTCTGCCACATAATCCTACGTTTGAGCTTCCTGCTTTGAATCCTGTGGCTTTTGCTTAGAGGGACAATTTCCAAGTACCATAAGAGATTGTCCATTGAATTTATCTATTAAAAACGTGGTCTTCTTTCAGATCTTATGTCTGCATGAGCTCTTAAAAGGGTCTAACATCTTAGGAACAGTGTGATGGTAAGCTCGATCGCTGTCTAATTTGCTCTTGAGGTTAGTGATTCATGAGAGAAAAAGTTGGGGCAAAATTTCAGGCCCATATGCACCGGTTTTAAGATTGAACGGGTGGGGCAGATGCCTAATTAAAAAGGGGGGCTTGCCTTTGGACTAATTAAAAATCTTCATTGGTCTCTCTCTCTGCCAGCCCTCGTTTCCCCTCCTGTTTAATTGACCCTGCATTTTGTTGGCGAGTGGAGATGTGAGAAAAGTTCTTGCATCTTCAAACAGATTTTTTCCCCCCTCAAAGTGTGTTTTGATGGTTGAGGGAACTTATTGCTATTCTCAGAATGTCAAGCCATGCTTATGCTGATCAGGAGGGCTTAGAAGCGTGAAACAGTAAAAAAAGAAAAAAAAGTAGAAAAGAAAAGGAAGAGAGGCTTTCTCCTCTCCTCTCCTCTCTCCTTCCCAGTGCCCCCAGCCCACCCCCTTCCCCATTTATCTTGAACCTTCGCCAAGATACGATCACATTCTGTCCGCCGCTTCTGAATTATAAATGGGATCAGCCGCCATTACCACTTTATCGGCTCTGTACAACTTCTTGAGAGAAGTGGTCCGTTCTCCCCTTTTATATACGCATTTTTTAAGAGTTTGCAGGTTTTGTTATTTGTTTTGAATCCCCCCCTTTCTGTCTCGACTTTGAGAGTTTGCACGAAAAGAAAAGAGGGAAGGAGAGAATGTCCCTGTTTGTGTCTTGGGGTAAAAAGCCGCCTGCTATCCAGCAGGTGCAGGGTTGCAAACAGCTGTTTTACGGCACTTGAGTTGAAGCCCATCTTACACCGCCCCCTCCAAACCAAAGGCCCTCAACCAAGCCTACTCCTGCAATTCACACTGTAATTGCAGGAGATCCAGAGAAGGGGGAGTCGTTTTATGAGATACGTTTCCCCTATCCCAGCACAAATATCCTGAACCGTAGTAAATAAAAAAGGGTTTTAAATTAGACTGGTTTCAATCTCTCTCTCTCTCTCTCTCTCTCTCTCTCTCTCTCTCTCTCTGTGTATATGTCTGTGTATTAGAGAGACAGAAATTGGACACAAGCTATTAGAGACAGGGATGTGTACAAATATTCATGGTATTAGTTATTCATCTGAATTTGTCCCGGATTTGAATATTTGTTTCCGAATCAAATATTACAACATTCATGCATTAACATTCATATGAATACAAATGTTTCTAGACATTCGTGCAAATAGTTTGGACATTTGTTAACCTGGGGAGGTGGGAAAGTGGCTCTGTGCCAGTCACATCTGCAATGGATCCAGATTGTATTCAATATGGATTGAGAGTGGAATAAAAGTGGATTCAGGTCAGGTTTGATACTTTCAGATATGATACTTTCAGAGTGTGGATATGTTATGGGCTACATATCGGATATGTATGCATTCATGTAGGATACATACCAGTCTAGATGGCTTTAAGGTAGGGTTAGACAAATTTATGGACAACAGATGTATCAATGGCTACTAGAACAAATGCCTAGGTGCATCTTTTAGGCTGGGGGTGGGGGAACTGGGGCTCTTCTAAGGCCATTTGCTGGGATTCGAGAGCAGGAGAAGGTTTGTCCTTGTCTCTGCTTGAGATGCCCATGAGCATTTGGCGGGCCACTGTGTGTGGCAGGATGCTGGACTAGATGGGCTGTGGCCTGATCCAGCAAGGCTTCTCTTATGTTCTTATGTATTTGTTCAAATTCATAGGAATGCATTCATATCAAATAGAATCCTACCACATTTGAAGGGGATCTATTTGAATGAATACACATTTTCTAACATTTGATTCATTATGAATCAAATGTCAAAAACTCCACTCATGCAGATCCCCAATTATAGATAAACATATACAGGCTTAACTCACAATAAACTGTGGATGTACAATCTGACTGGGGCACTTTCTGCCATGAGTCTTAATCCATATTATATTTTGAAATAGGGCCATGTGGCTGGCAGGTCCTCATTCTGAGATATCACCTGGAATAACCATTGAAGCATTTATTCATATAGCCTTATTAGTATACATGGCACTTTACAATTTAAGAAAAAAACAAGCAATATAATAAATCCTGCCAATGGCTTACAATCTACGAAGAAGATAAAAGTACAGTACATTAATAGTAAAAGTCTAGCACTGTAGAATCACAAAAATTAAAGCGAGACACTAAAGGCTTTTTCAGAAAGGGTTTAGGTTTATGTAAAAGGTGTATCTACTCAATTTTGAGCCCGAGAATTTTTGCTCGAATCCACCGCTATAGGGCAATTCGCTTCCTGGTACTGGATGGTTTGGATTTTTAATTCCTGATGTCACCTAAGGTGAAAAGCTGTTCATATTTTAAAACCAATGAATGGCTTTGAGGCAGCATTTTTCACACGTTAAAGTGCCAGGGCACGATCATAAGTGTGCACAATGCGGCAATCATGATTTTGCTACTAAAACAACAGCAACAACTCACAAATAGTTTTGAAACAGAGCTTCTACTGGAAATGGTCCAGCAGCACCCGTCCAGCATAATGTTGTTCTGGTGGCAGGAATGGCTCCCAAGTCCTGGAATACCCCTTTTGCCCTGTGCTGGCTCTGGAGATGGTGTAATATCTGGGACCACAAGTGCAAGGAACTGAAGTTCTTAGGCTCAGTACCTTCTGGGGACCTATTTGACTGCACAATTAAGTGCACCTCTAAAATGGGTCCCCTCCTAAACTGGACCAGGGGCGCATGTGCCCATTTCAGTGCAGATGGAGTGGCCCAGGGAGGGGGCATGGCCTCTCTCTTCCACTCCATCATTTGAGATAGGGGGTCTCAAAGCGGGGGTCAGGTCTCCAACCATCCTGTTTCAATGGCAAGTGCAGAAAGACCCTTGGTGTGCAACTCCATTTGGCTTTTTTAGTCTTGGATTTCTGCAGGATAGTCCTCATAAAATTAGGGAATAAGATATTGAATAGGGATGCCTGGATGCTGAATTTGGATTAATTACATAAGTAATGGGGACGTTGGATACTGAAATTGGATTCAATTCGGATTTAAATGCCTATGGGAACACACACTTAGAGGCCCTCATTGTTGCCTGGGTAGATCTTATACTGTATTGCTAAAATCTCTTGTGAAGTTTTCCTGGTGCACTGATTAGCTTTTGAAAGCCTTTCTTTATAATGTTAACTCAGCCCCAAATTTAAGTGTTATTTGAACCCCAGGTTTTACAGCTTTTGCTAGAGAGTGGTGCCTGATTTCTCTGAAGACAGTAGAGGACACCCACATTTTTTTTTGAAAATTCTGCATAATGTTGACAATCTGTTTAAGGGTACAGTTGTCTTTGGCTGCAGGTAGACAAGAACACCTTGCAGGTCCCACTCTGAAAAGCAGTAGCCTTGGATCTTCTCCGCACAATGGCCATCAAAGAGTAATTCTAAAGACAAGAGGAGGAGAGAGTGGAAGAAATGTCCTCCTTCTTGCAGGTGTCAATGGCATGAAAAACCCAGCAAAAAAGAAGAGATGGCAGGTGAGTGTCACAGTTGGCATGAGGTTTTCTCTGTCTTGAAAGGCAAGTGAACAGGGAGTTACTTCTTCAGGCACACTTTCAGGCCGCGTTCCCATTATAAACTTAATTCGGTTTCCCTAAACCAAAATAATAGAACCGGATGCAAACCCGAATTTGCCTGATCCCATTACTTTCAACTCAATCCGGATTCTGAGGATTGCAGGTGGGTTACGTGACTCAAGGGGGGACTCAAGTGACTACTTTTTAAAACCTGCTTTTCGGGGCTGCCCTGCCCTCTTCCTCCTGACGTGAACGTGCCACCCATAACCGACCCCTTCACGGAGCCTAGCTGGGTGGCTGGATGGAGGAAAAACGGCACTGGGTAGCCAGCGATTCTTTCCCCTCCTCTCCCCATTGCCCAGGGCACACAGCAGCAGCGGCAACTCAAGGCCCCTTTGCCCGCTCACCTCCACAGCCACAGCCTTAAAAACAGAACCTGCAGCTGCTTTCCTTTCCCTTTTTTGAAGGTCAGAACTTTCAGAGTTGTGCAAAATTGCAGCATTGTTATCAGGTGTGAAGTGGGTGGATTGCTACAGTGTAGCAGCTGCTTTAAAGGGTGGATTTTTACAGTAAAATCACTATCTTTGGAAGCAAGCTATTGGGGGAGGGAAACCCTAAACAAGCATTCTCATCCCTTAACACGGTACCATTCACGCAGTAAAAAATGTAAAACGTTTCAAGCGCACGAACCGGAGTGAGACCTGTTGAAATGAGGATTAACATTTACAATGCTTTGGGGCGATTTAACACGCGGAAAGCGTGTTAAGCCAACCTGACATGGGAACTGTGAGGATTGAAATCATTTTGAAACTGAAATAAGCTTATAATGGGAATGCGGTCTCAGGGTGGAGAATGGAGATCAGCTATGCTACCACCCTGGAGTCAATGGCTCTCGTATGTACTAGCCATTCCATATCCAGGGACCAAGGAAGGGTCATGGGAACTGTGTATCTTTTATTAGATACTGGTCCAAAGGTTCTTCTCTCCAAAGAGAGACCTTCAGAGCAGCTAATCCTGCTCCTTTTGGGATTTTTTTTAACTTACAAAAATGTGGGGTAGGTGTATTTCTTCTTGGTTGGATGTGTGAGTCACCCAGCCAGGAGGGGGACAAAATTTGCCCTTTTAGGTGGGTGTGATCGCAGCCGGCCTCTCTCCTAAAATAGAACCAAGGATCACATAATGAAGCTGAATCTTTGAGGAGTGAAATCAGTAAAAGGAAAGTTTTTTTCTTCTTTCTTTTACAGCAATTGCAGTCTAAAACTGTTTTTCATTCAAACAAACACTCACGAGATGAAGGTGGGTCACGCCAACTTGGAGCCATTCTAGTAGGAATGGTTCCATCTGAAGCAGTCCAGGCCAGGTAAGTAAGAAAAGTCCTTCACTGATCCATTCTGAATTAGGGATGTGCACAAATGTTCATATTATTCGTTATTCGTACGAATTTGGACATTCGTATATGAATCAAATGTTCAGACATTTGTATTTTAGTATTTGTGTGAATACAAATATTTTGAGTTATTCGTATGAATAATTCAGACATTCATATGTTTACGGATACTTATGGGATGTAAACAGGATGCATACAGGATGAAAATGGGATTTGTATGGATGTGTACGAGATTCATATCATTGGATACGTATCGAATATTCATATGAAAAGATATGAATATATCTTTATCAGTTCGAATGTTCAGACATTCATTTTTCTTAATTCATACGAATTCGGATTTTTGAATATTCAATTTGTTACAAATTGAATGTTGAAAATTGCATTTGTGCACACCCCTACTTGTATGTATGTATGTATGTATGTATGTATGTATGTATGTATGTATGTATGTATGTATGTATGTATGTATGTATGTATGTATGTATGCATGCATGCATGCATGCATGCATGTATGCATGTATTTGAATTTTTATCCCGAATGGAGTTGCCCTTCACCTGAAGAGGTAGATGCACAACTGTTTTTTCTGTTTCTGCCTTCTAATTTACTTAATTTTTTTTAAACTAGTGCTCTGATGTAAGGGTGGACATAAACATAAAAGAGGCCAAATGTGGTCCTTGAATGTTTCAAACAAAGGCACATTTTCTGTGTGCATTGTGTTAATCAACTGAACTGTGGACATCCTTACTTGGAAGAACTTTTGCTCAGGTTGCTGCTCCCCGTGTGAGACCCAAGGGGAAAAGCTTTGGCCAAGAAGTAAAAGGTTTATTGTCATCTGCAGATCCCTTGGTGTTTTTGAAGACTTTTGCCAACGAGCTGCCCCCTTCAATTCCGCCGTGGTGTATTCAGTAAAAGTGGGCAATATCTCAGCCACCACCCCCACCTCCAAATACCCCCGTCCATTCTCAGGCAACCCTCCTCCTTTCCAGCCTTGGTGGGGAGTGAGCCATAAAGCCGAAGAGTGTGAAAAACAGCGAGTGACATTGGCAGGTCCCAAGGGCAGCTTCTCACCCCCTGAGGGAAGCAGGCAGTTGGCTCTGAAACACTTCTCTTGTAAGTGTGCCAAAACAGACGTGTTCCACCGAGAATTTTGTAGCTCCCGTTTCATCCTTCTCTTCGTTTAATTTTAAGGGAGCGACACCTTCGTGATATTGTAGCCCTCCTGCCCTCCATTGGGTCATCACCCCTGTCTTCCCCTCCTTTTCTTTATTCCCCTTTCCCCTCCCCCTCCTCCTCCCCCATTCTCTTCTGGAGCCCCCAAGATGACATGGCCCATTGAAGCAATCCCTTTCATTAGCATTTCAGCAGCTCTGTGCTGGAGCTTCAGAGACTATCCATCATGAGAAAACTGAAGAATGTGCCCAATTTGCAAGTTTCAGTGCCAAAACCCAAGTCTCTCTCTCCCCCCCCCCCGCCCTTCCTGCACCTTTGGCTGGTCATTGTGCAAGCTTTCCCATGAGGTTTCAGAAATCATATTCAAGATTTTCAATCCCCATTGTGAAACTGCTCCGCTAGCTTAGGGGAAGCCCTTCTTTTAAAAACTTAAAATATGTCCACATCCCGGCTTCGCAGTTCCTTTTATCAGTAGCTTAAACTATAATGATATGTTTGGGCCGGACTGTTGTCATGCAAAGGCCATGGTGAGATGAGCTGGGAAAGAAGAATGTCTGCAAGCCTTTGGCTGAGGATCCTTGAGACAAAGCAGGCAAGCCTTTGAATCCTAGAATCCTAGAGTTGGAAGGGACTTCTAGGGTCATCAAGTCCAACCCCTGCTCAATGCAGGATTTCCTAAACCATCCCAGGGCCTCTGCTTGGAGACTTCCAGTGAAGGAGAACCCAGTACCTCCCATGGTAACCTATTCCATTGACTGATCACTAGCCTCACTGTCAGGAAGTGAACCAGTTTGGTCTAGTGGTTCGGGAGCCAGCGTCTTATCTGGGAATCCTGGGTTCGATTCCGCCCTCCCCCATGAAGCCAGCTGGGTGACCTTGGGCTAGTCACAGCTCTCTTCTGAGCTCTCACAGCCCCACCTACCTCACAGGGTGTTCTGTAGTGGGGAGAATAGAAAAGCTTTGTCAGCTGCTTTGAGTTCCCTTCTTCTTCTTCTTCTTCTTCTTCTTCTTCTTCTTCTTCTTCTTCTTCTTCTTCTTCTTCTCTGTATTGACTCCCTTGAAGTTTCATACCGTTGTTTCTAGTCCTCCCAGCTTGTGTAAGTGAGAATAGGGACAATCCCTCTGCACTGTGACAGCCCTTCAGATACTTGAAGACTGCGATCATGTCTCCCTCAGTCTTTTCTGTAGGCTAAACATTCCTAGATCCTTCAACCTTTTGAGTCACTGGCAGGCTGCTGAACTTGGTATTTATTTAGTGCTGCACTCTGTGCATACTTTTGAGGTCAGCCTGTGTGGCACATGAGAGGCCCATCTTCCTTTCTTTGCTTCCTAGCTTCAGTCGAGAGATGGGGGAAAGTGGGCACCTAGGGATATGGTCAGAAATAAGAGACCACTTTAAGATAGTTATTCTCTCTGGATGCATATATGCTGATTTCTTTGGAAGCCATGGTGAAAATGGCAAAGAGGAAAAAGGGAAATGGCAGTAGGGGCAAAATCAGTATCACTGAAAGTGAGATACTGTTGGTTGGAATTCTATACAAACATACATAAATATTGATCCCAATGAATGCAATGGACACATTTGAAGGGGCTGGCAATTGTGTGCTAGGAAAGGGTTCAGATCTTCCCTTCAGCATGCTAGTACAGGATAAGAGAGTCTCTGCCTCCTTGAGGTACATTCTCCTCTCATGAATGGAGGGTTAGAGCAGGAGAGGGGACCCAGATTGGAGCCCTGTCCCGTCTACCGGTAGAGGTTGATGACAAGATCTGTCAGTGTGATAGGGACCCACTCTGTGCAATTCGTTTAGGACTGGTGTGATGTGTGTCAGTTAGCAGCCTAGCTGCTGCATTCTGCACCAGCTGCAGCTTCTGAACAGTCTTCAAGGGTGGTCCTATGTGGAGTTTCAGTGGTGCAACAGGGAGCACTACAAAAACACCTCCCCCAGGAGCTCCGAACTTGTTCCTGGCTGTTAGCTGCTCCGGTGCCATCCATTAAGCTGGTTCAGTTTTCAGAGCCACTGGTTAAGACTGGGATGAGACAGGCTGTTCCAGTGTGGACGGTCTCATTGTGTACCAGCAGCAACCTATCCCAGGGTGGGACAAGTTACTATTCCTGGAAGAAGAAGAAGAAGAAGAAGAAGAAGAAGAAGAAGAAGAAGAAGAAGAAGAAGAAGAAGAAGAAGAAGAAGAAGAAGAAGAAGAAGAAGAAGAGTTGGCTTTTCTACTCTGCTTTTCTCACCCATTTAGGGGGACTCAATGCGGCTGACAAAGCTTTCTGTTCTTCTCCCCACAACAGAACATCCCGTGAGGTAGGCGGGGCTGTGAGAGCTCAGAAGGAAGCTGTGACTAGCCCAAGGTCACCCAGCTGCGTGGGGGAGTGTGGAAGAGTCCACTTAGTTCTAGTGGTTGGGAGATGGACTCTTATCTGGAAAAACCAGGTTTGAGTCCACACTCCCCCACAAAGCCAGCTCCCTGCAATATCTGTCCCAATATCTTTTTTTGCAGTGGCACCCTGAACTTGTGAACACCCTGAGGGACTGTACAAGGAAACTTTCAATGGCTACAGCTCCAGAACGATATCCTCACCTTAATTTCCCTTTGAGAAAGTGAGTTTCCCCTTGAGAAAGAGAAAGGGAATAAACCCTGACAGAAAATCTTAAGTGGAGACCCTAAGGTGGTTGGATGGAGCCAATTCAGTGCCAAAAGTTGTGTTTGCATGCCTTTGGATTATACTGAGCAGGTCTAGAGGGAGAATCCTGGTGTCTGGGCTGCTCAGAATTTCCATGTCTTTCTTCCCAGGCTTTTCCCATCATTTTTCTGGACAGAAGGAAGCTGAGAACGCAATACAATTGAACTTAGAAAATGGTAAAAAGCCATCATGGCTAAGGGCCTTGCTCTCATGCCAGTCCAGGAAGAAAAAGAAGAGGAAGAGTTGGTTTTTATAACCTGATTTTCTCACCCTTAAGGGGACTCAAAGTGACTGACAAACCTTCTATTCTTCTGCCTCCAACAAACATCCTATGAGATAGATGGGATTGTGGGAGCTCAGAAAGAGAGCTGTGACTAGCCTAAAGTCACCCAGCTGGCTTCCTGTAGGAGTGCAGAACTGAACTGCAAGACTACCATATACAAATCTAAGACTTTGCCCACAGAACTAAATAGGACCAAACTGGAAAGGGTCCAGAAGTCTCCCTGCCACATGATAAGGGGAGGCCTCCACACTTTTTATATGGTCTTTTTCTTATGAACTATATCCCCCCTCCCATTAAAGCATCGGAAAATATTTTTGAGAATTGCCACAATCCAACATCTGATTGAAAATGTCGTTCTCTGTGGACGAAATGCAGTGATTAAAATAACCCATTCAGATTCAAATTCAAAAACCTTTATTGGCATAAAAATAACCCATTTTACCCACACCAAACTTTCCTTTTGAAAAGCGATCATTACTAGGAATGTGCATGGATATTCGTAACATTTGTTATTCATACAAATTTATTCGTACATGAATCGAAAATTATGACATTCATATGTTAACATCCGTACAAATAGTTTGGACAGTCGTACGAATAGTTCAGACTTTAGTTAAACCGGGGAGGTGGGAAAGTGGCTGCACCAGTCACATCTGCAATGGATCCAGATTGCATTCGATGTGGATCGAGAGCGTATTAAAAGTAGATTCAGATCAGATTTGACACTTTTGGAGTGGGTATGTTACAGGATATGTATCGGATACATATGCGTTCGTGTCAGATATGTATTCATTTGTACAGGATTTTTAATTGCTTGTATCAGATACATATCAGATATTTGTACAAAATTGAACGAATACATGCAAAAAACAGCATTCATGCACTTCCCTAATCATAACATTTGCAGTGTAAATTTTTAAGCTTCCTTTTTATGAGTGGTGGTGGGGAATGTACTCATCTTGTGTAGACTGCTGTTCCCCCTCAGGTATGTTCTTAACACCAAAAAGAATTTGTCTCCACTGATTAGTCAGCAAAAAATGTTGATTGATCTGCTAATAAAACCAATTAAAGCTTGCAATCCATGCCTAAATACATACTGAGTGTGATTAGTTCTGTGAATTCCATAGCCCTTATTAAAGACAACTATTAAACGAGGCATTGAGAGGAACAATAGTTTGCTAAATTAAATGAATCAGACCAGCTATTTTCTGGTTGCAAATGTTCTTTTCAAAGTTCAAACTTTCCTCTTGCTTGAACCTTTTCAAGCATCCATGTTGCTCCAGAAAGTGAAGAAAGGGGGCAAAGTCTTAAGGGCAGGAATGTTATTCTTCTACTCCGGAGGTGGGATGTAGAGATTTTAAGGATGTGCATGAATATTTGTAACATTCGAATTCAAATATACATTTGGCTGAATGCGGACATTTGTAGTCAAATTGAAGGATGGCACATTCAAAGATTGACATTTGAATTTGAATAGAATGTTTTGATACATTCATATGAAGCTTTGTATGGGATTCGTATGGGATTCGTTTGGGATTTGTATGGGATTGAACATTTGTATTGAATTTAAATCCCATTATATCTGAAGGGGATCTATTCAAACAAATACAAATTTTCTTGCATTTGGTTCAGTATGAGGCTCTTTTATGTGTGTCAGTTCCAACATAGCCAAGCCATAAATGTCCTGTCCTGCCTAGGGTTGGGTGAAAATTGTTTGCTATCTTCACAATTTGTGCAAATTGCAAAGATTCAAAAGGTTGCATTCAAATAAATATCGGCTATATTTTAAGACTGATCTTCACATGAGAAGTGTAAGCTTTTGTGCTTTGAAGCTTCAGATGTAATTTGGGATTCAGAGCAGATCTGGAGGCATGATGGATGGCAGCAGGGATTCAAAGGAAATTCAGAGCGAATTTGAAGCCTAGCACATTAAAAATGGCTCCATTTGCACAAATGCAAAGTTCTGCCCCGTTCACTTTGACGCAAAGCGAAAACGCACAACTCTAATCCCATCTGGATACAGCCCAAGGTAGCTACTTTGCCTGTAAGCAATGCCCACCCTCTTGACATAGTAAAAATTAATAATTGCTACATAGACTAAGGCAAACACCCACCATTTTCTCTGAGGAGCATCTTCCTATTTTATTTATTTATTTTTTGTGTTTCTATCCTGTCCTATACCCAAGGGTCTCATGGCGGGTAACAACATTTACAATCAAGCATATTGAAACAATAACAATAACAAATTTGACTAGTCAGGTGACCATTTCAAAGAATAACAATATATATTAAAACAACAGTGTCTGCAAGTGGGAAGGGAAAGTGTATTCCCGTTTCACCGAAGACCAGGGCAAAGAGGTGGGTCTTCACTGCCTTCCTAAATGTATACAGTGAAGGAGATAGATACACCTCAAGGGGGAGACTATTCCATAGCATAGGGGCCATCACTGAGAAGGCCCTCTCCCGGGTGCCCCCCCTTTTGCTGCTGAGGGTGGTGGGACAACCAGGAGAGCCTCCCCTCCAGATCTTAAGGTGCGGGCAGGTCAATATGGGAGTAGATATGTTCTTGGGAATCAAACAAAACCCGGATGCCATGATAAATAAATGTATTCATATGTTTCGTAACATCTAGAAGATATGTAATTCCAAGCTGATATGGTCCCTAAAAAGATTCTGAGACATTTAAATTCCTCAGTAATTTGTGTTGGGTTTGATGCTTGAGGAAAGGGATTTTTATTTTTTTTAAAAACTCTACTGGTTCATGCTTGTCTCTGTTTTGAAATCTCTTGTTTTATACATTTGGACATGTGTTCAACTGGAAAAAAAAAGAATGATCTCTTGGCCATGGATTTCGAAAAAACTAAACAAAACTTGTGTGATAGTCTGGAATTATGTATTTATTTGGGGTTTTTTTAATTGGGGGGGGGGAATTATTTCCTGGCCATGGATTTAGAAAAAAGATAAAATAAAACTTGTGTGATATTCTGGGATTATTTATTTATTATTATTACTAAATGGATCCCAAATGAAAAGAGAATGAAGGAACAGAAATCCTCCTGAAGGACCTTTACCCTGGTGTGTGTGTGTGTGTGTGTGTGTGTCATACTGTAGACTTCATACTGGTTTTTTCATTCTTTGCTCTCCATCCCTGTCTTCACCTTTGAGTTAAACTTTGGCGCAGAAGGAAAAAGATGGAGGAGGGGGAGGCGGTAAAAGGAAAGGGCCAAAAACGCTGACCTTAATTAATAGAAGATCCACTAGAGCCAGAGAAAAAGATTTGGCTCCCGGGCCTTGGGCCTCCCCGATCCTCTGGTGGGTGTAATGAGAGTGTCGGGGACTGCATTATTGGCAGCTGAGGCGAAGGTTCTCTGGCGATGGATTTGTAAGGCCTGCATTGAGAGAATCACTCCATGCTGAGAAGAGCTGGCCATGCTCTTGGACACCTGGTCATTAACATTGCTAATTAGTAGCCATTAATCAGGGCCCTCAGTCCCCCCCCCCTTTCTCCTTCTTTTTCTGTTGTGTGGCACCGGCTCAGAGCAGCCCAGGGAACAAGAGGACTGTTTCATTACCTTCACAAGAGGTGGAATGAAAGCCGTTCCCATCAACTCAAGTTGAGATGGATTAAGGGAAAGGTTAGACAACAGTTTAAGATGAGCTGGGCTGAGTAGGGGGGGGGAAGCAAGTGGAGGCAAGGGGGGGTAGGCCAAATGGCAGAAAAGGCGGGGACATGAGCTGTCCTCAGAAGGGAAAACTAGTCACCTATAATTAATGGCATCTTCCGTGACCTAATTCTAATCACCGTGTGAGCTTTCCATCGACAACTGAACCTCCGTATCTTCAAAGGGGCTCTAATTTATCTGTTTGCACATGAAATTAGCCAAATTTTCCATTTTGAGTGCAACAGGTTTCAGCGAAATATCATTCTTCCCCCACCTCCCACCCTGTGCTTTCTCAAATTATCAACACGCACAAAACAAACAAAGGCACTTTTCTTTTCCTCTCGCTAATAAAAATGTGGTTCCCCCATCCCCCCTTCAACATCTTATCTTATTAAGTTATTTGTAGAGTTCGGATTAAATGTATTTTTTAAAAAATCTGTTACCTACATGTGGGCTGGGGCATGTTTTAGTGCTGGAAGCTAACACAAGAAGGAAAGAGAAAGGACATAAAACATGAAAGAGATGCTGTTGGTTACAACAATATGAAAATGTAGAGAATGCACTTACAGGACCTTTTTGCGCTTACCTTGCCAGGATCCAGCCCAATGGGTCTGGACTAGGGATATGCACGAATATTCATAAAATTCGTTATTCATACGAATTCGGACATTCGTACATGAATCAATTGCTACAACATTTGTACATTAACATTTGTACGAATATGAATGTTTCAGAACATTCCTACAAAGAGTTCTGACACTTGTTAAACTGGGGATATGCATCTGATATGTATGCGTTCATGTCGGATACGTATTCGATACATATATATTTGTGTTGGATACTTATCGGATACATATTTGTTTGTATTGGATATTCGTGCGAATCTGTATGAATACTTTCATATCAGATAGAATCCTGCCACATTTGAAGGGGATCTATATGAATGAATACAAACTTTCTAACATTCGATTGGTTACAAATCAAATGCCCAAAAAACCATTCATGCACATCCCTAATCTGGACCACATGAGGCTCTCTATTCCAGACCACAACAAAACTCGGTGTGTGTGTGTGTGTGTGTATTTTCACTAAATGCACAAAACCAGCCCATTTCCAGGGCTGTTTCTAGGAGCCCAGTGAAATGTCCCAAGCTTTGCATGCCCTATAGGCTGTTTGAGCCAACTGCACGGTGGATGGAGCTAGAGCCCTCTACTGTGGGAAATCTTCAGAAAACTGGTTTAAAGTGCTCTCCCAGTACACACCCCAGTGTCATTTTGATACCACGGATGGACCAGCCACTAGTGTCATGCCACCGTAATGTTCCCCAGGAGCCTGTGCCCCTTGGGACCCACACTGGCAAGCAGGTGTGATGTTTGATGCTGGCAACTAATGCAATCCTAAAGAAGGATGTGGAAGCTGCTTGAAAGACCATTTGCCAAGACAAGAATGTTATTGCCCTGATAACTTACTTGTTGACTTTGCATAAGCATCTGGACACCTACTGTAAAAATCTGACACTGGACTGTTGACTGATCAAGCAGAATATAATGTTCTTTTATTCTTATATAATAGCTATTTGCCACTACGTTTGTGAGCTACTGCTAGGTTAGAAATGACTCACGTACTACTGTTGCAAATACCACACTTTTCAGACTGCAGCTCCAAAGAGCCATACTCCATCAAAACATGGTAGGGGCCTTGTCCTTCTGCAAGGAATTACTTCCTTCAAGGTGTGGATTTGTCAAAGATAGAGAAACAGACACCTCATTGTTTCAGAGAATCTTGGCCAACCTGGAACATCATACGGTTTACTAGTTGAAGGACTTGATGAATCATGACCCTGGTCCTTTCTGCTTTTCCATGATCTGGCCCACTGGATCTGGACCAGTGAGGGCCACTGGTTTAGATCACAGTGTGGTCTGGAATAGTTCCATCTCCATGATGCTGCTGGTCCTGACCAAGCTCTGCATGGTCCCCAATGCTTGCATGAGTTTTGGGGCCAGGCTCTGAGCTTAGACTGGAAATATTGGATTGCCAGAAGTGACCAATATCAGGTACTGTTTGTCAGATATGGAGTTCCAAACCATGTCCAAACATCTAATAAACATTATCTAGAGCTCTTTTTCCATGGTGTGGACTATCTATGCCATTTTGGTCTAGTGGTTAGGGAACCGGACTCTTATCTGGGAATACTGGGTTCGATTCTGCCCTTCCCCATGAAGCCAGCTGGGTGACCTTGGGCTAGTCACAGCTCTCTCCTGAGCTCTCACAGCCCCACCCACCTCACAGGGTGTCTGTTGTGGGGAGAAGAATAGAAAAGCTTTGTCAGCCGCTTTGAGTCCCCTTAAATGGGTGAGAAAAGTGGAGTAGAAAAGCCAACTCTTCTTCTTCTTCTACACCAGGCAGTGAGCAGTTGCCTTCAAGGCTTACAATGAGAACGAGTCCTGGCCCAGCTTAAAATGTTTCCAACCTTCGGAGTTGCCAATTTGGGCTTTTTTGGCTTGGTACTCAGAAATGGTGTGCTTCGGGCATCCATCTTTGTCCCACCCCCCAAAAAAAGGGGGGGATGGACATGGTATACAAGGCCACAGAGGCATGTTGTCTGCATGCTTTCTGTGGCTCAGTATACGACAGTGGAATGCTAGGGCATAGAGCAAAACATGATGGACATGGTCTTGTGCAGATGGACCAGTCTACTGGGGAGACATGACCTCCCATAAACTAGTCTACCATGTGGGCCAACACATTCTATGGGCCATATAGGGTTGGTTTAGTGGCCAGTGTGGAAAGGACCCAACTGTCCCTGTGGTTGAATTTCATTCAGAGAATTGATTCCCTCAAACTACGTATGTGTTATATTTCCATTTTGTAAAAACCTTGAGGAAGTAAATGCTGACGGACCCCAGCTAATTATGTGTATGTATTTTCCCATTCTCACACAATGGAAACAGTAAACATAGCTTATACTTTTGAACATTCATTTGCGTCCTTTCTAGAGTCTTTAACCAATTTACAAGCATTCACTTTTAGCTGATGTGTTAATCAATGTAAGATTTGCAGAAATGCGTAGGTGAATAAACACTAGATTTACCATTAAAAACTGATATACATTAACCTACCTATATGGTCCAGTTAATGTTAGTCCACTGATTTCTGGGTAGGGGGGAAAAGATTGTTGGTTGCTGTCTGAATGGAAAACTGGCCCTCACACCATATAATGTTTAGATAATATATGTTTTTAAATCATGTTGACCTGGAGATTAATGTGGTGGTAACTATACCTGCAGGATACAACATTAAGTGGATGTACATAAGGGCTGTTATTAGTCACGTTACCTTTCCTTAACTCTAATGGCCATTTTGTCTGAACATATGGAAATATAAAAACAACCTCTTGTAGGACTTAAAAAGCACTCAGTACATAGTTGTCCATAAACCCATCATATAAATATAAGCTCTATAAAAAATGTGTCAAAGACATCAACACACATTACATCACAGAATAACAATATCTCATAACACCTGTTTTCCTTTCCTCCTTGGCAGAATTGCTTTAACAGCCCTAATAATGTTTTCAGTTCTTTATCACCACCTAGAGATCAAGATTGCCTGGGTGCAAAAATGAGCCTTTTGCAGTTTCTCAAATTTGGAGTTTGTTCATATATTAAACTGAGATAATGTGTTCTTTAGGCATCATATGGCCCTTTATGTTGGCCTTTATTGTCAATATATATTATGCAGTAATCTGTAGTTCTGCTATTGTATGCAGTTTGTTCTACTGCTGTTACTGTGTTAAGCTTGGTAAAGAGCAAGATAGAGGAGAAAGATAAAAGAGAAGATGGCCATGAGTTGAAGTCTCTGCATTTATGTGGACACATTCATGGGATTCTCTTGGCAAAAGTGTAGCAGTGGTTGTGACACAAGCTTCCTGAATGTATTTTGTTCCCTGTTTTGCATATAACCCTATTAACTAGGTTCATTTCTGCCACTCACTGAGGCAAAATCTTCCATGTACAATCATTAGACATCTTTAACAAGCAGCTCTATGGATGTTTGGATTTCACTGCTTTTGTTCAGAAGGGCCAGAAACCTAGGCTATGTTCAGATGCCCTTTAAAGGCTGCCTTCAGGGTGAGTCTGAGGCTCTTGGGACATGCAGAACATAGGATAAACCAAAGCTTCTGATTATACACCAGATTCTTGGTCACTAAATCACAGCACTCCAGGTGAGTCACTCTTTGAGTGGATTGGGCGTGAAGGTCCTGTAGCCAATCAAAGGCTGCTAGTGCTAGGGAGTCAATTGTAACAAAGAAAACCTGGCAGAAGAGAGGCCCGTGAGTGGCACCAGCAGTGGAACTGGCAGCATGGCCATTGCAAAGTAAAGGAGGAGGGCTTTTCGCATGAGGGCCTATGGAATATGTGTAGGACACCCTGGGATGGAGCATTCACTCCACTGGGCTGGTGGTTCTGTTTGGAACCGCCCCATCCCATCCCAGGGTGACCCACATGCAGTCTGATTTCATGCTCTATACCCAGCCCAGGGCGTTCGTGGCTGTCCCTGGCTGTCCTGAAGCTGTTCAAGAGAGAGGGTGTTCACACAGTGCCACCAGTTGGGCTCACCATACAGAACCCAGCGAGCATGAGGTAAGTGCCTCTCGCGTACCTGTGTCCCTGTGTAACCCTGTGCCCAGGTGTGTGCGTATGATTCCTCTATCTAAATATTTTTTTTTTAAAAAAAATTAATTGCATGGAGAATAAAAGCACATAAAAAAAGAAGGGGGCATGGAGGGGGGGCAGCATGCTTTAGAAAGAACCATCAACACACACCCTCGTCTACCTTGAGTGACAGAACGGCATCTAATCCGAAAGAAGATAGATTTGTGGAGAGCCAAGAGTTCATGGAGGAGATTCAGGTCGATCTTGGAGAAAGGTGTGACCGACGTGGCTCAAGGCAGCGACAACCTGAGGATGACCTATAATGACCTAGGTGTGACCAGCACTCATACGGCCTCAGATCGAATGATCAAATAGGCTGTCCTTTGTTAGACTTGTGTGACCAGGGCCATACATTGCCAAGCTGGAAATCTGTGCTTAGGCAGATTTGGAAGCCCCTCCAAAAGTTTGTTCTATGTTCCTTGGAGACATGTCCTGCAATCATGAAAAACCTTGGAGCCCTTCCTTCCTTCCTTCCTTCCTATTGAGCCACTATATCTTGGCATGATCTCTGAAAGCTCTTTGGGTGGCAAAGTGTCTCTCATCAGGTAGAGAATCCCTCTCTGTGCTTAGTCATCACACCTCCCTGTTTCAGCCTTGAAGGATTAGGATGCAGAATTCCTGGGTCACGAAAGATGGTAGCCAAACCGCAGGACGCCCTTTTATGAATGTTACATAATGTTCAGAGCAAAATCACCCCACAATAGGGGTACATTTTGAAGTTGTAAAAAAGTCAAGCTTAAGGAGACGTAGTTTCCTACTAAAAATATTGACCCCTTAAACAAAAAAGAAAGATTAAGGGCTTCCAGGTGTATGCTTCAGTTCTTGGCAGGCAATATTTCATTCCAGGTGTGCTGGGAGAGAGAGAGAGAAAGAAAGAAAGAAAGAAAAAAAGAAAGAAAGAAAGAAAGAAAAGAGAGAGCTGGGGCAAGGAAACATATCTATTTCCTTTGTTGTCAAACCATCAAGCTAGAAAAAATAAAATAAAATGGAAAGCAAAAGTAACATGGAGAAGAAGGTTTTGTGCCTAAGGAGAAATGCTTGCATGCAAGCAAATGTCCCAATTATTAAAGTAAACATCATGTGTTTCTGGGCAAGCTTTCAAAAGGCAAAAAAGAAAAAAAACCATATACAGATGACATATTCCAGGTGGGAGGTATGGGGTGGGGCAGTTCCCCACGGAGCCAACCTTTGACTCACAGTTCTTCATGCATGGTGTGTGACAAAGCTCAGAGTCCTGTACCCTCTCCAAGTGGGCTACGCTAATAGCTGTGGTATGTGTTGTACTGAGGAACGGCTGAATGGGCCGTGTGCTCTGCCCTGAAACGCAACACTGCTTCTCTCTCTTTCCCTGGCATAGAGAAGAAACGTAGCTCTGTGCTTGTGTCTCAAGTCCTGTGAGAATCCTGTTCATAAGTCTGTAAATGCGTTGCCCGTGCTCGGGACATGGGGAGATTTTCAGCCCAATTACGAATTTGGTGATGAACATGGGGAGGGAGGGGCCTGTTCAAGCCGCATGGTTCTTTGAATACAAACTGTGTGCTGCCTTTTTGTGGCACCAGGGGTTCCTTGTTCAATGTCCGTGCAGACTGAGTCTTCCCGCAGTCAATAGTTGTGATCTAGAGCAGCCAGGCCTACTAGTCTGAATCATGGCATTGGTCTTCCTGGGCTTGAAGGTTGAGCTCTCTGCATTAATTAATTAACTATTAATTAATAGTCCTGCCATCTACCCAAAGCTCTCAGGGTGGGTTATAGCATCTACAATCAGATATAAAATGAACATATGAAAACAATAAAAGTTCCTGAAAATAGAGAGGAAAAGATGTTTCCTTATTTAGCCAAAGGTCAGGGCAAATAGACTAGAGGCCTGCTATCTGCATGCTAGGATCATCTTGACTAGATTCCTTCATCCAGAGGCTTCTAAGGACAGACCTGCTGGATACTGAGGGGGAGGTGATGTACAGATGATGTCTTGGAGTTCTTTGTGTTCATGGAGGCAGAGGTGACACCTGAAGGACACATGCAAGGTCCACATCCATCTCACCTTGGAGGAGCCCACGTGGCAGGGCCCATTACCACCACAGGACCAGCAGTCCAGCCAGGTAAGCACATTTCATCAGAGTGCCTTCCACTATCCCATATGGATGCCATAAGGATGCAAAGCCTGCTACTCGTGCATGGAGAGCCCCCAGCTCGTATGGGCGTGCAGCCAGCCCAGTCCTTTGGAGGAGCTGCTGAGCTAGCTGACCCAGGGGGTGGGTGGGTCCTTATTCACCATGCCTTCCTATGGGTCCTGTTCCATCACAACCGTGGAATCATATGGTTGCAAGCACCTCCCTTGAGTGAGAAAGCATTGGTGGGGCCCCAGACCACTCCAGAAAACATTCCCAGAGGGAAGTAAGCCCACCAGCCCCAACAGGTGTGCAGCATGTGAATTGCCTCCCGCATGGACCATGTGGCCCCAGCTATGTAAGGCAGCAAGAATGGCGATGGACAGCACAACTCAAAGAACATGGCAGCCCATAGGCCTGTCTCGCATGCCACACAGCCTTGTTGTCCAGAAAGGTTTGCCAGGCTGCACACAGTGAAAGGCAAGTCATAGTGGCATCCACCAAACATGGCACACACATGGCACACAAACATATGCACAGGTCAGTGCATGCTATGTGGGCCTTTGGCAATGAGAAGCAAGACATCCTCCCATGTGCTCCCACAGCATGGGCGTGCGTCTGCAAGTCCGTGCCTGAGGAGCCGGGATCATGTTACTAGGGATACAGATTGCTTTTGAAATGAAGTCCTTGACAGCACCTAACCACCCTTGACTAATTGCAATGAGGATCATGCCGCCACAGATGCAGCAATGGATGGTGAAGGAGCAGCACTCCCTCCTGCCTGCTTTAACCAGCAAGGGACCCACAGCAAGGAAAGCGCCACCTGGGAGCATTTGAAAGAGAAAACTGCTTGTCAGGAGAACACTCAGCTGAGGTGAGGAGCATGAGGATGTTCTTTGGCTCCCATTGTTCCCATCAGAGGAGGCAGCAGGATGAAGCAGCAAGGAAAGTTCAGTAGGGTGGAGGGGACAGCTTGGAGGCAGGAGATGGCACAACACCCACCACCTTTCAAATCTGGTGCTGCCCATGTGGGAGCTGGTGTCATTGGCTGGGTCAGGGAGTACCCACCGGCGACCTCAGGGCCCCCAAAGTAATGAACACATGGCAAAGGTTGATCCCAGCTAGAGAGTGGCACCATCTTTGGAGCAGCAGTGTGAGGTCTCCAATGCAAGTGTGAGAGGGCAAGCCCAAGTTGCCCTCCGTAACCTATTCTCCCCTGGGCGTGGGTGGCACAAGTTTATGGGCACAGGAATCCAGGGTTGTGGTGTCAGCATCATGCTCGACTGTCATCTGCCCACACTCCAACTACTCAGATGTTGTTGCAAGTGCAGGATAATGCCAGGGCTTGCTAGCCTGGTTCCAAGTGAAAGCAAGAGGCTGCTATGATGGGGAAGCAGAGGGAGGGCAAAGAAGTACATTGGTAGTCACCTCTTTCAGTTTCCCACAGGATCCTGAGGGCTTGAACACTTCCTTATGAGATCAGACTGCAACATCCAGCATCCTGATGGGAGCACGTGGCATCGTGTCCCAGTGATCTCGCCCACCCTCCACCAGGGCTGCAATGTTCCTTGTTTTGAGCTTCACAGCAAAAAACTCTCCCCATGGTGCTGTGCTGTCTCCTGCCAACGCATGAAGGTGAGCAGTGTCAGGCTGGCACAGAATTCAAAATCCAAAGGGATGAGACCATCCACTTGGGCTGGGGGGAAGGAGATAATGAGACCTGCAGGATTGTTTTGTAGAAGCGTCCTGGATGGCCTTGCTGAGCGGATGGATGCAACACAAGCTTGTTAACATTCCTTTCACACTTGGGTGGAATGGGAATTCCCCCGTCCCTCCACCTTGCCCATGGCACTAATTTGATAGCAGTGTGTTGCAGCTCTAATCTGAACCAGTTGTTTAACTGTAGGAGTTTTCAAAGTGCTTGCAAGTGCACATTCTCTATCCCATTGACAGCGAGTAACTCAAGATGCCATGCAACCCATGTAATTTAGGTCCCCACCATTGAAGGAACGGTAACAGAAACTGGAACCCTTCAGTTTGCTGCAATGCATCTTTTGGGGTATGTATTGCATTCCACAGCCTCCTGTTCTCCTCCACATCCTGATCAGGAAAGCATGACATCTGGCAGGAAGTAGAGTGCAACCCCACCACTTCTGTCTGGGTTTTCACAGCAGAGTGGAAACAGCCAAGGCCTTGCCCATGTTAGCAAGTGCAGCCACAGGGCCACTAACCAACTGGTGGCTGGTATTTGCTGCATCAACAAGCTGTCCTGGCAGCACATGGAATAGGCTGGGGGGGGGGGAAAGGTTCATGTGGCAGTGCACAGAAAGCACCAGGGGTCCAAGGTGCATGTGGGGGCACCAGAGCACACTGCCAAAATGAGTCCCCTGGAGGTTCGGAGACTAAGAATTTTTGGAAGCTGGTCACAAAACTTGTGTGAGCTTTGAGACTCAAGTGGGGGCTATTCTGGACCAGCACCGTTGTTTAGACAGTTCTGTTCCAGAACACACCTTGCCATGATTCGGACCAGGTGACCTCGCTAGATGTGACCCACTGATCCCAATCACAGTACAGTAGTGTGAAAAAGCCTTTGGTATGTCTCAGTTCTATAGTCCAGACTCTTACAAGGCTAGGACATGCTTTCTCCTAAGACTTCCTGCCTTTTCTGGCTTGCTCTACTGAGCCAAAGATTAAAGCTCTGTGGTTTTATGCTTCGTGATTTCCGGCAGACTTTTAGGGTCCCCACCCCTTCTGTAGTTCTTCTGCTCTTCCTTCTTCTGTCTCCTGCCTTTCTTGACTGCTTCCATCCTACTGTAGTCAACTCTGGTGCTGCTCCCCAGGCATTACCTCGTTTCAGGGTGCAGCCCTCTGCTTTGTCCCGGCTGTGGGGCTGCTGCAGCTTCACCTTTCCTCCTCCTCCTCTGATCACGGCCGGCTCTGAGCTCCCTTCTGGTGGCAGGATGCTCCGAAGGGTGCTGTGGGGTGTACTTGGGTCCTCCTGGGGAGCGTCACCACCTCCCGGCCAGGAAAGCTCTGCTGCTGCTGCTGCCACCTGATCCTTCCTGGCTGAGGAAAACTCTGATGCTGCTGCTGTTGCTCCGGGGGATGCAAGTGAGGTGAGACAGGCAGGATGAGGCGGCTGTGGTGGCAGTAATATTGCTGCTGCTTGGCTGCTGGCTATCCTCCTCTGGCTTGGTGGCAGGGATGATGGGGTGGCTGCGGCAGGCCAGCCACGCGGGATCCAGGCATGGCATCCTCCTCAGTCCTCCACATGGGATCTAAGGACTGCCTCCTCTTCCGGCCATACAGGATATGATATCAGGGGATCCCAAACCCAGCTCCTCCAGTCACCTCTTCAGAATGGTTCTTAGGTCATTTCCTTCACGCCCCTTTTGAGCAGGGTATTTAAAAGGCTATAACAATAAAATGGGGTCTTTTTTCCTACTGCAACTGCTATCTCCACGTCTCTTGATTTTTTCCCTCACCCCCTTCTCTACTCTCATCATCGTCGGCCATTACACATGGTCGATCCCCGAGATCTGGGCCGGTCAGGATCTCAGAAATATTTATCATAACACCTGGAGATAGCAGCAACTCACAGCTGCTGCTCTCCGCTTCCCGGAGCCCTTCGGTCAGTTGCGAGAGCTAGCCTTGCAACATCCTACCTTATATACGACATCTTTCTCTAAAAAAATGCTTAAGTAAAATCCTTTCCATCTTTTTAAATATACCCAGTCAAACCCTTCTTTCCCTCCAAAACCAAACTGTCAGGTGTCTCAACTGTTACATTCCTGCAGAACAGCTCCTGTGAACTTTTGCCCTCACTTGGCTTGTAGTACAGAATGACTGAAAACAGTCAGAAGAGCAGTGTAGCTCATAAACAAATCTGATTGGGCTAGGTTTCATTATTTCCCGACGGTCAAGCAGAAACTCACAAACTCTGAGCCCGTGATGGGAACAAAGGAAGAGCCAGAAAGAAATCTGAACCTTGGCAGGATAGTGGGAAGCAGAAGAAGACCCGAGAGGGTCTCTCCTACAGATATTAAGGCATAGGTGGGTTGAAATGGAAAAGGGCATTCCTTTAGAGTTTGGGACCTAATAGGTTTGAGATGCTTTCCCCAGCAAGAAAAGAGCTTCCTTCATCTTGTCACTCATTTTGCAAACCTTTATTGTCTTGAATTCTACCCATTGCTCCCCAACTGAAAGTCCTTAAATCTTTAAATGCTTTAATGCCTTCTGCAAAAGCTACTTCAGTGCCCCTGCTACTATTTCCCCATGTTATTATTCGTTTTTAAATGACTTTCCATGCATATTTTTGTCTGCACGCTATTCCTCTTCCTCATGATATGATATAACCAGAACTTTGAACAGTTCTAAATACAGCTGTGCCATAGATTAGGGAGAGCTAGCCCTTTTATTTGCAGGCCCCCCACCCACCCACCACCATGAATGTTAGGATAACACTTTTTATATCCCTATTGTCTATTGACTTGAGAACTGAATGAGATGATAGGATAAATGTGTGGACGCACTTAGGATAACCGTGTTTTTTGTTCTTTATAAACACTGTTTCTAAAAGATTGTGTCTTCTTGCTTCGCTCTGAGCAGCTTTTAAGACTGCTTCATGTTCACATTCCATTCTGCACAGGACAGTAAATTGGAGCAGCTAGTGTGTGATCCAAGAGAAGGCCCTGCCCCCTTGGAGGTGGGTCCTTCCTTGAACTGTATGCTGTGCGATGTGGAAGAGAAACTGCTGGTATGCTTGTTGGTAGAGTATTCTGGCCAGGGTGCAACCGATCTTAGAAGAGGCCTGTTCAGCTATGACACATTATAAAGGCCTTCTCCGTGGTAGCCCCATTTGCAGAAAGTGTTGCATAGTTTCAGTCTGAGATAGAGCATCCAGCTGTAAGTGCAGCAGACTGAATAGCAGGGTGCTTCCAAGACCAGGAATCATGATGGCAGTTCATCCAAAAAGAAAGTAAACAAAATACATAGGAAAGTACTGGTTGATTAAACGCATGGATATATGATTCAACGCATGAAAGGTAGTTGTCATGAGACATATGAGCAAATATATCCTTGTAGTAGAAGGAGAAAAGGCAAAATGAATGCATGTGTGTGAATATGGAAATATGAATCCTATAACACACTGTCAGGTGGCTTGTCACATCGAACCACACTGCAGAATTGCTCCTGAAGTCAAGTTGCCACTAATCTCAGAAGTATCACAACACGGCTGAATCTGACTAACCATAACGGAGAATTGCAATAACAGAGTTACAATAACACAATCTGTTTTCAGCATTTGGCCTTGAGGCCAAGAGCATTTTTTATTTTTTTTATTTACATTTATATGCTGCCCCATACCTGAGTGTGATCACAAACCAGTTACAAGTCCACCTAACAGCTGTCCTGTTGATTCCATATTTGATCAATTTTTCAATAAGTATAGTATGAGACACTTTTCTGAAGTCAAGATACACTATGTCTACCGCATTTCCCTGATCAACCCATCCAGTGATTTTGTCATAAAAGATATTAGATTGGTCTGGCATAACCTGTTTGTTACAAATCCATGTTGGCTCTCATTAATTATTGCATTCCCATCTTAGTGCTTGCATACATGCTGTTTAATAATTTGTTTGAGGATCTTGCCTGGTATTGAGGTCAGGCTCACAGGCCTGTTGTTACCTGGGTTGACTTTCTCCCCTTTTTTGAAGAGGGGGACAACATTTGCCCTTCTCCAACCTTTTGGAACTTCCCCTGTTCTCCAAGAATTTTCAAAGATCACAGAGAGCGTTTCAGCAATTATATCTGCTAATTCCTTTAGTACCCTAGGATGTAATTCATCTGGGTCTGGAGACTTGAATTCATTTATGTTTGTCAAGTGTTCCCTCACCTTTTCTTTGTCCACACAGAGCCTTGATTCCTTGTTCCTTCAACAGCACACTGAAGGCCAGCTAGTGTTTCATTTCCTTTTTGAGAGATAACAGATACAAAATAGGAGTTCAGAAGTTCTGCCTTCTCTATGTCACTTTTAACCAGTTCACCATTTTCATCCTGTAAAGATCCAATAGATTCTTTGACTTTTCTTGGGCTCCTGATGTACCCCCAAACCCTTTTTTATTGCTTTTGGCCTCTCTTGCTTTCATTTTGAGCTGTAGCCATTCTGATATTTATCTTGCAGTTTTGGCAGATTACATTATATTCTTCTTTAGATATGTCCTCTTCCTTCTATTTCTTAAACATTTCTTTCTTTCTTTTTAGCAGATTATTGAGTTCTGGGTTCATCCACCCTGGAGTCTTCAGTTGTTTCCTGCCCTTCCTTCTTTTCGGATTTGTTAAGGATTGTGCCTCCAAAATCTCCTTTCACAAAATTTCCCATCCTTCTTGGACATTTTTGCCCTTTAGGACATCTAGCCAATTTATCCTTTGCACCCTCTTTCTGAGTTCATCAAAATCTGCCCTTTGAAGTCTGAGATGTCCTACATGTCCTTCTTTTTGATATCCAAAATTCAAGGATAGGAAGGTTCACACTGAAAGGTAAGTGTGAACAGGCCCTTCAAAAAGTTGGTTCCACATTTCCCACATTTTCTTTATTTATCATAGGGAGAGCATCAGAATTAGGATCGTGCCAGGAAGAAGTTTAGCAAAAAGAATTTGCAACGACAAGCACAAATTCCGGAAAAAAACAGCAGTGTTGTTGGGGGTGGTGGTGGTGGCAGAAGTGAACCACTGAGAAACATGTCTACCTCTGCACATTAAAGATGTCAACCTACTATTCGAAGTCCTGCTGTGTCTCCAGACTAGGGGTGTGCATGAATATTCAAAAATCCAAAAATCTGATTCGAATCCAATGAATGTTGACATTTGCATTGGATTTAACAACATTTGAATTTAGACATTCAAACAAATTTTGGATGCTCTGAAACGTTCATTTGAATGATTTGAATGTACAGATACATATATATTACGTACGTATCTGTATAGATATTATGTGTATTTGTGCTTATAATACGGGATGAAAATGGGATGCATACAGGATAAAATGGGATGCATACGGAATGCACACAGATATGTATAATAGATACGAATGTTCTTGACAAATAGATCCGAATGTTACGGATTCGTATCAGATTTTTTGACATTCAGATTTTAAACATTCGAATCGAATGCAAACAACACCACCACCAAAACCATTTCTGCACACCCCTACTCCAGACATGACAGTAGTAGGGCGAATTCACACTTACCTGCAGGAAGAACTCCAGGATCACTCCCAGATGCTGCATCCACACTGCACAAAGCCTCAACGTTACCAGAGGTGGCGCCACATGTGCAGGAGTTCCCCCTGTGCATACCTGCTCTAGCTCTATACTAGTGGCAGGGCTGGGAAAGCCCCACACGCTCCCATCTCCACCTCTTCTGGATGGAAGAGTTGCAAATGCAGTGCATGGAGGGGTGGTGCAGGCACGGTTGCATTCTGCATTGCCCGGTTGCTGCAATGATGCCACCCAAACATGTCAGTGCCATTGCCATGGCTCTGTGATTGCCTCTGTAATGGAGGTGATTTGCACCTTGCCAGTGCATAGGGAAGTGCTGGTGAGGTTTGGAATAGATTCAACACCCTGAAGTGTGGATGCCAGATCTGTCCCCCATCATTCACTTCCCTGGAACAACTGTGAAAAGGCCTATAGATGCCTTGTGGCACTTGTGCAACTGTGGTGCGATTGCTGATATAAGCAACATTTCTGGAGGGCGCAATTTTATGCTCTCCCATCTGCCCCTGAAAGTAACACCTCCACACTTGGAAATGGAGGCAAGGGGTGCCTTCAGATGTGTGTAAAAACCTACGATTCTCCTGGAACTCTGTTGTTAAAGCCACATATACCTATAGCATCCCCGAAATAGTCCCAACAAATCGAGGCATTACCCTGAAATCCAGGTAGTGATGCTTATTCCTCATACTAGCAAACACTTACTTCCATCTGCCTACTCCTTGCGTTATTGTTGCTGTTCCAAAATACCAGGATGCTAGTCAAGCGTGTGTGTGTGTGTGTGTGGGGGAAGATCCAAGGGGCAGGTGCTACCGCTGCTTAGGAGGTAAATATTGCATGGATTTGCAGAAGAGGTGGGGACCTGTTTCCGCCATCACTCCGCACCCCTGGGGAGGAGATTGACACTATCCTATTTGGTGGCTCCTCTTACCTCTATTACATGTAGAAATGTGAGCTTACTCATATAATTAACAGGCTCCTAGCTGTGTTTACATTGCTTTTAGTAACTGGAGGAGAAAATGCTACCAATGAGTGACAGATTACTCTTCAGTGGGATCTGCCAAGGCTGGTGCATGAACTTCATACGTTCCTGGGACGACCCAAGCATCTACCCTAAGCTGACCTGCCCGCCTGTATTTGTTCGTAACCCATGAGGGTATGGGGAGGAAACGACCCACCCTGTTCGGACGCCTCATGGTCGGCCTTCGCCTCCCCTTTGGTGGCTCTGCTTACCTCTCTAGCATATGGAAATTTGAGCAGCATACCCTTGAGGCCTGCGGATTGTTTGCAATGTTTACACCGCTTCTAACACTAATCCCCATTAATGTTTGATATAGCTCCCAAGGAGTTGAAATAGATGTCAAGCTTCAGGTCTGCGGCGTATTTACCAGGCCGCACAGCTTCTTCAAAAAAAAATCCCATCTCATCCTTCTGTTTACCCACTGGATTAGCAAATCTGTGCATATGCAAACTTCTGCTGTATGCCTTTTGTTTCTGCCAGCTATTAACTTAAAAAGGCCTTCTCTGAATAAGAAATATGAAACGTTTGCCCACCCAGTTCTCTGGAGTGGCATTTCCCCATTCTGCAGGCTGTAGGCTTCTCTAAGGCTCTAAAGCAGTGGCTCAACCATTCCTTTCCTTGCATTTTCAGTGGTCCAAAATACTTTTAGAAGAGGCTAGACACACCTTGAAGATCATGTACTGTGAAACCTAATGCAAGCAATGTTAGCTGAAAATCCCTTCTTCTAGGTGGAAGATGGGCACTAGGGATTCGCACAAATATCCAAAATATTTGTTATTTGTACACAGTTGGATGAATTTGAACACTTGTATACATTTGTACACACATTCGTACTTTGGTATTCATATGAATATGAATATTTTGAGTTATTTGTATAAATAATTTGGACATCCGTACATGTATGCATTGTATGCATTGTATACGGATATGTACGCATCTTGTGCGTATCAGTACGCATCAGTACAGATACATGCGGGATGAAAACAGGATGCATACGAATTGTGTACGGATGTGAACAAGATTCTTATCATTGGATACGTATCAAATATTCGAACGAATAGATACGAATGTATTTGTATCGTTTTGAATGTCCAGACATTTGCTTTTCTTTATTCGTACAAATTTGGATTTTCAAATATTCGATTAGTTATGAATCAAATGTTGAAAATTGCATTTGTGCAGACCCTACTGGGCACTTATTATACCTGCCTGTTGGGGGCGCTCTTACACTCTCCGAGATGCTCCGTTCTCACATTGCAGTTCCTTTTCTGTTCCAGAGTGTCCTGGAGCATGCAGGATTGTCTCTGATCCTCCAAAGCTGTGGATCAGTTTTTACCAGGAGTTCCCAGGTGAAGCTTTTGCAGTTACTGCCTGGCCAAATGCTGTTTATAGGTGAGACGGGGTAACTGGAGCTGAGTAAATACACACCATGTCACATTCACCATGCAACAGCTTGGTGTGTGCTGGAAATTGCTGTGGCTGTTGCAATAGCGCTTCGGCTGGGCTGAAACTGACTATTCACACTTCAAGCGCTGGTGGTCAGTTTCGGGATCGCCCCAGCATTTGAAGTGGAGAGGGGTCCTGGCTCACCCCATTATTATACCATCCACTGAGTTAAGTGGGAACCGGTCCCTGTTCGCTTTTCCAGTGGCAGCCCTAGTATTGTTTGTCTGCAAGTGTTGACAAGCTTGATTTGCAGTTGTACATAAGCAATGTGAGCAGGAATTGGATGTGTTCTACCTGATGGGGCAGGTGGAGGAACACATGGTTGAGTGAGCAAGTGAGTTCCCGTGCAATTTTTGCAGTGCTCTTCCTCTCCTTAATGAGCCTGGACTTGCTAGGTGTATGGCAGTTTGCATAAACCTGCTACACCAAGTGGTTTTCCAAGGTTTGAGGCAGGAATCCTTCCCATTGTTCACCAGGAGAAGCCTGGGGATTTCCCTTGGGTTGTTCTGCCCTGCCTAGAGGTTGTGGCTTTTTCCATATGTCAGGAGGGGAGCTTGATGGCAAGTGTTTAGGGGACAGCAGAGAGCTCAGCAGCAATTCACCTTTCACCTTTGATAGCTATTAATTTGCGTTAAACCAGCTATGGGTCTCATGGAGCTCAAAGGCAAATGGTAAATCATCGTCCTGCCCTCTGATATGTTCTGACTGCTCACAGCAACTGGTTAATTATTATGTGCCATTACCTCAAGAGGGTGGCTCTTGATGACCCCCTTGAGGCCACCCATGCAATATACTTGGCTGTGACTCTTGATTCTTTAGGCAGTTGTTCTAACATTGACATACACCACTCTTAATATTTACCCACCCTTCCCCTTTATAGTTGCAAATAAGGATCTCAAATATCCTTTTGGGAGAAAAATGATGAGCATCTATACTGTACTTATTGCTCAATGCCCCGCTGAGACGTGCCAAGATATCGATTAACAATTTATTAGTTCAGGAGTAAAGAGATGGGGCCAATTCACACTTTGGGCCATTGTTCATGATAGGTGAACATCTGGACAAATGCATCTGCACTTGCAGGAGATGCTTACCTGCCTTCCCAGATGTTCACCTATTGTGAACTAGCTATGGTGAATGCCATATGCACTGCAAGCTCCTCAACCTTTACACCACGTGACCGGAACGTACTTAACAGGGTCCAGCTGGTGACCATTCACACCTCTGCTGGCTGGGGGGGGGGGGTTACTGGTGCTGCCACGCAAGCCTGCTGACAGCTCACATGACCCCCTGATCTGACTATGACTACACAGAGCATCAGCATTGCCATAGTGATGGTGCTGATGCACGCAGAGTTGTGTAGGGCACCACACTCAAGATGGCTCATGGTTGGTTCATCTCATGGGATGGGAAGGGAGGTAGTGTGAGAAATATGCTAGTTTGCTAGTATGAGAAATAAGCATCACTACCTTCCCACGGGATGGGAAGGGAAGTGCATAATCGCCCATGGTCACCAGAAGAAGTGGGGCCCTTTCAGGGGGAGCTTATTGCAGATTATGTCATGGAATAGGGTCTTGCTGTAGTCTGTACCAGCATGCTGTTGGTAGGAGCCTATTCTGGGATATAAGCTAGAATTAAGTCCAGTGCAAAAACAACCTAGGTAAACGTCCATATTGCTTCATCCCTAGTATAAAAATTCCAAGAGGGTCTTCGACATTTAACAAGATGGCTCAAACCTAAGGATATTTGTAACATTCATTATTTGTACAAATTCATATGAATTTGGACATTCGTATATGAATCTAATGTTACGACATCCATACCTTGACATCTGTATTTGTACAAATGTTTTGGAAAATTTGTATGAAGCTTCGGAACATTTGTGAAATGGAGGGAAAGCAGCTGTGCCAGTCACATCTGCAATGGATCCAGAGTGAATTCGACATGGTTTGAGAGCAGATTCCAAGTGGATTCAGGGCGGATTTGACCTTTTTAGAGCGGATATCTTACGGGATACATATCAGATATGTATGCTTTTGTATCAGATATTTGTACGAACTCATACGACTACATTTGTATCAAATAGAATCCTACCACATTTGAAGGGGATCTATTCGAACAAATACAAATTTTCTTACATTCGATTTGTTACAAAACCAATGCAAAAAAACCACATTTGTGCACATCCCTACTCAAACTCCCTCTGGGCTAGGATGCAGAGAGATTCTGGGCCCATAGCTATGGTGGTGAATTCTTTAATCTCTATCTGCCATGGAATAACTGATGGCTGTTTACACACTTGCAGGGGCTGGACAACCCCAGCTTTAATCGCACTGACTGAAATGGGTCCTTGCTGGAAAGGTCCAGCTGTTTTGAGAAGAGGCCATTTGCGCTTGGGTGGCCTGTTCTGGGACAGATGTGGTGCCACCCTATGCTGTTCCAAAGCTTGCACAGGATTTGGAGTCTGCTGCAAAGGAACCAGTAGCATGGAATGAAAGTTTGTGGGATCAGAGCCCTAGGGAGACCCATTTCAGTACCACTGTTGCACTGCCTAAATGGGTTCCCCTTCTAAAGCAGAACAGGGAGATGTGTGCCCTTCCACACACCTTCCTGTTCTGTCCCTGAGGCTCTTAAACCATGGGGAGACCTGTTAAAACAGGTCAGTTGGTATCCAGCCTAGGCAGCCATTTTGGCATCTTAGACTGGGTTAAGCTCCATCCAGTGAGGGTGCAGCAGCCTAGCAAGGGGCAGGACCTCTTCTAGTCTGCATTAGAGTGTGGAACGAGAGACCTAGAATGGGTTTAGACCTCATGCTAGACCTCACACTCCTGGGGTGCTCCCAGACACGTTTATAAAGCAGAATGCGCAGTCCCAATCGAGGCATCACACATGACCATTGATGGATTGTTGTGGCATCACATTATCTGATTAGGACTGTGCACTTACCTTAATGCTGGATCAAGGACACTCGCTGCATAATATAAACAAAATCTGATGTTTTCCTCAGTGCAGGCAGAACAACAAGAACAGTGAAGATGAGAGCAGGAAGGGCAGCTCAAATTTGATTGGCCGCCTCAACCCATGTGACAGTGTGTGCCAACTCAGCTCTCGCAGCTCTGATCAGGATACTATGGAGCTGCCTTTCAAGTTGTGACAGCTGGTTGTTGCTGTGGAGTAAGTATACTGCACTTTTACATTTAACTGTGGATTTATTCCACTAGTCTGGAGGCGGCCCTGGCCACCGTGTAAAGGCTGACAGGAGGCACTTTGTTCAGAGAAGGCTTGATGGTGCTGTGGATTCTAGTTCACATTAAGAAAGTAAAAAAGAAACCAAGCTCAGGGGAACATAACATAGCTAACGATGGTCTCAACTTTGCCCCTGATCATCTGATTTGCATATTAAATTCAAGCTGCCGTGAATTCCTATTTGTGAAATATTGATACTAAAAACAGATAAGCATCTCTCCACACATATTATACCCCTCCTTCTGGTTTCATTAAACATAGTGTGGAGACTTTTGCTGCAAACATAAACCTTTCCCCTCTCCCATTAATTGTGACAGTGATTGCTAACAGTCCTATGATACTTTAATGGTCTGATTGGAATACATTAACTCAGTGTATGACTACCTCTCTTGCGTTAATCGTTTGTTGTACACAATATTTGCACACCTTACCTGATTTAAAGCTTGCTGATGAATATTAACTTTTGGATTCAATTTATAGGCTTCTTACAGGGGAACTGAGGGTCCTTGTAGTTAGGGTTTGCAAATCTCCCCGATGTTATAGGGGTGAACTAATGAAGATCCTACAGTTGCCCCTTCCTGACCTGCAGTAGGGATGGGCAAAAAGTGTCCATCACCTTTGCAACTTGTATGAATTGTGAGTGTTCGGAACTTTGCATTTAAATAGAATATTGGCTATATTTGAAGGCTGATCTTTGCATTCAAAGTGAAAGCTTTTGCGCCTTTGTTTGAAGCTTCATTACGTTCAAAGTGCTGCCCAGGTTCAGATCAGATTCAGGGGTGAACCTGGTGGTGGCAGGGCTTGGCGAACATTCAAAGCTTAGCACATTTGAAGTGGCTCCATTCGCCGGAATGTAAAATTTCCATCCCATTTGCTTTGATACAAAGCAAACAGGGAAAATCATGCATGTTGTTAGTCACTGGTAGACTTTAAAAGCAATGGTGGGCTTAGTTCCTCTTATCTGGTTGTCTGCCAGATAACTGTATAACTGGAAAACCAGCTGGCCTCGTTTTGGGACTCCTGGCAGATATCCAAGAAAGCAGGGTCAATTATGGGAAACCTGCCATCATTGCGAGATTTCCCATAATACTGACATATCAGATCAACTGTCAACTAACCAAGGATTATATTGATCATGTCTGGTATTCCCAATAAGGTCCTGGGGGAAGTGTGAGGTTTAGCTCATGTTTAGTGGTCCTCAGTGAGGTCAGCATGAAACTTCTAGTTGGAGTCTTGTCTTGTCTCTGTTCATCGACAAGCCTTGATTGTGGGTCACCATTGGAATAAGAGTCGTCTGATAGGTCTTTGGTGTTTATAGAAAATTCACTCATCTTAGGAGCCAAGACATTAACCTGATTTGCCTGTTAATTCTCCTTCTTTCTCTCTTTTTTTGCATCAGTTATATAATGAAATATGCCTTTTGTGGGCAGAATACAAATAATTATTTTTCTTTTTAAAAATTATTTTATTTTCCCCCTGCAAAACTTCATATTTCCATATATTAATGGGTGTTTTTCCACTAGCACTAAGTACCAATTGAAGAACCCATGAAGGACCCATTAGGCTCAGAGCAGGATGACCCCATTTCCACTACAGATCCCATTAGAGCTGCATTTGTTTCCAACACAGCTAGAGAAATCCAGATCATATGGGTCCTTCAGGACCTATAATCCAGATTTCCTGTAGACCCCATTAAAGGGGTCTACAATGGGGTCTTCAGCTATCAAATGCGGATTATAGGGAGCCTGTTTCCACTACAATTGGGCAATGAGGTCTAGAGGAGGCTCAGGGGGGGTACCCATGGGGGGGTTTTGCCCCAAACTCAACATTTTGAAGTTTCTCTGTAGTCCCTCCAAAGTTGCCATTGGAGATTAGCACAGGCTCCGAAGAGAACCCCTTGCAAGAGCAATGCCGCTGTCAAAGGCTCCGGAAGATCTTCGAAGTTAGCGGCAGATTGATCCGGAGATTCTACGGAGCTGCTCTAGAGGATCTTCAAAAGTTCTCTGGCGTGTCTACAGAGATTGCACCGCCTGTCCCCCAAAACACCTGGGGTGACAGGCAGAACCCTCATGGGTAGATCCGGATTTGCACATGGGTGCTCCGGCGTTTCCACAGCAGACAGGCTAGCACCCATTGCTATTGGGTGCTAGACCACCCGTGGAAACACACTGGGTACTTCCCTTAATCCAGATCTACTAGATCCGGATTAAGGGAAGTACCCATTCCTTAGATCCAGATCTTCTTAGATCCAGATTAAGGAAGCTCGGTGGAAAAACACCCAATATCAAACATTAATATCACATCCTTCAGTTGTTGCTATTCATGACTTCCTCCATTTTTCAGCATCATCTTTTGGCCTCTTCTTCTTTCGCTCCCATAAGAGTCTTCTTTTTCTTTTCAGCTAACCTCTTAATTATTAATCAAATCCGTCTGTAATTATGCCAATTTCTTGTAGATAAGTTGATGAAGGGTTTCCAATCATTCACATACTTATCTGTCGTTCTATCTTTCACAAAGTTAGTTAGTTTGTCCATCTCTGGTAATTCAATTAATTTAATTAACCATTAATAAACTTGAGGAACTGGATGTTTCAGAAAGAGTTGAGTGACCTGCAAGGTGAAGAAAAGTGGCATTTGTTGAAAATATTAAAGGGCTTTTTGAGAAGTGCTGCCCTAAAAGGGAAGGTGAGCTGTGAACCAGTTTGGTCTAGTGGTTGGGGAGCTGGACTCTTATCTGGGAATAAGAGTCCGCCCTCCCGCATGAAGCCAGCTGGGTGACCTTGGGCTAGTCACAGCTCTCTTCTGAGCTCTCACAGCCCCACCTACCTCTTCTGCTGTGGAGAGAAGAATGGGAAGCTTTCCCAGCTGCTTTGAGTTCCCTTAAATGGGTGAGAAAAGTGGGGTAGAAAAGCCAACTCTCCTCCTCCTCCTTTTCCTTCTTCTTCATCATCATCAGTCCAGGAACCTTTTATAATGGGTACACCCATAAAGAGAAATTAAGAGACTCCCAAGCCAGGTAGCATGGATTTCACCATTCTTCATGATTCTATACATTTAAAAAACAAAACCCTACAGGTAGACAGTGTAAAGCTAAATAAAAAATGCTGGGAAATGTTCTGAGATTTTTCTTTCCTGGAATTTCTCTGCCTGAACAGTCCAAACATTCTGTCCCTTCATAAGAAGACCTTTGGTCTAGTTGTTTGGTCTAGTGGTTAGGGAGCCACACTCTTATCTGGGAATACCAGGTTTGATTTCACACTCCCCTCATGAAGCCAGCTTGGTGACCTTGGGCTAGTCACAGCTCTCTTCTGAGCTCTCACAACCCCACCCACCTCATAGGGTGTCTGTTGTGGGGAAAAGAACAGAAGGCTTTGTCAGCCACTTCGAGTCCCCTTAAATGGGTGAGAAAAGCGGGCTAGAAAAGCCAACTCTTCTTCTTTAGTGAGCTGTTACACACACCCTGTCCACATTTTATTACCCAGAAACAGAATGTTGGAAGGTCATTTTCCTACCAGATTCAGCCACAGTGAGAAGTGATTTATTAATGCAAGTTTAAAAAAATGACAAGGCCGTTTGAAAGAATATTGTTAAGAAATGTACGTGCCACGGCATTATAAACGTATTGAGCTTTAACTATTTCCTTGTGAGACAAAAAAGAGAGAGAAAGCCTTTGAACCAGCGCATTTACATTAAAAGGACACCATCTCCTGCAGCTTTTAATTACCAAAAAAAATCTGATCTGTACAAAGACACATATTCTGTACGCAGGCTGCTACTTTTCTTCCTGTCTTTCTCCCCCATCTTCATTTGTGTCACCGAGTTCAGCCTGGGTATAGCTGGCCTCATTATGTCCTTAAAGGAGTTCAAATTTCCTGATAGCCAGAAGGAAACCAGGTAAAGCAGACAGAATTAGTACCCTAGCCTAATAAATGAGTGGGAAAAATTGTATCTGTCACATAGTTCTGGTTCCCACACACTCTGGTTACTTCATTACTTAGTCTGTGAGCGAAGAGACCAGTTAGACGCGGGAGCTGAGTCAGGTGACCAAAACATGAAAACGCACGCGAAACTCTACCTGAAAGATGGGATTTCAGAAGAGGCCCTCAGATAGTTGACTCCTCACCAGCAGCTCAGCAATTTTCGTATTTAGTTTCACCTTTGCTTTGAGACCGAGCGCTTAGGTAGCCCAGATTGATGGTTCTAGCAAGGCTTACTCATGTGCATGGTCCCTCCCTCCCCATCACGACCGTTGCTGCAGGTGCGCTGGGCACAGAGTTTATTTCCTGCATCAGGAGTTAGATGAATCGTCTGCCCCACCAGGCCCAGCGCTGCTCCTTGAAACGCCCTGATGCTCCCTGTGTTTTTAGGCAACGTCTCGCTTTTTCCTCTTCATGGAACATTAGTGAATTAGGGTGCTGTTCTACTGTCCAAATTTCTTTCTGGATCAGAACAGGTAGGCTGGATGATATTACCACATGGCTAATCTTTCAGAGCATGTGTAGCACAAAAGGCTTGCAAGTGTTTTATCACCTTTGCAAAAAAATAAAAATAAAAATAAAAAAATCAGGAAAGTGGCCTAAAAACAATAAATGATTATTTTTGTTTGTTTGTTTGTTTATTTACTTATTTATTTATTTATTTATTTATATTTATATCTCATCCTATACACGTAGGACTCAGGGCGGGTTACAGTTTTAAAACAACAACAGGAATATGCATAAGGAGACTTAAAAACCAACAAGCAAACAAACAAATGAAAAATCCAGCATATTTTAAAAACATATTCAAATATTCAAATACTAATATCTACAGTGTGTGGGGTGGGTGGGTGGGGGGAATGGTCCCATTAAGGTCATATGTTAAGGCCAGAATAGCTCAGCATTTCTTACAAAATTCCTTAAGTTTGGAATTACCAAATAGGAATCCTACTCTTAAACCACTAGCAAAAAACAGGACATTTATTTGGGGGAAGAGGCATATACCTCCAGGCAATTAAGCACCCATTTGATTATTTTGTTACATGCACAGGTAGATCCAAACAGTAATAGCTTTTGAGCTGGGATCACAAGTGCAGCTGGACAATGGCTTTGTGTGTGGGGGGAGATTCTCATCAAATCCATGAACACTGTTTCACAGAATCGGCTAGATCAGCGGTTCTCAACCTTCCTAATGCTGCGACCCCTTAATGGAGTTCCTCATGTTGTGGAGACCCCCAACCATGGGGGCGGAGCAGCTGGGAGGTGGGAGGGAAATAAAGGTGGGCTATAGGCTGCCTTTGCATTGCATCAGAAAAAAGGTACCAAAGGTAAGAGACAGGCTCTCCACACCCTCATTAAAAAACAAACATGAAGAAGAAGAAGAGTTGGCTTTTCTATCCTGCTTTTCTCACCCATTTAAGGGAACTGAAAGTGGCTGACAGAGCTTTTCTATTCTTCTCTCCACAACGGACACCCTGTGAGGTAGGTGGAGCTGTGAGAGCTCAGTAGAGACCTGTGAGTTGCCCAAGGTCACCCATCTGCCTTTGTGGAGGAATATTCCCAGAGAAGAACCTGGCTCCCTAACCACTAGACCAAACTAAGCAGAATATAGAAAGCAGAGATAAACAAGTTAAGACACAAAAATATAAGGTGTAAAGTATGAAATGTAAGTAGGGACCATTGAGTTCTGAAACACAAATGCCAGAAAAATTAAGAATGAATTGATATAAACACAGTACAAACAAATCACAATGGAGTACCAGAGGGGTCAACTGACGTGCCACTGGAGTCAGAGACGAAGACTCGACCCTTTGAATCACAGATCTCACCATTAACGGAGCTTTTGTCCCCTAGTTTTGGCTGCCGAGAGTTGGAAGGAAGAGCTGAACCAGAAACTCTTTGTTTTCTGATTCTTTAGCGGAACGAGCAATTTTGTCCCTGTGCAAAGACGAGCAAATCACAGTCTGGCCGGACGGCTGCCAACGAAGGGAGCCCAGGGTTCTTGCATGTGTCCTGGTGCAACAAGGGCCTCATTATTAATGCATGGTCCAGATCCTCTTTGTACACGCTGTTGCTAATATTAGGTTTCAGTAGAGTAGACATCATGTAGCTGAATGGTTCATGTTTTTTCAGATGAGTGAAAAAGAAAAGGGGAAATAAAGGGGGTGTACTTGGTGAATAGGGGGGCAGCTGCCCCAAATATGGCCATGCTTCCACTCTGCTGGGGGGGGGGACATCATACAAGGGATTCAAGGGTTGCATTTCTTTTAGTGGCATAATGGTACATGCTGGAGAAGGCAACATCTGAAGAAGAAGAGTTGGCTTTTCTACCCCATTTAAGGGGACTTGGTGGCTGACAAAACTTTCTATTCTTGTCCCCACAACAGAAAACCCTGTGAGGTGGTTGGGCTGTGAGAGCTCAGAAGAGAGCTGTGACCAGCACAAGGTCACCCAGTTGGCTTCATGGAGGAGGGTGGAATCAAACCCAGTATTCCCAGATACGAGTCCAGCTCCTTAACCACTGGACCAAACTGTCCCAAGGACTCTGGAGGAAGGGTGCAAAATGGAACTCCTACCAACATGCACCTTGTCCTCCACTTTGTCAGGTATCCACACGTGCTGGAGAGGATGCTAGGAGACACCTGGTGATGTGACTGGTGGGAATTTCCACAGAGGGGTTTGCCCTCCATCTGCCTCTCCTCATGGCTGCGAAGGCTCAGCTGAAATCTGATTTGGCAGGCTAGAGAGCTTGGTAGTTTAGACACTCGTGGACTCCAGCCTTTTCTGAACTTGGTGTGTAGTAATGTGATCTGGGTGACTTGGAGGTGTGGGCAGGATCAGCGCTATCCACACTGTGCAAGCTTTGCAGCTGCAGCATAGAATGATCCTGTTGGTGTTGATCCTGCCCATGGCTTCCTGCAATCTGGATCAGGGGGCCAGGCTATTCCAGGTAAGCGCAGAAAGGGCCATTATTTCCTGCCTTAGGGTGGGAGGCACTTGAGCCACTGTGAGGCTGACTGAGCTTTGGACACACTGTTGAGGTCCCTCAGCCACAGACGTAGGCAGAAGCATCACCCACAGCAATGAAAATGGCACATGGATCCCCTTTGTTACAGTCACATGGAGGGAGGAAAGAAATGTTCCTGCCTGAAGTGCCTTGGAGTAGCTCAGATGCTTGACTATGGGCACCCAGGGCAACTGGGACCTGTGTGGTTGGTGCCACCATTCTTTGGACCTATATCTCACATTATCATGGGTGGGGTGGTGCTCTCTTTGCTTCGTTGGGTCATGGGGCATTTCCTTCCCCCAGGTACTCCTTCCTGCAACTAAATTTAATTGGGCAATGTGTTTTGTGGGCATGCCTATTAGGAACTTTTGAATTCCTTAATGTATCGGATGAATATTTGGATTGAGGTAGACTCCCCTGACTTTGAGTCGCTGGTCTTGGAGAAAAGCCTATTACTGCCTGCAGGAAAATGAAGGTGTGATTAATGGGGGAAAAGTTCTTTTTTGTGGAAGATCTATGAAATTCATTCCCAATGGTGCTGGGATCGCACTTCTAAATTTTGGATTGGCTCAGAAAATAATACAGGTTCCTTTTCCTGTGAAGAACATGAACAATATCTGAGGTAATCTGAGGTGAGGCTGAGGGAGTTAAAACCTTTCCTCTCCCTGCACTAGGCCTTATTCCAGATTATATTCCGGAACAGGGACCCACCATCCACATGCTGGTGCCAGACTATTATTCCTACATTCGGCCTTCCCCCCCCCCCCCAAAAGCCAACTATGTCTGATTATTTGGCTGATTTTAGCCTAAGAGGGTCTCTCTGGTTGGTGCAGACTATGGGCCTATTCGCACTTGGCTTTATTCTGGAATATATCTCGGAATAGGCATATGCTGTCCACATGCTAGTGCAGGCTATAGGATGCCCCAGATGAGGCCTGTCAGAGTCTGCATTAGTAGGTGGACAAGAACCCCCTGTCCTGAGATATATTCCAAAATACAGCCAAGTGCGAATAGGCCTTATGACAGGCCTTGGCTGTACTCTGCCATAGTCTGCACTAGCATGTGGTTGGCAGGACCCTATTCTGAAATGTAACAGAGAATAAGGCTGTGCAGAAAGGAACACTTTCATCCTTGAGTAATCAATCAACTGGTGAGCTGGTGCTGTTTGTTTCTTTCGATGTTCCACACCAGTGAGTGCACTAATGAACTTCCTTCTGCACATTTGTGTGGAGTGCAGGAGATCCTGCCCATCCCTGGTACGCTTTGTCCACACATGTTGGAGCGCAATCCAGATCAGGAATTGCTTGTAATCCTTACCACTGAGAACAACCAGTGTAGCAGCTTCATCTGTTCCAGATCACAGAGGCATGCAGAGGGTACATTTCCATTTTCTGGACTACTGGGGGATTCATTCTGGCAGCGCGTCAAAGTGTGCTGCTGAAATGGGTTCCCCATGAGCTCCAAGGCTAGGAAGTTTTGCTCCTAGCTGTTGGAGTCCTTGGCGGTTGACCCCGAAGCTCATGAGAGTTTCATGGCCGGGGCAGGGGATGGGCTGGAGCAGCAACATCATGCAGGTTGCACAGTTCCAGATCACACTTTGCCATGGTCTGAATGACAGGACCTTGCTAATCCAGACCTGCTGGTTAGGATCATGGCCAGGTAAATTGTAAAAAGGCCCTTTGACTCCTACTAAGAGTAGAGGAACACAATGAAGATGCCAAATATTTCCTGACTACTTTTAGACATCTCTTGGTGGACACATTTGGTTTTCTTGAGAATGTTGAGGTGACAGATAAGTCCATAATCAACTGTCTCTCTCTATCTTAAGGTAAGGCAAGGAAGGAAATATGAAAATATGTGAGGCATGAGGCTTTGTAGACTTATAAACCTTACCAAATGTTAGCATTTTTTGTTTCAGCACATCTGCAATGGCAATACGTCCAATAGTTCCAGAGTCAAAGGATTAATTTTATTGTACGCTCTGTTGGCAGATCTGGTAACACAATGGAGTGCTTATAAGAGCCCCGGTTCTTCTGAAAATAATGCATGCAATGTCCTTACTGAGTTGCTCTGCTTGGAGACAAACCTTGATGCTTTTAATCCCCCAATAGCCATCTGATGTGAAAAGCAGCAGTGGCATCAACCAGATGGGTGCTATTCTTCTTGGGGTTCCCTGAGATAGCCCAAGAGAACATAATGATTTCTACATGTATCTATGCATTTGCAGTTTTATATTAAACAGATGCCAGATTTATTTATAAGGAGAGTGCTAAGCATTCTTTCTTTCTTTCTTTCTTTCTTTCTTTCTTTCTTTCTTTCTTTCTTTCTTTCTTTCTTTCTTTCTTTCTTTCTTTCTTTCTTTCTTTCTTTCTTTCTTTCTCTTTAAATGCCTACAGTTTTGTTTGCATGCTTTATTTGAGATTGCACCAAGAGCTTGGAAAATAGTTTACAGAGGAATGGGACTTTTAAAATGAGAAATACAGAGAAATAGATGCTGAAATTGAAAAAGTCACTGCAAATTTCATGGACAAGGTGCAGGAAGAAAAAAAACACGTAAGTGAACTGTTTCAGACTTCATTGGAATGTGTTCAGATCCACATCAGTTCTTGTGTCTAATTGATTCAGCTGATTCAGACTTAATTTCTATGGTGCTGGCTGCAGGGAATTCTGACTCCACATGGTCTGCTGGGGAATGTGCTGGCTACATGAACCTCTAGACCGGAGTGCTCCTGAGCATGGAAATAGCGCGGAAAGTGCTCCATAGTGGTTCCCTTCATGTTGCCAGGTTCATGTCCACTCCAGGTTTTCTCATGCAGACAGCCTGGGTGATGGTAGTAGTCTTGGTGGTGTGCAAAGCAGAACACATTTTGATGGGTGCAGGAAACGGGCCACATCTGGGGCCATTACTAGACATGCTGCAGAGTTTCCCCTAGCTGCAGTGCTGATGGCCAGGAGAAGGTGATTTCCTATGTTTCGGCTGTGTGATGTGACAGTACTATGTGTGCTAGGGAAATGCGTGCAGCAGGATGGTGGATGGCTGCACGTGGGTCTGTGCCAGTATGTCATTTGAGTCCCAAGGCAGCAGAACTGGCCAGATCTGGCATCTTCAGGACTCACATATGGTGCCATAATGATGTAGTCTGCTAACCTAAGTCAGGGGCGCCAGAAAGGGGAGACCCAGTCAAAAGTGAGTCAAAAGTTGCATTATTGTAAACTTTGGGTTTTCCCCACTAGCACTAAGTACCCATTAAGGACTCATTAGGCTCAGAGCAGGAAGACCCTGTGTCCACTGCAGACCCCATTAGAATCCGATTTGTTCACACCTATACTAGGGAAATCCAGATTAAATGGGTCTATCAGGACCTACAGTATAATCTGGACTTCCTGTGAACCCCATTAAAGGGGCCTACAATCTGGTCTTCAGGCATCAAATCCAAATTAAACACATCACTCCCACCCCCCCAAAAAACATGGCATGACGGATGTCTCCCACTTGGGTACAGATAGATGCTCCACATGGGTGTTCCAGCATTTCTACTTTGAGCTTGGCTAGCATCCATTGCTATTGGGTGCTACACTGCCTGTGGAGACGCATTGGGGACTTCCTTAGATCTGGACCTTCAAAATCCGGATTACTTGGACCCATTTCTTAGATCCAGATGATCTTAGATCCGGATTAAGGGAGGTAAGTGGGAAAAAAACCCTTTCAGGATCACATTAAACAAAGAAGGTTGCATCTTACTTACTATGTTAGAATCAAACCATGTTGTATAAACAGTGTTCTATGGATGCGCATGATCTTTTTTCCATGTTCGCTTTGCATCAAAGCAAATGTAAAGGAAATTTGCATTTGTGTGAATAGAGCCACTTCAAATGTGGCAGGATTTGAATCCGCTGCGAATGCTCTTTGAACCAGCTTTGAATCCATTCCACCAGTCACACCTCTGAATCTGTTCTGAATGCTCTTTGAATCCACTCTGAATCCACTACAGCTGTGACTGGGCACCTGGTTTACCACTCCACAAACATAATGAAGCATCAAATGAATGCATAAAAGCATTTGCTTCACATTTAAGTGCCAGACTTCGAATATAGCCAGTATTCCATTTGAATGCAAATATTCAAATTCATATGAATTTATACAAATTGCTAACCTGACAAATACTTTGTGCAATGCTATGCAAGGGATGGTTAAGGACATAAGAGAACATAAGAGAAGCCTTGCTGGATCAGGCCACAGCCCATCTAGTCCAGCATCCTGTCGCACACAGTGGCCCACCAAATGCTCATGGGCATCTCAAGCAGAGACAAGGACAAACCTTCTCCTGCTCTCGAGTCCCAGCAGATGGCCTTAGAAGCGCCCCAGTTCCTCCCCCCCTCAGCCTGAAAGATGCACCTAGGCATTCGTTCTAGTAGCCATTGGTTGCATTATTCGTTATTTATTTACATTTTTATCCCGCCCTATACCTGGAGGTCTCTGGGCAGGTAACAACATCTAAAATCACACATTATTAAAACAATAACAGTATGTATTAAAACAAAAGCATCTGCAAAGAGGTGCATCTTCACTGCCTTCCTAAACATGTACAGTGAAGGTAATAGACACACATCAAGGGGGAGACTAATCCATAGCCTAGGGGCCATCACTGAGAAGGCCCTCTCCCGGGTGTCCACCCCTTTTGATGTTGAGGGTGATGTGAGAACCAGGAGGGCCTCCCTTCCAAATCTTAAGGGATGGGCAGGTCAATATGGGAGTAGGCATTTCTTCAGATATTTGGGGCCCAAGTCATTTAGGGCCTTAGAAGGCAACCATGCACACACAAAAAGTCCTACCTTTAGGGTATTGCCCCCCCTCAAATGGGGGCATTCTCACATAGAATAATAGAATGATGAAACTGGGACTACAATTAAATAATTGCTGAGAAGTTGCTGTCCAGCCTCCTGAAAACCTCCAGAGATGGAGAACCACAACCTTCATAAGTAGAGTGTTCCACTTTTGTAGAGATCCTTCCATCAGGATCTTATTTTCTTTTGTATTCAGCCAGAAGCTAGGAAGCTGCAGCTTGTGCTCCTTACTTACGGTTCTGTTATCTGTGGCTTCTCTTCATCTTCCTCATGTGACCACTTTGTGCCTGAATGCTGAGGTTCTGAATCTCCTCTATCTTCTTTTCCCCAAGCTGTACACCGCTCTTTAGCCTGTCCTTATAGGACATATCCTCAAATCCCATATCAACTTTGTTACCCTCTTCTAAACCTCTCCAACTCAACAGACATGTGATTGACAGTCTTCTTTTTGACCTCCTGAACTGGGTCTCAGTTCATTGTGTCTTCTGCTCAAGCGGAACTCAGAATTGTGCTTCAACCTTCCCTTCCTGGTGATTCTGATCTATGGGATGACTCTTAAATTAAGGTGGAATCTCACTTCAGATTTGCAGCACCCACCTGCCAGTGGTCAACATTGTCTTGTGTCTTCTCTGGGTTTGTGTTTTTGACATATATACTATCCATCCAACTCCCTTTCCTTGCTGATCTTGCAAATGCTTTTTATTAAATGTTACATGCACAATATCCAGGGGCTGCTTTTGTTTGACTCAAACTTCTGACTGTCATCTGGTGCCTAGATGGGTTACTGGTGCAATTCTGCAGGATACACTTCATGCTCTTATGAGCTGTTGTTGTACTGATGTCCAGGAAAGGAGATTAATTGCTTCCACAAGCTTCCCCACACAATGCTACCGCAGGACCAGAGGAGAAATTTCCTTGCCATGCTAGTTTAAATGGTCATTATCAGCCTTCTTGCCTTCTTCTTCATCTTTTTTTTTTTTTTTAAAGATTCAGGATTTCATACCTTTAACTGGCCATCACTAGACTGGGCAAAAATGACTATTTATGTGGGGCTAGCTTCTCAAAATGTGATTGACAGCTATTGCAGCAATTTGCTGACTAATTAGATAACAGTCTTCTCCCATAACCTTAGCCTCTACATTCAGTTGACCCTAATTGTGAAACTATCTGACCTTTGACCTCCCAGGAAAATTGGAAGTCTTTTTCTTCCGCTTAAAATGAGGACACAGCACAGGGCATGGTTCTTCCCTATATGTGCCATGTACTGCTTTGCTTTTTTAAAAAACAGAATAAAACCATGTAAAGTGTAAGTCGTAGACGTTGACTGAATGCCTCCTACCGTTTGCGTTGTTAACCCTGGTGCAAAAATCTTGTAATTTGTGGACAGCATAAGTTGTTTTCTATAGCACTTGTCTTTTGCCTACTACTAATAGGGATGTGCACAAAAAAATTGTAACATTTGATATTCATACAAATTTGGATGAATTTGGATGTTTGTAAATGAATAGAATGTTACAACATTCGTACATTGACATTCGTATTCGTATGAATGTTTCAGAACATTCGTATGAATGCTATGGAACATTTGTGAACCAGGAAGGTGGGAAAGCAGCTGCACGAGGCACATCTACCTGGGATCCAGAGTGCATTTGACATGGATTGAGAGCAAATTCAAAGCGGATTCAAGGTGGGTTTGGTGCTTTCCAAGCGGATATGTGTAGTAACCACAAAAGCCTGCACAAGTTTTTCCATGGCTTCTCAAGCCTCAGAGTAAATAGAATCTTCCTGCTTCCATAAGCTTGTAGTATACACTCAGCACCAGCAGGGTGCTGGACTCTTAGCCTTGGGGCATAATGGAGTCCGGCCGCATGGTCACACTTTCTTTTCCTGTTTGAGGATCCTCCCCACCTCCCGCCACAGGATGTGACATCAGGAGGACTTCTGACCTGCTCAGCCGATGTGGCTCGACCTATCCCGTCCCTGGATTGTGGCTTTACATCATTTCCTCCCCGCCCTCCTGTGGTGGGCTATTTAAAGCTCTGTACAGAAATAAACACTCTCTTCCAGCTGATCTCTGTCTCCTGCCTCTTCTCTCCCCCTCCCCCATTTTCTAGCTCCTCAGGGTCAGGCCTCACATGGCTTGATCCCTGGTTATCTGGGCTGGTCAGATAACTGGAAAACTTTCGTAACAGTCGGTGTTCAGGAGCTGCAGCAATCAGCTGTTGCTCCCCATTTCCTGGAGCCCTTGCATTTTATCGCGTAAGCCGGATACACTATAGATATGTTTACGGGATACATATCGGATGCATATCGGATACATATGTGTTTATATCAGATATTCATATGAAACTGTATAAATACATTCGTATTGAATAGAATCCTACCACATTTGAAGGGGATCTATTGAAAGGAATATGATTTTTTTTATTTTTTATTTTACGAATCAATACAAGTTGAATGCAAACAAACCCATTTGTGCACATCCCTACTACCAATAATATGTGGCATTGCCTTGACTTCTCCAAGGATTTTCCCCTGGGAAAGGATGTCCTAAAATTTTACTATATAGTCATATTTCTCAAAATGCGTACAAAAATACCCTTATATATTCACTCACCTGGGGTACAAAGTTACCCCATTGCTACTGATCAGGGTTTTAATAAGATACAATAAAGGTGATACTTTTTAATCCTTTTTCTTAAAAAAGGAAACTGTATTGTCTTTTTTTCCTACGATAATAAGGACCTGTATAATATATATTACTCTCACTATTCACCATTCATCCTCCTAGCAATCCTGCAAGATAAATTACTCTGAAAGGCAAATAACCCATCAGAGATATTTTGCCAGATTGAACCAATGGCCCATTTATACCAGGGATAAATCAGTTATGTATGGAAGCCCACAAGCAAGAAATAACCAGTGAACCTCAATGTGGTGTGAGCCTTTGAACTTAGATTTCCCAGGTTTCAGTACTTTAGAACATAAGAGGAGCCCTGCTGGATCAGGCCACAGCTCATCTAGTCCAGCATCCCATCGCACACTGTGGCCCACCAAATGCTCATGGGCATCTCAAGCAGAGACAAGGACAAACCTTCTCCTGCTCTCAAATCCCAGCAAATGGCCTTAGAAGTGTCCTGCTTTCCCCTCCAGCCTGAAAGATGTACCTAGGCATTCATTCTAGTAGCCATTGATACATCTGTCATCCATAAATTTGTCTAACGCTTCCTTAAAGCCATCTAGACTGGTAGCTTTAACCATTACACAACATTGTTTTGCATGAAACAGAAGTGTGTTCCATATGCAAAAGAATGAAACCAGCTCCTGTGTACAGCAGGGCTTTAGTGGCTGAATCTGCCCACATTTGCAGCTCAGAAGCAGCTTAGAAGTGTTATCACGCAGGTGCTAGTGTTCCTATTGTCAAGGTTGACTTCCTAGGCTCTAGCTGAAGAAGACAGAGACTTGCTTAGGAGTAGTCCCAGGGAAGTTCCCAAACCCAAAAGTGAGGTTCTGGAATGGTTTGGATGTCCATACTTTCATTCAAAACTAAGCTGGTGCTTAACTAGACGCCACCTATGTGAAAATGGCCTCCATTAAGGAGGCGATCACATTGCAGTGGCAACAGTGCCAGTATGCCTGCATGACACTGTTGCTATGGTGACCAGGTGACCCAGCATGCAATGGCATCTGTGCTGCCATGTTAACCTCTTCCACCATGGATGGAACATGCAGGTATAGTTATGGTAACTGCTCTCCCTTTATATGCACTGGCGGAACACCAGCATGCACAGAGCTGCTTCTGGTACAGAAGTGGATCCACATTGTGTGTATGCTCTGTCTGGGAGCTTACCTGGTGTTCCCCAGCACAGTACGTGCGAATTTATCTGCTGTTTCTGAGCAAAAACCAGTAGAGGACTACAAGGCTTCTATTAGGTATATCAGAATCTAGATGGAAATCTCACTTTGATCCTCCCAAACTGCACTTCGATTCATTCACTACGGATGAAAAGCTGGTTTTCTAAGAGCAAAGGGTGGCTTAGAGTCAGAGGTCCCAGCTACACACAAGGCTTGCTTCTGTCTTTCAGATCAATTCTGCTTGAACTCTGCATTTGCACAGAAGACACACAGCAGGTAGTTAAAGTGTGTTTGTGGCCTGTACACCTTGGCCAAGTTCCAACTGGGCATTTTAATCTGGGTTTTAATCTGGGTTTTTAAAATCAGCAGCAAGGTCTGCTTTTTGGCATTCCCAATGTCAGCTTTTAATGCAGACTCACAGTGGGGCATCCCCCCTCCCCTCAGTGGAATCCCCCCCCCCCATGCAGTCAGCAATGGGACACCCTGGCCACATGGGGTAGGCAACTAAAACCCCACCCCTTATATAATCTTGGAGTCCTGGAGCTTTTGTTCACAGCTTCACCCCTACATAGCAGACTCTTCTCATGCTAAAAAGGCAGTGATCACTCTCCCTTTGTTATGCGCTAGCATACCAAATCAGGACTGCCCTGGAAGGGGGTGAGGCAAAGGAACTGATTGAAGAGGCTAGAAGGGAGATCACACAGGACTTTACACAAGCCAACAGCTTTCACATCACTCACTGATCTCTTGATACATCTCATCCCTTGTACATGTATCTCTTGTGCCATGGGAAGAGAAGGGACGAGGGCAGGGGAAATTCACGGCTTCTCATTGGGGAGGGAAGGAAGGAGGGAAGGAAGGAAAGAAGACGGCAGCTGACAATTGTGCTGGAGAAAGTAGGCAGGCTTTTGATCTCTTGTTACAAAAGTATAGGCTCTGGTACAATATGCTGCCTCTATCTTTGCCTCTCTCCTCCCTTTTAGGCAGCCCTTGGCGGAGAGCCAGGCACAGGAAATCATACCCCAAAAGCATGGTTCCGCCCCCTCCTCCCAAAACTGTTTGCATTCCCATTGCCAAATAGTGAGGATTATTTCTAGATCCAGCAGCGAGACCTCTTTTCATGTGAATAGGGATTCTCTGCATTTTGGGACCTTTAGTCCGCAGAAACGGGAGATCCCTTGGAAAAAGTCTGGATGGGGAGAACTCGAGTACCTTCAAGCCAGACTAAATCCGGTGTTGGAACTTGTCTCTATCTCCACTATTTACTATCTGTGGGGGAAGGCATAGCTGTCTGCACTGATGACACAGTTTGGATTAACTCATGACATGTCTGAGTTCCTAGTCTTTGGGCCCTAGGACGTGTTTTTTGGCAGTGCCCCCCAAGTAATGCCAAATACGGGAGGCAGCTTTTTGCATGCTTTCCGAGTTCTGGATCAGGGGGCTCTGGTCTCTCTGGTAGTACTAGAGATCCACATTAAGGCCTCTCTGAATGCAGATCAGGCTCTGTCTAATGCAGATGGAGCCAGACCATGTGGATACAGAGGGCCTTTCTGAACTAGGCTTTATTCTGGAATATATCCTGGAACAGGGCCCTGCAGTCTGCATGCCAGTACGAGGCTTGATGTAGTCTGCATTAGCATGTGGACAACACACTGCTATCCTGAGATATATTCCAGAATTAGTCCAGGTGTAGAAAGCCTCAGAAGCCCAGAATGTGTGTTACATGGACTCTTAATCCAGATTAAAGATCCATGCAAAAAGGACCCTAATCTTTCAGAGGATATGACTGCTTGAAGAGTCAAATGCAACTCGACCCCCCACAGGTGAAGCTCATTTACCAATTCCCCGGGATAGCTTAATTGTTTTGATGAATCAAGCCTTCCATGGAGAAGAGATTGCCTGCCAACGATTGCTCTCTCTCTCATTTCCACGGTTGGATTTTGTTGTTGTTGCAATAATTCAAAAGACAAACATTGGTTCAAAACTTTGCTCTGCACTCATCTTGAAGTTGCCAGTGGGACCGCGCTGGCGGCTTTGACTAATGTGTATCTTGAGCTTATTGTAATCTTACTCTGCTGGTAATGGCTGCTGTTCATGTTTTATCTTGCATTTGAAGTAAATTGTTAATCAGATGTGCTGAGCTACTTGGTTAGGCTACAGCGGTTACTGCTCGGCTTTTCTTAGCCCTTAATCCCATTTAATATTTCTGTGATTTACATGTAAGATGGAAAGCAATAAGGCCCTCACACATGCATGAGCTGAAATATTTCTTACCATCCACTATACTGGGTTTAGAGCATTAGTGTGTCTTAAAATAAAACAGCTCAGTTTTGTTTGAGGACAGGACAATGGTCAGCAGTTAGCTAGCTCATATTACATGCTTACAAGGTAGGGTATAAAAAGCCTGAGCATTTCAAGTTTTTTTCTCCAGTGGCAAGATCTGGTTAAAATAATGTGGAGACAGTAACTATTTACATAAACTTTTTTTTGGGAGGATTTTATATATAAAAAGACAAGGGGGCAAATGGGAGGTGTGCAGAATGCCTCCTCCGGTATCTATGGGCCTTTTTCAGCCCCATCTGGCATCTGAACTAGGCCTCCTTGGGATCAGAGAGGGCACTTCTTGTTCCTGGGAGGACCAAGGCCAGGTTCATTCCAGGAACTGTTATATCCATGCATGGATGGTGCCGTAATAGGCCTGCAGACCCCAGAGGAGCCTCAAGAGAAGGTAAGGGACCCCATGAGGGGCCGGATGGATGTATCCAGTCTCTGCAGGAGCTTCTACCGAAGCTTCTACGGATACTGGATAATCCGATTCATGGTCAAATAGGACCCTACAAATAGGGCCCTATTCAATTCATCTACGAATCTAGGAATTCGTACATATTCATATGAATTCCAAATGTCACGGATATCGGTGCACATTCCTAGCCATGGGAGGCAGTGAGCTCTTCTTCACTGGAGGTCTTCAAGCAGATGCTGGACAGACATCTGTCTGGGATGGTTTAAGAAATCCTGCATTGAACCAGGGGTTGGACTCAATGACCAAAGAAGTTCCTTCCAACTCTGTAATTCTATGTCTCTGCACTCAGACATACACACACATTTCCCACTCTTCTGTCTTCATAGGAAAAGACTGAGTTACATTCCTGCCCTTCTTCCTGACGGGATGGTTGCTAGGGATTTGAAAATGTCGAATGTCGACATTCGAATTTGAATCGGATTTCCAAAAATTCGAATTTAAACATTTGATCAGATTTCAGATTCGTATCTATTACATTTGTATCTATTTGCATATTTGCACAAATAATACGGGATGAAAATGGGAAAAATACAGGTTGCATACGGAATAAACACACATTTTCGCAAATTCATATTTCAGATATGAATGTTGTCGGCATTCGTATATCTGGATACGAATCGGATTTTCCATAATTCAGATATTTGAAATTTGAATTTAATTGAATGTAAAAAATACATTTGTACACATCCCTAGTTAAGGGCAGAGGTAAGCGATCACTATCACAGGAAACTTGGCATCACTTCTGGCTTTCTCGAAATACCAATATTATGGGATACAGTGGTACCTTGACATACGAGTTTAATTCGTTCCGTAACCTTGCTCTTATGTCAAATCGCTCGTATCTCAAAGCAATTTTCCCATTAATCCATTCCAGCTCCCAAAACACCACCTCAGTTGTTTTTGTTATATACTGTACTGTATTTACATACTCGTATCTCAAATCTTGCTCTCATCTCAAAGCAAAATATCACTCGCTCGGCGGCTTGTATCTCAAAACACTTGTATGTCAGGGCACTTGTATGTCGAGGTACCACTGTATTGCCTTGATATCCAGGGACTGTATAGGGAATGCCACAATTATGAATGACATTTCTAATATAGTGCCAGGGGAATTGTGTGTTTTAGCATCCACAGAAACAGTAGCATCCACATTCTAGTGCCCTTAAGCCACATTAAAGGCAAGCAATTCATTTCCAAAATGCATTCTCTGGCCTTTAATGTGGATTAGAGGTGGGATGGAAACATTAGGATCTTCATGCTATGACCTCTAAGCTTCCTTTGAGCTGTCTTCTGTGTACAGATGAACACTTAACTTTAAAGGACAAGATAGAAATATTATTTTGCTGCTACTACAATGAACAATAGCACGTTATTCTTAGCTTTCTAATTTTCATAGTTTTCAAGATGCCTTGTCTTATTTTGGATTGTTTATGATCTTACTGTTTACTTTTTTGAAATAGAGGCAATTTTTTAAAAAGTGGTCAATTTGACTTACATAATGTAATCTAACCATGCTTGCTCATCTTTGAGAAGTAATCTATCTGTTTTCTCTTTTGTATGCGTCCCCTTTGACTTCCTTTTTGATTTAACAAGGCTTTATTCAGTTACCTTGCTGTCTTCCTAGTTGTGCACTAAAAATAAACTTATGATATCATGCTCAATTGTGTAGCATCAAACTGATGTCAAAACATGGGATTTAGACTTCACTGAGGAATAAGAAGGAGATGTTATCTGGAAAAAAGGAAGTTGGGTTCCATTTGTTTGTTCTTTCAGTTACTGAGTTCTTCAGAGGTATCAATGCAAGCTTCATCAGTTTTTAGTTTTATCTATATTCTTTCATGGGTATTCAATGATGCTTAGGTGAAATTACAACAAAATATTTTATTCTGAACACAGAATGCTTCCTATCATAGAACTTACAGACATACTTGCAAATAGATCTTGTAATATTTTCAGAATCCTGCTTTCCAACATTAGTCCTCTCTGCACTTACTTGTTAACCTGGGCCCTGGTCACACCAGTGTAGGACAAGACTTCCTATTCATAATTTGAACTGATGTCATGCCAGTCCCGTTCACACCTAGGTCCTCAGGCTATCCTTGCTTTGGGCTGCATTGCTCACACCTTTCTCCGCAATCGACCCAAGCCTCCTCCATGGAACTTTGGCTCTCCACCCCCTTTCCTGCATCAAATCTATCTCCTTTCTTATTGGATGCCATTGTGTCACTCAAGGGAGGTGAGGGTGTGTGTTTCCCGTTCTTTTTAAAGCCTGCTCCCCCACCTCCACATCACCCCTTCCTTTTTATGTGCTTTTCTTCTCCATGCGATTAATTTTTTAAAAAATAATAAATTTGTGGAAAAATGTTAGATACAGAGGAATCATACACATAAACTGAGGGCAGAAGGGGAGGTACCTCATGAACTCTACACACACTGTCCTCTCCTAGACATTGGATGAAAGGAAAGACTGGACCCCACCCACCCCAGCATGATCCAGCTTCCTTTAGCCACAACCCCCTCCTCACACCGAGGAAGCAAAGATGTCCTGGCATGCAAGGATGGGCTGAGTCCTCGAAAATGAGGACTCCGGTTAAAACAATCTAACAGGAGGAGGCTGGCTTGGAAAGGAAATTGAATAAAAATAATGTGAGTAACATGACCTGAAGAGGATCTGAGGTCATCTTAAACTACTAGAGCAGTGGTTCTCAATCTGGGGGTCGGGACCCCTTTGTGGGTTGAACTACCCTTTCAGAGGGGTCGTGACGAGTCTCTCACCGCCCTTCCCTCCCACCTCCCAGCTGCTTCGCCCCCATGGTTGGGGGTCTCCACAACATGAGGAACTCCATTAAGGGGTCGCGGCATTAGGAAGGTTGAGAACCACTGTACTAGTGTGACCAGGATCATGGAGCTTCTCAGAACATACTATCTGCATGCCAGCTGTGAACTATTTGGTTTGAATAGATTTCATTTGTTGTGGTTTTGCCTTGAAAAGTCCCTTTTTAATGGGAAAAAAATGTATTTCTTGTTTTTGAACCACTTTGAAATAAAATGTGACCGATCAAATATTTGATTAATAATACACCATCAAATCAAATGAATGGATGTTTGGTTTGCTGGTAAACTGAAGACTGCATAACATGTTGTCATTCCTGTTTCTCACAAGACAATGGATGGAGCCTGGGCATGAACATCTAGAAACTCTGAGATGTTCAGATGTCTAAGTTTTTCCCTATGGGTCGCATCAGTGTGATCCATAGGAGTGTAAACACACCTATTTGACCTGACCTTTGGCTGAGGAAAGAGCTTCCCTTCTCCACTTTCAGGCCCTGTTACTGGTTCTAGTGGTTTCATTTTAAATTTCATTTTTAATGATGTAACCTGCCCTGAGACCTATGAGTAAGGCGTGGTATGAATATACAGATAATGAATACATGTATGCGTGAATATTTGGCACTTGGTTGGCTTGCAGAAGTTGCTGGAAAGACAATGCATGGTCTATCTAACTGCCTTACAGGCTCCACTCTGGATTTTATATCAGGGTTTACTACTTCAGACTTTATATTTTCCCAAGACGCTCACAAGAGAGGGAGGCAAACTTACCACCCTTAGCTGGGAAGACGCAATGACCTTCTGTGGCGGAGCTGGGATTCAAACTCAGTGACTTCTGGGTTACCATTCTTAACTACTGTGCCTCTAGAGAACTTCAACCTGAACATATCACACACCATGCCATACAGAGTTCTTTAATACCTGGTTCCCATTCCTGACATCAGATGCCCGAGGTGTCCACCTCAGACCATATCCAGATAGATTTTGGGGGTGTTATTGTGGAATTGTCATTGAATTGTCAGACATGTTTACTTCTCTCATGTAGTTGTTATGAAATTTCAAAGTGATGTAATGCAATAAAGTTATTGGGGTGGGGTGGGGAGAGAACTATCATAGCAAAATGGTTAGTGGTCTGGAAAGCATGTCCGATGAGGAAAGGCTGAAGGATCTAGGAATGTTTAGCCTACAGAAGAGAAGACTGAGAGGGGACATGATCACGGTCTTCAAGTATCTGAAGGGCTGTCACAGTGCAAGAGGGATTGTCCCTATTTTCACTTCCACAAGATGGGAGGACTAGAAACAATGGGATGAAACTTCAAGAGTCAATACAGATTAGTTATTAGGAAAACTTCCTGACAGTGAGGATGATCACTCAATAGAACAGGTTGTGATGGGAGGTAGTGAGCTCTTCTTCACTGGAGGTCTTCAAGCAGAGGCTGGACAGATATATGTCTGGGCTGGTTTAGGAAATCCTTCATTGAGCAGGGGGTTGGACTTGATGACCCTAGAGACCCGTTCCAACTCTGTGATTCTATGATTCTATTTTGTCATTGTGATGACAGTCTAGTCTGGGTTATTGTACTGAGACATTTCAAGAACATTAGCAAGACTTCAGCATGAACTTTGAAGTTGTGGAAGCCCAGGGCTACATGCCATTGGTTTTCCGTATTAGCCAATATGGAGCTTCTATTTCAAGGTGTGGAAGCCAATGGAGTGGATCATGTGTGTGGCAGTTTCTTGACAGGATAGCATAATTGCCATACTTTGCAGGTTTGAAACATACTGTTTTTGTTCTTCTATGGGAACAATATAGGACTGTTGCAAAAGTGAGTAATTACAAAATAATGAAATATAGTGAAATTATTATATGAAGTCTGGAAGCAGCCTCACGCTGCTCTGTGGTAGAACTTGCACTGACTAGTATCCTAAAGAAACTTTGTTCCCTTGGTCAGTGTGAGATATTACACTCTGTCCCCATGTATTATGAAGAGTGCTACACAAGTATTTAATATTTTCTCTTGGGCTGTGTTCAGACATAACAAAAGGAGTGCCGCGGAGACACCTCAGAGAGATAGTGTGTGGCCCTCATGTTCCCAAGCCTTCTCCACATTTTCTAGCACAGAATGTTCAGGAGAAGGAGGGGGGGGGCAAACTGATGTGTGAAGGTACCTCAGAAGAAAAGTTGGCTTTTCTACCCTGCTTTTCTCACCTATTTAAGGGGACTCAAAGTGGCTGCCAAACAGAACACCCTGTGAGGTAGGTGGGTCTGTGAGAGCTCAGAAGAGAGCTGTGACTAGCCCAAGGTCACCCAGATGGCTTCATGGAAGAGGCTGGAATCAAACCCGGTGTTCCCAGATAAGAATCCAGCTCCTTAACCACTAGACCAAACTGTCTCAAACTGACCAAAGGTCTCAAGGTGAGTTAAAACACTACTCTTCCCGCCACATTAGAAGAACCACTAAAAACACTAACAGGCCCTGAAAGTGGGGAGGGGAAACGGTTTCCTCAGCCAAAGGCCAGGTTAAATAGATGCGTCTTTTCCAGTCTTCTAAATTTATATAAAGAAGATGCCTGATGTCCTTCATAGCAGAAGTGGACTTCTGTGAGACTAGGTCAATCCTAACCCTCTGCTTCTTTTGTTTATTTGAAAGTTCCAAGCATAGTGGTCCTTGCAAATATTTCCACCTTTGGGTAGGGCTCTTGTTGATATTTCTTTTTAACACCAGCAATATTTAACTCCTGCGGGTGCTTTATTTGAGACTGCAAACCAGGTGCCCTTTGGGTGTCTTGCTCTGGCTGCCTTTCCCATCTGCTCTACCTGTCTCCCTTTCCTGAATAATTTATGTTTGCCATCTGCATAAATTGAGCACCTGGCCTAAGGATAACAAATTCACCTAAATTATTCAGAGCCAAAAATACTTCCCAGTACCTCTTTGGATTAAATTAGGATAATATGATGGTTGACAAGAAGATACACACACACCCATTGGATAAACAGGGGGTAACCAGTATTTAATTGTGCAAATGTGTGGGTTTTTTAAAGATACATATTCAGAAAAAGAAGAGAAGATCCTATTAACTGGAAATGCAGATTTTAGCCCATTTTGGTGAACTAAAAACATGTTCAGGCACCTGGCGTGAGTTGGATAACTAGAGAATGGACACATAGCTCACTTCGTGTGAACCCTGAGTGGAATGTGACCATCTCCCCTAAGTAAGCATTGAGCTGAGCACTATATGGTGTTATATGCAGACGCAAATGGAAATTCTTCCTCACTAAATGCTAATTTGTGAGCTTTGTCTCAGGTCCACGTGGGACAAGGGGCCTATTTGCAGAAGGGCCTCTTGAATGTGAATAGAACACACTGGGATGGAGCATTTGCTCTGCTGGGCTGGCGGTTCAATTTGGAACTGCCCCAGCCCGTCCCAGGGTGCCCACTCACATTCTGGGTGTAGAGCCCGAAATCACGCTCTACACGTGACCCAGGTCATTCTCAGCCATCTTGGACCATCCCACAGCTGTACAGGAGGGAGAGCATTTGCACTCTCCCCCCTGAACAGCTGTGGACCCCGCCTCCAGCTGCCGCTATTGGTAGATGGGGCCCAAAGTGTCAGCACTTCGGACTGGAGGCACTGACAGCGTGGGGCCGGGGTACCGCATGGAGCGGCACATCACTCTTTCTGGCAGGCTGCACAACCACCACGACAAGGTAAGTGGTCAAGCAGCCGAGGGGAGGGCGCCACCCCCCTGGGTGCTGGTGGGCACCTAGGGGGGCCCTGGCAGCTGGAGTCTGCTGCTTGAGAATGGCCAGAAGTAGGGAAGTGCACTAATATTTGTAACATTTGAACTTCAGTTGAATTCGCCTGAATTTGGACATTTGAACCCAAATCGAATCTTACAATATTTGTATGCTAACATTTGAACAAATGCAAATGTTTCCGGACATTCATACAAATAATTCGGACACTCATTAAGATGGGGAAACATATCAGATACGTATCTGTTCATATCAGATATGTATCTATTTGTACCAGATACATATCCGTTCGTATCAGATACGTATCGAATGTTTGTACGAATATGTACAAATAGATTCGTATCGTATAGAATTTCACCACATTCGAATGCAATCTATTTGTATGAATACAGGTTTTCAAACATTCAATTCATTTTGAATCGAATGCCCCCAAAAGCAATTGGTGGGCCATTGTGTGACATGAGTTGCTGGATCAGATGGGTTGTGGCCTGATCCAGCAGGGCTTCTCTCATGTTTTTATTTCTTAGCTACTCAGTATACGTCATCGTGGTGGGTAAATATATCTGGAAAATATCTGGTCTCTTTGTAATGCTAAGCATTCACTTAAGAAGCACCACAGGTAATTTGGGACGACTGGATTGTCACAATTTCCCAGACACAAAGAACAAGTCCCTCTTGTTCCAGTTCTTTTAACACAACTAAGAAAATAGTACTCTTGTAATACAGAGTCAAGCATGTGCCTTCAGCGCCAACAATTGCAGCTTGCTGGAGATGTGAAACGTGTGTCTATTATTTGAAACCACCTTTGTGCCTTCAGTGAGTTCGAGTCAACGAGGCCAGATGAATTGCGTCCTAGGGTTGTGAAGGGATTCACCGGTGAAGTGGCAGAATTTGTGTCTATTATCCTTGAAAAGATCCTGGAGAACAGGTGAAATTCCAGACAAGTGGTATGTTATGTTATGCAAATGCTTAACCCTGCCTTCCAAACGGGTAAGTGGTAGATCCGGAACACTACAGACCAGCCAATCTAAAATCAGTTCCTGGGAAGACTCTGAAACACGTCACGGATACTCTCAGCATCATTTTGTTGCTGTTCAGTGGGCACTTTCAAAGCCACAAGGGCCTCTCTGGGATTGCTAGAACAGGAGCTTGCTCATATACTAGAAAGCTAGGCTGTCCAAAAATGTGTTTTCCAAGTAATTGCTGGTAATTGAAAACTGCAAATGGCAATTGCATCCATGCCTTTTTCTTACCTTAGGCCATTTCTGTTCTTATGTTTGTTATCCCGAGGGCCTGTTTGCACTTAAGCTGTATCGTGGAATATAGCTCTAGAATGGGGTCTGTTGTCCTCATGCTCATGTAGTCTCTGCCAGGCATCTCTTGGGGCTTGCTGTAGCCTGCAGTTGTGTGGACAGCAGGCCCCTATTCCAGATTATATTATATTAAACAGGCCCTGAGTCAGGGCAGGATGTTCTGGCCTAAGGTATGCAGCCTGTCTCATGCTGGGTTGGGTTGCCTTGAGAGTGGGATAGGGCTGCCTGCATTTCAGGCAGCCCACACTATTCTAGGCCCTGCTATTGACTCTGAAGTCTGGTCCCAGAGCTCAGAATCTGGGTAAGAAAGTCTGGGTAAGAAACCTCCTTGCTTTCAGAGTTCCCGGGAGAGCCCTTTTCAGCAGTGTGGCACTTCCAACAGATCTTCTGGAGTACCACTGGATGGGATCCTCCATAGACCTACTAATATGCCAGTAGACTTTGTTGTGGAACTTTTGGAATGCATTCACTGGAGAGATTCTAGTGGAACTTCAGAAGAGAACAGAACAAGTGCAGCTCAACCCCTTACAATAAGCACTTCAAAAGTAGAACTGATTACTTAGTTACTCCGGGTTTTCTTTCTTTCTTTCTTTCTTTCTTTCTTTCTTTCTTTCTTTCTTTCTTTCTTTCTTTCTTTCTTTCTTTCTTTCAGTTAGCCAAACATTCATGTTTAGGAAGTCTCTGGTCTGATCCTGGGCATTTACAGGTTCTAATCCATGTTAAAGACCAGAGGATGCATTTTGGACTTGCATTTTTCTGGATTTATATGGATTAAGGCACTGGCATGTGGATGCTACCACTTCTAATCTGCTCTTTAAAATTTAGTTTTTATCATTTTGAGCAATTTTTTTTCACTGTGAGCGGATGCAGACCCAAAAGAAGGTCCATAGTATTCTACTGCTGTTTTGTTGCTAGGACAACTGTTTGCATAGTTACCAGCTTTGCTGATGGTCATTTATATATTTATTACTGCAAACAACTCCAGCACTATGCCATTGACCTCCCAGTTCTGAAGAGAAAGTCTCCTTCCCCGGCTAAGGTCACTCAATCTGATAGAGTGTAGCATGGTTCCAGGCACCTTTGGAATAGAACAGGTTGTGAGGAAGGGTACACACCTCCCTGTTCCAGTTTGGTAGGAAGGGGGCATTTTGGCAGCACACGAAATTGTGCCCCCAAAATGGGTCCCCCTAGAACTCCAAGGCCAGGAACATTCATTCTTAGCCTTCAGACAACCTAGAAACTGGCTCCAAAAACAGTACGAGCTTTGGATCCAGTGTGAGGATTGCGCCAAAGTAGGCTTTCAAGTGTGGAAATGGCTGAGTCCCTGAGATTAAAGTTTCCCACTGAATGAAAGTTTCCTCAGGTTGGGCTAATGTATTTGGTTTTACTTCACCATATTTCTGCTCAGGCATCATATTATTTACTTTGTATGTCTGCACTGGGGACTCAAACCTGTGGCTTTCAGACAGCTGTCTTTTGTGTTTTTGCAGGTGAATGAGTGTGAGAGAGAACATGATAGAGCAGTCCTAATCTAATCATGCCATGTTGGCTTTCTGCCTTTTATTTTTACAATGAGGTGAAGGAGGAGAAAGCCCTGAAGGTTCAGCATGAATCCCACTTGGAGTTCCCTTTCCTGTATTCCATGCGTCTCGCCAGAAACGCAAGACAGACAGGATGATAAAATGTTGATGCCAGGTTCTCCTGCCCATTCAGAGACCCTCCCTCAGGTATCAGGTGCCTGGACTTTACTTTGAGGTCAACCAGACACCTCCCTTGAGGCCTACCTGGGCTGAAGGATATATTGACTCAAAATTCTCTCAGGTACAGCAGCTGTTATTTGAGCTAAGATCAAAGCACCCTTCTATGCTTGCTTTAGTATATATATATAGTGAGTGAGAGAGAGAACTATCAAATTGATTTTTCTCCCCCTCCATAATTCAAGTTAATGTTAATTCCATCTCAGGGGAGACAGTTTACAGAGTGGCAAACTGACATAAATAATAAATACTGTCTCATGAATGTTTTGTTTTGCATGAAGTTAAAATTGTGGACAGCAAAAGCAGAGCAAGCATCATATTCAGTTTCATGACTTTATAACCTGAGTCCCTTGTATTAGAGATGCGAACAAATGTTGTTGTTTGTATTCAATTCGTATTTGTTTAAATAAATCCCTTCAGATGTGGTAGGATTTGAATTCAAGACAAATTTTCCATATGAATCCGTAACAAAGCTTGATACAAATGTATCAAAACATTCAATTTGAATTTGAATGTCAGTCTTTGAATGTGTCAACATTCGATTCAAGTTTTATTTATTTATTTATTATTTACATTTATATCCCGCCCCATACCCGAAGGTCTCTGGGCAGGTTACAACCTTCAAACGACAGATTAAAACAGAATGTACATTAAAAGACTTTAAAAATTCAACAACTTTAAAACAATACACATTATGTTTAAAATGATAGCGTGTGGCCTGGGTGGGAAATATAATCAGCTCAGCCAAAGGCCAGGGTAAAGAGGTCTGAATTTGGGCAAATTCTGAAGGTTATGAATATTTGTGCATATCCCTACTTTGTATGGTTTTAGGATTATATGAGTAAAATTAAAGGGAAAGGAGGGGGCTGTACAGATGGATGCAGCATTCTACTAGGAGTTATTACTAGGGGTGTGAACAAATGCAATTTTGGACATTTGATTCATAATGAATCGAATATTCAAAAATCCAAATTCATATGAATAAGGAAAAACAAATGTCCGGACATTCATTTCAGTGCAAATACATTTGCATGTATTTGTACTAATAATTCAGACATTCATATCTCTACTGGTACATATGCATCTCATATGCATCTCATATGTGCCAGTATAAATCTGTACACATCCTGTACGGATCCCATTTTCATCGTGTACGGATGCGTACGAGACGCGTGTGGGTAAGTACGAGATGTGTATGTATCCGTACAGATGTGAATGTCTGAATTATTCATACAAATAACTTGCAATATTCATATTCGTTCAGATTCAGAAATCCAAATGTCCGGACATTCAGTTCCTATACAGATGTCCAAATTCATACGAATTCGTACAAATAATGAATATTTTGAATATTTGTTCATATCCCTAGTCATGACCTCTTCATAGAGCCAGCCAATTTTTTCTATCCATGAGTGAAGTGGTAGAATCGCACCTACATTATCCCATCTGTGAAATGTCTTTAAGGTCAGATACGGGGGTGGGGGGAGCATCTCTGAGGTGCCTCTGAGGCATCGTAGAGAAAGCTTTGAGGTGGGATTGTTCACACACCAGTCTGCCCCTCCCCCCTCTCCTGAACATTCTGTGGTAGAAAAGGTGGATTAGACAAGGCTTGGGAACATGAGGGCCACACACTGTCTCTCTGAGGTGTTTCTGTTGTGGTTTACAGATGGCTTTGAAGTGGGATTGTTCACACACCAATCTGCCCCTCCCCCTCCCCTGAATATTCTGTGCTAGAAAAGGTGGATTAGACAAGGCTTGGGAACATGAGGGCCATGCATGGTCTCTCTTAGGTGACTCTGAGGCGCCCCTTTTGTTGTGTCTGGAAGTGAGTGGGTTTTTTTTTAAAATGTGTGTGAATGCAGCCTTAAGTTTGCAAAGTAGCTTCCAATATTTGGAACAAATAGTGTTCAATGACAGCTCAAGGGTAGGAGGAAACCTCCTTGCTAGGAATGTGCACTAATGTGCTTTTTGGCATTCAGTTCGTAATGAATTGGATGTTAGAATATTCGTATTCATTCAAATAGACCTGTCTGAATGTGGTAAAATTCTATTTGATATGAATGTATTCGTATGAATTCATATGAATATACGATATGAACAAATACGTATCCAATACATATCCAAGATAGATATTTGATACATATCCCATAACAAAACCTCTCTGAAAGTGTCAAATCTGACCTGAATCCACTTTTAATACGCTTTCAATCCATGTTGAATGCACTCTAGATCCATTGTAGGTGTGACTGGTGTAGCCACATTGCCACCTCTCCAGGTTCATGAATGTCCAAACTATTTGTACGAGTGTCTGGAAACATTCGTATTCATATGAATGCCAATATACGAATATTGTAACATTTGATTCATGTCTGAATGTCTGAATTCATCCATATTCATATGTATAATGAATGTTACGAATAATTGTCCACATCCCAACTCCTTGCCTTAGTTCAACCTGTGCCACCAACATGTGAGTGTGGATATCTTATGGATACATATCAGATACATATTGGATACATATATATTCATATAGATATGTATTCATTTGTATCTGATATGTTCAAATAGATTCATATTGAATAGAATTTTACCACATTCAAATGTGATCTATTTGTATGAATATGGATTTTTGAACATTCTGATTCATTTTGAATTGAATGCCAAAAAAAACCCCAAAAAACACACACCACACATTTGTGCACATTCCTAAAAACCCAATGTTTCTCCATGAGTAAGTAGAAATTTGAACCCAGGCTAGGGACTTCTACTTCAAACCCCAATCTAGCCACTATAATATGCTGGCTAATGTGGTTCATAAGTAGCTGTCCATAGAATATAAATTCACTGTGGCTGGATGGGGAGTCCCTGAGATTGGGACTCCCCAGTGATGGCTCCCTCTGTCGCAACTGTTGGCATCATGCCATGGAGCTCTTAACTGGGGTCACTTTTGTTTTGTGCTCCTGAATATAAATCCCTGTGGGTTTCATGAAACCAGTGATTGACAATGATGACAATTGTCACATGGCAAACACTACCTCCTGCAGCAGCCCAGAGATAATCAGGCCATTTGATTCTAATGCTCTCATGATAACGTGGGCTCAAGCACTGCAGAGCAAATCTCACTCCAGAGAGATTGAGTTACAATAAAGGCTGAAGCAACTGAAAGGCATCCCTGAAGAATCTCTGAAGAATTTCATTTGAGTAATAAAAGCAAATCATATCTGGACAGAGAAGCTGCCTTGAGGACAAGAGATATATATTTGGACAGACTTCTGAGGAGGGTGACGTGAGTTTAGATTATTTAGACTGCTGTTGGTACAGTTTGACATGTATTCCATTCTATAGGTTCTCCCTTGCTGCAAAACCAGAGTTATGTTGTGCCAATTGGGATTAACACAGGAGCATGAAAGGGTTCCGAGTTGTATCATTTTCATGGCTTTTGCACACATTGACAGGAGAACCGGAGTTGTTTTGCACTGCAAGTAAATTCTTGCCCACAGTAATGGAAGATGGAGTCATGTGCCTTTACCTGCTTACATTTGTAAGAAAGGTATTAATTCTGTGTGTGCACGCATGTGTGATTGCAGAAACCCATGGGCATATTGTTTCTTTTCCACCAAGAATACCATCCTGGTGATATTTGTAGATATTAGAATAATAGAATTATAGAGTTGGAAGGGACCTCCAGGGTCATCAAGTCCAACCCTCTCCTCAATGCAGGATTTCTTAAACCATTCCAGACAGATGTCTGTCCAGCCTCTGCTTGAAGACCTCCAGCAAAGGAGAACCCATTACCTCCCATGGCAACCTATTCCATTGACTGATCACCCTCAATGTCAGGAAGATTTTCCTAATATCTAATCTGTATTGACTCCCTTGGAAGTTTCATCCCGTTGTTTCTAGTCCTCCCATCTTTTGCAAGTGAGAAGAGGGATGATCCCTCTGCACTGTGACAGCCCTTCAGATAATTGAAGACTGTGATCATGTCTTCTCTCAGTCTTCTCTTCTGTAGGCTAAACATTCCTAGATCCTTCAACTGTTCCTCGTAGGACATATTACACTCAGAGTAAATATGTGGTGCAGCCCTAGGTTTCCTCCAGATGGTAAGAGGCAATGAACAATCTAAACAAGATCCTGTGATTGCTTTTTGCCACCTGATATCAAGTTCAAGGAAGAGTCCTGGGCTTGCCCTGATGTCTGGCAAACACTTTCTAGGATTAGCTTGAGAGGGACTACTGAAAGCCAGACTGCCCATTTCCTCTTGCTGTTTCCATATCCTTGATGGCTTCTGGTAGCCCTAATTAAGACAATCCTTGAAGGTGCTCACCAAATACACGTACGTATCAAGCACATACAAATGTCTGAATAATTCATACGAATGATTTTAAAGATTCAAAATTCATTTGAATGTTAAAAAATGAATTCTAATGAATTCAATCAAATTTCAAATCTCCTGAATATTTGTGCACATCCCTAATGCTGGGATTTTTTGGGATGGAAGGAAGTGTTTGTTGAGGTATATAATGTACCTGTGATTATACATTATGGTTTCTTATCAATAAACCAACATGTTCCTTAAATAATTACTTTACTGACATTTCCTTGCCTTGCATTCCCTGTGGCCCAGGCAGGTGATCTTGATGCTCATGAAAAAGAAGCATTTTGAGATACATGTGAAGTCTTTACATTGATCCAAGTAGCCAAGGCTGAAGGATCTGCACTGGGAAGTCATGCCAGGCAAATCACGTTCTTTTCTGCTTTCATGCATGATCTGAAATTTAGTGATTCAGTTTGAACCGAACCAATTACTCTTGGTTTGGTTCAACACTGAACTTGGTTCCACGTGAACTCAGCAAACTATGGTGAACTAAGCAAGCCTTGGTTTGCTATGGTGCTCTTGATTTGCCTGATCGCACCTTGGTTTGAGTTTGATTCAGACTGGATTTTTCAAATAACAGGGGTGGTTTGGTTCGCATACGAACCATGCAAACATCCCAGTTTGCTGCAGACCATGAATCAACTGAACCAATTTGGCACATCTCCAGGTTAGTGATTGTGCAAACACCTCCCAGTTTCTTGTTAAATCACCAATAACAGGCTACCTTGCTTGTGATGCACAAAACCAGCTGTCCACACTCAGTGGTAACTTTACTCAGGTTTGGACTGATTGATGGAAAGTTGGTGCAATCTTTTAGGGTGACAGAGACATGTTCTTGGAGAGCTATATCAGACCCCTCCCCCCAAAAAAGGTTGTTAGGCATCCCAGTTTCAAAGATCTGCTTCATATGTTAATTTTTTTAAAATGTACTAAGTCAAAGATAAGTTTCATTCTTCTGGGACCCCATATTGGTATCCTGCCCTTGGCAATTCTACGCTTGATGGCAAACCCAGCGTTGCTTCTGTACAATGTGTAAAATGCCCCTTAGTGACTTTGGAAGAAGGCGATCCATCCCTCCACGGTTTCTGATGCAAATATTTTGCAGATTCAATTGCCAAAGGTCAAGATGGACATCTTTCTGAGAAGAGAGGGTCCCGAGAGGACCTTTTGATCTAAGCATGTATCAGCAGTTGGCAAAGCATTCTAATATGGTCTTGAAAGAAAGAATAGCTGAACCAACGGCAAGGGGACATCAAAGAGCTCTCTGGGAGGGCAAACAATGAACCCTTGAAATGCGAGTCTTTGGGTACTGCCGTTGGGAGTGTCTCTGGCCCTCTCTTTCCTTGGCTCCGTATATTTGCTCACATTTTGAGAGCTCAGTGACTCAGTGTTTGCTTTAACTGATCTTTCTCCACATAAATCATCCTATTATGGGCACATTGTTCTCGATGTCTCTGCTAAAACATTTGCTCTCTTATTCCACCTGTCATCTGTGGAAGCACATTTTGTGTTGCAGGGTGCCAAATGGAAAAAGAAAGAAAGAAAGAAAGAAAAAGAGAGCTCTTGCACCTTTGATGGTGGTACAGGAGAAGGATTTTCTGCAGAAATGGCTTCTCCTGCAAGCACCACTTGCTGAAATGTCTGCTTCTATGCATTTATTAAAAGTGCAAGGTCTTATCCCTAATTTCAGCTGGCTACCATGACCCACACTAGCCCCACATTCTCACTCGTAAGATCAATGTAGAAATAAGATGGTGGTCCGTCAATTGAGATTCAAGGAGAATACAAAGGCAAAGCTTTCATTTGCTCTCAATTCCTGCAATACACACCTTGCTGAAATAGTCTGTCTTGTTAAGAAGCTGGACTCAAAACACACTGACTCCAATCACACCCAATACCTGATAATCCTCTCCCAGTTTGGGTCACTCTTAGGGATGTGTCTGAATGAGGCTTTCTTGCATTCGGTTCATAGCAAATCAAATGTAAGAAAATTTGTATTTGTTTGAATAGATACCCTTCAAATGTGGTAGGATTCTATTCAATATTAATGTATTTGTACGAAATCATACGAACATCCAGTATGAATGTATACATATCCGATATGTATCCATACGTATCTGTTGTGTATTGGTACATATCTGATACATATCCCATGACATATCTGCTCTGAAAGCATCAAATTCACCCTGAATCCACTTTGAATCCACTCTTATTCCATGTCGAATGCACTCTGGATCTGTTGCAGATGTGACTGACACAGTCACTTTCCCACCTCCCCAGCTTCATGAATATTCTGGAGCATCTACCAGTCTAGATGGCTTTAAGGTAGAGTTAGACAAATTTATGGACGACAGATGTATCAATGGCTACTAGAATGAATGCCTAGGTGCATCTTTCAGGCTGGGGGAGGGGAAAGCAGGACGCTTCTAAGGTCATTTGCTGGGATTCAAGAGCAGGAAAAGGTTTGTCCTTGTCTCTGCTTGAGATGCCCATGAGCATTTTGGTGGGCCACTGTGTGTTACGGGACACCGGATTAGATGGGCTATGGCCTGATCCAGCAGGTCTTCTCTTACGTTCTTATTTGTATAAATGTTCCAAAACATTTGTACGAATACAAACGTCAATGTACAAGTGTTGTGACATTTGATTTGTATATGAATGTCTGAATTGTCCGAATTCGTACAAATATTGAGTGTTAATGAATATCCGTGCACTTCCCTAGTTGCTATGCTCACACCTTTCTGTTCCCATCCTGAGACTCCTTCAGGAGACTGTTATATCTCCACCCCTCTCCACCAGCCCACTATCCCCTACACTCTGATAGGATGGAGGTTTTGTGACTCAACAGCACATAATCACACATTGGGTGAAAAGGGAAGGCAACCTAACCTGCTATAGTATTGTTCAGGTTCTTTAGTCCTCTTCCTTGATCACACCTGGAAAATGAAAATGGATTAAAACTCTACAGTGGCTTGAGACCTGTAAAAATCAGGACTCAGGAAAGTACAATTGAAGGGAGGAAAGTCCATAAATAAAATCGATTGGGCTAAAAAGGTTTGAGCAGTGGAGTCCAAAGATGAAGAAGGATTAAAGTGAAGGTATCATCACAGCCCCAGGTGTATTTAGTCTGAGAAAGTCCATTCCAATTTAATACATTCTTTGGAGGCAACTTTGCCAGAGGAAAGTTTATTGTACCATTTCTGGATTTATTGTCAAGCAGATTCCATGGATGTGTCCACATAGAGACCAGGAACTGATCCCAACTCATTGATAAACCTCAGCCATAACCAGAATAATTGTGGTGAGACCACACTTGGAATACTGAGTACAGTTCTGGTCACTACACCTTGGAAAGGATATTGTGGAACTGGAAAAGATGCAGAAAAGAGCTATCAGAATGATCAAGTGGCTGGAACACCTTCCTTATGAAACCAGGTTGCAATATCTAGGCCTCTTCAGCCTTGAAAGACAATGTTTAAAGGTAACCGGATTGAATTACATAATATCACGCATGGTGTGGAAAAAGTGGATATTAGGGATATGCACAATTCCATCCCCCCATTTGCTTTGCATTGAAATGAATGGGATGATGGTACTTCTCGTTGTGCCCCTTTCCTGTCCAGGAGATGGGAAGGGAAGTGCAAAAATATTCAAGGTTACATTTCCCATTATAATGTTACAGGCCAGGTTATCTCTGGACTGATGCAAGACTATACTGGGAGTGCTACCATTATGGGTGTGATCAGACATGCTAAAACAGGCACCTCCAGTCTGTATTTGAGACTCTAGGGACAGAACAAACAGTATATAAAAGACACTTCCTGCCTCTCCAAGCTTCTGTTTGTGCTTCCCTTTTGCAGGCATGAAAATATAACACTTGGGACGACTCACACATTTTGGGATGGAGGCTACAGGAACTCCTAGACAATCCCAACCTGCTACAGGTGCCGACCAATCAGGTCCACAGAAAATCAGGCAGTAGTGGACAAAAGGGTTAACTGTATGGTGTGATTTTCACCCCTTTGACCACAGATAGGGAAATCCCAGAAAATGGATGCCCCCCCCCCCAAACCCCAGTGTGATCACATACTATGGGAAAGCCCCAAGTTCAACTTGTGCTTGGAGGCATGAACATTCAGGTGGATCAAATCCTGGAAACAACAGGGCCCCTCCACTTTTCAGAAGGTGCAGTTTGTATGAGAGACTACACCTGCTGAAACTCTTCCACAATCCCTTCACTATGTCACTATTAATGATCCTTCTTTTCTTTCTTTTCTTTTTTTTTCCTTACATCTGGCCAATTTCCTTTCATGTTTTGGAAGTGATATCAATGGATAAATTAAACACATGCACCCACATTTGCTCTTTGGGAATAGAATTTTCATCTGAAACTTTGGCTGTGTAAAGAAACAAACAAAATGAGACAATTTGGGAGAAAAAGATGAAAAGCAATTGTTCAGCTGCCTTGGCAACGGGATGTGGGTGCAGCCAATCAGCAAAGTTGATATACTGTTTTGACATCCTTGCGCATATTCCTAACATAAATAGCAACAGAGACCTAATAACAATAGGTTTTAAAGCTAGAAACTGATGTCATTTCAAATGTGTCAGTCAACAGGAACCTATGAAAGTGTTTCTTCTATCAAGCTGACGTTAAGTACACGCTGTAATGGCTTCATAAGCAATAGCAGATCTCTGACAGGCCATAAAGGAGATGAGACGTGTATAATTACCTTGTAGCAGCTAACATGGTGTCCTTTAACATACTTTACAGAAAGACTTTGAAGAAATTAAGATTAAATAAAACTTGAGTACTATGAACAAACTGTCAAAAACATGCTGCCACCGTGGATAGATTTTAGTTTTTGTACAGACCCTTAAAAATACTTTTCAGAGAAGGATCTCATTCACTTTGAGGAAGATTCTTTGCGCCTTTCTGCACTCGCTGGTAAACAGAGGCAATGGTCCAATTCTGGGCATAAGAACATAAGAATATAACAGGAGCCCTGCTGGATCGGGCCGCCTTCTGACGTGGTGGCCCTCCAATTCCTTTTGAGCTTCAAGCAGAAGACAAAGGCAAAACCTTCACTTGCTCTCAATTCCCTGTAACTGGCCTTGGGGGCATCTTGCCTTTTCCCCAGTGCTAGGCTCTACTATGATAGCCATAGATACACTTGTCCTCCATGAATTGATCTAACACCTCCCCGTTTCTAGCTCTTAGTGCTGTTCTGTCTTTATGCACAACCACAGTATTTGGATAAATTAAATACGAATTGAATACAAAGGAAAGATTCATACACTAGAGATATGCATGAATTTTTTATTTGAATCTGCACATACAAATGTTGTACACATCTTTCCCACATCTGTATGCATCTGTACATGTCCGTATGCATCCCGTAGTTTTCCCGTATGCAACCTGTTTTTGTCCTTTATGGATCCATTCAAATGTGTACAGATGCAGGAAAGATACCGATCTTCAAGTGCATATTGTGTATGAACCTGTACACATATGGACGTCTGGATGATTTGATCAAATAGATGCAAAGTTCAAAATTCAATCCAGATGTTTACATTCTAATTTCAGGACATTCGGTTCGAGTATGAATGTCGAAATTTGGCACATTTGGTTTTCGAATGCCTACAATATCTCTATCATGAACATACCTAGTTCAAATGCAAAAGTCTGAACATTCCATTTATTGAATCTGTGAAGACATGAATTTTCAGATGCTCCATATTTGATAATAAAACAAACGTGACTTTTTTCTCATACACATCCCTAGTTCCCAGCATGCTGGTAGACCTAAAAAAACAGATCTTCTGGTGTCCTGGTATAGGTGTGGATGGAGCATGCTAACAGGTGTGTGGAGGAGTGTGGAAGAGAAAATCCCTGAAAAGGTCTAGACCCTATGCTGTACCAGGCTACCAAAAAGTGTGAAAAGGCTGAAAGTGTCTAGGATTTATCATTTTATTTAATTTTAAGGGGACCACATATATCCACAGGATAGAAAAGTGTTTGTTTTGGACTACAGATCCCATAAAGCTTAGTCATACTTGATCACTAAAGATCATGGGAGATGCAGTTGAAGGAGAGAGCAAGATAAAAACTTTTATAAAGTTTGGCCTAATCAGTTTACCATGTTTCTTCTTAGTACCGTATATATTATGCTAGGAATTTCTGTGATGCCGAATGGTTGGCGTACTGGGTTTGTTACATTGCTAGCTGCTAGCCACTAGGAGCATACCTTGGGAAAAAAGGATGTGGAAACATGTGTTCTGCACATGTTCAGGAGACTAAACTGGAAAAGCTTTCCATAAAAGAATGTGTGTCTTAAAAAAAAAAACACCAACAAAAAACCAAAACCTGAGTATGTCAACATCTGAAATGATATGTAGGTTCATAAAATCCCCAGATCCCCAGATGGTCACTTAACTTTGCTCCTATAGTGGGATTATGGAACCTCTTCTGAAACACACACACACACACAAACACCTTCTTTTAAACGACTTCTTTCCCCAAAATGTTCATGTTCACATGGCTCACATAAGAATTGATACCAGGCCAGACAAATCTACCAGTGAGTAATCTTGAAAGTTAAGCAGGGAACTAATACCAGAAGGAAGGAAGGAAGGAAGGAAGGAAGGAAGGAAGGAAGGAAGGAAGGAAGGAAGGAGCCATACTTTAGAGAAGATCTTATCATACATGGAAGACAATATTATTTTCTACTTTAATGCATACATGATTCATTCTTGAGCTTCCACTCACTTTCAGAAAGAGCAGAAACCCATGCACTTTTACGGTTGTGTGATAATGAATCTACTAGAGCAGTGCTCGTAGGGTTTGCAGATCTAAACTCCCCCTTATCTAAGTCTGCATTCACACTTGGAGCGTAGGGCACACCACGGTGGAGGAAGAATAATGGCAGCATATCAGCTGCGTTAGCAGAGAGGTATGTATCACTTTTACAGGATGCTTTCCTGCTTCAAAGTAGGCTCCACGTTAGGGATCTGCTCAGTGCTGCCTGCGCACATGTACATTGAGGCAGGCTGCAGGCATACTCTATAATGATGCCAAGTATGTGTCCAGAAAGTGGGTAGGTTCTCCACTTTATGCATCCTACTTGAGGGTAACTGAGTGGTGCTTAAGAGAGCCAAGACTGTCGGGCAAACCACGTAATAGCCCTTGTCCTCTAACTATGGATTGTGGTCAGTGAAATATAGTTTGGCATATCTATTGGCAGTGCCCTGGTGTGCACTGGATGTTGTCATGGCTGTTGCCATGCTGATCCAAGGGATTTTCGCATTACTCCCGTTCCATTTGGAACGGGAGTAGGACGGGAAGCCTAAGACAGCTCACGACGCTTTGAGCATTCACACAGAGGGGCGCAGGGATGCGTGTAAACGCATTCCGGAGCGCCCGTGTGCGAATGCTCAAAGCGTTGTGAGCTGTCTTAGCCGGCAAACGACGGCAAGGGGCGGGGAGACAGCTGAGGAGGCTCCCGCAGCCGGCGCTGGCTGAAAACAGCTGATTGTCAAAGCTGCGCCGGCGGGGGAGGCAAGCCCGCGGCTGTTAGGGAGAGAGAAGCATGCGCGAACGCTTCTCCTCCCGAACGCCTGCAGGCAGTTCGTGCGTGCCCGAACGCATGTAGAGCAGTTTAAAGTGCTCTACATTTGGAACGCGCGGAAGACAGCTCCGGACATGCCGGGACGCAAACTCGGCCGCAGCAAAGCGAATGCTGCGCCCGGAGCTGTCTCCCGCGCGTTCCAAACCCCCGTGTGCGAAAACGTCTCTGGTCAGGTAGGGCCGTCTCTGCTTCAAGTGCTGGTGGTTCAGTTAGAGATTGCACCAGCACTTGAAGTGTGGATTCCTCTCTCTGCACCTGATCTTAACTCCAGTGAATGGTATGGTTACACCATCCTCCTGAGCTAAGAGTGAATGGCCCCAAATCTTTTGGAAGGGAACAGGCACCCTTGCTTGCTGTATTTGGCTCACACCTGTGCTCCTTGGCCCTTCTATGAGGACAGTTTCTCAAGGCTCTAAAGCCAGGCCAAGAGGTCCACAGGTAACAGAACCATTAATCCTTGGTCAGATATGCCAGCCAGGGTTTAAATCTGGAGCAATGAACCTGCACATACAAACTGATATACAAATATAAATAGGGGATTGTATTCTGTAAGTATGACACAGGGCCATACAATTTTGACTGGACCCTAGCTTCCATTTGTGCTAGTTGCAGGGATGTACAAGAATATTGGAAACATTCAAAATTCGATTGAATTTGGACATTTGAATTTGAATTGCATGTCTATACATTCGTGTTTTAACATTCAAATGAATTTGAATGTTTCGAATCATTCATACGAATTATTCAGACATTCATATGTGTACGAATACATATGCATTACATACGCACCTGTACGTATCTTATTCGTATCTGTATGCATTTGTATGGCTACGTATGGGACGAAAACAGGATGCATACGGGATAAAAACGGGATGCGTACAAATGCATATGGACACATTCAAATGTTGTTGACATTTGCATCTTCAAATATGAATTGAATGTTCGTACAAATAGATACAAATGTATTGGAATCGGATTTGAATTTGAATACATTCATTTTTTCTTTATTCATTTGAATGTGAACATTCAGATATTCAATTTGAATCCAAAAATTGCATTTGTGCACACCCCTAGCTAGTTGTTCATTAATTTCTAAGCCTCCTCCAGGAAAGTGTTAAGATGTTTTCTCTAAAATGGCAATTATTTTTCAAACCCATAAGATGCCATTTATTTTTTTTTACTTATCTCTGAGTCAAACTGTAAGAGTTTGCAAGGGTTCAATTATCTTGTAAGAAGATCAGAAGATGGGGTGGGGGGGAAGAACAGAGTTTCGCAGATGATTACCTAATCTAATAGAAGGAAATAATTGAAAATTTGGCGAGGAACAATTAGATGTCAATTTTGGAGCCTTGAAATGTTTTTTTGTACTGCTCTCTCCTCCTCGGTTTCTCAAAGCTAATTTGCACTGTGCTGAGAAAAATTCTCTTTTCCCATAACCATTTCTGCAGTAATCCCAGCCCAGAGGAAATGTAGGTCATTTAAAAACCCACAACAGGTACTGCCTTCAGATTGAATAAGATCTTGTTTTGCATGCAAATGGACACCCAAAGAGATAATTTGCTTCTGATAGGCTTTGAGAGTCAACTGGGCCTGTTAGCAGTTTTTAAAGGTTCAAACACGGAAATAATAGCACATCCCAAATCTAACAAGTTCAACAGAACGGAAACAGGAAGGAAAATGAGTTGGAGAAATTCAGCAGGTCAGGAAAACCAGGGCAGGTGAGATGAGGAAGGAGAACAAAAAAGAAGTGTGGGGAGAGAAACCTCACAAAGACGTGAAGTTGACAAAGTGGAATCAAAAGGGTTTCACACAGCTGGGGATTCTAATAAAGACAACCTAAACTTCTTTTTGTGTTAAGAGATGCCCTTACCCTATTCCTTGCTTAGTGACAAAGAAGTCAGCTGGTGGATGCAGCTAACAAACCAATCTTGTCAGAGTCCTTCTCAATATAGAATTTTGCTGTAATGGAGTCCAGTTTATAGCAACCCTTAGGAAGAAACAGGCTGATGTTTGCTGGGTGGGAGCAAAGAATGACAGCTGTCACTGGGCCTTTCCACACTTAGCTTAGATCCGGAATACTGGAATCCAAAGTACACTTCAGAGTAAGGGTGTGCATTTTTTGCATTCGAATCCGAGTTGATTTGAATATTTGAATATTCAATTCAATTCAAAAATAAAAAATCTAGATTTTCAAAAATCTGATTTGAATCCGGATTATCCGGATCCATACTTTCGGAAATCCGATTCGAACTCCAAAATACTAATGTTGGGAACATTCATATCCGATTTTCACATTTGTGCACATCCCATTTTTATCACATTTACACCCCCTATTATAAGCTCAAATAAACACGATATTCGGATGCAATATGCATCGTTCTATCCAGTTGAATTATTCAAAAATCCGTATTGGATTTTTGAAAATCCAATTCAAATTTGAATGTCTATATTTGTTGAATCTCAATTGGATTTTTGAATTTTTGAATATCTGTGCACACCACTACTTCAGGACTTCTTCTGTGCATGTGTTATCTCACCACTATTTCATTTCGTTTGCACCAGATGAAGTGCCTGATCTGGATTACCAGTGGAGCTGATTCAACACTGGCAAACCGTCAAGGGTGATCTGGAACATGTAGATGTGCAGAAGACACACCTTTGTTTTCCAGACAACCATGGGACTCATTTTGGCAACATATCCAAGGGTGCCACAGAAAGGGGTCCCCCAAGGGTTCTGTGGCTAGGAACCTTTGTTCCTAGCCATAAAGGCCCTGGTCACACCTTTAGTTTAAGATGACTTCAAGTCGTCTTCTGGTTGCATTATTCACATTTTTATTCAGTTTGTTTTCCAAGCCGGCTTATCGCCCTCAGATCATTTTAATTGGAGTCATCTTCTCCAGAGGACTCAGCCTGTTCTGGCATCCCAGGCTATTTTTGCTTCCTCATTGTGAGCGGGATGGAGGTGGGGCTAATGGAGGCTGAACTGTGCAATGTTGGGTGGGGTCCAATCTTTCCTTTTGGCCAATGTCTAGGGGAGGGTGACATGCAAGGAGTTCATGAGGAAGCTCTCTTTCTCTCAGTTTTTGTGTATGATTCCTCTATCTAGCCATTTCCCCACAAATTTATTATTATTATTTTAAAATTTATTGCATTGAGAAGAAAAGCACATAGAAAAGGCAGGGCTGTGTGGAGGTGAGGGAGCAGGCTTTAAAAAGAACCACAAACACACACCCTTGCCTCCCTTGAGTGACACAATGACATCCAATCAGAAAGGAGATAGATATGATCCAGCAAAAGGGGTGGAGAGCCAAGAGTTCCATGGAGGAGGCTCAGGCCGATCGCGGAGCAAGGTGTGAGGGATGAAGCCCAAAGCGAGGATGGCCTGAGCATGATCTAGGTGTGAATAGAACTGGTACGGCCTTAGTTCGAATTATGAAAAGGCCGTCCCATCTCATATAGGTGTGACCAGGGCCCAAAAGTCTTGGTGGCTGCCACAAAGCTCAGGATTTGTGCAAGAATTGGGCTGGAATGGCAGCGCCATGCAGACACTGTTGATCCATACCAGGAGGTCTAGTGGCATGCAGACCCACTGATTCAGAGCACAACAAAGTTCGTGCAGGAAGGCTCTCAAGATAATGGATGAGGCTAAAGCACAGACTATAAAGGAGCTATTTCTAAAGAGTGTTCCCGTGAGCAGGAGAGCGGTCAAACTGTTCCTGAAACTGATGGCATTACTGTTGAACCTGAAGATGCAGATAGAGCCAGACTAGGGATGTGCACAAGTATTTGTAACATTCAAAATTCACATGAATTTGGCCGAATTTGGACATTTGTATTTGAATCAAATGTTTCAATGCATTCATATGAAGCTTTGTACAGGATTTGTATGGGATTCGTTTGCATTTGTATGGGATTTGTATGGGATTGAATATTTGTATCAAATTTGAATTCCACTACATTCAAAGGGGATCTATTCAAACGAATATGGTTTTTCTTGCATTCGGTTCAATACGAATCAAACACAAAAGAACCATTTGCGTACATCCTTAAGCCAGACTAATGGGGGGCAAGGCCTTTTTGATCTGCATTAACAGGTGAATCAGGAGACCCAAAACGAGGTGGCTCCTAGATCTGGATCAAAAGGTAAACGCAGAAAGGGCTCTCCTTAGAGAAAAATAAAGTAGGAATTTGTTGAGGACATGCATGTTTGCCTTCTTGGGGAAGGATTAGATAAGCAAATTGCTGGAGAGAGAGGTGCTTTTTTAAGTGTCTGAAACCGAAGGAAGCCTGGGAGATCCCGCATCAATGAAAAAGGTGCAAATGAGGTCTGTTCTAGGCTGCATTTTCTGGTGTGGACAGGGGCGGTTCCACCTTTTGAGCGGCGGAGCGCGCGCACACCCTGAGCCCTGAGGGCATATACAATGCATTATAGCTTGTTCCACCCATCAGCAGCTTTCCACTCCTTCTATTGGTTCAAGGCGCATTATTTTTTATCGCTGGAGGAGCGCTGCCAGAGAGCGCCGCTCTGACAAAGCTGATTGGTGGAACAAGATATGCTCCTCCTTCCTTCTCCTGTGTGTGCGCGCCTGGCCCTGTTGCCGCCGCCATTTCTGGAGAGACTGGAGGAGCGAAGAAGCCAAGGTAAGTTGCTCCCTCCCTTTGCCCCTAAGCTTAGCTTTTAACCTCCCCTTTTTACCTGCCCCCCTCTCCCTCCGTCCTCTCTGAGTCGCGTCCCTCCCTTTCTCTCCCCCCCCATTCCCTACCTAGGAGTAGGTTCTCCTTTTCCACGTGGCCGCCATGTGTAGGACCGGTTCTAATCTCTCTCTCTCTCTCTCTCTCTCTCTCTCTCTCTCTCTCTCGGCAGCCTGCCTTGTTGCCAACAATGAAGCCCTGTTCGCCACCGAGAGAGAGAGAGAGAGAGAGAGAGAGAGAGAGAGGTGACTTCGCTGCCACCGCTGCCCCAACCAAGCCCGTGGCGCGAAGAGGAACCGGTCGCCAGCACGGGCCTTTCTCTCTCTCTCTCTTTCTTGGCTGCCTGTCTTGTTGCCGATAAAGGAGTCCTGACTTGGGGCAAACTGGGCTCGAGAGAGAGAGAGAGAGAGAGAGAGAGAGAGAAAGGGCTGGTGCTGGCGACCAGTTAATCTTCGTGCCACCGGCTTGGTTGGGGCAGCGGTGGTGGCGAAGAGGTGGTGATCTCTCTCTTTCTCTCTCTCGGCCAGCAGCAGCGGCGGCACCAGCCCAGCGCTCGTTACGGCTGAGCTGGGGGCCTAACTCTCTTTCTTCCTTCCTCCCTCTGTTCCTTCCATCCACCTCCCCTTGCTTATTGCCTTCTCTGTTTCCTTCCTTTCCTTTCCGTTTCTTCATTCCCCCATTCCTCCCCCTCCCGGGTAGAAAAGCCAATTCTTCTTCTTCCTGCTTTCTCTCTCTCTCCTTCTTTCTGTCTTTCCTGCTTCCTTCTCTCTCTCCTTTCTGCCCTTCTCTCTTTCCCTTTGTTTTTCTCTTTTTCTTTCTTTCCTTCCTTCTCTCTCTTCTCATCTCCCTCTTGTTCTTTCTTTCTTTCCTCCCTTCCTTTTTCTCTCTTCCTTTCCTCCCTTTCTCTCTCCCCTCCCTGTTTCACTCTTTTTCTTTCCTCTTTCCTCTCTTCTCTTTTCCTTCCTTCCATCTATTCTGTCTATAAATGTGCTTTTCTGACACAGGTGTGTTTTTTGAAAGTCTATTCTGAGCTGTCTTTTCTGTTATTTTGATCCCTCCATCCCTTCCCTCTTTCTTTCCCTCCTTCATCTCCTTCCTTCACAGCTCTTTCCAGAGCTTCCACAGCCCTACCTCACAGGATGTTCTGTTGTGGGGAGAAGAACAGAACCTTTGTCAGTCACTTTGAGCCCCCTTAAAGCCAACTTCTCTTCTTCCTTATGAAGGCAGATTGTTTCTCGAAGTCTGACTATATAACTAGTGTTTTCTGTCTGCTCTTATGAGGAAAAAACCTCCTTATTTTCAGTTTAGATCTCCTCTTGGTGTTTCTTTATTCCTAGAACCAGTGTATGTATGCATACTGTGAAGATGCTAGGAATAATGCCCTGAAATTTAAATAGTAATGGACTATTTGGTCTATTTGATCAAGTGGTTAAGGAGCTGGACTCTTATCTGGGAGTACCAGGGTTTGATTCTGCCCTCCTCTATGGAGCCAGCTGGGTGACCTTGGGCTAGTCACAGCTCTCTTCTGAGCTCTCACAGCTTCATCCACATTGCAGGATATTCTGTTGTGGGAAGAAGAATAGGAAGCTCTGTCAGCCACTTTAAGACCCCTTAAATGGGTGAGAAAAGTAGGGTAGAAAAAGCCAACTCTTCTTCCTCCATAAAGCCAGCTGGGTGACCTTGGGCTAGTCACAGCTCTCTTTGGAGCTCTCACAGCCCCACCTTCCTCACAGGGGAAGGTGTGGGGAAGAGAACAGAAGGTTTGTCAGCTGCTTTGAGTCCCTTAAATGTGTGAGAAAAGCAGGGTAGAAAAGCCAACTCTTCTGTTGCTTCTGCAGTGATTTCAGTGTCGGGAAGACAGGCATGGGAAGCAATGACTTGAAGATTATAATGAGATTTGTCTGGATTTTAGAGTAGACCAAGTTTGAATCTGAGGTTCCTTGAATTTCACTACATTGCTTGTGTCCATCCTGTTTGTATAGGCCATAATCTGCAAGAACATTACTGTTTTTCAGTGATATATAGTTAAGGTGGGGGAAGCAAGCATTACCTACCTCTATATTGCTGCTGCCCATTCCCCCCCAATTAGAGTTTCCTTGCTACCACTGTTATTTATTTTCCAAAGATAAAAGTTCCAGTCTGAAGCAGTGTATGTTAAAGTTGGTGGGACGATGTATCTTACTTCTGCAGTGCTTTATTCAAAGAGGTCCTAGCAAGTGGCACTCTTTGTATTTATGGCTTACTCACATAATTTCTGATTACTGACTTGCAGTCTATAGTGGTTCGGACCTGAGTTCCATATATCTGGAGTCCTGTATGTTTTCCCAAGCTCAGGCATAACCGACTTCTGGGGCTGTTTCCTATATGAAAACTTCCCCAACTGGAAGCAATTGAAACTGGGGAAAGAAAGTTCTCTGGCTGTAATGCCAGTGTACTAAGAGCAGTTCCATGCATAAAGCTGCAAAATCCAAATACTCTTTGAAAGAAGGGAATATATCAGTTCTACTTAGGAGGATTCTTTCACTACCAATTTTTCTGCTGCAAATCCTATGGCACTTATAGTGTGGACATGCATGCAGCAAAAGCAGGTTGATATTGTTATTGATTCCATGAGTTCAATTCTGGTTCTGTATCTTTCTGGCCCTGGACCCCTCCCACGTGACCTTGGCCCCTCCCACATGACATTGGCCCCTCCCACATGACCTCACCCCCCATGACCCTTCCCCTCCCATGCCTGTGAACACCCAGCCCTGAAGTCCACCAGCCGCCACTGGGTGTGGATCCCTCTGTCCTTCAGATGGCGGTGCCAGAAGTGGCAAGAGGAGATGTGTCTAAATGAATGTCTGCCAGCTGCAGCACTTGCCCCTTTAAGTAAATTCAAGATCTTGCATGAGAAATTGGAAGCAAGGACTCTATACCTGGAACAGGTGTTCAATAGGGAACTAGAAAAGCAGCAGGTGTCCACATATTGAATTTTTTTTCAGGAAATGCTGGAGGCAATAAAGTGAAAGGCCAGGTGGATGGCGTCCTTTTTTCCTGGCAACAGAAGAAGAAAGGGATTCTGCCCTGAGGGAGCTGCACCTATTTATTTATTTATTTATTATTTACATTTATATCCCACCCCATACCCGAAGGTCTCTGGGCGGGTTACAACAGATTAAAATAGAATATACATTAAAAGACATTAAAAGTTCAACAAATATAAAACAGTATACAATATGTTTAAAATAATAGTGTCTGTACTGAGAGGGAACATAAACAGCTCAGCCAAAGGCCAGGGCAAAGAGGTGCGTCTTCACCACCCTCCTAAATATATATAAGGAAGGGGCATGACGCACCTCGAGGGGGAGGCTATTCCATAGTCTGGGGGCCATCACAGAAAAGGCTCTCTCCCGGGTGCCCACCAACCTCACTGTTCAAGGTGGTGGGACAACCAGGAGGGCCTCACCGCTTGATCTTAAGGCATGGGCAGGTCGATATGGGAGAAGGCGTTCCTTTAGATATTTGGGGCCCAAGTCATTTAGGGCCTTGTATGTTAGAGTCAAAACCTTGAATTGGGCTCGGTAGCGAATTGGCAGCCAGAATGCTCTTGTGAGCATTGAGAATAAATGCAATTAAAGTGAAAGCAGAGGATAGATTTTATCCAAGCCGAAGTTCTGCAACCCATCTAGTTGCAAAGGACTTTTCAGTTCGCTTCAAATGAGGAGCCACTTCCATGTTTGCAGAGAGATATCTCATTTGTTTATTTGTTTAAAGCATGTTTATACAGCTTCCCATCCAAGGATTGTTAGGTCTGCTCCCTTGGTTTCAGCTGGTACTGCCCAGCTACAGTTATAGGACAGCTGTTCATGAGCCAATGGAGAAGAAATAGCAGCTCAGGAGACTAGGGCCTTTCTGCATGGGCTTTAAATCTACATTAAGGGTCTGTGTTAGAACGTATCTGAGCTTTGGTAACAACATGTTAATGTAGATCATGGAGGCTCTGCAACCGCAGGTCTGGCTCCATCTGTAGTCCATGGAATCTGATCTGGATTAGGGAGGCCCTAATGCAGATTACTGGTAGGCATATTTAATTGGGTCTAGGAATGTGCCTGAATAGGGTTTTTTTTTGCTTTCAATTTGTATTGAACTGAATGTAAGAAAATTTGTATTCATTTGAATAGACCCCCTTTGAATGTGGTAGGATTCTATTCAATACGAGTGTATTTGTACAAATATCCGATACGAAACCATATGTATCTGATCCGTATCCAATCTGCGTCTGATACATATTCTGTAACATATCCGCTCTGAAAGCGTCAAATCTGCCCTGACTCCACTTTGACTCCACTCTCAATCCACGTCAAATGCACTCTGGATCCATTGCAGACGTGACTGGCGCAGCTGCTTTCCCAACTTCCAGGTTCACAAATGTTCCAAAACATTTGTAGGAATGCAAATGTCAATGTATGAAGGTGGTAACATTCGATTCAAATACAAATGTCCAAATTCCTATGAATTCCTATGAATATTGAATGATACAAATATTCCTAATTGGGTCTACTAGTGGACCAGTGGCCCTGATCTGGAACATGGGAGAGATTCAGAAGGTACATCGGCTGTGTTCCAGGACTACTCTTCAGTAAAGAAAAGCGCCCCCAGAGGTCCCCAAGTCTAGGAGCTTCAAGGCCACATGTCGTGGATGATCTGGATTAGTGGCTTGGATAATCTGGACCCACCAATCTAGATTAATGACAGGCCAATTCAGAAAGGGTTTTAGATGAGATGATAAAGGGAGATGCATTGCTGTGAGATAGATTGTATAAGGAAAAGATGGATTAGACAACCACCAGCTTTGCCCATCCACCAAAGGAAAGGTTGTCCAGTCACTCGCCCCGATTTTAAATCCAATGTTGAATGAGAGGGCCAACTTAACACAAATTAATAAGAACGAGTGACTGATTTTTCTTTTCTGGGTTCTCCAAGTGTCATTAGCTTGTACACAGACCCAACATTTGTCAAACACCACTTCCATATCACTGCTAAATAAGCTGGATAGATGAAGGGGTTTTTACCCCCTGCACTTAGGATACAGTTCTAGTTCAGTAGATCTGGGTCAGAGACTGGTCCTGATCTGTTCTCAACCACCCTATGCAGCAGCCTCAATATTTGTGTGAGCTTCAAAGCTGGGCCTGATGTCCAGGAATGAAGGTTTCTGGCCTCTGAGACCTTGGGAGATCCACCAAAATTTTATTTATTTATTTATTTATTTACATTTATATCCCGCCCTATACCCTAGGGCCTCAGGGCGGGTAACAGCATATTTAAAAGACAAAAATATTTAAAATAAAACCATATATATAAAACAGTATAAAACAATAATATGTGCAGTAGGGGAAAACTGTGCCACATTTGCAAAATGTGCGAACATGGAGAAACCAATCAGAGAAAGGGGAAGAGCCACGGACTATCCCAGTCAGGTTCAAGATGAATATGCTTATGGTGTGATGAGGTAAAAGAAGTGCAATGAACTAACGTTAAGGGTGATCACCCAACTTTTGGAGTCCAGCAGCAACGGAAACAGAAGCCAGAAAGTTGTGCTATTATCAGCCAGTGTCCACCTAGGGCCTTCACTGAGTCCATGATTACTGACAATAGTGGCTTCCTTGGTTTTCTTTTCAGCTGTCAACTGACATGCACCTGCCGGAGGATGAAGCTGGTGGAGGTGGTGCTGCCGTCGGAGCACTTCAGGTGGTTTCTGCGGGTCGCCGTGCCTCAGCTGCCGTGGAGGATGAGTCCTCCATGGGCCTAGTACAGCAGTAGACCCTGGTATTCCATATTAGAAGTGGACCAGGATCCATTTTCAGGCCCCTGATCCTGAATATGGTTTGTTTCTTGCAGATAGAGCATACTAGCCCTGGAAATTGAGAAAACACTGACGTAGATATGTCCAGGCCATCAGTTACCCTTAAATTTCAAGGATGATCAACATTTCTTTTCCTTTCCCCATTAAATTCTGAGAGGTCATCTGGCAGCCTACATTCCAGGTGAGAAGTGTATTTGAATGACTTTTGGTCTGTATACCTTTCTGCATGCAGACAGTTGGCGGGGGGGTTATGGTTAACATCTATTTCCTTACACAGTAAGCATATTTTATGGGATGGGGCATCAAAAATGCAGCGCCCCACCCTCCGCCCCTGCAGCTAAAAATTTCACAGTCCCAGGCTCTATGTTGTTTGAAGTATACCACAATGGCAGTTATTTACCTTAGAATTTTGATTCTCATTTTATTTGCCTTGAGGATACGTGTACCTTGAATATTACATTTGTAAAACTATGCTGTAAGATCAAAGCACTAGCAAATAATATATTAAAAAACAAAACATATGTACGAGTTGTTTAATCTGCAGGATCTGGCTTAGATGGTTTTTAACAGTGACTGTACATTTGGGGAAAATTTTAGGGCTGCACCTGGTAGCAATAAGATCTGAATTGTCTTTGGGTAACTGGCATGAGCTATATAGCAGGACTTCCTTTCCTACTCCTCTTCTTTCCAAATCTGGAAGTGTCCCCATTTCCCCTTCCTTTATTCAATCCCTCTTTCAAACAGGAGTGATCAACGTTTGCAAAACGAAGATCCATTTTTATAGTCAGCATTAGCAAAAAGCTGTCCCAAACCATTTGGTAGCAGGATGGGATAGATGTGTGATTAAATAAGTAATGGAAGGTTTGGTCTAGTGGTTAGGGAGTCGGACTCTTATCTGGGAATACTGGGTTCGATTCTCCCCTCCCCCATGAAGCCAGCTGGGTCACAGCTTTCTTCTGAGCTCTCACAGCACCACCCACCTCACAGGGTGTCTGTTGTGGGCAGGAGAACAGAAGGTTTGTCAGCCGCTTTGAGTCCCGTTAAATGGATGAGGAAAGCGGGATATAAAAACCAGCTCTTCTTCCTCCATGAAGAGCCAACTGGGTGACCTTGGGCGAGTCGCAGCTCCCTTCTGAGCTCTCACAGCCCCACCCACCTCACAGGGTGTTCTGTTGTGGGGAAAAGAATAGAAGCTTTGTCAGCTGCTTTGAGTCCCCTTAAATGGGTGATAAAAATGGGGTAGAAAAGACAACTCTTTTTCTTCTTCTTCCTTTTAAAGCTGTTGTGACAGTGATGTATTTGTCAGCTGGCGGATCCAGCACATATTATACAGGAGCAGGCATACCCACTGTCTTTTTTAATTAATTAATTAATTCCCGAAATGGGATCTCTCATACATTTATATTCCCTCAGTTGTTGCTTATAAATCACTTCCTCCATTTTTCAGTATAAAATTAGCCCAATCCAGCATTTGTAATTCCCAATCCTTGTAGAAAATTGATAAAGGGTCTCTAATCTTTATCTTCTCTATCAGTTTTTAGCATACTAGGGCCTATTCGCACTTGGCTTTATTCTGGAATATATCCTGGAACAGGGACTTGCTGTCCATATGCTAGTGCAGGCTTCAGCAGGCCCAAAGTGAGGTCTGCCAGAGTCTGCATTAGCATGTGGACCACAGACCCCTATCCTGAGATATACTCCAGAAAAAGGCCAAGTGCGAATAGGCCCTTATCTATCAATCTGGTCTTTATTAAATCTATTAGTTTATCCATCTCTGCTAATTCAGTCAATTTAATCAGCCAACTCTCCACTGAGGGAATTCCCCATTCCTCCTATTTTTGCACATATAGTAGTCCTGATGCTGTTAGCATGTAAAGAATCAAAGTGTTCACATTTACTAAATTTTCATCTATTATACCTAAAAAATACCTTCTGGTTTAAATGGAATATCTATTTTTAAAATATTTCTTGTTACAGAATGTATCTGTATCCAATTTTTGTTTGCTTTTTTTTACTGTACATCCCACCATGTGTGGTAAAATGCTCCTTCTTTTACTTTATATTTCCAACATTTATTTGACAAGCCTTGATACATTTGCTAATTTATACATTAGCAAATGTATAAATGTATACATTATACATCTATACATCATCTTATATAAATGTTCTCTTAAATGGTAAATTTCTTGTCTTTTATCCAGTTTCTCCAACTGATTCATCTGAATATTATATCCAAATTTTCTTGCCCATATAACCATACATTCCTTCACTTGTTCAGGTTCCAAGTCCAGCTTTAGCAGCAGCTTATATATCACATCTATTTTCCCTCTTTCTGCCATTTTAATTGTATTTCCCATCTTGGTCTTTCCAATTCAAAATTTAACTAATTTTTATCTTCTCTTGATGATTAAGACTTGAAGTCATGCTTAGGTTTGATTTGCACACAAGCCCTTCATGTTGTACTTGCACTGTGCCACTTGGAGAAGGCATAGACTGAATAGGCACAGTGTACGTGCTTTGCTCCATGAAGAGGACCTGCTTGGTCTTTGGGGACATGGATCTGGTTGTTTTAGAGAAGTCTTCTGCTCCATCTTCCACTAGGCAACCTCTGTCCCATAACCTTTCGCCTTGTGGTTATAGTGTTGAACTCTTATGTGGTAGTCTCCCAGTTCAGTTCTGCATCCCTACATAAAGCCAGCTGGGTGACCTTGATTTAATCACAGCTCTCTTTTGGAGCTCTCACAGCCCCACCTACCGCTTTGTCAGCCACTTTGAGTCCCCTTAAGGGTAAGAAAAGTGGGGTATAAAACCAACTCTTTAAATATAGGGTATAATTAAAGGAAGTTGGTAACACATACACACACACTTTATGTGGAAGGTATGAAGGTATGTAGCTGTGATCACTCTCCCTTTTCACTCCAAAAATGCCCTAGAAAGTGAAAAATATGAGCAAATTAGGTAGGATTTGCATGACAGTACATAAGAACATAAGAATATAAGAGAAGCCTTGCTGGATCAGGCCACAGCCCATCTAGTCCAGCATCCTGTCGCACACAGTGGCCCACCAAATGCTCATGGGCATCTCAAGCAGAGACAAGGACAAACCTTCTCCTGCTCTCGAGTCCCAGCAGTTGGCCTTAGAAGCGCCCCAGTTCCTCCCCCCTCAGCCTGAAGGATACACCTAGGCATTCGTTCTAGTAGCCATTGATACATCTGTCATCCATAAAGTAGTGCCCGAAGCTTCAGAGCTGCAAGTGCTCCAGTCCTTGCAGTAGGAAGTGTGTTAGCCACATGACCCCTGATTTGTAGCTGTGCAAACATCAGCCAATGAACTTTCGTTCCCTGGATTTGATGGGCTCCTGCCTCTTCATGTATTGGAAAGCACAGGAAATTGGTCCTAGAAGTTGGCTGTTCTGTGTGTTCTTTATAATAGGTCCATGTTAGTCATCCTGAAGAAAACCAAAAGGTAAGCCCGTATATCACAGTGGAATGGCAGAAGAATGAGATAAAGCACGGTCAGGCTGTATTCACCCCAAAATTTTAATCCAGCTTCGCCTGGGGCCTTTCCACACTTGGCCCACTGGTTGCCATACAGTGCGCTCTGGGACAGAGCATCTGAACTTGAAGGATCACGATTAACTGCTCCACACATGAACTTACCTTAACTTTTCCTGGCTCTGGTGAGGCCCATCTGCACTTTTTCTGGGTGCTGGAACATCATGTGACCTGGTATGCAAGCAAGTGGACATGAATGGTGTGTCATCATTGTCCCAGTGACTCAAGGGTGCCTGGACATGTGTCCATTCTACAGGTAAGCCTGTGTATGCATGGGGGAGGGATGTCATGTAGTAGAATTCGCAAGTGTGGATGCTTGTACCTGTATGGGCAAGTTCACCTTTCCTGTCCCATGGACAGGAAGGGAAGTGCAGATTTGCCCCCAATCTTAACTTCAGTGGGATGGTATTGTTATACTTGTCCCACAAAGTAAAGTGTGAACAGGGTCTCTATTAGGGGTGTGCATGAATGCAAGTTTCAGGATTCAATTCAATTCAAATCAAATATCCAAAGATTCAAATAAATTAGAATGCTTGAAACTGAATTCACATTCAATTTGATTAAAATACATTTGAATCTATTTGTACGGATATTTGATTTGTGTTTGTAGATATGAATGTCGACAACATTCTTATGTGTCCGTAGGCATCCCTTTTTATCCCATATTCATCTCGTTTTTATCCTGTACGTATCAGTACAAATGTGTATAGATACGTGAACATCCTTACTCTCTATCTCTACCTTTTCTTCATACCGTATCCAGGTATTGTTCAAGTACTTGTGGAGAACAGCATTTGTGTAGGATCTGCTTTTCAATTGTTGATTAATGTTTTGAAGTTGTGGTGTTTGATTATAATTTTCTAGACTATTGCATTATTGCAGAGTGCATTATTCCTCTCCTTGAATAATATTTTTTGAACAGGGAAATGAGATTTGAATCCCATCTGTTATTCAAAGAACCACTTTTTCTTTTGGCCTTGCGCTTCAACTAACAGCTATTTAGGTTGCACTGAGAAGGTAGATTATCACTTTTCATGCTTAAATTCACGTGTCTTCATAGCAAAATACTATGATTAAGAGAAATATGTTACTGCCTATACCTATAGTCTTTTCTGGGTAGAATTATAAAGACAGCAGCTTTCTTGATATATGATCTTTTTTAACATTAAGACAAAATTATTATGTTGTATTTTCCTCTCATCAGTCTTTTGCTAGGAGGTAAGGATTTTTTATACAAATCATGTCTCAGTATCCTTCTCACAAACACCTACCAGTACTTACATCTCTGGAATGTAAAAAGAGTTATATTCAAAACGTTTTAGAAAAAAATGACCTCAAATTTCAAGCCAAAGACTTGTTATTAGAAGTGTAAATAGATTTTTATACTGTGCTTGGAAGTTGGGATGAAACATAAAAAACATGCAATTTTATTTTGAATGATCAGCCGGAATAGATGTTCAACAAAACAAGAACCAAATATTCCAAGCATTCTTCTTGGAGGTGATATATTCAGTCCTGAGAACTTACCTTGCCATGATCCTAATCAGTGGGTCTAGACCTAGTGATGTCTTCTACATAAAAATATAAGAACTTAGACTTCTGGGTGAAGAAGTATTTTCCCTTGTCTGATCTGACTCTCCTACCCATCATCTTCAGCATCTGGTCCAGATCATGGCAAGGCTTGGTCTGGAACTGTGCCACCTGCACAGTGATGGCTCTTCCAGGCCCAGCCCTAGCCCAGCACATGCAGGAACTTTGGAGTTGGCCTCCAGTGGCTCTATGGCTAAGAATGAATGTTCCTAGACTTGGAGTCCCCGAGGACACATTCTGGTGATGCGTTTTGATGTGCCACCAAAATGGGTCCCCCAATAACCGGGAAAATGGTAGCATGTGCCTTCCACACACCTCCATGACCCTGACTTATCCATACTAGTGTTGAAGACTACCCGTGGGTCCATGGTTTGAAGATTCTGGCTCAGTTTAAGACCAGGCTTGTGCGAACTAGCGCTTGAATCTGTTCAAAGTTATATATAAAGAGGCCCAGAACAGAGATGGAAGAAATTGCAGTGTCCATACCAGAAAGGAACAGAGAACTTCCCTTGCAGTTTTGCAGTACTTAGCTGTACCCATAATATTCCCTCTCTTGCATTGAAAAGAACCTAGAATTGCTAGTTGCTTCACCCAGTAGTCCAGGATATATTTACAGCTTTCAGAACGTGTTCAAATGCCTGTTTGCACAAGCTTTTCCAATATGACAACAATGTACAGTTTGCTTTTGACTTCAACATTAACATGCTCGGGTTTGTTGGATAAAACTGCACACAAAAAAATAAGTAGTACCTGGGGGCTCCCAGGAAAGGTTGCACATGGATTCACTATTCCACTTTGAAGTCCATAATGTACAACAAATTGCTCTTCGAGCTAATCCAGAAGTAAGCTCTCCTATGCTGGATGAAAAGGCAGTTTGCAGTGCATCATGATTTTTGAAAAAGAACAGCAAATCCATACACAAGCTTTTCAGTGCACCTCCAGGTAGCACCCAACACCTGTAGATATAATAACTCTTCTCCAGCTCCTTAAGAAATATTTGCAGGACCTGGATAGCAAAGACAAGGGGCGGTTTTGCATTTCCTATCTGCTGGATGGGAAAGAGGTATCATTACCCAACATTGACTGGTGCTCACACTTGTGAGTGCTAGTCACTTACAAGCTAAGTCCCACGCAATTGGTCACTCACATGTGGCCGATCCCGGGACCAGTCCTCTTCTGGATGCTGCCATTTTGGTTGTGGTGCCCTCCATGACTGCGCATGCATCAGTGCCATTGCCATGATGCTGCTGATGCTTTGCTTATGTGCAGTTGTGACTATGGTCGTCCGAGGTGCCAGTACACTTGTGCAGCTACTGAGATGAACCTAGAGCACTGGAAGAGATGCAGATGTTCACTGCTGGACACTTCTGCTAAGTCCCTGGCTGAATCCCCAAAAGACTTATTTGCCTCTCTGAGTTCCCTCTGCTGTCACTCTAATCAAGCGGACTTTAAAAGTGCAGTGCACTTCCACAATAAGTGTCCCCACGAGGCTCAGCAAAACATGTGTTTTTAACGCGCCTTCTGTCCCCATGGAAGCCTGTTTTCTTTCCCCACATCTTTTTCCTCCTGTCCCCTCTCTTGTTCAAAGGAAAAATAGCCAGCTCTTCCCATCCCGGCAAAGGCAGTGATCACTCACTCATTCACTTTCAGCACTTACTTTCACTCTGTTCTGTGTTAGTAAAGGCTTCCCGTCCCTGCAAAGTCAGCGGCTGCAGCCATCTGCAGCGTGATCCTTCACTCATTCACTCTTTTAACACTTTCACAGATCACCTGATAACAATGTTGCAATTCTGAGCAATTCTGGCTCTTTTTACAAAGGAAAGGAAGGGAACCTGCTGCGTTTCTGAGATGTGTGAATGTTTTTTGGCTGTGTGTGCAGGCAGCAATCACCGCCCCTTTTGCCACGGAGCGTCCCCAAGGTAAATGTTGCAAGGAAAACCCGCAACTTCCAAATAAAGCACTGAAAGTCTTCTTTAAAGGGCATGTATTTTGTCGTGGGTTTTCCTCGTTTTATAGCGCTGGAAGCTCGTTGAAAAACCTGGTGTGGGGGCGTTCAGAGGCAAAAGAAGATTTTTAGCAGACTTTAAATTGCATGGGGACAGGGCCCCTGAGTAAGGTTAGTAAAGGTCCACATCAAATGAATAATTAGGGAACTTCTGGGCAGACAGGGGGTGCTTGGAGGCTCTAGCAGTCTACTCCAAGTGCAGATACACTTCCCCAGAAGTTCCCTGATTATTCACAACCGGTCTAAGTGCAAAAAAGCCTAAAAGCACCACAAGTGTGGCACTTTGCACATTAAGAATAGTGGCCTGTCTGGATTGGGGGGTTATAGTGCCAGTACAGTGCCACTATAGTGGGGTTGCCTCAGATATCTAAGGCAACCCCACCATAGGCTCACTTGTCCCCCTGAAAACACACTAAAAACTTATTGGAAAACCCAACCCTGCTTGCAGGTTTTCCAACAATAGCATGTTTGTTTGTTTACTTATCTTCTGGGTGTCATGATTGGTCCATCCAATGCACAAACATGGAGGTCAAAACTGGCATCCACGCATGGGCGGAAGTGACAGTGAGTGCATTCGGGCATCCTGGACATCAGAATGTTCAGATGCATGTATCAGTTAAAACATGTGACGACAGCAATGCCTGTGATGCTCTCTAGCTAGGAGTCTGAAATTGTGCGAGGAGGATTTCTTGCATTATTGCCTCCTCCCAGAACATCTGGCCACCATCTGGAGGTGGCCAGTGATATGCTCATAGATCTATGTTCATAGATCATTGTGGCATGCTGACTGCTAATTCTGGCCATAGTAACATCAGAGCTGGGTAACTTTTGTTCCTCAGCCGTGATGTTGTGAGCTCTCTGTGTGTCTTTGAACTTAGGAAATGGCCCCAAGGAACATTTCCTGTGCTCTGTGGTTTTGGATTGGCTGCAAAGGATACAGGTACAGTGGCAATGGTGGGGCAGTGGCAAGTCCACTAGCAATAGCAAGGAGCAGTAGTAAGACCTCTGCTCTTCTTACCACTCTGCTGTTCAGTTTCTCCAGTGACTACTAATCCACCATGGTGGCTGAATGAGTGCAAGTCCATATGGACACCACACTCCTTCAGCACCATCAGAGTGCTGTGAGTGTGCAGTGTGTGCAAACCTGTACAGTCCTGGCACATCCCTGGCACCAACAAAACATTGTCGAATCTCACCACTATTAGTAATGATCAAAATGCTACAGTTAGGGAATAGGGTTTTGTTGAACTGCAGTTCAATGCTTGACAAAAAAGTGCACAGGACTCCCAGGTGCCTCACCTGAAAGTCCTGAACCCCTGTGAAAGGCTTTACAGAATTCTGAAGTGGCATGGCCTAGTGCCATGTTAGCCTCTTCTCTTGTGTGTGTGTGTGTGTGTGTGCGTGTGTACAACAACTGTGCAATGATGCATGTCAAATATGAACTGTTGTCCTGCCCATGAAGGGGGCTAAAATGACACTAGACCATGCTACAGGGAAGAGATGAGCTCCCTCACCTCTTGGATGTGATTCCTTATTAGAAAGTCATATAGAAGTTTTGCAGTTTGCCACATTCCTATTGTAAAATGGGGATGTGCACAAATACAATTTTTGGATATGATTTGAATAGAATATTCAAATGTTTGAATTTGAACAAACAGAGAAAAAAATGAATATTTAAATTTGAATCCGATTCAGATACATTTGTATCTATTCATACGAACATTCAATCTGTTCATAAGTGTCAGTACACATCTGTACGCACCCTAACACATTCATTCACATCCTGTTTTTATCCCATATGTATCCATACAAATGTGTACAGACATGCCTAAGATACATATGGATACACACGTAATACATACTTATCCGTCCACATACAAATGTCTGAATACTTCAATTGAATGATTCAAAAGATTCAAAATTTGTTTGAATGTTAAAAAATGAATGTATAGACATTCAATTCGAATTTGAATGTACAAATTTGAACAAATTTTGAATGTTTTGAATATTCTTGTATATTCCTATTAGGGAACGGATTGGCAAACAAAAACACTCTCCTCACCCATCAGAATTAACCAAATGGATTTGTTAAGGAAGGAAGGCAAAGAGGAGGTAGATGCACATTTATGATATTCTCTTATTGGATTATTAATTAGGGCATTTTAAGTAGATACAATCTATCCTTGCATGGGACATTTGCAAGCTTTAAGATGCCGGCATTGAGATTATCTAGCACCTTAACAAAGCAGCCCAGAGGGACATAATGCAACCAATTTGACTTTTAACCATTGCATCTTTGAAATGCATAATCCCATTTGCTTGGTGCCTAAAAGAAGCCAATCAGTATGGCTCACGAAGGAGACATAAGCAGGTGATGGTCTTGGAGAAAAAGAAGAGGTGGAATGGGTAATGGAGGTGATAGAAGATGCCGCAAAGAGTAAAAGGCATAAAAAGGAAGGTAAATAAAGCAGGGAGACATAAAGAGGCCAAGAAAGAAAGAAAGACTGTAGGTGACATAAACAGGGGACCTTGTTTTCAAAGGTCAATTTGTTTGTGAAAACAGCATCCCTAGAAAGGATGGTGGCAGAGTTTTGACCTTTGGAGCCTTCAAGAGCAGTAATGCACTTTCCAAGCATCTCTGCCCCCTTCTTTCCAATTTCACCTAATCTCATATCTCCCCTCCCATTTGAAGCTATTTGCCGCTATGGGCCACAATTGTCAAGCAATAGTACCATTATAAGCTTCTCGAACAAAAGGCTCCTACGATCATTTTCGAGCAACGTGAAGACTGACAGGATCTCCTCCTGTTACCAAGACACATTTTCTAGCTCCTTCCTGGTGATTTCTTTTCTTGTTTCCTGAGAAGGAAAGTGCCTCATGGAGGGCGGCCTCTCTAACTGCTGAGTGGGACCTTGCGGATGGGGGAGAAGAAGAAAGAAAGAAAGGGAAAGAAGAGAAACCAACAAACATTACCTCCTCCTGCAGAGTGTTAGGTGTTAGTGGTGCGGCAGCACGCTTCCTTTTGTCATCACAAAAACCTTCTTGTAAGGTTTCTCGGGAATTAGTTCACTTAGAAAGACACAATGAAATTTGCCTGAAGTCACTTCTAGAAGCTGATGGAAATCATGGACCAGGGAGGAGCAGAGTATATCAGATCCAAAAAGGGTTGTCTGAACTCTCCATGGAAGCAATGTGGGTAAAAAGACCAGGCCAAAAAGCAAGCCTAATATGAGGGACATGCTATCATCTTCTTAGCCAAACTCCTGAGGAAGATTGGTGTTTGGAAAATGAGGTGAAGGAGGAATAAAAAAGGAAAGGATATTTATCACGGGGGAGTTTAAGTACCTTAAATAGGGTGATTTTGCATGGTTGCTTCCCTGGGAAAACCTGCCAAGAAGGTGAAGACACCAGATCTATCTCTAAACTTGCCAGCATTTCCCTAAGCAATAAATGGACAGTTCTCAGAGTGAAGGGAAGTAAAAAGTGGGCTCCCTTAAGGTTCAGTATTGGGACTTGTGCTTTTAAATTTGTTCCTAAATTAAGAAGTGGTCAGATAACCCAGTATGCAGGATCAGTGAAAAAAGCAAAATCAAAGCTAGAGGTAATTAGGAAGGACATACAAAGTATAGATGTGGGTGACTATTCGTAGTCATTCGAAATCAGATCGAATGTGCCGAATTCTGACATTTGAACTCAAGTAGAATGTCCCAAAATTCGAATGTAAACATTCAAATCAAATTTCAAATTTCGGATCTATTAATTCAAATTATCCAGGCATTGGTATGTGTATGGGTTCGTACACAGTGCATACTTGAAGATCCGCACCCATATGGGATGAAAATGGGTTGCATATCGGATAACTACGGGGTGGATATGGACGTATACGGATATGTACAGATGTCTATGGATATGGGGAAGATGTATACGTGCACATATGAATGTTGTCGACATTTGTATATGCAGATTCTAATCAAAACTTCAAATGAATAGATTCAAATTTGGTAAATACAGACCGAATCTTGTTAAATTCAAGTTTAAAAGATTCTAATCGAAACAGATTTTTGGGTATTTGATTCAATTTGAATAGAATGTCAAAAAAAAATTGTGCACATCCCTAATATGAAGTTGGTTGGTAAGCATCATTGTGCCTTTTTATAAATCTGTTGTGAGGCCACATTTGGAATATTGTGTACAGTTCAGGTCACCACATTTCAAAAAGTATATAGAGGATCTGCAGTGATCAAGGGGCTGGAACATCTCCTTTATGAAATCACATAGAATGTCTAGATCTCTTCAACCTTGAAAGATGACATTTAAGAGGTGACCTGATTGAAGTGGATAAAATCATGCATCAGGTAGAAAAGGTAGATAGTAGACAATCAATACAACTGACAGGCAGGAGTGTTAGAGCCTACAAGGGGGAGTATTTTTTTCACCTAGAGGGTCATCGGTCTATGGAATTTACCACCAGAAGCTGGGAAGGCTTTAAGAAAGGGTTAGACCATTTTGTGGAGGGCAGGTGTATCAATGGCTACCAGAATGGATGCCTAGGTACTGCTTCCAGGTTGGAGAGACAGGCAGAAGGCCTCTAAAGGCCATTTGCAGGGAATTTGCTTTTGTCTTCTGCTTGAGATGCCTAGAAACAATTGGTGGGCCACTGCAAAAGACAGGATGCTGAACTAGATAGGCTGTGGACTCATCCAGCAGAGCTCTTCTTATGTTCTTATTCAGGACAGCAATTGAAATATGAAATGAGAGTTTCCAGGTAATTTAATATTATTTGTATGAATTGAGTACATTCCTCACAAACAGGACATTTCTGGCCACAGGTTAATTCCACATCCACCTCATCCACCTTCATTAGTACAGGAGCCACATGAATGACTTGATGACAGTGGCAAGAGATATCAGTCCAATACAATTGATTGCAGTAGCATTGGGAGCCACTGCTTATAGCAGTTAAAAAGTCTGTATGGATGTAGCCATGTGGTCACCATTGACCCTAATGTGACGATTCCTAACAATGATAAAATATTCAGAAGGAACCATACCATATATAGAAAATGAGCAACTTACTCATGGATGACTTTCATATTTATATTTATATCCTACCTGTTCTCCAGATAGCGTGACAGGGTGCACACCATTCTTCACCTCTCCACTTTATCTCCATGAGAACCCTGTGAGGTAAGTTAGATTGGGGGCCTATTTGCACCAGGCCTGGTGGGACAGCTGGGGGATAATCCCACATGGAGCATCTGCACTTGCAAGGGGCTGTTTCAATACCAGCAGTGGTTCCATGCATGCCAGGTCATCGCCTGAAGTCCATAGCTATAGTTCACTAAAATGTGCTCTACATCTATAGCCTGGCACACTCCCTTTGTACCTCTGCTGGGTGAATGGTGTGTGTAGCAGGGCACCGGAGGTGCAGTTGCATGCTGGATCACCTGGTCACCATAGCAACAGCACCATGCATGCCCATTGCTGCAGTGACAGGATTGCCTATAGTATAGAGGCTATTACACTTAGCCAGTGCTTGGGGAAGTACCAGCCAAGTTTGGAATGGATTGGGTGTTGCAAAATCTAGGTGCCTGGTCCATTCCAAACATTAGCTGGCCATTGCACCTAAAAAAGGTGTGAATAGGCCATGAGAGGTTGTGACCAGCCCAAGGTGACCCTATGAGTTTTCAAGGCAATCTAAGCCTATGGCTTTGTGGCATCTTCTGCATGCACCAGCTGCCTGTGGATGACACTTGTGGCCCTGGTCACACAAGTCTAAGACTGGATGGCCTATTCATTAATTCAATCTGAGGTTGTGCCAGTGCTGGTCACACTAGATTGTTAACAGGTCACCCTCAGGCCACCCCTGCCTTGGGCCACATCAGTCACACCTTTCTCTGAGATTGACCTGAGCCTCCTCTTGGCTCTCCACCCCCTTTCTTACATCAAATCTGTCTCCTTTCTGATTGGATGCCCTTCTGTTATTCAAGGTAGGCAAGGGTGTGTGAATATGATTCTTTTTTAAGCCTGCTCCCCCACCCCACCTCCATGCCCCCTTCTTTATTTATGTGGTTTTCTTCTCTGTGCAATTAATTTTTTTTAAAATACATTTGCATAAAAATGCTAGATAGAGGAAATCATACACATAAGCTGAGGAGAGAAGGGGAGGTGCCTCACAAACTCCGCACGTGTCCGGGAAAGCTGCCAGCACACTCACAAGCACACAGCTGACAAGAGATTGCTCAATAAAGGTACAGCCCAAACGACGCCCAAAAAGAAGAAATCCAGAAACAGTCCAAGTCCAGGGTTAACGAGAGTCATACAAACAGTCCAGTCCAAGGTCAGGGTAGCCAGAAGGATAGTCAACAGGTACGTTTCAAGGTCTAGGGTTTCCGAGCAGTCCAGGAGTCAGATACAGCAGCTTTCTCTTAAGGTAAACAAATAGTTTCTGACAAAAGGCCTGGGCATCTGCCCGGTGTTTTATCTACATTTCCAGCTGCAGGCTATCAGCATGTTTCTCTGCAAGTCTCTTCGATCTTCTTAACCCTTCCTTCTCCGTTCTCCTCTGCTTAAAGCTAGGGATCTCTGTGCCCTGCTGTTCCAAGACTCACTCATCTTGCAGTTCTGCTGAGGTAAGGCTGGGCTGCTGAACCCCAGGTTCCACTGGGGCTGGGAGGTCAGAACTGGGCCCTGACACCACCTCAGGTTCCTCCTGCACCTGAGGAAGTGAGTCCTCCTCATCTTTTGAGTCCTCCTCATGGCTGACCATGACATCACATGCCAATTGGCCAAAGGAAAGACGACCTCACCCACCACAGCATGGTTCAACCTCCTTTAACCCATGCCCCCACTACATTTGAGGAAGCAGGATAGGCTGAGTCCTCCTCAGTCCTGTAAAAATGAGGACTACAGTTAAGATGATCTAACGGGGGTAGGCCAGCATGGAGAACAAATTAAATAAAATTCATGTATCTCAATCTGAAGACAACCTGAGGTCATCCTGAACTACTTGTGTGACCAGGGCCTGTGTCTACTCTCCAAAATGGGCCCTGAGGGGGCATACCAGAGGGGAGACTGGTTTAAAGCCCCGGGAAGTGGGCCATTTCTGGGCTCCTGGCAAAAATAGCCAAGCTGGCAATTTTGCAGGCTGGGTACTTTCCTTCCTGGCCTCTGGAGTTGGGCTGGGATTGGCCATGGTGAAACAGTAAGCCCCTCTTGCACACAGTGACTGCCAGTCTGGTCTTGGCCTGGCTTCCACACTGCAGGCCAGGGCAAGTGGCATGCAAGCCACCTGAGGATTTAACATGGCACTCTAAAGGTGAAAAGGGCACCCGTGGAAAGGGACATGATTCTGGAAATTGGCTGATTTGCTTTTCTCTATCAGGGATAAACTGGATTTCCAGACTTCCCGCTTCAATCTTTCCACCTATTTATATTCCTTCAGATTCATGGTGTGGCAAAAACCATCAGCTGCAGGCTCACCTTGATTTCCCCCCCTTTCCCCCTTTTTATCCCTCAGGGGACAAGCCCTTTGAGTTTCCCAGCTTGAAGTGGTTAAGGACTTTGCAGCACTACATCATCTGGGTGGAAATCTCAAGGAGTGGCATTAAAACAAAATATGGTTCAGATTATCTTCTGGGGCCTTCAAAAACAACCTAGGAGAACAGGGGGTTGGTACTGGGATCTTTTATTCAGAAAAGGTGTAATCCTGTCATGTCCACTTAGACCTTCAGCCTTGTTATTTTAAAACTTGCATTAGAAGACCTCATAACAAAACTTGTTTCTGCTCTCTACTTTTCCCACCTGGAGGGACGAAAGCTTTAAATCTGATCTTTAAAGTTACTAAGCATGCCATACCCGGCATGCTCTGTGATTTGTAAAAGCTGTTGCGGGCTTTAAAAATATAGATATTAGTGCAGTAACGACAGCCATATAGACCACCTGGTAGAAACATTAAACATTAAAACTGACAGTTGAAGAAACACACGTCCCATGTTAAATCCCTCTCTGGTGAGCACGCCCCTTGTAAATTCTTTAGAAAGGACAGCTCTTGAAATATTGTGCAGCTCCTGTTGACTGATGAAGCCTTTGTGGGAAGGGAGCTTTTTCGGCATGAGAACTCACATTTCTAGCTAGCTTGATGATCTTGGAATCTCTGTTCACTGAATGCAGGATGGGCTAGTTTTGCAGGAGTCACCTGGACCATCTATCACCCTTCTGCAACCATTGGTGGAGGCAGATTGAGATACCTACCTTATAGGTACCTAAACTAAATCTTTTTTTTTCCTGCACGCATTTCAACTCTCCATGTTCAGGCACCATCACTTAGGGATGTGCATGAATATTCGGAATGTTCATTATTCGTATGAATTCAGATGAATTCACACATTCCTATACGAATCAAATGTCCAGACATTCGGATTTCCAAATTTGAATGAATATGAATATCTTGTTATTCATATGAGTAATTTGAATATTTGTATCTGTATGGGTACATACTCATCTTGTATATACCCGTACGCATCTGTACGCATCTGTACGGGATGAAAACAGGATATGGATGGGATGCGTACAGGATGCATATGTACTCATACAGACAGGCTTGTATCAAATAGAATGTCCGGACACTCATTTTTTTGTTATTTGGATCCATTCAGATTTTTGAATATTCAATTCATTGTGAATCGAATTCAAAAATTGCATTTGTGCACACCCCTAGTGTTATTGGTTTTAGTGGCTTCATTTTAATCCATTCTGACGGTTGTAATTCACCCTGAGACCTTTGGATATAGGGGTTGGATACAAACACAAATAAATAAATAGCCTGATGGGGAAATATCTTTTGAAAGGAAGAAGTAGTGGTGTTGGCTTTTCTACTCAAAGTGGCTGACAAACCTTCTATTCTTCTCCCCACACCAGACACCCTGTGAGGTAGGTGGGGCTGTGAGAGCTCAGAAGAGAGCTGTGACTAGCCCAAGGTCACCCAGTTGGCTTCATGGGGGAGGGCAGAATCAAACCCGGTATTCGCAGATAAGAGTCCAGTTCCCTAAACACTAGACCAAACTGGCTCAGCGTAGAGAATTGCTGTAACATAACACTCTGTCCCATTCTGCAGTTACCTGCATTAGATCCAGTGGTGATTTTGGACTTCCTTTCCTGTCTGCTGGTTGGAAAGAGAATGCAATCAACTAACGTTGACTGGCGCTTGCGCTTGGGAGTGCTAGTCATTGTGAGCCTACCCTGCCCCAGAATCAAACACTTACCTCCCACAGCTGCATCAGGAGGTTAGCAGAGCTACCAGCGTGCTTGCACATTAGCCCCATTGACCTTCCTGTTCATCCAAAGGTGTGAATGCTCACTGGCTGGATGCAACAGGTAAGTGATTCGGGAAAGTTAGGTAGCTTGTGGAGCACAATTTTGTGCTTCACAGCTAGTTGATAATTAGGCAGCTTCTGGGAAGGCAGGGGGCGCTTGGAGGCTGTAACAGCCTCCTCTAAGGGAAGATGCTCTTGCCCAGATGTTGTCTAATTATTAACTATGGGCCAAAGTGTGAAAAGGCACCAGATCAGTGTGCCTGGAATAACTGAACCCACTGAGCTGGATTCTGTGAGGAGGGATGGGGCAGATCAGTGCTGTTTGCACAGACAGTGCTGATCCAGCCCATGCTCTCCCATGACAGTGAAGCTTGTGCTAGATTCCTCCCTCCCCACCCAATCACTACCTCTAAAGGCTAGGCAGAAGCCTCAGAGCCCTGGGTGGGGAGACTGGTGGTGCACCATGGCACATGGCTGAAAAGGGCCCCTTGGTAATTTGAGAATATAGGCGTGTGCAATCTGCATGCCTTCCACATTCTGGAACAAGGCTCTTAGTCCTCATTTGGACCTTAAATGGGTCCACAAGAGATCTGGATTAAGGGCCTCCCTAATTGAAATCTGGCTCCGTCCAGTGCAGACAGAATCAGACCACCAGGGGTGAGGCCTCCTTGATCCTCATTAATGTATGGATGAGGAGGCCTCTTATCTGATATTCTCCTGGTTTGATTCTGTACACCTCCGTGAAGGCAGCTGGGTGGCCTTGGGTGAGTCGCAGCTCTCTTCTGAGCTCCAGTAGCCCCACGTATCTCACAGGGTGTCTGTTGTGGGGAGAAGAGCAGAAGGTTTGTCAGCTGCTTTGAGTCCCCTTGGGTGAGAAAAGCAGAATATAAAAACCAACTTTTCTTCTTCGTTGGAAGAAGGTCTGTATACCAGAGCATTCTCTGAAGGTACTGCGCCCTGGAAAAGCCACTGGCTGTGGAAACCTGCTAGCTGGCACAATATCAGTAACTCCTGAATATAAAAACCACATCATGGAGCATTCTGGATGGAGACAACTTTATAGTGGTTTCTTGCATGTACCCGTCAGCACAATCTGTTCCAGCCCCACCATGGAAACAGGCAGCAGTGGGTGGAGTGCTCCACATGGAGTGCAGGGCCTGGTTTCATTTTGCTGTGCTCCAGAAATGGACCAATTCTGGACTTGTTTCTAGGAATGCTTCAAGAACTCCTCCCTTGCCTCCTCTGCCTGACCCCGTTCTGTTCTTGATCAGATTCTGTTGGTTCAGGCTAGGAAGAGCTTCCTCATTGCCTTCTGTGGTGTGCCATTCCCTAGGTAGGACTTCATTTTGAGATCGCTCAAGATTCTTGTTGCTGTTCTTTGGACTTATTTCAGCTTCTCTGAATTCTTGCTTAAAAGAAAGTACTCAGAACTTAGCACAGTACTTAAGATGGGGCCTATTGATTTACTCACATTTGTTTTCTGAGCTTGCTCCCAACTGGTCCTGGTTCTGCTATCCATTGTTACCAAACAACTCTTCAGGAGGGTTACCAGGAATGGCATGCAGCCTTCAGCCTGAGAAATGTTTCCCATCCTTTCTCATTCAGATCTGTTCACTGAAATTAGCAAGGAACAAATCTATGACTTTGGGAATGTAAAAGATGCTTCAGACTCCTTGAACGGCTCTTTTCATTGGACCACATTCTACCACCATTTATTTTATTTTATTTTATTTTATTTTAAAAGCAGTCTGACTATTGAGGACGGAAAGAGAAAAAAGGCAGTAAAACCTTTATGTCGAAGCCGCATTTGCCTGTGTAAATGTAAATAGATCAATCCTCCTTGGATCAGGGCTATTGGTACATCATAACACAACACTGAGACCGTCTGCTCATTAACTTCCATTTAGCCACAATGCTTCTGACAATAGCACAAACGTCGGCAGGCCTAGGATTCGGCCTACTGTACATTGAGACGGGACCCAACATGGAGGATATTCAAGCAAAAGCTCCTGTTGAAACTCCACGGGGATCTTTTGCCTCAGTAAGAGCTCAAGGATGAAAGCTACACTCCGGAGGCGAAAGGAATGTTCACCCTTAATTAGTGCACTGAAGCAAGGCTTCAGCGAGTGGTAGGTGAGGTCATCTCAGATGAGCGGAAATAAATCTCAGGCAGGAATAGTTTTTTAATGAACCCCTCACAATTGGCTCTCCAACCTGCTTGGATGGTGATAATAATAATTGATACGGAGTTCTTGTAAAGCTGGGCACAAATGAAAACTCCACGCTCAGCAAGCTCGTCTGTTCTCAAGGGTACGCTGCAGGTGTGAACAACGCTGGTGCCAATCATGGCAGGGAGGCGAGCACTGTGCGTGTATACATATACCACACTGAGCTTGTATTCAGCATCAACAGTTGTGCCATGAATGGCACAGAGATTATTATCAGCTGTAGCTTCTTCTCTACAAGCATGTGGTCTGCCTGCCATCTGAGCTGAGGTGAATTTATGAAAATGTATGGAGGTGTTTGTTCCTGCCTGCTTTAGGAAGAAAATAGATTTCTGTAAGAAATTAGGGTCCATGCTGTTCTTTTGTGTGATGTGGGCCACCTTTAGCTATATTTCTTCCAGTGGTTGTTGAGGCCTTCTTCGCTCAACGAGTGCCGAGGCCTCCTTAACTCAGCTTATTCTGAAGTTGTGGGACCCATTGTTTAAACCACTTTTGTAGGCCAGCATAGAGTTTGTAATACTCAAAGTGTGTAATAGTGACCCTTTCTGCATCTGCTGCTGTTCCACACCAGCACTTGTATTAAGAGCCTTCCTTCTGCTCACCGTTAGTACACTCTGTGAACCGAATCAGGAAGCTTCTGATCTGGATCGTCAGTGGATCACCACATACTAGTGTTGGTAAATCCCAATCATGGAGGCATGCAAAAGGGGCACACTTCCATATTCCAGATTACTGGTGTCAAGAAAAGTGCTGCTCCATCTGCATATTCCATCCACAGGGTTTTGAATAAATAAACATGCTAGAGACAAAGGAATTCCCTTTTCTTCTTTATTGCAATAAAGAGCTGATTTTTAGACAATTTCCTCAGGCCATCTCAAGCCATATATGATACCGTGTGACCTTTAACCCTATCCCAGCCAAAAGTTTCCCTCCCAGAGTTTCTTTAATGGCTAAAAGGGTTACAGCCTTCCCGATATGCCTCTTTATGCCCTTTAAAGCTAATTTGCATCTAATTTATTCATAGTAGGGAGATTTTAATATGAGATGAGCTATTAAGCATGCACACATAGAGCAAAATCACCAGTAGATGAGAAAGAACCAGTTGTGTCCTTTGAACTAGTAATTTTAATAGCTAGCAAACATTTCTTATCAGTCTTTGCAAAACAGTTTTCCTTGGATTTCCTGGGGTCCCTGAGGAACTTTAGTTGCTTGTTTTCAGAGTTTTTAGGGGCCAGCACAAAATTTGTGTGAGCTCTGGGCCTGTTGCACAGGCTAGATAGGATCTTGAGCATAACCTTGCTAGTGTGTAATTGTTACACAACACAGGCCCTGATTAGACAAGTCTGAAGCAGGTCATCCTATAAATGAGTCTGAATTGAGACCGTACCAGTGCTGGTCAGATGTGGATCATCCTGAGGCCCTCCTCGCCTTGGGCCACATTGGTCACACATGTCTGGAGATATTGGCCTGGGGTTCCTCCATGGAGCTCTTGGCCCCCTTCCCTTTTGCTACATCACATCTATCGTGTTTCCTATTGAATTCAGTTCATGTCACTCAAGGGAGGTGTTTCCGATTGGATGCCATTCATGTCACTCAAGGGAGGTAAGGGTGTGTCTTTGCAGTTCTTTTTAAAGCCTGCTCCCCAACTCCACACACACCCTTCCTTTTTTTATGTGTTTTTCTTCTCCTTGCAATTAATTTTTTTTAAAAAATAATAAAAATAAATGTGTAAAAATGCTAGAGAGGGGAATCATACACATAAACTGAGGAGAGGGGGAGGTGCCTCATGAACTCTGTCTGTGCCAATTGGCCCAAAGGAAATACTGGGTGCTATCCATCATAGCACAGTTCTGCCTCCTTTAGGCCGTCCCCCAATCACACATGAGGAAGCAGAAGATGGACTGGAATTCCAGGCTGGCCTGAGTCCCTGTCCTGTAAAAACAGGACTATATCTTAGGACAGTCAAAGACTTGGAATATGGCTTAGATTAAATTAACGTGAGTGACACAACCTGGGGGCTGACTCAGGCCAACCTAAAACTTGCGTGTGACCATGGCCATAGTCTGGACACATGTCTTGTGTGGGGAAATTGTGTATTTTCACCCAGGCTTTTGCTCTTTAAATAGATTCTTCAGGATGCTGTCCTGTTAGGGAGGGAAGGTGGGGATTATAGTTTAAATTATGTTTTATATTTTTAATTATGAAGAAGAAGAAGAAGAGTTAGCTATTCTACCCTGCTTTTCTCACCCATTTAAGGGGACTCAAAGCGGCTGACAAAGCTTCGGTTCTTCTCCCCACAACAGAACACCCTGTGAGGTAGGTGGGGCTGTGAGAGCTCAGAAGAGAGCTTTGGCTAGCCCAAGGTCACCCAGCTGGCTTCATGGGGAGGGGGGAAGGGATCGAACCTGGCATTCCCAGGTAAGAGTCCATTTCCCTAACCACTAGACCAAATTGGCTCATATTATGTTTTAATTATGTTTAGGCATTTTATTCTTAGTGTAACTCACCCTGGGCCAGTTTGGTGATTGGGGGGGGGGGTTTATAAATGACTTAGATTAAATAATTTTTTTTATTATTAAGAAAGCAGCAGCAAAAAGGGGAAAACAACAGTTTTGGGCAGGCGCTGCACAGAGCACTGGCCAAACTACAGGTACAGGAAAACTTTGCATCTTTTCAAAGGGACGCATCCTGCACGTCTCCATGTAAGTGCAGCCTTAATCTCTAAGACTTGACCGCTCTCTTAACGCTGTTGTCTTAAATGAACATAATTCAAACTCTGTTTTGCCATGGCTGAGTGTACGTGCTCAGCATGTGACACAAATAATTAGATGCCGATTTCCAATCAAAGCATTTCCTTCCTTTGTTGTGGATCTTTATTTTTATTATTTATTTTTTTGCAATGCTTGAGTGTATCAGCAGATTAAATGAGACCATGTTCAACCTGGTACATAAATATACATTTGGAACAAAGGAGACAATCCTTCTGAAACTTTTTTTAAAAAAAACGATAGATGGCTGTCGGATTTACACAAGCTGAGTATGCAAGTGTTTGATAGCACCAAATGACTGTAATCTCTGGACACATGTCTGTTTCTTTTGGCAAACGTAGGAGTTGCTAATGGATTCTGGTAGCAAACGTCGGTGCCCAGATATGAACAGCACAGAAGAAGTATGAGGATATTTTAAAGCAGGATCCTTACTCTTTGTTTGGCACAACCAGAATTCCAAAGTTTACTTCCAGCTTTAAAAAAAAAATCCAAAAATACTTTAGTCTAAAACTCCATGGCCCTGGTCACACAAGTCTAAGACAGGATGGCCTGTTCATTAATCCAAACTGAAGTCATACCAGTGCTGGTCATACCTAGATCATTATAGGTTTTCCTCAGGCCATCTCCGCCTTGGGCCGTATTGGTCACACCTTTCTCCGTGACCAACCTGAGCCTCCTCTTGGTTCCCCACCCCCTTTTCCTGTGTCAAATCTATCTTCTTTCTGATTGGATGCTGTTGTGTCACTCAAAGGAGGCAAGGGTGTGTGTTTGCAGTTCTTTTTAAAGCATGCTCCCCCACCTCCATGCCCCCTTCCTTTTTTATGTGCTTTTCTTCTCCGTGAGATTATTTTTTAAAAAATAATAAATTTGTGTAAAAATGCTAAATAGGAGAATCATAAACTGAGGGGAGAAGGGGAGCTGCCTCACAAACTCTGCACATGCTGAAGGCAAGACTGGGTGCCACCCACCACATCACCCTCCTTTAGCCCACCCTCCTGTTCATACTTTGAGGAAGATGGCCTGGAATGCTAAGACGGGCTGAGTCCTCCTTAGTCCTGTAAAAATGAGGACTATGTTTAAGACGATCAAATAGGGCTGGCTTGGAAAATGAATTAAATTAAAATAGAGTAACACAACCTGAAGACAACTTGAAATCGACCTAAACTACTTGTGTGACTAGGGGCCATATGGTCACCCTGCTAGAGAAAACTGCCCTAGGGACTTGTTATGAGAAGTAATCTCTCTAGAAAAGAAACATAGACCATAAAGGGCAACATTTATTTATTTATTATTTATTTATTTGTATTTCTATCCCACCCTTTGCCCAGAGGTCTCAGGGCGGGTTACAATATTATATTAATCTTAGACAGGTCCCTGCCCTCAGGCTTACAATCTAAAAAGACAAGAAACAAAAGGAAAATGGTGTGGGAGGGAACACAGACACTCTTAGGGAGTGTCCCCATGGAAACCAGTTGCTTCACTTGTGACGCTTGTCATAAAAATCCACATTGTAACTCGCAATAAAGCGTCCCCATGTGGTTTGGGGCAACACGGGTTCAAATCGTACGTGCCTGTCCCCATGCAAGCCACAGCGTGATCCTGCATCTTTTTCTCCCCACTCACCCTCTTCCCCGATAGGAAGCCGGGTTGACATCACTATAACCTGTCCTGCTCACTGCAGTGATGACAGGCAAACACCTCAGTTGCACCGCCATTAACACAAAAATCATTCCTTCCCTTGGCTGCCACAGTTAAAAGCATAACCCAAAGCTAGTTAAAAGCATAACTAAAAGCAGATCATTCCTTTTCCTTGGCCGCCACAGGTTAGCAGAGGTGCCCACATCCGCATGACAGCGGGCACCCCCCACTCACAACTGGCTCAAAATTTTTCTCCCAACTCAGGTCCCAGACTTGCTATCAGGGAAGGGGGTGTAAGAACTGTAGCCATTTATTTAATGAATCCCCAAGCGGCTGCTGATTGCAGCATGCATGGTAGGAACAGGGAGCGGAGGCAAAACTCTGCCTGCTAATACTGCGGCCAGCCAAGCTCCACCCCAAATAACCTGGGAGCATCTGCATGACCCGAAGACAATACATTCTAGCCCCCTATTTCAGAAGGAGTACACTTGCTAAGTGGGGTTGTTGTTTTTTGACACTTATTGGATATGTCACTAACCTTTTCTTCTCATGGCTGTAGGATGACTCCAGTTTTGAAACATTTCACCTGTCACTTAAATAATTTTTCTGAGGTTTCAAGACTCAAGAAGTCACATGCTTAAGAAGAAGAAGAGTTGGCTTTTCTACCCTGCTTTTAACACCCATTTAAGGAGACTCAAAGCGGCTGACAAAGCTTCTGTTCTTCTTCCCACAACAGAACACCCTGTGAGGTACATGGGGCTGTGAGAGCTCAGAAGAGAGCTGTGACTAGCTCAAGGTCACCCAGCTGGCTTCATGGGGGAGGGCAGAATCGAACCCGGTATTCCCAGATAAGAATCTGGCTCCCTAACCACTAGACCACCTGATAAATGTCTCCTGGGTAAGAACAAAAGTCACACAGAAGGCAACTCTTTAATAGTGTCTGATTGTACCCAAGGATTAATTGTGCCCCCCTCCCTCCAACTGATGCAAAAAAACCAAGCAGGCTAACAGGTGAAGCTCCCTCAAAAATCTCCATATCTGTCATATTGCAAACGTCAGGTAAAGAGTAAAAATAAAAGCAAAAAACTGATATCTACAACAACAGCAAACAAACCTCATGGACATACGAGATCCTACCTTGTGAGTGGAATAGCTGCAATTCTCTCCACTGTCCCTGCAGATAGTAGAGACTATGAATGGGGAAAACACAGATGGTGAGGTTTATCTTTACCATCACCTGTCTCTGTGTACACAGGAGAACAACAATGAAAACAGCGAAATAGATTCTAGGTAAATGTCTAGGAGGCCTGAGGATGACGAATGTTGAGATCAAACAACTCTTGTTGGGAAGCTTTTAATACTGAGTAGGGATGTGCACAAATATTCGTAACATTCATTATTGGGATAAATTGGTAGAAATTCAGACATTTGTACATGAATGTTACGGCATTTGTACAATAACATTCGTATGAATACAAATGTTTTGGAGCATTCATATGAATAGTTCAGACTTTGTTAAACTGGAGATATGTATGGGATATGTATACAAACGAGTACGTATCCAATATGATCAGATATGTATCCAACATGAACGGATACGTATCCAGCACCAGCGGATACCTATCCAGCACCAACGGATACCTATCCAGCACCAATGGATACCTATCCAACACAAGCAGATATGCATCCAATACGAATGGATATGTAACCAATATGAACTGATATGTAGCCAATACGAACAGATACATATCCAACATGAACGGATATGTATCCAATACGAATGGATACGTATCCAATACAAATTGATATATTTCCATTCATATTGGGTATCCATACAAATTTGTACAAATTCATTCATATCAAATAGAATCCTATCACATTCGAAGGCGATCTATTTGAACGAATATGAATTTTCTAACATTTGATTCGTTACGGATCGAATGGCAAAAAACCCATTTCGCACATCCTTAATGCTGATAGGGTAGTGAAAAGGTCCATTCTTTCAGAAACAGAGCTAAGACCTGTCATGTTGCTAAATTTATTTTTTGTTCTTTTATAGAGGTTGTGATATTTTCATTTCCCAACCTGGCATATAGAGTGGGTCCACCTGGGTTATAGTCAGAACTTTTTAATTGTCATCCTCCCCTTTGTGTATATTCTCTTTCTCTCTCACTCACATTGTCTCTGGAAGTCTAAGACCATAATAAAGTTTTTACTTGGGACTCCATCCAAAACTGTAGTATAACTTTCAGCATCCCTAATCTCAAAGAACAAAATCTCCAAATCCCAAAGGAGGATGAGATTATTTGTCTTTTAACGATGGTTCAACAATAGCCTCCCAGGTAGCCTTTCTCTCTGTTTTCCATTTTCCTGCAGCCATTTACCTTCCTCGCTAACAAGGGACCCCTTGCTCCTTAAGCATCCAAAGGTTCCCTCCTGGAAAACCTTTGTAGGTTCCTTTGGTTTGTAGCAGATTGAGGCCTGCTGTTTGCTCTCAGCACCTTCCCCTAACTAGCACACCTGGCTCTCCGCTAAATGCAGTGTTCCTCAGGTGGCCTGCTTTAACCTTTTCTCTACTAAAAGGATACGTATCTCTGAGCCCTCTCCAAGACAATGCTAAAGACATGTGACTTCCTTTCCGTGCACACACAAATGGGCAAACTGTGCTCTCCGTTAGCCCTAAAATGCCTCCCCTAATGCTGAAATCTAATGGCTTGTTCACTCTTACAGCTCAAAGTGTGGAATGGTGCTCTATAGGCCTGGAACCGTCTGGGCCAAAATGGGTCAGAAAGTGCATGGATGGACGTGCAGGAAATACAGATCACCTTTCCCCATGTCTCTGTCGCCCACTCATTTACTCAGCTTATTTACTCAGCTATGCACTGAGTAAATAAGGAAAGGTATTTACTGGCTGTTTTGCTTCCTCTGTTATCACTCATGGTCATGTTTGTGCTGCCAAAGCAGGTCACAGCACTGGCTTGACGCCACATGTAGGATGTTTCCATACTTCAGCACGGACCAGCCAGAGGGCAGAAAAGGCCTGGGTGAAAAGGCCTTGGTCACCACATCACTGGGTGCCTCTGTGATTCTCTGTGAGTTTGGAGGACCTGATAAGTCAAACAAGACACTTTAACGTTTTCTCTTGGAAGTTGCCCATGAGGGCAATCTGCTTATCATAGGTCATTTCTTGCCTCTACAAATAAGGACATAGCATGGAAGGAAATGACCATGGGCATCTTCCTTGATTAAGTGAGGACGTATCCGTGTTTTCTCATGAGCTGCATCATCAGTTCCATCTCCATTAACAACCTGACCTGGTGGCAGAGAGGCAGGCTGCTGGACAAGGGAGGTCATGGGTCTGATCCAGTGGGGCTTGTCTTCTCATAATCTTAAATGGAGCACTCACTAAGTCTAATTTGTGGAAACAGGCCTTCAGTTTACATTGAGAATAAGACCCATGTTAATAGATATCACAGGGATGTTTGATAATATGCATTTTCCCCACATCTTATTCCAGATGCCCCATAGTACAGCACTTGCTTCTACCCCAGGGATGGGGTGCATGAAGTGCCATCATGCCATGGATTGCCTAACTTTCTCTTTGAAGCTGTGAGCTCAGCCCTCTGTAGAGTCAAAAATGGCCCTGAAAGTGAGACTTTTTTTGGTGAGATGACATTCATCTGCTATGATCACTGTGGAGGTGATCCATATTTGATATAAGAGAATGTAAGAGAAGCCCTGCTGGATCAGGCCACAGCCCATCTAGTCCAGCATCCCGTCGCACACGGTGGCCCACCAAATGCTCATGGGCATCTCAAGCAGAGACAAGGACAAACCTCTTCCTGCTTTTGAATCCCAGCAAATGGCCTTAGAAGCATCCTGCTTTCCTTCCTGCTTTCCTCTGAAGGGAGGGAAGTGCAGAGGACACTTGTAGGACCTCCAGTTCCCTGCATGCCAGGAGGGACCTTTGGCATTTGGCCACTGTGCTTCTGCCAACAGGTGTGTGAATGCTTCCTTTGTTGTTCCAATCTGGGAGTTGCTAAAGCTTAGTGAGAGGGCATCTGTTTTTCACCCAAAAGGACTTAAGACTTCAATTCCTAGTGTCCCCCTGAAAAAAGGTAACGACAAAACATCCTCTATACACCTTTGCCAAGAAAGCTGTGACTCGCCCAAGGTCACCCAGCTGGCTTCGTGGAGGAGTGCGGAATCAAACCCAGTATTTCCAGATAAGTGTCTGGCTCCTTAACCACTAGAGCATACTGGGTCAGTAAGTAGTGTCCCCTTAGGGACTTTGGCTGTTTCTGTGCTTACCACTGGCACTTCCGATCAGTTATTCCAGATCAGGTGGTCCTCTGGGCTGCATCAGCCCTGCGCTGGGCCCAAAACTTGCTTGAGCCACCCTCTGAAACCTCTGATGGCCTCTGACCTTCCAATGGCACAGCTTGTTGTGCCACTAAGAGGGATTCCCTGTGGTACTGGTAGACCTGTTCAGCAAAGTTGATTGGTATTCTGGATCTAAGGCAGACCAGGACGCCATTTTGGGCCTCCCAATCTGGATTATGCTTTGTCCCATGCAGACGGATCATGCTAGCAGGGGTGAGACCTCTCTAGTTCACACTATGGTGCAGACAGTGGAGGTCCAGAAGAGGCCCATGATCTGAATGAGGGGAAAGTGCAGAAAGGCTCTTTGGCGGAGAAGGAGGTGGAGATGTACTGCCTTGGAGGACAGGAAAAGAGTCTGCGCCACAGAATGGAGACGGGGCCTCAATCCCATGGACCTGCAAGGTTGTTGTGGGGATAAAATGGAAGGCGGATGGATAATGTGCATTGGCTTGCAATGTTTAAAAGAATAGCAGGATATGAATGCCATAAACAAACAAAGAATGTCATGCATTTGAGGACCAGATTAATCTCAAATGGTACAGCCATGCAGACACGGATTTATTTGTGTTTATGTTTTGCTGGCTAAGTGTTGCTCTGCATGTATGTGTGTATCGCTCTCTGTGTGAGTGAGTCTGTGTATGCACCTACTCATGTACAGATGAGAGCATGCTTGTGCTAATTTGGACGCAGCTGGGATAGAGTGTCGATCATTTCCACTTCCTGGTGAAATTTTCTCCTTCCAGAAGTTGCATTTAATTGTGGAAGATAAGACTAGTACTGTTTGGTAGAACAAAAGCAAAGATGTATCCTGTAACGTAGCCTCTCTGAAAGCCTCAAATTCGCCCTGAATCCACTTTGAATCTGCTCTCAAACCATGTTGAATGCACTCTGGAGCCGTTGCAGATGTGACTGGAGCAGTCGTTTTCCCAAATCCCTGGTTCATGAAAGTTCTGAATCTTTGCACGACTACGAATGTCAATGTACAAATGTTGTAACATTTGAGTAGTGTATGGTTGTCCGAATTCATATGAATTTGTACAAATATTGAATATTTGTGCACATCCCAAAAGGGACGGTAGGATGATCTACTTGCTTAAGGCATCTCCATAATTGCAAGCATTATTCACATGAAATATAGGTTGTGTGAATTGATCTTGAGTATCTTATTGTTTTGGGGTTTTTTTTCTCTGCCCCCCCCCCCCCCGCCTAGCCCTGCAAGCACCAAGTTACACGAAGCTTTGAATACTCCATTAGCGACTAGATGTTCAGAAAGAAGCAGCAGGCTCACTGGTGAGGAAACAGAAAGGTATTGTGGGTAATTAGAGATTAATTACAATTCCATAGTTTGTATCATGGTTCGGGGTCACTGCGGGGTCACTGCACATGGCAAACTTAGAGAGCTGTGACTGGATGGATGACGCCAGCTCAGAGCGGGCCAGGAAAGTGAAGCGTGCAGAAATGAGGAGCCAGAAAGGCTGCAGAGTGGACTGGCAGCCACGGTGCTGGCGACAGCACTGACACAGCCTGTAGGGGCCTTGAAGTACAAAACAACAACAACAAGAAAAGCAAAACCCCAAACCCCAACGTTAACAAGCCCTGTGAAGGAAGCAGCTGCCCTGAGCATCTTTCGGCATCCCAGGCGTTCTCCAGTTAACCTCTTCCAGGGCTCTGTGCAGTTTGACAAAACTGGGACGCAGGCCTGTTGTCAGAGGTAGTTGGATTTGGTTGCTTATTGTTATTACTGCATTTCATTTTTTTAAAAAATACAGCTTTAGTTAAAACCCTTCTTCAAAACAGCATTCCCTCCTCCCCAGCCCGCTTTGTGTGCATATTACACTGGGAAAGTTTCTTTTCTTTGTGAAAATGGACCACCAGGTAGGACTTTGTAGCCCAGTACATAAGACCAAGTCCATAAGACCATGGGTGTTTTTCCACTGTCAGAAAATACCCATTTTTGCACCCATTAAGGACCCATTTAGGTGTGAGCCGGATGATCCCATTTCCACCACGGCACCCATATGGAACCTGATTGTTTTGACTGCCACTGGGGAAATCTGGATCAAATGGGTACTTTCTGGCCTTTAATCTGGATTTTCTGTAGACCCCATTAATGGGGTCCACAATGGGGTCTTCAGGCAGAAAATCCAGATTAAAGGGAGCCTGTTTCCACACTTGTGTGGTAATGGGGTCTAGAGGAGGCTAGGGGGAGGGGGCACCCATGGGGGGGGAGCCCCAAAACCTAAGCTTCGAAGTCACTTCGAAGTCAGTGCAAAATAGCTCTGGAGCGTCTTTGAAGTCTGTGCTGATCTTCAGAGTGAGCTTCAAAGTGACTCTGAAGTGACTCCGAAGTCACTTCGAAGTTCACTCTGAAGATCAGCACAGACTTCAATGGAGCTGTTTTGCACAGACTTCGAAGTGACTTCGAAGTGACTTCGGAGATTGCACCTCCTGTCCCCCCAAACACCTGGGGTGACAGGCAGACCCCTCATGGGTAGATCCAGATTTCCAAATGGGTGTTCCGGTGTTTCCATGGAATGGAGGCTAGCACCCATTGCTATTGGGTGCTAGACCACCCATGGAAACACATTGGGTACTTCCCTTAATCTGGATCTACTGGATCCAGATTAAGGAATGTATCCATTCCTTAGATCCTGATCTTCTTAGATCCGGATTAAAGGAGCGCGGTGGAAAAACACCCCAAGTCTTCTCCTCCTTCTGAATATTGCGATTTTAGAACTAGGTGTCTGCACAAATGCAATTTCCAACATTCGATTCAAATTGGATATTTGAATATCTGAATTTGTATGAATAAAGAAAAATGAATGTCTGGACATTCCAAAGGATACATTCATATCTATTCATTCGAATATTTGATACGTTTCCAATGATACAAATCTTGTATGCATCTGTATGCATCCCATTTTTATCCCATACACATCCTGTTTTCACCTGATACGGATCCGCACTGATGTATACGGATCCGCACAAGATGTGTATGGAATAAAAATTCAAAATATTTGTATTCGTACAAATACTAAAAATGAATGTCTGAACATTCGATTCATATGCAAACATCTGAATTTGTCTGAATAATGAATATTTCGAATATTCATGCACATCTCTATTTAGAACCATTGCCGTGTCCCAAGCAGGCAGCATTCTGCAAGCACACACACAGCTTCCTCCTTGCCTTGCTGCCACTGCCACTGCTGCTGCCACCTGTCATGTCCAGGCTCCTGGGGGGGATTGGGTGGCGGCAGAGATGCCTCTGCCACCGCTACATTCCCCCTGGCCCTGGAGGCAGTGGCAGCAGGCCATCAGGGCGTGGAGGGGACATGGAGGGTAGCTACCCTCACAGGTAGGACTTCTGGCTGGTGACCTTAAAGCAAGCTTGTACCTTCAGTCAACATTAACACCTATGTGATTTTATTAATGTCTGCTGGGGATCATTATATCCTGGAATAGGGAACTGTCATCCACATGCTAGTGAGAATGAAAGAAGAGAATCCCTGCAGGATCAGACTGCAGCCTATCCAGTGCAGCCTCCTAGCTCACACAGTGGCCACAATGGCTTCTGAGCACTCCCATGCAGAAGACAAAGCAAAACCTTCACCTGCTCTTGGCTCCCTGCAAATGACCTTTAGAGGCATCCTGCCGCTTTCTCCAACCTGGAGGCAGTATCTAGGCATCCATTCTAGTAGCCACTGCTACACCTGTCCTCCATGAATGTATCCAACCCCTTCTTAAACTATCCAGGTTGTTTGCAGATTACAGCAGGCTCATGGCAGCACTGCTTAGACCAGGAGTCCCCAACCTTTTTTGCACCAGGGACTGGCTCCCTTTTCCATGGCATGGTGTGGTGGGGGCGTGGTGTGGCAGGTTGTTGCGGCAGTGCCACGGACTGGCAAAAAAAACCCCTATGGCCCAGCGCTGGTCCATGGACCAGTGGTTGGGGACCCTTGGCTTAGAGTATTTTAATTGCTGTCGAGGTTTTGGACAAATATATATGCAATAATTTGCCCACATGCTAATCCATGTACTGATTAAACTAATGGGAGCTTGCATCTCAGTGCCTTCTTTTTTACCATATAGCCAAAGGAGTGAAGATTTTTTAAATTAATATATCTTATTTGCACATTGTTGTATTCTGTTGAATTTTAATAAGCTTGTGCAATCTGCTTTTCTAGTAAACTAACTTAGGCTGTGGTCATACCTAAGGCTCAATCCAGCTTCAGTCCACCTTCAGAGCAAGGGAACACATCAGCAAAGTGACCAGTAATTTTCTTCCCACATTATCTATCCCAAATGGTATTTTTTTGAGTTATTTAAACACTGAAAGAAAACAGTTTGCCACTGTCTGAAAGTGGACTGAAGCTGGATTAAACCTTATGGCTGCGTCTTCATGGCATGCATTATTTCGGTTTAAATAATTCGAAATAAGTGAACCAGAACGAAGCTGTCTACACGACTTGCAAATTGATCCGGTTCCGAGGGCATTCCGATTGCAGCCTTAACGCGGAATCAATCCTGGTAATCCCCACTATAGAATGTGCTCCTGCCCATTGCCAGTCATGGAGCCCACCCCCTCTCTATGATTGGTTTTCCCTCCCAGGATCCCACCCTCCCTTCCCTGTGCGTCATGCATGCCTTTTTTGCCTCTTTGTTCTGATCAGCTGTCATTGGGACGGCCCCTGCCTGAGTCCCTCCGGCGCACTCAGCTCCGCCGGGGACCCCCTGCCTGATCCGGCCGCTTCTCTCCCCTCCCATCCTCCTCCCCAGCGCAGCAGCAGCAGCCGGCCAGCCAGCCAGACGCAAATGCAGCGGCAGCGGCAGGAGAAGCGCTCGGCCATGCAGCCTGCCCGCCCACCCTGAACACGGATTCTCATCCCTCGACCGCAGCGTTACACTGTAGCGAGGGAACCAGCTCACTCTTACAATGTTGCGAATTTCTGCAATTTCAAAACCTCAGACCTTTAGAAAGTGAAAGGAAATAATACAGCTGAGATTCTGTATCAAAGGACCAGGGCTTTAAACATTAAAGAGGCATAGGGTGGCTGTGGTGGGGTGTCATTCATTCATATTTTTATCCCACTCTATACACAAGGGTCTCAGTGCGGGTCACAACACATTGGTTTTAATGTGTTCATATTAAACATATTAAAGCCATAACTTTGCCTGAACGTGGGGAGGAAAAAGCTGTTTCTTTAGTCCACCGTCAGAGCGAGAAAACATGAGCAAAGTGACCAGTAATTTTCTTTCCACATTATCTCTCCCAGAGGTGAATTTTACCCTAAAAGAAAACAGCTTGCCACTTTGCTGATATATTCTCTCACTCTGAAAGTGGACTGAAAGTGGATTAAACCTTAGGTGTGACCACAGCCTATATATTCTCTCACTCTGAAAGTGGACTGAAGCTGGATTCAACCTGAGGTGTGACCATGGCCAGAGAGAAAGATGCCCCAGAGATCAGAGATTTTTGGTGGATCGCACTCCTGATGGGGTTGCGGTGCTGTTCAGGACATAAAGAAAGTTGCCTGGCAGGAGGGACCAATCTGCCTCCAGGCTGCAAAAGCTTTGGATTGTGTTTTTCCAGCCCTGCATCCTTCAGAGGGTCTGGACTGGCTGGGAAAGGAAAGTTCCCCGGGGACTCCAGGGCTTTCCTTTCCTTTCCCTTTTTAAAGTTCAGAATTTGCGCAAAACTGCAACATTGTTATTAAGCTACATCGCTACAGTGTAGCTTTGGAGGTAGTGGCTGTTTCGAGGCTGGATTCTTTCAATGAAATCACTCTTTGGAAGCAAGCTATTGGGGGAGGGAATCCTAAACATGTGTGAGGGTGTCTGATTTTAAAGCTGTCATGAAAGCCTGCCTGTGTGTGTGTGTGTGTCTACTGGCTCGCTCCCTCCCCAGGAGGGGAAGACTAGCTAGGCTTTCTGCAGCCGGGCTCCCTCAGCCAAATTCTTCTTGCCCGCCCCAGGGGAATCCAAAATGCTGATAGCCTCCTCCTGCCCAATCCCCTCCTCTCCGTCTCTCCCTCCCCCAACTCTCTGCACGTACTCCAGAGCTGTAGCGCTGCTGTGTGAAGGCTGCTCCAAGAAGTTCAGGCTTGCAAGAAAAGAAGTGATCCGAAAGTTTTTGCTTCAGATCAGGCAGGGAAACACACACACACACACACCAATGACGTCTGCAGAATACGGACAGCCATTGGGTAGATTGCGATTGGAGGAGGGAAACCCTGAATACAGATTCTCTTCCCTTAACACGGTACTGTCCACACAGTAAAAAATGTAAAACGTTTCAAGTGCATGATCCGGTGTGAGACCTGTTGAAATCAGGATTGAGATTCACCACGCTTTGGGGTGGTTTAACACGGAAGAAGCGTGTTAAGCCAAACTGCCGTCTGAACTGGGAGGACTCAAAACATTTTGAATTCGAGATAATGATGCTGTGAAGACGCGCCTTATGTGTGACCACAGCCTTAAAGTAGGCAGACTTAATTAGACTATTTGTGTAACAAACCTCTGAAACAACCTAATACTGTGCTTGTGGGAAAATCCAGTTCCAATAACTTTAATTCCTGGACTTTTCCCAAGCAATTGTGCTTGCATATTGCACACTGTGTTTGAACGTGTGAAGAAAGGAGTGAGCAAGCAAGCATTACCTGCTTGTCAGTTGATGGCTGGAATACTGAACATCTTTTCTGAAGCTCAGTTGTACTGAAAGGAATGAGATTTCCTTCCAAGTAATTACGCCCAGGATCAGGGTATAAGAAAGCCAACTGCTGGTTGTGTTCCGAAGAGGAAGACGTTCTAATTTGCTTTTGCATAGGACAGCTGTTCCATAGGAGAGATACCCGTCCCCTTGTGTGCCACCAGCCGTATCTGCAGGTGGTGACTCTTGCTGTGCCTGGCTGAATGAGGGACTCTGTGAGTTTCTGAACATATGATCATCCATTCCTCTTGCACAACAAGGGGCCATTTTCCCCGCTGCCTGGATTTGATATCCACATGCATCTGTGCATTTCACTGGTGCCGGGAGGCGCTTGTAGTCCTTATTCTCTATCCTTTGAGCAAGCAGCCACCACGATTCTATTGCTTATAAATGGCACATTTAAAATATCTTCCTACTGGAGGAATTTTTTGGACACTTGACATTTCAGAACTTAATAAATGGCTTGATTATGAACACACACACACGCACAAACTCTCTCCATGGTTTTTTGGTTGTCACTTACTACCTCTTTGGCAATGTCTACCCTTTCTTTCTTTCTTTCTTTCTTTCTTTCTTTCTTTCTTTCTTTCTTTCTTTCTTTCTTTCTTTCTTTCTTTCTTTCTTTCTTTCTTTCTTTCTTTCTTTCTTTCTTTCTTTCTTTCTTTCTTTCTTTCTGTTCCTTCCCTTTCTGTTCCTTCCCTTCCCTTCCCTTCCCTTCCCTTCCCTTCCCTTCCTTCCTTCCTTCCTTCCTTCCTTCCTTCCTTCCTTCCTTCCTTCCTTCCTTCCTTCCTTCCTTCCTTCCTTCCTTCCTTCCCCAAAGAGTAACCTTTCCCCGCCAACTGCATTTTAGGCACAAACATTCAAAAGCAAATTTCTTAGTTTGTCCTCTCAGTCAAGCACAGCTGATGAAGTGTGGAGGCAGGGCGCTTGTGCAGTGATTGGTGTGGTGCGGGTTAAGTTTCATAATTCCAAACTGGACTTTAACCCATTACAAATCAAAGGCAGGTTCAGCACACTGAAATATGGGTTGCAAAAATCACCGATGCGATGGCGCTTCTTTCAACTCACTTTCTGTTACTGTCAGGTGATTCTTCTGTTTTCCTTTCCACACCTAAGTTTACTTGCCTTATTAACAGTCCAGCACAGGGGCCAATCCACTTCTGGGCCCCTCCAGTGCAGACCAGAGAGGTCCTGCCCCTTGCTAGCACACTGTATCCACATTGGATGCAGTGTGGCCTGGTCTAGGTGCCAGATGGAAGTGAGACACTCTGGTGCACACTACAGAAGGTCAGTATGACTAGGGTCTGAGTGTGTTTTCAGATGTTGGGAATGGTGTTCCATTGCAGCAGCAATCTCCGGAGGTTCTGGGGCAGAGCCTGATGTGACTTTGTGCCTATACCGCCAGGCCAGTCATTCCATACTGGTGGCAGAATCCCACCCTGGGGTGTATGAAGCCAGTGAGTATTATAATGAAGTTTACTGGTAGGTTTCTAGATAAATGTGAAAGAGGGAAAGGACTTAAAAATATAGAATCACAGAATTATAGAATTGGGACCTCCAGTTCATCAAGTTTAATCCCTGATCAATGCAGGATTTCCTAAACCATCCCAGAGAGATGTTTTGTCCAGAACTCTACTTGAAGACCTCCAGCAAAGGAAAGCTCACTACCTCCCGTGGCAACTTATTCTATTGACTGATGGCCCTTACTGCCATGATGATTTTTCTCAGACTTAGGGTGCTTCCTCACAGGCCCTTTAACACCCATTAGTCACACATTCCAATGTGTGCCTCCACACACGGGTCGCTGATTAGGACACTTCCGGTGAGGGGTGTCCGCACAGCGAGCCCGTTTTTAATCCGGATTCCGGAGACAAAACTGGTTTGCTGTCAGAACGTCCGCATTAGTGGTGCCAAAGGAGTACAGATCTGGTGGGTGTGTCCGCACCTAACCGGACTTAATGTGTGACTAATGGGTGTTACTAACACACCACATTTCAAGTGGTATTGCGCCATGAAAACACATCCACTTAGGATGAGTCCGCACGGCGCAAGTGTAAGTACCCATGTCCCACTCCCGGCTCGCCACGATTGGCTCACTGGAGCCAAGCATGGCGAGCCGGGGGCTCCTATCTCTTGGCTCACCCTTGCCCCAGAAGTGGCGGATCGCCGCTTCTGGAGCCAGGGCGAGCTTGCCTAAAGCCCACCCTAGCCCACCCTGGGGGGAGCGCGGCCGATACCCTCCTTACCTCGTCAGCGTCAGCCGGTTTCTAAGGGTCGGCATCCAGGATGCAGCGCGCCTGTGTCCTGCACGCCTCCTGAGTGGCTGGGGCTGCTACTGGCAGCCCTTGCCCTTAGGAGCGTTCTGATGTGGATCTGCCCCGTTAAACCGGATCTACCTGTGATCTGGAGTTATTAAAACCGGTTCCCCCGGGAGCTGGTTTTAATAAATCCGGGTGCCGGAGATCCAGTTTAATTAGCCCCTGTGCAGAAGCAGCCTTAATCTGTACTGACTCCCTTGAAGTTTCATACAGTTGTTTCCAGTCCTCCCATGTTGTGTAAATGAGAATAGGGACAAGTTCTCTGCATTAAGGATGTGCACAAATATTCAAAATATTCATTATTTGTACGAATATGTACGAATTCGGACATTCGTATGTGTACTGATATGTACACATCCCATATGTATCCATACGGATACATATGGGATAAAAATGGAATGCGCCCGGGATGCATATGGATATATACAAGATTTGTATCCTTGGATACATATCAAATATTCAAATGAGTAGATACAAATGTATTCGTATCAGTTTGAATGTCCAGACGTACTTTTTTCTTTATTTGTACAAATTCGGATTTTCAAATATTTGATTTGTTGCTAATTGAACATCAAAAATTGCATTTGTACCCCCCCCCCACTTTGCATTTTGGCAGCCCTTCAGATACTGGCTATCATGAGCCAGTTTGGTCTTGTGGTTAAGAGTGCCAGGTTTATATCCTTTACTCAGCAAGTTTGATTCTGCACTTCTCCACGAAGCCAGTTGGGTGACATTGGGCTAGTCACAGCTGTCTTTCTGAGCTCTTACAGCCCCACCTACCTCACTGGTTGGTTGTTGTGAGGAGAAAAACAGAAAGCTTTGTCAGCTGCTTTGGGTCCCCTTAAATGGGTGAGAAAAGTGGGGTAGAAAAGCCAGCTCTCCTCCTCCTCCTCTCGGTCTTCTGTGGATGTCACTCTACCAAAGATTTCAGCCACAGTGGACTCCAAATTAGGGGTGTATCCCCCAATCTAATCTTGTACTTCTCGATACTCTTCAAGCTGGTGAGAGCTCAGCAATAGCCCATTATAGCCTACCAAGAGCTTAACCCACCTACCCCCTTGTTTCTGCACTTACAGCAGGTGGCCCAAATTGCTGAGATTCTAACATGGCCGACGAGCCTGCATTTGGTGTGCCAGGTCAGAGGTCAAGTGCGCCTGACTCCATGCCAAATCTCTGCTGCTGAGTAGCTGTTCACACCAAGTACAACAAGTCTCTGGCTAAAAAACAGAAGCTGCACAAGTCAAGAGACTGAAAATGATGGTGAGAAAACTGTGTAACATTCCTGGGGACAAATTACCCATAAAGCAAAAGCCTCCAAGCAGGAAAGGGAGAAGGAAGAAGAAAGAGAGAAAGAAAGGTCTGTGGGACTAGGAACTAGCCCTGTGAGGTGAGAGAAAAAGGGCATCCATTCAGGCATCCTGTAGATTCAGTTCCAAATTACCGTAGTCTTCTTTTTCTCCTCCCCAGGCAATTTGGGTTCATCTGCTTGTCTGAAGCAAATAATTCTTCTTAGTTCACTTTCCCCTCTCTTTTTAACAGTCCCCTCATCTTTATCATGGTGGGTGAGTAGGTTTTGCACCTGGACTGATCACACTGCATGGGTAAGCAACTCGTAGGAACCCCTGTACTCATGCAGAAAGCTTAAACCGCAGAGAACTAGGGATGTGCACAAATGGGTTTTGTGACGTTCGATTAGTAACAAATCGAATGTTAGAAAATCCATATTCATATGAATAGTCCCCTTCGAACGTGGTAGGATTCTATCCAATACAAATGTATTTGTACGGATTCATATGAATGAATATGTATTGGATACGTATCAGATATGTATCTGACATGCACATATGTATCTGATATGTATCCAATGTGAATGCATATGTATCTATTCGTACAAGTGTCCAAAACATTTGGATTCGTACTATTGTCAATGTATGAATATCGTAACATTCAAAGAATGTCTGAATTCGTATGAATAACATATGTTACAAATATTTGTGCGCATCCCTAGAGAGAACCGTAAAAGAAAGGTGTTAATAAAAGGAAGATCCAGTGACAGAAAGCAGAATACACTAAAGGTACAATTGGGGCCTGTAGTACTTGCTGAGTAATGGGCATGAAATTAATTAATATCCTACTGATTCCCTGGGGAATTGGAGTATGTATGTATGTATGTATGTTTGTATGTATGTATGTATGTAATTGGAATATAGTGATACAGTTCCATGCACGTGTTGAAGTTCATGGAGAATGGAGAAGCATTACATGGGAAGGGAGGAGGTGACACCACCAATCTGTGGGCTGCAGGATTTCAGGAGAGTGCTGCTGGCTCCTTTCAGTTGCTTTGGGTGGGAGATTGCCATAAGAATCTATAGAGTCTTAGCAACCCTGTGGTTTGCAAGTCCACCATGTCGAATATGGCAGGTTCTGCCCGGGTAGAGGGCAGGTCGCTATTCCAGAATACTATCCAGAATAAGGCCCATTGCAGAAAGGACCTAAGCCTGAGGCATTAAAAGAAGAAGAAGAAGAAGTCGAGTTGGCTTTTCTACCCTACGTTTCTCACCCATTTAAGGGGACTCAAAGTGGCTGACAAAGCTTTCTGTTCTTCTCCCCACAACAGAACACTCTGTAAAGTAGGTGGGGCTGTGAGAGCTTAGAAGACAGCTGTGACTAGCCCAAGGTCACACAGTTGGCTTCGTGTAGGAGTGCCAGATAAGAGTCTGGCTCCCTAACCACTAGACCAGTCATGGTGAACCTTTTGAGCTCGGTGTGTCAAAATTCACAAGAAAACCTAGCTTAACTCAGGTGCCGTGTCACATCAAGAAATATCCATAATTTTGTGATATTTGTGGCTCCGGTAAAAAAGTTATATTTTTGATATATGTATTTTATTAAAAGCAAAAACAAATAATTCTTTACATTAGTGACTTTTGTGGCCAAATCTTCAATTGAAAGTTGGTATTTTGTATCCTTCAAGAACAAGCAAGCACTACATGCCCAGGTGCCAGGGTGGCCATGTGTGTCACCCAAAAGGGCTTGGCGTGTCACTTGTGACACGCGTGTCATAGGTTGGCCATCACTGCACTAGACCAAACTGGCTCACCATTTGAACATCTGGCCCTTCAGAGAATGTACAAAGCCCTTAAAACTAGAAGGAAGCATGTCAGGTTCCTGAAGTAGGGTTTTTTTTTTCCCCAAATAGATTTGCTCACACAGCTTGCATTACATTATTTAAGGGCAATTAGAACTCCAACAATGTGGGTAGCAAGCAGGTGGTTAAACCCTGTCGGCCCACTGGATGATGTGTTCCAGCTAATTAGGTTTTTCAAAACAGCTAAAAAATTCAAATCTGTTGCCCCCTGGGGTCATGTGGGCTGCATTTGGACTACGAGTTGCACGTTGGAGGTGCATAAAAGGAAAACAGACAACACTTTGGCTGTTGGTCTTGGTAATATGTCTTGCTTGTCCTTGAGGAAAGAACCCACAAACTTTTCTGCAGGGTCTGTGAAGAGAAAGAGGAAAGAAACTTGTAGAAATATGTATTCATGGTAAATTCTTATCTGCAATAAAGTCCTCTAGTCTAGTAGCAAAACGTTTATTGGAAAAAGACATCCTGCAACAGGCTCACTCCGGGGGGCCTTTCTGCACTTAGCTGATTAGGTTGCCATGAACTGAGGCTGGTAAACTTCTGGTAAAGGTGGACCATTCACAGTTGTGATGAGCAAAGCTTCTCCAAAGCATCCATTACTGGCCAGAAGTGTGCTTGGTCTTCCTGCTTACCAGCCCACACCACTGCGTCTGAAGCTGGAAGTTCCACCTCCTCACTGCTGTGATTGGCTGCCATTGTAGAGGAACATGTTTGAACAGGGGCATATTATGGCCAATCCTGTCAGCGCCCATGATCAAATGCCCCTCTTGCGACTCTATGACTGTACGCCACTCCTGGGGATTGGTGGTCCGGTCACGGCAAAGGTAAGCGATCGATCACTTACTAGTATATTGGCGTGGATGCCACTTCCCCTGCCCACCGACCACAGGGAACCGGAGAAAGAGTGAATGGTTGCACCACTGGATGCTTCAGGTAAGCTTTTAGTTAATGTTGGTAAATGTGCGGAGCACGATTTAGTGCTCCATGCCTAATGAACAATTAGTGAACTTCTGGGGAGGCAGCGCACGCTTGGAGACTGTAGCAGCCTCCTCAAAGTGCAGATGCTCTTCACCAGAAGTTCACTAATCATGCACTAATCATTGTGAATGGGCCCCAGTTGCCCTAGTCTACACTAGTTATGGACAAGTAAAATCAATCTGTAGCTTGACTGGAAGTGGCCAGTAAGCTCCCAGTCAGCAGCATTCACCCACTCGTCCAGGTGTGAAGCTGCAAGTGGGCAGGGCAGCTGTGGTTGTGCTGCAGGCTGATTGCCATGGCAGTGTCTGAGTGTGTGCTGGATGTTGCTATGGTGATCTGGCCTGTCTGGGATAGGCCATCTGCACTTGGAGCGCTGGTGGTCAGGTTGAGGAGTGCACCAGTGCTTGAATTGTGGATGCCTCCCTCTGCACCTGATCTTCATCTCCAAACAGCTGTGGCTCTTTTTTGGCACTGCTCCTTACATGTGAGTAAGCCACACAAAACACAGAATTTACTTGCTTGTTGCTGCTATTATAGGGCCCCTCTATGTACATGCACCTTGGCAAAAGCCAGACAGGGTTTTTTTATTGTATGCATGATCTGAACAAGGTTGCACCAGATACCTTAGTTAGGTAGCTTGTGGAGCACAATTTCATGCTCCACCCCTAATGCACAATTACACAACTTTTGGGAAGGCAGGGGACACTTGGAGGCTGTAACAGCCTCCTCTAAGTGCCGATGCTCTTCCCCAAATGTTGCCCAATTGTTGACTACTGGCCAAAGTGCAAATAGGCGTCAGATTCACTAATCTAAGCGCAAAAAAGGCCAAGGGTAATTATGGACTCAGCTAACATAGACAAAGAACATATACAAATGACTTTAGGGGCTGATGGATGTGACACACTGCACAGGTTCCAGTTGTGAAAACAATCGCTGAAGTTCCACAAAACAGGAATATCAAGGAGAAGACAACCAATTGATGGGGCAGTAAAGGAATGGAATATGGGATTAACTGCTCTGCCCTTTGGTAAGATAAATATCTAGAGTTGCTCGTATGTGTTTTACAAGGTCCCACTTTGACAAAAGGAAGGAAGTCCATCCCCGAACAGGGGATCTGAGTGGTGGAGATGGCCATAGAGGAAGAGGAGAAGGAGGAAGAGGTGAAGAAAAAGGAGGAACCACTGTCTTGGAGCTGGCTATTGTTTGCAATCAACTGCTGAGTAAAATAACATAAAAATTAACATCTCCTTTGTGTGTGGGGACCCCAGCACTTGAATTCCTGTTCACCTTGCCAGTCGCTGTGCCCTTTGCCAACAAGAAAAGGTTTTAAAGCTAGAAATGGGCCTATTTAGCCTCCATTAATCATTCATACTGTTCAAACACATCCTCCTGTAACTGAAGAAGGGTTAATGGTGGCTATGCTTGAAGCTGTTGTCAAAAGTAGGTTTAACTTTCTATGAACTCGCTGGACACAAAGAATGTAGGCCTGCTTACTATTCCAAATGTCACCAGCTCCCAGCAAACTGATGATTACTAATGGTAATTAAATACCTCTGAAGCCATTTGTACCAATAACAAAGAGTTACTGTCAGAACTTGAATTAGGTCCATCTGCCTATTTGGAAAGAACATTAACACCATGTAAGTGATAAAGCAGATGGCAGCCCCCAAAAGCAATGGATTCTTTGGTTATCAAAGATTGGTTATTAAAGTCCCTTCAGTCTCAGGATCTTCTCGATGCCCCTTCAGAGGCAAAGTGTTAAAAGCTTAGTTCTTTGATAACGCTGCTCAGATGTTTGCTCCTGTCTGTTTGGAGAGTATAGCAAACCAACACAAGTCCCTAAAGCCAGAAAACCCAAGTACTGTGACCAAAAAAAAAAAAAAAACGCAACAAAAGGGTTCTGCCAAAATATATCAATAAACAGGATAAAATAAGACCCACTACCAGGTGTAGAAAGGCAAATATAACAAATAAAGAAGTAAATGAAATCTGAAGCAGGAGCACCAGTGTAATTTCTAAAAGGGTAGCAATACCCCACTGAAAAGTTTATAAAGTGTATAAATGCTAAAAATAATAATAATAAAAAACAAGTAATATAATAATAGTAAAAATATCAAAAACAAGGCCAAATGCGTTTCGACTATCAGTCTTCTTCAGTGGCCTGTGAATTGGTTAGTTTGAGTTTTTCACTGTCCTTCCACACCCTTAGTTTTCCCTAAGTTCTTGTCTTTAGTCTTGGCAGGATCATTCCCATTACTGGTTTAGTTTGATATATAAGAGACACTGTGAGCAGGATAAGCACATTACAAACTTGGTATTGAACAGAGTCACATTGTGTGAGCTGTGGTATTTGATATTTTATAAACTTTTATAATTCTTACAGGCCACTGAAGAAGACTGATAGTCGAAACGCGTTTGGCCTTGTTTTTGATATTTTTACTATTATTATATTACTTGTTTTTTATTATTATTATTTTTAGCATTTATACACTTTATAAACTTTTCAGTGGGGTATTGCTACCCTTTTAGAAATTACACTGGTGCTCCTGCTTCAGATTTCATTTACTTCTTTATTTGTTATATTTGCCTTTCTATACCTGGTAGTGGGTCTTATTTTATCCTGTTTATTGATATATTTTGGCAGAACCCTTTTGTTGCATTTTGTTTGGAGAGTATAGCCAGGGAAGATGCCTAGCAAACACTCCACTCCTTTTTCATCAGATTCTCCTCACTGGCAGGGAAGAATCCTGATTATAGCTGGTGCCTTGCTACAAGGAAGCTTTGACTAGGACTCAAGGGATGGCACCTTCTTGTTAAATCTGGATGATGCCCAGAGCTGTATGTAGTCTGTACTGAAACACATAAATAAGAAGTTTATATATTTTTTCTTTTTTAAAATCCTGCCTCAGGGTGCGTTCCTATGGTACTAATTTGTATCTCTATTGCCTCTCTACTGAAGTGGATTAAAGAAAAGTGGGTTCAATCCGGATTTAAGCGTTCCCAAGGGGGTAAGCAAAACACGCATTTAAAATGAACAGACCATCCCCAAGGAAGGGTGTTTTGTTTACCCGCATCTTTTCCTCCCCGCCCCTCGCTGTTTCATTGGGTGATCGGGCGGAAGGAATTTCCAGCTGCCAAAACGCCTCCCCCCCCCAGCCAGCGATCCTGCAATCCTTTCCTTCACAAAGACCAAAAGAAAAATTTAAAACTTCTCTGTTCGTCTCCCCTGCTTGCAAAGACTGCAGCCGGCACTCTTTACAAGATCTCCACCCAGCCAGCTCTTTTACACTTTCACTTTTGCAGAAGCAATTTATCACAATGTATCTTTGCTGTTTCTCTTTGGGATTGGAAAGAGAAACAGCAAAGAGAAAATGCCTGCCTAGATGGCTGTTTGCATAGATCGCTGGCTGGATGACAGGCAAAAGAGAGAGGGAGAGAGATGATCTCTCTGGCCGGCAATTCCCACCTGGGAGAGAATCCCCGCCCCTTTTGCCACGGAGCGATCCCATGGAAAATGTTGCGCTGAAAATCTGCGTCTTCCAGAAAGTACTGCTTTAAACAGGTATTTTTTTAAAGCGGCTTTTCCCCATTAGCGGTGCTGGAAACCTGGATTAAAGCCGTGCATGGGACCGCTCTGTGGCAAAAGAAGATTTTCAGCAGACTTATTATTGCATGGGAACGCAGCCTCAGAGGAGAATCCTTTCAGATCATAACTGAGCCTCATCCATCCAGCACTGAATTAACCCTCATCATTTGGATGATCAGGAGTAATTTTATCCTGGATTACATTTTATTCTGAATTATCCATGCTTTATTCCACAGCATGTCAGGCCCATCTGTCTTCCACTGTCTCCCAGAATCTCCCCAAACTCACGGTTGTTGCTCTCATGATATTATCTATCCATCTCATCTTCTGCCCTTCCAATGAACAGTCAGGGTTGGTTTTCTTTCAATTGACTTCTTGCAGTCCAAGGGCTGAAAGGTATGTCCTACCTGCATATGGATTTTTTATTGTAAACCACCTAGAGATCCTAGGATATGGGGCAGGAAAGTCCATAAATAAAATGGATAGGACTTAAAAGGTGTGAGCAGTGGGGTTCAAAGGCAAACCAAAGAATGATTAAAGTGAAAGTGTAACCACGGCCTTTGAAAACCTAGATTCTTTGGCACTCAGCCTTCCTTATGGTCTCCCAGCCATAAATTACTCCTAGTAAAACCACAGCTCTGACTATGTGGACCTTTGTCAGTATGGACAACTGTCCTCATCTGTCTCACATTCATTGCTTCCATGATACCATTTATCCATCTCATCCTCTGCCATCCTCTTCTCTTTTTGCCTTCAGTCTTTCCTGGCATTTAGAGTCTTTTGCAAAGAGTTCAGCCTTCTCATTATGTGACCAAAGCATTTGAGGTTCAGCTTCGGTATCTATCATTCCAAGGAACAGTCAGGGTTGATTAACCAATATTTTGAAATAACTGATACTTTGATTAATCATTCAGAGCATAGAATGAAATGGAATATACAGTGTGCTTTCTATACAGAAACACAGCAATATAACATAACACTAAACATGTCGGCTTTGATATTTTGTAACACATTGGGTCTTCCCAAAATTTATTTATTTACATTTTTATCCTGCCCTATAACCGGAGGTCTCTGGGCCAGTAACAACATCTAAAACCAAACATCATTAAAACAATAACAGTATGTCTTAAAACAATAGCATCTGCAAGTGGGAAGAGAAAAGAACGGGGAGACTATCCCGTAGCCTAGGGGCCATCACTGAGAAGGCCCTCTCCCGGGTGCCCACCCTTTTTGCTGCTGAGGGTGATGGGACAACCAGGAGGGCCTCCCCTCCAGATCTTAAGGCACATGCAGGTCAATATGGGAGTAGACATTCCTTCAGATGTAAGATCCTAAGATGATGTTATGGATAATGTGAGCAGAGCCCACCCAGCAGGGTGGCCTTTTTCAATTGACAGATGGTAACCTTGTCCATGTTAAGCTGTTTTAAGTGCCATCCAAAGTCTTTTGGAAAGACACCCAGTGTGCCAATCACCATTGGAACCACAGCTGACTCTACTGTCACCAGGTACTGCAACATTGATGAATCACAACTTTTTCTTCTCAACAATGGTCATACCAAGTGTGTTAGGCACTAAGACCTTGTCTGTTTGAATACAAAAGTCCCACAATTTTTTTACCATTTTTTCAGGCTTGTGATCCCACCAGTTCTTTGGTGGTGGTGTTATTATCATTATTATAATACAATATTACTGAGGGATAATTACATAACCACAAACCATTTGGTCTAAGACCAGATGTAGAGGGTTATTTCTTACTGATTTATGGAGGGGTGTGTGTGTGTGTGCTTATTTATTTTAGGCATTTGGTGCTCCATTAGCTTTTGTGGAGTTTAATAGTTTTTTTAAAAATATATTTTGTCTATTTTCAACATGTTGCTTTTCTGGAAATTGCTTCTTGATGGGCACATCAGAAATGCACACATGAAAGTAGAATAAAATCCTCAAGTTCTATTCCACCCGCAACTGATCATAGAAAGGAAGCAAATCAAATGCTTCTCTTAATAATCGTTCTCAGCCTTGAGGACAATAGCTATGGGAGTCTAAATAATAGGAGTAAAAAAGGAGTGGGGAAGAGAATGAGGATCTTCTACGGTTTCTTTATCCTACAAGCAAGTCAAGGAAAACTGTTTTGTCAAGAAGTTCAACATACGCTGCGCCGAAGGCATTTTAACTCCTCATTAAATCCCTGGCAGACAACCAGCATGCCATATATTATGTCTTAACTGCAACATCTGCATTTGCCTCTGGTTTTTTGGTTTTCAAATGCCTCTTTGCCTGCACATGGCAATGGGGGTGGTGGGGGGAAAGGGGGTGGGATGGGAGGCCCCAGATGGCCTACAATATGTTTGCTCAATGCAGTGGGTTATCTTCATAAACTGCAGGTTATCCTGCATTATCCGGGCATAGCCTTGGCTTTTTTTTATTTTTTGGCACACTAAGCACTTCTATTTCTCTCTCTGGGTTCTTTCTTTCTCAAGATTTCATGCCAGGATGTTGACACAGAGCATGCTTGAATCTGGGGAGGCTTGTGCGAAAATTCCCCGCTTTTCCCAGAATGCTGCCTCATGATTTCATCTAGCTCTGGGACGTTCTGGGAAAACCAAAAAGGGCAGCTGCCAGCCAAGAGAAGCTGGGATTAGTGCCAGAGACTTTTATCACCCGGGAGGCCTCTGTTGTGCCAGGGAGAATCATTCACTGCCTGGTACCTCTGTTCTCTAGAGAAACAGGATAAGACTGGAAGCAGATAGGGCAGCGGGTTGAGTGGGAAAGGGGCTAACTCAACCAGAACTGGCTGGAAAACCTGGCCGGATGCACATTATGCCAGGCTGTCTGTCAGTTCCCTACTACCCCAATTCAAGGTGTTAACCTTAATTTTTCAGGCTCTAAAGTGGCTTGGGCCCTCAATAACAAAAGGAACACCACCTCTAATATTGACCTGCCTGTGCTTTGAGATTTGCAAGGGAGAACCTTCTTGTGAGCTAGCTTGGCTTAGTGGTTAGGGAGCTGGACTCGTATCTGGGAATACTGGGTTCGATCCCGTCCTCCCCCATGAAGCCAGATGGGCGACCCTGGGCGAGTCACAGCTCTCTTCTGAGCTCTCTCAACCCCACCTACCTCACACAGTGTCTGTTGTGGGGAGAACAGAAGGTTTGTCAGCTGTTTTGAGTCCCCTTAAATGGGTGAGAAATGCAGGGTAGAAAAGCCAACTCTTCTTCTTCTTGTCCTACCACCTCATTCAGTAGTTGAGAGAGTGGGGACTCAGGATAGGGGCTTCTCTGTGGTGGCTCCCAGATTGTAGAATAGTCTCCTCTTTCCAAGGTGCACCGGGCACCTTTAGTTAATACATTCAGAAAAATTGTTAAAAACATACTTATGTAGCCAAGCCTGAGGAAGTTACATGAACAGTCTGAAACCAGTTGTGGCACAGTGTGGTTGTGTGTATGAATCAGTCTGTGAATGTGTGGCTAACCAGGGGTGCAAGGACGACCACTGTCATTTCTGTGGCTCTTTGCATTCACAGATAATACTCTCCCACAAATACACAAAACATATGCACAAGGAACTTGGAAGCTTCAAAGATGCTTGTAATAAAATGCTAAAAACAAGTACTGCTCAGTCATTTAATTTATTTTTAATTGTCATTTTACTGCCAAGGTGGGAACAGAGAGGTGCTTTCAGGATTTCGTGACATAATTGCCCAAAATGGCTTACTTGGTCTTGAGAAGGTGGATAAAGGTTGCACTGGTTGCCACCTCTGGAAACATGCCTGTCAGCCACTAGAAATAGGGCTTTCTCGTGTCTTGCCCCTACCTGGTGGAACTCCCTGTCTGTGAGCACTCGAGCCATCCAAGAACTGCCTAGGTTCCGAAAGGCGTGCAAGGCAGAGCTGTTTCGTCTGGCTTTTGGCCAGTAGAAGATCAGCCTCAGGTTGGTCATAAGATCTCTGTTTCCCGGTCATATTTTTCTATGAGACTACTTTGTGGTTGGGAATTGGTCTGTGATGGGGGATTTGGGTTATATTATGGTTTTAAAGACTATTTTGATTGATGTTTTTGTATTTGATGCACAATTTACGCCTGTATTGTATTATCGGTATTTTATATGTCTATATTGTAAGCCGCCCAGAGCCCATGTGGGGTGGGCGGGGTATAAATCTCAGAGTAAAGTAAAGTAAAGTAAACAACACCTGTCAAAATTGCCAGTTTGACAGTTTTTGCCAACCTGGAAGTACATCTTTCAGGCTGGGGTGGGGGGAAGCAGGACACTTCTAAGGCCATTTTCTGGGATTCAAGAGTAGGTAGGAAAAGGTTTGTCCTTGTCTCTACGTGAGATGCCCATGAGCCTTTGGTGGGCCACCGTGTGTGAAGGGACACTGGACTAGATGGGCTATGGCCTGATCCACCAGGGCTTCCCTTATGTTCTCTTATGTTATAAACCCCTGGAGGGTTTTGTGAAAGTGGTCACTAGACAGCTTACAATATTAAAAATACGATTATAAAATACAGACTTTATAACCATGTAGCATACTCTCAGATCACAACATCAAGCTTATTTGTGTGTATATTTATGTTTCTATTCCACCCTATACCCAAAGGTCTCAGGGCAGGTGCCAATAATATCACAATAAAAACAGATAAAAAGTATGACTAAAACAATGACAGTGCCTATATTGGGAGGGGATCTCATTTCCTCAGCCAAAGGCCAGTTTAAAGAGGTCTTCTGAACACATAAAATGAGGGTGCCTGATGCATCTCAGAGGGAAGATTATTCTATAGCTGGGGGGGGGGCTACAACTGAGAAGGCCCTCCCACATGTGCCACCCCTCTAACTAGGGCAACCTGACTGTTCAAGCCATTTAGGGCCTTCATCATCATCATGGCTTGGCTTCACAAAAGGAGGGTTCAACCCTCACTTGCTGTATGTGCATTGATGGCTAAACAGGCCAATGCGGGATAGACAAGTCTGGTTGCAGAAGGGTCTTATAGGTTAACATTAGTACCTTGAACTGGGCTTAGTAGAAAAGAGGCAGCCTGTGCAGCTATTTTAGGACTGGCGTGATGTGTGTCCAGCCATCAGTATTAATTAGCAGTCTAGCTGCTACATTCTGCACCAGCTGAAGCTTCTGAACCATCTTCAAGTGCAGCACCACTTAGAGTGAATTACAGTAGTCCAGTATGGAAGTTACGAGAACATGGTTCACTGTGGCCAGACTGTTTCTGCCCAAAAAGGCCATAGCTGGCAAACCAGCCATAGTTGGAAATAAATAATATTGCCCACTGCTCCCACCTGTACTTCAAGTGTCAGCTCAGAGTCCAAGACCACCCCCAGATCATGTACCTGTCCATTCCAGGTACAGGACACCTATCGTCTTCCTGGACACGAGACCCTATGACATACAGCATCTTGTCTGGGTTCGGTTTCAATGTATTGACCCCCATCCAGCCCATTACTGCCTCTAAGCACTTTAGCTGCATCTCTTGATTCAGATGGCCAGAACTAGGTGTCATCTGCATATTGAAGATATCTCATTCCAAAACTCCTGATGACCTCTTCCAGTGGCTTCATATGGATGTCAAAGAGTATGGGAGATAAGATCAATCATTGAGGAACCCCACAAGTAAGTCCCCAGGGCATTGAGCAAAAATTTCTCACGTCCACTTTCTGGCAATGACCTTGGAGATAGGAATGGAACCATTGCGACACTGTGCCTCCAACTTCCAAACTTTATAGCCTTTCCATTAGGATGCCATGATCAATGGTGTTAAAAGCCACTGAGAGGTCAAGGAGAACCAACAGAGTAAGATTCCCCTGTCTTTCTCCTGGAGAAGATCATCAGCCAGGGTAACCAAGGTTGTTTCTGTGATAGAACTGGGCCTTAAGGCAGATTGAAGTATGTCCAGATAATCAGCTCCCTTCATGAATGTTTGTAATTGAACAGCCATAACTCTCTCCAGTACCTTGCCCAGGACTAGTATATTAGAACCTGGGCAGTAGTTGTTTAACTTATCTGGATCCAGAGAGGACTTTTTGAGGAGGGGGCATAACACTACTGCTTTAAGAGCCAGCAATATCACCCCATGCCTCAAAGAGGCATTCACCACTTCTTGAATCCACCCAGTCACATCCTGCTGGCTAGATTTAATCAGCCAAGAAGGGCAAGTATCTAGAGGGCATGCGGTTGGGCGAACCTCAGCAAGCAGTTTGTCCACATCTTCAGGCCTCAGTAATTGATACTGACCCAATATCATTGGACCAGACAGTTCTCTGGACACTTCCTCTGGACTATTTTTAACTGTGGTATTCAATTCCCTATGGATCTGAGGACCTATCTGCTCTGTAGCAAAAACTGAATGTGTCCTATTTGTTTTTTATAGGCTGCTGAAAAGATTTAAGCCTGCTATCTAGGACATGCACACACTGGCCCCATTCCAATACAGGATGGCAGGCTTGAAGTCGGCTCGAGTTCTAACCATCCCAACAGTTTCCAAGGGATCTCCTGTTTCTTCAGACTAAAGGTCCCAAAGTGCGGAGAATCCCTATTCAGATTAGAAGAGGTGTCACTGCTGGATCTAGAAATACCTCGCACCATTAACAAATGGGAACACAAACAGTTCTTTTGGGGAGGGAACCATGCTTTGGAACATTCCCCATCTGAAAGAGTGGAGAAGGAGGGGGAGAAGAAAGGGGGTGAAGATTGAACGCCTGCAGTTCCAGAGATCAGACCAGCAGGGAAGTGTTTAATTTTGATCTTGTTGTTGAGGGTGGCTCAGTGGGGAAAGCAGTGGGGAAAGCTGCCAACACCACCCCCGGAGTCGTGGGACTGGAGCCTACAGCTGTCAGTGACCACACAGGGGAGGGTGGAAGGAGGCAAACTGGCCTGCTTCCACCCTCCCCAAGATGGCGACTGCAGGGACATCTATCCCTTCACCTGTCCATGTGCGGAAGCATCCTGCTTCCACAGGGATCCAGGCAGAAGGACAGATTGAAGACCTAATTTTTCATTTAGATCCAATTTTCGGTGATGAGACCCGATTTAGATACAAATCTCGCACGCCAGAATGCGGAAGTGGCCGCCTCCAAGTGTCCCGAATGAGGTCTCCAGTGGATCGAGAGTGAATCTGACATGGATTGAGAGTGGATTTGACACTTTCAGAGTGGATATGTTACTGGCTAAGTATATGTATTGGATACATATGCATTCGTATCAGTTATTCATACGAATTCATACAAATACATTTGTATTGAATAGAATCCTACTACACTCTAAGGGATCTATTTGAACAAATACAAATTTTCCTACATTCAATTTGATAGAAATTGAATGCAAAACCCCCCATTTGTGTACATCCCTCCCTTGCAGCATCGTGATTATGCGTTCTCAGTGGCAAACACTCCATCGACATAAACTTTCTTTTGAGGCTGTGATATGTGGTTTCCCATCTCAAGGAAAAAAGGTTGTAAACAGGGATATAAATAGTCTCTTCGCTATCTTCTTTCTCTGCAGAGAAATCCTAAACCTGGGATCTCTCCTCTCTTGAAAATGACTCCTTAACCTAATGTTTCTTTCCAGGTGTGCGAATTTCATGAGAACAGGTAGAACATGTCTCTGGGAGAGTAATAAGAGTTACTACAAGGACCATACCCTAAAGGTCAGGTCACAGGCTGCAGCAAACATGAGAAGCTAAAGAAATGAGGAAAGAGAGATGGAAGGAAACTAAATCAGAGAAGCCAGGCAACAAGCGAAAAGCAACAAAGGATTATATAAAGAAAACAAGCGCAACCCTGCCCACTCTTTTATCATTTCACTGTGATCCATCTGCCAAGTCTAGGAACCATTCCAAATCTCCTTGTGACAAAGTCAATACATCAACGTATGTGGAAGTTCTGAGGTCAGCTGAAGTTCCCCCAGCACCCGGTGTGTGAACCTTTTCTTGCCATAGTCCTAAGTAGTAATTAAAGGATTGAAGAAATTATAAATTGGCATGGTAAAAGACATTGTTTAGAACATAGTTGTGTATGTGTGTATGTATGTGTGTGGGGGTATAAAGTATCCTCATGGTCATCTAGGACCAATCATGTAAACAAGAAAATCAAATCAGAGGGGCTACATCTACATGAGTTCTTTTTGGGCTCTTCATGGTCCTCAGAGGATGGTTGGGCAAATTCTTCTGCAGTTCTTTTGATGTCCCTCTGACCTGTAGAGTCACCTCCTTGTTTCCCTGCCAGATGTGTGAAGAAGTGACTCTGGGCCCCAGCTCACTTGGGGGATTGACTGCTAATGGTGGCATTTCTGCTCAGAGTAGAGTTCCCCTCAAAACTCTCAGACATGTGTGGTTCTCACGGCAGTTTGCTTGGTGGGAGACACTGTGCTAGTGGTTCTGGTGTGGAACAGTGGGCTTGGTGGTGCAACAGGAAGTACTGCTAAAACTGACCCCTTGGGGAGATTGAAGGCTGAAGTGTCAGTTCCAATGCTGTTCCAGCCTTCTGAGCTGGGGGGCGGGGGCTGGGCTGGGAAGGGAAGGGACATTTCAGTGTTCTACACCAGCAACAACCTGTCCCAATGTGGGATGAACTGCATATCATGGGCCATTGCATTCCTCCCTGGCCCAGGAAAGACAGCTAAGTGAGAATATGGTCATAATTCCATTGTACTTAATTGGTAGCTGGGTCTCACCCTGTTTAATCACTCTATAACGTTCAACTGATTATCTAGAGAGGTGGTGGTCTTTCTTTCACCGGACTCTCAGCTCCCCATCATTCAGATGATCTTGTCCTCTGGGTTAGTCACAGAACACATGTAATGGAATGTTGGGAGTTGTAGTCCAGAAAAAGTTCACAATAAAGGCAGTGTATAAAACAAATCTGGAACAATTACAAAATAATTACAGCCTTTTGACGCTGCCTGGATGCAACCAGAGTTAGTATAACGCTGCGGAATTTTCCTCATTATTACTTCATACCTAATGGAAATTTCCATTAATCATTTCCCCTCAGTCTTGGATTGCTTTTATAGTGTGGATTGCAAGGACACCAGTCACATGTGTAGGTAAGTATGGATCTTTTATTATTTAGACTACATCTAGAAATCTCTTATTCAGCTATATTTGGATATTCTGGAATAAGGCATGGATACTTTGTCCACATTATATTCCAGAATATATAAATATAGCAGAAGCAAAGTCTGGATGCAGCCTTATCCTCTTTAATCATGGTAGTCACTGAAGGACTATTTAATGAGTTGAAGCACATCTGGTTCTTTGGTATAATTCTTGCTATTTATTACTATGGAGACATTTTGTGGTGAATTTTGTAGCTTCTTATGTGCTTGAGCTTGTGTGAGAGAAATATGTGTGTAATTGGGCATCTTCTTTTGGGCTTTTTAAAAGTTTTTTTTAACAGCCTTCATGTGAAGGGAAAACTGTTTTATATCCAACTTGTTATGTTATATAACCTAAATCAATATGAAGCAACCTAAAATAGACTGAATAGAAGGAAAAGCATCATTACAAACTCAAGATGGTTACAGGTTATATCACTTTCTAATTCACTGAAAGATCTACAAATTATAGAATCAGCTGTAGGAACATTAACACAATCTGGATCTACTTATAATAAATATATCAACAGTCAAAAGGTTTAACATCTGAAGTGTATGAAATTTTGGTAGCATATTCTGAAAGATAAGCAACTGGAATTAAATATTTAGGGGAGCAGAATATAGAACTGCATGAAGATGATGATGGATGGAAGAAGAAGAAGAAGAAGAAGACTTGGCTTTTATACCCTGCTTTTCTCAATCTTAAGGGGACTCAAAGTGGCTGACAAACCTTCTTCTCCACACAATAGACATCCTGTGAGGTAGATGGTCTGTGGGGGCTCAGAAAGAGAGCTGTGACTAGCCCAAGGTCACCCAGCTGTCTTGGTGTAGGAGACCAGACTCAAATGAGGAAACTACCAGATAAGAATCAGACATTCTAATCACAAGACCAAACTGGTAGGACAAGAAATAAAATGGATGTCTTGTATGAAAATTTTAAAAGATCTATTCAAAAATTATTTCTAAATGGTCTCTGACAACCAGTAAACAGGTGAGAACTAATAATATGTTGGGTGTTTGTGCACTTAGCCTCCCATTTTGTATGGGAAAAATGCATAACAGAGTAATGTGTACTAGCGTTCATATTTGGGGATGCTAGCACATGTCACCCTATCCCCTATACGTCTGGAAACCTACCACGGTCCAGGCTTGTGTCTGATCACTCACAGGGTGCTGCCATCTTCATCTTCAGATGACCCCTTGCACCAGAAATGGTGTGAATGGTCGCTGCCTGGACACATCAGGTAGGTTTCTGGTAGAGTTAGTTTGTGTGTGGTGCCTGGTTTGCAATGGATTAACATCTGGGCAGGCAGGGGTTGTTTCTAAGCTGCAAATGCCTCCTGCAAGTGCAGATGCACCTGGCCAGATGTTGGCTTATTCCAAACTACGAGGCCAAGTGCAAATTGTCCTGTTATCTCCAATATTCTGGTGAGCGTGTAGAGTAAAAGGTTCTTTCATACATATGTGATGGGCACATGAAAAAGTGAAAGTTTTTTTGGAAAATAGTAGAGAAAGAAGTGACCTACATCTATCTGGGATGGTTTAGAAAATCCTGTATTGAGCAGAGGGTTGGACTTGACCCTAGAAGTCCCTTCCAGCTCTAGGATTCTATGAAATTAATTTGGGGAATAATGATAGATTTAAGATCAGAAATGGCTTTATTAGCAGTTTTGAGTAGTTTCAACCAAAACATAAGGAAGAAGAGACTGATAACATTTATGATACATGCCACCCAAACGATAATTGCACAGAACTGGAAATTCTCAGAGAATGAGAATTCGAAAGCATGGTATTCAAGAATGTGGGCATTTTCTGTTAGTTGTATAACAGAGAAAAGAAGTGAGAGATGCAAGAATATATTCTCAATGATGTAGAAACTGACATTGGAAACTATTTCCAAATTAAAGTAATATGCAGCTCCAAGTAGTCATAGATATGATAAAGCAGACCCTTCTAAAGCTAATTTAGTGCATATAAAAATCACAGTATCATAACACTATGAAATGGTCTGAAGGGTAGTTAAGTGATAAGGTATTATAATTATAAAATATATATATAGGGTTGAGATTCAGTGGCAGCCCAGTAAAGGATCTTGATTAGTTTAGAAAATACCTTATTATGGAATGTTATAAAATGTTTCTTGCTTAGAAACATCTTAAAACCTCGTAAAGCAGATATATGTGTGCCTATGTGTTTGTGTATAAAAATGACTATACAAGATACTCTTGGTGTATATGTTTTTAAGGGCATTGTTCCTTTCAGGGGGGTGTTGGGTTTTCAATTTGTTTTTTCCTTTTTTTCCCCTTTCCTTTTTTTTTTTTTTTTTTTTACAAATCAGACAGTGGCATCACCTTTGCATCTGAAATTCTGCAGCTCTGGAAAGAAGCGCTTTGACCAACGCTTGCTGTGAGTTATGGTTTCTCTGCTGTCTCTGTTCAGCAGAGTCAAGTATCTAGATACAGTCTCTTTTGTACTAAAAACACAAAGGGCATTCTTGAAAGAAATCAGGACAGAGGAACTGATCCATTATTGATAGAAAATTCAAGCTAGGTTGCCAACCTGTTTTGTACTGTGGTCGACCCTCAATTTTTAATGAAGGGACTTATGAAAATTGTCGAGGGTGTGAACAGATGACCTTGAAATGATCCTTTGGAGCACAAGTTCCCAGCGCAGAATGGATCTGGCTGTCCTTACATCTTTTGCAAGCCTTACCTCAACCTGACCTTGGCTTTTGAAGGTAAAGAAACAATGCATTCAGGCACAATACCTTGACTCAGACAGGAAAGGGTAGATTTAGGAAGATGCACAACTCTGAAAGATGGCTAAACAAACCAGCCTGTTCTCCCATTGTGTGTGTTTTCCATACATTGCTCCTGAGTTAATGCTCTCATTCTCTTTGCTATACACACCCCCAGTTTGAGGAGACCCTTTGAATCAAACAGTTTTCATAGAGATAATGCTCTTTGAAGTTGCGCAAGAAAAACACAGGAAAAGGCACAGCCCTAAGAAAGGAAGAAGAGATGAGGACAAGAAATCTGAAGGTAAACGGAGTGTATTCTGATCCTGGGATTCAAGGGTGGGAGAGTTTCTTGGGTGTGAGTGACTGTGTGTGTGTAAGGAAGACAGAGATAGAGAGAGAATGTAGTTCACAGCAGAAACAGTCAGCTCCATCAGAAGCTCAGCATTTCATTCTCAGTACTTCTGGTTTTGCTTCAACATTTAGGCTGTGTTTATTAGCAATAATAGCAATAGCAATAGCAGCAGCAGCAGCAGTAAAAGCCTTACTGAGGTCTTAGGGATGGTTTAAATACATTTTGTAGGTCTCTTCTCATGAACATTCTACACTAGAACAGGTGGGTCACGAGTGAGATGAGGGAGGGAAAGGCCACACACTCTGAATGAATACAGTCTTAGGCCATTTCCACACTGAGGGCTAGGTCAGTCTAGGAAAGGGTCTAAGGGACTTGGTTTCCATCTGCTATTGCACTTCCCTGGTGTGGACCACTGCAGCTGGAGGAGTTTAACTGTCCCAGAATAAGGTTGCTCACATTTGGATGACTGTTTCAGGATGCACCCTGCTCTGGCTCTGAAGCTTGCATGAGCTTTGGAGCCAGCTCTGAGGGCTCCAATGGTTAGGAATGAAGGTTCCTGTTTAAGCCCCTATGGGAACCATTTCAGTGCCATGTTTTGGTGTGCTGTGGAAATGGATCCCCAACTAAACTGGGTAACGGAGGTATGTGCACCTCTGTGATCCAGTATAGCAGCTGCTACTCCACTGGTAGACCTTCTAAAAATATCTACTGGTATCCTGGCCTAGGCGGACATTTGGGGCTGCCTAGTTCGGTCTATGCTCCGTCTGATGTGGACAGTGTACTGCGGATGGCCAGGGCCTTCTTGGACCACACCAGCATATCAGCTGGAGCTATCTGGATCCTTTGGTGGAATTGCTTTAAGGTAAGTACAGAAAGGCCTTAGGAGGGATTCTGAAATAGTTCATGAACAGTTGTGTCTGGAAAATGAGTGGCACATGCTAGGCAAACATGGAGACAGGTCTAAAGTAGTGAGAAGCAGAGCAAAAGTCACGGGGGGGGGTGTCCCTTGATCCTGTTTTCTAGCTGTGATGCAGCAGGTTGTGGAAAATATGGCTGGGTTTGTACTTACCAGCCTAGTATGGTATAACAATAGAACCAGTGTGGCAGTGGCAATTCACACCAAGTGCTGGAAGAAAACTCCTGTACCAGGGGCATTTTCACACTTCCTGTGTGCTGGATGGTACTTACTTGATTTGATTGTGGGGCCAGTCCTCCTATGGGCACTGCCATTTTGGCTGAAGCGCCTTCTGTGACTGCACATGTGTCGGCACCATCACCATGATGATGATGATGCTCAGCGCATGCACAGTTGCATCTATGGTTGTGCAGCATCTTAGATGACCCCAGAACATGGAAAAAGGTATGTACGGTTGCACCGCTGGACGCTCCAGGTAAGTTTGTGGTAAATGTTGGTTAAGGTGTGGAGCACGATTTCATGTTCCACACCTAATCAACAATTAGTGAATTTCTGGAGAAGCAGGGCATGCTTGTAGGCTGTAGCAGCCTCCTTGAAGTACGGATGCTCTTCACCAGAAGTTCACTAATTGTTCACTAGAGGCTGAAGTGCGAATAGGCCCCAGGATAGGGCAGATCACTATGGCAACATCTGAGGCAACATCTGGGGCACGTTTGGATGTTGCCATGGTGATCTGGATGCTGCGCACAAATGTGCAACTGCAGTCATGCTGCCACAACCATTCACTGTGCTACAACCAGAAGAACGTGGAAAGTTGCCTCCCTAGGAGTGATATAGACACTTCTGGTCCAGCAGTCTACAGCTGGGTTGCTCCAGAGATGGGCTATCTCACTCTTGGGCAGTTGCAGAAGTGTCACAATGTGGAAAAACCTCAGCAGGAGTGGATGCTTCAATGGATACCTGAATATCCAATTCAATTTGTCCCACAAATGTCAGAATTTGCACCTATTTGTACAAATTCCGACTTTGTCGGGCATTCATGCCCATCTCTTCTTGCAAGCACTTATGTTCAGGACAGATCTGTAAGGAACTTTACACATAAATGATGATGAAAATGTTCATTGAGAGGAAAACTTTACAATCTCACCTTTTAAATTATTGTTATTCCTTCCAAATTTGGAATTCTAAATACTCCATGCAGAGAGGTTGCAGCTATATCTGTGATCATCTGCCTTTTTTCCCCCTGAAAGCATCCCCCAAATGTTGCCCACAAGAACTAGCACAACAGATATCTTCAGAAAATTGAGCCAGGGTTCACCTTTTTCCTCCAACTTTGATAGGGGCAAAATGTGCTGCTATGAATCCTGGCAATGCACTAGGAAAACTAATGTTGCACATTGTATTCAGTGCTATAGGGAACCTGTGCAGTGAAATTCCATGGTAGAGGAGGAGGAGGAGGAGGAGGAGGAGGAGAAGGAGAAGGAGAAGAAGAAGAAGAGTTGGCTTTTCTACCCCACTTTTCTCAGCTATTTGAGGGGACTCAAAGTGGCTGACAAAGCTTTCTATTCCTCTTGCTGTGATGTTGGTGGAGCTGTGACAGCCAGAAGAGAGCTATGACTAGCCCAAGGTCACCCAGCTGGCTTCGTGGGGAAAGGCAGAATCAAACCCGGTATTTCCAGATAAGACTCCGGCTGCCTAACCACTAGACCAAACTAGAATGCACTGCATTGGTGCTGGCCCTGGACGATTCTGGATTGGCAGTTATACTGAACCATCAAGCATACTGGTGCTGTCTAAGGGAGGCCCCACCCACCCCCTTAGATCCCACCCCTTAAATTGCCCCTGGGGGCAGGGGCCTCCCTTAGACTGCCTCAGTATGCAGAACGGAGGGTCCAAGTATGCTTGCTGGTCCAATATACTGGTCAGTGTGGAATCGCCCCAAATTCTCAAGACTGTACAATGAAAATCATGAACCATGGCTACATTTTAAGAAGTATTCCTTTTATCGATATTTTAAGAGAGAGAGACAGCAGCAATTAGGGGTGTGCACGAATATTAGAAACATGAAATTTGAGTTCGATCAAATTTGTACATTCTAATTCTAATCAAATCTCTACACATTCAAATTTAACATTCAAATGAATTTTTGAGTCTTTTGAATCATTCGTACGAATTATTCGGACATTTGTTTGAGTATGGATACGTATGCATTAAGTACGTATCTGTACACATCTTTGTATCCGTACACATTTGTACGTATACATACGGGATGAAAACGGGATGCATTTGGGATAAAAATGGGGTGTGAACAAATGTGTACAGACGTGTACAGATGCATACAAATGAGTGTTGACGTTCATATCTTCAGATTGAATATTCGTACAAATAGATTTAATTGTATTCGATTGGAATAGAATGTGAACACATTCAACATTTAAACTTTTGAATTGATTTGAATCTTTGGATTAATGATTCAAATTGAATTGAATCCTGAAAACTGCATTCTAGCAGCAATACAACATTGTAAAAAATCTAGACTTAATGGTTCAGGATAATATTGATAATATTTCAGTCGAGGGAAAAACATCTCTTATTTCTATGGTGCTGGTGGTGGTGGTGGTGAGATCAACTGTCCAGCCCAAATCCTGGTACCTTTGCTCAGGTACTAGACTGAATAAGTTTCTTTTATGAGGACATCTTTCTCACCTGCCTCCTCTCACCATTAGTTGCTTCTCTGGGAGTCATTACTTGATGGCCATGCAAAATGCTTCTGAACTTCTTGGCTTGCTCATGGCTCCTGGGATTTCACCATCAAGAACCAGCTGAATTCTTCTGCCATATGAGAATCAAAACTGTTGCACCAGTAATCCTTTCACTTTGTGCATGGATGCCTCTGGAGATCACAGTGCAGTCTAATGCCCAAATTACACTTTCTTCTTAGACTTTCTGCTAGAAGTCCCTTTGGGGCAAAATCTCATGCCTATGTCTGCTACTTGCTTTTCGGGATGACCCTTTTCCTCACATACATTTGCATAAGAAAATGATTATTGGGGTTGGCATGAACTAGGAAGAGAGCCTGCAGCCATTTTTTATGCTTCCAGCAGGAGCTTAAAAACACACATTAATGTGTTGCTTTGACACATTAATGGCTTTGGCGTCTCTCCAGTCTGTGAACAGTCTGGCTTATACTGAGGTTTTTCAATGCCAGGCTTGGCTCAGAATTAACACATCATGGTGGTTCATAATTCTTGCCTTGAATTGCAAAAAAACTCTCCCAAAACACACATACCCCAAACTCCCACCATCAACTCCCCCCCCCCAAAAAAAACAAAAAACTTAGTGACCTTGAAGTTTCTTCTCCAGCTTTGATTTTGAACTAGGGCTTAGCTCCCCCCTCTTGGCATCCATGCATTGGTGTGGTAACCTGCATATCCATGGGTAGGGCTCTAGTGCCCTCAATCACTAATGATCTTTTCTACTCTCCAGAACCTGGAGCAAATGCCTTGTTAAGGACAAGAAGAAGAAGAAGAAGAAGAAGAAGAAGAAGAAGAAGAAGAAGAAGAAGAAGAAGAAGAAGAAGAGTTGGCTTGTCAATCGCACTTTTCTCACCCATTTAAAGGGTCTCAAAGCGGCTGACAAAGCTTTCTATTCTTCTCCCCACCACAGACACCCTGTGAGGTAGGTGGGGCTGTGAGAGCTCAGAAGAGAGCTATGACTAGCCCAGGGTCACCCAGCTGGCTTCGTGGGGGAGGGCAGAAGCGAACCTGCTATTCCCAGATAGGAGTCCGATTCCCTAACCACTAGACCAAACTGGCTCACATGGAATTGAGAAGCTCTTTCATGGAATTCACCCTCTTTATGCCCATAATCTCCTTCCGGAAATGGGCCTCATTTCATTCAGTTAGGAGCCAGTGACATATGTTGTGTAATCCAGCCAAGATAGTTTCCTAGTCTTATTTTAAAGAGATCCCTGCCTCCCCTGAATGCAAATGACCTTTTCACACTTAACATGTGGAGTGACTCAGAACCACTTGCTGGATTGTTCCATCCATACCTGGCCACCACTGCAGCTCACCCAATGTTGCCCCAGTCTTCCCAAGAGTGTTACAGCTGGGGACAAACTGAAAAGCAGCCCAAAAGGTGACTAGCAGCAACTGGATCACTCCTGGGACAGTAGATCTGCACTCTCTTCCAGGTGCTGCACAGCAAGGGCATGCGAGCTGTGTGTCTATGGGTGTGAAATCATTCACAGCTCCTGGATCACTGTGTTGAGCATCCACCAAATGCCAGTTTGGACTGTGCCATGGTGATCCAGCTGAGCACTCACACTCCATGCACTGTTGGCCCAGTATGTGGCTAGTCCAGGGTGTGCAGTGTGAATGGCTGCCACCAAGCTCCAATCTTGCCTGCCTGGTGTGGTATTATTGTAACATACCAATAGGTAAGTTTGAAAAGGCCCAAAGGGGCAATTCACCTCACAATTTAAGGATGACAGTGTGACAAACTAGAGCAAGTTCAAAGGAGGACTACCAAAATGGTTAGTGGTCTGGAAAGCATGTCCTACGAGGAACAGTTGAAGGGTCTAGGAATGTTTAGCCTACAGAAGAGAAGACTGAAAGAAGACATGATCACAGTCTTCAAGTATCTGAAGTGCCGTCACAGTACAGAGGGATTGTCCCTATTTTCACTTGCACAAGATGGGAGGACTAGAAACAATGGTATGACACTTCAAGGGAGTCAATACAGATTAGATATTAGGAAAAACTTCCTGACAGTGAGGGCAATCAGTCAATGGAATAGGTTGCCAATGGAGGTGGTTAGCTCTTCTTCATGGGAGGTCTTCAAGCAGAGGTTGGACCTACATCTGTCTGGGCTGGTTTAGGAAACCCGGCATTGAGCAGGGGGTTGGAATCAATGGCCCTAGAGGTCCCTTCCAACTCTATGATTCTATGGAGACTCCCTGATCAGGGGGTGCTGGGTGGTAACTTCTCCCAGTGCTGCCAGGTCCAAGCCACTCCTCTACTTCCTAACAGCATGACTAGGGATGCGAACGAAAAGGTTTGCATGTTTGTTTCACTGTTGAAGCAAAAATCCATTAATTTGTTTCATTGTTGAATTATCAAAAAAAGATTTTTTGTTTCAATCAAAGTTTTGGATATTCAAAAAACCCAGTTTTCATTTTGATGTAAATATCTGCAAATACAAAATATTCAATTGAATTTGTGAACATGAATCAAATTTTGCACATCCCTAGGCATGGTTTCCTCTATTCAGTTCCGGAACTCCATCTCTTCCGGAACTCCATCTCTTCCGAAACCTTCTGAAATCTACTTTTTCACCCATTCATCCCATTTGCTTTCCTTTCTACTCAGTAAAAATTGATGTGACAGCAGGACAAGAATGAGTAGAACTCAGGAAAACCGGAGGGTTCAGGAATCCTGGTGTCTGCCTTAAATTGTGGGTGCAGAATTGAGATCAACAGGAGGCAGCATGGATGCTGTCCATACACCCACCCAGTCTCCATCTGCCACTCCCACCATTGGTCCACCCTTTTGATGAATCTGTTTTTGGTGGCAGTGTTTTAGCAGACATGCATATGCAAAAAACAGGTGGGTCTTGGAATCTCTCTGGAAAGAGGGAGGAAAAGGAAGGTGGTCCATTGCACTTCTGCCCTGGTGATATTGGCCATCTCTCCACTTCCTGTTTCAGACCCCTCAGTGGGCAATCTGGGGCATTGCATCTCCATTTTGGTTGACATATGATGCCCTCTCTTGAGTGTGATACTCGAGAGGGTGTGAAATGGGGGTGCAAAACAGTGTTCACAAGACCTCACTTAGGCAGGACATCTTTGGACACTCATGTACCAGAAAGTGAGATGCAGAGGAGCCTAATGTTATACCTGGAAATCCCAAGTGGCTTCCGCCCTGATAGTCAAGGAACAGTCATTCACAACATCTGAATCACTGTGGCAACATCCAACCTTACACTGGATGCCAGTTTGGACACTACCTTGGCAATATGTGCTGGCCATTTGCACTGCAAGTGCTGCTGACCAGATATGGGGCTATCCCATGCTCATAGCATGAATGGTCCCCACCACACTTCAGCCTGACTGGCTTAATATGGAATTCTTGTCCCATACTAGTGAGGGCAGTGACAGTCAGTCCACTGTAAGGGCATGGCATCTTAAAAAATTGTTGTTGAGAATTTTTTGAAGGAAATGTTCTGATCTTTGGTGAAAATTCAGGTGTTGTTTTATTTTGTTTTCCTTTCCGAGCTTTGCTGAAATACTGATGAGAAGAGTTATCCCCATCATTACTCCCAATATGTAGCTCACTAAGCCATTTTTGTTTGCAAGTCTCTTTCTGGGTCTGGGAAGTGATGATACTTGTTGGACCTCTTCTCAGTGGCTTGGAAATGGTAATCAGATGTTCTGCACAGACTCTAGCCCAAGAACAGATTAACAGGTGATTGGGGAAAGCTGTCGGGTAGGCAGGAGTGACTTAAAACGTATTTATTTGAATATTTCATGAATTTATTTACTCTTAAAATGTTTATATCCAACTCAGCAGTGTCTCAGAGTCCTTGAATAAAAGTGAGGAGGAGGAGGAGGAGGAGGGGGAGGAGGCAGCTCTGGTTGGAGGCTTCATTCAATTCATGGTGATCTGGCTAGGCCAAGCCATCTGGATGTCAAGTGCTGGTGGTCCAGCCCGGGACTGCACCAGCACTTAAAGTGTGGATGGCTCCCTATGCCCCTGATTTTTGTTTCAGTGGACAATATTGTTATGGCATCCCAAAGAGTGAAATGCGAACAGGCCCAAACAGAGGAATATCTTTCCCTTCAGAGATTGGATTGGGATATTCCAGACTAGAGGTGTTCATGAATACAAGTATTGACATTCGATTAGATTCAAATCGAATATTCAAATGTTCGAATTCATACGAATAGAGAAAAATGTATGTATTCAAATTTGAACCAATTCAAATACATTTGCATCTATTTGTACAAATATTCAATTCGTATTTGTTGATATGGATGCTGACAACATTCATTTGTGTCCATATGCATCCATACACATCCCATTTTCATCCCGAACTTATCTGTACAGATGCGTACAGACACAAATAAGATGCGTACGGATACGTATGTAATGTGTACATACCCATAAACATATGAATGTCTGAATAATTTGTACAAATGATTCAAAACATTCAAATTCGTATGTATAGACATTTGATTCAAATTTGAATGTCCAAATTCAAACGAATTTTGAATGTTTTGAATATTTTTGCATATCGCTATTCCAGACACTTCACAGAAACCTCTTTTGCTTTAATTCTCTTCTAACAGCCCTTCCAAATCACGCATTAGCCTGCCCTGTCACACACTTTGGTGATGTCTAGCTCAGCATGCATGATGACAGGAGAAAGCATAACTGGTCTTTGCAAAACCTGTTCCTCCCTCCTTCCCCCCCCCCCCCGTCTCGCCCCTTCCCCTCCCTCCCTGCACCCCCAATCCTCATTATAATCTGAGGGTTAACTTTCTCACACGCTCGGCCCTTGGGACAATAGTAGAGCTTCAGGACCTTGAGTCCACCACACTAACAGCTTAAAGCGAGGGAGAGTTTCTGAGATGTCCCCGATAATTTGTGTGTTTCTCATGCAGTTCTGTTTACCTCAGAGAATAGCTCAGATTCGTGGGGTAGCTCATCTGTTTGTTTCCCAGGAGTGCCCCTCCGCCTCAGGTACAAACGCCTTGTTGTTCCCTGATCCTGTCTGCGTCCTTGGTGACGGATAGATGAGAACCATTCCTTTTGCTTTGGGAATCTAATGTGATCGCGGTCGCCTCTGTGGCAGGCAAAGCTGAAGAGATTTAAAGAGGGGACAGTTAACACTGTGAGAACTTGAAGGGTAGTGGTCTGGACAGGAGGAAAGAGCTTATTGTCTCTTCCCTGAGGTGTGAGATTCTGCAGTTTGAACACTACCAGCTGTAGTTCCTAGAAATTGGGAACAAAGCGAACACAGGAAAAAAAATATTTGGACAATGTTCAGATGCAAACAGAACAAGTGACAATTCCTCCCCTCTCAGGCAGATGGAGGCACTTTTTGCACTGGTAGAGACCTGCACGAATATTCAAAGACAGTCGAAATTTGATCGAATTCGTCTGCATTTTGACATTTGAATTCAAATTGAATGTCCATAAATTCAAATTTAAACCTTTGAGTGAATTTTGAATTTTTGAATCTATTCCTTTGAATTATTCAGGCATTCGTATGTGTGTGGGTTCGTACACAATGCGTACTTGAACCTACGCATCTTTCCCGCATCCGTACACATTTGTATGGATCCATATGGAACAAAAACGGGTTGCATACGGGACAATTACGGGATGCATATGGACATGTATGGATGTGTACGGGATGCATAATGATGTGTACAGGCACAGCCGAATGTTGTCGACATATGTAAGTGCAAATTCAAATTGAAAATTCGAATGAATAGATTTGAATTTGCTAACATTCTAATGGAATTTGGGTAAATCCAAATTTGAAAAACGTGAATCGAGTTGAATTTTTGGATATTCGATTCAAATCAAATCGCAGTTCCATAATCAAGGGCAGGTTACAACATTAAAAACCAAATGTGCAAAGAACATTCTAAAACAATAACAGTGCCTGAACTTTTGGGGAGGGCAGCTGTTTCGTTATTTACCTAAAGGCCAGGGCAAAGAGGTGCGTCTTAACTGCTCTCTTGAACATGTGAAGTGAAGATGCCTTGCACACCTTGCGGGGAGACAATTCCATAATCTGGAATAGTGTGCTCGTTGGCCTGGTATACCAACCAGTGCAGAAATCACCCTAAGATAAATTTCTAGGTACATAAAGATATTCCAAACTGGGACTTACCTTCTTATAGCTCTTATTGACAACTTTCATTCAAGTTGGCAGAGCGATCTTGAAAGTAAACTATCCGTCCTTGGTCTTTCTGCCCCATTATCGTTAGAAACTGTACATCGTTAGGCAAAACAGGTGATTTATTTATTTATTTATTATTTACATTTCTATCCCGCCCCATACCCGAAGGTCTCTGGGCAGGTAACAACCGTAAAACAAGTTAAAAACGGAGTATACATTAAAAGACTTTAAAAATTCAACAAATGTAAAACAATACACAATATGTTTAAAATAATAGTGTCTGTACTGGGGGGAAAACATAAGCAGCTCACCCAAAGGCCAGGGTAAAGAGGTGCATCTTCACTGCCTTCCTAAATATATATAAGGAAGGGGCATGACGCAACTCAAGGGGGAGGCTATTCCATAGTCTGGGGGCCATCATAGAGAAGGCTCTCTCCCAGGTGCCCACCAACCACACTATTTAAGGTGGTGGGACAACCAGGAGGGCCTCACTGCTAGATCTTAAGGCACAGGCAGGTTGATATGGGAGAAGGCGTTCCTTTAGATATTTGGGGCCCAAGTCATTTAGGGCCTTATAAGTCAGAGTCAAAACCTTGAATTGGGCCTGGTAGCGAATTGGCAAACAGTGCAATTCTTTTAAGACTGGTGTGATGTGCATCCGGCTAGCTGTTCTGTTCAGCACTCTAGTGGCTGCATTTTGCACTAGCTGCAACTTCTGGACCGTCTTCAAGGGCAGCCCCATCTAGCAGCAACTGTGGGATACCAGCCTACACATTTGCACTCTCAAGCAGGAAGAAGTGGCCTTCTGCTTCCCAGCAAATTACTTCTGTCTCCTAGATGTACCTAAATATCATAGAGTTGACCAGACTGTTCAGATGTTCCATGTTTGCTTGTCTGAGATCCCTTGAGTAGATTGTTCAAAGGACAATACAGGAATTTGACACACCAACTCAGGTTGGGAACCTGATCCCTGGTGTCTTTTCTTGAGGGCAGTCCCATTTTCAGCCCTACTTTCCAGAAACTGTTTGTGGCCAGAGAATCTTCCTACCATTGGAAACTTTGGGCATATTCGCACTTAGGCCTCTGGTATGGAACTAGAACAGCTCTGGTACAGAGGCCTAAGTGTGAATAGGCCCTTGTTTTTATGCTATTCTCTTCATTTTGTAAATGTTCCTTGTGATAGTTCCATCTTTAACCATGAATCAGGAGGCAGGCCTGATTTTGGAACTGCTGAGTTGCTGAATGTGGGAGAGGGGTAAATGAGTAGTGGGCAGAGAAATGACCACTGGAGGTGACGCTTGGTTGTGGAGAGTTGGGAGTTGGAAAGAGAAGAGAGAGGACGGTTGGAGAAAGGCTGGTGAAGTGGTGAAGAGACATTGGGGTCCTCAGTACTGTAAATTGTAACCTTCCATTAAATTCGACAAGAAAAGCAACCCTCTGAGTATCCTGAGCTTTATTTTCTCTCTACTGGAAGAATCTCACCTCCGGGAAAAATCTAAAAGACCCCACGGTGGCAGATATCCCAGAGCCATCGCATTCCTCTCTACCTCTGCTCTTCAGTTGCCTGGAATATTTGTATTTCAAAAACCACTGGAAATTGGGCTCTGCAGTGATAAAGTATAGCTTTCCTGTTCTCCTCTCCCTTTTCTTCCATGCTGTCAGTTGCATGGTAAAAAAGGGAAATAGTGCTGAAAGGAGGGTTATGTTGTTCTGACCTTCCTCTTCTTGCATAATGTTCAGTTTCTTGCAAATTTCAAGGATAAACATGGTTGCTTTTAATGTGAAGCTTTGACTTTCTCTTTTTTTCACTACTGGCATGCCTAAGTGAGTGAAGGAAATGAATTATTCTCTATGCTGCTGACTCTCCCACCTAGAAACTCATCAGGGGCCTTTCTGCACTTCCCATACCATCAAGGGAACAGGAATAGTGCACTCCCACTGGCAGGCACTACCATTCACACATGCCATCCCTCACCCCACACATCCACAGTCCTACTTCAGGTGCAGATGCATGTCCGGGTGCCGCCATCTTCTTCCCGGCAAGTGACGGAACTCTGGGTTTGGGGTCATCTGAGGTGCGGGCATGCTTGCATGGAACCTCAGATGACCCGCCCAGCACCATAGAGATGTGAATGGGCTTTACCAGACTTGGGAAAGGCCATCCGTCTCTGGTCAAGGAAAGTCTGTTTTTGAGTTGGAAACAGCCCCTTCAAGGGCAGAGGCTTCATCTGGGAGTGTACTGTACACAAACTATGGGGTCAAGAGCAGAAAGGTCCTAAGTTTAAGCTTCCTGCCCTCCTAATACTAAATACTTTGACTTTATTAACTTTATTTAGTTAATAGATGAGATGTGTTCACTTTTCCTTGGACTAAACATGAGGTACCCTATGTTGGGCTGATCCAAATAATGGAACCCAACCTACAATGGCTTGTGCTGCCAATGAGGAAGAAGAAGAAGCGGGGCTGGGGCTACAGTTAAGGTTAGGGCTACAGTCCTGGTCAATGTTGGGGTTGAGGGTTAGAGTTAGGCTTCCTGCCCACCTTGCATGTTCCCCCTTACCTTTTGGGTGGCCTTGGTAGTGTCCCAGGCTTATTTCTATGCTCCCCAGAGGTTAAAATAGGCCTTCTGGAGGCAAAAAAGGCACTTCCTGTTATGTGTACACAGACCTGCAAGAGCCTTAAAAGAAGGTGCAGCGGTGGCGGCAATGAGGACAGGTAAAGGTGGGTGAGAAGGGAGGGGAGGGGGAGGTTGCATTTATTTAGTGCACAAATGTTTGCTTGAATATTTGTGCACAAATACAAATTTGCCCACAGCCAAATTTTCCCAGATTCTATTCCCACAAACTGAATGTGAAAAATGGCTTTGTGCTCACCCCTAGACAATAGTCCAGATTACCACTTATTAGAGGGATACTAGGCTGACATCTAGAGCTGGCCTGTATGTCTGATTGCCCAAACTCTGTCCAATATTTGAATTTAATTGGGTACATTTTGAGCAGAGATTGCTCTGCCATCCATGTAAGAGTTGCATCTTTTGTAGGGTTTAATTCGTTGCAAATTGTTGCTGCTGCGACTGCGTCACTGAGTTCCCTGCATGCAGCACTAAATTCCCATCTGACAGTGGAGTCCACATAGAGGGAGCTTTTCCAGGAAATGTGTTCATAAGTGTGAATAGAGTCTGGGCTTTTAAGGGATGAATAAGCATAAGAAGGTACTTAACCCACACAGAATTTTGTTCACAATATTCGTATGGCTGTCCTGCAAACCACATTCTTTGGCTAGTTTTACAAAAATAATTACTCATTCTGTTTATAGGAAAGCCACAAAAACACACAAAATACATAAGAAAACAATGAAATGAACATACAAAAAATTAAATTAAAGTTGACATTTAACTGAGGCTTACAAATACTAAGGCACTAATTCCTAAAGTCTCTTCTGGAAAGTGGAACAACATTCTGGATAGGAAATAGAGACCATGAGGTGGCGAAGAAATCTATGAAGAAATCTGTGGAAACTAGCTGCTTGGATAAAATAGCTGCAAATTTATTGATTTCTATAAAATAATCTATCAATAACATAAATTGCACTACATACATTTAACCATACAGTCGGACCCCTGTATCTGGAGGGTGATATTTTCCAGACCCCACCACAGATGACGTAAACCAGGGATAATTGCAAATGCTGGGGAATGCCCTCCATTTCCCATAATTTCTGTGCAATCCTGTGGGATTTCAAAGGTATTGTGGGAAATTGCACACCATTTTGAGCCATTTTCTGCCTGTTCCAGGCCTCAGAAGACCTTAAGGTTGGCCTAATGACACCCATGGAGGATGGGAGGGGGGGCTGTTCTGGTCACCGGATCAGTGCATATGGGGGTTCGACTAGTCAGACCAAAAATATTTGGAACTGTTGTAAGATATTGCACTTAAGTCAACTTTCAGATGCTACGCGAAGATTCCTGACTGACACATCAAGTTTCCCTGGCTGCTAATAATGTTGGTCTTGCACCACATGTTTTTGAGTGACTTGGCTCACCATCAATGCCGGAGCTGATTGCAAAAGGTCATACGTTGCTTACATCAAGTATTCCAGTGGTTCTTCCATCTCCCGCCATCCTCCTTTATTTTTAGTAAACATGTGACGTCCCATAAAAGCATAAGGGCGACTAGTTTGGCAGTTTTGCCTTCATGACAGACACTACAGGGTGGGGGAGGGGAACTCTCCTCCTCTCCTCCTTCCCCCCACCTCATCCCTCGATCAGAAAATAGAATCTATGATTTCTATCATTTCCACTTAGATAGAAATATGTTGTGAAAGGTAATTTTATTGCAGAGAAATAATCTTCCTAATGTCAGCCATTATTTCACTCTCAGTGTGACAAGCAGGGTAAGTGTCGGAAATCGCTGTGTATTTCAGCGAAAGTATCTTGACAACACAAACCAAGAGGAAAGAGGCAGCCCCTTTTGTTAATGAAAACTGCACTGTTATTTTGGCATATAATGGAGAGACTCATGTAAATGATTGCCTGTCGTCTGGATGAAAGAAAAAGAGGTGGGGGCAGGTATGGGAGGAATAACACCAGTCAGGGAGAAGCGATGCCTGTCCTTCCTCTGCTGAATATCTTACTCTCTTTTCTTTTTTCTTTTTGTCATCATCATCAACAACATTATTATTATCAACAACACCCTCTTCTTCATCGTGGTTTTCACTCCTCTCAGGAATATGCTGACTGTGGCATCACATGTTCCTTGAAAGTTAGACCTACTTCAGTTCCAGGTTCTATTATGGGCCCTGATCACACAAGTAGTTTAGGATAACCTCAGGTTGTCTTTCAGGTCATGTTACTCACATTACTCATGGATCACCACAAGGCTGAGAACCATCTTGCCGGAGCGGAGTGGAGAAGAGGCAGCAGGCTGGGCTCTGCCATCTTGCCCCAACAGTGCCCCTCCCTCCTCCAACTGCCATCACCACAAGGCTGAGAACCATCTTGCCGGAGAGGAGTGGAGAAGAGGCAGCAGGCTGGGCTCTGCCATCTTGCCCCAGCAGTGCCCCTCCCTCCTCCAACTGCCATCACCACAAGGCTGAGAACCATCTTGCCGGAGAGGAGTGGAGAAGAGGCAGCAGGCTGGGCTCTGCCATCTTGCCCCAGCAGTGCCCCTCCCTCCTCCAACTGCCATCACCACAAGGCTGAGAACCATCTTGCCGGAGAGGAGTGGAGAAGAGGCAGCAGGCTGGGCTCTGCCATCTTGCCCCAGCAGTGCCCCTCCCTCCTCCAACTGCCATCACCACAAGGCTGAGAACCATCTTGCCGGAGAGGAGTGGAGAAGAGGCAGCAGACTGGGCTCTGCCATCTTGCCCCCAGCAGTGCCCCTCCCTCCTCCAACTGCTCCCATCACAAGGTGGCAAAGAGACTATGGCAGCCGATCCAGCAGTTGTGAAATCATCTGGTCCTGAGGCCGAGCAGGGTGGGGCTGAGTAGATGCCGGCTGACCATCTCTACCATCATCCAGTGTGCCATCAGTGAAGAGATAATTCCAAGTAAAGAGAATAGGAAAATTCCAAAAAGAAACAAAGAGAAGAATTGCAACTGAAGACCTCGAGTGCTTGCTTTTGGCTGTTCCCGGTACCCTCCCACACCTTTTTCCTTTTGTTTCTTGTCTCTTTAGATTGTAAGCCTGAGGGCAGGGACCTGTCTAAGATTAATATAATATTGTTACCCGCCCTGAGACCTTCGGGTATAGGGTGGGATAGAAATAGAAATAGAAATACAAATAAATAAATAAATATTTTTATTTAACTCATTTTCCAAGCTGGCCTACCCCCGTTGGATCGTCTTAACTGGAGTCCTCATTTTTACAGTCTTTACTTCCTCAAGTGCGAGTGGCGGGGCAGGCTAAAGGAGGCTGAACTGTGCTGTGGTGGGTGGAGCCCAGTCTTTCCTTCAGCCAATCAGCATGCACAGTTCATGAGGCATCTCCCCTTCTCACCTCAGTTTATGTGTATGCAAATTTATTATTTTTTAAAAAATTAATCACAAAGACAAGAAAAGCACAAAAAAGAAGGGGGGCATGGAGGTGGGGGAAGCAGGCTTAAAAAATAACCACAAACACACACCCTTGCCTCCCTTGAGTGACAGAACAACATCCAATCAGAAAGAAGATAGATTTGACACAGAAAAAGGGGTGAGAGCCAAGAGGAGTCTCAGGTCGATCAGAGAAAGGTGTGACCGATGCGGCCCAAGATGGGGAGTTCCAGGTTCTATCAGAATCAACCATTTTTCATTTTCAGAAGGTGGAATGTGGGTGTCATTTCAGAGAATTCAGAGCACCTAGGGGCTCCCATTTTTCCTTCTTCCTTTGAGAGAGTATGTGGAGTTAAGTGAGGACCCAACTCGAGTTGAAAACTCCTGCAGAAAGCTCCGAGCAGAGCAAAGTGTAGCACTATTTTGTTCTTCTTTTTCTTCTTCTTCTTGTAGGAAACTACTGAATATTGCATTAGTCTCCATGAAAAGGCTTCTGGGTTTTCATTATGTCATGCAAATGTAATGACCCAAGATGAGCCAGGCTAGTTTGGGAAGTAAATTGATCAGACAAACATGGACTTTCCATATTTACCACTAAAGTGGAATAGAAAAGGATGCAGAAGTCTCCCTTCTACTCAATGGCTGTGTTCACATGTAAGGTTTAATCCAGCTTCAGTCCACCTTCAGAGCGAGAGAACACATCAGCAAAGTGACCAGTAATTTTCTTTCCACATTATCTATCCCCAAGGTGAACGTTCTGAGTTATTTAACACTAAAACAGCTTGTCACTTTACTGATGCATTCACACACTCTGAAAGTGGACTGAAGCTGGATTAAACCTTAAGTGTGACCACAGAAGCCCTTACCCCAGCTAGTACGACCTGTCTGCACTGGAAGAAGCATACATCAGTATGAAAGTATAAAAGTCATGGCAACATGGAGCCCCAACCTACCAGTGTAAGTCAATTTTGTTTTATTTATCATTTATGCTCCAACTTTCCACCAAAGAAGGTCAAGACAGCTAGCAACAAAGACATAACACATTATTTGCCATAGGTGATACAAGTTTCAAAGGTCAAAAATGGCAGTTTTAAATTAAAAACACACAAAAGAAATGTGGTACAGCAAAATTTAGGAGACAGAAAAATCAGCAAACTCATTAGTACAGTGTTAGTCCCATCAGTGTAAATGAAGGTCACAGCAGCTGAAGCAGAGAGAAATGGCCTTTTCACACTTTGGTGAATGAGTCAGCCCGGGGATCTCTGGCATGGAGTGCTTCCTTCTGGAAGTGGCTCTGAGCATGTAGGGCTGTCTCAGAAAATTATAACAGTACTAAAAATACACATACAAGAGTTTTGACAAAGAGCTACAATGTCTGAAAATATTATCTCGTTGTTGTAGAGGCAGTTCTATTGGGTTTTGAAGGGTCCAGCTTTGATGCAGAAGAATGCGTTACAAGGATAGGAAGGGATACTGAGATGATGGGTCTGGTCCCTCAGGATGAGATATGGAAGAAAAAAACAGAGACTGTATTTCCACAAAGGGTGTTGTTGATGACTGAGCATGCACTTTCTGTAACTGATGGGATATTTGGCAAACAGATACAGTTTATTATGCCAATGTTTGTCAAGAATCCATTTCCGTACTTACGTGGCTGCCCAGTCCAATGGGACTGAGCCAATATGGAGATGTTCTGGCAGCAGGAACAGTCCTAGCACTGTCCCAGAACAAGATTTCTGCCCTCAGAAGGTTCTTCTGGGACATCCCCCTGCTGACTCCAAAGATGGTATGATCTCTGAAGTCAGCTTCCAGATGCACTGATGACTAGGAACTAAAGTCCCTAGCTTTGAAGCCCCAGGGGGACCCATTTCAGAAACACAATTTGCTGAACTGCCAAAATGGCTCCCCTCATTAAACCAGAACAGGGAAGTTTACATTCTTCTGTGTGCCTTCCTGTTCCATTCTATGGGCTCCTGGACTGTCTGCCAGTACCTAGGTCTAGGCAGCCATTTTAACAGCTCGTAGACAGGTCTACCAGTAGCCCATATAGGTGGCCATTTTGGAGCCTGCTAGCAAGGGCTGAGGCATCCCTTAAGCAGGTCCACCATGCAGAAGGGAAGTCTCTGGATCTCTTCCTGGACAGGGTTAAGAGTAAGTGGAGAAAGGCACTGAGAGTTTGTGAATTTTCCAGTTTTGGGTTAATTCATAGCTTGGCTGTTAGCCTACATTTTGTGCTTAATGTGGTGTTGCTATTTCTAAATACAGATCTCTTTCTTCACTGCATTAGAGAGTGAAAAATATCAATGTGTGTGAAGCCAATTTCCCACATTTGATTTGATGCATCCAATGTGGGAATATTCAGTTTTGGCTAAATCAGTTTCAGCTTTGTGCATAAATATTCAAATAAATATTTAGGAATTAAATGAAGCAACCCCCCCAACCCTCCCTTCTAGACCCCGCCCCACTCACCGGCCAATTGGAATCTGCTTGAAATAACACTTCCAGTTCTGCTTGCACAATTCTCCATCTGGGGATTGCGACAGCAGACAACACAATTGCTCCTCCCCATTCCACTACAGCATGGTTCCTTACCTGTACAGAAGGTGCAGTTGCATCTCTGGGCCCATTTTGGTGCTCTTTCTGTGACGAAACAGGCCTTCCGGGTCTGCACACACAGCTCTCCACTGTGGGAACTGCACACACAGAACTGGAAGGCCAGGAATGAAAAGAGTGTGAGGTGGTGGCGCAACCACAGGTAGGTGGGTGGATGGGAGGCCATGGGGGGATCCAGCCTTGACAGAAGCTTCTAACGAAGCTTTGACAAATACTGGATAAATCCAATTAGTGGACAAATAGGGTCTAAGAATGTAGGCCCTATTTGATTTGTCCGAGAATGTCGTTATTTGTACCAATTCGTACAAATAACAAATAGCACAAGTATTTGTGTACATCCTTGGTGAGAAGTTCTAGAAATGCTGGCTAATCTACCTGAGTGAATAGGTTTTTTTGCTGGGAGAGGTGTGCCTAATCCATCTTGATCTGGACTTGATTCTGGGATCTGATTACAGGCCTCTCTTACTGGTGGCCTCAAACTGGCAAGATGACATAGTGCAGACAATTTGTCTTTCCCAGAATTCCTTGTTTAGCATAAGGAGTGAGAACAGCAGGTACTCATCCCCCTAGCCAAGTATCCATCCCAAATATTCTATCTTATTTTATCCATGCAGTCCAGGAGACCAAATCAAGTTACTGCAAATTTCCAGGGCCACACTAAATGAAGTACTGTATTTTGCATTTCACCGACCATCTAAAAGCAAAGCCCTGCAGTGCAAAATCATGCTAACAGGAGTGGCAGCTGTACTCACAGGCCCATGTACTTTGTAAGATCTTGCCTCCCATTTATGCAAGCTAAAGGGACCCTTCCTGGGTATTAGGCTTGCAGATACCTAGAGAAAGAAGATGGCCTTAACTGTGCATGTTATTATTATTACTATTTAGAGAATTAGGACAACATTTACAGTGGTGCAAGGAAAGGGGGAAGCAGAGAACAATGTTGGGTACTTATATTTCTCAATCCATTTCCTCCATCTGATGAAAGCAGGTCTGTGTAAATGTACCTTAGAAACAAATTTGCTACTTGCTAATCATGATTTCTCTCTCTCTCTCTCCCTGGTTTAGTAGTTCTTGTGTTGGGTTTCTTCTTCGTCTTTGATCCCCTGCCATTTCTTCAGACACAGCTCCATCTGATCATTGTTTCTTAAATTGCTCCATTTTATTTGGTGTTCTCATGATACTTATCAATGTGGTTTGTTACCAGGTGTGGGTTAGCACATTCCTTCTTCGAACAGCCTTCTCTTGTTGTCGTCTGAAAGTTGAGTCATGTGCCCCCTTTTGCTGAGTTTCTGCATTTTTAGCCCCTTATCTATCAATTCCTTATGCATTCAACCTTGACTTACTACCTGTTTATATTTTAAAGTGTGGGACACCAGATCTCCCCCTTTGGGATCTTCTTGGCTGTTGGTTGCCTGGAAAGCTGCTTCCAGGTTCGAAATATCACCCTTCTATTTCACATTGTATTAAACGTGCAGTTTACAAACTCTGTAGGATAAGGCATATTGTCTGCAAAAGGTGGAAGCCAGACATGAAGACAAAAAACAGAGTGGCGCCTCTACAAGGGGATTCACACAACAGTTGTTCAGAAAACAATTCCACTTTTTCTTGAAGTTCTTCAGAATTGTTTTTTTTTGGGGGGGGTAGGGAAGTGGAACTGAAGAGAAACTCTCATGTGCACTTTGGGTTTCATTTTGGGTGATAATGCTCTATAGTTTTCAGCTCCAACACAGACCCTTTCCACACATGGCTAGGGGCTTCATCCTGATTTGGGATTCAGGAGGTTCCACCCCACCCAGTATGCTCTGTTTGCACAGGACAGAAAGCAGACTGGGCTAGGGCACCCAAAATGGCATCCTAGTCTGGTTTACCGGTAAAGCTTCATGATGAGGTCTGCTGGCATCCTAGAGGGTGGTATATCTGACCACACAGATATGCAGACAGTATGCCTCAATGGTTCAGTATACCGTCGGGGACCCATTTCAGTGCAACAAAGTGTGCCCTTGAAATCAGCTCTCTTGGAGCTCCAAAGGCCAGGGATGTTCATTCCTGGCCCTCAGAACATCCGAAGTTCCCCACATGCCAGGTCCAAAGCTGGCACAAGTTTTGAACCTGGTGCGGAGACTGGAGTAGAACAGGACATTCCAATATGGATGGGCTTATTCTGTGACAGGAGCAATTTGGTAGTCATTGTGCCTCCAATTTGGTCTCAAGGTCATCTTATGGTCACATATGGATCCTGCCTTTGAGGCCAAGGAATGAAAGTTCATTGGCACTGAAGTTTCATACTTGGGGACATTTTGTCAGGCTCTGGAATGGACCCCAGAAGTGACCTATTGTTAAGAGCCTGGCAAAATTTTGTCAAGTTCTGACCATATAATGGTCCTCATACTGCTGCCTTTCTGCATGGCAGCAACAGAGGCAATCCTGACCCACCACCATATTCGCAGAGTGGGTGCATTCTGTCCCCATGAGCGTGTTGGGCTCCAGTGATCTGCAGTCTTGCCGTGCCTGGCACCTTACTGGCAGAATTCAATGGGACTGTGCAGACTGTACCATAGTCATAGAAGTGCTACTTAACACAGGTCCTTTTTTCATGGTAAAGAGTAGGGGTGCTCACGAATGCAATTTTTGACATTCAATTCTATTTGAATCTAATATTCAGATGTCCAAATTCGTATGAACAGAGAAAAAAATGAATGTATTAAAATTTGAACCGATTCAAATACATTCGTATCTATTTGTACGAATATTCTATTCGTATTTGATTATACGAATGTCGGCAACATTTGTATCATCCGGACACATCCATACGCATTTGGGCGCATCCCATTTTTATCCTGTATGCATCCCCGTTTTTTTCCCCCTACGTACCTGTACAAATGCATACGGATACAAATAAGATGTGTACGGAAACGTATGTAATGCATACATATCCTTACATGGACAAATGTCTGAATAATTCACACAAGTGATTCAAAACATTCAGATTTATTCTAATGTTAAAAAATGAATGTATAGACATTCGATTCAAATTCGAATGTCTGAATTTGAATGAATTCAATTCAATTTTGAATGTTTCAAATATTCTTGCACATCTAGTAAAGAGCACTAGAAAAACCCACTTTCATTCAGCTGGCCCCATTAATGGGAATGTATAGGTAATCCACACAATTTGGGAACACCTCATTAGCATACCACAACTCCCATGATCCTTAGCCACAGTGGAACTTTCCCAAACTCTGACTGTCTATTTTCCTGTTGCGAGCAAGCAGAACTGCGGCTATAGGCAGACCATCCAGGCATGGGCAGCAGAAAATAGGTCAGGCTTCTCATTCTTTAAAGGGAACAAACTGTGACTGTGAGCAAGGAAGATGAGAGATTATTGCCTTTACAGAGGCCCTGGAGGCTGGCTTGGCTGAGCTGCGTTTGAGAAAAGTTGAAAGACAGGGAGAGAATTTCCCTAGCAGGTTGTGCATCAGACCCAAACACAAAACTATAGTATCTCCATTCCCATATAAACCCCTTCTGCCAGCATTCACACCTCTGAATCCATTCTGAATCTGCTCCAAAGTTTTAAACAAAGGCACAAAAGCTTCCGCTTCGAACGCAAATGTCAGTCTTTTGAATATAGCCAATATTTGACTCTAATGCAAAATCTCAAGCCTTTGCAATGTGTACAAACTGCAAAAGTGATGGACATTTTTCGCCCATCCCTATCCATCCACGACTACAGAAGCACGAATGACTTGGGTTGTGCCTGCATGCTGCCTTCAGGGCAAGGGGTTTAATGTCATGATCTATCTGGAAGTCTCTTCTATCACCCTGAAATGGGATGCAGGAGGCATTGACCTCAGGGCAGAATTCTCCACTCCGGTGGTGCCCATTTTGCCTCTGTGAGCCAAAGGGAGACAGAGGGGGTCTTTCCACTGTCACTAGAAGTACCCATTAAGTACCCATTAATGCAGGCATGTCAAAGATATGGCCCATGGGCCGGATGCGGCCCGTGGGCTGTACTAATATGGCCCACCGCCGCCGCCGCTGCCGCTTGCCGCCGCCGCCGCTGTCTTCCTTGGGCGCAAAGGAGGCGAGGTGAGGCGAGGTGAGGCGAGTGAGCGCGCGGCGGGACCCTCACTGCCTGAGTGCGCGGGCGCCGCCCTGGACAGCCAGCCCCTCCTCTGTGCCCTAGCCACGCCCCGGCCACACCCCGGCCACACCCCCAGCCCCTCCTCTGTGCCCTAGCCATGCCCCCGGCCATGCCCCAGCCCCTCCTCTGTGCCCTAGCCATGCCCCCGGTCACGCCCCCGGCCACACCCCCTGGCCCTGACAGTACTTTTTTTTTTAATCCGGCCCTCTGCAAAATTGAGTTTGACACCTCTGCATTAATGGGTACAAAAATGCCATTTCATACCCATTAATGGGTACTTTTAGTGACAGTGGAAAAACACCCAGAGACAGTCATCTTACCCTATGCAGTGGAGACTAAGGCCCTGTCTGCATCCACTAGTGATCCGGATTATGGACTATCTCAGGGTGGTTCCACACTGGGTGGTTAAAGCAGTTTAATCACCCAGTTAAGACCCATTTAAAACACTTACCTTATTCCCTTCAACATTGCAGACTGGATTCGGGACCTTTTCAGGCAGCTGCTTCTGTATTTCGGCATGCAAGATCCATTTCTAAAACGAGTCTCGCCGCTGAAAACCGGATTAAACTGAAGCCCTCAAAAATGAGTTCTTCAATCCGTCCCTTCGCTGGGATCCATGTGGAAGCAGGACGCTTCCACACATGGCCAGATTAAGCGATGGATGTCCCAGTGGCCGCCATCTTGGGGAGGGCGGAAGCAGGATGATTTGCCTCCTTCTGCCCTCCCCCGCGCTCTGCGCACTGCCAAAAACACGCAGTGACTGGCAGCTGCATGCTCCAGTCCCACGGCTCTGGGGATGGCGTTGGCAGCACGGGAGGCCATATGCCCTTTCAAATGGGTGCTGCGGCTTCCGTGCAGCACCCAGGTGATCTGGTCTCCCCCGCATGTGTGCAGACTTACTTGCAAGGGCCCTTTGGATCCATCTGAAATAGAGATGGATCCTTGGGAGGCTGGATTGCTAGGATACGGATTTTGTTAAATCCGTTTCCCAGCGGCAAATGCACAGGCACCCTCAAATTGAATCTGTTGTAGACCCATTTAATAGGGTCTACAAGAGGACCAAGAGTCTCATTCCAGATCATGGGAGCTGTGTAGGCAGCACCACACCTCTGGGTTCTAGAACTATGAAGGGCTGCTTTTCAATGATAAAAAGCTGCCCCAGCACTATGGCTAGGAACCTTTGAGGGCATTGGAGGGGCAGCTGTGAAGCCCACACAAACTTCACAGCTGCAGGGATCCAGCCCACACCTTGAAGTAATCCAGATGTGGGCCTCTATGTAATCCGGACCTGCTTATCTGGATTACCAAACAATAAGGCAGAAAAGGCCCAAAGCATTATCCATAGCATTCAAATACCAGCACCCACCAAGCTGATCATGAAACTGGACTCAATGCAGCCTCCTTCCTCTGTTCTGTTGACTCACAATTAGGGATGTGCACTAGGGGTGTGCATAAATGCAATTTTCGGGATTCGATTTGAATTGAATATCTGAAAATTTGAATAAATTTGAATCTTTAAAATTCAAATTTAACCAAATTCGATTTGAATTAAGCAAGTTCGAATCTATTCATTTGAATTTTCAATTTGAATTTGTACTTATGAATGTCGACAGCATTTGCATGTGCTGGTACACATGGTTACACATCAGTACACATTTGTATGCATCCTGTAGTTATCCCATATGCAACCTGTATTCATCCCATATGAATCCGTACAAATATGCGTATTTGTAGAAAAGATGCATATCTGCAAGTACGCATCATGTACCAACCCATACACATATGAATGTCCAGATAATTCAAATGAATAAATCCAAAATTCATTCAAATCCTTAAATTTGAATTTATGGACATTCGATTCAAATTCAAATGTCAAAATTAGGATGAATTCAATAGAATTTTGAATACTTTTTAATATTCGTGCACACTGCTAATGTGCACAAATGTTTTTTTTTGTATTTGTTTCATATCGAATCAAATTCAAGAAAATTTGTATTCATTAAAATAGATCCCCTTCGAATGTGGTAGGATTCATATTTGATATGAATGCTCAATCCCATGCAAATGCATATGAATCCCATGCAAATCTTCATATGAATGTAACAAAACATTCCTACTCACAATAGGTGAACAGAAAGCCTAATGATTATGATAAGATTGTCCATAAATATGCAGGACCTCGGCTGCTCTTAGAATATACAGTGGTGGTGCCTACGGCCACTGTTCACCTCCATTCTGGTCCCCAGTTACATGTTTCTGCCAGAAGCTTTCTTCAAGAGCCCAGGAAGTGGTTGCAGAAGTTGGCCATCCTGTGCTTGTTGTCTAAAGGGTTTTTCCCACTAGCAGGAAGCACCCTTTTAGAACCCATTAGGCACTTGATTGGTACCAATCTGCAAGACCCTGTTCCCACACAAGACCCCATGAGGACCCCATCTGTTCACACTAGCAGAAGGGAAATCTGAGTCTAATGGGGTCCTTAAATCCAGACTTCCCATAGATCACTTTAAAGGTTTCCAATTTGGTCTTCAGTCTTGAAGACCAGATCCAAGGGCACCTGTTCGCACTGCAATTGGAGTAATGGGGGCTAAGGGTGGAATTAATGGCCACCATTTGCAGTGGGGTGGCTCCAGCTCTGGCCTCGTCTTGCCACTCACATCTACCTAGCTGTGCACGCCCTTCATCGCTCCCTATGAAGTCAATCACAGGCTGCATAGTTGCGATGTGGCTTTCTACATAGATGGATCTATCTGTGTAGCTGCTAAATGGTCAGCCCTATGTGTTCAAAGGCATCTTCATAGATGAACTACACAATTCAGCTACAGAGTGTGTGCCGGACTTCATAGCTCCTACGTAACCCGCTATGAAACTTTACCTCTCTGCCACTCCCACTGTCAATGAAAGTGGGCCTTGAGTGATATCCACACTGGCCAATTGCACCACACCACAAACACGTCTTCTGCTTAGGGCAGAATGGATCTACCTGATGAGTGCTAGACTGCCAATGGAGAAGCATTAGGTCCTTGTGAAGATCTGGATCCTCAAGGACTGGATTTGTTGAGGACCCCATTTCAATGATCCAGATCTTCTAAGATCCGGATTAAGGGCTTGCCAGATTAGGGGGTTCTGGACAGCATGGTTCCTGTAGACCACTGTGAACACTTGTCAGGGGAACAAGACTGAGTGTATCCTGCACCCTAGAGAGAACTCTTTGCCCACACAGATGTGCAGCCAGTGCAGCTCCTCTCCAGTTCCACAGTGAACTATTAAGGTCCTGTGTGGATCTTTCCACAGTCAGTAATTAGGAAAATATCCTAGACGTTCCTGTGGCTCTGCAGATCTTCCTGGGTTTTAAAATTGTTTGCATACTACACTCGGTCACAAACTTGTGCAATGCTTGCATCTCCGGCAAAAATAAAAATAAAAAATTGGTTGACCTAATGTTCCAATATATTGCAAGAAATGGAATATTTGTAATAAAATATTAATTTGACTATTTGATTTCTTTATTAGGCTAATTTGCATGACCTGTGTGTAAACATGCAGACACACATTTTATTCTTATACAATGTTTTAGGTTGGTTGTTTTCTTTCCCTTAAATGTGGTTTTCAGGCTGAATTGGAAGGCGGATGTTAGATGCTATGCTTCTAATACATTCCTAACATCATTTGCAATTCCAACCCCTGAATGCAGATTTTGATGACCAATTGTCTTGCCTAAGGGCAGAAGTAGCAGGGATATGCCAGATCCAGAGACATGAATGGGAGTTTCAAAAGAGCATAAGTGGGCTATCGTGGCAATCCCATTCATTTTAATGTGCCTAACATCTTGATGGGCTGAACCCTGAATATTCTCATTAATTATTTTTGTAGGAGCCTTCAAGGACTCTTTATTATTCCCAGTGGTTACTTATGAGATTTGCAGGAATCTGTGTTCTTCCTGGTACTAAAACAAACCCATATTTCATTCTATGCTGATGATTGCTTATTCTTTTCGAATAATCCTAGTACAGATATAGGTCCCATATGCTATGAATTTCAGTTATTTTCAAATTTGTCAGAGATTAGAATGAATTATTCAAAATCATATGCATTATATAAAAATGTGAATCCAGATATTTAGATTTTTTTTCCAAACAAGACGTATTAAAACAGCATATATATTCAAAATAAATTTAGATTGTTACATAATTTGGATTATGATTTGGCCTGGAACTCCATTGAAAAGGTATTAAGAACTGGCATTCTAAAAATCTAATAACACTTGATACCAAACTATTATATTTATTTCAAACTGTTTCACTTAATATTCCTGTAAAAACTTTAAATAATTGGAAAAATATTTTATTAAACCATGTTCTCTTAAAAAAAAAAGACAAGAGAAGGAAACTTTATTTTGTATAATAGAAGAAAGAATGGTGTTCAGGGAGTACCAAATCTTTTATATTTTCGTGATGTTTTCAAATTAGAATGATATTTGTATTCCAAGATGCTGACAGACATTAGTGGATGTCGTATGAATTATGAAAGTTCAATTAATTAAAAGCTATCATGTTTTATATTCACCATTACAAAAAAAATTGAATAAAATGGAATAACTTTTTTTTAACTGTATTAATAAATTGACATCAATGGAGATCTATTTTGTTTTTTCCCCTTCATTTACAGCAATAAAATCCTTGCAGTGTTTATCAACTGGAAAAATGATAGATTTTGGAACAAACTGAGAGAAGCTAGATTTTCTTTGTTAAAGATTTTTATAATAATAGAGGATAAATATTAGAGAAAACAAGTTGGGAACAATGTTGTATACTTATATCACAGTACTGGTTATCATCAGTTCTTAACTGACATTATAGAAGGTGTAAATAGATCAACAGCAAATTTTGAAGAGAATTTTCAAGATTTATTACAATATTCTAAAGCTATGGTTTCAAAACTATGTAATACTTTCGGAAAATGGTAAAAATTATTATATAAATTCAATTGAAAACCTAAGGGAGTTGAATTTATACACTGAAATTTTATGGGTATTGGGGAAGTTTAGTGACAAAAAATATTAATTCAGCTCATACAAGATTAAGATCAGTAAATAGATATTATATTCTCAGTTTTCTATCTAAAATGGTTAGAATTTTTCATCAAATTGTTGATAATGTTGTAAACAAGAAGGAACTTATATACACATGTGGTGTTATTGTCCATTAATTCAATCATATTGGAATGAAATAATTTTAGAAATTAGGTAGATAACAGCTGTAAGTGTCCCATTATCCCCATTAGTATATACATACTAATATAAATATTTGTATTAAAAATAGATTTTTTGTTACTGTCAGCATAAAGTAACAATTTTATCTTGGTAAAATAAATAATTATTGACTATATTATTTTGTTATGAACAATATGGCTATTATGGAATTAATTGCATTCAAAAAATGAAAAATAGTAGATTAAAATATTCTTTTTTAAACATATGGGACTAATGCTAATGGACCAGCTAGACTTTCTTATTAAACTTGTCCAATCCTGCCTTCTTGCCATTGATATGCAGACACTGTCTGAATTTAATGGGAATTAATGCCAAGCGAGTGTAAGTAGAGTTAATGCTCCTTTACTTTCTTTCATATCATGAACAGAGGTACTATATCTGCTAATATAGTTACCCCTCTTTCACCTCTTGCTAAAATGTCTATTTCAATAGCTGACTTTAGTTTGTCAACAGAGAAGAAAATTTCCCTCACACCAACAATAATCCACCTTTCAATTATTTTCATCTCATGTTTAGTAGAAAACTTTCAGATTCAAGCCATAGTAGATAAAGATGATTTCAAGTAGGGATGTGTATGGATATTCGCAACATTTGTTATTCGTATGAATTTGCATGAATTTGGACATTCATTATAACATTCGTAGATTAACATTAATATGAATACGAATGTTTTGGAATCTTTGTAAAAATAATTCGTACATTCGTTAAACTGAGGATATGTATCGGATGTGTATTTGATATGTATTTGTTCATATATGATACATATCCAGGATCTGTATCCAGGATACATATGCATTCATATTGGATATTCATACAAATGTGAAGGGGATTTATTAGAATAAATATTCGATTTCTTACGAATCATATGCCAAAAAACCCATTCGTGGACATCCCTACTTTCAGGTTGATCTCCGGTCCTGATGATTGCACAGATAGAACCATGTGAGCTTTCTAGCAAGGATGCTGAACTGTTTTGCCATTGTTTTCTTTGGAAGTTGAATCTGGGAATTGAATCTGGGCTCAAGGCTATCAAAGTGCCCTCTGAGCATTTTATCCCTCCCTGCTGAAAGGAATTCTTCTTTGCCTCTAGGGATGGATGTAGGCCACAATGGGTTCCACCAGACAGCAGGAGGCAACTGCTGCATCTTCTTTAGATTCCTCCAGTACTTCTTGCCGTCAGGTATGTGCGAGAATGAATTCACATTATAAAATTCAATCTAAAGTTCAAATTTGCAAATTTTTGCATTGGAATGAAAGTATGGTCAATTGAAAGTCTGAACTTTTGAACAAAACAAACAATGCTCCTGGCTTGCAAATACCAAAATTTAACTGAATTTTCACACTTTTGCAGTATTTCACTGTTGAAAACAGGCTGTTCCAATGGGGAAAAACCTGTGAAAATGTTTATTTGTCAATGTGAAAGTTGAGACATTCAAATGAACAATTTGATGATGAAATGAGTATTTGGTTGCTCGTTTTGGATACAAAATGAACATGAATTTTTCATTTATACACATCTCTACCAGATGGCAGGAAGCTATCCTCAGCTCTCTTAGCCTCTATCTGCCAGCTTCTTGGTTCCTGTTCCTATTCCAGATACCCAGATGTAAGCAAAGCACCTGCCTCCTTCCTTTTATTTTTTGCCTTGCACTTTGTTTGCATCAGGGATTTTCAGGCAGGAACAGTAATGCAAAGAGCAGAAAGATGGAGGGGAGCAATCAGCATCACAGGAAACTTGGCACCATTGCTGGATTCACACAATACCAATGTATCATGTTTTCAGTTGACTGACTCAATATGCATGAATATCCAAAGCTTTGAAATTTGTACAAATTTGGCAGAATTCAGACATTCAGATCGAATGTTGGCCCATTCAAAGACTGACATTCAAATTCAAATTGAATGTTTTGATACATTTGTATGAAGCTTTGTATGAGATTTGTATGGGATCCATATGCTATTCATATCAAATATGAATCCTACTGCATTCAGAGGGGATACAAATTTTGTTGCATTTGATTGATACAAATCAAATTAAAAAATGCACTTAGGAATGTGCACAAATAATTGTAACATTCTCTATTCGCATATCTTTCAGGCTGGGGGTGGAGGCAGAAGCAAGACACTTCTAATGCCATTTTCTGGGATTTAAGAGCAGGAAAAGGATTGTCCTTGTCTCTGTTTGAGATGCCCATGAGCATCTGGTGGGCCACTGTGTGTGACAGGATGCTGGACTAGATGGGCTGTGGCCTGATCCAGCAGGGCCTCTCTTATGTTCTTATGAATTTGGACATACATATGAATAGTTCGGACATTCCTTAAACTGGGGATGTGGGAAATGGCTGTGCCGGTCACATCTGCAACAGATCCAGATTGCATTCGACATGGACCGAGATTCCTACCACATTCAAAGGGGATCTATTTGAATGAATACGAATTTTCTAACATCCCAGTTGCTATGAGCTGAATGTTAAAAAACCCATTTGTGCACCTCCCTGGTGCACATTCCTGCTCAAGACTATACTGGGAATGGTACAGATATGTGTGGCATTCCCAATATAATTCTGGGAAAATCATGGGTTTTATCCCGCATCTGGACACATCTTATGACTGTCACCCCTTTACCCAAGTGTGGATGTAGCTCAATGCTACCGAGCTAGATATTTCCAATTTAACATGCAAAAACTTCTAAATTTTTAAGGAGTCTTCATTATAAATAAATACCTATCAGAACTCAATAGTCTTTTATTTTATTTATTTAAGAGTGCATGGGTGTTTTTCCACTGTCACTAGAAATACCCATTAAGTACCCATTAATGGGTACAAAAATGCCATTTCATACCCATTAATGGGTACTTAATGGGTACTTTTAGTGACAGTGGAAAAACACCCCATATCCCATCCTTCACCCCAAGCTCCCAAAGTGAATAATAGCAATAATATGATAAAAATATATAGAATAACCTCAAACATATTTTAAATATAACCTTTCCCCTACTCTCTTCCTGGACAATACTTGGAGGAAGCTAAATTAAGGTAGAAACTTAGCACTGCTTTGGAGCTGGCTTATCAGAAAGTTAAAATACCCAAATATTCTTGAAGCATTGAGGTCTGGATTAAACATTGGTAGACTGAGGGCTTTTTCACACTTGGCCCTGCTGGACAACCTGGGGATGGTCTGGCATGGACCATCCACACAATGTGTAGCCGCTTCCATCTGAGAGTCGTTCCAAGTGTGCAAGGCTGTCCCCCATCACCCAAGCATGCTCCACAGCTATACTAGTAGTATCAGTGATGCCGCTAGCCATCACTGGATAGAGGCTTTGCACATTCTTCCATGTGAAGGCTGTATGTAGGTGGTGCCGTGCAATTTGACTGTACAGTTGCATGCCTGTACAGTTGCATGTACACATGGCCATTGCTTCATCAAATGGGATGGTGCTGCCATTTGCAATGTGAACATTGGCTTCCATTTGAATTTGGAAAAAGGCCCTGAATTTGGAATTCTCCAAGCTAGGGATGTGCACATTTATTTATTTTTTTGTATTTGATTCATATCAAATCAAATGCAAGAAAATTTGCATTCGTTTGAATAGAGCCCCTTTGAATGTGGTAGGATTTGTATTTGATATGGATGTTCATTCTCATACAAATCCCATACGAATGCATACGAATTACATACAGATCCTATATGTGAATGCATACGGATCCCATACAAATGCATACAAATAGCATACAGATCCCATATACAAGTCCCATATGAAGCTTCATACAAATGTCTGAATTTAGTCAAATTCGGCTGAATTTTGAATGTTATGAATATTTGTGCACAGCCCTACTCCAAGCCATTGTGAAGGCTTGACACGTTGGGTTGCTTCTTCAACAATGCCACACAGTTTCTATGGCACCATCTGAAAACCACAGTGATTTAAGGTATTTTCTACTGGAAAATCCAGAAATAAGCTGATATATAATAGTAATCAAAGTTTTTTAGCTACCCCAAATGTTTAAGCCCAGTTGTCAAAAGAATAAATGTGCGGTACTTGAAATGTACCCTTTCCCTAATTTATGTGTAAGAGTTCAGAAGGTTTTGCCTCTAACCTGAGTGTTAGATTAAGGGAGTACAATCACTTTGAAGATGGCTAGCTAAAATGTATTCCACTAGAGGGCGCTACCACTTCATCAGCAGCTTGTACAAAGGACAAAGAATCCAGCAGACCTGGTTGTTTAACTTACATATGCTGATTTCAGGAACATATTTAATCACATTGGCATAGAGGGACTTCGAGTAATGAATGGCTCATAATATTAAACAGTGAGTAAAGGACTTCTTTCTGACAGCTATAGTTCAACACAACTCAATCCTGATTACTCTGCACCCTGGATTGCAATCTTACTTTGTTTTGTATCTCTTTCGCCTTGACATGCTTCTAATAAAAAAGAATACTGGGTAGAAATTAGTAGCTAATGTGGGAGAGATGATCTAAAAAGGAAGGATTTCAAGAAGAAGAAGAGAAGGATAATCTATTCAGGATCCAAAAGTTGAATTAGAATTGTGAGAGAATCAGCATGAAACAGTATAGTGAATTGTGCCGGTCACTAGCAGAAAATACCTAAGTTCAGTTCCTTCCTTTACCTTGAAGCTTGCAACGAGCAAATAACACTCTTTCATCCTAACCTACCTCAGGGGATAGCTTGTGAGGATAAAATGAGAGAATTCTGGTGCTTTTGAGCTCTTTGAGGAAATGGGGGCTGTCTGTGGATAAACCAAACTTCCCCCAGAGCAAGTTGTTCCTGTGTGTTTACTAGAAAGAACTGCAATTAAGGAAGGGTTGGAGAGGAAGGATAAAAATATCCTTGTGTATTTCAGAAAAGAATTGTGACATGATGTTGAAGCGTATGAGCTCTCACCTAGGTATCTAGGGCACGGAACTGCAGCCATTTAAAGAGAGTAGAGTGCAAATGCCCATGATGCATCTAGGTGAAGGAATCAGGTGACACCACAGAACCACTTGCTGAAGGATTCCTTTCCCCCATTCTGGGCCAAGCATTTCTGAGGTTACCAGATTCTTCTTTGGATTGGGAGATGGTTAGAATCCTTGCTATTGAGCTATCTGCCACCTGTGAGTAGCAGGTTGACTAAAGAACTCAAGGGGAAGGGAGCCTGATCCATTCCCTTTTCATCTGTTGAGAAACTTAGGCTGCTTCCGCACAGAGGCTAATAAAACTGGATCTCTGGCACCCGGATTTAGTAAAACCGGTTCCCCCAGGTTTTACTAACTCTGGATCACAGATAGATCCGGTTTAACGGGGTAGATCCGGATCTAAGAGATCTGGATCTACCCCACACCCCTGTCGCCGCACACGTGACGTAGATCCGGATTGGAGGTGGGTGCCGTGTGGACACACAGCACCCGGCTCCGATCCGGGGCGGAGGGCCCTCCCCCCGCCCGCCATGATTGGCTCGCTGGAGCCAAGCATACCGAGCTGGGGGACCCTGCTGCTGTGGCTCGCCCTGGCCCCAGAAGCAAGCTTCCCAAAAGCCCACCCTAGCCCACCCCACTGGGACCGTGGCGAAACCCCTCCTTACCTCTGCGTGGTCATCTTTGTTGTGAGGGTCTTTGCCCAGGATGCAGTGCGCCTGCGTCCTGGGTGTCTCCTGGGTGGCTGGGGCTGCCAGTAGCAGCCCTTGCCCTCAGGAGGCGTTCTGCGTACTTAAGAACTGGAGGGGAGTCCCTCCTGGTTATCCCACCACCTTCAGCAGCTAGGCATGTGGGCACCCAGGAGAGTGCCTTCTTGGTAGCAGCTCCCAGGCTGTGGAATGGTCTCCCCCTGGACGTGCGTCAGGCCCCTTCCCTGTTCACGTTCAGGAAGGCAGTGAAGACGTACCTCTTCACTCAGGCCTTTGGTTAACTGCTCCCTACACTTCCCCCACCGCAAACACTACTGTTTTTAACTGTTTTGTATCATTCTTTTTTTTAAAAAAATATTATGCTGGATTTTTTAAACCTTGTACTACTTTTAGTATTGTTTGATACAGTTTTAATATGCTTGTTTTTAAATGTTGTGAGCCGCCCAGAGACCATTGGGTATGGGGCAGGTTATAAATATACCAACCAACCAACCAACCCAACCCAACCCAACCCAACCCAACCCAACCCAACCCAACCCAACCCAACCCAACCAACCCAACCCAACCCAACCCAACCCAACCCAACCCAACCCAACCCAAACCAAAGCAAACCCAACCCAACCCAACCCAACCCAACCCAACCCAACCCAACCAAACCCAACCAACCCAACCCAACCCAACCCAACCCAACCCAACCCAAACCAAACCAAACCAAACCAAACCAAACCAAAGCAAACCCAACCCAACCCAACCCAACCCAACCCAACCCAACCAAACCAAAACAAAACAAAACAAAACAAAACAAACAAACAAACAAGTGTTCCTATAGCATATGTATTGGATATTTATCAGATACAAATGCATTGGTATAGGATACGTATCCGATATGCATGTGTTCATATAGGATCTTTATGCAGGGTCCATATACAGGATCTGTGTGCAGGATCCGTATGCAATCATTTTGGATATTTATATGAATTCGTATGCATACATTTATATCAAATAGAATCCTACCACATTTGAAGGGGAACTTATTTGAACGAGAAAGAATTTTCTGACATTCAATTCATTTTGAATTGAATGCCAACAAAACCATTTGTCCACATCCCTAAATGTTACCAAATGTTACAATGCATCTTAATCCATGCTGAAACAGTCTGGTTATGATAAGTAGCTTTAAAACCAGACATGTGTACCAAGTGTGCAGGAAACTGGATCAAAAGAGGCAAGTGGCTATTCAAGGCATGGGAGTTGTGTCTAGATCAGATTCTATATTGGCTATTAGGGGACATGGTGAGAACTCAGAGGAGGACTATTCAACCTTGCTTCCTGCCAAAGAGATTCCTTTGTTTTGCTGATTATCCCACAAGATCAGATTGAGGTTGACAGCATTCAGGCCCTGGGCAAGAGGGCTGCAGGATTAGCATGCTATACAGGTGTGCATGGACCTAATCCTTGTGGTTTGGGTCAAACTGAACCAAGCTGCATCCAAAACTCAAAGGTCCATTGCTTTACAATACTAACAAACTGGTTCCATTTAGAAGTAATTCACCCCAAACTGGGGTGGTTCGTGGGATTCTGTTCAAATACCCATTGGCTCAGTTTGGTTCAAAATGTTTGAACCCACCCCCAACCCACCCAGTCTAAAAATAACTGGTTTGGCACCTTCCCAATATGTACAGTATTTATTTATTTATATGCTAGTATGGGTACCCAAGCTGAATAGTTTGATTTTATTTATTTATATTTATATTTATATCCCACCCTATACCTGAAGGTCTCAGGGCGGGTAACAACATTTAAAATCCAATACATTAATAGTAAAATCCAGTCATTAATAGTAAGGTAAAATCATTTTATATTGTTTACCTGTTATGACATGCCGGGGTGTTTACAATTTTTTTGTTTATCCCTGTTTTCTTCCCAAACACCTAGCCTCACACCTTGAGGATACATTTTGGATTATAGGAATAGATGCTCTCTTACTTTCTGCTAACACTTAACTCTTTCCAGTCATCTGCTCTACCTCCTCCTAGCAACAGATTTTGGTTGACTGTAAAATCCTGTTCTTATAGCCCAGCTGATCTCTCTTCTGCTTCTTTGTCTTATCTTAGTGCCTTTTTGCACTTAACTTTCATGGGAAAGTGCCCCATGGAAGTTCAGGGACAGTGGCTGGCATCTGTATTGCAAATGCTGGGACCATCCAAAACTTAACCTAACTTGTGGCTGTTGAAGTGTAGACAGTCCATTCTGGACCTTCCGCATTGCTATAGCAACGGCCGCAGCAACTTCCGCTGCATACCAGGGCATTGCTATGGCAATTGCATCATGGCACTAGACTGTCTGGCTGCCGCCATGATGGCCTACCTCCACACAGTGTTCACACAGTGCTAAAAATGATCAGGATGGCTGCACATGCTTCTGGGCCACTCTGGAACAGAGGAGGCACCATGGTATGAAGAAGCTGTACTGGGTTGCCTTGATCACCTAAATGTGAACAAGCCCTAGGTTCCTAGAACTGAGGAACTTTTACTTGGTGTTTCTTTTGCTGCAGTTACAGTTATAGTCAGTTCACCTGAAAAACCTTACATTCTAGGGATGTGCATGAGTATTTGTGAAACTCAAAATTCATACAAATTCACACAAATTTGGACGTTCAAATTCCAATTGAATGTTGCAATATATTCATACAAATATTTGTTTCATTCGTGAACCTGGGGAGGTGGTAAGGTTGCTGCCTGAGTCACATCTGCAATGGATCCAGAGTGGATTTGAAGTGGATCGAGAGTGGATTCAAAGTGGATTCAGGATGGATTTGGTGTGTTCAGGGTGGATACATAGTGGATTTGTATGAGATTCATAGTGGGGATTCGAATTAAAATTTGTATCGAACATTCTTATCAAATTCAAATCCTACTACATTTGAAGGGGATCTATTCGAACGAATTCAAATTTTCTTGCATTCAATTCTATATGAATTGAATACAGAAAAAAAATTGTGCACATCCCATTAAATTCTATTTTTGCTACCATTTGGTTAATTTCCCCCTTGCCCCCATACTAATCATGTTTTCAGGGAGCCGGGGCCTGAACCCACAGGTTATCTAGCTGGTTTACAATAAAAGTGCATTAAATTATACACCTAAACCCTGTACTAGGGGTTTTTTTGACATTCAATTCATAATGAATCGAATATTAGAAAATCTGTATTTGTTTGAATGTGTTAGGATTCTATTTGATACAAATTTGTACAAATATCTGATACATATTTGATACAAATGAATACGTATCCAATATGAATGAATATGTATGCAATAAGAATGAATATATATCCAATATGAACAAATACACATCTGATATGAACTAATATGTATCTGATATGTATCGTGTAACATATCCATGTGCTGAAAGCATCAAATCTGACCTGAATCTGCTTTGAGTCCACTTTCAATCCATGTCGAATGAAATCTAGATCCGGTACAGATGTGACTGGCACAGCCCCTTTCCTGCCCCCCCCCTAGTTTAATGAATGTCCAAACTATTTGTACGAATGTTAATGTGCAAACGTCGTAACATTCGATTTGTGTATGAATCTCCAAATTTGGATGAATTCAAACGAATAACAAATGTTACGATGCATAATGATGCGTATGGACACATACGAATGTTGTTGACATTCGTAAGTGGAAATTCAAATAAAAAATTTGAACAAATAGATTCAAATTTCTTAATTCAAATCAAATTTGGGTTAATTCCAATTTTAAAGATTCAAATCGAATCTTTTGGACGTGGCTACAACATCCTTCTTCAGAGGATCAGACTGCTAGAAAAGTCAAATGCAAGTGATGAACAGCCCTGGAGTTTGTCACGCTTCTTATAGGTGCGGGCAAATGTTTGTTAGAGTGGTGGCATGCAATTGTGCTGTTTTGCTCCTGGCAGTGGGTCCTTTGTGAAGGTGCTGACAGTGAGTCATTCGCCCTTTCCTGATTGCTGTCCATTAGCATAATCCTGATAATCCAAAATCTTAGATTGAAAACAGAACTATGGAGCATGGCTTAACAACCCAAAAACTGAACAAGTGAGATGTAGCTGTGGAAGTCCCCATTTTGTCTATTTTATTTTTAAACACTGTTTTTAATTATTATTGGGTGTTTTTCCACTGGCAGAACGTACCCATTTTTGCACCCATTAAGGACCCATTTGGGTGTGAGCCGGATGACCCCATTTCCACCACGGCACCCATTTGGGACACATTTGTTTTCACTGCTGCTGGGGAAATCCGGATCATATAGGTACATCTCAGCCTTTAATCTGGATTTTCTGTAGACCCCATTAATGGGGTCTACAATGGGGTCTTCAGCCAGAAAATCTGGATTAAAGGGAGCCTGTTTCCACATTAGTTTGGCAATGGGGTCTAGAGGAGGCTAGGGGGAGGGGGCACCCTGGGGGGGGGCAAAACTTAGGCTTTGAAATCATTTCGAAATCATTTCGAAGTTACTTTGAAGTTGCCTTCGGAGATTAGCAAAGGCTCCAAAGACAAACCTCTGATAACAAAGGGAGATCAAAGCGGACTGTTACCTTCAGGCATAGAAAGAGGTTCATATTTAATGAGGCTGACTCATCCCTGCTCACAAAGAGCTAATTCATATGCAGGCTCTCACAAGGGGTTTGACTTCGGAGCCTTTGCTAATCTCCGAAGTTGCCTTCAGGGGACTTCAGAGCCTTTGCTAACCTTTGAAAGCAACTTCGGAGGGATTTTGGAGGGACTTCGGAGATTGCAGACCCCTTGTGGGTCAATATGGATTCCCCACATGGGTGCAAAGGTGTTTCCACAGCAGGGGGGTTAGCACCCATTGCTAATGAGTGCTACACCTCCTGTGGAAACACATTGGGTGCTTCCCTTAATCTGGATCTACTAGATCCGGATTAAGGAATGTACCCATTTCTTAGATCCGGATCTTCTTAGATCCGGATCTAAGGACTGTGGTGGAAAAACGGCCATTATTAACCACCCTGAGACTGAAATATAGAGTGGTACAGTAATATAAATCCTCTACAAATAAATGATTAAACACATACATACACATTGGATACCATTGAGTTGTGACCAGCTCCTGGCACCTCTATGCAGTAGGAATGTGCATGAATGTGGGATTTTTTGCGTTTGATTCATATCAAATCAAAGGCAAGAAAATTTGTATTCATTCAAATAGATCCTCTTTGAATGTGGTAGGATTCGATTTGATATAAATGCTCCATATGAATGTTAAATACAAATCCCATATATATCCACTACGCACCCACACCATATCCAATATGTATCCACTTGGAACGTGCCAAATCCACCCTGATTCCACTTTGCATCTGTTCTCAATGCACTTTGAATCCACTCAGGACCGACTGCAGATGTGACTGGGGCAATCGCTTTCCCACCTCCCAGGGTCACGAATGTAACCAAGCTTCATACAAATGTTCCAAAGCATGCAATTTGGATCCAAATATCCAAATTTGGCCTAATTGGTACAAATAACAAATAATATTAATATATGTGCATGTCTTTACCATGCAGTTTTCTTGGCAGAGATACAGAAGTGGTTTGCCATTGGGGGAGAATCTGGGCAATCAAACTAGTGACCCCCTGCTTTCCAGGACGTTTGCTCTACCATTGAGCTACAGCCACTCCCAGACTCCCTGGGACATATAGAAGTGGTTTGCCATTGCCTGCTTTTGGGGAAAGGCAGGAGATTGGACCAGCAGCTTTCTGGTTTCCAGGCAATTTGTTTTTCCACTGAGCTACAGCTGCTCCCCACAGGTGCAATACTTTTAACCAAATCAACTGACAAGCAGGAGCAGCAATTAACAGGGGATCAGAAACCAACCATGTCAGCATCACAACATATGCACATTCCAAGCTGATCACTGGTAGGTTTTAAAGTTCCAGCACGTAAGGGTAAAACTACCAAGAAAGAAAAACCAGAATAATTAAGCAGAGCCTTTTTGTATTTCATTTGTTGGAAGGACCATGTCTAGGACATAAGATTCTGAAATAATCCAGGAATATTATGGTACAAATGGTATATTTAAATGATCTATTACTTTAAATCTTGCAAAAATTCTAAGAAAAATTATTTTCCACCAGACGTTAACAATATGTATATTTAAAATAGATCTAATTGCTGAAGAGAATTAAAAACTAGATATATCCTTGGTTAAAAGGACTTTAGAAGGTCATTAATAAAGCCTCAGGCCAATTAAACGAATGTTAAGGGATAAATTATACAAGTTTTCAGCTCTGGTCTTGCAATGCTTTCTTTGGAGCAAACCCCATTGATCTCAGTAGGATTTGCATCTCAGCAGCCATGTAGGAACTTGTGCTGCAGGTTAATTAACGGTTCAATCCTAACTTTTTTTTGGCAGTAGAAGGGAACCTTCCTGCTGTTGAAATGGTACCACTTCCAGGTCCCATGCAAGCTGATATAGCTAATGCTGCAACAGAAATGTTCAAAAAGTATATTGCTGTGCCTGCTATTTATCACTTGGAAGACTTCCACTGGCATCATCTGTGTAGCCCAGTGAGCCAGTGTGGTCTTGCAGCTAGGGTGTCGGACACTTATCTGGTAGTCTCCTGGTTCGATTCCACGCTCCTACACAAAGCGAGCTGGTGATCTTGGCTAGGCACAGCTCTCTGAGCTATCCCAGGCTCACCTACCTCGCAGGGTGTCTGCTGTTTGGAGAAGAGTAGACTTGTCAGCTGTTTTGAGTCCCCTTAAGGGTGAGAAAAGTGGGGTATACAAGCCATCTCTCCTCCTCCTACTACTAGCTCAAAGAAAGGCAGAAGTAACTCAATGTTTCTAACAAGAGTTGGAGAACTTGCAAGCAGGTGCTCTACCCCTTATAGCATGAAATGTGATGTTTGCATGTTTCCCCCACACGTTCCTGGTTAAGAAAAGAAACACTCCCAGCCACCACCACCTTTTTTTTTTTTGACAGGCCTAGGAGATAGTCCTGAACATTTACCAGAACATTGGGACCTAGATCAGATGGTGCCAGAAGCCATTTTCAGCAATGGAACGTGCATCTAGATCAGGGTCCTATTCCAAGAAATAATCTATACTATAATGAAGAACACTCTGCCTGAGATCATGGATCCTAAATCTTTGCTTGTTTTTCTGTTACAAAGGTTGTTTTTGAAACATAGCCTAATTCTGTCAGCCAGCCACAGGAAGACAACACTTAAACTGTAAAGGATCCACACTCTGGGCTAGAACAGCTGTAGGACTGGCATAGTAAGTACCCAAATGAAATACTTGATTGAATCAAGGCTATCTGTTTCTGTGACCTGGACAGCCTGAATGTTGACAAACCTCCTAGATTACTTAGTTTTGCCTGCCTATGTAGTGCAGTTTTCTGCCTGTCTCAAGGTAACATTTTAGGTGTAAGAACAGATTCCTCTGGGATCCACTATGTGTTTTTGGTTTCACCGAAGACCCTAACTCCATTCACCATCTTTGGTTTCCTTTGGCATTTCAATGTCCACTTTCACTTTATCTTGACTATCACTGCCAGAAATGAAACCTGGGCTCACTACTTCGAGAGCTATCCCTGAGAGAAGCTGAAATTTGCATGCTGCATGTTGGGGTTTCAGAGAGCCATGCAGCTGTTGATGGTGGACATCACACTGTGAAGATGGAGCTCAAACTCATGCTTCTCCCCCACAGGCTCGCTGAGGTGGATTGATCCCTCTGTGTATTGTTGCCACAGCTGAGTACATAGCTGAATTACTTGACATCTGATGAGGCTGAGCCATGGGGGAAAAGACTGATTAGCTTACTCAGTTCTTTTGACCATGTACCTTGCTCCTCCAGTACCAAAAGTTGAGGAGTTAGCCAGAATGTTGGTGTTTCTCCCTTTCCTTTCACCATTTCCTCCTGATCATTGCAGTCCTCCTAGTTAGCATTGCCTGAGCAGGAGAAGCCCTCAGGAAACATATAATTTCCTTGCTTCCTGAAGTTAATGGTCTCTCCTCCTATCTTCACGGCTTTCCTTCTCAATTATGGTTCTTATACCTAAATAAATTCTTCCTGGGGTGAAAAAGGAAGATGGTGGCTTGGTGTAGTCACCTCAATCCATTCCGGTGATACAGTTGAGTGTGTGTGTGCAACAAGTGAGGGATTTGAACCAGGGGAATCACAGGAGAAGAATTCATTGAATTGGGGACTATGACTTATGGTGTCACTTCTTCCCAGATGCTAAAGCGCTCGGATTTCTCACTGAATTTCTCACCGAATTCTGCCCACTTGTGCTTAGCAACCAAATTTTGATTGGCTGACAATTTTTCCACACAGCATACCTTGCTGATTCTCCCTCTTTTACTTCCTTGTTCGTCCCATTGAGCATTCGGTTGCCCAGCTTCAAGCCTGAGAATTCATGCTGTATTATTAGCCAGCATTTAAGAGTAAACTCCACAGAAAGGGCTCACAGAAAAGTCCTTCTTGTGTGTCTACTGGAAAGCCATCTCCTAGAGATCTCAACATGCATGTATTGAGCATAAATAGCCACAGCATCCAAACACATTGTTTGGATACTGCTGTATCCAATGCCTCACTCATCAAAAATGCTGCCTAAAACCGGCACAGAAGGCAGCCTTGTAGCTCTCCCCAAAGAACTTCACCAAATTCTACTGCCTTTCCCCACTTTCAGAGAGCAGTTGTTTCTGCTACTGTCAATGGTCAAATTATAGCTTTATAGGAAATATTCATTCAGGAATAGCTCCAATTTTCTGCCTCCCTTCTAATAGCTGCCTACTCTCCCTCAGCTTTTTTCTTTAGTTGCACAGAATATCAGAAGGGTTATATTTTAGACATATTTCCCACTGTTTTAATGATTTTATTGAATGCCTCTGACTGCCCTGGGATTTTCAGGTGACGACTGGGATATATAAACGCTTGAATAAATGAATAAAAAAGTAATGTCATAAAAAAAAAGAAAAAAATATGAATGTGGTTCATATATTACAATGTATACAGTTGGACTCCTGTATCCACTGATCCAGTGACCATGGTTTCAATTATCTGCAGTGATTGGACCAGCTCCCCCCACCTCCTGCCATGCTGCTGCCATTAGGCCTACCTGAGGTTTCCTGGGGGCCTGGGGTAGTAAGGAATACAGTGCAAAATCTCACTCAGTTTCCCATGATTTCTCATGATTTCTGTGAAATCTCATGGGATTTCCAAAGAATTTTGAAATATCATGGTTTTCAGTAACCATGATAGGGCCTGGAACCTATCCCCCACAGATATGGAACTCTAAATGTATTAAAGTCATCACTAAACTGTTTTAAGACTACTCACCAGCTTCTACCCCACACCCTGACATTCAAACTCAAATACAAATTTTTGAAAAACCGATATGGATTTTCAAATGATTCGAATGTGTATATTTATATCTGTCATATATGAATCTGCCCAAAAGTTATCTGTATCTTGCGCTTAAAATACGAGATTAAAACAGGATGCATATGGATTTTTCCTGCATGCTCACAGATACGCATAACAGGTTACAAATGTTGTCGACATTCATATCTTTAAATACAAATCTAATATTCGAACGTATGGATTTGAATGTTACAGATTCAAATCGGATTTTGAGGCATTCGAATCTTAAATATCTGAATCGAATAGGATTTTATGACATTCGAATCTACTCAGATTCAAATGTCAAAAATCTCTATCCCAGAGCATGTGAAAGCCTCCTGATCATATATGTGCAAAAATGACCATATCTCCTGGTTCATGCTCACATGGTTTAGCAGCTCGTGACTCAGAATAGAATGACAAAATTCTTTAAATGGTTATGTTTCTATTTACCAGGAATGTTAACATTTTTTGGGTGGGGGGATGTACTTCCAAAGTACTGTTGGTGTGCAAAAGCAATGATGAAACTTGAGAAGAAGAGGAGGACAAGAAAGAAGCAGTGGTATTATACAGGGTGTATTATTTAAATAGTTTGTTGATAAAAATGGAATATGTGGGCGCTTAGAAAAGTCTGATTTCTATTTCATAGCTCCTGCTATCAAATTGTCTGTCAATGTATAGCTTGTCAAACTGTGCATGAGATGTTGCTGTCAAGCAAGTATATATCACTCTGCTCTTTCATTCAAACTATATTCATCTTCATTGATCTTCCACAGCACTTCCTACATTTCACAGAACTTGATGATAACATAGCATGTACTGGTGACTATCAGGGGGCTTCAGATATGGCTGCCGATTCACTACTGAGCCCAATTCAAGGTGTTAACTTTGACTTATAAGGCCCTAAATGACTTGGGCCACAAATATCAAAAGGAACGCCTTCTTCCATATTAACCTGCCCGTGCCCTAAGATTTGGAGGGGAGGCCCTCCTGGTTGTATAGGCACTCACAGCAGCAAAAAGGGTGGGCACCCAGGATAGGGCCTTTTCAGTGGTGGCTCCCAGACTGTGGAATAGTCTCTCTCCTGGGACGCATCAGGCACCTTCACTCTATGTGTTTAGATGAGCTACGAAGATGCACCTCTTTGCCCTGGCCATTGGTTAAGAAAGGAACAGCCTTCCCCCACCCGCACCCCCACACACATTCAGACACTGCCATAGTTTTAATATGTTATTGGTTTTAATGTTGTTCATTGTATATGTCCTAACCTGCCCTGATACCTTTGGGTATAGTGTGGGACAAAAATACAAACAAACAAACAAACAAACAAACTTGGCGCTATATTGGCAATTTCAGATATATCCAAGACATTCCCAATATTGTCCTGGTTTAGCTTGTTGGATTTTTTTCATATTATGGGACAACAGGAAATGACTCCAGATTTCCAGTAATAGCTCTGGCAATGATGCCAGGTTTCCTGTAGGAGCTCTACAATGAGACTGGGTTCCTGTAATACCTCCACTGACCTTGATGGTTGGTTTGATAAGGGCTACCGAAAGGTGTAGCCAAGCACCCGAAGAGCAACAAAAAGAAATGTGTCTTTAGGTGTGTGAATGTCAATGGCCTCTGCTAGCCCCAGTCACTCCAATAGTTAAAGGTTTTCACCAGAGGTCAAAGTAAGCTCAATATTGCTCCTTGTGTCTGGTGGCTCTTGGTAAGATGCTGTCATGGAATCTGCACTCTCTCTTGAGCCAGTTTGGTCTAGTGGTTAGAGAGCTGGACTCTTATCTAGGAATACCGGGTTCGATTCCCCCCTCCCCCATGAAGCCAGCTGGGTGACCTTGGGCTAGTCACAGCTCTCTTCTGAGCTCTCACAGGGTGTTCTGTTGTGGGGAGAAGAATAGAAAAGCTTTGTCAGCCGCTTTGAGTCCCCTTAAGTAGGCGAGAAAAGTGGGTTAGAAAAGCCAACTCTTCTTCTTCTTGATGTTTAGATGCAGCCTAAGTCAGTCTTGAAAGTCCTGAAAAATATTGTTTTCCAACCCTCCCATTTTTGTTCCTACTTCTGACTGCTGTGTTGACTTATTTAAACCTTGAGCTTTCTTCCCTTGAGCCAGCTTGGTCTAGTGGTTAAGAAGCCGGACTCTTATTGGGAATACTGGATTTGATTCCGCCCTCCTCCATGAAGCCAGCTGGGTGACTTTGGGCTAAGCACAGCTCTCTTCTGAGCTCTCACAGCCCCACCTGCCTTACACAGTGCTCTGTTGTGGGGGAGAAGAACAGAAAGCTTTGTCAGCCGCTTTGAGTCCCTTTAAATGGGTGAGAAAAGCGGGGTGGAAAAACCAAGTCTTCTTCTTCTCTTCCTTCGTTCACACTGAAAATCATTTTTGAAAGCCGAAGGGGGGAAAGCTGTGCATCTCTTGGATCCTCCCAGGGCCCATGCATATTCATCTGCAACAATGCTCTTGCTTTTAGGATCAGCAAAGGTTACACTAAAGTTTTGCCAACTTGGGTTGCCGGACTCCATTGCCGATGACCTCATTGTAACGGGCAGATGCTTATTGCACTTTCAGGAAAGCGGGGGCAGTGGAGAAGAGCAAGCCAGGCCGGCTTGCAGTAAGGCTGTTACCCACAATTCATGGGAAAAAATCTGGATGGTTCCCACTAGCTTCTGGTCGACTAGGTAACGGCAAGTTATTAATCTTGTGTCAGAGAGCCAGCTGCAACTGTGGCAGTTACCATATCTCACCACCAACTCTCTGTCTGGACACAAACATTGTCTTTTTTTCCCCCCTTTGTGGGGGGGGGGGTGATAAAAAGCCCTACAAATCAGCTGCTTTGGTCCCCTTCTTGGGCCTCCTCTCCTTTCCATGTCTACGTGTCAACATTAAGCTTGGGGGCCAGCTCCGAAGGAGTTGTGGGAGCGCCGTCGTCTTGCCCTATGGTCAGGTTTACTAATTCAGAGAGTCTGCCTAGTTTCCAACTTTAATGATATTCCCTTGGCATATCACTCCGGTTGCCTGGCGACAAGATTTGAGCTAGGCCTCTCATTTGATTCCCACACATCAGACTCTGGAAAAAAAAAACACTCCCCGTCCTCCTTCCCTCTCTCCCTCCGCTTTTGATTCTGTCTGTTCTGAAACCCTTCCCCCTGTGGTGTCAGTATGGGTGGGCAGAACCATGGCAGAATAAGGCCAGAGATGGAGGGCAGCACGGAGGCTGTTGCTGGTCACACATCAAGGACTGCAAACAAAGCCGCTGGGAACCCTTCTTGATAAACATAAATTCACAGAAAGCAAATTTAGTCTTCCCTTCATAGGGTGGGTGTCATTTTAAGACTTTTCTCAGATACCTTATTAAATCTGACGCTGTCCCTTGTTTTTGCAGGCAATTTCAAACAAAAGACTTCCTATTATCAACAAGTTGCCCATTGGAGTAAGCAAACAGCTTCTGAAGGCCAGACATAATCTAATAAGCACTGGGCGCTTTACGCCTTCCGCCTTTGCAAGAGACAGTTCAGCCATTCATTAGGGTTAAGTAAGCGTTTGCGGTAGTTGCAAATAATATACACCGAATATATATATTTATATATATATACTGTATAGAGAGAGAGAAAGCGGGGGGGGGGGGGATGGCAACTACCAGTCTAGATGGCTTTAAGGTAGGGTTAGACAAATTCATGGATGACAGATGTATCAATGGCTACTACAATGAATGCCTAGGTGCATCTTTCAGGTTGGCGGGGGGAGAAAGTGGGGCACTTCTAAGGCCATTTGCTGGGACTCGAGAGCAGGAGAAGGTTGGTCCTTGTCTCTGCTTGAGATGCCCATGAGCATTTGGCGGGCCACTGTGTGCAACACGATGCTGGACTAGGTGGGCTGTGGCCTGATCCAGCATTCGAATTTGAATCAAATGTTAGTGCATTCAAAGACTGACTTTTGAATGCGAATCAAATGCTTTTGATACGTTTGTATGAAGTTTCTTTATGTTCTTGAACCAGGGGAAGTGGGAAAGCACCCGCACCAGTCACATCTGCGACTGATCCAGAGTGGATTCAAAGTGGATTGAGAGCGGATTTGACACGTTCAGAGTAGATACATAGGGGATATGTAGGGAATAACTAGGGGTTCATGGGCAATTTGAATTGGATTTGTATCGAACCTTTGTATCAAGTTTAAATCCTACCACATTTGAAGGGGATCTATTTGAATGAATATGAACCGCACACAAAAAACCATTCATTCCCCCCTGCACCTACAAATCACTACAGGGATTTCCTTTCATCCATTTTTCTTCTAATGGTGTGCAAAGGCTGGTTCACATTTAACTGAAGTGAAGATGAGGCAAGCCTGGGCTCTTTTTGTACTACAGCCAGATGGCTGGAGTGTTCGAAGGTAGGTACATGCAGGGGACAGGTTGATCATTTACATTGGCCAGTGAGGGAAGCATTCCAAAAGCGTCACTTACCGACCAAGGTGTGAATGGTCATCCTGTCCCCCATGTGTACCAGCCCGTGCTGATGCCGCGGGAGCTGCAAGTCCCGCCTCCGGGCTGCTGACATTGGCAGCTACCAGTTGCACTGGCTGGCAGTCCGATGCCAGGGGTGGGATTGGATTAGACTGGACTGGTGGCGTATTGGGGGGCCGCACCCCACCACCACCTGGATTGAGCCCTCCCTGGCCTCTCATAGTGGCAACAGCCAGCGTGGACCTGCCCACCACTCACCACTGCCAGTCCAGGCTGGATCGGTCACCATGCCATCTACAGTGACTGATACTGCGTGTTCTGCAAGAGGCGCACACCTGCTCAGAGCATCAGAGACCAGACTCTGACGTGACCAGTCAGCTCAGTGTGGGGGTGATGCTGTAGCACGCGCCTGCACAGAATGTGCAGGATTGGTTGCTGTAGACAGCATGGAAACTGATCCAGACTGGACAGACAATCCAGGCAGGTGAGTGAGATGCGAGGGGGAGGTCACATGCCCCCCTGGGTGATGGCAGGTAATGGACAGCTCCCCGCTGAGTGCTGCGGGCCCAAACCAGGAGGTAGGGGGTTGTGGCACCCCAACATGCCACTGGGCCAGTCCGATCCCACCCCTGGCATTGGACTGCTGGCCACCACATCACAGAGCGTGTGATGGGGCTGGCAGCAGCTAATCGCAGCAGCCGGGAGGCAGGAGTCCTGAGCACCCCAGAGGGAAGAATGTGAATGGTTTCCCTGCCAGACGGTTCAGGTAAGCTCGGGGTTAAGGTTGGGACTGGTGTGGAGCACGACTTCGTACTCCACACCTCAGATGCAATTAGGACAGCTCTGGTTCAGGCTGGGATGCTTCTGCCTGGAAACAGCCTCCTTCAAATGTGTATGGTCTGTCCTAACTGCATGCCAGAGGCCTAAGTATGAATAGGCCTCAGGATACCTCTGCACATCCCAGGGCTAATCGCCAGCCCTTGAAGTGTGATGGTCAGTCCTGGCCCAGCTGAATCTCCATCACAATGGCCACAGCAAGGTCCAGCATGTACCAGGCCACTGCCATATTGGTAGCAACATGACATGCATTTGTGCAGCTGCAGCCACGCTGCCTCCCCCCCCCCATCCACCAAAAGTTTTCCTCAGAGTTTTATTGATTATTGCAAGAGGTTTGCTATCAGATTCATAACCAGGTGCACACCCTTCTGTTCCAATCGACTAGGGCTTTACCTTCTGTTCCAATCAACTAGGCCTAGCCAGGTTCGAGCTGTCCATCAGCAGGAATGCCTTCAAAGTACTGGGGTCCATCACTGAGAAGAGAGTCCCAGTATAATGTCCATAATGGCTCCAAAGCTCTGGAGAAGCATTTCTGGATTCTCCAAGAACTGGGAACTTGTGTTCCTGGCCTCAGATTCCTCTGGGGACATATTTTGGTGATGCAGTTTGGTTCACTAGCTGCCTCTGGAATGCCAGTAGACCTGAAAAAACAGATATACTAGGTGGCATGCACTTACCATGGGTAAGGGCAAAAAGGTCTCTAGAATCTTGAGCATCCCAGGTGTGAAATTATTTATTTATTTATTTATATATTTATTTATTTATTTATTTATTTATTTATTTATTTATTTATTTGCATTTTTAATGCCACCCAAAGGTCTCAGGGTGGGGTGCAATGTTGATAACCAAAAATAAAAATGAACATACTAAAACAACAAGAGTTTTAGCCTGAAAGTAGGGGAGGAAAAGCTATTTTCTTACATAGCCAAAGGCCAGGGCAAAGAGTTGTGTCTTCACTGCACATCCCATGGTGCTGGATATTCCATAGGGAGATGCCTGGATTTATTCATTTTTTTTGGTTCGGTTCATATCAAATGCAAAAAAAAATAAAAAAATAAAAATTGTATTCATTGGAATCGATCCCTTTGAGGGTGGTAGGATTCAAATTTGATATGAATGTTCAATACGAATCGCATATGAATCCCCTACCTATCTGATATGTATCCTCTGTATCTGCTCTGAAAGTGTCAAATCCTCCCTGAATCCACTCCACATCTGATCTCAATCCACTTTGAATCCACTCTGCATCCACTGCGGATGTGAATCGTTTCAAATTGAATGCAAAAAAAAAAAAAAATTGTGCACATCCCTAGTTAGCATACTTAATGTCTGAAATGACTTGATCCTTGAATATCTGAAGGGATACTTTCTTCCCATACAGACTTGCCAGGGTATTAAGATCCCAAGAGGAGGACCTTCATGTAGTTCCACTACCTTCCTCTGTTGTGGACCTCATCCTCTCTCTGAGGCATGCCCAGGTGTCAGCCATATGGTTTCTGATGCCTGGCCTAAACACCTCTTCATCCACACCTTGGATGTTTAGCTCGCTCTGGGTGGTAGGTGAGTTTAATTTTTATGGTATTCTTAATTTATTGGTTTTATTGTTTTATTAATATTTTGGCCCACCCTGAGATGATTGGGTGAAAGGTGGGATATAAATACTGAGATGAAATAAAAAGAAAGGTGCTTTCTTTGGAAATTTTTGCTACCTGGAGAAGTAAAAAGATGGTATCCATAAAAGGGATGTGCATTAATATTTTTTTCTGCATTTGAATTCGAGTCGAATCGAATGTCAAAACATTCAATTCTATTCAAATGTTTAGATTCCAAATGCAACAAAAAATGATTCAAATCCAATACATTCAAATCTATTCATTCAAATGTTGGATTTGAATTTGAAGATACGAGTGTTGACAACATTCATATTTAAAGGTACAAATGTTGACAATATTCACATGCGTTGTACGTATCTGTACACATTTCGCATGCATCCCGTTTTATCCTGGATACATCCTGTTTTTGTTCTGTATTATAAGTGCAAATGTGTACAGATATGTATGATATTTGTACAGATACGTATGTAATACATAGATATCTGCACATTCAAATCATTCGAATGAATGTTTTGGAACATTCAAAATTCGTTCAAATATTTAAATTGGAATGTGAAGACCTTCTAGTGAGCCAGTTTGGTCTAGTGGTTAGGGAGCCGGACTCTTATCTGGGAATACTGGGTTCGATTCCGCCCTCCCCCACAAAGCCAGCTGAGTGACCTTGGGCTAGCCACAGCTCTCTTCTGAGCTCTCACAGCCCCACCTACCTCACAGGGTATTCTGTTGTGGGAAGAAGAATAGAAGCTTTGTCAGCCGCTTTGAATCCCCTTGGATGGGTGAGAAAAGTGGGGTAGAAAAGCAACTCTTCTTCTTCTTCTTCTTCTTCTTCTTCTTCTTCTTCTTCTTCTTCTTCTTCTTCTTCTTCTTCTTCTTCTTCTTCTTCTTCTTCTTCTTCTTCTTCTATTCGAATTTGAATGTCTTCATTTCATCAGTTCAATTGAATTTCAAATGTTTAGACCATTTGTTCACATCCCTAATCCAAAAACAGGGCACATACTGCAAAGAAGGAGGAAAAAGAAGAAAAGGGAGGAGGAGGAAGGAAAAGGAGTAAAAAGAAGAAGGGAAGAGGAAGGAAGAGGAGGAAGAGGAGGAGGAAGGAGGAAGAACAAATCAAAGGGGCATAAAAGCAGCAATAGTTCTAGTAGTCTTTGGTGCCTTTGGTGCAATGAGAAAAACTTCAAGGAATACTGTTCTTTCTTATCACTCGAGTTCTTTCCCTGAACTGAATTTTTCTTTTACAGATGATGTTACTAAAAATTCAGCACAGAGAACTCTGATGATCTAATACTTCAACCCCAAGCTATGAATATTCATCTAGGAATCTCCCTAGATAAAAATAGCAATCCCACAACCATTAAAAGTGGTGTGAAACACATTATTTGACAATATAGTTTTTATTCCTGAATCCTTGGTTAGGATTTGGATGGACAAAAAGTCCAGTCATAAACGAACCACACAGCCAGTATATTACCAGGAAGAAGGAGAAGGTGGAGTCGATTTGCAGGGAAACGAGAGCTTGTGTTCTGCTTGTGAATGCCCAGAAGCAATCGGTGGATCTCTGTGTGGGATATCATGCTGGACTAGATGGGCTGTGGCCCGATCCAGCAAGGCTCTTCTTAAGAACAGTGGTAGCACTGATCAAACTGCATGGTTGCTGGGCATGCACAAGTGAGAACAAAAGGGAAAGGAATAAGAGGGTAGTGGTTCACCTGGGTTGGAACCATGGCCCATCTAGTCCAGTAATCCGCTCTCTGAGTGGTCAACTAGCTGCATAAGGAAGTCCACCAGGAAGACATAAGCACCTAGCTTGCTTTTCTTGCAGTCTCCCAGCAGCTGGACTGGAGACAAAGCATTTCCTAATGCCACCAGAGCTAGCAGCCCTTGATAGACATGACTTCCATGAATTAGTCCAGCCTTTTTTGGAATCATCCAGTCCAACCAACCTGGTGGCTAGCATCACATCTCACAGCAGTGAATTCCAAAGATTGGCTATAGATTATGAAGATAAGTCATTTTATTTGTCCTGATTTATCTAGGATGATAAACATTCATTCCCACTTTATTATAGCTGCCTCTCCATTAGACCCGAAAGGCATAATAAGTGAGGCTACTATTCATTTCTCCCAATCAAACTACCTACCCAGAGAATATCATCAAGGGACTTTTTGGACCTACCTTAGATCCAGAACACAGTACTATGAAGTACGCTTCAGAGCCACTTCTATCTCCATGTTAGCATAGATCAAGTTCATTAATCCCTACCCAATGATAGTACATTTTGTTTGCACTGGATAGAGCTTGATCCAGACCAGGAAGCACCTGGTCTAGATCAGTGGTAGACCTTGATATTAAGATCTGCTGCATACTAACTGGGCCTAATCTGGGACATGGAAGGTGCATGTCTGAGTTTCTGGGGGTGGGGGGCGTTGCAGCAGTGTGCCTTATTATACCACCAGAATAGGTCTTCCTGGGTCTCTCAGGCTAGGAGCTTTCATTCCTAGCTTTCTGAACCCTTGGAGGTTGGCTCTGAAGCACCACCATGCAGACGACACACATCACGCTAGGATTAAAAGAGTTGCATTGGCTGCCAGTTTGCTACCAAGCCCAATTCAAGGTGTTGGCTTTGACTTATAAGGCCCTAAATGACTTAGGCCCCAAATATCTAAAGGAACACCTTTTCCCATATCAACCTCCCATGCCTTAAGATCTGGTTGTCCCATCACCCTCAGTAGTAAAATAGGTGGGCAGCTGGGAGAGGGCCTTTTCACTGATGGTCCCTAGGCTATGGAATAGTCTCGCCCTTGAGGTGTGTCAGACTCCTTCACTGTATATGTTTAGGAAGGCAGTGAAGACTCACCTCTTTGTCTAGCCATTGGTTAAATGGGAATTTACTTTCTCTTCCCACTTCACAAACACTGGTTGTGGTCACACTAGCTTTAATCCAGCTTCAATCCACTTTCAGAGTGAGAGAATAAAAGAAGAATTGGGCTTTTCTACTTTGCTTTTCTCTCCTGTTTAAGGGGACTCAAAGTGGCTGATAAAGCTTTTCTATTCTTCTCCCCACAACAGATACCCTGTGAGGTAGGTGGGGCTGTGAGAGCTCAGAAGAGAGTTGTGACTAGCCCAAGGTCACCCAGCTGGCTTCATGAAGCAGGGTGAAATCGAGCCTGGTATTCCCAGATAAGAGTCTGGCTCCCTAACCACTAGACCAAACTGGCTCACAATAGAATACATCAGCAAAGTGACAAGCTGTTTTAATTCAGTGTTAAAGAACTCAGAAAATTCACCTTTGTGGTAAGAAAATTACTGGTCACTTTGCTGTAAGGATGTGCACAATTTTTTCCCCATCCAAATTTGAGTCGAATCGAATGTCAAAGCATTTGATTCGATTTGAATGTTCAAAATTCGAATTCAAGAAAAACCAATTCAAATCTGATACATTCAAGTCTATTCGTTTGAATGTTAGATACGAATTTGAAGATATGAATGTTGACGACATTTGTATTTAAAGATATGAATGTCAACAACATTTGTGTTATATGTATCTGTACGCATTTCGTATGCATCCTGTTTTTGTTCCATATGATAAGGGCAAATGTGTACAGATACATAAGATATTCGCACAGATACGTATGTAATACATACTTATCTGTACTTTTGAATGATTTGAATAATCTGAATGAATGTTTTAGAACATTCGAAATTTGTTTGAATGTTTAAATTAGAATGTGAAGACATTCTATTCAAATTTGAATGCCCACATTCGATCGAATTCGATCAGATTTTGAATGTTTAGAACATTTGTGCACATCCGTATTTTGCTGATGTGTTCTTTCGCTCTGAAGGTGAACTGAAACTGGATTAAACCTTAGGTGTGACTGTTTTAATATACTGTTTTGATTTAATATATGTCCACTTTTAACTTTAGTTACCTGCCCTGTGACCTTCGGGTATAAGGTGGGATAGAAATGTAAATAAATAAATAGATAGATAGATAGATAGATAGATAGATAGATAGATAGATAGATAGATAGATAGATAGATAGATAGATAGATAGATAGATAAATGACCCTATTCCAGACCATGCTTTGCTGTGATCCAGACCAGAAGACTTTCCTGATTCAAATCCACTAGACTGGATCATAGCAAGATTAATGTAGAAAAGCTTGAAGATGCCTTTAATCAGTAATGGAGAAGCACCCTACATTTTCGCATGGTCTCCATAATGTTTCCTGTAAAGTAATGCAGCCCTCAGAAGTTTTTGTGGACTTCTATCAAAATGACACCTCAAAGAGATAGAGGTTGTATTTGGTCTGATAAAGACTGCCTGCCTATATATGCTTTTTAAGTCTTCTTGTTTTTTGAATTCTGTTTGTCCTTTTTGTTTTAATAGATATGTTTTCACTTTGTTCTGAAATCCTTGGAGATAAATAGGGATGGATGGACTTTTTATTTTCTTTCATTTTTGAATTATAAGGTTTTGAAGGACAGACTTGGAAAAAGCTTTTTTTAAAAATCAAAGTGGTGGAATCGTATTTTGAATAATTACTTGTGAACTAATAAAAATAGTGGAATCTCACTTGAAATAATTAACTGTGGATTGCCAAACTTTGGCATTTGGCAAAAGGTGCCCTTAAGTAACAAAATTGATATGATTAGAAGAAAACAGCCAGAAATCAATTGTATACATGGAATAATGAATATGTGAAGAAGCGATGTTCACCGAGGCACATTTTGAGGTAATTTATACATAAAAAAGCAAGAGATATGTTCAAAGAAAATTCAGTGGAAATAACAAGAAAGAGGATAACAGTTTTGGAGACTCCCCCAAGAAAAAGAATCAAAGAAAAAGAATATATATTTTTTAAAAGTCTTTGGCACAGGTGAAACCTCAGATTTTGTTGGGAAGTTTTTACAGCAACTGAATTTCAATCTAAACAGGGAAGGGTTATCTCAACAACCTTGATTTGTGCTGAGAAATATTAAGAAATTATAATTAGGGAAAAAGGACCAACTCAGCTGGTAGAAGATAAAGGAGCTGAAAGAAAGAGAAAAGAAGCAACACAAAAGAACCTCAGAGAAATACTAATGATTGGAGAAGATAACCATGAAGATAAAAATTGGATTGAGCAGGAGTTTTGTAAACATTTGTAAAAATTGCTAAAATTGAAACCTTATCATTTGATGTAAATGGCTTGATTTTCTTAAGAAGAGAGAGAAGGAAAAAGGAGAGAGAGATTTAATATTGGGGCTAGAGTTGTCATTACAGAACTTTGATGCATCAAATGACAAGAAAAATTTCAATGAGAACTTTTTAAAAAAAGTTTCTAAAAGTGATTAACCTGGATAACGTACAGAGAATGAAGACATCGGTTAATAGAGTAACTTTCCATATTGACATTAAATTTAGGGTAAAGGTTAGGGTTATTTGAGGAATGGTTTTCGATGGATTTTATAAAATATATTGATAACGGCATGTGATATGGAAAATGCACTTAAATTATGTCACACAGGAATTATAGATGAGAAAATGGGGACTTGATCCAATTGAGATATTAAAGAAAAATGTAAGAAAAAAGTGGATGACTTTTTTTTATAATAGTTGTAGTAATTATTGAAATAATTAGTGTAATAATAACCAGTTGAGAAAGATATGCAAATGAACGGGAAGGTTATATTAAAGGGTACAATGTGATTATAAAGTTAGCTTAAGATTTACCACATTCAAAGGGAATCTATTCAAACAAATATGAATTTTCTTGCATCCGATTCAATACAAATCAAATACCAAAAAATAAAAAATCATGCACATCCTTTGACTGAACCATTAACACTCTGAAAAGCACCATTTAGAATTAATTAAAATGTCACACCATTTTTAGTTGCTCAGCCACTTTGCATTTGATTCAAACCTGTAAGAAGAGTGAAGGCATTTTAATTTTTCGAATGATGCTGGTGCAATGCTGTGTTATTGAATCTGCAAGTTGCTGGATATTTTTCTTGAATCTGTGGAGAGCTTAGCTGGACGTGGATTATGTTTTGACTTTATTATGCATCTTTTAAAGAGGCTATATAACTCATATCTAGCCACAGCTGAGTCTTTGGCAGCATTGCTCCAAGTGCAAATCACTCTCCTAATGGCTTTTTTCTTTCTTTCTTTTTTCTTCTTACAAATTATCAATGAATATAATAAGCAATTTGACCGGATAATTTACCTCCCCTCAGTTTCCCAGCCCTCAGTCTGGAATAACTGCTGCAAAGTGCTTTGTCATAGGTCTACTGAAGTGCTTGTCTTGATCTCATTTCTCATGAACACTGTCTACAATGTTTTAAAATTATGTTTCCTGCAACACTCTAGCAAGGTGATATATGTTTTTAAAAGGCTGGTGGGCGCTAGGAGCTGGTATACAAAATGACTGCCACAGAATTTGCCAAGTCTGCAAAATGCAAAACGCAAAGGTAACCGAGCAATTGGAGAAAGCAGATAAGTGAGCTCAAGTGTTCTTTGTCTCCTCATATTTGGCAAACATCAAAACCTCTGCTGCCCATGAGAAATGTAAATGGGACACTTGAGATTCAGGCAAACAGCAGGACGTCCCATAGAAATCAGTGTTCTGTTATGCTTCTGCCTTAATTGAGGTTAGACAGAGGTAGTTGTTTAGCAGCTCCGAGGATCATGTTGACAAACAGGAACAGCAGTTTAACATATTGTCAGGGTGCAAAAAGATATGACAGTCCTTCTGTGCCATCCTTGAAATAGACGAGCTCAAATTCCCAGGCTGTGTTTGTGATCCAGCAAGTTCAAAGTGGGCATTAGTGATTTTAATGCATCACCATCTGTGGTGGAAATGCTTTTCACTACACTGTGGTAAATGAAGAAGGGATGCAATGAATACTTTGGCTGCTTCCGCACTTGGCCTTATTCTGGGATATATCTCAGGATAGGGGTCTCTTGTCCACGTGCTAATACAGGCTATGGCAAGTCTCACTAGGACCTGCTGTAGTCTGCAATAACATGCAGATAAGAGACCCTGATCCTGAGATATATTCCAGAATAAGGTCAAGTGCGGAAAGGGCCTTTGTAAGAGTTTTAGGGGAAGGTGGACAATCCCTTTCTTCATATCTTCATGTTCTAGGAAGCCTGAAAAGGGCTTCCTGTTCCAGGTATGAGATGCAGAATAAGTGGGTATGGTATTAGGGACACACACAATGCATCATATTATATACAAATTCAGATGAATTCAGACATACGGATTCGAATCTAATGTTAGCACATTCCTATATTGACATTCAGATTCGAATTGTTCTGATAAATTCCTACAAAGGTGGGAAAGCTGACTGCACCAGTCACATCTGTAACAGACCCAGAGTGGATCTGAAGTGGATTGAGAGCAGATTCAAAGTGGAATCAGGGTGGATTTGATGCATTCGTATCAATTTCAAATTCATATGAATTTCTTTGAATTTGGACATTCGTAGTCGAATGTTACAATATTTGTATATTGACATTCGTACAAATACAAATATTTCTGGACATTCGTATGAATAGGTGGCAAAGTGGCTGTAGCAGTCGCATCTGCATTTGACATGGATTGAGAGTGTATTAAAAGTGGATTCAGGTCAGATTTGACGCTTTCAGAGCAGATTTATTATGGGATATGTATTGGATACATATCTCAGATACATATTTGTTTGTGTTGGATATGCATTCATTCATACTGGATATTCATACAAATTCATACAAATACATTTGTATTGAATAGAATTTTACCACATTAGAAATGGTCTATTAGTATGAATACGAATTTTCTAACATTTGATTATGGATCGAATGTTAGAAAACACATCCCTAGTATTGAATTTGAATCCTGCCACATTAGAAGGGGATCTATTGGAAGGAATACAAATTTTCTAGCATTTGATTTGATACAAATTGAATGCCAGAAGAACATTTCTGCACATCCCTATATGGTATGTTTGACAAACTTCTAAAATGTTGCAAGCGATCAGCTCTTATTCTTGTAGTGGCATCTTAGAAAGGCAGGTATTCTAGAAAACTTATGTTGCTCCAATAACTTACACCTGATGCACATACCTTTTCTAGGGTGTTTTTCCACTGTCACTAAAAGTACCCATTAAGTACCCATTAATGGGTATGTAATGGCATTTTTGTACCCATTAATGGGTACTTCTAGTGACAGTGGAAAACATCCCTAGAGGAAGTAACAAAGATCCTTTCTGCAAAGACACTTAATTCGGATTAACGGTTGGCAGGATTCAATACATAATAACAGTAAAGTTTTATCTGCATAATTCTCCCAGAAACTGAACATAAAAGATAAGAAGTAAAGATGCTCTTGTATCCAGCTGAACACCTGGTGTCTGTATTGACACATTCATGCAGTTTTCCTGGCAACACTACAGACGTGAAAGAGCAGTTTGTTGATTTAGTCTGGATCCGCATGGAGAAGTTCATGGCAACACTTTAACTAAAGTGCTGCTGGGAATCACACTAAGAGGAGCACTATATTTGTAGCACTTCTCAAATTGGCAGTAAGCTGCCTACACACCTGACGCTACTCCCAATTATGCAAACATTGCAGCTGGGGAACTTTCAATCCCCAGCTCTGATGTGAGCCAACCAGGGGTCACTAGGGATGTGAACGAAGGTATTTTAAACATTCGAATTAGTTTCAAATGTCTTAAAATCCACTTTGATTCAGGTAAGATTTGAATGACTTAAAATCCAATTCGAATCTGTAACATTTGAATTCATACATTCGAATGTTAGATTTCGTATTTAAAGATAAGAATGTCGACAACATTCATATCTGCTATACGTATCTGTGCACCTGCCGGAAAAATCCATATGCATAACATAAGAACATATTTGTGCACAGGGGTTATCAACACAGGAGTCAACAGACACATGGCTGTTGTTAGCCAGAAGACAGTGGACCATGGAAGTCCACTCAAGTGGCAGCAGTGCCATGTGAGAGTGGCCACCAGAAAACCAGTAGGAAGAACAATCAAAGTTCTTCTTACTGCCCTGCCATTATAGTATACCTGAGCCTCTGTATCCACTGATACAGTTACTACGGTTTCACTTTTCCATGGTGACTGGACCAGCCTTCCCCTCCCCCCACCCAGCCAGTGCCATTAGGCCTATCTGGAGCTTCTCAGATGCCTGGGGCACTCAGGAAATCATGCAAAATGAGGTGATTTCCCATGATTCCTGTGAAATCTAACAGGATTTCACAGGAGTTATGGAAAACTGAGTGCATTTCCCCGAATTTGAAATATCCACTTTTTTTTTTGTAAGTGTGGTAGGACCTGGAATATATCCAACTGTACTCTGATGAGCACTTATGGCAGGATGGTGGCTGGATGAAGAGCTCAAGCCAAGACAATAACAGCATCCTGTGTCACAAAGGTGGACAGTTGTAGAACATCCAGCTCAAATCTGATCAGCAAGGCTGTAGGGCTGGAAGTGTTGAAGGAAAAGACAAAACAAAAACATACCCAAGGAAGCCTTTTTTGTGCTAGTGCAGAATGCAGCTGTTAGGCTACTGATCAGGACAGTTGGCCGGACGTACATAAGGCAAGTCTTAAAAGAGTTGCACTGGCTGCCAATTTGCTATCGAGCCCAAATCAAGGTGTTAATTTTAACGTATAAGGTCCTAAATGACTTGGGCCCCAAATATCTGAAGGGATGCCTTCTCCCATATTGATCTGCCTGGGCCTTAAGATCTGCAGGGGAGGTCCTCCTGGTTGTCCTACCTCCCTCAGCAGCAAAAGGGAGAGGATCTTCTCAGTGATGGCCCCTAGGCTGGGGAATAGTCTCCCCCTTGAGGTGTGTCTATCACCTTCACTGTACATGTTTAGGAAGGCAGTGAAGATGCATCTCTCTGCCCTGGCCTTCAGTTAAATAGGGATACATTTTCCCTTCCCACCTGCAGTTGTTTTAATATATACCATTATTGTTTTAATATGTTGATTTTAAATGTTGTTACCTGCCTTTAGATCTTTAGGTATAGGGTGTGATAGAAATATAATGAATGAATGAATGTACTCTATTCCAGTATAAATAATATTCAGTATAAAGTAAATATCCTTAGAGAAGTCAACAGTCTAACTTCACTGGCAGGGATAGAAGTGAAAGGAAGGAAGATGTGGAGCAGAGAAGTATCTTTATGCTCTGCATCCAGCTTTGGGGACGCGAGAGACTTAAAGGAGCCCCTTCGGCAGGCTAGAACCTTCATCCACATTAGTGCTGAAGGGCAGAAAGGGCATTCAAAAATGCATTCTCTGACCTTTCATGTGAGTTAGAGGTGGGATGGAACACTAGCATTTACATGCCATCACCTCTAAGCTGCCTTTGAGCTGCTTTTCAAACTCTGTGCTAAGTTCTGAACTTAGCTGCAAATATTTCCGTTTGGGGGCAATTAGATATTCAGCATTGTGAAGCAGAAAGTCTTCATTTGAAACACTGCATTGTAGTATAGACATTAGTAAACAGGTTCTTTTTGGAAAAATAAAACTAAGGAAGATCAGGAAGGCCAAAGGAAGGCCAAGGGATTTAACGAAAAGGAGTGTGATTTTCAGCTCAGGGTAATCTCATCTGTTTACTCTCTCTTCATATCTAGAGGTTATAATTTCATACATAGATTGTAAATGAGTCACAGAGCTTAGAATCCGATATCACAGTTTTTCATTATCGGTGAAATGCAGCTTTAAAGTCAATAGGTTTGACCATCTAATGACAATTTAAATATGCTATAAAATTTGAATCTCCAAACTGCTTGTTGAGATTTATTCAGACAAACAAAGGTAACAAAAGTCCTTTGTGTATTTGTCACTCATTTCCACATCTCTGTTGTTGCGGTGTCAAATAATGCCAGTGATTTCAGGACAATTACTGTAATTTTAAACTCTCAACAAATTAAATGATAAAGACTAGTCATCCAGAGAGGACAGTACTCCAATTCTCCCTCCTGTCTTTACAAGTAAATTTTAATTGATGCAGGGTGAATTTCATCCTGACTGATTACAAAATTGACCCGTTTCACCATGAACAAATTTGGTTTCTTACAAATAAAAGCTGTTTCTTATAGGTAGGTTTTAATTAGGCTTCCTGTCTTTTGAGATGGACTGAAGATTTAAAGATTATGGGGAATGCCTTTTAGCCTATGAATAGCTATATCCGGCAAATAGCATGGCAGCATTTAAACAATTTTGTCGTTTTAAAGGTGCGATCACACAGTTCTTTTTTCAGTCGTCCCTTCAAGAGTCGCTTCATCGCTAGACGCACCAAAAAATGCTTTCCAAACAGTTACCTGAATATATGGCTGAGAACTTGCCTTTATTTTGTCACACTGCAGCCTCTATTAGCATCCAGCCCAGCTTAAAGAAAGAGATGCCTTCAGAGCTCTGAAATTCTCCTGGTATCAGAACCCAGGACAAACAACACCTCTGTTTTACCTGAATTCAGTTTCAATCTATTGACCTGCATCCAACATTTCACTGCCTCCAGGCACTGTAGAAGCTCCTGGATTGCCTCTGGAATGAGAAGGTAGAGCTAGGTATCATCTACATACTTCCACATTTCCAGATGACCGTATGTAATCCCTGGGAAACCACCAAAGTGAGTTTCCAAACTATTCCAGCCCAGACCTTGTACCAGCCTTGAAGCTAGTTTGAGATCCATCATGATACTGATCTGGCTCAGCTATTTCTCTAGTAGTAATAGAAGTAGAAGGAGGAGGAGGAGGAGCTGGCTTTTCTACATCGCTTTTCTCACTCATTTATGGGGACTCAGAGCAGCTGACAAAGCTTTTCTATTCTTCTCCCCACAACAGAACACCTTGTGAGGTAGGTGGGGCTTTAAGAGCTCAGAAGAGAGCTGTGACTAGCCCAAGGTCACCCAGTTGGCTTCATGGGGGATAGCAGAATCGAACCCGGTATTCCCAGATAAGAGTCTGGCTCCTTAACCACTAGACCAAACTGGCTCACATATTAGGGATGTGCACAAATATGCAAAACATTCATTATTCATATGAATTTGGACAAATTTGGACATTTATATATGAATAGAATATCCGGACATTTGCATTTCTGAATACAAATATTTTGAGTTATTTGTACAAATAATTTGAACATTTGCACCCGTACGGGTACCTATGCATCTTGTACATACCTGTATGCATCTGTACGCATCCGTACAGGATGAAAATGGGATGCATACAGGATGTATATGGATGTGTATGAGATGTGTATGTACCATATGCAGAAATACGAATGTCCAAATTATTTGTACAAATACATACAAATCTACTAGTATAGATTCAAAAGTCCAAATGGATTTTTGAATATTGGATTCGTTATGAATCAAATGCCAAAAATTGCATTTGTGCACACCTCTACTTGATAGTTCTCCCAGGATGGCAAGAGGCAAAAATCCTACATTTTTCTTTTGCCATCTGGAGGGACCCAAAAAGTAGGTTGGTTCTTTTGTATGATTATCCTGTTAGCACTACAAATATAATCGAAGTGACATATCTGCGGTAGATACATTCTGGGTCCTATTGCTGTTAATGGAAAACCATGGTGTGGCACCACCCATCCCCCACGTGAGCTGACTTACACTCTTCACCCCTGCCTTCTATTCCTGTAAGGGGCTTTTATAATTTCAAAATCCTGGTAATGTGTTTTATATTTCTGGTAGCGTGTTATGGTTTGTTCATGCCTCGCACCCGCAAGCGAACACCAGCAATGCTTATTTCCTCACCCCACCTGCCTGACACTCAAACTCTTGTCTCCAGCCTCCTGGCTGCTTATTTACTTTAGCCTCAGCTTCCTTGGTTTATAAAGATAGAGGACTTTGTAACTGTAACACCTTCTAGGTTAGACTATAGAGAAGCTGGCAAAGTCTCTTCATAGAAACAAAATAGCTTTATTCGTTACAACTGTGTTTTGAAGAAGAATACAAGTATTTCAGTTCACAGGGACACAAATTAACTCCTTAACTTCACAATTCCTTTTCCTTCTATCCCTGGCCTAGAAGGTCTGGACCTATGCTTGGATCTTTCCCCTGAGAGAACTAGACAGTTGCACCCACCTTCTCCCCAGAACCCCAAAGCGTGGACGCTTCTCTCTTCTGGCAGGCGGGTTTTATACCCCCTCACCGGACATAACTCAATGCCTGATTGGTTGACTGCTCTCTTCCCCCTCCCATTATGCTAATAAGGGAGGTTTCGCCCCCTCCTTACCTACTCCTTGCTTATTCCACATTGAATGTGCCTTCACTACAGTTTTTAAATTACATCACCCAGCACTGAAATTTAGTGTGGCACCACATATGGATATTTCAAATGCAGGAAAATGCACTCAAATCCCACGAAATTTCACTGGAACAGTGGGAAATCTCACATTATTTCCCACAATTTCCTGACTGTACCAGGCCTCCATAAAGCCTTGGGAAACTGTTTCTCAACTAGGGCAGATTTTTCAAAGTTCATCATCTTATTGATTCCTTCTTTCTCAAAAGTTTTAAGGAAATTTGGCTTCAAAGTATGTCCACTGTTTGAACACAACGTGCCATCATGTCCCAAGTGAGTTCTGTTTTTATGGAATTATATTTCACTCTTTCTTAATTATCCTTCCAATCAGGTAATGCTTTGCAGAATGTTTAGGAGCAGAAATGCTTAGTGGGCCGTTGCCTTTGCTATGATAAAAGGAATCCAAGCAGCAGCACCACCACATCTTAAGTAAAAGATGAACCAGAATTGGGGTGCATGTAGATATTTGTCTTTCTTTCAACAGAGTCAATGCACTTTAAGCACAATTATTGTCATTTAATTTTTTTATGTTTAACTTTGTCTTATTCTTTCTCTCTTCCTTTTTGTGTTAATAATATCAGTGGTTCTCAACCAATTAATGAGTTTATAGATAAAGCTTTGTTTTTGTCTTCAGTTTAATTCCTCAGATTCCAAATCCTCACGGCAATTGCTCTATTAGGAAAAAAGGATGTTAAATAGAAAATTATTTTATTCATTATGCAGAAAATTCTAGGCTATAGACCTTCCAGGATGGGAGGGTTATATTTTATTGCTTTGTGTTTTTGTTGTGTGCTGTGACCCATTCTGGGACCTTCACATGAACGACAGGATGCAAATGGTAATAGACAAATAAATTTTGTTGTTCGGTGCCACTGAGTCATGTCTGACTACTGGCTGACTCCATGGGCACCTCTGTGCAGTTTTCTTGGCAGTTAAATACAGAAGTGGTTTGCCATTCCCTACTTCTACGGAGAAGCTGGGGATTGAACCAGTGACTCTCTGCCTTCCAGGGAGTTTGATCGACTAAACTACAGCCACCCCCAGACTCCATGGGCACCTTTTTGCAGTTTTCTTGGCAGAGATACAGAAGTGGTTTGCCATTGCATAGTTCTGGGGAAGGGCTGGGGATTGAATGAATGAATGTGCCTTCAAAAAAGTATATTTATCAAGTATTTTTGCACCACACAGTTCTCTCCCCAGACTGCCAAACCATCTATTCTGAAAAAAGGATTTTTGCAGAATTTGTTTCCACAGGTGGGGTTTTTGGCAATGTCCTAAATTTACAGGACTGTGGGATTAAAGGCTATGGATTAATCATCTTTCTAGATGGCCTGGGGTAGAGATATACCCCTCATATGTGAATGAGGATTAAATCTTCAGCCTCCTCAAATCTTTGCTTTAATTAGGTTGCTTCATGAAGCTCTTCCCTGCTGTTGCTTTTTAATCACTATACTTTCTTACCTTAAGCCACTCTGCAGTATAAGGTAGGTGGCATACATTTTTTAAAACAACAGGCAAGCAGAAGGCCTTTCTATTCCTATTCCTACCTCCTTCTGAATTGCAGATCTTACCCTGTAACAACTTAGTTTAAAATGCACCATTTGGCATTCCTAAAAGTTACTCAAAGTACTAAATTCATGGCATCGCAATAGCAGCATATAAAAGAAGAAATCATCATGCTATGAAGAACTATTCAGCCTGGGCCTTTAACCCCATTGGAACATAGGTACCATCCTGCAGATGTGAGTGCCTGGCCCATGTTGTGCAGATCATCAGGGTAATGTTGGAGCTATGGAATGCTCCCTGCACCAGTCCCCAAACACAGTCAGAACAGAATCTTTGCTGGGGCCTGCAAGTGCTAGTAGAAATCTAGGGTGTCAGAATTCCACACTTTTACAACTACATCTCCTGGCCATAGAATTGTGTACCTCAATATGGCAGGCAGGAGTTGAATGCAGGAACAAGGATAGCCCAAGAGAACTTAAGAACATAAGAGGAGTCCTGCTGGATTGGGCCACGGCCCATCTAGTCCCATATCCTGTCTTTCACACTGTGGTCCACCATCTTCATCTGAGCATTCCCAAGTGGAAGACAAAAGCAAAACCCACATTGGCTTGCTCTTGACTCCCTGAAAATGGCTTTTAGAGGCATCCTGCCTGTCTCTCCAACCTGGAGAGAGACTCTAAGGATCAATTCTAGTAGCCATTGATACATTTGTCCTCCATGAACTTGGAATACTTCCCTTGGTCTGTCATAACTCCACTGCCCATCAGCTTCATAGAGTGCCCCCTGGTTCTAATGTGCAATAAAGGACTTTTCCCCTCTATCCACCTTTTCCATACCATGCATGATTTTATGTACTTAAATATGTTTTACTCAAACCCAGCTCTTATTGCTTTCCCAAATATTTCAGGGGACAGAGGAAGGCAGAAACATTGGTCCCCCCAGACTCCAGATACCTGGAAGACTAATACATAAATGGGAACAATGGGTAATAACACAATCATAGGCTAGTTCAAAGCATAGGAGCTCACCAAAGATGACCATGAATGTGGGCTTCTGTATCCTGCAAGCCAGGTCTCAATGTTAGCAAGGGGAGAGGAAGGAAAAGGTGAGGAGGAGGTGAGAATTTATCAGTAGAACTCATTTCTCTCTGTTGCTCCTCAAGCTTCCTCTGACAATGACCCTCAAAGCTGGGAGAGGATGTGGCCACATGGAGCTCCCAGTGATGTCACTGTGAGGGTCATGCCTCTGGTACTGCTTATTTCTCTGACCCCTGGCAAATCTGAATGGGGCCAGAACTCCTGGAGGGGGAGCTGTATATTTTGAGGCTTGCACACACCTGTTTTTGTGCACCAGGTAGCTGAGATAGTATAAAAAGTACACAGTTTAGCTCAATTAAATAAGATGAATATCTACACATCATCTGGCTATGCATGTTTCTCTGTTGCACTCCCACTGTCAGAAGAAGGCAATGATTCCTCTTTACTCTACCTTGGTCAGACATCATCTAGAGTACTGTGTCCAGTTCTGGGCACCCCAATTTAAAAAAAGACATTGACAAACTGAAGTAAGTTCAAAGGAGGGCTACCCAAATGGTTAGTGGTCTGAGAACCATGTCCTAAGAGGAACAGCTGAAGGATCTAGGAATGTTTAGCCTATAGAAGAGAAGACTGGGAGGAGACATAGTAGCAGTCTTCAAATATCTGGAGGGCTGTCACACTTACACAAGGTGGGAGGACTAGAAACAACGGTATGAAACTTCAGGGGAGTCAATACAGATTAGATATTAGAAAAACAAACTTCCTGACAGTGACGGCAATTAGTCAATGAGGGTCTTCAAGCACAGGCTGGACAGGCATCTGCCAGGGATGGTTTAGGAATTCTGCATTGAGGAGGGGGTTGGACTCAAAGACCCTAGAGGTTCCTTCCAACTCTATGATTCTATGATTGGTCCTTGTTGCTTATTTAATTATGGGTGCATCCCATGAGGGTGCCCCCGATGCGCTGTGGCTTCAGGGGCAGCCTTAATGAAAATTAAGATTTGCATTAATGAGTCCCCATGGCAATGGAGGACAGGGAGGGTTCAAGGTGAACCCACCCATCTCCATGAAAACTGCAGTGAATCCCTGCATCGGGATACCACTGTTTTCTTAACCCTGAGCACTTAATCTCCCAGGTAAGGGGTTGATTTACCACAAACACTCACATGACAGCTGCCCTGCTATCAGCTGAGCAACCATCAGGGGGTTATAGCAGCTCTCATGTGCAGAAGCAGAGCTCCGCTAATGATTAAAAGAGAGAGTTGAGCACAGAGCTAATTAATATGCACCTCTTTCCAAGGTGTGGAGCTGCCTGTTACCTCCAGCCTTGGAAGGAGGTGCGTATTAATTAGCTCCTTGCCTGGAGGCTGACGCATCAGAGCTCACAGGCATTGGGAAGCAAATTAGCTGCCTGTTATCTCCCAGCCTTGGAAAGAGGTGCATATTAAGGAGACTGGGGTGGGGGGCATAAAGGTGATGAAAGGGGGCATTTGTCATCATGTTCACACTGGGCTGCTAGAACAACTTAGTGTACTCTTGGAATATCTTGTCCACACTGAAGACCAGTCTGCTTGGGAGGCCATGCCTCTTGTTAGAATGCTGTGTCCACAATGAATGAGCCATTGGATCAGGCTATGGTGCAAACATGGCATCTCTTTAACTATGTAAGCAATCCATGGAGCGTTTCCTGGCTGGTATTCTGGATCCCAGTTATTTATGTACAGACAACACATGAGCAGGTGGTCCAATATACCACAAGCAAGAAGCCCTGTGTCATTTTGCTGGGCACTAGAAGAGGCATCAGAAGTATGCCACTTATGGGTACCTGGAAAACCAGTGTTACCTAGCAACTAAAGAGGCTGGGAATTTCCAGTGTCAGGCTCTGTAGTTGGGATGAGATGGTCTCCAAATCACCTAATTTGGCCCAGTGTGGTAATAACCACTGTGTCTCACCTTCTCTTAGCTCTATCTATTCCAACCCCCCACCCAATGCTTTTTCCTTCTAGTTCCCTTTCTCTTTTCCCCACTAGCCTCCAAGGACACCAGTTACCACTGGCCTGAAGTGAATCACATCTGTTCAATCCCCTCTGCCTTTTTGTAGGATGGGGCAGAAAGGATCTTAGTGATAATAGGTGCAAGATGATACACAATTGTTTCCTCAGATAAGCTGAATATTTCTTTCTCTTTTTCCAGTTTGGTCTAGTGGTCAGAGAGCCAGTCTCTTATCTGGGAATAACGGCTTTAATTCCACACTCCTCCATGAAGCCAGCTGGGTGACTTTGGGCTAGTCACAGCTCTCTTCTGAGCTCTCATATCCCTACCTACTTCACAGGGTGTTCTGCTGTGGGGAGAAGAATAGAAAGCTTTGTCAGCCACTTTGAGTCTCCTTAAATTCTTCCTCTTCTTCCTCTTCTCCTTCCCCTTTCTGTCCCATTCCGGTGTGTGTGTGTGCTGATCTTTGCTTGCCCACTCCCCGACTAATTTTTTCCTCCGCCACTTACAGCTTACATATTTTTATTGCTTCATCAAGTTTAACGCTGTAGAACATGCAGTGCCTTGCTTAACTCATTCTGCCAACAAATCAGCCTGCTGTGTGGTTTCTCCAGTGCCCCCACCCCCACCCCCTGTTTCTCTTTTCCGTAACCCTGAGAGCTGTTTGGAAGCCTTTTGCTCCTGTCACGATTCCAAAGACGATGGAAAACACTGCCAGCACAGCCAGTTCTCAGGGCTGTTGTTGGTTTTATCTAGCAAAGGTTTGCTGAATGACTCAGAGGTGAATCACAGGTTCCTGCAGGTGTATGCTGGAGAGGGCTGGCCCATTTCCACTTCTCAGTGGTGGCAAATGTTTACTTCATTAGTTCATGGGGTTACCCGGCAATTCTAGCCAACTCTGTTTCTCAACATTAATGGATGTTGAAGAAAGGAAAATGGGGGAAGGGTAGCCCAGAGCATCACCACAAGTCGAAAGGAGACCAAGGCTCTAACCTGTCATTTGCTGGTGAGCTAATTTTGTGCTCGTATGAGCAATGGAATGAGATATGTTTGAAACGCTGCTGCCCAGACAGTCCATCATTAACAGTTTTCCCCTCCTTCCTTCCTGAATTTCCATATATTCTCCTCCTTTTAAGCCTAGACCATCTACAGAATTAGGCCATTGTCCCCTTTAGCATAGCACTGTGGTGGGCAAGAGGAGGCGTGTGGAGTTCAGACCATGTTAAAATATTCAGTCAAATGGCTCATATTTGTGGATTCGACTCCCGTCTAATGGAACATGTGGTGGCTCACATGTCTAGAAATTCAATTCAATCAAACCAGTTCCTCACCTAGACGTGAACCATTTGATTGAACAGTTCATGTTTGCTGCATTTTTGCCCTTGAAAAGGACCTTTTTAATAGAAAAATAGGGTTTTTTTGTTTTGTTTTAAGATGAGTTTAGAATGGAACGCGAACAACCTTTTTGTTCAATTAAATGGCTCGTCGGCGAGCAGAACAAATGGATGTTTGGTTCAACAGCTAATCAAATACTGCGATTTTCATTTGTGCATGTTCCTGTTGGTAACTCAGGATGGACAGAGGGGCTGATGCCCTTCAGATTCTATGGATTCCGATTCTCATCAGCTCCCTCCAGTATGTTGAATGGTCAGAATTTTGGGAGGTGGAGTCCAGAAAAATCTGCAGATATTAAATAGGGATGTGCATGAATATTTGTAACATTCAATATTCGGACAAATTTGGACAAATTCAGACATTTGTATATGAATTGAATGTTCCAACATTTGTACATTGACATTCATATTTGGATGGATGTTTTGGAACATCCATGAACCAGGGAGGTGGGAAAGTGGCTGCACCAATCGGATCTACAATGGCTCCAGAGTGCATTCGACATGGATTGAGAGCGGATTCAAAGTAGATTCAAATTCATTGATACAAATTTGTATTGAATAAAATCCTGACACATTCGAAGAGGAGCTATTCAAACAAATTCAAACTTTCTTACATTTGATTCGATACAAATTAAATGCAAAAAAACCCATTCATGCACATCCTTAATAGTAAAGTCTTTGTAGTAAAGGCTTATTAAAACCAGGTTAAGAAGGACCAAAGCCCTGAATATATAACTTGAGCTGTGGATAAACAAAGATAACACCTGATGTAGCTGTGCTTCTCAGGTAGCATCTGAAATCTTGTGAAGTCATAGAGTGCTTTCCCAGATCACAGGTCTGTGCTAGTTTCTGGGATAGTTTCTATGATGTCAAGAACTTACACACAGTGGCGCTTAATTAGAGCAAATCTGCTGCTTTAATTTCCCTATTGATGTGATAGTGGGTGCTGACAACTTCCTGGACATTTCTTGTAACAGAAAGGAACATGGCAAGGACATTTCCATAGATGATAACACACCTGCCCAGTCATGCCAGCATAGCCTCTGTTCTCTGGGTAGCTGACCTTGAGGCCCATCTAAGGGGCAATTGGCTAAACAATGTTCCTTGCATCGGACTGTTTACAGACATCAAAAGGGCAGGCACACTAGAAAGACACCTCTGAAAGATAAAGCTATTCTACAGATGTTTAATTCAGCAGATACTAACCCCTCAGCTATTTTAAGGATACTCATGCCAAAAGGCAAATTATGCGCATAGTGATAGGTGTACCAATAGAACATCAGATCTTCTGCTATGCTGTTATAGGTCCCAGATGTAGAACAACTATTGCGTGCTCTGCCAACTCAAAAATCTCTCAATAACAAATTTATTTATAAATTTATTATTTATTTCCGTTTCTATCCCGCCCCATACCCGAAGGTCTCTGGGTGGGTAACAACAGATCAAACAACTAAGAACAGCATATTAAAAACAAAGTTAAAATAAGGTACATAGTTAAAAACTCCTTAAAAATTCAACATATTTAAGCTGTGCTCTCAATAGTGCATTAATAATAACTGTAACTGAAGGGAGAATGGATCACCTTAGCCAAAGGCCAAGGCAAAAAGGTATGTCTTTACAGCCTTCCTAAATGATAACAAGGAAGGGGCATGGCGTACCTTGAGGCGGAGACCATTCCACAGTCTGGGGGCCACTACTGAAATTGCTCTCTCCCGGGTGCCCACCAGCCTCACTACTGAAGGGCCTCTTCCTTGGATCTCAAGGCACGGGCAGGTCGATATGGGAGAAGGCATTCCTTTAGATATTTAGAAATTAAGACTGTGCACACCCATGTGGTTATCCTCATTCTTCTGACCAATCAAAGGCCAGTTCTCTTATTTGATAGAAATATCATGCATTTCATTATTTATTAGCCAACCATTCAGCTAGTGATCCAATGCAAAGAAAACAAGGTAGCTCCCAAAGATGCAGGCTGAAAAAGAGATTCTTTCTGTAGTTGCTGGTATTCCTTCCACCATAGTGTAGCTATAGTGTAAGCTACATCTAAACAGGATAGGGCATGATCTAGATCAAAAGGTACTCAATCTGGATCATTAGTAGACCTGAATATCAAGGTCTAAGAATCTTGGATCGCAGGGATGTTCAGAAGCCTCATCTACATTTTCTGGGCTACTGACGGACCAAACCATCCCACTGAAATGAATTCCCCAGGGGTTCTAAGGCTAGAAACTTTCATTCCTAGCCCTTTGGAGTCTTGGGTGTCAGACGGTGCTATTCCAGACCATGCCAAGGAAATGTACATTCACGTGAACAGAGTCACTCTGAATCCACTTCAAATTAGGGATGTGTACAAATTTCTTTTTGCATTCAAATTCGGTTCAATTCAAATGTCAAAACATTCAAATTGTTTCGAATGTTTAGAATCTGGATGCAACAAAATCTGATTCAAATCAAATACATTCAAAACTATTCATTCAAATGTGAGATTTGAATGTGAGATAAGAGTGTCAACAGCATTTGTATGTGTTATATGTATCTGTACGTATCCCATATGCATCCCATTTTCATCCCGTATTATAAGCACAAATGCGTATAGATACGTATGAGGTGTGATTGGGCACCTATTTTACAAATATAACAAAGGATTGAATAAATGCACTAAAGCATTTGCTTCATATTTGAATGTTAGTCTTCAAATAGTCATTCACTCACTCACTCACTCACTCACTCACTCACTCTTTCATTCATCACACCCTATACCCAAGTGTCTCAGGGTGGGTTTGGTTTGAGAGTACAGTACATACATTTGGCAGCTGATCCTCAGGGAGGCGAAAATAACTAAGATGATCTAAATATTAAAGTAGAGAAATATTACAGGGCAAAATTAGAAACAATATCAAAATGGGATAGGACATGTCTCAGTGGCAGCAGCAACTTCCAATGAGAGGCAGTCAAAGGATGGATGGATGGATGGATGGATGGATGGATGGATGGATGGATGGATGGATGGATGGATGGATGGATGGAAGGATGGATGAAGCAGTCAAACTAGATAACAGTAACATGTATCACATGGAAAGGTTTTAACTGCAGGCACAGCAAAAAGTGACACAAGACCTGTATGACACTGGCAGGACACTCTGTCCACATGCCATGCTACCACCTCTGTTCTGGAGATTCAGGAGTGCCCCAGAGCATCCTGAACTTCCCTAGCTGTGGAGAAGTCAAACCCGCTCCACAGCTTGACCAGGAATGGAAGGTGAACTCCTGCACACTCCTGCACACAGCATTCACACTCTTTCCTGCATGCAAATATTTCATGGGGGTGGTGTGGTGGGGCTGTAGCTGTGGCTTTGCAGTTGCATACCATGTTGTGATCACCATGGCAATGGACCAGCACTCAGTTGAAGTTGCTTTAACCTTTGCCAAGGCAATCTGGACAGGCCGGACCATTCACACTTGAAGTGCTGGTGGTCACGTTGGGGAGTACGCCAGCGCTTCAAGCACAGATGGCTCTCACTTCTCCCGATCTTTGCTTCTCTGGAATGGTATACTAATATCATTCCAGGGAGGGAAGTGAAAACAGTCCCAGACTTAGAACAAAGTAGGAACTCTACAAGCTGATGCAAGGTGGTGGACACAGGGCAGAGATGACAGCAATGCGTCATAACCCCCAGTATAGGTCCTAGTTGAAGAAAGCACATGAACACAAGAAGTTGCATTTCTAAGCACTTGGTAGGTTTATTGATAAGAAACCACAACTTCCAATGCACAGAGAAAACTATTTATATGTTAACAGCATCTTCTCTCTCTCTGCTTTCCCATAGTCATAAATCTAAACATTCCAGTCTACTTCCCTTCACTCCACAAAATATAGCCTTGAACATCATCCAGACTCATCTCCTTACTCCCATTGATGTTCCTTATCTCCCAATGCCAGAAGACAGCTGTGTTGGTGACGCATGTCAGAACGCAGGCCCATTTCCCAGCATCAAGTGATCTGGCCATACTTACATCAGGCAAAGGAAGAAGGGTTTTTTTTTTTAAGAACCAGTTGCTAGGTGAGGGGAGACAGATTAGACGGAAAGTTTGAACGTGAAAATGAAAGTGGGGGTAAAAGGAGAGAGAAATGGGAAATGAGAGGGAAGGATTATACCTGCCACAGGGTCTTCTGTTGATCAGGCATGGGCTTTGATAGATCTTGGCAGGAGCAGGGACATGGGGTAGTAGAACTCAGCCAAAGTGAAGACCCAGGTGGTTCAGGTCTTCTGTTGTGAACACATTCACATACAACCTCCCTAGCGGGAACACATGGAATGATGGACCTTAGTGAGAACAAAGACACAGACCTGTGGAATGGCATGCACACATGCACATGCTATGGTGGACCCTAGTAGGAACATACCCACACTAAAAAGGGCACCTGCTCTTTCACCCCAAAATGTACCTTAAGGGATGTCTGGGAGGACTAAATGAAGGATTTGTAAGCATTCAGACATTCCAGGGAAGTAAACAAGTTGTAGCAATTAAGTCAACTATTCTACTTGGGTGCCCATATTTGCATTTTAATCTTGAAGTTCTCTCACCCAGAACAGGGACATTGCTGAAAGCTGCTGGGATTAAGCTGCCTTGTGGCAAAAACAAAGAGCTGTCTTTGGTGGGAAGTCAAGTAGACAAAGTTGAAGAATAGAGACAGTGGTTCAAGGGGGAAGGATGACTGAGCTTGCCATGTCCTCAAGTAGCCAAAGTGAATTCTGATCTAGGGATACCATGGTTTTAATGGTCACTTGCCTCTTCTGATCCAAATTCTGACATTCTTGCTACATGTGGTTAGGTTATATAATAGCAATAACAATTAGGGATGTGCACAAATGTGTTTTGGGGCACTCGATTCGTAACAAGTTGAATGTTCAAAAATTCATATTCGTATGAATAATTGCTTTTGGATGTTGTAAAATTCCATTCGGCACAAATGTATTCATACTAATTCATACAAATATCCAACACAAACAAATATGGATCATATACGAATGAATATGGATCAGATACGTATCCGATCCCTATCCCATAACAAATCCTCTCTGAAAGCATCAAATCGGACTTGAACTCACTTTTAATGTGCTCTCAATCCATGTTGAATACACTCTAGATTTTTTGCAGATGAGACTGGTGCAGCCACTTTTCCACCTCTCCAGTTTAATGGATGTCCGAACTATTTGTATCAATGTCTGGAAACATTCAATGAATGTCAATGTACGAATATTGTAACATTCAATTCGTGTACAAAGGTCCGAATGTGTACGAGTTCATACGAATAATGAATGTTACAAATATTTGTGCACATCCCTAATAGCAATTCATCATTTGTCTTTGATGTTTTTGAACTGCTGTGAACAAGGCTTTGTTCTAATATGGGAGCAATCCGAAACTGGATCAGAGCTTAATTGTCCACCCTTCAACAACATCAAGAGTAGTAGTAGTAGTAGTAGTAGTAGTAGTAGTAGTAGTAGTAGTAGTAGTAGTAGGCTTTTCTATCCAATGTTTCTCACTCATTTAAGGGGACTCAAAGTGGCTGACTAATGTTCAGTTCTTCTCCCCACAAGAGATACCCTGTGAGGCAGGTGGGGCCATGAGAGCTCAGAAAGAGAGCTGTGACTAGCCCAAGATCACTTAGCCAGTTTGTTCTGATGGTTAACGAGCCGGACTCTTATCTGGGACTACCAGGTTTGATTCCACCCTCCCCCATGAAGCCAGCTGGATGACCTTCACAGCTCCCCTCTGAGCTTTCACAGCCACACCTACCTCACAGGGTGTCTGGTGTGGGGAGAAGAATAGAAAGCTTTGTCAGCTGCTTTGAGTCCCCCCAATCTTCTTCTTCTTTTTCTTCTTCTTCTCCTCCTCTTCTCCTTCTCCTTCTCCCATTCTGGACCAGAGCTTAGGTCCTCTCCATACTGGGCTTTATTTTGGAGTATAATCTGGAACAGGTGCCTGCCACGCATTTGCTGATGTGGACGACAACACGTCCTGGGTGGGTCCTACCACAGTCTGCACCAGTACTTGGATGCCAGGCCCCTTATCCAGGATATAACCTAGAATAAGGCCTAGTGCAGAAAGGAACAAAGTTTTGGTGCAGAATGGGCCTGATCTGCTGAGTGCTGCTGGGTTTGTACTGTACAGCCATTAGAAGGGTTACACAGACAACTGTGCAAACTGTGGTGCCAACATTACACAATCCCATCAAATATTCTAATAAACCAGTGCAATTAAACAATAAGAACATAAAAATCTAAGAGGAGCCCTTCTAGTCCAGCATCCTTTCCCGCACAGTGTCCCACCAATTGCTTCTGGGCATCTCAAGCAGAAGACAAGGCAAAACCTTTAGCTGCTCTCTAATCCCTGCAAATGGCCTTTAGAGGCCTCCTGCCTGCTTCTCCAACCTTGAGGTCGTCCTTATTATGGGCGTGCACAAAGGCAATTTTCTGATTCGATTTGATTCAAATTGAATATTTGAAAGTTCAAATTCGAACAAATAGAGAAAAAAAGAATATATTCAAATTCGAATCTAATTCAAATACATTCATATCTATTTGTACGAATATTCAGTTTGTATTTGAAGATACGAATGTCGACAACATTTGTATGTGTCCGTACACATCTGTATGCACAAGTACGCATTTGTACACATACTATTTTTATCTATTTATCTATTATTTATATTTCTATCCCACCCTATACCCGAAGGTCTCCAGGCAGGTTACAACCTTAAAATCCACCATTTTATTCCATATGCGTCCCTTTTTCATCCTGTACGTATGTGTATGGATACAAACAAGATGCGCACATATGTGTATGGATACAAACAAGATGTTAGATGTTAGTTTAGATGTTAGGAAAAAATTTCTAACAGTAAGAGTGATCAACCAGTGGAACAGGCTGCCACGGGAGGTGGTTGGTTCCCCTTCGTTGGAGGTCTTCAAGCAGAGACTGGACGGCCATCTGTCTGAGATGGTTTAGGAGATCCTGCCTTGAGCAGGGGGTTGGACTCGATGACCCAGGAGGTCCCCTCCAACTCTACCATTCTATGATTCTATGATAAGATGTGTACAGATACCTATGTAATGTGTATGTATCCATATACATATGAATGTCTGAAAAATTCATACAAATGGTTTGAAACATTCAAATTCGTTTGAATGTTAAAGAAATGAATGTATAGACATTCCATTCAGTTTTGAATGCCTGAATTCAAATCAATTGGATCAAATTTCAAATGTTTTGAATATTCTTGCACACCCCTGTGCATTCATTCTAGTAGCCACTGGTACACCTGTCCCCTATGAATCTGTCCAACTATATTTGCAGTTAAAATTCAGTTCATTAAAACCATAGCTAACAGTGCCTGGAAGTGGAGGGCAGTTACCTATACAGCTTAAGGCCAAGGATCTTTATTTTTACCCGTTCATTCCTTTTTGCACCTCCACTGGAACAGATGAAAATTGAAATGAAAGGTCTTCAGTCAGCTCACTTTTTCATTTTGATCTGAAATGAATGTGGTGGCACAAATGCAGTGAGCCATGTCCCAAGGGCTGATCTTGGGAATTTCTGCGTGCAAAGGAAATCCTCTGTCACTGAGCCACGGCTCCCTGATTTGTCTAAGCAGCAGAACCAAACTTCACTTGCTCCACAAACTGCTTTTGAAGGCCCTCTGAGTTTCAAAAATGCCTTGCTGTGTGGCACTTACAGCTGCTGTGTGGAGAAACACAAAGCCCTTTCGGCGCATGAAACAAGTTACGCAGCTTTTTGGAAAGTAGCCACCATCTATTGTTATAAAGAATGGAATAGGCCTATCTAACAGATATATATGTCAAAAGCTCAAATGGCTCTCCTTTAAAGAGTGACTGTTTGATCTGCATTGATATGATCATTATGAGCTATGACAAAGTAACCACAACAAATGTTCTTCAAACACTCTGCCTTGTTTTGCACTATTCCTTCTTTCAAGGCTTTTTTTTATAAAAAAAAATTAAGTGTATCTTTTCTCTTTCAGAAATTGTACCTCTGCTTTGAACTTTGCCCTCAAGGGCATTTGCTTCACCAGGGTGTCTTTAACCACTCCCTCCTGGCCATAGGGCTAGAAAGAAGAGGATGTAAGGCAGAACATATTCCTCATATATTTTGAGATTCTTCCTCAGCTTTCAGATCACTTTGACTTTGGGTGAAAGCAAAGCTAGTGAATCTTAAGCCCTTTCTGCACTTACAAGTGATCTGGAGTAAGAAGCCTCTTAATCCAGATCATGGGCCTCCCCATTTACATGTTAATGCGGATCAAGGAGGCCCCACCCCCTACTGGTTTGGCATTGTCTGCAATGGATGGAACAGATACAGATTAAGGAAACCTTTAATCTGGACCTTTTGTGAACCAAGGGCCGTGTTCTGGAACATGGGAGATAGGCAGACAGCACGCCTCCATCTTCCGGAACTATTGGGATGTGTTTTTCAGTGGTGCACCATAGCGTGCTGCCAAAAATCAACCCCCCCCCCCCAGGCTCCAAGGCTAGGAACTTGGAGGCATGGACCAGACCAGAACTGTCAGTGTAGATGGTGCTAATCCGGCCCATACCTCCATGCAATTTGGATCAGTGAGCTTAGTTATTCCAACCCAGACTCACTGATTTGAATCTACAGCAGGTTAAGTGTAGAAAGGGCCTTAGGCTGTGTCCACAAGGTGACCTGTGATGTCTCCTCAAATATCTATTTATTTATTTGAGTATTTATATCCTGTTGTTTGTCCAAAGGTCCCAGGGTGGATCACAACAACAGAAAGATCAAAGTCACAAAACACACACTCAGATATAACCCTCCCTACCTACTTCACTCTCTCCTAGGGATGTGAACGAGTATGCATCACATTCAAAATTTGTATGAATTCATCTGAATTCAGACATTCTTATTCAAATTGAATGTTGGGACACTCGAAGACTGACATTCGAATTTGAATTGAATGTTTCAATACACTCATAAAAAGCTTCATTACATGTGTGAACCTGGGCAGGTGGGAAAGTGGCTGCCTGAGTCACCTCAGCAGCCAGAAATGGAAATGGTCATCCTTACCCGGAGTGTACTGGCCTGTGCCGCCGCCCCATATGCCGGGAGTCCCACCCCCTGGCTGGCGTGACTGGCAAACGCCAGCCATGCCATGTGTTCTGTGATGCACTGGCTGGCAGGTGGCCAATCCAGGGGGGAGATCGGTCTGACCTGATTGTGCCCCCCACCAGCCTGCCCGTGCATGGCATTGCCTGGGTGTGTGTGACTGGATGTCCCCCTGCCATCCTCCTTCCCTCCTCTCTACAATCCCGGGGCTTTTCCAAGCAAGGACGAAGAAGCTTTGAAATGAAAACTTCATCTTCCTTGCTTGGAAAAGCCCCACAATTGCTGAGAAGAGGGAGGGAGGATGGCAGGGGGACATCCACGCATGCCCCCGGGTGATGCTGTGGTGAGAGGGCAGCATGAGGGGGGCAATCCAGGGGTCGTGATTTCCCCCCCAAGATAGGCCACCTGCCGGCCAGCCAGCGTGTCACATAATATGTGACGTGGGCGGCAGTAGCCAATCATGGCAGCCAGGGGGTGGGACTTCCACAGCTGTCCTGGATGAAGAGCGAATGCTCTTGCTGCTGGGCACTCCTGGTAAGTCCAGGGTAAAGGTTGGGATAGGACAATTCTAGGCTGTAGCAGCCTAGTGAGCATGGGTATGCTCTTCAGCAGAGCTGTCCTGATCACATACCAAAGGCCTAAATGTGAGTAGGCCTCTGGATGTAGATGACATGCTGGAACTTAGATGCAGAAGGTCAGAGGTAGGCTGAGAAGCAGGTGGCTGAAAACTGGATTGAATCCCAGGGTGAGGCTGAGCTGGACTTTATGGGCTAAGGCAAGACAAGACAAGGCCAAGTTATTTAGAAAGCTGGGTAAGACCGAAGGCTTTGCAGGGCAAGGAAAGACAAGTGGGAGCAGAGAAACGAGAGTCTGGGAAATGAGCCAAAATTTCAAAGACAATTAGTCAGAGTCTAGAGCCAAAGGCGTTATACTATAATCCAGGCCTAGGTGTCAGAGGGAGATCTAAAGTCAAACCAGAATAACAGCTGTAGTTAACTATAAGTGAATTTCACAACAGTGTGGCCCTGATATTGTCATACATTGTCTGAGCATCGAGACCTTTCATATGGTCTAGATATGATTAAAAAGCAACAGGTGTAACTGGTAGCTGGCAATGGAAACAGGACTAGGTGATGCTTCTTTTTGGAGCTGCTAAGTGGTGCTGCTAGTCAGGACATCAGCCTCTTATTCACTTAGCATCCTGCTGTTTCAGCATTGGCTTGTTGTGAAGGATGAGCCAGAAATCAGGATGGGTGAAATGCCAATGCATTTTCCAAAACTTGGGATTCACGTAAATGTGAATTGAGAATACAGATTCCATTCAAATTCAGTGCCCTTTTTCAGGTTTGTTTGAATGAATAAAGATTGGATGCCTCCAGACATGATTAAAAGCTGTATAGGGACTGCACCAAGACTCCAGACTTCAGCAGACGTGCAGCATTCCATCCCTGAAGTATAAAACTGCTGATTAATCCGCAGCTTTTTACTGTGGTGTTTCCATTCAACACTGTGCTGTTACTGCAGGCAATCTACTGTATCGTCTGTCAGACAGGAAGCAGCTGTGCAGTGCCTGTGCAGCTTCCAGTCTCTCCATCTCTCCTACAGAAAGCAGTTTCTAAGGGACCATGCAGCTTTCATCCTGTCTGTTGGCATTCTTTGAATGAGTGTAATTCCACTGGTTTGCTCCAGATGTCAATATTAGGGATGTGCACGAATGGGGTGGGGTTTTTTTTGTATTAAATTCGTATTGAATTGAATGTAAGAAAATTAATATTTGTTTAGATAGATCCCCTTTGAATGTGGTAGGATCCTATTCAATATGAATGTATTCATACTAATTCATAGTATGAATTAGTATACTATTCATAGTATTCCATATGTATCCAATACGTATCCTATACATAATTGATGTGTATCCATATGTATCCGATACATATCCTGTAACATATCTGCTCTGAAAGCATTAAATCTGCCCTGAATCCACTTTGAATCTGCTCTCAATCCATGTCGAATGCACTCTGGATCCATTGCAGAGAATAGAAATTGTCACTATATCTGGGAATAAGAAAGAAAATCTATTTTTCATCCCGAGCCTCTATGCCTAATTTACCATTCAAATCTTCAGTTCAAAGTTACAGTTGTTATCTTTAAGCCACAAGAGGCATCTTATCCCTTAGGAATCTACCTAGTCTTATAAACTGAAGAGGCTCTGGTACTCCTGCTTCCCTTTAAGCCTGTTGCTTATGTGTGTGAGAGAGAGTTTCTACTTCATTACTTTAGTTCACTGCTGAGATCTTACCAAAATCAAGAGAAGACCCTAAGCAAGGTATAATTTCCTTCTATCTTGTGTAGATTTCTCCCCACTTCCCTTCCCTTTCAATGTTCATTAAGCAATTTCTCTCTTCACTGCATATTAACTCAGCTCTTCTTCTGCCATTTTCCTCTAAACTTGTGTATTTTGGTTAAAGATAATTTCTTGGTTATAAAAGGATATTTTCTGTCTCGATGCAGATACTCCAGTTCAGTGCAGACGGAGACATAATTGGCAATTGTGTGGGGAGCATCAGCTAATGGCTTGAACCAGAGAGTCACGGGGGCTCCTACCCATGCTGCCATGTCAGCTACAAAAGCCTTCAAAACTAAGCCTTATTTTAATTCTGTCAACTCTGCATGCCAGCATGGCAATAAGGAAATTGCCATGCTGGCATGCCTTGTACTTAGTGAGCCAGTTTGGTCTAGTGGGTAGGGAGCTGGACTCTTATCTGGGAATACTGGGTTCAATTCTGCCCTCCCCCATGAAGCCAGCTGGGTGACCTTGGGCTACTCACAGATCTCTTCTGAGCACTCGCAGCCCCACCCACCTCACAGGATGTTCTGTTGTGGGGAGAATAGAAAGCTTTGTCAGTCACTTTGAGTCCCCTTAAATGGGTGAGAAAAGTGGGATAGAAAAGCCAACTCTTCTTCTTCTTCTTCTTCTTCTTCTTCTTCTTCTTCTTCTTCTTCCTTGCTTACCATCGTACACCTCACAGCTTGGCTTCAGGCTTAAGAGTCAAAAAACACTGTCTTGACTTTATGTCCCTTTACCGCACTTACAGTTAAACTCTGCCCTTTCTGTTACAACTAAACAAGCACCATTTGACTAATTCACCCAATTTTGAATGTGTTTTGCTAAAAGTTAACATTTGATTATTTCACCCAACTCCAGAACTGTCATTGTTGCAACTTGCTTTTATTATTTCTGGTTGCTGTAAATTAAAACTATTTCTTCTATGCCTTTTAAACTTCAATAAAGAAATGAGACCAGCCATGTATTTTTCCCCTCTCTTGGGATTGGTTCCAAGCTGCTATCAGTTAAACCAAACCAGTAGTCCTAAAATATCATGCACCTGGGAAAGCTGCTCAAAGAGTTCTAGTAACAAAAATCAGCCATAAATGTATCGCTGGAATCCTGCATGCATGCATGAAAGAAAGAAAGAAAGAAAGAGAGAGAATGAGAACACCTTCTCTGCTGGAACTCTCCATCTTGGCTCTAGAAATTCAGAAATTGGGCATGCCTAAGCAGAAAATATGGATTTAGAGGTAAATACTGCACACAATGGATCAGACTCAATTTCTGATGTGATTTTTTCCCACAATACAGATTTACTGAATGTGAAGAGAAACTTGTTTGCAGCTACTGCCTCACTCTCTTCTTTCTGAGTCAAGCTGCATCCAGGTTAGGGAGGCAGACACTTTTTTGGGAAGAGGGGGCTTGATTCTGCACCCCTCCATGAAGCCAGCTGGGTGACCCTGGGCTAATCACAGCTCTCTTCTGAGCTCTCACAGCCCCACCTACCTCAAAGCTGCTCAAAGCTGCTTTGAGTCACCTTAAATGGGTGAGAAAGACAGGGTAGAAAACCCAACTCTTCTTCTTCTGTTTGGAGACTCCAGAATAAAGCACGAATATTCTGGAATATCCATGCTTTATTCCAGAATATCCTAATATAGCGGAATAAGGAACTAATGCCTGGGTGCAGCCACCTTCCCACATCTGCAAGCTTCTATGAAAGAGAGTGGAGTTACACCTAAGGGTGTAACATCAGACACAAGCTGATTTTCTAATAATGAGCTTACTGGAAGACTAGTTTCTCCCCCAAGGTGCAGAAATGTTCATGGCTTATCTCCCTTTTCCATCTTGACAGTTAGAAAAAGATTGTTTAGGAAATGACTGAATCATCTTTGCTTTCATTCCTTGTAGCTATCTGATAAAGCGGGGTGGGGGGGAGGTGACAGACTGTTTCTTTTTTATCTCTCTCTCTCCTTACTTCTTTTTCCCTTGAAAATATTTCCTTTCTCTTAAGTAGTTTAATCAAGATGAAAATTCCCAGATTTATGCTAAGCAGGTTTTCAATTCAAAATGCAGATCCAAGAGGACACTTTAGAAGCAGGACATGAGCAGCCGATGCATTGGCAGGTGGGTGCCAATGATGTCAAGTCATGTCATGTGTCCATCCCTCCAGGAGTTCAAAACTGACACACACACACACACACACACACCCTTCTATAAATATATATTTGCCCATCTGGCCACGTGTCAAGGTCAATCCTTCAAAAAGAAAAGCATCTGGGAATTATTGCGAGTGATTATAAACCCATTTCAAGCAATGACCCTGCTCCCTTCAGGCTCAAAGAGCACTAAGATTTTTAATTTAGCAATAAAATATTCTGGTTTTATTTTCTGTGAGAAGAGTGAATCCAAATAGTTGCTCTCACCTGGCATTTAGCATGAAAGATTCATGTCATATTTTGTGTGCACAAACACAAACACACCTACTGTTTGGCAAGTTTTGTGCTAGACCTCAAAAACAGATCTTTGTCAAAACGTGACTCTGCTGCTGTCAGATTAAATATCTCCATTAAATAAACTGGCATTCCTTCTGAGGTTTCAGATTGAAGGGATAATCTTGAGCGACACCTATCTCAACACAGATGACTCTTCTCAGAGGTCTGGGATTAGGCAATGAGGTCTAAAGACATTTACAAGTGCTTTAGTCCAACGTGAGCCAACATTTATACACTGGAGAGAGGCACCGTGGGCATTACAGAATTCTGGATCTGGGTTTCTCTTTTACTCCTATCAATATTGGTGGGGTAACTTTGTAGCCCAGGCAAGTGAAAATGTAGATGTATTTTTTGTAGACAGTTTCATAAGCAGAATTATACAATACAATTTTAATATAAGTTCCTTGCAGAAATCAGACCAGTTAAATTTCCTTCCTTCCTTCCTTCCTTCCTTCCTTCCTTCCTTCCTTCCTTCCTTCCGCCTGTCTGTCTCAGGGCAGTTCATAATAAAATCAGCATTGATGAATACTGCTTAATAGTGGTTGACTCCTGGTTAGTTATTTGTATTTCTATCCCGCCCTATACCCAAAGGTCTCAGGGTGGGTTACAATAGTATATTAATCTTAGACAGGTCCCTGCCCTTAGGCTTACAATCTAAAGAGACAAGAAACAAAAGGAAAATGGTGTGGGAGGGAACAGGGAACAGCAAAAAGCAAGCATTTGAGGTCTTCAGATCCAATCCTTCAGTTCATTTCTTATAGCTGGAATTTTCTTATTCTCTTTACTTTGAATTTTCTCTTCATTGATGACAAACCGGAAGATGGTAAAGATGGTCAGCCGGCATCTATTCAGCCCCACCTTGCTCGGCCTCACGACCAGACATTTCCTCAACTGATGGATCTGCTGCTATAGTCTCTTTGCCATCTTGTGATGGGAGCAGTTGGAGGAGGGAGGGGCACTGCTAGGAGCAAGATGGCAGACCAGCCCAGAACTGCTTCCTCTTCTCCACTCCTCTCAGGCAAGATGGTTCTCGGCCTTGTGATGATGGCAGTTGGAAGAGGGAGGGGCACTGCTGGGAGCAAGATGGCAGACCAGCCCAGAACTGCTTCCTCTTCTCCACTCCTCTCAGGCAAGATGGTTCTTGGCCTTGTGATGATGGCAGTTGGAAGAGGGAGGGGCACTGCTGGGAGCAAGATGGCAGAGCAGCCCAGAACTGCTGCCTCTTCTTCACTCCTCTCAGGCAAGATGATTCTCAGCCTGGTTGACTGCATGGACACCTGTATGCAGTTTTCTTGGCAGATAGAAGTGGTTTGCCATTGCCTACAGGATCCACACCATGGTAGTTCATGCCACAAATAGTGCTAACAGTGTAGCACTATTCTGTAAACCGGTCAGTAACCTGTTCCCATATCTGGTGCCTTCTTGGCTGGTAATATTCAGTACTACAGAGAATTATTTCTTAAACTAATAACACGTTGGTGCGCCACCCCAGTAGGTTTGAGTCATATTTCCCACTCTGCATCAAAGAAGTGTTGGCATGGATGTAAGTTAACCGGAACATATACCCACTTATGGTGGTTTTGCCCAACGATTAGCAAATTTTGGAGATTACTATACCAAGAAATAGAAAAACTTTTACAAATACAATTAGAATTCTCTCCCAATAATTGTTACAAATAATGCCAAAGGACAATATAGGGAAAAACAAAATTATCTTATTACATTTACTATTATCTCATTACATTTTCCAGCAAAAAGATAATAGTCAAAAATTGGAAAGTGATCAATACCTTAACTGTTCAAGCGTGGCATGATAAAATAGTAGATTTTGCTATTAATGAACTCATTACATTTCCACATAATATCTATATTTCTCTTTTATGCCCATATATTTATCTAGAAGTGTGGAAACCTTTTCTTGATTTTTTATGGTCCAATCGAGAAGCATTTAACAAATCAGAGACAGCCATTAAATTATGAATAATATAGAATTTTATTGTAATATAGTCTTATGATTTAGTATAGCAATAACCAGTAATCTTATAGATATATATAGCTGAGTAGAAAAAGTATGACATATACACAACCAAAATTTAAAAGTTATGAGTTTGTTATTTTGGAATTGTTGAGGTTATGGTAGAATGTACGGTTTTAATTTGTATAGGGAAATGTTTGTAAAGTGTGAAGTTTCTAAATATTTGTACCATTGTTGTTGTGTGTATTTTTAAAATCAAAATTAATTTAAAAAGAAAAAATATCACAGCCAGGGAACTGAATGGAGGTGTTGTCCTCTGTCTGCTCAGCTCCTCAGAAGTGGACCTTTGTGGTGGTAATTTGGACTAGGTTGCCTCTAGAAACTGCTGCACCTGGACATGAATGTGGTTGCAGGTCCCTTTACTTTCCTATGGGGAGCTACCATTGGTGTTCAGTGCTGAGTAGGGATGTGCATGAATGGGTTTTTTGGCGTTCGATTTGGAATGAACTGAATGTTTAAAAAATTGCATTCATTCAAATAGATCTCCTTTGAATGTGGTAGGATTCTATTTGATACAAATACATTCCTATGAGTTTGTACGAATATCCAATATGAATGCATGCAGATCCTGGATACAGATCCTATACAAACGCATACATATTGGATACGGATCCTATACCAGTGCATACGTATTGGAAATGTATCCCCAGTTTAACATTTGTATGATTGTTCTGAAACGTTCGTATTGATACGAATGTTAATGTATGAATGTTGTATGAATGTCCGAATTTGTACAAATTTGTCTAAATAACAAATGTTATGAGTACTTGTGCACATCCCTAGTGCTGAGTTAAACCACCCCCCAAGTCTTGTGGTTTGGACATTGGAACCAGCAACAGTAGAATGGGTGGATCAAAGTTCTGCTGATAGGAGTCCAAAATGCACCTCAACCGAACCCCCTATCTTCTCTCTGTGCAAACATTTCCCACATGGAGCCCACTGGTGATGTGGGATGCTTGTGAGTGGGTGTGAATCTGATGCTTACATATATGGACAGTGCACTACATTGCTATGGGTTTTATAAACACGATTATACCATTCTTCATTCCCAATAGCAACACATGGACTAAACTTCTGGAAGCAATGTTGTGCAAACATTTCCTTAATTGATACTCTGGTACCTTTTGTCTACTTTTCAGAAAGGGATATTGAAACAGACAGAAACAGTCTGAATGCTTTTCTTCTCTAAATTGGATTAATTAACATTATCACAAAAACAGAGGAACAAAGCTACAAGTATACTGAGCATTAATCATTCCACGAGTAATTAGTGACAGAATAGAAATATAAGGCAATACAGAAAAGCTGAAAACACACACATACACACACACACACAGTCTAATGACTGAACAGGGTCTACTTTTTATAGCTTGGTCACAGAAATACTCATTCATTCTACCCTTCTATATTCATTGGCAAGTTCTGTTTATCTGGATGAAAATACTGTGAAAGAAAGAAAAGCAGGAAAAGCAAGAGCTGAACTCACTCACGAGAGTGAATAAAAGGGGAGCTGACTTAATGGCCCATCCAATCCAACATCCTGTTATCACAATGGCCAAAGGCATACAACGAGAAGTTCACCAGTAGGGTGTTAGTGGAAAATCATGCTCCCTAGATGCAATGTCACATTTTGAATCACAAAAACAGAGAACAAGCCCCTTGAGTAGTGTGTTGGCACGAGGGCTCTGTTTAATGGGGTGTTTCTAAAACTTCAGTCATCTGTCTGCCATCTCCATTATTTTTGTCATCTCCATCTACGATTGTTTAGTGCAAGAGCTAAACGTTATCAACTCATTTTCCTTCTAGAGCTGTACAAAGTTCAGTTTGTGTTAACATTTTCAGTCAAATAGTTCACGCTTGAAGCTGTCTTCGTCAACAAAAGGGATCCCGCTGCATGCAAAGAAAACAAAAGGGTGGGCATGGCACGCTCCCAGAAGTTCAATTAGGTGCTGTGCTAAAGAAGCTCCTGTCAAGGCCAGTGGCAACACTAGGATTTTGTCAAGATCTCTGTCAGGCCCCAGTATGCCTGCTATATAGTTGATTGGGCGGAATTCCAAGGTGGCTTGATGCAGTCTGATTGGGTGGGAGTTCCAAAGTGGCTTGATGCAGTCTGATTGGGTGGGAATTCCAAGGTGATTTGATGCAGTCTGATTGGGTGGGAATTCTGAGGTGGCTTGACACAGTCTGATTGGGTGGGAGTTCCAAGTGTCATGGAGCAGTTTGTTTGGGTGGAGTTCCAAAGTGGCTTGATGCAGTCTGATTGGGTGGAATTCCCAGATGGCATAACACTGTGTGATTGAGTGGAATTCCTGGGGAAGATAGGTAGTATAAGCTGACTGTGCATTGTAGATATGTAAATAGTATACAGGTGTGAGTTTACAGGTCAGAGCACTCCCTGGCAAAAATAAGAGATGCTGAAATCATTTGTTTTATAACAAGTCCCTGCTTGTTCTTATAAACTCTGGGTCAGGGGTTATATACAGTGACCAAGATGATCATCACAATCCGGCTTTTCCCTGTGCTGTCTAGGGAGACTCTATATTTCCACTATGTCTTCTTCCTGGTGCCTAATACCAGACTGGCTGTCTGAATGGCAGTTGAGGGACGAATCTGGCATTGCTACTCTGTGGTGGGGTGCATGCATCCTGCTGCCTGAATTATCTGCATGTCAGATATCCCAGATATCCCAGACCCAGGGGAATTCTCAAATCTAGCAGAGTTTCAGATTTCTGAATGCTAAATGCAGGAGGCATTTTGGAGCTTATTTTGAAGGTTTAGTTCTTGAAATCACTGGGTCTTTGCCTCATTTGCTAATTATCATTAATCTAGATAGCCACATATAGGGGCAGAAATTTTATTGAATTAGTGGAAGCAAAAACAGGCTTAGTTTTGCCTTCTTTTGCTGTGCTCTTTAGTGATAGCAGATCATTCTATATTCTTCATATCTTTCTCCCAAAAGGGACTCACCTATTATCTCCAATTGCTGGCAATTCAAACTTTAAGGAAGCCTGTCTTTATCGACCGCCCCTGTTTTAACAGCTGGTTAATTAAGGCTGCAGGGAATCCATTGGAGGGTTTATCTGAAGAGCAGCTCAGCCATTAGCAGAAGAAACTTTTTCTGTACACTCCTAGCTCAGATAAAAGAAAAAGATAATAGCCAGCAATCCTTTTCTGGTTAATTCAAATAGAGGCACTCCCTCTTATACCAACACAGAAGAAATCAAACAACCCCCCACTGTAACATATCATTTTAATTCTGCATGCAGTCCTGCAAGTAAATATTAATATAAAAGACACCTGAATGTCAAATTAGGGGAGTGAACTCTACAGTGGATCATAATGACTTTTTAAAGGGGGGGGGATCCTCACTCACAGTCACAGAGCTTTAAGTGTGTCAAATCCCATCTGTGGATTTTTGCCAAGACCGCTTGTTCCCATGCAATAGGATTTGCTGGTGAGAAGCCACTGAATGTCTCGTTATGAGCACACAGACGGTCTACTGAATGTGGAATACACTCCATGATGGATGACTGAAAGGAATAGCTATCAGTGTTAGGCTTGGAATAGTTGTCTTTTGGGCCTACAGTCCTATGATCATCAGACAAAGCCACAATACAACAACTTGGGCTAAGGCTGCATTCACACTTGGGAAAGATAGCAGTTCAAAAGCACCCTAGAGATGGTAGGGTGTAGCCCTCCTGTGCAGTCATGCATTTCCCAGAATTCCCAGTGCTCTGCCAAGGTATTGACACCTCCAGACCACAATACTGGAGTTATAAATGGTACTTAAGTTGCGAGTACAAAGTAAAGACCAGGAAACCTGAGATCTCTGTATAAGACCAAAATCTGAGATCCAAAATAGACTATTTTGAAATCCAAACCTCCATTCCAGTGAAAATAGGAAAAGAGGAAGCAGATTATGAAATTGTCTGCTATGTTCTGAAGCAAGAGGCTTGGAAATCTGTGTAGGAATGGGACTTGGTCCAGAGCGATAATCTTTTCAAGTCTGGATTGATAATGTCAATAGTCCCATGGTCAACACCAGAGGCACAGAATAATAGAGTTATTTGGCAACCTAGACCAACCTTTATTACATAGTAAATATCAGGAAAGATTCCTATTAAACAATGCCAAGTAAAAATAATGGAATTCATAAGGTATTAATTAGCTTTATCTGAAGTGGATGACACCCATTATGCCTTTGTGCTACCAGAGTCTTGAAGACATAATCCCATCAACAACATTCTTGAAGTGCAGACTTAAGGTCACATCTGTCCAAAATGAAAGAATTTTTTTTTTTTTTGGAAAACAGTTTAATCAAGCACAATATCACCTGTCCCTTATCTCTCTATGAGGAAGACCAATTAATGTGAACCCTTGGATTCAAATGAACCAATTAAAAAGTGAGGATCTCAATCCCCCTTTTATCCAGTGAGATAGCTTGATGCTTTTTTAGCTTGGGAAAATAATAGAAAAAGTACAGAGTTGTTTTCCCATTGTATATGAAGGTCTCCCCAATGGCTGCTAGAATGGATGGCTAGATACTATCTTCAGGATGGAGAGACATGCAGGATGCCTCTCAAGGCCACTTACAGAGAACTGAGGCCAGATGAAGCTTTCGCCTTTGTTTCTGCTTGAGTTGCCCAGAAGCAACTGCTGTGCCAGTATGAGAGAGGATGCTGGACTAGATGAGCTGTGGCCTTATCCAGCAGGACTCCTCTTATGTTCTTAAGCCTAGTTGTATCAGTAGTAGGCAATGGCAAACCACTTCTGTATATCTGCCAAGTAGACTTCACAGAGGAACCCATGAAGATGCACATGTAGTCAACCAGGAGTCAGCCACAACTCAGTGGTAGCCAATGACAACAAAGGGTCTGTATGCAACTATTAGGCTTTGTCATTGTACATCAATGTCATTAACAGTAGCCTGCTTCCTAGAAGTTACCCAAAAGCACAGTGTACATATTCTAACTTGCATTCTGGGGTTCCATGCACTACCCATCCAGACATTTTTGGCTATGCCCTTGACTCCCAGGGGGCACTCTATGAAGCTGATGGGTAGGAGAGTCGGTTCCGACAATGGGAAGTAGTTCTTCACCCAGAGGGTCATTGGTTTATGGAATGTGCTGCCAGAAGAGGTGGTGACAGCTACTGGTCTAGATGGCTTTAAGGTAGGGTCAGAAAAATTTATAGATGGCAAATGTATCAATGGCTACTAGAATGAATGCCTAGGTACATCTTTCAGGCTGCCGGGGAGGAGGGGAAGCAGGATGCTTCTAAGGCCATTTGCTGGGATTCAAGAACAGGAGTAGGTTTGTCCTTGTCTCTGGTTGAGAAGCCCATGAGCATTTGGTGGGCCACTGGGTGCAATGGGATGCTGGACTAGATGGGCTGTGGTCTGATCCAGCAGGGCTTCTCTTATGTTCTTATAAATCAGACTTCAAGACAGGTTTCTTTCACCCCTGGTCCTTGTGGGTAACCTACTTGAAATGTATGTCAACAGCAGCAGTCAGTAAAAACAGGCAAGCCTAGTATTTTTCCTCAGCTATGCCACTGATAATATTCAACATCCAAGCAAGGAAGTTCTGTGTAGGAAAAAGATCTTGTAATGAAAATTATATTTTTGAATTAATATTACCCATGAAATCCTTTAGTATGGGATTCATTGATATTAAATGGGCTTTTTCTTCTACATTTCAAGGAAGGAAGGGGGGTAAACGATCCGTATGCTCTATAATTAAGCATTTCGCAAAAAACCCGTTCCCCAGATATCTCCTGTGAAATGACTGACATATGGTATCACTCTTAGATCTGCAAATCACAAAGAGAGGAAGAGGGGCCCTTTTATTATACCATAATAACACGCTTGGAATATTCCAACAGCTATAATGAAATGTGATAAGTATGACAGCCACAATCTGCTCCCAAAGATGTCTTGAGCCGTTGGTTGAATTGCCACACTTCAGAAAATATGTCATGTCAGTGCTAAATGCAAAATTCACAGAGGTTCGGTAAGGAGGGGGGAATAAGGGGGGGACCTTAATTTTTTACATTTTGCTGTATACAGCAATTTTCAAATCACCAGTTGTCTGGAAATGATACAAATTTTTCCTTCTCATCAGTGGAGATTGCAGTTTCCTTACCATTCTTTTTGGACAAGGGATCCTATAGAAGTGTGGGTTTTTTTTTGAAATTCTAACTTTAAAAAATGTGGCAAAAACTCCCATGAAAAATGTATTAATTTTAGAACAGGATTTCCCACACATATTTTAACACCCTGGGTGGGTGGGTGAAGTCTTACTGCAAGCATGACAAATGAAACTGCATTCTGGGAAAGTCAGTAGAGAATTATGGGTAAACACTAGTGATGTGGACAAATATTCATAACATTCAAAATTCATATGAATTCAGCCATTCAAATTTGAATTGAATATTGGCGCATTTGAAGATTGACATTTGAATTTGAATTGAATGTTTTGATACATTCGTATGAAGCTGTGTATGGGATTCATATGCTATTCGTATGCATTTGTATGGGATTCTTATGGAACTGAACTTTCGTATCAAATATAGTTGGAAGGGACCTCCAGGGTCATCAAGTCCAACCCCTTGCTCAATCTAGGATCTTCTAAACCATCCATAGAATCATAGCCTTGGAAGGAACCTTCAGGGATATGAATCCTACCGCATTCGAAGGGGATTTGTTCAAACAAATATGAATTTTCTTGCATTTGATTCGATATGAATCAAATACAAAAGAACTATTTGTGTACATTCCTAGAAAACACTATAAAATGCCCCATCAGAGATGACCTAGAGCCTTGCCCTTCACTTGTAAGGTTTAGGATGGTGAACTGATCACAACTTGTTCTAAGCTCCTTTATATCAGTAGTAGTGCTTACTATGAATGTAGATGGTAAAGATTTAACAGTGTTATGGACCATACCAACTCGTGCCAGGGAATGCTGGCTTCACATGTCAGTAGACTCCCTGGAAACACAGCTTCCTGTGCACCGTGTTGTCCCCACAGACTTCTTGGCCAGAGTACTCCTACATGTGGAAACCATGCCTGGAAGTGCTCTGGAGCCAATGTGGAGGTGGTCTGAATCAACACAGTTTTGCAGTCAGAGCTATTCTAGACCAAGGCTAGAATACTCTGTATGGTTTTAAAAGCAATCCTGTTGGATTTAAATATGTTTTTATGATATATATTAGTCACCAAAGATCCTTCATAGGAAAGATGTGGCAGTAGTAAACAAACAAACAAAAAAGATTGTAATCTTAAAGGTTAGGTGTTTGGAAATAATCTCCAATGGAACATTTCTATTGGAAAGTAGCCACAGTTCTCTTTCCCTAAAGTGAGAATAATAGAAGAACCTGGTTCTGGTCACACGTTTAGTTCAAGAGGACTTCAGGTTGTCTCAGGTCACGTTACTCACATTATTTTTTTAAATTGATTTTCCAAGCCGGCCTACCCTTGTTAGATCACTCTAGCCAGAGTCTTCTTTTCCAGAGGACTCAGTCCATCCTGGCATCCCAGGCTGTCTTCACTTACTCAGTGTGAGCTGAGGGATGAGCTAAAGGAGGCTGAACCATGCTGTGGTGGGTGGGTCCAGTTTTTCTTTCAGCCAATGTACATGTGTGAAGTTTGTGAGGCACCTCCCCTTCACCTGTCAGTTTATGTGTATGATTCCTCTATCTAGCGTTTTTCAGCAAATTTATTATTATTATTATTATTATTATTATTATTATTATTATTATTATTATTATTATTATTATTATTATTATTATTATTATTATTATTATTATTATTATTATTATTATTATTATTATTACATGGAGAAGAAAAGAACATAAAAAGGGAAGGGGGCATGGAGGTGGTGGAGCAGGTTTTAAAAAAGAACCGCAAACACATGCCCTCACCTCCCTTGAGTGACACAATGGCATCCAATAAGAAAGGAGATAGATTTGATGCAGCAAAAGGGACGGAGAACCAAGAGGAGGAGGCTCATGTCAATTGAGGAGAAAGGTGTGAGTGGCACAGCCCAGAACGACAACGGTCTGAGGATAACCTATAACGATCTAGATGTGAACAGGATTGGTACAACCTCAATTTGAATTATTAATAGGACATCCAGTCTCATATAGGTATGAACCGGGCCTTTGTTATGGTATCCTTATATGAACATAAAATAAAGTCACATTAAAAACAAACAAACAAACACCTTGCAAAAACTAAGGCATATTGCAATTTGTAAATATGGAAAAGATTAAAATCGGGGAGCTGTTTTGGTATGAGTGAGTTATAAAGACATTCAGCCAAAAGCTGTTGCATGTGAACTGGTAGAAAATTCAAGAAACACCAATTGATGGTGATGAAATAACTATGAATTATGTTGGATAAGCTTTGCTTTAGTCTTGTACATTTTTTTTATGTGCCCATTGCTTTCTTCACTCCTTCCCGCTGTTCCTTTCTGGAACTGTTCTTCTTCTTTGCAATATGCAGTTTCAGAATAAAGTCCCCCTTGTTCCCCAAAAATAAACCAGGCAATTGTTTTAACATTGATCAACTGTGTGAGGCAAATGAAGTTTGAGAGAGTAGGAAAATTATCTTTTTATCATCTGAAGCCTTCCCCACAACTTGAAAGGTATGTGGGTCAGAGTGGCAAGAAGTCAAATTTTGAGATCATGCTATGAAGATCTATCAATGACTTGAAGATTTAAGCTTCACATCAAATGGATGACCTTACTATACTTGTATCCTACAGGTCAGTGTAAGCTTCTTTTTTAAAAAAAAAAAAATCTGGGAGGCCTGAGAAATACCCACACAGGCTGTTGAATTATTCCCCTCACTTGAGAGATGGAACAAAGGCCTGTGTTTGTGCAAGGTTTTCTGGGAAATCTTGACCCGCCAAGGAAGTATGGCTCAGCTAAACAGCCATAGACCTTTGACAAACAAATTCCCTCCTCTCCCCCTGTATAGACAACAGTAAAGTCCTTGTAAGCCCTGGGAAATACAAGTGAAAAAGTTATCTCCTCAGGGTTTTCCTTTTCTGTAGCTGGACCTTTAAATCCAAGAGAAAGAGATGAGGACAGGGGTAACATTTGGTAGAATTTCAAATTTGGGTTTTGAATGACAGTCCATTCCACAAGGATAGACCCAACATGTGAAGTCAGACAAATTTCTGTGACATTCAAAAATTTGAATTCTGAGATTTTCTTCATTTCAAGATCCTCTCTATCCTTACAAAGGAAACAGCCAACTTAGCATTTTGAATGGTCACTGCCACAAGTCCCAGCCAAGATACTGCAGTCTGAGAGGACTGCAAGACCCTTGGTTGATTGGTGAAAACTATGATGGCATGTACTTAAGGAACCTTGACTTTAGATGAAGAAAAACCACTTTTGAATATGTCAAAATGGAGAGGCTGTGTTAGTCGTTCCAATTCCTGACCTACACCTATGTGTTAGTACAGTACTACTTTGTGGATCACGCTATCACATGCTGCTGCTGAGAGGTCACATTTCCCATCACAAAACAAACTCCATGCATATTATTTATATATTTTATTCAGAAAATTTATATCCCGCCCTTCACCGAATGGTCCCCAGGTGGGTTACAATGAGATTAAAACATATTGAACAGTAAAACATAATTAAAAATATAGCCGCTTCTTCCCTCCCTCCCTCCCTCCCTCCCTAAAAGGACAGCACCATGAGGAAGCTATTTAAACAGCAAAAGCCTGGGTAAAAAGATAAGTTTTCACCAGGCACCGAAAACTATAGAGTGTAAGCACCTGGCAAATCTCAAGAGGGAAGCCGTTCCAAAGTCTAGGGGCCGCAACAAAAAAGGCCCTTTTGTATGTCCCTATGCCTCATACCTTTGAAAGAGAAGGAGCTACAAGAAGGCCCTCTCTCTGAGATCTCAGTTCCCAGGCAGGTATATATTGGAGAAGGCATTCCTTTAGATACCCAGGGCCCAAGCGGTTTATAAGTTAGTGTCAACACCTTGAATTGGGCTCGGTAGCAAATAGGTAAGCAGTGCAGATTCTTTAAGACTGGGATGATGTGAGTCCGCCCAGAAACTCCTGTCAGCAGTCAAGCTGCTGCATTCTGCACCAGTTCCAACTTTTGAACTGTTTTCAAGGGTAGACCCATGTAGAGCGCATTACAGTAGCCTAATCTGGAGGTTACCTTTCTCTCTTACCTGCCCTTTCTCTACTTACCTGCCCTACATCTGGATGAGTGAATCTGGATTAACTTGTCCCACTGATCTGGATTGTGTAGAGCTGTGCACTGGATTAGTACCTTCTGCATTGATTCTGTCCATGCCTCCCTATGGCTACAAAGCTTGCATGAGTTTTGCAGCTGCCTTCCCACACTTCCAGCCCTGTGTACACTGGATGGAGCCAGATCTGGATTAAAATGCCCTTAATCCAGATCTCTGGTGGACTTCTTTAATTGGGTCCACAAGAGGACCAAGGGCCGTGATCTGGAATGTGGAAAGAATGGAGATAGCATACCTCCATCTTCCAGAACTACTGGGAGGGGATGCTTTTCAGTACTGTACCACAGGCTCCCCCCAACAAAAAATCAAACCCCATGATTCTAAAAACATCTTGGGAAGTGTGAAAAGTGGGAATGACTCTAACAAGGTGGGGAACAGAATGTGGAATAAGAAACGGTTATGAATGTTCTAAAAAGTGATGTGAACAGCATGTGATCGTCTGTACCAAAGGCCTCTTTGCACTTAGGCTGGTAAGTCTGTGGAAGGGCATCTGCACTACAAAGAGCACATGAACCGGGGTTGGAGGATAAAGAGACATTGTCACATGACACATGCCTTCCCTTCCCAGAAGTTCATAAGAACATAAGAGAAACCCTGCTGGATCAGGCCACAGCACATCTAGTCCAGCATCCCGTTGCACATGGTGGCCCACCAAATGCTCATGGACATCTCAAACAGAGACAAGGACAAACCTTTTCCTGCGCTCGAATCCCAGCAAATGGCCTTAGAAGCGTCCTGCTTATCCCTCCCCCCCCCCCCCGCCAGCCTGAAAGATGTACCTAGGCATTCATTCTAGTAGCCATTGATACATCTGTCATCCTCTGGGTGAAGAAATACTTCCCCTTGTCAGATTTGATTCTTGTCAGCTTCATAGGGTGCCCCCTGGTTCTAGTGTTGTGTGATAGAGAAAATAAATTTTCTCTATCCACCTTTTCTATGCCGTGCTCCACACCTTTACCAATGTTAACCCTAAGCCTACCTGGAGCGTCCAGGCAGTGGCCATTTGCACCTCTTCCAGTGCTCCAGGGTCACCTGAGGTGCTGCACCCGGGCACTTTGCCCCTCAGACAACCGTAGATGTGATTTCACGTGCACAGAGCATCAGCGTTGTCATGACAATGGCGCTGATGCATGCACAGTTGCAGAGGGCAACACAGCCAAACGGGCAGCACCCAGAACAGGAATGGCCACAGGATCAGTCTCTGGTGAGTGACTGATCGTGCAGTGCTTAGGCTGAATGGTCGGATTTCTTGGACTTGAAATCTGCAGAAGATTATGTGCCACCACTCTTAAATGACAAGACAGTGGGTGGAGAAGGACACAGATATCAGTGTGGGGTTATTTAAGAAGGGATCTTCTCAATCCTAAGCATTCATGCCTTTGACTGGCTGCTTTCCATGAAGCACAGGTAATTCTGTCACATCACCGCGGGGCAGGGAAAGTTTCCAACTCCAACATTCCATAAATCTGCGTCATGTTCTGTCACATGCCAAACATGAAGATAAAACATGATTTGGCTCAGAAGGCTCTGTGCGTGTGTGTGGGTGTTCTTTCTCACATTCTTCTTGCTCTTTCCATTGACAGGACTGACATATTCACTTTTAAAAATATCAATAACAGCTTTATGCTATTGCACAGTTCAAAATGAGAACCAGTTTGGCCTCGTGGTTAGGGAACCGGACTCTTGTCTGAGAATGCCAGGTTTGATTCCGCACTCCCCCATGAAGCCAGATGGGTGACCTTGGGTGAGTCACAGCTCTCCTCTGAGCTCTCACAGCCCCACTTACCTCACGGGGTGTCTGTTGTGAGGAGAAGAATAGAAAGCTCTCTCAGCAGCTTTCAGTCCTCTTAAATGGTTGAGAAAAGTGGGGTAGAAAAGCCAACTCTTCTTCATATTGGATTCTTTTGATCAATAAGTGAAGAACTAGCTCAGTCAGAACATCTGGAGTCTAATGAACAAGTTTATTTATTTATTATTTACATTTCTACCCCTCTCCCGTACCTGAAGGTCTCTGGGTGGGTAACAACTGTTAACAGATTAAAAACAATATACATTAAAAGAACTTTTTAAAAATCATCTAAAATAATACACAGCATGTTTAAAAGTTTCTAAATTAATCATAGACTTCTCTGTTGGATGGGCATCAACCTGAACTATAGCACATTTTCTGAAGATGGACCTCTATCCATGTTGGGCCCTTCTGTACTTAACACTGGGATAAAGGCCCACATAGTCAACTTCTGGGCCTATTTGTCTGCAGGGAAGGATGAATATATCAGATCAACAGGAAGCTATCACCAAGGAAAAGCCACTGCCAAACTAAATAAAGGCAAATAACATTCATTTACCAAGCAATGAGCAAAGAAGATCAGTTGTTGCTATTTGACTAATTTGCCCAAATTTAGATTTTATTATTGATTTTTGTGTGTTACTATTGCCAGTTGCTCAGTTGCATTTTCATAAAGTTATTTCCTAGGTATCTTTTACAATTTCAATAAAGAAATTTTGTACTAAGATCAGCCACGTTATTTCCGTCCCTCGGGATTGGTGCTATTCCATTATCAGTAAAACCAAACTCATAGTTACATGTAACCACATACTGGTTATGCTATCTCAATTCAATTCAATAACCTTTATTGGCATAAAAGAATACACAAATGTTGAAATCCCTTTATACAGTCAAGGCTGTTAATTGATAATTAAAAGTGAGGACTTGGTATAGCTCGTGGATAGATACAACAACCGTAAACTACACACTAGACCTCACACATAGACATCTTTTCATCTCTCCTCCAAATAATAGATACAATATATCTAACTACTATCTCTGGGTGTTTTTCCACTGTCACTAGAAGTACCCATTAAGTACCCATTAATGGGTACGTAATGGCATTTTTGTACCCATTAATGGGTACTTCTAGTGACAGTGGAAAAACACCCTTTGTTAACTTCTTGTTGGACCCTTTTAAAAGATAAGCGATTTTCCCTAGATCAGACTGACCAGCCAGATCAAAACAGCTCCACAGATCTTGGTACCATACACAGTGCAGAAACATATGCTGTAGGGATTTGGTATCCCCTGAACCACAAGTGTGTACTCTTGTCATGTCGCAGGCCGGTCAGGCAACAGGCAAACATTTGTGCAGCTACTCAGTCCCAAGGATTCCAGGCGTTCTCAAGGTCAGTTCCAGTGCAGGGTCTAGGAGTCCAGAAGTCAGCAAGGGTCAGGCAGTCCAAAGGGTCAGCAGGTCACAAGGAGTCCAGGATTTCAAGCTCACATAACATGACTGCAAAGATGTTGTCTGCAGCAACTTGAGGCAAGGTGAGCTTGTTCTTAAATAGAGGAGTCAGCTGGGCTAATCGCTCTGATCTGCATCTCACCTGCTCCTGCTGCCTAAGCAAGTGATGAGAGAGCCTTTGATTAGGCTCACTGCTGGTGGATTCATCATCAGAGCTGTCTGGCTGTTCACTTGGAACCGGCCTTAACTCTTCCATGCCTGCAATGCCATGCTGTGACTGCTCCTCAGCCTGTGGTAGCATTGCAGGCATATCCTCCTCTTCTGATGAGGCTGAACAGGGCATGACAACTCTTTTCTCCATTGCTACTCTGCTGAATCTGCCATATAGAACACTGGAGGGGACAACATTACATCTTGCCATAGTGAATAGCCTCGGTCCTGTGGATATTCCAAAAATATATGCTATCTATTAGGTATGTGCATTGAATTTTCAAAATATTTGATATTCAGATGAATTCAGACTAATTCGGACATTTGTATACAAACTGAATGTCCAGACATTTGTTTTTAGTATTTGTACAAACATGAATATTTTGAGTTATTTGTATGAATAATTTGGACATTCGTATGTGAACAGATAAGTATGCATCAAATACGTATCTGTACCCATCTTGTGCATATCCATAGGCATCTGTACGTGATAAAAAGGGATGCATATGGATGTGTACAGATATGTAAGAGATTCATATCATTAGATATGTACTGAGTATTTGAACTAATAGGTACAAATGTATTTGTATCAGTTTTTCTTTATTCGTATGAATTCAGATATTCAAACATTCTGTTCTAATCAAATGTCAAAAATTGCATTTGTGCACACCCCTGCTATCTATCCTAGGGACGATCCAGTTGCTTGCACATCAAAGTGAGCAGAGTTCCTCCTTGCAAAAATTAACATTTCAATTATTTTTATTTATTATTTATTTATATGTATATTTATATCCTGTCCTTTGCCTGAAGGTCTCAGGGCGGGTAACAGCTTTTAAAATCCAGCCTATCGAACAAAACGAAACCATAATAAAATTTAAAATCAACATGTTAAAAACCAGCAGAGTATCGATTATTCATATCTTGCTATATTTTTGGTGATAAAAAGGGTTTTTTAAATTGGGGAAAAGTCACAAAAAGTTCACAACAACATTTGAACATGAATGTGATAATCCAGTTTTTTGACTTCACAATTCGGCAACAAACTGAATTTTGGATGTTCAATATGCAAGCAAAACGAATTTGATCCCCCCCCCCATGCACATCCCTATGATACAGCAAAAAATCTGGTGACACGTGTAGTGCAAGAGTACCGAGTTTGGAATTAGCTTAATTCTGTAAATTTTAGGCTTCTCAATTATATCACTTTGTGCCTTCCCGAATTATGGCACAATTTCTGATGACATAACATATAGAAAGTCTTAAGACAAAGAAAGTCTTAAGAACATTTTTTTCCCGGAAGAATTAGTTCCTCTTATTTTAGCAAAGCTAAGAGCATTTGGGACCAATGCTTTTTAATTTATTCATCAATGATCTAGAAGAAGGGGTACATAGTAAAATAGCAAAGTTTGCTGATGATACTAGATTATTTAGGGTAGTAAAATACGAAAGAGATTGTCAAGAGCTCCAGAGGGATCTCTTAGCATTGGGTGAGTGGGCAACCAAGTGACAAATGTGCTTTAATCTTAACAAGTGCAAAGTAATGCACATTGGGGCCAAGAATCCAAATTATGTCTATAAACTGATGGGGTCTGAGCTTTCTGCAACACACCAGGAAAGGGATCTTGGGGTTCTGGTGGACAGTTCAATGAAGGTGTCAACCCAGTGCGTGGCAGCAGCGAAAAAAGCTAATTCAGTGCTGGGAATAATTAGAAAGGGAATAGAAAACAAGTCAGCAAGTTCATTTTGCCTCTTTATAAATCTGTTGTGAGGCCACACTTGGGATACTGTGTACAATTCTGGTCACCACACCTCAAAAAGGATATTGTGGAACTGGAAAAGGTGCAGAAAAGGGCAACCTGAATGATTAAGGGTCTGGAACACCTCCCTTATGAAACCAGGCTGCAATGTCTAGGCCTCTTCAGTCTGGAGAGATGGCATTTAAGAAGGGACCTGATTGAAGTATATAAAATCATGCATGGTATAGAAAATTTCTTTTCTCTATCACACAACACTAGAACCAGGGGGCGCTCTATGAAGCTGATGGGTAGGAGAGTCAGATCAGACAAGGGGAAGTATTTCTTCACCCAGAGGGTCATCGGTTTATGGAATTTGCTGCTTGAGACACCCATGAGCATTTGGTGGGCCACCATGTGCGACGGGACGCTGGACTAGATGGGCTGTGGCCTGATCCAGCAGGGCTTCTCTTACGTTCTTATGTTCTTAAAAGAGCCAGTACAACAGTAGCTGTCAGATGTATCACTCCACAAATCATTAATGTCCCCTAAAACTAAGGAAGCATTTACAAGAGCTTTGACTGATGGAAAATAAATAAATAAAAATATGAAGGCTGGACCACACAAGTTACAGGATTAACTTCATGTCTATACAACATTTTAATAAAAGCAAGCAGCAGAGCTCTTAATTGGGCTCTGGGCAGTCTGGAAGATTGACTTCAATTTCAAACTCACAAATGTGGAATGGTGTAGAACTTTTTTGCATAGCTATAAAAGGTCTTTAGTGGCAAGATTCAAAGAAATAAACTTGAGCTGTGTTGTTCACACCTAACTTTTAATGCACTTTCAGTCCACTTTCAGAATGTGAAGTCCCATCAGCAAAATGAGTAGTAATTTTTCCTCCACTTTATCTAACCTAAAGGTGGATTTTCTGAGTTTGAAAATGCCAAAAGAAAACAGCTTGCCATTTTGCTGGTGTGTTCTCTCACTCTGAAAGTGGACTGAAGCTGGATTAAAATAAGTGGAAAATGCAGCCTTGAAAATGCTACATACTTGTTTCAGGATATCAAAGTGATCTTCTCTTATTCTCTATTTATTGAAACAAATGTGGAGCAGGGGAAAGTATCTCCACCACTTAGATTCTTTTGTGTGGCAGATCTCAGATTTAATTAGTACTCCTCTTGAATGTATACCTCAGTTTTACTTACTGTCAATATGAAGTGGCCGTTTCTGCACTTACATGTTAATCCAGATCAAGAAGCTGTTAAGAATGCATCATCTACACAGCCATCCGGATCAAGGAACTGCTTGGTACACATAATCTGAACGGGAGTAGAGGCGTTTTCGCACTAAGGCGAAGACGCCTCGGAACGCTTCCCCCCGAACGGGTTGAGAACACTTTCCCGTTCACACAAGGGCAGGTAAGGAACACTTTGAGAGCAGTTCCCTCACCTGCCAGTGCGAACGGGAAAGTGTTCTCAACCCGTTCGGGGGGAAGACCCTCCCCCGGGCTGCTCCCATTGGCTCCTATGGAGCGAGAGTGGGCAGCCGGCTGTCTTCTGTCCCTGGGTTCCTGCTCACTCCCGAACCCCAGATCGGGCTCCAGGGGTGGGCAGGAACACGAGCCAAAAGGCCCCTACCCATCCAAACAGTCTTACCTTTTCCTGCAGGCTCCATTCTGTGTGGAAAGGCCGGGCCGTTCTGAGCACGCTCGAGGGGGCGGCCCCTCATTGGCTGGGCACCCGCCTGGCTTCGATTGCCCATCTGAGCATGTGCGGGTGCCCAGCCAATGAGGGGCCGCCCCCTCGAGTGTGCTCAGAACAGCCCGGCCTTCCTACACAGAATGGAGCCTGCAGGAAAAGGTAAGACCCTTTGGATGGGTAGGGGGCTTTTGGCTGGCGTTCCTGCCCACCCCTGGAGCCCGATCTGGGGTTCGGGAGTGAGCAGGAACCCAGGGACAGAAGGCAGCCGGCTGCCCACCCTCGCTCCATAGGAGCCAATGGGAGCAGCCCGGGGGAGGGGCCAAGCTGTCACAGGGAGAGAGCGTGCGAACGCTTTCTCTCTGGGACGGGTCGGAACGCGCAGAGACGGTTTCAGAGCACTTTTTAGTGCTCTGAAACTCGAACGCATGGAGGGCACGTCGGGACGCTTGCGGGCGGCCTGGAATGGATCCCGCTGCCCGCAAGAGCGAATGCTGCGTTCTGACGTGCCCTCCATGCGTTCAAAAACCCCTGTGCAAAAAGGCTCTTGATCCAGATTGGATGTGTGTGAAGGGCTCCCTGATCCAGATCAGTGGTAGACCTGATGAATGTGGTCTACGATCTGTGCTAGCACTCCCTGATCTGAATCAAGGGAGCAGCATCTTCACATAGGAATGATGTGGAACATTTCTGGGAGCGGTGATGGGCAACATGTGTGGTGCAGCTACAACTGTGAAGATATCTCCAAAGTGCCTCTGCAATGGCATGTGAAGACACCTCACATCTGTGGTGAAGATGTCTTCACAGTGCTTTCAATGGTATCACCCTCTCACCAGATGCAACGTTTGATTAATGGGGATGTGGTGAATTGCACCAGGTGTTGGAATTGCTGTGGGCCAATTCCCGCATAGTGTGAGTGATCTATATGGAGTAGGGTTGTGCATGAATGTTTTTCGTATTGAATCAAATGCAAAAAAAAAAAAAAAATCATTTTCATTCAAATAGATCCTTTCAAATGTGGTAGGATTTGAATTTGATACAAATGTTGCATATGAATTCAATCTGAATGTTAGATGCAAATCCCAAGTGAATCCGTAACAAAGTTTTGTACAAATATATCAAAACATTCATTTTGAGTTTGAATGTCAATCTTTAAATGTGCCAACATTCAATTTGAATTCAAATGTCCAAATTCAACTGAATTTGTACAAATTTCAAAAGTTATGAATATTCGTACGCTCCCCTGATATCATAGGTTATATGCATGTACGGATAAAGAACAGATATAAGGAACACATCCCTACTTGCCTAGGTGCAAATGGGGAATCTGCCCCTTGCTGTCAGCTGCTGCCATTGGGTTACAATCAACCTGGGGTGGGGGGCAGCCGGGTCTGGCTGGCATTTGGCCTCCACGGGGTACAGTTGCCTCGATCAAGGTGACTGTGCCCTGTGGACACCCCCTGGGCCCACCCCCATCCAGGGCCATGCACCTCCCCACGCAAACATGCGCAAATGACTTACCTGCTTGCCACCGCAGACCAGACTGGAAAGCCTGGGGGCGGGGCTTGTTGGTCCAGTCTGTGGCATTCTGCACCTGCGTGTGCCGCAGCCTGTGATTTGGAGGTGCATGGCCAGGGGCATCTACAGGACACAGTCCTGGAGGGTGAAGACCAGACTGTTCCATCTTTCCCCGGCATGCTGGCAGCTGGTGTGACCTAAATTGGGCTGTGCCAGGGACCCCCTAAGTGCCCACCAGCATCTAGGGGGGTCATGCCCTCCCCCCAGCCACACGATCACTTACCTTTTTGGACCCTCTGGTCTGATGTGGTGTTCACCCGGCTGTCCAGGATGATGCGCCACTCTGCGTGCAGTTGTGTGCACCGGTAGGCCAACCCTACACTGAGGCCCGCAGCTGTTCAGCAAGGAGAGTGTGAATGTTCTCCCTGCTGTACAGCTGTGGAATGGCCTGGGCTGGCCGGGAATGGCCTGAGCTGGGTGTAGAGCATAATTTCATGCTCTGCACCCAGAATGCAATTAGGCTGCCCTGGTACAGGCTGGGACGGTACCTTGTGAGGTGGATGGGGCTGTGAGAGCTCAGAAGAGTGCTGTGACTAGTCCAAGGCCACCCAGCTGGTTTCATGGATGAGGACGGATTCAAACCCAGTATTCCTAGATAAGAATCTGGCTTCTTAACCAGTAGACCAAACTGGCTCATAAATGGGCATGACCAGGGGTACTCAAGACATTTTGACTGGGGAGATCAGGCCTTTGTTGAAGTGTCTATGAAGTAGGGATATGCATAAATATTCAAAAATTCAAAAATCCAATTCGAATCGGACAAATATAGATATTTGAATTCAAATCGGATTTAAAAACATTCGAATTTAGACATTTGGATAGATTTTCGGATTTCTGAAAATCCAATACAAATATTTGAATAATCCAAATGTACAGATTCATATATATCGTATACAAATTTACTCAAAAATTATACATATTTGCACTTATAATGCAGGATGAAAGTGGGATGCATACGGGATAAAAACGGGATGCATATGGAATCGCGCAAATTTGTATAATGGATACGAATGTTGTCGACCTTCAAATTTTTACATTCAAAATGGATTTTTAGACTTTTGGATATTTGATTCGAATTTGAATGCAAAAATACATTTGTGCACACCCCTACTATGAAGCTTTGACAAAGACCAGTTACATTCAATGTGCGACAAAGGATTCGCCCACAAAATGTCAAATTTATACAAATTTGACCCTGAAGAATATTTTTCACCCATCCATAAATGCAACCTCTTCATCCCTGCCAAATCTTTATCTGCTTTATTATTATAACTCGAAAGCTGAACGTAATTTGAAAAAGCATTGATGTTCTTAGCAACTTAGCCACAATGCATTTTTTATCATACTCTATTTCATTTAAAGACAAGAAATGTTAATTTTTTTTGAGTGACACAGGATTATCAAAACAGTTGAGTAACATTTACACTTTGGCAAAGTGAGATACTTGTTCATTTTTCACGTCACATGAAAAATTATCTTGAGATCAGTGTGATTTTGAATTCCCCAGATTCCTCCCTCCCTGAACTTAGGCGAAAGATCTATAGTTTGACAACCAGCCCCCTTTTTCTATGCACAGTCAAAGAGCTGGATCTTCAAGATCCTGATCTTTGAGATGGGGTCTGTGGAGCGCAGGCTTGATTAATACACTTGAAGTATCTTGAATTGCATATGTGGTTATGTTATAAAATGTGCTAAGGGTAAATGGCACTGAGCAGGAGGGTTGGTAAACAGAGAAGGAGGGGCTAAGCCCAGCTCAATTAGCATATTGAAGAAGGGGGGCAGCCCAGAGAGAAACTAGCCAATCAGAAGGGATGGAACCCTGGCAGAGTCTATAAAAAGGGCCATCCTGTCAGAGCCGTTGTTCTGTACCTGGGGCTAGACTTAGGAAGAAGTTAGACAGTACAGATCCGGGTCCTGAGGAGAATCTAGATAGGGATTAGTCAGGGTCCTGAGTTAAGAAAATAAGTTATTGTGAACTGCTTGTGCTGAAGTTGAACTGACTTAAGAGTTGTAAACAAAGTTACATTTACATGAGTTTCAAAGTTACTCTGCTTGAGGCCTGTCACTGACTCAGACGCTCAAGGGAGGGGGGAGTGTTGTCATAGTAACATAACGGTAACAGTGTAACTACAGTTAGAAGCTCCATGCTGAAGAAAAAAAGGCTCAGAGGCCTACTTAAAAAGGGAACTTGAAGTCCGTGGCCATAAAGGCAGGACTGGAGAGAGTTGGATGCCCGGCCAGGGCCTCGCAACTGGTGTCCGCTGGCCGTGGGCGTCACAGGGTCCTCCTGGTTTTTTTTCCCACTAGCACTAGGAGTACCCATTAAGTACCCATTAATGGGTACTTAATGGGTATTTTCTAGTGCTAGTGGAAAACCCCCCATGGAGGTCTGGATATTGAAGATGCCTGAAGATCCCGTTGTGGACACCTTTAATTGGGTCCATACAAAATCCAGATTTAAGGGCCTGAAGGACCCATTAAATCTGAATTTCCCCTGCCCTTGTGGGAACAGGACCTTGCAGATGGGGCTTTCAATGGGGTCCAGGTTGGGACAGGGCCTTCACGATTGGTACTGATCAGGTACCAATCGGGTTCCTAATGGGGTTTTAGAAGGATTCTAAGCCCTAGTGGGAAAAGGCCACAGGTCAGTGTAGGCAATGGAACCTGTGCACCAGGTCCATCTTCAGTGGATGAGTGTTCGATTCTGCTATGCATTTTGATGTGGTTGCCAAACATTTTACAGGCTGTAAATATTGTCAGTATCCTGCTCTATTGTTGTCTCTTTTCCATGATGGTCTGAAAAAGCATTGGTTCCTTCTCTATATGAGTTTTTTCCATTGTTCCATTTAACAATAAATGCAAATTCTAGGGTAAGTATAGGGAAAATCAACCTACAGGGCATACAAACATAAAAACATAAGGGGAGCCCTACTGGATCAGGCCATAGTCCATCTAGTCCAACATCCTGTCCCACACAGTAGCTCACCAATTGCTTCTGGGCATCTCAAGCAGAAGACAAAGGTCAAACCTTTACCTGCTCTTGAATCCCTGTAAATGGCCAGTAGAGGCATGCTGCCTGTCTCTCTAGTAGCCATTAATACACCTGCCCTCTGTCAGTTTATTCTCCAGACATCTCTGAATGTCAACTCTAGTCTTTACTTACTTTGGGCCAAGCAGTCTAAAGCCCTTTCTATACTGGCCCTTATTCCAGATTATATCCCAGAATGGGGACCTGCCAAATATATGCTGGTGCAGATTGCACTGGATTATAGCTTGGTTTCAAGATCTGTTAAAGAAAGTGTCCCTGTTACAGTTTTGGATGAGCTCTGAGATATTCTGGAGGGGCTCTGCACTGGATTCCACAAAATGGAAAATGTCATCTCATGATGGAACCCAGTTGGGCCTTTTCCATAACAGCACATATTTGTGGAATGCTTTTCCCTCTGATATATTTGTGATGCCTACACTTATGGCATTCAGGCACCTACAGAAGATACGTTTCTTCATCCAGGCATTCTCTACTTGAATGTTTTTTCCTTGTTTGTTTCTAACCCACACAACTTAAAGGGTGCCTCCAGACTGGGATGGAAGTAGCAAAGCAAGTTCAGTGTTTCTGTCCACCACTGTAGGAGCGTAGCATCTTGCCTGATCTGCTGGTTCAAACCATGTAAAGACATGGGCTGGAGCAGTGCTGTCTACACATTGGCACTGATCAGACTATCAACCTGCCCTGAAGCTTGTGTGAGTTTCAGAGCCAGGTGCCCCAAGGGCTAGTAACAAACGTTCCTAGCCAGGGATCCATTTTGGCAGCACCCTTTGGTGTTCTTCAAAAATGGGTCCCTCACAACTCCCAAACGTGTGAGGCGTGCCCAGAAGTCAACAATGGGGGCCTCCTGATCAGACACCTATTTGCACTTAGGCTTCTGGTATGCAATTAGACAGCTCTGGTACTCTGTACCAGAGTTCTCCTAATTGCGTACCAAGGGCCTAAGCATGAATCGACCTCTGGATTAAAGGTAAGTGCAGAAAAGGCAAGAGGGCCTTAATTTGTATGGACTACTTCTCTCACTGTTCATTGTTAATATGATTTGGTTATTTATGTGTGTATTTGATATGTAACTAACACTGCATAATGTGTTAGTGATAATAATGATAATAATAATATTACTAAATGAACAAATTTAATAGAAATAAAAATAAAACACGCACAGCCATGATATGCTGCAGCTTTGTGTCCATGGAAGTATTCCTCCAGATTTTATCTGAAATAAGCAGACAGTTGAAATTGGGTGGTTTATGAAAGTCATCTTCCATACAGCTATAATTTGAAAGGGTTTTTCAAGATCTAGTGATGATTATCCTTGGTCCAACCATCTAAAAGGTCAGTGCCAAAGCTATACCAACTTAGGCTACATCCCCATAGGGCTAGGATCTGGTACAGAGCAATCCCTTTTTGAATAGGGTTCCAGTTCTGGATGGGCCAGGGGGTGACTCCTCTTAACAAGAAGGCCTCACAATTATTGAATGAGAATTGAGATAAAGTCACCTTGGCTGGGTTTTGGGGTACTCTCATCTCAATTGTGTTCATTTCTCATGGTCCATGACCACTGGCCATGCTGCCTGGGATGCTGCTAAGAAAGTGCTACCATTAGCTTAAAAGCCTCCTTTTTGCCTGTCCAAACCAGCTGCTGGACAGCCAAAGAATGTGGGTGGGTGGGTGAAAATAAGGCACGAGCTGTAAAAAAGTAACAGCTTTTCAACAATCTCCATCAGCTTCAGAATTGATGGAGGCTTTATTGCAATCATTTCCTCTACATTAGAGATGAATTCAGGCCCCAACCTTTAGGGCAGTCAAAAAATAGTGAACCACTCTGATAAACAAGAGGGATGGAATGGCAAGGTCATGATGACAGGACAGGAGTATCTAATGAAAGCCTATCCTGGTCTTTTTCTATATTGCTGCCTGGTTATTTGGAATTGCCTGACACTGTAGAAAATTAGGGTTAAGTGACTCATACTCTTATGTTCTTGGCAAGTTGCACTTAATAGTTGTATTACTGGGACTACCAATAGACTCTGTGGAGCAGTGAGTAAGTAGACTTGGAAAGAATAAATACGGTGTATACAGCCCCAACATATTAACAAAGGACAGAAATAATTAAAATGGATAGATAATAGATGATATATAATGTCCAGTCTGGTCAGATTAATCCTTGGAATGTAATAAGCACATTAGGAAAAACTATTTCAGGTAAGGTTTGGTAGAGGTAAAACAAAACAAAACAAAAAAACCTCCTAATGCCCAGGAATTGTACAATGGCATTACTATTATGATTACTCCTAATTAATATTAATATTGTTATCAGCATTAAAATTTGTGTCCTAGCAGTCAGCTACTAAAACAAACAAGTTAAAGCAAACTATACAGTCCTCAGCTTCACACTTTCAATCTAAAAGGATAGGACTGAAAAAATTACATCACAGAGAATAATGTGAGCTATTGAGAAAGAAAGGTCGGATAGAGAGGCTGTTGATAAACCAATAACTGATTGAAAAGAAAATAATGCTCAAGATATTTTTGATGGAGAAACAGGCAGGGGTACTAGATTCAAAAGATTCTTATTCTATGCAATTCAAAGATAGTGTAGAAAAATTATATTTTGGCTTTTTTTAAAAAAATAAAAATAAAAATTATATAGTCCCTAAGGGGCTTAAGAGGAATATAACTTCCATGAATTTATGGGGAAAGATCTTTTTAACTGGGTTCATAGTTTGAACACAGATTTGTGAACTTTCTAAGGCTGCGTTCAGGCATAACAAAAGGGGTCCCTCAGAGGTGCCTCAAAGACACAACGGGGCGGCCCTCATGTTCTCAAGTCTTCTCTAACCCACCTTTTCTAGCACAGAATGTTTAAGAGAAGGGAGAAGGGCAGACTGACATGTGAAGAGCCCCAAAAGTATTTGTTAGCCTTCTAAAAGAAATAGCATCCACTGATTAACTGCTCCTGCAATACGAATCTGCCTCATATGAGAATACGAGAGCCTGGGTAATTTTGCACTTCCGTTGCTGTCCGCTGGACAGGAAATCAGCGCAATGAGCCAACGTTGACTAGCGCTTGCACTTGGAGCACTAGTCAACGTTTGCCATTCCCCCTCCCCCCCAATTGAATACTTACCTTGGTTCAATTGCAGGGACTATCCTCTTCAGGCTTACGCCATTTTGGTTTTGATGTCCTGCTCAACTGTGTGCGCGTCAGCGCCTTCACCTTTCCTCATCACAAGCGCGAATGGTCCACTAGCATTAGTTCACTAGCATTAGTTCACTATGTTCTGAGGTGTCAATACTAGAAGTTCACTAGCATTAGTTCACAGCAGCCTAATCAGCTAAGTACAGAAAAGTCACTTGTCTAGTTCAGTATCCTGTCACACATAGCAGGCCACCAATTTGCTTTTACATTCTCAAGCAGAAGACAAAGGCAGAACCTTCACCTGCTCTCAGCTGCCTGCAAACAGCTTAGAAACATCCTGCCTGACTCTCCAACCTGGAGACTCTACCTGGGCATCCATTCTTGTAGCCAGTGATGCACCTGACGTCCATGATTTTTTTCTAATTCTTCCTTAAAGCTATCCAGGCCTTTCCAGAATAAATGTCCATCTGTCTGTCCACCTGTCCACCTGTCCATCCTTCCGTCTGTTTGTTTGTTTCCTCCTTGATTTTAATTATGTGCCTGTTATGATGATTTTAGCTCCAACCCTGCTATCCATTCAACCTGCCATTCTCCTTTTTACTGGTCAGAATTCCCCAGTGTTTCCATTATATAAAAAAAACTTACTGCTCAGGCAGAATTGACAATGCTTTGTGGGAAATATTTAAAGCATTTAAGGTCACATTTAAAGGGATCTGTTGGCAGACATCAAAAGTGTGAGTTAAATTGTCTTTCTTCACCAGAGTCCCTCTCCTCCCCCCAAAATTAATAGGCTTCAGCAGTGTGGAAACACTAAGAATTTTAAAGATGACTTTGACACTGTGAAATAATGTGCAACTCCAAATCTTGGAATCTGACTCTTGTCACTTGTGCCGGTTAATTACAGTGGAAGGAAAAAGAAAAATGGTTAATAAAAATTAAAAATCACAAGGAGGATTTCTTACATGGTTTTTGACCTGTAAAAATTTTTCAGGTTAAAATCAGTGGCATTTTGCTAACACTGCAGTTTCTTTCTTTCTTTCTTTCTTTCTTTCTTTCTTTCTTTCTTTCTTTCTTTCTTTCTTTCTTCCTTCCTTCCTTTCTTCCTTCCTTCCTTCCTTCCTTCCTTCCTTCCTTCCTTCCTTCCTTCCTTTCTTTCTTCCTTCCTTCCTTCGTTCCTTCCTTCCTTCCTTCCTTCCTTCCTTCCTTCCTTCCTTCCTTCCTTCCTTCCTTCCTTCCTTCCTTCCTTTTTATATCCCAGCCTATAACTAAAGGTTTCAGGGCAGGTCTAAAATTCTAATTTTAGAAGGTAGACTTTTTTAAAAAAGAGGAGGCTTTTATTCACAGTGTTAGGCTCGTCTCCATGGGCTCTGTTTACTGCGGTGCTGATTCGGGGCAGCCCCAATGTGCATCTTAGTGCAAATTAACAAGTCCCCATGTGACAGGCGACAGCGTGGGTTCAGGGTGAATCTGCCTGTCCCCATGAAAGCTGTGGTAAACCCTGAATCAGGGAACCATGACTTTTTTCTCCACTCCCTCTGTTGTGATAGGAAGCTTGGCTAACATCACCATGCCCTGTCCCGCCTGCTGCATGGGAAACCCCTCCAGTTGCACCTCCAGAAGCACAACACACAACATTATAAACAATAATAGCGGGGCACAATAGGGTGGGGAAGTGGCTAATGTTTAGCAAAGGTCCGCGCCTCCACATGACAGCAAGCACGCATAGAATGACAGCAAGCTTCAATGGCAGTGGCTGGGGGGCAGAGGGTGGGTGGGGGGCAATGTCCATGCACAGTGGCTGGAATCCGGCAGCCCCAGCGGGGACAAACGGCCTCTCAGCTTGGCTCACTGCTAATCATGTGGGCCAGAAGGTGCCTCCAGCCAGCCAGCCAGGCACGGATGGCAGGAGCAGATGGAGGCATGCCGCGCCCTCTCTGGCCATCCTGGCTGCAATGGCCGCACCCAACAACAGCACCAAGAGCAGCACTGGCAGTGGAGCAAAACCTCCTTACACCAGAGACTGCGCCATGGTGCCCAGCCCGGCCTGCTGCCTTCTGTGGGTGGGGTAAGATGGAGGCTGCAGCGAGGCTCACTCTACACTCCCAGCCGCCTGCTCTCTCTCGGGTGGGGGAGCCGACAGGAGGCGGATCGTTCTTGCCAAATCCCTCCCACAATAACAGGAGCGTCCCCATGCCTTGGAAGAATACGTGTTTGGCTGCTAATTCGCAGTGAGAACACTTGCAAAGGGTTGTTTTTTTAAAAAACGCGGAATTGTGCCATTTGTCCCGTGTTAGCCCCAGATTAGAGGCTCTTCATGGGGACGCTCCAAGGTGAACTCAGGTTTGCCTCGGAGTATCCTGATCATGGGGATGGCCAGTTAGTGGCCAAAGCTCTGTTGGACAACAACTTTGAAAGGAGGCCACAAGTTTGATTTTCTGTATCTCTCTGGGAGAAGATCATGACAAACTACTTCTGTTATCCACCAAGAAAAATTACACATCCTGTAGCAATGCGCATGAATGTTTGAAGCATTCAAAATTTAACTGATTCAAAATTTAATTCGGACATTCAAATTTGAATCAAATGTCTATACATTCGAATTTAACATTCAAACAAATTTTTGAATCTTTTGAATCATGGGTACGAATTATTTGGATATTTGTATGTGTAGGGATACGCATTTAACATTCAAACAAATTTTTGAATCTTTTGAATCATGGGTACGAATTATTTGGATATTTGTATGTGTAGGGATACGCACACATTACATATGCATCTTATTCGTATCCATACGCATTTGCACGGATACGTACAGAATGAAAACGGGATGCATATGAGATAAAAATGGGATGCATACGGGTGCGTACGGACATATACGAATGTTGTCAACATTCGTATCTTCCAATACGAATAAAAAATTTGTATGAATAGATCTGAATGTATTCAAATCGAATTGAATGTGAATACATTTGAATTTCAAACATTTGAGTCGATTTGAATCTTTGGACGTTTGATTAAAATTGAATCAAATCCTGAAGATGGCATTCCTTTACACCCCTATCATCTTGGACTATGTAGTCCATGCCTCTGTTACATGCCAGATTAGCTCTTAACTCTGTATTGTCTAGTGTTTGTAAAAGGAAAAATGGGAGGGACACAGAGATGCTGTTTAATTTGATGTTGGAATTCAAGGGTGGCTCCAGGGAGCCAATTTGGTCTTGTGGTTGGAGTGTTGGGCTCCTACCTTGTCGTCTCACTTCTCCACGGAGCCAGGTGGGTGACCATGGGCCAGTCACTGCTATAGCCTGTTTGGTCTAGTGGTTAGGGAGCTGGACTCTTATCTGGGAATACCGGGTTTGATTCCACCCTCCCCCATGAAGCCAGCTGTGTAACCTTGGGCTAGTCATAGCTCTCTTCTGAGCTCTTACAGCCCCACCTACCTCATAGGGTGTCTGTTGTGGGGAGAAGAAAAGAAGGTTTATCAGCTGCTTGGAATCCCCTTAAGGGTGAGAAAAGTGGGGTATGAAGGCTAATTCTTCTTTTCCTCCTCCTCCTTCTTCCTCCTTCACACTGGCCGGTATAGCAGACCAGAAAGCATACTAGGAGACTCCCTTCTTCATGGTGGTGCAGTCTAAAAGAGGCCCTGCCTCCAGGAGCAGTGGCAGGGGCTGGTGTCTAAGGGGAAAAGGACTCTCTTAGACCACATTGGTGGGTGGAGAGACTTTTTGTATGCTTGCTGGTCCAGTATACTGCCCAATGTGCAATTGCCCCAAAGTACAAATGGAGGGTTTCTTACTATGGAGAACAGGATAGAATAGGGAACATGAAAACAAGATAAGGGGGGAGGTGTCAACATCTTCTCCTCAAGTGTCCCTGAGACCAGGAAGGCAAATGTTTCCACCTTCACAAGCCATCCTTGAAGTTCAAATTCCACCCTAGGAGTTGCCCTGTCCACAAGGCACAAGAAACAACTTTGGCTGCATCCAGACATCAATTACTTGGTTCGCTATATTTGGATATTTCAAAATAAACCACGGATATAGCAGAATAAATAACTGACATTTGGATGCAGCCTTTAAGAGCTTATTGTGTCTTCATTCACTTACACATAGTGGTTACTCCTGGCCTCCCAAAGTCTCAAAGCTACCCAATGTTAAGATGACTTGGGTCCCAAATATCTAAAGGAACGCCTTCTCCCATACTGACCTGCCCGTGCCTTAAGATTTGGAAGTGAGGACCTCCTGGTTGTCCTACTGCACACAGTAGTGAAACAGGTGGGCACCAGGGGAAGGGCCTTTTTGGTAATGGTCCCCAGGTTATAGAATAGTTTCTCCCTCGAGGTGCATCACACCCCTTCTCTGTATGTATTCAGGAAGGCGGTGAAGACGCACCTCTTTGCCCTGGCCTTTGGCTAATGTGATACTTCCCCACCACCACCACCACTGCAGATACTATTATTTTAATATTTAGAGTATTGTTTTAAATGTGCTGAATCTTTTAAGTATTTTTATGTATATTGTTGTTTTTAATATATATTGGGTTGTAATCTGTTGTTTTAAAAGTTGTTACCTGCCCTGAGACCTCTGGTTATGGGGTGGGATATAAATAAATAAGTAAATAAATGGAATCCCTGTCATCAACCGTTATTGGTCCATTGTTAAAACCAGGCCATGCAGAAATTTCCCCTGGTAGTTCAACTCCTCTGCTATGGAGAGTGACCTTGGATAAAGCATTATGGGGATGGTTTCTACCCGACCTTGTTCAGCGTTAGACAAAATAAAGAAACGTCTGATTGTTGGGCATTTTATCCCGCAGCTGAAAGGTTTTTAGAGGGCAGGAGGCACCACTGCATGACTGGTTTGCCACTGGCTACTAGGTTGGAGAGACAGGATGCTGCTAAAGGCCATTTGCAGGGATTTGAGAGCAGATACAAGTTTTGCCCTCATCTTCTGCTTGAGATGCCCGTGGGCAATTGGTGGGCCACTGTGTGAGACAGGAAGCTAGACTAGATGGGCTGTGGTCTGATCCAGCAGGGCTCCTCTTATGTTCTGGCCTTTGCAATTGGACTAAAGCTTCCGACCTCACAGACGGTCTTTTCCCTGGCTGTCTGGATTCTGCCTTCATGACAGTGTTTGCTTTTTAAAGTAAATATACATGTCTTTAAATGAAGTGATTTCTTTCTCATCTAACTGCTTTCATCATTAGAATAACACTTGAACCATCTTTAGAACTCTGTCTTCCTCTCTCCCACAAACACCATCTCAGGTTTTTGACACGGAGCTTCTGGGGATTTAACCTTCTTCAGTCTCCTTGGAGGCTTTTGGTGGTTTTATCAAATGCCTACGGAGACTATAAAATAGTAGAAGACCAGCACACTTTCTGAGCACAATCGTTCTCGTAGCCTGACGGTAGATCCTTGATGTCAGGCAACAGAAGTTATTCTCCCTGTTCCTCTTGATGTTGTATAAATGGGGGAAGGAGGGAGAAAAAGGAGATGGAGAGAAAGAGAAAAGACGGTGTGAACATCTTCTGAACTTTGGGCAAACCATTGGCGGAAAGCACCATCAAAGAGCCAACCCCCCTTGTAAAATAACAACAGCCGCAATAATGATAGGAATCCTTGATGCATGTTCGAGACAAAATTTCAGTCAATGAAGGGGGGTGTGGAATCAACAGTACTACTGGGAGACATACAGAAAACAAATATTATCTGTGAGGCCAAAGAGAGAAGATCTGCTCACTGAAAGTCTCTCTTCACAGTGGCCATCTTTGAACAGCATGTTTTCCTCCTCAACCCTAGAAAAAAAGAAACCTAAAAGAGAAGGGAGAAAGGGGGGGGGGCATCCCTCTTCCATTGTTATCCCCCTATTCAACCTCCAGTCTGAGTCATTCACTATGCATTAATTACTGGTTTCTTTTGATTCTCCAGGAAACTCTAAAACCTGCCTGTGTTTGCAAGAAAAAAAAAGCGCCTCTCACTTCCTGGAGCTTCAGCTTTTTATATGGAGACCTGATGAATTTTCTCCTCTCTGTCTCAGTTCTCTCTCTCTCTTTTGCATACTCTAACTCTCCATCAAGGGAAAAAGGGGAAATGGGGGGGGGGGGGGACACAGGACTGGAATAACACAAAACCCTGATTTCATGCTTCCTTTCCAGCTGTGACTGGCAGAAGAAGGTTCTTTAGTAGGTCTCCTGCCTGCCCCCCCCAATGGTAATTTTTAAACTTTACTTTTATGTCTGCCACATTTCACAGGAATCTTTCCTTTTCTCTCTCTCACCACCCCTGCTGCAAGCAGCATTTTCTGTTAGGTTTTTCCCCTTTTCTTGCCTATCCACCATCTCTCCCTACCCTTTTCCTTAAACAAAATATCTGGATTTTCTCTATTATGTCATTCAGGGCTGTGCTGCTGGCAGATTATAGAAAGGGGAGGAGGAAAAGAAGCAGACGGAGAGACACATCCGCAAACGGCATCAAATATATTTTGGTGTATCTCTCTCTCAGTTCCTTTATGCGCCGTTGGTGTGTGATCCTCTGTATCACACTCCTGTGCTCGGTTTGTTATATTTCTACCTGTGTCTTCTTTTAGGAAGCTCAAGGTTGCTTCAAAGGATCTGCCAATAGGTGCCTGCTGCCCAGAGAAAGACTGGTTTCTCTGCAGTCATAGTCTTAATAATGCTACTACTAATGGGGCTTTTGTAGAGATTGGGCTCCAGGCATTTCGCCAACTGAGGACACATCGCCACCCACAAGGCTGCGCATTTCCGCATCCTGGCAGGACAGGGCAACCGGAGGGTTATGGCTGCCCTGCAGAGAAGGACAGAGTGCATGGAATGGATGCCTAGACACATCCTCTAGAGACAGGCAGGATGACAATAAAAGCCATTTTTAGGGATCTGAGAGCAGGTGAAGGTTTTGCCTTTGTCTTCTGCTTGAGATGCCCATAAGCAATTGGTGGGCCACTGTGAGAAAGGATGCTGTGGCCTGATCCAGCCAGGCTCCTCTTAGGTTCTCTTAGGTTCCTATTGATAGCATAGCAGGGCTTTCCTCCACATACTTCAGAGGCCGTGGAGATGCCAACACCCATCAGGCCAACTTGGGCAGCAGCTTTGTAAATGGTCTCTCAGAATGGGTGGACTGCTTCTAAGCCAGGTTCCTCCCCTAGCCACTCCCTCTCATCCCAAGGGAAACACCACAGCCTCGAGCACAGACATGAGACTACTGTTCGCCTCATGCCCATTCATACAAGGAAGTCAACTGAAGTGGTACTTGAATGTTAAGATCCTATACATGGGAGGTGGAATACTTGGAGTCTACAAATCCATTTGAACAATGATGTCTGGTAAACAACATGCCTTTGATGGTACAAGTCTAATACAGCAATACACAACTAGGCCCAAATCCTTAAGATTAGTCCACAGGCCCATGATCTACAGGCCCATTGGGATAAATGAAAAGAGATGTCAATGCTGCTAATAAAATGGTTTATGAATTTAAAATGTAAAGCATTTGATTGATTGATTGATTGATTGATTGATTGATTGATTGATTGATTGATTGATTGATTGATTGATTGATTGATTGATTGATTGATTGATTGATTGATTGATCAATGACAATAGTGACTCATGCTTCCAGAACACAGTTTGAAGCAATCAACATTCCACTAAAAAAATTCTCAGTCTCTGAAGATGCTGGACAAGGTTTTTCTAACCAGGCATCCAGAAGTCTTTTATGAGGCCTCTTCCAGGAGCCCAGTAAAATGATACTGGAAACTAGGCTCCCAGTAAACTGGCCCACTGACTCTCTTATCATTTGCACACAATCACCTGGTGGATCTACTGAGGACCTCTTCAGAGTTGACTCCTGTTGAAGCAGATTACAGTGGCATTTTCTCATCAGAACCCACACCAGTGCCACATTCCATGCATACATTGACCCCTGGGAGCTGCTGGCCCAATCCAACTGTTCAGTGAAGATCCTGCCTTCAACTCTAGTATTACAGCATTTCAACAGTTTTTTGTGCAGGCATTGTGCAAATATAGGTATATACACTGCTGGATAGTGAGGAGTGCCAGTTACACTGCAATATCAAAATGGCACACCTGGCACTCATTATGGCCCAATGGTGCATGTGCCCATTCTTGAAATCTGGACACAAAGTTGTCGGGGTACTGTGATACCATTCAGGGTGGGGAACCTGCCCAGTCTACCAGTGTAAGTCAGTTACACTTTAGAAGCCATATCACAATCCTGGGATTCCAAGAAGAAGGAGGAGGAGGAGGAGGAGGAGGAGGAGTAGTTGGCTTTTCTAGACCACTTTTTTGACCCATTCAAGACAGTTCAAGGTGGCTGACAAACCTTCTGTTCTTCTCCCTGCAACAGACATCCTGTGATGTAGGTGGGGCTGTGAGAGCTCAGAAAAAGAGCTGTGACTAGGTCAAGGTCACCCCGCTCGCTTCATGGAGGAGAGTCGAATCAAACCCAGTATTCCCAGGTAAGAGTCCAGCTCCCTAACCACTAGACCAAACTGGCTCACTGGAAGCCACATTTTCTCAACCATGTAGAAAAAAGTCTGCATTTAGTTCTATCAATGACTTCATCTTCAGATACTTCTGTTAAGATGTTTCCTCTGGAAAATCCAGAACAAAGGGCTCCTTCCTCGTTATTGGTTATGTCTTGAGTCATTCACACCTCACATGGTCCCATCCCTTGACAGAAATGGCTTGAAGATGGTCCTCAAAAGTCTGGCTTGGAGTTCTGTACATCCTTATTCTGGAGCTTTGTAGAAGATTCTCCAAAGCTCTGTAGATCCACCACAAGAGAAGGAAAGGAACATAAATGAGGGGAAGCTCATTCTGTGGATAGATTTCCAGGGGGCTGGGTTGGATGTATTACAGCCCAGGGTGACTGCAGGAGAATAAAACATCCTCAGAGAGCTTCTCCAGCTTTCCAGTAAGTCACACTTTTTCTTTTTAAGTGATGGAAGGATGTGGAATGAGAAGAGTGTTCCCTGGGAGCTGCTGGCCCAAACCAACAGTCCAGTGCAGTTCCTGCCTTCAACTCTAGTATTGCAGCATCTTGACAGGATAAGGTCCATCCTGCCCAAGGAGAAGAACCTTGCCATCAGTCCTGGGGGCAATCTAGTGTTGGCAGCCTAGACCATTCTGCCCTCTGGGTGACTCTTAACATCTTGGAGGAGATTAGTCTTTGTGGAACTGGGGTCCTCTGTCAGCTACTCTGGACTAAACTTGGCCTCGGTTGACTCAATGTGTGTATGTTTTGGTTTATTTGGCAATGTTTTGTATGATGTGCAATTTTTATAATGTATTTTTATTAGAATGTTTTGATTATTATTTTGCGTTGCATATGTTCTGTTTATTGTAAACCACCTTGGGCAGATTTTCTTTTGGAAAGGCAGTATACAAATGAAATGGAAATGAAATGAAATGAAAATGAACTCTATAACTTTCAGGCTATTGGACATCATACTAAAATGCTGTGTCTATGAAGCTGCCTATTTATTCGTTAATTCACTCTTTTCTCTGTGCATGAGGATCCAAGATGTGATGTATTTTTCATTTCTTTTCTTTTTTTTTAAGGAAATAGAAACTGATATTTACAGCATTTAGGAAGCCAGGTGCAGTTCCACATCTGTTAAATGAATCACAGCAGGATTTGATGACGCTGCAGACATGGCTTTGGATTCAACTTTTAGATTTAGGATTTGAACAGTTTTGGCTCCCCAGCGCCATTACTTACCAACCACTATTGTAGAGGTATAGAGGAACTTGCGACTTTGTGGCCCAGTGCTCACCTGAACAAACTTTTTGACCTTATTTATGGCATTTATAATGTCCTTTCCCTTAAAAAGTGCTCTGATAAGTGTCTGACACTCTAAACACAAGACCAAACTGGCTCACAGTAAGGCCACACTCTCTGCTACCACTCCGCTTCTGCCTAGACTGGGATAATTGCAGGCTTATTTTAACAGATCCAATGGTGGTCCAAAGGGCACCAGGTTGGCTCAGGGAGGTGTGCAGAAGTATGCACACCTTTGTGAACTGGTTTAGCACTTAATTGCACCACCAAAATATGTCCCCTAGAGCTTTGAGAATCTGGGAGCTTCCATTCCTGGCCCTTGGAGCCCTTGGAGCAGGCTCAAAAGTTGTGTGAGCTTCAGAATGGTGCCTTGTTCTGGGCAACCTGGATGACTCCAGCTGGGAACCAATCCAGTCGGGTCTGCGTAGGTAAGTGTGGAAATAGCCTAAGGCAAGGGCTGTACATTGGCAGTTCCTGCCGCTTTGGGGCAGGAGACCTTGCAAGAAAATACCCCAGACTTTAGAGTGCTTCAACTAACAGTTGCGGAGGCCAACCAGGTTGCACAACCATCCTGAGCAGCAAAAGGACCCAGGATAGGGCCTTCTCAGTGGTGGCACCCAGAATCTGGAATAGTCTTCCGCTTAAGGTGCATCATGTTTAGGAAGGCCGTGAAAATGCACCTCTTTGCCCTGTCATTGGCTAAATGAGGAAACAGCTTTTCCTTCTCCAATTTTCAGACACTTTTATTGTTTTTAAGGATGTGCACACATGTTTGTGTGTGTGTGTATGTGTTCAATTTGTACTGAATCAAATGCAAGAAAATTTGTATTTATCAGAACATAAGAGGATCCCCACTGGATCAGGCAAACCTTCTCCTGCTCTTGAATCCCAGCTATTGGCCTTAGAGGCATACTGCTTGTCCCCCCAGCTTGAAAGATGTACTTAGGCATCCATTCTAGTAGGCACTGATACATTTGTCATCCATACATTTGTCTAACCCTTCCTTAAAGCCATCTACGCTGGTAGCTGTTACCATCTCTTCTGGCAGCAGATTCCATAGACTGATGACCGTCTGGGTGAAGAAATACTTCCCCTTGTCTGATCTGACTATCAGGTCCCCTCTTAAATGCCTGCTTGTTCAAATAGTTCCCCTTTGAATGTAGTGGGATTCAAATTCAATATGAATGTTCAATCCCATACGAATGCATATGAATCCCATACAAATTCCATATGAAGCTTCATACAAATGTATCAAAGCATTCAATTCGAATTTGAATGTCATTCTTCAAATGTGGCAATATTCAATTTGAATACAAATTTGGCCAAATTCGTACAAATTTTGAATGTTATAAATATTCATCCCAAATTGTTTTTAATATGTTCATTCTTATATTTGGTTTCAATTGTTGTAACCCACTCTGAGAACTTTGGATATAGGGCAGGATAAACATCCATCCATCCATCCATCCATCCATTCATCCATCCATCCATCCATCCATCCATCCATCCATCCATCCATCCATCCATCCATCCATCCATCCATCCATCCATCCATCCATCACTGCAGACTCTCTGCCCTCCCTGATCCTGGTTGCAAAATCATAGATGCCAGGGAATGTTTGGTCCCCTGCCTCTGTGTTTCTGGCCAGGACTGTTTGGGAAGGTAAAGCATGGAAGCCCGCCATTTTGTGCACCTGCTTAAATAGGGCAGGCCTATGTGTCCTGAACAAAGTGAGAGTGGGATAGGAAGTCTGCAGGAGTTACAGTGAGAATTTCTTCTCTTGCTCTGCTGTTTAAATGCTATGAAAGGTGCTTTTGCCACATTGCTTCCACGATGGGTGCATTGATGTGTGATTAACTTGCCTTTCCTGACCTTGTGCAGATCCTACCAGAATCCTGCATGCATACAAAATATGTCTGAATCTAGGAATTTATCTAAGGGAAATGATTTTAAATGATTATACATAATACATATATAATTTACAGTAGCAAATATCCTACTCAGAGAGAAAATGCTAGAAAGATGAGGATTAAAATGCATAATATGACTAAGTACAAAGGAAAATAAATAAAATCCAGTAGAATATTTCATACTAGGTTTAAAAAAAAAGAGATTAAAGAAGGCTCCTGATATCGAACACTCCTTTCTTTGTATGGAACTTGCTTCATGGCTCCCCTGATGGTTTAGATTTAGATATTCATCTACAAAATATGACATTCACCCATGAAACGTTAATAAAATTGGTTTATTCATTTTAAACAAAGGAAAACAAAGTTTGCTCTTTTTCTTTCTTTCTTTCCTGAAAAAGCCTTTCAAGAAAAAGAAGCCAAATGTCTCTGTCTGTGTGTGCGCCTCCATGTCTCTTGAGATATAAAAGGGCATAGTTAGCAATTCTATTATGGATCAAAAGTACCCCATTCTTGATGGTCTTACAATTGAGGCCTTTTGAATAATCATAGCCTTCACAAAAAAGAAGCCCTTCCTGTGGTAGGTATTACCGGCCCTGTCCATTTTCAAATTGGTCTGATTTGCTGCAAATTACACAGGTGATTCGAGAGAGATTCTGACACACTTTAATCTTTTTTAGAAGTGTGCAAATATTAAACGATGCACCTATTGCTAAGGCTGTTAAGTGCATTTCAAGAATAATCCATGTCTTCCTTAAATCAATTGCAGGACGAGTTATTGCAAGAGAGAACATGTTTTCAGGAAAGGCATTTTACTCTGCTTAATGGAAAAACATAGGACATGATCTAGGCACTTTGTGGATTCATCCATGCCACTTGCATACAGGTATAAAATGTTTGGTTTTTCATCATTCCTGCAACAAGATTGTGCCTATTCTTAGTCCCTTTCTCAGGCAAATGTGGAATATGTACATATTTATTAATGCATGGGGCAGTCTTATTGACATAAGAGCATGCAAATATCAGAAGAGATCTACTGCACATACTATTATCTTATACTGTTTTTATATATGGTTTTATTTTAAGTATTTTTGTCTTTTAAATATGCTGTTACCCGCCCTAAGACCCTAGGGCGGTGATGGCCAACCTATGACATGTGTGTCACAGGTGACACGCCAAGCCCTTTTGGGTGACACACATGGTCACTCTGGCACCTGGGCGTGTAGTGCTTGCTTGCTCTTCAAGTGTACAAAATACCAACTTTCAACTGAAGATTCAGCAACAAAAGACACTAATGTAAAGAATTATTTGTTTTTGCTTTTAATAAAATACATACCGTATTTTCCTGCGTATAACACGGGTTTTTAACCCCAAAAAATCTTCTGAAAAGTTGGGGGTCGTCTTATACACCAGTAATACCTCTAGCGCGAGATTCGTCTATGATCCAGTAGGGGAGGGGTTGAAAGCAGAGAGGCTTTTGAAGAGAAAATGATGGCAGGATTCTTCATATTTCGCTCGGTGGGACACCCCCTCCCCTACAGGATCATAGACGAATCGCGCTAGGGAGGCAGACTCCAAAGCTGCATTGCAGCCACAGACCTTTATCTGACCAAGGTTTTTTCCTTGCTTGGGCGCCAGAAGGAAAGCTATAAGCCACATGATTGGGATTAGCAGGTAAAGCTGCCATCTCTCCCCAAGTCCGAGGCTCAGTTTAGGCTGCACCCCAGTTTTGCAAAATCTCCATTTTAAGTAGAAAAATTGGGGGTCGTCTTATACACCCAGTCGTCTTATACGCCGGAAAATACGGTATATCAAAAATTATGGATATTTCTAGATGTGACACAGCACCCGAGTTAAGCTAGGTTTCCTTGCGAATTTTGACACACTGAGCTCAAAATGTTCGCCATCACTGCCCTAGGGTATAGGGTGGGATATAAATGTAAATAAATAAATAATACTGAATGTGACCACAGTTCCAACTCATTCTCCTTCTTGCAATAAGGAATCAAATGGTTTGGGGCAAGAAAATTGATTTGATAACTGGTATTATAACAGCAGTCTGTTATGGGAACAAATAGAAACATGGGTCTATCAGCATCCAATAGTTGCATTCACACCTTAGCTTTATTACAGATACAAATAGATGGTTTAGGAGATCCTGCCTTGAGCAGGGGGTTGGACTCGATGACCCAGGAGGTCACCTCCAACTCTACCATTCTATGATTCTATGATTCAATGGCTGGATCCGGAATTTTTAACATTCGCTTTGATTCAAATGGAATATTAGAATGTCCAAATGCATACAAATAGAGAAGGAATGAATGTATTAAAATTCAAACTGATTTGAACACATTTGTATCTATTTGTATGAATATTCAATACGTATTTGATGATACAAATGTCGACAACATTAGTATGTATCCGTATGCATCCCATTTTTATCCTGTACGGATCCTGTTTTCATCCTGTACATATCCGTACAGATGTGTATGGATGCGAATAAGATGCGTACAGATACATATGCAATGCGGACATATCCGTACACATATGAATGTCCGAATGATTCGTCCGGATGATTCAAAATATTCATATTCATTCAAATATTAAAATAATGTCTGGACATTCAATTAGAATTCAAATGTCTGTATTTGGCTGGATTTGATCGAATAACAAATATTCAAATATTCTTGTACATTCCTAGTCCAGACTTCTTTATACCGCACAGCGGGTGTTACACACCTTAATGCCGGTAAAAGGATGCTTGCTGTGCAGTATGATGAAAATTTGAATCTTCCTGCCAGTCCGGGCAGAATGACAAGAGGAGAGGAATGAGAGGGAGGAAGGGAGGTAAAATGTGATTGGCTGCCTCATCCCATGTGACTGTGCATGCTGACTCAGCTCTCGCAGCTTCTGAGGAGGAAGCTACAGAGCTGCTTTTTAGTCAGGATGGCTGGTTGTTGCTTCACACTAGGTAAGCTGTGAATTTCCCCTTAACTGCAGATTTATTCCACAAATCTGGAGGCAGCTAATATCAAAATGGGGAAGAGATTAACTCAATAGTAGCAGCATTTTAAAAATATTTTTGCTGGTGGCGATGTTTTTCCTTGAGGAAGGAAACCTAGGGCTTTCACAGGCGTTGACGTATTATATCACGGTTCATTCACAATCGCAGTGGATAGGCCTCATTGGTGTTCTTTGGGATGAATGGCAGCAAAGCAGCTAACAGGAGAAGACAGTAGAGTAAAGCTATTGTTAGACTCCACTCCATTGTGCACTCATTGGAAAGCTGTCTATGGCTGCATACAAAATGGAGCTTGATAAGCTGCCTCGTAAGCAAGCATTCTGGGAAATGGGACAGGAGCAGCTGCCACGATGGGCACATGCCTCTTGTCTCATTATCACTGCTGCTTCTTAGCAAAGGTATCATAGAACAGATCCAATGTATTGTTTCCACACTACTCAGTCCTCCAACAGATCAGAAATGGCTGATTTCTGGCCAAGATTCTGTACCCTGGAGAACAACTAATACAGAAATGGTGGCAAGTAAGTTGCACCTTCTCCCTCAAGGCTTTATGTAGGGGAAAGGTGACCTCCCTTGGAATTATTTATGTAGAACCAGAAGGATGGAGGATATGTGGCTGCAGACTCCTGAGGAAATCCATGTGCAGGTAGGAGCAACCTTTATACCCATGCGATTCATCACAGTAGAGAATGCACAGATGGGACACATGAAGGAAAGAAATGTGGATTCTTGCTCTGATCTGCTATGTTTGATGAGGCAGCATCCAGTTCACCATTATGGATGACAGTTAACTATTTATGATTTATCAGTATGTAGTGGCTAACACGTTCCCCCTTTCATTTCCAGTGTCATGGTCGCACCTTCTCTTTAATCCTTCTTCAATCTGTCTTTGGACCCCAATATTCACACCTTTCTAACTCCAATCTGTTTTATTTGTGGACTTCCATCCTTTCTGTTGTACTTTCCTGAGTCCAGATTTTTACAAGTCTCAAGCTGTTATATAGTGTTAATCTGTTTTCATTTTTGGGTGTCATCAGGGAAGAGGACTAAAGGTGACTGAACCCTACTCAAGTGGGTGGATACTGTAAGAATTTGCTTTCCCTTTCTCCCAATGTGTGATGACATGCTATTGAATGACAAACGTTTTGTCCTATCAGAGTGCAGGGGATGTTGTGATGGCTGAGGGTGTGGAGATTAGGAATGTGCATGAATATTTATGACATCCGGAATTTTTACAAATATGTACAGATTCATAGATTTGTGGCCAAATAGGGCCTACAGCAGATACTGGATGCCCTGGGGCCTCCCTTCATGGCCTCTTCCCCCCCCCAGGCCTCCTGTCCCCCTGGCCTCCCATGTGACCCCTTGCTTTTGGGGTGCACTCAGCTGGTGTCCTGGGCCTCTTTCTTGGACTCCCCAAAGCCTGAAGTAGATTTTCCTGAACCCCAAAAAAGCACTTGTGGTCTGCATGCGCAGACCTGGAAGTGCCTTAGAAGAAGGCGTAGTGGCAGCCGTGGAGGCAAGGAGGAAAGGTAAGTGGAGGGTTGCATTCATTTTGGCCGAACAAGAAGTGGGGGGTTGGCATTCATCTGGCCATGCAAGAATATTCGTGCACAAAGACAAAGCCCCCCTTATTTGTGGGGGTAGGATTTGGCCAAAGCCAAGGCTGAATTTTCCCACAATTGGTTAGTACCGAATCGAATGTGGGAAATGGGCTTCATGCACACACCCAGTGGAGATCTAAAAAATTCTCATAAAGGAGCCTCAGGACAGGAACAGAATGGTGTGAGCATAGTGACCCAAACTGAGAATGGACTGAGGAGGGATTATCACAGTGGTTCTCAACCTGTGGGTCACGACCCCTTTGGAGGTCAATCTACTCTTTCACAGGGGTCATCTAAGACCATCGGAAGTAGCAACAAAAATAATTTTGTGGTTGGGGGTTAGGATTAGGTTGGGGGTCACCACAACATGAGGAACTGTATTAAAGGGTCGTGGCATTAGGAAGGTTGAGACCCACTGGATTAACAGGTATTGGGTGTGATCATAGTTAGTGTGTTTTGAGTCCATAATAAGATGGATTTCAGCAACTTGTGACCAAGGCCTAAGTCTGTTAAAGTATCTGAGGTCTTTGCTTTCCTCTGATATTGCACAATTTCTGTTTGCTATCGTGTATGCCTGTGAATGTCTATGTTTCAAAGAAATGTTGGATAAAGGCACCCAGCCTGGAAATAAATGATGAATGTGCATTTTTGGTGTATTTAATTAGTGAGTTTTTCAAGTGCACGATATTGACTTCTGTGTTCCACTGATGCCTTCCCTTTCTCTTTTCTTTTTGAAACTATGATGATCTGCTAAATGAATATATGCAGAAAGTCAGTCAGGTTAGTACAGTAGAAGCTTGCGTGATGTGTTGGGCTAGTTCACTTTCCCAAAAAGTATAAGCTGCACTGATTTTATTCACATAATCTTAAGGAGCAAAAGAAGAAAGTGCTTTTCTAAAAACGAGAATTGATCCGAAGAGCGATTCACCCTTGTCATTCTCATATTTTTTAAAATATATATATTTATTTTAAATAATTGTTACTTTTTTTTTAATGTTCAAAAAACTAGAGACATAGATTCATCTTTGTGTGCTCAAACTGTAGAGCTTCCAAAGGAAAAGAATAAAGATGAACTGATGGCAGGGCTTTTATTCTCCCAGCTCTGAATATTTAAGTCACAGCACTCCTGATACTTACATTCACTGGCTAAGCTTAAAGGACATCAGAAAGCCGACTGATGTCAGAATGATTTAAGTCACTCCTTTAAATTAAGGTCGTACATGAGTGTTTACAGGATTAAAACTTCCATGTATGCCTGAGTGAAAGCCAGAGAGGTCCAGAGAAGGAATGTGAGACCAGAGCTAATTCTTGAGGGATTCCCATGTTATGTAATGGTCTTGGAATGGGAAACAGTAGTGCCAGTGCAGATGAAAACTGATCGACTACATTTGAAGCAAGATTAAGTAAATGAAAAAACATGGGCAACCATGAGACAATGGGTGTAGGGATACCCATGAATCTGATCCAAAAGCTACAACTAGGAATGTGCAGGGATACTCTAAACATTCAACATGAGTATGCATTTGTATGAATTCAGACCTTTGTATAGAAATCGGGTGTTATGACATTCATACACTGGCAACAAGCCTGACCAGTAGTGTCTGGATTGCTCCTAGGTGCTGTCAGGTGAGGGAGCATGGGCTGCCTGACTGCAGCTGTGTAGTCATTCACAGCATCTGGATCATCATGGAATTATCTGACATTGCACAAACAGACACACCACACTTCAACCTGATCAGCCTAGTATGGTATTGTTATACCATACTAGTCGGGTCTGTGTGAATTCACCCACAATGCCTTCATCCAATTATTTTCAAGCATGCATTTTAACTCTCTTCAGAGCTGAACCTTCTACCTAGTGTGAGCTAACTGGGTCAGCAGAGAAATTTCTGCATGTGAAGAGGGCAGGTTTGGAGATTCTCAATAGAATTATTCAGCTGCCCACCCCCACTTTACCACTAATAGCTATTAATCACCCTTTCAAGCACGAAACAAAAGGTGTTTGACATCTGACCTTCTAACCTCCTGGTACAGCTCTTTACATTCTCTTGGCATTAGCTCAGATGGTCTTTTGGCATCACACTTACTTGCTGCTTCCTCTCTGGCTTTCCTGTTTGCAAAGGCCATTATATTTATGTGATTGTTATATAGGCAAAGTCACCCACACGTGAGGCAGGACTCCAATGAAATGAAAACACAACTGCGAAGAGATCAGCTAGTGACCAAGATAACATCCCTTCTGAGTTAATCAACTATGTAGCGTTGCTCTGTGTCAAAATGTAATAGCTAGATCAAGAGTTCAGTATAGTTCCAGAATAGGGGTGTGCATGAATGGGTTTTCGGGCATTTGATTTGTAACAAATTTTGATTAGAAAATTCATATTTGTGTGAATAGATCCCCTTTGAATGTTATAGAAGAAGAAGAAGAAGAAGAAGAAGAAGAGTTGGCTTTTCTACCCCACTTTCCTCAACCATTTAAGGGGACTCAAAGCAGCTGACAAAGCTTTTATATCCTTCTCCCCACAATAGAACACCCTGCGAGGTAGGTGGGGCTGTGAGAGCTCAGAAGAGAACTGTGACTAGCCCAAGGTCACCCGGCTGCCTTCATGGGGGAGGGCGGAATCAAACCCGGTACTCCCAGATAAGAGTGCGGCTTCCTAACCACTAGACCACTGGCTTTATAGGATTCTATTTGATATGAATGTATTCATATGAATTCATATGAACATCAGATATGAACGAATACATATCAGATATGTATTGGATACGTATCATATACATATCTGACACAAATGCATGCATATCCGATACATATCCAATATGTATCCTGTAACATATCCACTCCGAAAGGGTCAAATCTGACCTGAATCTACTTTTAATCTGCTCTCGATCCATGTCCAAAGCAATCTGGATCCATTGCAGAGATGACTGGCACTGCCACTTTCCCCAATTTAACAATTGTCTAAAGCATTTGTATTCAAACAAATGTTAATGTACGAATGTCATAATGTTAAATTCATGTATGAATGTCCCAGTTTGGATTAATTCATACAAACAATGAATGCTACAAGTATTCGTGCACATCCTTACTCTAGAGATCTGCTCATCCCATGCTCCATGATGTTTAACACACCTAAAATAAAGGCAGAAAAGCAGCAGCAAGTGAACAAATTTAAAGAGTGAGCCAATGGTGTGCAAACTACACGATGCCTTTAGTATTGCACGCTATGTTTTAATCCATTCCAACGAAATATTCAAAACATCAAATACCCGGCCAATACACCCTTCTCCACTCCTTGGCTAGGGATGTGCAAAAATTGTGGGCTTTTTGCATTTGAATTTGAGTCAAATTGAAGGTCAAAACATTCAGTTCGATTTGAATGTTTAGAATCCGGATGCAACAAAATCCGTTTCGAATTTAATACATTCAAAACTATTTGTTTGATTGTTAGATTCAAATCTTAAGACACGAATGTCATGAACAATTGTATTTGAAGATACGAATGTTAAGAATGTTTGTATGTGTTATACATATCTGTACACATTTCATACACACCCCGTTTTATCCCTTATGCATCCTGTTTTCGCCCCATATTATAAGTGCAAATGCAGATACGTATGAGATTCATGCAGATACGTGTGTAATACATATGTATCTGTACTTTTGAATGTTTTGAATCAAAATTCGTTTGAACGTTTAAATTCAAATGTGAAGAGATTTTATTCAAATTTGAATGTCCACAATTGATTGAATTCCATCGAATTTTGAACGTTTAGAACATTCATGCAAATCCCTGTCCTATGCTGCTTTTTTACTTTGGTTAGCTAGCTGGGCTGCTTACAGACTTAGGAGAATCTGCAGCAATAACATGAGATCCAACATGGTTAGAATGCATTAAAGAATAGATAACAATCAACACAGTAACCAACACAATCAAGGGGTGTTTCTGCACTTGCCTGCCTGTCTGTTGGATGGAATGGGTGCATAATAGACTAACATTTACTGGTGCTCACATTTGTGAGTGCTTGTACAAAATAGTCTAGCCCATCTGCAATTGGTCACTTATCTGCGTCCGCTTCTGCATCCCGTCCTCTGCGGGCCCTGCCTTCATGGTTGCAGTGTCTTGTGCAACTGCAGATGCACCAGCACCATCACTACAGTGATGCTGACACTCTGCACAAGTGCAGTCACATCAGGGGGGCATCTGAGCTGCCAGCGCACTTGCATGGCAGCTCCTTTGGGCCCTTGCACCGGAAAAGGTTCAGTTGGCCACTACTGGATGGTCCCAAGTAAGTTCCTAGTCATGTTAGGTTAAGGTTTGTGGCACATGATATTGTACACCACTGTTAGTATGCAATTAGTCACCCTCTGGGTAGGCAGGGGTATTTCTAGGCTGTAAATGCCTCCTGCAAGTGCAGATGCATCTGCCCAGAGGTTGATTAATTGCATACTACAGAATGAAATGCAGAAACACCTATGTTCTAGCATGGAAAGGCAAAGTACAGACATACTTTTGGCGTCTTCTTAAATATAGCTCACGTGTAATCTGTAATGGGAGCCCTTGTATTGGCTTCTGGAGCAGATCCGTCCATATGTTATTACAGATCTATAAGGCCTCCCCCACTGTTAGTAAGCTTTGTCCACAAAGGATGGAGCATGATCCAGATTAAGGGGTCCTTGATCTGGATTACTGGTAGACCTGCTTAAACAGGTCTACTGGAAGACCAGCAGGCCCTAGTCGAGAACTTGGGGACTTGGAGAAAGCATGCCTCCATGTTTAGATTGGGACTACTGGGGGCCCCATTTTGGCAGTGCACCAAAGCACACTGCCAGAATGGGTTCCCTGGTGGTTCTGAGTCTAGGAACAAAGTTTCCAGCCCTTTGGAGTCTTGGAGGCTAGCCCTGGGCCATTTTTGCAGATGGTGCTATTCCAGACTGTACCTTTCCATGGTCTAAACCAGACTACAGAGAGGTGAGTGCAGAAAAGTTCCTAGTTCTCTCCCAGACTGTGGTGCAATGTCAGAATAGGCCCTGTTTCAGACTCCAACCCAACATTCATAGCTCAGCAGGAGAGTCACCCTTTGGGCTTTCCCTCTGATATAAATGTATACAGTGAGATGTGAGCAATATATTATGGACTTCTACCATCAGGTTTGGAAGGGTATTTCAAAAGTATCTACCACTGAATTTGCTCATCTGGAAAGGATGGCAATTGTACCTCTTGCTGATTATTAAGAATGGTGTGGCTGCATATTGAGCCTTGTCCAATTAAGTGGTATTTTTCTCCATTCAGTTTTCATGTTTCGTGTTTTGCTACTTTCTTTCCTGTTAGTGACTGAACTCTTCACACTGTAGACCTCACGCAGAACTTTCAGGATGCCTCCTTTGCTTCCTTGATGAACTTGATAATTTGAGTTAAAATTTTCTCTTTCAAAATGCTTCCATGCTGTATAAATGGCTTAGTCTTAGGACCAAATAAAAACACATCAATAAATGACATTTTTGTGTTGTGGTCAGAATTCTAAATATGTTTTGGAGAAGGATGGAGAGTAAACATTCATCTCATGTTAATTGCAACTGATTAAATAATAGTGAACATCAGCAGAACCCCTGAGAGATTGACTGTCTTAATTGTGTGCTTTTTTCTACTCATTAACTAGTTACACGTTCTTCCCCTAGATCTTTCGTGATGTTAGGTAGAGGTTCTCCACTCCACCCTGGGAGTAAATTCTATGTGCTGAATGAGCTGTAGGAAATAGCAAGAACTGTGATAGCGCCACACTTAAAATGCCAGTTAAATTCAACTTGCAATATAGGAATTGTGTTACAATTCTCAGTCCTAGTTAGGGATGTCCATGAATATTCAAAACATTCAAAATTTGATCAAATTCGGGCATTCGTATTTGAATCAAATGTCTATATATTCAAATTTAACATTCAAATTACATTTTGAATCTTTTTAATCATTTGTACGAACTATTCCAACATTCATATGTATACGGCTATGTACGCATTACATATATATCCGTACGCATCTTATTCGTATCTGTACGCATTTGTACAGGTATGTACGGGATAAAAACGGGATGCATACGGATGTGTATGGATGCATACGGACACATTCAAATATTGTCAAGATTTGTGTCTTCGAATACGAATAAAAAATTCATAAGAATAGATTTGAATGTATTCTATTCAAATTAAATGTGAATAAATTTGAATTTTAAATATTTGAATCAACTCAGATTTTCAGATATTTGATTTGAATCATGTGATTAGAGTTTTGCCTCACTTACCTGCAAATAGAGAACTAAAAGCTACGATGCTGCTGACATACCTCTAAATTTTGACAAGATTTCTTTTTCTTTTTGGAGAAAGCTACAGGTAAGAAGCAAGTCAGTTTTCCTATCTGTGGACATGACATTTAAAAGAATAATTGTCAAGGATTTTCTGTGATATCTCTTATAATAGGATATTATATGTAATTAGCATCTAAAAATATGAGGAATACTTCCAGGTTAAGTTCCAGGAAATTCCACTTGCAACTCCATTGTTCTCAGTCAATTTTGAAATAATAGTAAGAATAATAATAATGAAGAAGAAACAAAAATAAATACATACAAATGAAATTACATGCACATTTTGTGTCTTGATGATAGATAGATAGATAGATAGGTAGATAGGTAGATAGGTAGATAGATAGATAGATAGATAGATAGATAGATAGATAGATAGATAGATAGATAGATAGATAGATAGATCTTCTTAAGTATTTTTAGTGTAGGTGCTTGTGAGGTCTTTTGGATCTCCCTGAAGATATCCCTAAATGAAGAAGAAGTATGCGAACTCCAAAGCAAATTAACCTGGCTTTCAGTTGTGACCTCAATAGCTAACACAGTATAATCAGTTTTCACTAGGAATGTGCACGTGTATTCATGCCATTCAAAATTTGTATGAATTTGTATGAATTTTGACATTCGCTCTACATGGGGTTGCCCTTGAAGACGGTTCGGAAATTACAGCTAGTGCAAAACGCAGCCGCCAGAGTGCTGACCGGAACATCTAGCCAGATGCACATCACGCCGGTTTTAAAAGAATTGCACTGGCTGCCAATTCACTACCGAGCCCAATTCAAGGTTCTGACTCTGACTTATAAGGCCCTAAATTATTTGGGCCCCAAATATCTAAAGGAATGCCTTCTCCCGTATTGACCTGCCATGCCTTAAGATCAAGTGGTGAGGCCCTCCTGGTTGTCCCACCACCTTCAGTAGGAAGGCTGGTGGGCACCCGGGAGAGAGCCTTTTCTGTCATAGCCCCTAGACTATAGAATAGCCTCCCCCTTGAGGTGTAAAGACACACCTCTTTCCCCTGGCCTTTGGCTGAGCTGATTATATTTCCCACCCAGGTCAGACACGACCATTTTAAGTATAATGTGTATTGTTTTAGAGTGTTGAATTTCTAAAGTCTTTTAATGTATATTCTGTTTTTAATCTGTTGTTTTAAGGTTGTAACCCGCCCAGAGACCTTCGGGTATGGGGCAGGATATAAATGTAAATAATAAATAAATATAAATAAATTTGTGGGGGGGGGATCACAAGGGGCCTACATTCATAGGCCCCCATTTGCCCACAATTTGAATGGATTTGGCCCACCGGGGCCTCCTGTGCCCTCTGGCTGCACTTCCTTGCTTCCAAATGCAGTCGTATCCGCATCCTCCATCACCATTTGCATGCTCCTCTGAGGCTGAAATAGGCCCTCTGGAGCTGTGTGCAGTGGACCTCCCCATCTGGAAATCTCTGTGACTTCTGGGTGGGGAGATATGCATGTAGCTCTGGAAGGCCTACTTTGCCATTGGACAGGTGCACAAATGTCAGCAGAGGACTCCCCCTGCCCCCCCCATCTGATTTGATTGAAACCAAATATTCCCCATTCAATTTGCATCGAGTCAAATTTGTTGAATTTTTAACATCTTTTAATGTATATTCTATTTTAATCTGCTGTTACCCACCCAGAGACCTTCAGATATGGGGCAGGATACAAATGTAAATAATAAATAAATGGGGGAAATAAATAAATGGGGGAAACTGGCATTGTCCATATCCCTAATTTTCACTCTTTCTTTCCTTGCTGGTATCCCAATACAGTGCAAGACCTAGCCATTTCTGGGCCACTCTCTTCCACACACTTGTGTGGACTAGGGAGACCTCATTCCCTGTTGGACCATTCTGTCCACAGTGGACAGAGTGTAGCCCAGTCTAGGAGGCCAAAATTGGTGGATTTGTTTTATTAGACCTACAGGTGTTCCATGCATCCCTGGAATGGAACAGGGGAGCATGCAGAAGAGTGCACAACTCTCCGTTCTGGTTTAACTGGGGGAACACCAAACTGTGCTTCAGAAATGCGTCCCCTAGGATAGAGAGGCCAGGAACTTTTATTCCTAGCTTGTTGAAGCCTTTGTAGTGGTGCAGGACCTGTTCTGGAATGGGCGGTCTAAGTGCAGATGCCCTTGTTCCAGGACAGCTGGACCCCTCCAGCACAGAACCTGTTCCAATCAGAGCAGTTCCCAGTGGGGTTGTCCAGCCACTCCTCTCTTGGAAAATGGTGAGGGTTTCCTCTCACCAGTTTTACTTTTTAAAAACCTTTACAAACATCTTTCAGATTTGACTTGGAGAAGTGAGTTATTTTGTTAGAAGATCATAGCCTTCCCCATGTCCACGTTGCCTAGAGGTCTTGCACAACAAATACCGTCCTGCCACCTTCCTGTAACAATCAGAGCTAATGGAGACTTGTAAACAAAACATTTGGAAAGCACCTCCTTGGCAGATATATATGACGTCAGACATTTGGGCTGGGCAAGATTAATGTAGTAATTATTGTTGCTTAGCCATTTCCAAACCCCTGGCTTGTGACCTCTTGGCCTACAACATACCAAGCTGGTTGGTCTTCCACTCATATTGAACTGAATGCAAGAAAATTTGTATTCGTTCAAACAGATCCCTTTGAATGTGGTATGAATCCCATATGAATGCATACAAATAGCATACGAATCCCATATGAAGCTTCGTATGAATTTATCAAAACATTTGATTTGAATTTGACAGTCAGTCTTCGAATGTGCCAACATTTGATTTGAATTCAAATGTCCAAATTCATATGAATTTGTACAAATTTTGAATGTTACAAATATCCATGCACATCCTAGGTGTTTTTCCACTGTCACTAGAAGTACCCATTAAGTACCCATTAATGGGTACAAAAATGCCATTACGTACCCATTAATGGGTACTTAATGGGTACTTTTAGTGACAGTGGAACAACACCCCTCTACTAACTTCTCATTAAGTGGCCAAAGTATCTAAGCTTCAACTCCAGTTTTAGTCCTTCCAGTGAGCCGTCGGAGTTGATTTCCTTTAGTAATGACTGATGAGATTTTTACCTTTACTTTTTTTTAACCTCATGAATAAGAGTGGATACAAATTTAGCATTCAAATTTAGGATGGAGTTATAACCTGTACCTTCCCTGGCTGGGGTCCATTGTTACCTCATTTATTTATTTATTTATTTATTTATTTATTTATTTATTTATTTATTTATTTATTTATTTATTTATTTATTTATTTATTTATTTATTTATTTATTTATTTATTTATTTGAATTTTCATCCTGCCCTACACCCAAAGGTTTCAGGGGGTGGTTTACAACATTAAAACCAGCGAACATATAAAATGAACATTTTTATATGAGGGTTAATTATATTTAAATGAGTCAAACAAGTGTTGCCCTCTGCTGGAAAGAATAGGTGCCATTTTATCTGGGTTGCCTTCCACAATCTTACGCACAATATAGGGCTGGCTCTTACCTACTAATGCAAGAAATAGCACTGATGAGAGCAAAATAGCACGTGTCAGTTAAGCAAAGGAGCTATGGGTTTTGATTGACTGACTTGCTTATTTTGTGCTTTTAAATAGCTACTTGCTTGTTCACCTATTGTAAGTAAAATATAACTCCGAGTGAACAGCCTTAGTCACTTTTTGTGAACTGGAAGTATAGTGGCTGCCAGCATGCTACAAGTGTCTCTAATAGAAGCTTGCATACATACATTTAGGATCAATAATGGGAAGAAAAATGAGGAGGAGGCGTCCTAAAGCAATCAACAAGATTCACATTCTGACTTTACCAAACTGTGCTATCTCATGCTTTCTAAAATCAGCAAGAAGTGCTACTTATCGAGTCCTCAGAGAACTCATTTTTCTTTACTCTATTGCAGAAGTTCAGATTTGGTTTGCAAAATGCAAGCTTCAGGAAGAGGAAGAGGAATGGCCCCTGATCTTCTGACATCAGTTGCTTGCCTGGGGAGAAATCAGGCTCTCCAGAAATCATTAAAAGTAAGTGCTGTTGCTAATCCACTTTCCCATGATGGTGCTGAAGTGGGGGAAAGACGTGGAGCCTCTCTCTGTGCTCAAAATATAGCAGCAAGTTTGGAGGGTGATTGGTGTTGAAAACAATCTACCACTGTTCAGAAGATCCATTGACAACTCAGATTAAACTTTACGAATCTAAGGTGACTGATCCATTATTGGCTCATTGAAGGTGGACAGCAATTTTATGAAGGCAAACTTCTGAAGCATGCTTGCAGAATGCAAGTGACATTCGTTCAAAACAGCTTAGTTGCCTTCGCCTACCCCCTGTAACTTCCAAGGAACGGAACAACAGACACTGCTGCGCACATGCTGCAGTTGTGATTATTCAGCGAAGAGTTGGGGAGCTCTCTCTTGTCAAGAATAATTAGACATCTATGGCGCGGGATATAGCGAACACAGATATGGGGTAGGCACTTGCGTGCAAAGGGCAGAGAGGGTAGCAACAAGGGACCAATAAAGAGTAAATGGGGACCCCGAGTGACCTTCTGAAACATAACCCTTGACCCTTTGGAGGTCCTCTACATATGTTCCCAAGTCGCTTTCAGGTGTTGTAGTTATGACACATTGGAAAGGGCTGTAAGGCTGCCTGGTCTTTCCTCAGCGTGCCTCCAGTTCTGAGAAGGAGAAGAGTTGGCTTTTCTAGCCCACTTTCCTCACCCATTCAAGGGGGATCAAGGTGGCTGGCAAATCTTCTGTTCTTCTCTCCATGGGAGACACCCTGTGAGGTGGTTAGGTCTGTGAGAGCTGGGAACAGAGCTATGAGTAGCCCAAGGTCACCCAGCTGGCTACATGGAGGAGTGCAGAATCAAACCCGTTGAGTATGAGATATGAGCCTGGCAGTCTAACCACAAGACCAAACTGGATCACTGAGCATTCCACAGGCAACCAAGAACCCATCCAGGCCCATGTGTCTGCACTGTTGCAGCCATGCTGTTGTTGACTCAGTCTCTCCTTTGCATGCTGAAAGAAGTAGCACAGGATTAGGGGTGGTTTGCAAATAAATGCACAGAGACTCAGTCAGAGTATTAACTGCTGTGATGGTGTGGTTAGAGCAATGCACAGGCATGGGCTTGAATGGGGTCTGCCTCAATGCTAAGGTAAGGTAAAGTCAAATGATGAGGGAGGTGAGCAGAAAGAAGGGATGAGCATGCATATTAGCAATAGTCATTATTCATACTAATTCTACGAATTCAGACATCCTTACATGGATCAAATGTGATATTCGTGGATTCACATTCGTACAAATATAAGTGTTTCTAAACAATCATACGAATAGTTCAGACATTCGTTAAACTGGGGAGAGGGGGAAGCGTCTGTGCCAGTCATATAAATTCATGCATGGTATAGAAAAGGTGGATAGAGAAAATTTCTTTTCTCTGTCACACAACACTAGAACCAGGGGGCATCTTTGAAGCTGATGGGTAGGAGAGTCGAATCCAACAAAAGGAACGATTTCTTCATTCAGAGGGTAATCAGTTTATGGATTTTGCTGCCGGAAGAGATGGTGACATCTACCAGTCTAGATCGCTTCAAGGTAGGGTTAGACAAATTTATGGATGACAGATGTATCAATGGCTACTAGAATGGATGCCTAAGTACATCTTTCAGGTTGGCTGGACAAGCAGAATGCCTCTTAGGCCATTTGCTGGGATTTGAGAGCAGGAAAAGGTTTGTCCTTGTCTCTGCTTGAGATGCCCATGAGCATTTGGTGGGTCACCGTGTGCGGTGGGACGATGGACTATATGGGCTGTGGCCTGATCCAGCAGGGCTACTCTTATATTCTTATATCCTCAACAGATCTAGAGTGTATTTGACATGGGTTGAGAGCGTATTAAAAGTGGATTCTGGTCAGATTTGACCCTTTCAGAGTAGATTTGTTATGGGATATGTATTGGATACCTATCTCGGACATGTATTGGATACATATTCATTCATCTCCAATATGTATTTGTTCGTATCGGATATTCATATGAATTTATACAAATACTTTCATATCGAATAGAATTTTACCACATTCAAAAGGGTCAATTCGTATGAATACAAATTTTCTAACATTTGATTTGTTACAAATCAGGTGCCAAAAAACACACTTGTGCATATCCCTAGCATCGGGGGCTGGGGTGTGTGGCCAACAGGAAGCTCCATGCTTCAGTGCTCGAATGCCATGCCACCAGCTTGAACATCTCTGAGTGAAGGTGAATGGAGCTAGATATGTAGGGAGTTGACCTCCATCCTTGACCTCTAACCACCTTTCACTTTCAATCAGAAACTACATTGTGCACATCTCCACAGGTAATAATAATAAGGTTACTGATTAGCCAATATGGCTGTGTCAAAAACAGTATTTAAAACCAAATATTATACATATATATAAAATGCAGCCTTCTCTGTCTTGCTCATTCTCCTGGATTGTATGTAGCTCAGATATTCTTGGCCTTAAGGATAAATAGTTCTTCTCTTAGGGTAATATATTTGCCTAGTCTCCTAAGCAGTATATGCTAGGGGTGAGCACAAATATTTGTAGCATTCGTTATTTGTACAAATTTGTATGAATTTGGACATTCCTATATGAATCGAATATTGTGATATTCTAATGCTAACATTTGAACGAATACAAATATTTCCAGACATTCGTATGAACAGCAAAAAACCAAACTAGGGTACTATGCCAAAAATACAAAGAAACATAATAATTACTAAAAGGGTATGGTAACCCCACTGATAGAAAAATATAAATGGTAAATTGCAACAGCACTCAAAAGAAATAAGGTGTAAAAACATCAAACATAACAAATTTAAATGCAACCAGTTAAAAACACACACCAAAATAAAAATCAAACTTAAAATATAAAATATAAAACAGCTGATAAAAACAAAGAATTTAGGGCCATACGCGTTTCGACTAAAGAGTCTTCATCAGTGGCCTGTTAGGTAAAATATAACTAAAATGCTGTTTATGAAATGCTTTGGGATGGTAACTATCATATCTTAAAAATGAGTTTGTATCCCTTGGTTTTCTATATAAAAATGTTTCAAAATTTTCTTTTACACTTAATTGAAATCACTTTAACCAAAAATTATTTCAAATTTGGTGACAAGTTTTATTTTCAAAAATCGGGTGTAGCCATGGGATGTAAATTTGCCCCTGAATTAGCTAACATATATATGGATCACTTTGAAAGACATTTTATATTGAGCCAGAGGCCTTTTCCCACCCACATTCAAACATGGAAGTGTTTTTTGGATGATGTTTTCTGTATATGGGTGGGCAGAGAATTGGATTTGAAAGAATTCTTCACATTTCTCAATGGAATACATGACAGTATCAAATTTGAAATGCTTTACCATAAGTCTACCATAAATTTTTTGGATGTCAATATTGTGAACACTGGCAACTTGTTTTTAAGATATGATAGTTACCATCCCAAAGCCCTCAGGGACAATCTTCCGTATTCTCAATTCCTGCGTATCAGAAGGAATTGCAAGACCTTGGAAACCTATTCCAAAGAATCTGCGATTACGGAAAATCAATTTTTAGAGAGGGGATACCCCCAGGGAATTGTGAAAAGAGCTCGCGAACAGGTTGCCAGACTAGATCGAAGAAAATTATTGGTTGAAGCCCAACCTTCCAAAAAAGAAGACAGGGTAGTCATTCCTTTAACCTTTCATCCTCCTACCCATAAAATTCAAAATATCATTCTCAATAATTGGCATCTATTAGAGAACATTCCAGGGTGTAAAAACAAACCCTTGTTTGCACATAGAAGGACCCAGAACATTCAAAACAAAATAGTAAGAGCAGAATTCATGCCACCCAGGATAATAAATACTCCTGTTCTTAAGGGTCATTTCATATGTGGGCATTGCTCCACTTGCAAGAACAGTGGCAATGTTAAACACTTTACTAACCATGTGGATGGCAGAAGTTATGAGATTTACAAATTTTTTACTTGTGCCAGCAAGAATGTCATCTATATCATTGAATGCCCGTGCAAACTTTTATATGTAGGCATGACAAGTTGGCCCATCAGATCCAGAATTGTGGAACATAAGAGCTGCATTAGAAATCAGAAATTACAAGCTCCCATGGTCAAGCATTTCATCGAACACTCACATTCTGTTGATTCCTTCAAATTCTACTGTATAGATGGATTACCTTATATTAAAAACATCAAACAATTACAGCTTCTAGAACTGAAATGGATCCATAGATTAAAATCAGAAACCCCCAGGGGTCTAAATGAGAATGTTAATTGGTACATTTAATTTACAGCCCATCATGTTCACACCCTTAGTCATCCCTGTTATTGCTTTTGGGAGTCTTTGCAGGATCTCACTTCTTTGTGTCCACTAACTATATAAAAGGCTCCTATCTTCAAACAGCACTTCAGTTGAGAATTGCTCTTGCATGAGAAACTTTTCATAAACAGCATTTTAGTTATATTTTACCTAACAGGCCACTGATGAAGACTCTTTAGTCGAAATGCATATGGCCCTAAATTCTTTGTTTTTATCAGCTGTTTTATATTTTATATTTTAAGTTTGATTTTTATTTTGGTGTGTGTTTTTAACTTGTTGCATTTAAATTTGTTATGTTTGATGTTTTTACACCTTATTTCTTTTGAGTGCTGTTGCAATTTACCACTTATATTTTTCTATCAGTGGGGTTACCATACCCTTTTAGTAATTATTATATTTCTTTGTATTTTTGGCATAGTACCCTAGTTTGGTTTTTTGCTTTTGGCTTTTTTGGGGGGGTTCTATTAGGGATTTTTGTTTGCCATTCGTATGAACAGTTCAGACATTCGTTAGATTGGGGGTGTGGAAAAATGGAGCACGAGTAGCATTCACAAGAGATCCAGATTGCATTCAACATGAATCAACAGCAGATTAAAAGTGGATTCAGGTCAGATTTGACATTTTCAGAGTGTGGATATGTTACCGAAATGTATCGGATATGTATTGGATACCTATTCGTTTGTATCAGATGTGTATTGGATACATATTCTTTCCAATACGATTCATATAGAATATTCATGCAAATATGTACAAATAGATTTGTATTGAATAGAATTTTACAACAGTGTGATCTATTTCTACGAATATGGGTTTTCAAACATTTGACTCGTTACAAATCAAATGTCAAAAATGCATTCGTGCACCCCCCAGCATATGCAGTTTCACGTTACAACTAGTTTGGTCTAGTGGTTAGGGAGCCAGACTCTTATCTGGGAATACCGGGTCGATTCAGCCCTCCCCCATGAAGTCAGCTGGGTGACCTTGGGCTAGTCACAGCTCTCTTCTGAGCTCTCACAGCCCCACCTACCTCACAGGGTGTTCTGTTGTGGGGAGAAGAATAGAAAAGCTTTGTCGGCCGCTTTGAGTCCCCTTAAATGGGTGAGAAAACGGAGCAGAAAAGCCAACTCTCGTCGTCATCCTCCTTCTTATCTCCAGATAGTTGATGGTTCTCTGGGAGATGAGTACTTCACAGTTATTAGTTTTTCCTGCTGCTCTGCCTGAGTTACACTTAAATAAGCACTTACGAAGATGGAATACATGCTCAAAATGGGGACATGTGGTCCTGCACTCTTTGAGCTGTCTGGCAGTGCAACAAAAGGGCAAAGGGGCTTTGTGATCCTGCTCTATCAGTGCAGTCTTACAGTACCATGAAGGACCTATGAAGATCTTGACTAAGAGACTCAGGAATATTTAGACTTAAGAAGACTCAGGAATGGGAGAGAGAGTATGTGAGACATTTCTTCAAATACCTGAAAGCATGTCACAGAGAAGAAGGCCATGATCATGAAGTAATAAAACAAGGGAGATTTGGATTGAGCACTGAAGTATGTAAAAAGGTTCTGTAGAGAAGATGGTCAGGAACCATCCTTAACAGTCACAGCCACAGATAATAAGAACATACCCGCCTTGAGACCTGCAGGTATAGGGCGGGATAGAAATACAAACAAACAAACAAATAAGAGGAGCCCTGCTGGATCAGCCCACAGCCCATCTAGTCCAGCATCCTGTCCAACATAGTGGCCCACCAACTGTCCATGGGCATCTCAAGAAGAGACAAAGGCAAACCTCATGCTCTCAAATCCCAGCAAATGGCCTTAGAAGCATCCTGCTTATCCCCGCAACCTGAAAGATATACCTAGGCATTCATTCTAGTAGCCATTGATACATCTGTCATCCATAAATTTGTCTAAGCCTTCCTTGAAGCCGTCTAGGCTGGTAGCTGTTACCACCTCTTCCGGAAGCAAATTCCATAAACCGATGACCTCTGGGTGAAGAAATCTTTCCCCTTGTCTGATCTGACTCTCCTACCCATCAATTTCATAGAACAGGAAACAATCAGAAAAAGTGTGTACACAAGTTGCAACTTCTTGGGTTTCAGTTTAATATGAGGAAACAATTCCTGACAGTAAAATCTGTACAACAATGGAACTGTCTGCCTACAGTTGTTCTCCATTTCTGGATATTATGAAAAGGGCTAGCATATCTGAACGTATCCAATACATATCCTATAACAAATCCACTCTGAATCTGACCTGATATTTAAGATGCACACACAGAGGACAATTTGAGTGTGGTGTGGGTCTGCTCTGTTCTGCCTGGGACAGTGATTCAGGGCCAAATGGTCTGTATCAGGTTCAACAATTCTAGTTTGAGGTTTGTGTGGAAAGCTTCAGTGGTGAAGTCTTCTTTTCATTTGTCCTTGTTGGTTAGCACTGTCTTGCTTGCTTTGATATATTTTTATTAATGAGGATTAGGTTACCTGGGAATACTTGAGCTTACAGTTGGTAAGAGGATCCGAACAGGCTGGATACCTTTCCTGCTCTTGTTTGCAAATAAAGCACGCTTCTCCTTCTCCAGCCATTAGCTTGCGTGTACTTTTGAACAGGTCTGGGAAATCTAGACTTAAAGGATAACCATGTTAATACTTCAAAAGCAGAGACCACTTTTAAAGTGTGCCTGTGAAAATGCTTTCAAGAGCTGACCAGTGGAATAATTCTCTTTTTCACATCTGTTTTACCTTTAGCAGACCACAGCAAGGATTGTCTGCTCTGGAAAAGTCATCAGGGCGGTGGCCACAACTTCACTTTAAACTTTCTTCAGTCCATCTTCAGGTCTCACTGAAAACTATTAGATTTGCATTTCAGAAATCCGTGTTAAGTAGATCCATATCCAGTAGATACGGATCTACTAACACCCCTTCTGTCCTTACCCGCAAGGGAAGGACAGAATTAGATATGGATTTGAGGTGGGTGCTATGTGGAAGCACAGCACCCACCTCAATCCATGATCTGTAGGCCCTCCTTCCAGCCTCCATGCTTGGCTCCTTGAGAGCCAAGCATGGCGAGCCGGGGGTCTCCTATCTCAGGGCTCCCCTTTGGCCCAGAAGACATGGATTAAGGCTTCTTGAGCCAGGGGGGCTTCACCTATACCCCCATTCCCACCCCGGAGTGACTGTGCGAGATCCCATCCTTACTTTCAGGCAGCCAGGCTGATTCTGGCTGCCAGGGCATGGCACGCTTTGTGCGTGTGTGCAGCACACCTCCCTATTGGCCAGGGCCGCGCACCTGCACAGAGGGCCTCCTGAAGACAGGCACATCCCTGGCCAATAGGGAGGCATGGTGCATGCACGCGCAAAGCATGGCGGGCCCCGGCAGCCAGAATCAGCCTGGCTGCCTGACGGTAAGGAGGGGATTACGCGTGCTCACCCCAGGATGGGACAGGGGGTTGTAGGTGAAGCCCCACCTGGCTTGAGAAGGCACGATCCACGGCTTCTGGGGCAAGGGGGAGCCCTGAGACAGGAGGCCCCCAGTTCGCCATGCTTGGCTCCGGAGGAGCCAATCATGGAGGGCAGGGGGAGGGCCCACTTAAGAACACTTCTGCAGTGCGGACACATCCTAAATGGATGTGTCTTAACTGTAGAAGTACCTATTAAGTACCCATTAAGTCTACCTCTAAGATAGTCTTCCTTTAATAGGTATTAAGGGCCTCTTAACACCCATTAGAGACCCATCACGCAAGAGCAAATGCAGATGCATGGGTCTCTAATGGGTGTTCTTGTATGGATGAGGTTTTTAAAATCTGTACTTAATGGGTACTTAATGGGTATTCAGTGTCCAATGCGGAAGCACCCACTGACTGCTCATATCTTTTCATTTCTATTTGTCTCTTTTATTTGTGAATGTTCGTCCCTCCATTTGGACTTTTTTGAATGAAAAGGACAAGAACGAGCAAATTGAGAGTGGTGTAGCCTTGTCCTTTAAGAACATGTTGAATCTTATGAACTGGAATGTCTATCCGCAAACAACAATAAATTATGGTTAACACAGTCATGTCAGGGATCTGCACAAAGAATCATAGAGTTGGAAGGGACCTCTAGGGTCATCAAGTCCAACACCCTGCTCAGTGCAGGATTTCCTAAACCAAACCCATAGCACCAACAGCAGCTACATGGTCTGCCACCAGACATGAGTTAAAGGACTTCAAGATCAAGTCATCTCTCTTAAGTTGGGTTTTCTCCTATCCAAGGTCTGAAAAATTACCATTTTGGGGTACAGGAAAAGTTCCTGAGATCAATCTCTTTAGTATCTCTTAGAAACCTGGTAGATAATGCCAATATCCTAACACACCTGGTCCCATCTGAATCATAGAATCATAGAATCATAGAATCATAGAATCATAGAATCATAGAATCATAGAATCATAGAATGGTAGAGTTGGAGGGGACCTCCTGGGTCATCGAGTCCAACCCCCTGCTCAAGGCAGGATCTCCTAAACCATCTCAGACAGATGGCTGTCCAGTCTCTGCTTGAAGACCTCCATCGAAGGGGAACCAACCACCTCCCGTGGCAGCCTGTTCCACTGGTTGATCACTCTTACTGTTAGAAATTTTTTCCTAACATCTAAACTAAATCTTTTCCCCTGCAGTTTCACCCCATTGTTTCTAGTCCTTCCTTGAGAGAGTGAGAACAGGGCTGATCCCTCTGCCTTGTGACAACCCTTGAGGTATTTGTAGACAGCTATCATGTCTCCTCTCAGTCTTCTTTTTGGTAGACTAAACATTCCTAGTTCCTTAAGCCGTTCCTCATAGGACATGGTTTGCAGACCGATCTGCATTTTTTCTGTCCTACCTTTATTTTTCCACTGTCAAATGATTATTAATTTATCTCTTACTTCCACCTCTGACTTCTTTCTCAGTTAACAGATACATGATGGACCTCAAGAGAAGTTTGCAAGATATGTGGAGGACCCACCTGCCTCTTTAACCCACCTCAGTACCAAGAAACAACCAGCCAAGATGTCTTCAATGAAGGGTTACACCAATTTATGGATGGCAGATGTATCAGTGGCTACGAGAAGGAATGCCTAAGTACATCTTTCAGGCTGAGGGAGACAAGTTAAGATGCTTCTAGAGTCATTTGCTGGGATTCAAGAGCAGGAGAAGGTTTGCCCTTATCTCTGCTTGAGATGCCCATGGTTAATTGGTAGGCCACAGTTTGAGGCAGGATGCTGAACTACATGGGCTGTGGCCTGATCCAGCAGGGCTCCTCTTATGTTCTTACAAAGACAAAAAATTGTAGGAGCTGTCCTGCTGGCTATAATGTTGTTTCATCCATAGTATCATCACCACCTTCTGTCCTCACTTGCTAAAGAGGAGGGAAAATCTGCTTTTGTTGGTTTTCTACTCCCCAAGTTAACACAGGCAGTCAGGGTGGGAGACCGGTTGGGCTACTTCCCCCCCACCCACCCCGGTCAACTGGCAACCCTACATCCAAGGCCTCAAAGTTGGCTGCAGTTGTTTTTAGGTCAATCCTTAATTGCTTTCCTCCCCGCCCCTCTTGTTCTAACAGCCTCAATCCAGGAAGTTTTGTTTGGCTCATGTTTCATTTTATGTTCTCATTGCAATTTGCCAGAGACAGTGTGTAATTTATGGCAATTACTTTTTTTTAGTCTCTCTTCCTTAACCCCCCCCCCTTTCACTGCCACCACCACTACTTAAAAAGAGAGGGAGGGGAAAAAAAAGACAAACAAAACTTGAAAGTAAGCCAAGCTCACCTGGGCTGCCTTGTCTGCCATATTAAGTTGACGTTACCACGAGGAAACTATGTGTGATGAGAGCTTGCGAAGGAGATCTTTTACACAGCTTGAATGCATGCTGACAAGTAAATCGAGCAGAAGGGGGCCATAATTGTGGTGAATGCATTCTTTTATTTGTTAATGCATATATACAATATCATAACAACAGAATATTGTGCTGAAGACTAATGGGGAACATAGTTTACCAGCTCTGGGAGAGGACTGTAGACAATGTGGCTTTTTGGGGATAGAAAAAAAAATTGTGTTGCCTGTCTAGAATTTATCTGCATAAAAATGTAGTTATTTGTTTATCTAAACTGTGCTTCCTCCTACTCTCTGACCTTGAGGTTCCAAACAGGAAACACTACATTTTGTGGGGAAGGAACTTCCTTCTTCTCTATATTATTTCATTGGCACAGCAAAAGGACCCCAGATACCAGTTTTCCACCATTCCCAGTCTCTACAGGTTATTAGCATTCTCCCCCACTCCAAGGAAGCAGAGTGGATAGAGACTATGGTGGAATAACCATTGTTCAACCACAGATATGTGCAACATTACTGCAGGGATAGTCCAACACTGAGCACTGAGACATACTTCCTAATGAAAAATGATGGCCTGATCCATGGGGTGACTGAACGGTGCTGGGATCTGGGCAGCGGGGCAGAAGATGCATGAAAGCCAGCTCAGGCGATGGGCAAATAGCATTCACCTCATTGTGGCTTCTTCCCTGGATTAGGAACGTGCATACATTTTTGTAACATTAGTTATTTGTATGAATTTGTACAAATTTGGACATTCATATATGAATCAAATGTTGTAACATTCATAAAGTAACATTCATATGAATTAGAGATGGAAGATGGAACGGGTGAGATGGGAAAGTGGCTGCCCCACACATCTGCAACGGATCCAGATTGCATTCGGCGTGGATCAAGAGCGGATTAAAAGTGGATTCAGGTCTGATTTAATGATTTCAGAGTGTGGATTTGTTATGGGATATGTACTGGATATGTATTTGTATCGGATACATATTTGTTAGTATTGCTTACATATTTGTTCATATTGGATATGTATTCATTCATATCCAATACATTTTGAATATTCATATGAATTTGTATGAGTACATTGGTATCAAACAGAATCCTTCCACATTCGAAGGGGGATCTATTTGAACGAATACAGATTTTCCAAAATCCGTCAAAAAAACCATTCATGCACATCCCTACCCTGGACACCTCTTTAAAGTACAAGAGGTGAGGGCAGAAGTGGATCATTTTTGGTGCTTCGGAAAGTGTCCCAGGTAGAAAACGTACCAGGTAAATTGCCTTCCCACCCTGCATCCATGAGGAGGGGGATATCCCAGTCACTAGAGCGAGTTCCAAGAATCAAATGAGCAAGATTAGTGTTAAGTTGCCTCTGCAAGAATTTTAATAAGGAATGTGTGTGGGTGAGACTCAGGGACATCCAGGGTTATGAACACACAACTCCTGGGGTGTGGGGATGACCCCCCTAGTGGTCCATGTGGCCACAGCCTGTGGCTTAGGCTCCTTTTATCTCACATTCATAAATTCTGATTCCATGGAGTGTTGAATGGGGTACCTAAATTGGTAGGACTGAAATAATTTTCAGAATTGTACTTTATAGAAGAAGAAGAAGAAGAAGAAGAAGAAGAAGAAGAAGAAGAAGAAAAGGAGGAGGAGGAGGAAGAGGAGGAGCTGGCTTTTTTACTCCCTTTTCTCACCCATTTAAGGGGACTCAAAGCAGCTGACAAAGCTTTTCTATTCTTCTCCCCACAACAGACACCCTGTGAGAGCTCAGAAGAGACCTGTGAGTAGCCCAAGGTCACCCAGCTGGCTTCATGGTGGAGGGCGGAATCGAACCCAGTATTCCCAGATAAGAGTCCAGCTCCCTAACCACTAGAACAAACTGGTATAGAAAAGCACAAGAAAAAAGAATCCCTGCTTGCTAAGGATGAGCATGAATGGTTTGGGGTTTTTTGCAAGAAAATTCATATTCGTTTGAATAGATACCCTTCAAATGTGGTGGGATTTGAATCCGATACGAATGTTTGATACAAATTCAATTTGAATCCCCACTATGAATCACATGCAACACCCCTACGTATGCCCTAGATATCTGCTCTGAATCCATCAAATCTGCCCCAAATCCAGTTTGAATCCGCTCTCAAACCACTTTGAATCCACTCTGGATCTGTTGCAGGTATAACTCGGGCAGCCACTTTCCCACTTCCCCAGATTCACGAAAGTAACAAAGCTTCCTACAAATGGTCTGAAGCATTCAATTCAAATTTGAATGCCAATCTTTGAACGTGCCAACATTCAATTTGAATTTGAATGTCTGAATTCAGACAAATCCGCATGAATTTTGAATGTTACGGATATCTGTGCACATCCCTACTGCTTGATCAAAGCAAATCCCATCTAGTGTCATATTAAGTAGGCACTATCCTGCACCACTCTGGACTGAATCATGAACCCTTGCCCACAGTGGGCTGCTGGTGGTCTGTGCCAGCATGGTCCATCATGATCCAACTTCAGAAGCCAGGAATAAAAGTTGCCAACCTCCAAAGTTGCCAGATCGTTGGTGCCAAGAAGCAGTGCACTTCTTGTGCCACTTCCAGAGTCTTGGCAAAATGGCACTTGGTTCTTGGCAGTGATATACAGAACCACCCACTCTGCAGATGAGTGGTTGGGTGTGCCACCTGGAATACTTCATGGACATCTTGCAAGCAGTCTATGTTGGAATGAATTATGGTACCAGTTTTACCCCTTAGCTTGTTCCAGTGCCTTAACCAAAGCGGATGAAGTGTTCACCTGGAAGGCATAGCCTCTGGGCATATTAGTCCTCAATGCCAACTAGACATTCCAGAGGCCCCAATAGATCAGTGTGCTGACCTAGGGTGGCAAGGATCTATGAGTTCTGGAGTAGAGATGTGTATGAATATTTGTAACTTGAAATTTGTACGAATTTGGACATTTGAATTGAATGTTAGCACATTTAAAGACACATTCGTATGAAGTTTTGTTAGGAATTCATATAGGATTCTTATGGGATTTGTATGGGATACATATGGGATTCGTATCTAACATTCGTATCAAATTCATATGAAGCATTCGTATCCAAATCGTACCACATTTGAAGGGATTTATTCAAAGAAATATGAGTTTTCTTGTATTTGAGTCGAATAAAAAAAATCTGTGCATATCCCTATTCTGGAATGTCTAGAGAAGAAATAGATAGCCTTCCCTCTGCATATTCAGATAAGTATGGTTTCCACCAAAAATAGTCTACTTACATCACTCATTTCATGAAATGAAATGCGCTAAGGATCTGAAATGGGTTCTGAACAAAACTCACTTAATCTGAGTGAAAAACAGTCCAAATCCAGAGAAAGAAAAGGAAAAGCATTATATATTTATTTTTGTATCCACTTTTTATTTATTTTCACGAAGCATTTATAACACATTTCAATACATAACTATGATAAATTCCATTACAATGCTTTAAGATTTTCCGTGTGACTTCCTCTGTTCTTCGGACTCTTCTTCTTGTAGTCTTTTTGCACTTTGCTCCCTTCATATACCTTTTACTCGTCCTTTTAAAGGCTGAAACCTTCCGTCAAAACACCCAGTTCCTGAAGAAATTCCATAAAGGGGCCCCAACCTTCCATAAACTTATTCACTGTTTTATCTTTTAATAGATTTGTCAATTTGTCCATTTCTGCCGTCTCCATCAATTTGATTATCCATCCTTCCTCTGTAGGTAACTCTTCTTGCTTCCATTTCTGTGAGTATAACAATCTGGCAGCTGTTACCATATATAGTATCAAAGTCTTTACATCATTTAGATCTCCATCAACAATTCCCAAGAAAAACATTTCAGGTTTAAATTCAACATTTCTGTTCAAAATTTGTCTCATCCAAAGCCCCATTGTGGTCTAGTACTTTCTTGCTTTCTCACATGTCCACCACATATGGTAGAATGTGCCCTCCACTTTTTTACATTTCCAACACCTCATTGACATATTTTGATACATTTTCCCTAGCTTATGTGGGGTTGAATACCATATGTACATTATCTTGTAAATATTCTCTTTCAATGACATACAAGCAGTAAATTTTAGATCTTTTACCGAAAGTTTCTCCCATTGATCCATTTGAATATTGTACCCGAAATTTCTTGCCCAAGTGATCCTACAGTCCTTAACCTGATCATGCTCCATTTCTGTTTGAAGTAAAACTCACTTAATCCAAGTGAAAAATAGTGCAAATCCAGAGAAAAAAAAGGAAAAGCATTATTGTCAGGACAGTCAGAACTACAAATGTTCTGGAAACTGGTTAAATGTTGTGTCTGACCTCAGTCCTTGAATAAAATGGTATGGATTATAAGTAAGGATAATATCAAATATTTGGATACATAAGACAAGTGCTGCCCTTCCCTTAACCTCAGCTGCAGCCCTTAAAAGCTGTGCCAAGGGTGATCTATTGCACTGGTACATATTTTCCACATCTTTCCATCATGAAATATTAAGGACAATACGCTGTAATGCACCCTAAGAGCTGCCAAAAGGCAGATACCCGAGGCATCACCTATATTAAAATGCATTAAGTACAGGAGCAATTGCAGAGCAACATGTAAACAAGATCATGTTAGTGAAGAGAGGTTTTAAAAACAACAGAACTAAACACTGCAGGCCATCTTTCAGTTCCCCCTTCCTCTACTAAAGATTTAATGGAACACTGAAGAGAAACGATGGTCTTAATATACACCATGGCCATATGTCTCCACTTACCTGTACAGATGTCTCCCCAGGCTATCTATTTTAGCATGTCTCTGTCTTCAAGCAGCATCAGACTTCCATCAAAGAGCCCTACAGCCACCTTAGCTATCTGGAGACAAGGGTACGAGTAACAGCTCAGGAGTGAGTGCCTTTGTCTTTGTCTCCAGCCTGTAGTATCATGTGGAACCAAGACAGGCCCTGGAAGTGCCATGGGGAGGTTACATTGGCAGAGCACCCTGCTCACAGGTGCCGCCTACCACACTTATCAAGACACAACCTGTGGGGGTTAATCCTTGATCTGGATCACCGGTAGACCTGTTGAAATAGGTCTACTAGCAGACCAACCTCCAGCGGGCCCTGGCCCAGAACACAAAGGCACATTGAAGACATACCTCCAAGTTCAGGGCTACCAGGGAGCCTAATTCAGCAGGACACCAAAGCATACAGCTGGAACGGATCCCTTGGTGACTCCAAGGCTAGAAACTTCCATTTCTAGCCCTTCAGAGGCCTTGGAGACCAACCTTACCTTGGCAGGATTTACACCATGGAAGTTCCCCTCCTCTTGACAGCACAAATATTAAAGAGGGGGAATTTATTTTTATTTGTCAGGGTAAAGTCCTCCACTGCCACAAAATGTGGAATTGATGAGCCACACTCTGGGAAAACCACCTTCCTGATTATGGTGCCATGCCTTCATTGCCTGGCAGGGGAAAGCTGGGGATTTTTTGTTCCCTGGATTCCATATTTCTGCTCAAGACCATTTCAGAAGGCATAAAGCATTTTACAAAGGTTGGACATCTTCCAAAACAGTGTTGTGCTCTTTGAATCCATGGAAGTGCTTCCAGTTCCAGTGTTTTCCACCCCTCTGAGGAAAGAATTTACTTGAATGGGTGTGAGGATTTCCAGTCTCCATGCCATTTTTGCTCTCATTTTGATGTTTTAGTGCTGATAGAATCTGCCAGTAACTTTCAGGAGCCAAACACGCATCACTTTAGTGGCTCTAGACCACTCAGTGAGTCCACTGCTACCTTTTATACTGCTACCTTTTATACCTTTATACTGCTACCTTTTATACCTTTTGGGGGACATAAAGGGGGAAACAAGGAGGAACTGGCGTTGGGGTTGAGTAGACTAGAATAATAGAGTTAGAAGGGACCTCTAGGATCATCAAGTCCAAGCCCCTGCTCAATGCAGGATTTCCTAAACCATCCCAGACAGATGTAGGTCCAGCCTCTGCTTGAAGACCTCAAGTGAAGGAGTCATAGGTTGTCCTTCCAATATCATCTGGACAGAAGAGTGCAACACCTTCTTCTTCAAGTAGAAATGTGAAGAGGGACAAACTGGCTTTTGGGAAAAGTTGCTACCTTTCAAATACCACAGGGTAGTCCACATTACACAGGTGATTGAAAGGAACAAGACCTTCCCCAGCCTAATCCTCCCCATGCAAGTGACATGAACCTTGTTTTCAGCGTAGTTTTTAGGTTAGTCCTAGGTCTCCAGGTTGGAGAGACAGGCAGGGTGTTTCAGGGTTAGGGGTTTGCCTTTGTCTTCTGCTTGAGATGCTACTGTCCTGCTTGCGGGGTTGCCAGATTTGGCAAAACATAAGCCAGCCAATAAGACACACCTGGCTTTTTTAGATAAGGTAGTATGTAAGGAATAATTAGGCTGGCTCATTAGGCGTTTTCACACATGGGGTTTTCGAACGCGTGCAAGACAGCCTCGAACGCGACATACGCATTGCCGCAGCGGGGCTTGCGCTCCAACGCGTCCGGAGCTGTCTTGCGTGGGTTCGAGATGTAGAGCACTTTAAAGTGCTCTACATCCGTTCCAGCGCGGACGAAGCGCCCGCAGCCGTTTGGGGAGAGAAGCATTCGCTCATGTTCCTTTCTCCCTGACAGCCGCGGGCTCCCCTCCCCCGCCGGCGCTGGCTGACAATCAGCTGATTGCCTGCCTTGCCGGCTGCGGGAGCCTCGGCAGCCGTCTCCCCGCCCCTTGCCGGCGTTTGCCGGCTAAGGCACTTCAGAATGCTTTGAGCATTCGCACACAGGCGTGCCGGAATGCGTTTACACTCGTTCCTGCGCTCCTATGTGTGAATGGTCAAAGCGTCCTGAAGTGTCTTAGGCTTCCCGTCCTACACCCGTTCCAAATGGAACGAGTGTAGTGCGAAAATGCCTATTATCTGGCCAGGCTGCCTTGTGGGCCACTGTGTGAGTCTGGATGCTGGACTAGGCAAGCTGTGCCCTGATCCAGCATGGCTCCTCTTCTGTTCTTATGCCTTCTACTGAAGATACCGTTTCAATATTTGAACTGGAAATTATCCTACAAGCCCTGCATTGCATACCCTACCTCTTGTGAGATACATTTTATTCTAGGTCTTTCCCCTTACCATCTTCAGTTGACTACACTAAATGCCATTGGTCAGAACTAGCAGCTGTAAGATAATGACAACAAAGATGGTGTTTGGACACTGAAGTAAGAACATAAGGACATAAGAAAAGGCTGCTGGATTGGACCACAGCCCATCTAGTCCAGCATCCTGTCTCTCACAGTGGCCCACCAATTGCTTCTGGGTTTATCAGGTGGAAGACAAAGTCAAAATCTTCACCTGCTCTCGATTCCCTGCAAATGGCCTTGGAAGGCATCATGCCTGTCTCTCTGGGCATCTGTCTAGGCATCTAAGACTATCTAGGGATTCATTCTATTAGCCACTGATATACCACTCATCCATGAATTTGTCTGACCCCATCTTATAGCCATCCAGGCTGGTTGCTGTTGCAAGTGTTTTCTCTAATTTTATACATGCCAAGGAATTCCTGATTTATTTTACGTGTAATAAAGGAGTGGACTGGATTAAACCAATAAGATGTTTTAGGGAATATATACATTTCATTACTAGTATATCATATCTGTATGCTATTTATAAGAAGGGCTTTTTGTGTGGTAGCATCACAATTACAGGACAACCTTCTCAGCAAGTTCTACCAGGCAACATGACCATTTCAGTTTTCACTCCAGCCAGAGATTCAGTCATTCCTGTTCTTCAAATCTTTTTAAAGCTCCTTCTATTGGGACTGTGTTCTCTTGGCTTAAGGGATTATACTGTATGTTTCTTGGTAAAACAACTAATACAGTTCTTCAGAAGCCATCAGATGGACAGGCATAAACTTATTGACAGTCACACTCAGGATGATGGAACTAATTTATCCAATACATATGGCTGTGTTTGTGTGAGACTACACATGAACGTCTGCAAACAAGATGGCAGCCCTTATGTCAAGTTGGCGCAGGCGTAAGTTGGAATAACCAAACTTCTCAGTGCAGGTCATTAAATCTAATCAAACATCAGATCAAATCTCACCCAAAGTTGCCAGATGGTCTGTTTCTAATGTTCAGCACACACAAAAAGCAAAATATTTACAAACTGGAGTTTTTCCATTTCTTCCAGAAACCAAATTTGTTGGGTGATTTCTTTCAGAAGCTTGCTGACCAAAGCTCAGCAAGCTCAATAATTACATTGTACTGCCAACAAGGAGTCAATATTATTATATTCCCCCCCCCTCCTTGCCTGAGGGGAACAACACATTTGCACCATAGGGAAGCCTTTTCTCTTTGCATCTCCAAACTGTAACGCAAACTCTTCTTTTATTCATAACAACTCGATCTCCAGCTGAGATAGGCACTTTCGTATTACCCCAGTTGACAGATTTCTGTGTTCTTTCCAAGCACAGGGGGTTTAATAAACATATCTGGCAATCTTTCGATAGCTGGAGGGCTTGGGATGACACCGTGTGTGCAAACAATATGCTCTCACTGCTAGGGAAACAAGTTTATTCAATTATTCAATTAATAGATTACAGTCAAGATTCTTGTTATCCTACAAGGAAAAATGGCAGAGGAACGTCGTGAATTAGGGTAGGTCCTAGGATTAGTAGCAGGCAATGAAGGGAGCCAAGAGAAATAAAGAACAAGAAGAAAACACCCTTCGTTAATGGAAATGTATTTTAAAGGAAAGGTGAAGCTCTGGCGCTTGATCAAAACTTACAAGTTTCAGTAGCAGTATTTATTATCCGAGTAGCACTTTTCTGTTTTACTGTACAGAGCCTGTGACTTATTTCCAGTCCTTAGCACAAGCGGTGGAATTAACAACGGTGGAACTGGCTTCCAGAGTATTTCACTTTCCCAAGCATTCACTAGAAAATCTGCCTTCCAAAATAGAAAGGTCTACATGAAAGCGTATAGGAAATGTGCATTTTTTTTTTAAATCTGTTTTCTCATAAAATTCATTGTTCTAATATTTTTTTTCAAAATACAGATGCTTCAAATAGGGATGTGCATGAATGTTTTTTGGCATTCAATCTGAGGTGAACCGAATGTTCAAAAAGCCATATTCACAGAAATAGATCACATTTAAATGTGGTAAAATTCTATTCAATACGAATCTATTTGTATGTATTCATATGAACGTCCGATAAACATTTGATACAAACATTCAATACGTATCTGATACGAATGTTCGATATGTATCTGATATGAATAGATACGTGTCTGATATGAACAGACACTTATTTGATATGAACAGATGCATTTCTGATACAAATAGATACGTATCTGATACCTTTCCCCAGCTTAGCAAATGTCCGAACTGTTTGTACAAATGTCCAGAAATATTCATATTCATTCAAATGTTAGCATACAAATATTGCAACATCCAATTCGAGTTTGAATGTCTGAATTTGGCCAATTTTGGCCGAATTTCAAATGTTACAAATATTTGTGCACATCCTTAGCTTTAAGTCAAATTAGAGGTGCTTCAAGTCAAGACTAAGAAGAAGAAGGGTTGGCTTTTAAACCTTGCTTTGCTCATCCTTTAAGGGGACTCAAAGCGGCTGACAAAGCTTTCTATTCTTCTCCCCGCAGCTGCCATCCTGTGAGGTAGGTGGGGCTATGACTAGCCCAAGGTCAACCCAGCTGGCTTTGCAGAAGAGTGCAGAATCAAACCCCATAACTGTGAGATATGAGTCCAGTACTCTAACCACAAGACTAAACTGTCTCATTCATACTGGGGAAAGGCCTTCTCAGCCCTGGCACCTCACTTGCGGAATGCCCTTCCTTTGGAGGGCCAGTTAGCACCAACTCTTCTAACTTTTAGGCACCAAGTAAAGACCTGGCTCTTTATTAAAGCCTTTGGGCACTGATTCACTCAAGCAGTATTTTAACTTCTAACTAACTATGCAGTTTAATACTAACTATGCAGTTTAATACTATGCAGTTTAATACTGTTTTAATGGGGTACTGTAAGCCGCCCAGAGATCTTAGGATATGGCATGGGAAATAAATAAATAAATAAATAAATAAATAAATAAATAAATAAATAAATAAATAAATAAATATTACAGCCTACTGCAGCAAATCTCTGGGGCTGCATCCACACCTAAGATTTAATCAGAGTGAGAGAGCATATAAGTAAAGTAGCAAGCTGTTTTATTTCAGCATTATCCAATACAGGAAATCTACCTTTGGGTTAGATAACGTGAAGAGAAAATGACTGGTCACTTTGCTGTTATGTTGTTACACTCTGAAAGTGGACTGCAGCTCGATTAACATTGAGGTGTAAACACAACCTAGGAGATTCAATTGAGAGGAGGAACTTTTCTTGCAGCTGTGTTGTTCCCCCACTGGTTGGGCATCCAACAGGCTGAAAACAGAAGGAAAGTAGGACTGACAAGGGGAAGTTCATTTTTAGCTGGCAGGTTTTTGGTCTATGGACTGTATTACCATAAAAGATGGTGACAGCCACCACCCTGGATAGCTTTAAGAAGGGGTTGGACCAATTCATGGAGAACAGGTGGATCAATGGCTATTGGAATTGTTTTTTAGGTAACGCCTCTAGGTTGGAAAATATGGAGGACATCAGTAAAGGCCATTTTCATGGAGCTGACAGCAAGTGAAGGTTTCACCCTTGTCTTCTGCTTGAGATGCCCAGAAACAATTGGTGAGCCATTGTATGAGACAGGATGCTGGACTAGCTGGCTTGTGGCCTGATCCAGCAGGGCTTCTCTTATGTTTTTATGTAACTTCCAGCCATGTTTCAAATGGAACCAGATTAGGTCCAGTCACTTCTTTTGTCTTTTCACGTGGAGGGTGAATTTACCATGGGGCTGCAATGTTGTTTTTCCAGCCCTGCAGAAAAGGCAACTATTGGGACAAATGGCCTGGAGAGAAGGTTACCGTTGTGCAGGCCTGAGTGTTTGACTTGTACCCAGTGCTTCCTTCATAACCATGTGGTGGGGGCAATGTGTTGAACATCATGGCATGCACTTGTGTGCACGTGTGAAGTTGTTCTGCCCATGGATCAGGAAGTAATGGCAGCACCCACATTGTCAGATGGTCAGGTGAGTAACATTTGCTTACCTGGGCTTTGGGGGTTTAGAGAATTCTGTACTGATTTGGTTTACTTTATTGTATTTTTGTTGTTGTTGTTGTTGTTACCTTAGTATGGTGATGGCCAACCTATGACACGCGTGTCACAGGTGACACTCCAAGCCCTTTTGGGTGACACACATGGTCACCCTGGCACCTGGGCATGTAGTGCTTGCTTGTTCTTGATGTGTACAAAATACCAACTTTCAAATGAAGATTAGCAAATGAAATTCAGCAACAAAAGTCACTAATGTAAAGAATTTTGTTTTTGCTTTTAATCAAATACATATATCAAAAATATAACTTTTTTACTACAGCTACAAATATCAAAAAATTATGGACATTTCTAGATGTGACACAGCACCCAAGTTAAGCTAGATTTTCTTGCAAATTTTGACACACCAAACTCAAAAGGTTCGCCATTGCTGCCTTAGTACATAGATTTTTTTAAATCTGGTGTATCTATGTTATTCAGTTTTATTCTACTGTTTTATTCTGTACGCCTCTTTGAAACTATGTTGAAGGGTGATACAGAGATTCTATAATAAATAAGTCAAATCAAATCAAAGTGTTCTGTTAAAAAGATGGTTAAGAACTGTTTTTCACAGCCACAGATACTACAACCAGAAATAATGTTGTACAAATTGCAGTTTCCCACATCCTGGATCAATATGAGTTAAAACCTCCTGACACTCAGATCTGTACAATGGAATTTCTGGGTTCTCCAACTCTGGAGGTGTTCAAAAAGTTTCATTGTAAATGCAGTTTTGGTAAGAAAGTTGCTTGAAAAATTCAGAGAACTGTAAATTGCTGAGAATAATTGTATTTTGGTCTATTAGAAGCAATTTTCTTTCATAAGCAAATTCCTCACTCACTTCTACTACAATAGCATAATCTACACCACTATGTGAAATCAAACAGTATTGGAGGTAGATCAGTCGTAGCTCTCTGTTGTTTTCTCTGGTGGTATTATTCACTGGGAATTTTTTTTATTACAACCCAGTTTTGTTTTTTACGGGTGAGATTATTTGTGCAGGAAGGCCTTGTTGTGCCCTAAGTAATTCTAAACAAATAGTATCTTAATTTTTGTGATCCCATTATGACACAAATGATACAAAGGCAAACATCATCCTAGTACGTGTCAAGAGGAATATTGAGTCTAGATCACAAGAAGTAATTATTCCTCTTTACACTACCTTGGTCAGACCTCAACTAGAATACTGTGTCCAGTTCTGGGTACCCCAATTTAAAAAAGACATTGACAAACTAGAGCAAGTCCAAAGGAGGGCTACCAAAATGGTTAGTGGTCTGGAAAGCATGTCCTACGAGGAACGGTTGAAGGATCTAGGAATGTTTAGCCTACAGAAGATAAGGCTGAGAGGAGACATGATCACAGTCTTCAAGTACCTGAAGGGCTGTCACAGTGCAGAGGGATGGTCCCTATTGTCCCTTGCACAAGATGGGAGGACTAGAAACAACGTGATGAAACTTCAAGGGAGTCAGTGCAGATTAGATATTAGGAAAAGCGTCCTGACAGTGAGGGCAATCAGTCGATGGAATAGCTTGCCAAGGGAGGTTGTTAGCTTTCCTTCACTGGAGGTTTTCAAGCAGAGGTTGGACCTACTGTACATCTGTCTGGGCTGGTTTAGGAAATCCTACATTGAGCAGGAGGTTGGACTTGATGATCCTAGAGGTCCCTTCCAACTCTATGATTCTATTATTCTATTCCATATCTTCTTGAATAAACATATATTATTTATCATCATCAATATAAAAAATCAAGTTATTAATCATAACAAAACAACAACAACAACAAAATGAAACCCAGAACAGATAAGTTAGATCTGCCTTTCAAAAAACTCACCCGATTCTGTTTCTCGCAGAAAATTCATAGGCTCATTTGAACCAAGTTCAAGGCTAGTTTAAGTTCTTGCAGCCCTGCAGGCTACGGAGAACAAGCAAAATGAAGAACATACTTTGAAGCAAAGGAAATTAAGGACATTGTTCCAGTGTCTTAAGGAGCTATTTAGCCAGTGGGTAACTTTTTGCTACAAGAGTTTTTACTTCCAATAATTTTCCCCCACCCCACCCATTATTATGTTTGAGGTTATTTTTAACAAAAGAAAATGGAACTGGATTACAGCTTTACATGCTGTATTTTGCTTTGGGGTGTTTGGAAAGTGCGCACACTGGCAACAAATAAATCAAGATAGACTTGAAGAGGAGTGTATCAGTTCCCTGAGGAACCACAAATCCACATTAGACGTTTAAGAGCCAGAAGGGACCATTAATGATTAACCTCTGATGGTATATGGGCCACAGCATTTTTTCCTAGGATTTGCTACATTAAGCTTAAAACCTTGTGGCTGTATGGTTATTATTTTTTTTAAGAAAAAAAAGCACTCTTGTGGCCTTAATTTTACATCTTCTGCATTTCTGCATTGCAAGACTTGCAAACACTAAGGAATTATGGGATTCTGTCTATCCTAATTCATCCACTTCCTGTAGCCAACTGCACTCACTTCAGATCCAGATTACTGTGGTTACCCATTAGTGTGGTTCTGTCTGCCCAAGACAAAGCCAGATCTAGATTATGGGCCCCCTAATCCACATCTATTGTAGACCCATTTTATTCAGATCTACAACTGGGCCAAGTGCCTTATTCTAGATCAGTGGTTCTCAACCTGGGGTTCGGGACCCCTTTGGGGGTCGAATTACCCTTTCAGAGGGGTCGCAACGAGCCTCCCACCGCCCTTCCTTCCCACCTCCCAGCTGCTCCGCCCCTGTGGTTGGGGGTCCCCACAACATGAGGAACTCCATTAAGGGGTCACGGCATTAGGAAGGTTGAGAACTGCTGTTCTAGATCATGGGAGACATGCAGACAGCATGTCTCCATGATCTGAGACTACCAGGGACTGCTTTTCAGCAGCACACCATAGTATGTTGCTGAGAACCACCTCACAAGGCTCTATCATTTCTAGCCTTTGGAGGCATATGGAGAGCTGAGAAGCTCATCCAGGCATTACAGCCCAGGAAAGCAGAGGCCAGAACAGAGCCATCAATGAAGACAGTGCTGCTCTACCCCACATCTCCACATGCTCAGGATCAGCGGATCCAGTTCTTCCAGACCAAGTGATCCAGATTAACTCAGGTGCCAATTCCAGGATATAATCCAGTTTAAGATTAATTCAGGGGCAGAAAAGGCCAAATTTAAGAAAACCGCTGGTTAGTAACAGCCAAAATAGATCACAGTATAAGAGAAATATAAGACTAAGAGCAGTAGGATGAAATTAAAACTAAGGAGGTTTGGTTAGACTTTAGAAGGAATTTCCTGACTGTAAGAATTGTTAAGCAGTGGAATGCAAAGAACTGGGACCCCAGGATGACTGACAAACTGAGGGCAGTAAAGCATGGATGCACATGGGAGGTCCTTCTCAGTGGTTGCCCCAAACTACAGAACAGTCCTCCCTCTGGGATGCATCAGGCAACCTCGTTGGATGCATTGAGATGACTGGTGATGGCACACTCTTTACCCTGGCCTTTGGCTGAGGGATCAGCACCCCCTCCCATACATTTTAGCTAATTTATTTTATCTGCTTCAGTGATTTTATGGTGACCGGTCCTGAGATCTTCAGGTATAGGCTGGGTTAGAAATATAAAACAAACAAACAAATATAAACCTGATTCTGATCTATAGTCATCCAATATACCAAGTGAATCAGATCTTTGCCACTGCCACTGCTTCCACACCAAATCCAGACGACTGACCATTTCTGGGTTCTCCCTTGGAAGTTTTCAAACAGAAGCTGAAGGGCATATAGCTGAAAGTGGCTTTTGCATAATTTGCTAACTTCCATTTTCTTCCATTTCCTGGGATTTCTACCCCCACTTTTACTAGTGGAACAATTACATTAACAATTGCAAGTATAAATGTTCTCATGCAATCTAGAACCCACATAATTTGGATTCTGGACACTGGGGAAGACTTTGAGTGTAAATTTCTACACTTCTTCACTCTGCTGGAATGGATCTTGGTCTTAAGAACATAAGAAGATAACAGGAGCCCTGCTGGATCAAGTCATAGCCCATGTAGTGCAGGTTCCTGTCTCACATGGTGGCCCACCAATTGATTTGGGCTTCAAGCAGAAGGCAAAGGCAAAACCATCACCTGCTCTCAATTCCTGAGGGGCATCCTGCATGTTTCTCCAACTTGGAGGCAGTACTAGGCATCCATTCTAGTCCTCCATGAATTTGCCTAACCATTTCTTAAAGCCGTTTAGATTGGTTGCTGTCACCACCTCTTCTGGTAATAAATTCCATAGACTGAGGACCCTTGTCTGTACTAACTCTCCTGCCCATCAGCTTCATAGAGCTGTGCTGTGCGACAGGGAAAAGTACTTTTCTCTATCCACCTTTTCCACACCATGCATGATTTTATATACTCTAATCAGGTCACCTCTTAAATACCGGCTTTCAAGACTGAAAAGACTAGACGGTACGGTCTGGTTTTGTAAAGAAGGTGTTCCAGCTCTTTGACGGGGAAGTGCATGAATATTTGTATTATTCGTTATTTTTACTAATTTGGCCAAAGTCGGACATTTGGATTCAAGTTGAATGTTGGAACATTTGAAGGCTGACACTGGAATTTGAATCAAATGCTTCCGAACATTCATACGAAACTTTGTTACATTTGTGAACCTGGGAGGTGGGAAAGCAGCTGTCCCAAGTGCATCTGCAATGGGTCCAAAGCGGATTTAAAGTGGATTGAGAGAAGTTTCATAGTGGATTCAGGGTGGATTTGATGTGTTCCGAGTGGATACATGCGGGATACATAGCAGATATGTATGGGATACATATGGAATTTGTATGGGATCCATATGGGATTTGTATCTAACATTCAAATCAAATTCTCATGGACCATTGGTATCGAATCAAATCCTATCACACTTGAAGGGGACCTATTTGAACAAATATGAATTTTCCTGCATTTGATTCTAATCGAATGCAAAAAAAAACCCCACATGTGCACAGCCATTCTCCTTAATCATTTTGGTTGCCCTTTTCTGCACCTTTTCTCTTTGCACGCACAAGAAAAGAAAAGTAGGAACGGTTACTCTGCATATCCCAATTTTACTAAGCATTTCTGATCCCTTTTCCTCCCTTTTCCTGGATTTGAAGAAGTTAAACAATTCCATGGGGTAACCATGCCACCCCATGATCAGTGTTCTCACTACAGCCATTATCAGGGTTACTGCTGAGATAAACAGAAGGTGGTTTGCACAGAAAGGTGGTGAAAATTGCTGTGCTTTAAGGGGGAAGAAATACAACTACTGGGTCCAAGTCTTTTTTTTTTTTTTTTTACAATTTTGCACAAACTCAAAGCTGGTAGATGTGTTGCTGACCTACTAATGGAGTGGCAATTAGGTCAAAATGCAGGATTTCGACCTGCAACTGTCAGTGGAACAGATTATACAAAAGGACATCTCCAAACCCTCTAGCAGCATCAAATTAGGGCCAGATCACACACTCCATCATTTATACATCCACTAAGACTTAAGCACAGTACATCATCTCACTGCCGCCCATAGACAGTTAACCAAGCTAGATAAATCACTGGCCAACTCAAACCTATGTTTTGCCAGGATATCTTCAAAGGCAACCTAAAGATTTTGTCAGTTATTGCAACAAACATCCTGGATAACTGAAGCTGAAGTTTGACTCTCAGTAATTAGTGAAATTGCCATTTGGATTGTAGGTTCCCATCTGGCTGAGCAGATTAGTGGTGGCCCTGCTGAACCATGGTTGGTGAACACAGCTCATGTGTTAAGAATGTAAGAGGAACCTTGCTGGATCAGGCTGCAGCCCATCATATCCAGCATCACATCTCACACAGAAGCCCACCAATGGATTCTGGACAATCCCAAGCAGAAGACAAAAGCAAAACCCTCACCTTCATGGAGGAGTTCCCAAGGTTAAAGTAGACCAGAGGCCTATTTGCACTTAGGCCTCTGTATGAAATTAGGACAGGTCTGGTGAAGAGCATACACACTCTCACTAGGCTGCTACGGCCTAGAAGCATCCCTGCCCTCACTGGAGCTGTACTAATTGTGGATGAGATGTGGAGCATGAAATCGAGCTCCACACCTTTACCAACCTTAACTAGAAGCTTACCTGAAGCATCCAGTGGTGCAACCATTAACTCTTCATCCAGTTCGCTGTGTCTGGTGGTGGTGGGAAGGCAGCATCCACACAGGTGTGGTCCCATTGCCAGTGCTGATTGATCACACACCCATGCTGTAATTGATCACAGGTTAGCCTGTGATCAAACACACCCCTCTTAACAACAGTGCCCGAGGGACCAATTGTGGCAGATTTGGGAAAGCTTTCCTTCCAGCAAATGCAAATGGTCCTCCTGCCCATGGAGTGTACTGGCCTTAGTGCACGATGCGCTACCAAGGTAAGTGCAAAAAGGCCTCTGGTAAGAGGCCAGTGACTCTCATTCAACCTTCCCAGCCAAAGATGAGGATTTGCCAAATTAATAAAGTCTGTGCCTCCACTTGTTGAATGAGATGCCCAGTAACATGGCTTCTACTGCCACATCTCCATTTGTGAAAGAAGCAGGTGTCTCATGACAATTCGGTCTCTTCATGACTGATTGAGGTGCCATTTATGGAGGGCATCAAGGAAGAAGCCACTTGCATTTGTCCATAGAGACTCAGCAGAGACTGACCGGAAGCGATTTTGCACTTCCTTTCCCATTCCACGGATGGGAAAGGAGTGCAACCAACTAACATTGACTAGCGCTCACACTTGTGATCACTAGTCAACGTCAGCCTACCCCCCACACAATCGATCACTTACCTCTGTTTGATCGCTGGCCTGTCCTCTTCTGGGCACCGCCAGCTTGTGTGTGTCAGGGCTGTCGCTATGACAGCTCCAATGACCTCCCCAGCCAGCAGAGGTGTGAATGGTTGCCGGCTGGACACTTGCAGGTAAGTTGAGGAGGGTTGGTAAGGTTTTGTGCTCCACACCTAGTCAGCAGTTAGGCAACTTCCGGGCAGGCAGGGGGCATTTCTAGCATGTAAACACCTCCTGAAGTGCAGATGCACCTGCCCAGATGTTGCCTAATTGATGACTATGGGTCAAAGTGCGAACTGACCCCTGTTGTAGAGCACCATTCCCTGATCCTGATGATCATTCATCCCAATGCTTTTCTTTTGCAGTTGTTGTCTGAGATCCAGACTCCTATGTAGCTTCTAGTTTAAATTAAAGGCATATGTTTGCCAGAGTTCAGGCCTCAGTTGACTGCACCTCAATTGCAGAGCAACAGCATGGAAAACAGAGAATCCCAGGATTGACACCTGGTGTTTCTCTGGAAGAAGGTAATGGCAAACTGCTTCAGCATCTTTGCCAAGAGAGCTGCATCAATCTGTCCATGTAGTCATACCCGAATTTGGGCTCAACTTGAGAATAATTCTTTCACCTGTCTCATACCCTTCAGTTCCTTCCTTCCTTCCTTCCTTCCTTCCTTCCTTCCTTCCTTCCTTCCTTCCTTCCTTCCTTCCTTCCTTCCTTCCTTTTCTTTTATTTATTTATTTATTTAATTTATTTAAGTTATATCCTGCATTTCACCAGAATGTCACAACAATAAAAATATAAAAATATAAAATATATGCCTAAAACAGATTTAAAATATAACCCACACTTCCCAGATAGTTTTAAGAAAGGATTAGATAATTCACAGGAGACAGTTGTATCAATGGCTACTAGAATGGATGCCTAGATAGTTCATCCAGGCTAGGCAGGCAGGCAGGCAGGATGTCTCCATGCATGGCTGGCATTTGAGAGCAAGTGAAGGTTTTGCCCTTGTCTTCTGCTTGAGATGCCCAGAAGCAGTTGGTGGGCCAGTGTATGAGATAGGATACTGGACTGGATGGGCTGTGGGCTCGACCCAGCAGGGCTCCTGTTATATTTTTATTTTGCATGTTCTTATGTTCTCTACTTCTGGCAGGACAACACCCAGAGGAAGTCAAACATCCATGGCCTAGGCGAAGAGGTATAATTTAACTTGGTACTAGAAACCATATAATTTAAGAGTCTGTTGAATCTTCACAGAGAGGCTGACCCAAAGTCTATGGGCCACCATAGAAAGGCTCTCATCCCTGGCCCAGCCCCATAAACCTCTGAGAGAGGAGAAACTGCATAAAGGGCCTCACTTTGTGATGCTAAATCATGAGTAGTCTAACCAGCATCTAAGCCTTATCAATTAGATTAACTGGCATGGTGTTGAGTCTCTCATTTAGAACACACTGTTTATGCAGGGAATATAAGTATAGTTTCTTTAAGTTACCCAGTATCATGATTTTCTAACAAACAGGTTTCCTCTGACGTCCTTCCCAGTAATGTTTCCATATTTCAGATAGTATTAGAAGGGTTGCATGACTTTGCCATAAACCTCGTTTTACTTCTAGCATCTGTTTGCTACTCCTTGCAACAGTGGCTGTGATAGCCAGCTGTGCTGAAGGGCCCCACTCATCCCGGCGACCATGCCAGGTTGGCTGAGCAACAGATGCACCCCTGCTGAGTCTTGAACCTGTGATTGTAATGAGCCCAGACATGTCCGAAACGGAATTGCACCATTAAAGTTCTTTCTGCCTGGCTCCAAACTCTCCACCATAGACAAGTGACAACTCCTAAATAAGAGCAGAGCTCTAGTTTCTTCTAATCATCGCAAGCATTTGGTTGTAAGCTCCATCTGATCATGTTAATCAGTTTTTAAAGAAAGAAAATCATCGAAAGAAACTCAGAGCAACCCACCTAATGTTTGTATATACTTTTTCATTCATCCAAGCAAGACATGTTTTGAGAAACTCCAAGCCACCCAGATTCGGAATCACACTTTTTTTTTGCAAGGGCTATTTTGTTTCCTTAACTTCTCCAACCAATAGTCTTCCTTAGGAGACGTGATGGGAAAATAAAAGTGGTCCCTAACACATTCTGCTTAAAGTTAGGGATGTGCACGAATATTTGAAATGTTTGAAATTCGATCGAATTCGTTCAAATTTGTACATTCGAATTCGAAATCAATGTCTATTAAGTTCAAATTTAATACATTTGAATAAATTTTGCATTTTTGAATCATTCGTATAAATTATTTGGACGTTCATATGTGTACGGATAGGTACATGATGCGTACTTCCCATACACATCTTTCCTGCATCCGTATGCATTTGTATGGATCTATGCAGAACAAAAACAGAATGCATACGGGATGCATATGGGCGCATATGAACGTTGTCGACATTCGTATTTGCAAATACAGATTGAAAGTTCGCACAAATAGATCCGAATCGAATCAAACGTGAATACACTTGAATTTTAAACATTCAAATCAATTCAAATTTTCAGACGTTCAATTCAAATAGAATCAAATCCCAAAAACTGCATTCGTGCACAACCCTAATTAAAGGCTTCATAATTGCAAAGCAAGGTGCTACCCTCTACCTAGTTCTTTAGCAAAGCTGTGACATTGGCATCATAAACCAGGATACAGTTTCCTAGTTCTTTGCAATGCTATATTTCTCTAAGTGGAACCTGGAGGAGAAATCTGTATTGTCTCCCCCTCCCTTCCACCCCAGTCCAGAAGAGGGGGAAAAAAGGGAAGGTTGCTACAACAATTTGGATGTATATATCAGATCTATTTTATTCATGTTCACTCTCAAAATTTGACAGATGGGAGGAATTGTACACTCATTGCTGCAAGCAGACAAAAGGACCGTTGGCTCCGTGTGCACGTGCCAATTTACAAGGCAGGATATCACCCACTTCCATTGATGATTATATAGTTCTACCCATCTGTCTGCCACGGAAGGTTCTAAGAGTGAGATATAGCTCACACCGTCTTCATAAACAAAAGTGGATTGTACTGTCAGTCGTTAGACACGCCAACTAATTGGAGCTGTCGACAGACACAATATTCTGTGTCAACAGCTCTGGTAACAGTTTGAAACAGCAATGATATGTTGGGTGATGCTAAGGTTGACACATATGTCGCTAATAGCTTGCTAGGAAATCTGACATCGCCAGAATGGAGTGACTCAAAGCTGATTCCCGGCTGGTAGCACCAGGATTAAAGACTTACTGGTTTCCAACAGGATGGGGGGAAAGAGAGGAAGAACAGGACAGGTACAGTTGTCAACATCAGGTAGGACAATGCATACATAAAGTCATGTATTTTCCTTGTCATTTTTGCGTGTTGACAACTTAATTTTATATTCCTCCTCCTTAACTTTGGTTTCAACCAATTTGCCACCGTTTTAGAGGACTAATAAGAGGAAGGGAGCGATAATTGGTTGTTTGCTGAGCTGGAACTTGGTTCACAGTTTGGGCTGGTTCATAATTTAATAGGCATGACTATTTACTTGCCTTTAATTTGTTTAACTGATACACACTTTTCTTTCTTCTTCTTTTTTCCCCAGGGCCATTCTTCTCAATGGAAATCAGCCAAGAATGTCAAACATATATATGCGGAATCAGGAAAAGCACAACACTGGTATCTGCTTGAACAGAAATGAGACACATTTGCTATAGTCGTTGAATGATAAAAGGGGGGAAATGCACATTGAGGTGGATAAGACATAAGCATAAATAACATTTTAAATCCAGATTTTAAATTTTAAATCCATATTTAAGAAGTTTTTGGATGGGAAGAGGAAGAGCATTACAAGGGTTCTCTCTTCCCCTTAGGAATTAAGAGGACGGATCCCTCCTCTTAAAGCGACCATCTGCTTACTACATCAGGATCAACTGTGGTTTTGGATGCAGGTAAGAGACTTGGGGAAGAAGAAGAAGAAGAAGAAGAAGAAGAAGAAGAAGAAGAAGAAGAAGAAGAAGAAGAAGAAGAAGAAGAAGAAGAAGAAGAAGAAGAAAAGAAGAAGAAGAAGAAGAAGAAGAAGAAGAAGAAGAAGAAGAAGAAGAAGAAGAAGGAAGAAGAAGAAAGAAGAAGAAGAAGAAGAAGAAGAAGAAGAAGAAGAAGAAGAAGAAGAAGAAGAAGAAGAAGAAGAAGAAGAAGAAGAAGAAGAAGAAGAAGAAGAAGAAGCAAGAAGAAGAAGAAGAAGAAGAAGAAGAAGAAGAAGAAGAAGAGTTGGCTTTTGTACCTCAAAGCGCCTGACAAACCTTCTGTTCTTCTCCCCACAACAGATAACCCTGTGAAGTAGGTGGGCCTGTGAGAGCTCAGAAGAGAGCTGTGATTAGCCCAAGGTCACCCAGCTGGGTTCATGGGGGAGGGGAGAATCAAACCCGGTATTCCCAGATAAGAGTCCAGCTCCCGAACCACTAGACCAAACTGGCAAGAGGAGTCAGCCTCTCTGCTCCCATGTCAAAATCGCAACTGATCCTGATGTAGGAAGGCGTGGAAGCATCCTGTGCTCACCAAAATCAGACGTGGGGATTCCCTTGTTGCAATTTGGCAAGCTGGGGGGGGAGGGGCAGGAGGGATTTCTTTCCAAAGTAGGGCTAAAGCTTATATGTAGCTAGGACTCTAATCCATTGGTTAAAATAATCCACATTGACTCATATGGCAACATTGTGAGTCTCTTATTCTACCCACTGAACCAACAAGTTACTATTCAATTAATCCAAGGAGACCTCATTTCCACAAAGATGTATATGTTGTTCCAATTAAGGATACAACTCACAACATGGATCTGGCTTTTCTTGCTTCTCTCATTAGGGAATTAAGACAGCAAGCTCCAGAACTTTGTGAAGAAGAAGAAGAAGAAGAAGAAGAAGAAGAAGAAGAAGAAGAAGAAGAAGAAGAAGAAGAAGAAGAAGAAGAAGAAGAAGAAGAAGAAGAAGAAGAAGAAGAAGAAGAAGAAGAAGAAGAAGAAGAAGAAGAAGAAGATATGGCTTTTCTACCCCATTTTCTCACCCATGATGAGTGGCTGAAAAACCTTCTGTTCTTCTCCCCACAACAGAACACCCTGTTAGGTAGGTGGGGCCGTGAGAGCTCAGAAAGAGAGCTGTGATTAGCCCAAGGTCACTCAGTTGGCTTCATGGCGGAAGGTGGAATCAAACCCAGTATTCCCCAGATAAGAGTCTGGCTCCCTAACCACTAGACCAAAGATGCTCAAGTTCCAGGATAACCATCATAAGCCCACCGTAATGTGGGACTGAGTAGGTCTTCCATCAGCAGGCTAGGACCTCTGCACCATTGCTTTCTTTCTGCAGAGATAAACAATTTTCAATGGGAATTTTGAGATATCTACAGGGAGCGCTCTAAAACATACTGGACCTCGGCACGCCTCTTTCATTTGAACAGCCAGCGTTTTCTTCTTTGAAAATGAAGTCAGCCAGCGGTAACACTAGATTAACTTTCTATCAGCATCCCTCTACCTTCAACACTTCCTCTGCTTTTCTTCTTTCCTCTCTCCCATCCCATATCCCACCAGTGGCCCCATGTTTGGTCAATAATATCCAGCTGCAAACTGAGGGCTTCAGGGCAACAATTATCTCTTAATCCATCTGGCTGGCTCATTAGAAGCCATGTTGGTGGAGTCCTTAAATGGCCCACTAATTACAGCAGCCCAGCTGTGACCCTAAAGAGAGACAGATGGCTGGGTCCCCATCAGTTTTAGTTCACAAGACTCATGATTAAGAATGTGCAGTTCATGTAGGCTCACACAGCAGCATCACACTTATTTAAGCGACCTATACCAGGTAGTTTATGTAGGGCCATGGTCACACCTTCTCTTTACATGAGCCAGTTTGGTCTAGTGGTTAGGGAGCAGGACTCTTATCTGGGAACACCAGGTTTGATTCTCCCCTCCATCATGAAGCCAGCTGGGTGACCTTGGGCTAGTCACAGCTCTCCTCTGAGCTCTCACAGCCCCACTTACCTCACAGGGTGTTTTGTTGTGGGGAAAAGAATAGAAAAGCTTTGTCAGCCACTTTGAGTCCCCTTAAATGGGTGAGAAAAGTAGAAAAGCCAGCTCTTCTTTTTAAACTTTCTTCAGTTCATCTTCAGGCCTGACTGCTCAAACACTGTCAGGCTGGCAAAGAATAACCACGAGACTCTTTCTTTAAAAAGATGAACAGTGATTTATTTCAGCTCAGCGTAAAGGCAGGTTTTGTTGGAAGCAGCTTTGAACAGAAAGCCCAGCATATTTATATGTTTCATAGCTGGGCAGGGTTTGGCCCTCAACCAATCAACAATAATTATTTTTCAAAACTCAGTTTAAACTTGGAGCCAAAATGTATCACTCGACCCCAGCAGGGAGGGGGGAGTCAACTGTCACTTACAAACAACAGGCAGCTACTATATACATATATACAGAATCACATAGATGGCAGATATCTTACATTCAAATATTATGGCAGGCAGCTAGCCCTGCCTGACACACACTCTTCATTTCTGCTTTATTTGTGGACTTTCCACAATGGATAGTATGAAATGGATAGTAATGAAAAGGTGTGAGCAGTCATGCCTGAAGATGGACTGAACAAGGATTAAAGTGAAGGTGTGACCATGGCCTAGATGTGGAATAAGTGTCAATGAACTGCTTCTCAATGGAATTCCCTCAGATTTGAGGGCACATGACCTCACCTGATGCAAGTTAAATGACACTGTTGAAAACAACACTTTTAATATCCCTTTAAGTTGTCTAACATGCCCTACTTGAGATATCATTGTCATCTTTGGCTATGGATGATAGCCATTATTATTTCCTTTCCTTACAAGTGAAAAAGATACAGGTAGAGAATTTTTCTTCCTCGTCTACAATGTTGATGGCTATGGGCCATTTCCAGTGACTGATGACTAATGGGGGCAGTTCACACTTATACACCTGGTATGGTAATACTATACCAGCCTGATAAGAATGGAATGCAGTGGAGGCCATTCACACTACAGGTGCTGAAGTAGGCCCATATCTGGCCAGCAGTACTTGTAGTGCAGATGGACAGCCTGGGGCTGCTAGGATTGCTAAATTAATATCTGAGCTGGCATCCAGTGTGACGTCAGATGTTGCTGTGGTGTTCCAACAGCTGTGAGCAACTGTGCAGCCAGTCATGCAGCCATGCCCACTCACCATGCTGCAGTCAGAAGTGGTACAAATTCACCACCCCAGGAGTGATTCAAATGCTTCTGGGCAGCTTTTTAGCAGTTCACAGCTGGATCTGAGCGAGGCAGGATTATCTCTCTCAGGCAACTGCAGTGGAGCAGAAGAGCATTTGGGCCTGGCCTTCAAGTGGATAGAGGCACTTCAGCAAATAAATGTGAAAAGGCCCATACAGGAAACAGGTGCATTTCCTTTGTGGCAATGACAGTATAATATTTTATTTATTTGTTTGTTTGTTTACTTTCTAATCTCACCCTAAACCCAGAGGACTCTGCGCTAACACTTGAAGCTCAGGTGGAGGCCGTGGCCAGGAGTGCCTACTCCCAACTACGGTTGGTGCGTCAACTGAAACCTTTCTTGGACAGAGATGACCTGGCCACAGTTATCCACGCTCTGGTAACCTCCAGGTTGGACTATTGTAATGCTCTCTATATGGGGCTGCCCTTGAAGACGGTTCGGAAGTTGCAGCTGGTGCAAAATGCAGCCGCCAGAGTGCTGACAGGAACAGCTAGCCGGACGCATATCACGCCGGTTCTAAAAGAACTGCACTGGCTGCCAATTCACTACCGAGCCCAATTCAAGGTGCTAACTCTTACTTATAAAGCCCTAAATGACTTGGGCCCCAGATATCTAAAGGAGCGCCTTCTCCCATATTGACCTGCCCGCCTTTTAAGATCTGCGGGACAGGACCGCCTGGTTATCCCACCGCCTTCAGCGGCAAGGCGGGTGGGAACCCGGGAGAGGGCCTTTTCAGTTGTGGCCCCCGTGTTGTGGAATGGCCTCCCCTTGGAGGTGCGTCAGGCCCCTTCTCTGGTTATGTTCAGGAAGGCGGTGAAGACGCACCTCTTCACTGAGGCCTTTGGCTAAATGCCCTCTACGTTTCCCCCCTGCAAAAAATTATGGTTTTTAAACTGCTTTTGTTTATTTTTATTATTATCATCATGCTGGTTTTAAACTGTGTATAGATTTTAGCACTGTTTGATACAATTTTAATATGTTCATTTTTAACTGTGTTAGCCGCCCAGAGACCTTTGGGTATGGGGCAGGAAATAAATAAATAAATAAATAAATAAATAAATAAATAAATAAATAAATAAATAATTTAAAACAATAATAGCATCTGCCAGTGGAGAGAAAAGTGTGTCCACATTTAGCCAAAGGCCAGGGCAAACAAGTCCATCTTCACTGTCTCTTAAACCTAAACAATGAAGGGTGAAAGACTCACCTCAAGTGGGAGACTATTTCATAGCCTACGGGCCACCACTGAGAAGGTCCTCTCCTGGTTGCCCACCCCTTTTGCTGCTGAGGGTGCTGGGACAACCAGGAGGGCCTCCCCTGCAGATGTTAAGCCACTGGCAGGTTGATATGGGAGTAGATGTTCCTTCAGATAGTTGAGTCTCAAGTCATTTGGCAGTGATGCAAGTGAAAGTGGTAGAAAGAGCTATCAGAGCTCTTCCTACTGCTCTGACATTCAGTTTTTATATAGTGGCATATTGGCTAGATGAGTGTGGAGCCACATGCACACCACACTTGTTCAGCAACACACAATACACCATGGGAATGCAGGTCCATTACGGCACATTCATGACACCATGTTGCATATCCTCCCATTCTGTCCATTTGGAAATGCAAGATGAACAACTTCAAATGAGGAACTGCTAAAACTCCTCATTCTTTTCCATAATGTAATCTTTCACATTTAACTCGGTTTCCCACCCCGCAAAAGTGCTACAAACAAATCTTTTAAGATTTGCCATGCCTCAGTTGTCTTGTATACATATCAGTACAAATTGAAATATTGTACATAGAAGAAACCACTCATATGTATACTATTGGTATTCAGAACATGTACAAAAATCCAATAAAGGTATTTTTCTTTTAATTACAAATTGAAAAAGAAAATTCATTTTTGGTTAAGCATTCATTTTTAAATATGTAATTCTTCCAGAGTATGAGTGACCCAATTTCAGCCATTTTAATGGCTAATAAAATGTGTTTTCCCCCCCACAAAAGGTCATTATTGTTTAAACAAATCTTATTATTCCTGGATAATTTTAAGATAACAGTACCTGAGTTTCTTCTTTTTTAATATTACATTTAGATTTGCTAAGATCTTATGAATTTATTGTCCTGCTATGGTTTTGAGATTTATTTTTTTTTAAAGAAAATCCAATAAACAAAAAGGAGGAAGGAAGGAAGGAAGGAAGGAAGGAAGGAAGGAAGGAAGGAAGATACCCAAGAATGTGTTTCCATTGATTCAACACCGTCTACTGAACCACTTGCAATTCACTGCACCACTTCCCTGAATTATCATCTTGCTTTGGTGAAACCAGATATTTACATGGTGTCCTCCAGACCTGCTTCATGGTTTCTGAATAATAATTGGTCAGAAACACCTGACAGTCTTACCGTTTTCATTTTCAAACAAAAGTTTTCTGCTCTCCCTTTCCCAGAAACCATATATTCAAAGCAAACTCTCATTTTACCATGTTAGTTTTTGAAACAAGACACTGATGTTGGTTATAATACTTGAAGACAGGTTTCTCCCTGGGAAGAGGTGCTCAGCAGTAACACACATTCTCCCAAGGTCTTGCCTTGCGAGAAGGAAACTTTCTTAAGTGCCCAGGCCTAAGGTTCTATATGGGTCTGTGTCAGGCTGGCAAAGAATAACCATGAGACTCTTTCTTTAAAAAGATGAACAGTGATTTATTTCAGCTCAGCGTAAAGGCAGGTTTTGTTGGAAGCAACTTTGAACAGAAAGCCCAGCGTATTTATATGTTTCATAGCTGGGCGCGGTTTGGCCTTCAACCAATCAACAACAACTACCCTTCAAAACTCAGTTCAAACTTGGAGCCAAAATGTATCACTCAACGCCAGCAAGGAGGGGGGAGTTAACTGTCACTTCCAAAACAACAGGCAGCCATAATATACATACATACAGAATCACCTAGGTGGCAGAGATCTTACATTCAAATATTATGGCAGGCAGCTAGCCCTGCCTGACAGTCCGTTCCCATAGGTATTTAAATCCAAATTGAATCTGAATTCAGTATCCGGAATCCCCATTTACTTATGTAATAAATCCAAATTTGGTATCTAGCATCCCCATTCAATTTCTTATTTCCAGATTTTATGAGGACTATTCTGCAGAAATCGGGGGGGGGGGAGTACTGATGAAAACTGGACTCCCCCCCCCTTTTGAGCCTTGTCTGCTTCCCCCCACAAATAGTAACACTACCGGGCTATTTGGGGTGGAGATCTAGCCTTCTGGTCAATGCCACCAAGCTGTGAGTGGGATTTCACAGATGCAAATGGGTCCAAGCTATCTCAGGGACCGCCTCTTCCCGTACAATCCTCCACGCGCTCTCCGCTCCTCTGGGAGGAACTTACTGCAGCCTTTAAAATCCAGGCTTGCGGCGACCTCCCAGAGGGCGTTCTCTGCTGTCGCCCCCAAACTCTGGAATGACCTGCCGGATGAGATCCGTCAGTTGACATCACTAGACAGCTTTAAAAAAGCTGTCAAGACGGTTCTCTTCTGGCAGGCCTTTCCAGATTAATTTTCTCCAGATCAACCATCCTGGCTCGGGCTCCCTGACCCCCTCATTCCCCTCGTGGCCCCATCATAAGTGTTGGTTGAGGAGCTCCGGAGGGACACTAGGGCTGTTAGTCCATTTAATTATGTTTTATATTTTTGATACTGTATTTTAATTTGTCATATTGTTTAATACTTTTTAAGCGGGGGAGGGACCATAATGTTTTATTCTTATATGATGTTTTTTATATTTATTGTTGTTAACCGCCCGGATTGGTTCGCCACAGGGCGGTATACAAATTATTATTATTATTAATTATTAATTATTAATTATTAATTATTATTATTATTATTATTATTATTATTATTATTATTATTATTATTATTATTATTATTATTATTATTATTATTATTATTATTATTATTATTATTATTATTATTATTATTATTATTATTATTATTATTATTAAAGGTCCCCCCCCCTCACTTGCCATGCCGACAAGGCTAAAGCCCCAATCGAAAAAGGCAAAAAGGGGGGGGGGAGGTCTCAGATACAGTTTTGCCTTTAAAACCTTTTTGCCAGACATATTTATCTTTTTTGATTATTGTTATCGGAAAAATACATTTTATAAGAAAAAAAGCTTTAAAGCAAAAAGTGGCTTATCTCCGATTGCGCCGTGCTTACTCCTTCGCTGATCTGCTTGAGCGCACAGTTCCCGATAACGTTGAAAGGGAGGGTGTGAAAAGGAGAAAGTAAAAGGGCCTGCTTTGAATCAGAGGCAGGGTTTAGATTTTTTTAAAAAAAGAGCCAGCTGGATTTTTAAAGTGTTTTAATGTATACTATTGCTTTTAATGCATAGTCATTTGTAATTTGTTGTTTAAAAAGTTGTCATCTGCCCTGGGACCTTCGGGTATAGGGCAAACTAGAAATAAATAAATAAATAAATAAATAAATAAATAAATAAATAAATAAATAAATAATAAACAAGCTCTCTGGCTTCAGCTCAAGAAGAGAGTGAAAGGGAAAATTTGGCTGCTTTGAAAGGAGGCAGGGTTTGCATGAGGGGGGTAATTTAAAAGTCCTGGAAACATCTATATTCAGATTTTTCTTGTAAGAGGGAACAGCTATATTTGGGTTAATCTTCAAGCACTCTATTTCTACTAAAAATAGTCCAAATGGGACTAAAAAAATAGCCCATTAACAGGACTAAAACAGGACTAAAAAGGAACACACCCTATGAGAAGCTATATGTGTTGGAGATGCCCTTTGTTCTCCCATGGTTAACCCATTTCCCATATGTGAGTGGAACTGTAGTAACCACAAAAGCTGCACAGCTTTTTCCACGGCTTCCTTGTCTTCAGCCCTTCAATTCTCAAGCCCCGAGAGTAAAAGGAGCAACAATCTTCCTGTTTCCATAGATTAATAGTACATACTCAGCATCACTAGGGTGCTGAATTCTTTCCACTCTGCAACTGCCTTTGGGCATTTTGGCACCTGCAAAGCACATGGCTTTAAAAGAAAAACTCTTCTTTTCCTGTTTGAGGATTTTCCCCACCTCCTACCACAGGATGTGACATCAGAAGGACCTCTGCCCTGGAAGACAGAAGTTTTTCCTTCAATCACCTCCTCTGATGTTGCTTTGATGTCATTTCTTCTATGCCCCTATTGGCTACTGTATAGAAAGTCTTGGTCTTTCTGCTGGCACCCTGCCTCCAGCTTGATCATTTGCTATCTCTAGCTGTTTGGGTCCGACATTACACGCCTGGGGGACCTCAGAGGACAGGGATCACAGATTGGCCATCGTAGCAGCCACCCATCTGCTGCCCCAAATTCAGCAGCTTCACAGCGGCTCCCCTCAGCTTCTACAGCCCACAACTGTTCCCTGCCAGCAGCAGTTGTGTTACTGCTCCCTTCTTCACCCTAGAGTCCTTCCAGCAGCAGTTCTCTCTGCTGCTGCCCTCCTGCCTCTCAGGGCTCCAGGATCCCAATAGAAAGGATGAGAGAACACAACATGGAACCTAAGGTCCTTCTGTACTGGGTCTTATTCTGGCTATATTCTGGAATAGGGACCTGCCACACCCATGCTGGTGAAGACTATGGCAGGCCCTGGGTGGTTCCTACTGTAGTCTGAACTTGCACGTGGATAGCATGTCCCTATTCTGGGATACAATTTAATAACCCTTGATTTTAAATGTTGTTACCCACCCAGAGACCCCCAGGTATACTGCAGGATAAAAACGTGGACTGTTTGTGCAAATTTTAAACATTAAATAAATTCAAACTGTTACGGTATTTATGTATTTAAAGGGTTTTTTTTTTTAAAAAAAAAGCTTCCTATTTTAAAGCCTTGAAATGGTTCACAACTTAAAGAATCAATAAGACAACCACAGCTGATACAGGTGGGCACAGGCAGGAGCACCCAGGACTGCTGAATGCCAGTTCATCACCTTCATGTGATGCCCACACCATACTGATAAGTCTTCCTTTGATCTTACCCATTTCAGGTAGTATCAAAGGGAGATTTGCTGGAACGGTGGGGGCTTTAAATGAAGCCAGCATGCCAGTGTGTAGTGATTAAGAACATAAGAAGGGCCCTGCTGGATTGGGCCACAGCCCATCTAGTTCAGCATTGTATCTCTCAATTCCCTGCAAATGGCCTGTTGAGGCCCCCTGCCTGTCTCTCCAACCCAGAGGCAATATTTAGGTATCTAGTCTAATAGCCATGGATACACCTGTCCTCCATTAATTTATCCAATTCATTATGAAAGCTATCCAGGCTGATTGCTGTTACCATCTTTTCTGAAGGTAAATTCCATAGACCAATATTGAGCAGTTCTACTTTCACCATCCAGTTCTATAATATACAAAATCTAGACCCATGTCAATCTGGCTTCAGACCTGTTTATGGCACAGAAACTGCCCTCATTGTCCTGGTTGATAATCTCCTCTGGGAGACATGAAACAGAGGGAGTGCAACCCTACTGGTTCTCCTGGACCTCTCAGCAGCTTTTGACACCATTGACTACGGTATCCTTCTAGAAAGGCTACAAATTCTGGGAGTTGGAGACAGTGTGCTGCATGCATTCTGCTCCTATCTCCATGGCTGATTCCAGACAGGGGTTGTGGGAAATTCTAGCTTGACACCCTGGGAACTCACTTGTGGTAGGGATGTGCACAGGTATTCAAAAATTCAAAAATCTGATTCAAATTCAGTGAATATCAACATTCAAATTCAAATTGGATTTTCGAAAATCCAAATTTCTGAATTCAAACGGATTTCGGATTTTTGAATAATTCCAATAATTCAACTGAATAGAACATCATATATCACATCCGAGTATCATGTTTATTTGCGCTTATAATATGGGATGCAAATGCGATGCAAACGTGATAAAAACGGGATGTGTGCAAATTCAAAAATCAGATATGAATGTTGTCGACATTCGTATTTTCGAGTTTGAATTGAACTTTTGAAAATGCGGATTCAAATAATCTGGATCCCAATTGGATTTTTGAAAATCCGGATTTCTGAATTTCAAATTGAATTGGATATTCGAATATTCGAATTGACTTGAATTCAAATGCAAAAAATGAATTCGTGCACACCCCTAACTTGTGCGGTCCCTCAGGGGTCGATCTTATCTCCCATGCTTTTAAATATATGTTCTGATACAAGATATAGTCAAGCTTGAAGTTGGCTTGAGCCTTCCCCGTCCCATCACTTTGCACAGGATCCCCCATTTCAGCAGACTAAAGGTCCTGAAACATAGAGAATCCCTATTTGCATTAACAGAGGTCTCACCGCTGGATCTAGAAATATCCCACACTATTAGCAAGTGGAACGCAAGTGGTTCTTTGGGGGAGGGAATCACGCTTTGGGGGCATTCTTAAGCTAAAAAGGGGGAAGGGGAGGAGGTAAAGAGTGAATGCCTGCGGTGCCTAATGTATCAAGAGATCAAACTAGCAGGGAAGTGTTTAATTTAACAAAGATAATAAAAGACAATCTTGTTACATTGTTACATTAATGGACTGGAGATCAGTGGTGGCTCAATCAGCCTGCAGTCACCAGGTACCCAGGGTCCAAGGTACTGCTGACCTGCTCACCATGAATGGCAACCACAGCAGCCACAACCTAAAGGAGCCCCAGTCTGGGAACAAAGCTGGCTTGGGTTGCAAGTCTGTGCCTGGCTGGGGAAAGAAGCAGAACAGATGCCTTGGTGTTTCTTGCTCTCTCTCACCTCACCCTTTACCCAGTCAGGGCAAGGAGAAAAGCCACCTTCCTTCACACAGCCACCGGCTTGCAAGGAAGAAATTACCACCCATTGGTTGCTTCTTCTCCCAACAGCTCCCTCAGCTCTGCTGTCGGCTCTTGTATAAAAGCCTGCCTGATCGCTCCCTTCCAGCAATGCCTCTTCAATCACAATTTTGCCTCACCTCCTGCTGTTTCATGCTGTTCTAATCTACTGTTCTCACACAAAACAAAGGGAAAGTGATCTTTAATCTTCTACTGCCTTTTTAACATGAGGAAGAGGCTGTGCTACGGTGGTGGTGGTGGTGGGGGGAAGCAGTGAATAAAAGCGCCATGATCTCCGGGACCAGGTTTATATAGAGGGTGGGGTTTGAATTGCCCTCTAACGCCAAGGAAAAAAGCTCAAATCTCAAATATCTCAAATACCTATAATACTTATATACCCAGCGTTTGTCCTCAGTTGAAATTCCCAATATATTATAATAAAGCTGCTTGCTGCCACCAATGTTAAATGTGCTGCCACCAGTTGTTAGCGGCCTGTTGTACTAGTGATACAGTTATAGTTATTTTATTGTCTGGGTAGCGTGTTGTGATATCCTAAACAAGGATATAATGTCAGAACTTCCTTTTAAAAGTATATTTCTTCTCTGCCCCTATGGGCTGAATAATAATGTAACAAGACGGAGTTCAGAATCACTTAACCTCCCTCCCCCACTGGCTCTGCCTAGCCAGTAGAGTTACTGTATCCTTATGCCTTGAGCACAGGCTAGCTTTATGTTACTATGACAGCGGAATATACCATCAGAGTCTTCTTAAACAACAGGAAAATGTGTTTATTGTTTACAGTTTAAGTTATAAGTCAACTTCTTCTTAAAGTTACACTTTGTTGCTTCTGTTGTCAAGCAGTTCAGTCTTTAACTTTTACACTAAGCTCAAAGACTCTCAACTTCTTGAAGTAAACTTTCAATCAACACAATATGTGTTTGCTTGCCCTAATATTTCTTCATCAACAGCATCAAATACGTACTAATAGACTCAGGACCCTAACTTTAGCCTCCTCAGCTAAGGGCCCGTTTCTCCCCTTTGTTAACCACCCACCAGGATTAACGACCCAAGGCAGAGAACAGAAATTGTTCCCTCAGGCTCCCTTAAATATGGGCCTGGCTGGCTAGCTTCGTCCTGATTGGCTGAGCTCCTCCAGGATTCTATTTCACCCTTCCTCCTGGAGTGCTCAACTAGCCCCTCCCTTAGGCTACTTACCCTTGATAAAAAAACGCTTTGGTGACACTTTTAAGCATCTGGACTTACCGTGTTCGCCACACTTTGCATTTTAAACTAAAAAACGTACTTTTTGGGACTGAGAGGTTCTAGCGGGCATCACATGCCCACCCCAATGAAGTAAGGGTATAGCGGTGCCCAACTGCTGACTCCATGGGGAAAGGGTTCTGCTGAGGGGAGGAGAGAGGGGAGGGGGGTTCTCCCCTGTGAGTCCACATTATAAGCTAACAATGTGAATGCCAAAAAACAGACCTTGCTGCTGATTTTTTTTAAAAAACTGCTTAAAACTTGGATTAAATTGCCTAGTGGGAACCTGACCTGGGAGAGATCATCAGGAGATTTGGAGTGAGGTGCCATCAATATTCAGATGACACCCAGCTCTATCTCTCTGTGCCATCTGAATCAGCAGAGGCTGTTGAAGTGCTTGACAGGTGCTTGGAGGGGGTAATGTGCTGGATGGGGCCAATAAATTGAAGCTGAATCCATACAAGATGGAGGTGCTGTGTGTCACTGTGTCTTGTGTCCATGAAGTTAAGAGGCATCTTGCCCTGGATGGGATTGTAAGGCTCTGGAAGGGACAGGTATGAAATCTGGGGTAGCTCTTGGTAGAGGACGTGGCCAAGAGTGCCTACCCCCAACTACAACTCCACCCAATGAATGCTTTCTTTGGCCACCTCCAGGTGGCTCCTGAATAACCCACTAGAGAGGAATTATCCCTTGCCCTGGCTGTGGTTCTGTCTTTGTGAGTTTTAAGTTACACATGCTTCGGAGAGTCTGCAATGCCCAGATATGCTTGCTGTCACCTCTGCACATGGGCGAATGATGCCTGCTCTGGTCTCCACACATGTATGCCGGAGGGAGCAATCATGCCAATTCCATCCAAAAGATAAGTAAACTTGATATTGTTGGAAGACCTGCAACCAGCTCTGGGTTTTCTAGCAATAGTTTCTAGTCCATTTTCTGGGAGGGGGGGAGCAAGGCTGTGGTGGGTTTGCCTCATGTATCTGGCACCATAACGGTACTATATTCCCCCTGCCTGCACTTAGCCTTTCTGTATATCACTGATATATCAACATTTGGATAGTAGCAGCTTTCCACAGCCTGCTGCTGACAGTGACAGTGACAATGAGAGTGATCAATAAGGCACTTGCTTGTGTGCTAAAACAGTGTTTTTCCACCTCTTTGGTGGCCCTGAGCTGGACTCTAACCCCAACCAGCCCAGATACACATGTAGGAATTAATGAGGTTTATTGGAGGGCACTAGGATCGGAGTGAAGGAAGTTGGAATCAACCAAGAAATCACATAAACATTTGCCATAAAGTTCTCAGTTAACTTAGCAGAGCTCAATAGCACCGGCTCAGATGCTACTATAATACGTGGCTTAGAATGTGTGAATCACAGTTCTCTGGGGCGACACCTGATTGGACCCTCTATAGCAGTGGTTCTCAACCTGGGGGTTGGGACCCCTTTGGGGGTTGAATTACCCTTTCAGAGGGGTCGCGACAAGCCTCCCGCCGCCCTTCCCTCCCACCTTCCCTCCCACCTCCCCACAGCATGAGGAACTCTATTAAGGGGTCGTGGCATTGTGAAGGTTGAGAACTGCTGCTCTATAGCTCATTCTACACTCAGCTGTATTCCAGATTATATCCCAGAATAGGAATAGTCCTGCAGACTATGGCAGGACCCGGGTAGAGCCTGTCATGGTCTACACCAGCATGCAGACAGCAGGTCCCTATTCTGCGAAAAAACCCGTACTAAGGCCCAGTGCAGAAAGGGTCTACGTCTGAAGATACTAAGGCTGCTTCCGCACTTGGCCTTATTCTGGAATATATCTCAGGATCAGGGTCTCTTATCTGCATGTTATTGCAGACTACAGCAGGTCCTAGTGAGACTTGCCATAGCCTGTATTAGTATGTGGACAAGAGACCCCTATCCTGAGATATATCCCAGAATAAGGCCAAGTGCGGAAGCAGCCTAAGGCTGCATCCAAAAATTGCTTACTTATTTCGCCATTCTTGGATATTCCAGAGCAAAGTACAGATATTCCACAATAAAGTACTCCCAGGAAAGCTTTATTCTGGAATATCCAAAAATAGCATAATAAATAAGTGATGTCTGGAGGAACCATATATCTTTAAATGCTAGATTCTGAAGACGCTGCTGCATAAATATATATAAAAAGCCAGTGTTGTTTTTTTTCCTGGCTGCTTTTAGAACCTTCTGATTATTATTCTTATGATAATTGTTACACACACAGAGTAATTAATCCCAGCTTTGCTCCTCCAACTTTGATGCTTTTTAAAGCATCAGAGTTTAGCTCCCTGTAATAGAGGCACTTAATAATTATGCTGGCTGTCCCCAAACCACTTTCCCTATATCTTCTGTGGCACAGCACACACCGCATGGGTTCTCCAGGTACAAATTGCTAAACAATTACGGATGAGAGAAAGGTCATAATAATAGGTTGCAGCAACCTTTACTGTCTGCCTTTACTCCAAGAACGTTTATAAAAGAACCATTTCATCCCATTGTTGTAATGATGAGGAGGAGGAAGTGGTTTGAGGTAGTTAAAGACAACCAAACAAAAGGCAGGAGTACAGCCACTCTATAACCGCTACTTTCACTTCCTGACTACTCCATTACCTCTGGCATTATGGGAAAGATAACATGATTGGAATGACCCAAAGGCTAGAAGGGTGGACCAGGTTTACCTTCAGGAAAGCAGAACGAACACTGTTGGCTAAACCTGTTTTTTGAAAGTTGAAAGCTGTGCTTTTTAACAAAAATGCTACACTGTCATTGAAAAAAAAAATACATTATCCAGAAGTGCTGTTTCGTCTCTTGGCTTCTTTTAACTCCCTAAAAACTTCTGTCTTCTTATTTTTATTTGAGCTGGGATGCTGTTGTTGTTTCTAATCATATATAGAGACAAAGAAAAACAATCAAAATGTCATCTCTTCAATGCTTCTCCCCAAAAGCCAAGAGGAAAACAGTGTACAGGTTACATGCTAAGGTGAAATCTACTGGATTGTAGGCCTCACAGCTCCTGGTAGCCTGGGTAAAGTATAATTTGGAACTCCAATGAACCAAAGAAGAGACAGTGGGGGACAGATGGTCCTGCCGTGCTCTCATCCATGGGGTTGCAAAGAATCACACAAAACCAAATGGTCTGAATAACAATAATTAGTAACCCCACCCATAAGAATATAAGAAAACCTAAGAGGAGTCCTGCTGGATTGGGCCACAGTCCATCTAGCCCAGTTTCCTGTCTCACACAGTGGCCCACCAACTTCTTCTGGGCATTTTCAAGCAGAAGACCAAGCCTAATCCTTCATCTGCATCCTACCTGCCTCTCCAACCTAGGCATCCATTCTAGAAGCTGTAGAGATACCTGTCCTTCATGAGTGCATCTAATCCTTTCTTAAACCTATCCAGAGGCGTTTTCACACTAAGGCGAAGACGCTTCATAACGCTTCGTCCCAAACGCGTTGAGTACAGTTCCCCATCTGCAGTAGCAGGTAAATGACGTGGTCTGAGGACGTCCTTTTCCTGCCTACATGTGAATGGGGAACTGTACTCAACGTGTTTAGGCTGAAGACTCTCTCCCGGTCTCTCCCTATTGGCTGCCTTCCCTGGTTTCCCACTAGGTGCATCAGCCTGGATCAGGCCCATGCAGGTGGCAGGCCCCCCACCAATCACTGCCTACCCACCTGGCCTCAACTGGCCATCTGTGCAGGCACAGGTGCCCAGCCAATGAGGGGCCACCCCGCGAGCATGCGCAGAACATCGCCAGCCTATTCCAGCCAGAATCGAGCTGGCAGCAGCAGGTAAGCACAGTTCACATGCGAGTGTGACCCCAGGGTGGTTTGGGGGGTGCTGGGTGGGGGGCCCACCATTTGGATGGGCCTGATCCAAGCAGATGCACCTCATGGGAACCCAGGGAAGGGACCCGACATGCCTCCTCACCCCTGGCTGCAAGGCAGCCAATCAGGGGAGGCCGGGGGGAGGGGCCCAGCTGTCATGGAGGGAGAGTGTGCAAACGCTTTCCTCCATGGCAGTTGGGGGCATTTTGGATTTTTCGGAAAGTGTGGAGAGTACTTTTTAATGCTCTGCTTTTGGAACGTGTCTACGACACACACTTGGGAATGGATCCGGTCACCCCACAAGAGTAAATGCAGCATCCCGGCGTGTTGTAGATGTGTTCCAAACACCCTCATGTGAAAAGGCCTCAGGTTGGTTGCTGTCAACGTCTCTTCTGGTAGTAGAGCCAGTTTGAGTGGGCAGAGCTGAGGTTCATGGCTGTGCCCTCCAAACTCATGCTGTTAAAGCTTTATGGTCATGGCACTCTCAGATAACAGAAATGTAGGGACGTTCACGAATATTTGTAGACATTCAGGATTCAATCAAATTCATCCAAATGTCAACATTCAAATACGTATCGAATCTCCATACGTTCGAATTTAAACATTCAAATGAATTTGGAATTTTTGAATCTATTCATTTGAATTATTTGGACATTCGTATGTGTACGAGTTCATACATGATGCGTACTTGGACGTGCACATCTTTCCCGCATCCATATGCATTTGTATGGATCCTTACAGAATGAAAATTAGGGACAAATACGGGATACATACAGATGCATGCAGATGCGTATGGGATGCGTAACAATGCGTACGGGCACATACAAATGTTGTCGACATTCGTCACTGCAAATTCAAAACCAAACATTTGAACAAATAGATTTGAACTTGGTTAATTCGAATTGAATTTAGGTAAATTCAGATTTTAAAGAATTGAATCCCAAAAATTGTATTCCTGCAAACCCCTAGTAGATGGTGCTCTTCAATATGCTCCATGGGTTTAATTTACTTAAGCTATTAAATGGAGGGTGGGGGGGATCATATCTGTCAGATTGATTAAGGTCATGTAGCTGTTGAATCCATCTAATCAGGGGTATTAAATATGCCATTCTTCAAATGCTGCAACTCCCCCATCATTCTCTGACATTCCCAGACAGTCTGGGGATGCCAGAAATTGTAGCTTAGAAATATTTGAAAAGCCACATGTGGGTCACCTCAGCTTATGTGAGCCATCTACTCTTCAGCTAAGGCATTGCAGAATCACAGGTAGCATCTACATGGACCACAGGGGCCAAACCAGATGTGTGTTGGGACCACTGGGTCAGCACACAAATGTGCTCCATCAGAGGCATGGCCTCCCAAGAAACACAGTGGCACCATAGCCATGCAGATGAACCATGCCCAGGAGCATTTTAGCAAGAAACCACTAACCCTAACCCAGTTCCTGTTGGGCAGACAGACTAAATGGTACAGGTCTTGGATGGACCCATGAGATTTCAGGGCCATGGGGTCATGTTTCATACTTGCAAATTCAAGGGCAGGGATCTTTTGTTTACCAGCCCTGAAGGTAATCCAGGACAGACGAGCCATTCTCCTGGTCGGTGCAAACTCACTGCAGTCCTAGCCCAGAATGTTTGCTTTGAGCTGATTGAACGGTGGAGGGCCTGCTTACAACACATGTGCAGATGCCAGTCATGTAGTAAGAAGGGGGTATTTTGACCCTGAGCTCTAGCTTCTTGCAACATGTAATATTTCAAATCAAAGCATTTCCAGTGTCCTCCCTGGAGCCTTTTAGACACTGATTCCTCCCTCAAGTGGTCAAGCACCTTGCCAGCATCGCTGGCTGCTTCTGCCGGAGCCTCACTCCATTGCTATCACCCTTCTATAGGTCATTGGCAATTTCCACATATTGGTACATGCTACAGAAATGTCACTGGAGCTGCTGTTGGTTTCTGATGGTCAGCCCCAAGACGAAATCTCCATCCTCTCGTTCGTCTTGTATGTGGGTTTTATCTTTCTGGTATTCAGGTATCTGACCTTTTCTGCTAGTGGTATGGGGGAGAGAAAGATCTGACACCAAGGATATAAGAATATCTTTGCTTATATAAGGATAGAAATTGCACACGGAGGTGGATCAAATCAAGAATCTGTACTTTTCCAGGGACTTTCTGGCTGCTGCTGCTTTCCAAATTTCCTCTCTGCTAGCACAACGCCGCCTCTGCTCGATCACTTGATGACGAGAACTTTTCAAAACAAGCAAACAATCAAGCTGGTGGGGGGCAGAGTTAAGTATGCCGGCAGGAAACTGGGAAAGTGGCTGCCAAAAAGGCCCAGGAGAAATGTCAGGCCCAAGTCGTATCTCCCAGCTGATGAGCAGAACTTCATTTTGTTCACTTGTCTCTCCTACCACCTGTCCTTCATCATAACCACTTCTAGATAAGATGCTAATGTGGTCCAACACAATTCGCAACATGCCAATTTGATTGTGTGGATTAACCAAACAGAAGGAATCCTGTCTGCTGGAAAGTTCATCCCTTCGAAATCAATGAGACTTATTTCTGGGTAGCCACTGAAAGACTCAGACCCAAATGCAAGGCAAGTTGCAAGCAATCAGGCTTTCCTATTAACTCAAGACTCTCTCAGTGCTGGGATTAAAGTAGACATTTTCTATACTTGGAGCCATCTCTATCCTCTCTCTGTCACACACGCACACGCACACACATAAGGAAACACACACACACATTTTCCTCTAATCACTCAGACTTAATCAAAGTAACTGGCATTAAGGTCTTCTGCAATCAAATTCAAATTACATGTACTGCCACGGAAAGACAGGAAAAGCGTAGAGATGGTCAAAATGTAAAAAAGCAAGCTTGTAAAATGTTTTCCCCACTTTTTTTTAAAAAAAACTTTATTTTAATAAATGGGCATATAGATTTAACATACTCTTCTCGAAAAGACCGGCAATTCTATGAAGCAGACAGAATCTGAGGGAGTTGTTCCATGACATCAGGGTGCCCAACTATAATATTTAAAATAATAATCCTTCTTTCATATTAACATGAAAACACAAATGCTATAATTAGTATTCTGAAGTAATAAGAGTATAATCTACTTGATAGTAACAGTTTTTAATAATGTCCCACAGAAATGAAACAAAACTCTCTCTCTACACACACACACACACATATGTTTCTCTCTCTCCCTTCTCCCCCCCTCCTCCCTCCCTCCCTTCCTTCTTCTGGGATTCAAGACCAGGTGAAGGTTTTGCCTTTGTTTTCTGCTTGAGATGCCCAGAAGCAATTGGTGGGCCACTGTGTGGGACAGGATGCTGGACTAAATGGGCTATGGCCTCATCCAGCAGGGCTCATCTTAGGTTCTTCCTTCCTTGAAAGGACATTTGACTCATATTGAACTGAAGGTAAGAAAATTTGTATTCATTCGAATAGATCTCCTTCAAGTGTGGTAGGATTCTATCTGATATTTATGTATTTGTAAGAATTCCTATGAATATCCGATATGAACACATACATATCTGATACGTACAGGATGAAAACAGGATGCATACAGGATAAAAACGGGAAGTGCACGGATGTGTACAAGATTCCTATCATTGGATACATATTGAATATTTGTACGAATAGTTACAAATGTATTCAAATCGATTCGAATGTCCAGACATTCATTTTTCTCTTTTTGTACAAATTTGGATATTCGAATATTCAATTTGAACCAAAATGAATGTTGAAAATTGCATTTGTGCATAACCCTAGTGTGTCTACTATATGAAATCCAGGTCAGGGTATTTTTAGCTTTCAGAGTTTCACGGAGGAGACAATTCCAGGCTGACCATGTCCGTCAGGGACTGTGCAACACGTTTAGTGTGTCAGCAAAGTGTGTCTGTATTTGTCAGCGATGCTGGCTAGCATTGCTTTGGCAGCCTTGCAAATAGGTTAAAGCTCTCTGGTGAGAATAAAGGAGAATACAGCCTTTCCACAGCAAGGGCCCATCCAGATGGGGCCTAAAAAGTGGGATTAGAAGTGGTGGTAGAAGATCTTGGTTCCACGGTTACCAGTAGACCTGTGCCTTGAAACAAAATTCAACAAATGCATTGGGAAGGCAACGTCTACTATGGTGCAGCCTTTTTAATAGGATCTTGGAGAATCCTTTGTGAATCATCACTACAAAGATGAGCATCCACCAGGGTTATGTGCTTAGCATCCTCCCATATAGCACTGAAACATGGATGCTACATGGCTGTCATTGCTACTGATGAATTCTTTGTGTATTCACAACATCTAAAGAATTCTAATAGCCTGGCAGGACCAAATTTCGAATAAAGATGTCTTGAAATTGAACATTCCTAGTACGTTCACTCTGCTGTCTCAGCAACATTTGCTCTGGCTTGGCTGTGTTAGCTGAATGAAAGATGGAAAAATTCCCAAATACAGAGAGTTTGCCATTATCAGAATGCACTGACCGTGTAATTCTCAAATACATCCGACACTTATTATTTGGGATTTTGTAAACTAGAAGCTCCATAAATTCACAAGTGAGGATTTGTGACCTTTCCATGCTATTTGTACAATGATATGATGCTCAAAGTATGTATTCATGAGTTTTGACTGAGAAAATGGCAATTTTCCAGGGGTTTTTTTTGGGGGGGGTCACAAAAGAGGGATCAGAAAACATATTTTCCAGCTCCCTTGATGTTCACAAATTTTAGAATTTGTATCATTGTGGCACAACTTAATCTGTAAATATTGAAGGTGTGGGGTCAACTATAGATGATTTGAACCAGTTAATTTTTGATATCCATATCTAAAAACATGTGCTTAATCCAGATAATTTGAAACAGAAGAAACAGGTGGTCTGAATACAACATTCCAAAAATGCATTTGAGAAGGCTCAGTTGAAAAACAAAATTTCTTACCAGAAGTCTTTGGGGGAAATGCAGTGTCCTCTTCCTTCCTTCCTTCCTTCCTTCCTTCCTTCCTTCCTTCCTTCCTTCCTTCCTTCCTTCCTTCCTTCCTTCCTTCCTTCCTTCCTTCCTTCCTTCCTTCCTTTTGCTAGATTGCTTTTGTTTTTACTTTTGAATAATACAGAAAGGAAACAAATATAAAAAGATAGTTGTGGGCCACAGTGATCCACACTCTAGTAACCTCCAGGTTAGACTACTGTAGTGCATTCTTCATGGAACTACCCTTTAAAACAGTCCAGAAAGTGGAACTAGTGCAGAATGCAACAGCTCAATTGCTGATGGGAGCTTCTGGCTAGATGCACATTACCCAAGATCTGAAAGATCTGTATTTGCTTGCCTGTTCACTACCAAGCCCAGTTCAAGATGTCCATGCTAACATATAAAGCCCTAAATGGCTTGGGTCCAGTTATCTTAAGAAGCCCTTTCTCCCATATAGACCTGCCCAAGTACAAAGATCTCAAGAAGAGGGCTTTCCTGTAATTCTTTCTATCTCAGATGTATAAGAGGCAGAGACATGCAAGAGGCCCTTTTCTATGGTAGCTTCCAGACTTTAGAACAGCCTCGCTCTTGAAGTTCACCATTATATCTGGTCAAAATCATACCTTTTCACCCAGGGCTTAGATGCTTAGCCTCCTCTGAATGTTGCCCTGCCATGGAGAGAACAGGGAGGGCGGGTTATATTTTGAAATGTTTTATTTTTTTGTATTTTATATTTCTCTTGTTGTGACCCAGTCTGGGACCTTTGAGTGATGGCTAAACATTCTTAAATAATTAAATATTTTAAATGCTGTAAAAATAAAAGTTAATTGTTTCTTTAAAAAATTGTATTTGGCATGCTGTCTTTATTGAATTTTGTGTTTTTCTATCACTGACTGTAGGTTTTTTAAATGCTCAATTATTCTGAAAATCATTCTATGAAGACAGATCCACTGAATTCCAGTTGGTAGCTGGCAATATGCACTGTGTTCTTTTTCCTTACAGCTATGCAGTACTTTGTCAAATTATACAATCAATTTGTCAATCAACCAATGTACACTGTTTCCCATGTTCTGCTATTGTAAGCTTCATAGCTGCCAGCAGATTTATTCATAATATTTTACGCTTAAACTGTTCGTAGCTCCAAGGGAAGTTGTAAGCAGATCTGTTTCTATCACTTCTTTTAATATACCCAATATTTCCCTCATGTTTATTTTTAGAAATTCATCACTGTAGGGCACTTTCACGATGGTTGCAAAAATGTTCCTCTTGTTGCTACCAGCTATACACGTTAGCTCAGCATGATATGAAACCTGTGTGCACTGACTGCCCTTGGCCAATAGTTAAGCTGTTCAAAGCTGGGGGAACATCTGCATTTTCACACTTCCCTTCCTGTCTGCTGGATGGGGAAGGAATGCAATTAACCAACGTTGGAGTGTGAGTCAACTTTAGCCATTCCCCTCCTGCAATCGAATACTTATCTGATTCGATTGCAGGGACAGTCCTCTTCTGGGTGCTGCCATTTTGGCTGTGAAGCCCTCTGTGACTGTGTGTGCATCATCAATATGACAATGCTGATGCTCTGCACACATGCAGTAACATCTATGGTCCATCTGAGGTGCCATCATGCTTGTGTGGCACCTCAAGTGATCCCAGAGTACCAGAAGAGGTGTGGATGGCTGCTTCCTGGATGCTCTAGGTAAGGTATTGGTCAACCACATACATGGAAGCATCTGCTCCACATTTAATCAACAATTAGTTGATTAAGGCATGCTTGGAAGCTGTAGCAGCCTCCTCAAAGTGCAGATGATCTTCACCAGAAGTTCACTAATTGTGCACTACCAGCCGTAGTGCAAATAGCCCAACGGACTTGCCCAAGATCAGCTTTGAATACATTTTTCTTGCACTTTGAAGAGCCAAGCCCCTTTCCATCCAGAGCACTACAGTTGGTTTGGTACCAAACAAAGGCATGTGCCTGGTCATTACTTTTACAGCCAAGCCAGCACAGTATGGTTATCGTCTTAAATATATGGATATAGACTGGGAGATACACACTGAACCTGTTCATGCCTACATTGAAGCACCTTCTTACATATCGACCTGCCCGTGCCTTACGATCTGGAGACGAGGCCCTCCTGGTTGTCTCACCACCCTCAGTAGTAAAAGGGGTGGGCAACCTGGAGACAGCCTTCTCAGGGATGGCCCCTAGGCTATGGGATAGTCTCCCCCTTGAGGTGTGCCAGACCCCTTCACTATATACGTTCAGGAAGGCAGTGAAGACACATCTCTTTACCTGGCCTTTGGTTAAATGGGATTATACCTTCTCTTCCCACTTTTCAGACACTGTTATTGTTTTAAAATATGTTTGATTTTAAATGTAGTTACCCACCCTGAGACCTTCAGGTATGGGATGGGATAGAAATACTATCCCATCCATCCATCTTTCCATCCCTCCCTCCCTCCCTCCCTCCATCATAATAAACTGCATAGTACAATATATTTACTCCTGAGTTACAAGCTGTAGCTGATGAAATTCTTCTGTACAATTAAAAGATGCAGATCAAAACTACTTTCCTACTTTAGCATAATAATTCATAATAACCATCACAACCAGAAACATTAACAGGATCCACACAACAGTAATGTAGTAAGATATGTGCTATCAAGTCTGGTGATAAGAGTGCTATGAAGGCTGTGTTCTTCCTGAGACGTACTGAGAAGAGCATTCACTTTATAGCCCTCTTCTTATAATGGTGGCATGCTCTGAGCATACATGCTGTCAGTTCTGGGCATGTGAACATCAGGGCTGGGAACATTTGTTTCCCAGCGGTGATATTTCTGACTAGGATTGCTTAATCAAACACGAGAAATGGCCTTGGCAGTGCTCCTGGGAAACAGGGCTATCTCATCTGAAACAAAGGTTGTGGTCATACCTTCCCTTTTAACCTTCTTCAGTCCATCTGCAGATCTGATTGCTCACACGTTTTCTATCTATTTTACCTGTGACTTTCCACCATCCATTTGGACTTTCCTGGATAGAAAATCCACAAGTAAAATGGGTAGAAATGAAAAGATGTGAACAGTCAGACCTGAAGATGGACTGAAGAACATTTGAAGTGAAAGTGTGACCACAACCAAAGATTTGGACTAAAGTAAGTCCACATGGGTAGTGTGGTGCCACTGAAATGCTGTGAATGTGTCATGAGTTTAGAGGGTCCACATATCCCTGGCACAGAGTTGTCAGTCTCAGAGCTTCTGGAGGACCTATTTCACCAGTGTGCTTTGGTGCACCACTGAAATGGGACCCCCAGTAGTCTGGAAAATGGAGTCATGCCTTCTGTATGTCTCTATGAGCCAGTTTGGTCTAGTGGTTAGGGAACCAGACTCTTATCTGGGAATACCGGGTTTCATTCTGCCCTCCCCCATGAAGCCAGCTGGGTGACCTTGGGCTAGTCATAGCTCTCTTCTGAGCTCTCACAGCCCCACCTACCTCACAGGCTGTTCTGTTGTGGGCAGAAGAATAGAAAGCTTTGTGAGCTGCTTTGAGTCCCTTTAAATGGGTGAGATAAGCAGGGTAGAAAAGCCAACTCTTCTTCTTCTTCTTCTCCTCCTCCTCCTCCTCCTCCTTCTCTGTAATCCAGACTGAACTGAGTTGGCTTGTCTTTCAATCTGGATTATGCTCCATCCCATCCCACTAGAACATACTAGCAGCAGGTAGGATCTCTCTGATCTACACTAACATGTGGTCAGAAGATGCTCTGAAGCTGACTACAAGAGCTCCTAACACGGATTACCACTGAGTGCAGAAAGGTCCTAGGATTTTGAACAGGAGCACTCTGTAAGGATGTGCACAAATATTCAAAAATTTGAAAATTCAATTCGAATCCGACAAATGTCAACATTCAAACTCGAATCAGATTTTCAAAAATCCAAATTTGCACATTCGAACTTGAATTGGATTTTTGAATAATTCGAATCTGTTGTATATGAATTGGTGCAAAAATTATACATATCTTGCGCTTAAAATATGGGATGCATACAGGATAATATGGGATGCATATGGATTTTTACGGAATGTGCACAGATATGTATAACAGAATCTAACATTTGAACGTAAAAATTCGAATGTTATGGAATAGAATCTGATTTTTTGCCATCCGAATCTACTGGGATTCGAATGTCCAAAATACATTTGCGCACATCCTTAGCGCTCTGCATTGTGACATGGTTGGAGGTCTCATTGGTATTCAAATCTTCCCGTCGGCTTTCTGAAAATGGAAGATGGCTCCCTTGGACATCTTAGAGGAGAAGCCTAAGGAATTAAACTTTTTAACATTTCCTGCAACGCATTAGCGCTTTCCCTATAATCACCTTGAAAACAAAGCCAGGCGATTGGGCTAATCTCTCTTCCAAACATAGCCAAGTACTGGATTAGCAGGTAAAATGAGAAAGCCCCTCTCCATGAGCAAAGAGCATGTGCAAACAGGTGGATACATTCCAAGGGCTTTGAACCTCAGAGTCCTGCCCCCCCCCCGGTTTCCTTTTACTTTGTAACTTCATATTTGTCAAAAACAAATGGGGTGGTGGTGGGGAATAAATTGTCATTGCGAAGTACTCCAAATTCACTTTTAAGCAAATATTGTTTTTAGTTCCAAGTGCTGTGTATGTATGTGACAAGGGAGGGCTCTGGTCTCACGGGCTGCCATTTAAAGGTCCTGAGCAAAAGAGACAATCCCCCTTTCCTGTCCTGCACTCTTCCTGTGCCCCTTTCCTCCCTTTAGTTTTTCAATCATCCCGTTTTACGCAGTGCTGGAGAAGTGGTTGGGCAGAGCCAGGAAGGTTATGAATAAAGTATTTTGAAACGGTTTCCCTGACTGCTATTTTCCTTTGCTGCTTGATCAATTTTCTGCAGCATTTCATTTGCCCTTAAAGTGAGGGAAACTGCATTTACGGGACATTTATTAACTAAAACAAATATTGCTATCTTCCGGGGAAGGAATAAAAGCGTCTGACTCTGGGTCTATTACACACAAGCTTTCTCTCTCTATCTCTCTTCCCCTCTCCCTCTCTCCTGCAACAGTTTCCCTCCAATTTTGCCCTTCTTTTTAGCTGGTGTAGATGAGGGCAAACTGGGAGCCCTCTCTGTGCCGGAACCTGCATCATAAGATTTATTTAAAGTCCATGCAAGCAAACTCATGAACCAGATTTTAGCAGAAGGGGGAGGGCTGTTGGCTGCTCCTGGCTTGGCCTGGCCTATGTCAACCTAACACACACATACATATGATTTCTTTTCAGTGTCATTAAGCTGGCGCAAGTATTGCTACGAATAAGAGGACACATTCCCAGTGGTTGAGCAATGATAAACAGCCATAATCTTCCCTGGAAAGCATGCATATTCAGTTTCGTTCCCAGGTATTAAAGCATGCCACCCTAAATACCTTCTTGCTAAAACATGGTGCAACAGCTGAAACATGGAAACTGGCAGGCTGGGCATGGGCCAATTCCTTCCATTCACTTTAACCTCCCTCACAGGGTTGTTGTGAGGACAAAAATGGAGGGGGTAGGATAAGGATGTGTACAAATGGGGTTTCTTTTGGCATATAACTCATAAGAAATAAAATGTTTTAAAAATTTGTATTCGTTCAAATAGATCCGCTTCAAATTTGGTAGGATTCTATTCGATACAAAAATGTTAGTACAAATTTCTACGAAAATCCAATACGAACAAATATGTATCTGATACATATTTGAAACGTATCCGGCAAGAATGAGTACGTACCCGATACATATCTGACACAAACGCATTCATATCAGATATTTATCGAACACAAACTCATATGCATTGGATACATATCCAATGCAAACACATACGTATCGGACACATATCCAATACCAAAGCATATGCATCGAATACGTATCCTGAGATTAATGAATGAATCTTCTGAAACATTCATATTCATATGGACGTTAATGTACGAATGTCATGACACTTGATCCGTGTACAAATGTCAAAATTCGTACGAATCCATACAAACAATAAATATTACAAATATTCATGCACATCCCTAGAACAGGATAATCTATGCTGGCTGAGCTCTTTGGGGAGAGAAAAAGAAAAGAAATAAAGGGGGAAGGAGGGGAAGGGAAGAAGAAGAAGAAGAAGAAGAAGAAGAAGAAGAAGAAGAAGAAGAAGAAGAAGAAGAAGAAGAAGAAGAAGAAGAAAAGAGTTGGCTTTTCTACCCTGCTTTTCTCACCCATTAAGGTAACCGCACAATTTAGGGTTCTTTCCTTTCTGAGGTGCTGTTAAACCAAAATCCTTTTCTCATTGCCTTCCTTTCAAGAACTTACCTCCATGGAGGATCCACCTGTTGTACCCATATGTTGATCTTAATATTTAAGTTGAGGGCAAAATGATTATTCAATTACCCAAGGTTCCAGTCTATTCAGTGCAGGCAGGCTCATTTTGGTCTAGTGGTTAGGGAGTCAAACTCCTATCTGGGAATATTGGGTTCGATTCTGCCTTCCCCCATGAAACCAGCTGGGTGACCTTGGCTAGTCACAGGTCTCTTCTGAGCTCTCACAGCCCCACCCACCTCACAGGGTGTCTGTTGTGGGGAGAAGAACAAAAAGCTTTGTTATATGCTTTGAGTCCCCTTAAATGGGTGAGAAAAGCAGGGTAGAAAAGCCAACTCTTCTTCTTCACCTGCAGCCCTCAAGAATTTCCTAAACCAAAATTCCCATTATTCTGTACCAGCCCTCCAACCAGTTCATGTTCAACATAATCCATCTTTTAAAAATGGTTTCTAAAGTATTTTTTTAATGAACGAGTTTGAATTAAACCAGGCCAAGCCTATTTGACCTGGGTCAAATTTGAATTCAACACAAAATGGCTTGGCTCCAACTGAACTGAGCCACTATTTTTAAGTTCTTTAGGTTTTAGGAAACCAGAAGCCAACTCCCCTTTGGCCTGCTAGTAAACATTGGAGTAGCTTCTGGGAAACACCATCTGATCTTCAAGAGGCATGTCCTACCATTCCAGAAGCTACCCCAGCACCCACTAGCGATGGTGCAGGAAACTGTGCGCCACATGCATTCCTGGTCAGCAGAGGTATCATTCATACCTCTTCTGGGTGCCAGGGGTCAACTGAGGTGCTACACAAGAGCACTGGCACCTCAAATGACTGAAAATGCTAGTGTTTGTGCATCAACATCATCCTGGTGATGGCTGTAGCACACAAGCAGTCCTGAGGCCATCTGGACCCAAGGACACATGTCTTCACTTGGGGGGGTTGGCATGTAATAGCATTCAGTAATGTGAATGCTAGTGCTCGCCAGTGGGCATGCACTATTCCTGTCTCCCAGGTAGGATGGGAAATGCAGAAAGGCCTCAGAACAAAAAAGCCAATAGTCTTGAGTGTGCAGCTCTTTGTCTATATGGGTTTTGTAAAGGCAAACTTGATGGGCACAAAGTTGATGTGATTCACCTATTGGTATTAAATATGGAAGTTGCTTGATGGGCAGCCACTGCTTGCAACCACATTTCATGTGAAAAATGCAATGGATCCAGAGTGGATTATAAGAAGAAGAAGAGTTGGTTTTTCCATCCTGCTTTTCTCACCCATTTAAGGGGACTCAAAGTGGCTAACAAAGCTTTCTACTTTTCTTCCCCCAAGAGAACTCCCTGTGAAATGGGTTGGGCTGTGAGAGCTCAGAAGAGAGCTATGACTAGCCCAAGGTCACCCAGCTGGCTTCATGGGGGAGGGCGGAATCAAATCCAGTATTCCCAGATAAGAGTCTGGCTCCTTAACCACTAGAGTGGATTTGACACATTCAGAGCGGATACGTAGGAATACATAGGGGATTCATAAGGGATTCGTAGGGGATACTTAGGCAATTCATAGCAGGGATTCTAATTGGATTCGTAGTGAACATTCGTATCAAATTCTAATCCTACCAAATTCAAAGGGGATCTATTCAAATGAACGCACATTTTCTTGCATTTGATTAGATACAAATCGAACACACAAAAAACCTGATTGTGCACATCTCTACAACTGGAGGCAGCAAACAAGCTGAAGTAGTTAAGACATTGCAGGTGGTGCCTCTGAAATAACGGGTAAGTCTAGCAGAAGAGGTGGGTCTCGAGTTGTTTCTTAAATATGCACTAGTGATGTCATCACTCTGTGCTTTCCACAGGGCAGGGACCACCACCAAAAAGACTCTCTTCCTGGCTTGCGCTATTGCCATTAGATCTGACACAGGTACTTGCAAGAGACCTTGTTGCAAACTTCTCACGGGTTGGGTCTTATTTGGTTGGGAGAGGCAGCCCTGAAAATATTGTGGATAACCAACCAGCCCAACATTCAGAAACAGCTGTATACTGTGAGGGAGGTAAAATTGGGTGAACCGAGAGCTTCTCATTATAGAATATATTCAAGCATCTCAGCAGGGCTATGTTAAATGTGCGGACACATATGGGATCTTCTTTTATTTACAAAAGAATGCAATGTGTTAAACTCTCCTTGTGCATGTGTACGCACATACTCATATGTTCATTTAGGCGATTAATTCCCTATTAATGGAACTTGAAATGCTGATGAGCATGAATGCGTCTCTTTATGCGCAGGTCAGCAAAAATCACTGCTCAACTTGCTCCCTTGGTGCTAATATGGAAGTCCTTAGGCTGACGCAGGGCAAGGGGACAATTAAAATTTTATGCTCATTTAATCTGGCACCCTTTTGGAGCAAAAAATGAGAACTTGTGCCCAGTTTCCCCCAGCACTGGCCGGGCAAACCTATGAATACTGATGAATCCATGAAACACGGTTTGCTAGGCTCCTGGCCACACACGTACACGCACACACTGGGTTGTACTCATGGGCTCATCCACTTAACAGGGGGTTAAGCCATCAAATTTTGTGACTTTGAATAAAAAATGCCTGTGCAGTCTGGAAGTTTCCTCTGGCTTCTTTTGTTTCACTCCAGACATAATTTCCCTTATATTCCTACGGCTTTCAAAACTTTAGCCTCAATGGATTGATTTTCAGCCAGACAGAAATCTTTTTAAAAGCCTTCGCCTACCTGAAGTTGCAAACGTTTTGCTCTAGTACACAGCAAAATTGATTCTTTTTAAGAGTGAGGATTCCTCCCACTTCTCTCTCTTCAATATTTTCAAACTCCCCCCCCCCTTTTCATGTGCAGGAGGTATGCTGTGTTTCTCGGTCATTTCCTTTAACAGAGGGTTTATTTAAGAGATCCATATTGTGTTGTTATCTGTCTGTGGTGCTGTGGTTTTAGTGCAAAGGCAGTTTATCTTATTAAAGTTACAGTCTCTGAGACAGATTCATTTATGGGTGACCCAGGGTATTATTCTTGGAGCCTTCTGGTGGCTGTATTGGACATTTGAGAGTTGTAGAAGTCTTTCTGTATTTAAGTAAGGGCACTCTCCAACGCTGTTTTGATAATTTCTATTCAGTTTAAAGGGCTCTCCTGTAACTTCAGAATTGCTTGAAGGCACTTGGACTTTCTGAGGGCTACAAATATTTGAACAACAGTTTCAAAATATGATTGCCATATGTGTGTGTGTGTGCGTGTCTGTGTCCCAGACAGAGGTGACAAGTGTATGATGAAAAGAAGCAGTTCATTTATCAGGGATTTGACTGAAAGAGAAGCTTAATTGTCAAGATATTGAATTGGTTCTCTGAAAACCTCACATAAGAACAAAAGGGGAGCCCTGCCAGGGCCTGCCCCCCTGTCCAGAATCCCATCTCACACAGTGGCTCAGCAATTGGTTCAGGGCACTTCAAGCAGAAGACAAAGGCAAAACCTTCACTTGCCCTCAAATCCCTGGTTAGATGCCTCCTGAAATCACCTGTTCATGGAGGCCTCTTGGAGAAAGCAGGACTCTATGGCCCTTTCCGCTCTGGCCCACTGAAAACCAGATTAAGTAAATCCATTTTTATGAAATGTGTCTCTAGCAAGATCCGTCTCAAGTAGATACATGTGAGAGAGACTTCGCAGCTGGACTGTGCTTCTCCTGCCTCTCTCAATATGGCAGCTTCCTGCCGCTGCCTCACTCAACATGGCGACATCCTATCCCACCCACATGTGTTCTCTCTCCTGTCCATGTGTGGAAGCGTCCTCCATTGATGCGGATTTAGAGCACAAGGATGGATTAAGTACCCATTAAGACTACCTCCAGCTCCCAGTATTGGCCCCTCCCCCCCAACTGCCACCAGACGGGCCATGAAGGAACAATCTTGCCTGTGGGGAATGGAGGAGGAAAATAAAAGTTTTTACCTTTGCAAGGACTCTGCTGCCGCCAGAGCACCCCTGTTCCCTCCCACACCATTTTCCTTTTGTATCTTGTCTCTTTAGATTGTAAGCCTGAGGGCAGGGACCTGTCTAAGATTAATATAATATTGTAACCCGCCCTGAGACCTTCGGGTATAGGGCGAGATGGAAATACAAATAAATAAATAAAATAAATAAATACCTCCAATCAGATCTTCCAGGAAACCGGCTTAAGGGCCTCTTGGCACACATTAGAGACAAATCGCGCATGAGCCAATGCGGAAGCTGACTCCACGATGTGTCTCTAATGGGTGCTGCAGTGTGGATGGGAATTTCGCAAACGTTTTAAATGTGTGCTTAAGGTGTGCTTAATGGATATTAAGTGGCCAGTGTGGAAAGGCCCTAAGGCCCTTTCCGCACTTATCATCATTATCCAGATCAGCTAAATCCAGTCTGGCAAAATCCATGCTAATTTATTTTAAATTTATTTAAAATGTTTATATCCCACCCCATATCTGAAGATCTCTGGGCAGCTTACAACAAAAGACCCATATACAAACAAGACATTACATATATAGCCCGTTAAAACAGTATTAAACAGCAAAGTAGGGGGGTGCACAAATGCAATTTTTGACCTTCGATTTAGTTGGAATCAAATATTCGAATGTTCAAATTCGTACAATTAGAGAAAAAACTAATGTATTCAGATTTGAGCCTCCGTATCTATTTGTTCGAATATTCCATTCATATTTGATGACACAAATGTTGACAACGTTCGTATGTGTCTGTATGCATCCATATATGCATTCCTACGCATCCTGTTTTAATCCCGTATGCATCCCGTTTTCGTCCTGTACGTATACATACAAATGCATATGGATACGAATAAGATATACCTCCAGCACCTGAAACATCTCCATCAATCAAATGTTACATGGGGGGGTGAGGGAGTGCCTTCGAAGCACTGAAAACACACCTTTGTTGCAGATGTGGGGTGTTTTCAAAGGGACCATGAAGATGCCATTGCTGTCAATGCTGTTGTGGAGGGACTTCAGAGGCATCCTTGCTGTTGTGACTCCGCCACACAAGTCACCAAGCCCACAGATTTTGGGTATCCATTCTACCTGCAGATGATGCTTCCTTGAGCTGGATCAGAGAGCACTAGCACGGATAGTATACCACATTTACCTGATCTCCCACTGACCTAGATCTTGGAGCCCTTAGCACACATCTGTATTCTGATTCCTTCTGTAGTCACTTTTGTAGCTAGATATTTTTATTTTTGTTCATATATTTAGCTCTTATTTTAATTGCTATTTATTTTAATCTTTACTTTCCTCTCTCTGTAACCACTCTGAGACTATGACCATAGGGTGGTGTAAACATGCAATAAACAAAGAAACAAAGAGTAAGCAAGGAAGACTAAGGTGTAGAAGTTACGCAAGCGGTGGAGAAATGGTTAGAGAAAAAGGTTTTGTTTGATTGCTTTAACCCATTCCTCTTTCATAAAACTAGAACATGGGCCATCCAACAATGCTATTCTACCCATAAGGAGCTGGAATATTGCATCAGCAATGTGTATGATAAGTTACAAGTTCTTAGTTTCTTATGGCAGGGGCCTCTTCCTTGTGCAGTTCCCAGAACTGATTAATAAGATTATACCCAAATTCTATGTTGGCTGAGGCTGATAGCACTGTTGGGATGTTGTGCTACAGGAAGTACTTTCAGTACTCCAAGATAAAGCATTCCATTTTCACTAGTTCACCATCTGCAAGTCCTTGCCCCAAAGTGCAATAGTATTCCAGAGGTTCCCTCAAACCCCAGGTGAAGTTTTCAGATGACATGGACACCACCAACTGAATGGATGGCACTAGAGACAGTCAAGTGGTTCTCCTTGCACAAGTGAAATGATTCTTTGTGGACAACCCTAGCCCAGGGGGGGACAAGAGCAGAAGGGGCTGATAGCATTTATTCATTTGATTTACTGTATAAGACTACTTTTTAACCCAGGAAAATCTTCTCAAAAGTCTGGGGTCGTCTTATACGCTGGGTGTTGTCTTCTTATACAGCGAGTATATCCCAAACTCTATATTTTAACTGGAAAGTTGGGGGTCGTCTTATATGCCCAGTCGTCTTATACGCTGGAAAATACAGTATAAGTGCAATCTACAAAAGTGACATTAAATGCAGAAATCATGAGATTCATAGCACTGGAATGGGCCATTTAAATTCAGGCTGGGATCTGACACAGCCAAATAAAGCATCTCTTATAGGGATGTGCATGAATATTTGTAACATTCGTATGAATTCGGACATTCGTAAATGAGTAGAATCTTATGCCACTTGTACATTTACATTTGTATGAATACGAATGTTCTGGACAATCATACGATTAGTTCAGACATTCGTTAAACTGGGGAGATGGGAACGCGGCTGCACCAGTCACATCTGCAACAGATCCAGAGTGTACTGGACATGGATCAAGAGTAGATTAAAAATGGATTCAGGTTGGATTGGAGGTTTCAGAGCAGATATCTTAAGGGATACATATATTGGGATACGTATTGGATAAGTATGCGTTCTTGAGGAGATGTACGCATTCGTATCAGACATGTATGTATTCATATCAGATACATATCGGATATTTGTACAAGTTCGTATAAATACATTTGTATCGAATAGAATTCTACCAAATTTACATAAGAGAACATAAGAGAACATAAGAGAAGCCTTGCTGGATCAGGCCACAGCCCATCTAGTCCAGCATCCTGTCGCACACAGTGGCCCACCAAATGCTCATGGGCATCTCAAGCAGAGACAAGGACAAACCTTCTCCTGCTCTCGAGTTCCAGCAGATGGCCCTAGAAGCGCCCCATTTCCTCCCCCCCCCAGCCTGAAAGATGCACCTAGGCATTCGTTCTAGTAGCCATTGATACATCTGTCATCCATAAATTTGTCTAACCCTACCTTAAAGCCATCCAGACTGGTAGCTGTCACCACCTCTTCTGGCAGCACATTCCATAGGCCGATGACCCTCTGTGTGAAGAAATACTTCCCCCTGTCAGACCTTACGCTCCTACCCATCAGCTTCATAGAGTGCCCTCTGGTTCTAGTGTTGTGCGATAGAGAAAAGAAATTTTCTCTATCCACCTTTTCTATGCCGTGCATAATTTTATATACTTCAATCAGGTCCCCTCTCAAACGCCGTCTCTCCAGACTGAAGAGGCCTAGACGTTGCAGCCTGGTTTCGTAAGGGAGGTGTTCCAGACCCTTAATCATTCTGGTTGCCCTTCTCTGCACCTTCTCTAGTTCCACAATATCCTTTTTGAGGTGTGGTGACCAGAATTGTACACAGTATTCCAAATGTGGCCTCACTATAGATTTATAAAGGGGCAAAATGACACTTGCTGACTTATTTTCTATTCCCTTCCTAATTATTCCCAGCATTGAATTTGCTTTTTTCGCTGCTGCCGCACACTGGGTTGACACCTTCATTGAACTGTCCACCAAAACCCCGAGATCCCTTTCCTGGCGTGTTGCAGAAAGCTCAGACCCCATCAGTTTATAGACGTAATTTGGATTCTTGGCCCCAATGTGCATTACTTTACACTTGTTAAGATTAAAGCACATTTGCCACTTGGTTGCCCACTCACCCAATGCTAAGAGATCCCTCTGGAGCTCTTGGCAATCTCTTTCAGATTTTACTACCCTAAATAATTTAGTATCATCAGCAAACTTTGTTATTTTACTATGTACCCCTTTTTCTAGATCATTGATGAATAAATTAAAAAGCATTGGTCCCAGTACTGAGCCTTGAGGGACCCCACTTTTTACTTCTTTCCACCCTGAGAAATTGCCGTTTACTACTACTCTCTGCTTTCTGCCCTTAAGCCAGTCACAAATCCAGGACAGAACCTGTCCTTTTATTCCATGGCTGGTGAGTTTACTCAGTAGCCTTTGATGTGGGACTTTGTCAAAAGCCTTCTGAAAGTCCAGATAGACAATGTCTACTGGTTCACCTTTATCCACGTGTTTATTGACACTCTCAAAGAATTCCAACAAATTTGTGAGGCATGATTTACCTTTGCAGAAGCCATGCTGGCTTTTGTTCAGCAATGCCTGCTGCTCCATATGCACACTAATTTTGTCTTTAATAATGGTTTCCATCACCTTACACGGAACTGACGTTAAGCTAACTGGTCTGTAGTTGCCTGGATCACCCCTGGATCCTTTTTTGAATATTGGTGTTACATTTGCTACCCTCCAGTCCTCAGGTACGGAGCCTGATGTTAGGGAAAGATTATATATTTTTGCTAGAAGTTCGGCAATTTCGCATTTGAGTTCCTTAAGGACTCTTGGATGAATACCATCTGGTCCCGGTGACTTGTTCACATTTAGTTTATTAAGACATGCCAGGACCTCTTCCTTGGTTATTTCTGTACAGTTTAACTCTTCAGAAAACACAGGCTCAGCTACTGGCATGTGTCTTCTGTCTTCCTCCGTGAATACGGAAGCAAAAAATTCGTTTAGTCTCTCTGCAATCTCCGTGTCTTCTTTAATTACCCCTTTCTCTCCTTTACTATCTAGTGGTCCAACTGCTCTCCTGGTTGGATTCCTACTTCTGATATACTTAAAGAAGTTCTTGTTATTTCTTTTGATGTTTTTAGCAATGTGCTCCTCAAAATCTTTCTTAGCTTTCCTAATGGCCGTCTTGCATTCGTGTTGCCAGTGCCTATGTTCCCTCCTGTTCTCCTCATTTGGACAAGCCTTCCATTTCCTAAATGAACTCTTCTTGTTTTTAATGACTTCGTCTACTGCATTTGTGAGCCACATTGGTTTCTTCTTGGACCTAGAAGTCCCCTTTCTTCTTTTAGGAATGCATTCTAGTTGCACTTCCATTATTGTGTTTTTAAGTAGTCTCCATGCATTTTGAAGTGATTTAACTCTTTTGACTTTCCCTTTCAATTTCCTTTTCACTAATTTCCTCATTTTGGGGAAGTTTCCCTTGTGAAAGTTTAAGGTCTCTGTGTTAGACTTTATTAAGAACTTACTCCCTGTATTTAAGTTGAAGGTTATTGCATTGTGGTCACTGTTCCCAATTGGATCAGCTACAGTGACGTCCTTTACCAGGTCCTGAGCATTACTTAGGATCAAGTCCAGGACTGCATTTCCCCTGGTTGGTTCCATGACCATTTGTTCCATGGAACAGTCATTTAGCAGGTCTAGGAATTTTCTCTCTCTTTCCTGAGTTGAACAGGAGTTCACCCAGTCTATGTGAGGATAATTGAAGTCCCCCATTATAACTACCCTATCTTTATGGGCTACCTCCTTTACCTCCTTCTCCAATTGTTCATCTCCTTCGGACGTATGGTTGGGAGGACGGTAGCATGTCCCTATTGTTAGACTTCCTTTTTGGCTTGGTATTTTTATCCACACTGCTTCTGTGGAAGAGCCAGACTCACTTGGACATTCCAGTTCATAAGATTCTATCTCTTCTTTAATATACAAGGCTACACCACCTCCATGTCGCCCTTCCCTGTCTTTCCTGTACAGTTTGTATCCTGGGATGACTGTATCCCATTGGTTTTCGCTGGTCCACCAGGTTTCAGTTATGCCAATAATATCAATCCTATTTTCCATAACTAAGCTTTCTAGCTCCCCTATTTTGGCTCGAAGGCTCCTGGCGTTTGCATATATACATTTATATTCATTCCTTTTGACCAAGTTCTGCCGTCGAGGAACATGTGAAACTAATCCCGCACTTAGCTCAGCATTTTCTGCATGTTTCCAGCCCTCCTCACTTGAAGGGGATCTATTTGAATGAATACAGATTTTCTAACATTTAATTCAGATCAAATCAAATTTATTTGTACGGCCTATAAACCCGATGTAACCAATGCTAAAAAGTACAAGAATTTACAAAAAAGGTAAAAATGTTTAAGAACACATAATATATATATTATGTGTTCTTAAACATTTTTACCTTTTTTGTAAATTCTTGTACTTATATATATATATATATACATATACAAATTGATAGTTTAAAACTTGTGATCGTAGCGTGGGTGATTTACTCTGTTACTGATTTCATTTCCTGATTTTCCCTCTTTTTGACAACTATGGCCAAAAATTTAGCCACAGCTAGGGTCATATCAGCATTTGAATAGCTGAGGAGCAACTTAATGTATTCCGAAGCAGATCTTCCCGGAAATGCTCTCAGCATGGGATTCACCAGGTCCTGGCATGCAGAGGTGTAGAATTCATTGCTAATCAAATGCCAAAAAACCCATTTGTGCACATTCCTAATCTCTTACGCAGCTTATAGAAGACTTCAAGATGAGATTATTCACACGCCAGACTCCACCTCCTCCTCTTCTGAACATGATGTGCTAGAAAGAGCCAATTAGAGAAGGCTTTGTAACATGAGGACCACCCATTGCCTCTCTGAGACACCTCTGAGGTGATTTCAAGAAGGTGTTGAGGAAGGATTGTTCACACACTAGTCTGCCCATTTCCCCTCTTGTGAACATCCTATGCTAGAAAAGGTAGATTAAACATGAGGGCTTGGGAACTTGAGGGCCACACACTGTCTCTCTGAGGCATCCCTTCCATTATGTCTGAATACAGCCTGAGTCCAACTCCCTTTGTGCTCCAGATTTAAGTAGTCATAGCCCGTATCCAGTCATTGATTATTCCGCTAAATTTGGATATTTTGGAATAAGGCATGGGTATTCCAGAATATCCATGCTTTATTCCTGAATATCCAAATATGGTGGGATAAACAACCAATGCCTGGATGCAGCCCTAGAATTTTGTAGTTCTTTGAATTTTGTGGTGCCATTGTCTAACAAAAACATTCTATTCAAGATGTACCTACCCAAATGTAATAGATTAGGGGCAATTGCTGGCAAGAAAAAAAATAGAATTGCATGTTGTGCAGTGTCTGGATGTCACATCCATCCCCTTGCCACACAATGCTGCTGCTGCAGGCGGAAGAGAAAACCGTCAGTAATCAAATACAGGAAATGGTCCGTGGAGCCATTTCCTGTGACCTTGACTCCATCATCAGGATCACAGCCAGTGATTCCCTGTCTGCTATCTTAATGGGGGGAACCTTTCCCGACTTCTGCCGTCAGCACAGGATTGCAGTCATTCTTGAGTCGAGGGGGCAGCCTCCCCCACTGCATCAAGATCATAGCTGGGATGTCCCCAGCTGTGATCTTGATAGTTGGGGACATCAGAGAAGGGTTGCCTACATGCCACCATGCTAAGAACAGCATGACTTACTACTGAAGCATTATTCTTAATGCACAGGAACACCCACACTACTTTCCCATGCAGACTTTGCCTAAAGTAAAACATAGCTATTTGGCTAGAACATCAAGCAAGACCTCTACAACATTTGGTTACAGCTTCAGTTTGACCCTGGGCGGGGCCTCCTCATAGTCTGCCCCAGCAAGCAGATGGTAGGTTCCTATTCCAGGATATTTAATCTGATAAAGCCCAGTGCAGAAAGGTTCTATCTTACCAGAGTCCCAAGAGAAAATTATCAGTCACTCGATAAGGCATCCTTGATGCAAAAGATGATGTGAATTGCACACATGCAGCCTATTGCAACATGTGGATTAGGGTTAAGGTGCCAGTATTATCCTTAGGAGATTTACAAGTTTGCACCAGCATGTGGATGGCAGGTCCCTATTCTGGGATATAATCCAGTATGAGGCCCAGTGCACAACGGGTCATGCTATAGTAGCTCTCTCTTCTGCAATGAAGCTGGAATTTTATACTATTGAATAGAACACGTTAAACAATGAGGAGCAGAACCTTCAAACCAAATACGATCCTGAAGTGGAGGTGTTCTTGATGTTTTAAAAGAGGCAAAAAGCCAGATTCCATTTGAGGTGGAATATTATGGCTGATATCATTTGACATGAAAAGGTTAAATGTGGGGGAAGCATCAACTCCCTCTCCCCACACCTCCAAGAGAGGTATTCTGGGTAATTGCTACAGCTTAAGTGAGGAGGCCACACCTTAGAGAAATCTCTAATTCTGCTGGTGTTTGCTGCAAACATTTTCTTTCCTGCAAGCCACAGCTTGCCTCTTAGATATAGTTGCGCTCTGTTTCCAGTTTGGTTTTCCCTTCAGCTCCCTTGGACTCGGTTGAACTAACAAATCAGACTCTGTGTTGACTTAGCTCCATACCTCGGTGGTGAATGCCTGTGGCAACCATGCCAGCTATGTGATAACTAATACCGTAAGCACGGAACATTTTCTTTACTCCCGTTTGTTGGATAAAATTCAGAACAAAATACACTGTCCTTCCCTTCCTTGAAAGTATTGTAAATATGAAGGTGTTACATTTTTAAAAATTATTTAAATAATCCAGTGTAACACTAAGCCAAGAGGGGCTCATCCCCCAAATAAGTGTTGCCAAGAGCTCACAGAGATGGTGCTTGCTACAGCTGCCAGAAATGTGTGATTTCAGCATCAAAGACTAGCTCTCTTCAAGCCATGCTGCCTCTGTCAATCCAGGACATTCCGAGATGTCCAGGAATATCCACCAGCCGCCCCAATCATTGTGAGCTATGGAGAAGTAAGAACTTCTCCACAGCTCTATCTGGAGCTGCTGATGAGGCCCTGGTGAGCTCCTGGTGGCAGCATTCACACTCTCTTCCACATGCAAGTCCTGTGAGTGGTCAGAGTGATGCGGCTGCAACTGTGCAATCATGCACCCTGGATGTTGCCTTGGACATTGCCATGGTGATCCGACTGGGCCGGGCCTGACCATCCACACTTCAAGTATTGGTGGATCAGACTGAAGATTGCCTCAGCACTTGAAGTGTGGAGGACACATCCCACTTCACCCAATCTTAATTTCAGTAGGATGGAATTGTTAATTTCTGGTCCATATGACTCCTAACAGGAGTTGTTCAGAATGCTGGACAAGTGGATTAGATAATATTAAAAGGTTTCCTGAGAAACACAAACGGACTCTAAAAAATGTGAGTGGAAAGAGCAGGAGGAACACTATCAAATATCAGAGTTATTATTATTTCATAGCACAGGATGTATATACAATTATATATAGCGATGAGGTAATCCATAAACAATGAACAATAAGACAGCAAGCAGATAAAAGATCAAAGACAGTCATTTCAAGCACCTGTACTATTAATTCTGTAACCTTAAATATCTTCTCTATTAGACCTATCTTTATGATACAAGAACATTTCTCAATCATCCATAGTTAAACTATTTTAGATACCAATCTTAAAGCCTTGCCTGATCCATGAAAACCCAGACAAGTGTATTTCTCTTTAATCTTGGATAATGCTTCCAAAACCAGACCTATGTGTCAGTAAAAGGTATACGTATACACACACGTGCCCACACATACACCTTGTATTACATTTCTTTGCTCTTTAAATATCAAACTTTAAGGGTTATTTTATCTGCAAATGTACGGTTTTGTGCAATTATCTGCGTCTTTTCAAGGGTGTATAAATAGTCTAGTATGGGTTTAAAACTTGTACTGCTGGTTCTTCCAGTTGTAACTGCTCCTAGATGTGTGTATTTGCTACCGTAGCAGCAACTCAGGACTGAAATGAATAAATGTGCTCCGTCCTGGGCTGACTACAAACCATCACCAAAAACAACCTGAAGAAGCTCAGAAGAATGAATCCTGTGCCCTTGGTGATCACTTTGACAACAAAAGTCCTCCCCTGGCTTATTAATCGGGCAGCACACTTACCAGTTTGATTGACTGGCCAGTTATGGCAGCATTCATGTGATCAAGCACTCTAGCATTGGTGGGTGGGACCCCACCAATCAAGGGGGGGGGAGTGAGAGGCCAGAAGTTTTAGGCTCTTTCCCCACTTGGCCTTATTTTGAAATATATCTCAGGAAAGGAGCATGTTATCTGCATGCTAATGAAGAATATGGCAGGCCACAACAGAAAGATGATAAGCTGCTTTGAGTTCCCTTAAATGGGTGAGGAAAGCAGGGTAGAAAAGCCAACTCTCTTCTTCTTCTTCTTCTTCTTCTTCTTCTTCTTCTTCTTCTTCTTCTTCTTCTTCTTCTTCTTCTTCTTCTTCTTCTTCTTCTTCAAGCACAGGTGTGTTCTGAAGGACCTATATGAGTTTCTAATCTTTATTTCTTGTTTTCCAAGCAACCAAAATGGCAGCGTTTGGAAGACTTTCTTTTGTGGGTCTGCTGTTTGAAATCTACCTTTTAATCATGGGAATTACAAGATATTTTTAAAAAAGTATTCCCACCCCCACCCCGAAGTTATTTCCATCTGACTTTCTGGTCCACAGCAGCTGGCAAATGATGACTTAAAATGTGCCTTTTTATGATTATACATCTTTGGCCTAAAATCCCATCAAAACCTCAAACGATTGGCCTTGGGGTATTAAACCAAATGCCTTTACGACTCTTCCCTACTCCACACTCACTATTCAAAGAAATAAGCAAATATGTTGTGGGTTTAGCTATTGGTTTATAATTGGATTATGCTGGCAGAAAGGGGGAAAAAACAACTAAAGGTAATTATAACCACAGGGAATGCCATTCAAGAGCAGCAGGACCAAGAAATTGATGCAGTTGATCCACCATTGGTAGCATTTGCCTTAATTTGGGCCTACTGAGTTAGCATATCCCAGGAGATATCAAGGCCAAAAATGATGCAATTGACCATTGTTAGAGCTGAGTTATTTCCTGCACCACCTGTGGCTGATGTTATGGCTGATGGACTGTTACATAACTTAGAAGATTTTACTTTTTCTGTAATTACTACACCTTTACCATGCTTAATTTCACCTCTTGCTACCTTCTGGGCCTCCAAAGATAAAGCAAAAGCTGATGAGCAGTTGACTTTTGGTTACAAGTTGGTCATGGTTCTAAAACCTATGCTAGGTCTCAGGTCTAACATAAATAATTGGACTTATAACAGGAGACCACTAAGTGATGTTATTGGCCCAGAGTAAGGAGATACTTATCCATTTTTAAATTGACGGCCTTTTCTGTGCTTGACTCCATTTGATCCAGATTAGTGGACACAGATTAACCAGTCCCACTGCCTCGGATCATGTAAAGACATGGGCCAGATCAGCAGCATCTGCACTGATGGCCCTGTTCTGGCCCACACTTCTCCATGGCTTTGAAGCTTGCACGAGTTTGCAGTTGTCCCCTCAAACCCTGATAGCTAGGAATGGAGGTTCCTGGGCTTGCGGGTGGGAGGTGTTTTTCAGCAGCGGGCTATGGCGCTCCACTGAAAAGCAGCCCCTTGTAGCTATGGATCACAGAGGCATGTCATCTGCATAACTAATGTGATCAGGAACAAGGTGCAAGCCCAGGACCTTCATTCCTACCTCCTGTGTGGACTCAGTTAAATGGGTCCAGAAGAGATCTAGATTAAGGGCCTCTTACTCCAAAACTAGTTCTGTTGTGTGCAGATAGAACAGGACTAATGGGGGTGGGGTCTCCTGGATCCACATTAGTGTGCAAGTGAGGAGGCTCAGGGTCCAGTCTAAGATACTTCTTAGATCAAATCACAGGTAAGTGCCGAAATGGCCAAAGACTTTTGAATAGGTCGGTACCCACAAATGTTCCAATCTCTTTCTTTCTTTCTTTCTTTCTTTCTTTCTTTCTTTCTTTCTTTCTTTCTTTCTTTCTTTCTTTCTTTCTTTCTTTCTTTCTTTCTTTCTTTCTTTCTTTCTTTCTTTCTTTCTTTCTTTCTTTCTGGCTGCTCACACTCATGGAGGTGGGGCTTTGAAGTTTGTGCAAACTTTGATGCTGTCTGGTGTAGGTGATCTGTATCAACATCATCAGTGCAGATGGCACCGACCCAGATCACACCATCTCACGATCTAGATCAGTGGATTGGGCTAATCCAGACTAATTGGTCTGGGTTAATATCAGGTAGGTGCAGAAAGGGCTGCTTTAGCTCCTCCTGTACACCCCTGGCATCTCACTGCCACTGGGTAAATTGTATATAGATGATTCCACATAGGCCAATATATACCGAACCAGCAAATGTACTAGGCACTTCCTTTCTGCATGCTAGTGCAGTCTAAGGGAAACAGGTAAAACTATAAATTAATGAAACAGTAAGCAGCAGCAAAAGAGGAAACAGTTCTTAACACAGGCCAAAGTCCTATCTAAATAAAGAGATATTTTTCCACCTGTCAACTGCTGACAGACACAGAGGTTATTCTTTATCTAACGTATCCATCACTTGGCTGGGTTTAAGGCTGGTACACGTGTCAAATAAAAGTTTCCTGGCATGAAGGGAAGCAAAAGGATAGTATTTGTTCTTCCCCGTGGGAGGGTGGCGTGAATTGCCTCTAGTTCAATCTAGTTCAAACACAGACAGAAGCATCAGTGGACTCTGGAAGAGCAAATGTGAGCCAAAGAGTGCTGGCAGGATGCTTCTAAAAGATATATGGCAAAGTTTCAGCGACCCAGAATGTATCCTTTGTCCTAGTAATTTAGCATAGCAATATCAGCTTAGCAACTGTTGCTTTAGCTGAGATGGGCAAATTGCACCCCCACAGTCAAGAGCAAGTGAAGGTTTTGCCTTTGTCTTCTGCTTGAGGTGACCAGAAACAATTGGTGAGCCACTGTGTGGGATAGGATACTGGACAAGTTGGACTGTGCCCTGATCCAGTAGGACTCCTCATATGTTCTTATAGATGAATTTATATAGGATAAGGGTATTAATGGCTACTAGAATGGATGCCTCGGTTCTGGCTCCCATTTGGAGAGACAGGCAAGATGCTTCTGTTGGCCATTTGCAGAGATTCGGGGTCAAGTGAAGGTTCCGCCTGTCTCTCCAGCTTGAGATGCTCAGAAGCAATTGGTGATCCACTGCATGGGATAGGATGGTAGACTAGATGGGTTGTGGCCCAATCCAGCAGGGTTCCTCTTATATTCTTATGTTAATTACTAGTGCTTTGTTGGTTGGGTCTTAATTTGCTTCTTCATATAATGTGTTACAGAGCCGTCCTGGTAATCCAGTGAAAATTACTCATCTTTGGATTTAGAAGCACAAATTACTACTGCTGTTGTTGCTGCTGCGGCTACTACCACCACTACTACTACTGCTAAATATGATGATGATGATGATGTTGTCCCACTTGCTTTCAGACTTTGGTGAAGGTGAGAAGACCTCATTCTTCTCAAAAAAACCCACACAACTGGAAGACAGTGGGGAAACCTTTACCAAACGTATGCAATTTTATCAAACAAAATGTTACCAGTTACCTATACAGTTACACAGAACACAAGGGTCCATGTTTAAAGGACAGGTAAAAATAAGGTAGAGCTTTGATGAGACTGGGAAAAGGGTGTCTGGACTTGACAAAGGCTGTCTAAGATAAAGTCTGGACTTCCTGGGGTTCCTGCGCTCTTGGCTGTCCATTTATACTTTAGTTCCACAATCATTTTGACATTTCTCCATTTCTGAAGCAGCAATGTCTCTGACACAGCACCTCCGATGCTCCAAAGAAGAAAAAGAAATACCCTCTTTCCGTCCATCCATTTATTTCAGGTTGATTGCATGAGCCGCTGTCCTACTTCTATATGTTCTATTCTTAGTTTTAAACTAGATGGAAACAGCTTCAAGTTAAGCATTAGAGAAAGCTTTTTAAGCATCAGTACTGTTCATCTTTGTAACCTGTGATGAGCAAGGAAGTAGGTCTCCAGCATGATGCCCGGTTGCTCCAAATAAACTAAAAAAAAAAATCACATTCTTGTCCCCCCTGCCACATACCTTATATAATGAATGGAATAAAGATAGAACATTAAAGTTGTGTGTCCATTATGAAGCAAAAGTGCATTAATCTGGTCTCCTGGACAGCAAGTCTCCATGGGGAGTAATGGAAACCTGTGTCACTTAAAATGTCTTTATGGTTTAATGGAGATCCGGGCTTAGTGACCAAGTGTCAACTACAACCTTCAGCAGGATTCACACATGTCATAGTATTACATAAGAGGAGTCCTGCTGGATCAGGCCACAACCCATTTAATCCAACATTCTGTCTCATGCTGTGGCCCCATTGCTTCCGGGTGTTCTCAAGAAGACAAAGGCAAAACCTTCACCTGATAAAGGACTTTAGAGGCATCCTGCCCATCTCTCTAGCCCAGAGGTGGTACCCAGGCTTAGATTCTGGTAGCCATTGATACACCTGTGCTTCAGCAACTGCAAGCCTCCCCTTCCTCAGACCATGTGCTCAGGCTAGCTTAGAACCAGCCCCATCTACCAGCTAAACCTGCCCCACACCAACTGCTCAACAAAGTCCTCAAAATCCAGAAGATCCACCCCTAAAACTTTCCAAAGCACCATAAGTTATTCCCTGAAATTAGGGATGTATGCAAATGGTTTTTTGGCATTCAATTCGTAACAAATTGAATGTTAGAAAATTTGTATTCGTTCAAATAGATCCCCTTTGGATGTGGTAGGGCTTCTCCTATGTTTTTATTCCAGGCCAGTAAGTGCAGACAGTAATCAGTTTGGACTGTTGTCCACGGATGGTTCTCTGCTTGAAGACTCCTCCGATCCATGTTTAGACAAAGACATGGGAAGAAAAAAGACCTCATGTTACCCATCTACTAACATCTACTGACTTTACTTGAGTGGCAAACTGATAAAGGTTTTCAAGTAACGATTTGGAGCATTTAAAAAATGGATTGTCCTGAGTTTTTCAATTATGAATGAAACACCTTTTCCAAAAAGGCTTGTTCAAGTTCAGAGCAAACATGAGCCCCTTTCCAACGAAATGTTCCAAGTATTCCAAATTGTGCTGTTGAATTTTAGTGAATATTCAAATCAATTTGGGAGTTAAGTTTCATTTATGAGCCATGTCTGATCTATAGGGATGTGCATGAATATTCATAATGTTCAATATTCAGACAAATTCAGACATTTGTATATGAACTGAATGTTAAGACATTCATACACTGATATTCGTATTCGTATGAATGCTTCTGAACATTCATGAAATGAGGAGGTGAGAAAGGGGCTGCACCAGTCACATCTGCAATGGATCCAGAGTGCATTCGACATGGTTTGAGAATGGATTCAAAGTGGATTCAGGCAGATTTGACATTTTCAGAGTGGATACATTATGGGATACGTATCGGATATGTATGCATTTGTATAGGATATATGTATGAATGTGTATGGAGAGGAACTATTGTAGTAGAAAAACACTCAATTCTTATCCTTTTAAAAAGACAAACAAATAGAAAACTAAGGGCGAGTTCCCATTTAAGGAATAAAACAAAATATACATCGAGATTCACATCGGTATTTGCATCGATATGTAAAATGCGTTAAAAGGAAGCAAAGAGCATCTGGCAATCGGATTCAACCCTGATTTTCTGTCCCCACTCTTAAACACTTAAAACACTTCCAAAAGCAGATTGGGGAAAGTGATTCTTTCCCCTACTCAGCCTTTCCCCACCCCTCTCTCCCCATTGCCCAGGGCACATGGCAGCAGTGGCAACTCAAGCCCCATTCACACACTCACCTCCACAGCCACCATCCCCAGCAGGGGTTCCCTCTGAAAAAAGCACCCTGGCTTTGCTGCCGCTGCTGCCTGCACACACAGCCTTAAACATTCACACATCTCCCAGAACCTGCAGCAGCTTTCCTTGCTTTTCCTTTCTAAAAGTCAGAACTTTTAAAGAGCTAGAATTGTGCAGAATTGCAACCTTGTTATCAGGTGTGAAGAGGGTGGATTGCTATATTGAAACCGCTGCTGTACAGGGTGGATTTTTACAGTGAAACCGGCTGCTGTACCTTTTAACTGAAAGGGCTGACCTGCAGGGTGAAACCCCAATCCATTTCATGACGTATTTGCACAAATACTGCTCTAGTGTTCCCACTACAGTAAGGAAGAAGCATTTTAAAAGCCAAACCCGGAAAAAACACCTGAAAAATCAGGTGTTTATTCATTCCATTTTAAAGCCAAATAATCCTCAAAAATACCCCTGAAACTGATTGCCAACGGGGACGACGAGGATCCAAACCATTTTACTTGATTGGGGGTGGGAACAGCGAGGATCCAAACCATTTTTAAGTTTTAAGTGATAATGGGAACACAGCCTAATAGTATTTTAGACCTGTCTTGGGAAGAGATGATCCAAGTTGGGCACCTGGAAATGTTTCAAGAACTCTGATGCAGAACTTGATTTTCCTCTATGTTCTATTTTTCTTCCTCCCAGCTTTAAGGATCTTGTCACTTGTTAACTCTCTAAATTATGTGCAATTATTTTGTTTAGTTGGCTAATGTGGCAGCTCTGTTTCATGCGACAGAGAGAACAACTTAACTGCATTGTGTTTTCTATCACGCCATGGCAATCAAAGCTCGTTAATAAGTCTGAGAGATTGGTATCAGCTCAAAAGGCAAAAGCTATACAAAACAATTAATTAAGGAAGTTAAAACAAATGAACTCCTCAGAATGGAATCGGATCCCAGAGCCAAGGTGGTAAAAGCCCAGAAGGAAATATCTCTAATTGAAAACCAGCGCTAGAAAGCTCGCTGCCGTGCCGCAACATTATCTTATCAGAAAATTAGCAAAATGTAATTTTTATGGGATTTTTTTTTTGAAACAGATGTTTTTAACCACATCAAAAAATCCCCACCTCCTGGCTATTGGCACAAACTGTCATAATTGCTGTAATTTGAAGTTAAGGCTGCCAAACGACAGCTCTTGATAGTTATCTCAGGCTTGGGATACATCAGCGCAGAAGCTGAGAGACATCTCTTTTCACTCTTTTTTTTTTTTACACTAGATTTGGACTTCATTTGCACCTATTATTTAATCTCCTTCTTGAAAATATTCTAAAGAATATTTTCCCACTTGCCCACCAGACAAAATCAGAAGGTTAATAATACTGAGAGAGTTAAAGTTGACTGCAATTAATGTACCAATTATACCTATGCTTTGGAAGGCAAATTGTTTTATTTTAGCGCTCTGACTGTCTCCCCCCAGTGACTTTCACCGTGTTTCAATACACCACAAAATGTATATTAATATGTTTAGAATTCTGTGTGAGATAAGTTAATGGAGTACATTCTGACTGAGGCCTCTTGGTGGGAATTTAGCTGTAGAGGCACAAATGTATGTAATTCTAAGTAGCAATGTAATTATACAGCCATCCCATAGCATCAGAAGAAACTAGAAAAGAAACCCAGCCTAGACTGCCAGGATTCAGGATAACTCCTAATTGCCAGTATTAAGTTGAGGATCAGTGCACAGTTCAGAGAGATTTTGTTGCCCAAGTATAGTCAACCTGAGGCCTATTTTCACTAGGGTCTCTCTAGTGAACAATTAGTGAACTCCTGGTGAAGACCATCTACATGTGGTGGAGGCTAATACAGCCTCCAAGTGTTCTCTATCTCACCAGAAGTTCGCTAATTGTTAAGGTGTTCCATACCTTAATCAACCTTTACCAGAATTAACCTAAGCGTCCAGCGGTGTGACCATCCACACCTCTTCTTGTGCTCCAGGGTCATCTGAGGTGCTGCGTAAGTGTTCTGGCACCTCAGAAAACCATAGATGCTACTGCGCGTGCACAGAGCATCAGTGTTGTTAGGGCGATGGTGTTGAGGCGTGTGCAGTCATGGAGTGCGCCACAGCCAAAATGGCACTGCCCAGAGGAGGACCAGCCTCCAGATCAATATACACCCAGTACCTTAGTGCAGGATGAAGGCCTCTTGCTGTGCAGTATACAGATAAGGCAAAGTATCAATCCAATGCAGGCAGGGTGACGAGGAGTGTTGACAAGATGGCAGGTAACCAGGAAGTGCAGCTCAAAACTTGACTGGTTGCCTCAACCCATGTGATGGTGCACAGCACCCAAACCCTTGTCACTCCAATAGAGGAAACTATGGAGTTGACGTTGACTGTGGATGATCAGTGTTTCCTGTGCAGTGAATTTACGACACTTTTTGTTTTAACTGTGGATTTAGCTAGCTAGTCTGGAGGCAGCCTCTCTTATTCTGCTATATTTGGATGTTCCAGGATAAAGCAGTTATCTATATTCCTAACAAATCTCTTCCTGACTGACACACACAAACACTCTGTCTCTGACACACACACACGGATGATCCAGAAGAGTCTCCTTGGTCTCAGAAGAAAACTATTTCTTTTCACAAATGTACATCCAACCAACTATGTGGATGTGCAGTAGTTCCTTTTCAGAGCGACACTGCCATGATATTCTCACAGCATCACACAGCAGTCACGCTGGGGTTGGGACACCACTGGTTCATTCCAGAAGGCCTCATCCATCAGCCTCTTATTCTCTTTCGGCTTCTTCACATCACCACTCTTGGCTTCTAGAGGACGAATCCTCCCTAAGAGCCAGGTGTGCCATTCACTGGGGACACACCCAAGACTTCTGTCGAGCCAGCAGAGTGCCATTCATGTAGTGCTTTGTACAACAAGATGAAGACAATCAGAAATTTTACACCTATTTATTTTTAGGGACAGAAGGTCAGCTTAGAGGCCATGGTTTCCACCTTTCAAAAGCAACGATCTTGAAGCTCTCTAGAGTGGCTTCTTATCAACCTGAATCTCAAAATTCTACAGTGTCTTTGCAATCACCCATGAATTTGTGATTGAAAGGAAGAGTCAAATATACCATACATGCTGGTTTTACCCCACCCACCCAGTGAGCTGGAATGAACTGGCCTTGCTCCTTACAATTCATATATTGATAGATTTGAACTAAAATGTGACAGCAGTGGTGGTGGGAAATCCCCATATTTTGGGAACCTGGCTGCATTCCACTTCCTAGGAGGGTTTTTTCCCTCTATTTGTATGGGAAATGGAGAGTTGCTGTAAGTCATCAGGGTGTGAAATTGCGCTATTAATTCAACATCAAGAATTCAGAAGAATAAGTGTAATTGAATGATGTGCCAGAGTGTGCTGTAGAAACATAAAGCCCTCTGATGTCTTAGCAGGCTTATTTTTCTAGCACAGCACTGATGTTTGGGTGCTAATCTAATGGGAAATGAAAGTGGTTCATAGACATTGCTTAGCTGTGAACAATATTACATGCTGGGGTGGTTTTGTTTCCTTGCGCCCCCTGCCCCACCATGCTAGCTTGTCCAAAGACAGCATTTCTTATAACATGATACAATCACGAATCCCTATTCAGTGCCAATAATGCAATATTCTTTCCCATGCAAAGCCATGCCCTGAGAGGGTGGACTAATTCGAGGAAGTAGCACTTTTGGATGAAAACAAGTCTCTGCAAGTCAGTGTATGGATAACTACCCTGGAGCTGTTGGAGTGAAGAACATTACACAGATCCAGGAATTATAATAGGCAAAGCTGCTCACAGGTGGGTTACTAGAGTGGGGCAATCCTGTACACCATGACATGAAAATCAATCTCATTGAACAGAATTGATTTGTAGATATTACCTTGCCCTTGGCTTCCATATGTGAGCCAGTTTGGTCTAGTGGTTAGGGAGCCAGACTCTTATCTGGGAATACCGGGTTTGATTCCGCCCTCCCCCATGAAGCCGGCTGGGTGACTTTGGGCTAGTCATACCTCTCTTCTGTGCTCTCACAGCCCCACTTGCCTCACAGGGTGTCTGTTGTGGGGAGAAAAATAGAAAACTTTGGCAGCTGCTCTGAGACCCTTAAATGGGTGAGAAAAGTGGGGTATAAAAGCCAACTCTTCTTCTCCTTCTCCATATGGAACTGGTCACTGGCTCTGAACTTCTGGAGTAGGAAGTTAGCCAGGTGGTTAGATTCTCCTCCCCCCATCCTTATGGCTTCCACTTTATTGTGAAGTCATAGAATTCCTGTTTTTCATAGCAGTGCAAATGATTTGTTATGCAGGCAACCACCTTCTACACAACTCTTTAAGACAGAGAGTACTTAGTCTGGATTCTATTTGGTAATTTGACTCTTTTCATCCATCTCCAGGCCATGTAATAAGATCAGCCATTTCCATGCTTGTACAGAGAGAGGGAGACCATTCCAGCTGAAACCGCTCCAACTGGTCCAAAACAAGACTGTCCACACTTGGATGGGTTGTTTTTGGGAAAGGCCTCCATGCACCTCACACCACTCCAAAGATCCTGACAACAAGGGCTCCAACAGCCAGGAACTAAAGTTCTCAATCTTGGAGGTACAGGGGGATGCATTTTGATGGTGCAATCTGTTGCAATGCTGAAATGGGTCCCGCTGCTATATCAGCCCTCAGGGATATGCACCCTTCTACGTGCCTTTCTGGGCCTGACTAGCAACCCCTGGGCTGCCTGTAGACCAGGAGTGAGAGGCCCAGAAGTGGGCCACATGGTGCACTAGCCCATTATATAGGTAACTGTGGAAAGGCCCAGGATTTTCTGATGAACTTCAGTGGTCATTACTAGGGGTATGCATGAATGCAATTTTCAACATTCAATTTGATTCGAATCAAATATTTGAATGCTGGAATTTATACTAATAGAGAAAAAAACAAATGTATTAAAATTCAAACAATCAGAATACATTTGTATCTATTTGTAAGAATATTCAATACACATTTGATGAGATGAATGTTGACAACATTTGCATGAATCAGTATGCATCCATACGTATCCCATTTTTAATCAGAACATATCCATACAGATGCGTATGGATATCAATAAGATGTTTATGGATATCAATAAGATGTTTATGGATATCTATGTTTATTATGGATATCCAAATTATTTTTATGAATGGGTGTTTTTCCACTGTCCCTAGAAGTACCCATTAAGTACCCATTAATGGGTACAAAAATGCCATTACGTACCCATTAATGGGTACTTAATGGGTACTTTTAGTGACAGTGGAAAAACACCCAATGATCTAAAATATTTGTATTCATTTGAATATTTAAAAAAGAATGTCTGGACACTCAATTCAAAATTGAATGCCCGAATTTGGCAAATTTGATTGAATGTTTGGACCAGTAGCCCATTGAATCCATTGAATACTGCCATGGTTACTGGGGTTGCGAAGGAGATGCATAGATAACCTGTTGTATTCTTCAAGAACTTTCCTCTGAAGTGAGATAATACAAGAGGCTGTTCAATATAATAATAATGGAAACGTGTCTCTAGCTTCCTCCACTTTTTGCCCAAGTCATTGAAAATGTTATTTATTCTATATCATCTTGCTTGTCGGGATGTTGTTTAGGTCTAAGTGGCTAGATAATTAAACTGTTTTAACTGCCACTTATCAAAAGGGGTTTTGCTCCATATGTGGCTATAAAGTGAACAGGAATCCATGGTGGGAGAGATTTAAAGGTTCACGTTTGCTCAAGAACTCAAGAAGCCGAGCACAGGATGGTGCGAGGGGTTGTTAAATATTCCCCCTCTATTGTCACACTGGAGATCGTATGTTCAGTAGAATTGATATGCGTGTCTCACTGCCAGCTTCTTCCAGGTGCACAGAGGTGGCTGCTATCTTAAAAGAATACAATTGTATGGGTGGATGCTATGTGAGGGATGGTATTTCTCTAAATCCCCAAATCATTCTTCCAACGTCTATATCTCCATATCCATTTCCTTCTGAAAACTTTAGCTTGTTTTAAAAACTCCAACCCAGAGTCACTAAATCTTTTCCTGATTTGAATGCCAGCTCCTTGCAGAACTCAAAGGAATCCTGCTTCAATCAGCAAACTCTAAATTTAACCTATTCCATATCAAGATGGATGGTTTAGGACAGTGGTTCTCAACCTGGGGGTCAGGACCCTTTTGGGGGTCAAACTACCCTTTCAGAGGGGTCGCGACGAGTCTCCCACTACCCTTCCCTCCCACCTCCCAGCTGCTCCGCCCCTGTGGTTGGGGGTCTTCACAACATGAGGAACTCTATTAAGGAGTCACGGCATTAGGAAGGTTGAGAACCGCTGGTTTAGGAAATCCTTCATTGAGTAGGGGATTAGACTTGATGACCCTAGAGGTACCTTCCAACTCTATGATTCTATGATTCTAAGATCTTTGCCTAGCTGGGGAGATTATTATGAGTTGTTGGCAGTGGTCATACTGCAACAAAGGGTGTTTTTCCACTGTCAAAATGTACCCATTTTTGCACCTATTTAGGACCCATTTGGGTGTGAACCAGATGATCCCATTTCCACCAAGGCACCCATTTGGGACCTGATTGTTTCCACTGCCATGGGGGAAATCCGGATCTAATGGGTACATTTTGGCCTTTAATCCGGATTTTCTGTAGACCCCATTAATGGGGTCCAAAGGAGGCTAGGGGGAGGGGCCCATTGGCCCCCCCTAAACCTAGGCTCTGAAGTAACTTTGAAGCCACTTCGAAGCCACTTTGAATTCAAAGTCATTTCGAAGTCTGTGCAAAATAGCTCCAGAGTGCCTTCGAAGTCTGTGCTGATCTTTGGAGTGAACTCCGAAGTGACTCCAAAGTGACTCCAAAGTCATTTCAAAATTCACTCCGAAGATCAGCACAGACTTCAAAGGCACTCCGGAGCTATTTTGCACCATCTTCGAAGTGACTTTGAAATGACTTCAAAATGACTTTGGAATGACCTTGAAGTCAATTTGAAGTGGCTTCGAAGACTGCACCCCCCGCCCCCCGAAACACCTGGGGTATTTAAGATTTGAATGTCTTAAAATCAATTTGAATCCATAACATTCAAATCCGTACACTCAAATGTTAGCTTCACATTTGAAGACAAATGTCGTCAACATTTCTATCTGTTATACATATCTATGCACATGAAGGAAAAATCCATATGGATTCCATTTTAATCCCATATCTTAAGCACAAGATATGGATAATATTTGGGCAGATTCTATACGATACGAATCTACACATTCGAATCATTCAAAAATCCATTTTTTCCAAAAGCCATATTCGAGTTCAAATGTTAAATTCAGATTTTCAAAAATCCGATTCAAGTTCCAGTGTTGGAATTCATTGGATTTGAATCAAATATTCGAGTTTTCTATTATTCGTACACCAAGAAGGCTACCTCAGATTTCCTTCTCCCATTCCAAGGCTGCCCTCCACATTGCAGCCATGCAGAACAGTACGTCCTTCCCAGGACAAGGCAAGACAGTTCTGTGGACAGCACAGCCAGATTACAACCAGCAATGGCCAGCTCAGATTGTCCTCTCCAGCTCCAGGTGCCGGAGCCCACTAGCAGCTAAGTTGGGTTACCATCAACAGCCCTTCACTTGGGTCAGTTTCCTGAGCTGAAACGGATTCAGTGCTGGGATAGTCAGAATATAGAATTATTCCAATCAGGGAGGGAAAGTCCATAGAAGAACCAGAAAAGCACTTTGCCATGTGATTCCTGAGGACAGATGACAGTCCTGAAACTGATTAAAGGATGGTGAGACTGCAGCCATTTTGAGATGTGTACACGAGGAACACGGATGTCTGGGCTCAAACTCTAGTTTGGATTGCATAGCTGATCTCAGACCTGTTCCTCCCACAAACCGGATGGACCCTAACATTAATGTCCTAACATTAAAAAAAGGAAATATGCCCAAGAACAGGGGTGTGCATAATGCTGCCTTGAGTGGTTTTCAAAGCATTCTGGATGACCATATGTGGAAATGAGATAACTAAGTGAAACACCCACTAAACTCAACCTTAGCATCAAGGTGAGCACTCACTTGAACTCACCTTGCTCCAAGCTGTCCCTCCTGCCTGCTGGGGCTTCACCTAAAAACCCCAAAATTAAATAAGGCCTAACAATATGTAACCTGGCACAGCGGCAGGTGTCTCTTTCCCTCCAGGCTCCAAGAAGAACATCAAGAAGAGCTCAGGAGAATATTCACCTTCATCCTTGGGTTGATGTTGCTTGAGGTCCCACCTACCAAAAATGCCCCCCATCTAGAAGGGTGCAGCCTTGGGATGTGCAGAAATATTTGTGACATCTGGAATTTGTATGAATATGTACAAATTTGTAGATTCGTGGCCAAATCAAATACTACAACATGCATCCACGAATCGGATATTCAGATATCCTGCTCTGAGCTCCCTGCAAATGGCCTTCAGAGGCATCCTGCCTGTCTCTCCAACTTGGAGGCAGTGCCTAGCCACCCATTCTGGTAGATATTGATAAGTCTGTCGATGTAAGCTACCCCTCGTATAACTTTCCTTTTATACGCAGCTACTGAAGATATAGGAGCACAGTGACCTCCCCTGTGAGCCAGTTTGGTCTAGTGGTTAGGGAGACAGACTCTTATCTGGGAATACCAGGTTCGATTCTGCCCTCCCCATGAAGCCAGCTGGGTGACCTTGGGCTAGTCACAGCTCTCTTCTGAGCTCTCACAGCCCCACCAACTTCACAGGGTGTCTGTGGTGGGGAGAAGAATAGAAATCTTTGTAAGCCACTTTGAGTCCCCTTAAATGGGTGAGAAAAACAGGGTAGAAAAGCTAACTCTTCTTCTCCTTCTTCTAGATGGCAAACTTAAATGTAGAGAGTGAAGTAAACGAAAGCTAATCATTTTTGCCTTTTTCTATGGCTCAGATCTGGCTGCTTTCTTGCCCACCAGTATCTGTCCTGTCTCTTTTCCCTGTTATCTTTGAGAAGTATTTGCCATCTGCTCCAAGAAACAGTGAGAATAGCAGAGGATTAGAGCATCCAAACAAAGCCACACATCTGTGTGATGTTTCACCCACCCTTACATTTCTCAAACTGCCTTGGTTTAGTGGAGAAAATGGGAGAAGGAGCTTTAATGAAAACATAATAAGTTATACACACAGGCACGCACATGAGTCATTTTAGAAACTCACACGCCACCAATCCTCCTGTAAGCAGCGAAAAACACATTTTTTCCATCCCCCTTTTCGTCATCGTCGTCTTCTTTTTCTTCTTCTTTTCACTTCACTTAGTCCTTTTCTCTCCTCATCACAGGGACTTCTACTCTCTAATGGATTAGTGGTGATCTTTGCAGATGGCTTGCACCTGCACTTTTGCCTACTCCCCTATCCCTTTTTGCTCAATCAGCCATACCTTGGTAAGTCCATCAGCTTCCAAAATGACATGCAAACCTAGACCCACCTGACAGCTCAACATTTGACACCTGGGCGGAAGGGGGAAGTGAAGGAGAAAACGGGTTTACACAATTAAAACTGCTGGGAAACCTACTAGCAAACCCAAGAAAGATTATTGCACTCGACGGATGAGCTAGAAAAGTGGTGTTCCAAAGAAGAATGTGCATAGGAACATGAATGCTCTTGTGCCTTTCTGTTCTGGTAACACTGGAAGAAGCTGTGAGCTTAGAAGTGCTGCGAAAGATACAGCTACCACTGGAAAGAGGAAATGAAATGCATAGAGGCTGCATTTCCACTTGTGTCAAAAAGTGATTTCAAAACAATGTGAATATTTCTTTGACCCCATTACCAATTTGGTTCCCGTGTTTTCTGTAAATCACTAAAAAAAGCAATAAAAACCCACCTGAAAATACAGGGTTTTTTCCCATTTTTGTTTTTACAATATTTTTTCTTTATTCCTTTGGGAATGGTACAGCATTATTGGAGAAGATGTGTCATGAAATGGGTGGAGTTTCCTGCTGCAGGAAAGCCCCTTGCCAGATTTAAAGTGCCAGAAAGCCTTTTTTCCTCGACAAAGTGGTTTCATTTTCAGCCACTTCACACTGATAAGAAGTAACAATTCACCCACTCCACTTCACACTGATAACAAAGTTTCACTCCACCCAGGCTTCCCCTCACTTTCTCCTTGGCTCTTTCCTGTGTGGCTGGGTGGGAGAAAGGTGAAATAATGTTTTGTTTCACCTGCCAGTCAATCCCAGCCTAACCCAGGCAGCAGAACCACCTCCGCCACCCCGCTTTGGCAGCCCCTGTGGTCAACAGAGCAGTGACTGGATTTCCGTCCCGGGATAGGGTGGGGTGGAGTGGAGAGGAGCGGAGTGGAGTGGAGCGGAGCGGACATGCAGCAACCCATCATCTGGCTGGGGTCTTTCCCGTCAGAACCCCCATGGCCAAGCCAGCAGCAAACCTGGCCCCTGGACCTGGCATTGGATAGGAACGGCAGCTCCTCTTTCCCCAACCGACCATCAAGGCAAGGATCAAAGGTGATGCCTCCCTCCCTGCCACGTTGCACCCTCCATGTCAAGCATCCATCAGCAACTACGAAGGGGCTGCAGCCACGCAGCTAGAAGCCCAGGCTCCAGGGGTTCCCAGCCTGTCCCTGCCACTGATTTCTCTGGACCGTTGGTCTGCGGAAGACAGGGCAAGCCCCAAGGGTCATGCCTTTGGTGCAATAAAGGAAAAAGTGAGGGGAAGACTTAGGGAGGCGATGTTGCGCCAGATAGTAAAATGGGGCATTGAAGGAGAGATGTTTTGAAGTGTTTTCTTTTGGCCACTCTTCCATCTGAGCACTGCATTTGCAACAGCCTTCTCCTTGGAGGAGGGGGCATTGGAGGAGGGGCTCTGGAGGGGGGCTCTGGAAGTGATCCCTATGGGGAAGACTTAGGGATGTGATTTTGTGCAAGATTGTTTTCTTTTGGCCACTGTTCGGTCCAACACTGTAGTTGCAACAGCCGTGTCCTTGGAAAAGGGGGCATTGGAGGAGGGACCAGGGGGGGCTCTGGAAGTAATCCCCATGGTTGCAAACTGCAGCAGCAAAAGCAGGAGAAAAGGGGAGGGGGAGGAGCTGGAATTCCTACCCTTGGCCACGTCATTGTGGGATGAAAACCAACTGAGAGAAAGGAGTGGACACCTGGTTGGCAAACGGCGGGGAGGAAAAGATCTACTTTCCCGAATGCGTCTTTGAAGTGTTTTCTGTGGGAAGAGCAGATTTTAGGTCAATCAGGGTTGGCAGCGCTTTAAAGTCACTGAAGTGGGATCAGCCAGAGTGCATGTTTGCATCAGGTTTTGCTGTAGCATTTAAAAAAGTGTTTTATAACGTGAGTGGAAATGCAGCCAGAATGTTCTGTGTGGCACTTCAGATTTGCTAAGAAGAAGCTAATAAGTGTTTAGCAAGTTTTCTAGACTCTGGCTGTGTTCACACCTAAATTTTAATCCAGCTTCAAGCCCCTTCCAGAAGGAGAGAACACATCAGTAAAGTAACAAGCGGATTTCTTTCAGCATTATCTAACTCAGAAGATCCACTTTTGAGCGAAATATTGCAGAAAGAAAATGACTGTTCACTTTGCTGATGTGCTTTTTCTGCTCTGAAAGTGGACTGAGGCTGAATTAAAAGGTGTGAACACACTCTTGTTCTTCTTCACAATGATTAGCATTATTGTCTCTTGTGTGTGGTCTTCCTCCACCGCCTTTAAAAATCAATCTGAGGCTAAAATATTATGTAACTGGAGATTTTGGGTGAGTTTGCACTTTACCTCCCATCACTGGGGGGCAAAGTGCTAGAATGCTTTCAGTGTCTGCACTTGAGGACTCCTAAAGCATTTGAGGTGTGAATAGTGGGGCCCTGGCAATGGTGATGCAGAACACAATCACAGCTGTGCTGCTCGTCACATGCTCCCCCACACCTGGAAGAGTGCAGGTGCAGGGCCGCCCTAGTCCAGCATGCTGCCTCACATAGTGGCCCACCAACTGCTTTTGGGCTTCAAGCAAAAGACGAAGCCTAAACCTTCACCTGTTCTCAGTTCTCCACAGGTGGCCTCTAGGGGTATCCCACCTGCCTCTACGACTGTGGTCACACCTTCACTTTAAACTCTACAAGGTAGACTGGCACAATATGAATGAAAGCTCTAAACGTTTCATTTTTCAGATCGTATAAAATTAGAGACGAAAGGTTGGTCAATGTTAGACGGACTGGGGGAGTCACCCAGCTGAGTCAATCTGTGAAGATAAGAACTCAGGAAGATTCATAAAACAAGATTTATTGGTAGCACTTGTAAAAAGAGAGAGTGGGGGGAAGAATGATCATCCAAGACAAGTAGTTAGCAATGAGTAAAGTGTCTCTGCAGCCCTGAAGTTGTCCTGGCTTAGTCCTTCCTTGTGGGAGGAAAGAATGGGAAAAAATAGAGGCGGTAACTATGGACATTGTGGATAAAATAGCTTAGTAACGCCATCCACTCTCTGTTTCTCTATCACACACTAAGGGTGTGCACTAATTTATCTTTTTGCATTCAAATTCGAGTGGAATTGAATATCCAAAAATTCAATTAGATTCGAATGGCAAAAATCTGAATTTCCAAAAATCCGATTCAAATTCAGATTATCCGAATCTGCACATTCAAAAATCCAATTCAAACTCAAAAATATGAATGTCAGCAACATTCAAATCCGTTATACAGATTTATGCGGTTCTGTATGCATCCCATTTTTATCCTGTATGCATCCTGTTTTCATCCCGTACTATAAGCACAAATTTGTATAATTTTCGTGCATATACAATATATGCAAATCCGTTCATTCATATTATTCAAATATCCATATCAGATTTTCAAAACTCTGAAATCCATCCAAATGTGTAAATTTCAATGTTTTAAAATCTGTCTTGAATTAGAATGTCGATATTTGTCGGATTCAAATTGGATTTTTGAATTTTTGAATATTCATGGACATCACAACAGTGTTGGGTGAAATAGATTTTCCTGTGAGCTTGAATAGAATCCTGCCCTCATAATGCCTCAGCTGGCACTAATTCTACTTAAGCTGACTCTGGTTCTTACCTCCTTTTAGCTGCATGGCTCTTGCTGCACTTTTCACCAAGGGAGCTAGACCCTCCTTCAAAAGTGCCAAAATACTTTCACACACACAGTTCATTATCCTAACAAAGAGATCTCATGTGTATGGGAGCAAGGGAGTCACCAGCAAGTAGATCCCAGCCCCATAGCAACATGTTTGCTAGGTGCCCCCTCGCATTTTCTCAACTGGGCTACTTGAGACATGGACCACTCCATCTGCTGAGTACCAGGAGATTTATTTCACATTAGACTGGCTTTCACGTGGATTATTCCCACAGATCCAAAAAAAACACCAGTCATTTCTATGAGAAGCTTGGTTTTGGATCACCAGGAAAACAGCCAGCGTTTAGCTACCAACCTGCCAGTGCATTAAGATCTTCAGGGGAGCCCCTCTTGGTTGTCCCACTGCCTTCAGCAGTGAAGCAGGTGGCCACCCGGGAGAGGGGCCTTCTCAGTAATGGCCCCCAGGCTATGGATTAGTCTCCCACTTGTGGTGCATCAGGCTCCTTCTCCGTTTATGTTCTGGAAGGAGGTGAAGACGCACCTCTTTGCCCAGACCTTTGGCTAAATGTTGGTCATGTTTCCTCCACTGCAAACGTTATTGTTTTAATTGACATGGTTCTGTTTTTAACATGTTAGATTTTCAATGTTGTGTTTTTTATTGTTTTAATATATATATTGAAAAGTCGGATTTTAAAGGTTGTTACTCACCGTGAGATCTTCAGTTATGGAGTGGGATAGAAATATAAATAAATAAATAAATAAATAAATAAATAAATAAATAAATAAATAAATAAATAAATAAATAAATAAATAAATAAATAAATAAAACCTGCCAAAATGCTGCTTTCCCCCACCCGCCCCTAAAAACAAACAAAAAAACTGCAGGCACATTGCAGTCCCGCTTATGGCTAGAGATCAGAGAAAAGTTTTATTTATAGGACGACACAGAAGCCTCAGGATTTTGCACAAAGATGTGTGTGTGTTCTCATTTTGTTTCCTTGTAATTTAATTCCCCTGGAAATACATAAATATAGAGTGATGAGTAAATGGTTTAAGGGGCGATTATCAGATTCTAGAGTCGGTTCCAGGATGTAGTGACATCAAACAAACAGGTTAGGAATGAAAAGAGCTTACTTTCACTTTGAGTTATTTCTGCTTGCACGGCGAATTTGCACGAAAGCAATGAAATCAGATCATTTTTTAGGGTAAATTTGCGCTTACCTTGCTTTTGAGCATTATCCAGAACAGTCCAGTGTGTTTATTTCTCCAATGTTTTCTAGTATTCAGGATAGTCTCTCTCAAAGACAAAAGCAAGACAGAGTTTTCCAGGGTTTAAGGTCCATGATAATGAAGTTTAGGGCTTCCTTTTCATTTCCCAGCTTTCTCAATGTAAAGTCCTTTCTCAGGAGCTGTACATGGTGTTTATACTACACTGCATGACCCTTTTGTGCAAACTTCACAAATTTTGTGCTTTCTTGAACTCAGTGGATAAGCTAGAGATTCTCTGTGGAAATGGGTTAGTATAACATTTTTCACTTAAGCAAAGGAGCAACCTGTGTTTGGACAAATTTCCCAGCTGGCAACTGCTTCCATATAGACCTGCCAGGCTAGTGAGGTCATCAGGAGGTGGTCTTTTGGAGCTCCTGACTCTCAGAAATTAAGGCACCAATGGCAAGGGATGGGGTGACCATCCACTAGAGATATGCCAGACACTAGGGATGGGCAAGAATATTCAAAACATTCAAAATTCAATTGAATTGGATAGAATTCAGACATTCTAATTCAAATCAAATGTCTATACATTCATTTTTTAACACTCGGACAAATTCAAATGTTTTGAATCATTTGTGTGAACTATTTGGACATTCGAATGTGTATGGCTACATATGCATTACATACATATCCATGTGCATCATATTCGTATCTGTACACATTTGTATGGATATGTATGGGACAAAAATGGGATGCATATGGGATAAAAACGGGTTGTGTGCCGATGCGTACAGACACATACGAATGTTGTCCACATTTGTATCTTCAAATATGAATCGAACATTCGTATGAATAGATACGAATGTATTTGAACTGGATTCAAAATTGAACACATTTGTTTTTCTCTATTCAACTGAATATTCAATCCAAATCAAATCAAATCTGAAAATTGCATTTGTACACACCTCTACCAGACACCAAGTTTACATCTCTATCAAAACCTGATAGAAAGATTCACCTATTCTTCGAGGCCTTTGGCAAAGGAAGTAGTTTTCTCATTCCTTCCATACACTAGGCAGCAAATTTTCAACTGCTGTCATTGTGTTGAGATTGCCAGAATATCTTCGTGGATTTCAGTTGCAACATGCAGAAAATAAGTTGTGTTGCTATAATCAGTACCACCAGGTTTCCCATAACAGTTTCACTTGATTGCTTGTCTGGCAAGGTGCATATGATGTTGTCACACAGGGAACTTTTGGGAGCCAGCCAAATGTATAAAAAAAAGCAGAAGAAAAGAGACACACAGCAAACTTCTAGAGGTCCCTAGCAATGTGATATTGTAAGAACCTCACCATACATGCAGGTAAGCAAATCGATATTGAGGTCTAGACCACCCACCAGGTAGGCCAGAGTAAAGGGAAAGGGTGGGTTCTTGCTTATATCACACATTGCACATTGTCATCTGGAAATAGCAACAAAGAACATGAAAAAGGTGGGAATCAAGACTGAGCCTGTGATCAGACATGGTTAGAGGAATTCCTTCTGGGTCAATATGAGGTAGAATCCCAAAGATTTTACCCCTGCATGTACCTTTTCTCGCCTTGAAGTCTCAAAATAGTTGTTCCTTTTTCAGATAGAGTCATTTCAGATAGGGTGAGTCATTCTTCAAGTTGCATTAAGTATGGGAATGAGGGTGGAAATCTGGCCAATGTTGCCAGCCAATCACCAGTCAGGACCCCAGAAGCCCAGGGCAGTGGTGGCCAATGTATGACTAACATTTGTTGCTAGAGAGGCATTGCCAGACTTTGAGGTGAAGGAACCACAACTTCTGGAAATATGACATAGGATTATGTTTTTTAACAGTTTGAATGCCTTTTTTTTAACTACAGAAGGGGTGTGTTTTCTAAAAGAAGCTATTGAAAAAAGCTCTTTCCAAGAGATTACAAGATTTGCCAGAGAGATGACAAGGGTTTACAGACATATTTTCTAAAATAAAAAAATCAGTTTATTTATCTATCTATCTATCATCTATCTATCTATCTATCTATCTATCTATCTATCTATCTATCTATCTATCTATCTATCTATCTATCTATCTATCTATCTATCTATCTATCTATCTATCTATTTATATTTACATTTCTAACCTGCCCTATATCCTAAGGTCTTAGGACGAATAACAGCATTTAAAAACAGTCATGTTAAAATAGAGCCATACATTAAAAACAATATAAAACAATAATGTCTGTGGTGGGGGAACACTATATCACCTTCCTGAACGTATACAGTTAAGGAGCCTGATGCATGTCAAGGGGGAGACTATTCCACAGCCTGGGGGCCATTACTGAGAAGGCCCTCTCTCGAGTGCCCAGCTATCTTACTATTGATGGAGGTGGGACAAGGAGGGCCTCTCCTCCAGATCTTAAGGCATGGACCGGTCGATATGGTAGAAGACGTTCCTTCAAATATTTGGGGCCCCAGTTATTTAAGCCCTTATACATTAAAATTAACACCTGTAATTGGGCTCAGTGTAGTTCTTTAAAACCAGTGTGATGTGCACACGGTGAGCTGTCCCAGTCAGGAACCTTACACCTGCATTCTGCACTAGCTGCAGCTTCCGAACTGTCTTCAAGGGCAGCCCCATGTACAGTGCATTGCAATAGTCCAATTCAGAGGTTACCAGAGCATGGGTGACTGTGGTCAAGTTGTCTCTGTCCAAAAAAAGCTTAAATTGACGCACCCATCGTAGTTGGGAATAGGCACTCCTGGCCACATCATCCACCTGAGCTTCAAGCTTTCAGCGCTGAGTCCAGGAGCCTACTGTGATGACAGTGAGCTGGACTCATTGCAAGAAGAAATGAAGGGTCATGGACAGCAAAAATACCATGAGACCAGAAAAGACCAAAAGGCTTCCTCCACAGCAGATGAGGAGGTAAAACTAAACAAAATGTGGAAGACCAAGACTGAAAGTTGTGGATAAAGCGTGGTTTGAAAATGATTGTTTTGATGAAAGTGTTGATGAATCTGCAACTGAAATGTCACTATATATGTAGGTATCTTCCAAAACCACACATTCCCACAACTGGAGAATACAATGAGATGAAAACCTACACAAGATGATCATCTTTGCTCTGTACTAGGAACACGCAAAATCTGATCCACATTCACAAATTTGATCGATTTTTTTTTTGTCTTTACAAACTTTTGCACTGAAACAGAATTTAGTTTTTCATATATCCCGTCAAAATGAACCTGCAATTAAAATGAACCCATTCCCACGCGGGAAAATGAACAATTCCATCAAACATTCACATTTTAATATGGGTTTTTGAGGGGGTCATTAAAAGGGCTTTTTAAATGGAAAAAGTTGGGGGGAAGTTCACAAAGGAATGTGAAGAAACAAGTTTGTTGATTAAATGATTAAACAATAAAACGAATTAATGGATTTTCGCTTCAACAGTGAAATGAACATGCAAAATGTTTGTTCCTTGTAGATCCCTTCTCTATACAAATTGCCCGTATTAAACAGCTATTTTGATGTAAACACTTTGGATTACTCACATTCAAGTCCAGAGGTCCTTTTCAATTACCACAATCACTTTGAAATGAGGCCAAACTTTTCAAAATGATGGAGAAGAATCCCACAGGGAGGATGGCAGCCTTTTTTATTTTCTATTTTTGTCCCCCTAAACCCTTTTTCCCAGACTTTAACTAAATTTCATTCACTAATGTCAGTCAAGGCAGACAGCTGAGAGCAATATTAGAACAGGTAATTATGAGGACCCATCAACAGCTTTTGTCCCTAAGTTACTGACTCTCAAACTAAAGGGGACACAGAAGAGCACTGTAATAGATTAAAGGCAAAAGATCTTTTTTCCCAGTTGCTTCCCTGCTTACCAGCTGTTATTTTGTGCAGGAAGGGATAGGAGCAGTCTTAATATCTGTAGGGATAATCTAACTGACTACAGACTTTGGTTTTCCTTTCCTTACATGACGAAATAGTTTATTCTTCTTTAAACTCTCTCTCCAACCTCCCTCCAAAATCACCCTTTTATCATCTAGCCATGACATTAAGTATGTGTGCACAGTATTTTAACAATCTATAAATGTGAAGAAAGCATTTTTACTTTATTATTATTTTTTTTAAAAAGTTGGTTTTAAATACAGCTCTTTGATCTTAGGCAGAAGAATGCATAAAAAAAGGTTGGGGTGGGAAGTTAAACACTAGAGAAGAAAGGGATGCATTATATGAGCATCAGATAGTCAACCACCTGCATTGATGAACATGCTGATATAGGGTTGTGGCTGAAGAGGTGGAGCATGGCTATGGCAGTTAATGAGAGAAAGGCATGTCTGCACAGACGCACACAAAGCATTACTGATTGCAAAATTCTCAGAACTAACAGGTGAAAAAGTAGCTGCAGATCATAGCTGTGGAGATGGACTGAAAATGTGCCCAACAGAAATATATTTGTGTGACTTCTTTAGAAATCACTTCTAAACACAAGCTAAAGAAGAAGAAGAAGAGTTGGCTTTTCTACCCTGCTTTTCTTATCCATTTAAGGAGACTCAAAGCAGCTGGCAAAGCTTTCTGTTCTTCTCCCCACAACAGAACACTCTGTGAGGTAGGTGGAGCTGTGAGAGCTCAGAAGAGAGCTGTGACTAGCCCAAGGTCACCCAGCTGGCTTCATGGGGGAGAGTGGAATCAAACCCACCTAGTGTTCCCAGATAAATACATCTTTCCAAGCTGTAGTACTTCAGGGCTGGTTTTCTTTCCTTTTTCTTTTCTAGACTGTTTTATTAGCTGTTTTGGATTGTACTACATTTATCTGTTTTATATTTTATGATCTGTCATGGGGCCATTTGGTAAAATTTAGGACTCGGTGACCCTGGAGGTCCCTTTCAATTCTATGGTTCTGTGATTCTATTATTATTATTTACTCGTTTCATTTTTAAACCTCTCTGGGACTTGTGGTCTCCAAGACACCTTCCAGGTGATATGTTAGTCTTTCCTCAATACACAAGCTTGGCCTATATCACAAAGGACCATTGGTAACCACCACTCACTTCTTGCATATAAACATGGTGCAAGACCATGGGTCCAAAAGTATTGACACTAACAGGTGGCCATTTTCCAACATGTCTTCTCATAGAAGTATTTGCTCCCGGGGTGTTTTTCCACTTTCACTAGAAGCACACATTAAGTACCCATTAATGGGTACTTAATGCCATTAAATACCCATTAATGGGTACTTAATGGGTACTTCTAGTGACAATGGAAAAACACCCTCAGTCACATAGCAGACCAGATGTGAATGTAAAAAGGCCTCTCACCGAACTTGTGAGATAATTTAGCAATGAAGACGTTTAAAAAAAACTTATTCAGAGCACTTTTTTAAAAAAAAAATCTATGATGAAATTTAAATGAAAAAGGAAACTCCTGAATAGTTCTAATATGGTGAAAAAGTACACACCAACAATCTTTCAGAATCAACAATATGTTCATTGCTGCAAATGGGGGATATTGTGTAATATACATATTTATTTCCCTCCATCTTTATAAGATCAGGGAGCAAATGTTACACTTATAAGGGGTTATTTCAAAATCAAGTCAATTCAGGTTAATACAATCTCTGAGAAAGGTGCTTTTTGGTGTCTCTGCTGAAAACTACAAAGAACAAGAAAAGCATGAATCAACATAGCTGTAATGGCATGCTTCCTGTGAGGCATTCAAAAACTTCAAGCTTTCCTTCAATGTCCTTAGAAAATTTAAATACCAAATCCATGCCAAAAGAGAGGGAGGAATTCCTATGATATTTTTTCAAGTCTTTTGCCAGGCTTATATGCTTTGATATTCATTGATATTCATTTAAAGGCATCAGAATGCCTGTGCCCCTCCGTGCTACTTAGAGATGTGGCTCACCAGAGCCAGGTAAGGATAGTACTGGTTAAGGTAAGTGTATGTGTCATGCTCAACACATAGTCGACCCATAGTGCACTGAAGGAGCCATTTCTGAGGCAGATGCTCTGTCTGGGAGCGCACTGTGGGTTGACTAGTGTGCCAGGTGTGGAAAGGCCCCAGGTCTCTGAAAGGGTTGAACAAAAGGATACTTCAGGCAAGGTAAAACTTTTTAAATATATTTTATGTGTGTCCCATGGATCTCAGATTTGCCCTGGGGGTGTCACTAACAAGATATCTGAACACACCCATAGTAACATCCCCCAAATATTATTATGCTGGTTTTTAAAATTTTGTATTGATTTTAACATTGTTTTATAAAGTTTTGATATATGTGTATTTTAAATGTTGTGAGCCGCCCAGAGACCCTAGGGTATGGGGCGGGATATAAATATAAATAAATAAATAAATAAATAAATAAATAAATAAATAAATAAATAAATAAATAAATAAATAAATAAATAAATATGACGTTTCTATTTATTTGTTGTGCTACTGTTGCTGCTGCTGATATTGCCCCCAAAATTGAGGACCTGTCAAACTTCTTGTAAGTTATAATGACTTAGAAAAGGGTGACTTTTGACTATGGAAACTTTTGCCACTGCAGAGAGCCATCCTTTTCCTTAATGCACGATCACAAGAAGAGAAGGCTTCTAATTTAAATGGATTGTGTCCATTCTTTCCATTAACTGTGAACATTTCTAGCAAATATTTGTAACTCAGCCAGCCCCTTTTGAATTGCCTGCAATTAGCTTATCTCCAATTATATAAACAGGTACATGATGACAGAGTTTGGTAGCAGAGGTATTATGGGGAAAATAAGAGTTCTTTACTTTGAATGGAGGCATTAGTAGAAAACAGATTAAAGCTTATGTGGATATCTATAATAATAGATAGGCTAATACTATTGTCTACTCCTCTCAAATTATTTTATTAGGTGCAACATATACCTCATAATGAAAGCAAACCCCTGATTCTGCTTCCTTCTAATAAAAATTCCTTTGTAGGATCATGACAGGATTTCCCATCGTTTCTCCATTCTGATGAAATTAACTCCCTGTGGTTGGTCATCATGATAATCTAATTTTGGCCAATTGGCTCGGGAGGCACCATTTACCTCAGGAAAGGTACCCGCTGTCATAGCAACAAGTGGATGTGCTCCAATCATATTTGGCTCCTCTACCATAATGAAAGGCTCTGCTTGCTTTTTAGATGATTAATCTTTTTCCCCTGTGAGCCTACTTGAATACATTAGCAAAACAAGTATGAAAATTTTGTTTATCCCAAGACAATCAACAGAAAATTACCTGCAAACGTAATTCTCATTAGACCACAGACAGTGAATACCATGCCATATGGTAAATGAGAAGCAGTAGGGAGCCATAATATATTCTTTGGTCGCAACAGGTTGCTCAAAGTTGATCAGCTTTTGCAATCTGAAAGTATAAAGAGGCGATATAAAGATGGACGGATGAATAGATGGAGATAGAGAGATAGGTAGGTAGGTAAATAATTTAACTAAAACCTTCAGACAGGACACAAAACCAAGGGCCTGTTCACACTTGGCTTCATTTTGGAATATATCCCAGGATAGGGGCCTGCTGTGTACATGCTAGTGCAGGCTGGATCAGACCTCAGGTGAGGCATGCTAGAGTCTGCATTAGCATGCAGACAACAAGCCCCTGTCCTGAGATATATTCCAGAATAAAGTCAAGTTCAAAACCAGGAGACAAAGGAATGTTTGCAATTGGAACCCCATCTCTTATAAGAATCCTGCTTACAGCCACATCATATTTTGAAGAGGGACGGAAAAAACATGGTAATAATAAGTTTTAAACAAGAAATGTTCATTGGACAACTAAATCTTTGCTTGTTCATTTGTTTGTTTTTAAAAAAATGTATATCCTACCCGAAAACCATTTAACATAGGAGTCTGGTGAGCCTCACGAGGGAGGCTGTTCCAGAGTCTGAGGGCCACCACAGAGGAAGGTAGGCACTCCTAGCTATGACTACCAAATGAGTTTCAAATGACAGTGATGAATCCCATGATTATTGGATGGGGGCATCCTCTAAATCTGTGTGCACACCTCCAGCGGGCCTAGTTGAGCCTCGGAGGAGGTAGCAGTGGTGGTGGCTATGGTGGCACCTGCATTTCCAGGGAAGGGGGCATGGCTGAGGGAGACAAAAGGCTGGGTGTGGGCAGATCCAGCCCTTGTTTAAGCTTCTACGGATCTTCCACAAAGGCTAGATACATTTGATACACAGGCAAAGGGGGCCCTACGAATGTAGTCCCCTTTCAGTTTGCCCGCAAATGGTAATATCTGTACAAATTCATGTGAATTATGTCCAGATATTTCCCTGAAATGTGAGTGGTGTCCAGATACTTCCGTTCTTCCATTCCCAATGGCAGCAACGGCACACATGCACCAGTGCCATCACCGAGGCAGTGTGGTACATCATGTGCTCCACCTGCACCATAGAGGTCTGAATGGGCCTGCTTGGAACACTACTGCTCTGGAACAGATCAAGATGGGTGCATGAATGGAGCCCTTGATCATGGTCCACACATAGTCACCATGGGGGGAGCTTCTGGATGGAAGGAGCTGTTTCTGGTTTGGAAGAAGCTCCTTCAAGTGAAGATGCTCTGTCCAAAAACTCACCCCACAGTGACTACCAGGCCAAGTGCAGAAAGGCCCCGGGTAAGTGCAAAAGAGGTCTACATGTGTTCTGTGCTCTTTCTGTGCTTTAAACAAGCCTCAGCTATTTGTCTTTGGGTAGGTAGTAAGAAAGGTTCACCTTACTGCTTATAAGAAGACATAGTAGATACTAGGGATGTGCATGATTTTTTATATATATATTTTTTGCATTCAGTTCGTAACAAATCGAGTGTTGGAAAATCTGTATTCATTCAAATAGATCCCCCTTGAATGTGGAAGGATTCTATTCCATGGGAATGTATTTGTACAAATTCATATGAATGTCCAATATGTATCCAATATGAATGAATTCGTATCCAATGCGAACAAATACGTATCCTCACAAAAACATACATATCCGATTCATATCCGATATACGTATCCCACAACACATTTGCTGACAGTATCAAATCCGACCTAAATTTTAATCTGCTTGCAATTCATGTCAAATGTAATCTGGATCGGTTGCAGATGTCACTGGTGCAGCTGCTTCCTCATCTCTCTGGTTTAATGCACGTCCAAACTATTTGTATGAACGTCCAAAACATTCATATTCATACAAATGTTAATGTACGAATGTCCTAACAGTGTCTCCGGCATAGTTTTCAAACACGGAACAGGATGTCAACCACCACTTTCCCTGCAATGAGGACTAAATGTTCGTTCTAGAGCCAGGAATGCTTAAACCTCTTCAATAGGGATGTGCACTTTTTTTTGACACTCTATTTGAATCAAATAAAATACCCGAAAATCCAGATCAATTTGAATCTTTCACATTTGAATTTAACAAGATTCTATTCAGTTTTACCAAATTTGAATCTATTCGTTCTAATTTTTTATTCAGATCTGCACACACGGATGTCGACAATCAGTACACGGCCGTATACATTCTGTAGTTATCCAGTATGCAAACCCGTTTTCATCCCTTATGGATCCACACAAATTTGTACAGATGCGGGAAAGATCGTGGATCTTCAAGTACACATCACGTCCAAACCTGTACACATACAAATGTCTGGATCATTAAAATGAATAGATGCAAAATCCAAAATTCAGTTTGAATGTTTACATTAGAATTTCAGGACATTCTACTCAAGTTTGAATGTCAAAATTTGGCACATTCAATCAGATTTCAAATGCCCTTGAATATCCGTGCAATCCCTACTCTTCAATTCCCTCGTTATTTATTTATTTATTTATTTATTTATTTATTTATTTATTTATTTATTTATTTATTTATTTATTTATTTATTTATTTATTTATTTATTTATTTATTTATTTATATTTCTATCCCACACTATACTTCCAAAAAAAGTTCTTGCATTGCATTTTGTATCAGTGAAGAACTAACTGTGTGTTGCTTTTGCAGAAAATAATAGACTGTTTCCTTCCCCCCAACCCCGGACCTCCCCTCTTTTCTCATAGCCCAGATTGAATTCCCACCAACCAATATAGGATGAGAATGCTAACAATTATAACTTCTTCAATCCATGTGGTGGAGTACATGGTAACTATGCAATTAGAAGGAGCATATTTATAACCTGATAACAATTGGCACATCATCCAACGTTTCAGAAACGACTCTGTTGTATTAATAATTCATGCTCAGCAAACCCATATGTGGGCAACGAAGCAGAAGCGGAGATGAAAACGGAGGCTGATCTGTGAGTAACCTTACATCTGTATGGAGCCCAGCGGAACCAAAGTTACATCATTTTGCTCCTTGCCCTGTCTGCACCGGTGCAGTAGAGAAACTGTCACCCCGAGTCTCTCCCTGCCAGCACCACGGCTGAGGGGGTTAGACAATAGTTGGGAGCACAGATGCATGGAAGAGGGGAGATAATGCAGTCATAAGCATATCAGTGATCTGCGGAGTGGAAGGCGGAGGGTAATGCTACTCGTGAATTAGAGAAACAGGAAGAGTTTAATTAAGCAGCAACTTCGTCTTCCGTTGGGATGTGTGTATTATTTTAAGCTGAAATCTCCAAATGCTTAATCCAACTCTTTAGCTGGCCTGGTCTCCAATCTAGAAATCAAAAGCCTGGAGTAAGATAATAATTTTTTTTTTAAAAAAAAATCCCAATTGAGACAGGATCAATTTAATAATCCTGCTTCGTACCCCATGGAATATGGTGCAAGGTAACCAGATGCTCCAGAACACTTTGTGTGATTATCCACCTGCCCCGCACCTTACTGTGATTATTGAATCGTACGAATTTGGACATTTGTATACAAACCAAATGTTACAACGTTCATACATGGACATCTGTATGCTTCGGAACATTCATGAAATGGGGAGGTAGGAAAGTGGCTGCGCCAGTCACATCTGCAATTGATCCAGAGTACATTGAGCATGGATTGAGAGTGGATTAGAAGTGGATTCAGGGTGGATTTGACACTTTCATAGCGGATATATTATGGCATACATATTGGATATTTATGGGATACGTATGTGGTATGAGGTGGTTGAAGTGCTTGACAGGTGCCTGGATGAGGGCCAATAAATTGCAACTGAATCCAGACAAGACAGAGGTGCTGTGTGTTACAGGCTCTCGGGTCCAAGTAGTTGGGAGATACCCTGTCCTTGATGGGGTTGCAATACCCGGGAAGGGACAGGTGCGTAGCATGGGGGTAGCGTGGGGGTACTCCTGGACTCTCTGCTAACACTTGAAGCTCAGGTGGAGGCCATGGTCAGGAGTGCCTACTCCCAACTATGGTTGGTGCGTCAATTGAAACCTTTTTTGGACAGAGATGACCTGGCCACAGTTATCCATGCTCTGGTAACCTCCAGGTTGGACTACTGCAACGCGCTCTACATGGGGCTTCCCTTGAAGATGGGTCGGAAGTTGCAGGTAGTGCAAAATGCAGCCGCCAGAGTGCTGACCGGAACAGCTAGCCGGACGCATATCACGCCGGTTCTAATAGAACTGCACTGGCTGCCAATTCACTACCAAGCCCAATTCAAGGTGCTAACTCTGGCTTATAAGGCCCTAAATGACTTGGGCCCCAGATATCTAAAGGAGCACTTTTTCCCATATTGACCTGCCCGTGCCTTAAGATATGCAGGAGAGGCCCTCCTGGTTATCCCACCACCTTTGGCGGCTAGGCAGGTAGGCACCCGGGAGAGGGCCTTCCCTGTAGTGGCCCCCAGGCTGTGGAATGGTCTCCCCTTGAAGGTGCGTCAAGCCCCTTCTCTGTTTATGTTCAGGAACGCGGTGAAGACGCACCTCTTCTCTGAGGCCTTTGACTAAATGCTCTCTGCTCTTCCCCCCTTGCAAACACAACTGTTTTTTAAACTGTTTTTGTATCATTTTTCTTCTTATTATTATTATTATGCTGGATTTTAATCCTTGCACTGGTTTTAGTATAGTCTGATACAGTTTTAATATGTTCGTTTTTAAACGTTGTGAGCCGCCCAGAGACCCTCGGGTATGGGGCGGGATATAAATGTAAATATAAATAATATAAATAAATAAATATCCATTACTCATATGGATTTGTACAAATACGTTTGTATTGAATAGAATCCTACCACATTTGAAGGGGATTTATTTGAACAAATACTAATTTTCTTACATTCGATAAAAATTGAATGCAAAAACCAGATTTGAGCACATCACTAAGAAGAAGAGATAGAGCAAGAGAATAATTAAATTTGAGGTTTTGGAATTAGGTTGTTGCCCTAGCTCTCCTGGTCTACAGGCATTAAAACTAGGCACATGCATGAATATTTGCCACATCCAAAATTCAATTGAATCCATTCAAATTCATACTTTTGAATTCGAATAGAATGTGGCTACATTGGAAGATTCACATTCGAATGCAAAGTGAATGCTTCTGTACATTTGTTCAAAGCTTTATTATATTCATGAATTTGGGGAGGTAGGAAAACGGCTACCCTGTTACAGCTGCAGTGGATCCAGATCAAATTGAGAATGGATTCAGAGCAGTTTTGACACCTTCAGCACAGATCCATAGGGGATCCGTGGGGGGGGGGGCACCGGGGATTTGTGAGCATGAGTTGCAGCAGGGATTCGAATCAGATCAAATAGTATTCAAATAACGTTTATATCAAATTTAAACCTACCACATTCAAAGGGGCTCTATTCGAATGAATGTGAATTCCCTTGTATTCGATTCAATTCAAATTGAACATGAAAAATACATGCACAACCCTTGGTAAAATCTATGATTTATGGTATAGCTATTTTGGGATTGCACCACATGTCTGCGGCAACTCCATAGCCCTACTGTATAAATCGCACCATTCAAAGTGGATTCAGGGCAGAGTTGACACTTTCAGAGTGGATATGTTATAAGATACGTGTTGGATACATATGCGTTCATATCAGATATCCATACAAATTTGTGCATGGGCATTCATATCAAATAGAACCCTACCACATTCAGAGGGGATTTATTAGAACAGATACTAATTTTCTTACATTCAATCCAAATCGAATGCAAAAAAAAAAAAAAACCCATTTGTGCACATCCCTAGTGATTATACAAAAATAACTAGACACACATCCATCCATCCACCTTTAGTACATTCAGTTGTACTAAATAGTCTTGTCATTACATCTCTCAAGAGCTCTGATGCTTGGGGTCTTGTTGAACAGAAAAATAAATATTTCCAATTGTCCTCTGTCCTGAAATGTAGTTTCAACCCTTGGCTTTTAAATCTTATTTCCCACACTTTTTCACATTTATTTTGTTCCATGAAATATTTACACCATTTATCTAATGACCATTTAGTTTTGTCCTTCCATCCCAGTACAGCTGTAGATTGTGCAGCATGAAACATTTGATCAAATAAATACTGTTCTTATTCTCCCTGTAGTCACATTAAACAAAACTGTTTCGGGTGTTAATTCCACATCTATACTTAAAATATTATTAATTTGATTCTGAATAATCCTCCAAAATCTTTTAATACTATTGCATTCCCAGCAAAGGTGGAAGTGTGTTCCTTTGTATCAGGTGTCAACTTTATATGATAGGGATGTGCAGGAATATTTGTAACATACAATATTGGGACAAATTCTGATAAATTCAGTCATTCGTATATGTTACAACATTCATACATTGACATTTGTATTTGTACAAATGCTTCAGAACATTCGTGCAACAGTGAGGTAGGAAAGGGGCTATGCCAGTCACATCTGTAATGGATCTAGAGTGCAGTTCACATGCCCCCTTTTCCCATGCACAGTCAAAGATCTGGATCTTCAACATCTGGATCTTTGAGATGGGGTTCTCCTGAAGATCCGGATCTTGAAGATGCCTGAAGACCTCATTGTGGACACCTTTAATGAGGTCCACATGAAATCCAGATTTAAGCGCCTGAAGGGTCCTTTGAATCTGAATTTCCCCTGCCCTCGTGGGGACAGGACCTTGCAGATGGGGTCCAGGTGGACTTCAATGGGGTGCAGGTGGGAACAGGGCCTTCTCAATTGGTACCAATCAGGTTCCTAATGTTGTCCTAGAAGGATTCTAAAGCCTAGTGGGAAAAGGCCCATGGATTGGGAGTGGATTCGAAGTGCATTCAGGGCAGATTTGATGCTTTCAGAGTGGATATGTTACAGGATATGTATCAGATACGTATTGGATCTATATCACCTACGTATGGATATGTATCGAATATGTGTCAGATACATATCGGATACATATGTATTCTTATTAGATACTCATACGAATTCATACAAATACATTTGTATCAAATAGAATTCTACCACATTTGAAATTCAAACCAATATAAATTTTCTTACATTTGATTCTATACAAATTGAATGCAAAAAACCCATTCCTGCACATCCCTGTTATATGGTTTTCAGCACCCAGTTGAAACATCTGGCCTTTAGCTCCCTTTGAACACTGCCCCACTGCCATAGGTGGGTGATATTTTAATGGAATTTTCATTATATTGATTTTATTATTTTATTAATGCTGCTCTGAAACTTTCAAGTAAAGGGCAAGAGATAAACACTGAGATTAGCAAATCTGTCAAAACAAAAAGAAATCAAGATTGTTTTCCATAAGTGAAATTCTACCTATAAACTGCAAGATTTTTTAAGGATCTGCTCAGGCAGCCAAGAGGTCCAATGTATGATGAAGATTGGTTTGATTATTCACAACACTAGATTGTTGACTGGGACAGCTGGCCAGATACACATCACACTGGTCTTAAAAGACTTGCAGTGACTACCAATTTGCTACTGAGCCCAATTCAAGGTGTTAACGTTGACTTATAAGGACCTAAATGACTTGGACCCCAAATATCTGAAGGAACACCTACTCCCATATCGACCTGCCCATGCCTTAAGATATGGAGGGGATGCCTTCTTGGTTGTCCCACCACCCTCGGCAGCAAAAGGGATGGGTACCTGGGAGAGGCCCTTCTCAGTGATGGACCCTAGGCTTTGGAATAGTGCCCCCCTTGAGGGGCATCTATCACCTTCACTGTACGTGTTTAGGAATGCAGTGAAGACACACCTCTTTGCCCTGGCCTTCAGTTAAATGAGGATACACTTTAAAATGGGGATATATTTTCCCTTTCCACTAGCAGATGCTACTGTATTTAAAAATACTGTTATTGTTTTAATAATGTTCGATTTTAGATGTTACTCGCCCAGGTATCTCTGGGTATAGGGCAGGATAAAAATGCAAATTAATAATAAATAAATAAATAATAACACCTTCTAGTGACCCTCTCCCCTTCTTCTTTGGGGGTAAAATGTTATTTCTGATGAATATTGCTAGCTAGGTTAATTTCTATGGTGCTCCATGTGGCAAGCTGGGATTTTTCCCCAGCATCATCTGACCCAGAGAACCCCCTTGGAGTTGAATAAAGGGGGTAGGTAGTGGGCTGGAACAGCATTAAAACTGAGGTGTAAATGCAGCCCAGATGTTTTTTCAATGGTTCACACACAACACAAGCATACATGCTTAGCATACATATTGTATTCTGTGTAAGAGTGATTCTGCACTGCTCAGTATATCAGATCAGCAAGTATACAAGGTGGCTCCTTTCCACATGCTGATATGGCCTAACCGGGGGGGTGGGGTGGGAGCCACACCACCAGTGTAGAATTGCCCAAAATGTGCTATCATTTTATACATAATGAATGCACACAAAATGTACAAAATTGTATCCTTTTAGCGTGTACGGAAACTAACCTGTGGGTGCACATGAGGGACACTTCTGCATGGCGTATCCACACTGCGTGGAGCCATTTCTTCATGGAAAATGGCTCCACATGTGCCTGAGCATCTCCCATTTGTATAGGCATGGAGTCGTGCAAGCTGCATCTGCAGCTCTTCTGGGCAAATCGCATTGAACCATCAGCTAAGCCCCAGCTAAGTTAGGAAGGCTTTAGGTATTCACACGCATGGACATCTAAAGCATTTCAGCACTTTGCCACCTAGAGACTGGAGGTGAAGCAGGGAAACACTCTATGGCCCGGTTCCCATTACAAGCTTAAAACGGTTTTCCTAAACCGAAATAATAGAACCGATCCTAACATGAATTTGCCTGATTGCTTTCAACTTAATCACATTCAATCCGGATTCTGAGAATTGTACATGGTGTACATGACTCAAGGGGGGACTCAAGTGGCTACTTTCTAAAAGCCGCTTTCCGGGCTGCCCTGCCCTCTTCCTCCTGGTGTGAACGCGCCACCCATAAGGGACCACTTCATGGAGCCTAGCTGGGTGGCTGGGTGGCTGCCGCTTGCATGGATGGATGAAAAATGGCACCGGGCAGCCATTGATTCTTTCCCCTCCTCTCCCCATTGCCCAGGGCACACAGCAGCAGCGGCAACTCAATCCCCCTTCGCCCGCTCACCTCCATAGCCACCATCCCAGCAGGGAGTCCCTCTGGAAAAAAGCACCCTGGCTGACTGGCTTGCTCTGCTGCTGCCGCTGCCGCCTACACACACAGCCTTAAACATTCACACATCTCCCAGAACCTGCAGCTGTTTTCCTTTCTTTTCCCTTTCTAAAGGTCAGAACTTTTAAAGAGCCAGAATTGTGCAAATTGCAGCATTGTTATCAGGTGTGAAGTGGGTGAATTGCTACAGTCACCGCTGCTGTACAGGGGGGTGGGGGTGGATTTTTACAGTGAAATCACTATCTTTGGAAGCAAACTATTGGGGGATGTAAACCCTAAACACGCATTCTCATCCCTTAAAACGGTACCGTTCCCACAGTGAGAAATGTAAAGTGTTTCAAATGCACGAACCGGAGTGAGACCTGTTGAAATGAGTGTTAACATTTACAACGCTTTGGGGCGATTTAACACGCGGAAAGCGTGTTAAGCCAACCTGATGTGGGGACTGCAAGGATCGAAACTGTTTCGAAACCATTTTAAGCTTGTAATAGGAACACGGCCTATGTGTTTTTGCAGTGGTTAAATGCCACGAGTTTGATTTGTCTCTTGGTAACTATAAGAATAGATATTCCTTATCTTGATCTGTCTGTGTTTAGTAAGGACTCATAGCCTTTCCAAATAACGTCCTTTGATCGTTATATTCACCTTGTCTGCTTTTAGCTCCTCTTCTGTATCCTTCCACCTTGCTAAGCAGAATCTTCCCCCCCCCCCCAATCATTTCCCATTCATGTGCCCAGAGTAACTGTGTTTCTTCATGCCCGAGAGCTTTGGTTCCAACTGGTTTTCCTTTTGCAGCATGCTATTCTTATCAGTTCTCTCCAGATCCATAATTCAAAGCATTTCACTATAATTCTCTCATTCTTTCATGGTCATCCATTTCTACAGAATAAAGACTTTTTAACCTTTTTATCCTTTCACAAAAATAAAATAAAGGGCTGCTGCAACTCAAGGATCTCAAAATTGGGTGGGCACAGAGCAAGGATGCCTGTTACGAGAGCTGTCCTCAAGCCAGGCAAGAAGTGAGGATAGGTGCACAGGGGTAGGAAGGACTGAGTGAGAAGTGGGACTAGGGTATCAATCAAGAAGACCTAAGAAGGACCAAGGAAGGATTGTACAAATGGGGATGAAAAGTTTACTGGAGGTCGCTGGCAGCAACCAGTTGTATTCTGGGAACTGGTCTCCACCCAGGGGTTATTGGAAGTAGCTCTGAGGAGGGTTGACAGGGAGATGAAGGAGGAGGAGGACGAGTTGGCTCTTAAGAACATAAGAACATAAGAGAAGCCTTGCTGGATCAGGCCACAGACCATCTAGTCCAGCATCCTGTCGCACACAGTGGCCCACCAAATGCTCATGGGCATCTCAAGCAGAGACAAGAACAAACCTTATCCAGCTCTTGAGTCCCAGCAGATGGCCTTAGAAGCGCCCTGGTTCCCCCCCTCCCAGCCTGAAAGATGCACCTAGGCATTCGTTCTAGTAGCCATTGATACATCAGTCATCCATAAATTTATCTAACCCTTCCTTGAAGCCATCTAGACTGGTAGCTGTCACCACCTCTTCCAGCAGCACATTCCATAAGCCGATGACCCTCTGGGTCAAGAAATACTTTCCCCTGTCAGACCTGACTCTCCTACCCATCAGCTTCATAGAGTGCCCCCTGGTTCTAGTATTGTGTGATAGAGAAAAGAAATTTTCTCTATCCACCTTTCCTATACCATGCATAATTTTATATACTTCTACCCCACTTTTCTCACCCACTTAAGGGGACTCAAAGTGGCTGACAAAGCTTTCTATTCTTTTCCCCATGACAGACACTCTGTGAGGTAGGTGGGGCTGTGAGAGCACAGAAGAGAGCTGTGACTCGCCCAAGGTCACCCAGCTGGCTTCCGGGGGAGTGCAGAATTCAACCCAGTATTCCAAGATAAGGTGTCCAAAACTGGCGGTTTTCTGAAATATGTCTCTTCATTAGCCAAAACTTCGAAAGCTAACGAGAAACATTCCTGCTCAGTCAGAAGAAGCATCCATCAAAAAGACATAGGATTCTGACAGCCCTCTGCTTCTACACCCCATCATTCAATTTCTCTTCATAATGACTTCAGAGAAAGTCACCTCCTACTTTTTAGCAGCAGGGTCTCTATCCCCATCTCCCTCTGCCCCAAAGAAGGAGGAATAATAGCTGCAGGAACAATTGGTACTCAAAACATTTCAAAAAAAGCAGGACATTGTTTTGGATTTGAAATGAGCCCTGACTGAAGAGTCCATTTTGACTGAAGCCCAAAGCACTCTGCATTCACCTTGTGGAAACTATTTTAAAAAGTAAATCAAAAGCTATGTTATATTACTTTATTACTTTCCCAGCCCTTGTACAGTTCAACTGAACATCAGAATTGTACTCTGTAGCACCTGAAGAACTTAAGGTATGCTGGATAGTCATGTATTGTGGGTGCTTTTCAGTCTTTCTGATGTTGCTCTTATTTGCACTGTGGAGACAAGTGCTGAGGTAAACATAAGAACTACGGGTGTGGACAAATGCAACTTTTTACATTTGATTTGAGTTGAATCAAATATTCAAATATCTGAATTAGTATGAAGAGAGAAAAAATGAATGTATTAAAATTCAAACTGATTCTAATACATTCATATCTATTCTTGTGAATATTCAATACGAATTTGATGATACGAATGTTGACAACATTCATATGTAGCCATACGTATCCCATTTTTATCCCGTATGTATCCATACAGATGCATATGGATATGAACAAGACACATACAGATAAGTATGAAATGCGTACATATCCGTACACATTAGGGATATTTGAAAATTTGAAAATCCAATTCGAATTTGACAAATATAGACATTCAAATTCAAATCGGATTTTCAAAAAATTGCATTTTGAATTTCTGGAAATCTGATACAGATTTTCTAATAGTTCAATTGAATAGATCCATACATATCGCAGCCAAATATTGGGTCTATTTGTGCATATAACACAGGATGACAATGGGATGAAAATGGAATGAAAACAGGATGTGTGGGAATTTGAAAATTCAATACGAATGTTCCCGGCATTTATGTGATTTGGTCTGAACCGGATTTTCAAAAATATGGATTCGGATAATCCAGATTCAAACTGGATTTTAAAAAATTGGGAATTTTGAATTTTGAATTGAATAAAATATTCGAATATTTGAATCGACTCAAAGTCGAATGCAAAAAATGCATTTGTGCATATCCCTAGTACACATACGAATGTCTGAATTATTCAAATGAATTATTCAAAATATTTGTATTCGTTTGAATATTTAAAAACTAATGTCTGGACATTTTGTTCAAATTTGATTGGCTGAATTCAGCTGAATTCTATCTAATAACTAATATTTTGAATATTCTTTCACATCTCTAATAAGAACAGAGGAGGAGCTCTGCAACCTATCTAGTCTGGTGTCACACAAGCTATATAATCTAGTCTCACACTATGGTCCACTGAAGATGTGCACAAATATACGCAACATTCAATGTTTGTATGAATCCGTATGAGTTTGGACATTCGTATATGAATTGAATGTTACAACATTCATACATTAACATTCGTATTTGTACGAAGTTGAGGAACGTTTATGAAATGGGGAGGTGGGAAAGTGGTTGCAACAGTCACATCTGCAATGGATCCAGAGTGCATTCGACATGGTTTGAGAGCAGATTCAAAGTGGATTCAGGGGAGATTTGACACTTTCAGAGCAGATATGTTATGGGATGCATATCAGATACATATCAGATGCATATGCGTGTCTATCGAATATTCAAATGAATTCATCCGAATATATTTGTATTGAATAGAATCCTACCGCATTCGAAGGGGCTCAATTTGAATGAATACAAATTTTCTTACATTCGATTAGCTACGAATCAAATGCCAAAAACCCTATTTGTGCACATTCCTATGACCCACCAATTGCTTCTCAGCATTTTCAAGCAGGAGACAAAGGAAAACCTTCACCTGCCCTCAGATCCCTGCAAATGGCCTTTAGAGGCATCCAGCCTATCTGTCCAAACTGAGGGAGATACTGAGGTATCTTTCTTAGTAGCCATTGATACACCAATCATCCAAGAATGTATCTAATCCTTTCTCAAATCTATCAGAGTTGGCTGCTGCCGTCATGTCTTCTGGAAGAACTGTTTTGATTCTACCTTCCCGATCCAACGCACCAAGGTTACCTCCAGACATCACTCTTTTCAGTTATTCCAGAATACAGCATGCATGGAAGTATTTGATTCTGGAATATCCATGCTTTATTCCATAATATACTAAAGTAGCAGAACAAGTAAGCGATGTCTGGATACAGCTCAAGAAACAGATGGCAGTCTCCATGTGGCATGCATTATCCCACACTGTGTTGAGCTGGTCTTATTCCAGATCAAGTATCCCGGTGCAAGATCAGAAGGGTGGAATGTGTGTCCGGTCAATAGTACCGGTTAGGAGTCCAACTGCTGCATTCCACATGACCGGCAGCTTCTGAACTGTCTTCAAGCACAGCCCCAGTTACACCACATTACAGTAGTCCAACCTAGAAGACACTAGATCATGAATTATGATTGTATACATCTCCCTTCTGTGACTTTTATTGTGTCGTGTAGCATACAATCTACAATTTACTTACTTGTTTGTTTTCTTGCTTTGTACCCACCCCAAAGGCCTGAATTCAGCTTACATAATCAGACATAAACAATACAATTCAATATAAACTAATCTTTAGTAAAGCCTATAAACCATTCCTAAACCTTATTTCCTCCTATTTGTATTTTGGTATGATGCATTTATGATAGAATTGTCATATAGTTTTACAGCCTGAATCTTTTTTGTTTTCTTCAGTTGACTTAGCTGTACATCATCTCCTCTGCTAAATGGCACTGGGTATAATGCAGGCATACTAATGCAGATATAAATACCTGTTACGTAACAGCAGCATTTCTCCCCATAGAAACTGCTGCTTTCCTTCAGTATTTACCTACAATAGCAAATATGACATTTTTGCTTTGCAGGTGGAAAATTACAGATATCTGCAGTACCCACAGCTTGGTGGAAATAAAAAGAATATTAGTATTCTCTTCTCCTTTCATTCTTTTTTAAGTAAAAATATCTACTCTGTCACTAAGTGTGATTAAACAACAGCAGCAACATACCAGTAATAATATTTAAAACAAAAACAAAAAGGCAGCAACTTTGTCACCAAAATACAAGCTACAATAAACTGGGACATGCACAAATATTTGCAACATTTGTTATTAGTACGGATTTGGGTGAATTGGGACATTTGTACACAAATCTAATGTTACGACATTTGTATATTAGTATTCATGTGAATACAAATGTTTCCAGACATTTGTACAAGTAGTATGGAAATTTGTGAAACTGGGGCGGTGGGAAAGCGCCTGCACCAGTCACATCTGCAATAGATCCAAAGTGGATTCGACATGGATCGAGAATGGATTAAAACTCAATTCAGGTTGGACTTGATGCTTTCTGAGCAGATATGTTATGTGATACGTATCGGATATACGTTGGATACATGTGCATTCATGTCGGAGGTATTGGATCCATATCAGATGTGTATTCATTTGTTTCAGATATTTGCACAAATTCACACGGATAGATTCATACTGAAGCATGAATATTTGAATCAAATATTCAAATATCAAATTCATACAAATAGAGACATTTGGAATGATACGAGTACATTCATATCTATTCATATGAATATCTGATGCGTATTGATAATACAAATCTTGTACGCATCCCTACGCATTTGCATATATCCCGTTTTTATCCCATATGTATCCATAGGGATGTGTACAGATACGAATAAGATGTGTATTGATATGTATGTGATGCACATTCTTCAGGACAGGCAATGTTAACATGGCCCTATTTTCACAAATATAGAACACAATGTATCCAGCTGGAAACATCGCAGCCAGGAAACAAAAGTTCCCCAGCTACAACGGTTGTATGGCTGGAAGCAGCATCAAACATGTGAAGAGCATTGTGCTTCCTCTTAGCACACAGGAGTATAGGGCACTCTGTTATAAAAAGTATCAAGATTTCCATAGAAGAGGTCAAAACTAAAAGGGTGAATGGTGTTAAGTATCTGGCATTGGAAACTATTATGAGAGTTATAGGATTCAAGGATGAAATTCCTGCTACCAGTGGGAAGTTCCTATTCTATGATTATGATTTATAGGGTGTTTTTCCACTGTCACTGGAAGTACCCATTAAGTACCCATTAATGGGTACAAAAATGCCATTACGTACCCATTAATGGGTACTTAATGGGTACTTCTAGTGACAGTGGAAAAACACCCATAGTGTCCTCCTAAGTCATTAGATGTAGAAGAAATCCAAACCCATTTTCTTGGATGTTCTGTCATAGGATAACAAAAGGCTTGTAAACATGCAGGGAAATTTCCCCACCCTGGGTAGGACCAGTTGCCATTGTAGTTTAAGGTAAGTGTGGATGAAATTCTGCAAGTAAGCCCAGGAAGCAATGATATGGCCTCCACAGTGCCCTGATCTCAATAGCATCAAATCTGTCTGGGATTTCATGAGGGCCCTGGTCACACTAGTAGTTTAGGACAACCTCAGATCATGTCACTCACATTATTTTAATTTAATTCATTTTCCAAGTGGGCCTACCCCCATCAGACCATCTTAACCAGAGTCCTCATTTTTACAGGACTGAGGAGAACTCAGCCCATCCTGGCATCTCAGGATGTCTTCATTTCCCCAAGTGTGAACAGGGGTGGGTGGGCTAAAGGAGGCTGAACTGTGATGTAGTGGGTGGGTCCAGTTGGCCATTGTGCACACATGGAGTTCGTAAGGTACCTCCCCTTCTCAGTTTATGTGTATGATTCCTCTGGCATTTTCCTGCAAATTTAAATTTAAAAAAAATCGCACAGAGAAGAAAAGCACATAAAAAAGGAAGGGGGTGTGGAGGTGGAGGAGCAGGCTTAAAAAATAACCACAGACACACACCTTTTCCTCCCTTGAGTGACACAATGACATCCAATCAGAAAGGAGATAGATTTGACACAGCAAAAGCGGTGTAGAGGCAAGAGTTCCATGGAGGAGGTTCAGGTCAATCGCGGAGAAAGGTGTGACCGATGCGGCCCAAAACAAGGATAGTTGGATGACAATCTAGGTGTGACCAGGAATGGCACAACCTGAGTTTGAATTAATGAATAGGACGTCCTGTCTTACACTTGTGTGACCAGGGCCAAGGACACAGAAGGATCTGAGGAAGCCTACATCCACAGAAGATCTTTGGTGACTACTCCAAGATGTTTGGAACAGCCTCCCTGCTGGGTTCCTTCAAAGACTGTGTGCAGCTGAACCTAGAATAATAGATGCTTTTTTGAAGGCAAAGAGTAGTCACACCAAATATTGATATGATTTAGATTTCTCTGTGATCATTCACTTTGCATTTGGTAAATGGATACAAATAAACTATTAACCCTTCTATTTTTAAAAGCATTCTTACTTTGCAGCAATTTTTCTACACCTGCTTAAAATGTTTGCACAATACTCTCTCTCTGTGTCTCTCTCTGTGTGTGTACTTGTGCCATGGCAAAGTTGCCTTATATTAATTATATTCATTCATAATTTACTAGATATTCTGCATCCTAAGCCTCAAAGCAAGCCCAAATATACCTTTCAAAATATCCTTCCCACTGCAATTTGCATTCACTTTCAAATGTCTGCATTTTTATATCTTCATCAGCTTAAGAGGCACTGGTGCTTATATTTCCACAAGTTGTTTGCCCAGCCTGCAAGCTGCATCATGCTAGATCCCTTGAGATATTACAAATGTTCAGACACTTAAATTCCTAAAGTAAACATTGCCAACAAACATGGCAGCCCACACACCTGAAGAACACCTACTTTACAGGTTTCCAAACATGTCAAAGAAAAGGTTTAAGGGGAGATCAGATAAAAAGGGACAGATTTGAAACATAACATCTTTTCCCTTTTCCCATAACTCTGAAAAACAATGGAGGTAGAGGGGTGGGAGTGAAGGGGATGGGGAGAGGTAATTTCTGCAAGGGAAAGAACTTGAGATGAAACAACAAACCGCCAATCAACCCTGTTTCACAAAAAGAGTGAGCTATCTTTGTTCCATTTAATATTTTGGACATCGGCTAGGCATTTGAGCTGAAATCAGATGGCTTGGATTAAGTGAGGAATATAGTTAAAAGGCAAGACCAAAACAAAGATAGGAAACTGGAGCTTAGGGTGGCCAGGTGTCCTTTATAGAGGTTAATTATTTGTTCCAGAAGATGTCCCTTACTGGAGCTGCTGCCAAATTCAGGGCTAATAGTTCAAGAGTCCTGTTACTGCAAGAATTTGTCTGCTGTTAATACTTGCATTCATTTGGTTTAGTTTAATTCAAATCAATGGGGCTTGGGGCTGGGTTGAACCATTTCATTCAGTCTGAACCAGTCAGACACAAATTGAACTGGTTCGGCACATCTCTAGCTTTCAACAGTAACCGTGGAAAAAGTTATGCAAAATAGGCTTAGAACTGAGGCTCCAGCTCTCCAAGCTTGAAATAAGACAGTGAAAATAGAGCAAATAATCCAGAGAGCCTAGGGAGAGCAAGGGGGTATTTGCAACCAATCAAACCTTCTTGCTAAGACAAGGAAGGCATCAATTGGTTTTGTAGATGGAGAAAGATAGCAGCTTGGGTTGAAGCACCTCAGTCTAATGACTCTTCCCCCATGACTGTTGATTGAACCTCATATGAATTCTTGTTGGTCTAGTGGTTAGGGGGGAGGATTTCTATCTGGGAATACTGGATTTGATTCTGCCTTCCCCATAAAGCCAGCTGAGCTCTTACAACCCCACCTACCTCACAGGGTGTCCGGTGTGGGGAGAAGAACAGAAAGCTTTGCCATCCGCTTTGAGTCCCCTTAAATGGGTGAGAAAAGCAGGGTAGAAAAGCCAACTCTTCTTGTTCTGTCCTCACACAAATGCAAAATATCCCTCACACTACCCAATTAACTAAGCTCTTGGGATGAATTGGGGTGACCCAGCAAAGCTCGAACACCCTTTTCTTATAGCAGGAGATGTTAGAGAGATGAGCTGGAAGCAGGGAGAGGTTGGGATTATATCGTTCTCAGGGTCTTCTCTTCATTAGGGATAGGATTCACAGTGCACAAGATGGGCCTGTGTTGCCAAAACACTCATACAGTTAGGTCAGGAGTGGTGAGCACAGGATTGGTACCAGGTACAAAGGGCTCAACTCAGTGAAAGAGAGTTCCTGACTTTGGAAAATATTTATAGGAAGTGGGCAGCAGTAAAGCAAAGGGCAGAGGATCCAAAAATGTTAAGCATTATCAGCTGTTAATGCCCTGTTGGACTTATGCCAAAGTAAGGCATCATAAATAGCTGATTAGAAACACAAAGATCAGCTAACCATACCCTGGTATTACCAAGCAATTCAAAGCTGGGCCACCACAAGCATTGGCAGCAATGAAACAGCTCAAAGTCTCAGGATTTAAGAGCCAGGTCAGACCTCTTCCTTTGAGTCAATAGTAATTTGAACAGGTAGAAGCAGGAACACACTCATACACCATGCACACAAAGTTCAACTCTTGATGCATCTTGGGGAGGGCAAGGGAATAGGGTGATGGACACAAGATGGACCAATAGTGAACCATGAATATTGAATAGAATAGGGAACCTACTCTTATACCCCAAAATGTACCCTCAAGGTGTGGAAACAAATGTTTGGGACCAACAGATCTATAAACATTCAAGCATCCTAGGACAGGCTAAAACTGTGCAGTGACTAAATCAACTATTCAGCTTGGGTGCTTTCATTTGCATTTTAACCTTCTCTCACCTCAGGAATGGACACTTCCAGCTCAACTAGAGTTTTACTACTGCTGCAAGTTGATGGGATTAAGCTGCTCGTCACATAGAAAAGCTAAACAAGGAGATGTTTTTGGCAGAAAGCAGACACTGACCGAGAACTTGCATAGAATCAGCAGATCAAAGGGAGTGATGACACCCACCACATCTTCAAGTAGTCAAGATGGATTCTAACATGGGGACAAACCCTACGCTTGTTATGGCCATTTGTCCCTTCCAGCACAGATACAGAAGACTTGCATGAATGGGATGTGCATGAATGGGTTTGTTGGCATTAAATTTGTAACAAATCAAATGTTATAAAATTTGTATTTGTTCAAATAGATCCCCTTTGAATGTGGTAGGATTCTATTAGACACGAATGTATTGCAAATACCTAATACAAATAAATACAGATCCTGCATACGGATCCTACACAAATGCATTTATATCGGATGCGTATCCTATACCAATGCATATGTATCGGATATGAATGCATACTTATTGATATGTTTCCAAACATATCCCCAGTTTAACGAATGTATGAACTACTCGGACAAATGTTCTGGAACATTCGTATTCATACAAATTGTATGAATGTCATTAGATTCATGTACGAATGTCCAAGTTGTTACGAATTCGTATGAATAACAAATGTTACAAATATTTGTGCACATCCCTACTTGCTACATGTGTCTATGTTATTTAGAAAAACCCTCCATGAGTGATGTCAAGTCAGTCATCATATATTGACTCATCACACAGGCATACTGAGGCTCTCCATGGGCCTTTACACACTTGCACTTATTCTGGAGTCTATCCTGGAAGAAGGACCTTCTGCCTGCATGTTAGTGCAGTCTATGACAGGGCCCAAGCGAGACCTGACATAGTTTGGATTAGCATGAAGACAACGGACACCTATTCCAAAATATATACCAGAATAAGCCCAAGTGAAAAAAAGGGCTTGTGTCTGTGCAATGGCGTTGCATGTAAGCACAATGCAGCTCAGTTCAAGGAGGTATCAGGAATGGTAGCTGAGACATGGACAATAGTGCAGATGAGGTTTCTGGTTAATTTCTGTCAATTTCCATCATCTTACCTGCACTTTACCTGACTCTAGATGCTGTAGAGCAGCCAGGTATGTTGTGTCATGTACCCAACTTTTCTTAGCCTTTCTAAGTGGTTCAATCATGTCAAACAGAGGTTAATCACAAGCTTAGTCTACAAGGAGGAAAACAGGGCATGCAAGAGAAAGACCTAAAAAGAGACTTTTTCATGTAAAGTTAGAAAGAACAGGGACATGGATGTGAGTTAATAGTACCAAAGGATTCGGATAGTCTCCAGGAACAAGCCAAAATAATAAGTTATCTCAGACTCTTTGGAGTGTTTTTTTTTTTTCTAAGAAACTTAAGACTTCTTTAAAACATACTGACATCCATGCCTACAGGTGAGAAAGAAGTCTAGTCCCCTCAAGGATTAGCTGTTCTGATTCTCAGAAAACTCCATTAATGACTGGAAATCTGAAGCTCTCCTTGAACTTTTCTACTAATTCAGTAATTACTCCTCTGTCTGAAATGGGCCCCTTTCCTGCAATTACTCAACAGGCGCTTTCAGTCAAAGAGGTTAGCACCTGAATCTAGATTCTAATTAACACCTCAGGTAGACTTTGTTTAAAGCTTAATAGAACAGGGATTTTTCTTGGCGTAAGATTTCACCTGTTGCTCTAGGTAAACACTCTTATAACTATCAGGCAGCTTCACTTCATCTTGAAATGTTGCAAAGATCAGCACAAAAAGGTCTTAAGTAACACATCCAACTGATTAACTGTAAGCTTGAGATTTCTGCTGCTCATTGAGGTTCATATTTCTTATGAACTGGACTTCTCCCCACTAGGGTTGTGCAAGAATATGTGTAACAGTCAAAATTCATTCAAATTTGAATCGAATGTTGGCACATTCAAAGATTGACATTCAAAGTCAAACTGAATGTTTTGATACATTCATATGAAGATTCATATGGGATTTGCATGCATTTGTAAGGGATTGAACATTCATATCAAATACGAATCCTACCACATTTGAAGGGGATCTATTTGAACAAATATGAATTTTCTTGCATTTGATTTCTTTTAGTTTTAACCGATTTGATCTCCTTGATGTCCAAGGGACTCTCCATACAGGGAAAACCATAACTTTGGCTATACTGATCTTTGTTGGAAAGGTGAGGTCTCTACTCTTCATATGCTGTTCAGATTTACCATAGCTTCCCTCTAAAGCAGTGTTTCCCAAACATTTGGCATATGTGTACCGCTTCTATAATTTTCGTAACGCTGAGTTCCCCTCATAAAAAACATTAGGGATAAAAATTGTATTTTATAAAAATAATCAAAACCAGTGGAACTTACTAAAGCACGATAACAGGTGCCTGGAACTAACTATTAAAGAAGTAAGTTGTCTCTGTAACGAAGTGCAGTATATTCACGCCGTGTCACGCCTCACAAGACCATTAGATAACACTGCAATTCTCCGGTGTTTAAACAGCTCCGCAGCTCAGCGTCAACTGTTAATGTTCCCGCAGTTTAAAAATGGCCGAACCTGATGCGAAGAAGTTCCCGCCTTAATGAGTTGCGATATGATGTACGATGGCCCCAGTTCCCATATAAAAACTGCGCTACACACCTATTTCTTTCCTTGTTCTGTGGGCGCAGCTAAGCACGGTGCAGTGGATATTCCCACGTGATCCCCACCAAACTCCGGTGCAACGCGTACTCCCACCAAACTCTTCCCGTACCCCTGGGGGTATGCGTACCACACTTTGGGAAACACTGCTCTAAAGGAGCAAGCTTTACTAGTATAAACTGCAGTTGGCACTGATCTTCTGATCAACAAAACTCGCTATGTGAGTATTTTAGCAATAAAAGTCCACCTTGTGCACAGTGAAGTCCATCCCTGAGAAAGGTATAACCCTTACCTCTTTCTCTTCTTAGCCCATTTCACTAGTCATAGGATCATAAGGAGAGCCCTGCTGGATTGGGCCACTGACTAAAAGAAATACTGGCTGTTCACTGGAAGGACAAATAATGAAATTGAAGTTCAGATAACTCTGGTCTAGGGATGTAGACAAATGGTTTTTGTTGTTGTTGTTGTTGTTGTTTGTTTTTGCATTTGATTCATATCAAATCAAATGTAAGAAAAGATGTATTCATTCGAATAGATCCCCTTCGAATGTGGTAGGATTCTATTTGATATGAATGTATTTGTATGAATTCATATGAAAACCTGATACAAATGCATACATATCCCGTATGTATCCGATATGTATCCATACATATCTGATACATATCCAATAGGCATCTGATAAATATCCCATAACATATCCAATCTGAAAGCATCAAATCTGCCCTGAATCCACTTTGAATCCACTCTCAGTCCATGTTGAATGCACTCTGGGTCTGTTGCAGATGTGACTGGCACTTGTGTGAATGTTCCAAAATATTTCTACGAATACAAATGTCAATGTACAAATTTCTGAATTCATCCAAATTTGTACGAATACAAATGTTACGAATGTTCATGCACAACTGTCCTCTGGTTAGATAATTAGAAGACAGGATTCATTGGACAATACCATTAGGCTGGGAAAGATTGAAGGGAAAAGGAGAAGAGGACAGCAGGGGATGAGATGGTTAGAGAACATTATTGGGAGCCTACGGCACAATTTGGGGAAACAGCAGAGGAGAGAAGAAGAAGAAGAGTTGGCTTTTCTACCCCGCTTTTCTCACCCATTTAAGGGGACTCAAAGCGGCTGACAAAGCTTCTGTTCTCCCCACACCAGACACCCTGTGAGGTGGGTGGGGCTGTGAGAGCTCAGAGGAGAGCTGTGACTAACCCAAGGTCACCCAGCTGGCTTCATGGGGGAGGGCAGAATCGAACCCGGTATTCCCAGATAAGAGTCTGGTTCCTTAACCATTAGACCAAAGAGTCAGACATGACTGAACAGCAGCAACAAAATAAATCTTAACTTGTTGAAGTTTAGCTTTGATGTAGTGTGTTTGTGTCTGTATCAGTAGTCCTAGACCCTTCTTGCACTTGCCTTTGGTCCAGAGTCGGAATGTGCATGAATGTTGTAAACATTCAAAATTTGATAGAATTTGATTGACTGTGGGCATTTGAATTCAAACAGAATGTCTTTACATTCAAATTTAAACATTTGAATGTTTCAAATCATTCAAACGAATGTTTTGGAACATTTGAAATTCGTTTGAACGTTCCAAAAAACATTCTGTTTTCATTCCGTATTAAAAGCACAAATGCGTACAGATACATATGATATTCATACTGATTCGTACGTAATACATACGTATCTGTACATTGAAATGTTTCAAAACGGGATGCATACAGGATAAAATGGGATACATACAAAATGCGTACAGATACATATAACACATACGAATGTTCCAAAACATTCATTCAAACGATTCAGATGTACAGATACGTATGTATTACACATGTATCTGTACAAATATCATACATATCTGTACGCATTTGTGCTTATAATACAGATTGAAAATGGGATGCTTATGGGATAAAACGGGATGCGTACGAAATGCGTACAGATACTTATAACACATACGAAGGTTGTAGACATTTGTATGTTCACATTCACATCTCACATTTCAACGAATAGATTCGAATGTATCAGATTCAAATACATTTTTGTTGCATTCGAGTTTTAAACATTTTAATCAAATAAAATGTTTTGACATTCGATTTGACTCGAATTCGAATGCAAAAAAAAAAAAATATTCATGCATATCCCTAGTCCAGACTAAGGGACCTCAAAGTACATTCTGGGGCTGTATTGGTCTATCCACATGCAGATCTGTGAGCCATACACACCTTGCTGGTCTGCTCCATCTGGAATAGACTGCTTCATCTGCATTAAACTACTTACTAGCAGATCAGCAGGCCCTGGTCCAGACCAAGGAGTTGGCGAGCCAATTTGGTTTAGTGTAGTGATGTGCACAAATATTTGCACTATTTGTTATTCGTGCAAATTCACACCAATTCAGACATTTGTAAATGAATCAAATGTGCGGACGTTCGTACTATAGTACTAGGAGGAATACAAATGCTTCATACACTGGAATGTTCAGAGATTCATATGATGGTACCGATACATACACATCCTGTGCATATCTGTATGCACCGCACACACATCCTTATGCATCTGTCTAGATAGCTACAGGATGAATACAGGATGAGCACAGGATACGTACAGATGTGTATGAGATATATACGGATGTGTATCATCAGATATGCATCCGTACGTATCAAATATTTGAATGAATACATGCATTTGTATCAAATCTAATGTCAGGACATTTAAAACGGCGCATTCGTACAAACATGAATGTTTGAACATTCGATTTGTACACCCCAAGTCTAGTGGCTAGGGAGCCGAACTCTTGTCTGGGAATGCTGGGTTTGATTCTGCACTCCTCCACAAGCCAGCCAGCTGGGTGACCTTGGGCTAGTCACAGTTCTCTTCTGAGCTCTCACAGCCCCACCTACCTCACAGAGTGTCTGTTGTGGGGAGAAGAATAGAAAGATTTGTCAGCTGCTCTGAGTCCCCTTAAATGCGTGAGAAAAGCGGAATAGAAAAGCCAACTCTGTTCCTCCTTCTCCTCCTCTTCTTCTTCTATGATCAAGACTACCAGGGGACCCATTTTTCTGGCACATCAAAGCACACCATCAAAATGTGTCCAACTCTGGCTCTGGGACTATGCATGAAATTTTCTTACCCTCTGAATCTCTCAGAGGCACATGCAAGCTTTGGGAGCAGGGCTGTCATACAGAAGGTGCTGTTCCATCTAGACTATGACTTTTCGTGGTCCAAACCAACATGCTTGGCTGATGTAGATCCAGACCCAAGGAGAGATAAGGGCAGAAAAGGCCACAATCTCCCATTGGGAATAGACCTGTATAAAGCAATGGTTCTATCTAGACGAGGCTTATGGTCTAGCGGTGAGGCCTGGTTGTCCCACCACCTTCAGTAGTGTGGCTGGTGGGCACCCGGGAGAGAGCCTTTTCAGCGATGGCCCCCAGATTATGGAATAGTCTCCCCCTCAAGGTGTGTCATGACCCTTCCTTACATATATTTAGGAAGACAGCAAAGACAGACCTCTTTGCCCTGGCCTTTAGCTGAGGTGATTATATTCTCTCTCCCCCGCCCCCCAGTTACAGTCACTATTAATGCAATAAGGTGAGTACAGTTTTAAATTTCTTGAATGTTTAAAGCATTTTTAATCTGTATCTTGTTTTAATGTGTATCTTGTTTTTAATCTGTGGATTAATCTGTTGTTACCCACCCAGAGACCTTCAGGTATGGGGCGGGATAGTAATGTAAACAAACAAATAAATAAAGGCTATACAATATTTTGATAAGTATTCTTCGCAATTGGATTGTTTTGACTTTTACTGTTTCATTTTCATTAGGACATTCAAAAGAAATCTAAATCCATGCTCTGCTGGAGAAGAGAATGTGACATTACCAAAGAGAAAGGAAGAAACTGAACTGATAGCTCTCTATTTTAATGCTCTGTGTAGAGGAAATTGTTTTTTTCACATTCTTTCTTTAAAATGAAAAAGGACACCAAAAAATGTGGGATCAGGACAGAGGTGGGTAAACCATTCCTACCAGAGGCAGCCCTGTGGCAGCTAAAGATCAAATATAAATTCATCTAGCACTAATTGTCAGGAAACGGATGAGATTGGTTTATGAACCGCGAGTGAGAAGTTACAATCCCGAGTTGTTGCCACAGAGTAGCTGAACAGCTTTTCTTTTCAAAAGATTAAAACTTCAAAGAATTGTTGAATAAAATACACAAGGGGGTGGCATGTGCTTTGGCTTAATACCGTTTGATTTCTTTTTAAAAAAAAAAACCATCTCTCCCTCATCCACTATGTGCTCCTCCTCCATCGCTTGGCTTCCTTTTCCACTTACCTCTGTGTAAATTCTTAGCAACTAAGTAGCTAGTGGTGGAGATAACTGTGCTACTATATAAAAGGCTTTGGATGCAGGGAAATAAATACAATTAAATTAAAGGGGAAGGGAGGGGAACAGGAAAACATAGATTTAAATAAACAATGAGAGCAAACATGACCTCATGTTGCAGTAGGAGCAGGGGTTCTTAGGGGCTTTCCAAGGGACATGGTAGATTGCCTTGTCTGTACCACAGTGCAGAAATGACTTACCTGAAGACCCAGTGTGAGTCGAAACACATCTGGCCTCTCAAAAGAATCTGGGATAGAAGAAGAAGGAGAAGAAAGGGAAGGGGAAGGAGGAGGAGGAGGAGAGTTGGCTTTTCTACCCCACTTTTCTCACCCATCTAAGGGGACTCAAAATGCCTGACAAAGCTTAGTACTCTTCTCCCCACAACAGACACGCTGCGAGAGAGGTGGGTCTGGGTGACATCAGAAGAGATCTGTGACTAGCCCAGGGTAGTCCAGCTGGCTTCGTGGAGGAAGAAGAGTTGATTTTTCAGGTCTTACATTTAATTCAGATTTCGGCAGCGAAACTGTTTTAAAAAACTGGTCTTGCGCGCCAAAATGCGGACGCGGCTTCCACAAAGGGTCTCTAATCAGTTCCCCAATGCGGAAGCCGTTTAAGGTAAGTGTCTTTAATCTTACCTTAGCGGCAGTTAATCCAGTTTCCACAGTCAATGTGGAAAAGCCCTCTGATAGACTAGATTAAATGGGTCCATGAGAGATCTGAATTAAGGCCCCTTTAATCTGGAACTTGCTCCATCTAGCTATGTTATGTTAGAAAATTTATTTGACTAGTCATGTGACCATTTCAAAGTATAGTACGGTTAAAACAATGCAGTTAAAAGTACAATACAGTTAAAACAACAGCAATAAAACAGAAGTCCCCTGTATACAATCAGGTTTCTACATTCAGGAGATGGTTTCTTTTCTTAATAGCTTTTAAAATAAAAAGGCTAACTCCTACTATAATAGATCTTTCATGTCCTTGAAGAAGAAGTGCCATAAGTTCAGATTGCTCCATCTAGCATAGATTGTTCTGGCCAGAAAGAGAGTGAGACTGCATGGATCCTTGTTAATGTGTAGATGGGAGGCACAGAACGTGGTGTGCGTGGGCCCTTAATCCAGATCTCAGGTACATGCAGAAAGGACTCCTATCTCTTTCCAAACATTTTTAAAAGTCATTGACGCTTGAGTGGGGGAAATAGCACGTCTCATGATAGGGAATTCGGGGATTAAATTATTTGTTGTAGGAAGAAACATTTCCTTTCCCCTTTTACTCCACGAGGAATTTCAAAGCTCTTCTTGTTTAGTTATCATTGGAAGTCAGCTAGGGATGTGCATGAATTATCCATGCATTCAGAATCCAAATGGATTCCGAGATTCATGGACAGATAGAATAGGGCCCTCTTTGAAGGGCCCTATCCATCCACGAATCGGATAATCTAGTATCTGTAGAAACTTCAGTGGACAGGCAGGTGGAAGAGGGTGGGAAAGGAGGGGAGATTTGTTCTGGGCATGGATATTCTATAGAATATCTGTGCCCGGATCTGAATACCCCAAGAACTGTGGAGGGGTGGTATTCAGCCAGAGCCAAATTTTTCCACATTCTATTCACCTCAGATAGAATGTAGAAAAATGGCTCTGTGCACACACCTGACTCCAACTCTTTAATGATGGGTGTTGTATAAAACATTCATGAAATTTCAAATTAACTACTGACAATTAGAAATGAGAATTTGTATCTTGAGGGGTGAGGTGAAATACAATTAAAGTCTATTTCTATGCCATATAAGTTTGCAATTAGAAACATACCCATTAAAACCAAATTTCACCCATGGAGAATTTGGAAAATTAAATACTCACATTACATATAAAAATCTTACTTTTCTTTCTTTTTTCTTCTTTTTTTAAAAAAGGCATGACTGTTCTTTAACATTTTAAGAAGATTCCTCTGAATCTGGTTTTCATCACAGAATACTCTGGCAATGAAGACAATATAAACAGGTTATGTCAAAAGGATAGATTTGGAAACCAGAAAACTGTCTGGAAAGCTCAGATAAGAGACCAGCATTCCTCTTGCAAAACAAAGTACCATGGAGAGAAGATAGATTTTTATACCTCTCTGAAGCTGGTGGCCAATAGGACAGCATTTTATTTGAAGCCATGTTTTCACTTCCTGTGGAGGTTAGGGATGTACATGAATGTGTTTTTTTTTTCATTCAATTCGTATCAAATCAAATGTAAGAAAATTCATATTCATTCGTATAGATCCCCTTCAAATGTGGTGGGATTCTATTTGATACGAATATATTCATACAAATTCATTCAAATATCCAATATGTATCTGAAACGTATCCAATATGTATTCCATAACATATCCACTCTGAAAGCGTCAAATCTGCCCTGAATCCAGGTTGAATCCACTCTTAATCCATGTTGAATGCACTCTGGATCCATTGAAGTTGTGACTGGTGCAGCCATTTTCCCACCTCCCTGGTTCACGAATGATGTGAAGTTGGTCCATCAGATGCCATATGTCAAAGAAGCACCAGAAATTCCCAGGTGACCACATATGACATCCATTGCAGGAGATAGTTGCCCGTCCTCAACCAATCCTTGTCTTGAATCAAATGCTCTTGCTTCCACAGGAGAGCACTGAGTAGGGATGAGCAGAAATATTCGTAACATTCAAAATTCAGCCACATTCAGCTCAATTCAGCCATTCAAACTTGAATTGAACGTTACAACATTTGTATGTTAACATTTGAATGAATACAAATGTTTCTGGAAATTCATATGAATAGTTCGGACATTCATTAAGCTGGGAAAACGTATCAGATACGTATCTATTTGTATCAGATACATATCTGTTCATATGAGATAGGTATCTATTTGCATCAGATAAATACCTGTTCATATCAGATACGTATCTGTTTATATCAAGTACATATCTATTCATATCAGATACGTATCTGTTCATATCAGGTACATATGAACAGATACGTATCTGTTCATATCAGATATGTATTCATATCAGATATGTATTGAATGTTCATACGAATACGTATGAATAGATTTGTATTGAACAGAGTTTAACTACATTCAAATGCAATCTAATTGTACAAATATGGATTTTCAAACATTTGATTCGTTTTGAGTCAAATGCCAAAAAAAAAAATCTGTGCACCTAACACTGAGCAATGTTGTACACTGAGCTCATTGCTCACATAATAGCCTTGAGATATGGACTGGGCAGTGCCAGGGACCATTTGCATCTATACGATTTGCTCTCAGGTCAGAATCCCATTTTCAAGGCAATATAATTGGAACCCACTTTGTCATAATGCACCATCTTCCCTTCCTAGTTCTACTGATTCAGAATCTTCCATCCCGTGTGTTATCCTGTTAAACATGGTTGTGCCGCCACTTAATCCTGTTAGTCTGTACGAAGGTGACATTTCAACTGGTAAGGGAGCGTGCCTCAGGCAATAGCAACTGCAAACCCAAATTAAATACCTGATTGGATTAATGCAGCTTGTTTACATGACCTGGGCAGCCTAAACGTGGCCCAGTTTTCTTGTCTGTCCCTTTACCTGCCTGCACAACTCAGTGTCCTGCTTCTCCTTAGGATTTGGGGTATAAGAACAGTTGACTTCCTCCATTCAAGTGAGCCAGTTTGGTCTAGTCGTTAAGGAGAAAGACTCTTATCTGGGAATACTGAGTTTGATTCTGCACTCCTCCACAAGGCCAGCTGGGTGACCTTGGACTAGTCACAAGGTCTCTCTTCTGAGCTCTCCCAACCTCGACCACCTCACAGGGTGTCTGTTGTGGGGAGAAGAATAGAAAGCTTTGTCAGCCACTTTGAGTCCCCTTAATTGGGTGAGAAAAGTGGGGTAGAAACGCCAACTCTTCTTCCTCCACGAAGCCAGCTGGATTACCTTGAGCTAGTCACAGATCTCGCACAGATCCACCTCCCTCACAGCGTGTCTGTTGTGGGGAGAAGCATACAAAGCTTTGTCACCCACATTGTCACCCACTTTGAGGTATGAGCTGGATCAGGGCCATCAGTGCAGACAATGCTATCTGGCCCATGCCTCACACTAATCTAGATCAGTGGGCTCCACATAATCTGAATCAGTAGGACCCACTGATCTGGATTACCACCGCGTTAAGTGCAGAGAAGATGTTGGACAAGATGGGCTATCAATCTAATCTGGGGGAACACTTCTTATGCTTTTAATAATCATAATAATGGTTTTGAGGTAAGCAGTATCGGAAGAAGCTGTACGCTGAAAGACAAGGCATGAATTAAACAAACAAAAGAACAACCCAATTCCAATTATGTCGTGGCATGTAAACCTGAAAACAACAACAACAGATGACACAGACAGAAGAAATGTCCAAGAAAGCCTCTGTTTTAGGGATGTGCAACAATGGGGTTTTTGGCATTCGATTTGTAAGGAATCAAATGTTAGAAAATTCATATTTGCTTGAATAGATTCCCTTTGAACGTGGTAGGATTCTATTTGATATGAATATATCCGTATGAATTCATATGAATATGTTAGGAACAACAGTTCTTAGCCTCGGAGCCTGAGAGGGTGCTTTTCAGCGGTGCACTATAGTGTATCACTCAAAAGCCTTCCCTCAGAGTTCCAGATCGTGGAGGCTTCATCTAGACATAGCCCCTAGTCCAGACTCAGAATTCATACGAGTATCCAATACAAATGCATACATATCCTGGATATGGATCCTTGATATGGATCCTATACAAAGGTATCCATAATGGATACAGATCCCCCTCCTGTCTTACACACACCCTTTGCCAGTTTGGTCTAGTGGTTAGGGAGCTGGACTCTTATCTGGGAATACCGGGTTCAATTCCGCCCTCCCCCACAAAGCCAGCTGGGTGACCTTGGGCTAGTCACAGCTCTCTTCTGAGCTCTTACAGCCCCACCTACCTCACAGGTTGTCTGTTGTGGGGAGAATAGAAAGCTTTGTCAGCTGCTTTGAGTCCCCTTAAATGGGTGAGAAAAGTAGGGTAGAAAAGCCAACTCTTCTTCTTCTTCTTCTTCTTCTTCTTCTTCTTCTTCTTCTTCTTCTTCTTCTTCTTCTTCTTCTTCTTCTTTGCCTCTCTCTCTGCTTCTCTGACTGGGCTTCCCCCTCAGTGTTTTTTCCCAGTTTAATGAATGTCTGAACTATTTGTACAGATATTCCAAAACATTTGTATTCATATGAATGTTAATGTATGAATGTTGTGACATTTGATTTGTGTACAAATGTCCAAATCCATACAAATTTGTACAAATAACAAATCTTATGAATATTTGTGCCCATCTCTACCACTGTTACATATTTTTCTAGATTCATCTTGATTGTGAACAGAACAGATATGGGGATTCATCCAGATTGGAGTAATCAAAAATAATTAAGTCTTCCTGCTCCAAGTGCCATAACGGAGAAACAAATGCAAAAAAATAAAAATAAAAATGTTTGTTAATTTTGCAGGAGAACATTTTGAAATCCACTTCAGTGTTTGCACACCAGCAGTGAGCAAATGGCCCAGAGAAGCTCTTGTCAGCCATTGACATCCGTACAAGCCCATCTCACCCTTGAAATGAAGAGCAGGAAGAGCACCTTATGAATGAGCAAAAATTACTTATTAAGTAATGGAAGAAATAATTGCATAGCAATTAAGTCATGATCCGAACTTATTAGTCATAAGGAAACTGAAAAACATCTCAGCTTTGAAAGCAGCTTAGTCATTCAGGTTCCTCTCAACAAAATGCCATTCTTCATCTCCCGTTCCTACACTCAGGCTTCAAAAGAGAAGTATGACAAATTTGTTTCAAATCCACATGCCAATTGTAAGCAATTTAATTCAATAAATGCAAAAAGAGAGAGAGAGAGTAATCAATGTGTTCCATTGAAGAAAAATAATTTAATTCTTTCCAAATGATTCTGAGTTCGGAATCCACAAACATCTTTAAATCTTGCATGAGATCTCTTTTTAAATTCCCTACACTCTGGGAACCGCACATGGGTCTTGTAAAAAACAGATTAATTGTGATATTTTCCCTCTCTAATCCTGTGCTACTTTTTACTCCACAAAGGGCTTGTCCCCATGGGGCTGCCTATACCTACGGGTGGATTCGGGGCAGCCTTAATGCAAATCTTAATTTGCATTAAGGGGTTGCCATGGTAATTGAGGATAGCGCGGGTTCAAGCCAAACCCATCTGTTCCCATGAAAACCATGGTAAATCCCTGCATTGGGATGTTGTGGTTTTCTCCACCCCCTCCTCCCTTTATGAGCAGCTGTCAGATGAGTATAGGGGCTGTCAAGCGCACGGGCAGAGCTCCGGTAAAATGATTAAAACAGCCACAGCTTCCTCACAGCTGTATCCTGATCATGGGGGTGAGGCCAAAGGACGTTTTTGACATTCCCTCCTGTCCCAGGAAGGTTCTGGAAAGCTTTTGGCATCTTCACCTAGGGATGACCAAAGGATTTGAATCTTAGCTGGTGGTCTACTAGGAGCCAGCTAACTGTGAATCGCCACAGCAAAGGTGCCAATGTGTCCGCATGGCACCATTGCTGCAGTAACTGGGTGATGCAACACACAGTCATGCTTGTGCTGCTGGCCACATGCTCCCCATCTCCTCTTTGACCTAGAAGAGGTGCAGATGGAGTTTGCCAAGCTATCCTAACTCAGCCGCTAAGTATAGGTACGCAGCACTTTTAACTGCTCCACACCTATATGCGCAGGAGTTACTCCAGCATGCACGGGGCCATTTCTAGTAAAGAGGTGGCTCTGCAGAGTGCAGATGCATCATGCCAGTGCATTCACCACCAAGGTAAGTGCAAAAGGGTCCATAGTAGGGATGTGCACGAATATTTGTAACACTCCAAATCTGTACAAATTCGGCTGAATTTGTACATTCAAATTGAATGTTGGCACATTTGAAGATTGGCATTCGGATTCAAATCAAATGTTTCAATATATTCATATCAAGCTTCATATGGGATTTGTATTGGATTCATATGCATTTGTATGGGATTCATATGGTGTTTGTATGGGATTGAACCTTCTAATCAAATTCAAATCCTACCACATTCAAAGGGGATCTGTTCAAACAAGAATTTTCTTGCATTTGATTCAATACAAACTGAATAAAAAAACAAGAATATTAATGCACATCCCTAGTCCATAGTCTACACTGAACAATTGTCCCAAACTATTTTGTCTTCCTTTTCCATGTTTTCTTTTGTCTTTACTGGATTCTTTCCTTGTAATAATATGAACGACCCTCAACAGCACAATCCTACAGTGGCAGTCAATGTGGGTAAGAGTAACTGGAAGCCACTCCTCCTGTTGAGTACCAGTTGGTGAGGCTGCCACCAGAAGACACATAATTATTTCACAATGGTCCATTATTTTCTAATTACTCACTCTTGCAATCATTTTATACTGTCCTCACACAGAAGCAAAATGGTGCCTCCAAAGTATGGCAATTATGCTGTCATGTTGAGATTCTCCCATTCACATGATCCACCACCATCCATATTGGCCACATGGAGAACCAATTGCATGCAGCCGTGGACTTCCATAACTTCAAAGATTGTGTTGAATTCTCACTTGTGTTCTTTAAAGATCTCATAGAAGTAATCCAGACTGGAGTCATCAGAAATAATGAAATCTTTCACTACAATAGTTCTTTTTCTCACAATAGCTTTGTGGCGTTACCTCGCTTTGAAATTCCAGCACAACCGCATCTGAAGAAACTAGGGATATGCATGAATATTCATAGCATTCATTATTCGTACTAATTTGTATGAATTTGGACATTTGTACATGAATCGAATGTTACAACATTCATAAATTAACATTTGTATGAATACAAATGTTTTGGAACATTCGTACAAATAATTCGGACATTCATTAAACTGGGGAGGTGGGAAAGCAGATGTGCTAGTCACATCTGCAATGGATCCAGATAGCATTAAACATGTAGTGACAGCAGATTAAAAGTGGATTCAGGTCATATTTGATGCTTTCAGAGTGGATATGTTACAGGATATGTATCAAATACGTACCGGATACATATTTGTTTGTATTGGATGTACAAATACGTCCATATCGAATGGAATCCTACCACAGTCAAAGGGGAGCTATTAGAATGAATACGGATTTTCTAACATTTGATTTGTTACAAACTGAATTCCCAAAACAACCCATTTGTGCGCATCCCTAGAAGAAACCTAAAATTTGTGCAAGCACAGAATTATTTCTCAGATGTGTATGAAAACCTAGGCTACATCTACAATTCTGCTATATTTAGGTATTCCAAAATAACATATGGATATTCAAGATCATCCTTATTTTTTTTCTGGAATATCCAAATGTAGCAGAATAAGTAAGCAATGTCTAGATGCAACCATGGAATGTAAGAAGTAATCAGCTTTCGAAGCTTACACATTCCCATGCTGAATGGAGAACAGTAGTGAAATAGTGTACACTAATGAATTAGTGTACATTCATCTCTGCAGTCCCTATGTGCCTTGTTAACTGCACCCATAGACCATGGCATCCACTCACCAGAATGCCATCTGGATGATCACAGGAACTAGAGAACACAGAAACTGCACCAGGGTGCACACCAACAGTAGACTACTTTAATGTGGTGTCCCTCATATTCTCCAATACTGTGGACCACTCCAGCCATCAGCCATGACCATGGCTTGAATGGTCCACATAGTATGTAGAACTCAGCATCATTTTCCCATTCCAGAAATGGTCCCCATAGTGGGCCATTGGCAGCATGCTGCCAAAATCCAGGATGCAGCTTTTATTCCACAGGCTATGAAGAGGACCAGGGTGAGGGCTCCATGTTGCCCAACTGGTGTGCTCCACCTTGCCCAACTCAATCTCACCCTACTCCATTGGCCTGGATCAAGCAAACCAGGCCAGAAACAACCTCTGCATCATGTGCCATGTGGAAGTTACCTGGGATTCCTGCAAGTGCATAGTCTTTCCATATCCCAACTCACAAGCATTAGCTTCATTTCTTCTCACCCCTGATACCACACCCATTTGGGTGTCTCGCCCACTTCCCCACCAACCGCCAATGGAAATCAGCGCATGTAAAAACAATTATCAGTAATTTTTTTTTCTGGATGTAATGAAGTAAAAATCTGGAGCATCTTGGGAACAGCCTTGTTTCACCTCAACCCTCAACCCTGCACTGAGTGTTGGGCTTTCAGAGAAGGGGGGGAATGCAATTTTGCCCCTATATAGTGGGACTGTGCTGGGGTTACCACAGATACACCATTATCAACTTTGTAACTCCTGTCTGGACGCAGCCTATATCTAGTCATTCTCAAATATTTAACAAGTGAAACTCAAGTGGCCATCTACTTATATAACTGACTCCTCCAAGTTTCCAAACTTCTGGGAGGCCTCGAGCTCTTCCTGGAGCTCAAGTTATGGAAGCTACCTGGGATTCCTGCCAATGCATAATCTTTCTGTATCTTGACTCGCCTGTCATTAGTTTCACCTCATCCCTGGTACCACATCCATTTGGTTGTCACCCTCTGCCCCACCAACCACCTCTGGAAGCCAACTAAGCAAAATCTGAAGCATTTTGAGAGCATGCTTCTTTCATGCATTGGCCTTGTAACACATTCAGAACTCCCTGAATATTGGATATTAGTTTTATCTGGAAGAATGTTCAGCTAAAGCCCTTTTATCTGGAAAGTTGCTACCTAGAGTTTTGGATGAGAGGAAGCATCCAATTTCCACTTGAGCTGCTATTTGAAGATGTCTGTCTTTTTCCCCACAAATGAGTCCATAGCTCTTAGGGGCATGTGTCTGTGTGTGAACAAACGAAAACGCATGCAAACATGCCCAACGAGAGGAGGTGGGTGGAATAAAAGGAGCTCAAGGAAATAAGCTAAAATAAACTCAAGGAAAGAACTTCTCCTTTCAGAGAAATCAATCTGATCCTCGGAACATGCCAGGAACAGGCAGCCAGCATTTCGCCTGCCTGAAATCTGGCAGTTTTAAGCCACTGTCTTGGTGGATCAAGTCTAAGCATCATTCCAGAAATGAAATCTGCTGACCACGCCTCTCCATTAAAAGCTAGGGTGGCCTTGGCTGGAGTTTTGAGATCTCCATGAGCTGCTCTTGGTGTGATGAGGCCTCCTTAATACACTTTTAATTCCCCTCTGTTAATTTGTACGCTTAGCTTCGCCGGCAGGGCTTGCCAAATGCAGCGCAAGTTTATTCTTGTTGCAGAGCTAAGCAACCCATCCAGGTGTGGCTCTGGCAAATCTGATAATAATTATACACTTTCCCTGACCTTTTCCCCCAAACCCTTTCTGTAAATAAGTACTGTATGAGGTTCTCTTCCCCACCCCCATCTCCCTCGCTAATAAAGTGAATGGTAACAGGATACAGATCCAGCTTCGTGGAGGTAGTCAGGCTGGTGCCTGGCATCTCTAGGAAACCTTTCTCCTATTAAATGGCCCTGTGGTATCCAACTTAGAAAAGCTGAATCCTGAATGGGTAAGAATCAGACTGGAGATTGAGGTCTCCAGCGATAGGGAGCAGTGGCACATAACAATATGAAGCTGATGGGTAGGAGAGATAGATCAGGTAAGGGGAAGTGCTTTGTCACTCAGAGGGGCATCAGTCTATGGAATTTTGCTGCCAGAAGAGGTGGTGAGACAAGAGAGGTTTAGACTAATTCATGGATGACAGGTGTATCAATTAGGGATGTGCACATTTGTTTTTGTTTTGTTTTTTTTTGTATTCGATTCAAATATCTAATCTTTCCCTAACATCAGGCTCTGTACCTGAGGACTGGAGGGTAGCAAATGTAACAGCAATCTTCAAAAAATGATCCAGGGGTGATCCAGGCAATTACAGACACATAGAGGAGCAAGCATTGCTGAGCAAAAGCCAGCATGGCTTCTGCAAAGGTAAATCATACCTTACAAACTTGTTGGAATTCTTTGAGAATGTCAACAAACATGTAGATGAAGGCAAACCAGTAGATATTGTCTACCTGGACTTTCAGAAGGCTTTTGACAAAGTCCCACATCAAAGGCTACCGAGTAAACTCATCAGCCATGGAATAAAAAGACAGGTTCTGTCCTGGATTTGTGACTGGCTTAAGAGCAGGAAGCAGAGAGTATTAATAAACAGCCAATTCTCAGGGTGGAAAGAGGTAAAAAGTGGGGTCCCCCAAGGTTCAGTGTTGGGACCAAAGCTTTTTAATTTATTCACCAATGGTCTAGAAGAAGGGGAAAGTTTGCTGATGATACTAAATTATTTAGGGTAGTAAAAACTGAGATTGTCAAGAGCTCCAGATGGAGCTGTTAGCATTGGGTGACTGGGCAACCAAGTGGCAAATGTGCTTTAATCTTAACAAGTGCAAAGTAATGCACATTGGGGCCAAGAATCCAAATTATGTCTATAAACTGATGGGGGCTGAGCTTTCTGCAACACACCAGGAAAAGGATCTCAGAGTTCTGGTGGACAGTTCAATGAAGGTCTCAACCCAGTGTGGAGCAGCAGCAAAAAAAGCTAATTCCATGCTGGGAAAAATTAGGAAGGGAATAGAAAAAAAGTCAGCAAGTGCAATTTTTCCTCTTTATAAATCTATGGTGAGGCCACATTTGGAATACAATTCTGGTCACCATATCTCAAAAAGGATATTGTGGAACTGGAAAAGGTGCAGAAAAGGGCAAGCAGAAGGATTAAGGGGCTGGAACACCTCCCTTATGAAACCAGGCTGCAACATCTAGGCCTCTTCAGTCTAGAGAGATGGCATTTAATAGGGGACCTGATTGAAGTATATAATATTATACATGGTATAGAAAAGGTGGATAGAGAAAATTTCTTTTCTCTATCACACAATACTAGAACCAGGGGGCACTCTATGAAGCTGATGGGTAGGAGAGTCAGGTCTGAAAGGGGGAAGTATTTGTTCACCCAGAGGGTCATCAGTTTATGGAATTTGCTGCCGGAAGAGGTGGTAACAGCTTCCAGCCTAGATGGCTTTAAGGTAGAGCTAGACAAATTTATGGATGACAGATGTATCAATGGCTACTAGAATGGATGCCTAAGTACATCTTTCAGGCTGGGGTTGAGGAAGCAGGACACTTCTAAGGCCATTTGCTGGGATTCGAGAGCAGGAAAAGGTTTGTCCTTGTTTCTGCTTAAGATGCCCATGAGCATTTGGTGGGCCACCATGTGCGACGGGATGCTGAACTAGATGGGCTGTGGCCTGATGCAGCAGAGCTTCTCTTACGTTCTTATGTTTTTATATTTGTGCAGAAACCTACACTTGACTATTTCTTAAATAAATGAGTAAAACAATACAGTAAGTAAAGAAAGAATTACTGAAATGTCGCCTTTATGGTTTCATTACAATAGACTTGTATTTCTGTACCCAGAGGTGGGTACTACCCATTGGCACTGGAGAGGAAGAAGATAAAGCAGCTAAAGGGTAATAGTAACAGGAGTCGGTGAAGGCAGAGTTAAGGTTAGGCAGGAGGCTGTTCAAACTACTATTCTGTGTAAATCCACCTGAACCTAGGGCCCACCAAAAACAGTGGTTTATGTTCAACTTAGCCAACACCAGGTTGAAGAGAAGAGCTAAGATGAGCCCAGTTAATGTGGCACAAATGTCAATGGTCTTCACTTCCTTGTATGCTTGTAATCTGCCCTTCCACTGCCTAACATCAAGGCCTAGTTAGCTGAGAAATCCATTATGCTTCCACAAGTTCAGTTGACCTCATCTATTCCCTTCTATATCTTAAGCTTTTAGAACTGGGATCTTTAACTTTGTGTTCTTTTTGTCATGGTTACAGTTAAAATACCTCTACTTGACACAAGTTGTTGATTTACTTTGGGAATCTTGTACTTCACGTTGCTGCTACTGTTTAACTAATTTGCCCCTATTTTGAAAGTGTTTCTGTTTTGCTGTATAACAACATTATCCCCTGTGTATATTTGACCTTTGAAAAAAGCAAACTTTGAATCAATGTCAGTCAAATTATTTCACCCTTTCTGAGAATTGGTTCCAACCTAGTCAACAGTCAAATCACGCCTCTGGTCTTCTAAAGATCCTGCTCATGTGAACGCTGCTAAACATTTCTGAGAAACAGAGATGTTCCCATACAGACTTCTCCAAGCAAAGGACCATTATCTGTAAAGCATAATATTTGGTTTTTCTACATCCTGACAGCATTTGATCTCCTAATGTCTCGGTGAGTTCAATTACCCTTTTGGAGATTAAATATTATTTTCAATAAGGGAACATTAGATTTTGTCAGTGGGAGAAAGCTGGAGGATCTGTCAAAATGTTACATTAGCAAAACAGCATCATGACACATAAAGAGTTCTGGGAAGCTCACGCGCTGTGTGAACTACAGGAGAGCTGAATTAGATGTCACAATTCAGAACGTCTGGAGCTTCTTCCCTATGTTTATTGCAAAACTGATGAGAAAGCTTCCATGGTAGAAACAGTGCGGATCCTCCAAAATGAGCAAATCAAAAGTGGAACTGCTGCAGATGGACGTCCTCTCAACGTGCTCGTTTTTCTATAGATCCGTGTGACGAAGCTGACAAACAGCATCACTTGCTCTGGTGATCCCTGACGGCACCACAGCAGAGGTGAATCATGTTTCAGAATGTCCCGGTCTAATGAAGCATCAATCTGAGCAAAACCATCTGACAGAGAATGCATTCCATTTATTTCTTTATCTCTTCCTCACTCATGTCTCTCTCTGTGTGTGCATGAGTGCGCACACATGTACATCTATTTTATTGTTTTCTTCTCAGTTGCATTTTGCTTTCTGTGAAGAGTGCAGGTCAGAGAGGGCTGAGGCATGCCAGACTGGTAGCAGTAAAAACTATGGCTTTGCAAACAGAAGATATTTAGCTCTAGCAGTGCTCTGGGTATATTGCAAATTACTTCATCCCAAGCTCAGCAGCAGCTCCACAGTTCTGACAGCATCCACAGTGGGTTCTGCACTGTCTTGCCCACCAGGATTGGCATGTTCATTAGTGACTTTCCCACTACCTCTGGTTGTACTAGCAAAAGGCTAAATATACACTTTGCATGATTCAGATCCGGACTTTCCCTATTAAAAAGCTCTCAAGCAGAAGCAATGAGTAAGCCAAACCATGAAACCCAGAACTGTTGTCAGCCAGTGTGATGCTAGGCAAATGTACCAGTTATGAGAAAGTAGTCATGACAAAAGGAATGTGAAAAAAAATTAATGCTATTTTAATGGCTTCGTCCCCTTTCATGGGGTCAGAGTTTGCCAGGTAAAGCTTCTAGCCCTAGAACAAGGTATGCATTTCCTTTGCTCCAGTTTGCTCCTAGGCCTTTTTGCACTTTCCTGCTTGTGATTCAGGTCTGGGCCCTTTCTGCTCTTGGCCTTATTCTGGAATATATCTCAGCATAGCGGTCTGCTGACCACAAGCTAAAGTAGACGGTGGCAGGCTTGACCTGAGGACTTCCATAGTCTGCACTAGCATGCAGAGAGCAGGCCCCTATTCTGGGATATATTCCAGAATAAGGTCAAATGCAGAAAGGCCCCAGTAGGTCTGGATTAGCACTGTCAACATTGATGGCATTGATCTGGATCACCCATGCTGTGCCACCTTGAAGCTTATATAAGCTTTGAAGTCGCATCCCTGCTCTCACACCTCTGAGGGCTGGAAGCAAAAGCTCCTAGCCTCAGAGCTGGGGGGAGGGGTGTTTGCCAGTGTCATGCTACGGTACACCTATGAAAAGCACCCCCAAGAAGTGCCAGCACATGGGAGATGCAGCTTCTGCATGTTATCGTTTAATGATTTAGAAGCCCTGGCAAGTCAGTCATCATGAAGAGTTGAGAACGTGAGAGCAACACACTGCCTCTCTGAGGGGGCTCTGAGGTGGCTTAGAGAAGGCTTTGAGATGGGATTGTTCACACACCAGCCTCCCCCTCCCCCTTCTCCTGAACATTCTGTGCTAGAAAAGGTGGATTAGAGAAGGCTTGGAAACATGAGGGCCACACTGTCTCTCTGAGCTGCTTCTGAGGTGATTTAGGGAAGGCTTTGAGGGAGGATTGTTCACACACTAGTTTGCCCATCCCCCCTCTCTTGAACATTTTGTGGTAGAACAGGTGGGTTAGAGAAGGCTTGGGAACACGAGGGCCACACACTGTCTCTCTGAGGCGCCTCTGAGGCACCCCTTCTGTTATGTCTGAATACAGTCCTCATCAATGATGTCAATGCATGACCTGACATGGTGACAGGCTATTCCAACTGCTCAAGGTTCTCAGAAGGCCAGGAAGGGCAATTAAATCGATCCATGTAAGAGATCTGTGGGCACTTTGAATGTGTAAAATTTGATCAACCCAGAAAACAATGTAATCAACATATTTGCCTTTAATTTTTTTTTTCCCCAGACAAAAACACATTCTTTCAATTCTGCATTTTTCAGTTTTGCTTACTGCTATAGTAACCCAACAAAACTGAAATAACCCTAATAAAGAAAAAAAATACAGATCTTGCCCACAGCATTGCTGATTAAAATTTGCCCTCCCCAATTCACACTGGGCCTTGAGAACTAATCAAGTTAAACTATAATTTGATTGATCTTCTGATTAAAACTTACAGCCCTAATTTTTAAGGTCATAAAGTTCAATATCTACTTAAGCTCAATCATTCCTTCTATGTTTAACGTTCAAAGGCGGGTGGTGTTTGCTTATGTGAAGAAAATGGTGCCATGGATGATTGAATTATCAGGCTCAAGAATACTCCAAGGTTTACATAAGAACATAAGAGAGGCCCTGTTGAATAAGACCATTGGCTCACCTTGTCTAGCTGTCTATTCCATGGTGTTAACCAGTTGCATCCTATAACCCACAAGCAATGCTTAAATCACACTTTGCCGTTCTCAGGTCTCACGGCTCTTGGAATTCACACTGCCTCCTGAGTTTGCCTCCCACACAGCCATCAGAGTCGGTAACCCCTGATGGTCCTGTCTTCCACAAATGTATTCAAATTTTGTCTGAATGTATTCTCTTTTGTCTGTTTTGATTCATCCAAGAGCCAGTTTCATCAGGTGATCCCTATTTCTGGTGTTTTATGAAGGTGAGAAAAACACTTCCTTATCCACTCTATCAATATGATGCTTTTTTAAAAAAAATATATGCATCTCTCACTTGTCTCCTTTCTAGACTAAGGACCTCTCCATACATGTCAGTATACCAGCCCACATAGCTTGCCACACCTCTGCCTCTCCACATATTGCCTGGTAGAGATTTGCATGAATGCAGATTTGATTTGATTTGAATTGAATATCCAAAGATTCAAATCAATTTGCATGTTTAAACTTTGAATGTATTCACATTAAATTCAAACTGAATACATTAGAAATTATTCGTACAAATTTTCAATGTTGACAACATTGAATGTTGAGATCTGAATGTGTCTGTACACATCCATAAACATCCCATTTTTATCCCATATGCATCCCATTTTCGTCCTGTATGCATCCATACAAATGCGTACGGATACAAATAAGGTCCGTACGGATGACGCAATAATTCACACGAATGATTTGAAAGATTCAAAAATTCATTTGAATGTTAAATTCTAATTTAGAGACATTCAATTCGAATTTGAATGTCCGAATTCAACTAAATTTGATCGAATTTTGAATGTTTCAAATATTCATGCACATCCCTACTGGTTGGGAATAGGAAAGCCCCCTGCCTTTCATACAGTGGCCTGTCTGCATTGAATTAGACCCTGGAGCAGGATCCAGCATGAAAATGTATCTAATTCCACCATTGGAGCCATTAAAATATTCTACCAGTTTGGTCTTGTGGTTAAGGTGCTGGATTCTTACCTGGTAGACTTCAGTCTGATTCTGCACTCCTCCACAAAGCCATCTGGGTGGCCGTGGACAGCTCTCTTTCTGAACTCTCACAGCCTCACCTACCTCACAGGGTGTCTGTTGTGGGGAGAAGAAGAGAAAGTTTGTTTGCTAAAATGATTGAGAAAAAGAGTAGAAAAGCCAACTCTTCTTCTTCTTCTTTTCCTCCTCCTCCTTCTTCCAGCAGACTACTGATGCTATACCAGTCCACAAGCAGCATGTAGACTGCACACCCTGGACCTTACCTGACCCTTTTGGTTTGGCACTGGGAAACAGCACTGGAAATGAGGTGCCCCTGAGTGAAGAAGAAGAAGAAGAAGGAGGAGGAGGAGGAGGAGGAGGAGGAGAAGAAGAAGCAGCGTTGGCTTTTCTACCCCACTTTTCTCACCCATTTAAGGGGACTCAAAGCAACTGACAAAGCTTCTATTCTTCTCCCCACAACAGAACACCCTGTGAGGTAGGTGGAGCTGTGAGAGCTCAGAAGAGAGCTGTGACTAGTCCAAGGTCACCCAGCTGGCTTTGTGGGGGAGGGCGGAATTGAACCCGATATTCCCAGGTAAGAGTCTGGCTCCCTAACCACTAGACCAAACTGAGAAGCCAGAAAAGCCCTGACCAGCAACTTTGAAGTTTTGCTTCCATTATAACAACAACAATAAATTCCTCTACTCTTCTCTTCTTCATATCATCAATGCTAGGGATATGCACAAATGTATTTTTGACATTTGAATCCAAGTAGATTCGAATGTCAAAAAAAATCTTATTCAAATCTGTAACATTCAAATCCGTACATTTGAATGTTAGATTAGTATTTAAAGATGCAAATATCAACAATATTTGTATCTGTTATACGTATCTATACGCATTCCGTAAAAATCCGTATGCATCCCGTATTATCCCATATGCATCTGGTTTTAATCCTGTATTTTAAGTGCAAGATACGTATAATTTTCACCAAGATTCATATATGACAGATACGGATCTACACATTCGAATTATTCAAAAATCTGTATCGGATTTTCAAAACTCGGTATTTGAGTTCGAATGTTCAAATTCGGATTTTTGAAAATCCAATTCGTATTCATATGTCAAGATTTGACAGATTCTAATCGAATAGTCAAATTTTTGAATATTCATGCACATCCCTAATGAATGGCACCTTTCAATGGGAAAGGAGGCAAGCGAGCTATCACTAGTACTGAAGTACCCCTTGAAGCACCAAAACCCTTCAGGGGGACAGGGTTGGCCATGGAATCCCTTCCTCCCATTTCTTAGCCTCCACATAGGAGGAAAGATGCTTTCCTGTTTGGATGCGCCATTGGAACACTTTACTCCAACCTTTCACCAAGTCTCTCCCACAGTGGCCTGCAGGGCCTCAGAGGCTTCAAGGTGGGGAAACCATTTGCCTGCCCTCTCCCAATCACCACGAGGGTGCTAAAAAGGAGAGAGGGCTTTTTCACACAGTCTGTTCTAGATACAGCCATTATGCCTTTGTTTCTGGAGTTGCTCACCATTGATAGCTTGATCCTCCATGAACGTGTCTTCAGGCCAGCAAAACTAGTAGTTATTGCCATAAACTGCAGCCACAAATATCATTAATTCAATTAATCCAAGGAAACCAAGCTTATACTATTGATCTTTCTGACTTTTGCCAACCCAGAATTTATAGACTTGGCCATTAGCTGTGATCTTCTGAGGGTAGCCTTTCGCACAGCAGCTATATTTAACTTTTAATACTGTATTTCAAAGACTGGTGCATCATAAATTTAGTTTCGATGCCACTGAATGAAGTGTGTGGGCGAATATGGGTGTATGCTTTTTCATGCGCACACAGATGCATCGCCAATCATGGCTGGGATGCTGCAGGTCATAAAATGGTTTTTCATCTCCTTTTCGTCCCCCAACCACCCACCCCAACCTTTAACGTGTTGATTTCTTCGCTAACCAAATAGCCACTAAAAGAAGCAGTCTGAATCAATGTCAAACATTACCCATCAAAAGAGAAACCCTTCCAGTGACCGTAAAGAGAGCAAAGGCCAGTCCTTAAGTAGCTGGCTGTGATTTGCATCAGGATAATTATATCTTCATGGAGAAATGTTACACGTGCATCCTAGGTTTATTTCTTATGACAGATATGTGTATGTGTGTGTGTGGGTACATTTCTTTTCTTTGTTTAATTATGGTAAAATCTGTTCTCTAGCACAGGGCTGATTACCTCAGGCTGGGACCAATCCTGATTAACTCAAAGGAAAAGTTGCACTGCAGTTCGGGCTTCCCAAGTGAAAAAGAAGAGGAGGAGGAGTTGGCATTTCTACCCCACTTTTCTCAACCATTTAAGGGGACTCAAAGTGGCTGACAAAGCTTTCCATTCGTCTTCCCACAACGGACACCAAGATGGGGCTGTGAGAGCTCAGAAAGAAAGCTGTGACTATCCCAAGGCCACCCAGATGGCTTCATGGAGGATTGTGGAGTCAAACCAGGTATTCCCAGATTTAGAGTCTGGCTCCCTAACCACTAGACCAAACTGGCTCACCAGAGTGAAACTTGAATTGATAAACTCCTCTCACAAATGTTGAACCACTTCTACAAACTGGATTGAGTCTCCTTTCTATTGATGGCTAGGAGAGTTGGATCAAACAAAGGGAAGTATCTCTTCACCCAAGGAGTCATCGGTCTCTGGAATTTGCTGCCAGAAGAGGTGGTGACAGCAACCAGCCTAGATGGCTTTAAGAAAGGTTTAGATAAATTTATGGTTGACAGGTGTATCAATGCTACTAGAATGGATGCCCAGGTACATCCTTCAGGATGGGAGACAGGCAGGATGTCTTTAGGGGCCATTTGCTGGAATTTGCAGGTGAAGGTTTTGCCCTTGGCTTCTCCTTGAGATGCCCAGGAGCAATTGGTGGGCCACCGTGTGGGACAGGGCAGTGGATTAGATGGGCTTTGGCCTAATCCAGCAGGGCTCCTCTTAGGTTCTTATGACATGATTATACCCTTGGATTTGAAATCCTTGAAACATGCAAAAAAAACCAAACAAACAAATAAACAGATACTGTATACTGTCATTGTCATTGTTGTTAATTTACTGCAGTCTCCTAGGAACATACCAGATAAGAAAGCATAAGAAAATACATTTTAACCTGCTGGAAGTCTTTAAAACATTTTACTTATTTATGAATGGCAATTATGCTCTCCATCTTTTCTCAGGGAGCTTAAGATGATGCCTCCAATTCTCCTCCCCTTCCTTTTATCTTCAAAACAACACCGTGAAGTGAGTTCACCTGGAAGCAAGAGATGGCCAAAGTCATCTGGCCGTACTCATGGTGCCCACAGGTGCAGTTAGAAGCAACAAAAAACTCAATATGGGGATTTCTTGAACTTCTTGGAAATGCAAGAGAACTGCATGCCACACTTTGAGGATGGCTTCATGAGCACCCATGCACGCATGCCGCTACTGTACACCAGTAACATTTTTAAGACCAAGTGGGCATTTGAACCTAAGAACTCTTCAGGCCTTTCTTTACTGAGTTGGTAGACCAGTCACGCAGATGTGCCAGAAGGCCTCATCTGCACAATGGTCTGTTGGAAGGTCATGCCTCCTGATAGAACACTGTGTCCACATGGAATGAGGCATCAGACCAGGTCATGGCTCGAAAATGGTGCCTTAGTCCACTGCAACTGTGGAACACTTGTGAATGGTTTGTGCAGCATTCCAGGCTGGTATACTAACCAGCCACTTGTGTGTGGATTGCGCATATCGTGGTTCAATTTATCATGGATGAGAATCCAGAAATTCACTGCTTATGGTTACCCAGCTACTTCCCAGTGTCTGAAATTGGGCTGGGACAGTGCACTCACAATTCAGATGGCCCTCGGTGTAGCCCTTCACCTCCTTGGCCCATCATGGACCAGATCCCTTGATCCATCCATGGTGTAAAAACTTGTGTTTCTTCCAGGACTATGTTCAAAATACCATACATATCCATGGCACTGTCAATATAGTCCCAGGTTAGTAGATCAAGAGTCTGATACATCAGAATTATGAGAAATCTAATAATAATGGTGATATTTTCCCCATAATACCAGGTGCTTACCTCCGTCTGCTAGTTCCTTGTGTTCTAGTTCAAATACCCAGATGCTAGCCAAGTGTCATAAGAACATAAGAACATAAGAACATAAGAGAAGCCCTGCTGGATCAGGCCGCAGCCCATCTAGTCCAGCATCCCGTCGCACACAGTGGCCCACCAAATGCTCATGGGCATCTCAAGCAGAGACAAGGACGAACCCTCTCCTGCTCTTGAATCCCAGCAAATGGAATTAGAAGCGTCCTGCTTCTGCACACACACACACAGCCTGAAAGATGCACCTAGGCATTCGTTCTAGTAGCCATTGATACATCTGTCATCCATAAATTTGTCTAACCCTACCTTAAAGCCATCTAGACTGGTAGCTGTCACCACCTCTTCTGGCAGCACATTCCATAAGCCGATGACCCTCTGGGTGAAGAAATACTTCCCCCTGTCAGGGGAAAGGGGGAATGGGTGGGTGCTTTGCTAGCATCCGGGTATCTGGAACTTGAGCAGGAGTGCAAGGAACCAGCAGACACAATTGCCTCCTGCCATCTAGAGGCACCCTAAACAAAGACATTTTGCATGCCTTCACTCCATATCTATTCTACCAAATAAATTCCAAGAGGTATATTTAAAGCACAAACTATCTATTGGTACTGTACAGAGAGATTTTTTTTTCAAAAGTTAACTCGAGAGGCAAAAATCACCCCAGGGGCACCTCCAAATCAGGAGGTGAATGAGCTATGGCAGAGACAACCAAGATACACATCTGAGTAGGGGTGTGTCTGAATGCGGTTTTTTACCTTTGATTTGTAACAAACTGAATATCTGAAAATCCGAATTAATACGAATAAAGAAAAATAAATGTCCAGACATTTGAACCAATGTGAATACATTCGTATCTGTTTGTTCAAATATTTGATACGTATCCAATGAATTTGGTATGCATCCGTACTCATCCTGTTTTCATCCCATGTGCGTGTGTACAGATATGTACAAGTAAAAATGTCCAAATTATTCATACGAATCACTCAAAATATTTGTATTCATATGAATACTAACGTACGAATTTCTGGACTTTCAATTCGTATACAAATGTCCAAATTTGTCTGAAATTGAACGAATAATGAATATTTTGAATATTTGTGCACTTCCCTACATCTGAGGGCTCATAGTGGTGAAGGAATTGGTGCTGCTGCTGGCTGATGAATATCTCCAAAACCATATATGCTCAAACCTTATTTAAAAAGCAAAGTAAAAGGAAGGAAGGAAGGAAGGAAGGAAGGAAGGAAGGAAGGCCTTCTTAGTAGCTGCACTCACCTTGTGGAATAATCTCCTCTTGGAGATTTGTGAGGTATTTACATTGACTTTTTTCAAATCCCCATTAAAACCTACTCTTCATCAGCTATTTTATTTTACTGCTATATATACAAATTAAGTTTAAAAATCTATTCTTAACATTTTCAAATGTTTATCTACGCTTAGAAATTCCAAATCTGAAACTATATAAAATACTGTTAGCAATAAATTACATTAATTTATATAGATGTGTGACCATAAGAAAGTTTGACTAATGACAATGATAAGTGATTGCATCTTGTTGCCTATTTGCTTATTCCTGAATGCTGGAAGACTGTTTAGAATCCTTTACATGTACCTGGAATACATCTCTGGGCCTCCATGCGACATGTGTATGAAATGCACGCAGTCCATATTGAAACCCATAATGAATTTTTTCATCACATCTTAAGGGAATACCATATGCCCAACATTTCTTCTTGCAAGAAAACATACTAATAACAGGATAAATTAAATTGTGTGTGGCTGACTCTTTGAAAAAATACTCATTAATGCCAAACAGGGCCAGAATGGTCCTCTGGGTCACTATGATTTCCCTAATTAAATCAAGCAAATGAGAGCTGCAGTCACTGTTACAAATGTCTTGTACGAATGTTCCCAAACCAGGATGGAAGACATAGTGGTGGAGAAACCGAAACAAGCAATTCTGGTGTCTGCACCTGCATAGAGTAAAAAAGAAAAGGGAGATGGTTAATGTATCAAGATTAGGAATGTGCACTAATGGGTTTTTTTTTTTTGTATCTGATTCATATCAAATCAGATGCAAGAAAATTGCTATTCATTCAAACAGATCCCTTCAAATGTGGTAGGATGTGAATTCTATATGAATGTTAAATACAGATCCCGTACAAATCCCATATGAATCCATAATGAAGCTTCATATGAATGTATCAAAGCATTCCATTCGAATTCAAATGCCAATTCAAATGCCAACAATTGATTTGAATTTGAATAATCCAAATTCGGCCAAATTCGTATGAACTCTGAATGTTACGAATATTCATGCACATCCCTGGTATTCAGGCTTCAATGGTTTTCATAGTCAAACAACTAGTTGGGAGGTGGAAAACTGACACAGACCCTTTCTGCACTTGGTGATCCAGATTAAGGAGCCCCTTATTCCAGATCATGGGCCTCCTGATCCACATGTTAATGCAGATCACCTAGGCTGTAGGTCCCGTGGCCCAGCTCTGTCTGCACTGGATGGGGCCAGATCCAGATTAAGGATGCCCTTAACTTGAATCCATTGTAGACCCATTTAATTAGGTCTACAACCAGACCTTATTCTGGATCACACGTGGCATGCAACATGCCTCTTTGCAGTCAAAGAGAGGCATGTGCCAGATCAGCACTGTGCCATGGCCTCCAAATAATCCTGTGTCAAGTGGGCCTCCATGTTTGCTTAACAAAAGGTAGGTTCAGAGAAGGTCACAAAGATTTATGGAATAACACAGAGTTTTAATATAATGTTTTGATATATATACTGCTGTTGTTTCAATATATGTCTGACTTTAAATGTTGTTACCCACCCTGAGGCCTTCGAGTATAGGGCAGGATAGAAATACAAATAATAAATAAATAAATAAAACAGAATTTTAAGTGCAATTATGTACAAATAATGGGCACGTTATTGCCAAAATGGACAGACATCTATTGAAATATGAAATAGAACAGGTTAAAGTCTGTAGGGGTGTTTCTTGATGGGCACTGTAGACCCCATTAAGCACCCAGTAGGTACACTGTGGTATGTGTATGGTTCATGCACATACCTTCCACACTCATTAAGCCCTATTCAAGCTGCTCCATCTGCATGGCATTGCTAAGATCCAGATCCAATGGTATCCAAGAGCCCATTAATCCAGAAAATCTGCAGATCTCTCAAAAGGGCCCTACAATACATGCTTTTGCACTGAAAAACTGGATTACATAGCAAGCTTCCACATGTAGGGTGCAGGAAGACCAGAGGTAAGCCCAGAAACCACTATCACACAGCACTCTGGAGTCGTCTACTTCTGTGCCGCATGGCTCCGTGTTTAGCATTCATCGACATCAGGGACTACATGTTCTATGCACATGTTGGGGTCTCCATATCGATCCAGAACTATGTGAATCGGAATAACAGATCTTGACAATTCGGATTTCAAATGGAAAGTGCAGAAATGGCCTGTCATAAGATGGGCTCAAAATTTTGGTTCAAATAGACCCCCCAAAAATATTCAAATAGATCAATGAGGGGGGAACGTGGTTCAAGGGGTTGAAATTTGCATTGTGTATTAATCTTAAAGAAATGTTTTACAAGGTGATGTTTCATTGATATATGACAGCAGAAAAATTAGCTAAAATGTATATATTTCTAACACTCAGAAATGTACAAAATATGAAGGGATTTTTTATCCTATGTGATGATGGACACGCAAAAAAGCAAAAAAAAAATTGGATCCAATTGCATACTATTATGCAAATGATTTTAAAAATTAACGTACAATTGAAACTGAATTTTTTTTCCTCTGGGTTTGATGGACTCAACACTGGAGAATAACTAAGGAAAATCATTTCAATATATGATTACAGCGGCAAAATTATTATATGAGCAAGGATGGAAGAATTCAGTATTACCCACCATGGAAAATTGGTTAGTAAAAGTGACAGACTTGGCAGAAATAGACAAATTGACATGTTTGATTAGAGAAAGAATATTATCACTATTTCTTAAAAATTGGTAACCTCTTATAGACTTTCTGAGCAAGGGCAGGAGAAATGATATATTAATTTTGATATTTGATGACTAGAAATTTGGGACTGTCAAAGGAAGGGAAGTAGTTGTTATATCAAGGGACAGGTATGAAAATGAATATATACTTAATCGCCAAAAAGAGAATTGGGTTTTTTTCTCTTTCCCCCCTCTTTTTCCTCTTTCTATAAGAACCTAAGAGGAGCCCTGCTGGATCAGGCCACAGCCCATCTAGTCCAGCATCCCGTTGCACATAGTGGCCCACCAATTGCCCATGGGCATCTCAAGCAGAGACAAGGGCAAACCTTCTCCTGCTCTTGAATCCCAGCAAATGGCCTTAGAAGCATCCTGCTTGTTCCTCCAGCTTGAAAGATGTACCTAGGCATTCATTCTAGTAGCCATTGATACATCTGTCCTCCATAAATTTGTCCAACCCTTCCTTAGAGCCATCTAGGCTGGTAGCTGTTACCACCTCTTCCCGCAGCAAATTCCATGAACTGATGACCCTCTGGGCGAAGAAACTATCCTTTACTTTCTTTCTATTTTAACTGTAACAGATACAATTCCAATTTTATTATTTTTAAGGTGACTTGAAGGAATTTTAGATCTGCACACTAGTGCTTCTAATCCACATTAAAGGCTGAAAAATGACTTTTTAAAGGCCTTTTATGGGCATTATTTATTTATTTATTTATTTATTTATTTATTTATTTATTTATTTATTTATTTATTTATTTATTTATTTATTTATTTATTTATTTAATCAGAGTGGCCAGTGCGCAGAGGCGCACAGCACCGCCAGCATAGCGCTCCACTTTGGAACCCTGCAAGCATGAAATATGTATGGCCGGGAATGGCCGCAAAAGCCCTGGGCTGGATTCTCTACATCCAGAACACGTGTGGGCACCCTCAGATGGGATGGGGCAGTTCCAAATGGAACCACTGGCCCAGCTATGCATCTGCACGCGTTCCATTTGCCCTCGTGAGCATAGGCCTCCGTTCCCTCAATCCAGATTATGGCAGCCTTTTGGTCACATAATTTGAATCAAGTGGGACCAGCTGCATCTCCTCTTCAGATTGAAGGCAGATCCATTCTGGGCAGGTGGAGAAGGTTCAGCAAAATGTGCCTACTACATCTCAAGTTTGGAGCATAGAAGCACCATTTTCAGCAGTGTTTCCATGCAGCGTGTGAAATTGCACCTTGCAGACAAAGCACCTCTGACAGTGATGGTGCTCATAAAGAGGGCAGTGCAATCACTGCAAGGTGCCTGCTGCCACTATGAATGGAGATGCAGTGGCAGAGGACACCTCGTTCAGACAACATGGGCACCTTGGGCTAGTAAGTGGAGATGTGGCTACTCTGTGTTTCCATGCAGCACAGCTGATGGTCACAAACAGCTATGAAATCAACCATAACATGCCACTACTGGCAGCTTGCAAGCTGATCTAGGCAATAGATGTTTAGACAGCACTACCACCACCAGAAGACTGTAGTGCACCAGAATTGCCTCTCCCTGGAGTCAGCTGGAGAGAATGTACATGTGGGCCACATTCCAGCTCACTCAGGACAATCCAAATTCTCTGCAAATGAGCACTCGGTGCAATTTCAGATCCTTCCCACAGTTGTCTTATAACACGGACTCAGAATGGACTTACTTGTTCCCATTCTTCATCCTTCCATGCTTGCACAGCAGAAACCCCCTATTTTCTCCCCTCCCTTTCCCAAGCAGTCAGCAATTGGACATCAGTCTATCCACCATACCGTGACCTCATTTGGGCAGGAAATCCAAACTCCATCCCCCATATTTACCAGCTTCCACATCAGAACACGGGAGTCCTTTGTCAGCACTTTTCACACATCGCTTGTCCCTTCCCCCGCTCTGTCTTCTATCCACCATAGCACAACCTTTTCTGATGTTAACAAGACAGTAGAGCTTCTTTAAGGACCAGTTTCCCTTTTTCATTAGAATGGTAGGTTTGCACTAGATTGCTATAACAAAACAGCGCCTAATGGCAGAACATGTGGCAAAAAGGGGGGATGACAGAGAGGATCTGTATTCGTGCTGTTGAGGCTAGAGTTCAGCAAATTGCCTCTGCTTCACATGGCTCCACTAAGAAACCAACAGAGGCTTGGAAAACAGTCCAGTCTCCCTTCCTTCTTTCTTAGAATGGAGAGGCCTTTTCGGGTATGATCTGCCACATGGGCTACTGGCCAATCAGAGCCGGCGCCTCACACAGATTGCACAGCAATGCTGGCTGAGCCAGGCCACTTCCAACCCTGACAACCACGAGGTAGGTGCTGCGTGCACATATGCAGCCGTGGGCCAGGGGGGCGCCTGGGGGGCGGGTTCCAGCCAGCTGTAGGGGACCCGATCTGGTCCCCTAAAGCATGCAAGAACCCGGGGAAGGGCCCTGACAAGTCTGCCCACCCCTGGGTCTTACCTGACCCAATGGTGGCCAGCCCTGGGAGGGGCGTCCCGCCTCCTGGGCAGCCTTTTCAGGCTACAACACTCTAGGACACTTTCCCCTTTTGCATGTAGGCAGGTAGGAATGCGTGTAGACACGTTCCTTACCTGCCTACGTGTGAATGGGGAAAGCATCCCAGAGTGTCGCAGCCTAAGTGCACTACAGCCGTTCCAGCTATAGAGCAAAAAAGCCTAAGGTTTTGCACTAGATTGCTATAGCAAACCAGCACATAATGGCAGAGAGTATGATGAAGACGGGGGAATAACAGAGGATCTAAATGCTTATAATTGGATAAGAGGAAACAGGAAGAATGCCCCTAAAAGTGCAGTAACCTTCCAAAAAATACACATCGCAGTCCCACTTTGCAAATTAACATGATCTAATCCTCAGAATAGGACTGAGCACTCATTTTATCCACATACAGTTAGTCTGCTTTTCAGTTCCTTTTTTGGACTGCAATTCCCATGATCCACCATAGCATCCAAATTCTGAGTAGGAGACACACTGCATTTCCTAAGATGGTATGGCTATGCACAGCAACCTGCTGCAGACTTGAATGAAAGGGTGGCACTATTGGCCACTTGTTTGAGTAAATTGGTTGATTTGGGGAAAGCCAAGGACTCAAAGCATTCTTCTTAGTGGTGTGAGAAATCCCAAGGATGAGGCAGTCACAGAACTCTCTGTATAAGTAGAAAAGAAAAGAATGATTGCTCATTAAATAACCAGATTATATACCCCCCCACCAGCAAAGACTTGTTCACACAGCCATTACTCACCACATAAGCATGCGTAGCTGCTCACCTCTCCGCAATTCCTTGATTAAACCTTGCAAATCATGTCAGTTACTATGGAAATGATCTTCTCTGCCCCCTAAACAGAGCTTGGAGTTTTTTCCCATTTCATCCATTTGCTAAAGGTAGCATTTGGTCATCCTCAACAGGGCTAATACTAGGAAAATGGTTGAGCAGGAGGGTATAACACACACAGACCGGATCCTAATCTTTAAGGAGCCAAAAATATATTCAGGTTCTGTCTATTTTCATAAGATGAATCCAAAGCTGCAATTCTAAACCCACGCTCACTAATCATTGTTTTATTCTACTTTTGGCCTTATTGTATAAAATTGATTTTACTCGCCTGAACTGTTTTTACTGAGCTTCAAGTACTTCATTAAGTGCATTTACTTATTTTATTGTACTGTATTTTTATGATCAAGCTTTCTTTCATAGAGAGTAACATTGCTCTCTGAGAATTGGAGTATTGTGTACAATTCTGGTCACCACACCTCAAAAAGGATATTGTGGAACTAGAGAAGGTGCAGAGAAGGGCAACCAGAATGATTAAGGGTCTGGAACACCTCCCTTACGAAACCAGGCTGCAACGTCTAGGCCTCTTCAGTCTGGAGAGACGGCGTTTGAGAGGGGACCTGATTGAAGTATATAAAATTATGCACGGTATAGAAAGGGTGGATAGAGAAAATTTCTTTTCTCTATCGCACAACACTAGAACCAGGGGGCACTCTATGAAGCTGATGGGTAGGAGAATAAGGTCTGACAGGGGGAAGTATTTCTTCACCCAGAGGGTCATCGGCTTATGGAATGTGCTGCCGGAAGAGGTGGTGACAGCTACCAGTCTGGATGGCTTTAAGGTAAGGTTAGACAAATTTATGGATGACAGATGTATCAATGGCTACTAGAACGAATGCCTAGATGCATCTTCCAGGCTGTGGGGGGGGAGGAACTGGGGCGCTTCAAAGGCCATCTGCTGGGACTCGAGAGCAGGAGAAGGTTTGTCCTTGTCTCTGCTTGTGATGCCCATGAGCATTTGGTGGGCCACTGTGTGCGACAGGATGCTGGACTAGATGGGCTGTGGCCTGATCCAGCAAGGCTTCTTTTATGTTCTTATGTTCTAAGTTTACAGCATAAAATAATAATTTGAAAAGTTTAAGCACCCAGTATCATAAAATAAGAGCTTCTAGAATAATCACTTCCTTCTTTTTGTGTTTCTTTGTTTGCTTGTAGAAAAACACGGATGCATGACACTTTTTTTCAAAACTAGGGATGTTCACATATATTGATAATGTTCAAAATTTGGCCAAATTTGGACATTCGAACTCAAATTGAAGGTTACACTATTCATGTGCTAACATTCAAACGAATACAAATGTTTCTGGACATTCATTAAGCTGGAGAAACATATCAGATCCGAATCTGTTCATAGCAGATACGGATCTGTTCGTAGCAGATATGTATCTTTTCGTAGCGGATACGTATCAAATGTTCATATGAATACATAAGAATAGATTCGTATTGAATAGAATTTTAACATGTTTGAATGCTTTCTATTGATATGAGTACGGATTTTTGAATCGAATGCCAAAAGAACATTCATGTACATCTCTATTAAAAACAAACAGACTGTGCATTTAAAATTAATGGCAACAGGAGGTAGGTTCTGAATAAAGATGCACTGTTTGCACTGGGTGCAATCAATATATATAAATATGATGACGGTGTTAATTTTTTAACTTCCCCAAGCTTCATTTCTTGTTTCTAAAAATCGCTTTCTCAGGATCCTGGTTCACTGCTGATGCTAAGGAAACACATCTCTTTTGCATAGTAAAAGATCAAAAACTCACCCAGGCAGAATTCTGGTTTGCTCTCAAGATTATTATGGCACCTAATGAAAGAAGCTGATTTCCTGCCTTAAACAATTAAGAAATCAGCTGCCTTTGGTTACCCCTAACAACTTACACAGCCAAGGAGATTACTAAGCAAACAGACTGCCTACTTTGAAACACGACTGCCAAGGAAAAGGCTTGGTATGACCTGAATTCCCAGGGAGTCATTTCCCCTTTGCTTTCAAAAAAGCTGGCCTGATGAGAATTGTGAAAACTTGGGAAAGATTTGAAGAGGGGACTTGGCTACCTTGGCACATCATGCACGTAAATTGTCACCTGCATTTGGTCAAGTTTAGGGTGACCATGTGCAGTTTACTTTACAGCAGAAAGGCTTGCTTTTGAAGGCCTGACTTGTACATAAGAACATACGAGGACTCCAGCTGGACTGGGCAACAGGCCATCTAGTCCAGCATCCTGTCTCACCAGTTGCTTTTGGGCTTCAAGCAGAAGACAAAGGCAAAATTGTCACTTGATCTCAGTTCCCTGCAAATGGCCTTAAGGGGCACCCTGCCTGTCTCAAGTCCAGGAGCCTGGTCACACAAGTAGCTTAGGATGGCCCCAGATTGTCTTCAGGTCATGTTGCTCACGTTATTTTAATTTAATTCACTTTCCAAGCCGGCCTACCCCTGTTTGATCATCTTAACTGTAGTTTTCATATTTACAGGACTGAGGAGGACTCAGCCCATCTTGGCAATCCAGGATGTCTTCGCTTCCTCAAAGTGTGAGTGGGAGGACGTGATGTTGTGGGTGAGGTCCAGTCAGATGATGATGATGATGATGGATGGATGGATGGATGGATGGATGGATGGATGGATGGATGGATGGATGGATGGATGGATGGATGGATGGATGGATGGATGGATGGATGGATGGATGGATGGATGGATGGAAAAAACTTTAGGAATGGTATACTTTGGATCTACTCATTCCATTCACATTCTAAGGCAGGACACACATGGGAAAAGTATTATGAGAGTTGTAAAATAGGTTGGGGATCAGGTGTCCCATGCCCATTAAGCAAATCTCCTGCCACAGGACACTAGAAAGCATTCTCAGAAGTGTCTTCCTGTCAGAGCAGAATAAAGCACTCTGGCAGCACATTTTTCCATTTCTTTCTACAAAAGTTCCCTGCCACCAATGACAGTGGTGCCACAGGCAGAGGGAGTGTATAAATGGTATACTTCATGCTTTTAGCACTGAAGCAGGTGCCCCAGTTCTAAAGGCAGCAGAATCCATGGTAATGCAAATCCTGCCTAAAGCTAGGAAGATGTGACTTAAAATCCCCCCGCCCCAAAAAAGCTGGGACCAGTTGCCACTGGAGAGAAACAGAACTGTCCACATTGGAGCATTCTGATCCACTCAAGTCTTCGGTGCTGCCTCCAGAGAGCCCTCAGAAGGAGTGATAAGGCTCTGAAGACCAGGGGTGAAAGTTCCCAGCATTCAAAGTTTCTGGCCTGCCCAATTTTACAGATGAGTAATTTCCACTCTCTTATTTATTTATTTATTTATTTATTTATTTATTTATTTATTTATTTATTTATTTATTTATTTATTTATTTATTTATTTATTTATTTATTTATTTATTTATTTATTTATTTATTTATTTATTTATTTATATCCCGCCCTGTACCCAAAGGTCTCGGGGGTGGGGGTGGTAACAATAACAATAACCATGTTTGTAAAGTGGGAAGAGACAGTAGATTCCCATTTAACTTCCTGGAGTACCACAGAAAAGCCCCCCACCCCACAGTGTACCAGACTACTGGGCTGTGTCATCTGCAGACCTCAATGGTCTAATATACTGAAGCAGTTTGGTCTTGTGATTAGAGTTCTATTCCACACTCCAACAAGAAGCCATCTGGGTGACCTTGGGCTAGTCACAGCTCTCTTTATGAGCTCTCACAGCACCAAAAAACTCACAGGGTTTTCTGTTATGGGGAGAAGAAGAAAAGGTTTGCCACCCACTTTGAGTCCCCTTAAATGGGTGAGAAAAGCGGGGTAGAAAAGCCAATTCTTCTCCCTCCACGTGGCCATCTGGGTGACCTTGGCCTAGTCACAGCACCAACAACCTCGCCGGGTTTCATATTGTGGGTAGAAGAACAGAAGGTTTGTCGGCCACTTCGGGTCCCCTTAAGGGTGAGAAACTCCGGATATAAAAAATCCCAACTTTTCCCTAGACCAGCATTGAGGACTACCACTGTATCAGCTTAGAGAGCCCATGTTCAGTACCCTAGCAAGAACCATGCTTCATCCAGTACAGATGGAGCATGACAGATGTGTTGGTATTTGACCTAGTCCTCTGCTGCCCCTTATTCTGTAATCTGTTCTCAAAATATGTGACAGTGTGGAAAGGACTTCACAAAACTCACTGATAAACTCTGATCCCAGTTCCTCCTCCCCCTCCTAATCTGTTTTATGGCTTTGCTGTCACCATAAAGGAAACGTAGACACGTGGAGAATCACATAGAAGTCACCGAGGTCCCTGCCGGAAGGGACAAACAAATAAACACATTTGTGATGCAGTGCTGTGTATGTTTTCTGCAGAGCAAATCACTTTGCTCTTTTTAACATTGTCTGTAGACGGCCTCTCGACAAAGTATTACTTACTCCAGCAGCCCTCATTCTCCTGGGAGCCCTTTCAGCATTGCTCAGGTGTTTGTTTAGCAAATCTTTAGTGCTCTAGAAGCTAAACGTTGGAATGGATATTTACCTTCTGTCTCAAGGCCTGACTCGAGTGAAGAGTGTATCATTTTACCATCTCTTTGCTTTGGATGCTGTCAGTTCAGGCCAAGAGTAACATTTATGTTTTCTCTTCTACTCCTCCCTGTTCCTCTCTAAATAGCTCCCTAGCTACACGAACTTTCAAATTTTTGCTTGACATATCCATCTGACTCTTTTTAAAAATAAAGAGGGGGGGAGGGAGAAAAAAACTTTCTAAGCACTTCCCAAAGAGAGTTGCACATACAACACGGAGAAAATCACAAAGAGCTGTTTGGCTCCACACTTTTGGCCCATTGTTAGTTTAAAAACTTGCCAGGGATTTAGAAATCAAGGAGGTATCTTTTTTAAAAAATGCCTTCATTCAGATAGTATTGCTTTTAGCAGCTATAGACATACCATATTGTTTTATTTATTATGATATGTTCCAAATATTTCTTCAGTTTCTTTGGTATTACACCTCTATCATTAATGGAGCTAATGTTTCTTCCTTCTTCTTCTTCAGTTCAATTCTATTCAAAAACCTTTATTGGCATAAAAGAATACACAGATATTGAAATCCCTTTATACAGTTGAGGCCATTAATTGATAATTAAAAGTGAGGACTTGGTATAGCAGGTGGATAGATACAACAACAACCGTAAACTACACACTAGACCTCACACATAGACATATTTTCGTCTCATCTCCGAATAATAGATTCAATATATCTAGCTAGTATCTTTGTTAACTCCTTGTTAGACCCTTCTTCTTCTTCTTCTTCTTCTTCTTCTTCTTCTTCTTCTTCTTCTTCTTCCAGAGGCATTGGAGATCTCATTATTGTGTGACTTTCACCAGTTCTTTCTTTTCAATTCTACTTTCAATTTCTACTTTACCGAAACTGTAAGGGTGCAATCAGGGAGGGCTTTTTTCAATTCTCCTTTTTGAAGATGTACCCCTCTGTAGCCATCTCAAAAAAACAGGCATTCAAACAGCCAAAAAGAATAATTGAATTTGACAATTCAAATATCCGATTTAGATTTGACAAATATCAACATTTGAATTCGAATCGGATTTTCAAAAAACCAATATAGATTTTTGAATAATTTGACTGAATTCATCTCCATATATCACATCTGAATATAAGGTCTATTTGCACTCATAATATGGGAAGCAAACAGGATGCAAACAAAATGCAAACGCGATAAAAACAGGATGCGAACAGATTCAAAAATCTGATACAAATGTTCCCAACATTAGTATCATTCGATTTGAATCATATTTTTGAAAATATGGATCCGGATAATCCGGATTTGAATCAGATTTTCAAAGATCCGGATTTTTGAATTTTGATTTGAATTGAATATTTGAATATTCAATTTGAATCGAATTCAAATGCAAAAAAAAATGCATCCGTGCACATCCCTAATTTCCATTCACTGACCTTCCTTTGCCTCAGAGTCTGGCATCATCTTCCTAACAACAAGTGTTCACTATTGATTGGCTGTTGCCTGCACAGTTTTCTGGGCCCCGATTGATCACTAGCCATCGACATTTGCTCTCATGCTGTCATTGGCTAGATTTTCCTCCTCTGTGTCCCCTTCCAATGCAGCTGAAAAAGAGTCGCCTTCAGTCTCATGATTTCCTCTCTGAGGAAGGGATCACCTTTCTGAGGCTTCAACATATGGTAAGGCACCTGCAGGAGTCAGCTGTCTGGCATACCCAACTCCAATTCTCCTAGGGGGCATTCATTTAAGTAACCACAGTGATCTCAGGCAATTATGATCTAATTTTAAAACTTTGAAATGACCTTCAATTCCAAAATCCCAGAATATTCTAACCTCAGGTTAGAATATTCCAAGTGCATTTTTTTCCCAGAAGGCAAGCTGTAATTTTTGTATACATTCCAATGTAGCATTCCTTCATTGCGGCATTCCTTACGTTCAGCCTGTGTGACTTTGCTACATGAGCTGATGAGGTTGTGGTCTCTCACTGTATCATCATTCTTAACAGTTGATTTGTTTTCTGAACTGGAGCTGTTGCCTCTTCTGCATTTGCAAGGTTAATATCTTTTATAATTCCTATTAAAGCATTTTAGTGGATTTTTTAAAATGCTTTTTTTAGTTCGAATTTCAGATTAGGTAGGCAGGTTGGCTCTGCCGTTTGATCCATTTATTTCTAAATTTTCCTTCAGTTTTTACTGCCTTTCTGTCAAAACAGATCTTTCATCTACAATCCCGTCTTTGATGTTAGCTCAATCTATATTTAGGGCAATGAACAATCAAACCTGAAACAATACAAAATATAGTTTTAAAAAAAGCCCAACTCAAATCATTTAAAATATTAACAATCAGAATTATTTTTAAAACTAATCTGCATCCTCTTAAATGAGTGATATGCTTAATATGTGCAGTATTCCACACAAGAGTACCTTTCTGATAATCAAACGTATTTCTTAGGGAAAAGATAAAATAAAAAATGTTTAAGGGGAATGGGGAAACTGGGAATGGTAGGACCCATGATGTCCTAAAGCTGAGTTACTAATGGCCTTTCCTCATGTACCAGTAGAAGAAGAAGAGGAGTTGGCTTTTGTACCCCACTTTTCTCATCTATTCATGGGGACTAAAGTGTCTGACAAAGCTTTCTATGTTTCTCCCCACAACAGAACACCCTGTGAGGTGGGTGTGGCTTTGAGAGCTCAGAAGAGAGCTGTGACTAGCCCAAGGTCACCCAGCTGGCTTCATGGGGCAGTGCAGTATTCCCAGTTAAGAGTCCAGCTCCCTAACCACTAGACCAAACTGTCCCCACCCTCTGTGAGCCAGTTCCATTCAGATTTGACCAAACATAGCCCAGTCAAGGTGGCCCAAAATAGCCACCTGGACCAGGACAGCAGTAGACCAACATCCTCCTCACAAATAAATCAGCCCAAGGAGGTGAGCAGAAGGGTGCATGTCTCTGTGGGTTGGTGTAGCAGAAGGACTCATTTAATCAGTGCACCAAATTACTTCCTGGCCATCAGAGGCCTCAGAACAGTCTCCAAAGCTCTCATGAACTTCAGAGCAGCCTGGGACAGTATGAGGGATGTCTTGGAAGAGACCATCCAAGTGCAGATGGTCTGTTCCAGCCCAGCTTGTCTACTCTATCTAGGAACAATTCCAGTAGGAACCATTCTACCTGGAGCAGTCCATCTCTGCTAAAGACTTTTCTGCTTTTATTTTGGTTTATTTAAAAGAAAAAAATTCATTGATCTGGACTGTCTGGAGGCATGGGCTGGATCAGCGCCATCTACACTTGATGACGCTGATCCAATCCACACCTTCCCACAGCTGTGAAGCTTGCATGAGCTTCATAGTTGCCCCAACACACATACCACTGAAGATCACTGACATTTCCAAGCCTTGAAACCCAGGGTGGTAGTGATTTTTGATCCAGTCATTCTGGGTCATGGAGGTGTGGCATCTATAGGCCTCTCTTGATCTGGAATAAGGCTCTTGGTCAGGATGTAGACCAGATTAAAAGGGTCTACAACAGATCTGGCTTAAGGACTTCTTGAATCCAGATCTAAGCCTGTCTTATGCAGACAGAGCAGACCAGCAGAAGACATGGCCTCATACGTGTGGATTTATGTGGCTTAGAAGTGTTCTACACTTATATTTAACTCTTGTCCTTCTCTTCTTGTGGCATTAGCGGTGGTTCCTTACCAGGCTTGCATCTCTTGGAACCTGGTATTTTATGTGGTTGTCTGTACTGTGGAATGAACTGGAGGAGTCCTGCAAGGGAAGTAAACACAGAACCTTCCTATCATCTCAAACATGTGGGTATGTTCAGTGTTGACAGTTCAAGGGAGTGCAGTTATGGAAGGAATGGTAGAACCAGTCCTTGATGTTCTTGACCTGAACCACTTGAGATTCCCTACCCTTAAAGAAACTGCTGACTGCAAGGCATCTAGTCAGTTTTGTGATGAGAAATATCTGCTGCCCGAGAGTCCTCAAGCTAAAACCCTTAAGATTGCTGAACACAGGACAGATGCAAGCAAACAATGTCAAGAAATGATTGATCAACCTCATGTAATTCACTCAACAAGGATCAGAAAGAGAGGGGGGGAAATTAGCAGAGCCTCATAATGTGAGTTAATGAAATCATATTTGACTAAGGGTGTGTATTTAGACTTGATTTTACCTTGGTGACTTAGCCATTAGCAAGAATGTGTTGTTTACCTTTAGGATTCTTATCAGGACTTACCCTGTATTTGCACGTGATATGTCTTCAAACCCTCCCCCATTTCTAAGGAAAGAAGAAAGTATTGCCCAACATGTGGTATCTAGCTCAGCTCAGGAATAAATGAAAACGCAGCGGGAACTTAGCAGGCAACTTACAGCAATTATCTAATCTGCTTAAAACAGTATGATTTCTGTTTGAAACAGCTTTTTGGCTTCCTCTGAGGGTACAGTTTCAGCAACTGTAGCCATACTGGAGACACGTTAGTTTACAGATCTGAAATGATGGGCCAGCAGGCAGCAAAGGATTATGGGAGGCATGCTGGTAAGCAAGAAGATGGCACAGCTTTTGAAGGCAATACAGATAAATTCATGGAGATCGCCATTGGATGGTATCAGTTTTACATGATCCAGCAGTATTGAGATAGCTGAGAACAGAAAACAGTGCTGGGTTTGATATGTATCTGCCCATCTGCCCTCTAAGCTAGTCTTCAGGAAGCCAGTTTGGTCTAGTGGTTAAGAGGCCAGGCTTTTATCTGGGAATATCAGGTTTGATTTCGCACTCCTCCATAAAGCCAGCTGGGTGACCTTGGGTGAGTCACAGTTCTCTTCTGAGCTCTCACAGCCCCATCTACCTCACAGGGTGTTCTGTTGTGGGGAGAAGAACAGGAGGTTTGTCAGCCACTTTGAGTCCCCTTAAATGGATGAGAAAAGTGGGATAGAAAAGCCAACTCTTCTTCTTCTTCTTCTTCTTCTTCTTCTTCTTCTTCTTCAGGCCAGTTGTGATGAGATTCAGCTACCTGAGTTAAATAACTAAGAAAATTCACCTTTGGAACAGATAATGTAGAAAGACAATTACTGGTCACGTTGCTGATGTGTTCTCTCGCCCTGAAAGTGGACTGAAGCTGGATTAAGCCTTAGGTGTAACCACAGCCCTTGAAGCTATCTTCAGTATTGAAGACAATTTATCATGGAAACCAATGAAGATGGCGGGTGGGGGGGAGAACTACTGGATCAAAAGCCACCAGCATTTACTTGTTAATCTTGATCAAGAAGCTGCTAAGAACAGCTACACAACAATCCAGATCAAGGAGCTCCTGAGAACATTGTGTCTGGACAGAAGTAGAGCAGATCCAGATAAATGTGGTCTATATCTGTCTATATCTTTAGAATACATTTGCTGTTCTAAAGCCTGCTCAGTGCAGATGACTATTCTTGTAGTTGATCAGGATCTAGCTAATTTGTATTTAGGTAATATGGATCTAGCTAAGGCGGATTAACTGAGGTACATGCAGAAGGGGCCTAAGGGTGCTTCCGCATTTGCCGCTGGCAAACAGATTTAACAAGATCCATTTCCCAGCAATCTGGCCTCCCGAGGACCCATCTCAAATAGAGGCGGACCCTTGGAGGCCCTGCGCGTCCACACACGCATGGGAAGGCCGGATCCTGGAGAATGGATTGAGTGGGTGCTGTGCAGACACATGAGCATCCATTCCAAAAGTCCTCCAGCTCGCACGCCGCTGACACCGCCCCCAGAGCCGCGGGACTGGAGCAGTGAGCTGCCAGTCACCGGGTGTTTCCGGCAGTGCCCGGCGCACTGGGGAGGGGCTTCAGAAGGGGCTTCGGCCCTTTCCAACATGGCAGCCAGAGGGACATCCATCCCTTCACCTGGCCATGTGCAGAAGAGTCCTGCTTCTGCACACATCCAGGCAAAGAGATGGATGTAAGACCTGATTTTTCAGGTCTTACATTTAATCCAGATTTTGGTGGCAAAACCAGTTTTAAAAACCGGTCTTGCACGCCAAAATGCAGAAGCGGCGTATGCAAAGAGTCTCTGATCAGGTCTGAAGTGCGGAAGCCATTTAAGGCAAGTGTTTTAAATCTTAGTTAAGGGGGGGGGGTAACCTAGTTTCCTGAGCTAGTGCAGAAACACCCTAAGGCTCTTTCTGTACTGGACCTTTTTCTGGAATATATCCCAGGCCAGGGGCCTGTTGTGTGCATATCAATGCAGACTAGGAATGTACACAAATATTCTTAACATTCAAACTTTGTATGAATTTGGCCGAATTCAGACGTTCAAATGTGAATCTAATGTTGACATAGACATTCACATTTGAATGAAATGTTTCAATACTAGAGATGTGCATAAATGGGGGGTTTCTGTATTTGATTCATATCAAATTGAATGCAAGAAAATTTGTATTGGTTTGAATAGATCCCCTTCCAATGTGGTAGGATTCGTATTCAGTCCCATATGAATCCCATACGAATGCATACAAATCCCATACAAAGCTTCATACGAATGTATCAAAACATTCAATTTGAATTTGAGTGTCAATCTTCGAATGTTCTACCATTAGATTCAAATTCGAATGTCCGAATATGGCTGAATTCATACAAATGTAATGTTACAAATATTCATGCACATCCCTATTCAATATATATACAAAGTTTCATTACAGATTCATATGGGTTTTATGTGGGATTCGTATGCGATTCATAGTTGGGATTTGAATCCAATTTGTATTGAACATTCATATCGAATTTGAATCCTACCCCATTTGAAGTGCATCTATTCAAAAAAATATGAATTTTCTTGCATTCTATAAGAATCGAATACAAAAATCATTTGTGCACATCGCTAGTGCAGCGTATGTCAGGGTCTGGACAAGGCTTGCCATAGTCTGCACAAGCATGTGGACAGCAAGCCACTATTCCAGGATACATTGCAGAGTAAGGCCCAGTGCAGAAAGAGCCTTGGACCCATGTTCATTATTCTGGTTCAGAGTAGACAGCTTCACCCTGGGATTAGTAACCAGTCCCATGCTGTGATGGGTTGCTTCTGGTGCAGGACAAGGCCATCCACATTAGGACAATCTGTTCCTCATCAGACTCTGGCACAGAGGACCTCCAAAACCAGAAAAAAAAAGTTCCTGGGAGCTCCCAGAGGGGCCATTTCAGCATTGTGTCCTGTGGGGTGCCCAGTGTTATACAGACCATGGAGGCATGCTATCCATATGCCTCTATGGTCTGATATATCACCCCTAGTCCAGTATACCACCTCTAGTTGGATAAACTGGACCAGGGTACCTTAGTGCATTTTATGATCCATACTGTGTGGAGGCCCTAGTCCAGGCTACGCTCCAGTTTTAACACTCTAGTTCGGTCTACGCTCCGTTCTGTGTGAACAGAGCATGGCAGGAGGGGGAGCGGTCTTCCGTTCTGGACTGCATCTGGACTAGCACAGTGTCCCACGCAGAAAGGGCCTAATTGTCAACCTGGAAGTTTTAGCAAAAAAGTGGGAAAATTTAAATTATAAATACACATTTTTAGAATTGGCCTTATCTGAGTCAATATGTGGTACTGGAATTCCTACAGCCTTTTAAAAGAAAAAAAATCTCCCCAAATTTCATGATGTACCCGTATTTTCCGGCGTATAAGATGACTGGGCGTATAAGACGACCCCCAACTTTCCGGTTAAAATATAGAGTTTGGGATATACTCGCCGTATAAGAAGACAACACCCGGCGTATAAGACGACCCCTGACTTTTGAGAAGATTTTCCTGGGTTAAAAAAGTAGTCTTATACACCAGAAAATACAGTAGTTCTGTAACAACGGGGTGCTTTCAGGAAAGAACATTTTAGAAAATGATATGTAGAAACATGTCTATACTAGCAAAAAAACATGGTAAAATGCATTATAGTTTAGAACTGCTTGCAAAAGTACATAACAGACAGATGTAGGCAGAAAGGTGCTTATATGAGAATTTTTTAAAGTATTGGGCAAAAAGAACAAATAAAATTCTCAGAATGGCATAAAAATGGGGAAAACAATTTCTGTGCAGAATTTGTTTGTTTGTTCCACCCTATACCTAAAGGGCAGGTAAGAACATTTAAAATCAACATATTAAAACAATAACAGTATATATTAAAACAACAGTGTCTGCAAGTGAGAAGGGAAGGTGTATTCCCATTTAACAGAAGGTCAGGGCAAAGAGGTGCATCTTCACTGCCTTCCTAAACGTGTACAGTGAAGGTGATAGACGCACCTCAAGGGGGAGACTAGTCCACAGCCTAGGGGCCATCACTAAGAAGGCCCTCTCTTGGGTGCCCACACATTTTGCTGCTGAGGGTGGTGGGACAACCAGGAGGGCCTCCCCTCCAGATCTTAAGGCACGGGCAGGTTGATATGGAAGTAGACCTTCCTTCAGACATTTGGGGCCCAAGTCATTTAGGGCCTTATAAGTTAAAGTTAACACCTTGAATTGGGCTCGGTAGTGAATTGGCATGATGTGTGTCCGGCCAGCTGTCCCAGTCAGCAACCTAGCAGCTGCATTCTGCTGTATTCCAACCCGTCTTCAAGGGTAGCCCATGTAGAGTGCATTACAATAGTCCAGTCTAGACATTACCAGAGTAGGGATAACTGTGGCCAAGCCATCTCTGTTCAACTGGCACACCAGTTGTAGTTGGGAATAGGCACTCCTGGCCACGGCCTCCACCTGATAGATTTGCCTAACCTTATATCTGGAAAAAATGAGTCTTTGAAGTGGAGTTTCCCTTCCTCTCTGCTCTAGAAGAAATCCATGTGGGGCACAATTCTCTGAAGTTCTCTGGGGTCCTCACCTTGTAAGATAAGGGATGGCAAATACCTTCCATCAAGCCTAGAGCATGCTTCCAAATGATTGCAAAAGCATAATAGCGTTCGTTTTGACTGACAGAGAAAAAAGAGAAACATTGTCTTGAGGTAGGCACACCCTCTGAAGTATTATCACTCATAATTCAGAAGATAAATCAAAAGTATCGTGTGCCTGATGCTGCCAATCACTGCCAAGCAAAATTCTATTCTAAATTGCCACCTGAAATTCAGAAAACCAAAGGAGACAAGAGGAAAATTAAGGGAAATGAGGGAATATTAATTTGCTTACCATTTCCAAGCACGTAGCTGCGAAATAAAAGAGACATGCAAAGTTCGGTTCATGTTCAAAAATTTACTCAAGCAATTCATGTCTCTGATTCTTCAGATATCTGGAAATCCAATCAAGCCAAAACAATTGTGCCACCTATGAACATGAACAAATCCATCGAACCGCCCATGGTGGCTGTATTTTTGCCATTAAAAAAGGCTTTTTTCAATAGATAATAATTGAGCAAGTTTGGAGCAAGTTTGGAATAGAGATGTGCATGAATATTAAAAAATTTAAAAATCCGATTCAAATCCGACGAAGGTTGACATTCAAATTTGAATCGGATTTAATAACATTCGAATTTAGATATTCAAATGGATTTCGGATTTTCCAAATCATTTGTTCAAATGATTCAAATGATTTGTATTTGCGCTTATAATACAGGATGAAAACGGGATGCATGTGGGATAAAACGGGATGCATACAGAACGCGCACAGATATGTATAACAGATACGAATGTTGTCGGCATTTGTATCTTTAAATACAAATCTAACATTCAAACGAATTGATTTGAATGTTTCAGATTCGAATCGGATTTTTTGACATTTGGATTTTAAACATTAACTCAAATTCGAATGCAAATAAAAAAATTGTCCACAAAGAGGATAGAGGAGGCAGAAAGGAGCTGCTGCTGCTTCCCCATGCCAGGGTTTGGCACAGTTTGCATGGGAACGGCTATAACCGCACTCAGCCTGCATCCAGCCCACATTGCCAGGAATGGCATGAGGGTGGGCAACATCCGATCTCAGACCTGCACACTGTCACATGCGTGCCCAATCAGAGCCAAATGACTTGCATGGGGATGTGGCCATAGAACTGGAAGGGACCTCTAGGGTCATCAATGTGGATGTCAGGCTCCTATTCCAAGATATAATCCAGAATAGGACCCAGAAAGGGATAGCGTGAGAACAGGGACCGTATTTTGTCTTTGCTAAACAATTATCTGAATGAATGTGAAAATAAATTGTATCATCATATGAATGGATGAATTGTATATGTATTTATTAGCAGCTCCTTACCTTGATAACAAAGAAGATATCCCTATATGTTTCTATGAGTTTTAGGCAAGGCTATGTGAACATTTATTTTAATTACGTATGAAAGCAACCTGTGTTATCTTGCTATAAAATTGGATTCTGTGTGCCTTATAAATTAGACAAATTAAATAGACTGACGTATTATCCTTCTTTCATATACCATGGTTTGTGTCTAATTATTAACTCCTTCTATTGTAATTAAAATGTATCACAATTCTTTAAAAATGCAAGGTGATTTGCAAAAGTCTAATGTCTGAAAACAAAACAACATGCACAAACAAAAAAAATCTCAGAGATGATACAATTTGTATTTCTTTGTTTATATTACTATCCTGCCCTATATCTAGAGGTCTCAGTGCAAGTCACAATAAAACCAATGGGAAACACATTCAGCAAGAACTGATGGAGGCCATGTCTCCAATGGTGAAAGGAGGCAACCAATGCCACTTGAAAAGCTACCTGGTGCTGTGACACCTCCATTTGCTAACTGGCCAAACCATGGGGAAGTTTGTACTTCTTGTTCCATCTGGGAAAGGAAATGGTAAACTTCCCCTGGCATATAGTAGCATTTGTGAACTTACGCATACACATACCTGTTGTGATGACGCATGTCCAGGTGCCACCATCTTTGTCTCGGAGGCTGGCATGACTCCGCGTCCACCAGCACCGTCACCAGGATGATGGTGAAGTGCTGAGCATGCACACTCACATGTGGGGTCATTTGAGGTGCCAGCATGCTTGCGTGCCACCTCAGATGATCCTCCCAGCACCACAGATGTGCAGGTGAGCTTTACCAGAAATGGCAAAGGTTGTCTCTGATCAAGGTAAGTCAACCTGTGAAGCACAAATCCCTTCCCACACATAGTTTGTGTGCTGTACACTTCTGCACAGAAGAGGCCATTTCTGAGCTGGAAATGACCCCTTCATGTGCAGACGCTCACTCTGGGAGCATATTTCATGCAGAACACAGGGCCAAGTGCAGAAAGGCCCCATTTCAGCCCATCTCTAGGTGATAGTTGCCTTGTTTGCCATCCTACTCCCAGCTCAGTCCAGGCTTAACACCAGCTTCCACAACAAGATGGCTGCAGTCCGAAAGCAGAGGTTGGTTTCCTGGCCTTGAACCGAAACTTCTAGTCAGAGGGCTCCAATTGGAAAGCCACCTGTCAGAGAAAACAAAACCCTGAGTTACTCCATATTGGTGAGTGGCCTTACTATTCTTCTATTATGATTTCTGATTTCCTAGCAGGTACATAGACAAAATGGCTCTAGGGATCTAATGTCGGTCTTTATTTTGTTTACCTACGCTCCCAATTTAGCCCATCAAAGGGCCATTATCTGTAGCTAGTCAAACAAATTGTCAGGTCATTGATGTACGTGACTCAAAGAAATGTCCGCAAATGTGTATTTGGAGAGGGATCCAAGTGCCTTCAGGAGCATTTTGAAGTCAGCAGGTAAACCACATATTCCAGTCTCTCCCATTATGAATGATATGATGCCTTTAGTTTGCTTAAAGCCAAGGAAACGTTGACACAGTAATTAAAGGGGGGAGGGCAAGGGGAGAGAAATAAGCTGTGGAGGAGAAAGGAAAGGACAAAAAGGGAAAGAGATTGAGAGAGAGGCTTTATACCACCCTGAATTCTGGCTGTTCCTGAGCCCTAGACCCTGGTCTTATTTGAGGAAAGATTATCTTGACAAATTGGATAAACATTTTATGCATGACAGGATGCTGATGGAGAGCCCGTTCTGCAAGCACACCTGTTAGCAGTTTGCTTAGCGTGTGACCAAGGTGTTCTGCTAACCCTAAGTCCTCCCATGTTGCTCTGTTTACTGTTGGACAGGTATGGGCAGATCCAACCTCTAGACCTTAGTAACAGTTGCTGCTTAACTTTGCTTCTCGCCACCCACCCACCCACCCAATTAGACTGTATGACCAAAGCAACAGAATAAAGACCTGGCTATTGTTTTGTTTAAGGGAGACTACAGTCTTAAAAGGCATGAGGTCACTAGGCGTTCTGGGTGCAAAATACGTAAATAAATAAATAGGTTATATTTCTTACTTTTTTCATCTGGATACACTTATTCTCCATGCCTGGAAATAGATTACCAAGAGTGTGCTTGGAAGGGCAATACAGGAATGAGAACATTCATACATCGATCCGCAAATTATGCGGTGAAATTTCCCGCTGTGTTCCGTCTATGCAAAAGCTAGGGCATACTAGCCAGATAGCAAAAGAGCGCTTTAAGCAGTGAGTAAGGGACATCAATGCAGAAAACGATATTGCGAGTCTGGCTCCCTAACCACTAGACCAGACCAGACGAATACCATACAAATGCATATGAATGCATAGAAATCCCTTACGGAGCTTTATATGAATGTAACAAAGCATTCAATTGAAATTCTAATGTCCGTTTTCAGATGTGCCAATATTCAATTTGAATTGAGATGTCCAAATCTGTACAAATTTCAAATGTTATGAATATTTGCGCACATTCCTAGTAGGGGTGTGCACCAATGCAATTTTTGACATTCAGTTCAATTCAAATTGAATATTCGAATGTCCAAATTCGTACGAATAGAGAAAAAATGAATGTATTAAAATCCGAAGCGATTCAAATACATTCAAATCCCATACAAATGCATATGAATGCATATGAATACCATTCGAAGCTTCATACGAATGTACTTGAAACACTCCATTTGGATTCGAAGGTGCCAACACTTGATTCGAATTGGAATTTCCAAATTTGTTCACATTCATATGAATTTTGAATGTGACAAATATTCTTGCAAATCCCTTCTTGGCATTGCAGAGGGGCAAAGCAGTTTACCGCTGTGGCAGCTCTTCTGTGGCGCGAGCCCCACGCTACCAAGGGAAGCCAATGCATTATATCATTGAAAGTTTTCTGGATTGCATTACATGGGGGAGGTCACATTTTACCCAATGCGTGAAAGAAAAACTGTGCTGCTAATAAAGTAGGTGTTGTAGAAAGGGCAACGTTATTTCTAGAATGGGAGGCACTGTATCACTGAACACAGCATGCTTCCAATTGGGGGGGGGAGGAATTTTCTTGAAGCCTGTTCAAATTAATTTCCTTTCTTGTGCAAAATGGGCAGGAAGTCGTCAGGCAACCAACTGCTGTCCGCACCATTAGCCAAACATTTACACAGGCACGCCACGGTGTTTACGCTGAGCTCAGGGTAGTTTGTCTAGCATTTCCCAGCATTCTGTCCCAACCTTCTGGAAAAAAGTTGGTGAGAGGGAAGTAAATACTGGGAGTGAAATGCTGAGTTCAGGATCATCTGGAGGTTGCCCTTGTGCATCCTGGTCTACCCCCATTTTCACACTTACATCTCTTAATCTTGGACAGGGTGGGACACTGTGGGCCTCTCCACACCTTTGTTAGGCTGTGGCCACACTTAAAGTTTAATCCAGCTTCAGTCTACTTTCAGAGCAAGGGGATGCATCAGCAAAGTGACAAGCTGTTTTCTTTCAGTGTTAAATAACTCAGAAAATTCACCTTTGGGATAGATAATGTGGCAAGACAATTCCTGGTCACATTGCTGATGTGTTTGCTCTCTCTGGGCAGTGACACTACAAGCACTACTGGCCAGGAACAGGGCTAATTTAGCACACATTGTGTGAATGGCTGTCACCTCACTGGAGATTTGCTCGCCTAGGAAGTGCAAACAGACCCATGATTTTCAGGCATGCTTTTGGCAGTTAAAATAGAAAAATGAAAAAAGAGTGCTGTCTAAGGTTGTGGTCATGACTTCACTTTAAACCTTCTTCAGTCCATCTTCAGATCTGATTGATCACACCTTTTTGGACTTTCTGCCCTCCCTTTGGATCATGGCCTAAATGTTGAGAACTGAATAGTTTGGTTTCCATCTCTCCTCCTCCTCCTCCTCTTTTTCTTCTCCTTCTCCTTCCACAAGTTAGACCCACCAAGCTGCTAGGAGCAGTTAGCCTCATTTTAAAAAACGACACTCTACATGGGGCTGCCCTTGAAGACGGCTTGGAAGTTGCAGATAGTGCAAAATGGAGCTGCTAGCCAGATGCACATCATTTATTTATTTATATTTATTTATATTTATATTTATATCCCGCCCCATACCCGAGGGTCTCTGGGTGGCTGACAACATTTCAGAACAAGCACATTAAAATTGTATCACACTATAATAAAACCAACGTAAGGTTTAAAATCCAACATGATAATAAGAATAAGAATAAAAACGATATAAAAACAGTTTAAAACAGTGGTCTTTGGAAGGAGGGAAGAATAAAGAGCATTAGCCAAAGGCCTGAGTGAAGAGGTGCGTCTTTACCACCTTCCTGAATGTAAACAGAGAAGGGGCCTGACGCACCTCCAAGGGGAGACCATTCCACAGCCTGGGGGCCACCACTAAGAAGGCCCTCTCCCGGGTGCCCACCCGCCTAGCTGCTGAAGGCGGTGGGATAACCAGGAGAGCCTCTCCTGCAGATCTTAAGGCACGGGCAGGTCGATATGGGAGAAGGCCTTAAAAGAGTTGTTGGTCTTAAAAGAGTTATATTGGCTGCCAATTCACTACTGAGCCCAATTCAAGGTACTAACTCTACTTACAAGGCCCTAAATGACTTGGGTCCCAAATATCTAAAGGAGCACATTCTCCCATACCGACCTGCATGGTCATTAATATCTGCAGGGGCATTAAGATCTCCTGGTTGTCCCTCTGCCTTCAGCAGTGAGGTGGGTGGTCACCCAGGAGAGGACCTTCTCCGTGATGGCTCCCAGGCTATGGAACAGTTTCCCCCTTGAGGTGCATTGGGCTCCTCCTCTGTTCATGTTTAGGAAGAAGGTGAAGACACACCTCTTTGCTCTGGCCTTTGGCTAAATGTTGGTCATGAACATCATTGTTTTAACTGATATGATTTTGTTTTAAACGTGTTGGATTTTTAAATGTTGTTGTGGTTTTACTCTTTTAATATATATTGTATTTTGATACGTCGGATTTTAAAGATTTTGTTCTAGGTTTTATTTCAGCCAGGCCAAAGGATGCTGTTAAATGACATCAGAAAAAAAGGGCCAAAACATACATGCACACATACACACAGAGAGGCAATGATTGCAAAGTGCAGTGTAGCTGAGGCAAGAACGGGTATAGGATGCTATCAGAGAAGCTTAATCAGCTTTCAGAAATAGTTGGCTTCCTACATCCTGCCCTCTGGGCATGATTAGGCACAGAGGGTTGTTCCTACAATGTAATCCCTCGACCTTGTGTTTCATTAGATGAGTGTGCAAGTCACTCAATATTCTGCTAAGGGATTTTCACTTTAATTTGACCGAACCGTTTTACGGAGCTAGATTAGTTCTGCTCTTAAGCAAAGGTGCTCATTTTGTTGTGCTTTTCTGAAACTCACTTTTAATATTTCTTGTGGAAACATTGCTTCTTGCCCACATTTCTCATGAGTGCAACTCAAAGTCTAGGGCAATGACTATATATTTAAATTTGGCAAACTGAACTTGAGTTGCCCGTCTTAATAGGGGTACAGCATACTGACTCATGCATCTGAGTGCTCCAACATGACTCCATGACTCAGCATGCCCAGGACACAGAATGAACTGAACATACAGTTGAGTCAAAATTTCTTTATTATGAACACATAGATGGCAAGAAGCACTTCAATTGCAAAACAAAACTCAAGCTGTCCAAATGTGTTTTCATTCATAATTTATGCAATTCCAGAAGTATTGTCTTAATTGTAGTAGGGTGTGCCTGAATATTCAAAGGTATACAAACTTTGATCCAATCTGGCTGAATTTTGACATTAGAATTCGAATTGAATGTCCATAAATTTGAAGTTAATGATTCAAAGAAATTTTGAATTTTGGATCTATTCATTTGTATTATCCAGACATATGCATGTATACGGGTTCATACATGATGCGTACATGCAGATTCTCATCTTCCCCGCATCTGTGCACATTTGTTCAGTTCTGCATGGGATGAAAACGGGTTGCACACGGGATAACTACGGGATGCATACGGATGTGTACAGACGTGTACAGACATGTATGCATGCGGGAAAGATGTGTACAGGCATCTATGAATGTTGTCAACAAACATAAGTGTAAATTCAAATTGAAAATTTGAACAAATAGATTCAAACTGAATTTTGTTTTATTTGAATTTTAAAGATTTAGATTGAATTGAATTTTGGGGTATTCAATTTGAATCGAATTGAATCCTGAAAACTGTATTTGTGCACACACCTAAATAGTATAGCTGTTATACACACACAAACATAAATTTCCCCAGGGGGTCATCGGTCTATGGAATTTGCTGCCAGAAGAGACGGGCTGTGTAATCCAGCTTCAGTCCACTTTCAGAGTGACAGAAAACATCAGCAAAGTGACAAGCTTTTTTCTTTCAGTGTTAAGTAGCTCAGAAAACTCACCTTTGGGATAGATAACGTGGAAACTTACTGGTAACTTTGCTGATGGACGGACAGATGGATGGATGGATGGATGGATGGATGGATGGATGGATGGATGGATGGATGGATGGATGGATGGATGGATGGATGGATGGATGGATGGATGGACGGACAGACGGACAGACAGATGGACGGATGGACAGATGGACAGATGGATGGATGGAATCCCTCTTTACTTTGAAACAGCACAAGTTGGCACACATGATTTTCCCTTTCATTTTATTTTCACACCAGTTGTCTGAAGCAGGTCAGTCTGAGAGTGAATGGCCAGTGAATGGCCAGGTTTAACTGTTCCCAACTCAGGCATACAAGAACTACAGCCCTCAGTATTTCTTCACTGACTTAATGGAGACCATTTTCGCAAGCTCTGCTATTTCAATGCTATCTCCAACTGTAAATGTTCTTTAACAAAAGCAAAACAAAACACCAAAATCACTTAGCCAAAGTTTAAAGTAATCACTGAAATCACTTCACTTTTTTAAATATTGTTTTTCTTGGGCACAAGTCTGTGTCTTTTAAATAATCCACAAGCAAATATCTCTATTTCATAGCCGAGAAATTATAAAAGGCCATGTAAGCAGATGACACAAAGGCACTGAAAACAACCCCAGAGGAAACGCTTAGCTGTTCTTACAATGTCACAATACACTGTTCTGTTTTCCTCACCCACTCTTTAAGGGTACACTTCTGACATCTCTTACCACACAACTGGACTTTATGAATGGGAGGCAGGGGACGTTTTCTGGTGAAGAATAAAAGGGAAGGAATTATAGTCTTACGGCAGGGTTTACCATTTGTTACTCAGGTCTGAATGAGTCAGAACGGCATCCATTTGACTTCAGTAGCAGCAAATGCGTGGAGCATGCTTTTTTCACACTGAATTGTTAGCGCAAAACCTGGATGAACCATCATGGTATGCTGAAGTTGCTACCAGTCAGCAGGGATGTGGAAGAATATTAGAAACATTTGAAGTTCAATCACATCCATTCAAATTCGGACATTCGAATCAAATGTCAATACATTCATTTTTTAACATTCAAACGAATTTGAATGTTTTGAATCATTAGAACAAATTATTCGGACATTCGTATGTGGACAGATAAGTGCGCATTAGATTAGAGGCAGCAGTTCTGGGCTGCTCTGCCATCTTGCTCCCAGGAGTGCCCCTCCCTCTTCTAACTGACATCACTAGGCTATGAACCATCTTGCCTGAGAGGAGTGGAGAAGAGGCAGCAGGCTGGGCTCTGCCATCTTGCTCCCAGCAGTGCTCCTCCCTCCTCCAACTGCTCCCATCACAAGATGGCAAAGAGACTACGGCAGCGGATCCACCAGTTGAGGAAACATCTGGTCCTGAGGCCGAGCAAGGTGGGGCTGAGTAGATGCCGGCTGACCATCTCTACCATCATCCAGTTTGTCATCAATGAAGAGAAAATTCAAAGTAAAGAGAATAAGAAAATTCTAGCAAGAAGAAATGAACTGAAGAATTGGATCTGAAGACCTCAAGCACCTGCTTTTTGCTGTTCCCTGTTCCCTCCCACACCATTTTCCTTTTGTTTCTTGTCTCTTTAGATTGTAAGGCTGAGGGCAGGGACCTGTCTAAGATTAATATAATATTGTAACCCACCCTGGGACCTTTGGGTATAGGGCTGGATAGAAATACAAATAAATAAATAAATAAATAAATAAATAAATAAATAAATAAATAAATATCCATACGCATCTTGTTACAGATACATATGGGATGCATGTGCGATAAAAACAAGATATGTACGGATGCGTAGGACACATACAAATGTTGTCTCCATTTCGCGAATGTTCAGAAACATTTGTACAAATACGAATGTCAGTGTACAGATGTCAAAACATTCTATTTGTATACAAATGTCCAAATTCATACAAATATTGAATATTATGAATATCTGTGCACATCCCTACTTGGTATTGTTTTGAAGTTTATATTTTAACCCCCCTCATGGTTATTTTAAATGATGAGCAATAAATAAATAAATAAGCTTAATGTGCTAAGCCCAGTTGGCACCTCCGTGGTTTTGTCTGCAACCCCAGGATTCAGCCTTGGATTTGGATTTGGGCAGCATGGGGATAATGTAGATGAACAATCCACTACCAAAGCATGTGGTTTATTAAAACATAGAGGGGCAGGAGGAGGAACAGATTGTACATGAGGCTTCTGGTGAACACTTAAGGTGTGTGCAGACTCAGGAAAGCCGCCCATCAGAATGCTCAGTGAAGGCAGCTTCCAGATTAGCAGGATAAAATCCACTATTGTACGAAAATACACAGCTGTGGTACAAAAATACACAAGTGAAAATATATCACTTGACACCTGATCCTGTACAGCAGTGGCACATTGTGCCACCGGTATTTCGAATTTGCCAGCTGCGGAGCAATCAACATTTGCTCCGCAGTTTAAGGTAAATTCGAGTGTTCCCACCAGTCTGGACAGGACGGCAAGAATAGCAAATGAGAGCTAAGCCTGCACCTGCCCCCTCCATTGGCTGCCCCCTCCCACGTGACGCACGCCTCACTGCACACGCCAAGGAAGTATCGCAGCTGCCGAGGAGGAAGCAGCAAGGAGGGCGCTCCGATCTGGACGGTGCGTTGTGGCTTCACAGCAGGTAAGCTGCATATTTTCATACAACAGTGGATTTTATCCCTCTAATCTGGAACCTGCCTATATCTTCTATCCCAGTATTACGTGAACATTGGTTGTGGCTTCCAGCACCTTTTCACAATCTTTGCCACAGAAGCATCAACAAGATTTTAAAACGAGACTGAAGCCAAAGGTAATGATAGCAGCCAACCTTGAAATGGAAATATAAACGATTCATCCCATACAATGGTGCAAATGTAAGTTTTCAGGCAGCTTTTTCACAATAAAAAAAAAATCAGTGAAGAAAGGAAGAAAGAGGAAGGCATGAATGTATTAATTAGTACATACTGGAGTGACATGGACTGGAAACAGATTGAACCATTCATCCCTAATGCCGGATCAGGAGAAAATGATCTCCAGTTTTCCTGCTGGCTTCGTGCCAGCTGGTTAATTGGCACTAAGGATAACTCCCATTGATGTCAAGGAGATTTTCAGTGCAATCCTAATGAGTCCTATTCAGAAGCAAGTCTCGCTGTTCTCAGTAGTGCTTAGTCACAGGGATTGGGGCCGTCATAACTGTAGTTGGATTAGGCAATGCTCCCTCATCTGTGCAAGTACATATCCAAGAAGAACTCAGAACAAATTCTTAGAAGATTCGAATTTCTTTCCCACTTGCTCCTAAAGAAGCAGACTCGGGGCATTTTGGCACTTGGGAACGCTAGTGCACTGAGACCCACTCACCTGGAGACCTACCTGTGTGGCAGCATGTGTCCAAGCACCAGCAGGGTGCCACCATCTTGTTTCCAGAGTCTGACACAACTGTGTGTGTGCTGTGGACACAATGACACTCCAGGTACCTGCAGTTGCATTTGGGGTCACCTGAGCTGCCAACACGCTTGTGTGGCACCCCAGATGGCCCCTCACACAAGAAATGGTGGAAATGGTCACAGTGCTGGACATTTCAGGTCAGGAATGGGACAGGAAAGGTTAAGGTTGGGATGCGTGTGGTGTACAATTTCATCCACCATCACCAGTAGACACTGGGGTAGCATCTGGTAAGGCAGGAGACATTTCTGTGTGGTAAATGCCTCCTGCAAGTGCAGATGCCCCTTACCAGATGTTACCCTATCATGAACTACAGGCTCAAATGTGAATTGGGCTCTGCATAATTTGATGGCAAATATTCACCAAATGATGGCATGGTTGTAAGAGTAATGGCAATGTGGACAGCACCGTCTGACCTAGAAACACAGCACTTAAGAAGAGAAGGAGGAGTTGGCTTTTCTACCCTGCTTTCCTCACCTACTTAAGGGGACTCAAAGTGGCTGACAAGCCTTCTGTTCTTCTCCCCACCATAGACACCCTGTGAGGTGGGTGGGGCTGTGAGAGACTGCATTGCTCAGTCACCATGACAACAGCTGGCGTACATTGGCAATTGCACTTATATGGTACTTGGTCTCTGGTTGCTCCCAAGGTTTAATGCAGATTCAGTCCTCTCTCAGAGAGTGAGAGAGTACACCAGCAAAGTGACAAGCTTCTTTTGGGTAACTCCAAAGAAAATTCACCTTTGGGATAGATAACGTGGAAAGAAAATTACTGATCTCTAGGGCCATTTGCTGGGATTCAAGAGCAAGAGAACGTTTGCCCTTGTCTCTGCTTGAGATGCCCATGGGCAATTGGTGGGGCCACTATGTGGGATAGGATGTTGGACTAGATGGGCTGTGGCCTGATCCAGCAGGGCTCCTTTTATCTTCTTAAGTTCTTCTGCCATAAAATGCACTTCCAAAGGGCATTCTCTGTCCTTAATGTGAATTAGAAGTGGGACAGGAACACTTGCATCTGCATCCCACCACCTCTGCTTTTGAACATTTTTTTTTTTAATTGTGTACGGATGCAGCCTCAGACTACAGATGGTAAGAGCTGCCCACTGTGTTCACTCAGCCCTATGGCCACCAGGCAACTGCAGCTTGTATAAAGAAAATCCATGCTTTATTCTGGAATATCCAGATATAGCGGAATAAATCAGCAAAGTTTAGATGCAGCGGTTCTTTGGAGCCCATTTTTGTACTGCTGATAGCTCGGTGTCTTTGGACTCAGGAAATGGTCCACACAGGGGTCATCTGAAAGTCTTTCAAATTTCTATATCAAGTAGGCCTGAGTGTCCCTGGTGTCGAGTGAAATTTTGTAATCTTTTAGGAATTGTAATTTACTGTTCCATACCTTCTTTGAGATCTCGCATTCTTGATGGGATGAGTCCCACGAATGGAATTCCACCGACTGGCAAAGAAAGGAAAAGCAAGCCTCCCCAAGGCGGTCTTTGTCAAATCTTCTCAACAGGGGACACCTTTGGGGAGTTTGCGCAAGGCACAAAAGGGCTCCCACAGCTAGGAAAATCATGCAAATTATTTCGCACAGCCTGGCCCCGTGTGCTGACCTTTTGACCCCAAACAGGACGCAACGTTGCTAAGCTTTTCTTGTGGGTTTCCTTTAGGGACTTTTAAAGGACCAAAACGGAAAGAGAGGGGAGCCTGGCCAGGGCGAAGTGTCATGATACATTTTCTCAAAAGTAACCAGGTACATCTAAGAGAAGAGTGAGATGCGCTCTGTGCAAAGCAAGAGGTGGCTCCATGCCTGAGATTGAGACGCATAGAGAGGAAGTTATGTTTGCACTTTGTGAGCCAGTTTGGTCTAGCGGTTACGGAGCCGGACTCTTATCTGGGAATACCGGGTTCGATTCCGCCCTCCCCCATGAAGCCAGCTGGGTGACTTTGGGCTAGTCACAGCTCTCTTCTGAGCTCTCACAGCCCAACCTACCTCACAGGGTGTCTGGTATGGGGAGAATAGAAAAACTTTGTCAGTCGCTTTGAGTCCCCTTAAATGGGTGAGAAAAGCGGGGTAGAAAAGCCAACTCTTCTTCTTCTTCTTCTTCTTCTTCTTCTTCTTCTTCTTCTTCTTCTTAACTCGTGATGATCTGGATCAGTGGGTCTGGAATAACCAGGCCCATTGATCCAGATTACATGGAGGTGAAAGCTGGATGAGCACCATCTGCACTAGGGATATGCATGAAGCCAAATTCTTCCATTTGTGCAAAACACGCCCATGAATGCAGGGGAAGCTTTAGCTTCCAACAAACCTTCACATGTGTAGGGACCCCCCATCCCTCCCTGTCCCACCTCACTCCACCCCCTCACCTCCTTCTCCTCCTCCTGCCACTACCGCTGCCATCATATGAATTTTGAATCATGTGAATATTTCATGCACATCCCTAGTTTGTGCTGATGGTGCTGATCTGGCCTACATCTCCCCATTGCTTCAAAACCCTTGGTCCAGAACAAAGCTCTTGGCCATCTTGTAGACTCCCTTATTCTGGATCTGGATCGATCTAGTGCAGATGAAGCAGGGCCAGTGGCAGCAAGGCCTCCTTGATCCACATGAATCAAGTCCATTAGAAGTGAATGAGGTTTAAAGGGGGAAAATGCATCCGTAGAATTTTGGAAGCCATTCTGCCCTTATCAAAGCTCTAAAGGACAAAAAAAGAGTGTCGAGGAATGAAAACTGTTGAGGATCATCTTTTCTAGGGATGTGCAAAAATGCTTTTTTTGCATTTGAATTCGAGTTGATTCAAATATTTAAATATTTGATTTCATTCGAAATTCAAAAATCCAAATTTTTGAAAACCTGATTCGGATCCGGATTATCTGAATCTGTATTTTCAAAAATCCAATTTGAATTGAATAATACAAATGTTGGGAACATTTGTATCCAATTTTTGAATTCGCATGCATCCTGTTTTCATCCTATTTGCATCCCGTTGTCATCCTGTGTTATATGCACAAATTGGCCCGATATTCAGATGTGGTATAAACGGATCTATTCAGTCGAATTATTCAAAAATCCATATCGGATTTCCAAAAATTCAAAATTTGATCCAATTCAGAAATTCAGATTTTCAAAAATCCGTTTCGAATTTGAATTCTGAGGACATGTTCATATTTTTTTTATTTTCTTCCCTTGCTCCCATTAATTCTTCAGAGCTTTGTACTCATGTAGGTGTGTATGTTTTACCTGTCCTTATTCCACAAATACTGGCTTTACACCTGGATGCCTTCACAGAAGCAGGTGAGCCCTTTCCAAAACATTTGGCACAGCAATTTAGGAGATTATCGTGATCCTGAGTGTATGTTTTCAATGCTGAAAAAGCTTGGGTGTCAGCAGGGTCCGACTCGGTGCAAAGCGGAAGAACCTGTTACAATTAAGAACTAAGCCAATGGCTTATGTTTGCGTCATGATTTTAATCAAAGGGATTCCATGCTAAGGGAAACACATTCTACTGCCATTGTCCAGCACTATCATGAATTAGGGACTTGATGAAAAGAGTAACCATAAGAGTTCGTGTCAACAGCCCTAAAAGGGGCAAAACTGGACCAATGAGTCCTGCAATCTCAAAGCTGTTTACAGGAGAGATTAAAAACAAGAGCAAAATTGCACAATAAATAAATAAATAAATGAAGAACACAATAATAGTAATTTCATACATGCAATTAAAAATAGCTATTAGATCATATCACTGATATAACAAAGGTAGTCTCCATAATTGGAAAACAGTTCCTTCTAGGGATGGGCGAAAAATGTTTGCCACCTTTGCAATTCATATGAATTGTGAAGCTTCGAACACCCGCATTTGAATCAAGTATTTTAAAGCAGACATTTTCATGCAAAGCAAAAGCTTTTGTGCATTTGTTCAAAGCTTCATTACATTCACAAAGGTGAATTTGTGGATTTAGAGTAGAATTGGAGCAGATTCAGAGGTATGACTGACAGGAGCAGGAACCAATGAACCTTTGAAGAACCTTCAAAATGAATTTGAAGCCTGGCACGTTTGAAGTTGCTCCATTCTCATGAATGCAAATTTCCTTTGCATTTGCTCTGATGCGAAGCAAACGAGGGGAAATCCTTCCTTCCTTCCTTCCTTCCTTCCTTCCTTCCTTCCTTCATTCATTCCCATTTCTTCCTGGAAATGCTGTTCCCCTGATTCCACCTTGATGAGCTGATCCCTGCTAGGGGTGTCCTCGAATGCAAATTTCGGGATTCAATTCTAATGGAATACCTGAAAATTCAAAACAATTTGTATCTTTAAAATTTGAATGTATTCACATTCAATTAGAATAGATTCAAATAGATTTGAATCTGTTCATTCGAATTTATGATTTGAATTTGCACATACAACAACATTTGTATTTGCCTGTACACATCATTACGCACTCCATTTGCATCCGTACACATCCCGTATGCATCCCATTTCTGTCCTGTACGGATCCGTAAAAATGCATATGGATGCGGGAGAGATGCACACATGCAAGTACGCATCATGTACGTACCCGTACAGATACGAATGTCCAAATAATTCAAACAAATAGATTCGAAATTCATTCAAATGTTTAAATTCAAATTTATAGACATTAGATTTGAATTCGAATGTCCAAATGCAAACGAATTCGATTGAATTTTGAATGTTTTGAAGATGTGTGCACATTCCTAATTCCTGCAACATCACTTAGAAGAAGTGACATCTGGACGCAGTTGGTAAAAGAGGACAGAAGGGAAGAACCAAAGATGTCAGAGTGACGTGACTTTTATGCAGCAGCTGCATGGAATTTTGTTTTCACGACAAGTACAAAATACTACATCTTCCTGTATCCATCAGGAATAGCAGGGATGCAAAAGAAAGGAAGATCAGAAACCAGGCATGGATATTTTTTTTTTAAAAAAAAAACTACTTTTTTCAAAAGAAAATAACCAGCATGTTCATAGCTTGTTTAATTTGAGGTCAGTGAACAGAGGCATCTGACCTACAAAAGTGAATTCTGCAGAACAATAGGTGAGAGTTTCAGAGGCCTTATATACAATTACCTTGTGATACCAAATTAATTGTCTGTGTCTTTTCCGCTCATACAATGATGCTTTGACCCTCTTGGCTATATGAGTTGTTCACAAGGAATGTGAGGTTAAACTTAAGTGAAGGGAGGGGAAAAATCCATTTATAACCTTCCAGAGGTCCTATATTATTACAAAGATCCAAAATGCAAGAAATAGCTGAAATTTAGGCTTTGGCTATGTGTCTTTGTGTATCCATGTGAACAAACTAGGCTGTTTCTTAGGATTCCACCATTTAAGGGCTGCCAAATTAAGCAAAAATGATCCCTCAACTCCATTAAATGTTCTAGATAAGTGCAAATCATAGAAGATTGTATAGATCAATATACATATGAGGCAGGCACTAAAAAGCAATTGTACTAGAGGATATGATGGACACTCCTGCATAAAAAATGTTGCCATACTTTGTTGTTTTTGTTTTTCATATTTAAATTTAATTGGTCATTGTATAATTGTAGTACAGTTTTCCACAAATTAATAGTAGACCCCAAATACAGCTATGATAAAGGATTCCAAATTCTGCAAGGCTAAAATGGAATACAGGATTATGATCAGTGCTTGCTCTGTGTGTGTGTGTAATGTCTCTCACACCATATTTAGATGTTTCTAGAAGGGAAGTGTGTGAAACCAATTTCTCCCCTTCTATTCAATGCAAATGAAATGGAGGAATATTCAAATGCCCCCACAAATGTGGGGGAATTTGGGTTCAAGTGCAAAGGGAAGCCCCATTACGCCCCTCTCGTCCGAACCTGTCCCATCCCGCCTCATGCCCCCCTCATCTGCTGCTGCCACTGCTGCTGCCACCACCACTGCGCATATCTCCCCCATCCAGGAGTCACGGGAAATCTTCAACAAAACTTTCACAAAGGCCAGATCCATTTGATTCATGGGAGAATGGGGGCCTATGAATGTAGGCCCCTTTTGATTCATCAGAATGTAGAAATTCATTTGAATTCATATGAATTTTGGATTGCACAAATATTTGCGCACATCCCTTGTTTCTAGAGATAGGGGTTTAACAGTTACAAGAGGGATGTGGATCTCTAAACCTCTGGCCTAGGGATAGGCATGAATATTCATAAGATTGAAAATTCACACGAATTTTGGACCTTCCAATTCAAATAGAATGCTGGCACATTCAAAGATTTGAATTCAAATATGAACCAAATGTTTCGATACATTCATATGAAGCTTCATATGGGATTGTATGCGATATGTATGGGATTCATGTATATGTATGTGGGATTCATATGGAATTGTACATTCGTATTGAATTTGTACTAGATTCGAAGGGGGTCTATTTGAATAAATACAAATTTTCGTGCATTCAATTCAGTACAAATTGAAAAAACCCACATTCATGAACATCTCTGGTCTGACCCCATGTGCACCCTATGGCATAGTGTGGATGGTACATTGGCCAAAATAGCTGCTTTCTCTTCTTAAACAAATGAGCTGCTTTAAAAATTAAAAAAATCAGAGACAGATTACAAGTTGGATGGTCAACACCACACAGCATTGTGTATGTATAAATGACTTCCAAAGTAATAAAATAATACAACAAAAACTAACACAATGTGGACCTTATAATGCACATTGTTTAACCACGATTGAAAATAAATTAAATCATTCACAAAAACATACATGAGAACTTTTTTTTTCAATACAATGTGGGCCACTGAAAACAGGCCAGGCCCAGTTACATGCAAATACCTGTCACAAGATAATCATATTCCTTTCAGTTAATGATTCTAAGTCATACCAATTATAATACTGCAAGTGCTGATATAAATGAGCAGTGTCCTTAACTCATAGGAGATCTTTTATTTTATTTTAATTTTTACTGCCTCCAGAGATTTAAGCATTGCCTGGTTTTGTACTGCACAGACCTTTAAAGACTTTAAGAATTTTGATGTTCCTACTGTGCCAGAAAATGTAACAACAAATCCATGTTTTTAGCTGTTCAAATCCCAAGCAGGAGTCTAAAGAAGGGATGTACATGGATATTCAAAAATTCAAAAATCCCATTTGAATTCAATGAGGATCGACATTTGAATTCAAATCGGATTTTTGAAAATCAGAATTTCCAAATTCAAATTTCTAATTTCTGGAAATCCAATACAGATTGTTGAATAATTCGGCTGAATAGATCCGTTTATATCACATCCAAATATAGGGTCTATTCACGCATATAATATGGGATGACAATGAGATGCAAATGGGATGCGAACGGGATGTGCGCGAATTCAAAAATTGGATACAATTTTTCCTGACATTTAATTCGAATCATATTTTTGAAAATTCAGATTTTTGAATTTTGGAGACCAATGGCCCTCACTCTCCTTCCCATCAGCTTTATAGAGTGTGCCTGGTTCTAGTGTTTTGCACCAGGCATGATTTATTTACAGTATTTATTTTATCTAGAAAACTTATATCCCACCCTTCACCGAATGGTCCCAGAGTGGCTTACAGTGAGATCAAAACATATCAAATGGTAAAACATAATTAAAAATATAATACCCATCCTCCCTCCTTAACAGGGCAGCACCCTGAGGAAGCTATTTAAACAGTAAAAGTCTGGGTGAAAAGATAAGTTTTCACCAGGCACTGAAAAGTATACAATGTAGGTGCCTGGCAAACCTCAAGAGGGAGGTGTTCCAGTGTCTAGGGGCCACCACAGAAAAGGCCCTCCTGAAAGTCCCTATGCCTCATACCTCTGTAAGGACCTACAAGGAGACCCTCTCCCTGAGATCTCAGTGATAAGGTGCTCCTTCAGATATCATTCACTCAGGGCACTTCTTAAACGGCACCTTTCAAGCCATTTAGGTGAAGCCGCCCCTGGCTCCAAAAGCGGCGATCCACCACTTATGGGGTAAGGGGGAGCCGCGAAATCGGAGTCCCCCGGCTCGCCATCCTCATCTCTGGCGAAGCTAATCATGGCGGGCCGGGGGAAGGCCTAGTTAGGGACTCTTTTCACTGTGCAGACGCGTCCTAAACGGATGTGTCCTAACAGTGAAAACACCCATTAAGACCTCCTTTTATGTGGTCTTCCGGAAAGCCAGTTTAAGCACCCATTAGAGACAGATAAATGCAGAAGCGGCTTTCCCGATCTGTCTCTAATGGGAGCTGCTGTGCGGATGCGGTTTTCAGGAAGTGTCCTTAATGGGTGCCGCTGTGCGGACGCGGTTTTCCCATTCCGTGCTTAATGGGTGTTGAAGGGTCAATATGGAAGCAACCTTTGAGTCTCCTTAAAAGAGTGAGGAAAATGGTGTGTAAAAGCGAACTTTTCACCTTCTTTCCAGCAGCATTTTATGTGTTGTTGCATGCCTGAGCTGTGTGGCCAAAGTTCCAGTTGTACACCTCCCACCCCAATGTGAAGGCATTGTGAAGGCTAACATGCCTTTTGTGGATGAGTCATGGCTGACTCCCAGTTGGCTGCATGGTCACTTCCGTAAGCACTTTCATGCAGTTTTCTCAGCAGGGATACAGAAGCAGTTTTCCATTCCCTACTTCCAGGGAGAGGCTGAGGACTGGACTGACAACCGTCTGCTTTCCAGGCTGCTTGCTAACCCACTGAGTTACCATCATTCCTGTGAAGGTAAAGAAAGAAGAAAGGCTGTGGGGAGAAGTGGAGTGAGGCTTTATATTGTGAGGCTCTGCACGTAGCCCTTGATTGGCCAGGATTTTCCTTTAACTACTGAGATTATTTCCTCCCAAATCATGTCTATAGGTGCACAAGCCTGAGAACTGCCTTCTTTTGCACCTGGGCAGTCCTTCTTAGAGAATTACATTGTATACTAAAATGCAAGCTGGTCCAACGAATTCTGACGGAAGTGAATCACCACAACATTGCATCCTAGATTTGTGCCAGATCAGCTGAGATCCAAATACTCTGGCAGATCTTACTTGCATACCTCAGCCTGAGGTAGCAAACAGATTTACAATACAGAACATACAGATGCAAACTCATATATTATGTCTTTGGACAATGCCTGTAGCAAACAAATGACCAAATATCTCCCCGCTTATTTGTCAAAACTTGGGCCCCAAATATCTTAAGGAACGTCTTCTTCCATACCTACTTGCCCATGCCCTAAGATCTGGAGGGGAGGCCCTCCTGGTTGTATCACTACTCAGGGCGCATCCCCATGCACGTTTGGTCCAGTACCAAATCTGAGCTTGGCAAGGGGTGTCCCCATGTGTTTTAGATTTGGTCCCATTTCCGAGGACCAAATCACCCCAAACCGTGCCAGACCAGGGCCAAATCTGGTACCTGAAAAAACAAGTCGGGCACAGCTTAGGGTCCTGGCATGCATTGCTTAGTGAGCCGAGTCTGTGCATGGGGACAATCCTGGGTTATTTTGAGAGGGTTATTCACGTGATTGGGAGGTGGGGTGTGCTTGCCGTTCCTGCCCTGTGCATTGGAGATTGCAGCTGCTGACATTTTTTGGCAGGCAGGATAGTGGCTTAATTTCTGTACTTTTTCCACGGCAAATATTCCACCCCTGTTTCCCACTCGCCAAGGCAGGCAGGACAATGGCTTGATTTTTGTTCCTTTTCCCAAATATTCCACCCCCGTTTCCCAGTCATCAAGGTGATCATGATAATGGCTTGATTTTCTCCCTTTTAAGGTTGCTGAGCGTTCTTGTGTTTCCCGGTGGAGCGGAGGTGCGCAAAACTGCTCAAGCGCCCAACTGCCGCTAAACCTCATAGCGGCTTTGGATCGTTTAAAATTAATTTATGATTTATTACTATTATTAAGCTTTATTTAAAATCCATGCCTCCCAGCCCTGGCTTTCTGTGCCGCTAAGAGAGGGGGGGGATGTGGCATTTGCAGCTGGTGGCACAGGGGTGAGCTGATGTGAATCCAGCTTCCAATGAGGAGAGAGGGGGTGGAGAGAAGGTGATGCTGCTTCCCAGTGCCAGGGTTCGGCACGGTTTGCATGGGGATGGCTACATCTGTGCCCAGCTTGCACCCAGCCTGCTTCACTGGGAATGGCATGGGGACGGGCAAGGATTGATCTCGGACCCGTTCCCAGTCCCATGCGTGCCCATTCCACTCCAAATGGCTTGCATGGGGATACAGCCTCACAGCAGAAAAAGGGATGGGCACCCAGGATAGGACCTTTTCAGTGGTGGCTCCCAGATGGCTACATCTGTGCCCAGACTGCACCCAGCCTGCTTCACGGGGACGGGCAAGGATTGATCTTGGACCCACTCCCAGTCCCATGCATGCCCATTCCACTCCAAATGGCTTGCATGGGGATGCAGCCTCACAGCAGAAAAAAGGATGGGCACCCAGGATAGGGCCTTTTCAGTGGTGGCTCCCAGACTATAGAATAGTCTCCCTCCTGTGGTGCATCAGGCACCTTCACTCTATATGTTTAGACCAGCTGTGAAGACACACCTCTTTACCCTGGCCTTTGACAGCCTTTTCTTCCCCACATTCAGACACTGCCATGGTTTTAAGATGTTTAATATGTTATTGGCTTTAATGTGTTCATTTTATATGTTGTAACCCACCTTGAGACCCTTGGGTATAGGGCAGGATAAAAATGCAAATAAATAATAAACAAGAACATTTATTTCTGACGCATTAAATCTTTGCTCCGTCTTCCTCTAAAGAAAACTTTTGTCTTGCAAAATGTTTAATATGCGACCAGCTTTAGCCCAGAATGACTGGGATGAGACAGGAGACCTCCAAACGGATGGGAAAACAGCCGAGTGGATCTTAGGTTTCCCTTCCCTAAGTCCCGCACTCGGTTTTCTTTGGGGCCTTTGTTTGGAGTAAATCACCCATTGAAAATCAAGCCCTTCAGCTTATTATGTATTCTGTGTCTGAGGTGACCAGAACTATTTCCTGCATCTGGCTTTGGGTGCTAATTACCAGCTCAAACACCTTGCAAATATCTCTGTAAACCTGCCAACCAGGAGTAAGAAGCTACCATTTGGGACTTACACACTTATTACCTGGTCCCTTTTTAACTGACTAAAAACAGGAGTTTGCACTGTTTGCAAATGACTCGCTTTTCTAGTCTATTCTTCCATCTCCCTCCCCCAGTCCAGTGGTCTGGTCAGCTACTAGAACAGGCAGAGAGGAAGGGTAGGGGGACACAGAGTGGAATCTTTTCTCCCACAGAAGAAGCACAATTTATTTTTTCTTATGATTCTTTACATGATTTCTCTCTCTCTCTCTCTCTCTCCCCAAATGGTGGTCTGGCTCTGGCATTTTTGGAAACATCTTTTTGTCTTATCTGCATGTCTTGGCCCGGGCAAGATCTTGACAACAGCTGAACTCAGCAGGATGCGAGTACCATTAAAATATTTTATTACCCAACAATAAAGTAAGTGGAAGTTACTCCGCCCCTACTTAATGAGGAACTTTTGAAAGGTGTGTGTGTGGGGGGGAAAACCTAGTTGGGTCTTCAGAGGATTTAAATGAGCAAGCAAACAAAAACTGAGCACTATAAGATCCACTTTATGAATCTAGCACATTGTGAGATGGCTCTTTGAGAAAAAGATTTGGGTCGTAAATAGTTTCCAATAAAACGACCAAGAATGGATACGTTTGACTGAGATGCGTCTAAGGTCTAAACATTCGAAATTTGTTCAAATTTGAATAGAACGTCTTCACATTCGAATTTAGACATTCAAACAAATTTCGAATGTTCCAAAACATTCATTTGAATGATTTGAATGTACAGGTATGTATGTATTAATACATACATACCTGTACAAATATTATACGTATCTTCCGGTTTTACTGGAAGGCCTGTATTTACTTCCGGGGAAGCCTGCTCGCAGTTCCAGAGGGCCTTGGAAGAGGCCTGGAGCACTGCCGGAACTGGTAAGTGGGCCCCTGGGGGGAGGTTCGAGGGAGGCCAGCCCAGGGGGGAGGCCCCAGGGTAATCCAGTATCCTTAGAAGCTTCTACCAAAGCTTCCACGGATACTGGATTATCCAATTCGTGGACGGATAAGACCCTTCGAATAAGGCCCTATTCGATTCATCAATGAATCCTGGAATCTGGATGTATTTGTCCGGATAATTTGTGCACATCCCTAGATGTGGATAATTTGTGCACATCCCTAGAATTTGGAAGGTCAGATCTTTGTGGTGCACGAGTCCTATTTAGTACTTGGATGGGGAACTATGGCTTCTCATACAGACAGGGTGGGGCTCCAGCTAAAAGCCTTGCTTTGACGCTGTAGGCCTCTTTGCACTTACCTCGGTGGAGACGCACTTCCCATCCAGACTACATAGCCTTGAAGTGCAGATGATCCAGCCTGGCCCAACTGAATCACCACAGCAATGACCACAGCAACATCCAGCATGCACTGAGACCTTGTCATGCCATCAGCTCATGGTATGTGATTGAACAGCTGCAGACATGTCACCTGGTCCACTTGTAGCATTCACACCAGGGAGAGGGCGTGAATGCTGCAACCGGGAGTTCACTAGTTGCTCTTGGTCACTTGTCCACAGCTAAGGACAGAACAGCTCCCAGATGTTCCGGGATGGCAGCAGCAGTGCAGCATCCTGTCTCACCAACTCCTTCTGGGCATTCTCAAGCAGAAGGTAAAGACCAAATTTTCACCTGCTCTTGAGTCCCTACAAATGGCCTTGAGAGGCCCCCTACCTGAGGTCCCTCCAACCTGGAGGTGGTACCTAGCTATCCCTTCTAGCAGCCCTTGATTCACTTGTCCTCCATGAATTTGTCTATATGAACCTAAGAGGAACCCTGTCAGATCAGGCCAATGGTCATCTACTCCAGCATCTTGTGTCACCCAGTCACCACCAATAGCTTCTGGGCATCTCAGGCAGAAAACAAAGGCAAAACTTTCAGGATCCAGGAACGTTTACCCTACAGAAAAGATGACTGAGAGGAGACATGACCATGGTCTTCAAGTATCTGAAGGGCTGTCACAGTGCAGAGGGATTGTCCCTATTCCCACTTGCACAAGATGGGAGGACTAGAAACAACGGGATGAAACTTCAAGGGACTCAATACAGATTAGATATTAGGAAAAACCTCCTGACAGTGAAGACAATCAGTCAATGAAATAGGTTGCCATGGGAGGTAGTGAGTTCTCCTTCACTGGAGATCTTCAAGCAGAGGCTGGACCTACATCTGTCTGGGATGGTTTAGGAAATCCTGCATTGAGCAGGGGGCTGGACTCAATGGCCTTCCAGCTCTATGATTCTATGATTCACCTGTTCTTAACTCCTTGCAAATGGCCTTGAGAGGCAAGTGACTACAATACCAAACCGCATCTCCATTCCTGCCACACAGATGGTACATGTTTTGGAGCCAGAGCTGGTATCAATGGGCAAAACTTAAAACATTTTAAAACTGGATGAATCTGGTAGACACAATGCATATGTTATCTTGTGAAATCCTATTCATCATAACACAGGAGCAAACCATACAACATTTAGTGGCAGAAGCATAGCTCGTGTAGACTGGGTTTCCAGCAAAGAAAGCAAAATGGCCCCACATACCATGCAAACCGAGACCAAAGCAGAGTGCAAATGAATTAATACCAAGCTCAACGGCCAATTAAATACTTCCTGGTTAAGCTTTTAGCTAGACAGAAGCTAGACAGCAGCTAAGCTTGCTGTCTAGCAATTCTTATGCTTAGTGAGCCACATAAGCGTACAAAAGAATTGCAGCTTTAATTTGTTGCCAAGGCCAATGGAAATTAGTATCTGTAACTTCTCAAATTGTAGGCTGTATCCTGTTTGCCTTCTGAAATTTTGATCAAACGGTTTGCGTTCACAAATGTTCACATCAAATCAAATATGAAGCTCTTCAGACATCTGAACACTCAATCTAACCACTTGTGGTCATAGTTTGATTGAGCAGTTCAGGTTTGCTGTGTTTTTGCCATCGAAAAGGACTTTTTTCCAGTGGAAAAAATGTATTTTTTTAAATTTTCAAACAAGTTCAAAACACGAACACAAACAACCTTTTGTTCAATGAACCAGTTATCTGTAGAACCAAACATGTTATTTTCACTTGCGCTCATTAGGGATCTGAAAGAATATTTGCCACGTTCAAAATATATACATAGATTTGTCCAAATTCAGACATTTGTATTCAAATGAAATGTTGGTACATTCGAAGATTGACATTTGAATTGAGATAGAAAGTTTTGATACATTCGTAGGAAGCTTCATTACATTCACGAACCCGGGGAGGTGGGGAAGCGGGTGCTCCAGTCACATCTGCAACGAATACAGAGTGGATTTGAAGCAGATTCAGAATGGGGTCAAAGTGGATTGAGAGTGGATTTGACACGTTCGTAGCAGATACGTAGGGGATACGTAGGCTATTCATAGCAGGGAATTAAATCAGATTTGTATTCAACTTTCGTATCAAATTTGAATCCTACCACATTCAAAGGGGATCTATTCAAACAAATACTTTTTTTGCATTTGATTTTATACGAATTGAACACAAAAAATATTCATGTACATTCCTAGTGCATGTCTCTTGTGTTCGTATTCCACATCTCATTCAAATTAAAGACCAAATAATGCACTTTGGAAATGCATTTTCGGATCTTTAATGTGGATTAAGGAACTAGCATGTGGATGCTACCACATCTAACCGGTTTTTTGAGCTAAATATTCCCCCTCTCTGTGCTGGTTCAGCTGTGTCTTCACTGAAATACTCTTATTTTTTTTTAAAAAAATTGCTCCTTTGACCCAGCCCTCTAAAGATGGAAGGTTTGATTTCAAAGGGCACTTGAGCAAGAAAACTCCTCGACAGCCATCCCAATATTCTGATTTTAGCTGTTTTTATTCTTTGTACACCACTTTGAGGTTATATTTCAATGGCAAGCATGTATAAATATTTTAAATAAGTGAAAATAAATAAACCACACAAGTCGTGCAAGCTGCATTCAACCAAATGTGATTAGCTGATGCATTCAAGTAACAGGTGCGCATACCATGCTTAGTGCAAAATGACCTTTGTGACTTGGCACTGTGTTCACACATGGCACATTACTACCCTGTTCACACTTTATGCCTATTGTCCCAGTAAGTGGAAAGTGTGAACAATAGGACCGTTCTTTCCAGTCCATTGTTCCCTACTTTTTCAACGGTTTTCAGAGCTAAGAAAATTTAATACGGATTTGGTAGGACACTGCCCAGAGATGGAAAGTTTCTGCTTTGTTTTTGTCTTAAACTCTGGGTTGGGTTGGAATAATGCTATGTTTTTTCAAAGCTTAGCTCAAACTTTGTTCATGAGGACTTGATTTACCGAGTGTCTGTGTACAACCTGCAAAATTAAAAGTAAGTTGCAAAATGTTGACTTTGCAATCTGCTGATCCTGTCCCCCTTGTCAAATTTTTCATTCCTTTTCTTCCTAGCCTCCAAGGAGCCTCTCTTCTCTGCAAATTTCCCTTTGCTAGGGTCGCTCCATTCTTACAGGGTACGAAGGAAGAAGAAAAATGAGGAATCTAAATCACGAAGCTTAAATTTTTGTGCAAAGTGAAACATCCTCCCGCCGTCCTCGGTAAACAAAATAACAGCACTGGAGTGATTTGCAAGCATGTAACAGGCTTTTTGTCTCTCTCCCGGTGCCTCAAGGGTTTTCTGAGTTCCTTCTCCACGGGCTCTTAATGTTTTGCCTCTCGGCTACAAAAGCCCCGACCTCCGGCCCCTCTTTGGAGCTCACCCCCAATCTCGCGCACGCTGGGGATCGCTAACAGCAGAGTGAAATGGTTCAGTGGGGTGTAGAGCATTGGCAATTTAGGACTCTGCAGCTTTGCAGGACGGATTTTCAGAGTGCATCAGTGGGACTCTCAAGCTGAAATTAAAAACAGGCCGTCGCGGTCTCTTTAACCCTTCCATCACCAACTTACAGTTTGTCAGTCTGAGGCTTCAAGCTGCTTCCTAGACAGTTCATTTTGCAACAGCACCATGATAATCTATACACCACTTTAAGAAAGCATCTGGTTTTGCAGAGGGTCACTCCTTTTAATTTTTTTGCTATTTGCGCATCAGGCTGGATGTTGTTGAACATTCCATAGCTTCGGCTAGCTCACAAAACACACCATTTTAATTCCAAAAGTTTTACAGTCTGCTTTTCTTCAGCTCGGCCAAAAGGATCGAAATATATTTCCAGGTCATTATTCTGAGGAGGCTTGTTAAACTTGCTTTATTGTGTGCGTTACTTCCACGTTTGACCGGTCCAAGGCGGATTACTTTGTTGGTGTTCAAAACAAAGAAGGCCAAGTTATTTGGTTCATGAGGAAGAGTTCTGCAAGGCATGAAAATTAAGAGAACAATTAAAACAAAAAACAAAATAACATATTGCAACTTTTACCAAGGGGGATGCATTTGAAACCTCTACATAGCATGAATCCCATGACCAGTATATTCCTTTTTAAAGAAGGAATGCACAAGTAATTTATTTTGGAATGTGAGGTGCACAGAAAGAAATGCTGGGGCTGTTGTGCTGGTCATCAGAATCCCCGGACCTGAGTTTTCCATAGACATAGTTGGACAGCAAAATATCTGCAGATGGAAAATACAGCTTGGAGAACTGTCAACCCCCCACCTCCCCCATCCCAGAACTAGAGATGTCCACAAATATTTGTAACATTCAAAATTCATAGGAAATCGGCTGAATTCAGACACTTGAATTCAAATCGAGTGTTGGCACAGTAGAAAATTGATATTCAAATTTGAATAGAATGTTTTGGTCCATTCGTATGAAGCTTCATACAGAATTCATATGTTATTCGCATGCTATTTGTATGGGGTTGAATATTCATATCAAATACAAATACTACCACATTCAAAGGGGTCACTGTCATGGGTTGTACCACCACCCTCAGCAGTAAAGGGGGTTGGCACTCGGGAGAGGGCCTTCTTAGTGATGACCCCTAGGCTGTGGAATGTTCTCCCCCTTGAGGTGTGTCTATCACCTTCACTGTACATGTTTAGGAAGGCAGTGAAGACACATCTCTTTGCCTTGGCCTTTGGTTAAATGGGGATACACTTTTCCTTCCCACTTGCAGACACTTTTTTTAAAATATATACTGTTATTGTTTTAATATGTTGATTTTAAATGTTGTTACCCAACCTGAGACCTTTAGGTATAGGGCAGAACAGAAATATAAATGAATGAATGAATGAATACAAATTTTCTTGCATTCAATTTGATACAATCGAATACAAAAAAATATTCCAGTATCCATATTCATTCAAAACTAGTAAGTGAGTTTCTTTTATTCCTCTTACGGGCATACAGTAAGAATTAGGTTCTTGAATTCAGAAACAAGTCCTTTTTGGTTTCAAATTATTTTTAGATATGACACAAAGAGTCTTTTTGAACTTACCTTTGTAGGGCACACAGGGACTTTACCAGAAATGTCCCCTGTGCCATTTAAGTACGGTGCAGTTAAACCCACATGACGCTTATACTAGCAGCATACGGACACACACAAGATGCATATGGCTATGTCCACAATGCATACAGATACGTACCTATACGAATGTCTGAATTATTTGTATGAATAACTCAAAATATTTGTATTTGAACAAATACTAAAGTAGAAACGTTTGGACATTTGATTTGTATATGAATGTACGAATTCATACAAATAACGAATAATATGAATATTCATGCACGTCCCTATTCAGAACGGAGGTTCTTCTGATTAGATGCTACTTAAGCATGCAATTTGGGGGCACTGTCATTTCAGCATCCTTCTCATCTCACCTTCACAAAAATTCCAGCTCATATTTCTCCACAACCATCCACATGATGTCATCTTCAAGACAGTTCGCAATTTTCTTGGTTGCTTACTGATTTTCCCTTACTTTGATGAGGGTGTGTATATAGAATACTACACTTGAAAATCTGACTGATTTCATCTAACTGGAGCAAAGTGAAGAAGGGACAGACACACTACTTTCTGATGCCACCAAAGTTCCAAGACGTAGATCCCCAAAGTTATAGTTTTTTTTTTATATCATATCCTGCCAAAGCTACAATTAAACACATATGACATTCATGTGCATGGTTTTAATCAAAGAAACTCTTGGTTCAATCAATTTTTTGGATATTTGAACAACTGCATGTTTAGTTCAATGCAAACATCTATGGACTAGCTGGTTCACTGCAAACTGTGAACCAAATGAACCAGTTTGATTCATCTCTAACAGGGAGGCATATCTATCAGACCTTTGAGTAAGTCAAGATGTGGACTTATGATCTTCTTGTTGTTGGCTTCCATGTGCAACTGGATGCCACTGTGAAAAAAGGTGTTGGCCTAGATGGGCCTCAGGTCCAACTCAGTAGAGCATTTCATACCCTCTTATATTCTTAAATAGGGATGTACAAAATGATATTCGAATTTTGATTGAATTTTTCAAATCAGCTGACATTCGCATCAAATCAAAAATCCAGTGTTTGAACATCCAAAAATTCAATTGAAGTAAACAAAGCTCCTGCTTGTGAAAACTAGCATTTAAATCAAAAATTCATATTTTGCTTTTGGTGATAAAAAGGACTTTTTAAATGGGGAAAGATTTGCAAAATAATTGCAAAAAAAATCAAACGTGAATGTTTTTTATTTCATGATTCGACCATGAACTGAATTTTCAGATTATCAATTCAATTACAAAACAAATTTGATTAATTTTTTTTAATGCACATCCTTATTCTTAAATCACAGATCCTGTGCTTTTGGACACTCTCTTGAAGCAAAACCATAAATATGGCTTCCAGACATGAAGCTACTGCCAACAGACACAGTGCTAACTGCCTTAATTTTTTAAAAAATCAGGGATTCTCATCTTCACATTAACTTACCTGTGCAAAACAAGGCACCTGAGCCATGGATCTTCATAGATTTTCTGAAAATATCCCCACAAAATCACTGTCAATATCCACAAGCAAAGGATGCACAACAGGTATCACAGTTCCAAGGCTTCAGATGTTCACTGGACCATAAAATCATAGATCTGAGTGTTGAACTTCAGGATACTTCCTAAAGAAGCATGAAATAATAGATTTCAATTGTCACCACAGACCAAACATGGGAAAAAGAACAAAATAAAAACTGAATTTTTCCTCTCACTAATGCCAAAATGAGAACTAATCTGAATTTACAGATTCATAGATTCACAGGTCTTTGGGCACGGATGGGAAATATACATAGAAATTATACAGAATCTATCTTAAACCACAATCAAAATTCACATCATTTTTGTGCATGTGTGCTGAATGAGAAAAATCAGTGATCTTAGACTTCGTACCACTGCTGCTATGAAAAACAGAGTTCCAGGCCACAGATCTTCATAGATCTTCTGGATTTTCCAGAAGATTCTTTGAAAAGTGCCATCAAGTTACCAGTCACATTAATGTCCACAAATTATACTGATAAGATTTACAAATTCAGCACCTTCTGAAGTCATCATGAAGGAAAAGTGTGAGTATGGATCCTACTCAATATGTATCTTTCCTTTCCTTGCCTTTTCCTTTCCTTTGCTTTGTTTTCAATGTGAAATCAAATCACGAGATTTGCTACATAAAATCCCAGTTGAAGTTCCAATATCAGAAAAGAGAATTTCACAGAGTCAGAGGTTATCTGGTCCAAAACTCCTCCTAAATGCAGGAATCTTCTAAATCAAGGATGCTCAAATTGCAGCCCTCCAGATCGGTTTTAATTATGACTCCCATCATTTCTTGCCACTGGTTGTGGTGTGGATCAGGAACATACGGAGGCCCACATTGTGAGCATGACTGCCCTATGTTCCAAAGGGTGGTATTTATCTTCTCTCTGAAAGTCTCCAGCACAAGTGCTATTAAAGCTGCCTCCAGGATGTGGACAGATGTCTTGTTTGGAGGTAATAATGCAGGAAATCCTCCCTGCATGATTATCAGTTCCTAGCTAGACAGTGCTGTGCATGGCACTATCTTCACACATTTTAACTGGCACTCACGTCTGGGTATCCAAGCATCCAGAATACCTGAATGTTCTCATTGTCACTCTGCACACGTGTGGATGCCTATTTCAGTATAGTGAGCCAGTGTGGTCTAGTGGTTAAGGAGACGGACTCTTTATCTGGGAATACCGGGTTTGATTCAACCCTCCTACACAGAGCTGGGTGACCTTGGGTAGTCACAACTCTCTTTCTGGGCTCTCACAGCCCCAACAACAGAGTGTCTGTCGTGAGGAGAAGAACAGAAGGTTTGTCAGCTGCTTTGAGTTCCCCCATAAGGATGAGAAAAGTGGGGTATAAAAGCCAACTCTTCTTCTTCTTCTATACTAGCAGCAGGACAGAAGAGATGCTGGAAGATCATGTGACCAGCAACACAGGCATGATTGCACGTTGCATCACCTAGTCTCCCCGGCAACTGGACCATGGCAAGGTGATCGATTCACACTTAGCTGGCACCTAGTAAAAAACCAGCTAAATTTCAAATGCTGTGGGCATCCATAAGTGCAGATGCAGAAGAAATTCCACAACTTTGCCAAACTAGGACAGGAGGTGAGGTGCAAAAAGGGCCAGTGTTTAAAATAATGGAGCTGTATAAATCCAGCAGTGTCTGCCCCTGGGTCTTCTCTGACCAACGGTAGACAGGCCTGGGAGGGACATCCCCACCCCCCGTCTGGCCTTTTCAGGTTAGGACACTTCAGGGCACTTTCCCCATCCACACATGAGCAGGTAGGAATGTGTGTAGATGCATTCCTTTCCTGCCTACATGTGAATGGGGTAAGCATCCTGGAGTGTCCTAGCCTAAGTAGTAGTGCGAAAAGGCCTCCACTCTCTATCATTCTAGCATCAGACAAGGGCCTTTATATTTTCCCAGGACTCTTCCATCTTAGTATCCAAATCTCCTTTGAAGGTCTTTGCAACTGCTGGTGCGGATGTTTTCATCTATTTCTAGTTTTATCCTGTACTAGCGTTCATCATTTTAGAGTCGACAGGCCAATGGTCTGGCCCATTTTGCCTTGGGGCTACACTTTTTCTATTGTCTTCCTTTTCTTTGCTTTTCTTTGTTTATTTTGCTTTTGCTTTTTGCTGACTTAGATTATTAGACTTTTTAAAAGTGTCATACACAACTTTGATTTTATGTATGGTCTGAGTTTCAACGGTTTGTACATAGTTTTGTTTTTTTAATAGAAAAGCAATTGGGAAATTTAGTAGGAATACCTGGTAAGGGTAGTAATAGTAGAAGTAATGAACTTCTCCACTTGTTTTTAAAGAAATTACCCTAAGCTGCTCAGAAAGCTTCTGTTGTGGTGAAGAGGTACCAAGAGAAGAGGAATGGCTAATCAAGATGATGGACTTGGCAGAAATGGACAAATTAACAAATCTACTAAAAGACAGAACAATGGACAAATTTGTGAGAAACTGGTCCCCGTTCATTAACTATCTTGCAGAGGTGAACTTAAGGACTGATGGGTTCAAGTGAAGACCAAGAGCAAATAGGGAAAGGTGGAGAGATAAAGATGCGGAGTAAATAAATAATGGACATTTAATACAGAAGTCGGAAGAGCGGAGGAAGTTAAAGAGGATCTTTAAGTAACGTAATGATTGGATAGGGGAAAAGATTGTAAGAATTTCTTTTAGATTGTTGGAAAAATATTTTAATAAATAATATAGATATAGATATAAAGCTTCTGTTGTGGTATTAAGCTCCTCGAGCCAAAGCTGTTCCTTCTAGTATTTAATTTTTAAGAAAAAAAAATCTCTCTGTGCATTAACAGATAATGTATTATTGATAATGTTCTGAAAGTCTTGCTAGAAGAAGCAGAGGAAGAGTTGGCTTTTCCACTCTGGTTTTCTCACCCTTAAGAGGACTCAAAGTAGCTGACAAACCTTCTCTTCTTTTCTCCACAATAGACACCCTATGGGACAGGTGGGGTTATGAAAGCTCAGAAAGACAGCTGTGACTAGCCCAAGGACACCCAGCTTGCTTTGTGGAGAAGTGCAGAATCAAACTGGGACACCACCAGATGTGTGTCCAGCATTCTAACCAGAAGACCAAATTGGCTCACCAAGGAAGAGCTGTGATATTGTACAGAGAACACACATATTAAAGCAAGGATATGGGAAAATCCTCTTTACTCCATCTCTTTGCTCAGACTGAAGAACTAGGCCCTGAGATCTGGAAGGTTTTATAGGTTTTATAAGGTTTTGTCCTTATTTGTTTGTTTATGATATTTCCATACGGCTTCATTTTTAGAGCCCCCTCACACTTATCGTCAGTGGATTGTTCCAGCTCAGATGACCTCCCCAGCCGTAAAGAGTGCAGGTGCTCACCAGCTGGACACTTCCAGGTAGGTTCCTGGTCACATGTGGTAAAGGTTAGGTAGCTTGTGATGCATGATGTCATACACCACAGCTAGTTTACAATTAGTCAACATCTGGGCAGGCAGGGGGAACTTGTAGGCTGTAAGCACCTCCTGTAAGTGCAGATGCCCAGATGTTGACTAATTGTAGACTATGGGCCAAAGTGTGAATCAGCCTCAGGTTGGAGAGACAAGCAGAATACCTTGAAAGGCCATTTTGCAGGGAGCTAAAGATTTTGCCCTTCTCTTCTGCTTGAGAATCCCCACAGGAAATTGGTGCTGGACTACATGGACTGCGGCCCAATCTAACAGGGCGCATCTTACATTCTAGTAGACAAACCCAGGGCAAACAGATGCCCAGGTGCCATATATAAGTTGGAGAGAGAAGCAGAATGCCTCAAAGTCCCTTGCAGTGAGTTGAGAGAAGGTGAAAGTATTTATTTGTTTGTTTATATATTAAGAACATAAGAGGCGCCCTGATGAATCAGACCACACAGTGGCCCACCAATTGCTTACTGGCATCTCAAGTGGAAGATAAGGGCAAAACCTTCACCTTCTCTCAAATCCCTGCAAATGGTCTTCAGAGGCATCCTGCCTTCTCTCCAAACTGGGGGATGTACCTGGGCATCCATTGTAGTAGCCATCGATACGCATGTCCTCCATGAATTTGTCTAACACTTTCTTGAAGCTACCTAGGTTTTATTTTATCCCATCTTATTTTGCAAAGCAGGGACAAGTTTAGACTTTCTGGGGGCATTAACATACTTTTTGGGGGCCTGTGGAAGGAAAGTTCCCCATTTTCTCCCATCCAATGACAGACTTCCTCCTGGGCCAGAAGGAAAGCCTGTGGGAACTGGGTATGCATTTTCTTTCCTTGCCAGGGAAGGAACAAAGAATAGGAAGAAAACAGATAATTTTTAGCTTCTCCTGCCGCCTGCTTCTTCCCCAGCTCTGTCTCACACACATACACACAGGCACGCAGGAGAGAAGTAGTGTTTTCAACAGCATTACTCTGCAGTAAAATCTGTGGGAGGTTTCACTCTTTCTCATACATCTCCCCCTTCCTCCCTCATGCCTCTGTGGATGAGAGAGAGAGAGAAAGAAAGCCAGGGGTTGAGGAGAGACGGGTAGGAGATGCTGTGGAGATAGGAGACAGAATTAAGCAACCGTGGGCACACGCTCTCCCTCCTCCCTGTAAAGAGGGCCACTGTGTGAGACAGGATTCAGAACTAGATGGGCAGTGGCCCGATCCAGCAGGGCTCCTCTTATGTTCTTAAAACAGAGGGTGGAGAGTTTGATTTTCCCGCTAGTGTGTGATGCTGGAGCAGCAACATCCAGTAACTGGTAGAAGGGGATTTCCTGGGGGGCAGACCGAGAAAGGTCCACAGTTTCCCACCCCGTGCTGAGCACAGAAACAATGGAAGAGTAAGAACAAGCAAATTCGTTTTGAATTTGTGTCCTGTGGGGACGATGCAAACAAGTGCTCAGTTCATTTCCTCCATTTCTCCCCCATAATACGGATTTTCCACGTTTTAAGGAAATTAAGGAAACAAAGACATTTTAAGCCTCACTGTCTGTCTGTCTGTCTGTCTGTTTGTTTGTTTGCTTGCATGCTTGCTTGCTTGCCTTATACAAGCACCGCTTCAATCATTGATCTTTCCAGGACACAATTGTCACCCTACAAGACAACTTGTTTGAAACTTTTATTAGCAACCTGTAGTACTATTACGCAGTATCCAATAAAAACCCAGTTGCCTGATAGGATTTGTCTGGGATGGTTGAGGGCCAGCAATTCCAAATAACAGGGCAATCCTGATGCCAGTCACCCCATGTCAGTCAGGCAGGCAGGCAGGCAAACAAACAACAGCCGAATCGTATGCCCAAATTCACATGATGGATGCAGATGTGAGGCCATGAAAGGCCCCCTTTGCATTCAGGAACACCTGGAGGAATTCCAAAAGCACTGGAATGCCTTCCACTCTGGTGAATTTGAAAAATCCTCCCCCCCCACACACACACACTTTTCTCTTTCTTTCTTTCTTTCCTTCACTGACATATAAACACAAGAGTGTCCAAACCTAGTGGATGCACTTAGATACTCCTCATTCTCTCGGTGAGGTCAGCTAGGTCCAGCTTGGCGGTGACAAAACAACTCCTGGAATTCATGCTATCTATTCCTGTGGTGAAGGACAGTGGGGGGCAGACCTCTTCCTGCAGCCTTCCCACAATACCCAACACCTGTTTAGAAAGCCAAGAATGAAAGGATTCTTTTCAAAGCTATCGTGATCCTCAGGCCGGAGTGCTGATACAAATCATGTTATAAAAGCAATTTCCCCCCTGCCAAGAAGGAAGGAAGGAAGGAAGGAAGGAAGGAAGGAAGGAAGGAAGGAAGGAAGGAAGGAAGGAAGGAAAAAGCTATCTCCAATGGCATGTTCATACAGAAAAGGACATCCAACTCAACATTTAATGCAAAGGCATTTCTGCTGCACTTGGCCTCTTAGTATGCAATTAGTCAACATCTGGGCAGGTGCATCTGCACTTGTAGGAGGTATTTACAGCCTACAAACACCCCCTGCCTGACCAGAGGTTGACTAATTGCACACTAGCTGTGGTGCATGAAATTGTATACCACAAACAACTCGACCCTTCCTTAACACAACCAAAACCATACCTTTTCCATCCAGGCAGTGACCATCTCCACTCTTAGTGGTCGAGGGGCGTGTTTGAAGTGCCACACAAGGGCGCTGGAACCTCAGATGACCCCCTGATGTGACTACACATGTGCAGAGTATCATCATTGCTGTGACTATGGCACCAGTGCATGTGCAGTTGCGCACAGCGCTGTGTCCAAAATCACGGTGCCCTGCGGAGGATCAGATGTGCAACTGGACACGGATAAGTCTCCAGTTGCGTTAGGGCTAGGCTATTATGTAACAGAGTTCATAAGTGCGAATGCTAGTACGTGTTAGTATTTAAAGCACCTTTTCCACCCAACCGATGGGAAAGCAAGTACAGAAATGCCCTAAGACTGGAAGAATCCAGCTGAAGGAAAGTGCAGACTGAAATACAGCAAACCACAGAATCTGGAAGAAGTTTCATTTTTTAGGTCAAAAGCTGGCACTCTCACTTGTTGCAGTTTGGGAGTTGCTAGGCTGTGTTCCATAGTTTTTCTGTAGAATATTCTGTGCATGTATATTCATAACAGTCAAAATTTGGCCAAATTTGGACATTCAAACTCGAATCAAATGTTATGATATTTGTATGATAACATTCTAACGAATATGAATGTTTCCTGACATTTGCATGAATATTCGGACATTTCTTAAGCTGGAGAAACATATCAGTTACATATCTATCCGTATCAGGTACGTATCTGTTCATATCAGATACATTTCAAACATTTGTATAAATATGTACAAATAGATACATAACAAATAGAATTTTACCACATTCCAGTGTGATCTATTTGTATGAATATGGATTTCTGAACATTCATTTTGTTTCAAATCAAATGCCATTTATTTATTTATTTATTTATTTATTTATTTATTTATTTATTTATTTATTTATTTATTTATTTATTTATTTATTTATTTATTTATTTTCTAGGCCTCTTCAGTCTGGAGAGACGGCATTTAAGAGGAGACCTGATTGAAGTATATAAAATTATGCATGGTATAGAAAAGGTGGATAGAGAAAATTTCTTTTCTCTCTCACACAACACTAGAACCAGGGGGCATCTATGAAGCTGATGGGTAGGAGAGTCGGATCTGACAAGGGTATTTCTTCACCCAGAGGGTCATCGGCTTATGGAATGTGCTGCCGGAAGAGGTGGTGACAACTACCAGTCTAGATGGCTTTAAGGTAGGGCTAGACAAATTTATGGATGACAGATGTATCAATGGCTACTAGAATGAATGCCTAAGTACATCTTTCAGGCCTGGGAGGAAAGCAGGATGCTTCTAAGGCCATTTGCTGGGATTTGAGAGCAGGAAAAGGTTTGTCCTTGTCTCCCCTTGAGATGCCCATGAGCATTTGGTGAGCCACCATGTGTGACTGTATGCTGGACTAGATGGGCTGTGGCCTGATCCAGCAAGGCTTCTCGTATGTTCTTATGTTCTTATTCGTGCCTATCCCTATTCTTCTGTGAACCTGAGCTTTCAGATATTACTATGGTATCCATCTTCAGAGGACTGGACTTCTGGAAGAGTCAAAAGCAACTGACTAGAAAGCAAGAGTCAAGAAAAACAAGTTCATTTGTAGCCATTACTTCACGGAACATGGTATAACAGCCCCAAAACTGCTACAAATGAGATTGAATTTGGCCATGAAAGTCTACATATGACCAGCTGGTACTCTGTTGGATACATGATAGAAACTACACCCAGATGGCCAAAAAAATGGCTTGTAGCCAGCTGACAAAGCAGCAAAGAACTCTGATGGCAGATTCCATCCTCTTCCACCATCATCGTCACCACCTAACCACTGTCTGGAGAAGAAACAGCATAGGAGCAAGTTACCTGGCAACATTCTGTCTGGTACAATTAGGTACTAGACAAGAAATTACTGCCTTGGGTGGCCTTTTCAACCTTTCCACATTGGACAGACCAGCAGAAGACTCAGCCACTACTAGTTTGCTTTATCCACACTGAACAAAGCTACAGACCAGGATAAGGTGCCAAAGCATACCCCAGTGTGAGTGTGAACTTGTATTTGTATTCTGGACCACACAGAATTTGCAGAAAGCAATGGCGGGGGGAGTTGGTGTTGCACCAGAAGCACCACTGGAAATGGCGCTGGAAATCAATGTGCTGCCTAAACTGTCCTGGCTGGAAGTGTCAAAGGCTGGGAATGTGTGTTATGTGTCATCAAAGGCTGAGCTCTGGCTTCGAGGTCTAGGCATGGATCCTGAAACTAGGGGCATTTCTGCACTTGCCTTCCTGTCCATTCAACAGGAAGAGTGCAAAGGAGAGACTAACATGTAGAATCATAGAATCATAGAGTTAGAAGGGACCTCTAGGGTCATCAAGTCCAACCCCCTGCTCAATGCAGGATTTCCTAAACCATCCCATACAGATGCAGGTCCAACCTCTGCTTGAAGACCTCTAGTGTACTAGCATTCACACTAGTGAATGCTAGTACATGATAGCCTAAGCTCTGCACAGTTGGGCCTGGTTGTGCATCCAATCCTCCTCAAGGCATCGCCATTTGGGTTGTGGCGGTACTGTGTAACTGTGTGTGCACTGGTGCCATTGTCACAGTGCCAATGACACTGCATGCTCAGTCACATCAGGAGTCATCTGAGGTGCCAGCATGCTTGCACAGCACTTCAGATGCCCCCCTTGCACCAGAAATAGTGCAGATGGTCACCATGTGGACACTACAGGTAAACCAGCTAGTAGGCAATTAGTTAACATCTGGTAATGCAGGAGGTGTTTATAAGGCTGTAAACACCTCCGGCAGGTGCAGATACACCTGCCCAGATGTTAACTAATTGCATACTAAGAGGCAAAGTGCAAATTGGCCTTAGTGCTCAGACCTGGGATGGGAGGGCTATCCCGCCCACCAACAATCCATCCTATCCCAAACCAGCTTCAGCCCCACCATAGCCTTGCTTTTTCATCCCTAAAAAGCACTAAAAACTATTGCTGGAAATCCTAGCACTGGTCACAGGTTTTCCATTGATGGCCCTTTCTGGATGGAGCAGTGATTGGAACTCTGACCAGCATGCATGCATGGAAACTGAAACAGCTGGCCATGCAAGTGTGGAGGTGGTCACATGCACATCTGGGAATGCAACGCCAGCCAAATTACCCAGACTGTACATTACCAAAATGTGAGAAGACAGCAAGGGCTAGAAAGCAACAGCGGGTGAGCACTACTCCGCATCGGTATATCGGACCAACATCTGGAGGTAGCCTCAGATCCACTGAAGGTCGGGGTCTAGCCTTGTCTACATGAGTCCAGTAACTCAGCATATCCACAATGTGGTCCTTGGCCACCTACACATTTCCCCACCACCACTCTTGATTGTAATTCCCTGGTACCAAATTCTTCAAATTCCTCATTATCCGTACTCCTAGATATTTCATTTTCTTAATCCCTAATTTCAACCCTGTCGTATTAGCCATCTCCTTCTGTTCTTTCCATTCCGCATTCAGAAACATAATTTCTGATTTATCTTGGCTGTGGCCACTTACACATTAGCTGATGATGTGTGCATGGTTGTGCCACAGTTTCCACCAAGAACCTTATGTTTAAACAAAAACTGTAAACAACAACTTCTGTGCTATCTCAGCTGCCCATTCTAGCTAACCAATGCCATGATGGAAAGTGTGACCACACTGAAAATAGGAAGTGCCTGAATGTGTTTTTTTACATTCGGTTCATAACAAATTGAATGTTTGAATATTTGGATACATATGGAGAGACACTTTTGAATGTGGTAAAGTTCTATTTGATACAAATATATTGGTACAAATTCATATGAATATCCAATACAAATGAATACATATCAGATACGAACAAATACATATCATACATAAATGATTATGTATCTGATACATATATGAGATATGTATCTGATACATATCCCATAAAAAAATCCACTCTGAAAGCATCAAATCCGACTTGAATTCACTTTTAATACACTCTCGATCCATGTTGAATGCACTCTAGATCCATTGCAGATGCCTGGTGCAGCTGCTTTCCCACGTCCCCAGTTTAATGAATGTCTGAACTATTCATATGAATGTCCAGTGTATTCATATGATTGTCCGAAACATTCATATTCATACAAATATCAATGTACTAATATCGTAACATTCAATTTGTGTACGAGTGTCTGAATTCATATGAATCTGTACTAAGAATGAATGTTATGAATATTTGTGCACATCCCTACTTTAAAACTTCTTCAGTCCCTCTTCGGTCCCCAACAGTTATACCTTTAACAGCCAATCTGGGTTTTTTCCCCGGTCTTTCTCTGCCCTATTCAGACTTTCCTGCATTTGGACTAACACAGCACTGAAAATGTTTTAATGTTTAGGGTGTGATCACGGAAGAGGACTAAGTTGGGGGACACCGTACTATAATGGACTGGCAATGCAGTGTCTGGCCCTTTTGCCCACTGCCCTTCCAAAGTAACCACCATCCCACCCTTTCTCCTCGTAGGCATTGCCTGCAGCCTCTCCCCCCACATTTCTTGCCTTCCACACAGCTTGCAGTTCTCCCCACTTTCTGAAGGGTGGCAGATGTGCAAGTGATGGAGGGGTTGGGGGTAAGGATGTGCACGAATATTTATAACATTTGATATTTGTAAGACTTTTGACATTGATATACAAATAGAATATTGGGACATTAGTACATTGACATTTGCATTCGAACAAATGCTTCGTTACTTTCATGAACCTGGGGAGATGAGAAAGCGGCTGAGCCAGTCACATCTGCAATGCATCCAGAGTCCATTCAACATGGATTGAGAGTGATTCAAAGTGGATTCAAGGTGGATTAAACGTTTTCAAAACAGATAGGTTGGGGATATGTATCAGATACGTATCAGATACATGGGTGATACAAATCGGATATTCACATTGAATTTGTAGAGAACATTCATATCAAATAGAATCCTACCACAATCAAAGGGGATCCATTCAAATGAATATGAATATTCTTACATTCAATTTGATACAAATCAAACACAAAAAATATATTTGCGCACATCCCTAGTTGTGGGACTTCATCCCCCATCTATGCTCCACTAACTTCCATCTTTTTTGGAAAACCTGGGATATTTGGGCATGACTGCCTCAGTGCAACTTTGCCTTACACCGGTGATGGCCAACCTATGACACACGTGTCACAGGTGACACGCCAAGCCCTTTTGGGTGACACACCTCGTCACCCTGGCACCTGGGCGTGTAGTGCTTGCTTGTTCTTGAAGTGTACAAAATACCAACTTTCAATTGAAGATTTGTACAAAAGTGACTAATGTAAAGAATTATTTGTTTTTGCTTTTCATAAAACATATATTAAAAATATAACTTTTTTACTAGAGCTACAAATATCACAAAATTATGGATATTTCTAGATGTGACACAGCACCCGAGTTAAGCTAGTTTTTTTTGTGAATTTTGACACACTGAGCTCAAAAGGTTCGCCATCACTGCCTTACACAGTGAGGAATAGCCATCCCGCTGAGGTGTCCAGTGCCAGTGGTAGGATCCTCCATGCTACCCCTGCTAAGGCTTCTGACATCCCTCCTTTCCCCTGTAGCCTCATGGGTTGCCCTTCAGGCTAAACAGCAGCAAGTGGCCACCCCCTCCTTTGGCTGTCACCCCAGTGTAGACATCAATAAACCTTCCAAACTGAACGTGATAAATGCAGATAATTTTGCTAATATTTGATTGATTGGTTGATTGGTTGATTGGTTGATTGGATGGTTGATTGGTTGATTGGTTGATTGGTTGATTGGATGGTTGATTGGATGGTTGATTGGATGGTTGATTGGTTGATTGGTTGATTGATTGATTGATTGATTGATTGATTGATTGATTGATTGATTGATTGATTGATTGATTGATTGATTGATTGATTGATTGATTCTGCCCTATACCCAGAGGTCTCTGGGCAAATTAATATTAATTATGAAATTTTCTTATAGCGCTTATGTGCAAAATCTGTCAATTTTTTGGAAAAAAAAATCTATCCATGCTGGAAACACATGAGTGACAGGCTGAGTGAGTGAGGTGGGGAGTGGAGACATGACACCAGTGCTGGACCATGTTGGTTGACAGGATTTGATTCCTATCAGAATGCAGGAGGCATAGTGATGTACAGGAAGGGTGGAGAACCTGAGAGACTTGTGTTGGAGACTTGGCATGAATCCAGCCCAGACTGAGGTTGAACTGAGACTGATTTATCAGGCTTAGGTGTAATTGCTGTAGGTGCCTCCTTGGTTTGCATTAGCAATAAAACAATTTAGCAAGGTGTAACTGGGACCTAAGTGATACCCCATTTTCACACCTTCCCCAGATCAAAATTGTGCATCTTTAGATATTCCTGGGGAACCTTCCCTGGACATCAGTATAGTTTTGCAAATCAGCTTTCCCTATATTGTCACGCTTGTGCAAAACGTGGCTCAAGGTGGTAACCTTTTTCCTTATTAAAAACTTTAAAACATTGCAATTTTGAGTTCCTCCTGTGATGTCATTTCTCTTGCTATTCTATTTCATAGAAGCACTTCTCCTCCTCTTCCTCTTTCTCCATCTCCTTCTCCTCCTTCTCTCTCTCACCCATGTGTGTGCGTGTGCATTGTACATACCTGCTCATTTGGTAATAAGACATACCTGCAGATGCCTCTGGATCCCTTCCACTTCATTTTAAACCTGCCCTTAAAAAAAAAAGAAAAAAAATCCAAAGCCCTATAATCTCTGCCTGCTTCTGCTGAATAACTGCCGCTGTCTCCTTGCCTTCATCAGGCCTTCTTTCTTCTCTCCCAGCTCACATGATGCTTTGTTTATAGATTCCCTCCAGAGACAAGGCCAAAGCCAGCCCACCCACCCCCCAGCCCACCCCACTCCACCCCAGTGTAGGTCACCAAGGCCCGGGCTTTCCTCCCCCCCCCACCCTTGAAACTTTTCTGATGTCCCTGGGCGATGCTTTTCTTTCCCTATTCAGCTTGTGCCTACATTTTGGGTTCCAAACAAAGCGGCCCCCTGAACCTCAGAACTTCTGGAGCATCCCCGGGTGGGACACAGGGCCAGACCTTGCCCCGCTGCATTGCCAGGGAACTGAGACGCCCGGCAGCAAATTAGAAACTTTTGGCTCCTAAAGAATGAGTTGGGTTGTTTGTTCCTGCTCTCTGCAGCTGCTTCCCCCTTTCTCCTCCCCCCTCCCCCCTCTCCCCCCCCCTCCAATTTTTGGTGGTTTATTGCACACAGGCCCTTAATGAATGGGAGCCGCTGTTTTACAGTCCAGCCCACTTACAGGACTTCTCTCCAGGCCAACCACAGTTCTGACTCATCATCAGCAGGAGTGCCACCATCATAATTCTTCCTAGAAATCAGAGGATAAAAAGGGGTTTGTTGTAGGTTGGCTGGGCCTGCTGGGAGTTCTGCCTGCAGGCCCTGTGGATGCCATTGCGAGGAGCTTGGGTCTTTGGCCTAATAAGGCAAATGAAACAAAGATTGTTCCCTCGCTGGAGAAGGCAAATGCGCCTAACTTGGGGGTGTGGGGAGGGGAGGGATGGGGGGAGGGAGGGAGAAGAGACAGCCAAGCTGGGCACCCATCCAACTAGGATTAAGCCTGCAAGTGCCACTTTATGAGGGTCGCCTGAGAGATGGTGCACAGAGGCAGTTCGAACATAATTTACGGTTTGTCACTCCTGGTTAGAGATGGCTGTCATTAAGGACGCTGATAAGGATTCAATAAACTACTTACACGTTATCCTGACTCCTGGGTGAAAGGGAGAAAGAGGGAGGGGAGGACGAAAGTGAGTAGTTGTGCCAGACCTCATCAGCAGGACCCCAGATGGATGGATGACTGAGGAGCACCTGTTAGATGCAAGGGGGGGGGGCAGGGTCATTTGATTTACTTTAGGGATGAGCATGAATATTCAGAACATTCGTTACCCGTACAAATTTGTACAAATTAAGACATCCGTACACGAATCGAATGTTAGGACATTTGTACATTAACATTCATATGAATACAGATGTTTTGGACATTCGTATGAATAGTTTGGACATTCGTTAAACTGGGGAGGTGGGAAAGCTGCTGTGCCATTCACATCTGCAATGGATCCAGATTGCATTCAACATGGATCGAGAGTGGATTGAAAGTGGATTCAGGTCAGATTTGATGGATAAGTTACAGTCTACATATTGGATACATATCAGATATTCGTACAAATTGGTACAAATACGTTTGTATCGAATAGAATCCTACCACATTCAAAGGGGATCTATTTGACCAAATACAGATTTTCTAACATTCAATATATGAATCAAATGCCAAAAAAAAACTATTTGTGCACCTCCCTAATTTAGTTGTGTCAGGATCAAACCCTCCCCAACGCCCATCTCTTCTGTGGGAGAAGGTAGTAACCAGTCACGTGACTCATGTGAGGGGCATTCAGTAGTTGCATTATGATTAGGGCCCCATCTGGATGGGGAATATACACAGCACAACTATGTCTGCACTATGGTGGGATTGCCACACATATCTATGACGACCCCCCCCTAGCCCTGCTAAATCCCACTATAAACTATTTCTGGAAAACCCGACTCTGGTCGCAAGTGTTCCCAAAACGGCACTGTAACTTACCTTGTGGACACAGCCGCCATCTTTGCCATGGCCGCTGCGCATGCGAAGAGGTCCAAAAAGATGACAGCACATGCACAGTGGTAGCAATCGCACACTTCCAGATGTTTTACACTGTTGAGTTACCCACATGTGTGCCCACTATAATATGGCTGCTCCCAGTCTCGCACAATATTTCACCAACTAACCGAACCCACTCCCCATCAGTCAGAGCCGATGATTGGAAGCCACTTCCGGTACTCCTGACAGTGAGATTGGAAGCTGTGATGTCCTGCCAAAGCAGCTTCCCATTGGTCAGACAGCATGTGCCATTGTCCGCAGCGGGGGTGCAGCGTGGCTCCAATGAAGCACAGTAAAAAGTAAGTTGATTGGTCAGCATCTTTTTACTTCGCAGCCTTCAAGTGGATGCTGTGCCATTGCTGTGGGCAGAAGGAAGCTGTATTGCTTTGTGGTAAGTCTGGAAGCAGCCTATATTGCAACACAAACAGTACCAGCCCCACGCTGTCGGTTCAAGAAGCAATGATTCCAGAGTGGCTCTTCTCCAGAACACTTGTTGGCACAATATTCAGCCAGTGTCCGGAGCTCGCCTAAATATTCACAGTTCATAGTAGAGGATACAGATTTCTGTTCACCATAAAAGCAGCAGACATTCTTTAGTATTCAGGATAATAGACATTTTTAGTCCCCTCTCACCAATGATTCTATAAAACATGTTAGGCTAAAGCTTACCTAGATCAATTGCCAGCTTAATGAAAGCTTTATAATGGGGAACCCAATGAACAATCCAGAGACCCCAGTAGGCCCTAAAGAACTTTCCTCCAGCCTGCAATTCATGCTTGTTCTATTCTGTGTCATGTGCAAGAGACCCGGGTGTCTGCACAGACACACTTTGCAGCCTCCAGGACAAAAAAAAATAATGGTCCACCTTTGAACAAAAAGTAAGGAAACTCACTAATTCTGGAAAACCCACAACCACTGCTAGTTTTTCCAGCAATCGCTTTTAGTATGTTTTAGGGGGATATGGTAGGGCTGTGGTGGGGTCGCCATGGTTATGTGTGGACACCCCACCATGGCAGGGCTATAATGATGTTATATTCCCCCTATCCAAATGTGACCTTAGTTCAACTCTTCTATGGTAAGATGGGTACTCTTGAAGGCTGTGGTCACTCTTAAGGTTTAATCCAGCTTCAGTCCACCTTCAGAGTGAGAGAACACATCAGCAATGTGACAAGCTGTTTTCTTTCAGGCTGCATTTCCACTGGCCCTCTGGTCCAACTTGAGTCCAGCTTGAGGGTGCACCGTTCCAACACAAGGATGGGATTCCCCGTTTCTGCAGATTTAATGTCCGGAAATCCAGGGAATCACTATTCGGATTTTAACAGGACTCACACCAGAATCCTGTTAAAATCTGAATATTTAGGTAATGGGAACACCGCCCCCTGCCATTTACCACCCCGCCCCATTCTGTCATTGTTCCCAATGTCAGTCTCCAGCCCCTTTCCCCCGTGCCCCATTCTGTCATCTCCTGCCCTTTCCCCCCACCCTGCTTTCTTCTTCTCCCGCTGTCTCCCCTCCACCTCTTTCTCTGTCTTTCTTCATCTCTGGTGTGCCCCCTTCCCCCCCACCCCACCCCTTCCCTCTGTCTGTTGGAGAACAGCAGAGAAGGCAAGCAGCCAGATGACGATGAGAGATGAACACCAGGGGGGGGGGAGGGAATGGCACCCCAATGTAGTTGGGATGCCTGCAAGAGCCCTCTGCATGGGTCAAAAGAAATCTGGGTTAAAACCTGAATTTTTTCACAAGTGGAAGCGTAGCCTCAATGTTAAATAACTCAGAAAGTTCACTTTTGGGATAAATAAAGTGGAAAGAAAACTCCTGGTCGCTGATGATCTGTTCTTTCACTAAAGGTGGAATGAAGCTGGATTAAACCTTCAGTGTGACCACAGCCTTGGAAATTGAAAATTAAGGATATAATATTTTAGTCTAAACTGAATTAAATTTGTGAGCTGCTTGCATGTCTCCCTCTGGGAGGTTTGAGCTACTAGCATTACTGTCAATATGAATGAAATTCAAGTGTTTCCATGCATGTTCCGTTTTTGCCGCCTATCTAAAACACAAAACACTAAATAACTCCCTTACATTTACACACCCGTGGTGGAGGTGATTTTAGAAAGAAACAGAGAAGTTCCAAATGCCACATTTTTCTGCAAAATCCTGCTGGCACTCAGCAATCAATTTCTTGGCAATGGCTCTGCTTTTGACAACAGCCCCTACCTCAAGATTTTTTTTGGAGGGGGGGTTGATACCAGGTAGCTGACAAGGCTTGTTGGATGTACCTGGCTTCAGAAGACAACAGCATACTCACTTCCTGGGCTTGCTCTGCTGCGATCATATTACGCCCACCGTGGTTGTCTATAAAGAGAGGGATTGGCTTTAAGCCTGCACTGTTCCTTTTTAAATCTCTTAATGGAGTAGGTCTAAGATGCCTTAAAGACCTCGCCCATCAGATCCAAGCTTAAGGAAATCTAGGCCAAGACATTATCTATTGTTTCAAAGACCAACTGTTTCTCAGTCTATAAGATATATATCCTATATTAGCTCCCCTAACATGATTTTCTCCTTTATTTTTTCATGCCCTGTATTACCTTAGACTCTGTTTAGACAGGGGGAACACCACACCATTATGGCACTGCTGCGATGGGCTTGTTGTCACATTACCCAAATGCCCCTAGCCTGGAGCAAGACAGGACATCCAAGTGTAGTCAACCTTATCCCTGTTTGTCCCAGAACAGGTGGAGAGGAGTGGAAGGGGCCAATCAGGTCTACCAGTAAACTCACACTGGGGTCACATTCTGACACAGTTAGGATAATCCAAAATCTCTGCAAATGAGCACACAGAATGATTTCTGATTGTTCCCACAGTTGCCTTATAACATGGACTCAAAACAGACTTCATCCATTCCCACTTTTTACTCTTCCATGCATGGTCCGGGAGAAACCCCCTATTTTCTCTCCTCTCCTCCCCTCACCAAAACCCCCTCCCCATGCAGTCAGCAATTGGATATCAGTCTATCCATCATACCGTGACTTCATTGGGGCACGATGTCCAAATTCCACCCTCCATATTTACCTGCCGCCACATCAGAACATGGAGTCCTTTGGAAGCACTCTTCATACACCATTTGTTCCCCTCCTCCATATTGCATCCATCATAGAACAACCTTCCCCCCCCCCCCATGTAAACAAGACAGTAGGACTTCTTTAATGCCCAGTCTCCTTTTGTTAGACTAGTGGTTTTGCACTGGCTTGCTATAGCAAAGCAGCCCTAATGATGGAGGGTGTGGCAAAAAGGGGGGCAGCAGATGGGGGCTATATTCATGCTGTTGAAACCAGAGTTTGGCAACTTGCCTCTGCTTCACGTGCCCCCGCCAAGAAACCAATAGAGGCTTGGGAAACAGCCCACTCTCCCTGCCTTTTTTATTAGAATTGAAAGTTAAAGCTAGCTTGCTATAGCAAAGCAGTACATAATGCGGGAGAACCTGGCAAAAAGAGGGGGTGACAAATAAACATTTATGATTGGAAAAGAGGAAATGGGAAGAATGCCCCTAAGGAACAGTTCCCTCCCAAAAAAACTCCACTTTACTGTTCCCACTTTGCAAAATAAAACGATCTAATCCTCAAAACAAGATTGAGAAATCATTTAATCCACATACGGTTAGGCTGTGGTCATGCTTAAGGTTTAATCCAGCTTCAATCCACTTTCAGAGTGAGAGAAGACATCAGCAAAATCGCACACTGTTCTCTCAGTGTTAAACAACTCAGAAAATTCACCTTTGAGATAGATAATGTGGAAAGAAAATTACTTAGTTTGCTTTTTGGGAACTTTTGTCCAAAAAAGGTACAGATTCTTTAAAAACTCAAGCCAATTTCTGAACTGATTATATACTGTGTCAGATCTCAAGAAACATAGCCCTGATTGTCTAGGTTCATATGTCAAGATGCTATAGTATAGGACAACAATTGCCATTGAGTATCATCTGCAGGAGAGTTGCTAAAGCTGCAGTTCTTTCCCTGTTCTGGAACTAAAACTCCCAGTTTAGTCTAGTGGTTAGGGAGCCGGACTCCTATCTGGGAATATCAGATTTGATTCTGCACTCCTCCATGAAGACAGCTGGGTGACCTTGGGCTAGTCACAGCTCTCTTCTGAGCTCTCACTGGCCCACCTACCTCACAGGGTGTCTGTTGTGGGGAGAAGAACAGAAGGTTAATTAGCCGCTTCAAGTCCCTTTAAATGAGTAAGAAAAGTAGGGCAGAAAAGCCAAGTTGGCTGGAGGGCTGCAAGTTGAGCAGTCCTGAGTTACATCAGTCTTTATCGGGAAACCATATCTGAACACAAACGATCTTTACAGCCAACATCTTTACTAGCAAGAAAGTAAGAGGCGTAAGGATGAGTGCGACGCCCACACCCGGCGGCCACCAGTTGCAAGGCCCCAGCCAGGCATCCAACTCTCACTAGTCTGGACACTCTAGCCACAGACTTCAAGTTCCCTTTTTAAATAGGCCTCTGAGCCTTTTTTCTTCTTCAGCACCCAGCTTCAAAACGTCAGTTACACTGTTACAGCTACGTTGCTATGACAACACTTCCCCCTCCCTTGAGCGTCTGAGTAAGTAACAGGCCTCAAGCAGAGTAACTTTGAACTCATGTAAGTGTAACTTTATTTGTTTACAACTCTTAAGTCAGTTCAACTTCAACGCAGGCAGTTCACATCAACTTATTTTCTTAACTCAGGACCCTGACTAATCCCTATCTAGATTCTCCTCAGGACCCGGATCTGTACCGTCTAACGTCCTAAGTCTAGCCCCAGTCACAGAACAACGGCTCTGACAGGAAGGCCCTTTTTATAGTCCTTGCCAAGGTTCCATTCCTTCTCATTGGCTAGTTCTCTCTGGGCTGCCCCTCCTTCTTCAATATGCTAATTGGACTGGGCTGAGCCCCTCCTTCTCTGTTTACTAACCTCCCTGTACAGCGCCTTTTACCCTCAACACCTTATATAACATATACACAAATGCAATTAAAAGATACAACAAGTGCACTAATCAAGCTTGTGCTCCACAATGAGGTACAGCTCAACGGAGTCAGGAAGTTAGCATCCACATCCAAACACCACAGTTGGGTAGAGGACAATGAACTCAGTATAAGCAATCCAACTTTATGACGAGAATTCAGCCCAAAGAGGACAGCAAAATCCTGCTTGGTTAGAAGAGGAAGATAAAAGGGATGGAGGAGAGCAGTCCAGTTCCTTGCCTTTCCTTCCTGGATTGCGCTGTCTCTTTAACAGACTTTTCACTGAGGTTGGTTTTTGTTGCTAGATAGACCTTGCTCAGCCTTTTCTAGAGGCCCCTGAAATGCTGCAAGCACCACAGAAATGTCTGCTCAGCTTTTGTTGCACTGCTGTGCTTCGTCATGCGCAGTGCTGAGATGGTCAATCTGAATTTTTCTCTCTTTTCACACAAGGATTTTTCCAAACACTTGTGGCAGGAAGTCACAAGACAGATGAGTAACAACAGGCCAGTGTGCGTTTTCAGGACATGGAGCAAAACTCTCCCACAGCCATTACTCTGAAGCATCAGCCACTAGCACAAGTAAAGAGATACCAAGGCTGTGTTAAGGTACATTAATCAGGCCATCAGGACAGCTGGTGCTTGTTGCATGCAATGGAAAGTGGCCTCAATTAAGGTGACTCTGCTGCTTAGTGGAGACACAGCCTAGAAAGGGGGAAATGGCTCTCCAATTCAAGACAAGAGGAAAATCAGGATACAAAAAAAAATAAAAATTAATAAAAATTAAAAATAAATAAATAAATAATAGATACCAAAAAAAAAAAAAAGACAAGAGGAAAATCAGAGGACAAATGATTAGAGATGTGCATGAATATCCATAATATTTGTCATTTGGAGAAATTTGGATATTCATAAACAAATTGAATGTTACGACATTCGTACATTGAAATTAGTATGAATAAGAATGTTTCAGAACATTCATACAAAGCTTTGGAACATTCATGAAACAGGGAGGTGGAAAAGCGGCTGCACGAAGCACATCTACAGTGGATCCAGAGTGAATTTGACATGGTTTGAGAGTGGGTTCAAAGTGCATTCAGGGCGGATTTGATGCTTTCAGAGATGATATGTTACAGGACATGTATCAGATATTCGTATCGGATATTCATATGAATTCATACAAATACATTTGTATCAAATAGAATCCTACCACATTCAAAGGGAATCTGTCTGAACAAATACGAATTTTCTTACATTTGATTTGTTATAAATTGAATGCAAAAAACAACAACAAACCACTCAAGCAATACTTAGATTTAATGTGTCATCTTCTAGCCATACTCCTGGTGCTCTGAGGAGCAGAACCAACCCTGGGCTGGGCAGTGCTCACACAAAGGCTAGGATCCATGCACATATGCTCACCCGTGCTCATTTACATGGTGGCTACCAGCCTTCCGTGATGGCACCCAACCTGGTGTGGATACAGTCCTATGAATAATTCTCTTATACAGATTTTTTTTTTTCTTTCCCCATGTTAGAGCTTGAGTCCATGGAATCAAATATGCACTTCGTTATTTGTTTTACAAAGCAGAAGTAGCAAAGTCTGGTTAAACCAGTAGATCTCCATTCCATTTTTTGCATACCACATAATTTGCTTGTCTCAAAATTTTAAAGCACCTGTTTAGCTTGGCCATGATCCAACCGAAGTTAAGCACTTGTCAGCTCTTGGAAAATCAGTGGTATCAAAATATACTTAACTGCGACTGGGCAATTACAAAGAAAGAAAGAAAGAAAGAAAGAAAGAAAGAAAGAAAGAAAGAAAGAAAGAAAGAAAGAAAGAAAGAAAGAAAGAAAGAAAGAAAGAAAGAAAGAAAGAAAGTAAACTTGTGCAACAAAAAAAACTCTCAAAAGGTTGTACATATTCAATGCTTACTTCCTTCAATGAAGCACGCTAGGTCATTTGTGGTAAAAAGGGAATATATACATGATTTACATTTGTGCATACCTTGATAGATGTTCAGCCACACTTAGAATGTATCCAGAATGCAAATGAAAATTATTACAACACTCTGATTCCATACATCTTTTATTTATCAATTTTACATGAATCGAATCTTCAAAAATCCATAGTTGTACAAATAAAAGGCATTCAAATGTGGTAAAATTATATTCGATACAATTTGATACAAATGTGTATCTGATACAAATGACTACTTATCTGATATGAATATGTATCTGATATGAGTAGACACGCATCTGATACAAATGGAAATGTATCTGATAGGAATAGATACATATCTGATAAGAACAGATACGTATCGGATATGAACAAATGTGTATCTGATATGAATAGACAAGTATCTGATGCAAACAGATACGTATCTGATATGAATAGATACACATCTGATACAAATAGGCACATATCTGATACGAACAGATACGTATCGGATATGAACAAATGCGCATCTGATATGAATAGACACATATCTGATACGGATATGTATCTGATACGAATAAATACGTATCCGATATGTTTCCCCAGTTTAACGAATGTCCGAACTATTCATACAAATGTCCAGAAACATCCGTATTTGTTCAAATGTCAGCATATGAATATCGTAACACTCAATTTGAGTTCAAATGTCCAAATTTGGGTGAATTTGGACGGATTTCTAATGTTAAGAATATTCATGCACATCCCTAGTAATTACATAGGAAGAGAGGGAGAGAATGAGTGCCTTGATTTGAGCCAACTCAACATTCGCCTTGCTAATGGAAAATCAGAATGTGCTTAGCAGTACAGCGCTACACACCACTGTGATATTCAAATGTTTTAAATAAATTAAACATTTGAAACAACGAAGCGAAGAGCGAAGCCGGCCTTTGGCAAAAGTTCACAGACGGCAAACAAATGCTTCCGCAAACTGTCCACAAAGCAGGATTCCCCAACCCAATGCCTGCATCACAGCGCAATTGTTTTCTAATATGCTTTTAATGACCTGCTCTCCTCATACCTACCTCCTTGCTTCCCAAACTGTTTGTACTGTCCCCAATAACACTCAGCGGAAAGCTGTCATTTCTGCCTAAAGCCTTCCTTTAGGTTGGATGTGATGCCGACGTTAGACAGGGTCAAGGGGTCACCATCGATTTTGGAGGCCACCTGGAGAGTCGGGCCGTGAACTGACTCAAAAAATTTATATCAGAGCTGGAATGGCCCACCTCCCAGGGTTAGGCCTTGACGAACGCTCTGCCAGCAGAATGGGGCCAGCCTGCCCCAGCTCAGAAAGAGGCCAGAGTTGTTGACCCTGTTAGCTGACCTCTTCAAACTTCTGGAGAATTTTTCTGTCAGTTACCACGGTGACTGGGCACTCCAAGCTTATCCTTCTTACTGAAGCCGGCGAGGGGGAATTAAGGAGAAAAAATGTTAAAACGTACCTTGCAGAGATGCCCTCTCAAGGATCGAATGTGAACTTTTTCGGGGGGAAAAAATCATTTACTTTTCTGTGTCGACTGCTTTGCTATTATGTCCAAAACTCTAACGTCATGAACGCACTATAAAAGCAAGGATGAGCGTAAAAAGCAAGTGGCATTGTCTCCTCATCTGCAGCAGACATGCTGAGGGAAATTGGGGAAGGGCACCTTTCCTATTCCCTTCCTTTAATTATATAGAATTTATTCTAATCAGTATGTTCACAACTTTGTGCGTAAAGATGCACTTGCCCAAAGGATACCAAAACTTTTGACTTTGTCTCATAATGAATTGATAGATGGAGAAAGAGAAATCACCAGGCCAGAGAAGATGTGGGAAAGAATAACAATTTTGGCCAAAGGAAAGGGGGGGGGAGTGCTCTAATCACCCCACAGGGTAAACAGGATAACCCAAATCTTATTTATTCTGAAATTTATTTACTCCCCAGAAACTGAGCCTCATATAGTGAAATTTGACCAATTTGAAAGTGGTTCGAAGAACAGTGTAGATCCAAAAGCTTTCTCTTCAGATTTCTCTCCCTGTCCCTCAATGTTTTATTTGTGAATTAAAACATTAGTACAAAATTACTGTCCTATGACAAGATGTAAGATATCGAGCAATGTTATGGTGAAAGGCTGAACAATGGAAGTAATGGGAGTGTAACAAAATATCAAATACATAAAATGAATTAATGAACTAATTATACTTAATCAAGGAAATAAGTTTCAAGAGGGTAAAGGGAATGGAAGGAAACCAAAAATGATGAGCAGAACAAGGAATAAGAAGTATATACAAGAAAACAATAGTTGTAGAAGAATTTCATTATAGTAAGACTAAGAAAAACTTTTTTTAATAGTTGATGTGTTAATCTTCCACTGCTATGTTAGTGATTTATTCTTGTAGTAATGATATTAAAATGATGCCTTGCTCCTGCTGAATTCTCATTGCAACATGCAAAGTTTTTAGATTCAAGCAATGAGGTCCATTTCTCAGGTTTTCTTGGAAGTGGAACCAGTCCTTGTGGCCCTGTTCCTACGCAGTTTGGAATCCGTGTGTAACCCACCTGACCTTATGGGCAAACTAAGCAATTGCCTAAAACACTAAGGGCCTTTCTGAACTTACCTTTGGGCTGATCTACAGTGTAGACTATGGGTCTTCCTTCTTCATTGTAGACTCGTCCAAGAGAAGCCCCACCCACTACCACTGTGATTCACCTGCACATGGTGGAGTGCAATCCAGTTCAATGGGCCCTTGAAATGGATCATGGCCAGACCTGATTAAACAGAACTACTAATAGCCCAAGGGCGGCTCTGATCCAAAACATGGAAGAAGGAAGAGAAGGAGAAGAGTTGGCTTTTATACCCTGCTTTTCTCACTCTTAAGGAGTCTCAAAGCTGCTGATAAACCTTCCGTTCTGGGTGACCCTGGGCTAGTCACAACAGACACCCTGTGGTGGGGCTGTGAAATCTCAGAAAGAGAGCTGTGACTAGCCCAAGGTCACCCAGCTGGCTTCATGTAGGAGTGCAGAATCAAACCAGGAAACTATGAATTGAGAGCCCAACACTCTAACCAGAAGACCAAACTGGCTCACAAAAGGCATGTCTCCATTTTCTAGATTATCAAATCTAGGTCATCAAGGCCAGCCACCAAAAGGAGTCCTCCCAGAAACTCCAGATCTAGGAACTTTCACTCCTAGCTCTTTGAGACCTCAGAGGTCATTCCTGTAGTTTGCTTGAGCTTTGGGGCCATTCCAAGAACTGGGCTAGTGTTGTTCCAGACCAATGTGTGTTGTGATCTGGACCAGCAGGCCTGACTGGTCCAGAACCACTGATCCAGATCACAGCTTTCTCTCCCTCTCTAATTAAAAAAATACAGATCATAAAATATTTTATTGATGAATGTACTTATCTGTGCTGTTCCACGCTAGCTGCAGAATGTGTGGTTATCCTAATTCACTGTCATTAAATACATTGAGTCAAGTGACCTAGCGATCCACACTACCCTATGGACTGATGAGGCTGAGAAGTGGACATTACAACCCCTTAGTATAGACTAAAGGGTAAGTGCAGAAAGGGCCTTTGAGGTGGTGGCACCCTGCAATAGTGCTTTAATCCACATTAGAGGCCAAAAGTTATCCAAAATGCATCCCCTGGCCTTTAACATGGATTAGAAGCAGGTTAGGAGCGCTTGTATCTGCATGCTATCACCTCTAAGCCCCCTTTTGAGCTGCTTTTTTTAATTTTATGGCTGTGTTCATACCTAAGTTTTAACCACATCCGCAACACAACAAGTGGGTTTCTCTCAGCTTTATAACAGAAGGTCCACCTCTGAGTTAAATCATGCAGAAAGAAAACAACTGTTCGTTTTGCTGAATCTTCCATTCTGAAAGTGGAGTGAAGCTGAATTAAAGCTTAGGTGTGAACACAGCCTATGTGTTCAGATGCATCATTTGTTTGCTGGGTTCAGCTCTTTAAGAGCAGAAGCAAATCCAAGCAGATGTCCCCACAAAATCAAACTTCCCCCAGCTTCAAGCTTTCAGTTTATCTACCCACCTCAAATGTCCCACCAACCTTCTCTGAAGGTTATTTTCCGCTAACAATGTGCCAGCTAGGATGGACCTCACTGAGTTATATGGATCTAATACAGGATGAGCTGGACATAATTTCCACATCAGTCCACATCAGGCCTCTGCATGTCCCAGAGAGGGGGGGAGAGCAGGATGAAGAGGAAGCGCACATGCTTGTTATATTGTGAACCGCTGAATGCATCAGCTCACTGAGCTCACTGAGTGATCAGATGGGACAGTGGGGCTTTTCTTTTGACATTTTCGGTCCCATTCTTGCTGAGCAGCTCTGCCCGTCCAAGAGTTTGCCCTTCCTGGTCGCCGATGAAGTCATGCTGTGGGTGGTGACTCACATGAGAACGGCCATGCCAAGTCATTTATGGGTGATGATACAAAATGCTGACTGTCTTGACTTCTGCCAGGCACCACCTTGGCACCAGTACAAAAAAAAAAAAAAGGCTTTCAGGTTGGCAGCGATGTCAAGTCCTGTGACCAGAAGTTAAATCCTCATTAGTTTAGAAGGGGGGGAAAAACAACAACCGAAGCTGAAATGATGGGATTTCCACCCCGTCCCCCCAACCAAAGGACACCTGGGCTTCCCGTGTTGCAGGCTTCATGGGATGGAAATTCCACAGAGGTTGACAGCAGAAAGAGGCCATAAACTTGTCCTTAAAGAGATGGGGGCTGTGCAGCTAAATGGCCTTGTAGTGAGATGGGTTTGGAAAAATGACAGGCTGCTTATCCCCCTGACGCTGTAGCATGACAAACTGCACTTGCCAAAAGACACAGCTATAGAGTACCAAGTTTCCTCTGAATTTATTTGCTGCTACACCGGGTTTCAAATTCTGCTTGAGGAAAAGAACTGGGGCCCTTTCTGCACTTTCTTTAAGAGCAGATTAAGGGTTCATTTAGGCCACATGGGCCGTTTCTGCATGGGCTGTGAAGACCCCCATTAACAACTATAGAAGACCCCATTGGGAACGGAATCGCAACTCACCTTCTGCACAGAAGACTCCATGGGGAGCCCATTAGGACCTCATGAAGAACATGTTATCTGCACGGGCACCTCCAAATTCCATTCCTAATGGGGTCTTCGGGCCCTTAGATCCAGATTTCCAGACAATCCCTTTAATGGTGTCTTTAATCCAGTCTTCCCCCATGAAGACCGCATTGCAGAGCACACTTCCACATGTCTGCCAGCTGGATGGTGTCTGGGGGCAGGCCTAGTGGATGCAACCCCTGAGTGACGCATACAAGGGCCAATTGTGCCACACCACTGGGGCAGAACTTCCTCCTCAGGTCTAATCGGGACCTCAAGAGGCATGCTGTGGCATCCACACGCCAGCCCAGTTTAGCACCCATTGCCACCTGGTGCTAGACAGCCCGTGTGGAAACATGGGGTCTCCATGGCAATCTGAAACTTCAAGGGCTGGAGTCCACAAGGACTGGATACCAAAGATCCAGATCTTCTTAATCCAGATTAAGGGAGGTACATGCAAAAATGTCCATTATGGGCATCACATCTGTATGTCAATGTAGATCAAGGAGTTCCCCCCCCCAAAGGTCTGGCTTCATCTGCACTAGGCAGAGTAAGATCCAGCTTAAGAGGCCCTTAATCCAACTCTTGGGTGGACCTATTCAATTGGGTCCATTGGAGGGACCAGAGACTTTTTCTGGAAGAAGGGAAGCATGGAGACAGCACACTTCCATGTTCTGGGACTACTAAGGAGGACAATTCAGACAGTGCACCACAAAAAAGCACCCCTCCAGGCCCTGAGGCTAGGAACTTTCATTCTTAGTCTTTAGAAGTGTACGGGGTAAATGTAAAGGTCCCACAAGCTTTGCATGGGTTGGACTGGTGCATGATTATGAACCTCTGGTGAAGAGCATTCACATGTGGAGCAGGCTGTTACAGCCTCCAAGCATGCCTGCCCTCACCAGAAGTTCACTACACGTTAACCAGAGCCTTACCTTCAGAGTCCAGGCAGTGACCTCTTCTTCTGGTACTAGGGGGTAATTTGAGGTGCTGCGCAAGCACGCTGGCACCATGGATAACCATAGATGCGACTGCACATGCGCAGAGCGTCTACATTGTCAAGACAATGGCGCTGATGCACGTGCAGTCATGGATGGCACCGCAGCCAGAGGAGGACCAGGCCCCAGTTCAAATAAGGCAAGTATTCGATAACAGGGGACTGCCAGCCAAAGTTGACTAGCGCTCCAAGTATGAGCACTAGTCAAAGCTGGTTAATCATGCTCCTCAATGCTGTTCAAATACCATCCAGCAGATGGTATAGGAAGGGCAAAATTGTCCCTGGTTACTCTGGGCCCACTGATCTGGACCTACAGAAGGTAAATGCAGGAACAGCAAGAGGCTGCCTCAGTCTGCTTGCAGTAATTCAGAACAAGACCCAGTGCAGAAAGAGCCTAAGTCATCTGCTTTGATCTCCACACATACGCAATGGAAGAGCTATAGTGGCAGCTCCATCTAGAAGGTAGGTAAAAAGTGCTATTTCTAGAAAACCTGTGACCATCAGTAGAATTTAGCACTTTTGGGGAGAGGAAACCATGGCTCTTCAGACACATGAAGAGCCATAATGGCACGGTATTTAGCCATCTGGATGGGGCTTTTTTTTAGAACTATTAGATTCAAGCTCCCACAGATCTAAGGGCTCATGAATAATACCGACAATAGACAGTTGCAAAAAAAAAACCTCCATCCGCTGTGTTATTGATTCATCAACTGAAGAACACCTCCTGTTATAACTGGAAGAGCCCTGAGATCATCTGGAGGGGTTATGAGAGCTCTCAGTCAGGCCTTATTAGTGGTAGCACCCAGCCTTTGAAATGCCCTCCCCTCTACTATTCACAAGACACCTGCACTTACAACTTTCAGGCACTTATTAAAGACTTATCTTTTCATGCAAGCATTCCATGTGTGAATGTTTGTTTCTACCCTGGGCCGCTTAATGTGTTTTCATTCATTCATTCATTCATTCATTCATTCATTTACTTACATTTTCACTCCATCCAATACCTAAAGGTCTCAGGGCGAGTTACAGCAACAGACACAGAATATAAAATGAACATACTAGAAGTAATATGACACTAAAATAAGAACTAAACGTGGAGAGAGGAAGACGTTTCCGCAGGCAAAAGCCAGGATAGGTGGGTGTGCCTTTCCCAGTCTTCTGAACATGTGCAGTAAAAGTGTCCAGCACATGTCAGGGGGAAGACTATGCCACAGTCTGAAGGGGCCACCACTGAGAAGGCCCTATCCCAGATGGCCACCTCCTCAGTTACTGAGGGTACAACCAGGGTGACTTCCTTTGCAGACCTTAAGACAAGGGCAGGGTGATATGGGAGAAGGCATTTATTGAAACACTTTGAGCCTAAGCCATTTAGAGCCTTATAGGTGAACAAGCTGAATTGGGTTCAGTATTGAATTGGCAGCCTGTACAGATCTTTAAAGACTGGCATAAGGTGCACCCGGACATCCGTTTTAGTCAGCAGTCTAGCTACCACATTCTGCAACAGCTTGCAGCTTCTGAACCGTCTTCAAAAGCAGCCCCATGTAGAGCATATCGCACTAGGGATGTGCATGAATATTCATAACATTAAAAATTCTGCCAAATTTGGACATTCAAATTCAAATTGAATGTTTTGATACATTCGTATGAAGCTCTGAATAGCGTTTGTATATGGGATTCATATGCTATTTGTATGGGATCCGTATGTTATTCGTATATAGCAGTGGTTCTCAACCTTCCTAATGCCGCGATCCCTTAATGGAGTTCCTCATGTTGTGGAGACCCCCAACCACGGGGGTGGAGCAGCTGGGAAGTGGGAGGGAAGGGCAGCAGGAGACTCGTCACGACCCCTCTGAAAGGGTAGTTTGACCCCCAAAGGGGTCCCAAACTCCAGGTTGAGAACCACTGGTATATAGGATCCATATGCTATTTGCATGCATTTGTACGGGACTGAACATTCATATTGAATATGAATCCTACCACATTTGAAGGGGATTTATTTGAATGAATACAAATTTTCTTGCCTTCAATTGGATACAAATCAAATACAAAAAACAACAACAAAACGCCAGTCCAATTTGGAAGTTACCAGAGCATGGGCTACTGTTGTTGCTACTGTTTTTACCCTTGTTTTTAATGTTCTGTAAACCTCTTTCAACTTTGTAAAATGGATTTTATTTTTAGAGAATGTTCTAAGTAAAGAAACCCATTATTTCAGACTAAACTCCTGAGCAGGAGCCTAAAAGGTAGCAGGAAGGCTGGTGCAAACCCTTTGAGAGGTAGTAAGAGAGGTTCACCCAGGGCTGGGTGACAGCTTTTGCAAGCAGCTAGCCTAGAGTGATCCAAAAGAACATATGAACATAAGAGAAGCCCTGCTGGATCAGGCCACAGCCCATCTAGTCCAGCGTCCCGTCTCACACAGTGGCCCGCCAAATGCTCATGGGCATCTGAAGCAGAGACAAGGACAAACCTTTTCCTGCTCTTGAATCCCAGCAAATGGCCTTAGAAGCATCCTGCTTCTCCCCCTCTCCCCCAGCCTGAAAGATGAAGGCTGTGTCATCACGGCAACCTTATCTCGGATTCAAAATGTTTTCAGTCCTCGGAGTCCGCACGGCAGTTTGGCTTAACACCCTTTCCCCGTGTTAAACCACCCCAAAGCATGGTGAGTTTCAATCCTGATTTCAACAGGTCTCACTCCGGATTGTGCACTTGAAACGTTTTACATTTTTTACTGTGTGGACAGTACCGTTTTAAGGGATGAGAATCCATGTTTAGGGTTTACCTCTCCCAATAGCTTGCTTCCAATGACAGTGATTTCAGTGTAAAAATCTACTTAACAGGGATCGCTACACTGTAGCGATGGAACCACTTCACACCTTGATGGTTGGAATAACAATGTTGCAATTTTGTGCAATTCTAGCTCTTTGGAGTTCTGACTTCAGAAAGGGAAAGGGAGGAAAGCAGCTGAATGTGAATGTTTAAAGCAAAGGGACTTTAGTTGCCACTGCTGCTGTGTGCCCTGAGCAATGGGGAGAGGAGGGGAAAGAATCGCTGGCTGCCCGCTGCCATTTTTCCTCCAGGCAAGCGGCAGCCAGCCACCCAGCTAGGCTCCCTGAAGGGGTCCCTTATGGGTGGCGCATTCATGCCAGGAGGAAGAGGGCAGGGCAGCCCCGAAAAGCGGCTTTTTAAAAGTAGCCACTTGAGTCCCACCTTGAGTCACGTACGCTATGTATGATCCTCAGAATCCAGATCCAATGCGATTAAGTTAAAAGTAATGGGATCAGGCAAATTCGCGTTTGCATCCGGTTCTATTATTTCAGTTTAGGGAAACTGGATTAAGCTTACTGTGGGGATTCGCCCGCACTTAGGCATCCCTTCTGGTAGCCATTGATACATCTGTTGTCCATAAATTTGTCTAACCCTTCCTTAAAGCCATCTAGACTGGTAGCTGTTATGACCTCTTCCAGCAGCAAATTCCATAAACCGATGACCCTTTGGGTAAAGAAATACTTCCCCTTGTCGGATCCGACTCTCCTACCCATCAGCTACATAGATCCCCCCTAGTTCTAGTGTTGTGTGATAGAAAAGGAAAGGATCAGAATCCTTTTGACTCGCAACCGTCTGTTTTATTCAAGCCAGGTCAACATAATCTTTGGTACCTTCATGTTTCCTTCTCCCTCCCTCCCTCCCTCGAATATTCGTTGGGGAAGGAGGAAATAGGAGGGGGGAGGGGGGAATGAATCAGGCCAGCCAGCAGACAATTGCAACCCACCCTTCCCTCCTCTGGGCTGCTGTAATCCGAAAACTCAAGTGCCCATAAGTAAAACTTCTGGGGAAATGATTGAAACTGACAAATACAGGGTGACAAATAATCAATAAAATCCTAGTCCAGCATCCTTCATTATTTTCAGGCCCTAACAGCAAGTAATGAAACCTCAACTGGAAGAAAGGAGGGAGGGAGGGGAGCTCTCCCCACTCAAATACCTTTTCTGCTGGGGAGTCTCTGGCTCCCAAAGCCAGATTAAGCCTTGTAGACTCTTCTCATCAACCTTAATTAAAATCAATTAAGCAAAGACAAAACGGATGTTGGGACTCTTATTGGAGCGGAGGGATGGACGGTTTGTGGACTTCCTCTTGGCAGCTCACATTTTTAAGTTGGGATTGATCACTCCTGCTATCTAACAAACAGGTGATTGGTCATTCCTAAATCAAGGAAGAGTCTATAGCTTCAACTTCTTAATCACTTCCTGCTTCCCGGTGACCTGTGCTCTCCTGGTGCAGGAAACGCTGAAATGATGGGCCGGGTACTCGCACACCGCCCTTCCCGCCAAACAGACGATCCGGGTTCAAGGGGGGAATTATTCCTGAGATGCCTTGTGAAGGATGTCAAGCTAGAACCTCCCACTACCACCCTCTGTGGTGCCATGAAGATAGGAGCAAAACCAATGCCACCCACTGCCTCCAATTCTTAAACTCGGTAGCCTTTTCAGAAGGATACCATGATCGATAGCATTAAAGATCAGAGAATGCAATTCAGAAGTGTATTTAATGTGGCCTCTAATCTGGATTATGGTGCTGGCAAGTGGATGCTACTACCTCTTAAGATGATTCTAAGTCCCTTCTTTTAACTGTGTGCAGATGCAGCCTTACTTTTCTGGAGCTGAACCTCCTGCTAGGAATGCCATAAGAAGCCCCGGCATTTACTTAACATTCTAGTTGACCTGTAACCAGCCCAAGACACCTCCCAAGGGACAGCAAAGAGTTGGGCCATCCATTCCAAGAGGCATCCATTTGTGTTCTGCCAGGATCTGATCAGGCCAGGGGTAAGTTTCCCATTGATGCCTCTGGGATCCATGTTGCCCTTTACGCTCCATCATCTCATCTGTCTTGAAACATGGCTGAATGAAGATTGTGCTTTTTCTGCACAACTCCAAGGAAGCGCTTGATGTGTAGATCATAGAATCATAGAGTCGGAAGGGATCTCCAGGGTTATCCAGTCAAATCCCCTGCTCACTGCAGGATTCACTAAAGCATCCCAGACAGATGCCTTTCCAGCTTCTGCTTGAAGGCCTCCAGAGAGGTCACGTATCCACCTGTGGCAACTGATTCCATTGACTGATCACCCTTACTGCCAGAAAGATTTTTCTAATATCTAATCTCTATTGACTCCCTTGAAGTTTCATACCGTTGTTTCTCATCCTTCCATCTCCTGTAAGTGAGAATCAGGATGATCCCTCTGCACTGTGACAGCCCTTCAGAGACTTGAAAACAGCTATCCTGGCTCCTCTCAGTCTTCTCTTCTACAGGTTAAACATTCCTAGGCTGTGGTCACAGCTTGCTGAAATAGTCTCTTATTAAGAAGCCGGACTCAAAATGCACTGACTCTGATCATACCCTGATGAAGCAACGAATGACACAGACACGGGAGTGGAGGAGAGTTGTTTTCTTTACTAGGCTATGCAGTTGCTTATATCTCTTTCCACAGGATACATTATTATTGGTAAAACTGGATAGATCATTGGTTTAAAAGGAAAAACCAAGATGTCGGTTGCTGTAGCACGTGGTGTCCTTGTGAACAATTTGTGCAAGTGATGCTCTTGGACATTGTATGTGTCTAGGGGTGTTTTTCCACTGCAGCCCTTAGATCTGGATCTAAGAAGATCCGGATCTAAGGAATGGGTACATTCCTTAGTAGATCCGGATTAAGGGAAGCATCCAATGTGTTTCCACAGGAGGTGTAGCACCCATTAGAAATGGTGCTAACACCCCTGCTGTGGAAACAGCTTTGCACCCATCTGGGGAATCCGGATCAACCCACAAGGGGTCGGTCCATTACCCCAGGTGTTTTGGGGGGCAGGGGGGGCAGTCTTCGAAGCAACTTCGAAGTGACTTTGAAGTGAATGTGAAGTCAGCTTCGAAGCCAATGTTGGGGTGTGTGTGTCAAAGATGCATCCCCTCCCCCTAGCCTCCTTTGCACCCCATTGCCTGTTTCCAGTGGAAACACACTCCCTTTAATCCAGATTTTCTGACAGAAGACCCCATTGTAGACCCCATTAATGGGGTCTACAGAAAATCCGGATTAAAGGCCAAAAAGATCCGGATTTCCCCCATGGCAGTAGAAACAATCAGGTTCAAAATGGGTGCCGTAGTGGAAATGGGATCATCCGGCTCACAGCCAAAATGTACAAAAATGGGTTGAAAAATGGGTACAATTGACAGTGGAAAAACAACCTAGCTTAAGGGAGATAAGGAAGGTATGTGTCTTGCTTGAGAGAAATAAGAGGGGTCAGCATGCTCCAGGGAGTGTCCTTCTGCTGAGGTTTGCCATCCAAGCAGGAAAGTATTCCCACAATACCCAATACCTGATCATCCTTCCTCAGTTCCTCCTCAGTTTGAATCACTATGCTGACACCTTTCTGTTTCCATCCTGAGACTCCTTTATGAGACTTTTTTAGATCTCCACCCCTCTCCACTATTACAACACTTCCTGCTCTCTGATGGGATAAATGCTCTGTGACGTAACAGCATGTAGACACACATTGGGTGAAAAGGAAAGCAAATTTATGCAGTATCTTCCCTGATCAACTCCACACACACACACACACACATGAAAATGGATTAACACTCTATAATGGCTTGAGACCTGTAAAGATCAGGACTCAGGAAAGTATGAATGAACGAAGGAAAAGTCCACAAACAAAACAGATAGGAGCAGAAAGCTGTGAACAGTGGGGCTGAAGATGGACTGAAGAAGGATTAAAGTAAAGGTGTGGCCATGTCCTAAGGAGAATGTCCTAAGGCATTCCCCTTAGGACATTCCCCTTAGCAGACCTCTCACCATTTTGGTAGCCCTCCTTTGGACTTGCTCTAATTTGTGTTCTTTTTTTTAATTGGGGTACCCAGAACTGGACACGGAACCCATTCCCAACATTTCAAGGTCTTTGTCTGTCTGGGCAGGATGGAGAGAACAGCAGACACTGCAAACACCCATCTGCAACCGCTTCTGATTAATCAACTTCTGAGGCATACAGGAGATAGGATGGCTTCTAGGGGTGGGGAGAACGTTTCTGGCACAAACCCTCCACACAGTGTGGTGGATGAAGCACACTGGCACATAATCAATAGTGAATGCTCAGCTGTCAGGAGCTCCCAATGTGGGCAGTAACGTGATTTGGCACCTCTGTGTCAGGGAAGCAGAGCCTGGATGTCAGAGACGGTGAGAAGAAGATGGGGGCAAGGGAGAAAGATGAGCAGGAAGGGGTTCCCAAAATGCTCATTAGATCCTCTTTTCCTTTTCCTTCCGGGGATATGTAGCCATTTCCATATCTAAAGAAGATGCATGGAGGAGGTTGCAACTCTATGGCTAGGGTTGGCATCTGATGTTCCGGATGGAGTTCCTATAGCTTTTAGGGATGTGCACGAATATTCGAAACATTCAAAATTCGATTGAATTCAATCGAATTCAGACATTCAAAGTTAACATTAGAACGAATGTTCAAATCTTTCAAATCATTCGTATGAATTAGCTGGACATTCGTATGAGTCTGGGCACATATACATGACATACGTATTGGTACACATCTTATTCGTATCCGTACGCATTTGTATGACACGAACAGGACAAAAACGGGATACATACGAGATAAAAACAGGATGCATACGGATACGTACAGACACATTTGAATGTTGTTGACATTCGTGTCTTCAAATACATACGAATAGGTTTGATGTATTCAATTTGAATCTAACGTGTACACGTTCAAATTTTAAACATTCTAATCGATTCAAATCTTTGGATATTCAATTTGAATTGAATCCCAAAAATTACATTTGTGTGTACCCCTAATACTAATAGCTTTGATAATTAGGCCAAAGTGGGGTCTTCAGCATCTGAAGTTTTCAATGCCACTAGGAACCCTGGCCAGATGTTCATAAGGGAATTGGACTGACTATGACTTGGTGGTGGTGCTTGTGTCATACTTGCCCACTTTTTGGAACTCGGAAGGATCACAACCTAGCCATAGCTAACAGTTCAGGGACCTGCCATGGGTAGAACCAAAGACTGAAGAAATGCCACCTTTAAAGCATACACGCACAACTGGGCTGACCATCACTGCAGCGCACACCCTCACTTTCAGCCCTGCTCACTTCTGGCCAAAATGTGAAAGGGCTGCAGCTCTCAGGTGCTTTGTTTTTCTTGCTATGAGCCTTTGTACTTAACGTCCCTGGGACTGGGTCAATGCAATGCGGACGCTGGTCCTGTCCCAAACCTACCTGACATTTACCTTGCAGCAGGGTAAGTGTGGTCTCACTGCATCAGTGGGCATGATGCGCAGCTGGCCATTGCTACACTGATCAGGCAATGTGATGAGTGATCGCTCATAGCCCCTCCTGTCATTACCGTGAAGCAAATTCTACCACTGCTCAGCTATCGGAGATTTGGGCATTTGATCAAGTTTGAAGTCGCTCCAAGATGGGAACGGCTCCCAGTGCGTCAACATTCCAAGCTGGAGCATCCCTGGGCTGGCCCCAGGGATGAGTGTGAAAAGGCTCTATGTGTGCGAACAAACACAACCTTAGAGAGGAGGATCTCCCCACAATCGAATCAGGCAAGCATTCGATCGCGGGGGTGGGTGGGATGTGGCCAGAGTTGACCGGCACTTCAAGTGGGAGCTCTATTCAACGTTGGTTAATCGTGCTCCTTTCCTGTCCAGCAGATGGGAAGGCAAGTGTCCTGGCAGCATCTGGACTTCATGTGGTCTAATGCATCTTTCCTAGTCTGGAACGTGTGTGTGAAGGAGCCTATCTGCAAAACACCTGTAAGCTGTCCCAGAAGGGCTTTGGCTTCCTCATTGTGTGTGAACACAACTCCAGCCTGAGTTTGCCGCCAGTTCTAAAACAGGGCCACATCTTCCTTCTTCGGAGCTGTTGAGTGTTTGCTAATCAGAAGTGAGCAACTAAGGATAACGTTTTAAATAAATACGCAATGAGCTGGTTTATTTGTTGTTGTTATTGTTATTATTATTATTGAAGCATCTGGGCACACTATGCTGAGAAAGACGCTGTGCCCAGGCAAGGAAGGTGCGCGGCTCCTTTCAAACTTCAAATTAGGAAAGTCTCCTGGATGAAAAGGCAACTTCGCCTGGTGCAGCTGCTGCTCTGTTTGATCATATCTTTACTTGATTGCTGCCCGAACAATAGAGCCGGGGAGGGAAAGGATGAAGGCATCGTGGTGCAGAGGATCCTTTGAATCGGGCTGAGAGGAAACTGTTGCAGGTTTGTCAGATTAGAGCTGCCCAGAAGCACTTGCTTGCTCGCTCGCAGGCTTGCTTGCTTGCTAGTGCACGTGTCTATGCATGCACGCATGTGCACAGCTGGCCCCGCTTACGCACCTCTGTGCATCCAAGCCCCTCATGGATAACATTCAAGGCAGCCTCTCCCTGGCGTACTGTAGGTTTGGTCTAGTGGTTAGGGAGCCAGCCAGACTCTTATCTGGGAATACCGGGTTTGATTCCGCACTCCTCCACTAAGCCAGCTGGGTGACCTTGGGAGAGTCACAGCTCTCTTCTGAGCTCTCACAACCCCACCCACCTCACAGGGTGTTCTATTGTGGGGAGAAGAATAGAAACACTTTGTCAGCCACTTTGAGTCCCCTTAAATGGGTGAGAAAAGCAGGGTAGAAAAGCCAACTCTTCTTCTTCCTCCTCCATGAAGCCAACTGGATGACCTTGGGCGAGTCACAGCTCTCTTCTGCACTCCCACAGCCCCACCTATCTCACAGGGGAGAAGAACAGGTGGTTTGTCAGCCACTGGGTGAGAAAATGGGTGAGAAAAGTGGGGTAGGAAAGGCAACTCTTCTTCGCCCACTGCCCATACAAAAAGAGAGGGCAGAAAGAGGGATTTACTGCTCTGAGCTCAGACTCTCCAGGATGATTTATAGCATTCGCCGGAGCCCCAGGACGACAAAGGGGAGATGTGTAGCGCGAAGCAGGTGAAACCCCATCCAGGGACAAAGTTGCTTATTTCCGAAGGCGCAGTCAGTCCCAGAAAGGGAGGGGGGCGCGGGGAAGGGCGGGGAAGGAGACAATCGCAGCCCTGGGAGGGACGGAGCTCTCAGCTCCACCTCCGAGAGAGATAAATGACCCCCTGATTAAAATGGCCCTCTTGTTCTCCCGGTTACCCGATCGTCGTGTGAACTTGCCTTGCACGCCATTCTGGGCAGCGAGAACTGCGGCTCCCGGGCTTTCAACACCATCCTACCCCCCCTCCCACCCCCACCACACACACACACACACCACTTCTTCTTTCTTGCTCCCTCAACCGCTGCCTTTCCTTAGAGGATCCTGAGCGGCTTCCTCTGGAAGGGCCTGAGAAAGGCTGTAGGGGCTTAAAGGAGGACAGAAAACTTTTGCACACAAACGTGGATGGATGGGTGGACGGACGGACGGACGGACCGATGGATGGCAACCCTTTGCTATCTAGGCAATTGGCACTATCACTCTCTGTCTTTAATCCCTCCCAGACCCTGTGGGCACTTCCATGCAGTTTTATTGGCAGCCACACAGCAGTGGTTTGCCATGCCTGCTTCTTAAGTTCTATCATGGCAAGAAGTTCGGTCCTCAGCCCCAGCCTTCCAGACGTTTCTCTACAGAGGGCTGGAACGGAATGACAGGGGCTATAGTTCAAGAACATCTGGAGGGTTACAACTCCAGATTTAATGATTTTTATAGGCAACCCTACCAGTAGATCCACAGCTTTTGAACTTTGTCCTGGCAGAAGCATTAAGGAAAGTCCCTGCCCTGGTCCTGTTCGGCCAATTATTCTTCATTGGGGGCGGGGGGATTTCCGTGTTCTAAATACATTCATTGGAAAGTATCTGCCTCCGAACTTCCGAATCAACACCGGCGTCGCTCAGGCTTACTCCGAATTACTCTTGCCGAGATCTGAGTGTGTTTCAATGGAGAAAGATCCCGCTGACTCTCAGATCATGAACAAAGCCGTGCCCTTTTCTTTCGGATGAAAGCCCCACAACTTCCGAAGGAACCCAATTTAGATCGGATTCCGCACTTGAAAGATTCGGCAAAAGCTCCCTTTTCTACAGCGCCTGCCTAACAAGCCAACGAGAAACGCTTCTACTCGGGCGTAAATCAATTTCAATCTAGATTCTTCGGCTGAGAGCATCAGAAGTCGTGGGATTTAAAAGCAAACTCATCCCCCCCCCTTTTTAAAAAAAGTCTTTTTGTCTGACATTTGAAACAAGGGGCTGGTGATCTTCTAAGACCTCCCCCCCCCCATTTTTAACTGCGCTATATCCTCATCGTCAGAGGAAGAAATTAACGCAGAAATGCAAAACTAGTCCTGGGTCTCTAACACCACCCACCCACCACCCACCCAGCGCACCCCTTCTTATCCTAACTTTAAAATTCCTCTCCAAGATCCTGAATCCATCTGCTTCTTTGCAGGCCTTTGGTGGCTTTATTTTGATTTCGATTTGGGGGTGGTGGGGGTGGGCCGGGTTCTGTCTCCAACGCCCTCCAGATCAGCAAGGAAAGACCCTGGAGTTTTCCCGGTTTCAGAGCTGAAATTCGTGCTTTCCAGGGTGTCTGGCTGATCCCTAGGAAATCAGCAAGGGTTGCCCAGTTTGGAAGAGGGAAAACGGGAGGGGGAGGGAGTCTGGCGCGGGAGGGGGGCTGCGTCGAAGAGCCCCCCCCCCTCCGGGATCAAGAAATCCCCCGAGGGAATAAACATTTTCTTCTCCCCACAAGACACCCTGTGAGGCAGGTGGGGCTGCGTGAGGTCAGAAGAGAGCTGTGACTCGCCCAAGGTCACCCAGCTGGCTTCGTGGAGGAGTGCAGAATCAAACGCAGTAGTCCCTGATAAAGAGTCCAGCTCCCTGACCACTCGATCACCCTGGCTCAGTAGACCACGAGTCTCTTTGCTCTGCCATTTCCCAGTCCTTCCCAACAACCCCACAACAGGTGTCTGAGAAAGAGGAAACCCGGAGGTCTCCCCTGCTCCCTGCAACTCGCTGGGCAGCTCAGGAAGGCAACGCTGCAGGTCAGTTTTGAAACATGAAATATATAATGCAATATAAACATACACACACACACACACAAAAATCTAATAATTTAATAACAATGGCGAAATTGGCCCCCACCATTTCTTGCTCCCCACGGGCACATCTTGGAATCTGTAGGACCAAACCTCCTGTTTATTCTCAGTGGGGCTTTCTTGGAAGTCAAAAGTTTGCCAAATGTGAAGGTAGATCGCCTTTATTCCTTTCCATGGCCTTTCGGTAAGGCCCGAGGAAGGGGCCGGTTGGACTTGGAGGCGCGCGAAATTCGATCCGAATAAAGAGACGACCAGCTTCCAGCCACAGATTCCGTGATCTCCATCCTTTTGTGAAGTTGAGAAATTGCACAAGACGCAGGTCCATGATATGCTCTAGCTCAGGTCCCCCCCCCGCCCCCCCCCGCCCCCTCCTCTGCCTGGGAATTGGGGGACTGGAATTCCCAAACCCCAGCCAGGGCAAAGCTGCCTTGATACCAATTTGGCTGAATTCTGCCTAATCGGTGTGTTTTGGTTCAGGGAGCGCCAAGGCATCGGGGAAGAATTGGCGTCTGTGTGTCTTTTATAATACACCTCCCTGCGGAATAATAATAATAATAATAACCTCCCTGCTAACAGAAGGACCTTAAAAGGGCCCCAAATCTTCAACGCAATTACGCTTTTACAGCCATGTCCCTTTATTGCCCAATTGAAGGTAAACCGGGGTCTCTCGGTTCAAAAAGAAAGGCAATTGGGCAGAAACGCGAGGCAGATTCAGGGAGAGATAAACCCTAAGGCTGCCAAGGGTGGTGTAACTTAGGCTGAAGCCGGGCAACTGGGAGAGGCCTCCACTGAAAATGGATTCACTGGGAGAGAGTTTTAAAAGCTTTCCAGCCAGCCCTTCGGTCACCTGTCTCCTCTCTTTCTCTGGCATTCACACCTTTATTCACAGTCTTTCAAGCCCAAAAGACTTCTTCTTCATCATCTTCATCATAACTATTACTATTATTACTATTACTATTATTATGTAAAAACAGCAGTTACACACAGCAAACGAGATGACTATGCTGGATTTCGTATTATATCACTAGTCGGGCACTTCCCAAGCACCTAGGACTGCGTGATGTATCGGCGAATTATGCGAGCAGACCCCAGTAAAGTGGCTTTCATTATTATTATTATTATTATTATTATTATTATTATTATTATTATTATTATTATTATTATTATTATTATTATTATTATTATTATTATTATTATTATTATTCCTAAAGCAAATTTCAAATAGAACCCTCCTTTTACGTATCTTTCCCATTATTTCTTTGTGGATCCATCCTTAAGGATTTTCCCACGCCCCACGCCCCACCCCCACCCCGTTGGGCTGAAGATCTTCCAAAGAGGGTCCCCCTCGACCTCTTGTGTCTCCTACTGGGGTGACAACACGTTCGAGCTCTACTTGGTATTTATTCCTTGGTTCCTTTCTTTGGTTTCTAGTCCCGTTTGAGTTGGTTTTCTCCTATAACCCCCCCCCTCGCCCTCGCCCCCTCCTACTAACCCCTACAGATAGCGGTTCCTCTCTGGGTCCCTCTCCCCCTCCCCCCTCCCCCTCCCCCTCCCCCCTCCCCCTCCCGCATTCCAGGGCGCCCTCCTAACTTGCTCAAAGTAAATAGCAAAAAGGCCCATTCAGGTCCAAGGGACCACACGGAAAGCCTTAATTAGGCCGATGAAATCCCGAGAAATGTATGGATTGGCTATAAGCGAGGTTGTCCCCCCCCCCCCCCGCTGCTCTTCTGGTGTCTATAGTCAAGGGATAGGACAGCAGCTGGGAGAACAGAAAGACCCGTGGGGGGGGGGGTGAGGGGGAGGTGGGCGAACCCATGCATGTAATTGAGTATATTTAACATAACTATTTTAATCATCGGGTGATTTAAAAGCGCACCCTCCGGAAAGGTGGGAGCTCCGCAAAGTGTTTGCGGACCACTCGGAGGAAGCGGGCGAGGAAAGGCCACCACTGAGCGAGACTTCAGGCGGCCCGGCCTTCCCCAAGCTGATGGGTCTCGTCCAAGGGGGGGGGAGACCGCAACCTGGCTGGAGGAGGGCACGCGGGACCCCGGAAATCAGAGGGGGGGTCTCTGAAAGAAACTTTCACCCTTCCTCTTGAGCTGCCACGGGATAGAGAGGGACGCAGGCTAGCCGGTCCTCCAAAGCCCCACCAAAACGGGTCAGGTGGCGCAAGAATTGTTCCCGACGATGGGGAGTGTTCCTCTGGGCACGTACAGAGTGCCTCGCAAGATGAATCTGCCGTGCGAGCTTTGCAAGGCTTTAAAGAAGCGAAGAGTTCGAGGCTGGGGTCGTCCTGGGGTAGCCGTCCCTCCTAGTAGGCACCTTTACAGGTAGAAGATCGTCGTCCCCCCATCCTATTTAAGAGAAAGGAGGGGGGGCTTCTGGGACATTCTGAGGATCATAGGAACTCACGCCTACCCCCTAGGCTGCCTTGTGGCCCTATCGGCAGAAGCACCCCACTTCAGGGTTGGCGTTGGAAGCGGCCCTCCTCCCCAAGTGTGCACACTTCCCAGTTACACAGCACGCTTCTTCGGGGGGGGGGGGGACAGGGAAAGCCCAATTTCCTTCGGGAGCCTTTCGCATCGCTCTTCAGAATGGGCAAGAATCCTGCAGACCTTTCTCGCCCTTCCATCCCAAGAGGCTGAGTTCAAGAACCGCTTTATTTATTTATTATTATTATTATTATTATTATTATTATTATTATTATTATTATTATTATTATTATTATTATTATTATTATTATTATTATTATTATTATTATTCATAGCGCCGGAGAAGAAGCAGTTCTCCCTCTTACACCGAACACGGGAAAAGTGAATTAATTAATAATAATAATAATAATAATAATAATAATAATAATAATAATAATAATAATAATAATAATAATAATAATAATAATAATAATAATAATAATCCATTTTTCCCGTGTGCGGCGAAACAGGGAGCGCCGCTTCCTCTCGGGCGCTATGAATTAATCAGCGTTTCGGGCCGCCTTTTTCCCAGGCGCGTCGCGCAATTAGAGAGCCGCATCCTAGGCAGTTTTCTTAATTATTTCTATCGGATGGATCGCCGAGCAGCCTTGGCGGGGGGAGGGGAGGGGAGGGGGGCATCGTCCTTCGGGTGGCCCCTTGCATTTTAAAAGGCTCCCTTTCTTCTCCCTTCCACGGATCTTTTGGGAAATCTTGGGCGAGAGGAGAGGAGAGGAGAGGCGCCTCTCTCGCCCGCCAGTCGCTGAGGAAGGCATAATCATATTTAGCGCACGCATCAGCCCGGCTCATTGGGGGCTCGGCTCATGGAGTGGGGGGGGGGCGCGTGTGTGAGTCGCTGGCAGAAGAATCTATAGGAATTTGGTCCCCAGATCTGGCGGAAAGAGGGAAGGTGGGACGCGCGCAACGCCTCTCCGAAGCGCCACCGCTGAGTCAAAGTGCGCGCATCCGACCCCTTGCGCGGATCCCGAGGGGATTCCCAGGCCTCGGTCTTCTTGCATCTGTTTCGGATCGCAGCTTGCTGGTTTGGCGTCGAAACTATTCTCCTGGCCCGGGGGCTGCCGCAGATGAAGTTCCTGGGAATAAGCTACTAACCCTTGAGGAAAATCAGCACGAGCCAACTTCAGGCCCTCTCTCCCCCCCTCCTGCCTCCCCCCTCTCCGTTCCGATTCCTACATGCCCCCACCCGACACGCCCGTGCAACTCCCCGAGACTAGAACAAAGGCTCTTGGAGGACTCACTCGCTGGGCAGCAGCAGCACCAGACAGCGAGCAATTCTGGGCGTCGCTGCAAGTTTTCAGGGTACAGGTGGAGCCCGCAAGTTTGAGGAGAGTTTGGATCTCCTTTGACCCGCCTCTGGGAGCCGAGGGGGGTGAAGGAAGTCCAGTCGGGCAGCCTGTGGACGGAGCGCGCAGCTTGCCCCAAATCGCTTCCCTGGGATCACACCCAATTCAGTTCTCCCGAGGAAGCGGGCGCAATCCTGAGGCCAACTGGGGTCTGGCGTCGCCTGCGATCCGACGTGAAAGCGGCAAGCCCTTCCAGACGGGGGACGGGACGGAGGGACTCCAGAGAGGGCGCAAAAACCCTCCACCTTCCCAGGACTTTCCCCCTCCTCTCCCTTGGCACCTGAACGAAAGAACGTGGGGGAACGGGTGGAGGATCTGGCAGGGGCCAGAAGATTTCGGTCTTTCCCATAGTGGCACCAGCCAGAGGGGAATCGAGCCACGAACGAACGAACGAACGAACGAACTGGGATCCTAGAACGCGTGAAGTTTAAAATTGGAAAAGAGATTTGCAGAACAAAGAAGGATGCTGTGGACCGAACAGGGGAGGGTCTGGCTCTCTCTCTCTCTCTCTCTCTCCAGCTGGATAATAAATAGGAGACCTCTCTCTTTCCTTCCTCCGCCTCTTCCCCCCTTGGGAGCCAGAAGGAACCCGAGATACCTTCTGTGTGTTTTTTTGTTTTTTTTGCAAACGGGACCTTTATTTACGTGTCACCCCTCTGTCGCCCCAAACATTCCCAAAGGCCCTTTAATTCAAAGCCCTGGTTTCATAGGGAAGGACCGATTCGCTCAAGTTTATTCTGATGGAAACAAGGGGGCAGAGAGCTCAATGTCTGAGATGCTTTAGGAGATCCTGCCTTGAGCAGGGGGTTGGACTCGATGACCCAGGAGGTCCCCTCCAACTCTACCATTCTATGATTCTATGATTCTATGATTCTATGATTCAATGGTGGGATGGGGGGGGTGCTAAGCCGGATCAGGCAAATAGGCGTGGGCCGGGAAGAGTAAACTTCGCCGGAACAGGGGGCACCGCCTACGGGATATTCCGGGCTTTTGGAAGGCCTCCTGGTCGCCTTAGATAGTCCAGCAGTGGTCCGGCCTTTCTTGCGACAGTTTCACGGCACCCGGCGGACACTTCGTGGGGTGGGGTCTGGATCCGTAGGTCCTCTGGAATCCAGTGGGACCTTCTGCCACACAAACCCAAGTGAAACCGTGACCTTTTGCCACGGACAGAGTCTATGCCCGTACTGAACTCAGGCTGTGGTCACACCTAAGGTTTAATCCAGTTTCAGTCCACTTTCAGAGTGGGAGAATATACCAGCGAAGTGAGAAGCTGTTTTATTTCAGTGTTAAATAACCCGACAAAATTCACCTTTGGGATAGATAATGTGGAAAGAAAATCACTGTTTGCTTTGCTGATGTGTTCTCTTGCTATGAAGGTGGACTGAAGCTGGATTAAACCTACAGCAAGCTTCTAGCAAGTCGCATCCATCTCCAAGGCTGTGGCCACACCTAAGGTTTAATCCAACTTCAGTGCGCTTTCAGAGGGAGAGAACACATCAGCAAAAGGACAAAGTGTTTTTCAGTGTTAAATAACTCAGAAAATTCACCTTGGGGATAAATGTTGTGGAAAGAAAATTCCTGGTTGCTTTCACTCCGAAGGTGGACCGAAGATGGATTAAAACCTAGGTGTGGACGCAGCCTTGAGTCTGCAAAGACTTTCCCCCCAGCTTTTGAAACTATCTGCTGCGATCTGGACACCATGCGCCTGGGAGGAGGTGGCCATTCATTGAACTTGCGTCCAAATGCTCCGCCTCAGCAGATTTATGGATGCCCCTTCCAGTCACATGGCTGCATTGAATTCTTACCAGCCTGCGCGTCTCACTCCCTGGAGAAGGGGGGGCAAAAGCTGCTCCCCCGGACACACGGAGGCTTGGAAGAGATGGGGGGGGGGAAGGAGGGGGAATGGGGAAAGAGGGGGGCAGTATTTGCATACGGAGCACCAGGCAAGCCATCCCGTTGTTCCATCTTGGCTCATTTTTTGCCGATCGCATCCTTGGGACGTGGGAACCCGGCTGGACGCAACGAATCTCCCGGCTTGTTTGGCTGCGGACCCCGAAACGGAGCGCGAAGGAGGTTCGCAGGGCAGCGAAGTTTAGTGGGACAAAATGAGCTTAAATGCGGATCAGGGGCTTAAACACGTCGCCCCTTTGCACAGGCGCGCCTCCTGAGTCGGAACATCGCGATCCTTAAACCAGTTAAGCCGGCTGCGACTTCAGGTTTAGTCCCAGCGGGGACCTCAGCCGGCACGACCCCAAAAGCTGCCCTTAACTTGCGATCCTAACGTAGAACAATGCCAGGGTCGTGCGTTCCCCCCACCCCCCAAATCGGACGCAGGGTTTCCTGCTTCTCCAGAGAAGTTTGCAAGAGGAGCGTTAAAACCGGCGCCTCCGATTGACCATAAGAAGGGCAAGCGGCCGAAGGGACCGGGCGCATGGGTGGGGGTGAATGGGTGGGAACAAACCAACCAGCAAGTCTTGGGCCAAGGAAAGAGTCAGTCCAAATCTGTGCCAAGAGATCGGCCATTGCTTTACCTCTGCCGTCACCTTGGCCCTTGGGGGACCAGCGTGGGGGCCTGCGAAGCACCCCTAGTTTTATATTCGGCATTTTACGCGTGGACCAAGCGCTGAGTTCTCCACAGGAAGTGGATCCACCCGAGTGGATCCATTCTGGACTAACTTCGGTGCCTCCTCGCGCCCATTGCTCTATGATATATGTAGCGCCCACCAGAGGGTCCCCCCGAATTCAAGGATCGATGCAACCTTCCCCAGCCCCCTCCCCTCCCCTCGCCCTCCTCCCCCCATTTCCCCCCTTAGGCCAGCGTTACGCACTCACAAAGGCATTAATTCCGCCTTCCTCCCCCTCCTCGGTTCCAGGCCCTTGGTTTGTTTATACGTTTTGGGGAACAGGGCCAGACCCCCCATCAATTCGGAGGAAGACAAAGTTATCTGCGCTTAAGGTTGCTCTGTAAATTACGCCCTTTGAAAGCAGGGAGCTGAAAGCCGGAGAGCCCGTTCCCAAAAGTGGAGTCTGGGTTAGGGGGAAGGGGCGAATCGGACTTCTCTCTCTCTCTTTTTTTTTAATTTATTGGAAATCTTTCAAAACCCTGAGGACTTACTCAAAGCAGAGGAGGAGGGGGAAGCCGGCCTGGCATTTCGTCACAGGCAATTGCCAAGGGGTTCAAAGGGCCGATCAAACAAGTTGCAGAGTAATCTACATTCAAACTCCGGATGGCCGAGTTACGGCTTGCACCTGCGGGGTGTTTGCCGGCGGAGCCCCACGGGGAGATACAAATCATCAGGCGAAAAAGCCGCTTAAGGCCTCCCCTTGGCTGCTCCCGAAGAGTTACCAGGGCTTCTGCCCTTTGATGATATTTATACATCTTGTTACAGATAAGAATGGCTCGCCCCGTTCCCCTCCCGTAGGCTGAGAGTCGTCCAATCGCTCCGACCCGCCTTGGAACCGCTCTCACAAGCCCGAGAGAGGGAAACAGCGGCCGGAGATGAAGCGTTGAAGCGGTCGATCCGCAAATTAGTGCTGACTTTTTCCTCTCTTTTTTTTCTGGGTACAAGTTAGTCACAGCAGAGGCTGCTCAGGGGTGGCCCGCGAACGATGTTTTAACCTAGCCAAAGATGGAGGGGGGGTTATGTCTGTGATGCGGCCCAAATCACGTTTAAAACAGGAAGCTTCGACCCTTTTTAAACTGGGCCACATTCCAGATTATATCCTTAAACTGGGCCCCTTGGGCACTAGCTTCTAGGATCCGGATTAAAGGGCCTCCGATCCGGGGACCAGGGCCTCCTGATCCATACGGTAATCCGGACCAAGGAGGACCCACCCCGTTAGGACGGCTCCGTCTGCACCAGTAGGAGCCAGATCTGGATCCAGAGGCCCTTGATCCGGATCTATTGTCAAGCTGATATATCAGGTCTACAAAGAGGGCCAAGGGCTGTATTCTGGATCATGGAGGTGTGCCAATGCCACACCTCTGTGACCCTGAATTAACGGGAGCTGCCATTCAGCAGGGGTCCATAGGGCGCTATTGAAAATCATTCCACCCATGCCCAGAGGCTAGGAACTCTCCCTCCTAATAGAAGGCCCATTTCTTTTTCTGTTTCTCTCTCTGGCTGCCTAGGACACAATTTTTAAAAAAAGTGAATTGAAAGTGGCTTAGAGGTGGTGCCCCCCCCACCTCAGTGCTTCTAAATCCATGTTAAAGGCGAGCAAATTACTTCCAAAGCCCTTTCATATGTATTAGAGGCGGGATGGCAACACTAGCGTCCAGATGCTACCGTCTAGCACAGTGATGGCCAACCTATGACACGCGTGTCACAGGTGACACGCCAAGCCCTTTTGGGTGACACACATGGTCACCCTGGGACCTGGGCGTGTAGTGCTTGCTTGTTCTTGAAGTGCACGAAATACCAACTTTCAATTGAAGATTTAGCAAACGAAATTCAGCAACAAAAGTCACTAATGTAAAGAATTATTTGTTTTTGCTTTTAATAAAATACATATATCAAATATAACTTTTTTACTAGAGCTACAAATATCACAAAATTATGGATATTTCTAGAAGTGACACAGCACCCAAGTTAAGCTGGGTTTTCTTGCAAATTTTGACACACCGAGCTCAAAAGGTTCGCCATCACTGGTCTAGCAGAAGCTTCTGAGCTGCTTTTTTCATGCGTGTGGATGCAACCCAAGAGAACAGAGCAGGCCCATCACTGTCAGGTTAAACCGGAGCGTTTCTCAGGCGCGGGTTCCTCTGGATTCCGGTCCTGAACTGTGCTCCGGATTGCCCGGGATTGGGGACCCGTTTCCCGCCCTCCCGGCTCCTTCGTGCCATGAGCAAACAAATCGTAGCTCACCTAATGGTCGGATTTTACTCCTCCCTCCCTCCCACGCGTGGAATTTCTTCCCGGGAACCGCAGATTCGTGGGAGTGGGAATTCTCCCCTCCCATTCAGCCCGAAAAGCTTCAATCCAGACCAGCAGTTTCAAGGACCCCAGTTCTCCGGGCAACCACCAAACTGCGGGGACTCCTGGGGTCAGCGATGCCCACCTAGGAACTGTTTACAGATTGGGAGGTTCCAAGCAAACGAACTGGATCGATCGCCAAAATTTAACCGGGCACGAACGTCATGCCCCGCAAGTGGTTTTGCCTTCCCTTGGAAATCCGATTTCGGATGCATGTACGTCAATTCATAATGCTCTGTATCACCGCAATCGAACTGGCATCACCCTCTGCTCCCCCACCCACCCCCCAAAAAAGGCAAAACAAATTCACATCGACTGCTCTTATCCCTTTGCCCTTCTTTGAGCTTACTCGGAAGTAATCCAGTGAGATCTGCTTGAGGCTGCGCTCACACACCTGGGTTTTAATCCAGCTTCGGTCCACTTTCAAAATGAAAAAATGTATCAGCAAAGTAACAAGCCGGTTTCTTTCAGTGTTATCTTAGCTCAGAAAATCCACCTTTGAGTTAGAGGAAGGGGAAAAAATAAAATGGCCAATTTGCTGATGTGTTCTCTCGTTCTGAAAGCGGACTGAAGCTGGATTAAAATTTTGGTGTGAACACAATGGGGGTCTTTCTGCACTAGAACTTATTCCAGATTATAACCTGGAGCCCGCATGCTGGAGCAGGCTAGGGCAGGACGAACCTGGAGCTCTACTGTAATCTGCATTAGCATGTGGACGGCAGGACTGTATTCCGGAATATAATATAATTCGGAATAAGGCCCAGTGCAGAAAGGGTCCTTGTTTGCGGACTTCGCAGCCAAGGATATTGACTCAGAAATTAGCCCCAGCAAAGCTTCCAAGGGAGCTCCAGCCAAGCCATCCTAGAACCGTTTCCCCTTCTGCCTCCCCTTTTGAATCCGGTTTCTGTAAGTCCCCTGGGGGGGGGGGAGGCGCCCGAGGGGACCCCCGTCCTTTTGTGCTCTGTGGGAAGGGAAAGAAAGCAGGCGGAGTTGCTCCTCTGAAGGCGCTTTGGGGAGACGGAAGGCAGAGGAGGAGATGGAGGGGATGACACAGAGCGCAGGAAGGAAGGAAGGAGGGAGGGAGGAAGGGAGGAAGGAAAGGAGGGAGGGAGGGAGGGAAGGAAGGAAGGAAGGAAGGAAGGAAGGAAGGAAGGAAGGAAGGAAGGAAGGAGGGAGGGAGGGAGGGAGGAAGGAAAGGAGGGAGGGAGGGAGGAATGGAAGGAGGGAGGGAGGAGAAGGTGCAACCCAGCTTGGGAAGCCAGGAGACCCGAGAAGACTCATTTCCCTCGATGGCGGCTTGATTCGGTTTCTTCCCACTCCAATCCAGAATTTTCCCCTTGGAGGGCCAAGGGGCCATCAATAGATGGTGTTTTGTTTTGGGGCCCCCCTCTCCCTCTCCCTCTCCCGCCTCTCCTCTCCAGCGCGGCCACCGTCGCCGGGAGACAAAAGGAGCGGACGGACGTATCGGAACGTTTCAAAGTCCCTGCGAAGATTTTCTCACAGCTGCGGGAGGACGCGCCTATGGAAATGAGCTCATTCTGCGGGGGGGGGGAGGAAAGGGGGAGGGAGTGCTGGCAGCAGGAAGCGGCTCCCCCCCCCACGTCTTCCTCCTGTTTGCACTCCCCTCCGAGCCCCCCACCCCTCCCCCCACCGCCACTACCCCGCTGAAAATAAAAATAAAATAAAATAATATCCTGGCTCCGTGGAAAGAGCAAAGCGCGCACGCTGGTGCCAAGGAAGCCCGGAGATGGGGCGACGCGCGCGGACGCCCGTGTCCCGTTCCGAGGGTTCCGCGGCCCTTTGCAACGCGATCTCGCTTCCCTCGCCCTCTCTTTCCCTCCTTTTAGCACCAGAGCGGTTAACCCTTCGTAGGGTGGCAGGATCCTGGCAGCGATCCGGGCGAGGAAGGAGGGAAGGAGGGGGGGGAGAGAAAGAGAGAAAGAGAAAGAGGCGCTTTCGGGCCGTCCTTTTCCCGCGCGTGGATCCTATCTTACAGATGCGCCGTTCCCAACGCGGACTCGAGTCGCGTTCCTTCCGGAAGGGGGGGGGGAACGATTCGTTTCGCCCTTAAGGAGCCTGATATCGCTCTCCTATACATATCTCTGGCGTCCGAGGCCGTCACGTGGGCGTGGGGTGTCTGATCGACGTAAACTTATTGAAACTCGTTTGTTTCTTATAACGCGCGCAGACGCCAATTTAAAAATAAATAAATAAATCGTCCGTCCTTCAGACAAAAACGAATGGCGAATACCCAGGAGAGCGAGAGAGGAAGAACAACCCCCCCCGCGCCCCACTTTCGAGAGATCCAACCTGCATTTTATCACACCAGAGTTGGCCATCCGCCCGCCTTTGGGGCCGGTTTGGCCCAGCGGTTAGGGAGACAGACTCCTATCTGGAAATACCGGGTTTGATTCCACGGTCTACCAAACCAGCTGGGTGACCTTGGGCTAGTCACAGCCCTCTGAGCTCTCACAGCCCCACCTACACGGTATCTTATGTGGGGAGAAGATCAGAAGGTTTGTCAGCCGCTTTGAGTCCCCTTACACGGGTGAGGAAAGCGGGGTAGAAAAGCCAACTCTTCATCTTCTTCCCCAGTTAAAACAAGGGCGATTAGTGGGAGCTGGAGGGAAGGGAACTCGGAAAGCCAAATCCCGGCCTCTCAAACCTTCCCGCGGGTAAAACTCCGGGTGCGCTTGGCAGGGGAGGCAAAATGTTCGGGAAAGCCCACTCGGTTTCCCCTTCCAGCATCTGGACGCTTGTTTCGTGGGGCCCTTTGCAGCCCAGCCCTGACGAGGAAGGTGCCAGGAGGTAATAAGCCACCTGCGCGGACTCTGCGGCGCATCGGAGCGCGTCTTTCTCGGAGCCAGTTGGAGGGACACCCTTAGATTTTTAAGGCGCTTGCCCCGTTCGTGGCCCTCCAGACCCTCCCCAAAGGCTTGACCCAATTGGGTTCTATCCAGTTGCGCATCCTCAAAGGACCCGCGCAGTTTAATCCCGTAGGATTAGAGGCGCTTTCTTTCTCTCTCTCTCTTGCGCGCACGCACCCATTCCCATCCAATCGATTTCGCGTCGGTGAAGCCGCTTAATCGGGAATCAACCTAGGCGCAGAATCGAGTCCGGTTCGGGTGTCCCGCGGAATTAAAACCCTACTAAGTTCTTTGGGACACCTGGAGCGCCCTGCGTTCCTTCCTTCCTTCCTTCCTTCCTTCCTTCCTTCCTTCCTTCCTTCCTTCCTTCCTTCCTTCCTTCCTTCCTTCCTTCCTTCCTTCGGCATCCGCGCACTCGGAAACGATCGGCTTCCCCGAGTTTCTGGATCGCTCGGGATCCACTTCTATTTTTATTTTTTCCCTTCGGGATTTCTCCATCTCTCTCCCCGCTCCCTAACCTCTCTCCGCCTGTTCTGCGCACCGGAATCCGGATTGGAAGGGCATTGAAATCGGATTAAAAGAAAAAAGAAAAAAAAAGCAAGACGGGCTACCATTTGCGCGTAAACGCCACTCGGCGTAAACGGTGCTTTTCTTTGGCTCCGCGTTGTTTTTCGCCCGACGGCTGATTATGACCTCGCACCTTGTTAAGAGTTTGGTAAAGTTTCCCACCAACTGCGACAAGATTGACAGCGCCGGTTTGTTCCCACACCAGCTCCTGACAGGCAAGGAGAGAAAGGAGAAGGAGAAGGTCTGGCTTTCACGCTTCTTTTTTTTTTCCACACACGCACTCCGGATCCGGCGCAAAGACGCTCCCGCTCAAAGTGGAGCAGAAACCCCTTAAGGTTGGGCTGCTCTCCCTAGCCCAGAATTCCGGGAGGAACCTTACACCTCTTCGCCCTGGCCCTTCGGGGAAAGGGAGACACACTTTCCCCTTCCCTCTTGGAGATGCTGTTGCCTTAATACTGTTTGGTTTCAGACGTTGCTACCAGTCCAGGGACCTTCGGTTACAGGGCGGGATGGATGGATGGATGGATGGATGGATGGATGGATGGATGGATGGATGGATGGATGGATGGACGGACGGACAGACGGACGGACAGATGGGTGGGTGGGTGGGTGGACAGACGGACAGTCGGACGGACAGACGGACGGACGGATGGATGGATAGATAAATAAATACATTAAATAAATAAATAAAATATAAATAAATAAATAGGCTCCGAATAATCAATGTCGAAAACAGCCAAAAACGAAGGAAAGAGTGATGGGAAATCTGCTAAAAGGAGAGACCCACGCGCGCCCAGAGCGCCCAGGGGAGGCAAGAGCGAACTTCTGGAGCGCTTGGGTGTAGATGCTTTGAAGGGACCCTCATTTGGCACGGCCCAAAGCCCTTTCCTCCTCCGTGTAAGCAGCGCCTTAGCGTAGCAATGGCGTGTGTAGCAACCGAGCGGGCAGGGCGGAAAGGGAGCGGAGCGGAGCGGAGGTGTTTGCCTCCAGAAAAGATTTAGGTTGTTGCTAGGCTGTGCGTAAGCGAGGGCGAAAAAATCTCCAATAAGTCCGGCCGGCGAGGGGGCAGCGCGGCTTTGCCGCCGCGAGAGAAAGTGCAAACATCTGCTGGCGCTTCTCTCTCTAAGCTGGTCACTTCTAGGAGGCAACTTTCGGGAAATCTCCACAATTAGATCTGCATTGTTCTTCCCAAACAACACGGCGTGGAAAAGAAAGGGTCCGCTCTGTCGGGGCCAATCCAAGGAAGCGTTTGAGGTTATTAAATAATAAAGCGATTGTGATTTACATTGTGGGGCTGGAAAAAAGGGCCAATTATCCCACTGTTATGTTGCCATAAAGATCATATTAACTCGAATTAGTAATCCAACAATATGCTGGCTTTTTTTTTTTTTTAAGAGAGGGTGGATAGAAACGGTGACAATATACGGATGTGATCCTTCCGGGTTGTTTTGGATTTTGGATTGACTCTCTCTCTCTCTCTGTCTTGCCTTCTTCCTTCCTTCTAGATTGTGAAGGAAGAGAAGGTAAAGCAGGGAATAATCTTGAAAGCTGCATGCAATCTTCCTAAACAAAAACAAGGAAAAGAAGGAACGAAGAAACAGAAGAAAGATAGATAAAAGGGATGCAAACGCCTGCTAACATTTAAAAAAAAATCTTCAGTGATAACTGTTTTTCAGTTAATTCAGAGCTCATCCAAATGTGATTCTGGAGTTCCCGTTTGGAAACGTTTTAGGAATTAATTAATTTTCCAATAAAAGTGGTGTGGGGAGAAAAAACCTGGGGGGGGGGTCGTGGGGAAATGGCTCTGTTTCCTTGCTGTGATTTTTTGTTTTTTGTTTTTTTGGAGCTGTGCTCTACACAAACACCCCCTCAAAGACCAGTGCGCATGGGCCAGTCCACAGCCCAGATGTTTACAGATGTGTCTAAATCAGAGAGGGATGCTTGGATAGACCCAGCTGCAAGCCCACCCTAAACCCACCCAAAGCATGGGGCGGCTGGGGGACGAGAGAGAAAAATCCCTCCACGCCAAACCGGCACCTCGCCTTAGACTTAATGTTCCTTCGCCATAATCAAATAATTTTTTTTCTTTGCTTTGCTTTAAAGCAGTTATTAGGTTTATAACTCGTTTCCCACTTAAATTTGTGCAACCAACCAAGGCAATCTAAATAGGCCGGAGCAGCCTCTTGGGTACCACAAGCAGGCATTAATAAGAAGGATTAATTATGGGTGTGTACAACGAGGGGCACCGAAGACTACCAAGTAGCAGAGAGGAAAAAGGAGAGAGAGAAATCGCAGACAGGCAGACAGGACTCTGCACTTCTTCAGAGAGATGGCGCAAACTTTTCCAGCTTCCAGCAGGTTCTCGCCCCAAAGGTATGATTAAGGTCCACTCAGTGAAACTGGTCCAGCTTGAAAGTCAGGGTGGGAGAGACCCACTGCCAGTCAACCTTTAGAGGGCAAAGCCTCCACCCTGGTAAGTAGATGAAACCACCAGGTGGACCCAGAAGCCCTTTTCTCTCCTGAGTTCTGACCCGTCTCGCCCATTTCAAGACCACCTTGGACTGAAGTGGACCCAGAGTTCATTTAAGCCTTCAGGCTGAAGCGTGTTCTTTGGACTATTAACCTCACCCACGCCTTGCGCCAGAGTGGTTGAAACTCAAGGGCTCAGTGACCCCAAGGGAAGGTCCAACCCACTGCAGAGTTCTTGTGCCCTCCTTAGACGGGTTGCTTCTCCCACCCCAAATTTTGCCCCGTGTGGCGTGATGAGACTCGGGCCAGGCGAACGCCTCGATCCACAACCACTCGGACAAAAACAGCCTCCCTGAGGTCCTCCAGCTTGACTCCAAATTGGCTTCCAGTGGACAACTAGCAAACGACCCCAAGACTTGGGGCTCCTCGAACCCCGTCCCATCTCGCCCAGGCTGAAAAGGCCAGCAGCAGGACCCACTCTATAGAAGTAAAATAAAGTTCTCCCTCTGGGGATACTGGAGCATTTCCTTGGCAAAAAGCATTCCTTTGTGAGCTATGGAGAGCGTGGGCGGCAGCAGTACGGAGCGTCCTCTGGGATTTCTTTCTTGGCCCCCTGGTGCAGATACCTGGGGGATACCAGGAGGTCCAGCCACACTCAGCTCTCCCAACAAGTCAGTAGAACAGATCTCTCTACTCCGCCAACAGCTCCAGAAGCCTATGGTATTTGTTAGCACATGTGACTTCCCCCCCCCTCCCCACACCTCCCTTTTCCGGTTACATGGTTTTTCATAAGCAAACACTGAGCCATTTCTTTGGTGCAATGCATCAGCAAGTCTGTCCAAAAGGGGCTAATCTGCCTCTCACAGAAGCAAAGCAGCAACAGCCTGGTAGGTTATCCTTGTGGGGCAATGAAAATGCCTTCTCCGCAACTTGCTCCCTCCCTCCCGCACCAGAAGAAAGGGAGGGTGGGGGTTAAGACGTGAGGCCTGTCTCTTCATAACCTGATAAGCCATCCCCTGGCCCAGAATGCAAACTTCATCTCTTTGCATCCATCCATCCGTCCTCTGAAATGATGGAACATCACACAGGGGGCAGTTCAGGGAGCAATGGCAGCCTTCTTGAGCTTCCCGATTTATTCCCTCAACTTCCAAATGCAGAAAAAAGTTTCTCGTAAGACCAAGAACCTCGGGTTAACTGAGCATACACAGACCTGATCATCTAGCCAGGCTTCCTCAGCCCCTGAAATGCGCACAGATCTCATTACAGAACAGGTTGCTGTGTTGGGAATGGCTTGGGGAATCCAGAAGACCGTCAAGATGGAATCCACATGCCTCTTTTCCAACCCACTGGAGCATATACCAGAGGAGAACAATCTAGTCAAGGTTTCAGCTCACAAAACTCAGCATCACTTAGACCAAAGCAGTTCCACTCAACTTACTGCAAAGGGTACGGGGTCATTTGCTCGAAGAACGTAGTAGTTTTGAGCAATACTCAGAAGGAATGCGCTGCAGCCAAATCTCAGAAAGAAAAGAAAATGGCTGATTTCACTACATCACATCAATAGCTACAGTGGAAACCAGTGGACAGAGTTTGCCCTTGCAGCAGCTCCAAAAGACGTTCTAGCTGGCAAAAAGAAAGGCAACGGTGGAAAAGTGGGAAGACCTAGACTAGAACTTGGAGCCCCGTGAAAACTGAGTGATCTTGGGACACTCGATTGCTGCTACCTTGATCTACCTCATAAGGCTGTTGTGAAAAAGCCAAAAAACAAACCCTACCTTCAGTGCTTCAAGGGAAGCTATAAATGCAAATGAAATGTTGAGAAAGGATCTGAAAGGAGGTTTCATTCTGTTCACAGAAAGTCCTGACAAGAATTCTGGGCGACTTACTCTCGAGTAAACATGCACAGGTTCAGGCTTTATTTTTGTCCTACTTAGTTGAAAAGGACCTTCCATGAAGGAAATGAGACCAGAGGTATAATCTTATCTGCAATGAAGCCTCATTAAAATTAGCTTCATAAGAAAATGGATTCTTGCTTGCGGTAACAGCAGAAGTATAAAGGACTTCAAATCTTATACAAGTAGACGGAGACCATATTGGCAAAATATTTCCTTGTTTTCATATAATTGCTGGAACCAATCTGATTTAGAGTGGGCATGTCGAACAACAGAATTCATGCATTGTTGATTTCAGTCTCTCTTCTTAAAATAATAATAAAAAAATGCCAGGGAGCTTAAATCCAAATAGTGTAACTACTGATGACTGGTTGGTCCTGGAGGATCAGGCTCACTTGGAAGTTCAGAGAGAGACTTTGGATCACTTCCTGACTAGCAGCAGAACTGACTAGTTTCTAAAGGGGGGAAATGGCCAGTTACAGGACCGCCACTTTGACAGACTTCGAAGGAAAGACAGAGCAGGATTTAAGACGGCAAAAACAGAAACACACAGTATTTGGGTCTGACGCTGCCATACCTTAAAGCCATATCTATTGGTCTCTTGAGAACCCTCTAAACTAATGGCTGGATAAAGGTAAAGAAGGAAGATAAACAACTAATCTTGTTTGGTGACCTGACTAGCATTTTCCTCTGCTCTCAAGCTGAACTTTTCTGACAGCATTGTTTACATGTTGTTGTTTATGAATGCAGTCTTTGCAGGCTGAAAACTTTTTGCAAACTGCAATTTTTGTTGTTGTTGTTGGGCTTATTTCATGCGTTTCTGTACTTTTAAGGGCCAACCCTAGAGACAACAGCCTCCAAATTTTGTGAAGTTGGCTGGAAGGGAGAGGAGAGACCAATTATACACGAAGTGAATAATTCCAATGAGCATGACTGTATAGACACTTTGTGAACTCAGAACTCTGGGGAAAGGAGGGGGCTTAGAAGGGGAGAGTCTGAACGTGTTAGTTGATGCCCTGCCGGCTGGCAGTGTGTGGTCTATTGTAGGGAATGTGGGGTTTTTTTCCTTTTCCCCCCTACTGAACAAATCCCCCTCCCTTTCCACCCTTAGCATTTTACTGCACCTGCACTAGCTCAGGGAACGGCAGCCATTCACCACATCAGCCTGGAAGACATCTTTGACAGCACTCAATTCATTACATTTCTTCCTGCTTTTAAATTCGACACACACACACACACTCTCTCTCTCACTCTCTCTCTCTCTCTCTCTTACTTGCCAGGCTGAGAAAATCCTTCGCCTCTCCCAATTTCATATGCCTCACGGTTTTCCATTAGCAAAATTTCATTAAGAGTTAGTTTCCGTTACATTTTCTTTCCTTCAAGTTTTTTTAAAAAAACAAACACACACTTGTTAGCTAGATATATATATATAGCTATATATGTATCAAATTATATATGTGCGTGTGTATATATATATATATATATATGTGTGTGTGTATGTATATATATATATATATATATATATATATATATATATATATATATATATATATATATATATATATATATATATATATATATATATGTACACGCACATATATAATTTGATATATATATCAAATTTTATGACAATTTTATATTCATTGCATTTGCAAAGGACAGATGCATGGAAAACCCAGAGCCCTCAGTTCCATTGGAAATCAAGTGGTTGATTTTCCTGCACAAAATTAAAGCTAAGCAACCAAATACTCCAGACAGTTAACACATCCTTAAATGGAGCCACCAGGTTGCTGGAAATAAAGTTTTCTGACAACCCTCAACAAGATGAGGAGGTGATGTATGTATGTATGTATGTATGTATGTATGTATGTATGTATGTATGTATGTATATTTATTTATTTATTTATTTATTTATTTATTTATTTATTTATTTATTTATTTATTTATTTATTTTCTCACCCTTCACCTGAAGGTCCCAGAGTGGGTCACAGCATATAATAAAACACTAAAATGTATTTAAAATAAAAACCACCTTCTCTCTCTCCATCCCACCCTGCTTAATTCTCTATTCTGGGATTGAACTTAAATGGCCACCAGACTGAACTTTCATTTGGTCCACGAGAGACAGAGGCTGCATTCAGACACTGCTTACTTATTCCACTATATTTTGATTATCTGGAACAAAGCATGGATATTCCAGATTATCCATACTTTATTCTGGAATATCCAAATACAGCGGAATAAGTAAGTGACATCTAGATGCAGCCTAAATTCACCACATCATTTCTGTTTCTGTTCCTAATTGTGCTCTTCATAGTCCAGGGCAGTGTTATCAAATATTCTAATTTGTTGAGGAATCTTCTAGTTCCTAATACTGCCAAAGTCACTTTTTAAAGCAAGAAAATACTTCACTGGAGAATAGCCATCAGAAACTCAAGCCAGAACGGGTACTCGGAGGTCATGCTACGTTTTATTCCAACAAGGACCTTGCTTTAAGCTGCCGGAGCTGAAAGGCCAGATCTTTCTTCGGATCACTCAGAATTTTAACCTCGTCAGAATGGGTTTACTCCAGTGAAAGAGAACTGCAGGCAAGTTGGGATTGTTTCGTAAGCAGGTGGCAGAATTTGATAAAGTAGCACAGTATCTACAATCCCTGCAGAAATCCAACCAACATGGGTTTTCCTACAAGGATTAAAACCAAGTGGGATGCAAAGCAACTGTCCACAAATTTTCCACCCATAATGAGTGTTAGAGCCAAATCAAAGCTGATTGCTAGACCTCTAGTCCCCACTTAGTTTTTAAATTAACTGAAATTCAGCATTGCTTTCTGATTTGCGTAATCAAAAGCCTTACTTAAATAGATTTGCTCTACTCACACTAGAGAACAGGGCTTATATGTGCCCTCTCTCCTTCGCTATTTGATTTCCAAATCTACCAGCATCTCTTGCCCACCAACCCCTGCTTGCAAGGACCCACATGAAAATAAATGAGACAGATTGTTTGGTGGAATCTAATTCCAAGACCCATTCAAATGGTAAGAGCTACTAGGTCACAACATGATCACAAAATGGGGGGGGGGGAGGAAGGGGAGACATGATTCTCCTTAAGTACATACACAAGCTTTAAGATACTCAGGAATGCAGTGCAAAGGTTTCCACCTTAAATACGCAACTGAGTAAGAAGGCTAGTGAAAGGTTCTATCCATCACCAACAGACTCAAAGCACTGTGTGACAGTACACGAACACACAAACGACACACACATAGTTTTGTGTGTGTGTGTGTGTGTGTGCACGCGTGCACTTTTAGTGGAATTCCTAGTTGTGATCTTCTCATTTAAAAACAACAATAATTTTACAGCACTCAATAGAGTGGGAATACTGGCATACGAGAAGGGGAAGAAAATCAGTGTGGCTGAGATTGATAAAGCCCTTCCTGAGGAACTGAAGTTTTTTTTTAATATAAAAACATTATTTTCCACCACGTCTGCAAGTTCTAACAATTTGTAGGAGCTTAAGTTGTCTTGTGCAGACGGTGGGAGGGGTTGATGCAGTCACTTGAAGAGCTTCTTGATCAGGCCAAAAGGGAAGCATTGATACAGGGGGTATCCCTGGCCCAAAAGGTGTGATAAAAAGCCACCTGTCAGGACATGATTGTTCCCTCCTCAATATTAGGGAAGTTGCATGCATGTAAGGCATTAACTGTCCTAGTTTGTTAGAACAGGGCTTTCTCATTTTCACCTTTGATGCTGAGCTATTGCAGGATCAGAAACAAGGAAGGCACTAGGTTTAGTGCAAAGGTAAACTCTTCAGAAAGCTGAAAAAACAACATCGATTTCTCCATCCCGTCCAGGTGAAAGCCAATGCATGCTCTCCAACACCTTTGCCTGTTCTCATGTGCCAAAAGCATCTCACCCTCTCCCTTCGCCTCTAAAAAGGAAAGGTCATGAAGTTTTAAGGGCATTCCTTAGAAGATTTTACACCCCAGTAGATAGACACAGACTTAAGGTAGAGTATCTAACTTGGTTCTGCAGTAGCACAAATCCAGGAGAACAATTCCAAGTTCTAAAAACTTCATCGCAGGCTAGAATCTAGGAATCATGTGCCCTGAGTGAAATACACTGCAGCCTGGGACCAAGGTCTTTGTAGGGTGGTCTCCATTAGAGCCATAGATGCCCTAGTATTGTCATTTCCCTCCTAAATCTGTTTCAGAAGAGACAATTTTACATTCCAGGGAGCCACTTTTATACTAGATTCTACCAGGCCTTGGATCCCAGCTACAGAAGTGGTGAGAAGAGCTTAAGAGAATATCAATCAACTTTTATTGTTCATATAAATGGGCATGCCAAGAGAAAGAAGCTCTGAAGCTGAGCCCTTCACTGACTGCCAGAGGTTCCTTCAGATTTTGACCTCAGGTTATCAAATGGATTACAGCCCAGAAATGTAATTCAGTAGTTAGTGCATGAGCATAGCAGATTTGCAGAGATCACTTAGCAGAGGTCTCCTGAGTGATACCCAGAAACGAAAGCCTTTCATTAGCCTGGCCTGCCGTAATTTCCCACTAGCATGCAGATGGCAGGCCCCTGCTCTTGGATTTAAGCTGGAATAAGGACCAGTGCAGAAAGGTCCTTGGAACACAACCTATTTGGTAGGCAACATCAACAGCAACCACACTCAAACTCCCCTTCTACTCATGGGTTCCCGCTGCCCAGGCTGAGATTCTGCAAGGAAGATCCACCTGCACACGTGTTACAAAGCAGAGCAAACACACACAGTAACAGCACCCAGGAAATAATATCCAAATGAAAGCTACAAAACTGTGGAGCATAATCCCATCGAGCCCAATTATTCTCATCTGCAAATGGCAGGCAACCTCAGCACGCCAATTCAGCACACATAAGGAGATGAAACAATGATTAGACAGGATTCCTCAAAACCAGTAGTTAATTTCACCTAGCCGGATCCAGACTGGAACTTATACACCAGGCATACACTGCCAGACCCAAACTGCGGGAGTCAAAATTCTAGGGTTTAATCTGATTGGCCTCTTTTCCTGAATTCAAATAAGCCATAAGTTTACTTAGAGGCAAGTGTCCCTGAAATGGGCACAATTGAGTTAAGGCACACAGTTAAACTGTAAAATCGCTTAGGATTGTATTTATTCCAGTGGGATAGCCACAACTACTTTAGGGTGTCTGTTTGGGTGAATATATTTCATGCATGCAAATTGGGGCAAGCAGATACTGTGGTTACAGTAACTGAACCACAGAAATGCAAATTTCGGTAGAAGATTCAAATGCATTACAGGTCACAGGATACCTATATTGTTTTACAAAACTGTTTAAGACTGACTTCTCATACAAATCCAGAGGGGAAATTCCCACAAAGCTCAACCAGTCTACATTGCACTCAAAAACAACTTGCGAGAGGTCTGGGAAATCCACCAGATAAAAAGAAGACAGGTAGATATCCACAGATCATTGCACTACAATTGTCCACAGTCCATTACAAACAGTAATTCTAAAACAAGAAATGTTTATCACTTCCTTCAAACCTCAAAAGGCAAACTCAGATAAAGGTCTTTCCCCAGAAACAGTGGTGCTGGATATTTTATACTTCACTGTTCAAAACACAAAAGCTGGCCCAAAAGGCATATCTACAGATATGTGCTGCATCTCCATCTTAGTAAAACAGAGTACTAAGAAAAATACTGTGGAGAACACAACCTTCTGGAAAGGAATTATTTGGTTTACCAAGAGAAAATCATCATTTTTGAGAAACTGCATTGGTATCATAGGAGAAGGAGCAGGTGATTAGAAAGTGGCTTTTTTCTTTCTTTTCCCTTTGTTTGTAAAGAAAACAACAACATGTTGAACGTAAGAACAAGGCATTCAAAAACCCTAATCAAATAATGTATCAGAGATTTGGGTGGGAAAGTTTTACATTATGAGTTAAGTAGCGGCTAGACCTTCTCACAATCTGTACTGCGGCTTATAATTTCTCTGAACTTGTTATACACAGTACTCAAAAGATAAGTATCTCTAATTAAATTTCATCTGATGTATTTTCTTTTCTTTGTTTGTTTGTTTTATTGCTTTTTTAAGCCAAGGCTGAGAATCCGTAATTTTCTCCTTAAGCACAAGATACGTCAGGTTGTTCATTACAACAACTAGGCATGGCTGAAATGTGAGATTGAGCCTACATAAGAACACAAACATCTACATGATATAATAGAAAGGTTTTTCTCATAGAAATGCATAGTGTTGGTGACCATACGCTAAATATCAACAGTACAGGTGCTTTCTTTTTTGGGGGGGGGGAGGTAAGGGAGCCTAACAGCAACACCACCACCACCAAAATCCAACCCAACAATGTTATTTCTAGTTCATCTCAGAACTCTTGCTTTAGCAAAATGCAGATTATTCTATTGGAAAAGGGGGGGGGGGGGAAACATGGCAGGATTCAGACCTCAGGTGTACAAGTGAAATGTACAAGAAGCAAACTGACCAGGTTTATTTCTTCATTACCAATGTGACACTTGATAATGGAGGAGCTATTTTCTGTAAAATGTCTGCCTTTTAGCTTTTACTTTTGGGGGGGAGCAAAAAAAAAGTTTTAAAAAAGGGAAGAAGGGAAGGCAATTTGAGATTTTATTCATCCCATTAACTCTTCACAAAGTAATCATGGTCCTTTCCCAAACATGCCAAGGAAATTTTTTAAAAGTATTACATATTCTGGGGCTTCTATGGCAGAAAAGATGAAGGTTATAAAATACAGCATACAATCAAGCTTTACACACACCCAAAAACAAAACAAAATAAATGAGTACAAGCTATTAGCAGGTAAACCCCCAAAATATTTAGTTTTCTCCTTCCAAGGTCATTAAGTGAGGCTCTTCAACCTCGGTGCTGTTTTTCTCCCTAAGGTGTTGAGCAGATTTTTTTAAAAAGAAGAAAATTCCCACCTCCAACTCTCTCCCTGGTTCCTTTACAACAAGTGCACTAAAATGCTGAATGAATTGGGCTTATAATTACTGCTTCTGCGCATGCAACACCACACCACACACTCACAACTCACGCGCACACATAAATATACACACTCAAGTCCTTTGGAGCTTATCTCTTATTCATTCAACATATACTGTCACACTGTCACCTAATCTTGCCTTTAATATTGCTTTTTCTTGAACGGCAAGTAAGCCAACATAATCATTTCTATACAAATGATTTTCTGGCAGAAACAACTTTAGTGCCTGTCATCAAATATAGATCGAAAGCTGAAAATGAAGGAGAACGGAGGAATCATCTTTTTAAAAAATGCTTTTGTGGTTCCTTTCTTCCCAGCCGCCTCGAGCCACAGAACCTACAAAACTCTGCCTTCTATTTTCTACTTCCATCACCCCAAAGAAAGACGTTTTCCTCCTTTCCATCGTGGGAGGCAAAGGATCGGCCTTAGTCAAATTTACTACGCAGAAAGTCCAATTGCCTTACACAGAGACAGCTTCTACGTAAGGCTGAAAACCTACAAATGTTTACTCAGAAGTAGGACCTACTGAATTCACAGTTATTTTCCGTCTATAGGAACAGGAAAGAATATGAGTGGATTCAGCCCAACAGACTTTGATTTTCCAACAGAACCAAACACCTTAGCCCCTAACTTAATCCAGATCAAAGTCCAAACTGGCATCTAATTGCTTCAGTCAGATCAAATACAATGGAAACCAAAACGTGTAACTGAAGTGTCCTAATGCAACTCACGCAACTTCTTCACAAAAAAATCAATTCAAATACCACCTATCATGAAATACATTTTTACATGGCTGCACTTTACATAAACATATATCACATCCCAGGCCCATCTAAATGGCATGCACTTCATCTTTTCCAGGATACAAGTTCTGCCGGGAGTTGATCCAGGAGACAATTTATACCAGACTTAAATGAAATTTCCTGGTGAATCCTCTCGCGTTAGGGTAAACAATGCACAATTATTGTGTATTTATTTATATATCTGTCTAATTAATAAGCACATGGTTTATAAGCAGTATAAATGGCACTGTTCTATTCTAACTACTCCAATTTGTATATCTGATATAAAATATACTTTGTAAGAGATCTTCAGTGAGTTTGCAATGACTATTAAAACACACAGAAAGAGACCGACGGCACAGACCTTTGGTCCAACTTCCATTAAAGGAGTCAGGAGTCAGGGGGGACCTTAAAAAGGTGAATTCTTCCCAGCTAAGCATCCTAGCCCAGCCCCAATCCTGACCCATTTCAGTCTTGGCGTCTACCCTTCCTTGACTCTGGTCTGCGCTTGGAGCTGGAGAATGAGAGGAGAGATTCTCCGGAGATTGCTCTACCGCAAGAATTTGTCGCTTGGAGGAATAAGTGCAGCTATTACAACCAAATCTACTAGCAGTCTAAATAATTAATTGAACCATTGGTCTTTGACCCTTGCAAAGTCCAATAGGGACCCGTTTGTAGTAATAATACCCCCAAACGAGCCCTTGTCAAATATTCATTTAGTGGTTAATTCGAGCCATTTCCCCTTGAGACAGTCTGTAATACCAGCCTCTTTCCCTTGCCAAGAAGGCCTGTTAATCTACCTCTCCAGGTCAGCAAAATATTTTAACACCCTGTCTTTAAAATACTGGGGGTTAGAAACAAATCACAGGGAATCTCCTAATCTTTATCCATGGTTTGATTTTTTTTTTAAACTAGGGTAAGCTTCAGGAAATGTGACACTCTACTATGTCAGCTGTAAGTTAAGCATCTGTTTTAAAATATATCTATAGAAGAGACGGGCCAGCAAAAAAGACTGGGAATCCTACTAAAAAAGCCAAAGAGATCTAGGGAAAATATATGGGTCTTCTGAAAAGAGGGGAAAAAATGCCTGTTTTCACGTTTCAGAAAGGATACAATGGGAAGAGAAATAAAAAGAGCCACCTATTTGCTGAAGCGGATATTAATACACACACACACACACACATGCATATATATATATATATATATATACATACGGATTTGCATGCATAACTGGCCTTTCTCAGTTTGTATTATGGTGTGCCGACGCAATCACTAGAACAGAGAGGATTTCTAATAGCATAGCAAGTTAACGACAACTACTACAAAAAGTCTTGAAGGTCTAGCAATTTGGAAGGAGGCAAATATATTGAATTCACAAGCCCTCTTTTGTTTAATTCCACAATGGACGCATCTCAAATGCATTTGTAAATCCAGCATCCCTGACTCTAATGCCCAGCATTTCAAGACAGAACAACCCCACCCCACCCCCTCTAGCCATTAGGTGAAAACTGTTAAACACATTTCAAAATCCAAGATGTTGCGGGGTGGGGGGAAGAGAGAGAAAGATAAAATATTTTTGGGGAAAAAGTGTCATTTTAAAAACTGGGAAAAGAACAAAAAGGGAGGGAAATTTTATATGTGAATTAATTTCCCTGGGTAGATTATGAATGCAAGCTGTTGCTTCAAGATTCTTTTACATTAATTAAGGAGAAAAGGAGAACGGGCTCAGAAGTGCAAAGATCACTCCAACCCATTCTGTGAGCGCCCTTAAATCGTAGACAGGGATGGGTTGCTATTGAAGGGCCTTGTGGAAACCCCAAAGCTGGCATGAACACCTACTGCGTGTGGTTTGCAGATATAAGGGTCACAAACAAAAGGGAAAGTTTCAATACTTTCCTTGAATATTTCAGGGTCTACAGGGAGGCTAAAGGCTAAAGTGGACAATTTCAAATTAACAGCCCTGGTGGAGATCCCAGCTACAACTGAAAAGCGGAGCTCCAAATAACCAATTGTTTTAAATCCAACACTTGCTGTTCTGTAAACAAACAAACAAACCCAAGATCCACTCTTTTAGGTTTTGTGCTTTTTTTTTAAATCATGCTTACATTGCAAAAAGGTTTCTACTTCACTTTGACACCACTAGCTGCCAGAAAGCTCTAACAATGGTATCCGTTTAAAAAATGAAGTGGGTAAGGCATAATTTTCTGGATTAAGGCTTAGAAATGAAGGAAACAGTTCCACTGTGGTTGCTTGGTTCATTCTTGTCTAAGCCAAGGGTTTAAGTTTCCATCTGGGCCCTGCAAAAAGCTCCTATATTGGCACATGTCACCGAAACACAACCATCTCTATTAATTTCCATGAAATTTACAGTTCAGAAGCAAAAGATGGTTATTATAGTCTCACAACTCTTATCTTTATGATCCTGTGGCTTTGAAAGTTTATGGCCCAAACCTAAACACAGAAAACCCTTTTACTGAATTTTCTTTCTTTCTTTCTTTCTTTCTTTCTTTCTTTCTTTCTTTCTTTCTTTCTTTCTTTCTTTCTTTCTTTCTTTCTTTCTTTCTTTCTTTCTTTCTTTCTTTCTTTCTTTCTTTCTTTCTTTCTTTCTTTCTCTCTCTCTCTCTCTCTCTCTCTTTCTTTCTTTCTTTCTCTTTCCCTCTCTCTCTCTCTCTTTCTGCCAGCATTTCATTACATGGACATATCTATCAGGACTTCAATGGGACTCTGGAAATTTCTGTCTCATTTACCCACCCATTAAACATTTAAAACTGAAAGGAGTAGAAAAGGAGGCAGAGGTCAGCACCAGGAATAGACATTTTTGTAAAAAAAAAAAAGTATCCGTTTTAAAAGTACAATGAGCAAAGCAGCAGATTCAACAAGGAATACCTCAGCAAGATGGATGTTCTCTTCTTTAGTGCAGGTTTTGGAAGGAAAGGGAAGGTCTGCATTTCACAGCTTCTCCTGAAACTGGCCTGCCTCACCCCAGTGGTGAATTATCAGCTAGGAGTCAAGACAGAGCTTTTGTGAAAGCCGAAGGCAGAAGTGTAGCATGGATACAAACGCCTAGATTAAAAACCCCTTCAACCTGCTTTTCTTTATCACCTTTAAATGACACACAATAATGGGATACAGTCCCCTTCCCGCTACTTAGAAGACCCCGCTGCAGACCCTGGGAGCTTCTGAGGTTGCCACCTGCCCCCCTAAATACTCATCAAATCCCTCCGGCCCCAATTCCGCCCAACACATACCCATCCAAATAGGCACGGCCCTGCATGTGAATGAAACCAAGAACTGGCACCCACCTTGGCCTGTTTCTTACTTCTTGTCTCAGAGGTGGCCTTAACAGTCCGTCCTTTAGTTAACCCTCCGGGACCTTGATCAATTTCCAGACAGCAACAAGTAGCCATTTCTTCCAACAGTGAAAGTAACCCGGCCTTCTTGCTACAGGGTGTTACTTGTCTTCTCAAGTTAGCGGAGCAAAAAAATAAAGTCACTTACAGGAAGTTGTAGATGCCCACGGCAAAGAGAGGAGCAGTCGCTTTACTTATAAGGAGCCGAGGTTAGTTAGTTTTCAGCCAGATCTTAGGTCCCTCCACCCGCTTTTCCGTTGGCTTCATATTAAATTCGCCACTTAAAAACAAAACCTGGGAATATTTCCTTCCTTATGCAGTTCTGACTATTACAGATCACATCTGGTGGTATCTACGCCTTGGGGAGTATGGATTAAAATTCTGGAATAAAACTGCATACTCCTTTTGCAAAAATAAATCAAAGACTCCGTGTAATTTCACTGTCCATATTTCAAAAATTTATTTATCTCAAACTGTGCATAATGGAGTAAAAACTTAAGTCATATATGAACCTGTTTTATAAGAATGATATTAGTTCAAATATATATGTGTGCATATATACATATAGATGTATATACCTGCATATGCATCTGTATGTGTGTGCGTGTAGATATTTATAATACAAACTGCACGCACACGCAAACAGACCGCCAGTGATTTGATTTCAGATAATACACAGCCGAGTCTTTAAAATACAACTACTGGAAACGAGGAGGGACAAAAATAAAGGAACTTAAAATATCATCACAATAAATTTACAGAAATATTACAAACCATAAGAAAATATTTCAAACATAGATTGTTGTTTTGCTGTCGTTTAAGGTGAAGAGGATGAAGTTTGGAAACAAAAAAAAAAATTGCTATTTTAAATTAACAAACATGTGAACCTCCAAGACAATATCTGTGTGTGTTTTTCCTTTAAACAACATGTAAAAAAAAATTTAGTACACCCTAAACTTTTGCCTTAAAAAAAAAAGCTCAATGGTATGCAAGTACTTATTCTATTTGTTTATTTATTTTGTCTTTTGTACAATTGCTAAAACAATTAAAACGCCCAGATCTTTGATTTAAAATAAAAATTCAGCTCCTTTTTTTGTTTTGCACAGGTGGTATAATTCCATCTGCCTTTATCACAGCGTCTTAAACAGACTCTGATGTATTTTAAAAATAATTGGCAAATTCTCAGGGATTTCTCTCTCTCTCTCTTTCTTTTTTTATATAAACAATGGACTTCTCGATTGCCATGTTTATTTTGATAAATACTGTACAAAAGTTGCTTGCAAATATTAAAACATTTCTCCCGCAAAATTCCCAGCCTTCCTCCCTTCTGCCCACCACAATCCCCATAATTTTTTTTTTCCTACGTCGCTTTCTGGAGTTCTAGCTCTAAAGATTATTGGTAAAGACTTTTATTTAATTAATTATTTTTTCATTCTTTCCTTTAAAAAAAAGCACATTTCTGTAAAGTACCTTTTTTTGCCCTCCCCCCCCCCCCCCCGCTATTGGAAGTTATGGAATCTGAGGAACAGGGTTTTTTGGGATGGATGGGTGGGTGGGTGAGAATGCTTCGACGGGGCTGTTGAAGGCCCGTCCCGTTCTAAAGAGTTGGAGGAAGGGGGGGGCGGTGGGGGTGAGGGAGGGGAGGGGAGGGGAAGGAAACCATCCCAAGTTCCTCGACGGGGGTTTGGTTTTGTGTTTGCCTCTGATTCGTTCTCTTTCCCTAAGCCAGGGATTCTCTGTACAAAAATAGTCGCCCTCCCCAAAGAAAAAAAGAGGGGAGGAAGGAGAGAAAATAAAACAAACCCACGCACCCACCCACCCTCCTTCCCTCGCGCCCACCCACCCACTCTCCCAGCCCCGAAGTCCGCAGTTCGGCATTGCTCGTAAGAAAAGTTTTGTCTCTCGCTGCGCTGCGCTCTGCCGCTCGCTCGCTCGCCTGTCCCGTCCCGTCCCGTCGCGTTCCGCGCACACCCTTCGGTCCGTCGGTGCGGGGGAGCGGGGGCGGGGGGGGTCTTACATGTGGGAGAGCGGGAGGGTGCCGTTGATGGCCGTGCCCGGCGGCACGGGCGGCGGCACGGGCGCGTTCTGGTAGTGCTGCGCCATGTGGAGTCTGCTGGGGGCGGCCGGCTCGGGCACGTCGGCGCCGGGCAGGTACATGCTGATCATGTCCCGGAGGTCCCCGGCCTGGCAGGGCGGTCGCGCGTGCGACGCCGACGACGACGTGACCACGGGCGGGCTGCCGCTCGACGCCTCCGTCTTCACCACGGAGCCCATGGAGCCGAGCGCCGCCGCCGCCGCCGCCGCCGCCGCCATGCCCGACGAGCCCTGCTGCGGGTAGGCCATGCCGCCGTAGGCGGGCGAGCCGTTCATGTAGGACGCCTGCGAGCCGCCCATGGAGTTGTACTGCAGCGCGCCCACGTCGTAGCGGTGCATGGGCTGCATCTGCGCGGCGGCGGCGGCGGCCGCCACGGCGGCGTTGTGCGCGTTCAGGCCCGGGTGCTGCGGGTAGGCGAGCTGCTCCTGCATCATGCCGTAGCCGCCGTTACTCCAGCCGTTCATGTGCGCGTAGCTGTCCATGCGCTGGCCCACGCCGCCCGCCGCCGCCGCCGCCGCGCCCAGCGTCGCCCCGACGCCCACCCCCGACGCCATGGAGTTGGAGCCCGGCGCCAGCAGGCCCCCCGGCAGCGTGTATTTATCCTTCTTCATCAGCGTCTTGGTTTTCCGCCGCGGCCGGTATTTGTAATCCGGGTGCTCCTTCATGTGCAGCGCGCGCAGCCGCTTGGCCTCGTCGATGAACGGGCGTTTCTCGGCCTCCGACAGCAGCTTCCACTCGGCGCCCAGGCGCTTGCTGATCTCCGAGTTGTGCATCTTGGGGTTCTCCTGGGCCATCTTGCGCCGCTGGCCCCGCGACCACACCATGAAGGCGTTCATGGGGCGCTTGACGCGGTCCGGGCTGTTCTTCTGCGTGGCGGCGCCCGCGGACCCGTTGCCCCCCGCGCCGCCGCCCCCCGGGGGCTGCTGGGGGGCGGGAGGCTTCAGTTCGGTTTCCATCATGTTGTACATTCAAGCGGCTGGGGGTGGCTGGACGGACGGACGGACGGAGGAATGGATGGATGGACGGACGGGCGGACGGACGGGGGGGAGGGGGAGAGAGGGGGGAGGGAAGGGGGAGGGAGGGGCGCAGCAGGCGGCGGCGGCCGGCCGGCCGGCAGCTGTCGGAAGAATGGTGCTGGTCTTGGTGCTGGTGCCGGCGCCGCTGGCGGGGGAAAGCGGCCGGGGACTCCGTCGGCTACCGAGGAGCGCGCATGGAAGGGCTCCAGCAGTAGGCGCCGCGGGAAACGAGCAGCCAACCTCTCCCCCCGGAAGAGCGCGCGGCCGGGGTGGGGTGGGGTGGGAAGCGAAAAGTGCCGGCCGGAGCTGGAGAAAGTGTCCCAAGCTAGCTGGGCTTCTCGTCTTCGGTGGGGGGTGGGGGGGAGGGAAGATGGAGGGGGGGGAGAGAGAGACAGAGAGAGAAAGAGAGGGAGGGGGAGGGAAGGAGGGAGGTGAGCGCTCCCCCTCCTCCAAAATGAAAAGGAAGCGGGTGGAAAAACCTCCAGGCAAAGGGGAACCGAAGGAGTCGGAGAAGGAGGAGAAGGAGAAAGGCGAGAGAAACTCCCCTCTCGGATCAGGCGCGGGGTCTTCCGCTCTCGGCCCGCAGCCGTCGGGTGGTCATTCAGGGCGAATCATAACAAAGGCGGCTGCCTCGGAGTCCCGAGCGGGCAACTTCTGCTGCTGCTGCTGCGGCCGCTGCTGCGCCTTGCCGGCCGGTGCGCCCTCCGCCTCGACGGCTCCTCGTGCGCCTCTTCGCCTCGCGGAGCCCCAGCGACAGTCCTTGGGCCCCTTTCCCCTTGTCGGGGCTCGTGTTGTGTTGTGAGTGCCTGGGTGCGAGTGCGCGCGTGTGTCGTCTTTTTTCCCCCCTTCCCCAAACGCGCGCACACACTCGCTCGCCCGCCCGGTCTTTCTCTCTCTCTCTGCCTTGACAACTCCGGATACTTTTTTGAACAAGTTAATAGACAACCCGTCCATGTGATGGGGGGCTTGTCAGGGAATAAATGCCTTCGCCCCGGCCAATCAGCGCCCGCCGGCTCCTCCACTGAGCGCCGGCCTCGACGTCGGGTTTTGCATGAAACGGGGCGGGGCCTGACGCGCGACGGCCCCGAACCGCCGCCGCCGCGACGGGCCCGGCTTGGGGAAGCGGCGGGCCGGAGGACGAAGGGGCGTGGCTCCGGAGCGGGGGCGTGGCCCGGCCTGGCGGCGGGCGCTCCCCCAAACAAACGCCCCGGCGGCGCCCCCCCCCCGTCTCCATCCGCTGCTGCGCGCAACAGGTGGGTCGCACACGCCCCGGTAGGAAGCGTGTGGACAGCGCCGGGGCTGCGTGGGAAAGGAAAACAACCGTCCGGAGCCCCCCACTCTGCCTGCCTGCCTCTCCTTTAGTGGGGACGGGACTTTGGACGGGGCAGAGGAGTGGGGCAGGGGGGTCCGGGTCCGGGTCCGGAGACCTTCCCTCGGGGATCGAAGGCCGGCAGGACGGGACCCCTTCCAGGGCCTGGGCAAGCGGGTGTGTTCTTGCAAAGCGCCCCGGATCCAGAAGACCCGGAGCCCGTCCGTCTCCGGCTGCCCGCTGCGGGCAGGACTTGCTTGGCTCGACGCTGCCCGTCTGCGAGGAGGAGCACTAAACGGCGGCGAAGGAAGGGCCCGTAGCTCGTTCTGCCCCCCCCCCACTGCCCCACTGCCCCCCTCCCCAGAAAAGCGCTGACCCGCCAACGTTTGCCAGGATTCTCCGCAAATTTAGACGGGACTGCCCTCTCGGGGAACTCGTGGGGGAGCGAGATGGGGGCTCCCGGAAAGTGGCTGGGGCCAGGCGGAGCGGAGCGGAGGCGATGGAGACCTAACGGGGGGGGGGCACTCTCTGTGGCGGAAGGCGTGGACTCCCGAGCGACGTGCCCACCGTCCGGGGCCAGAGCCGTGGCTAGCTGGTTGGCTGGCTGGCTACCTTCCACCCTCCCCTCGCCCCCTGCCGCCGCCAAGCCCTTTCCACGCTCGTTGGCCCCTTCCCCTAATTCAACGCCCGCAAGCCACGCCGACAGCCGAGCTGCGCTCCCCCCCCCCCCGTCCAACATCTGAGCCTCTCCGCGATCCTTTGCAAGAGGCATTTCTAGGGGAAATAAAGTGACGTCGCCCCACGCTCCTTTTTCGCCCTCGCCAGCCCCGGGCATCGGCTTCCCTTCCGCCGCCCCCCCCCCCCAGGGGAAAGGAAAGCAAGGTTTGATAGAGGCACCCTTGCCCGCCTAGCACTAGGTGGCTGCCCCCCTCTTCCCCCTCTCCCCCCCCCAATTAGCAAAGCCTGGCGCGCTTTCCAAGCTCTTGCGCCAAGCGAGGCAGGCGCGCAAAGTTGGGAGCACACGATGCCCCGCAGAAAGGGACGCGGACGAAGCGGGCGTCGGAGGGAGGGCTTCGGCAGGACTCCCCCCGGGAGGGGAGGGAGGGGCGTCTCCTCTTCGTGCTTTTTCAGGGGGCGGGGAGGGGGCTGGTGATGGCGCGGCACTGGTCCGACCCGTCCAAACCGGTTGTGGCGTTTCCTTGACACACACACGCAAACACACACACTCTCTCTTTCTGAGTTCATCTTTACGCACTGGATGGGTCGCCAAAAACCGCTTGTTTGCAAAGCCGGAGGGGGGGGGCTTAAATCTGTATAAGGGGCTTATAAGGGTCTCTCAATCTTCTAGTCCCTAAGAAGGGGGGTGGGGGTGGTACCGGTTCCTTCGGTTCTGTGGCAAACTCGATCAAACACGAGCAATGTCTCTCCCGGCACCCCTCCGCCTCTGCGAAATGCCGCGTCCCCCCACCCTTCGCCCCGCTTCGTGTCTCCTGAGGTGGGGGCCGTGCTAAAAAAGACCCTGCCAAGGCACCCGCGAATACGCAGCTGGCTCCTTCCGCACGGGGAGAAAAGACCCGCGCGCCGATCGCGCGATGAAAGGCCCTTTCGGGCGTCGCACCGTTGTTTGTTTGTTTTCGTTTTCTACAAAGTTTGTTTCAACTTCGAACGGGCGTCGAAAGGAGGAGAGCGAATTAAAAAGTTTCATTGGGTTTTCCGAACCGGGAGAGAGAGATCTGCAAGGGCAGCTGAACAACTTTAAGTAGTACGATCTCGAAAAGAAAAGCCAATAATTGAACAGCGATCGATTTGTTTTTGAAACGCAAAAGAGAATCGGAGAATCGAAGGGTGCCCATCCGTTGGGCTTTCAGGGCTCCCCGGGATTTCACGGACGGGCTTGGTGCGCCCCCTACTGGCCAATTCGCCTTTCCTTCCCCCCCCCTTTTTTTAAAAAGAGGAACAAATTTTTAAAGAGAGAAAAGGATCCCTGGCTTGGCCGTGTAAACCAAACGCTTCCCAACAGGATCTCCGAGGCGAGAGGGTGCATTGCGCGCCTAGACTCCCCCTTGTCGGCCTCGTGGAAAGCCGGAGCCTCCGGACCCCCCGCCTGGGCTGCGACGAGGCACCGGGCGAAAGAAGCCCCCGGGCCGCTTGCTTTCCCTACAGCCGCCTGGCTGTCGCTCGTCTGGGCGGTGGGAAGAGCCGTCAAAGCGCGGCTTTTGCGTCTCTTCCGCGCGTGGGAGAAAACGAGTCGCTAAGGCTGTGCTCGGATCTCTTTTCTCTCCAGGCACCGGCCCTGAAAGGCAGCTATACTGAGCCCCTTTCATTGACTAATGCCTGACAAGGCCCTTTAGAAGAAAAAAACAAATCTGGTGGATAATTAGGTTTTAAGGAAAAGGAGGCAGCCATTAGGCTTCCGTTAAGATAACTGGTGGGGAGGTGTGGATATCTATCTCTATCTGTCTCTATCCATCCATCTATTCATCTATCTACCTTCCCACCTATCATCTATCTACATCCATCTACCTATCTATCCATCTACCTACCTACCCATCTACCTACCCATCTACCTACCTACCTACCCATCTGTCTATATCTCTATATCCATCTACCTATCCATCCATCTACCTAACCATCTATCTACCTACCTACCCATCTATCTTCTATCTATCTACCTACCTACCCATCTACCTACCTACCCATCTACCTACCTATCTACCTCTCTCTCTCTCTCTCTCCATCTATCTATCTTCCTACCCATCTACCTACCTACCTACCTACCCATCTATCTCTATATCCATCTATCCATCTGTCTACCTACCCATCTACCTATCTACCTACCCATCTATCCATCTACCTATCATGGCCCGAGGAAAAGGGGTAGATAGGAAATTATTCCCCCCTCCCAGCGCCCCATAACTGGATGCTTTTTATTGCACTGAACTCTGTAATAACACAGTGGGAAGGTTAAAGTGGCTGCTTTAGGCTCTGGGTTAATTGCATTTATCGTCTAAATAAGGCACGGAGCTACCTAACAATTGCGTTATCACGAGTATTTACCGCTTTGTTTTAATTAGCTGTGTTTTCCTTATCAGCGCAATGAACTGTCTCTGGCATATTTACATAATAAGGAGCCGTGGGGGGGGGGGAATCAGACCGAAGCGATAGCGCTCTCGTCCAAGGCCCACGGATCCCTTTTTGCCCCCGACCCGACCTGACCCGACCCAGTCGCAGGTATGGATGGAACGAGGGCCGGGACTCTGGCTTCCCCCTTTAAAGCGCCTCTGGGGCTCCCACCGAAGTCAAAGTGGCTGCTTCAGTTCGGATTTTGCGTGTGGACGCTCTAAGGAAGGGCGCCTGGGAAGAAAGCGAGTTTTGTTTTGTTTTTTTAATCCGAATGGCTTTAAAATTCGTTGCTTTAGTGTAATCTCTGGAAATGAAATAGGTTTCCTCTACTCATCCACACCACCACCCATCGCTTGTATTTTGCAGCTAAAGTAGCGAAGCGGGGGGGAGCATAGAGAAAAGCTACCTTAGGGTGTTATTAACTCAGGGTAGGGCTGATGGAGGGAGTGGACAGTTCCTTTCCTTGGATTTGCGATTTTAATTTCCTTCGCAGCCCTGAGTGGCCAAAAAACGTGGACTCTCCACCAACAACAACCTGGAGCCTGTTTCCCCTTGTGTGTTTGCATGTGAACGCGTGTCCACGCATCCGTGTGCCGTGTACCGTGTGGGATCGCCACTCATTCTTGCAGCCCAAAGCTATCTTGTCTTGGGGAGAAAGAAAGAAAGAAAGAGAGAGAGAGAAAGAGAGAGAGCGAGCAAAGCGGTGATCTTTCTTTCTTTTTTTCTTTCTTCCTTCCTTCCTTCCTTCCATTTCTTACATTTCTTCCCCTTTCTCTATCTACTCCCCTCTTTTTTTTTGGTCCTTAACGCCAAATAGAGGTTTAACTTGCAGCAATTAGGCGGGACTAGCCAAGCATCGTACTATTATGATGCTCGTTAAAAACCCTTCTTTTCTACATCTGAATTTGACTCTGTTCTCTGGCACACTTAATCTTCTTATGGAAATGAAGGCAACCGGCGGGGAACCGCTGAAGTCTTAGAGAAAGTCCTTGTTAGGGTAGAATTTCTCAGCATTGTTAATTAGCAGAGTTTGACGGCCACCAGTATTGGGATGGGTGGGGGCGGGCGGGCGGGCGGGCGGGGGGGGGGCTCTGTTTAACCACTCACAGGCCCTTTGGCTAGGAAGAGCCAAGCTCTTTTCTTTATTTAATGTTGTAATTTGAAGGGGATGGTGGGGGGGGACCCCCCCCCTCTGAAAAGAGTTTCCAGTTTGACAGTTAGGGGCTAAGAGAATTTTTTTTTATCTCCCTATAAAATAATTGCCGCCTTGATAACTCAATTGTCTGCAAAATGTCAACTTGTGAACCCAAAAGTTTTTTTTATTTTGTTACCCGGAGGGATTTTTCCTTTCTTTGATAACAAATATAGAAAGCACACAAACACCACCACCCCCTAACAACAACTCTCAACATAGTGCAATACTATTTTGGAAAAAGCATGCACACATAAACACACACATTTAAAACAAAGCCATTTGCAATGATCAACGCCTGTTCCTATTCCACTTCTGATATTTCCCCCTTTCCAATAATGAAGAATTAGTGTGTGTTGGTAATTTTGTTTGGGTGGGGGGAGAGGAGGCGGGAAGTATATTGCAAAATCCACCTTATTGTCCTAAAGGAGAGAAGACTTTTTAGATTATGGATCGAGGAAAGGGTGTTGTTTTATTAGCCCTATTTAAAATGTGTTGCGATTCATCTGTTTAACTGATTTCCAATTTTGAAAATTCCTGTTTGTCTTTAAAAGTCTGCTACCTTAAAAGTTACATAAAACAAATTTTGGAGTTTATTTTTTTTTCCCCTGGAGACAAATAAGAAACAAAACAACAATCTAATATGCAGTAAGTATTCATCTGATCCATCATTTGGGAATATTGTATTAAATGAATTACTAATCGCTGTATGTGCAAGCAAATAGTTGTATGCAGTTTTATTATTTCTAAATTAGTTATGGTCTCCTCAACTACATAATGTACCACATCCAATGTGCAAGTTAACTATAATATGCTGTGTATACCTGTGTACATTTCCTGTTTATTGTATAGTTTCTAGCACACTGTACATGTCCTGACAAAGTAGATTTCCATTAGGTTATTGAAAATTTCCTTTCTAGAACAACTGGAAACATAATATCAATTTCAACTCAGAAGTTACTTAATTTCCTCCAGATTCATTAGAAATACAAACAGAGAGACAGACATAACAAAATAACTGTTAATTTAGAACTACTTGTATAGTTTTTTTAAAAAAAGCAGCAAGGAAGATCATATTGCAGATATCAAAAGCCACGGCTTATGCTGAATTTATTGCACATATATCTGCAAATGCTTCATAACAAAATACTCTTATTAGAACTCCTGGTTACTTTAGGAATTCCCATGACAGTGTAATAACTTTACTATCCAAATACAATCTCATTGCTGTTCTCTTGCTCAGCAAACTACTTATTGCTTCCTTCAAGAAGCAGGACTGTATATTTTTGAGTAGAAGAAAACAGACAGAAGCAATGCAATTATGCTCTGCATAGAATCCTTTCGTTTCAATGACTGTCATGTCAGAAAGAGAATTCTGCCAGCAGAATTCTCCTCCTCCATTTATTCTTCCATTTACCAAATTCTCGTTGATGATAAAAACAAGTACTAACCCATACAGTCTTGGTCGTAGATGAAGCAACAAGATCGGAAAACAAACATTTCTCAATCACGTGTTTGGGAACAGTCTCCCTCTGAAACCAGCGTTCACTGAAAGCATCAGAAAAGTTTACAAGCAAGTCACAGAAGAGACTTCATCTCCTGCTCCATACAGGTAAGCAACTAAACAATCCAGTTAATTTCAGAGAGGGGTTATAAGCAATGTAAACAGGTTGGCAGATTTGTAAACCAGAAGGCCAGCTCTTTCTATTTAGATCAATAACTTGGCCCATAGGATCTATACGGCACATCAGTCAATCTACATAAGTTCCAATCTTTCAGCTGCCAGTTCACACTCTCTGATTAGAATCCCCACAGTTCCTGCTGCAGAAGGCAAAGCCTGTGGCCACCATTTAGCTTGATGCTGGGAGTTACCTGAAAGTAAATCGCTGCACTTAAACTGAAATTGCTTCCGAGTAAATAATGTTTAGGGGTTACTGCAGATAAAACTACAACCCGAAACAACAGGTTTGGCTGGAAGGAAGTTCCATTTGTTTCCTAAGGGCTTGCAAATAAATGTGGAGGGGGTATTAGGTGATTTTGCAATAAATGCTGTGGAAGGGCCAGACCAAAAATAAATGTTGGTATATAGTTGATAAGGCTGGGGCACCTGCATTCTTATTTTTGTGTGTCTGCTTTTGCACCAAGATGGTACATGTTTTTGTTTTCATCGAAACATATCCAACAGGATTCAGTGGGAAATTCCTAACAATATGTTCAGGAGCAGGTGACTTCTAGATAACCTTCCTAATTTCAGCTTTGCTTCCACATCACATTGCAACACTGCCCCACCTTTCCATTCAAGCCAAAGTTCCCTTAACCTTGGAAATAAAATGCAGAAGCCTACAGTAAGAAATCAACTACCTGAGCATGTCTTGCCTTGAATGTCTTTTTAGGAGTACGTACCACAGCAGTCAGTGAAAATTTCCCCCACAACAATAAAGTGTGCATAGATTGCAATGGATAAATAGCGCAATAAGAAACGTTTGAATCTTTTTCCAGTGCCTCTCCCCTAATTGCTTCAGGTTATTGTAGTATTATTTTGCTTTCAGGACTTCGAAGCCTTTTCCTCTCTTGATTACATTACTAAAGCAAATCAGACAAATGAAACTTGAACAGCTCTTAGAATTGTGGCTTCGCATGCAAAGGGAAACCCTTTCATGCGTCGCTTAGGGAGGAGAGGGTAAAAAAAAAACTTTTATTTTTCCATGCAGTTTCTGAAACGACATTGTGCCAAGCTGAGTCTAAATTCTCACATTCACAGAGAGTTTTAAACTCCTGGTTGGCTGCTTGTGGCTTCCCGAGAGATGGATTGTCTAAGTGCCTCAGATGTTACTGGGAAGTTACTCATTTCAGCATGTGACACCCAAGGCGATGATACTTGGGCTGGGATGCTTAGATCAGTGCTGACTAATGCTTATGCTCAAATCAAGGCTCCCTGGCCGCAGGAAGTCAGAGCGCTGTCGCATCACCCCCGTAGCATTCCGACAGGATGATCTGGAAATGCCACGGACTATGCTGGAATTTGCTGCTGCTGCCTGGTGCGGAGAAATGTCTGGGCAATAAAACCGCTGAAACCCAAGGGAGCTGGGAAGCACACTGTTAGGTCTCTATGCAGTGCTTCAGCCCTACTTCTGTTGAGGCTGCTTAAATCCTATTGCTGAGTGTGGATGATTTAAAAAAAAAAACTTGGTGGAGGAGAGTAACATCTCCTCCCTGGGATGAGATCATGGTGCCCTTTTGTTACCTAATGCTCCATTTTCTTCCAGGCAGCTCACCTTTCAGGGGTGAGAAAGAAGGAAGGAGGAGGAAGAAGGAAGAAGGAAGGAGGAGAAGGAGAAGGAGAAGGAGAAGGAGGAGGAGAAGAGTTGGCTTTTCGACCCTGCTTTTCTCACCCATTCAAGGGGACTCAAAGTGGCTGACAAAGCTTCTGTTCTTCTCCCCACAACAGACACCCTGTGAGGTAGGTGGGGCTGTGAGAGCTCAGAAGAGAGCTGTGACTAGCCCAGGGTCACCCCAGTTGGCTTCATGGAGGAGTGTGGAATCAAACCCGGTATTCCCAGATAAGAGTCTGGCTCCCTAACCACTCGGCCAAACTGGACTAGGAGCCCTTTTGAGTGCCTTCCAACCATGGGGCAGTGTTTTTGAAGGCCGTGCTGTGAATCTGCTTGGAATCGGTGGGGGCTTTGCTTTCTGGAAACCTGTTCAATGTGGGGTGTACTCCCTGCATTGGGCCAGGTCTCCAGAGTGGGACTCACTTGGCCCACTTGGCTTTTAATGACACAGCAATTTGTATCCATTGAAGGGACTTCCTTCCACTTCATCTAAGGAAATTGGCCTAGAGAGCAGAGCACACGGGTCCATATTTTCCCCTATCCCCTGATAGGATTGCCACTGAAACAGGTCTCCCAAATGGCATGGTGGTTGGACAGTTCTGAAGATATACCGTAGCCCCTCAACTCTGGGATGCAAATGATGTGGACTGGATGCAGACCAGACTCAAAAGTGTACAAGGTTAGGAAAAATAAGAGCAGGCTGGTAAAAGGTCTGATCAAGTGCTATTCATTAAACAGGAAAATGCAAAGATTATTGGCCAGGGAAAGGGGTTTTTTCCCCCCAGGAATTTACAACTTGTAAGGACAATACTCTCCCCTGTTGATCACAAAGTTAACTCATCAGCTGCTTTACCCTAAAGACCTTGCATGGCTGAATTTTCTTCTTTTGTTGTTTTGCCTTTCTGGATTTTGATTCCTTAAAGTCCTTTGAGATTTCTAACTTCAAGAAGGAAAATCACAGAGCTAAGGTAAGATCCCCAAATATATCCTCTCTGAGACGTTGGAGAATCAAACCCAAAGGTTTGGGTACATTTGGAACAGGTTGGTTTGAAAGATTGGGTAGGGCTTTGCAGGGATTGAGCAGCCTTCTCAAATTGTTTTTGGTTGGTGCTTAATGCTGTCCTGGCCTGGGCCTGATCTAAGTTCCAGCTTATGCAGTAGTCTGACTTTCAGAGTCATTGATCCATCTTCATGGGTATTCAAGGTATTCAGAATATACAGGCCCAGCCCAGAAACCCTCACATTTCATAAGAACACAAGAGGAGCCACAGCCCATCTAATCCAGCATCCTGTCTCACACAGTGGCCCACCAATTGCTTCTAAGCATCTTAAACAGAAAACAAAGGCAAAACCTTCACCTGCTCTCTTGATTCACTACACATGGCCTTCAGAGGCCTCCTTGCCACAATGGATGTGGCACCTGGGCATCCATGAATTTGTTTAACCCTTTCTTAAAGTTATCCAGGCTGATGACCCTCTGGGTGAAAAAATACTTCCCCTTGACAGTACTGACTTTCCTGTCCGCTGGATTCATAGAATGCCCCCTGGTTCTCGTGTTGTGTTGCAGAGAAAATATTTTTTTCTTTATCTGCCTTTTCCTCACCATGCATGATCTTTACATACTTCGATCAGTCACCTCTTAAATCCAGCCTTTCAAGGTGTTGATGCTGCAGCCTGATTTCATAAGGGAGGTGCTCCAGCCCCTTGAGAAATCATAAGCCCCTGATGGCCTTCTGGGGCTAGAAATTTGCCAAACTGAGAAGAAGCCCCATGCTTATCCTATGGTCATCTTGTGACTCTTGCTAAGTTTAAAAAAAATGTGGTTGTGTGATTTTAATCTGGCTTCAGTCTGTCTTGCTTATCTGAAAGCAGCAGTAATGGTGGAGTGAAATATTCATTTCATTAACTTCAGTCTTAGCAGACATCCGGACAAGGCCATGCGGGGAGAAGGAGAGTGGGTGATGAGTCACAAGGGGATCAGAGGCAGGGTGGGATTTTGGATAGAGAGAGAACCGCAGTGGAGTGACAATAAGCAAGGTGTGGCAGGTGAATGCATGGTGAAAGGTGGCAGGTATGGCACAGGTGATGGGAAAGAGGGTGCTGTGACTGGCAGCAGGTAAGGCCTATCGGTGGAGAACAATGGTGGGAGAAGGGTTTTAAAGGCTTTATTATAAAAGATGAGCCCCTTGTCTATTCAGTCAAGGGTTCAGTGTAAATGTTTTCCGCCTATCCTCCTCTAATCTCAATTAAAGGATAATTCGCTTTCGGGATACGCAGAGGCAGATGGATAGGCCTCATCTATTAAGTCTTTGAGTGGGAACTTGTCTTGAAAGCATTACAGGAATTAATCCCAGATTAATAATTCAGACCAGAATGTCTGACTTGCTTGCCCTCAGCCCAAGGTTTTCATCTAGCTGTGTCGGCCATCAGGGACTTTCCCCCCCAGGGCCTTCAGAAGGGTGGAAAAGAACTTGAATCCTAAAACATGTTGAGAATCCAGCTGCCTGGCTCTGCATTCTCTGCTGCTGGATTTCTTCTTTATTTTCGTTCCTTTCTGCTGCTGCTGTCCTCTAAACTCAAGCTTTCTCAAGCAGTGGATTTCAGGCAGAAGCCGAAGGTCAGCTCCAAGCAGTTGTACAGAGTCAGGTGGGTCCCTTGGCTCACCTTACCTAGTTCCTTCTCTGCGTGGAAAGAGTCCGCATCAAAGCACAACAGAGTTAAACTTAGGGAAGCAGCCCTTCCACATTCCTTCCACTTTCTCTCCTTTCACCTTGAGCAAGGAGTCACCCTGCCTTAGCCCAGCTCTGTTGCTACTGTCCGGCTATTCAGAAGCTGATGGGGCTATTTTGGTTGGGAGCTCAGATTTTGCGCGCTTAAAAAGTGCTAATTCCAAGTGGCCTGTTTGTGGAGAACTTTCCCAAAGCAACCCTAGCGTGCAAATAATCTCTCTCCGTCTTCTGCAGGGTTCCTCTTCTGGTCCCAAACAATCCCACTTTTTATCTCTCTCCCCTCCAACACAGACACACAATTTTCCTACAGCGCATCTCTACACAAAGCAGAAAAAGCTGCGACTTTCAAGGGTGAAGGGGACCGTCTTCTGTCCAATGACGCTTTGTGCATGTTTCTTCTGCCCACATTATTTCTGCAACTTTGAAGCTTCTAGCATGGATCTATTATTATTAGTGTTATGAAGATGATGATGATGAGTGGATCATTCCATGCACTCTTTTTTATATTTTCTTTCTTTCTTTCTTTTTGGTGTTCAGGAAAGAAGGAAGAGCGACAGAAATTGGATCTTTGCGCTTACTCAGCACGATCCTTTACCCCACCGTTCCCCATCCTGCAGGTTTGGCACCAATCGGACCCTGTGCACTCCAGTGTGGTTGACAGCACTCGTTTTCATTGAAGTGAAAGAGGAGACTTCTTTCCGCTTCCTTCTTAACCAAAACTCTAAAATTCAGCCCGTGGAGGGAAGGTGAAGGAGCCCTTCACAACTTCCCTCCACTCCTAAATTGCATCTAATCCCCAAAATACTTTCTGCAATTTTGCACAGTTTAGGGAGCCCCTAATAGTAAGAACAACCTTGCTGTATGTGGGGGTGCAATTTACCCAGAGCTACTACAGCTGTAAGGGAAAGGGAGAAACAGAGGCATTAAAAAGAATTGCAGGGGGATTCTCCAGAGGAAGTATGGAAGCCTAAGGTAGTTCTCCAAGTGAGATATATGTGGGACCAATCCCAGGAAAAACATAGGATTTTAAAGGTGCAATCTTGGATGCTGTAGGGAGCAATTTACAAGGATTAGTAGGATACACTTACAAGCAGAAGTGTCCTAATTCTCAACAGCAACAGTGTTTTTGTTGGGGGGGATCAAGGAGGGGACAAGTATGGGGTAGTGAAGACAAGTCCCACTAGGACTGAGAGATGTTAAATAAAACTTCTCCCTTTTGCCCCACAACTGCTGGTGTGATTTTGTGATTTCGATATCTATTAATTTTAATAGATGAATAAAAAGTAACCAGTTTTGGGCATGCGCTTGAAAATCCGCACAATTTCTTTAAAAACAAAACAAGTAGAGTATTTAGTATTGTAGCCTTTAAAAATGAAATAAATCTGCACATGGATCCCAGCTGATGCCCTTTAGATCAGGGAGGTTCTCACACCCCTTTAGATCAGGGAGATTTTCCAAGGCTGAAAGCAGATTTTTCCTAGGTTGACAATGTATCCCTCCATATATCAGTGCTCACACAAAGGTGGGTTTATAAGGGGCTGCCAAAATTATTTAAATCTGAAACACATGCAGAAGCACATTTGACTTTATTATTTGGCCCAGACACATAGAACTTTTTTTAAAAAAAGAGATTTAATTTTTGAAGAACACCTGTTGGAAATGAATTCCCCCCCTTCCATTTTTTCAAAAAAGGAACAAATGTGTTTCACTCTAATTGCATCTCTTTTCAACAATGCCTTTCAACATCCAGACGGACTTTTAATGTTGCAGTTACTCCCATATTAGACATATTCGACGATTCATTTGCATTATGCCTTCATGTCAGGTAAATGCCCAAAAGCAAAATCAGTGGAATTATTTTTTTCAAATTCGGTTTGTGTTTGCATGTTTCTTCTCTCTCCCTTTTCTTTCCTTTTTTTAAAAAATATAGCTTAGGCAACCCAAGGGAGAATTTTAAACCCAAGAAAGAATCCTTTTTGCCCCTTTTAGTAGAATTGGGTTGGAGTCCTTGAACTTCCTACTGATGTTGGAATGGAAACTTTTGGAAGCGCAATGGGTGGCAGGCGCAGCCCTCTCCTAGGCTTTGATTTTTAATTGACGGTCTGTTTTATCTCGTCAAGTTTTGCTAAAAAGTGTGTGTTTAAGATGCCAAAGGCAACACCCACAAGCGGGTTTTTTACTCTCTCCGCAGGACTGGCGCTGTGGCCAACAGGGGGCGCTGAAACATCCCACTCGGCCTCCGCCTCTCATCTAAGGCCATCGCAACCCCGAAGGAGCGGGTACAAGCGCAAGGATGAAAAAGAGATTAAAGGCTAACTCCCCCCTTTCTTTCTTTCTTTCCTCCTTCCTTCCTCGTATCAATTTTAACCAAGTACGAAAATGTAGAGCTTTTATCCTTTGATGCCTCCTTAGAAAAAGAAGTGCTACATCAGAGTTGAGAAATAATTTAATTAATTAATGAGCTTCCATAGAGGCAATTTTTTAAAGGGAAGATGGATGCTTCCCCGCCCCCCGTTCCTTCCTTCCTTCCTCCCCAGTCTAAAGTACATCTGATCACACAAAAGTAAATAACTCCACATTAAAAGTGTCTTTTCCTTTCCAGTTTGTGGGAGATCTTCCCATTAAAGGCTTGAATTATTCTTCATAGGAAACACCACCAAAAACAAAACAAAATGTATCCCTTCCTTCCTTCCTTCCTTCCCAGTCTAAAATACATCTGATCACACAAAAGTAAATAACTCCACATTAAAAGTATCTTTTCCTTTCCAGTTTGTGGGAGATCTTCCCATTAAAGGCTCGAATTATTCCTCATAGGTAACACCACCAAAAACTAAGCAAAGCATATACCCACCCCCAAAAAACCCACATGAGGAGAGGAAAGAACTTCCAAGTCATTAGAAGAAATGTGAAAAATTTCACTATCGATTCCTATTTGCCCATGGCGCGAATCCTAAATAAAATCGCTTGCCCACCCCTCACTTGAAGAGCAAAAAAACCCACCCCAAACCCAAACCCTCTTCACCTGTATTTAAATAGCGCGTCTTTAATTACAGCGGTCGGGGAGGTATGAGGCTGAAATGAAATTAGCAGTCATTACTAGGCCTTTTAACTCCGTGGTGCTTTTGATCAGCGCTAAATTAGCTTCCCAGTCCTAACAAAGGCTCTATAGCGAGCGGTGGGTTGTAAATAAGACAGCACGACCTGCCCTCCACACCTTTCTTCTTGTCAATTACAGCTCCCTCTTTCAGCCCAAGATTAACCTTTATCTTTCAAATGCCTTCTTCTTTTTTTTATTTTAAAAGTAATAATAAAGTAAAAGAAAATGTGGTGGGTGGGTGATGTAAGACATTCACAATTCCCTAAAAACAGTCATTAGGTGCATGTGTGTGTATTTGCATGCATGTATATGCATGCGCGCGTGTGTATATATATATATATAATTTCCCCTGTTTTTTTCATTTTCACTCCAACAGCATTGTCAAACCGGCACACATGGCTTTTTTTGTGAAAGCGATGCAGTGCTAAGAAAGGAAGGAAGGGGGCCGGAGGCGGAAATAATCCCTCCTTGCTTTCTGATAGGGGTGGGGTGGGGGTGGAGGGAGCCCAAATCGGTAAAGAAAATGCAAAAATGGGAAGGAAACGGGATCTTTCCTTCTCGCTCTGGCTCAACTCAAGGTTGGTATGCATCTCGCCATCAGGGGGCGCGCGAGAGCAGGAGCGAAACTCAGCGGCTGGCAGCGCGCCAGCACGTCGAAGATTTTCCACCAGGTAATGTGCAGTGCAATATATATTTTTTCCTTCCTTCCTTCCTTCCCTCCTCTCCCTCCTTCCTTCCCTCCTTCCCTCTCCTTCCTTCCTTCCTTCCTTCTCCTTTCCTCCTCTTCTTCCTTCCTTCCTTCTCTCCTTACTTCCTTCCCTCACCTTCTTCCTTCCTTCCCTCACCTCCTTCCTTCCTTCTTTCCTTCCCTTCTCTTCTTCCTTCCTCCTCTCCTTCCTTCCTTCCTCCCTCCCTCCCTCCCTCCCTCCTTCCTTCCTTCCCATGAACATCTTTGCTTTGCTTTTCCGAAGTAAAGAGGGCCGTGTGTCAGATGAAACTCAGGAGACCCAGGGGCCAAGCGATTTTGAGGTGGGTGGGAGACAGGAAAACCTCTCCCCTTGGCGCCTATTTCTCCCCAGTTTCTTCTTTCGAAACTGCGTTTTCCTTTCCCCCTCAAACAGCGCTGTAACAGAGGCGTCGCACCCCCCCCCCCACCCCACACGCAATAAATAAATAGATAAATTAAAATTAAGCAATACACATACAGTACTTTTTTTGGGGGGGGTTGCTCACAGACAGAATAAACAGGAGGAGGGGCCGAGGAAAGGGGAAGACTACAGACACCCCCCCCCCGATTATTTTATTCTGTGTAGCGGGAAGGGACACCCACCCACCCACCCAAAATTTCCAAAACCTGTCAAAGCCATTCCAAAAGGGAGCACCGGTTCGCAAACTGCCCCGCAATTTCCACCCCATCGGTGCATGGTGGTGGTGTGTGTGTGTGGGGGGTGCGCATTTATTTCAGGGAGCGGGTGGTGGTGGAGGAGGGTTTTTTGGTTTGTTTGCTTGTTTTCCTTTTAGGTACCTGCGAAAACACTGACTACTAATAATAATAATAATAAAAGCAAAGCAGCAACCACCTGGAAGCGCATGTCAAAGTTGTTGGAAGTTACTTACAGGTTCCTGCCGGGCTCAGGCGGATTTGATTGGCAGGGGACGGCGCAGGTCGGCGGGGGGGGTTCGGCGATCCCGCTTCGGCCCGGGGGCCCCTCCGAGCGCTTCCTCCCGGACGGCGGTGCTCCTAGCGGCGGAGACCCTCGGGGACTTTCCTCCCTCGGCCCCCACCCGCCCCGCCCGGACCCTCTGCGCATCTTCTCCGTCCGCAGGGAATGCAGTTCGCTTCCCCCCCCCTCCCCGGCTATTCCGCTCGCAGAGAGATCCTCGAAGGCGCAATCCTAGCTTTCCACTGCGGCCCCTGGAACAAGCAGGGAGAGAGACGGAGAAAGACAGACAGAGAGAGAGAGAGGAATATCGTTTATGCTATGGCTTAAAAAATCCAAATGGCTGATGTTTTGTGTGTGTGTGTGTGATGTGTGTGTGTGCGCGCGCATTTGTGTGTGTGCGTGTTGTAAGAATGCACCCACAACAACAAGAAAGTCAATTCTCCATCGCTTTTCTCTTTCTCTCTCCTCCTCTTTCTCTCCCTCTCCCTCTGTCTCCCTCTCTCTCTCCCCCATCCAAACCCCCCCCCCACTGTAGAAGAGAATAAGAATAAAGAATAAAAGCTTTATATTTTTGCAGTGGGTATTCAAAGATAATTTGATGCCATTGTTTCTGCTACAGATGGTTCTTTTTAATACAATAACGGCGCTCTTTGTGCGCGCCACACACAATACAAATCGAAAAGCGTTTTCGTGAATAACCATTTTGTTCTCGTTTGTATAGGGCCAACAAAAGGCGCCGTGGACTAATGGGGGTTCTGTTTGTTGGAGCCACAGAATAGGGGCTTGATAAAGATTTAGGTTCCAGTCCCCCCCCTCTTTCCTCCTCTCCCTCAGCCAATCGGCGAAGAGCGAAGGAAAAGACCCCCCCCCCCCACGGCAAGAGACCGAACGGGCTCCTTAATGCCACGGCAGTTCTCACCATGCTTCCGACCTTTATTAAGAGGGGGGGGGGTTGAAGGGGTTCCATCCTGCCTCTTCCCCGGGGGCCCGACGTGGATAGGCAGAGGTGCCAGCGATGCCCGCAGAGCTATCGAGGAACCAAGACAGTGGGTAAGGGCAGGGCGCGCAAATAAATAAATAAATGATTTTTTAAAAAGAAGATCGGATATCTTATACGAAAAACAAGTCTTTGGGGGAAGCCGCATCCCGCTAGAGCGGACGAGGTCGCCCCCTTTGCGGGCGACGCTCGCTGCCCGTGTGCGCATCGCAGCCCCGCGCAGAGTTGCGCCCGGCGCTCTTTCAGGATGCCAGCCTTGCTGCTTTTGGGGGGCGCAAATCCGCAGCAGCGCAGGGATCCTTTCCAGGGCCAGAGTCGTGCCTGGCCTCCTGAGCAGAGGCGTCCGTCCCGCCCCTCAATTTCCTTTGGCACTCCCTGACTTCCAAGAGGGAAGTCAAGGGAAGCCCCCACCCCACCCCCGGGGCTCACGCTTTGAGGATCCGAACCTGGCCGGCATCTTCGAGCAGGCTCAGCCCCGCTGTGGCTACAACCTAAGGTTTGATCCAGCTCCAGTCCACTTTCAGAGCGAGAGAAGGCAGCAGGCAAGTGACCGGTAATTTCCTTCCCGCCTTATCTATCCCGAAGGTGAATTGTCTGAGTTCTTTAACACTGAAAGAAAACAGCGTGTCACTTTGGTGATGTCTCGCTCTGAAAGTGGATTGAAAGTGGATTAAATCTTATGTGTCTAACTCGTCCTGCCTAGGGCCACTAATCTGCGTTCGTGGCCCTACTACCTCTCCCTCCATGTCCACAGGGCGCCTCTGTCGCGAGGCTTTAAGTATTTTGGGGATTAGGCTGCCAGGTAACTTTCCCCCCGAATCCTCAATTTCTCTAATCCCTCTCAAATCTCTGGAACCCTTCCCTTTCACAAGAAGGCAGCCGCGGGGCTCTTAATCGGTGGTGCAACCTTTTCTGTCCCGCTTGGCTTCTTTCTGTGGCAGGCACCTATGTAACACGATCTCTTTCAGAGTGGCCCCATATCAAATCCTGGTCAGGGTTCCGATCAGTGGCTGTCCAAAAGGGGGGGGCGTGGCGGGCAGAAGCTCCGCCCCCTTGTCCCGGGTTGTGCTTAGGCTCTTACAAGTTCCCGGTGTGGACGCCCACGAGTCGGGAACTCCAAAAGGATCGGTGAACCAGAGTGCCGGAAGGGAGGGAGGGGCTTCTTCCTGCGATGCCCTCCCCACCTCACCGACAGACAGCCGCCGCTGCTGGTTCCCAAATAGAGTTTTAAAGAGTTTTATAGAGAGAGGAGGGACTTCAGCACGTTGGCTCCCGTTGTAACCTGCACATGATGAACCCCCCCCCCTTTTAGCCCCTTGTTAAAGATGGGAACTCTGACCCGGATCCTTCTGCGCGTTAAACAGGGACACGGCTCAGCGTTCCCCGTGCATCGGATCCAAGGTCCGAACCGGTGTGGATCGCAAACACAAAACGAACCCTCCTCATTTTCCCACTTTCCCGTTGCGGGGGGAGACTTTGCCCTTCTCTGAACTTTGATCGGGATGAAATCAGCAGCGCGGAAAGGGACCGGGCGTGGGGTGGGGTGGGGTGGGGTGGGGTGGGAAGCGCTCGTGTGAGTCCCGGCCAGAGCAGACGAGCCACTCCTGGGAGTGGAAGAGCCCCGTTTCTCTGCTTCTGGGGGAGGGAAGTGGGTCACAGGGCGAAGGACGGAGCGCGGCTTCCCTCCCCATCACAAGTCCCTTGGTGCACAGGTGAGACACACAACACCCATTGCGCCCTGAAAGGCCTTCGAGGACGGGGCGCCACGGGAGGGCGGTGGAGCCTTTGCACCCGAAGACTCGCCTGCCTGCCTGCCTGCCTGCCTGCCTGCCTGCCTGCCTGCCTGTCTGCCTGCCTGCCTGCCTGCCTGGGGAAACGCTCAGTCAGGCGCCCCAGGAGCTGGGTCCGGCCTCTTCACCGGAGAGGAGGGTCGCTCAGTAACAAGTTGCCCGACTGCCGAATAGCCACAGTTCCTGGAGTGGGGGGTGGGAGTGAGCCCCCCACTCTGTTTATCGCCCATGCAACCCCACCCGCCCACCCGTTCCGGCCTCCCCGGCTCTGTGTGCCCTTGCCAGGGGTCCCTTTCCATGCCCACTGGCACCCACATCTTGCCAGGTCCCCCACGGAAGAATCCGGGACGGGGAGGGCAGAGGCTCGGCACACCCAAGTCGGACCCTGTGGAGGACTCCGCGAGCCCAGGGCAGGCGCAGAGAAAAAGGAGCTACCCGTGTTCCGTAGGCCGTCGGAAGAGGCGTCCGGTTTCCAACCCGTGTGCTCAGAAGTGAACCGGGTGTTATTTTTATGTATTTATTTGCATTTATTATCCCCCCCCCCCATACCCGAAGGCATGAAGGGACAAGAGCGACAGAAACACGGGATAAAACGAGCCCTCCCCTTCAAAATGAGAGCATCCTAAAATCCTAAGAGGGCGCCAGGGGGGCAAGAGGTTCCCCTATGCCAGTCCAAGGCCACGGGGGGGGGGGAATAAGTGTGCTGTTTGCCCATCTTCTGAATGGGTACAGTGAAGGCACCTGGCGCACCTGGGGGATGGGGAAGGCTGTTCCACACAGGGTGCAGTCACACCTAAGTTGTAATCCAGCTTCAGTCCGCTTTCCAAGTGAGAGAACGCATCAGTGAAAAGAAACAGGATGATTTCCTTCAGCATTTTCTAACTCAGAAAATCCACCTTTTGTGTGTGTGTGTGGGGGGGGATAATGTGAAAAGAAAATGACAGTTCACTTTGCTGATGTGTTCTTCTGCCCTGAAAGTGGACTGAAGCTGGATTAAAGCTTAGGTGTGAACGCAGCCACAGTCTAGTAAATGCCACCCTTCCCCCCTCCCACAATCCCCACCAAAGCACCATTTGGGACTGCAGTCCTGAGAAATTGAAACGGCAGGGAGAGACGCCACTCCTCGCCGGAAGGCAGGAAAAGCATCCCTGCGTTCCCAAACACTGTCGCAGAACCTGTATTTAAGTCCTAGGAAGGGAGGGGGTACAGCTTTGGCTACACACCTTTGTGAACCTCGGACAACAGGCTGCAAGTGGAAATCACCCAGCTCCTTTAAACAAGAAGAGCTGACTTTTCTACCCCGCTTTTCTCACCCATTTAAGGGGACTCAAGGTGGCTGACAAACCTTCTGTTTTTCTCCCCACCACAGAACACCCTGTGAGGTAGGTGGGGCTGTGAGAGCTCAGAAGAGAGCTGTGACTTGCCCAAGACCACCCAGCTGGCTTCATGGAGGGAGTGCAGAATCAAACCCGGTATTCCCAGGAAAGAGTCCAGCTCCTTAACCACTAGACCACACTGGCTCACCCTGAAGCCCCCCTTCTTGGCCCATCTCCGAAGAGACGGTGGCATCTCTCCAGATGCCCCCCCCCCGAAAGAAGAGATCACAATTCCCTCCGTTCTTCTCACTACACCCGTTCCCCTTCCTGGCTTCCCTGAGGATTCAAGGGCCGTGGTGGCCTCTTCATTTTCGAAAGGTCGGATAAAATAACAGGGATTAGCCTAAACATCCTTGAAAGTGCGCCTAAGGGTGAAATAGAAATGAATCATATGTCACATCCCACTACCCCGGCTGCCAAGCGATCTTACTTCTCAAGCTGACAGCCTGCTTGGGATCACTTGCTTGGGAGTCAAATCCAGCTATTTATCCCGATAGGGCCAGGCACCAGCTGCATATTAAGGCTACAGTCATGAATTTGGGTAGGGATGCAGGCAGAGAGAGAGAGCAGGCATGCAGTTCATGCACAGACCGAAATCCAGGCGCTGAGGATCATTTGCAAACCTTGGAAATGCCTACTGAAGTGGGGGGGAAATAATAATCAGTTGGCCATTCTAACTTTGTCTTTTTATACACATCTCAGATCCCCCCGCCGCCGCCCACCCTTAAAAATCAGCAGCTTTTTAAAAGACAAATAATTACGATGCTGATTATAGTATGTAAATAGCACGGAGATCGGTTTCCAAGAAGCCTCCCAGAAGTTCTGCTATTTGGCTTCCCTCTGGTCAAGTTGACAGATCGAACCGCTGATTTGCTGTTCAAAACTTCTAGATGCCATGATCCGGACAGCATGGTTTGTTGCACAGCTGGATGAGCAGGTTCCGGAACTCTGAATGGTCCCTCCCGTTCATTTCCCACTCTTAAGGTAGCCCAGGTGGAACAAAACTCCACCTGATGAGATGAAGAACTCAAGCGGGATCCCGATCCAATGTTCCGGCTGTAATCACCCCACGAGAACCGACTAATGACATCTTTGGAATGTCTGTCTTTGGACGGTTTCCTTGCCGGAGAATAATCTGGCTTAGTAGTGGCTGTGAAACTGAGAGATGCCGTAATGGAAAAACAAATGGTCAGTCTCATCTTTACAGGACTTCTATGCCAGGGCTCTCCAGATGTTTTTGACCTCCTGTTAGCTCAGAAGGACGGGAGTTGTTGTTTGGAGACAACCAGAGAACCCCAGTTTAGCACAATGGCTCTATTCCTTCCCTCTTCATTTTCCCCAAAAGGGACACAGTAATGTGCAATTTTATTTTGGAGGGTTTTGCTTAAATTATTGCGGATAATTTAAGCTAAGCTGTATCTATACACAACATATACCCATCCGACCTCTAGAATTAAATAGAGGGAGGGAATTCCAGGTGGAATGGATGTTCTTCTCATTTGAATTGCTCAGGGGAGCGAATCTTCGTTAATCAGGCTTATCAAGAGCAAAAAGAAGCTACCATCGATTGATTCCTCTTATGTCTCCTCTCTCCAAGGTCAGTATATTCCAAGAGGGGGACTTTTCTCAGCATCAATGTTTCACCGCTCAGACCGTGCCAGTACAGTACACAGATATGAACAGATTTCAAGGAGCCGTTTTCACAGACGCCTCTCACCTTGCACGGAAAGTCCCGTATAAAGTCAATTGCTTCCTTGCACTGGTATTTTTGCGCTGCATTTGGAATTTTTGCCGATCCTCCGGGCAGCCTCAAATTTGTAAGGATGTACACTGGCTTTAGGGATGGGATTTAAATCTTATAGCCGAGTGAAGGAGCGACTCTGGCTGTGAGGCTGTGATCTCACCCTACAAATCTCCTTATTCCAGAGGGATCTGATTGAACCCATTCTACATTCCGTAGGAAGGTGTGAACTGGATTATCGATCACATTATAGAGTTTGAATGAGTTTAAGGTAAATGAGTCAAGACCTAAATTGGCCTTTTTATATGGGATCGCAGTAACTTTGGCACCTGATAAAATGCCCTGCCGGCCCAAACCACCCCCAAATCAATTGCACTTCACTAGGTGCAATGGCAAAGCCGACCCCATTTGAAGCCCCTAACTCTGAAGAATTCAAGGGGATTTATTTTTGGATAAATACATCAGACAGAGGGAAGAAGATCTTACTGTTTTAACGAGGCGGCAACTGTTTCTAAAAGATTCCCCTAGCAACTCACAGAAGTTTCTCCCTAAAGCCACCGTTCAGTGAGAGGAAATTAGAAATATCAACAAAGTTGCTTGAGTCCTTTTGCCTTAAAATATCTGAATACTGATGGACACCATAGAATTCCAAGGTCACCGTGGCAGAGAAGACAATAAATAGGCCACGCATCACAGAGTGAATGAATGTCACTGGGAAGTTGCCCTATGTAAGTAAGTGAGATTTGGGGCTTTTCTGCACTTGCCTCTGTTTTGATCTGGATCAGTGCATCTGAATTAATCACTGATCCAGACTGTGTACAGACAGAACCAGTCTGGCCCATACCTCTCTATGGCTGCGAAGCCCACATGGGCTTTGCAGTCATTGCCATCACCACCGTTCCCCAAGAATTAGGAATGAAAGTCACTACCCTCAGGGCTTGAGTTCCCCTGTTAGTTCCAGATCATGGAGGTGGCCCATATGCTCTTGTGGACCTGGGGCATTTTCACACTTCCCTCCTGGTCTGCTGGACAGGAAAGGAGCACAATTAACCAACGTTGACTAGCACTCACACTTGAGTGCTAGTCAACTTTGGCTATTCCCTCCCCCTGGGATCGGTTACTCACCTTATTTGATCCTGGGCCCATTCCTCTGATGGGTGCCACCATTTTGGCTGTGGTGCCCTCCACAACGGTGCATGGTCAGTGCCATTGCCTCGACAATGCTGACGCTCTATGTGATCGCAGTCACAGTCGCATCTACGGTCGTGTCAGCACTCCTCAGTTTGCCAGATGCACTTCAAGGGTGAGCTTATTCTATAGTCTGGGGGCCATCACTGAGAAGGCACTATCCCAGATGCCCACCCATTTTTCTGCTGAGGGCAGTGGTACAACCAGGAGGGCCTCCCTTACAGATCTTAAGGCATGGGCTGGTCAATATGGTAGACGACCTTCCTTTAGATATTTGGGGCTCAAGTCATTTAGGGTCTTAAAAATTAAACACCTTGAATTGAGCTTGGTAGGAAATTAGCAGCTAGTGCAGCTTTGATAAGGGAGCCAGCGTGTGTCTCTGAAAGTGACATCTGTACTACTTAGTTTGTGTTTCCAAAGAGGATCATGCTATTACTCTGCCCATAAATTTGTTACACCTAGAACTCTCCAGCTAGTAGCTCTAAGATCTACTGTAGACTGCGCCAACTCTAAATCCATTGCATTTATTTCGCCCCAATAGCCCTGTGAAGCAGAGAGATACAATTCAGAGGCACATGTGCTCAACCTATGTTTCTAATAGCCTTCCATGAACTCCTGTTATTGCTGTTTTTAGGACAAGTAGTTGTAAGAGAGGCAGAGGCTGCATCTGTGTAGACAGAAAGAGCTCGTCCCCATGATCAGGATTCTCCGAGGCGAACGTGAGTTTCCCATGGGAGAGTTCCCATGCAAAGCCCTAATTCGGGCTACATGAGGGACAAAAAGCAAAAACTGGGAGCAAAGCCCCCCTTTGTAACTGTCCTTGCCCCAAATTAGGAGGCAAGAACGGATTATCCGGGGGGGGGGATCAGGATGCTCCTGGGTTATTAGCGGGTGGGGTTTCATTGTCCCTGTCGCTAATGCTGCAATCACAACTGTCCCCCCTTGCCTGACCACACGATCGGGCAGGCACCCCTAGGTAAGGGCTTGATTTACCCCAAACAAGCGCCTGACAGCTTCCCTGCAGTCAGGTGAGCAGCTGTCAGATGGGTATAGGGGCTGTCAAGCGCACAAGCAGAGCTGTGGTAAAATAATTAAAACAACCATGGGAAAGTAAGCTCATTTGAAGCCACAACTGTTTTAATTATTTTACTGGAGCTCTGCCCTAGATTACCATGGGGACTCTTTAATGCAAACTCTGATTTGCATTAAAACTGCCCCAAATCCACCGCGAGGTATTGGCAGCCCATGGGGATGCACCCAAAAGGATACTAAGGCCACATCCCCATTACAACCTTATTTCGATTTCAATCCGTTTTCAATCATCGCAGACCCCACATCAGTTTGGCTTAACACGCTTTCCATGTGTTAAATTGCCCCAAAGTGCTGTAAATGTTAATCCTCATTTCAACAGGTCTCACTTCGGTTCATACGCTTGAGATGTTTTACATTTTTTACTGTGGGGACCGTACGGTGTTAAGGGATGAGAATCCGTGTTTAGGGTTTCCCTCCCCCAATAGCTTGCTTCCAAAGATAGTGATTTCACTGAAAAAATCCACCCCTCAAAACAGCCACTATAAAAATCCACTCCTTAAAGCAGCTGTTACACTGTAGCGATCTACCCACACCTTATAACAATGTTGCAATTTTGCACAATTCTAGCTCTTTGGAGTTCTGACCTTTAAAGGAGAAAGGAAAGGAAAGCAGCTGGAGGTTCTGTTTTAAAGGCTGTGGCTGTGAAGGGGGCTTGAGTTGCCGCTGCTGCTGTGTGCCCTGGGAAATGGGGAGAGGAGAGGAAAGAATCACTGGCTGCCTGCTGCCATTTTTCCTCCAGGCAAGCGGCACCCACCCAGCCACCCAGCTAGGCTCCCTGAAGGGGTCCCTTATGGGTGGCGCATTCATGCCAGGAGGAAGAGGGCAGGGAAGCCCCAAAAAGCGGCTTTTAAAAAGTAGCCACTTGAGTCCTCCCTTGAGTCACGTATGCCACCTACGATCCTCAGAATCCGGATTGAACGCGATTAAGCTGAAAGTAATGGGAACAGGCAAATTCGTGTTTGCATCTGGTTCTATTATTTCGGTTCAGGGAAACTGGATTAAGCTTATAATGGAGATGCGCCCTAAGTAAGAGCACAAGGAATGCAGCATCCACACAGGTACCACTGCTATCCTGTGGAGGGACAGTGGCACCAGGGCAACTTACTTAACTCTTTTTCTGCCTGTTGCAATTAAACATCAGACAAAAATTGTCTTCTCTCACCGCCATGTCCTCTCCAATTCATTATTGTGCCCGGCAGAAACTTCACAACCTCAAAGCCTAGAAGGGCAGAAGTCACTGGGTATGTGCACAGTGCACCTCACACATCTTGGGCCAGGCCACAGACCATGTGCAGCTGCCTCTTACAGCCTGTTTTCATGGCTGTGTAGAGGCAGCCAGAGCACACAAAAGAACTCAAGGTGGGAGGGAGGCCAAAGGAAAAGCCAATTCCCCAAAGACCAAACTCCTCTTAGAGTCCTGTTAGAGTGGCGCCACTTGTCACATCAAAGAGAACTGAGTGCTGCCAGACTGAATAACCTTGGGAGAATAATCTCTGTGCTCACAGAATGTGATGAAGGTCATTGGTTGGCTTCAGTTCTGATCTGAAAGGACTGAAGCTTATCTGCCAAAAAAGACCCAAAGTGCTGCATGATCTTGAAACCAGTATTTTTGGACCTAAAGAAAAAAAATGTCCATGTCCCCTAGGCATACTCACAAGAAGAACCACCTGCCTATGTGCATGTTTAGGTTCAGGGAGGATCTTTCAATTCCGTGAGATATTCGGATGTAGAAATTCCAGCTATAGGAATGGTCCACCAAAGCTGGAAATTAACTTTAAGAACTAAGGTGACTTATCAGTCAGTCAGTCAGTCAGACAGACAGACAGACAGCGCAATTTATTTTGGAATTTATCCATCAAATATGGGAAATTGCTCTTCATGTGCAGATTCCTGCCTTAAACAGTTAAATTTCTTTATTTGTGTAGCAACCTGGGTGGAACGTGCCAATTAAACCATTTTGTCTTCTTATGCAGACACCTGATAAATCTCAAACCGTGATCACACCTGTAGTTCAAGACGGCTTCTAGCGGTCTTCTCGTCATGTTGCCCAGACCACTTTCTGCTGGGATCATCTTGGAGGTGGGCTGTCCCTCCTCAAGTCAGCTTCTCCAGAGTCCACTTTTACAGAGGACTCAAGCCATCTTGGGGAGCCAGTCCTTTTTCACTTCCCCTGTGTGAGCACGGAACTGGGCTAGAGGGGGCTGAACCGCCCTGGGAGGGGTGGATCCACCCTTCCCTCCTGCCCAATGCCTGGCTGAGGGTGGCACACATGATCCCCCTTCCTTGCATCCCTTTCCACTTCTGTCACCATTCCTAGGATGCCCCCCTCTCCCATCCTGCCCCCCTTCCCTCTTGTTCCGATTGCAAGCTTGCAAACTCTGTCCACCATTTTTTAACAAAATAGAGATCTATTCAGTGCTAGACTGATAATGCACTTTTGTGAGGAACAGGAGAGATTTAAAAATTAAATGGCCAGAAAAACACTGTTGGGAGAGGGAGAGAGAATGTGTGGAGCAAGAGTAGAAATGATACAGTTCTAAGGACAATGTAGCTTCTGTTTTCCTTTAGCAACCTGCAAGGGAAACGAGGTTTCATTGCTTTGAAAAGGACTGAGAAGTGGAAGTTTTCAACAGCTTGAGGGCAAATGGCAGGTTACAGCATCTTCTACGGGAACTGTTGTGGAGGTGGAGCTGCATGCTGGCTGAGATATGCCTCAGCAGCATCTGTTTGGGGGCACAGTCCCCTCACCCCCAAAGTACCTTGAGTTTGCCATCAGCATTACACAACTCCAAAAAAATACCCCGTTGCCACTAATGATTGACCGATCTTTATACTATTGGAGTGCAGGTGGTATTGATGTAATCAACAGCAATGGAGACAGTGTAGACTAGACTCAGGGAGATAACATAAAAGGTGTGAGCATAGTAGCCTGAATTGAGGACAATCTGAGAACTCATTCTTGGGGACTGGGTGTGAACAGGATTAGGACACTTCAGTTTTTTAACAGGATGACTTAGATCAGCCAGGTGTGATCACGGCCTCAGTTTCTGTACCCCTACCCCTTATTCCCTTTGAGTTGTCAAAAGTATACAGGACCTGTATCTCTGCAAAACCTACTTCCAGGCAGGCTTGGATATGGGTTATAGGGATGCCCATTTAGGAAACAGTGCGTCTCTGCACAAGAACAGAAATGGTATGGGCAATTGGCCAAAATACTTCCATCTTTCTTCACTCAGAGATCAAATACTTCCATCTATATGCATATAAACATGCCAAACTGTGGTAATCGCAAAAACTTGCACAGGTTTTCAAGCCTCAGAGTAAAAAAGAATCTTCCTACTTCCATAAGCTTGTAGTGCACACTCAGCACCACCAGAGGGCTGGACTCTTAGCCTTGGGGCATAATGTCCCCACAGCCGCATGGTCCCCGTAGAGAACAAGTCTCCTTTTCATGTTTGAGGATCCTCCCTACCTCCCGCCACAGGATATGACATCAGAAGGACTTCTGATCTGCTCACCTGACGCGGCTCCACCTATCACCTCCCTGGATGATGTCCTGAGATCACTTCCTTCTCTGCCCCTCTTGTGGTGGGCTATTTAAAGCTCTGCAGAGAAATAAATCTCTCTCTTCCAGCTGATCACTGCCTCCTGCCTCTTCTCTCCCCCTCCCCCATTTTCTAGCTCCTCAGGGTCAGGCCAAACACATGGCTTGAGCCCCGATTATCTGGGCCGGTCAGATAGCTGGAAAACTTTCGTAACAGACGGCGTTCAGGAGCAGCAGCAATCCGCTGATGCTCCCCACTTCCCGGAGCCCTCGCATTTCATGGCGTAAGCCGGATACGCCATACCAAACCCCAGTTCACTAATGATTACACAAGTCACAAGATTAGTATAACTTTAGGGGAAAAGAAAGGCCTTCAGCGCCTCCTAAGGTAAAGCCAATCAAGGTGCAACTTAGTCAGGGTTAAAAGCTAATCAAGATGAAAAGGCCATAATCGAAGCAACAAAGAGAACAGAGCAGATGGTGAACTGTTTTGTGTCATCCTAAGGAATCACAATACCCCCCCTTCAGAGCTACATCCTAGATACTCTCTTTTTACTAGAGGAGAGAAACCTCCCAACAGAATGTGTAGGACCATTGATCCTGATTTGACTTTCTGCTGGTAAGGATGCATTGTTCACACCACAATCTAGATTAAGGCTTTGGGAAGACCACATTGTCTGCACAGGAGTAGAATAGACCCAGAATATAAGCATGGTAAGCGCCCATTAATCTTTTTTAGTGATAAACCTCATAAAAGAGGTCTACAATCAGTTCTCATAGGCTCTGTTCCAGGGGAATTGCACATAGACCAGATGCAGAATTTATGTGAGCAGGAATATAAGTGACATGGCTACTTGAGTGCCAACACTGACATTATCTTATGAAGCCCCTATGCAGCACCATACATCTTAGGCAGTGGAGATGATGGTGACTCAGAAGCTTTGCAGTACTTCATGAGAACATAAGAGGAGCCATGCTGGACCAGGGCACAGTCCATCTAGTCCAGCATCCTGTTTCACACTGTGGCCTACCAATTGCTCATGGGCATCTCATGCAGAGACAAGGGCAAACCTTCTCCTGCTCTTGAATCCCAGCAAATGGACTTAGAGGCCTCCTGCTTCCCCCTCCCAGCCTGAAAGATGTACCTAGGCATTCATTCTAGTAGCCACTGATACATCTGCCATCCCTAAATTTGTCTAGCCTTTTCTTAAAGCCATCTCAGGTGGTGTGTCCCAAACTGAGCCCATCCCTTGCTACAGATCTGCGCTATGGTGTCCATATTCCAGTTTAGCGCAGATCGCAAGCTGTTTCACCATCCTCAGTGCAGATGGTATGGAGCTGTCTTGTTCTGGATCAGATCTTGCAAGCTATGATGTCACTAATATGGATCTACTCAATCTAGATTTACAGCAGTCCATGTGGAAACAGCCAAAGATGGCATTCAGTACTAAAAGAAATCAACCCTGACTGTTCATTGGAAGGAAAAATACTGAAACTGAAGCACAGATACTTTAACCGCATCATGTGACAACAGAATTTGTTGGAGAAGACCCTGATGCTGGAAAAGACGGAAGACAAAAGTTGAAGGGGGTGGCAGAGGATGAGATGGCTAGATGGTATCCAGGAGGAGCTTGGGCAGAAGACAGTGGAGGACAGAAGGTCCAGGCATGCTATAGTCTGTGGAGTCAAGCAGTGTCAGGCTTGATCCAATGACTGAACAAGAGCAACAAAGATGGTACATCAGTGCCTGGCTTTACCAAGGAAGCCCAGTAGTAGCAGTGCCCAATGATCTTTGGATCTGGCCACTAAGGCTATGTCCCCATGGAAGCTGTTTGGCTCTGATTGGACTCATATTTGACTGGGTATGGGACCAAGATTGAACGTTGCCTGTTCCCATGCCATTCCTGGTAACACAGGCTGGATTCGGGATGGGTGCAGATACAGCTGTCCCCGTGCAAACCACACCATTGGGAGAGCAGTGCCATCTCCCCCCCCCTCCTCATTGGAAGCCAGGGTGACATCACCCCACCCCTGTGCCGCCCACTGCAAATGCCGCATCCCCCCCTTAGTGGTACAGAGAAGCCAGAACTGAACGGCAAAAATAATAATTAACACACACACACCCAGCTGTTTGAGCAAAGCCGCTACGAGGTTTGGCGGCAGTTGAGCAGTTTTGCACACGTCTGCTCCACCTGGGAACCATGACAACACCCAGTAAGCGGAAAAATCAAACCATTATCATGCTTGCCTTTGCCATTGGGAAACGGGGGTGGAATATTTGACATGGAAAAGAGAGGAAAATGAAGCCATTATCCTGCCTGCCTTGGCGATTGGGCAAGGGGGGGTGGAATACTTGCATAAAAGAGTCTCATGGGGCAGTGAAGGCCATTTGACCCCCTCTTCATTTCGGTTTTAACACCATTTTCTCCCCCCAAATCTTAGCAGTTATGATCTCCAGTGCACAGGGAAGAACGGCGAGCACAGGACATGGAACCCCACCTCCCAATGATGCAAGCACCAATCTCCTCCCCAAATAGCCTGGGACCATCCCCATGTGCAGTCTCGGCTTGCAAAGCAATATGTGCCAAGACACCAAACCATGCCGAGAACAGTTTTTTCCAGTACCAAATTTGGTCCTGGTTTGCTTCCTGGTTTGGGCAATTTGGTCTGCAAAAACTGGACCAAATCAAGAGTGCATGGAGACAACCCTTGCCGAATCCGATTTCAATTTGGACCAAAACGTGCATGGGGCCGCACCCTAAGACACACCTCCAAGGGCAAGAACACTGGGGGGCGGAGAGGGGGGAGAGAATTCACAGCTTCACTTTCCTGGGAAATTGTCCTAGCTAAATAATGATGGAGGATGGATCAGGCATCTGCACTTTGCAATGCCCAATCTATCCATCCTCCAGGTGTCTGCAGTTGTGCTGCCCTGCCCCATGCCCCCATTACCTGAAACAGGTGCAAACAGGTGCATCCTGGCGGTGGAGCACTTTATAGTGCTTCTACAGCTATCCAGCTGGCGGTTCGTCCAGCACACACATGGAGTTACATCTGGGATGGAAGCAGTTCTGCTTTGCGCTTACTCTCTGTGTGGAAGCATACGTAGACTTTCCCTTTTCTCCAAATGTAAAATGGCCAGGGGTTGCCGGTACAGATACACAGAATGTCTTTGGAGACAACCAGCTCACACTCTGGGCAAGACTGTGATCTGCTGCACCTTCCAGCTTTTCTTGTCTGGACTAGAAGAGAAAGAACCAGCCATGGTCTTCTCTCACGTTCCCTGCTCAGAGTCCCCACAGGGGAAGGATTGACATTGGCTTGGGAAGAGGATGGGACAAACTGACTTGAATCACTTCCAGGGATCCCAGATTGACTCAGGGCTCCAAGGTCTGCAGATCCCAAGAGGACTTTTCTGATCATCGGAACCCAAGTCCTTCCTTCCCTGAGACCTTCGTGCTTCAGAAAGCTGGGTAGGCAATTCTCCCCTTTCCTGCTTCAGTGTATCAATCCAGCCATCAGGGAAACCATTGGAAAGATCACTCTTCCCTCCTCTATTTCTTTTCTTCTCCCAAGTTCTTTCTCCGTCTCCCATTCTCCCACTGTCCTTTCACTAAAAGAAAAGGGCCAGTTGGAGCTAATCAGATTGATTAGATGGGCACTTGATTCCCCATCTGAGGTTGGGAGGCATAGCTTTTAACCTCTTTTCTAGCGTGCGTTCCCCCATTTTGCACACCTCCCTGGATAGCATGAGCGTGTGCTTGAGCAGGCAATTAAAGGCCAATCTAGCTCAAGGCAACCCTTTGTCTGCTTTTGAAAATCTCATTTCGCCTCCCCATCACCTACCTAGTAATCCTGCTTCCTTAATTCCCATAGGCCCTTCCCTTTCTTCCCCCGATCCCTGCTCTCCGGATGTTCTTATGCTATTTTTATTCAAGTAGGACTGACTCTGGAGACTGGTAGTGGCAAAGAATAGCTTGTGCATCCTGTCCCTTTCCCTGCACGTGACTGGGCAGAGGTTTGCACTTTGCTCCCCATCTGCGGAAAGCAAAATACAAGCTTGCCAATGTGTGTACAAGGCCTTCACACTTGTGAATGCTTAGTACACGAATCCCTCTTCCCCCACATGGATCCAGACACTCATCTGTAAAGCAAATGGGTGTCCAGGTACTGCCATCTTGGTTGCCGTCACGGGGGCATGCTGCCATGCGTGTACACTTGTGTGGGCTGTCTGGTGCCTCACTGGCTCCAGCTCCAGGTTCTGGCACTGTGGCTCTGGCTCTGGTGCCAGCAGTGGCTCCTGAGCCAGCTATGGCACCACCTCCCTCTTTGGCTCTGGCTCTGATGCAGATAAAGGGAGGTGCCCATGTAGTGCAGGGGTGGGGGGAGCTTCTGCCTGATGTACCAAAATGTGCATAAATTCATACATAGAAAGGACATCTCATAATAGTCTCACTGGTAGACCTGCACCCAGGAATAACAGGGGGTGTATTTCAATGGCATGCCATAGCACATGGCTGAAATGTGTTCCCCAGAGACCCTGAAGCTAAGAGCCTTTGCTCCTATCTGTTGCAAGCATGGGCATACGGCCATGAATCTCATAGGAATTTCAAGGACAGGTTGATCTGGGCCAGCGCCATCACGCAGATGATGCTAATCCCACCCATGTCTTCCCATGTTTGGATCAGCAGGCTTGGTTGTTCCAGAACCACTGATTCTGAATGCAGGCCTCTCGGTGCAGAAAGGCCTTTATATTCTTCCACCAAATACTGAACAAAATTCCTCTGTACATATATATAGTGGAACTCTCAAAGAGCACATTTTGAGCTGTGGGGTGATTGCCCAGAACTAAGGTTACTGCCTGCTAGGTGTACATAGGACTGTAATCTTAAAAGCAGAACTCTTCACAGGTCTTCTCCTCAGCCCTCTGATTTAAGGCCAGGTTGTTTGGGATGTTCATTCAGGTGAGAGGGCATGAGTCAGTGTGAGGAGTGAATGAGAATAAGAATGGCTAAGACAAGATGGAGACACGCAAAGCATGGTATGGAAGTAATCTTGGCAAGCGAAGCGAGGACTTTCAGAGAACTGCGGACGCAGCAAAAGAACCATGAGAATTTGATGAAACAAAGGAAACGAACTAAACAAAACCGGGATGCGTTGACCTGACTTATCTGGAAAGGAATGTGAAGAACAATTTATACAAGGACAATGTTTTCTAAACAAAGGAAAGAAGTTACAAAATAAGGTGTGAAGTAACGGGTCACTTTTGACTATAAGAAGAGGAATTTTCCAAGCCACCGGTGTGTGTTCCTGAATCCGCGGTAACAGGACTCCCACGGCATCATGAAGGTTGACTGATCATCATCTTCAGTGACAAGCCATTCTTGTTGTGTGTATGAGAGAGAGAGCTCTCTTGATACTTTATATGTTTATTGTGTTATAATAAATGTTACATGAATGGTGCATAAAACCAAATCCTCAATAGTTCCAGGTAGTGTCACACTAATAACCTTTCCTGTATCCAAAGAACCTGAGTCCAAATTGGGCACAACATCAGCATGAATGAATACCTATAGAAACATCATCACCACCACCATCATTTATGGTGAGGCCACATTTGGAATATTGTGTACAGTTCTGGTCACCACACCTCAAAAAGGATATTGTACAAGGGAAAAAGGTACAGAAAAGGGCAACCAAAATGATTAAGGGGCTGGAACATCTCCCTTACAAAATCAGACTCCAACGTCTAGGCCTCTTCAGCCTGGAAAGATGGCGTTGAAGAGGGGACCTGATTGCAGTATATAAAATCATGCATGGTATAGAAAAGACCGAGAGAGAAAACTTCTTTTCTCTATCACACAACACTTGAACAAGGAGGCACTCTATGAAGCTGATGGGTAAGAGAGTCAGATCAGACAACAGGTATTTCTTCACCCAGAGGGTCATCAGTCTATGGAATTTGCTGCCAGAAGAGGTGGTAACTGCAACCAGCCTAGGTGGCTTTAAGAAAGGATTAGATAAATTCATGGATGACAGATGTCTCAGTGGATACTAGAATGGATGCCTAGGTACATCTTCCAAGCTTGGGGGACGGGCAGGATGCCTCAAAGGCCATTTGCTGGGATTTGAGAGCAGGTGAAGGTTTTGCCCTCATCTTCTGCTTGAGATGCCCAAAAGCAATTGGTGGGCCACTGTGTGTGATAGGATGCTGAACTAGGTGAGCTGTGGCCTGATCCAGCAGGACTCGTCTTATCTTCTTATGTTCTTATGATCATGCTGCTATCACTTCTACTACTATTGACTGTCAGGAGGGTCTGTAGCTCATGGTATCCCAAAAGCAGCCTGGAAAGCAGAGGGTCACCGGTTCAATCTCCACCCTCTCCCTGGAAGTAGGCAATTGCAAACCACTTCTGTATCTCTGACATGAAAAATGCACAGAGATGTCCATAGAGTGTGGGAGCAATTGTACAAGAGGATTGACATATCGCTCCTCAGACTCTTCTTTGAACTAGGCCATGGAAAACCACTTTTGTATCTCTGTCAGGAAAACTGCATAGAGGTTGCCATGGTGGTGCCCAAGCAGTCACCCAGGAGTTGACCATGACTTGGTGGTACCCAACAACAAGAAGTCCTAAAGTGCAGAGAAGGAAAGGTCTTAGTCCTATGGACTTTGCAATATGAAATGCAACAGCAACAACAGCAGCCAAAGAGCCAGGGTGAGTAGAAAAGAAGTAGTCCAGGTAAACTGGTTCCAGTAGGACACAGGCAGGATTGGCATGTGGGTTGGGGACACTTGGGGTGAACAGGTGAGAACCATAGTGACCCCAAAACTATTAACTCCATCCACTAAAATTGGGTCCAAACCCGATGCAACTGACTGGAGTTGTTGGAGCTGAGGTTTTCCATCAAGGCCCTGCTCCATCTCCCGTAACATTTTGCCCTTTCTCAAGGGCCCAGGGGTACAGCACTATCAACCTTCAGAGAGGTGCATTAGCTATCAAATTAGATGGTTGCACACTTGGGAGACAATCAAGTTAAAGTCTGGTACCAAATGACCTTCCCTGGGGAAGGTCTCCCATGAAGATGAGCCACTACTGAAAATCTCCACACTTGAGGGACACACACACACAGAGAAAGGCATCAGATGCTGACTACAACCCTCATTATATAGAGCCATGTCTTATATTAGATTCTATAGCTCCTTCTTAAAACCAGCAGAGCCTAAAGCTAAACAGAATCGATCCATGTAAGTATGGATCCTTCCTTCCTTCCTTCCTTCCTTCCTTCCTTCCTTCCTTCCTTCCTTCCATTTTTGGCCCACCCATTACGCAAAGGTCTCAGGGTGCAATGGGCATAAAATGAACCTATTAAAACCAAAACCTATTAAAACCATAACAGAGCCTGGATTCAGGGAGGAAAAGCTGTTTCCTTACTTAGCCAATGGCCAAGGGAAAGAGGTGCGTCTTCACAGCTCTTCTGAACACATAGTGTGAAGGTGCCTGACACACCTCAGGAGGGAGAGTATCCCACAGTCCAGGAGCCATCACTAAAATGGCCCTATCCTGGGTGCCCACTTGCCTTGTTACTGATGGTGGTGGTACCACCAGAAGAGCCTTCCCTACAGATCTTAGGGCATGGGCAGGATGATATGGAAGAAGGAGTTCCTTTAGATATTTGGGGACCAAGTCATTTAGGGACTTATAGGTTAGCACCTTGAATTAGGCTCAGTAGTGAGTTGGCAGTCAGTGAAGCTCTTTTAAGACCACACCTTCAGTATCAGAAGATGCCATATGTACCCACATCAAGCAAACTCTGGACCCATGTAGATTGGATCTTTCTCTGCTCAAGAGGAGCTCAGTGTTTTCTGTTGAAATACGCAGAGATTTGCTTTGTGAATTTATTTTTTTAAAAGCATGAAGCCCTCTGAGAGGCAAATTGTGCACCTTAAACTGGTAGCTGTTTAAGGTCAGGAGGTTTACTAACTTTCTTGCAATTGAATCTTGCCTTGGAACTCAAAGCAATGCTCACAGTTGCAAGATCATGAGTACACGATCTCCCATCCAGTCTTATATTGGGCCCATACACCAGACTGGAAAGCCAGGCTGGTATGGTGGCTAGCCTGCTGAACTGACTTGAACCTGGCAGTCCCTGGTAGGGATGTGCACGAATATTTGAAATATTTGTTATTTGGATGAGTTCAGATGAATTTGGATATTCGTATACTAACCAAAAGTCCAGACATTCATTTTTTAGTTTTGTATGAATGCAAATATTTGAGTTATTCGCATGAATAATTCAGACATTTGTATGTGTACGGATATGCATTGCATACATATCCGTACACATCTTGCGATTATCCATACGCATCCACATGTATACGTACGGGACGAAAACGGGATGCATACAGGATAAAAACAGGGTGCGTACAGATGCGTATGAGATTTGTATCATTGGATACCTATCGAATATTCGAACAAATAGATACAAATATATTCATATCTGTTCAAATGTCGAGACATTCATTTTTCTTTATTCCTACGAATTCAAGTATTTGAATATTCATTTTGAATTGAATCGAATGTCAAAAATTGCATTCTTGCACACCCCTAGTCCCTGGGCTCGACTCCCCATCCTGCCATGAAAGCTAGCTAGCTAGCTAGCTAGCTAGCTAGCTAGCTAGCTAGCTAGCTAGCTAGCTAGCTAGCTAGCTAGCTAGCTAGCTAGCTAGCTAGCTATTTATTTATTTATTTATTTATTTATTTATTTATTTATTTATTTATTTATTTATTTATTTATTTATTTATTTATTTATTTCCCACCCTGTACCCCAAGGTCTCAGGACAAGTAGCAACCTTAAAATCCAGCATATCAGAAAACCTATATTAAAATAGTAATAACCATTGGTTGGATTCACAGCCAGATTTACGCCACCTGCGCTCTAGCTGTCGCCTTCCTGTTTCATGGCCCGCAGCTCCATGGAATACCAAGGAGCTTTTCGGGCTCTACAAGCATGTTGAGGACACTTGGGAGTGATTGTGTCAATAGCTCTGCTCATCTCCCGAGAGCTTTGACAGGAGCACCAGTCGTGCCAACTGGAAAATCCCCCAGGGCATTCAGGAATTGCTCAGATTCCATACGTCTCTGGGGGTGGACTATCTCAGTAGGTCCTAATTGAGTGATCTGGGGCCAGCCCACTGTCTCCCACCATAACCTACCTTACAGGGTTGTTGTCGGGATAAATTATAGGGGAATGTGCCATCTTTGGAGAAAAGGCAGGGTATCAATGCCCTAAAACAAATTGCTTAGGTTCAGGAAGGTGTGGTTTCAGCGATCTTCAGACTATGCCCATGAGCAATTGGTGGGCTGCTGTGTGGGACAGGATGCTGTACTAGATGGGCTGTGGCCTGATCCAGCAGGGCTCCTCTTATGTTCTTACATTTGTTTGCAGGAAGTGATTAAAACAAAAACTGGAATAATTGCATTTTTCCTCCATTGCAAAAATCTGTAACGCAGATAGGAACTTCAGAATCTTGCTGGTGCACTGGTTTCTGACGACAGCACACACCAGTTTGCATTGCTTAAAACACCGAGATTGTTAGCGACATGTTGTACTGTTCACCTATCACAAACTATACACACACTGTATATATTTTAACTTAAAATTTGCATTTATGATATTTTCATTTGTGTTTATGACTGCAATACAGAGGACTTATGGTTTCAGTGTGGTCACATAAATGCAGACAATAAATGAAAAGCAATCTTAGCAGAGGGACTTACTTTCCTTTTCTTCCAGTTAGCTAAGAAAGAGCAGCTCTCAATTGGAAATTCCTCAGGGCTAGAAAAAAGCCCCTTGAGTGGTTGAATCCACCTGGCTCCTGCCTTCCTTTGTGTATTCAACATGATTAAAGCCATAACAGGAATCTGGAGAGGGTTATTACCAGATGGGGGTTCATGCTCGTGGCTTCATAAAGTCTCCATCCCAGGTCCTTAGGACTCCAATATTTTTGTCCATATTGATCATCTATTCTGAAGTCACATGTACAAAGGCTGAAGATATTTTGACCAAATAGGGTTAGTAGTCCGCTAAATTCAGATGACTTAATTTTTTATTTGAAAAATAATCTATGCTACTTTTGTTTTGACCTCAGGAGTTCTGAAGTCAAATGCACATGGATAATATCAAAATAAATTTAAAGCAATGGAAAGCTATTTAAACCAGTAAAACAGTGAAACAGAAACAGCAGCATTAATACCTTCTAGGGATGTGCACAAATGTTCTAAACATTTCAAATTCAATCAAATTCAGTTGAATGTGGACATTCAGATTCGAACAGCATGTCCTCACATTTGAATTTAAGCATTTGAATGAATTTCAAATGTTACAAAACATTCGTTCGAGTGATTTGAATCATTCAAATGTACAGATATGTATGTATTACATACATATTTGTACAAATATCATACGTATCTGTACGCCCGCATTTGCGCTTATAATACAGAATGAAAGCGGGATGCATACAGGATAAAACGGGATGCGTATGAAATGTGTACAGATACGTATAACACATACGAATGGTGTTGACATTCGTATTTTCAAATTTGAATCTAACATCTGAATGAATAGATTTGAATGTTTTGGATTTGAATGGGATTTTGTTGCATTCAGATTCTAAATACTAAAACCGAATCGAATGTTTGGACATCTGGTTCGACTGGATTTCAAATGCAAAATAATAATAATAATTCTTGCACTTTCCTAATAATTTCACTATTAGGCTAGGCTTTTTCAAAATAGCTACCAGATAGCTTCTCTGTCCCACCCACCCCCCCCAAAAAAAAGACTAAGGAAGAGAAAGTTCAGCAATCTTTTTCAAACAACAAAAGACCTTTGGCCTGTGGGTCTGTTGAAATTTAAGACATATTTTAGTCTGCATTCATGAATTTTTTTTTAAAAAAAAGCAGTTCAAAAGTGGCTTAGAGGGATAGCATGTGGATGCTAGTATTCCTGTTCCACCTCTAATCCAGATTAAGAGCTAGAGAATGAATTTTGGTGCAGCATTATCTGCCATTTAATTCAGATTAAAGGCACTAGCATGTGGATGCAACCATCTCTAAGTCACTTTTGAACCACTGTTTCTTACCACATATGGATGTACCCTTAGGTCACATCTTGACTTTCTAACGGAGATGCCTGCTACTACTGTGTTCTAAATTTGCGGTGGTACCTGGCACCTGGCACCTTGTGGTGCTAGCTCTGCCCAATTTTGGGGCATGATTGCTGGTGAAGGTACCATGTTTGCAGGGTGTGATTTCATGCCCCCAACAAACGTGTCATGATTAACCACTGGAAATGCTCTCATTTGTAGCCGTTTTTGGGCTGTTGGGCTGTGTTCCAGGTTTCTTCTTTTGTGAACCCATGCTTTCGGATATAGCTCTTGGATTTTGCTCTTTCCTTTGACTCGTCTAAGAGCAAAATTCTCTGAAGATCAAAGAAGAAGAAACCTGGAACATGGCATAAGAGCCTAAAAATTGCTACAAATGAGATTGAATCTGGCTATGAAAGCCTACATATGACCACTGGCCCTTGGAAACACTGTCTCCATGCTCTAAAGTGCTGTGACTGGCCATTGGAAATGCTCCTTCCATGCTCTAAAGTGCTGTGATTGGCCATTGGAAATGCTCCTTCCATGCTCTAAAGTGCTGTGATTGGCCATTGGAAATGCTCCTTCCATGTTCTTAAAAGGAGAAGCAGAAGGATCTTTTCAGAGGCGGATTAACATGCTTCCCTTAATCTCCTGCAATGCAGCCTCCTCACTCCATAAGTGGTAACTGGCTATAGTCTCACAATCTTTGAACATGATATCTTGCCTTACTTTGAAGAGCATTTCGTTATGTTTGAATGAAATTCAGCCTTATCTTCTCTTGCTCCTCAGTTGTTCAGGTGAAATGAGCACCTGTACACCCGGAACACAAATTCTTACTTACTTTTACTGGATGCCAGTGTTGAAGTGATCACCTTAGGTAAGCAGTGAATAAATAAATATAAGACTGAGTTGTGTTGGCTTCTGGTGAGCACATGGCCGTGCCCTTCCCTGTACTTTTCTTGGCTGATTCAGAAACAGTTTGACATGAACTTCCTCTGTGAATCTGCAACCATCTGATGTCCAATCATTTCTTCTTCCACTTAGAAGAACATCTACTGTAGACTCTGCTTGAAAACCTCCTGTGAGGGGAGTCACACACAACTGTGTGGTAGTCTGTGAGGGACGTGACAGTGTGTGGGGTACTCTGAATTTCTGAATCTTTTGAATCATTCATATGAATTACTTAGACATTTGTATGTGTATGGATACGTACGCATTACATACGCATTATTTGTATCCCTACACATTTGTACGGATACATACAGGACAAAAATGGGATGCCTACAGGATAAAAGTGGAATGTGTATGGATGCATATGGACACATTCAAATGTTGTTGACATTCGTATCCTTAAATATAAATCAAATATCCATCCAAATAGATTTGAATGTATTTTATTCAAACCAAATGCGAATACATTTCAGTTTTAGACATTCGAAACAATTCGAATCTTTGGATATTCTATTCAGTTTGAATTGAATCCCAAAAAATTCCATTTGTGTATGCTCCTAGTGAAAGCTTTGGTGCGTGTTAGGAGCAGATTTGGCGGTACAACTGGTGGAAGCAGGGATCCCGTGCAAGTTCGAACCCTAGCACATTTGAAATGGCTCCATTCCCATGAATGTGAATTTCTGCCCCCGTCACTTTGATGCAAAGCAAACCAGGAAAAAAGACCATGCACATCCCTATTAAGTTCCAAAGAATTGACACTTGTTGAATCAAACTGTGGTGCTGGAGAAAACTTTGGAGAGCAAATCAGTCAATCCTAAAGGAAAATCAACCCTGATTTTTCCTTGGAAGGACAACTATTGAAGCTGAAGCTCACATACCATTTTGGCTACATAGTGAGAAGTCAGGACTCATAGGGAAAGGCCTGGGAAAGATTGAAGGCAAAAGGCGAAGGGGCTAACAGAGGTTGAAATAGGTTTTTTTCCCCACTAGCACTAAGTACCCATTAAGTACCCATTAGGCTCAGAGCAGGAAGACCCCATTTCCACTGCAAACCCCTTTACAGCCACATTTGTTTCCACTAGTTCGAGGGAAATCTGGATTGAATGGGTCCTTCAGGACCTATAATCCAGATTTCCTGTAGACTCCATTAAAGGGGTCTATAATGGAGTCTTCAGGCATTAAATCCAGATTATATGGAGCGCGTTTCCACTGCGATTAGGCAACGGAGTCAGGGGGGCTCCGAGGGGGGTGCACTCATGGGGGGATGCCCCAAAACCCAAAGCTCCAAAGCCTGTGCACAATCTCCGAAGCTGGCTCCAAAGCTGGCTTCAAAGAGGACCCCACGTGAGAGCAAAGCCAGTCTTATGGATCTTTGTCAAAGGCTCCAGAGAATCTTCAATGTTTGTGGCAGATTGCTCTGTAGAATTTCCAAAGCTTATGACAGAGCTCCAGAGATTCTCCGGAGCCACTCTGGAGAATCTTTGAAGAATCTCTGGAGCGTCTATGGAGATTGCAACCCCTGTCCCCCCACAAAACCTGGGGTGACTTGCAGGCCCCATGTGGGTCAATCCGGATTTGCCACATGGGTGCTCCAGTGTTTCCACTGCAGGCAGGCTAGCACCCATTGCTATTGGGTGCTGCATCACCCGTGGGGACGCATCAGGTACCTCCCTTAATCTGGATCTACTAGATCTGGATTAGTTGAAGGACCCATTCCTTAGATCTTTAGATCCCTTAGATTAAGCTAGGTCAGTGGAAACCAACCCCCACCCCCAACCCCCAATGGATAGATAGTGTAATGGAGGCAACGAACCTGAGCTTGGCCAAACTTCAAAAGACATTAGAGGATAGAAGGACCTGGTGCTCCATGGTCCATGGGCTCACAAAGAGGTGGACATGACTGAATGAACCGATAAGTAGGGAACTATGGGTGGGATTTCTGTAGAGCCAGGGCCTTTGAGCCTTTTTCCCACTGGATTTGGTGTCAATAAGATTTATTTATTTATTTATTTATTTATTTATTTATTTATTTATTTATTTATTTATTTATTTATTTATTTATTTACCACCTTTCCTCTGAGGGTCCTAGGGCAGGTTAAGAGAGTAAAAAGACAAACATAAAAAATATAGTATAAAATACACTCTTTCCCTCTGGCAGGATGACAGGAAAAGTTACCACTGACGTCCTGGGTGAAGATGTATGTTTTAGCCAAGCACCCAAAATCATATAGTGCTGGCACCTGCTGGAAGGGTTTCAAAGTCTGGGAGCCACCACAGAAAAGGTCCTTTAGAAATCATTGGACCCCTTGTGAGTATCACTGCCACTCTTGTTTTAAGGTTGTTTTCATGTTCATACTGGGCAGAGCGTGCCGAAGGATTGTACCTGCAGCACCTGGTTTAGACTATAGTTGGAGTTGTTAAGGGTAAGAATGGAAAGATGGAAAGGCTACCCTACTTTCTACATGTTTCACTAAGCCTCCAACCATGTCACTGACTGAAGAAAGAACTATGCAAAAGCAACGTATTAGATTCTATAGCCTTCCAGGTCTATCTCAAATGCCCCATTTGGGTAAAGAGAATCTTCTCAGATCATGTTATATTTTAATTATGTTTAAATCTCATTGTAACCTGTCCTGGGCCCATTCAGTGAAGGGCGGGATATAAGTTTCATAAACAAACAAAATTTTGTTCAAATAAAATAAATTAGTAAACCAATTGTTTTAGTCATGGGCACATATTTTAAAACACATTTAAACACACCCACACCTTTGCATGCAATTGACACATGCAACTGCGTATAAATGTATGCATGTATGAGTTGTGTCTTCTCTCTGTGTATGCAAATATACAAAGAGTATACAACTGTACAAATAGGTATATCTATTAAAGTGCATTCTTATATTAATGCGCACTGTAGAGCATTTAATTTGTATCTCTATTAAATTAAACATATGGTGAACAGGGTATAATAGATTTTCTATCATTCAGCTGCCAACAGAAACCAGTTACTCTTGTCAGTGGTTTGTTTATTGGCTTATTTGAATTAAAATAAAGCTTCGCTTCTGCTGACTGCACATCATTATCTATGAGACCATAATCCTGCTAGCAAATCCTATATCTTCCAGAACTGGCTCTTTTGTTTGGGATTACGGAGAGCTTAGCCTATAACAAAGAGGAATAAGGCATCTCTCTCTTCCTCATAATTAAGTGTGGGGAGCAATTTAGAAACAAACCCAGCAAAAATGTACAATTTGGAATTGGGCTTCTTCACCAAATGAAGGAATAGGAAAGGCCAAATGCTGATTATGTTGAACATAACGTTTAAGGCATTTAAACCTCTGTACAACGGCATTCCAGCTGCTGCTTATAGTTTTCATTTTCTCTTTTTCTCTTTTCAAAAAATCTCCCAGGAATGTATTACAGCCCTCTGTGTGACAGGTTTCTCTTCCTTTTCAAAGTGAAAGGTGCACTATCAAATTTAAGAGCAGCTAAGGTGCCACATTTAATTTACATCCCCTTTCTGTTTAAAACGATCACTGGCATGTTTTGCAAGACATATGTTTTAATGCCTCAAATCCATCCTGTAACCATGCCCAAAATAAATGCATATTCGGAGCATCTTCTCTCAAGACTACTGTCTGAAAACAACACCTATAATATGTTCAATCACTGGTGCTTTCTCCCCATTAGAGGTGTGCACAAACATTCGTAGGCATTCGAAATCTGATCAAATGTGCTGAATCTCGACATTCGAATTCAAATAGAATGTCCCAAAATCCGAATGTAAACATTCAAATCGAATTTTGAATTTCTGATTTATCCGTTCGAATTATCCAAACATTCGTATGTGTATGGGTTTGTACACGATGCGTACTTGAAGATCCGTGTCTTTCCCACATCTGTATACATTTGTACAGATGTGCACGGGACAAAAACGGGTTGCATACAGGATAAAAACAGGATGCATGCAGACACGTACAGATGCATACGTGCACATATGACATTCATATGCACAATTTGAATAAAAAACTCAAACGAATAGATTTGAATTTTGTAAATAGGAATCAAATCTTGTCAAATTCAAATTTAAAAGATTCAAATCGAATTGGATTTTTGGGGATTCAATTTAGTTGAAATAGAATGTCAAAAAAAACATTAGTGCATCTCCCTACTCCATATACAGTTAATCTTCTGAATGAAGATAACGGTGAACATTTTTACGGCAGGACTTCAGTAGTGTCAGGTGCTGGTACTGAGCTTTTGGAGCTCCTGAATTATTCTTCCTTTCTTATTTTTTTGCAAGTTCATTGCCAAAATAGCAAGGGGCAAACACTGGTAACTTGTGGAAAGTAAGAAATGATTTAAAAACGCCTTGGATGAGCATTAGGATGCCTCTGAAATTAACTAATTCCCAGGGAATTAAAACAGATCCTCAGATTTAAACTGTTCCCAGTTTGGTGGTTGTAGGGGAACACCTTTGCCCATATCATCCTCTATCCTAGTTCTACTGATGATAATCTGCTTTGAGCTCCTTCAGTGAAGGATGTTACATTGGGGTTTGTGTGTATGTTACAAAGTAGATAATTCTTAGTGATTTTCCTAGATCTTGGAACAGCAGTCCGAAGTAGAGCTATAAATGCTTGGAATATCAGAAAAACTATTAAGAACTTCTGACACTGGAAAAGACCTATGGAAAACTATTTCAATATATGATTGTGGTTTTGAGGTTACTGTTCACACTAGGATGAATCCAGCTTTGTCCCTAGATCTTGGAACAGCTGTCCAAAGTAGAGCTATAAATGCTTGGAATATCAGAAAAACTATTAAGAACTTTTGATACTGGGAAAGACCTATGGAAAACAATTTCAATATATGATTGTGGTTTTGAGGTTATCCAGCTTTGTCCACTATCGAAGACTGGCTTGTGATACTAATAGGCTTGGAAGAAACTGGCACAGATTTATTTATTTATTTATTTATATTTACATTTATATCCTGCCCTATACCCTAAGGTCTTAGGGCAGGTAACAGCATGCTTGGTTCGAGAAAGAACAAAAATGCCATTTTGTAAAGATTGGGAATTGGTCATTGACTTTATGAAGAAAGGTGGGGAAAATTGTATATTGGTATTTGGATTTGGAGATTAAAAAGTATGTATTGCCAAGAGAAGAGAAACAATACAAACTAAGGGGCTGATCAGAGAATGGATAGACAGTTATTAAAGGGGGAGTCTATCAGAAATAATCTTTTTTCTTCCCTTTTCTTTCAATTTCTGGATTTCCTATATTTTAAGTATAATTGATGATATACCTTAAAAATGTCTCATTAAAAATATACAAGTTCCTTATTTTGTTACTAAATTTATCATCCTCACTAATTTCATTAATAGGAATATTTGTGTGTGGGAGGAGAGAGAGACTGTGGTTTCCATCGTCTGTGTTTTGCTTTTAAACCGTTAATGATCTTAGGACTGTAAAATGAGAGCAGAATATCTCTCTGTTTCTATCGTCTCTATCTATTAAATAAGAGCAAGGATGGAGGAAAGGAGGAACTATAGTATTTAGGCAAACTGTCAGCTCAGAACATCTGTTAGCCTTCTGTCTGTGTATCATCTCGAAGTCATGGAGTGCACAGCTGTGGGCATTTTCCGTTCCTTTTTTCCTCACATCTGTCACAGTAGTACAGTAATATAGGTAATTAGCAACACCTCGTATAAACCATTTGCTATTTTAATGTTCTGAATAAGTAAAATGAGCGTGAGGAACTTTAAAAGGAAAGGAGGGGCCAATTAAGAAATGGGAAATACGCTGCTCTCCCCCTTTTAAAAATGTTCCACGATAGTGGCGAGTTTCATAAGAGTTACATAAAAGTGCGTCGCTACAAAAAAAAAAAAAAAGGAGAATATCTTCTAGCCTAGGATGAAAAGAGCAGCTGAGGGCAAACGTAAAATGCCCCCCCCCCCGAAACAACTCATCTGTTATAAATAAAGACAAAGCTGGAAGGAGCTGGATATCTCAAGTTGCCCCTTATGAGAGCAGCTGCCAAATTATATATTTCTTCCCGGTAAGAAAATGGAGGCTTCTTCAATACCAGGCAATCTTTCTGTCATTTGGTCATCTCTTCGCTCAACCTCTGGAGCCAGAGAAGAAAAGGATCGCCTTGCAATGGCGGCTGTGATCTCTATCCCACCGGGTAGTGGGGAAACTAAGTGGGGTAATTACCAGTGGGACATTTCTGAACCAAAGCCAACCCTGCGGAAACCTCTGAACAGGTAAAGAAAGAAGGGAGAGGAGAGAACATTCAAACAGACTTTCAAGCCACCTTTGCAGGCTATTTAGCTACCTCAAAGGGAAGTGTCTACAAGCACACCCTGATGATAGTATCTAGAGGATAAGAGTTATGAAATGACTGCTGTTGTAGGGAGCGTTTATTCTTGAGTGTCTGAAGAAGAGGAACAGCATCTCTAGAGATTTTGAGGATTTCCATATTATTTAAGACGCAGGCAACTCCTAAATGAAACAGTGGGTGGGGGGACAGGGGGGAACGTAACATATAGCCATCTTAATGTCTCCTGATTTATTTTTCAGCGAATATCGGATTTCAAACTCCTCTCTCCATTGCTTATTAATATATATATTATTACTATTATTTTTAAAAGAATCTCACAGGGAACAGAGTCTCTCTTAGTTTACCATGCATTGTTTAGTATGGTTAAGTGCTATTTCTAGGCTGAAAGTAGGTACAACGGAGTAAAAGTTATTAGCCAAGATGGACAGGGCTGGACTATTGTCTTTATCTACAACTTGTTGGTTTTCAAGGAGAATTAAGTAATCTCTGTGAGAAATGGGATTCTGGGCTCAACAGGGTCTTTTGTTTGTTCGAGTAGGGATTACTGAATGTACCTTGTCTTCCCTTGAATGAAAAACAAATTGGGAAGAACTTCATTGCTTTACTGTTTTTTTTCCCCTTATTGATCAAGAATTAGTTTCCACCACCTCCAGACAAAGACATTTTCAATTCCAGGAACTAATATTAACAAGGAGAAACTCTTAGGAAGATACATTTTGAATCACCATTATTCAGAGCATCTCAGACATTCTGGATTTATCCTCTATCTTTCTGAAAACCCAAATCTTTGTGGATAAAGTCCATTTCTGAGTGATACTTTACACGTTTTGAGTTTTTGAACCTGTGCTGACTTGTCTGGGATTGTAGCAACCATATCACTGGAAAAAACCATTGCGGACACCACCCCTCACACCACGAATCGATTCTAAGATTGTAGATATTATGAATGGTCCAATTTCCACACAAGATTTTGCAATTTTGTGTGTGGAATTAATTTTAAATTGTTTTACCTATTTTAATGTTCCTTTCATATTAATTTTAACTTGTATTCATGTTAAGCGTTATAACAGACTGTGAATGTTCTGTTAGTAGAAAAGTCCCACACAGGAAACAGATTTTGCTTTTTTTAAAAAAATGCATGTTTCAGATATAATCTATATGAATTGATTTGTGATCTATTGGAGAATCAATATACTAATGAGTGGATTGGACTGGGACCTAGAAAGTCAGGATTTGAATCCTTATTTAGGCATAAAGCTTCCTTCGTAGTCTTTGTTCACCAGCTATTCACCATCTGATCTATATGATAGACTTCTGAAGATAAAATGAGGGAGAAAAAAACTCAACATGCTACCTTGAGCTCCTTGTAGGAAATCAGAAATAGAATTATGAAAACAAATTATTAGGATTATGGCTTGTTATGTATCCCTATCCCTTGTTCTTTTCCTTTTCCTAAGCTACCACTCTTGATGAGTTAGCAGAGATGAAGAACAAAAGGAAAGGTGAAGAGATGGGGAAAATACCAGGATTTCTCTGTTATATGGTTTACTTATGAGTACTGTTTACACAAGTATAAAACCAGCTTTAATGTATGAATGTGATATGGTGAAGTGCACCTGGATTAGGGAGAGGCTCCTATAAGGTTGCTGTGGAGTTATAAAAACAAAGCATTTTGATAACTTGGCTTGTAAGAGATCAAGAGATTCTAGAGATTTCTAAAATCAGGCAAAAGTCTAGGAGTAAAAGCAATGTCTGTTTTCTCCTCTCTCTAAGAAAGGAGAGGTAGGCAAAAGGTAAGATCAAATCCTACCAGAACTGAAACAAGAGAAATAGGGCATCCATGTGGCTTTAATACAAACAGGACAAAAACTGAAGATTGTAGAAAAAGCTATCTATCTATCTATCTGTCTGTCTGTCTGTCTGTCTGTCTGTCTGTCTGTCTGTCATCATCATCATCATCATTTGTGGTCCTATCCCACCCACCCTATACTCAAAGACTTCAGGATGGGTCAGAATAAAATCACGATGCAGTGTTGTTTGAGTGCATGAACCCATTGAGACTAAGGGTGTTTTCCCACTGGCACTAAGTACCCATTGAAGCACCCATAAAGGACCCAACTGGCTGAGAGCCGGATGACCCCATTTCCACCACAGACACCATTAGGGACACATCTGTTTCCACCACAGCTAGGGAAATCTGGATCATATGGGTCCTTCAAGACCTATAATCCAGATTTCGTGTAGACCCCATTAAAGGGGTTTACAATAGGGTCTTCAGCCTTAAAATCTGGATTGTAGGGAGCCTGTGTCAACTATCATCCGGCAATGGGGTCGAGAGGAGGCTCAGGGGGAGGCACCAAAGTCAAGACTTTGGAGTCCCTCTGAAGGCAACTTCGGAGATTAGTGCAGGCTCCAAAGAAAAACCCCTTATGAGAGCAATGCTGCTGTCAATGGCTGCAAAGGCTCCGAAGGGTCTTTGAAGTTAGCAGCACCAAAAGCACCCAGGACGGAGCCAGGTGAAGAGTCCATGGCTGACAATGTGGCAAAGGGGAAAGCAAGGAGGAGGAGACGATGGTGGCAGTGCTGGTGCTGGTGTCCCATGAAAACTGTGCCAAACCCCTGTATTGGGAGTTTTCTCTCTTTCTCAGGGAGGTAACCCTATTGCTCCCCTGGAAGAGAGAAATTTCAAGCCCCTGCAACCCCTTGGAGCTGCCTGTAAATTAGCTCCTTGTCAGAGGCTGACTCATCCAAGTGGAAAGAGGTGCATAATTAATTAGCTCCTTGCTCAGGTCTCCTGCTCTTGCCCCGTAATTCACATGTTTTTAAAAATCTTCCCTCCTCTTTACAGCCCGTATAGCCAACTGACAGTTGCCCAGCTGCGTGCCCTATACCCACCTGAGAGTCCAGCTGTCAGGTGGATATAGGGCACCCAGCTGGGCAACTGTCAGGTGAGTATAGGGGCTGTAAAGAGGAGGGAAGATTTTTTAAAACAGATGCGAGAGCCCTTTAAAACAGACAGGCTCTCCCGTCTGTTTTTAGAAATCTTCCCTGCTCTTTACAGCCTCTATGCACACCTGACAGCTGCTCTGCAACCAAATAAAGACCCTTTGGAGCCTTTGCAGCCTTTGACAGCTGCATTGCTCTGGCAAGGGGTTTTTCTTCAGAGCCTGCACTAATCTCCGAAGTTGCCTTCAGAGGGCCTTAGAAGCTGCCTTCGGAGGGACTTCGGAGCCTGCGCTAATCTCTGAAGGCAACTTCAGAGATGGCATCCCTTGTCCCCCAAAACTCCTGAGGTGACAGGCAGACCCCTTGCGGGTCAATCTGGATTTGCCACATGGGTGCTCCGGTGTTTCCACAGCATGCAGGCTAGTACCCATTGCTATTGGGTGTTAGACCACTCGTGGAAACACATTGAGGATTTCCCTTAATCCAGATCTACTAGATCTGAATTAAGGGAAGTACCCATTCCTTAGATCTGGATCTTCTTAGATCCAGATTAAAGGAGTGCAGTGGAAAAACACCCAAATTCCCCACTCCCATGGAGCTGTCCATGGTTTTGGAAGAGTATCTGTGTTTAATTTGTTCTGGTTGCTCTCCACTGATCTACAGCGTCTGTTCATGCTTTATGTGATAGCTTTTGAACCAATTATTAAAGATCAACATATTATTAAAAATATAATTGTTGTTGTTCACTTGTTCAGTCATGCCTAATTTTTCATGACCCCATGGTGATCCAGTATGGTCTAGTGGTTAGGGAGCCAAACTCTTATCTTGGAATACTGGGTTTGATTCTACACTCCTCCACAAGCCATCTAGGTGACCTTGGGCTAGTCACAGCTCTCTTTCTAAGTTCTCACAGCCCCACCTACCTCACAGGGTGTCTGTTGTGGGGAGAAGAGCAGAAGAAGAAGAGTTGCCTTTTCTACCCCACTTTTCTCACCCACTTAAGGAGACTCAAAGCGGCTGACAAAACTTTCTGTTCTTCTCCCCACAACAGAAAACCCTATGAGATAGGGGGGGGGGGGGCTGAGAGACCTCAGAAAGAGAGCTGTGACTAGCCCAAGGCCACCCAGCTGGCCTCATGGAGGAGTGCAGAATCAAACCCTGTGACTGCGAGATATGAGTCCGGCACTCTAACCACAAGACTGGCTATAGTCTTCTGGGCATCACACCACACAAATGCACTAGGCTTTTCTTTTTTTTTCACCCACACGGACAACTGCTGGTCCTTTCTGCATAGATAATGCAAGTGACCTGCTTGTGAATTCAACTCTGTCCCAGCCCTGATCCTGTACAGCGTTCATGTGCAGATGCGGGCTTTCTCTCCCCATCTCCCCACAGAAATGGAATTCTAAATACGACATAGAAACAAATCTGTTGATGTTTATGGGACTATTCCAACCAGAGTGTTTTGAAGGATATGCTCTGGGGTGAGCTTGAAAAGATGTATGGTCCATGTGCCCAGTCGGTAAAAGATGCAGCTTTCGAAAGAGCTTGCAAATGCCCATAGCATGAAAAAACAAAAACAAAAAAACACCAGCTTATAACCTCTTCCCAACAACAATTCTTTTCAATTCTAGAACGGCCCAATTAAAAAGCACCCATAAATTTGAACTGCTCCTTTGCTCCCTTCCCCAACAATAATCACAGCACATTAATACTCTTGTGTATTCTTTTTTGAAAGAGAGATTGGAATGTTCAGTTCACGGAGCGATCCGAATGGCTGAACATTGTTCTGACTTTTTAAAAAATATATAATTGATACTTTTTTAGCAGTCGCACAAAGGTAAGGACTTTAGCCTTGAATACCACCCACTGGCAGTGTGCCTGCGGGGAGAAAACTGGTGCTAAAGATGTTTATTAAAATACACCCTTTAAAATAGTATGCTTTTCAGATCCAGTAATTATGTGCGCAAAAGGTATTTTTTGTAATCAATGGCGCGAAGGGGCTCCAAATGCTCACACACACCACAGATGCCGCTGGGACCGATTCATTTCAGCTGGAATGCATCCAGATTGGTCCCCTTTTTGGAGATGGAATCAAAATACTTCAAGGCCACCATTGCTCTGCAACCCAATCAAACCCAAATGTCAAATAAAAGATTGTGCGCACCATTCTTTTTTGAGAAAAGGGCCTCAAGTCCTAATAGAACAAGGGGCTATTGGAATTCTCTGGCGCTCCGCTTGTACTCACGGTGGAAAGGACAAGAGAAATATGTTATTGGCAGGAATGAATTTTGAAACAGGCAAAATAGGCTGCCGCCAATGCAGCTGTCCACTGGAGAATCCCAAGTGCTCTCAGCTTTTCACACAATTCCTGCCAATGGCAGCTATTCAAAGCAAGCTAATGGATTAACCCCTTGCTTGCCTTAGGCTCACATGAAAGGGAAGGAAAAGCAAGTCAGGGAAGAACCAGAGTATCTTTTAAATAAGGGCACAGTCCACCAGGAAACTGGTCCAGGCAAGCCCCTCTAAGCTGAGTGAGAGCTGCCCAAAAGGGTCTTGCTGAGCTCCTGTTCATCTTGGTGGCATTCATCTGCAGGAATGTCCAGAAGAATAAGCTCTGCGGCTAGAGGTCCTCCCATTCTTACTGTCTTATGTGAAGACTTTAGATCGGAGCCACAAGCCTGGCAAGAAAAGAACAGCAAAATGTTGCCGTGGGTGCTGTTCCTCTTTCCACTTTGTGTGCTCTCCAGTACCCACAATGGCTTTGCAGGTTCTCCGATGTGTTATTCAGAATGCTGAGGTACTGTAAGGTAGCCTTGAACTGGGTATCTCTCTCTCTGCCATGTCTCTACAGGCCATTGGAGGAGGAGGAGAGTTGGCTTTTATACCTCACTTTTCTCACCCATTTAAAGGGACTCAAAGCAGCTCACAAACCTTCTGTTCTTCTCCCCACACCAGATACCGTGTGAGGTAGGTGGGGCTGTGAGAGCTCAGAAAGAGAGCTGTGACTATCCCAGGGGCACCCAGCTGGCTTTGTGGAGGAGTGCAGACTCGAACTGGGAGACTACCAGATAAGATTCCAGCATTCTAACCACAATAGCAAACCTGCTCAAGAAGTATTCCAGTCTCCACATTGAAGGGCTCCTGGAAGCATTCCAATGCTCCTTCAAGTTCTCTGCAAAATGTTCAGGGTGCAATAAGCACCTCTGAGGCTGCTTCTTGCACATTAAGTCATCTTTTCCCAGGATAAAATGTGCTGCATTTGTGATTAGGCCAGCTTGAGAACCATAACTTTGGTGATGACATAGGAACCACCCAGGTCTCTGCTGAAGCTGATTAAGGCCATTGGAGAGGGCACTGGATGAAGCCCTGGACTTGACTATGGTTCAAAAGATGACACTGCAGCCTGCTCTAAGTGTGGACAGCTTGTAAGTGGTCCTCAAGTGTTCTAGCTGGTATACTGGTCCAGCAGCTCTTGTAGGAGACAGCACATGGGCCATGGTCGCTCATAGTATGCCAGGCATTTTGCTGGGCACTCAGAAACGGCATTGAAATCCCATAGCTCTTTATAACAATCCGGGTGCCTGACCAAAACGTTCCTAGTCAGCAACTTTGGAGGAAGCTGGGCTGGGCCATTCACAATGCAGATGGCCCTCAGTTCAGAACCCAACCTGGGTTGCCTACACTTTACAGAAAGCATGATAGCTTCTGCCTTTTCAGGGCCAGTGAAGGTTAGCTAAGTGGAAGATGTAAGTTAGCATGCATCATAAAAACCAACAATGCAAGGACAGAAAAGTGGCACCATCCAACACATTTGTCCTCCCGCTACTGTTTTTATACATCTGTTTTTAAATGCTGTGAGCCGCCCAGAGACCCTCGGGTATGGGGCAGCATATAAATTTAAATATAAACAAACAAACAAACAAACTAACTAACTAACTAACTAACTAACTAACTAACTAACTAACTAACTAACTAACTAACTAACTAACTAACTAACTAACTAACTAACTAACTAACTAACTAACTAACTAACTAACTAACTAACTAACTAACTAACTGTTACAGGGACAGGAAAAATCTGAGGAATGGAAATACAGTAAAATCAATTTTATGTATGCTTTGTGAGTGCATTTACAGTGGGAGCTGTGCTTGCATCATTAATCTGGAAGCTAAGAGGGTGGCTTCCTGTATTTATTTATTTATTTATTTATTTATTTATTTATTTATTTATTTATTTATTTATTTATTTATTTATTTATTTATTTACTTATTTACTTACTTACTTACTTACTTACTTACTCACTTACTTACTTACTTACTTACTTACTTACATTTCTGTCCCACCCCATACCCGAAGGTCTCTGGGCAGGTAACAACAGATTAAAACAGATTAAAACAGGATACAAATTAAAACAGATAATGGCTGCTTTCCACATCACTTTGGTCTAGTGTTTAGGGAGCCAGTTTGGTCTAGTGGTTAGGGAGCTGGACTCTTATCTGGGAATACTGGGTTCAATTCTGCCCTCCTCCATGAAGCCAGCTGGGTGACCTTGGGCTAGTCACAGCTCCCTTCTGAGCTCTCACAGCCCCACCTGGGTGTCCATTGTGGGGAGAAGAATAGAAAGCTTTGCCAGTCGCTTTGAGTCCCCTTAAATGGTTGAGAAAAGCGGGGTAGAAAAGCCAGCTCTTCTTCAAACATTTGAATGGTTGACCAATCTGAGTGGGTTGTACAGTTGAGGGACTGCCTGAGTGGAATATTTGGCCACTCTTTTCCTTACCTCTTCTGACACACCATTTCCTTGCTCAGCTTTTACGATTCCAGAATAGAAGGTGGCCGATTCAGTCTCCAGGCATCTCTCCAGAGGAAGGGAATAGCAAATCAATTCTGTATTTTTGTCACGAAAACTGCATCGAGATGCCCATGGAGGCGTTCATGAAATCAACCAGGAGACAGGCACAACTTAATGGTATCCAACAGGAGCAACAACAACGTTGTCTCTTCAGCTCCCCAAAAGAGGGGAGAACTGGGTAGAGGGGAGCTTAATTTTTAACTTTTTCTAATCCTTCTTCGGTTGTCTTCTCTTCTCTATGTGGCAACAACAGAGACAGAAGTGAGATGGAACCAAAAAGAGGGTATTCTAGAATTTGAATTAGTTGGGACTATGGTCAAAACTTCTTCTTCTTAATCCTTCTTCAGTCCATCTTAAGGTGGTCTGACTGCCCACACCTTTTCATTTACTTTTGGGTGGACTTTCTACCCCCCATTTGGATTTAGCTCAGTGTAAAGTCCATCAATAAAATGAATAAAAATGAAAAGGTATGGGCAGTCAGATCTCAAGATGGACTGAAGGAGGTTTAAGGTGAAAGTATGGTTATGGCCTATCTTTCTCTATTGTGTCTGGACAGAACTTTTTAACCATCAAAAATCAAAAGTGGATCACTTTCACTGCAGGTTTAATATATGAACAGTACGTCTGTATTATGTTTCAATTTTTGAATGGATTTTAGGCATTCTGAATGGACGAATTTCACATTTGGATCAAATTGTGATTGAACACAAATTGGATGAGCTTTGGAACCATTTGTTTTTTCTCACTTGATCAAATTGCTTATTTTTATGTTTTTGAAAATTCTCAATCATTTATACAGGCTTCAAAGTTGAACAAAAGAAGCCCAGCAATTCCTGAGATCACTTCACAAGTATTTTGCTCCTTATTCATACAACACATTAAAAACAAAATTAAAAAACACCTAGAATGCAGTCCCTTTGTAGCACTTGTGGTTAATCTCCCTGCTTTCAACTTCATTCTTGTTGCTTCTCATTTTTTAACATTTCACAACATAATTATTGGACATCTCATAATTGTTTTAGTATGTTAACATTTAGTTTTTATTGCTGCAATCTACCCTGAGACCTTTAGATATAGAGTGGGAGATGACAGATGGATGGATGGATGGATGGATGGATGGATGGATGGATGGATGGATGGATGGATGGATGGATGGATGGATGGATGGATGGATGGATGGACGGACAGATAGATAGATGCATATGTACATGTGTACATACATACATACATACATACATACATACATAAATACGTACGTACGTACGTACATACTATGGTTATTTCAGTAAAATATATTGATTATTATTGGATTATATTGGTTCTGATTGTTGTTACTGAACAATAAGGGATCTGTGTTTTTTTCTTTTTCTTTCCAGTGCACCCTCAAAACACAATCGCTGGTAAGTGAAGCCTACAAAAATTTTGGAGATAAATCCTAAATTACATGCAATGTTTACAAGTCAAGTGAATAATGCTTATGGAATAGCTGTATGGGAGTTACTGAGTGTTCGTCCACTGAGAATGTACAGAAATGGATAAATTAGTATGTTCGATTAGAAAAAAAATCTTTAATAACTTGTTCTAAAAACTGGGAACCCTTCATAGCTTTTCTGTGTAAAAAAATAGAAAATGGTAGTAGTAAGTCTGGAGGAGTTATTTATCAATACCTATTATTAATATTTTAAAAAGAGAGGCTTAGAAATAACCAGAACCACAATTAAAAATAATTTTTCATTGTAAAGGAAGCAATCAGAAATCACTTTTAGATCTTTTAGGGTGTTTTTCCACCACGCTCCTTTAATCCAGATCTAAGAAGATCCAGATCTAAGGAATAGGTACTTCCCTTAATCCAGATCTAGTAGATCCGGATTAAGGGAAGTACCCAATGTGTTTCCATGGGTGGTCTAGCACCCAATAGCAATGGGTGCCAGCCTCCCTGCTGTGGAAACACCGGAGCACCCATTTGCAAATCCAGATTGACCCACAAGGGGTCTGCCTGTCACCCCAGGTGTTTTGGAGGACAGGGGGTGCAATCTCCAAAGTCCCTCCGAAGTTCGGAGATTAGCAAAGGCTCTGAAGACAAACCCCTTGTGAGAGCATGCATATTAATTAGCTCCTTGTGAGCAGGGATGAGTCAGCCTCATTAATTTGCACCTCTTTCCATCCCTGAAGGTAACAGTCCATTTTGTTCTCCCTTTGTTTGTCTTCGGAGCCTTTGGAGGGACTTTGGAGCCTTTGCTAATCTCCGAAGGCAACATTGAAGTAACTTCGAAATGGCTTCGAAATGACTTTGAAGCCTAGGTTTTGGTGCTCCCCTCATGGGTGCCCCCTCCCCCTAGCCTCCTCTAGACCCCATTGCCTGTTTCTTGTGGAAACAGGCTCCCTTTAATCCAGATTTTCTGGCAAAAAGACCCCATTGTTGATTAAAGGCCAGAAAGTACCCATTTGATCCGGATTTCCCCAGCAGCAGTGGAAACAATCAGGTCCCAAATGGGTGCCGTGGTGGAAATGGGGTCATCCGGCTCACACCCAAATGGGTCCTTAACGGGTGCAAAAATGGGTACTTTCTGCCAGTGGAAAAACACCCTTAATTTCCTCCTTCTCCTCTCCTCCTCCTTCTGACTTTATGCTCTGTATGTATCTTTTAAAATGTTTGTTATCTGTATCCTCTTCCTTATTTCCTTTGGTTCCCTTATTGTACCTTATGTCTTTACTGTCTTACAGAAACCTCAATAAACCATATATTAAAAACAGAATTGTACACCGATGCAATGGCTTGCTTCAGCAGCTGTGCGAATAGCCACAAAATTTCAGGTGTGATCCTGATAGATGCTAACTGTAAACTATACCTGTGACATTGGTCTGTTCGTAGGCTGTGACAGAGGTTGCAGATATATGCAGTTGAGTTATATAACACAAAGTGGCTCTACTACCTTTCAAACATACTGTAAGGCTAAATCTGCAATACAAAGCCCAGCTACCTCCTACGAAGACCCACCTAGGTGAACATAGACATGTACTTAAATACATAGTAGAGAGAGACGCATTCTTTTAACTTTTTGTTATTTTACGAAAAAACATCTGCAGCAACTTAAGTCACGATTTCCTGAACTAATTATACACGAGCGAGCAGGCTATTCCAACTTGGCACCCTCCATAAGGTCATGGTGGGTGGAGCCAATGGAAATTTTAGTCAGGGAACATTGAGAGGGCATCAGGTTGGAGATGAATATGTACATTGGCCTGGGGAAGGTCTATACCTTAGGGATGTGCAGGAATAATTGTAACATTTGAATTTTGTGCAAATTTAGCCAAATTCGCACATTCATATTCGAATAGAATGTTGGGACATTCGAACACTGACATTCAAATTCGAATCATGTTTTGATACATTCGTTCATTCTATGGGATTTGTATGGGATTCAGATACTATTCGTATGCATTCATATCGGATGTGTATACTATTATGTTATTTGTATGGGATTTGTATGAGACTGAACATTCGAATCAAATACAAACCCTACTACATTCAAACAAATTTTCTCGCATTCAATTCAATACAAATTGAATACAAAAAATACATTCATGCACATCTCTTCTGTAGCTTGGTCCAAGTGCACATTCCATGCTCTCATTTGTTCATTTAAGAGCATATATAAGTTTAAGAAGGATTCAGATGCTCTGGGAGAGGTTCAGAGCAGGGCAAAGGAATCAGAAATAAAGTCAGGTAAGGGCAGAGGGTTTAGCATTGAGAGATAAAGGTTATTTACCTGTCAACATCTCACCCAGAAAATGTTACGTAACGCTACATTATAAGATGTGGTTGAAGATGATTGGGAAACAATAGAAAGAGATTGATTAGAATTCTGCCCACTGAGGTGCGGGAAGGAAGACGTAAAAGGCGTGGCCAACAGCTTGACTGACAGCGCACTGCTGCTGATTGGGGTGGAAAAGAGATGCTTGAGTTTCCCAGCTGCTGAGAGGCCAGCTGCGCCAGGGAGCACAAGTTCCTTTGAAAGAACTGATTAAAGAGAATTTCAGCATTTTGCAAACTTTGGCAGCTTCTAGATCGGCAGAATAAAACCTGCTGTTGTAAGAAAATACACAGCTTACCTGCCGCGAAGCGACGACTCCTTGTCCCCACTCCCAACGGAGGTCCGCAGCTTCCTCCTTGGCAGCTGCAAGACTTCTGTGGCACATGCGGTGAAGCACTTGTCACATGGGAAGGGGCAGCCAATGGGAAGACTCAGCTTTTGTTCACTGTTCTCGCAGTCCCATCCGGATGGGCGGGAACATTCAAATTTACCTTATACTGCAATACTAATGCAGAATTGGGCATTAGGTGTGATGCGCGTACCTCAGCTGCGCATTCTGATGGGCAGCTTTCTTAAGTCTAGGCACATCCTTTCTCTCTCTTTCTGGGATGAATTCCATGGGCCGAATACATTGGGTGCCTTCGTTTGTATTATTTGAAATCAGAGTTGTTTGAATTTCTCCCTCCCCAGCTGACAAACCGCATCTAGATACCTTTGGATACTCTGTTGAGATCCCATGACATGATTATACAGGTTACTACAGGGGAGCCCTTGACGAAATACGGTTAACAATCTAAGCACCCAGAAGTCTGACAAACAGGTGTGGATTGAGGATGAGCACACAGAGATCAAAGGCAAATTCACACTTTATCTGCAGGGGGAACTCCACAGACACTCCCCAGATGTTGCATCCTCACTGTGTGGAGCTACTTCTTTCCCAAATATTGCTCTGCACATACAGTAGTGCCCCCCCATGCATATAGTCTTAACCCTAGCGGTATGGCTGGGAAAACCCTGCACACCCCCATTCACACCTTTTTTGGGGGTGGACGTGACTGGAGGGCACAGGTGCTCCACATGGCATGTTTGCTGCAGCAATGATGTCACGGAGGCACACTGGCACCATCGCCGCAGCTCCATGATCGCTTCTGTAATGGAAGCAATTTGAATCTGGAACTACTGGCAAGGTTTGGGATTAGAGATGTGCATGAATGCAATTTTCGACATTTGATTCACAATAAATCGAATATTCAAAAATCCAAATTCGTACGAATAAAGAAAAACGAATGTCAGGACACTCAAACTGATACAAATACATCCGTATCTATTTGTTCAAAGATTAGATACATATCCAATGATATGAATCTTGTAGGCATCTGTAGGCATCCTGTTCTCATCCCGTATGCATCCTGTTTTTATCCCGTACTTACTTGAAATATTCGTATTCATACGAATACTAAAGTACAAATGTCTGCACATTCATATACGAATGTCCGAATTCGTACCAATAACAAATATTTTGAAATTCGTGTACATCCCTATTTGAGATAGATCTGGTATGAATCAGTCCACAGCCCGTTTAGTCCAGCATCAAGTCTCACAAAGTGACTCACCCATTCTTTTGGACCTTCAGGTAAAAGGACAAAAGCAAAGCCACTTGCTCTCAGTTTCCTGCAAATGTCCTTAAGAGGCATCTTGCCTGTCTCTCCAACCCAGAAGCAATATCTAGGCATCCATTCTAGTATCCATTGATACACCTATCCTGCAGACCTGGCCTCATTGTGCCACCTGACTACCACCTGCCTGGACCAACACTGGTCGAAACTAGCAGTGTTCACTGACATAACAAAGGACCTGGATGACAGATATATCAATGGCTACTAGAATGGATGCCTAAGTATATCTTCCAGGGGGGGGGGGGGTCAGGCAGACAGGATGCCCCTAGGCCATTTGCTGGGATTTGACAGCAGGTGAATGTTTGCCTTTGTCTTCTGCTTGGGATGCCCATAAGCAATTGGTGGGCCATTGTGTGGGACAGGATGCTGGACTAGATGGGTTGTGGCCTGATCCACAGCAGAGTTCTCTGTTGTTCTAAATCTCTGCTGACTTCTCATGGTGATATCCTGGCATGCCTACCTCTTGCTGCCCAAGGTGCTGGTTTGGGGAGGCAGGGAGCCCTCACTTGGATGCCAGTGCCAGAATCACTGGGACTGTGGTCACACCTCCACTTTAAACCTTCTTCAGTCCATCTTCAGCTCTGGCCGCTCACACCTTTTCACGGCTATCAGTATTATTCATGGGTTTTTCATTCAGGAAAGTCCAAACGGAAAGTGGAAAATCCACAAATAAACTGGATAAAAGCAAAATGGTATGAGCAGTCAGACCTGAAGATGGACTGAAGAAGGTTTAAAGTGAAGGTGTGACCATGGCCTGGGAGATCCAATGACCCCATCCTCATTGCCTGAGTCTCGGGACCCCTTCCCTTTGTTCCCCTTGAGGTATGAGAACATTAGCTGCCCGGCCTTCAGCGGAAGGCTGCATTCATAAGAGAGGATATTTGGGAAGCTGAAGATGACAGAAGTACTTATAGAAGTGCTTTCTGGGAGGCTGGAGGCTCAACTCTGCAGAAATGTGTAATGCTGCCCTGTGCACAGGCAGTCCTGTTTGAACCACTTTGGTCTTGTGGCTAGGATGTTGGATTCTTATCTGGTAGACTCCTAGTTTGATTCTGCACTCCTACACGAAGCCAGCTGGGTGACCTTGAGATAGTCACAGCTCTCTTTCTGAGCTCACACAGCCTCACGTACCTCACAGAGAGTGTCTGTTGTGGGAAGAAGAACAGAAGCTTTGTCAGCAGCTTTGAGTCCCAGTAAATGGGTGAGAAAAGCAGAGTATAAAAAACAACTCTTCTCCTCCACAACTGAATTAATGTATATAGATGATTCACTCTGTAGGGGCTGCCAGTAAATACAGAAAGCTCTTAGTTTGTCTTTTCCAGTTGCATTGTTTTGTCATTGCTGTCATGGTGCAGCCAGCAATATCTACTCCGATACATGTATGTCAGCTGAATACAATGTACAACAATTATCCACTCATTCCTTTTATTTGCTCCTTGAGATTTATGCCTTCCCTTTTATAGCCTTGGCAAGACCATTCAAAACATAGGGAACTTATCAGCATCTCAAATAATACTGCGCTGGTGATTTCCTCAACTCTTCTTTGCTAATCTGCCTCATTAAGACGAGATTAATCACACATTAAATCAATCCATGTCCTGGGTTCAGAAAAATTAAGGACAGACCAGGCATTTGTGTTACGTTCCGAGAATTAACCTATGGCTAACGCTAATAATTTTCCTATGAATTTTTTAGAAAACAAGTGTATGGTTTTAAAAAGAAGAGCAAATGGAAGAGTGTAGGCCCTGATAATTTCACTAGGACTACAGGGTCGTGCCGCTGATGGTCAAAGAAAGAAAGCTGCTATGGAAAGAAATGAACTTAAGAAAGAGGCAAAGCAGCCCAAGGAAATAAAATATTCATAACAAGTAATATTTAAATAAGTTATATATATGTAATAAAACACTCACACACACTATCTGCCTGTCTCCTTGGGAGCCTCTAATTCTGACTAAGGTCTCTCTGAGCTCCAGAATGATGGCAGCTTTATGTACTCTCAGGCAACAGACATCTTGCAAGAATACCTTTGCTTTTTTGTTGCAGGTTTAAGCCTGAGATGTAGCTCAGTGACAGAACAAACTCTCTGGGAAGCAGAGGCTCACTGGTTTGACCCCCAGCTTCTCTCTGGAAGTAGGCAATGGCAAACCACTTCTGTATTCCTGCTAAGAAATCTTTATGGAGATGCTCATGAAGTTAAGCAGGAATCAGCCCCAACTTGGTGATACCCAACAACAAGACACAAGGTGTGTGTGTGTGTGTAGCCTTTGTGTCCTGCTGGATTGGACCTATGGCCCACCCAGCTTAGCATCCTGTTATCACAGTGGTTAAGCAGTTGTCAATAATAGATTCAAGATTATTCTGAACAAGGCCAATTGAATGAAGTGCACGAATCTGTTCAGCTACTTCATTTCCCCACTTCCAGAGCCCTCCTTTAAGTTGTCCCTCTAGTAATGGGGATTTCTGCACTTAGAATCTGTGGCTCAGCTACTTAACCCCCACGGTAATTAAGATTAGGGACAGTGGCTGGTGTCCTCACTGTGAGCACCATCCCATCTCAAACATCACCCAAACCTTCTTGGGGGCATCTGCCTCACCTCAGCAATGCCCATACATGCTAGGCCATTGCTATGGCAATCAGGTGAAACACCTTGCACCCCCACCCCAGGCTTCCCATGGAAGTAATGTGCCAACACTCTATTCACTTCTGAATGTCCTAATTCAGCCCAATTTGTATGAATTTTAAATATTACGAATATTCGTGCACAGCGCTAATAAAAATAAGTGAATTGCTGATAAACACATATCTTCTAGAAGTGTATGCAGTGAAAAAAGATACTGAGAAATTCTGTAGCAAATTGGAAGAGCTGTTAGATGCAAAAAAAAGAAAAGAAAAGAAAAGAAAGAAAGAAAGAAAAAATCAAGAAAAAATGTTCTGCTACTAACTGGTGACCTATAGACAAATGGAGAAATGGAGAAAATTGGAATAGCTGGAAGACTGAGACTACATGCCCAATAATGCTGGTGATAGGTTGAGTTGAGGTTTCTGAAGAAAATTGTGTGTTTCTTGTCCGCATAAGATGGAAAACGCTGGCATTAAATAGTTTAAACAGCAGAAAATAGACTGGAGAAGCACAGCTCCCTGAGCCAAGACATTTCCAAATGCAGAGTTCATGATTTACAATGCTAACAGGTGTGTTAACACTGTTATTTTTGAAAGAATAGGTGAGCCAGCAAAACATAACCAGGGGTGCATTCACACCCAAGATTTAATCTACTTTCAGTCCACATTCAGAGCAAGAGACCAGCAAAATGACCAGTCATTTTCTTTTCACATTATCTGTCCCAAAGATGGGTTTTCTGAGTTAGATAATGTCAAAGGAAAACAGCTTCTCAGTTGGCTGGCGTGATCTCTCACACTAAAAGTGGACTGAAGCTGAATTAAATCTTAGGTGTGAGCGCAGCCCTGGGGAAATTCCACCCTGGTCATTATTCTGGACTAGCAAGTGTACTTCTGCAAGCTGATCTGGTGTAAGGGACACTCTGCTGCCCATAGAATGCTCTACAGGGGCAGGAAAACAGAATATTTTCCTGTCACCCAATCATGTACTACAATTACTCAGTCAAAATGCAAGAAAGTGACCTGGTGAAAGGCTTCATCCAGAACCAGAATCTGATGTCTTTCGTGAGGAAGGGCAGGAGCCTCTAAAAACCAGAGAAGAAGCCTTCCTCACCCAGCAAGCAGAAGGTGAGACATGCTGCACAATTATAGTTGAGGAATTCAACCCAGTAGTGCTGGTGAGATGATTATTCTATTTTTCACAGTATGGTTCTAGAGTAAAGACAAGCAGTGCATGCAACTTTACGCATGACTGTCTTGTGTCTGCTTATTCCCAGTAATGTCAGCAGATGAGGCTGCACCTTATGACATCCTGAACTGTAGGTCCTCCATGCTTCAATAAGCAGCTCTCACAGTTTTGCTCCAAGTCAAAGTTTCCCTTCTCCTAGCACTATATATCTGAAAAGAGATTCCCCATGGTATGTATTGTAATGAACTCCTTTATCAACCTTCCTTCGTTCCTTCCTTCGTTCGTTCCTTCCTTCCTCATGAAGTGGCTGTCTGAGTCATGAGGCTGAGGTTCTATCAGAATAGAACTCCTGAATACCAAGTGAGCTGAAAGGTATCCATGCTTTATTCCAGAATATCCAAATATAGTGGACTGAGAAATTGCAGTTGGATACAACCTGGGTGGCAATGGATAAAGGAAGCGCCCTCTTTAGGTAAGTGGAGATGTGGCTTCAGACTTGAGTATTGTAATTGTAATTGTTCTTACCAGGCAGGAATTAATCAATAGTAGATCTATCTATCTATCTATCTATCTATCTATCTATCTATCTATCTATCTATCTATCTATCTATCTATCTATCTATCTATCTATCTATCTATCTATCTATCTATCTATCTATCTATCCCGCCCTCTATCCCTCTACTGCAGGGGAAAAGATTTAGTTTAGATGTTAGGAAAAAATTTCTAACAGTAAGAGTGATCAACCAGTGGAACAGGCTGCCACGGGAGGTGGTTGGTTCCCCTTCGATGGAGGTCTTCAAGCAGAGACTGGACAGCCATCTGTCTGATATGGTTTAGGAGATCCTGCCTTGAGCAGGAGGTTGGACTCGATGACCCAGGAGGTCCCCTCCAACTCTACCATTCTATGATTCTATGATTCTATGATAGGTCTCCAGGCAGGTAACAACATCAAAAATCAAACCTCATTAAAATATTAAAACAATAACAGCATCTGCCAATGGGAAGAGAAAAGTGTATCTGCATTTAACCGAAGGCCAGGGCAAAGAGGTGTGTCTTCACCACCTTCCTAAATGTATACAATGAAGGTCATTGATGCACCTCAAGAGACAGACTATTTCATAGCCTATGGGCCATCACTGAAAAGGCCCTCTCCCAGGTGCCCACTCATTTTGCTGCTGATGGTGGTGGAACAACCAGGAGGGCCTCCCCTCCAGCTCTTAAGGTACAGGCAGGTTGATATCGGAATAGACGTTTGTTCAGATATTTGTGGCCCAAGTCATTTAGGGCCTTGTGTTAGTTAACACCTTGAATTGGGCTGAGTAGCAAATCAGCAGCCAGTGCAACTCTTATTTAAGATCGGTGTGACATGCACCTGGCCAGCTGTCCTGGCAAGCAATTTAGCTGCTGTATTCTGCACTGGCTGCAGCTTCCGAACCATCTTCAAGGGCAGCCCCATGTACAGCACATCACAATAGCCTAGTCTGGAGGTTACCAGAACGTTGATAACTATGGCCAAGTCATCCTGTCCAGAAAAGGCTTCAACTGGTGCACCAGGTGTGGTTGGGAATAGGCACTCTTGGCCGAGGCCTTCACTTGAGCTTCAAGCATCAGTGCAGAGTCCAAGGGTACCCGCAAATTTCACACCTGTCCCTTCCAGGGCATTGCAATCCCATCAAGGACTGGGTGTCTCCCAACTACACAGACCCAAGAACTGTGTCACATGGGACCTCTGTCTTGTCTGGATTCACACATTAGGGAGTTAATGGATTATACTCTCACTGATATTTTTAAATCATCCTTATTGATAAATTGCCTCCATTTCCTTCTTCCAGGCTCTGAGTTGGCCATGATCCCATTTTTGAAGTCTGGTTGCTGGAAGCCACCTGAACAAGAAGTTAAATGGTGATCTCCTTCGCTGACATTGCACGGAATTCTTTTATTTCTGAATTCCTTTGTTAGCCTGGATTTAGCCTGAGCACTTTTAAAATAACACTGGAAATTACGGCCCCTCAAAACACAACGGCTTAGTATCTTAAATGAGCACATCCCCAGATTTAAGGGGAAGAATTTCTTAAGTAACCCCTTGCTGTCTTATGGAGTCCAACTCAAGTGCTATAAGAATCAATACTGAGTCTACGTATTATGTGACAGTTCCATCTAAAAATATCTGGTCTAGAATATGGGGCAGATACAATAGAGCAGCCAAGCACGTGTAATTTACCAAACAAACCCAAAGCACTTGGACATCGATTTTTGTAGTTTTCTAGCCCCTAGTCACTAAGGGATGGGGGAGGGGAGGGCTTACTTCCTTACAAAGTGCACAATTCTTGGGCTACAACATGCGCGTCTTAGTGACTCTTAAACAGGATTTCCAGACTTGTTACTGTTGCCAATGCATTTCTAGGTCATCTGCCCAGTTTGTGAAATTGACCTCTTCAGTCAAAGGGTTGGTTGTGATCATTAAATTAATCTGATGTTTATACATATATAAATGAAATGCGGCTATCAATATGCAGTGAAGAAATAATATGCACATGTTGTTTATGAGGTTATTTTTTCATAGTACTGATAAATGATAAAAAGTAATAAGAGGCACTTGATTTCTTTTCCTTCCTATGTATGTGGTAAAGGAAGAAAGATAGATGAATGAATAAAAGGTAGAAGACAGACAGACAGACAGACAGACAGACAGACAGACAGACAGACAGACAGATAGATAGATAGATAGATAGATAGATAGATAGATAGATAGATAGATAGATAGATAGATAGATAGATAGATAGATAGATAGATAGATAGATAATATGAGGGAGGAAGACAGGTATGGATGGAGGAGAAACTCACATTAAGAATGAAATCTTTTCTCAAGGAGGCTGCCAAAAAGTCTTGCTTTGTATTTAATAAGCCTATTTTCGGTGTGATTTTGCACACATGTTGATGCATAGATGCCTGTATTTAAATGTAGACCTGAATGCAAAAGACACCTAACATATGTACTCGAAGAGGATGAATTAACGCGAGGCAATGAAGTACGAAGCACCATAATTTTAAGCCTTTTCAGTACGCATTTCCCACCCATGTGACTAAGCTGCGCATGCTGTGTGCTGAGCTCTTGCGCCATTTATTTACTCTAAAGCGTCATTAACATGCTCAGAATCTACAGCCTCTGTTGCCCCGTATGTCATTCTCTCTTCAAGTCTTTAGTAGTCCCATGCTTATCAATTTCAGTCAAAGTATTTCTTATCAAAAAGGGGGAGAGAGAGAGCAACCTGACAATACACTGTTATCGAGTTTTTTCAGCCGAGACCCACATGTCATTGAGCCTGGAGACATGCCTGCACTTGATTGATGGATGGGTTTGTGACAAATAAAACGAAGATCAACAGCTTTGCACCTTTCCCCCCCCCCCCATCAAGAACCCCGAGTAAAGCACAACTCTGTAACAATGGCCGGATTAGGGATGCATTAGCTTGCCATCGACCAAAACCCATCCACTCCCATCAATACTTTGCACTTAATAACCTGAAGCTATGATAAGAAAACAAAAGAAGGAGAAAGGGGCAGGGGAAAACAAATCAATAGAAGAAGGGAACGTCTGTAAGATGTACTGTCCAAATGAATTTTTATTTATTTATTTATTTGGTTGGGGTTTTTTTGTTGGATTTGTAGGATAATGTCCCTTGACAAGAGAACAATGTGGTGTCAGGGTCTATCAGGAAGAAATTGGCAAAGTGCTAAGCACAGGTTTGGCATCTGAAATATGGCACTTACTGTGGATGGAGAAAAACACACACACACCGATCTGCCAATACGCATCCAACCTTATAAGACATCCTAGATCTTTTAAGAATTACGCCCATGGCTTAATGATGTAGGCACCATTGTATCCTTCGCTAGCATTCTGTATTACAAGTAGAACAGCGCAATGCTGTTCTTTTCCATGTCTGTGGGCGTGCATCTTTTGTTTTACGTGCCACCCAATTCCAGAAAAAAAATTGAATGTCAATTAGAGATGTGTGTTTCCACAATCAAAACAAATGTTTGAAAAATTATTTCGTCATCGAATAATTTGCTTGAATATTCAAATCTTTGCATGCACAAGCCAAACATTTTTGGGTGTTTTTCCACTATCACTAAAAGTACCCATTAAGTACGTTTGTACCCATTAATAGGTACTTAATGGGTACTTTTAGTGACAGTGGAAAAACACCCCTTGTGACCTTGTCATTCGAAGAGCCTATTTTTGTTATCAAAATACTGCGAAAGTGTGAAAATTCAATCAAATTTTTGTATTTGTGAGCTGGGAACATAGCTTGTGTCACTCAAAAGTCCAGATACGTGGATGTCCATATTTTTATTCCAATGAGAACATTTGAGAGTTTGAAAAATTGAATGAATTTACTAATGAGAAGTCATTCATGCACATCCCTAGTGTTTACTGTTGTGTGTTATTAAGCACGTACAAATCTGGACACAGTTTCTGATTTCCCTGGGTGAACCCCTTTTTACCCCATTGTCCAGTAAAAATGGCTGCTGTGCTACTGAATAAATTGCATTTTGTGTTACCCCTGGCAAATGAGAGCAAAGCTTCATCCAGAGAGCATTTACGTATTCTGCATTATTTAAATTATCCAGAATAAAATGTGCCTGGGTGTGCTTTATTCTAGATTATCTAAATAATGCGAAATAAGTAAGTGCTGTCTGGATGCAGCTTTACTAGTTTGAGTTCTCTTTCTGGCTCTGATCAATCTTTCACCGGGAGATTCTTGCCTTCTATGCCACCTTAGAATTCGTGCCCAGAGCAAGCACTCAATTACACAAGTTCACACAACTCACCACAAGTCTGCCTGGCCACCAAAGACAAAGCTCCCAGTTGTGATCTGAGTCCACTTTCCATGTTCTGTGGTTATTATCTCCTGCAGCTTTCACCCCTTGCAGATGGCAAAAGGTGGTGACAACATGCAGGAGGGCCTTTTCTACGGTGGCCCCCAGGTTTTGGAATATCCTCCCTCTGGAGGCGTGTCAGGCACCAGCGTTGTATGCCTTTTGGTGCCTGTTTGGTGCCTGTTTAAAATGTGCCTCTTCACCCAGGGTTTTGATGTTTAGTTTCCTTTATGTGTCTCCTGCCAGAGAGGGAGAGAGGGGCAGTTATATTTTAAATGCAGTCTAGATTATCTTTTATTTTATCTTTTTATTTTTGTGACCCACCTTGGGACCTTTGGGTGAAGGGCAAGATATAAATCAAAGAAAGAAAGAAAGAAAGAAAGAAAGAAAGAAAGAAAGAAAGAAAGAAAGAAAATGAAGTTCTTTATACTGTATTTGATTTGATGGTTAAAAAAATAGTTAATGTAACCTGCAGTGTATTTGAGATATGCAAAAATGTTAACAATTTGCATTATTTATAGGCCCAAAAGTGACCCATAAATAAATTAAAATAAAATAAAATAAAAACCCTTATTGGCATTAGGGCAAGATTTGATTTATAAAATTTCCTCTCCTTAACATTCAACATGTTGTAGTGCTCATTCATTTATTTGTGGCCATTGACTCATAATCAGTATAATGTAACACAGATAAACAATTAAATATGACAATGCAATAAAATAGAGCAAATTGATCTGCATCTCAGATAATTATAATCCCATATAAAATATAAAATACTGCAAATCTCAGATGTTTTGGTTATGAGCATGCTCAGCTGTAGGTGAGAAATTAGCTTTATGTCTTATTAGAAAGTCATTTTTTACTCCCAATAATTTCCTTTGGTGTGGTTCCTGGGTGCTCCCTGAGCATTTTCAGACATGGCATAGTTAGTAATCTTATTGAGCAAACATTTTTTTTTAAAACTGTGCTAAGGATTCTGTTGTTTTTGGATGCATTTACCTGGAAGTCTAATCAGACACAGTGAGGGGTCTGCTTCTGAGTACTGTCAAGACAGTAGAAACAATTGCAAAGAACAAACAATACAAAATTGTAATATAAAGTGTAGAACCTGGAGCAGTAAAACCAGAAAAGTTTAGACAAAGCCATACTAGATAAGCATGTTTTGTTTGGTAATGAATAAAGTGCAGAGACTGGAACCGGGTGACCAATGGCATCTGGTGCACATAAGTGTACCTAGAAGTCCCCTGTCCTGCTGAAAGCAGGGGCCTATTCGCACTTGGCCTTTTTCTGGAGTGTATCTGAGGATAGGGGTCAGTGGTCCACATGCTAATGCAGACTCTAGCAGACCTCACTTTGGGCCTGCTGAAGCCGGCACTAGCATATGGACAGCAAGTCCCTATTCCAGGATATATTCCAGAATAAAGCCAAGTGCAAATAGGCTCCTGGTTTGTGAGCTTTCTTAGAAGTCCATGCAGCTCACAAACCTTGGACTTCAGAGGAAGCTCACAAACCAGCTTTCAGCAGGATGAGAGACTTCCATCTGTCTTCACCCATGCTGGCCGCCATGGCTGGTAACTCTCTGGGAACAGGAGTCAGACTCCATTTGTAGAATGGGATTATCACATTTTGAGAAAGAAAGCCAACTGTAACAATTGCAAGACCCTAATGGATACGTGCACTGTAGGGGGCGCATCCTCTTATTTGCTCAATTGTGCTCTGCAGAAGGCTTCTATTTCCACCTCTTCTGATCAAGCTCATGTTCATGTATTTACACAGAGACAGGAATGCTTCGTTCTAGAGAAAGTTTCAAGCTGATACCTGCAGGCAGTCACTAATATGACAAAAGACTCCTTTTGTTTGCTTGTCTGTTTAGGATATGAATGGGCTCCTTTTCAATTTAAAATTCTGTATTAACAAGCACACCACAAAACAATTTTTAAAAATGCAATAAAGCAACTGAAATTCAGTGTAATCACCGGTAAAAAATGAAGCGAAAAAAATTGCCAGAAACAGCAAAATAATCTTAAAATTGCCTGTAGTAACATACTAGAAGACCAAGGTTAATGAATACCTTTGGTTCTTACAGGAAAAATGTCATCCAGCAAACTTTCCTAAAGCATTCTATACAAAGGGCACTTTGAAGGACCAAACAATCTTTTGTCTCCTAATGTCAGAAAATCAGATAGGAGATTTCAGGACCAGGTCTGCTGATAGATGTAAAAAACTGACAGACATTTTTCCCCTATTTATTGGAGTTATATACCACAGATTTTGTAAAGCCACTATAAAGTGTACAAGTTTATTTAAACTCAGAATAAATACAAAAATAAAACAATTATAATTAAAAGGCATGTGCTCAACTGGTTTTCTTTGGAACATGTTCCAATCAATCAGGAGTGTCTGAAAGGATTGAGTTCAAACTGAACACCCTGACTGTTCAAAAACAGAGACTGAATTTGACCAAAACAAAGGGGTGTTCAAACAGACCTGTCAAACACACCGTGTTCAATTAAAGAATTGAAGGTTTTCGAAGGTGTTTAAAAATTGTTTTTTACTTGAACACCCTGCCGATTTGAGAGAAAAAATATTCAAATTTGAACAAAGCAAAGGGTGTTTGATGTAGTTCAGATCAGTCAATCTAGGTCTGTGCACATCTTGGTTAACTGTTACCAAGGGCACGTATAAAAAGTTATGTTTTAAAAGATTTTAAGTTTTTTAACAGCAAGACATCTGCCTGGATCACATTTGGAAATGAGCTCCCAAACCTCAGACCAAGATCACCAGCAGAGACAACTTAGTCATAGGGATGTGCATGAATATTTATAACATTCAAAATTCATACAAATTTGGCCAAATTCAGACATTTTGAATTCAAATCAAATATTTTGATAGACTTATATGAAGCTTCGACTGGGATTCGTCTGGGATTTGTAAGCTATCCATATGCATTCATATAGGATTCATATGGGATTGAACATTCGTATTGAATATGAATCCTACCACATTAGAAGGGGATCTATTTGAATAAATATAAATTTTCTTGCATTTGATTCGATACAAATCAAAATACAAAAAAATAATTGTGCGCATCCCTACTTAGTCATGCTTGCAAGTCATAAACTTTAGGGAATGGAACGATTTGAGTTTGTCTGACTGAGAAGGTTTGCCACTTCTGAGTAGCCAGGTGAGCAAGGCAGCTAGGACAGCAAATTCAAGAATGGATTCCCAGTAAAACTTTGCAGTGTCTAGGAAACTTTGCAACTGGTGGTGGTTGGGTGTGGCTGTGAGGTACCAAGATGATCATGGCAGAAACCTTATTAGGATCTATTTAAATACCATGATTGGAGATCTGGTAGGTAAGGTAATCCATTGTGCGAGTTTGTTTAGACTATGGGCCTATTCACACTTGGCCATTTTCTGGTGTATATCTCAGGATAGGGGTCTGTGGTCTGTATCCTAATGCAGGCTCTGGCAGGCCTCACCTGGGAGCTGCTGTAGCCTGCACTAGCATGGAGACAAAGGGCCCCTATTCCAGGATATATTCCAGAATAAAGCCAAGTGTGAATTGGCCCATTATCTGAGTTTGTTTAGTACCACACAAACTTGGTGGATATGTGAGAGCATATCCAGGGAGTATATCATTAAATCATCAAGATATAAGATCAGAAAGCTGACAATCATGTCTCTGAAGGCATAATCTCTGAAATATTGGGAGATTGCTGCATCAATGGATAATCCAAAAGGCTTTACAAGGTATTCAAGTTGGTCATATCTGATGTCAAAACCAGGTTTCCATATTTGGATTCTATTATACACCTCCTAAAGACCAAATTTGGTAAAGATTTTTGTTTGCCTTAAGTAGTCAAGTCAATAATGAAAGGGATTTTTTTGATCAAAATCTTATTAAGTGCATTATCATCCATACAAAATCTCAGCTCCCCGCTTTTATTTTAAGCAAATAGAACAAGGGCAGCCATGGAATAGAGATGAACAGCAGGAAAGCTCCACCCATGAAAGCAGCTATGGCACAGTCAAACGTGTAGTGGGATGAAGCCAATTTATTCCTAAAGAAACACTGGATTATAAAACATGGGGATTACCAGAAACTGTAAATCCTCAATGTGATAAGCGATTCTTGTTTAAAGAGGAACCATTCTATGTGGGACCAGTTTCTGGCTCTTAGCACTTTCATAAGTTAAAAAAAAGTCTGGTTCAGGTAATTTAATTGTGGGGAGCTAAAACATATCTACCAAGCTGGTCTTGGTTATGATCCACCTAGCTTCACTGTCTACTACAACTTTAACAGTGAACACATCCAAGCCAGGTATGGTGATATGTAGATCCAAAACTGAGACGTTTTCGCACGGGGCTGTTCGGAACGCGTGGGAGACAGCTCGGAACGCGGCATACGCATTGCCGCCGCGGGGCTTGCGATCCGATGTATCCGGAGCTGTCTCTCTCGCGTTCCAAATGTAGAGCACTTTGAAGTGCTCTACATGCGTTCGGGCGCGGACGAACTGCCCGCAGGCGTTCGGGAGGAGAAGGATTTGCGCTTGCTTCTCGCTCCCGAACAGCCGCGGGCCCGCCTCCCCCGCCGGCGCAGGTTTGGCAATCAGCTGTTTGACAATCAGCTGATTGCCGATCTGCCTCCGCAGCTGTCTCCGCGCCCCTGGCCGGCCTTTGCCGGCCAAGACAGCTCCCGGCGCTTTCACCTTTCGCACACAGACGCGCCGGAACGCGTTCCGGCGCGTCTGTGTGTGAACGGTGAAAGCGCCCGGAGCTGTCTTAAGCTTCCCGCCTGAACGCGTTCCGTTTGGAATGCGTTGCAGTGCGGAAATCCCTCTGGGTTCATGAGTAGAGCATCAATGCTGTTGACAGGGCAAGAAAGCAACAGGTTCTGCCTGCATCCCTGCTGATGGGCAGGGTTGCTGATGGGCCCATTTCCTGAATCAGAGATTGGTCTGAATTCAGCCAAATTTGATCAAATAATGAATATTTTGAATATTTTTGCATATCCCTACCCTATAGTTTTGGTATGGTTTCCACCAATGTTTATGCAATCCCACCACAGGGAGCTGGTCACCGTGAAGGGTTCAGGCCCTCTCAAGGTAGATTAATCCACTCCAGGTTCTTTGCTTGGACTGTGAAGTTATGGATGCTCTTAAAGTATTCAGAGTATGTTCCAACAATTAAAATAAATATAAAAATTGCAAATATAAAAGTAGTAGCACAGCCCCAAGATGGGGAGTATAAATTATCTTTTGAATGGAAGTTCAAGGTAAATTGGCCCTAACTGCATGGACATAGCAGAATGATGAATGACTTTTATGCAACTGTAGGTAAGCAAGAGTGTGACAGAGAGAATGAGGGGGAAAAGAATTATTGATGATCTTAAAAAAAACAGAAAAACAACAAATTGCTGTAACTTATTCAATGTTCCTGCAGCGCTAAGTGTTACCAAGAGCACTTTGCTAACATATTTGTCCAGTTATGTACATTAGTTTACCACTATCATTGCATGATCATGACAACACACACACAATTAAATGTTCACATTCTTCTTCAATGTTGAATATGGGTGTTTTCCCACTGTCACTAAAAGTACCCATGAAGTACCCATTAATGGGTACGTAATGGCATTTTTGTACCCATTAATGGGTACTTAATGGGTACTTCTAGGGTGTTTTTCCACTGTCACTAAAAGTACCCATTAAGTACCCATTAATGGGTATGAAATGGCATTTTTGTACCCATTAATGGGTACTTAATGGGTACTTCTAGTGACAGTGGAAAAACACCCCTAGTGACAGTGGAAAAACACCCTCTATTTATTTGGGACCAAGTACCTTTTTTATTCAAAAAAGGAAGTAAAAATAACAAAATGAGCATCGCTAATCATAAATATGCATTGTTAGGTGCCTCTAATAGGAATGTCTTTTTCCAAAGGCGGGGGAGGAAAGTAATATTTTCAAGGTCACCAGCATTTGCTTTCTGGGTCCTGGAATGCTCATTCAGTTGTTAATCATTTCATTTCATTTCATGAACAACCCTTCAATGAAGTATGGATAATTTTGAAAATATTGCATCAAAATTCAGTTAGAATTACATAGCCTGAAGGTCCTGAATTTCAGAGTAAAATTCACGTCAAATAAAAAGTCCTTTTAAATTCCATTGAGGTCAATGAAAAATATTTTTCTGTAAGCTTAAATCTTCAAAGGACTTAACTATATTTATTGTTGTTGTTGTTGTTGTTGTTGTTGTAGATTCTGCTAAGCATCTTTTTCCGAGCAAAAATATTGCTAAACGTTTCCCCCCATGAAAATCTTACCCCTAATCTCCCCCTATTAGGTAATTGATGTTTTATAGGGTGAAGGGGAAAGCTTAAAAAGACCAAGCAGCTCTTTTCAAAACACTTTTATCTGAAATACACGAACACATCCATTTAAAAATCACATGTGCACATTTCTTTGTACTTCAAAACAAGTGCCATGAAGTTGAGTGAGGATCTATTACAATGCACTGAGATAATAAATAGGTCTATTCCTGTTGTGAATTATATTCTCAATGGAGCCTTAATTATAAATCCATAATTAATTACTGCCTCCGTTCCCCCCTCCCAACATAAAATAATTATCTGGATTTGATGATATCATCATCTTTAGAGCAACCAATTATGTCCTCAGTACTAGCAAGTATGGAGGAAATGTAGGCAAGACAGCAAAAGCCCTTTTGTTGCATCTTATGACCTGCTAAAAGGGCGTACCCGAGTGCGTTACTCAGCTATAACCATGTGGGGCACTGAATGTGCAAGATGGAGATTGGAAGTAAGAATCTACCATATGAATCAACAGTTGACTCAGAATGTGTTTTACTATTAACACTACTGAGTATGGCGCAGCATTTACAACTGTTGTGATTTCTCAGAACTGCCCCCCCCCCCAGAAATGGCTACTTCCAACCAGGAGCATTTCTCTCATGAACTACTTGTGGTGCAGGTTTAACTGCAAGACATGTGCACTTACTTTGCACTAACAGTGGAGTTAGTCAAGCTCCTGATGCCTCATCCCCATTTTCTGGCTTGTGGAGGGTCATGTGACATGCTGCACACCCATGTGATGCATCATGTAACGTGTCCCATGACACAGTTACCATGGTTAAAGGGCCTGCTCTCAAGATCTGAACATGGCTGCCATCTGGCTATCATTCGCATTTAAGGTAAGTTTGGATAGAGATTAGGGAGGGTTCAAATGCACTAAGCATCTGCGGTCGTTTCAACCAACTTGTGGGAAGCCAAGTGCAAAAAAGCCCCTGATCTATCCTTCTCATCCTCTGCCATCTCTTTTTCCTTTTGCCTTCAAACTTTCCCAGCATCAGGACCTTTTCCAATGAGTCCTACCTTTCCATTATGTGGCCAAAGTATTAGAGGAACTGTTTCCACTTTCCACAGCGGAAACATATAATAATACCATTTTACCAAGATGAAGATCAGGTGATGAGAAAGCCATCTGCACTTCAAGTCCTGGTTCATTCCCCAACTGGACCACCAGCATTTGAAGTGAGGATAACCCATACCAGTCAGGCCGGATCACCATGGTAATGGCTGCAGCGACATCCAGTGCATACCTGGACATTGCTACAGTGATCAACCCACCCACTTGCAGCTTTGCACCTGAAAGAAGGTGAAAATGCTGCTGGCCAGAAGGCCACTACCTGCTCCAGGTCAAGCGGTGGACAGGTTTTTACTTGTTCACAGGAAGTGCAGACTGTGGCAACTGAAGTCAGCTCTGAGACAGTGGCAGCAGCTGCACAGTGTGTGTGTACAGGCCTCCCCAGGAATGACTGGAACTGCTCCAGGCAGGATGGTAAGTGCAAACAAGGATAGTGTTTCCGTTTCAGTATCACTCTCTTCTAATGAACAGCCAAGGTTGATTTCCTGGTTACCGTATTTTCCGGCGTATAAGACGACTGGTCGTATAAGACGACCCCCAACTTTCCAGTTAAAATATAGAGTTTGGGTATACTCGCCATATAAGAAGACGACACCCCGGCGTATAAGACGACCCCCGACTTCTGAGAAGATTTTCCTGGGTTAAAAATTAGTCTTATACGCCAGAAAATACAGTAATTTGATTTCTTTCACTCATTTAGCAGCTAAAAAAAAGATGTCCAGACCTACAAAGGTTTAAGCATTGGGTTGAGGAAGGAAGGAAGGAAGGAAGGAAGGAAGGAAGGAAGGAAGGAAGGAAGGAAGGAAGGAAGGAAGGAAGGAAGGAAGGAAGGAAAAATCTGCATAGGAGCTGCTTCTAGTTTGGAGCTGTTTGAGGCTTTGTTCAAATCCTAGAACAGGAAGAAGTCTTATAATAAGTTGCTCTGTCTGGTTCAGGACTGGCTGCAGCATCTGCCAGTAATGCTCTATGGCTGAATCCACACATAGTTGTTTTTTTTTAAGGAGCTGAAAAGCAGCTTAGGGAGCAAGCATCCAGATGCTAGTACCCCTAATCCACATGGAAGGCCAAGCAATCTACTTCCAAAAGGCATTGTCTGCCCTTTAATGTGGATGAGGGATTGGATGGGGACATCAGCATCTCCATGCTACCATCTCTAAGCCACTTTTCAGTGTGCAGATGTAGCCTAAGATTTCAGGTGGTGCCTATCCAGAACAGTAAGGATTAATCTTTGGATATATCATATAGAAATCATGCTCTGAACTAGGAACCTAAGTGAGTCCTAAATGGGCAATTCTGCCCGGGCCTGTGCCCTGGACAAGCACAATGTGCACAAATGTTTCTTTTGCATTCAAATTTGAGTTGGATCAGATATCCAAACATTCAATTCAATTAAAATGTTTAAAATCCGAATGCAACAAAACCCAATTCAAATTGAATACATTTGAAACTATTCATTCGAATGTTAGATACGAATCTGAAGATACGAATGTCGACAACATTCTTATGTGTTATACGCATGTGTACGCATTTCATACGCATCCCATTTTATCCTGTATGCATCCAGTTTTCGTCCCATACTATAAGCACAAATGCATACAGATTTTATTTATTTATTTATTTATTTATTTATTTATTTATTTATTTATTTATTTATTTGTTTGTTTGTTTGTTTACATTTCTATCCCGCCCCATACCCTAAGGTCTCTGGGTGGGTAACAGCCAATTAATCACAAGATACACATTAAAAATGAAAAGTAAATTAAAAACAATATAGACATAAAATATAGATTAAAAACACTTAAAAGTTCAGTAAATTTAGAACAGTACATTCCCTATTGTTCCCATGAGTTCTCATCTTGTTTGAGATACGTTTGAGATTCATATAGATATGTATTTATTTACATATGTATCTGTACTTTCAAATGTTTCAAATGATTTGAATGAATGTTTTTTGAACATTCAAAATTTGTTTGAATGTTTAAATTTAAATGTGAAGACATCCTATTCAAATTCAAATGTCCACATTCGATCAAATTCGATCAAATTTCGAATGTTTAGAACATACTCTCTCTTTGTGGGGCTTCCTAAGTCCTCCCAGGCAGCAATGGCAAGATGACTAAAGCTGATGTCCCCCACACTGGAAGTGCCACAAGGGATGGTGGGTCTCTCAGAGTAGTTCACGCCATTCTGATGAATGATGTTCTAAGGTGTTTAAACCCCCCCCCCCAAGCTAGATTAAGAACACTTACCTTAAGTGGCTTCCGCGTTGGAGTCCACTTTTGCGACCCTTTGAGGAGGCCGCTTCCACATTTTGGTGTGCAAGACCGGTTTTTAAAACCGGTTTTGCCGGTGAAATCCGGATTAAATGTAAGACGTGAAAAATCAGGTGTTACATCCGTCTCTTCGCCTGAATGTGTGCAGAAGGAGAACGCTTCCACACATGGCCAGGTGAAGGAACGGATTTCCTCCACCCATCACGTTGGGAAGGGTGGAAGCAGGACTGCCTGCCCCCAAAGCTCTTCCCCCATGCACCGGACGCCGCCGGAAATACACAGTGGCTGGCAGCTGCATGCTCCAGCCCTGCAGCTCCGGAGGCGGCATCACTGGCACGCGAGCCAGAGGACTTTTGGAATGGGTGCTAATGCATCCACACAGCACCCACTCCATCCATCCTCTGGAATCCGTCCTCCCCATGTTTGTGTGGACGCGCGGGGGCCCTTCAGATCCGTCACTATTTGTGAGGGATCAGGGGGAGGACAGATCGCTGAAAAACGGGTCTTTTTAGATCTGTTTTTCGGCAGCCAATGCGGAAACACCCCTAGCGAGCACTTGCAGGCCCTCCTTGTGGGTGGCTCCAGCACTTGACCCCTCACCTCTGGGACTTCCTGAAGGCACCTGCCTTCATAAGGGTGGATGCTTCCTGTATCTCAGTACAGGCTGAAGGGGTGTACATTGGAACAGCCCTGCAAGTAGGTCTTTGTTGGTGTAGTGCATGGGTTGCTCTACACAGTAGCAGGGAGAGCAGCCCTCAGAGTGGATTCCTCCATTCTGAGGAAGGGTGCTTGCAGGCCCTCAAGAACCTTTCACACTTTCAGTTCACAGCCATTGCCTCCCAGTGCTGCAGTTTAAAGCACCAGGAATGTACAGGCTGGAGCCAGGTCTGCAAGACCCTGCCCCTTATAGCCTTTTGTATTCAGGATTGAAAACAGCTCTGCAGCTGAGCTGTCTGCTCCAAAGACGATGAGAAATGAGACATGGTACATGTGGACATTCTTCATCCCAGGACAGGAGCAAGGGTCCTCACCTCTGGTGATGAGCAGTGAACGCTGCTATAGTCACAAATGTGGAGAATTCAGCGGTCATACTGTGAAAATCATAAGAACATAAGAGGAGCCCTGCTAGATCAGGCCACAGCCCTTCTAGTCCAGCATCCTATCGCACACAGTGGCCCACCAATTGTTCATGGGCATCTCAAGCAAAGACAAGGACAAACCTTCTCCTGCTCTTGAATCCCAGCAATGGCCTTAGAGGCATCCTGCTTATCCCTGCAGCCTAAAAGATGTACTTAGGCATCCATTCTAGTAGCCATTGACACATCTGTCGTCCATAAATGTCATGTTGCCCTGCTATTGAAATGTTTCTCACAGCGTATCCCTTCATCCTTTCTCCAGTAGCCTCACAGCTGGGCATTGGACTGATTTAACATTGTGGCCACGCTCCTCGAAATCAAGGAAACCTGCTTTTAAATGCAAACATGGATCTGGCAGCATTCACATGCGCCCCACACTAAGGGTGCATGTAAAAAAGCATCTTAAGATGCTTAAAGAGTTACGTTTGAAAGTACACTTAATAGTTTATAATACACTTGCCAATTGAACTCTAAGCCTTTAATCTGAACTCTGTTTTAAGGGGTAGAATAGGGAGAAGATTAAATGCAGAAGTTCTAGAGTGGCTTGGGGAAACTTCTGAAGGAAACATGCCTATCATGGATATTTCCCATTTCTGCCTTGCTAACAAGTATATAAATAAGAGGAGGCTTCAGTAATTGGCTCAGAGTTACTAATGAATTAATTAACTTCAGTCTACTTTAACTTACCTTTAATAATAAGAGAGTCTGTCTTCCCCCCCCTCCCCAGCCCCTGCCTTTTTGGTCTAGAAATAGGCCTGACAGCCTGAAAAAAATGGACATACAGCAGAGCTCTTGAAAATTAATGAGAAACGAGGAACGAATCAATGTACATTCTGCTTGCAGAGGGCTGACACAAAAAAGACACAATAAACCATGAACAAACACAGTCAGTTTAAAAAAATAGGTTAGGGAAAGTGGGCAAATTCAATTATAGAAGTAATTAGAAGATATAGGGCAAGGCTGTCGTTTGGGAGCGTGCCAGAAAACATGAATTAATACAACTGAATAAGAAGCGGCCATGTAGTAATTAAGAAGCAATCACCTATGGCAATGAATACCTGAAAACAGACTGGAAGGGGGGGGGGAACCCTAATAATTCAATGATCAAAAATATTTTAGATGATTAATATGGCAAGTTTGCTTTAAAAGACTAATTTCAGGAAAGATATCAAGACAATGGCATGCTGTTTGTTCCTCCAGGCATTTTTATAGCTAATTAAATTTCACAATTTGTAATAATATTCAAGAGCATTAACTAGAAAATGCAAGAAGGTATGATCAGAGTTGATTCTTTTGCAGTAGCTGCCCTTAAATCAATAGCTTTAACTACCTCAATGCCTTAAAAAAAATGTAATATTTTCAAAGTAAGATAGAGTATTATTAATTTTTAATTCAATTTAAGTATCACTCATTCAAAATTTTCAAGGAAATCAACAGATAATGTTGAATCTTAATTAAGGAATACATAAAAATAGAAATATAAAAACAAAATCCACTTTTTCACAGACCACCATATAAATGCATCTTGGCCTTCAAAAGCCAGGAAAAGGAGAAACATTTTAACTAGATGCTGAAAAAAATAACAAAATTGGTTTCAAGGAGGTATCTATGGCTGCATCCAAACATAGGTTACTTAGGGCGTGTTTCCACCGCCCCTTTGGTCCAGTCTGAATCTGGCTCGAGGGCCCAATGTCCCGACATTTTGACAGGATTCTGTGGTCTATATTATGTCCAATAATCCAGGGAATCCCTGTTGGGATTTTAACAGGGCGCACTGCAGGATCCTGTTAAAATCTGAATATTTATTAAAGGGAACGCCAATCTCCTCCACCACCACCACCCACCATTTACCTTCTCCGCACCCCTTCCCTGTCTTTCCTCATCTCCCCTGGTGCTTGCCTTTCCTCCATCTCTTCTCATCTCCCCCAGTGCTTGTTTCCCCCCCTGCCCCTTTCCTCCATCTGTTGGAGAATGGTGAGGAAAGGCAAGCAACGGGATGATGTCAAAAGATGGAGGAATGGGGGGGGGATGGCACCCCAAGGCAGTTGGCACAACTGCAGGGAGCCCTCAGTACTAGAAAAAAAAATCTGGTTTAAAACCTGGATTTTTTAACGAGCAGAAACGTAGCCTTATTCTGCTATATTTGGATATTCCAGAATTAACAATCAAATATACTGGAATAAAGTAGCTGATGTCAGGATGTAGCCTTTTCCCTCACTTAGACTGTGATCGTACTCCACTTTAAACCTTCTCATCTATCTTCAGATCCGACTGCTGACACCTTTTCATTTCTATCCATTTTATTTGTGGACTTTCCAGTCTCCATTTGGACTTTTCTGACTCGAAAGTCCACAAATAAAGAAACAGACCATTCCAACACAAAAAGAAATCAGAGCTATATTAGAAGCTTATATACATCCTCCTTTTGAGTGCGTGTTCCTGCTCTGCAGCCCTGCTGCAGCCCTACATAATGCATAAAATACTTTAAGCAGACACCATGAAGATTTTTAAAATTGGTTTTTCACAAAGGAACATATCAGCATATTCCTGTTTCTCAATTTTGCACTGGCCAGTATGCCAAACCAGCATACCTAGGTTTGCTAGGACAATTAGGACAGACAATGGAAAACATTTTTGCATTCTGAGGGTCATCTACCAAAAGAGATGGTGAAAGCAACCAGTCTGGCTAGCTTCAACAAAGGATTAGATAAATCATGAGCAATAATTCTTTCTCTTTACTCTACCTTGGTGAGACCACATCTAGAGTACTGTGTCCAGTTCTGGACACCCCAATTTAAAAAGACATTGACAAACTAGAGCAAGTCCAAGAGAGGGCTACCAAAATGGTGAGTGGTCTGGAAAGCATGTCCTACGAGGAATGGTTGAAGGATCTAGGGATGTTTAGCCAACAGAAGAGGAGACTGAGAGAGACATGATACCAGTCTTCAAGTATCTGAAGGACTGTCACAATGTGTCAGTTGCACAGGATGGAAGAACTAGAAACAATGGTATGAAATTCAAGGGAGTCAATATAGATTAGATATTAGGAAAAACTTCCTGATAGCGAGGGCGATCAGTAAATGGAATAGGCTGCCAAGGGAGGTATTGAGTTTTCCTTCATTGGAGGTCTTCAAGCAGACCTACATCTGTCTGGGATGGTTTAGGAAATCCTGCCTTTAGCAGGGGGTTGGACTCAATGACCCTAGAGGTTCCTTCCAACTCTGTGATTCTATGATTCTAATGGAGGACAGATGTGGCTAACAGAAGTGATCTCTAGGTACCATCTCCAAGTTAGAAATAGAATGGGTGCCTCTAATAATTTTTGAAGAGAGTAGAGAGTAAAGTTTTGCTTTTATCTTTTCCTTGAGATTCCTAGAAGCAATCAGTGGGCCATTGTGTGAGACAGGAAGCTGGACAAGAAAACCTGTGGCCAGATCCAGCAGGGCTCCTTTTCTGTCCTTATGGAAAAGCACCAAAGGTGCATCTGAGCCAGAAAATTATAAACTGGAGGCATGATATGCCTGTTATCATCATATTGGGTACTCAAGAGCTAATCTTTATAAAAACAGAAAAAAAGAATGAGTGTACATTTTTACTTATTGACTGACAGCATTTTTCTAGGGCAGTGTAAAAAAAGGGGGGGACCCCAAAACAAACTTAAAAGCCAGCAAGATAGTTGACCAAAGAAAGGAGGAACACTGATAATTTTTTAAAAAACGCATCAGAAATTACAATATAGAAAGGTCTTTGCTTGACATCTAAAAGGCATGAATATATCTGGTAAGCAATCTGTGGGGTGAGGGTGATTATAGAATTCAACAAGTCAGATATTACGACAAAGAAGGCCTTCTTTTCAGCCACTATTTTATCTTATCTGAGATGACAAGGGCACCTCAGAAAAGGTTGCATCTTCATGCATGGTTAGATTACAATGGGAGAAGATATTTCCTCAGGTACTCATATCAAACCACACCATAATTTATCAGAAAGGTCCTCCATCTTAGGTAAACTCGACACCAGCAAGATGCATTTCCAGTGTTAAATTCTAATTACTTAAGTTTTCTCTCTTTGAGACTATCAAATTCAGCCTATTTCCATGAACAAATCCTAACCGACACTCTGCAGGGGCCTTTGGAGAAATGGGGCTATAAGGGAAAACCTCCCATCTTGCCGCAGTGAGGGTTTTAGTTCAGTCTGTTTCCTGAAGCACTGGAAATATGGGTGAAAGTCAGCCATTTTTGGTGCTCCAGTAAATAGCCCAGGTGGCAACTGTACCTGATGGGTTTGCCTTCTCCTTCTTTTGCATCCCCATGGGTGAAGGGAAGTAACTTTTCTCAGCAACATGTCCTCTGAGAAGTTGTAATCTGTTCAATCCTTGTGATACTACTCGGGACAATGGAAAGGTGTGGGGTCCAAATGGAACAGGGGTCTTTCTCTCCTTGGCCCCAGCTGACGAGAGACTCAGGCTAACAAGCTATATGAATGTAGCCTGTATTTAATTAAATTTAGACTTAGAAATAACATCCAAAATGCTCTTCAACAATGTAAGGGTATGGATACCTAGAAAATTATTTTCAATGATGAAGCCACTCTTGGGCCTCTGTCCTTCTACCCTCATGGCAGATACAAAACCATCATGCAGTGAAAAAGTACAGTAAAGTTCTGTCCCCTATAATACATAATATATTAGATTCCTCTCCCAGCTGCCTTCTAGGTACCGGCTTCACATTCTTCCTTCTCAATCCCCTTATTCTACCATATCATATCTTCTCAAAATGTAGACGTGAGGACAGGGAATCATCTAGTATTCTAAACTACTCTGATTTCCCATTCAAGGAATAAAGTGCTATATACAAAGCTATTTACATCAGGATTTACATCGATATGAAGGGCGCGTTAAAAGGAAGCAAAGGAGCATCTGGCAATGGGGTTCAACCCCAATTTTGTGTCCCCACTCTTAAACACTTAAAACGCTTCCAAAAACAGATTGGGGAAAGCGATTCTTTCTCCTCCTCAGCCTTTCCCCACCCCTGTCTCCCCATTGCCCAGGCCGCACTGTTTGCCCACTCCACCTTCACAGCCAAAAAAAGCACCCTGGCTGGCTGGCTCACTCTGCTGCCACCGCTGCCTACACACACACACTTAAACATACACACATCTCCCAGTTCCTGCAGCAGCTTCCCCCCTTTCCCTTTTTAAAGATCAAGGAAGGAGGGGAAAGCCAGAATTGTGCGGGATTGCCTCTTTCCTTGATCTTTAGGCTTCAGTGGGAGGGAAAGGAAACATTGTTATCAGGTGTGAAGTGGCTGAATTGTTACAATGAAACAGTCTGTTGTATAGGGGAATACTCTAGCAAAAGCGGGGGGAAAACACTGGGAAATTCGGGTGTTTATTTATTCTGTTTTTAAGCCAAATAATCCTCAAAATACCCCTGAAACTGATTGGGAATGGGGATGAAGAGGATCCAAACCATTCTGAAACTGTTTTAATTGATTGGGGGATGGGAATGACGAGGATCCAAACTGTTTTGAAACCATTTTAAAGCAATAATGGGAACTCACCTTAAGTGGCTTTTCCAGCCCAAGGATGGGATAAGAACAAGTCAACAACACAGTGATTCTGTTCCCAGAACCAGCAACGATTATTGATGTGCAAGAATGAAAATCACATGTTCAGTGATCACAAACCCCCTTTGTTCAGTTTGAGAGCAAACCTGTTAATTGAACAAACATTTGTTTGTGTTTGGTTCCAAACATCTTCAGAAAGTTTTCCATTGGAAAAAAGTCCTTTTCAAGGGCAAAAACACAGCAATCACAAATTGTTCAAGTTGTTTGCATTCACAAGTGGGAGGCTGAATGAATTTCCAGATATTTGGTCAACTGCATGTTCAGTTCAATGTGAACATTTGCAAACATGAACTATTCAATTAAATTTTCCAATAGACGTGCCCATGCCTTAAGATCAGGAGGGGAGGCCCTCCTCGTTGTCCCACCACCCTCAATGGTAAGACGGGTGGGCACTCGAGAGAGGGCCTTCACAGTAATGGCCCCCAGGCTGTGGAATAGTCTCCCCCGCAAGGTGCGGCAGGCTCCTTCCCTATATATGTTCACAAAGGCAGTGGAAACACACCTCTTTGCTCTAGCCTTTGGCTAAATGTGGTACAGTTTCCTCCCACCACAGACATTATTGTTTTATACTGTTTTTTATATATGGCTCAATTTTTAATTGCTGTTACCTGCCCTGAGACCTTAGGGTATAGGGCGGGATAGAAATGTATACATACATACATACATACATACATACATACATACATACATACATACATACATACATACATACATACATACATACATACATACATACATACATACATACATACATACATACATACATACATACATACATACATAATTTGTCCAAATATTTTAGGAATTCTTAAAAGCATTTCACCAAGCCTTTCCAGAGCGCACAGTAATAAATCATATGGAATTTAAGACCATGTTCTTAAATGGTGGTTGCACTCAATGCTCTATGAACCTTCACCCAGTAAGAGTGTTTATACTTCCTCCTGCTCTAAAGCCCCCAGTGCCACTCTGAAACATGGTATAGGATTCCTGAATCATTAACTTGGGTCACAAAGTGCATTTAGCCATTGCAAGGCAAACTTGTGTAGGGTGGGTGACTGGCACTATGGATAAAAAGATTGGCTATACCATACAGACCCTGATACCCCAAAGATGATTCAGGGAGTGGCAACTGTAAACAGTCTCCACACTTAGTGGAGGCATGCTAGCAGTGACTCCCCTTCAAGACACCTGGAGGGATGAGTTCTCTTCACCAGTCTCTGAAGTGCAATACCAGACATGTTTAAGGTCTCTCAACAAAATGAGGGTGAATATTGCACGTGAAGATCCTGTGGGTGGTAGTTTTCAGGTTCAGAGACTAAGGAATTTGTTTAAGATGCACTCCCCGAGGGGGGAGAAAAGTAGGTACATAATGTGGGAATGCCCATAGAGTCTTGGTTTTCAATTGAGGTCCATGTGATTCTGGTTTTAAGTTGAGGTCCATGTGAGTTTTGACTAGTATAGATACTGCTCATCTACCTGGATAAGAGAGCTTAGCTGCTGCACCCCACAGATAGTAACTTTACATTAAGACTGCTATATTTTGGAGGGCTACCCTTGTACCTGATGCCATCTAGTCATAGTTGACTCTTGGTGATGATATGGTTTGACTTCTTCCAGGCTGACTGGTCTTCTACGATCTTCCTTACGTCAGCCAGGGTAGTTTTCATCACTGTTGTAATTTAGTCTACCCATGTACTAAGTGGCTGCCCTATTTTTCATTTCCCTTCTACTTTCCCAAACATCACCATTTTTTCTAGGGAGTTTGGTCTTCTCATTACATGCTCAAAGTATGACAGTTTAAGTCCTGTAATGTGTGCTTCTAATGAATATTTAGGTTTTATTTGGTACTTTTAGCTATCCATGGTACCCTGAGCTAGTTTGGTCTAGTAGACAGGGAGCTAGACTCTTATCTGGGAATACCAGGTTTGATTCTGCACTCCTCCATGAAGCCAGCTGGGTGACCTTGGGCTAGTCACAGCTCTCTTCAGAGGTCCCACAGCCCCACCTACTTCACAGGGTGCCTGTTGTGGGGAGAAGAATAGAAGGTTTGTCAGCTACTTTGAGCCTTCTTAAATGGGTGAGAAAAGGAGGGCAGAAAAGCCAACTCTTCTTCTTCTTCTTCTTGTGTTCCATGAGATGTCACAACACTTCCCTAAACCTTTAAGTTCTGCTCTTCCCAGGGCCAACTTTAAGCATACTTCCTCAGTGCTAGACCCTTTATTATTAATCATGGATCTCCAAGAGGCAAAATGTAAAGTGCAAAGTGGAAAATGAAGCAGTATCTTTTCATGTACATTTTATACCTGTACTTATACTAGTTGCCAGTTATCACTACCACTACCACCACCACCACCAGTTTACTTCTATATTGGCTTTTCAAGGCAGATAGCACCCAAGAACAGAAAGTGCAGTGCAAGAGAAACAATACACAAACGGTAATACAGTCACTGGCTGGGTCAAAGTCAAGGTTCTATAGTGGGCATAAAAGGCCTTAAATAGTTTGGAACTAGGCTACTTAGCAGGTCACCTTCTATATCATAGGTGTGTAAGATCTCTAAGATGCACTCTTGTCAGCTACTGCAAATTATGCCTCTATGCTCTAAAATGGGGAAATGGAGGAATCTTTTTCAGTAGCAGATGGTGAGGCTCCTCTGTGTGCCACAATGGAGGTATCTCACTTTGTAAGTGGAGACCCAGCCTAACTTTTCACTGAATATTTTTAATGCAGAGCCTTTCCGCATTGTATACCAGATCACTAGATGATCACTGTGGCCCAGAAGCATTCTATAAGCTCACTGGACCGGTCCAGAGGTGGACCTCTTTTAAACAGATGGTGGCACTTCTGCAAGCCACAGCCCCATCTTTGAAGTCTGCATGGGTTTCAGAGAAGAAACTGCAGAGGAGCTTTGACCTTCCTCTTCACAACCAAAAATGGAATGAGATATACATAGCTCTTGTGCACCATATGTAATGTTTGAGCAACAGCAACAAGAACAAATCATGTTGAAGGGTGTCTGGCACTTTCACCTGAACCAGAACAGGGCATGCACATTTGCATTTCCACTGGTGCTGGACCAGAACACCAGCATTATAGCCCAGCATTATAACTCCTGCCAGTTAAATTACTCCAGTTAGGTAAGTATGGAAACAACCTGTGTGCGAATGTTTTGCCTTCTAGGGGGTGGGAAACCTTTCTTACAGAACTTCCAAGGATTCCTATAATGACTCTTCCAGGTTTTCTCAGAGTTAATCATAAAAGCATCTGGTTAATTCGTATGAAAGTATACAGGTCCCTAAAAGCATACAGTTTGGTCTAATGGTTAGGAAGCTTAACTCTTATCTGGGAATACCAGGTTCAATTCTGCCCTCCTCCATGAAGCCATCTGGGTGACCCTGGGCTAGTCACAGCTCTCTTCTGAGCTCTCAAAGCCCCAACTCTTCTTCTTCTTCTAAAAGTTATAGAATCATAGAATCATAGAATGGTAGAGTTGGAGGGGACCTCCTGGGTCATCGAGTCCAACCCCCTGCTCAAGGCAGGATCTCCTAAACCATCTCAGACAGATGGCTGTCCTGTCTCTGCTTGAAGACCTCCATCGAAGGGGAACCAACCACCTCCCGTGGCAGCCTGTTCCACTGGTTGATCACTCTTACTGTTAGAAATTTTTTCCTAACATCTAAACTAAATCTTTTCCCCTGCAGTTTCACCCCATTGTTTCTAGTCCTTCCTTGAGAGAGTGAGAACAGAGCTGATCCCTCTGCCCTGTGACAACCCTTGAGGTATTTGTAGACAGCTATCATGTCTCCTCTCAGTCTTCTTTTTGATAGACTAAACATTCCTAGTTCCTTAAGCCGTTCCTCATAGGACATGGTTTGCAGACCGTTCACCATCTTGGTAGCTCTCCTTTGAACCTGCTCCAGCTTGTCAGTGTCTCTTTTAAACTGGGGTGACCAGAACTGGACACAGTACTCCAGATGAGGTCTGACCAAGGTAGAGTAGAGGGGGATAATAACTTCACGTGATCTGGACTCTATGCTTCTCCTAATACACCCCAGGATTGCATTTGCCTTTTTTGCAGCTGCCTCGCACTGTTGACTCATGTTCAGTTGATGATCTACCAGGACACCCAAGTCTTTTTCACATGTGCTGCTGCTCAGCCGAATTCCTCCCATTGTATATGTGCTTTTTTCATTTTTCTTGCCCAGGTGCAGAACCTTGCATTTTTCTTTGTTAAATACCATTTTATTAGTTGCAGCCCATTGTTCGAGTTTCTCTAAATCTTTTTGAATCCTCTCTCTCTCTTCTCTGGTGTTTGCAATCCCCCCTAGCTTTGTGTCATCAGCAAATTTGATCAGTTTCCCTTCAACTCCCTCGTCCAGATCGTTTATAAAAACATTAAACATAACTGGGCCCAGGACAGAACCTTGTGGTACTCCACTTGACACTTCCCTCCATTTGGATGTGCAGCCATTTAAAGCCACTCTTTGAGTACGATTACTAAGCCAGTTTTGAATCCACCTTATAGTTGCCTTGTCAAACCCATATTTGATCAATTTTTCAATGAGGATCGCATGAGATACTTTGTCAAATGCTTTGCTGAAATCAAGAAATACTATGTCTACTGCATTTCCTTGATCAACCCATTCAGTGATTTTGTCATAAAATGAAATCAAGTTGGTCTGACACGACTTGTTTGATACAAACCCATGTTGACTACTGTTAATTATTGAATTCCTATCCAAATGCTGACATATGTGTTGTTTAATAATTTGTTCGAGAATCTTTCCTGGTATTGAAGTCAGGCTAACGGGCCTGTAGTTCCCTGGGTCTACCTTCTTCCCTTTTTTGAAGATAGGAACAACGTTTGCCCTTCTCCAATCGTCTGGGACTTCTCCTGTTCTCCATGACTTCTCAAAGACTACAGCAAGTGGTTCAGCAATTACCTCTGCTAATTCCTTCAGTACCCTAGGATGTAATCCATCTGGACCTGGGGACTTAAATTTGTTTAAGTTAGCTAAGCGTTCCCTTACTCTCTCAGTGTTGATTTTGTGTCTTGATTCTCCTAGTCCTTCATCAGTACAGTGAAGGACTGTTGCATGCACATTATCCCTCTTGGAAAAAACAGATGCAAAATAGGAATTCAGAATCTCTGCCTTCTCAAGATCACTTTCGATCACTTCTCCATTCTCTCCCTGCAGACTTCCCAAAACCTCTTTGACTTTTCTTTTGCTGTTGACATATCCCCAAAACCCTTTTTTATTGTTTTTAGTCTCTCTTGCAAGCCTCAATTCATTTTTAGCTTTAGCTTTTCTGATACTTGCCCTGCAGATTGTACTGATTTCATTATATTCCTCCTTAGATATGTATCCCTCCTTCCATTTCTTAAACATTTCTTTTTTCTTTTTTCTCAAGTTTTTAAGTTCTAGGTTTATCCACCCTGGTCTCTTTAGATGTTTTCCATTCTTCCTTCTTTGAGGAATTGTTAATGATTGCGCTTCTAATATTGCATTTCTCAAAATATCCCATCCTTCTTGGACATTTCTATCCTTTAGTACATTTAACCATTTGATCCCTCCTAACCTCCTCCGGAGTCCATCAAAATCTGCCCGTCTTCAAAGTCCAACTTTGAAGTCTGAGTCCTCTCATGCTTTCCTTCCCTTATTATCCAGAATTCAAGGATAACATGATTGCTGCCTCCCAATGCCCCAGAAACTCTGATATCCTCAACCATTTCCTCTCTGTTGGTAAGAATTAGATCAAGGATAGCCAATCCTCTTGTTTCCTCCACCACCTTTTGGTACATGAAATTGTCAGCGAGAGAGGATAAGAACTTATTAGACTTGTGACTTTTTCCTGAGCGAGATTCCCAACAAATGTCTGGGTAGTTAAAGTCTCCCATAATCACTATGTCATGCTTTCGTGAAAGTTTAGCCATCTGGTCTAGGAAGAGGTCCTAGACCTCTTATATTTATCTTTTACCTGAATCCACAGTAATCTTTCTTATGCAAGTATGCTCCCGTGTGGCCCAAAGTTGCTATTTTTATATTTTTTTGTATTAAAATCAGCCAGAAAATGTCAATATATCCACGTTTCCTTCGATGAAGACCTAGAGGTATGGATGTAAATATATCTAGCACACTTTTGACACTGCACACAAACTACAGATTACCGGGATATTATGAATTGCTAATCTTATTACCTGGGTTCTTCCAGGTTTATCCTTCAGTACCTTCAAATCTTAATAAACATTCTCATTTATGAGTACAATGTATTTTCTTATATGATTGCAAGAGACAGATGGGTATCATCTTCTGGCACCAGCAAGAGACCAAGCTAACTTTTTTGGGGAAAAAAAATCCTTCTAACAACAGGGGAAGAGTTAGAGATAGAAAGACTGCACACATTTTAAATCCATCACCTTCTATGTATTGACTCTGTGATTTTACAATCTATTAAAACTCAATGGAAATTTTCTTTGGAAAATGATGGTTCTCTGTTGTCAGAGATAGCTTCTGGGCTACAATTGGACTATAGAACTTCCAGTCTTTTTTCAAGGACAGTGGAATACAATGTAGTAATTCAATCTGAAAGTTATGAGAACATGAATATTCATGGCCATCGTATCTTGAGCCAGGAAATTGTCAGAGGTAGTGAATGAAGCCTTCTAGACATCTTAACACAAAGCCAGATCAATAAATATTCCCACATTATGGATCCAAACCTTTAAGAAGTTGATTTCTATTTTCCTGGACAAAGGGACCACATTCTGTGGTAATGAAATCAAGGGCTCCATCCAGATGAACCTTAAGTGGGGTTTGATGGAGTCAGAAACCACAACAGCAAGGTGACAAAATGTCAGTGTTTTGGACACCCCAGAATGTCTCTGCAGGTGGAATACCACCAATAAAAATGCCTTGCATGGCCAGAAATATCACTGGAAGTTGGGCCAACCTACAATGTATTGCAACCCAGAATTCTAGGCAAAGCTTGTCCATGGATTGAAGGTCCCCATGGGTGCAAGGCAGTAATCCACATACCCCCAATGCTGAATCATCTGAAGGAGGCACCTGAAGCCGTTTCTCTCACCTTACAAGACACTGCACTCCTAGTCAACCCTAGGTCAGCCCTCTGCATACATGTAGATGCAGTCAGGGTAGAAGCTTCACTTGTCTGTTGGGAAACCTTAGAAGAATGCTCCATTTGCTGCATTCAGAGAAAAACGCTCATCTCAGATGGCTTCGTTCTAGACTCCTCTTAGAAAATGCATAGATCATCCAGAGTCTACCAACAGAGACTCATTTAGGTCTGCTTGGTTTTAATTTGCCTTAAGTCCTTTAGGTAGAGAAGAATATTATAGGGACATTTCATGAAGACAGTAGCACTCCCTGGTTAATTCCGAAGTATGCTCCAATTATTACGGCACTTGACCTGAATTTACCTACTGGACCCAGAAACTACCAACTAGGCAACAACAAACTAACTCTGCTCCAAAACTTTAGTTTATCATAATAATCAGAGATAATCTTGACAAACCAGATTACTGGTAGTGGCTGTGTTTTGAGGCACAGCCTAAAGTTATTTGAAAAGAGGTTTGTATGTGTGTGGCACCCCCACCCCACTGGTTCATTTCTTATAGAAACCTTTCTTATAACACTCTGTTCCTTACAGAGGGATATGGTAATCTGGATTATTTTTGGTTGCAGCAATGTATAATATGATCTAATCCATTTGAAATATTCTGATATAAATAATCCTAATGATATCAGGTCTGGAGAAAATGCCCTTGAAGAATATTCCCGTCTTCCAGGCCTACAATTCTAATTTACAGAAACAAGGAGATCAATTGAAGTGGGAACATATTAATCTCATCCTCATCATTATTGCCATCCTACCATTAGGTTGCTAGACACTGACAGAGCATAAGCAGCTAACAACTGAATAGAATATTTGGTTATCATGTTCCTGAAGCACCTTCAAGGGTCCTAGCAGAACAGACATGTACAAATGAGCAACTAAGGAACTAAAGCATGCCCACCAACAGGCCTGCTTGAAATCTTACATACTGTTCAACTTTCAGATTTGATGGTAACCAAAGCAGAGGAAAATTTGGCTCATGTGTACACAATACATTTTACTAAATCAATGAAACCAGTATGCTTTTGCACAGCTACGAACAACAACTTATTCCATGAAGCAGCCTCAAGTGTTTGCATTTCATAATGCCAACATGCATTCATACAGTGTAATTTTGTCAGTATTTGCTTTTATTGTTGGTATCCAGCCATTTTCTGTGATTTATTTTTCAATGTACCAGGCTGAAAATTTAATTCTCAACTAAACAGGAGGCGGTGTTTAGATCTTCTGATGCATTTATACTTCTTTGCCGTAGATGACAAAAAAACTGCAGCTTTTTCTGAAACAATATCCATACGTCATAGACCACTTTTAAGGACATTTTAATATCACTCATCCTTACATTTTATTACTTAGGAAGATGATAGTTTCATTCCCCCTCCATCAGCTTATAATAAACTCTTTAAAACCGAATACTAATGTTAAGAATTCCACTGCCTTTTTTGTACTCTGTTCCTTCAAAATTGCCAAATTAAAAATTTTCTCTGTGCTTCGTGGTGGGTGAGTGTAGGGGAAGGATTGCTGGAAGAATCTAAACAAAGGTCAAAAGTCACAATGGGAAATAGCTGATGCTTTTAATAATGCTAATTATGTATTATAACAGGAAGAAGGCAGAAGGGGAAATACGATGGCTAGGAGAAAGACAAACAAGAACTCAAATGCTGAATTTAAAAGGAAGAGAATTAAAGGGAGCAAAAACTTTAAATGTCTTTGTAGTTCACTGTCATGAATCAGACATAATGAAGCCTGAATTTAAAATGTCAGTTTCTGTGAATGTTGATAACTTGGCTCTTTGTCGTACAAGTCAAAATGTGTCTATTTGATGGGTTAAAATGACAGTCTGAAAATGGAAGATGCAGAAGCTAAAAAAAAAAGAAGAAGAAGAAGAAGGGGGGGGGGAGACAAGCCCACCAAGAAAAAGACATCCCAAAGTAGGCCCATAATGTAGTACTTGAAGGGAAAGACCTGTAGGGTAGTGCAAACATCTTTGGAAAGTAACGAAGCAGCACTAAAGGCAATGTTCATGGCCAATCCAAACTATTTCCCTAAGCTGTTGGGGCTCTTGCATCTCTGCCTTTACACTAGACTGAAAAGCCTTTGAACTAATTGCCAGACTGTACCAGATTTTCTGGTTCAGTTCCGTCCTATAATTGACTGACAATGATGGGCAAGGAAGAGGAAGAATTTAGACTCACCACCCCAAGCAGAGGGTCAGAAATGGTTTCACAGAGAACACATCCTGCCTGCCTTGCCACTAAACGCAGGGCTTAAGAAAACACCCTCTTCGCTGTCTTCTAATTCTTGGCATAAAGGCAGCACACCAGAACAACAAGCACTTTGAGAGTGATCCTCTGCAAACAAAACAAAACAAAGAACTTTAATGACAACAACCGCAACCACAACAACGGCCACAAAAATGCTTGCAGGCTGCCGGTACGACTGACGAAGATTTCATCACTGTGTCTTGCGTATACCCCATACTGTGTCCCAGTTTGCAAATCGGAAGTTGCCAAAGTGAACTTTCACTTGCAAGTGAGGATATTCATCCACATATGACACAGTCCTTATTTACAGGCTCCCTAATTAATATTTCTAAATGAAGGGGTAGATATATTCCAGTTTTAATTCCACACCACCCCCCATCCCTAGCTGGCTTCTAATTGTCTAGTATTTCTGTGCCACTCTCTTCTCTTCATATGATCTCTGTAAAACTGTTTTAACAAAAATTGCAGTGGCATTTGTTACACGAAAGGACAGGAATTTATTGAACATCTGATAAAATCTCTGTGACTCTGTCCAAAAACTTGTTATCTTCCATCCACTATAATCTATATCCCAAACACACCCCCGGTGATCACAGTGCCAGATGCCCTGTTCCACGTTTCATAATCAATAAATGCAAAACCAGAAAACAAACAGATGCCAAGGTTGAACGGTACTGCAATTCTTCTTCTTTTTAAGACAAATATATATGTATATATACACACATACATATATATGTATTTCCCCCCCAGGAAGCAAAGAAGAGGTCAGAACAAATCCAGGTACTCCTACATTTCATTTGACAACATGAAAAAAGGTGTGCCCACCTATGCTATTAAGAAGGCGCATCTCTGTAGGTGATACAGGAAGCACTTTCAACGTTCCACCGCTCATTACGCATGCTACAATATGATACATTTTTCCCCAGTCACCTTTGCTCATTCCGCTAGAGAAGTTTCTGGAAGCTCTGAGACTCCTGCCACGCAGGCTGACACGCAAGAGAGATGCCGCAAAGTTTCAAAGCTAGGCCAAACAGTTTGGCATTCCGTAAGCCAAGCTAGCAGAGCAGTTAAGCAAAAGCTTACCTTTCAAACCCTGAACAGAGACCTACACCATCTGACAGGCTGCAGACTTTTCGCAAGTACAGTGACCCAGACAGGTGAAATTCTAAAAGGTAGCAAACATCTGAGAGCAAAGGACTGGAAAACTCTAAGAAATAATAAAGCAACTGAATGAAATGTCTTCCCACAGACACAGTCAGCCCTTGTGTATGGGGAATTACGAATGCTCCGGCTATAGACTTTTGTCCAAAGCTGTAGTTCCCCCCCTTCTTTTCTCTCTCTCTCTCTCTTTTTTTAGTGAAGCTAGATTAGTTCATACAAAACTCAACAATACGGCACTGAAACCCATTGTTGATATTCAACATTTTTCACATAGCGGAACAGAAGAGACAATACGGTATCTAGGAAACCATGGGCTGGATTACAGAGTGATACCATCTCTTCCTTCTGGTGGGCCTGTAATCCTTTTTTTAACCTACCACAGCAAAATAAAATGAAATGCAATAATACAACATTTAAAAACCTTCCAAATCAGACAAAGCACAAGGCCTTAGTGGGGGGGAAATGCAATACATGGAACATTTTGCACAGAAAAATCTCAAATAAAAGACATAAGTTGCCAACTTGTTTTAAAACTATTATAGGCAAATATTGTTTGAATCATAATCAGGATATTTTTTTCCATTGAGTGTGTATGTTCAAGGCACCTTTATGCAGTAAAGGATACTAAAGTTATTTTTAATCAATAGCACTTTATACAGATGGATAAATCTTTAAAATTTTCATTTGTCACAAGTTTTTCCATATCATCTATTTAATGCTCAGTCCAACCCTTCCTATATCAGCATTCTGTTTTTAAAATTATTTTGTTTCCATTTATTCTCAGCCTCCATTTTGCCTAATGAAAAGGTTTTTACAAACATTTCCCCATAATATAATGTAAGATAATATTAATTCTTCACCAATATTCTTTTTTTTTGCACTGTCTGCCTGAAAAACATGTCTTTCAGCAATTTCATTTTTGTTAGTAAACAGAAACACAAAATTCCGAGAACTGTGGATTTCTAACAATACCTAAATATTGAATTCATAAGTTGGCTTGACAAATGTGAACTTTGTAACATTCACATTAGTAAGTTAACTAAATTAATTTCTTCCTTAATGCTTCTAACCTTTCTTTCTCATTCCCCCCTCTATTTCCAGTTCAGTAATGGCCAATCATACATTAATCATGAGATTCTAGAGTAAGCTCTATATTCTTTCAGAATCCATTGCTTATCCAACTTAGCTTCTTGTCAAGCCTATGGTAGATGTGATCACATTTATATTCAGATTCTCCAGTCTCACAAATAATTGTCCCTGATCACAAGTTCAGTGTTCCCAGATGTCATTTATTTAATATTTAATTATTTAATAGCTACCTCTTTCTCAGTATCACACTTTTTGTTTTGAAATTCAAGCCCCTACCATTTAATACACCAACCTTTGAGTCTCATTCCATTTTTTTATTCAATCCACTCGCCATATTTTCCTCTAAACCCCAAATAGTCTAGGTAGCCACCGAAAGGGATTGTTCCTACCAGCTCCTTTTCATCACTGCTGCAATTGACCAATTGACAACTGATTGATGGTTATCTTTTCACTTCAACAATGAAGGAAATTACCATCACTATAGCTATGTACAGTAAATGCCTCCGGAGTAAATTACATGATTCTAAAATTCTCCTTAGCTCACTTAGTAAAACATCAACACAAAAAGTTTTTCTCTGTCTTTCTCCTCCTGTATGGCAGATTTGGCCTTCTCTGTCAGCACCAGAAAAGAAGTTGACAGCTTCCTTAAAAAGAGGAGCATAAAAGAACTCAAAAAAGAGATGGCACAGGGCCTGCCTAAGGCTTCCATTCTTTGGTAGCAGCTATTCTTTGTACAGAAAAGAAAAATCGGCATGTGAGGCAAGATAAGCCATGTCAGAATACTCCAAGAATATTCCCAGTGACCTTGGAGTTTTTCTGCTACTGCTTAACCATTCACTGCTCAATGAGTTGCTGATTCCAGAAGTGTTGTGTGGTGTTATCTGTGGATACTTCTTTACCACCGCTTCCCAAATAAATTGGGTGGTACTGTAGATACAGTTTATAACAATATATACCTTCCCTGCCTCATTGCAGATTCAACTTAAGTTAATATCAAAGTAGACTAACCACAATTTTTAAATGTATTTGTTATGTATGTATGTATATAGGTATGTATGAATGTATGTACGTATGTACATACAGTATTCTTTTATTTATTTATTTATTTATTTATTTATTTATTTGTACTGTGAGTAAAATTAAGTTTTAAAGTATAAAAGATCTGGAGCTGAGGCCCTCCTGGTGTTCCCACTGCCCTCAGTAGTGAAACAGGTGGATACCTGGGAAAGGGCCTTCTCGTCAATGGCCCCAGGTTATGGAATAGTCTCCCCCTTGAGGTGTGTCATGCCCCTTCTCTGTATATGTTTAGGAAGGCGGTGAAGACGCACCTCTTTGCCCTGGCCTTTGGCTGATATGATTATACTCCCCGCCCCCCCCCGCCCCCAATGGCAGATACTATTATTTTAGTATTATGCTGAATCTTTTAAATGTTTTTATGTGTATTATTGGTTTTTAAATAATTGGTTTTAATTTGTTGTTTTAAAGGTTGATACCAGCCCTGAGACCTTTGGGTATAACATGGGATAGAAATATAAATAATAAATAAATTTAGAAGCGAGAGCCAAGACAGGGTTAATATTTGGTTGAATCTGGTGAGTGCTGGATCATTTTAGACCCAATGCGTAGTGGTGTCATGTGGTCTCTCTAGATGACTCTGAATACTGCTTTTCTGATGAAACAGTTGCCAAGTGATGTGACAACCTGGTTCAGTCAGTTCGCAACAAACTGGGGTGTTTGCATGATTTACATGTGAACTGAACCAGCCTGTTGTTTGAAAACAACTACCCAGTTTGGGGCAAACCTGGACCTGACATGTTGTAACTGACCAAGCAAATCATGGCGAACCAAGGGTGATTCACTATGGCTCACTTGCGAACCGAACCATGTTGTTAAAAAAAAAAAACTGTTCACATCAAACTCGAACCAAGGGTAGTTTGTTTGATTTGTACCAAGCCACTAAATTTCAGTTCATGAATATGCCTACAATTATCATTCCTTTTCCCTTGCCCTTCGCATTGGCATTCAGTGTTTTACAACCATCTCCACATTTGTGATGTATTAGAGGAAACAAATTAAAATTCTCAGCTGAGATCCAGTACAGAAGAGAAATGCTTTGAGCACTGCTACTTTTCCATTGTCAGCTAACTAGAAGTCATAGTGCATTGATAACTTCAAAAAGCTAGTTTTTTTGTTACTGCCATACATGTACATTTATTTATATTTATTACATGGGTTATGTGTTCGAGAGGGAACATTAGTGAATGGAGGTGGCATTGGTACTGGAGCGTGGCCTCCATCCAGGTAGATGGCAACATCAGAATGCCTGGCAGAATCCTACATCTCCCCATACATCTTCTGCTGTCCTTCAAGCTGTTTCTAAGCCACTTGGGTTTGCTACTTGCTAGCTAATCCACAAAATTCTGTTTGGTTTGCACTTAGTCAGCTGAGAATCATCTCTGCTGGAATTTGCTGGGGTCCCTTTGAGACCTTGCCACATGATTCATCACCTATGTTGGGAACAACCCCTACTCCTACCCCAGATATAGGATCAGCAACATTGTAAACCATGCCAACAATTTCTAAACCACAAAGCTGCTTCCCAAGGATACCTTAAGTCAATGTTATCAAAGGCCACAGAAAGGTCAAGGAGGACCAGAAAGACAACAGTTCCTCTGTCCTTCTCCTACCACAGGGCATCCATTGGGGGAAGCAAGACATCCTCAGTACTGTGACCAAGCCTGATTCCAGATTACTTCCTCCAACTGAGTCCCCCACTTTTATCACTGTGCAACCACATGCCTTCTTCCGTGAGGGAAGATTTTTGGTTGCCCACTGGGGGCGGGGGGTGGAGTGGAGTATAAATGAAGCCTAAGCTACGGTCCTGCAGATATTTCTTCCTTTCAATCTCTGTCATAACCTTATGGGAGAGCTACAGTTCAGCAACCTCTGAAATGCCATATATTGGACACTTGTGTTCCAGAAAAATCAGCTCTTCTTGGAGCAAATCTGCACTGATTCCAATCAACCGAACCAGCAAACATGCTAAGCATTGTCTTTCCACATGCAGGGTCTCTGTTAGAATGTACCAGCGTGTGGAAGGGAGGCTCCTAGCATGCATGCTCATCTGGTATACCAGCCAATGCAGAATCAGTCTCACAATCTCTATCCTGGAAGCATTTGTTCCTTCTTCAAAATTCCTAGCTGAACATAAGAACACAAGAGAAGCCCTGCTGGATTAGGTTGCAGCCCATCTAGTCCAGCATCCTGTTTCCCCCAGTGGCCCACCAATTGCTTTTGGGCGCCTCAAGCAGAAGACGAATGCAAAACCTTCACCTGTTCTTGAGTCCCGACAAATGGCCTTGAGAGGCATCCTGCTTGTCTCTCCACCCTAATGGAAGTACCTAGGCATCCATTCTAGTAGCCACTGATAACCTGACCTCCATTAATTTGACTAACCCTAACATTTACAGTATATTAACTTGGCAATAAATAGCATTTTGTAATAGAAAATAACCTATACCAATTTCAACATCTCCAAGAACGTACAGGATTTGATGGCCAAATTATTTATTTATTTATTTAATTTATCCATCTATCCATCCATCTACCTATCCATCCATCTACCTATCCATCTACCTACCTACCTACCTACCTATCCATCCATCCATCATTGTCTGTCTGTCTGTCTGTCTGTCTGTCTGTCTGTCTGTCTGTCTATCTATCTATCTATCTATCTATCTATCTATCTATCTATCTATCTATCTATCTATCTATCTATCTATCTATCTATCTATCTATCTATCTATCTATCATCCATCCTCATCTATCTGTTTGTATTTCTATCCCATCCTATACTTCAAGGTCTCAGAGGAGGTAAAAACATTTAAAATCAAACATATATTAAAACAACAGTCTATATTAAAACAGTAACAGTGTCTGTAAAGTGGGAAGAGACAGTACATTCCCACTTAACCAAAGGCCAGGGCAAAGAGGTGTGTCATCATTGCCTTCCTGAACATATATAGTGAAGGTGCCTCAAGGTCACCTCAAGGGGGAGACTATTCCATAGCCTAGAGGCTAGCACTGAGAAGGTTCTCTCCCGGGTGCCAACCCCTTGGCTATAAAGTGCTTTAAAAAAAAAAGACAAATAAAATTTCCTCCAGCAAGCCATGGAAGCTTGGATTAGCCCCTTGTCCTAACTTCCATGGTTGAATCACCCCTGAAATTGTCCCTTATCCAACTTTAATCCGAGAACCAAGTGCCCCTTAGTTCAATTATACACATACATCAGTATGAGAAGTAGAAAGACATTCTAGGGAGGCCTCATTCAGGTCCTTTGCCTACAAGTTAAGCTAGAGATGGTTAATTGAAGGTGGAGGGAAAAAATCATATTCACTGTACCTTCCTATATATAATCATCTTACTCTTGTTGTAGTTATTGCCCTGAAATAGAAAATGCTAATAGGTTAAACCACAGACTAGAACAAGAAACCTTACTTCAACTGCTGTTAATGATTATTTCTGATTTTAAATGGAAAGATTTTTTTTCTTTTTCAGAGAACAAAGTACTTTATAAGCTCCATAATCCTTCTCTCAGTTAATCCCACAAGGACCCCTTAAGGTTAGGGTGAAGGCACACAGGCATTCCAAGGCTGTAGAATGATGAACCATTTCATTAGGACAAAGATTAATGGAATATTACTGGATTTTTTTAAAAAAATATAGCCCCTTCATATTCATTCAAAGTCCGGCAAATGATATATTGGTGAATATGGAAGTATTATATCTGAGAAATAAGGAGTTAAGGGAACAGGTTGGTAAAATTTCTCCTCAGAAGTTGGAAAAGGAGGTTACCTCAGGAAGGAACTCATGAAAAGAGGAAATAGGAGTGTGAAGAAAGGAATTAAAAGTCTAGAAAAGTAGCAAACAGAAAAATAAAAGCCCTGAAAAAGCAGCCACAAATGACTGATAACAGCTCTGACCCCATTTTCTAATGAAAATGTGGGAACCCAAATCAATTATCCAATCATTATTGTATAAATTGCCAGTATTCACAAGGGAGTCACAGATGCATAGTAAAAATAGCTTGAATAACATATATTTGTCCTGAAAATATATCCTGTGGTATGCAACTAATGTTGGTTCAAGCCATCTTTGTCACATTTTAGAATGCCCTTACAAATTCCTCTTTATTGTCAGTCCTTTATTTTGCATTTAGGATTCCTCCTGGCCTAGTGTAGCAGAAGTGGTTCAAGCAGCTGCCCTGGTTCTACTGTTCTGGAACAAGCTGTCCACAATTGGGTAATTGTTCCAGTGCAGCTGGTGTGCCAGCCCAGCCTTCTGTTCTCCAAAGGCTAGTCTTTGTGCCCTTGGTGGCCCCATTATGGTACCATTCCTGACAAAAAAAATTCTAGAATGTGATTAATTTATGACCTGCAAATTCTCATAATTTAATAAACGAGTGTTTTGTTATCCTATACTTGTGATCTTTCCCATTTTTTTCCATTGTAAGCTTAGCAGCCAATTAACATTTAATCTTGAAGGAGACTTATTCCATAAGAACATACAAGGATCCCTGCTGGATCAGGCCACAGACCATCTTGCCCAGCATCCTGTCTCACACAGTAGCCCATCAGTTGCTTCTGGGCATCTGTCGTTTTGAATCAAATACCCAACAGACATTAGTGCACATCCCTAATATGAATACAAATGTTCTGGACATTCGTACAAATAGTTCAGACATTTGTTAAACTGGGGAGATGGGAAAGCAGTTGCGCCAGTCACATCCGCAATGGATCCAGATTCCATTTGACATGGATTGGGAGCAGATTCAAAGTGGATTCAGGTCAGATTTGACGCTTTCAGAGCAGATATATAACGGGATACATATATCGGATATATATCAGATACGTATGCGCTCATATTGGATACGTATTTGTTCGTATTGGATACATACGATATTTGTACAAATTTGTACAAATATGTTCATATTGAACAGAATCCTACCACATTCGAAGGGGATGGTATTCAAATGAATACGGATTTTCTAACATTCTATTTGCTACAAATCAAATGCCAAAAAAAACCCCATTCATGCACACGCCTAGCCTCAAGGTGTCAGATTTCAATGTCATGCTTTGAAACACCAGTGAAATGCATCTTCCGGTATTCCTGAACACAGGAGACATGCCTTCTGCCTGCCTCTTGTGTTCTGGATCACTGCTATTGGTCCTGCTAGTAGATCCAATTATGTGGGTTTATCAGTAATCCCAATCAGGGCCTAGGTGATGGAGATCAGGCCACATCTAGAGCAGACAGAGCTGTACCAAGCCATGCTGTCATGGTGACACACCAGTCTTCCAGAAATTATGACATCACAATGCTCTACCTATGAAGAGTTCAGTTTGCTGCTGCCATGCAGCCATATTGGCTGGCAAAAGTGTTAGTAGTCGATAAACTTTTTTTTTTTGTAAGAGTGTAGAAAGAAAGGACTGCCTGAACCTCAGTGTTGTGCTCTCCCCAACAGTAAAGCACTGGGATTTATATATTTTTTTACTTATTTTTTTTTGGGGGGGGGATATGAACACAGAAAAAGTTGAAAACAATACAGAGGCTGTGGAAGAAGACAGAGATGGTGCTGAAGAAGAGCATACCAGTAGGTGCTTCCAGGTTTCAGCTCTGTGTTGTTGTGTCCCTAGAAGGTAAGGGTGGTTCCTCTTTCACACAGCGGACTAGTTGTCCTTTGGAGCAAAACAAAATTATGCTCAGTGAGAAATTAAAGTAGTAGCCCAGTTCAGGATTAGTAGTCCAGTGGTCCAATTAGGAACAAGAGCTAAGGTCATGAAAGTCCTTTCTATACAGCCCTGTGATAGGAATGGGTCAAGAGGCCTCCCATATACTAGTATGGCTAATAGGAGACCCCATTCCCCAACCAGCATATTCTGTCGAGGGGTGTGCACAAATGCAATTTTCTGGATTCAATTCAAATCGAATATCCAAAAATTTTGAATCAATCTGAATGTCTATAATTTGAATGTTTTCACATTCAATTGGATTCTAATACATTCCAAGTTTATTTGTGTGAATTTTCAATCTGTATTTGCAAATACAAATGTCGGCAACATTTGTTTGTGCCCATACGCATCTGTACGCATCCCGTACACATCCGTATGCATCCCATATGCATCTTGATTTTGTCCCGTACAGATTCATACAAACGTGTATGGATGCAGGAAAGATGAGTACAGGCAAGTATGCATCGTGTATATATCTGTACACCTACAAATGTCTGAATAATTTGTACTAATGATTCAAAAATTTGAAATTTGTTTGAATGTTTAAATTTGAATTTATATACCTTCATTTCTAATCTGAATGTTCAAATTTGAACGAATTCGATCGAATTTTCAGTGTTTTGAATATTTGTGTACATCCCTAATTCATTCATTCATTCATTATCTCTCTATCTATATTTATATCCCACCCTTCACCAAATAGTCCCAGGGTGGGTTACACAATTGATAAAACACATCAGATATTAAAATATAAAAATATAACCCCCACCCCACCCTCCCTCCCTAATAGGACAGCACCCTGGGGAAGCTATTTAATTGGCAAAGATCTGGGTGAAAAGATACCTTTTCACCAGGCTCTGAGAACTATACAGCGTAGGTGCCTGACAAACCTCAAGAAGGAGGTTGCTCCAGAGTCTAGGGGCCACCACAGAAAAGGCCCTCCTGTATGCTCCTGGGCCTTGTACCTCTTCAAGAGAAGGAACTGCAAGAAGGCCCTCTCCTTGAGATCTCAGTGCACTGGCAGGTCTATATGGGAGAAGGCGCTCCTTTAGGTACCCAGGGCACAAGCCATTTAGGGCTTTATATGTTAGTGTCAACACCTAGAATTGGGCTTGGTAGTGAATAGGTAACCAGTGCAGATTCTTTAAGACCGGTGTGATATTAGACTCTCTGTGAAGGCAGCCTGCCCTCTACATTCCTGCCAGACACTGCATTCCCCTGGCAACTAGGATAATTAGGCTATTCTGACACTGCATTCTGCACCAGTTTAAGCTTCCAAACCACTTTCAAGGGTGGCCTCATGAAGATCACATTGCAGTAGTTTAATCTGGAGGTCACCAGAGCTTGGATCACCAGTTATCCCAATCCAGGTAATGCTTCAACTGGCAAACTGAATGGAGACCCAAGTGGCACATGAGACTCAAATGGCACCCCAGTCCGGTTTACTGGTACACCCCAGTGTTGACATCTACCAGCATGCTAGGGGTGGTATACACACAGATGGCATGCCTCCAAGGTCTGATCTACCATAGAAGACCCATTTTTACAGCACTACAGAATGTACTGCCAAAATGGGGGCCCTAGAGCTCTAAAGTCCTGAACCATTTGATTCAGGTCTTCAGAGCATTTGGAGCCCCTGTGTGGGCTCTGAAGTTGGCGTGGATTTTGGAACCAGCAAGGGGAGGGAGCTGGCACAGGATAGGTGATCCTAACGCAGACGGCCTTGTCCCATGCAGCAACCCATCTCAGCTTGGGATGGACTGCTAATCCCAGGACAGTGTGGGCATAAGTGCAAATATGGCCTAACTACTTAGTGGTGTGGCATGTAGATCCAGAACCTGCTATTAACAACTCAGATAACCATCTCTACCACCAGCACCTTTAAACTCCTAACTCTTACATTTCTGCAGGTGGATGTACCTTCCAGGAAGACGACCCAAAAGCCGAAAGAAAAAAAATGGGAAAAATAAGTCTGAGGAAGATCCATTTCTTAATGCCACCATGTTTGAGGAAAAACAGCAAAATATTGGTCAATCTTACTGGAGCATGAAATCCGCAGGAGACCAAGTTAGGTTGCAAAGAGAAACAACAGAGCCAGGCCTAGCATTATATAAGCAGCCTTATGACCGAAAAACTCAAGATGTACCTGTCCTCTTAGGCCAGATGCATTTGGAGGAAAAGCAAGAGCATGATGAAAAGACAACCCCAAAGACTTTCTGCGGTCAAAGCACAGCACAGCAACAAAAAGAGGGCTTGGATAATTTGGAAAGGGAAAAGAAAAGTGTTATGGGTGCTATATCAGAGGGAGTACCCTCTGAAGAAACAAAAGACTTTGTAGTAATGACACCCAAAGAAAACAGACACTCTGGAAGACCTGAATTACTGAGCGTTTTGCTCGAAGAAGTGACCTCTAAGAAGGAGTATCAAGGAGGAAATCAAAGTATTACGCTGGAGAGAGGGTCTGGTAAGAAGGACCAAAAGCAGCTCCACCAAGATGTTTCTTGTCTACAGTCTAGAGCACAAGAACAACTTCACAGCACAGGAGTTGCCAGTGGAAAAAATTGGCAGGAACAACAAGGCGCGAGCCTTGGTTTTAAGGATGAAACTCCTCTAGAAAAAAAAGAATGTGCACTATGCAAGAAAGAACAACAGCTTTTAGGGCAACTGCTACATGATATGGACACCAGCCTTTACCAAGAAGTGTCCTGGGGCCAGGCGAATTCTGTATCCAGAGGAAATGACCACAAGAAGGACCAGAATGTCCCAATCCAGGAGATAAAGCCAGTGGTTGAACTGAAATACCCAGATATTTTGTCTACTATGTGTGAAAATGATGACCATGAGCAACCAAGGCTGTTGGACCACACAGATTTTGTGAGAGAGCTGCCCTGCCGTGAATTAAAGTTGCATAGCCATGAGGACAAAACTCTCATTGCACCAAAGGAGATGGATGATTCGTTTCATGATACAATGTGTAGGAGTGACCAGAAAGACCTAGTAGGAGCCAGAAGCTCAGTGTCAAAAGTAGTTCTTAGCAAGGCAGAGGAACAACAGATCATCTCCCAGCCATTGGATCCACAAGCTGTTGCCCTGGAAAACATGAATGCACTCCTCATAGATGTAACCTCTACAAAGGATGCGCAAAACCAGGCTCATATAACCCCTCTGCTTGAAGACCTTCCCACCAGCACAACAGAGCAGCAGTACCCACAACAACAGGAGTTTCTTTTACTTGAACAGGTTAGCCCAAGCCAAGGTAGCACAACTGAAAAGAGTGAGCAGCAAGGAGTAGATGATGACCATTCCACATTGAGCAACGCTGATGAGCAAAAACCAATTCTCATGGCAAATGATTGCATGCTTCCTGGCAGTGTGAGCCACGAAAAAGACCAGCAAAGGAATTTAGAGTGTGTGGATTCTCGGTCTACAGGCCTCAATGACAAAGAAGTCCAAGAATGGCCTTACTCTGAAGTGCAGCCATCTCTAATGCCTTCAAACCTAGACCCTTTTCCTTTGAATGAATCTCTTGAAGAAATGACGGTAAAGAAAGAGGACACAAATGTTGGTAGCCCTAAAATGGACTGTCTGGATGAAGATCCGGAAACACAGGAGAACCAGGGCCAAGTGCATATATCTGCCTCATCCAAAAGTGAAGATGCAATGCCCAATCAAGAACCGGAAGTGCCTATTGTATTGCCACAGGATGGAGAAGACCACACAGAGCCACACCACTGCCAGACGGCTACATCTGTCCTAAATGAGGATCAGCAAAAAGACCAATCAAACCTAGGCATGACCTCTGAGGAACATCAGAAGAAGGAAAGTCAGGGCCTGCACATTACTTTGTAATACCAGGGAAGATGCAGGACATGTGTACAAGCAGCCTTAGAGTTGAAACTTGCAAAATTACTATGTCCGCTGTCTCAGGCACTACCTCTGCTAAAAAGATGCAAGGCAAACAGAGACATTACCGCTTTTTAAAATTTTGCACATTGTGTGGTATTTATGTAGACAAAGTCAGTAAAATAAAATTGGAAATAACAGCTGTGTTTGGTGATCCATCATGCAAGTCTGTGATGCATTAAGGCAAACGGGGCAGATTGACTAGAGAATAACCAAGGGCCAATTAGCATTTGGCCCGATAGTCCACGTAGGGTGAACGTCTTCATGTGAAGGAGCAGTTTCCTAACCAGAAACAGCTCCTTCTCTGCAGGAGCCCACCCTGCATTGACAGCACGTGGTGCAGGTTGAACCTGCATCCTGTGTGCACCTACATTTACCAAGCGCCAGAGTCGGTGAAGCTGTGGCAGCCCCATTTGAACTTCTTCCGATGGTGGAGGGGCACATGGCATGCTGCACCAAGCAGATGTGCTGGCACTAGCACCAGGATCCAAAGATGGCTACCATCTGGGCAGTCCAAGTAAATTTTGAGGAGGGTTGGGGGAGGGGTTGGAAGAATTAGAAGAAGAAGAACAAGAAGAGTTGGCTTTTCTACCCCACTTTTCTTACTCTTTTAAGGGGACTCAAAGTGGCTGACAAAGCTTTCTATTCCTTTCCCCACAACAGAACACCCCGTGAGGTAGGTGGGGCTGTGAGAGCTCAGAAGAGAGCTGTGACTAGTCCAAAGTCACCCAGTTGGCTTTGTGGAGGAGGGCGGAATCGAACCCAGTATTCCCAGATAAGAGTCGCTCCCTAACCACTAGACCAAACTAGCTCATATGCTTAATGCATTCTAGTCCATATCTCCCAACACTTTTTGCACCAAGTGCAAAAAGGTCACAATAGAATGAGGCCACTTTATTTTATTTTAGTTCTACATATTTATATTCAACCCTTCACCAAATGGGCCCAGGCCATGACTATGTTAATTTTTTTAAAAAAAACCAACACCTCACTCAACTGTTGTTGTTAGATACCATCAAGTTATGGCCATCTTCTGGTTGTCTGCAAGGGTTCCTCCATGGGCCCCTCTGTGCAGTTTTCTTCACAGAGATACAGAAACAATTTGCCATTTCTTACTTCCAGAGACAGGCAGAGAATCAAACTAGTGACCCTCTGTTTTCCAGGAAGTTTGCTTCTATCACTGAGCAACAGACACTCCCAATACAATCAGTAGAACATTCAAAATCACGGTTTTTAAAATGTAAGAATAAAATAAATAGAGCATTCTTAAATTTTTTAAAAAACCCACATAATTTTGAACAATAAACCCTATATGACCAAAGGTTCATATTAACATTCAAATTCGAATTGAACATTTTGATACATTCATATGAAGCTTTGTATGAAGCTTTGTATGGGATTTGTATGTTGTCTGTATACATTTGTATGGGACTGAACATTTGTATTGAATATAAATCCTACCACATTCAAAGGGGATCTATTTGAATGAATACAAATTTTCTTGCATTTGATTTGATACAAATCGGGAAAAAAATTAGTAAACATCCCTACTCTCTATACATCCATCAAATTCCAAAGCATTTTTGGAGGTGTTCATGTGCCATATATTTTACACCAAATAATAACCTCAACAAGATGTTTTAATTATCTATTTGTGATGATTACCTGCATTTCACCCAACACTTTGGGCTCAGTATTTTTTAAAAATATCTACAGTAAAAAATATAGTGACAGCAAAACTGTATCTATGGGACAGTAGTGTGGCGAGAGATGGTGAAGGGAATGTTGGATATAAAGGCCCGTTCTGCACTGACTGGTGATACAGATTAAGAAGCCTCTTAATCTGGATCACTGGCCCTCCTGGTCAGGCTCCATCTGCACTAGACAGAATTAGATCTGGATTAAGGAGGTCTTTAATCCATATCTGTTGTAGACCTGTTTAATCAGTGGGTCCTTGTTATAGGTCATAGGAAGTGTGCAGACAGCATGCCTCCGTGTTCTGGAACTACCAGAAGACTCCCAAAGCTCTGAAGCTAGGAACTGCCCTTCCTTGTCTTCAGGAGAAAGGTGGTTGCAAATTTCATGCAACCTTTGTGACTGTGGGGAAGCATGGGCCAGATCAGCACCATCAGGGTGGATGGTTATTCCATCCACAGCCCATCTAGTCCAGCATCCTGTCACACACAGTGGCCCACCAAATGCTCATGGGCATCTCAGCATTGAATTTGCTTTTTTCGCTGCTGCCGCACACTGGGTTGACACCTTCATTGAACTGTCCACCAAAACCCTGAGATCCCTTTCCTGGTGTGTTGCAGAAAGCTCAGACCCCATCAGTTTATAGACGTAATTTGGATTCTTGGTTCCAATGTGCATTACTTTGCACTTGTTAAGATTAAAGCACATTTGCCACTTGGTTGCCCACTCACCCAATGCTAAGAGATCCCTCTGAGCTCTTGGCAATCTCTTTCGGATTTTACTACCCTAAATAATTTAGTATCATCAGCAAACTTTGATATTTTACTATGTACCCCTTCTTCTAGATTACTGATGAATAAATTAAAAAGCATTGGTCCCAGTACTGAGCCTTGAGGGACCCCACTTTTTACTTCTTTCCACCCTGAGAATTTGCCGTTTATTACTACTCTCTGCTTTCTGCCCTTAAGCCAGTCACAAATCCAGGACAGAACCTGTCCTTTTATTCCATGGCTGATGAGTTTACTCAGGTGCCTTTGATGTGGGACTTTGTGTTAATCTGGATTAACACAAGGTTAGTACAGTCACCAGTAGGGATGTACAAGAATATTCAAAACATTCAAAATTCGATCAAATTCAGACATTTGAATTCGAATCGAATGCCTGTACATTGGTTTTTTAACATTCAAATGAATTTGAATGTTTTGAATCATTCGTATGAATTTTTCAGACATTTGTATGTGTATGGGATACATACGCATTACATACGTATCCATGTGCATCATATTCATATCTGTACACATTTGTATGGATATGTACGGGATGAAAACGGGCTGCCTATGGGATAAAAACGGAATGCATGGATGTATACGGATGCATAAGGGACACATACAAATGTCAACATTCGTATCAAATTTATGGATAACAGATGTATCGATGACTACTAGAATGGATGCCTAAGTTCATCTTTCAGGCTATGGGGACAAGCAGGATGGTTCTAAGGCCATTTGCTGGGATTCAAGACCAGGAAAAGTTTTGCCCTTGTCTCTGCTTGAGATGTCCATAAGCAATTGGTGGGCCACTGTGTGAGATGGGATGATGGACTAGATGGACTGTGGTCTGATCCAACAGGATTATGCTTATGTTCTTACAAGGCCTAAGCATTGTCCCGCCCTGTGACTCACCAAACATACAAGGGTTCCTCTAGTTTCACTTACCAAAGGTTCTAAACCATTATTTTGCTGGCTGCTTCTGAGAGCTTGCCATTCACTTACCCCCATTCACTTACCCCCATTTTTTGGGGTGGTGGTGGTGCTCATCTTTGTGTGCTTGGTGAGTTCCAGAAGTTGCCAGAAAACTAATACAACAGGAGTCTAGGATGCACCAGTAAGCACTTCTAAGCTAAATAAAACAATGCTGGATCTCCAGAGACCCTGACTGTAGTGGTCCAGCTGCGGTGCCAGCAAGGTGCCAACATTTTTGCTTTGCCTGGCAGAAGCATCTGTCTTCAGTGATTCCAAACCCTCCCCTTTTTTTGGCACCATAGCTGACCTAATTGCCGTTTGCAGGGATCAAAGGCAAAATGCTAATGTTCCACCTCTCATCCCCTTCTGATTCTCTACTTGCTGCTGGAAAAATGTTAAAAATTAGGATGAAAGTCTGGATGTAGCACAAGAGGATGAACCAGGGACACCTTGAGAATCAAAGACTCAGGTGAAAAGGTGTGTCGTATCAAATAAGTGAAGATGCTTAATGCTGCTGGCTAGAGCACTGCATGCAAACGCAAATGTTAGTAAAGCAATCCTGAGATTACTTACGTCAATATGAGAAAAGTTTGGGCCTATTTGTACTTTCACTTAGATGGGGACTGAATCCAGAATTTGCACCACTATGGGATACTGAAGGCCTATTTGCACTACAGCCGGTACTGCATGATTAGTGAACTTCTTGGAAGGGCATCTGCACGTGGAGGAGGCTGCCAAAGCCTCCAAGTGCCCCCTGCTTTTCCAGAAGTTCACTAATTGTTGATTAGGTAGGGAGCATGAAATTGTGCTCCACACCTTAACCAGTGTTCACCAAAAGCTTACCTAGAGCATCCGGGCAATGCCCACTAGCACCTCTTCCAGTGCTCTTGGGTTGTCTGAGGTGCTGCGCAAGTGCACTGACACCTTGAACGACCATAGATGTGACTGCACATGCACAGAGCATCAGTGTTGTCATGGTGATGGCACTGACGCATGCATCCTCACAGAGGGTACTGCAACCAAAATGGCAGTGCCCAGAAGAGGACCGCCCCCCAGATCGGTTCCAGGTGAGTGACCGATCACGCGGGGCTTAGTCTGTTAGTGAATAGCACTCAGGTCATCAAACTCCTTTCCCGTCCAGCAGAAGGGAAGGGAAATGTGAAAATGGCCCAGATCAATCCCACACTTACGTGGCACTTCTCCAAGTGCCACGTAAGTGCAAATGCCTCCATACCAGAGGAGATCGCGTCACCACATTGCTGGCAGCAAAGGGGATGTGGAGTGCTGTTGCCATGGCAACTGGGCAATGCAGCATGCACCTGCACCACCCCACAGCATGCTCAGTTCACCCAGAAGAGGTGCAGGAGCTGAACATCAGTCATTGCTGCTGCTTCTGAGCTGAAACACTAGGATTGGGAAATGTGATAATCAGACTTCCCATGTGCTCCTGGCTGCAGAATTGTCAAAACCAGAGAACTTCCATTCCCTTGCTTCAATGTTTTTGGCCAGTAATGTTTAGGGAGACACAGTAGATGCCCTTGGGAAGTCAGCCATTTTGTGTGCCTCCCAAAACAAGGCTGTACTACTTGGCCCAAAGGAAGTGAATTGAGATAAATTTTTGCACAATCAGCAACACAGTCAGGGGGAGAAAACACTGTAAGAGTGCTATCTCCCACTCTGTTTGTGATAGTGTTTGTGGCAGGATGTTTGCTTAATGGTCATGGGGACGTGGAGTTTGCACACCCTTTGGGCACACCCACATCAACATTACGGCATTGTGTGGATTCACTGGAATCTGCCGAGAAGAAAGTTCACATTATCGAGCAGAGGATGATACTTAAATCTGAGCAAAAGAGAACAGAAGACAAAAAACAGATATACTAAAAGGAGAAAAATGCAGAACATTGTAATTAAACGTAATGATGCAGAAATCAACAAGAAGATGCAAGAGACCAACTTTAATGGCTGCAGAATTAAAAGGAATCTCCATTTTGGTAAGATGAAGCATCTGAGTCTCATTGCCCTGTATCTTTATGCAAAAATTCTACTTGAGGCAAACAGCATGAATCTGAGGATGTTTCTGAGGATGTGAGCCAGTTTGGTCTAGCGGTTAGGGAGATGGACTCTTATCTGGGAATACTGGGTTTGATTCCACACTCCTCCATGAAGCCAGTTGGGTGACCTTGGGCTAGTCACAGCTCTCTTCTGAGCTCTCACAGCCCCACCTACCTCAGGGAGTCTCTTGTGAAGAGAATAGAAAAGCTTTGTCAGTTGCCTTGAGTCCCTGTAAATGGGTGAGAAAAGCAGGGTAGAAAAATAAACTCTTCTTCTCCTTCTTTCTGCATCTTCCATGGTCCAGATCAGACCATTCCTCTCTGATCAAGGAGTCTGTCCCTGGTGTTAATTGTGGACTTTCCATTCATGGATATATGTGAAAAGTTGTGAGCAGTCAGACCTAAAGACAAACTGAAGAAGGTTTAAATGAATGTGTGACCACGGCCTAAATAGTTATGTAGGGGAAAAAGTGGGTCTTTCATATGTCTTCCAGCATTCCTTCAGGAAATATAGGCCCAGATCAAAGCAAGTACAAAATAGTACAAGCAAACATGACTAAGCATTAGCATAACATAAGCATTAGCATTAGCAAAGAGGGCTAGCCACTCCTGAGCTTGTGGGAGTGCCTTAGTTTCAGTTTGAACTTCAGTTGAGAGTAAACTCCGTGGGAGGAAGATCTCTCTGCTATAACTAACCAGAAAATAACTGGGATTTTGACAAAATAACCTGGGAAAACTGCTGCTGTGCTGTGGTAAGTCCTCTGGTTTTTGGACAGTTTTGGGGGACTGCTTTTAGAAGCCAGCTAAAATAAAACCTAGGTCAGTTTAGGTGTGGTCAGCTCAGGTTACTCTAGGCAGATTCCTAGGAGATCACATCAAAATAACAAAAGGGACAAAGCATTAGCATTAGCAAAGAGGGCTAGCCACTCCTGAGCTTGTGGGAGTGCCTTAGTTTCAGTTTGAACTTCAGTTGAGAGTAAACTCCGTGGGAGGAAGATCTCTCTGCTATAACTAACCAGAAAATAACTGGGATTTTGACAAAATAACCTGGGAAAACTGCTGCTGTGCTGTGGTAAGTCCTCTGGTTTTTGGACAGTTTTGGGGGACCGCGCGCCTAACGGCGCGCGAAACATAATATAGCATAACCAAAGTTTATCTTAAAGAAAGTGTTTTAGAGTTTTTTTTTTAGGTAATTTTTCATAAATAACACAAATCTATTAAATACAATGAAGGTAGAATGCCAGCAGGGGGAGGGGGGCTTCCCAGTGTTTTGCACTGAGTGTCATATGTATGACTACCTGCCCATGGGGCAGCAGTCGTGGGTATGTGTTCGGTGCAATGAGCTCCGGGCTCTCAGGGAACATGTTTCTTCCCTCGTAGCCAAGGTAGCGGACCTGGAGAAGCAGATAGAGAGTAGGAGGGCTGAGGGTGAGGTCTTCAGGGATGCAGTAGGAGCATCCCACTCCATGACAAGCAGCTCTCCAGCTGCCTCGGAGAGTCGAAGCCTCAGGCAGGGAGGACATCAAGCCGAGGAAGAGGGGCAGGCTCCCTTAGTTGGGACCCCTTCCTCAGTGGATGTGCCTGTGTCCTCTTGCACCGAGGATACTCCTCCACGGGTAGTGGGAGGGGGGCTTCTTGTAGTGGGAGATTCGATTATCAGGAATATAGAGAGCCGGGTTTGTGATGGGCGTGTTGACCGCATGGTGACTTGCCTGCCTGGTGCAAAGGTTGCGGACATCACGCGACATCTAGATAGGTTAGTAGACAGTGCTGGGGAGGAGCCAGTCGTCATGGTACATGTCGGTACCAATGATGTTGGGAAGGCGAGACGGAGCGTCCTGGAAGCCAAATTTAGGTTGTTAGGTAGAAGACTAAAGTCCAGGACCTCTAGGGTCGCATTCTCAGAAATGCTACCTGTTCCACGTGCAGGGCCAGCTAGACAGGCAGAGCTCAGGAGCCTCAATGCGTGGATGAGGCAGTGGTGTCGCGAGGAGGGGTTTAGATTTGTAAGGAACTGGGGAACTTTTTGGGACAAGCCAAACCTGTACAAGAGGGACGGGTTACACTTGAACCAGGAGGGAACCAGATTGCTGGCGATTAACATTAAAAAGGTTGCAGAGCAGCTTTTAAACTGATCCCTGGGGGAAAGCCGACAGGAGCTGGGCAGCATCCGGTTCGGGAGAGCGCACCCTCAAGTGAGGAGGGCTGGAAACATGCAGAAAATGCTGAGCTAAGTGCGGGATTAGTTTCACATGTTCCTCGACGGCAGAACTTGGTCAAAAGGAATGAATATAAATGTATATATGCAAACGCCAGGAGCCTTCGAGCCAAAATAGGGGAGCTAGAAAGCTTAGTTATGGAAAATAGGATTGATATTATTGGCATAACTGAAACCTGGTGGACCAGCGAAAACCAATGGGATACAGTCATCCCAGGATACAAACTGTACAGGAAAGACAGGGAAGGGCGACATGGAGGTGGTGTAGCCTTGTATATAAAAGAAGAGATAGAATCTTATGAACTGGAATGTCCAAGTGAGTCTGGCTCTTCCACAGAAGCAGTGTGGATAAAAATACCAAGCCAAAAAGGAAGTCTAACAATAGGGACATGCTACCGTCCTCCCAACCATACGTCCGAAGGAGATGAACAATTGGAGAAGGAGGTAAAGGAGGTAGCCCATAAAGATAGGGTAGTTATAATGGGGGACTTCAATTATCCTCACATAGACTGGGTGAACTCCTGTTCAACTCAGGAAAGAGAGAGAAAATTCCTAGACCTGCTAAGTGACTGTTCCATGGAACAAATGGTCATGGAACCAACCAGGGGAAATGCAGTCCTGGACTTGATCCTAAGTAATGCTCAGGACCTGGTAAAGGACGTCACTGTAGCTGATCCAATTGGGAACAGTGACCACAATGCAATAACCTTCAACTTAAATACAGGGAGTAAGTTCTTAATAAAGTCTAACACAGAGACCTTAAACTTTCACAAGGGAAACTTCCCCAAAATGAGGAAATTAGTGAAAAGGAAATTGAAAGGGAAAGTCAAAAGAGTTAAATCACTTCAAAATGCATGGAGACTACTTAAAAACACAATAACGGAAGTGCAACTAGAATGCATTCCTAAAAGAAGAAAGGGGACTTCTAGGTCCAAGAAGAAACCAATGTGGCTCACAAATGCAGTAGATGAAGTCATTAAAAACAAGAAGAGTTCATTTAGGAAATGGAAGGCTTGTCCAAATGAGGAGAACAGGAGGGAACATAGACACTGGCAACACGAATGCAAGACGGCCATTAGGAAAGCTAAGAAAGATTTTGAGGAGCACATTGCTAAAAACATCAAAAGAAATAACAAGAACTTCTTTAAGTATATCAGAAGTAGGAATCCAACCAGGAGAGCAGTTGGACCACTAGATAGTAAAGGAGAGAAAGGGGTAATTAAAGAAGACACGGAGATTGCAGAGAGACTAAACGAATTTTTTGCTTCCGTATTCACGGAGGAAGACAGAAGACACATGCCAGTAGCTGAGCCTGTGTTTTCTGAAGAGTTAAACTGTACAGAAATAACCAAGGAAGAGGTCCTGGCATGTCTTAATAAACTAAATGTTAACAAGTCACCGGGACCAGATGGTATTCATCCAAGAGTCCTTAAGGAACTCAAATGCGAAATTGCCGACCTTCTAGCAAAAATATATAATCTTTCCCTAACATCAGGCTCCGTACCTGAGGACTGGAGGGTAGCAAATGTAACACCAATATTCAAAAAAGGATCCAGGGGTGATCCAGGAAACTACAGACCGGTTAGCTTAACGTCAGTTCCGTGTAAGGTGATGGAAACCATTATTAAAGACAAAATTAGTGTGCATATGGAGCAGCAGGCATTGCTGAACAAAAGCCAGCATGGCTTCTGCAAAGGTAAATCATGCCTCACAAATTTGTTGGAATTCTTTGAGAGTGTCAATAAACACGTGGATAAAGGTGAACCAGTAGACATTGTCTATCTGGACTTTCAGAAGGCTTTTGACAAAGTCCCACATCAAAGGCTACTGAGTAAACTCACCAGCCATGGAATAAAAGGACAGGTTCTGTCCTGGATTTGTGACTGGCTTAAGGGCAGAAAGCAGAGAGTAGTAGTAAACGGCAATTTCTCAGGGTGGAAAGAAGTAAAAAGTGGGGTCCCTCAAGGCTCAGTACTGGGACCAATGCTTTTTAATTTATTCATCAATGATCTAGAAAAAGGGGTACATAGTAAAATAGCAAAGTTTGCTGATGATACTAAATTATTTAGGGTAGTAAAATCTGAAAGAGATTGCCAAGAGCTCCAGAGGGATCTCTTAGCATTGGGTGAGTGGGCAACCAAGTGGCAAATGTGCTTTAATCTTAACAAGTGTAAAGTAATGCACATTGGGGCCAAGAATCCAAATTACGTCTATAAACTGATGGGGTCTGAGCTTTCTGCAACACGCCAGGAAAGGGATCTCGGGGTTTTGGTGGACAGTTCAATGAAGGTGTCAACCCAGTGTGCGGCAGCAGCGAAAAAAGCAAATTCAATGCTGGGAATAATTAGGAAGGGAATAGAAAATAAGTCAGCAAGTGTCATTTTGCCCCTTTATAAATCTATAGTGAGGCCACATTTGGAATACTGTGTACAATTCTGGTCACCACACCTCAAAAAGGATATTGTGGAACTAGAGAAGGTGCAGAGAAGGGCAACCAGAATGATTAAGGGTCTGGAACACCTCCCTTACGAAACCAGGCTGCAACGTCTAGGCCTCTTCAGTCTGGAGAGACGGCGTTTGAGAGGGGACCTGATTGAAGTATATAAAATTATGCACGGCATAGAAAAGGTGGATAGAGAAAATTTCTTTTCTCTATCGCACAACACTAGAACCAGGGGGCACTCTATGAAGCTGATGGGTAGGAGCGTAAGGTCTGACAGGGGGAAGTATTTCTTCACACAGAGGGTCATCGGCCTATGGAATGTGCTGCCAGAAGAGGTGGTGACAGCTACCAGTCTGGATGGCTTTAAGGTAGGGTTAGACAAATTTATGGATGACAGATGTATCAATGGCTACTAGAACGAATGCCTAGGTGCATCTTTCAGGCTGAGGGGGGGGGGAGGAAATGGGGCGCTTCTAGGGCCATCTGCTGGGACTCGAGAGCAGGAGAAGGTTTGTCCTTGTCTCTGCTTGAGATGCCCATGAGCATTTGGTGGGCCACTGTGTGCGACAGGATGCTGGACTAGATGGGCTGTGGCCTGATCCAGCAAGGCTTCTCTTATGTTCTTATGTTCTTATGACTACAGCAAAGAGTCTCTGTTGAATGAAGAGAGTTGAAAACAATTGTTGTGAGAATGCCTATATTCTAACAACAGTAAAATGTGGCTGTTGCCAGAATGGTTGGATTCATTTGTTACCTTATCCTATTAAAAACAGGCTATGAGTTCAGGATGTTCTCCAGCTTTTTATGGAATAACTCATGCAGTTTTGGATTTTTGAAAACAGCATTTGTTTTACTCCATTCCCGATTTACGCCTAGCAGGTATTTGATGACTGCAGGCTTATTTGAATTCTTTGGGAAGATTTTGATTCCCCTGGTGCATAAGTACAGCAGCAGCAATATTGTGAAATTGAGAAGTCTCGTGAAATGTGTTTATTAGGCTTTTCTCTCTCTCTTAAGGCAGCTCAAGAATCCCTTCGGGGCAAGATAAAAAGTTTGCCAAAAATAAAATTCAAATGTCCTTTGGATCAAAACAAGATAAAAAGGAATCCAGCACCACCAGTGTCAACACAACTGGTTCCAAAACATATGCTCCTATAAAACATGAAAGCGTAGGCCTTCGCCTTTTGCAGACTTCTGTAGCTGATGCTTCCTTTCCCTTTCCCTCCTACAATCTATTATTAAAATGCATTGCCTGAATTTTCTTACTAAATGGCATGCTACACATCCTCCATGATCTCCAATTTCTTTCAAGGAGCATTATTATCTTCAAACATCTTATTAGAGAAGACAGATTTCTTTAGCTGAGACAGACATCTTTTGTGTTGTTTGTTCATGCTCATAACAAAAGCTATGAGGACATCCAACATATTGTCTGATGTTACAGGGCAATAAGAAAACAAACACAAAATGGGGACACAACTTCTGGAAAATACTGAAGGACTCAGAAAACCAAAGTAGCCCCCTACCTGCACTTCATCCATGCTTTCCCTGGCGTATTCCAGTAAAGGGGGTAGCCCATACAAGGACAACCAGTATATCTTCATACAGGAAAGGATTGCTCCTTACATGGACCAACATCACTTGCATTGGAATGGCCCATTCCATGCAGCACTTGCACCAGCTCCAAGGATTGCAGCAGCTTCTAAGCTAGCATGGGGGCAGGGGGTAGGAGCTGCTATGAATGCTCCAAAGGCCAAGAATTAAATTTCCTGACCTTTGGAGCTCCTGAGGGGTGCATTTTGGATTCACTGCCAAGTGGGTCCCCCTTGGTATACTGGATCATGGAGGTGTGCATGGTCCAATATACCATCCCTAGTATACTGGAGCATCTGCACTTGAAGGGGGTGTTTCCAGCTCAGAAATGGCCCCTTGCGTGCAGGAGCATACTGAACGCAAACTACATGTGGGACACAATTTTGTTCTCCATACATGGACTTACCTTGACCAGGAACTGCCTTTGCCATCTCTGGTAAAGCCCATTTGCACCTCTATGGTGCTGGGCAGGTCCTCTGAGTTAATGCGCAAGCACGCTGGCACCTCAGATGACTCCAAACAAGAGTGAGCATGCACATCATGTCACCGTTCTCCAGTGATGGTACCAGAGCCTCCTCAGTCACACCAGCCCCTGGAACAAAGATGGCGGCACCTAGACACACATCCAGACCTCTGGTAGGTCTGCAGACGTGTGAGGGGAATCTAGTGCATGCTATTGGGAGTGCACTATTCCTGTACCCTGGATGGGACAGGAAGTACAGAAAAGCCCCAGATCTACCAGTGAACCAGATCAGGGTGCCATTTTAGGTGCCCTAGCCAGGTCTACACTACATTTTGTGTGGTTGGAGTGCACTAGGAGGGATCCAGATCTCCCTTATTGCATATCTTATTTCTGTTCTGTACTAGGGATGTGCACAAATGGAGGTTTTGGGGTTTTGTTTTTTTTGGCATTTGTTAGATGTTAGAAAAAATCATATTCATTCGAATAGATCCCCTTTGAATGTGGTAGGATTCTATTTGATACAAATGTATTTGTACAAATTTTTACAAATATCCTATACGAATCCTGCATACATATCCTATACAAATTCATGCATACTGGATACGCATCCTATACAAATGCATACATATTGGATAGTATCCTATACGTACCCCCAGTTTCACGAATGTACGAACTATTCATATAGTGCACATGGGGCAGGATCCGGCCCATCTGCCCTAATGGTGCTGATTCCGCCCATGTCAACCCAAGGCCACAAAGCTCATATGAGCGTTGCAGCTGCTCCCCACCTGTCCAAAGGCTAAGAATGAAAATTCCTAGCCTTGGAGCCAGGGAAGGGTGTTTTCAGTGGTACCAGTGAAATACACTCTTCTTGTAGTTCGGGAACACAGAGGTGTGCTGTCTGCAGGCTTCCCAGGTTTCAGAACAAGGTCCTTGGTCCTCTTGTGGATCTTATTAAATATTTCATAGCAGCTTCTTAGTTATGGGCCTTCTACTCTATGGGCCTTCCTGCACTCAAAAGCCATGATCTAAATCAGAGAGACCCACTAGTTTCGATCATGGCAAGGTTTGTAGACTGTCTGCATGATATTTGAAGCATTTCACCTGTTTCAGTGTCATTTATGCAGCATTTTTAAAGCATTGAATTTTTAGCAAAGACCAGGGGCCTATTCGCACTTGGCCTTTTTTTGGAGTATATCTCAGGATAGGGGTCTGTGGTCCACATGCTAATGCAGACTCTAGCAGACCTCACTTTGGGCCAGCTGAAGCCTGCACTAGCATATGGACAGCAAGTCCCTATTCCAGGATATATTCCAGAATAAAGCCAAGTGCGAATAGGCCCCAGTACTTTGGTTTCGTGATGATTTAATTACAAACGGTCATTAATGCCCCAAACTTTCTTCGGTGAAGACAGATGCAAAGAATTCGTTCAGCTTCTCTGCCATTTACTTTTCTTCTCTCAGCACACCTTTGGCTCCTTGTGTTGTGTCCCAGGCAGGGGTGGGCGGTGAGGCAAGACACACGTGCATGCTTATGGCAGTCCTTCAGGGCTCAGAAGTACTCAGCGTCAGTTCAGTCCAAAGGCAGCGTTCCAGAGATATGGCAAAGTCACAGCAAGAGTCAGGCAGTTCAAGGTCGGGGTTCCAGAGGTACAGCAAAGTCACAAGCGGGTCCAGGAGTCAGAATATAGACTCATCGGGAGTTGCCCCAGAATCGTCTGCAACGCCAGCTAAGCGTGTGCTGCTCAATTAGGTAGGGGAAGCAGCAGCACACCCTTGTTGGCGCAGGTGGGCCAAGCGCTGTGATCTACACCTGCTTTGCTTTTGCTGGTGAAGAACGAGCGGGGAGGGGCGCTCTATGGGTTCTGAGCTTTCATCTCCAGAGGAGTCTGAGAGTTCCCCCAAGGCTGGCCGCTGGCTCCCACCGTCCATGCTGCTAAGTCTTGGTTGCTGTACCAGCTGCGGCGCTGTTGCAGGTGCACCTTCCTCCTCTGAGGAAGGTGGACTAGCAGGATGGGGCATGACACTTGGTCATCCAAAGGACCGATGGCCTTCTTGACTGGATTTCTGCTTCTGAAATATTTGAAGAATTTTGAATTATCTGTCTTCACAGGTAATAAAGCACTCTTCATTAGTACTCTGATCCAGAAGGGGTACTCTGAAAAGAGCATCTGATAACAACCTCCAATTTTGGACAGGAAAATGTGACAATGAAAACTGTGTTACCCTATAAGATATAGCAGCAGACACCAGCATGAATGGCACTGAAGGCCAATTAACCAAATTAATGGCTATTAGCTTAATCATGACAAATAAGTACAATTTCTTTAAGTATCAGTTGCTGAGAGCACAACTCAGAGGGCTACTGCATTCAAGTCCTGAGCTTCTGATATACATGTTAAAGACTATAAGAAATGGTACCTAAGAACATAAGAGGAACCCTGTTGGACTGAACCACAGCCCATCTAATTCAGCATCCTGTCCTCAGATCCCTGCAAATGGCCTTTAGAGGCATCCTAGAGGATGTACCTAGGCATCCATTACAGTAGCCACTAATAGTACTGAAAACAAACTGCAAAAGCATGTTTTAGTCATGCTTTTTATTAGGTTTTATTGCGACCCACCCAGAGTCCTTCAGGGAGAGGGTGGATGGATGGATGGATGGATGGATTGGGTGGGTGGGTAGACTATCATTTAATAAGACTTTTTTATATACTGCTTTCCATCTAAATTTTTTCAAAGTGGTTTACTGCTAGCAAACTTTCACTCAGGGAATCCCTGGGTAAAAAAATAGGTCTCATAACAGGTATTTAAAGGTGCATATGCAGGTGCCCTCTGAACAGCAGAGATGTTATGAGGAACATCTTGAGTTACTATTATGAGGAGAAGTTGGGGCTCCTTAGTTTTGAAAAGTGGTAAGTATTACGTGAAGTAGATAAGGAGGAGTTTTTCTTGCTTTTCCAAAATGTAAGAACTTTGTTATCTCTCTAAAGGCTAGCTACAGCCAGGATGCCTCTCAAAACCATTTGTGGGGCATCAAGAGTAGGTGATGGTTTTGCCTTTGTGTTCTGTTCGAGATGCCCAGGAGCAACTGGTGGGCCACTGTGTGGGACAGGATGGTGGACTAGCTGGGCTGTGGTCTTATCCAGCAGGATTCCTCTTATGTTCTACTGAGAGACTGTGACTAGAGCAAGCTTTGAGCTCAAGTTCTGCTTAGAGGCTTCCTGTGCTATTGGTTAGCTACTGTGAGAACAGACTGCTGGAGTAGATGACCCATGGGTCCAATCCAGTGGGGGACTTCTTATATTCTTATCTTCTTAGCCAGATTGAGAACAAAATGTTATTGTAGCAACTGTTCAGTTAATGAACTGTTGGAAGTGAATTGAGGTGAGCCCAGGAGAAAAACTGGGAGGTGAAAAGATATCTGGATGCTGGGTCGACGTGTGAATGGACAATAGGACCAGCAGCCTTCAAACATGGGATCTTTCTGCAGTGGGCCTTATTCTGGATTATATCTCAGAATAGGAACCTGCCATCTGAATGCTGTTGCAGACTACAGCAGGCCTCACCCTGAACCTGCTCTAGTCTACACTAGCATGTGGATGGTAGATCTCTATTCCAAGGTCTAATCTGGAATAAGGCCCAGTGCAGAAAGGACCAGGATGTTTGCTAGTGCCCACTCAGTTTTTAAATGCACAGCTTTTTACTGTTTGATATTTCTTGATGCCACTCATTAGGGGGCTAACCCACACCCTTGACACCTCTTAAGCCCCACCAGTGGAGAAACGCTGAAATAGTTTTCTGTCCACCTACCAAAAATGGAAAATCTGTCCTCCTCTATACGTGGATGCTAACACCAAACAGAAACAGAAACTAATTTGTCAGGCAGAAGGGAGGGAAGCAACACATGATGTGGTGCATTTTATCACATAAACCACTCTCTGGCCCATAGTTGATCAGAACATGCCTGAGGTTGATCAGACATCTAAGGCACTATAAGAACCAGCACAGTCACCTCAGTTTTACACACTGTAGGTGACTCTTTATATTACTGAGTGTGCACCTCCCTCTTTCTCACACTCATTTTTTAATTTTTCACATGGTGACGCTAAATCAACCGCACCAAATGCTTGGAATGAACATCACTCCCTCTAAATGTCCCAGTAGACTTGTAGATACTTAGAAGCAATAATTTCTGCATCATTTGCTTTCACACAGAGGTTAAAGAAGAAAAACTGTCCTGCTGATGATTTTTTGAATTTTTCAGAATTTCACTAAATTCTTCCCATTGATGGAAGAATTCCACTACTACATCCCATAATAATTCTGTCCTTGAAGCTGTTGGCCTGATGCTCTTGCCACCTGTTGTGTTACTTCATAGGGTGTGAACTGGTTCTAAGCCTAATTTTTTTATATAGGTTAGTAGTGACAGAATTTATTTATTTTCATGCATTATTAGTAACACCTCTGTATATAAAACAAGTGGCTTATATGGTGTATTCTGGATGAAACACAAAGTGTGTTGCATTAAAGGAAAATAAGCATCACTTTTTAAATCTGGTTGACTTTTGGATTTTTATGCACTTTTGAACTTGATATTTTATACATATATTTATTGAAAATGCAAGACAATGTTGTGTTATAAAGGGAAGTTAATGTGTTCATACCACTTGTGATCGGAAGGCCTTTTCATACTTATCTTGTGGAATGATCCAAGATGCTTCACTAGATTCCTCTGGCAACATTTGGATACCACCATAACTCACCTGGAGTTGCCACCATCCACCCTGGAGCAATCCTGGGGCCTTTTTGCCCTTCGGCCACTAGTCAAAAATTAGTGAACATCTGGTGAAGAGCACCTGCACTTCGAGGAGGCTGCTATAACCTCCAAGCATGCCCTGCCTCACCAAAAGTTCACTAATTGTTGATTAGGTGTGAAGCATGAAATTGTGCTCCACACCTTAACCAATGTTTACCAGAAACTTACCTGGAGCACCCCAGCGGCATGACCATCTGCACCTCTTCTGGTGCTCTGGGGTCATCTGAGATGCTGAGCAAGAGCACTGTTCAACCTTGGTTAAACGTGCTCCTTTCCCATCCAACGGATGGGAAGGGAAGTGCAAAATCGCCCCAACTATGGAATGCTAAAAAACCATCCACAGGCTCACCAGGAATGGTTGGAGATCAGTCCTGTATGACAGATTCCACATCCTTTTCTGGATGCTGCATGGTGATGGGGTGTGGCTACATGACAGCGACCGCACAGTCATGTGCAGGTGCTGCATCACTATGGCAATGTTTGACTGCATGCCAAATGCTGCTTCAGACATTGCTTGGCAATCCAGGATGGCCATTCATACTACAATTACTGCTGGCCGATACAGAGCTAGTCCAGTGTTTGCAGTGCAAATGTCCACCACCACATCCCATCCTTACCGGCCTGGTATGGGATTGTCATCTCATACCTGGCCAGGAAGTGCAAGTAGGCCCTGCGTTGTAAACAACTGATTTCATCCAATACAATTTACAACTTTCTACATATCCTGTCTATAGGCTGATTTGCACTTCAGCCTACAGTCTGCAATTAGGCAACCTCTGGGCAGGCGCATCTGCACTTTCAGGAGGCATTTACAGACCAGAAATGCCCCCTGCCTGCCCAGAGGTTGCCTAATTGCAGACTAGCTGTGGTGCATGAAATTAAGCACCACAAGCAGCCCAACCCTAACCAAAGACTTACCTGTAGTGTCCAGTGGTGACCATCTGCACCCTTCCGGTAGAACAGGGGGGTCATCAGAGGTTCTGTGCAAGCCTGCTGGCACCTCAGATAACCCTAGACACAAGTGCACTTGCACAGAGTGTCAGCATCACTGTAGGGACGGTGCTGGCGCACACTCACCGGATCACAGATGGTAGCACCCAGGAGTGGATTGGCCATGCCATTGAAAACAAGTAAGTGATCAATGACATGGAGGGGTAAGCTATCGTTGACAGGAAAGGAAGTGTGAAAGCATCCCAAATTTTTGACAGTTATCCATTTCTTTTGTATTTCCAATACTCTATTATTATTACTTAGGCTGTGTCTCTGTTGAATAAGGCAAATGCGGGAATGACCCTGGCCACCATGTTTCCAGTTATGGTGGCAAAAGGCAGGGCACAATGAGGAGACTGCACCACAGGATGGCATGACTGTCATCGGAGGCACTTTGCATGAAAGGGCAGAATAGATAGATAGATAGATAGATAGATAGATAGATAGATAGATAGATAGATAGATAGATAGATAGATAGATAGATAGATAGATAGATAGATAGATAGATAGATAGATAGATAGATAGATAGATAGATAGATAGATTGATTGATTGATTGATTGATTGATTGATTGATTCACATAAATGTTTTGAAATTGTTAGACTCATTTAGCAACAAGCAGGAAAATTAGGAATTTATCTAATAGTCAGGGAAGGCCCTGGTACCTTCATATTCTGCGACAGAAGAGCTAACGGAGGAGTATGTATAGCACCAGTTGATCAAGCCCTAATGGAAAGCATGTTCACAATGAAAACAAATCCTCAGTTCAAATATTCACTATTTTCACAGAAGGAAATTTAACAAAGAGGCACTCAGGACACAAGGGACAGTCTTCTTCTGTACTTCACACCAAAAGACTCTGTAGATCACAGCTGACCAGAACAATAAGCCCATCACAGCAAGCTGTGAACCACTAAAAAGGGACCTCCCTATGCTAATTTTTTAAAGAAAAAAAAACACATCCAGATTCGCCATCTGCTAGGCCCTCCATGGAGGTAGCACAACTCTGAGCATTCAAGTCAGCCCTGGGGAAAGGAAACAGAAGATTCCGTGGACATTATATTGTAAAAGATCCTTGGGAAAACTGGATGGTTGAAGGGTTGGGAGAGGAAGCAAAGAGACAAGGTGCATTACAACCTCTTCCGCTCTTTTTATGTGCAAAACCGGGATATCTTCCTTCCCCTCATTAAAGTATATTTGTATGTGCAGTGCATTTTGGTGATTATAATCCGTATGCAAATGATGGTAGCCATTATTTTGGATTAATTATTCCAGCATAAAAGGATGGGTGATTATCTTATCCTGGCAGTAACTCCACTGTCTCTGCACACGAGGTCTAGAAACTCATCCCTGAATCCTGAAGCACATGCCACCTTTTGATCTATGTTTTATATTATTTTTATGGCTTTTTATTGTTGTGACCTTCGGTAGAAGGGCAAGATGTAAACATTCAAATAAATAATTTTTAAAAATTGCTTAGATTAATCATGGACCTTAACACTTACTTACTTACTAATTAATTAATTTAAGGTCCACCCAACAGCTTGCCAGGAGTGTGACAACTAAGCAGACTCACTATGCGCAAAGGATTGCTGTGCTATAAACATTTAAACAGAAAATCATATTTTGCCTAGTACCTTTTGCCTTGAAAGGTGAAAGGCAATGTGTCTTCTGAAATCCTCTCCTTTTTGACACAGGTTAAAAATACAGTGCTCCTTCATCTGTCTAGCTGATTGCTTCAGAATAAAGTGGCATTTGCAAGCTTGTTTCACTGTCCACCTCACCAATTATCTGTAGACCGGACAGCTTCCCAACTCACACAAAAAAAACACCTACATTTTGATTCATGTGAAGGCTAAAGCACAAGCCTAGTACTTGGATTGCTTTGGAACCAGTTCAGGGTCTAGTCTGGGCCCACGCTGCCCTTCCCTTGCTATCAGGTCAGACCATCTCTATCATTCCGTGCTTTGATGTATCTGGGGACCCTTGCTGCCAGTTGGGGAACAGTGGCAGGACATCTAGGCTCAGGGTGGGATTTTCTATTCTGAGGATGCCTGAATCCCTTAATTCACTTACCGTGGCTAAATTCGCACTTCAGCCCGTAGTATGCAATTATGTACCATCTGGGCAGGCGCATCTGCACTGTCAGGAGGTGTTTACAGCCTAGAAATGCCCCCTGCCTGCCCAGAGGCTGACTAACTGCATGCTAGCTGTGGAACATGAAAACGTGCTCCATAAGCATGCTAAACTTCCCCAGACACTTACCTGAAGCATCCAGCTGGAAAGCATTGGCACCACGCTGGTAGCTCCGATGCCCCCCTGATGCAACTGCGAGTGCGCAGAGCGTCATCATCATCATAGCGACAGCACTGATTCATGGGTATTCGCAGAGGGCACCACACTCAAGATAGAAGTAAGCAGAAAATGATCGGCCCAGATAAGTGATCAATTGGGGGGGGGTATGCTAACGTTGACTAGCTATTGCAAGTGTGCTAGTCACTGTTGGTTGACTGCACACCTTTCCCATCCATGAGAGAGGAAGGGAAGTGTGAAAATGCCCAGTGTTTTGTATAAATGTTGTGAGAGAAGCTACTGGGCTGTGAACACCTGTGCATGGAGAACTAATTAACAGAGACCCTTTCCACACTTGCTAGTGATCCACATTAGAGAGCCCTTTAATCCAGATCACGAGCCTCCTGATCCAATGTTAATGTGAATGAAGAAGGCCTCACCCTCACTGGTCTTGTTCCATCTGGACTCAGTGGAGCTAGATCTGGATTAAGGAGTGCCGATGGCATGTCTCTGTCATCTGCATCTACCGAGGGGTAATTTTCAGTGGCAGGTCAAAGCACATAATCAAAAAGCATACAATGTCATGGTCAGCCAGGAGGAGGATGTGGAGGATGAGGAGGACTCACTTCCACAGGTACAGGAGGAACCTGAGGTGATGCCAGGACCCAGTTCTGACCCCCCAACCCCATTGGAGCCTGGGGTTCAGCAGCCCAGCCCTACCACAGCAGAAGTGCAGAATGTGGGAGACATGGAACAGCAGAGCCCAGAGATCCCTAGCTTTAAGCAAAGAAGAGCAGAGAAGGAAGGGTTAAGACGATCAAAAAGACTTGCCCAGAGACATGTGGATCACCTGCAGCTTAGTCTGAACTCAGTCTGCAAACTTAAAACACCGGGCAGACGCCCAAGCCCTTTGTCAGAAACTATTTGTCTACCTTAAGAGAAAGCTGCTGTATCTGACTCCTGGACTGCTTGGAAACCCTAGACCTTGGAACGTACCTGTTGACCATCCTTCTGGCTGCCCTGACCTTGGACTGGACTGTTTGTATGACTCTCGTTAACCCTGGACTTGGACTGTTTCTGGATTTCTTCTTTTCGGACGTCGTTTGGGCTGTGCCTTTGCTGAGCAACCTCTTGTCAGCTGTGTGCTTGTGAGTGTGCTGGCAGCTTTCCCGGACACACAACCCCTTGGCTCCGAGGCTAGGAACTGTTGTGGCTATGAAGCTTGTGAGAGCTTTGCAGCCATGGTGAGGTGTGGGGCAGATCAGCAGCTTCAGTACTGATCCAGCCCATGTGTCCAAATAATCCAGATCAGTGGGCCTCCATATAATCCAGATGGGAGACAAAGCGTTCTAACTCTCTGTCACATGTATCGTCAATATATGTCACACACCCCACACACATAGAGTGCTATAGGCCAATTATCCTTTACTTCATGGATAGAAGGCTAGACCTCCTCACAGTAGACAGTTCATGTGAGATCTAGATATCTGGACTGACTTTTGATCTCCTCTAGATCCATTTTTAAATTTTTAATATTTTAAAAGCCACTTATTAAACTCTGTCCAGGGCTTTTAATTCCATGCAATAAAAGAACACTAATAAAAAATGCAACAAACATGCTATGATTCCATATCCGATTCAGATGGAACCAACGTATCGCAAGAAAACTGCTGAAAGCACAACAGTTCCTTAGGGCTGCAGTATCAGGCTCTGAACCATGGATCTCTAATAGGGAAATAACTGCAACACACATTCTGGTCACTGGAACACTCTCAGAGCTCAAAATATTTCCTATTCAGACATATTCATAGGCTCTTTCTGCACTAGGCCTAATTCCAAATTATATCCCAGAGTAAGGACCTGCCACCCACATATTAGTGCAGACTGTGGCAGGCCCTGGGTGGGGTCTGCCTTATTCTGCATTAGCAAATGGATGGGAGGTTCCTATTCTGAAATATAATTCGGAATAAGGCACAGTGCAGAAAGGGCCATAATCAGAACTTAAGTGTTTCTTTCCAGCTGCATCCAGACATTGCCTATTTATTCCACTATATGTGGATATTCTGGAATAAAGCATGCATTATTCCAGAATTTCCATCAACGGAATAAGTAAGGGATGTCTGGATGCAGCTTTTGTTATACTTTTAACCCCATTTACATGGTGCTATATTTTATAACATATGCTCAGTTTCAAAAGATACATAGAGTGTACTACAGCATGATGCTAATGAGCCATATGGAAGTGACAACGATAGGAAGCAGTAGCAGAAGAAATGTAACCATTTGTTTACTTATGCCAAAAATGTCCCAGCCCATCTTTAATGCTTGAAATAAGCTGATTTCTTCTAGCAATGATGTCAGAATCATTTGCAGGATGAAACTATCTTAACTCAGATCACACAGTTGCAAACAATTTCAATTCCCTTAAGTTATCAATTAAAGGACCCTAATCCCACTACCCAACCCAAACACATATATTCAGATTCCCCCACCATCACCACCCCTCCGCTGTCACAGTGAAGGTTATCTCCCTGGTAGCTCTGGAAAAAAAAAAGATCAGGTGACAGCCATTTCCCATGATGCTCTAAGGGCTGTCAAAACGTCCATCAAGCTGTCACCTGACCAATCTTTCCCATGGTTCTTTTAGACTCTTCGTACGGGAAATTGAAAGGCGCTATTATCTGCTGGTGGTGAAAAAGAACTGCTTTGGCTTTGATAAGATATCACCAGTCCCAGGTGAGAGCTCGTTGACAGCACATCAAGACAAGACAACACATGGAAACACTCGACGCAGGCGCCCGCCGGTTTACAAACATCTGTTGTCATTATTTATTACCCATCTCCTTGTTTTTAGTTTCAGACTTTAAACCGAGACTGGTTCAATAGAAGTCACACCACTTTTCCATAAGCAAACTCAGGGGCACCATGCTTAAAAAGGTTGGTTTTTTTTTAAAAAAAAATCTATTACATCTACCTACCTTATTTGATCTGAACTGGGCTCAAAGCCGTCAATGAAATTTGTTGGAAGAAATCAGAAATCCTGAAAAACAGAAGGTTTTTTTTTAAATTAAAAGAATAGGATTTACATTTGACAACAAGGGTTAATACCTGTGTCTGTTTCTTAGCTTGTCATATCCTAGACTTTGTTTTTCTCCTGATTCAAGTCTCCACACGAGCACATTAAACTCATCTTTGAGACTGCTTTACACGGACAAACAGTGTTTTTGTTTTTTGTTGTTATTTATTGTAAGGATGCAAGAGGGATAAAACGCAGCTGGTTGCTAACACCCCCACCTTGTGTACAAACATTATCTTGCATGCAGTTCCATGAGGCATCAGAGGTATAATGTAGCATTTTTGGAGGGAAGGAGAAGGGGTGTTTTAGGAAAGTAGTGAGGACTATGGTTTAAAGGAACAGTGCTACTTCATTTTGTAAAATAAAATATAGGAGAGAAGGCAGAACAGGAAAAATATTGAAGCTATTGAAAGAGGAGGTGGGTCTAGTAGCCCCTTAAAGACTAATAGAGAAGTAGCGGCAAGGGATATGCACAAATGTGTTTTTTGACCCTCGATTTGTGATAAATTGAATATTTGAAAATTCATATTCATACGAATAGACGCTTTTGAATGAGGTAAAATTCTATTTGATACGAATGTATTCATATGAATGAATACTTATTGGATATGAATGAACAGGTATTGGATATGAGCGAATAGGTATCTGATACATATCCAAGATACGTATCCATGTCCTGTAACAAATCTGCTCTGAAAGTGTCAAATCTGACCTGAATCCACTTTTAATACGCTCTCAATCCATGTCAGATGCACTCTAGATCCATTGCAGGTGTGACTGGTACAGCAGCTTTCGCACCTTCCCAGTTTAATGAATGTCCAAACTATTTGTACAAATGTCCAAATTATTCAAACAAATGTCTGAAATATTTGTATTCCTACAAATGCCAATGTCTGAATATTGTAACATTCCGTTTGTGTACGAATGTTTGAATTCGTCTGAATTTTTCTGAATAATGAATGTTACAAATATTCGTGTACATCCCAAGTAGCGGCATGAAGTTTCATAGACTAATCCTATTTCATCAGCCTTTCATAGGGCCTTTATGGGCTTGGGCCTGTGGAACACTGAGTATGTTCCGACATGAAGAATATGCACTGTGTGGAGCTGGTTGTGAGACAGTTTGGTCTAGTCGTTAGGGAGCATGGCCTTCAGAAACACTGCCTGGTGCTTGGAAGGCACTCAAAAGGGCTCCTAGTCTGGTTTGGTCTAGTGGTTAGGGAGCCAGACTCTTATCTGGGAATACCGGGTTCAATTCCACTCTCCTCCAAGAAGCCAGCTGGGTGACCTTGGGCTAGTCACAGCTCTCTTCTGAGCTCTCACAGTCCCACCTACCTCACAGGGTGTCTCTTGTGGGGAGAAGGACAGAAAGCTTTGTCAGCTACTTTGAGTCCCCTTAAATGGGTGAGAAAAGCAGGGTAGAAAAGCCAACTCTGCAGCTGCTGCTGCTACTACTATCCTAGAAGCCACTCTGCACTTGCTGGAGCCTTCTATACTACAGCTATACTAACTACTGGCTAGGGTAGCTCAGCATACCTCCATTCACACCTGCATCATGCCCCTTCCCTGTATATGTTCAGACTGGTGAAGACGCACCTCTTTGCCCTAGCCTTGGGCTGATGTGATTATACTTCCCTCCCCACTGCAGTTATTATTATTTTAATATTTAGGATATTGTTTTAAATATGCTGAACCTTTAAGTGCTTTTATGTATATTATTCTTTTTAATATATACCAGTTTGTAATTTGTTGTTTTAAAGGTTGTTACCTGCCCTGAGACCTTAGGGTATAGATAGATAGATAGATAGATAGATAGATAGATAGACAGACATACATACATACATACATACATACATACATACATACATACATACATACATACATACATACATACATACATACATACATACATACATACATACATACATACATACATAGATGAGAGAGAGAGAGAGGACATTCAAAGTGGACTGGGCGTCACATGGTACAGATGCCTGATCCATTCCAGAATTTTTCTGGCCATTGCATCTGATAAAGGTGTGAAAAGGCCCTTAGTCTCCGAAAAGTCATGCCACGGCCTCTTCTCTCTGTTAGTCTTAAAGGTGCTACTAGACACCCCTTTTTATTATTATTATTATTTATTATTATTTACCTATCTATCCTGCCCTATACACTAAGGTCTCAGGGTGGGCAACAACCTTTAAAACAACAAATTAAAGCCAATTTTAAAACCAGTAATATCCATAAAAACATTTAAAAGATTCAGCATATTAAAGTACTAAAATAATAGTTATCTGCCACTGGGGGGGGGGGGAGGGGGGAGGCAGTATAATCACATTAGCCAAAGGCCAGGGCAAAGAAGTGCATCTTCACCACCTTCCTGAATTAATACTGATCCTGACTAACACAGCTACGTCTTTGAATATTGAAGACAGAAATCTATGCATGATTTATGAGATCAACATTACAGTGATGTTGGAATTCAACAGAGATCACAACTTTCGCTCAATGACTGCAAATTGAGCAGTGGCAGGTGTTTTAGTGCAGTTCCACACTACATGGGCTGTTCCAATCCCCAGTTGCATTCAGCCTGCAAAAGCAGACAATGAAACCAATTGTGGCCTTGACACGATCTCAGGCCAGGCCCTTTTTGGCCGTGTGCTGACTTCTAGCAAGACTTGTGATGGTGCTTCTCGGTGCACTGCTGAAAAGGAATCCCAGACATATTTTGGACTATGGTAGCATGCTGTCTGCATGCCCTTCATACTCTAGAATAGGAAGCCCGGTCCACTTGTTTTCCATTCTATGTGTGAATGCTCCATTGCATGTTCTGAGGCCAGTTTGCACTTGGCCTCTTAGTATGCAATTAGTTAACATCTGGGCAGGTCCACCTGCACTTGCAGGAGGCATTTGCGGCCTACAAACACCCCCTGCCTGCCCAGATGTTAACTAACTGCATACTAGCTGTGGTGCATGGAATTGTGCACCACAAGCATACTAAACCCTTACTAAACATGACCACAGCCTTACCTGTTGTGACAACCATCTGCAGTCTTTCTGGTGCAATGTCTGGATTGCAATATGAGTTCTAACAATCATGCAGCATTCGGATACTCTGTGACATTGATAAAATACTGTGACTTTCATCAGTTGCATAGACTCCTAGTTTTTTTTTGGGGGGGGGTTACCCTAGTGAAAATTTACCTAGGCATCCAAACTGATGTTGACTGGACACTTTCAGAAAATCTTGTAAACCTTATGTAAATACTTTGAGTAGCTTATGCAAAACAAATAAGCCCATCTCATAAAGTACACTTAAAGGCACACACACACAAAAGTGTAGCACCTTTGTGGTTTGATAAACACTCTTGAATGCATATTAGGCGTTATGCAGGCCAATGGATATAATCCTTTCATAAAGCAGCAAACAGACACAGCAGCAAATAGATCAAGTCCAAGAATAAGAATATACAGATACTCCATAATACTTCATAGATGGCCATATCATAGCAAGTGAGAAGGTGACCCATAGTACAACTATGACACCAGGGAATTATAGAATTTAGTACTGAATAGAGAAGTCAGTTTCTGGACAATACAAATTATTATCACATTATTATTATTATTGACATAAAACAACAGGAAGACACAGCAAACAAGATATTTGTGCTGGTTTTGGTAATTGTTATCACTAGTCAGGTCCTTCCCAAGCGCCTAGGACTGAGTGATGTATCAGTGAATGATACAAGCAGATCCCAGCAAAGTGGCTTTCTGGGATCTGCTCATATCATCATCATCACCACCACCACCACTACTACTATGCTTGATAACCTTAAAGGTCCCTCTAAAAATTGTTCAAGTTCCTCAGTTTTATAACCAGCATTTATGTCATTTAATGGAATCCTGTGCACTGGCCCAGTATCTTCATTGTATAATGATAAAACGGGGATCCTTAAGGTGATCGATATCCTTTCCAAGTCATCACATCCACCAGGCTCTGCATCTGGGGTGACTGAGATCTGCTGGCTGTAATATCCAGCTCACTATTCACTAGGCCACATGTAAGTGGTGGGCCTAACCAGAGGCATTTCCGCACTGAATCGCGTTCGAAACCGAACGCGTTCAGGCGGAAAGCTTAAGCCAGCTTCGGGCGCTTTCCCCGTTCACACACAGACGCTCCGGAACGCGTTCCGGAGCGTCTGGGTGCGAATGGTCAAAGCGCCCGAAGCTGGCTTAGCCGGCAAACGCCGGCCAGGGGCGCGCCGGCGGCCGCGGAGGCAGATCGACAATCAGCTGTTTGAAAAACAGCTGATTGTCAAAGCCGCGCGGCGTCGGAGGCGAGCCGGCAGGCGATCGGGAGAAAGAAGCGGCGCGAACGCTTCTTCTCCCGAACGCCTGCGGACGGCTCGTCCGCGTTGGAACGCGTGTAGAGCACTTCGAAGTGCTCTACATTTCGAACGCGGAAAAGCCAGCTGCGGACACGTCGGGACGCAAGGCGCGCGCGGCCAATGCGGATGACGTGTCCGCAGCTGGCTTTTTCGCGTTCCGTTTTCGCCCGTGCGAAAACGTCTCGGATGTAGGTGTGATCAACCTGCACACCAGTCTCATGTGTCTCCATCAGATAGCCAAGCTGTGAAGAGGACTTTAAGCCTTTAAATCCACACTACCAATGGTTTTGTTTTCTTTCTTTCTTTTTATCTATGTTTGCTTTTAGCCTCCCAAGTCAACCAACCTTGCCTTACAGAATCAAATATACATATGACCCAGACTATGCCATAGCTTGACAAGTGACAAAATGAGCAGTTTTGATTCCTTTAAAACTATATTGTTTTTTGAGGATTCTGTGGAGAAACAAAGAAATAATTTAAATGCTAGTTAGTGGTTTGAAAGCACTGCCACCTGCAAAATGTAGTTATTGGGTTTCAAACTCACGTTTCCCCCCGTTTCTGTAGGCCACTGTTTTTTGTCGGAACGCAAACTCAGATTTTAAATTATGAGAAGAAAACTTGTCCCCCCTTTCTGAGCTTGTTTCCTACTAGAAATGGTGATGGATTCATCTTATTTGTTTGTAAGCTACATAGAAGAAGAAGAGTTGCTTTTTATCACCCATTTAAGGGGACTCAAAGCTGCTGACAAAGATTTTCTATTCTTCTCCCCACAACAGATACCCTGTGAGGTAGGTGGGGCTGTGAGAGCTCAGAAGAGAGCTGTGACCAGCCCAAGGTCACCCAGCTGGCTTCATGGGGGAGAGCAGAATCAAACCCGGTATTCCCAGATCAGAGTCCGGCTCCCTAAACATTAGGCCAAACTGGCATACTTTTTATTTACCTTTCTGTACTGGGCCTTATTTTGGATTATATCCCAGCAAGGTCTACCATAGTCTGCAGTGGCATGCAGATGGCAGGTTTCTATTCCAGGATATAATCCAGAATAAGGTCCAGTGCAGAAAAGGTCTATGGCCCTTCCTGCCTATACCTTCTGCTTCAGATCAAAGGGCCTCCTGTCCCGATCCTGGGGCCCCTCATCCACACATTAATGCAGATCAAGAAACCCCTGCCCCATTAGTTCACCTCCATCTTCATAAAACAGATCCAGATCCAAATTAAGAGGCCCTTAATCTGGGTCTTTTGTAGGCCTCTTCAATTGGGTTTACAATCAGACTAAGGGCTTTGTCCCAGATCATGGAGGTGTGTGGATGGCACAGTTCCAAAATCCATAACCACAGAGGACCTCCTATTCAGCCCATGCCTCCACATGATCCAGATCAGTAAATCTGGTTACTCCAGATTTATTAATTCAGATCAAAACCACTTAGTGTAGAAAGGGCCTGTGTCTCTCAGTTTTTGGACTCATTGCTATATTGTGCCATTCTCCCAACCCTTTTGAATTTAGATACCAACTCAGTGCCTGCTGTCATTTGAGAAGCTTTTGATATGAAAATTATACTAAGTCATGGCTACTTTTGTGGTGGCTAAAGTGAACATGCTATCAACAGTAATAAAATTAAATTTAAGGAAACATCTTAGTTACTCAGAACCCTGGGCTAGCTATTCATTAGCTTTTTAAAGCAACGCCCTCTAATAAATCCATCGGCAACATTATAAAAAGCAAATAAAAATGGTTTTGAGTTTGGAGACAAAGGACCTCAGCTTAACCAAGGTAAATATTAGGAAAAGTCTTCTTTAATATGTGCATATTTAATACAACAGACCAATCAAGATATGAAAGGTCTGGACTATGCAACATAATCCTCTTTTTATATTTATATATATATTTATATATATATTTCCCACTGCAATTGTGAACAATAAAGTTTTTACATAAACAACTGTGTAGCTGGAAGATGAGAATGTGCAATTCATTTCCACAAGCTGTGCCAAAGGGGGAAAAAAAAAGGAGAAAAATTGGATTCTTTTCTGTTGGCCTCCTGTGTAAAATTTTTTCTCCTTATCATCTCATCTAGTCATATCTTTCTGCAGTTTGAATTACCCTCTTTTCCTCAATCTGGTAAGGCAGTGAAAGGATGTTTGTTCTGCTAATTAACTTTATTACCCTGATAACTCCCTGCAGCCTTTGACGAAAACAATTACCGTTCCTCTTTTTCCCCCCACTGGCGCAAAAAAAAAAAAAAAGAGGAAAAAAAAAGACTATTAATTAGAAATGAGGCCTCAGTCTCTGCCATGTTAGCCTACCACGTTCTCAGACCCTCAAGCGGGATAGCATTACATTGTCAGTAGTAATTTAGCTCTCATCTGTCTCTGCTAATTATTGTCACATTCATCAAATTCATCAACAAAAGTGCTCTCAGAAGGATTGCATATTTGCAGTTAATACAGCATAAACTGGTATTACCCATCACCACATTTGTGATGAGGAGAGGGACACAACTTATTCATCCCTAATTAGAGCAAGCTGGGTAATTAATTATACATTCCGCCTTATTACTTCTGAGTTTCTGAGTTCCCAGATATTGTTTGTCTAAAAAAGGGGAAAGGGAGAGAGGGACAGCGGGGGGAGAGAGGGATGAGGGGGGGGGGAGAAAGCTAAAAATGCAAAAGGGGGGGTTAAGAAAGAGAGAGAGAGGGAGAAATGTGTGATGTGTTTTGTCACATGTGCTTTGCCATAATTCCCACCTGACAAACTAGCTGATTCAGTAGAAAATTGCAAGTTGTCAGCCGCAGAATAAACTGCCGTAATGGCTGATTAACGATCAACACCTGTGACAGGTGCTAAACGGGACTGTAAACTTGGTTTGATTAACAGTCACCGGACGTATAAATATTAGTGACAGTCACTGGAGAGCAACTTTGCTTGTTTGCTTCCTTGTGTTAACAAACCTTCCACATTAAAGTTATTGATATTTGTAATGCCATTTCTGGCTTCGGGGTTTTCTTATTTCCCTTTTCGACGGTCGCCCCCCCCCCCCCCAGTCTTTGTGGAAGTTTTCCTTGGATAACCAGGCTATATCTGGCCTAAAGCTAAACGTTGTTTTCGTAAGGCGACGTAGAAAGGATCAGAACCGTAAACGGCAGCAATTGAGAGTTCTCCGTTTAAGGCGATCTACAATTGATAACAAGCTTGTTCTACTGTGCACCGATATTGGAGAAGGGGAAGAGAATAAAGGCCTCCCCCCTCCAAATTGGCACATTTTCTAATCCAACTATATTCCTATATTCAGATTACACACATACAAAACAACAAAAACACGTACCTTGTATGCCTGGCAAATTTACACTTCATGGCAAAGGGGGAGAATTGCTAGACAGTTTTGCTCTTTTGAGTTCCAGAACAAAGGGTCTGTTCACACCTTCCCCAGTGGAATGGTATAACGTAGGGGTGTGCATGAATGCAATTTTCGGGATTCAATTTGATTAGAATTGAATACCTGAAAATTCGATGCAAATCTTTAAAATTCCAATCGAACCAAATTCAATTCAAATTAAGCAAATTTGAATCTATGCGTTCAAATTTTTTTATTTGAATTTGCGCTTAGGAATGTCAACAACATTTGTACATACCCATACACATCGTTATGCATCCCGTACACATCTGTATGCATCCATACCTTTCTGTACGCATTCTGTAGTTGTCCCGTATGCAAACCATTTTTGTCACGTACGGATCCGTACAAATGTGCACGGATGTTCAAAAGATGCGTATCTGCAAGTACGCATCGTGTACAAACCCATACATATGTGAATGTCCAGATAATTTGAATGAATAGATCCAAAATTCAAAATTCGTTTGAATCTTTAAATTTGAATTTTATTTATTTATTTATTTTCCGATAACTTTATTGAACTTCTAAATTGATTCAATATAAAAATATCATTAAATGCTGTACAGCCAACACAGTAGTAGTAGTAGTAGTAGCAGCAGCAGTAGCAGCAGCAGCAGTAGTAGTAGTAGTAGTAGTAGTAGTAGTAGTAGTAGTAAAAAATCAATAGAGATATTGGTGTGATGTGTATAGCTCAGTCAGTATGGGAACAAATGTGGAAATATTCTTGGAATAGATCCAAAATGCAAAATTCATTTGAATCTTTAAATTTGGATTTATGGAAATTCAATTTGAATGTCAAAATTTGGGCAGATTCTATTGAATTTCAAATACCCTCAAATATTTGTACACACTCCTAGTATAAGGTGAGCCAGTTTGGTTGTGTGGTTAGAGTGTTGGACTCTTTATCTACTAGTCTCCTGGCTCAATTCCTCAGTCCTCCACAAATCCAGCTGGGTGACCTTGGGTTAGTCCCAGTTCTCTTTCTGAGCTCTCACAGCCCCACCTACCTCACAGGGTGTCTGTTGTAGGGACAAGAACAGAAAGTCTGTCAGCTAAGAACATAAGAACATAAGAACATAAGAGAAGCCTTGCTGGATCAGGCCACAGCCCATCTAGTCCAGCATCCTGTCGCACACAGTGGCCCACCAAATGCTCATGGGCATCTCAAGCAGAGACAAGGACAAACCTCCTGCTCTCGAGTCCCAGCAGATGGCCCTAGAAGCGCCCCATTTCCTCCCAGAATTGTACACAGAATTGTACACAGTATTCCAAATGTGGCCTCACTATAGATTTATAAAGGGGCAAAATGACACTTGCTGACTTATTTTCTATTCCCTTCCTAATTATTCCCAGCATTGAATTTGCTTTTTTTGCTGCTGCCGCACACTGGGTTGACACCTTCATTGAACTGTCCACCAAAACCCCGAGATCCCTTTCCTGGCGTGTTGCAGAAAGCTCAGACCCCATCAGTTTATAGACGTAATTTGGATTCTTGGCCCCAATGTGCATTACTTTACACTTGTTAAGATTAAAGCACATTTGCCACTTGGTTGCCCACTCACCCAATGCTAAGAGATCCCTCTGGAGCTCTTGGCAATCTCTTTCAGATTTTACTACCCTAAATAATTTAATATCATCAGCAAACTTTGCTGTTTTACTATGTACCCCCTTTTTCTAGATCATTGATGAATAAATTAAAAAGCATTGGTCCCAGTACTGAGCCTTGAGGGACCCCACTTTTTACTTCTTTCCACCCTGAGAAATTGCCGTTTACTACTACTCTCTGCTTTCTGCTCTTAAGCCAGTCACAAATCCAGGACAGAACCTGTCCTTTTATTCCATGGCTGGTGAGTTTACTCAGTAGCCTTTGATGTGGGACTTTGTCAAAAGCCTTCTGAAAGTCCAGATAGACAATGTCTACTGGTTCACCTTTATCCACGTGTTTATTGACACTCTCAAAGAATTCCAACAAATTTGTGAGGCATGATTTACCTTTGCAGAAGCCATGCTGGCTTTTGTTCAGCAATGCCTGCTGCTCCATATGCACACTAATTTTGTCTTTAATAATGGTTTCCATCACCTTACACGGAACTGACGTTAAGCTAACTGGTCTGTAGTTGCCTGGATCACCCCTGGATCCTTTTTTGAATATTGGTGTTACATTTGCTACCCTCCAGTCCTCAGGTACGGAGCCTGATGTTAGGGAAAGATTATATATTTTTGCTAGAAGGTCGGCAATTTTGCATTTGAGTTCCTTAAGGACTCTTGGATGAATACCATCTGGTCCCGGTGACTTGTTAACATTTAGTTTATTAAGACATGCCAGGACCTCTTCCTTGGTTATTTCTGTACAGTTTAACTCTTCAGAAAACACAGGCTCAGCTACTGGCATGTGTCTTCTGTCTTCCTCCGTGAATACGGAAGCAAAAAATTCGTTTAGTCTCTCTGCAATCTCCGTGTCTTCTTTAATTACCCCTTTCTCTCCTTTACTATCTAGTGGTCCAACTGCTCTCCTGGTTGGATTCCTACTTCTGATATACTTAAAGAAGTTCTTGTTATTTCTTTTGATGTTTTTAGCAATGTGCTCCTCAAAATCTTTCTTAGCTTTCCTAATGGCCGTCTTGCATTCGTGTTGCCAGTGTCTATGTTCCCTCCTGTTCTCCTCATTTGGACAAGCCTTCCATTTCCTAAATGAACTCTTCTTGTTTTTAATGACTTCTTCAAGGGTGAGAAAAGTGGATTATCAACACCAACTCTTCTTTTTTCTAATAAGACCATTCCAGTGAGGTTAAGATCAGGTACAGAGGGAGGCATCCACATTTCAAGTGCTGGTGCGCTCCACAACCAGACCACAAGCACTTGAAGTACAGATGGTCCAGTCCAGGCAGGCAGGATTCCCACAGCAATGACTGTGGCAGTGTTTGGCTCATGCCAGGGCACTGTTGTGGTGATCATCCCATGGCTCACGTGACTGTGCGGCCGCAGCCAGTCATTGAGCCCATTTGTCAAGTTGCACTCAAGAGGGTCCAAACACTGCTGACTCAGAGCTCACCAGATGCTCCTAGTCAAGCTGTGGACTGGTTCTCACTTGTCCACAGCTACTGAAGATCAGGACAGCTGGAGGGAGCTCCTGGATGCTCTAGGATGAGACTGGCAGTGTACTGTGCAGGTGGACCTCACCTTGAGCAATTTCACCTGCTTTGGAAAAGTACTTGCAAGCAGGTCCGGTGATAAGTAATGAATTGGAGAGTTAAGAAAAACAGGAATTCCAGGAATGAAGGCAGTGAATCTTTGACAAGATAGTAAAAGAATAAGGACATTTCACAAATAACAAATATGAGAATTAAAACAATGGTCTTTTATTGTGGCAATATATTGTAGTGAAAATAGGTTGGTGAGAATTGGTGAGAAACAAAGGGTGATTCTGCACTGGCTGATACACCAGACCAGGCCTTCAGCATATAAGTGTGGTCTAAGGGAGGCCTCGAGAATCACCCAAGGGCAGACAAATCAGAATTATGGAGATAGAGGTTGTTATTAAGAATACTATGGACCGCAAGAAGAACCAATCAATCAGTTCTGAACCAAATAAAACTTGACTAATCCCTTGAGTTGATGCTAATCCAACAAAACATATGTATTTTGAGGTATGTGGCGCTTGAAGGCACCTAATTGTAGCCAAACGTATGATCAATGAGATCAGAGAAGTCTGGAAAGGCCCTTTGAAGTTTCCGCACTGGCTGCAGAAACCCCACTAAGAACACATACAGGACACATTAAAGACACATACAGGACTTACCTTCTACACTGGAGGCTGAATCCGGGACCCTTCAAGGCGGCTGCTCCCACACACCAGCACTGAAAGGTCTCGCTGCTGAAAGATCTGGCCCCCGTGAAGACCTGGAAAAATCAGGTCTTCAATCTGTCCCCCCGCTTCTGCACATGGAGAGGCGAGGGGCCAGATGTGCCAGCGGTCGCCATCTTCAGAAGGGCGGAAGCAGGCTGGTCTGCCTCTGGAGCCCCTCCCCTGCGCGCCAAGCGCCGGTGGAAACACACGGTGACTGGCAGCTGAATGCTCCAGTCCCACAGCTCAGAGGTGGCGTCGGCAGCGCGGGAAGCCGGCTGTCTTTCAGAATGGGTGCTGTGGCCTCTGCACAGCACCCAGAGGATCCGGCCCTCAGGATCCATCCTCCGCACGCTTGTTCAGACGTGTGAGACCTCATTGGATCCATCACTGCAGAGGACAGATCGTCAGGAAACGGATTTCCTTTAATCCATTTCTCGGCGGCCAGTGTGGCAGCACCCTTTATCTCCTAAGTGTATTCTCTTCTCCACCATTTCACCTTAAGGAACCCATCAAGGTGCTGGGTGGACTTCCTCCCCTCTTCCTCAAGCAGATCAAAAACTCTTTGCCAGAATCACCATGCTAGGTCTAGACTTGTGAATGGTGCATAACATAACTTCAGCACGTTCTCAAGCGTTACTGCCATAACAGGCAAGCATCAAACATATGAAGCATCCCAGCTCAGTTCGATCTCCCACACCCTGATGAATCGGTACCACAACTTTCCCTGAATTTGGCTCCTACTTGTAAGACGTCTTCCATTAATATGAATACTGTAATCTTGTTCTTCAATTGTTCAAAATAGACACACCAGACTGGTTATCATGTTTATTTATTTATTTATTTATATTTATATCCCGCCCCATACCCAAGGGTCTCTGGGCGGCTCACAACATTTAAAACATACATATCAAAACTGTATAAAATACTAAAACCAGTACAAAATTTAAAAGTCCAACACTAATAATAATAATTTAAAAAAATACAAAAACAGTTTAGAAAACAGTAGAGTCTGCAGTGGGGAGAAGTGGAGGGAACATTCAACCAAAGGCCTGGGTGAAGAGGTACGTCTTCACCACCTTCCTGAAACTAAGCAGAGAAGGGGCCTAACGCACCTCTAGAGGGAGACCATTCCACAGCCTGGGGGCCACTACCAAGAAGGCCCTCTCATGGGTGCCCACCCTCCTAGCTGCTGATGGCGGTGGGATAACCAGGAGAGCCTCCCCACCAGATCTTAAGACGCGGGCAGGTTGATATGAAAGAAGGCGCTCCTTTACTTCTACTTGACTCTGTTCGCATTTCTGCTTTTATCAATAAAAAGGACGTTGTTATCTTGAAATGACCTAAACCGGAAAGAGAAGAAAAGGAAGGTGGCCCTAATCATTCCTTTGGATCTCTTTATGATAACTATCAGCACTGTCCCCTGTGAGCAAACTATTTGGAGATATAACACCAAGTGTCAGCAGTGTCCTAGTTGTTCAATATGGCTACTGGATCTTCTGATTTTCATCTAATTCTGGTGAAGCAATACATGTGATCAGAAATGGAGTAGATAATCTGTAGTTCCTCACATCACCTTTCAAAAGATGGAGGTGATTCATTTAATTCTGCACAGTGATGTTAGAACAGAAGAGGAGCCCTGCTGGATCAGGCCACAGCCCATCTGGCCCAGCATCCTGTCTCCCACAGTGGCCCACCAATTGCTTCTGGGCTTCTCAAGTAGAAGACAAATGTAAAATCTTCACCTGCTCCCAACTCCCAGGAAATGGCCATTAGAGGCACCCTGCCTGTCTCTCCATTGATGTGACTGCATATGCACAGTGACGGCACTGAAGAGGACCGCCTCCACAACCAAATCAAGGTAAGCATTCGATCGTGGGGCGGAGGGCGGCTAAAGTTGGCTAGCGCTCCAAGTTGTGAGCACTAGTCAACGTTGGTTCAGCGCACTCCTTTTTGGTCCAGTGGATGGGAAGGGAAGTGCAAAATTGCCCATCATGCCAAAGTCTGCCTGAGAGGAAGCTGGTTCCACCCACCCACCCACCCACCCATCCATCCATTGAGTCATGGGCACCTGCTGGTGCTCCCAGTATCATCCTTGCAGTTTTCTTGGCAGATTCAAAACTGGTTTGCCATTACGTTCTGCGGAATGAACCTGCCGGGGATCAAACTCTTCTGCTTCAGTCCAGATTCAGAGTGAGAAAGCACATCACCAAAGAGAGTTAGGTAATGCTGGGGGGGGGGGGGGGCTGCCATAGTCTGCACTAGCTTGTAAATGGCAGCTCCCTATTCCAGAATATAATCCAGAATAAAGCCCAGTGCAGAAAGTGCCTGAGGTCAGGTCACACTGGGGCTAACATCAAGGTGGAATCACCTCAAACAGTTTTTAAAAAAAGTTTCATGTGTGCTTTTGTGGATGGCTCTACAATGAGAGAACAGAAGGTGACGTTCTATCTGTCGGCAAGAAGCATTTCCAGCTCATGGCCTTTGAGTGCAGAAAGACCCATAGCTACATCGTTGAATAGACGGTGCCTGAGTATTTGTCCATTCAAGTGGAAATGCATTCCTATGCAGGGCAAGTGGAACATTTTGCCTCTTAAATCTGAGGTAAAAGCAGGTAAAGGTTTTGCCTTTTCCTTCTCCTTGAGAATGTCTAGAAACAATTGGTGAGGTACTGTGTGAAATGGGATGGTGGGCAAGATGGGCTTGGGCCTAATCCAGCAAGGCTTCTCTTTAGTGGCCCACCAATTGCTTATGGGCATCTCAAGGAGATGACAAAGGCAAAACCTTCACCTCAGGCCTTTTCACACTTCAGCCACTAGTCAAGAATTTGTGTGCATCTGGTGAAGAGCATCTGCAAGGAGGCTGTTACAGCCTCCAGGTGTTCCCTGCCTTCCCAGAAGTTCACTAACTGTTGATTAGGTGTGGAGCTTGAAATCGTGCTCCACACCTTAACCAACGTTACCAGAAAGCTTACCGAGAGCATCTGGGCAGCGGCCATTTGCACTTCTTCTGGTGGTCCATGGTCATCTGAGATGCCATGCAAGCACACTGGCACCTCAAATAATCATAGATGCAACTGCACGTGCGCAGAGCATCCACATTGTCACGGTTATGGCACTGATGCATGCGCAGTTGCGGAGAGCACTACAGCCAAAATGCCGGCACCTTGAAGAGGACCAGCCCTGGGATTGAATCAGGTAAGTATTCAATCATGGGGGCGGGGGATAGCTAAAGTTGACTAGCATTCCAAGTGTGAGCACTAGTCAATGCTAGTTAATCATGCTCCTTTCCCGTCCAGCAGATGGGAAGGAAGTGCTTGTAAATGGTTTGTCTCTCCAGCTAGAGGAAGTACCTAGGCATTCATTCTAGCAACCACTGATGCATCTATCTTCTTCTGTTCTTTTGTATTCTTCTGTTGTTGAAAGTTATTAATGGATGGTATTTTAGGCATTCTTTTTAATGAAACCTAAAAATCATATATTTTTTTTAGACTAAAGATTCAAAGCAATGTCTTGAATCACGTTTGTTATCTGCCAAGAAATTGCATTTTGTTGCAAAATATTGATTCCAATTCCATGGCATTTAACAATAAATAATTTTCAGGTCAGACCTAATTATCTGCTGTTTACAATCACTTAGCAAAATTCTCCAACACAGCCAGTTAAAATAAAATCTCATACTACAGTATTTTTCCTTATTAGAAATACCCTAAAAAGTCTAGTCCTTTAGGGGAACTGGCATTCCAACAACTTGCCTTTTGAAATAAGCAATATGTTTTAGAATTATTCAGTGAAAATTCCTTCTTCAAAAGGCAGAGACATTAATCAGTATGTTACATTAGAAGCCTGAAACTTATAGTGCAGGATAGAAAATGAATTGTACTTCTCTGTAACTTGCATTCTGGCTTTCTGTAGAAGACAAAGAAGGTATTTACATACATAGAACAACTACAGAATTCAGCTGAACAGACCCTACTCCTTATGCCTTGAAATAGCTGTCTAGGTGGTGTTTCTCAGGATAATTTTTGATATAATCCCTGCATTGACAAACTAAAAAAGGAAACTGAAAAAAAAAATACTGAAGTCATTCCAAGATTTTTTTTTTAAAAAAAGTAAGACTCCATGTAAGAACATAAGAGAAGCCCTGCCACAGCCCATCTAGTCCAGCGTCCCATCACACGCAGTTGTTGATACCAACTTCAGACAGGAGAGGCGTTTTTGCACCACTCTTCCCATCTGCTGGACGGGAAAGGAGTAGGGATGTACACAAATGTATTTTTGACATTTGAATCCAAGTAGATTTGAATGTCATAAAATCCTATTCAATTTGGATATTTAAGATCCGAATATCATAAAATCCCATTCGAATCCGTAACATTTGAATCCATACGTTAGAATGTTAGATTTGTATTTAAAGATATGACTGTCAACAACATTCATATCTGTTATACACATCTGTATGCATCCTGTATTATCCCGTACGCATCCCATTTTAATGCCGTATTTTAAGCGCAAGATACGTATAATTTTTGCGCCGATTCATATATGACAGATACAAATCTACACATTCAAATCATTCAAAAATCCAAAAATCAAATCTGTGTTTGAGTTTGAATGTCCAAGTTCAGATTTCTGAAAATCCGATTCGAGTTCAAATGTCGACATTCGATGGATTCGAATAGAATATTTGGATTTTTGAATATTCGTGCACATCCCTAGAAAGGAGCGCGATGACCCAATGTTAACTAGCACCTGAACTTGAGCGCTAGTCAACTTTACCAGCACTCTCCCCCCAGGATCAGATACTCACCTCATTCAATCCCGGGGCACAGTCCTCCTCTGGGTGCCGCCATTTTGGCAGTGGCCCCTCCATGACTGTGTGTGCATCACCACCGTCGCCCTGATGATGCTGATGCTCTGTGCACACGCAGTCATCTGTGGTGCCAGTGCACTTGCACAATACCTCAAACAACCCTGGAGTGCTGGCAAGAGCAAATGGTCACGCCGCTGAACACTTCAATTAAATAATTAAGTAACATTGGTTAAGGTGCGGAGCACTGCACTCTTGAGGAAGGCAGTCATTCTTGTAGGCTGTAACAGCCTATTTGATGTCTGCATGCTTTTCCCCAGAAGTGCACTAATTATGCACCAGAGACCATAGTGCAAAAAGGCCTCGGTTTGCACCTCTTTTAGATTTTAGCCTTGTCACACACAAACCAGAGTAGCCTCGTTCCCACGTGGCACCCTGAGTTCAATTCGCACTTCACCCCATAGTATGCGGTAGAATAGCATCTGATAAGGAGCATCTGCACTTGCAGGAGAAGTTTACAACCCAGAAACGCCTCCTGTTTTACCCAATGTTACCCTATCATCTACTAGTGGTGGTGCACAAAATTACTCCAAATTTGACTGTGCATGTGCAGAACCTTTCCATCACTGTGGCAATGGCAATGGTAAACATGTAATTGAGGCAGCAGGTGCAAAGAAGATGGCGCACTTGGACAATGTGCCCAAAGTCTCTGGGTGCGTGGGGCATAGTTCAGAGTGCAGTAGTCCAAACGCTAGTACATGTTAGTGGGTTCTGCACTCTTCCCATCCAACAGAGAGGAAACTACGTGCAAAAGTGCCCCTACTTTTGTAGACTGAGGTCCTTTCTGCACTTACCTCAGTTAATCTATACTAGCTAAATCCAGATTAGCTAGATCCAGATTAGGTGGATCTGAATCAACCGCTGGTAAAGACATTTGTACTGAGTGGGCTTTAGTCCAACAAATATGTGCTAACAAGTGCTATCATGGATACAGACCACATTTATCTGGTCTACTACTAAGCACAGTTCTGCTCTGGATCTACTCTGTTCCCCTGCATATGACGTGTCCTTAGCAGTTCCTTGATCCAGATTAATTTATTTTGCTGTGATCTCAACCAGTGGAGCTGAATCACTCAACACCTTCTGGCCCAGATCATGGCAAGGCTTGGATTGGAACAGTGCTGTAATCATAACAGCAGTTGTTCCAACCCAGTCCTCACACGGGCCCTGAAGTTTGTACAAGCTTTGGAGCTGGCCAGCAAGGGCTCTGATTCCCCAGGGGAGCAAATTAAGGGTTGTAGTTTGGTCCACCCCTGAAATAGGTCCCCAGCAGTATGGAAAACAAAAGCATGCCTTCTGTACCTCCACGATCCAGATGTATCAGTAATCCAGATTAGGAGCCTCTTTATCAGGATGAGTCTGTTTGGTGCAGATGGACCATACCAGTGGTGGGAGAAGCTTCTCTAATCTGCACTAGTGGGCAGACACAAGAGATCCTGGAGTATGGGGAACCATGATCCATTATACAGGTAAGTGCAGAAAAGGCCCTAGGTTCCATATGGCAGCAGAAGCTACACAGCTCCCTACATGCTTGCTGCTGATCTGTTAACAGGAGCTTCTGTTCCTTAGTTTGATGTGCCTGCCCAGGGCCTTTTGCAGAACACAGGAAATTACTAAGGAAGTCAGCCATTTTCTTGCTATCACAGGGCATGTTCCTCAATGCCACAGGCATGTTCCATTTTGTTTGTGGATGCTGCATCACTTGTTCATGATCAGATAGTGATAGTAGTATGGCTGTGAAACTGATTAATCTGGTCCACCTCTAATCCAGACTAATGTGCCCATAGTACAGATCTGAGGCCTAGTCGCACTTCGGCCTCTAGTGAACAATTAGTGAACTTCTGGTGAAGAGCACTCACAAGTGGAGGGGGCTGATACAGCCTCTGAGCATGCCCTGCCTCCCCAGAAGTTCACTAATTGTTGATTAGGTGTGGAGCATGAAACCTAACTTTTCCAAAAACTTACCTGGACTGTCCAGCAGCGCAACCATCCACATCTCTTCTGGTGCTCCCAGGTCCTCTGAGGTGCCGCACAAGCGGGCTGGTACCTTGCATGACCACAGACACAGCTGGGCATGCACAAAGCATCATCATCATCATCATGGTGACAGTCACGGAGGGCGCCACAGCCAAAATGGCAGCACCCAGATGAGGACTGGCCCCACAATTGAATCAGGTAAATATTTGTTCGCAGGATGGGGGAACGGCCAAAGTTGACTAGCACTCCAAGTGCGAGTGCTAGTCAACGCTGGTTAATCAAACTCCTTTCCTATCCAGTGGATGGGAAGGGAAGTGCGAAATTGCCCCTGATCCAGATTACCACTAGTCACATGCAGACCATGTGGACTATGGAGCTCCTTATCCCAGATTACCAGATAAGTGCAGACAGGTCCCAGAATTGTCTCCTCCAACCCCTTGCTAAAATCTCTTAGGCCGCATCCCCATTACAACCTTATTTCAGTTTCAAACCGTTTTCAATGCTCTCAGACCCCACATCAGTTTGGCTTAACGGTTAAATCACCCCAAAGCATTGTAAATGTTAGTCCTCATTTCAACAGGTCTCACTCCAGTTCATGTGCTTGAAACGTTTTACATTTTTTACTGTGGGAACCCTTCCGTGTTAAGGGATGAGAGTTTCTCTCCCCCAATAGCTTGCTTCCAAAGCAAGCTGTAAAATCCACCCCTTAAAGCAGCAGCCGATACACTGTAGCAATCCAAGCACTTCACACCTGATAACGATCTTGCCATTTTGAAGGTTCTGACCTTTAAAAAAGGGAAAAGAAAGAAAAGCAGCTGCAGGTTTGGGGAGATGTGTGTTTTAAAGGCTGTGACGGTGACGGGCGAAAGGGGCTTGAGGTGCCGCTGCTGCTGTGTGCCCTGTGCAATGAGGAGAGGAGGGGAAAGAATTGCTGGCTGCCCGCTGCCATTTTTCCTCCATCCAGGCAAGCGGCAGCCACTGAGCCACCTAGCTAGGCTCCGTGAAGGGGTCCGTTATGGGTGGCGCATTCACGCCAGGAGGAAGAGGACAGGGCAGCCCCAAAAAGCGGTTTTTAAAAAGTAGCCACTGGAGTCCCCCCGTGAGTCATGTACGTCCTCAGAATCCGGATTGAACACGATTCTGGCTGAAAGTAATGGGGTCAGGCAAATTTGCGTTTGCATCAGGTTCTGTTATTTCGGTTTAGGGAAACTGGATTAAGCTTATAATGGGGATGCGGCCTTAATGTTTTGTGAGATTTCTGCCCATCAGCCAGGTCTACATGGGCCTCGAGAATCTTCCTATCTAACAGCCTTTTCACACCTACTGGAAAGATTCTCTTTGCTTGCTGGTCAGGCACATCTGCATTGCTCGGCCACTGCCACTGTCCCAGAATGGAATAACCCCTCCCTGAAACAAAACAGTTGTTGATGCTCAAGAGCAGTCCATAGCTTGTCCAGAAGTAACTGGATTGCTTCTGGGGAGGCGATTTCAGATCTTCTTCCAGGTGTGCTGCACAATGGGACTGCACAGTCTCACACAGCTGCCAAATCCTATGATAATGTCCAGCCTCTCGCCAGATGTTGCTTCAGATGTTACCTTGGAATAGGGGTGTGAACTAATGTATTTTTTGCATTTGCATTTGAGTTGAATTGAAAACCCAATTCGATTCGAACTTAAAAAATCTGGATTTTCAAAAATCCGATTCGGATCCAGATTGTCCGAATCTGAACTTTTGAAAATCTGATTTGTATCCAAATATACAAATGTCGATAAGATTCATATCCAGTATATGAATTTGCGCAAATACATACTTATCCCGTATGCATCCCGTATGCATCTCGTTTTCATCCCACATTATATGCGCAAATACGTTTACTTTTTGTGCACATTCGTATATGATCGATGCAGATCTACTCATTTGAATTATTCAAAAATCCAAAATTCATCCGAATGTGTAAACTCGGATTTTTGAAAATCTGATTCGAATTCGAATGTTAACATTTGATGGATTCGAAATGGATTTTCCAATTTTTGAATATCCATGCGTATCCCTACCTTGGAAAACCCTAGGTTGGCTGTTGGTACTACAAGTCCTGCCTGCCAGGTACAGGGCTAGGTTAGCACCTGTAGTGTGAATGGCCCTCACGCTCCTCCATCCTTACTGTCCTATGCTGGGGCTTTATAAAAGCATGCTGGGGATTATTTTTATTTATTTATTTATTTATTTATTTATTTCTATTTCTATCCCGCCCCATACCCGAAGGTCTCTGGGCGGGTAACAACAAATCAATAGCAGTTAAAACCATATTAAAAACAAGACACAGGTAAACATATTAAAACTGAATAATTAAAACAAGGTATTAAAAACAGGGCACAGATTGAGCTATGGTATATAATTAAAAGTTCTGATATAAGCCCTACATCTAGGGATCTATTACTAAAACTGTGACCAAGGGAGGAATAAGTCAACCTTGGCCAAAGGCTAAGGCAAAAAGATATGCCTTTACAGCCCTCCTAAATGACAACAGGGAAGGGGCATGGCGCACCCAGGAGGGAAGACTATTCCACAATCTAGGGAATGTAGAAATTCAAGTGTGGAAATAACCCAGATGTGGCGATTATCTGAGGGCAGAGGGAGGGGCTAACTAGGGATTTATCAATAATCTTTGAAAATAGGAAATCACTAACCCATTTCTAAAGGGTTATTCCGATACTACCACGAAATTGCTGCTTAAATCCTGTTCTGGTATTTTCATGCTAGCAGCTAATGACCCCTATAGCTGAGCAACACTTTCATGGCAATTGCACATACGTTATTTATTTATTATTTATTTATATTTCTATCCCACCCTATACCCAAAGGTCTCAGGGTGGGTTACGGTATTATATTAATCTTAGACAGGTCCCTGCCCTCAGGCTTACAATCTAAAGAGACAAGAAACAAAAGGAAAATGGTGTTGGAGGGAACATGGTTATGTGTATACCATGTTAGCAATTTCATTGGCTAGTTTTAAATTTTGTTTCAAAATTTTCAATTTGCCTTATACTGTATTTAGCTTTCACTCCGGTATATTTTTAATCTTCTATGGGTGGGGATCTTATAAATCACAAATAATGCAGGCTAGTTTTGGGAGTTTAGGATACCCATAGCGGTAGGAGATGATGGAGCTAATTTTGTGGGATATCATCATCATCATCCATCATCATCATCATCATCATCTTGTTTGCTGTGTGTTACTGTTGCTTTATGTCAATAATAATAATAATAATAATAATAATAATAATAATAATAATAATAATAATAATAATAATAATAATAATAATAATAATAATAATAATAATAATAATAATAACAATAACAATAATAACAATAATAACAATAATAATAACAGCATAGTGATCTCATTTGCTGTGTGTAACTGTTGTTTTAAATAATAATAATAATAATAATAACAATAACAATAACAATAACAATAACAATAATAACAATAACAATAATAACAATAATAATAATAATAATAACAACAGCATAGTGATCTCGTTTGCTGTGTGTAACTGTTGTTTTACATAATAATAATATTTTCAATTATTTATATATGCACATGGTGCTTTACAACTAGGAAGGTACAATCTAATTAGAAAAAGAAAAAATAAGATTACATTAAAATTAGCATTAAGCATACTAATCATAAAGTCATAAAATTACCCTGAGTCTCTCCTGAGTCTGTCCTTGTATGTAAATCTCCATAATGGCCACAGCTAGAGCTATGTTGCCACCTTTTTATGCATATGTATTTTGTCTTTTATGAAAGAGACAGAGGGACCCTAGAAGGAAGATGGACTTGCAGTTCAGAACATGAAATTTATAGACTGCAAAGCGTAGCTCCTCTGGACCTCATCTTCCTGCTTCCGCCTAGGTAGCAATAATTCTTTCTGAACTGTTTTTGTACTCTGGCACTATCAAGGAATACTGAGAGAAATCTCCTTCTTCATCATCTTCATCATCTTCATCTTCATCATCATCATCATTCCTCTTCTGCAGTTTTTTGCAGTATCTTCAAACTATTTCTATTACTTTTCAAATGTTAAACTTTTGAGAATAAGGAAAACTAACTACTTAAAAAAGAGTTTCCTTCCCTGTGTAAAGACGAGGAGATATTTCTTCAACGCCTTGCTTTTGAGGACTTGATAGGAAGTTGGCAGCCATGTGTGAGCGTGACTTTGCCCAGGCACCCAGACACTAGTGCGCACAGTTGTATGCCTAAATGAAAGAGGCCACTGAGACTTATCTTCCGTGTAACAATCCAGACCTTAGACATTAAAGTCATGGGCTGAAAGCTTTATGCAAAACACATCTAAATATGTCATGTTGTGGAGCGGATGTATAACTGTGTGAAGAGGCAGAAGTGCCCCTAGCCAAGAGTTTAGGGAGGCGGCCAAGCTCATATCCAGATGCCCTTGATAGAGACGCACTGCAGAGCATTGAGGACTCCAGCTGCTCTGCTCCCTGGGATAGTTCTTTTTGTTTGTTTGTTTGTTTGTTTATAAGGGCTGCCTCCAGCAGACTGAAACACCAAGGAGGCCAATGCTAGCATTTAACTGAGAGGAGGATAATGCAGCGATGTCATGTAAATGTTTCACTCTTTAAACTTCACTAGGAACGGTGGCTCATTGGTGGATTTTGTAATACACATATTTATTTATTACTATTAATTATTAATATTAATATAGCATTTATTTATATAGCACCGTTTATTTATTTATATAGCACTTTATAGCTGGAAGATAAAACAAGACAAAAACAAAACCAATATGCTAATAATTCGCAGGTATCTCAAAATAATGTGCATGTTACAAGTATGTCTCACCCTGGGCAGTTCACTGAACTCAAGAATGGGTGCTAAAACAAGTAGCACAAACAAATGAAATTAATTTCTGCATTTTAATTGACCTAGAATGCATATTAGTCCTTTCCACACAGCGTGGGCTATCCTGCTCCTTGCTGGACAAGGCAGTGGGTCGTCTATCCAGCCCCAGTCCCAAAACCTTCAAAGTCCCCAGCCAGGGTTTAAAGTTCTCAGCTGGGACTTTGAAGCTACTGGTCAGAGATATTTAGCCATGCATCCAGGAGTGGCACATATTTGGCGCCCTCTGGGTGCCCAGTCAAAAGGGTGCAGGTCTTGTGTACCAGCTCATGGGGCAGGTTGTCCATGCACTGCAGACAACCATAGATGTGACTGGCACCTCAGACAACCACAGACGTGACTGTGTCTGTGCATGCACAGAGCATCATCATCATCATAGGTGCCACAGACAAAATGGCGGTGCCCAGAAGAGGAGCTGTGGCGTGACTGAATACAGGTGAGTGTTCGGTCGCACATGGGGTGGGCTCTTTTGGAAGTGAACCCTGACACATGGCATTTTCCATATTTTATTTTAAATGGAAAGGTTAATGTGCCTTTAAGGAAAAAACAGATTAGGGGTGTTTTTCCACTGTCACTAGAAGTACCCATTAATGTACCCATTAATGGGTACTTAATGGGTACTTCTAGTGACAGTGGAAAAATACCCTAGAATTGGTACTGTTTTCCCAATATTCTAAAGGGAGAAGATATTATGGCGTTTGGAGGGCTTTGTTCATGGCACTTTAGTCTTGGTATTCATACCCCACCTTCCTTCCAAGAAGACAATGTAGAACATATTGTTTCCCTTCATCTCCTTTTTATCTTCACAACAATCCTGTGAGGCACTGAGTGGCTCATAGTCTTACAGGGCAACACCATGGTCACAGAAGTGGGCGTGAATCTTGTTCCTACTCTGACCCTTGCACAGATATTGTTAATAGAAGAGATAACAACAACCATTTAGAAGAAAACAAGCATGACTGTGCATTCTGAGCTCAGTTCACCTCAAACACAGCTTCCAGAAACTTTCCCCACAATGCTGCTATTCTACCTCATCTACCACACTGCAAGCAATTCTAAGATATACTATAAGGAATACTGCATACAGCATGCTATTGTATCAAGCAAGAAGTTGATTGCCAGCCTCCAGCCACCTTCCAAGTCGGCCTGTGAGCCTTTTGTGATGCCGCTCCCTCCTGCAAGTATAACTGAGGGAAGGAATGAGAGAAAGACTAGCCAGCTTTTTAAAATATAACTATTATATAATGTTTTCTGTGTTATCCTGCCTTGGGGATAAAATTGTCTTTGATTTAAGTTTTTGATTATATTTGCTGTATTTTTTTGATGTAATGATTGTATTTTGCTTTGTATTTTGTTTCCATTTGTTGTAAACTACCTTGGGCAAAAGTTTCTTTTGGAAAGGCGGTATATAAATAAAAAATGGAATGGAAGTTTGGAGGAGTGAGATTTTTGTCCCACAGCTATGAAGGAACTTTCCACAGACTTCCCAATTTGCCTTTTGACATTTTACTTTGGCAACATGGCAAGACAGTGAGGAGCATGCTTTAAAAACCATTTAATAGTAGACCAGCCACTAGACAAGTAGTAGTCTCTAATGGTATTTTGGCTGGTCCACCTTTGAAAAGTTTTTAAAGCATTCCCCTCACCTCATCAGCATGTCGCCGAGACAGAATGTCAAAAGCCAGCTTGGGAAGTATGTGGAAAGTGCTTTTGAATATTACGTCAAACTGAAGTATTTCCTTGCATTTAGGGAGGGAGGGAAATTCATGTACAATCGGAGCCCAGTGATAAATGATCCGTTGAAGTGATAACATACATCAAGGTATCAAGAGGTTTCTAACAGACCTTAAATATAAGTGGAAACAATTTGAGACACTTAGCACCACTTGAAATAACAATATTAGAGGGGAAATGTCCACTTACATTTCCCATATTATCCTGGAGTTAGGCTGAAATCTCTTATCATCATATGATTATTTTATTCTAGTTCAATAGATAACAATTTGAGGAGAACATGCTCTTACAATGCCCGACGTATATCCTGACGACGCGGGGGCTTATTTAGAAGTTTTCCATAATTTACAGGATCCATATATAGCTGGCTGGAAGGTTAAGGCCATGCTTTCCTAGCCTGGATAGACGTTTTAGAATATCAGTGACTCATGAATATAAATAGTTACGATGGGCTAATAACATTTTTAGGACCCCAGCGCTGGGAACAACAGACACACAAAAAAGAGAAAAAGAGGAATCTCCTAGAGATCAACAACTCTGAACGAATCTAGTGTCACATTCTCGAGGATGTCAGATTAAACTAACATGTGCCCGTCAATATTGGTACACCGTGACCCTTACTGCTTCCGAAGGGAAACTATTAAGTCCAACATTCTCTCCTGTAAGTACTTATCTGTAAGGGTGCCTAGCATGTCCTCTGAAGCAGATATTGAAACTGATTGGACAATAGGTAGACACCAGACAGAGGCCCAGGGGCAGACCTCTAGAAAGAGGGGGAGAGGGGGGAAAAAATCTTAATCTGCAATACAATACAGCTCTCTTGAAACCCTATCATTTTCACTTCCCATGTGTCTGCTGCCTGGCTGTGAATGGATTTGAAAAGGAATGGTTAGTGGTGAAAATTGGATCAGAGCTAACATTCTCTCATTTTTATCAGCAGCTGCCAAAGGTCATCTGACATAATAGCTGATGAATTCAAGCCCAGTGGATTTCATTTGCAATTTTCAATTTACTGAGGCCTCCAAACCCCACAGTGATAAAAGCTTCCCCTATCGTGGCCCTGTCACAAACATCAAGGAAAACCTCACAAACCCACAAGAAAAGAAATAGGAGGGAGAGAGAGAGAGAGAGAGCTGTGCATCATCTCAGCCAAAGATAAGGGTAACAGGAAGGCACAGCATCTTGGAGAAAGGTGTGTGGTTGACTCTCTAAATGCCAATTGTAATCAAAAGGCTATGAAGAGCAATCAAATAACTTCTGCAAAATAACATCGGGGTATATGATGCGGAGCAAATTTTCTCCCTTCGTTTCTCTCTCTCTCTTTTTAATTTGAAAATTACATCCTAATCTCTTGCCTGACATTACAACATCAGAAGTAGACACACGGGCACGTCATTTTTTGTTTGTTTACTGGAAAGCTTCATAGAATGATGCATTCTGTTTTTGATTTCTAGCTACTTTGAGTTACATTGGGTTATATTGTTGAGAAAAAATGTCTAGGGGGGAAAGGTGGGCTATTTTAGTTAAAGCATGCACAGCATGGCTTACACAATAACAGGTTTTATGGTCATTCCTGATTTCTGGATTGCAGTGATAGATTCTGGGTTCAACCAGTTTGGTCTAGTGGTTAGGGAGCCAGACTCTTATCTGAGAATACTGGGTTTGATTGCACTGTCCTCCATGAAGCTAGCCAAGTGACCCTGGGTTAGTCACAGCCCCACCTACCTCACAGGGTGTTCTGTTGTAGGGAAAAGAACAGAAGGTTTGTCAGCCAACTCTTCTTCTTTTTCTTCTTTGGAAGAAAAAGTGCTTGGGAAGGTAAATTCGTACTTTGTTACCTTGGCCACCTCCAGATGGCGCCTGGATAGCCTACTAGCAAGTGATAATGCAGAATTTTATCCCTTCGCCATTATTACTTGCCAGACTAGTAGCACCATTGCCAATTCTGGTTTTGTGTGTTTCAGTGATCCAGGTATTTGGCTGGTGCCATCTGTTTCAGCCTCCACACACATGGAGCAATGAAAGCAGCTGCGTCCAGAAGATGAATAAATGCTGGAAAAACCCGCCACCAGCGCTGTGTGGCAACCCCATAATAGCAGCGCCATAATGGCACTATATTCTCCCCATCGGGGTGGTCCTTTATTGCCTTAATTTGTCAAGAAATCTTCACGTTGAAGGTGAAATTTGTAGATGGTTGAAATTCCCCCAAACTGGAATTAAACTCTTGCTAAGCTTCATACTGACACCAAATTTTGTTTAATTTTATTATAATGCTTTGTAAGAAAAAAAGGGCTGTGTTGTCTTTCTGTTGTTTTGGTTTTGTTCTCATGGTAACCCTTTATTTCTCACCTATTTCTAACTCATGCATTTTGCATATTCCCAAGAATGGTAGCATTCCTTTACTACTCTTGAATAACATAGTCAGATATTCATCTGACAAAGGAGACTATTTTTTTCACCCAGTGAGCCACTGGTCTATGGAATTTACAACAAGGATGACTGGCAGCAGCAACAACTCTGGATAACTTGAAGAAAGGGTTAGATAGATTCATTGAGAACAGGTGTATTAATTGCTACTAGAATGGATGCCTAGGTACTGCCTCCTGGGCCCTTTCTGCACTTGGCCTTATTCTGGAATATATCCTGAAATAGGGAGCTGATGTCTGCTTGCTAGGGCAGGCAATGACAGGCCGCAACTGAGGTCTGCCATAGGCTACATTAGCATATGGACAGCAGACCAATGTTGGAGAGACAGACAGGATCTGCTCCAGATATGAATCTGCTCCAAAACCCCTCCAAAGCTTCAAACAAAGGCAAAAAAACCATTAATTTCACATACAAAGGTCAATCTTCAAATATAGCCAATATTCAACCTGAATGCAGTTTCCAACCTTGGCAATTCATACAAATTGTGAAGGTTGTGTAGCTCCTCTTTGCCCATCCCTCATTGCCAACTAACCAACAGATCTGAGGCCTGTTCACACTTGACTTTATCCAAATAGGGGCCTGCTGTCCACATGCTAGTCCAGGCAACAGCAGTCCCCAAGTGAAGCTTGCCAGAGTCTGCAATAGCATGCGGACAGCACACCCCCTGTCTTGAGATACATTCCAGAATATGGCCAAGTGTGAACAGGTAGCTGATTCAATGTCCTGTGCTTCATGTTCAAGGCCCTAAACAACTTGAGATCAGGATGTATAACAGATTACCTTAACCATTACGCACATGGACAATCACTGAGATCGTTTGGGAACATCCTGTGCAGAGACTGCTAAAGTCATCTTGCACAGGATGGTACCTGAGCCTTCTCTTTGATGATACATCTTGAGTTCTCTGTTTTGCTCTTTTGAGGTAACTATGATGATATTTTACACCTTTTTTGCACCCAGGCACATCTGGTAGAACAAACTACCTGGGGAACAGAGGGTCTCCAGAAGCAGGCAATCAAGAAAGCTGCATAGAGGAGCACGTGGTGGTACCCCCACAGTCAACCAAGATTCAGTGAAACCCCAAGGCAACAAAAAATGCTCTGGGATTTGTAAATAATAAAACGTACACATATGTTTTAAATAAACAATGCACACACTATCTGGCCCACTCCATTCTTGACCCAGAATCTGTAGTCCTGGACAAGAACAGCTTCTGCATTGTACACCAAGGTAGATGGTGAAGAGGCTCTCATGGTGGTACTGAAACCTAGAGGACACCAGATCACAGTAGACCTGATGTACTGAACATGGGTGGCAAGATGGGTGGCAAACTCCAGGCAGTGGCTACAGATGGCCCATGTTTGACAACTCCCACGTATTCCTCTGGTTCCGTATACAATGCAAGAACCTTCCGAATTAGCAGTTAGAAGCACTGGGATTTAGAAATCCAGGAATTAGTGTGCGAGTCCTAAATAATTCTGCTGTTCAACAACCTCAAAAAGCCCAAAAATCCTTCCATTGTTGATCAGCATTTAGTCCATGAACAGAAAAATTGTAGAAGGCCCACCTAGCTCCCCACTGGGCAATTAGCAGAGACTGCAGGGTCCTTTTCCAAAAAACACTGGGGCTTAAACTTGCTCTTTTCTTTGGATGTCATGCTGAGATCTTCACAAGTCTATGGGAACGTTGTTCTACAATTTGTTCTGTGATTGTGCCTACATATAATTTCTCAGCACCCTGCCTAATACATCATTTCTGACTTGCAGAGGTTGGACAAGCTGCAAGTTGCATTTCCAACTGCTTGTGAAAGACCAATACACATAATCATTTGTGTGTCTGGGGAGTTCTTGATTATACACAGCTAAACCTGATCACTGAGTATTTCAGTATTTATTAAAAATAAATATACTAAATTTCATTATAAATTCTAGAGCAGTGTTTAAACATTAAAATGATAAATCTATCCGCAACAAAACGCACAGTTATTGTCCAGTTAAATGGTAAATTTTTACCAGCCAACAATAAGATCTCAGAATGACAGTGTACCTCCATGATTAGAATCTACCTTGGTACTTATGGAAACAAGACTTTGGCACTAGGGGTCTGCAGGAACGCAATTTTCAACATTCAGTTTGATTCAAACTGAATATTCAAATGTCCGAATTCGCAGGAATCGAGAAAAAATGAATGTATTAAAATTGAAACCGAATCGAATATATTTGTATCTATTCATACGAATATTTGATTTGTATTTGATGATATGAAAGTTGATAACATTCGTATATATCCATAGGCCTCCATGTGCATCCTGTTTTCATCCTGTACATATCTGTACAGATGCATACAGACAGGAAAAAGCAAAAGACCACTAACAGAAAAATATATAATTGGTAAAATACACAGCACCCAAAGGAAATAAAGAAAATTCAGCTGCAAACACAGTGATAAAATATAACTAAAAATGCTGTGTGTGAAACTTCTTATACAAGAACAATTCTCAACTGATGTACTGTTTTTAGTTATATTTTATCTATAGGCCACTGAGGAAGACTTTACAGTCAAAACGTGTATGGCCCTTAACTCTTTGTTTTTATTAGCTGGTTTATATTTATAGCTTGATTTTTTCTTTGGTGTGTGTTTTTTAACCTGATGTATTCACAATTTATTATCTTTGCTGCTGTGCTTGCAGCTGAATTTTCTTTATTTCCTTTGGTTGCTGTGTATTTTACCAATTATATATTTTTCTATTAGTGGGGTTATCTTACCCTTTAGTAATTATTTTATTTTACATTTTTGATATAGTACCCCTGTTTGGTCTTTTGCTTTTGACATTTTTGGGTTCTATAAGGGATTTTCGGTTGCTTCAGCATACAGATAGGAATACATATTTAACGTATTCATACGAATGATTCAAAATATTCCTATTCATTCAAATATTTGAAAATGAATTCTGGACATTTGATTCGACTTTGAATGTCTGAATTTGGCTGAATTTGACTGAATCATGAATATTTCAAATAGTATTGCACATTTGACAGTTTAAAGTAAATTTCTGGGTCTGTCAAAAATTTCCCAGTGGGGGACTATCATCTTTGTAGGGATTTGCATGAATGTTTTTCGTGTTTGATTGGAATCAGATGCAAGGAAAGTTGCATTTGTTTGAATAGAGCCCCGTCAAATGTGGCAGGACTCAAATTTGATACGAATGTTCTTTGAATGCTATTTGGATTCCTGCTGCCATTCGCACCTACAAATCCCCTATGAATCTGCTCTGAATCCACTGTGAATGCTCTGAATCCACTGCAGATGGGACTGGGCAGCCACTTTCCCTCCGCCCCAGGTTCACAAATGTAACAAAGCTTCGAACGAATGTTTAGAAGCATTCACTTTGCATCTGAATGTCCACCTTCAAATGCAGTGGACATTTGGTTCAAATTTGAATGCATGAATTCAAACAAATTTGATCAGATTTCAAATGTGATGAATATTACTGCTCATCCTCACTTCTTTGTCTCTAGTTGACAATTTTAATTCAAATTGGCAGAATATTGCAGAAACTACAGTTACCCCTTAGCCTTTCTGGCCCATAATTGGAAAAAAAAAAAGGAGTACCAGGGGAAAACAAGTAATTTGGGAGCATCTCTGGGACATCAGCCCACAGAGCAATACTGTATTGCTCAAAGGCTCAAAGAGCAGCAAATGTCTTATTCCTTCCAGTAAAAGCCATTAATCAACACAATAGCTACAACTTTTAGATATATTGAAGAGTATTTGTTTTGCTTTAGCTGATCGGGAGGGCAGATTTGAGAAGGTACCGGAGCAGGTGGGCGTCACATGCTAAAGCAAGAGCCTTCGCCTGGTGCCTGTAACACAGTGATGGCTGTGCCTCTAGACTGCACCAAGCACCAAGCAGCATTTTACAGCTGTGTGGCATGATCTACAACTGCAAAGACAGTTATAGGCCAGGCTGGTGGTAGCAGCAACCAGCCTAGATGGCTTTAAGAAAGGGTTAGACGAATTCATGGATGACAGGGGTATCAATGTTTTAATGTGCAGAATTTTTAAGCATTGTTATGTGCCCTGAGACCTCCGGGTATAGGGCAGGATGGATGGATGGATGGATGGATGGATGGATGGATGGATGGATGGATGGATGGATGGATGGATGGATGGATGGATGGATGGATGGATGGATGGATGGATGGATGGATGGATGGACGGATGGACAGACGGATGGACGGACGCCTAGGTACATCTTCCAGGCTGGAGAAACAGGCAGGATACCTCCAAAGGGTGTCATTTGCTGGGATTTTAGAGCAGCTGAAGGTTTGCCCTTGTCTTCTGCTTGAGATGCCCACGACCAATTGGTGAATCACTGTGTTTGATGGGATACTAGACTAGATGGGCTGTGGCCTGATCAAGGAGGGCTCCTCTTATGTTATTATGTTTTAAGTAGATGACCCTTTTGTTCAGTGGCTTGGCAGCTGTGCCAATGCTGGGCTACACAGCTCAGAAGAGAGGGAGAGCTGCTAAGGCACTCTGCCCATGTGGAAACCTGTACTCTTAGCTCCATCTTCTTCCTGAACCCACTACATGGGGCACGTGCAATAGAAAGATGCACAGGTGTGACCTTTGGATCATGCATGTGTATTCCTGTCACTATATGGTTACCAATTCAACGAGAGCCATGGAAAACATTGAACATAAACTGCTGCAGTGTCCATTTGATAACTATTCTATTTGCCTTAACATCTGGAAACACAAGAAGTGCCCTGTTGGATGGGCCACAGCCGATCTAGTCCAGCATCCTGTCTCACACAGTGCCTTGCCAATTGTTTCTGGGCAATCTCAGGCAGAAGATGAAGGCAAGACACTCACCTGCTCTCCATTCCTTAAAAACAGCCTTTAGAGGCACCCTGTCTCTCTCTCTTCAGCCTGGAGACGGTACCTAGACATCCATTCTAGAAGCCATTGATACAGCTGTCATACATGAATTTGTCAAACCCTTTCTTAAAGCTATCCAGGCTGGTTGCTGTTACCCCCTCTTCTGGCCACAAATTCCACAGACTGATGACCCTCCAGGTGAAAAAATACTTCCCCTTGTCTGATCTGACTCTCCTACCCATGTTCCCTGGTGGACTTCATTGTCAAGATCTACTGGTAGAGTGGAACAGGGTGCCATTTTGATGCCCTGTGCTGGGTGGGGCCTCTTTGTTCCACATTAATGTGCAGAACAAAGATGTCTAGACCCTCCCATGGGTCAGAACACCTGACCCTTGTGGAAAGGGTCCTAAATCATGCTGATGATCAAGGTTTAATGAAGTAAGAAATAGCAAAACATGTGCTTATGAACATATTTAAAAGAGGGAGATGTGGCAATTGACTTGCCATTAACTTTATGGAATCTCCCTCTCTCTCCCTCTTTAGTTCATACCCCAACTCAGACCTAGGATCAAAGCTCTGTTTGCACTTACCCTGTGGGGGATACTCAGGGATGCTCTGGGATGGTCTGTTCACATGCCACACCACTACTGCCTGTAGTAACCGCAAAGGTTTGCACAGGTTTTCCCCTGGCTTCAGCCTTTCATTTCTCAAGCCTCAGAGTAAAAAGAATCTTCCTGCTCCCATAGCTTGCAGTACACACCCGGCACCAGCAGGGTGCTGGACTCTTAGCCTTGGGGCATAATGGCTCCCCGGCCACATGGCATCCGTCTTCTCTTCCTGGTTGAGGATCCTCTCTGCCTCCCTCTACAGGATATGACATCAGAAGGACTTCTGCCCTGCTCAGCTGACACAGCTCCACCTATCACCTCCCTGGATCTTCTCCTGAGGTCACTTCCTTCCCTGCCCCTCTGTGGTGGGTTATTTAAAGCTCTGCACAGAAATAAAACTCTTTTCCAGCTAATCTCATTTCCCGCCTAACTTCTTTCCCCTGTGCTCTCTTCCTTTGACTCACCATAGGAACACATGGTGATCTCATAGGCATGCCGGTAGCTTATAAGGGAATACTTTCGCAACACCTGGTGATCATACCAGTAACTACTGGTACCAAGTATCGTTGCAGCCCCTTGGGTTGTAACCACGTATCGCTGTGGTTCTCAGGATTGCAGCCACGATCGAGGTAGCCATATAGCTACCTCCCCACCAGGTTTCCCAGAGCCAAGGATTCAGGTTGCAAAGCCGGATTGCAACAACTGCCTCCATCCTGAAAATTCTCTGAGTGGTTCCCAAAGCACTCTGACCCACAGCTTTGAGCAGAAGCATCTAGTATTCTCCTGGTCAGCAACATTCACACAAACTTCCAGATGCAAAGCTGCAAAGAGGTGGGGCAGCACAGCTGCGGCTGTGCAAATACGCATCACATTGTGATCACCATGGCAACAGCTGGGTGTGCAGCAGAAGTTGCTGCGGCCGTTACTATGGTAATTCAGACAGTCCAGGACAGACTGTCTATACTGCAAGCACCCGTAGCTAAGTTGAAGATGGTGCTGGCGGTCATGGTGTAAATGCAAGCCACTGTCCCTGAACTTAACTGCTTTGGAAAACTATGATTCTGCCATTCCATGCAGTTAAATGTGAACAGTACATGTGTTATATCAGATTTTTCCTGGCAACAAAGCGAAGCAACAAATCTTTGCGCACAGTATTTGTTAATACCAAAACCCACTGCAGAGGTAATTTTCAAAGCTTTTCAGCAAACGCACACATTTTTTTAAATATTCCCTTTTCCCAGGTTTAACATTGTTTGATTTTCATGATAAGTTGCCATTTAATGAATTTGGCAGCATTCCTTATGCCTGCATGTAGAAGCCTCACTGTGATCAGTGGAAGCTATTTCCTAATAAGTAAAATACTGTATTGGATTGCAATTTTATCCTACTCGTTATCACCCTAGCCACAAAAATTGTGCACATCTCTGTTTTGGAGTATTAAGTCATAAAGGAAAAGTGGATTCATCATACTGGGTAATGGCATGTCTTAGAAGAAAAAGAAGAGTTGGCTTTTCTACCCCTCTTTTCTCACCCATTTAAGCGGACTCAAAGAAAACTTCTTAGAAGATGTACATTCCGATCTAAATTGCAATATAAGGAAGAGAGCAGGGTGAGACCCAGTTTGGTCTGGTGGTTAGGAAGCCAGACTCTCATCTGGGAATACTGGGTTTGATTCCACCCTCTCCCATGGAGCCAGCTGGATGACCTTGGACTAGTCACAGCTCTGAGTTCTCACAGCCCCACTCACCTCACAGGGTGTCTGCTGTGGGGAGAAGAACAGAAGGTTTGTCAGTCACGTTGAATCCCCTTAAATGGGTGAGAAAAACAGGTTGGAAAAGCCAACTCTTCTTCTTCTAAGACATGGCACTACCAAGTATGGTGAATCCACTTTTCCTTTATGATTTAATACTCCAAAATAGGGATGTGCACAATTTTTTTAAATTTGATTCATACAGAATCAAATGCAAGAAAAATTCTATTTATTTGAATATATCCCCTCCAAATGTGGTAGGATTCACATCTGATACAAATGTTCAATCCCATACGAATGCATACGAACAGCACACAAATTCCATACAAACCTTCATACGAGTGTAACAAAATATTTTACTCAAATTCGAATGTCAATTTTCAAATGCGCCAACATTCAATTCGAATGTGAATGTCCGAATTCGTATGAATTGATATGAATTTCAAATGTTACGAATATCCGTGCCCGTCTCTACTCCAGGGTCCACTCCAGTTTCCTCAGTCTAATAGCTGCTCTGCAAATTATCAAAGAAACGCTTTTCCCAGGCTGTCCACATAAGATGTTGTGACTTGAATATGTGGCTAATGGAAGTAATGCATCTTCTCAGTGCTTAGCAACGTACCCTGTCATGTACCAGCTGCATACAATAAACGGCATACAATACACAGGCATGTGAATCAGCCATAGGTTCCATTAGGATCTCACCACAGGGTGACTGCAAATAGTAGAACTTACCGGGAGGAAAATTACATCTGCCTTAAATCAGCTTGAATTCCAGCCTGTCTTCTTAAGTGATCAGTAAATCCAGCCACCTAATGAGTTCAATGCCAGTAGCATTTCAATGGTGACATAGATTTGTATTAGCAAATGTTTGTGTCCTTGCACGTTTTATTTTGAGACTGCATAGCTTTTAACCTTACACTGGTTTACCCCAGTAATATTTCTGAGTGGCTGCATATAGCACAGAATTCATGCCCTATGACTCTATTTATAAACAAGGAAAGCTTCTTTTGTATATCAAATTGTAATAAGCATAAGAAATATTTATTTGTTTGTTTGTTTGTTTACATTTCTATCCCGCCACATACCTGAAGGTCTCTGATATGCTTATTGATAAAAATCAATAAGCGTATCATGAAAGTTTAGAAGCACACATTTTAAATGTATTCAGTTAATTGTAAATACATTTATCCATTCATTGCTCGAACTGTACTTCCAGTATTCTGTTCACGCATCTTCCCCACATCCGTACACGTCCGTACGCATCCCATAGTTATCCCATATGCAACCTGTTTTTGTCCTGTACGGATCCGTAGAAATGATTATATTTGAATTTTGGGACATTCTATTCGAGTTCAGATGTCAAAATTAGGCGCATTTGATCGGATTTCGAATGCCTACAAATATCTGTGCACATCCCTCGTTCTTATCTCGTTGGCTGGATCTACATGGCACCTTCATAACACTTCTAGAGGGCACAATGTCTGAACCATCCATGCCGCCATAAGACTGTTATGGTACTTGACTGGCAGAGTGATTTTTCAGAGCTCTTCAAACCAATCACCCTTCTGTGTGATGATTGCAGGCAGCAGCCTTTACAAACAGCGCTGAAGCCATGGAACTATCTTTGTTTAATGCAAATGGGGGGAGGAAGTACGGTTGTAGGATTTCCCCACTTTCTGTGCCGAGGGTTTCTGCACTCACCTACAGTGTTCACACCTAAGTTTTAATTCAGCTTCAGTCCGCTTTCAGAATGGAGGAACACATCAGCAAAGTGAACAGTCATTTTCTTTCCGCGTTATCTAACTCAGAGTGGATTTTCTGAGGTAGATAATGCTGAAAGAAATCAGCTTGTCGCTCTGCTGATGAGTACTCTCATTTTGAAAGTGGACTGAAGCTGGATTAAAACTTAGGTGTCAACACAGCTTTACTATCAAGAGATTTCTTTGGAGCTCTTTACAATTCCTTTCAGTTTTTACTACCCTGAACAATTTTGTGCCATTAGAAAATTTTGCTACCTCACTACTTACTCCTACTTCTAGATTGTTTATGCATATTAAAAATCACTGGTCCTAAATACTGAACCTTGGGAGACCCCAGGTCTCACCTCTTTCCACTCTGAGAACTGGCCTTTTATTAACACTCTCAGTTTCCTGTCCTTTAGCCAGTTACCAATCCAGAGGCCTTTCTGCACTTACCTTTGCAGGCTGATGTGCACTAGGGCAGGTACATGCCAGGTACAGGAGGACCACTTGCAATTCTGGCCAGTGAGGGATGTTCCCACTGGCCAGAAAGGTGAATGTTCATTTGTGAACTGGCCCTTGCTCCCACCATGTAAGCCATAGTCTCTCCTACTCACTGGCTCGATTGGCCAGCTATGTCACACAGTTTGTGACGAGCCGGCAGAGGGGCAGGGCTGATCCTGGCAACATTTTTTTGGGGTGGTGGTGTTCCATTGCCCCCTGTGGATCAGTCCCTGGCCAGCCTGCTGCTGTGGCGCTGGCCCGCAGGAACCTGCCTGATTGCAGCCATGTGGAACCTGCACAACCAATCAGCACCGGCAACGTGACCACACATACGCAAGATCCGGAGAATCAGTCCTAACCAGCAACACGGCCACATGTGTGGAGACAACACACTCCCTGCCTACCAAATGCAGCGAGCTGGACGAAGAGTGAATGGTTGCACCGCTGGACGCTTGCGGTAAATATGGGGTAAAGTTTGGTATAGGTGTGGAGCATGATTTAGTGCTCCATACCTAATCAACAATTCATTCACCCCTAGTGAGGGCGGGCATGCTTCTAGGCTGTAGAAGCCTAGTGGGTATGTGTATGCTGTACTAATTGCTTACCAGCCGCCTAAGTGCAAATTGGCCTAAGGACCTGTCCTTTTATTCCACGACTGACAAGTTTATTCAGGATCCTTGATGAAGGACTTGATCAAAAGCCTTCTGAAAGTCCAGACAGACAATGTCCGCTGGGTCACCTTTATCCACGTGCTGATGTTAGTCTGGAAAATGAAGGTGTATTCAGGACTGGCTGGAGCTGGGCCACCAGTTCTGGATTATACTCCATCCTCTGCAAATGGATTGTATCAGTGCTGGGCAGGGCCAATTCACACTAATGAGCAGTCTGATGAAGCCATAAAGAGGATCATGAGTGTTCCTGTTCTATAAAGAGGCACATGAAGAAAGTCCCTCGATTTCAGATTAGTTGACATGCCGTATAATCTTTAAGAAGCATAAGGCACATTGAAGCAATTAGACTGCATTTCCACCATCTTTATGCTCAGAACTGATATGCTTCCTCCTAATACTCCCCACAGGATGGCTATATAGTGTTTATGCATATTACAGTCCATCCCAGAAGTTCCTGCTGTTAAACTTGAGTTGCATCTATAAGGTTTAGGTTTTTCTCCTAGTGATAACTTACACATCTAAGAAAATTGCTGTTTCACTCTGACATAATGAACTGTCTGTGAGGATTCAGACTTTCAAATGTGCTGCACTTTCGAACCTTTTATTCTGGCCCGTTTTCCTCCTTTTGTATTGCTTTGGAGTTAGCACTTTTCACATTCATTGGCCGCATCCCCACGACGTCGTTATCTCGAATTCAAAACGTTTTGATTTCGGGCCGTGCACACGTCACTTCGGCTTAATGCGGTATTTCCGTGATAAACCACGTTATCCCGATTTGAAATAAATCCTGATCTCAACAGGTCTCACTCCGGAACATGCCCTTGACACGTGTTTAATTTTTTACTGTGTGGACAGTATCGTTCTGGGATGAGATTCAGTATTAAGGCTGTCCCGCCCCCCCAATCGCACTGTAACCAATGGCTGAACGTATTAGAAGCACGTCATGTTTAGGGTTTCCTTCATTGAAAAAATCCACCCTCAAACACCCACTATAAACCTCCAGTCCTTAAAGATACATTGTATTGCTGTAAGCACTTCACACCTTAAAAAATGTTGCAATTTTGCGCAATTTCAGGCCTTTGAAGGTTCGGAACTTTAAACAGGGAAAGGAAAGCCCTGGAGCCTGTATTTTAAAAGCTGTGGCCCTCCTCCCCCCTTCTTTGCCATTGCTGCTGCTCCTGTGCAGCAGCAAAGTGACCATTCATTTTCTTTATCAGCCGCTTTGAGCCCCCTTCAGAGGCTACTTTACTTCTGCCTGTGGTTACACCTAAGGTTTAATCCAGTTTCAGTTGACACCGTGGTTTCATTGAAAGAATCCAGCTACGATTCAGTGGCGGCTCCGGAGGACTTCCTCCCGTCCCTTCGCCAGGCGGCAAAGCCGAGCCGGCCGGGGGCCGCTTCCCTCTCCAGGCGACCTTTTCTTTCACTGTCACCCCCTGACGGCCCCGCGCGGCCCCGGCCTTTTCTCTCTTCCCGGAGGGAAGAGGTGAGCAAGGAGAGCCCCTTTGCCCTCTCCCGCGGAGGGCACACTGCGCCCGCCCACCCGCCCGCCGCCTCTCGGCTCTCCTCCTTTTCCAGCGGTGGCCGCTTTTCTCACCCATTCAAGGGGACTCAAGGCAGCTGATCAACCTTCTGTTCTTCTCCCACAACAGACACCCCGCGAGGCAGGTGGGGGGGGGGAGGAAGGAAGGAAGGAAGGAAGGAAGGAAGGAAGAAGGATGCACTTGCTGAAGTTGGCCTTTCTAACCCGCGTTTCTCACCCATTTAACGGGCTCAAAGTGGCTGACAAAGCTTTTCTATTCTCCCCACACCAGACACCTTGTGAGGTGGGGGGGGGGGCTGTGAGAGCTCAGAAGAGAGCTGTGACTAGCCCAAGGTCCCCCAGCTGCTTCCATGGAGGAGGAGGAGGAAGAAGAGTTGGCTTTTATACCCTGTTTTTCTCACCCATTTAAGGTGACTCAAAGAGGCTGACAAAGCTTCCATTCTTCACCCCACAACAGATGCCCTGTAAGAGCTGTGACTAGCCCAAGGCCACTGAGCTGGCTTCACGGAGGAGGAGGAAGAAGAGTTGGCTTTTTTACCCCACTTTTCTCACCCATTTAAGGAGGCTCAAAGCTGCTGACAAACCTTCTGTTCTCCTCCCCACACCCTGTGAGAGCTCAGAAGAGAGCTGTGACTAGCCCAAGGTCCCCCAGCTGCTTCCATGGAGGAGGAGGAGGAAGAAGAGTTGGCTTTTATACCCTGTTTTTCTCACCCATTTAAGGTGACTCAAAGAGGCTGACAAAGCTTCCATTCTTCACCCCACAACAGATGCCCTGTAAGAGCTGTGACTAGCCCAAGGCCACTGAGCTGGCTTCACGGAGGAGGAGGAAGAAGAGTTGGCTTTTTTACCCCACTTTTCTCACCCATTAAGGAGGCTCAAAGCTGCTGACAAACCTTCTGTTCTCCTCCCCACACCCTGTGAGAGCTCAGAAGAGAGCCATGACTAGCCCACAGTCACCCAGCTGGGTTCATGGAGGAGGGTGGAATCAAACCTGATATTCCCAGATAAGAGCCTGGCTCGCTAACCACTAAACAACACTTCTGCTTGACTAAATGGCCAAGCACCAGAGCATGAGAGTGTTTTAAAGATCTCATGTGGGCAGCATTTTCATACAGTTAAAAAAAGAAGTGTCTTTTTTTGCCTTCTGCCCCAGATTGGGCATCCTTTGTTTGGGGGTGGCAGTGCCATGCAAGCCCAGGAGGAGTGGGTGGTGATGCAATGGGAGGCCAGGGGCAGCCTGCTTCAGGATGGGAAGTGGAATCTAATCTGGAATTCCCAGATAAGATTCCAGTTGCCAGGATATTAGGGCAAAGCGGACCATGGATAGGTGGCCACTAGGAAATCCAATAGGGCAGGATCAATCATGTCCCAAAATCCTGCACCGCACTACCAGGCCTGGCCATGGGTCAATAAAGTTCTGTGCATGGGGAAAGTTCTGATCTCTGTTACTTTCAGAATGAGAGAATATGTGGTCACACCTAAGGTTTAATCCACTTTCAGTCCACTTTCAGAGTGAGAGAATATATCAGCAAAGTGGCAAGCTGTTTTCTTTTAGGGTAAAATTCACCTCTGGGAGAGATAATGTGGAAAGAAAATTACTGGTCACTTTGCTCATGTTTTCTCGCTCTGAGGGTGGACTAAAGAAACAGCTTTTTCCTCCCCACGTTCAGGCAAAGTTATGGCTTTAATATGTTTAATATGAACACATTAAAACCAATGTGTTGTGACCCGCACTGAGAGCCTTGTGTATAGAGTGGGATAAAAATATGAATGAATGACAAACCCCACCACAGCCACTCTATGCCTCTTTAATGTTTAAAGCCCCGGTCCTTTGATACAGAATCTCAGCTGTATTCCTTTCTTTCTAAAGTTCTGAAGGTTTGAAATTGCGGACATTTGCAACACTGTAGCCGCTGTGTGAAGGCTGTAGCAAAAGTGTCTGATTTTCTAGCTGTCTCCCTCGCCAGGAGGGGAAGGCTAGCTAGGCTTTCTCCGGCTGGGCTCCCTTTAGCCGAAGTGGATCGAGACTTCTCCTTCTCCTCTTTTCTTTTTCGCCCCATCCAGCAGCAGTGGAGTGGGGCAAAGCTGCCCACCCGCAGTGCCAGAATGGGTGGGTGGGTGGGTGGGTGGATGCAGCCTGGCTTCTCGCTTTCTTCTTCCCTCTCTCCTTCCTTTTCGAAGGCAGCAGTAAAGTAATCTTTCAAAATGAGGCACTGAGAGATGATTTAGCCCCCTCAGCGAGATCCGCTTACAATTCCATGCTAAGGGCTCGTTTACTCTGGAGTAAGAAGCCCCACAGAATGTATGACATTCCCTTCTGAGTAAAGGGGCTTGGTATAGCATTCTTCAGCACAGACAAATAAAAATAAAAACTCTTTTAAAGGCGACGGTTTTAAAGTCCTTATGCATTTCTCCTGCCCCACAAACTAAAGGTCCAGAGCCCGTTCAGACGTGCGGGACGGGAACTTGGGAACGAGCAGAGGTTCTGGGGCTGGCACCTGCGAGAGTACCTCTGTGTGTGTGTGTGTGTGTGTGTGTGCACATGTGCTTATTTTTATAGGAATGCTTGGTTATGATTGCTTCTTTTGGCAGTAAGGCACTCTGCATATGCTCAATGCAGTTTTCCTTTTTTGATGTACCATATACACCGGCTTCGGGAGGGCGGGAGACGTGAGATGCTCATGCAATGTCTCCCACCCCCCAGATACCCCCCCTTCCTCTCTCTCTTTGGGAAAGGGGGGGCTTCTTAGGAACCCCTCCCTCTCTCCTCTCTCTTTTTGGGAAAGGGGGACTTCTCAGATACCCCTCCTTCCTTCCTTCCTCCCTCTCTCTTTATGGGAAAGGGGGGCTTCTCTCACTTTAGAATCCCGTCTGTGCAAGGACGACACCCCCCCTTTGCTAGTCCCCCCCAAGACTCTTTTTCTTGGTGCCTTAGCAATGCCTCCCTTCCCCTCCCCACCCCCACCCAGCTGCTGCTGCCCCCTCTCCCCCCATCCTCATCTTCCTCATGCCGCAGCGCCTGGATGAATGGATGGATGGATGGATGGATGGATGGATGGGTGGATGGATGGATGGATGCTGCTGCTGCTGCTGCTGGGAAGGGGGAGGGTGGATTGGGCGGGGAATTCCCGGCGGAGCATGACGCAAAGAGAAGGGAGGGTGGGATCCTGGCAGGGAAAACCAATCACAGGAGAGAGTGTGGGCAATGGGCAGGAGGACAATGCTGCCGTGTGGACTCCGAGTATTGATCCCGCGTTAAGGCTGCCATCGGAACCGGATCAACTTGCAAGTCGTCTGGACAGCTTTGTTCCGTTTCTTTTATTTCGAATTCTTTAAACTGAAATAACACATGCCATGAAGACGCGCCCATTGACTAGTTAAAGCCACTAGCTAATACAATAAAGACCTTCTTTCTTTCTTTCTCTCCCTCTCAGGTCATGTCCCTACTTACAGGCAGAGGTGGCTTCTTCCCAGGTGCCTGGCAGAGGCCTCGTGGTTGCTGCTGAAAATGAGCACTTTTGAGCCTGTTATTTTCATCATAACATCTACATTGAGGGCAGAAAAACTACACCCTCCATAGCCTCAACTGGCCACCAGATAATGAGGTGGCACAGCCATCACCAGGTGCCGACTTCCACACCTCTTCTGGCAGGTGGAGATGTGGCCTCTCTCTCTTGCTTCCTTGTTCCCTCCCTTTCTTTCAATGTATGTGCGTGCGTGTGTGTGTGCAAGTGTGTGAACATAACATAAAAAGAGCCCCGCTGCATCGGCTCACAGCCCATCTAGTTCAGCATCCTCTCCCACAGTGACCCACCAATTGCTTCTGGGCATCTCAAGCAGAAGACAAGGCTTCACCTCTCTCAAATCCCAGCAAATGGCTTTAGAGGCATCTTGGCTGTCCCCCCAGCTTGGAGGATGTACCTAGGCATCCATTAAAGTAGCTCTTGATACACCTATCATCCATGAACTTGTCTAACCCTTCCTTAAAGCCATCTCAGCTGGTTGCTGTCACCACCTCTTCTAGCACCAAATTCCACAGACCGATGAACCTCTGGGTGAAGAAATACTTCCCCCTGCCTGATCTGACTCTCCTACCCATCAGCTTCATACAGTGAACCCTGCTTCCAGTGTTCTGTGATAGAGAAAGTACTTTTTCTCTATCTACCTTTTCTACACCATTCATGATTTTATATATTCCAGTCAGGTGCCCTCTTAAATGCCACAAGTTGTAGTCTCATTTTCTAAGGGAAGTATTCCAGTCAGTTTGGTCTAGTGGAGCCAGACTCTTATCTGGGAATACTGGGTTTCATTCTGCACTCCTCCACAAAGCCAGCTGGGTGACCTTGGGCTAGTCACAGCTCTCTTCTGAGCTCTCACAGCCCCACCTACCTCATTGAGGGGATTCAGCCACTATGAGTCCCCTTAAATGGGTTAGAAAAGCAGGGTAGAAAAACCAACTCTTCTTAATCATTTTGGTTGCCCTTTTCTGCACCTTTTCCAGTTCCACTATATCCTTTTTAAGGTGAGTATGTTTTTGACCTGGATGCAATTGAGTTTCACATGACAGACGTGCAGCATAATTGTGGGTGCGGTCTCTGGCCCACAAGAAAGGCACCTCCAGGGCTGGAAGCTGTCGTGTGAAACTCAACTGCATCCATAATGCATTATGGATCCATTGCAGATGTTACTGGCACAGCTGCTTTCCCACTTCCCCGTTTTACGAACGTCCCAAAGCATTCATACAAATGTTATAGAATCGTAGAATCATAGAGTTGGAAGGGACCTCCGGGCTATTGAGTCCAAACTTCTGCTCAGTGCAGGATTACCTAAACCATTCTAGACAGATATAGGTCCAGCCTCTGCTTGAAGACCTCCAGTGAAGGAGAACTCACAATCTCCCGTAGGCAACCTATTCCATTGAGTGATCACCCTCACTGTCAGGAGGTTTTTCCTAAAATCTAATCTGTATTGACTCCCTTGAAGTTTCATACTGTTGTTTCTAGTCCTCCCATCTTGTGCAAGTGTTCTGAAACATTCATACAAATAAGAATGTCAGTGTATGAATGTCGTAGCATTAGATTTGTATACAAATGTCTGAATTCATATGAATTGAATGTTAACGAATATTCATACACACCCCTATATCCGCACATGCGTGTCTGCTATCCGGTTGTCAGCTGCTGCACCTAATCAGCCACTGCCCCCCAAAAGAGTTCAAAACAAGCTCTTCATCAACAGCGATCCTTTGTTTTTGCAAAACTGCACGGAAGGAAGCATTTCTGATGTCGGGAATCTACTGGAAATAGGTCCCGGATTGCTTACTTTCCCCATACATCTCCCTTTCTCCCTGCCAACCAGTATCTCAGCCTTATTGGTAACTATCCAATAATAAGCCCGATTACAGCGAGCCCTAGGAGACATCACAGAAAGACAGCCCTCATCTTCCATTAATTGCTTGCATTGAAACTATGCCACATCTCTTGAAGCTAGATGTTGCTTAGTATCCCTTTGATATGATAATGACATGCTTCTTAGCAGATGAATATGCAAATGAAAAGCAGTAATTTGGTGGCATGCACCTGCTGACACTGCACTGCCACGCTTACTGGCTCCTCAGTAACATTGCAGCTATACAAAAGCATCGCAGAGGTAAAATTAAATTCTAATGCCGTATATATTAAACAGATGCTTCCACTTTTCTTTGTGTTTTTCTACTTTTTTACAGTGCTTTGCCGCTGGAATCTCGGCTCTCCCTTTGTGCAATTAGTGGGCGCTTGTGCGCTGCACACAGAAACATACTTAGAAGCGTTTGGAGGGCCCTGGTTTTTTTTTTAAAGGAATGGCTTGCATGTGTGGAGCTCTGAAAGAGGAATTTTGAATACTGATGTGCAGCCCTCTCAAAGAGGAATTCTGAATACAGATGGTTTAGAGACCTTCATTCATACGCCAAAAAACATACAAGGGTGTAGCTGCCTGTCACAGGGTCTCCTGGCACCAGAAAGGAAATAGAACAGCCGAAGAGATTCCGCAAGAGCAACTACAGCAGTTGATAGCGAAAGAGAACAAGTCTCTCACACACACACACAGTGACCCACACAAGACGCACAGTGGCTTGTTTATCAGACTCAAGTGGCTTGCAGCCATAGCAGTTGTAAATTCTTGTGCTGTTATACCCTAAGGGGACATCCACACGTGTGGCAGCAGGAACCCTCAAGGAGCCCTGAGGGCATGCCGTTCAAATGTCGGAGATGTCCACCGCTGTAGAGTGCTCTGAGAAGGATGCTAGTTGGACTACAACAACCACCTGCAGCTCCATTCCTCAGAGGACAAGATCAGACACAACAACAACAACAACAAAAGCATCTCTAAGTTGCCTTAAAGATGAGATTGTTCCTGATCATTCTGTGCTACAAAAGGTGGATTAGAGAAGACTTGGGAACATGAGGGCTGCACACTAGCGTCTCTGAGGCACCTCTGAGGGACCCCTGTGGTTATGTCTTAACACAGCTTGGGAAGGCTTTGAGGTGGGATTGTTCACACACCAGTCTGCCCCTCCGCCCTTCTCCTGAACGTTCTGTGCTAGAAAAGGTGGATTAGAGATGCCTTAGGAGCACAAGGGCCACACACTGTCTCTTTGAGGCCCCTCTGAGGTGATTTAGAGAAGGCTTTGAGGGAGGATTGTTCACACGCCAGTCTGCCCCCCTCCTGAACATTCTGTGCTAGAAAAGGTGGATCAGAGAAGGCTCGGGAGCATGAGGGCCACACAAGTCTAAAAGTACAACCATATAAGGATGGCATAGGTATAGTTTTCAGTTTCTCATCTGCGCTTTCTCTAATCCTCGCCTGCCTGTTTAATGCAAATGCAATAAAATTGTGCAGACAGTTGCATATCATGTGGACTTTTCTTGTGCTAGCTTCTCATCTTGCCAGCTCACCTCCTTCCCAGTTCTCATCCTAGGTTGGCCTTTCCACCACTCTCATGCATACTAAAAAAAAAAAAAAACCTTTGAGAGGAGGTGTACTCACCTATGCAGACAAGTGCTTTGGATTCTCGTTATCTAATCAAACATAGCAGTTCCAGCGCATTTCCTTTAGTTTGCGGATGGATGCCAAAATGATGTTTTGAAGGGGTGATTTACACAGAGGGAGAGAGAAAGATACACCAAGCTACTGAAAAGTTTTGTGGAAGACCAAATCAGGTCAGGGTGGAATGACACACTATGAGATTGTGCATTCTTTACATTATTTGCCTTCATGTTGATGCGTGCTTGCATATTCAGACCTCGTGGTTGTCTGCTTACAGGTGGTAGAAGGAACATAAGACGGGCTCTGCTGGATCAGGCCACAGCCAACCTAGTAAGCATCCTGCCTCGCACAATGGCCCACCAATCACTTCTGGGCTTCTCAATGAGAAAACAGAAGGCAAAAAACAAAACAAAACAAAAAAACTATTCGTGCAATTCCCTAGCTAAAAGGAAAACTCAGATCTAGGAACAGACCACTGATGTTGATGTAGAACAGTCAAACCACAACACGAGAGCAAGAAACCAGCAATTAGCTGGGGCAAAAGGAGAAATCAATAACGATGATGATGCCAGAATTTGGGGCAACATTGGATGAAGCAGATCTCTGAAATGAATGTGGCCTCGTGTACCATTTGTGCCAAGTTGTCTCCCCAACCCCCCAGTGAGAAGCAGTCTAGAGGATTACTGGTACATGAATTCTGCTATAGGAAAATTCGTTACAGTTTGTTGTCATATAAATGACAACTCTGAAACTAAGCTGTTTATGTTAATTGATGCTTAATAATCTTAATGCAGTCTGTTTATCTATTAGAAACTCATTCTCCAGCAACACAACTGCTTTCTGATGATATTACTGTTCTTTCTAACCTCTCCATCCTGAACATATTTATTTGGAGGTTTCAGCCAAATCTGTGGGATTTACTTTCAAACAAATACATGTCAAGATATAAACATCAAGGGGTGTATCCTTGCAAATGCCAGCTGTGGTGGGAGAAAGCAACCAGTTGTTCCCTGCATCTTGAGGACTAGAATTCCTAATGAAAATGGGTGCCGAGATAAGTCTCTAGGTTGGAGAAGCAGGCAAGATGCCTCTAAAGGCGATTTGCAGGGACTCAAGAGCAAATGAGGGTTTCGCCTTTGGCCTTCTGCTTGAAACATCTAGGGTGGTTCCGCACTGGCCCTCCAAAATACGGATCTATTAGATCCGTTTTCGGAAATCCGTGCCTAGAAAGATCCGTATCTAGTAGATATGGATCTACTAAAACCCTTTCCATCTGCACCCGCAAGAGAAGGACAGATTTAGACATGGATTTGGGGTGGCCAGGCCCACACACATGCGCAGAGGGCTTCCTAAAGCCAGGCCCCCAGCAACCAGAATTGGCCTGGCTGCATTCAGGTAAGGAGGGGAACGTGCGCACTTGCCCCAGGGTGAGAACGGTGGGTGTAGGTGAAGCACCCCCTGGATCGAGCAGCCACAATCCGCAGCTTCTGGGGCAAGGGGAAGCCCCAAGATAGGAGGTCCTCAGCTCACCATGCTTGGCTCTAGAGAAGCCAAGCATGGAGGCTGGGGGGAGGGCCTACTTAAGGACACTTGTGCATGTGCGGACACATCCTAAGAGGATGTGTCTTTACTGCACCAACACCCATTAAGTACCCCTTAAGACTACCTCCAAGGTAGTCCTCCCTTAATCCGTATTAAGGGGCTCTTAACACCCATTACAGACACATCTCGCGCAAGCCAATGCGTGTCTCAAATGGGTGTTGTAGTGCGGATGAGGTTTTTCAAATCCGTGCTTAATGGATATTTAGTGGCCAATGTGGAAGCACCCCTAGAAGCAATTGGTGGGCCACTGTGTGAGGCAGGATGCAGAGGCCTAGAGTGCACTACAACCCATAATGCATGATTAGGGAACTTCTGGGGAAGAGCATCTGTACCTTGAGGAGGCTGCTACAGCCTCCAGGCACCCCCAACCTTAACCAAAAGCTTACCTGGTGCGTCCGGACAGTGGCCTTTCACACCTCTTCTGGTGCTCTGGGGTCGTCTGAGGTGCTGTGCAAGTGTTCTGGCACTTCAGATAACCATAGATGCGACTGCAACTGCGCATGCGCAGAATGTCAGTGTCATCATGGCGATGGCACTGGCACACACACAGTCATGCAGGGCACCACAGCCAAAATGGTGGTGCCCTGAAGAGGACCAGCCCCACAATCAAATCAAGGTATTTATTCAATTGCGGGGGGGGGGGGGGAGGGAGCAAGAAACGTTGACTAGCACTCCAACACTGGTTCATTGTGCTCCTTTCCCATCCAGTGGATGGGAAGGGAAGTGCGAAATTGCCCCAGGTCTAAGAACATAAGAACATAAGAGAAGCCTGGCTGGATCAGGCCACATCACATCTAGTCCAGCATCTTGTCGCACACCGTGGCCCACCAAATGCTCATGGGCATCTCAAGCAGAGACAAGGACTAACCTTCTCCTGCTCTAGAGTCCCAGCAGATGGCCTTAGAGTGCCCCAGTTCCCCCCCCCTCAGCCTGAAGGATGCACCTAGGCATTCATTCTAGTAGCCATTGATACATCTGTCTAACCCTACCTTAAAGCCATCCAGACCGGTAGCTGTCACCACCTCTTCCGGCAGCACATTCCATAAGCCGATGACCCTCTGGGTGAAGAAATACTTCCCCCTGTCAGACCTTATTCTCCTACCCATCATCTTCATAGAGTGCCCCCTGGTTCTAGTGTTGTGCGACAGAGAAAAGAAATTTTCTCTATCCACCCTTTCTATACCGTGCATACTTTTATATACTTCAATCAGGTCCCCTCTCAAACGCCGTCTCTCCAGACTGAAGAGGCCTAGACGTTGCAGCCTGGTTTCGTAAGGGAGGTGTTCCAGACCCTTAATCATTCTGGTTGCCCTTCTCTGCACCTTCTCTAGTTCCACAATATCCTTTTTGAGGTGTGGTGACCAGAATTGTACACAATACTTCAAATGTGGCCTCACCATAGATTTATAAAGGGGCAAAATGACACTTGCTGTCTTATTTTCTATTCCCTTCCTAATTATTCCCAGCATTGAATTTGCTTTTTTTGCTGCTGCCGCAAAAAACTGTCCACCAAAACCCCGAGATCCCTTTCCTGGTGTGTTGCAGAAAGCGCAGACCCCATCAGTTTATAGACGTAATTTGGATTCTTGGTCCCAATGTGCATTACTTTGCACTTGTTAAGATTAAAGCACATTTGCCACTTGGTTGCCCACTCACCCAATGCTAAGAGATCCCTCTGGAGCTCTTGGCAATCTCTTTCAGATTTTACTACCCTTAATAATTTAGTATCATCAGCAAACTTTGCTATTTTACTTTGTCCCCCTTCTTCTAGATCATTGATGAATAAATTAAAAAGCATTGGTCCCAGTACTGAGCCTTGAGGGACCCCACTTTTTACTTCTTTCCACCCTGAGAATTTGCCGTTTACTACTACTCTCTGCTTTCTGCCCTTAAGCCAGTCGCAAATCCAGGACAGAACTTGTCCTTTTATTCCATGGCTGATGAGTTTACTCAGTAGCCTTTGATGTGGGACTTTGTCAAAAGCCTTCTGAAAGTCCAGATAGACAATGTCTACTGATTCACCTTTATCCACGTGTTTATTGACACTCTCAAAGAATTCCAATAAATTTGTGAGGCATGATTTACCTTTGCAGAAGCCATGAAGGGTTTTGTTCAGCAATTCTTGCTCCTCCATATGCACACTAATTTTGTCTTTAATAATGGTTTCCATCACCTTGCATGGAACTGACGTTAAGCTAACTGGTCTGTAATTGCCTGGATCACCCCTGGATCCTTTTTTGAAGATTGGTGTTACATTTGCTACCCTCCAGTCCTCAGGTACGGAGCCTGATGTTAGGGAAAGATTATATATTTTTGCTAGAAGTTCAGCAATTTCGCATTTGAGTTCCTTAAGGACTCTTGGATGAATACCATCTGGTCCCGGTGACTTGTTCACATTTAGTTTATCAAGACATGCCAGGACCTCTTCCTTGGTTATTTCTGTACAGTTTAACTCTAGACGGATTATAGCTTGATCCAGCAGGCCTCTTCTTATGTTCTAATACCCAGAAGCAATTGATGGTCCACCATGTTAGGCGGGATGTTGGACTACAAGGGCTGTGTCCTGATCCAGCAGGACTCTTCTTATATTTTCGTATTCTTATAACCCCCTTTCTTAAACTCACTGTGATCTGTTCCTGAACTCAGTCCTTTAAAAATTATCCCAAGCACTCCTATTATCATCTACGTTTCATGACTTTTTGCACCACAGTGTATGACATTTCAGGCCTCTGTTTTGCACAGGGATGTTCATATCCCAAACACAAGTATTTCATTGTAACACTAGCCAAGACAGCTGCTTCCCCTCAACAAAACACAAACATTTTGAGTTCTCTGCCCATAAGGAACAGTGAGGCCGTTTGAAAAATCACACTGTTTATTATGGGCTGGTCCTAGGGACTACAAAGTGATGTTGTGACAGGACCTGATGGACGTGTTGAACTCAGTTGAGAGAGATTGCAGAGGATTCTCCAGGTGCAGCATCCGGCAGAACATCTCATGTCCACTTCAAAGTGAGGAGGATGTGTTCTTTGCAGTGGTACCCTGAGGTGGCTTGGTTGAGGGCAGCAAAATTGTGTCCTCACAAAATCACTTCTGATAATGATTATGCCAGGAAATGGGGCAATGCAATCAACACAACGGGTGCGTCTCCATGCTGAAAATACTTCAAAGTTAAGCTTGTTTTGCCTCGGAGCGTCCCCATGCACAGCTTCACTCCAGGCTACATCAGGCGCAAAGGAGGAAAATCCACAGCAGAAAAAAAACCCCTTTCAAACAGTACTACATCCAACTTAGGGGAAAACCGCGAATTATCCTGGCAGCATGGGGATGCACACATGGAGATTTCTTTAAAGTGTCTTGCCGGCTACATTAATTGCTCTTTAATCCATGTGTGTGTGTGAAAACATTCCTTTCCTTGGCCACCACAGTTAAAAGCATAACCAATGCTTTTAACCAACTAAAAGCAGATCACTCCCTGCAGCCTATCAGCCAGCCAACTGTCACATCTAGCCTCCCTCCATTCCGTTTTAGCTCTCAAACAGACCAGCGATCTCTCTCTTCTTTCACATTATTGGGAGGGGGAGAGAGTTTCTCTGCTTGCTGTCAGGGAAAAGTGTGTGTGTGGAAATAGATGTTTCCCCCTCCATTGTTAAGATAATTAGCATCACTTTCCCCTGATAGCAAGCACAGAATTTCTCTCCCCCTCCCAATAATGTGAAAGAAAGAGAGAGCTCGCTGGACTGCTTCTGCGCTAAAACAGCTGCAGGGAGTGAGCTGCTTTCAGTTATGCTTTTTGGTTATGCTTTTAACTCTTGGCAGCCAAGTAAAGGAATGATCTGTGTTGTGTTGTGGAGGTTCAATTGAGGTTTTTGCCTGTCATCACTGCAGCAGGTGGGGGTGGGGTGGGGAGAAAAAGATGTGGGCTCACAAAAAGCAGCTGCAGCATGAGCTGCAGTGGAGATGCAGCATAAGAAGTTGCTGTTCTGGGCAGCTCCGTGGGCAAGTGAAGACACGGCCAAGAGGGGACAACTGAACTCAGTGCAAACAGCTTGTTAGTAGATAGCTTGAAAATTTGCAATCAAAAATAGTCAGGGGTTGTACTGACGCAACTGTTAGGTCTAAGAACGAGTACTAAGGTGAATCTGCACTTTGACTTGCAGTACGCAATTAGTCAACACCTGGGCAGGGGCATCTGCACTTTCAGGAGGCATTTACAGACTACAAATGCCCCCTGCCTGCCCAGAGGTTGCCTAATTGCCTACTAGCGTGCACCACAAGCACATTAACCCTAACCTAACGTGACGAGGAACTTACCTGGAAGCATCCAGCGGTGAGCATCTGCAATGTTTCCAGCCAAGGGGCCATCTGAGCCGCCGAGCAAGCACACTGGCAGCTCAGATGACCACCTGAAGTAAAAGCACTGGGCACAGGGGTAGTCATGCTGTACTCAGAAACCAAGATGGCTGTACCCTGTGGAAGATCCGACATGTGACCGGACACAGGTGAGTGACGAGTCGTGCATGGGCTAGGCTATCGTTGACTGGCGCTCGCAAGTGCAAGTACTAGTCAACATTAGTCTGTAATGCACCCTTCTGTAATGCAAAAACACCCTCAGTTTAGGCAGGTTTTAAGATTGTACAGGATCTAGGCCAGTGGTTCTCAACCTTCCTAATACCGCGACCCCTTAATGGAGTTCCTCATGTTGTGGAGACCCCAAATTCATGGGGGCAGAGCACCTGGGAGGTGGGAGGGAAGGGTGGTGAGAGACTCGTCACGACCCCTCTGAAAGGGTAGTTCGACCCCCAAAGGGGTCCCGACCCCCAGGTTGAGAACCACTGATCTAGGCCTTTGGACACGGGTGATGGGCTCAGGTCTCCTACGCGTCTTCGGAACAAGGAGGATGTTTCATGAAATCTTGTCTGTTCTGAAAAACAGGAATGACTGATGCTTTAAAGTACCTTTCCTTACGCTTTGTACGTTCCTATTGAACACACATAGAGTGCCCCTTTGTCCTGTTCAAGTGAATGTGCAGGAACCAGGGGCACAAAACATGTGTATGAATATTCGTAACATTCAAAATTCATACGAATTTGGCCGAATTCAGACATTCATATTCAAATTGAATGTTGGCACATTTAAACATTGACATTCAAATTCGAAGCGAATGTTTTGGTACATTCATAAGAAGCTTCACAAGGGATTCATTTGGGATTTGTATGGGGTATGTATGGGATTCATCTGGGATTGAACATCTGTATTGAATTTGAATCCCTATGCATTCAAAGGGGATCTATTTGAACAAATATAAATTTTCTTGCATTCAATTCAACACAAACTGAGTACAAAAACAAATATTCATGAGCATCCTTTTTCCCAACAACACAGAGAGAATAAAACAACAATTAAAAATGTATGGATGACAGATGTATTAATGGCTACTAGAATGGATGCCTAAGTACATCTTTCAGGCTGGGGGGACAAGCAGCATGCCTCTAAGGCCATTTGCTGGGAATCAAGAGCAGGAGAAGGTTTGCCCTTCTCCCTGCTTGAGATCCCCATGGGCAATTGGTGGGCCACTGTGTGAGACAGGATGCTGGACTCGATGGGCTGTGGCCTGATCCAGCAGGGCTCCTCTTAGGTTCTTAGGTTCTTAACTGTGTGGTCCATGGAAGAAACAAAGACCCTTTCCTCACTCCCCCTTGTTTTGGGAGGCGGAAGGATGCCCTGTCCTGGAACAAGCAACCTGTCCCATGCTGGGTACAAGATAGGGCCATCTGCACTTCAGAGGCACTCAGAGGCAGTGCTGAACCTTTGAAGTCCAAGAAAGAAAGTTTTCAGCCCTTGATTTTCTAAGAGAGACCTTCTCAGAGCACATCACTTCTCACTGTGCTTCCTGGAGAGCTGCTAAACAAGGTCCCCCATGGTAAATAGGGCCATTGGGGCATGCTATCTGCAAACCCTTGTGCTGCAGTGTACCAGGAGAAGCCTGCTTGTAGAAATCTTAGATCAGAACAGGGCACTGAGTCCAAGGGCAGGTGGAGACTCTGCCCACCTGTGCTAGTGTGCAGATGGCGGGCTCCTGGCTCATTACAGGCCGCTCCTTTGTCTGGTATCTGAAAGAGTATAGAAGTGGCCAAACTTTAACATAGGGAGTACCTGTGGTTGCCTCCAGACTAGCAGAATAAATCTGCAGTTAAATATAAAAGCACAGTATACCTACTCTGCAGCAACAAGCAGGCGTCCCGATTAGAAAGGCAGCTCAGTAGCTTCCCCATTGGAGCTGTGAGAGTTGAGTCAGCATGCGCCATCACGTGGGTTGAGGCAGCCAATCAAATTTGAGCTGCCCTTCCAGCTCTCATCTTTGCATTTCTCGCCATCCTGCCTACATTGACTGAAGCTTCAGATTTTGTTTATACTGCACAGCAAGGGTCCTTGATGCAGCATTAAGGTAAGTGCACAGTCCTGATTGGATAATGTGACAAAATGACGATCAATTGATTGTCATGTGTGACCGCTCCACTGGGACTGTGCATTCCACGCCACAGTATAAATGTGTCTGGATGCAGCCTGATTAAAAATCTATTTAATTGGTGTCTATAAGCTGTAAATATAAGCGCCTCATGAACAGTAGAAGGAAGGTGCTACCACTGTGAAGGCCCAGCTGGGAGTCATTAGAAGGAGGAGGAGGAGGAGGAGGAGAGTTGGTTTTTCTACCCCACTTTTCTCACCCATTTAAGGGGACTTAAAGCAGCTGACAAACCTTCTGCTCTTCTCCCCACAACAGACACCCTGTGAGGTAGGTTTGGCTGAGCTCAGAAGAGAGCTGTAACTAGCCCAAAGTCACCCATCTGGCTTCATGGGGGAGGATGGAATCAAACCCAGTATTCTCAGATAAGAATCCGGCTCCCTAACCACTAGACCAAACTGGCTCACAGAATAAGGTGACCTTCTGTATTATGTGGGACTCAAAATAAGTCCTCTCCAGGTGATCTCAGGGTCTGCCAGGGTCATCATAATATAAGCAGAACCTGTAGTTCTGTGTTGTGCCCTGAAAAGGTAGGAAACCTTTGCTTTTACATGTACGAGATAAATACACATTATAAGAGAAGAAAAATCTGCCCCAATAAGTCCATTACTGATATGCTGTAGACAAAGTGAGAGTTTTTTCCAGGACCTAGAGCATGACCAAAATTTACATAAATGTTCAGTCTAGCAAAATCATTGTTCGAGCTGACACGGCTTTGAACAAAGGGATTCCCTCTCTACCAACCATGGAAATTAATGCCTGCACATCTTAGTGAGGAATAACCAGGTTTTCCTGAATACACTTTGGGGAAAAAATGCCTGGCAAAAGTACTTGAAGTTAGGATCGTAATCATTTCTGGGTAAGAAGTTTATTAAGACATTCCAGACTATTTAGATTATGAGATTTGGGGAGAAAGGAACGATATGGGTTGCTGAACAGAAATAGGAGCTCGACAGTATAAGAAATCTTGCTTTTCTCATCCTTTAAGGGAACTCAAAGTGGCTGACAAAGCTTTTTATTCTTCTCACAACAGACACCCTGTGAAGTAGGTGGAATTCTGAAAGCTCAGAAAGAGAGCTGTGACTAGCTCAAGGACACCCAACTGGCTTCACGGAGGAGTATGGAATCAAAGTGGGAGGCTACCATATAGCAGTTTGACACTCCAACCACAAGATGTAAGAACATAAGAAGAGCCCAGCTGGATCAGGCCACAGCCCATCTAGTCCAGCATCCTGTCCCACACTGTGGCCCACCAATTGCTTAGGAGCATCTTGAGCAGAAGACAAGGGCAAAACCTTCATCTACTGAATCCCAGCAAATGGCCCTAGAGACGACGAAGAAGAAGAGTTGGCCTTTGGTATTTTGCTGGCCTTCTTCTTCTTCTTCTTCTTTTTTTAATTTTTGCGTTCATTTCTTTGTTCTTTAATTTGAGTAGATTAGTTAAGAAGAAGAGTTGGCTTTTCTACCCTGCTTTTCCCAACCATTTAAGGGGACTCAAAGCGGCTAACAAAGCTTTCTATTCTTCTCCCCACAGCAGACACCCTGTTGGGGCTGTGAGAGCTCGGAAAAGAGCTGTGACTAGCACAAGGGCACCCAGCTGGCTTCATGGGGGAGGGCAGAATTGAAACTGGTATTCCCAGATAAGAGTCCGGCTCCCTAACCACTAGACCAAACTGGCTCACTTTGGTCTTCCCAGAGGCACTTTGCTTGTCTTCCCAGCTTAGAGGATGTGCCTAGACCAAAGAGGTTAGCTTCCATTTCCATTTATATCCATGGTGCTTCTTACATAATTTGTAAAAGAAAGAATTCCCGGTCTTCGGCCTTTTCTACATCACTGGGCCTGGAACAGCCATGACCACAGGTTTCAACCACATAGTCTGGAATGTGCCATGTCAGGGCAATGTCCATTCAATTTGAATTTGAATGTCCGAATTCAGCCAAATTCAGCCAAATTCAAACTAATAATGAATATTTCAAATATTCTTGCACAAACTGTGGTTAATGAAAAACCGTGGATATTTCAAACGCAGGGAAATGTACTCCGTTTCCCATAATTCCTATGAAATCTCACAAGATTTCACAGGAATGATGTGAAATCTTACATCATTTCCCACAATTTCCTGACAGTCCTAGGCGCTGGTGGAGGGGAGGCTGATCTGGTCACCATGGAAAACTGAAACCACGGTTACTGGATCAGCAGATACAGAGGCCCAACTGTAATTTGAATGTTTTCCTCGATGAACTGTTATTAGAAGAACTTGGGTCACTGTGTTCTTCTGTTGTTCTTCATTCTTCCAGGGCATCATCTATGGAACTGAGTGATGCTGGTGGTTTTATCCTTAACATATTTAACCCTTGACTCTTGACCTCAGTGGTGCCATTTTTTCATTCTTATGGTATTCCACCCTCCACCCCTCTTTACCCATCTGCCAGAACAAAACCTAGTGAGAATACACAGCTGTTGTTCTCACCTAAGAACAGACTCAGCTGTTGCAACATCTACGGCCAGAAAAGGTAGCAACAGGAACCAGCCTAGATAGCTTTAAGAAAGGGTTAGACAAATTCATGGATGACAGGTATATCTCTTTTAATTATATTTATTATGATAGATTTCTAAAAAGGTGGTGGCTTTCTTCAGTTAAAGGCAAGTAGAAAATGGAATAATTAGGAAGGGAATAGAAAATAAGACAGCAAGTGTCATTTTGCCTCTTTGTACAATTCTGGTCACCACACCTTAAAAAGGATACTGTGGAACTAGAGAAGGTGCAGAAAAGGGTAACCAGAATGATTAAGGGTCTAGAACACCTCCCTTACGAAATCAGGCTGCAACGTCTAGGCCTCTTCAGTCTGGAGAGACGATGTTAAAGAGGGGACCTGATTGAAGTATATAAAATTATGCATGGTATAGAAAAGGTGGGTAGAGAAAATTTCTTTTCTCTTTCGCACAACACTAGAACTAGGGGGCACTCTATGAAGCTGATGGGTAGGAGAGTTGGATCCGACAAGGGGAAGTATTTCTTCACCCAGAGGGTCATCGGCTTATGGAATGTGCTGCCGGAAGAGGTGGTAACAGCTACCAGTCTAGATGGCTTCAAGGCAGGGTTAGACAAATTTATGGATGACAGATGTATCAATGGATACTAGAATGAATGTCTAGGTACATCTTTCAGGCTGGGGGTGGGGGGGCAGAAGCAAGACGCTTCTAATGCCATTTGCTGGGATTTGAGAGCAGGAAAAGGTTTGTCCTTGTCTCTGCTTGAGATGCCCATGAGCATTTGGCGGGCCTCTGTGTGCGACAGGATGCTGGACTAGATGGGCTGTGGCCTGATCCAGCAGGGCCTCTCTTATGTTCTTATGTTCTCTTAGGGGTGTCGGGATGTGCATGAATATTCATAAAATTCGTTAATTCACACGAATTTGTGCATTCATATATGAATCGAATGTTAGGACATTTGTACATTAACATTCATACTAATACGAATGTTCTGGAGATTCATACAAATCATTCAGACATTCATTAAACTGGGGAGATGGGAAAGCAGCTGCGCCAGTCACATCTGCAACAGATCCAGAGTGCATTCAACATGGATCAAGAGTGGATTAAACGGATTCAGATTGGATTTGATACTTTCAGAGTGGATATGTTACGGGATATGTGTCAGGGGGTGTGCTTGGTCCCCCGTCGTTGGCATTAAATCACAGCAGATGCGCTTTTCCGAGCTGAAAAAGACAAGCCTCTGCCTCTCAGACTTGCTGGCTGTCAGCTTCCTTCGGAGCTGTCCAAATTTCAGGAGCTCCGTTCTTCCTTCTGCTCACAGCTTAAGAAAACAGTCTGAAACTGGAATTCCTTTCTCTCCGTAGAGGTTGTTTATTCTTAGTGATTGCAGTCTATACATCATTCCATCTCAGCCCTCGAAGAGCAATCAACAACAATAACCAGCAGTGTACAGGCACCTTTATACCTTTTCCTTATCAGAGTTGGTGACTCACTTCCTGAGTGTTGCACAATCCTGTGCTTCCCCTGATCACTGTGTTGCACAAACTTGAGCAATTCTTGCACAATGCAGCCTTGAGCAGTCTGGTGATAGTCTGGTGATACTTAGTCACCTTCTGCACACATCTCTACATTTTCCTTATATGGGCTTTTCCAGCCTAACAATATGTATATCAGATACCTATTGGATACATATGCATTCATACTGGATACGTATCAGATATTCGTACAAATTCATACCAATACATTTGTATCAAATAGAATCCTATCACATTCAATTGGGATCCATTCAAATGAATCCAGATTTTCTAATATTCAATTTGTTACTAATTGAATGGTCAAAAACCCATTTGTGCACATCCCTGCAGGGGTGCATTATTCCAAAAAAAGGTATGATAGGAACCTGCATGGGTACCATCACTTTAATATGCAAATGTTGGGCAGTGCCAAAAAACCCCATGCATTTCTGCAAGAATGAAGAATTTCCAAGAATCATTGGAAACAGAACACATCATCTTTGTATCTTATTGCTTGCAAAACAATCCCAGAAATTGCCAGTACAGGTGTACTCAGGACTGTGCTGAGTAGATCACCGTTCAGTCTTCATTGACCACTGCTTCCGTCTTCTCCTGCATCAGCTAAAGACACCTATAAGTCAGGCTGGTGGTAACAGCAACCAGCCAAGATGGCTTTAAGAAAGGGTTAAACAAATTCATGGATGACAGGTTTATCAGTGGGTGTTTTTCCACTGTCAGAAAGTACCCATTTTTGCACCCATTAAGGACCCATTTGGGTGTGAGCCGGATGATCCCATTTCCACCACGGCACCCATTTGGGACCCGATTGTTTCAACTGCCGCTGGGGAAATCCGGATCAAATGGGTACTTTCTGGTCTACAATGGGGTCTTCAGGCAGAAAATCCAGATTAAAGGGAGCCTGTTCCCACGCTTGTGTGGCAATGGAGTCTAGAGGAGGCTATGGGGAGGGTTCACCCATGGGGGGGGAGCCCCCAAACCTAAGCTTCGAAGTCATTTCGAAGTCACTTCCAAGTCTGTGCAAAATAGCTCCGGAGTGTCTTTGAAGTCTGTGCTGATCTTCAGAGTGAACTTCGAAGTGACTCCGAAGTCACTTCGGAATCACTTCGAAGTTCACTCCGAAGATCAGCAGACTTCAATGGAGCTGTTTTGCACAGACTTCAAAGTGACTTTGAAATGACTTTGAAGCCACTTAGAAGATTGCACCCCCTGTCCCCCCAAACACCTGGGGTGACAAGCAGACCTGTCATGGGTAGATCCGGATTTCCAAATAGGTGCTCCAGTGTTTCCATGGCAGGGAGGCTAGCACCCATTGCTATTGGGTGCTAGACCACCCATGGAAACACACTGGGTACTTCCCTTAATCTGGATCTACTAGATCCGGATTAAGGAATGCACCCATTCCTTAGATCCGGATCTTCTTGGATCTGGATTAAAGGAGCACGGTTGAAAAACACCCAATGTCTACTAGACTGGATGCCTAGGTACATCCTCCAGGCTGGGGAGACAGGCAGGATACCTCTAAAGACCATCTGCTGGGATTTGAGAGCAGGAGAAGGTTTTGTCATCTGCCTGAGATGTCCTTAAGCAATTATTGGGCTGCTGTGCGAGACAGAACACTGGACTCGATGGGCTGTGGCCTGATCCAGCAACTGCTCCTCTTATGCTCTCATGTTCTTATTTGAAGAAGTGTATATTTTAATGTCGATATTTAGGCCATGTCTCCATTCCACAGAAAAAATGACCTTATTCAGAGATGCAGCCATAGTCAAGATTCAGCTCTTAAAGAAAGCTTTATTTAATTGCATAGATTTTGAGTGATAATTGGGTTCTGCCACTGTAAGCTTCCTCAAGTACTTTACTATACAGATGTTTTGCAGATATCAAAGAATCCACTTGTGAATAGAGAACAGCAAGTGCTGCATCATCTTTTCAATCAACCGGTGAAGACTGACGAAACCTCCCAGTAGAAAATGCAGTAGAAAATATCTATATGCCAGAATGCTTGCAAACAATTTATTTTTGATATGTAAAAATACACCAAGGATAAGCCAGATAAGTTTGGTGCTTGTGGCTTCAACAATTCTTATTGTCCCCTCCTAAATTGTTGAAGATGGTTGAAGATGCAAGCCACTTATGAGCACGCATACAATGTTTTAATCAAGACTTCAAACACATGTGAATTAAAAATGTTGGGTTAAGAAGCATTCTGTAGTAAATCCAACTGTGCTGCCTTTTTCAACATCCTTAACAAACTTTTTCAATTCTAAGGGTGTTTCCGCACTGGCTGCAGAAACCCATTTAGAGACACATTGAAGACACATAGGAACATACCTTCCACATTGGAGGCCGGATCCAGGACCCTTTTGCGGTGGCCGTTTCCACACTCCAGTGTGTGAGACCCATTCTTAATGGGTTCTTGACACCAAAAGATCCAGCCTCCGGGAAGACCTCGAAAAGTAGGTCTTCCATCCAGCCCCTTGCCTCGATCCATTTGGAAGCAGGACGCTTCCGCACACGGAGAGGGAGGGGCCGGATGGGCCAGTGGCTGCCATCTTGGGAAGGGCGGAAGGAGGCCAGTCTGCCTCCTTCTGCCCTTCCCCTGCGTGCTGCGCGCTGGCAGAAGCACGCGGTGACTGCCAGGTGCATGCTCCAGTCCCATGGCTCCAGGGGCGGCGTCGGCAGAGCAGGAGGCTGGATGCCCATTGGAATGGATGCTGCGGCCTCCACCCAGCACCCAGGGGACCCAGCCAGCCTGATCCATCTGTCCCTAGTTCGGATGGATCCTCGGGAGGATGGCTCACTGGGAAATGGATTTTCTTAAATCCGTTTCTCAGCGGCAGGTACGGAAGCACCCTAAAAAAGAAACTGTTAACATCTTTGCTGTGTTGACATTTCAGACCTCATATTTTCTTTAAAAAAAAACATACTAAAAGGCCAAGTTGCTTAGAGGCTACAGAAATATTGAGCATTCTGTGCACACATGCTCAGCAGTTTAGAAGAGAAGGTTAAAACAGTGCCGCCTTGTTCTTCTAGCCAGTGCAATGTTACAAAGCACAAAAAGTGTAAAATTCAAATCCATGAAAGCACAGACAGCTTCATGTTAGAAATAAAAACAAAAATCATATGTGAATGGACCAGGCTGAGTGACTCAAAATGAGAAAATGACTGCTTTCTTCAATAAGGGACATAAAACTTAAATTTAAACAAATTTAGTTCACATCACTTCGTTGCTTCTGAAGAAAAAAGAAAACATGTATCTACCCTAATAGTTAAATACAGTCAGACGTCCATATCCATGGGAGATATGTTCCGAGTCTTACCATGGTCACCAAAAGACTATGGATATTTCAAACAGGGAAATTGCACTCAAGTACAGGATTTCACAGGAATTATGGGAAATTTTGAGTGATTTCACACAATTTCCTGACTGTCTCAGTCCTCTGAGAAGATCCAGGTAGCCAAATGAGACCATGTGGGGGAGGCTGGTCCGGTCACCACAGCAAAGTGAAACCGCCGTAACCAGATCAGCGGATACGGAGCTCCAACTTATTTCTAAACAAGTCAGTACCTAATGCAGCATCACATGCATGCTAGTTAGATACATGGTGCATCTCATTGCAAGAAGTACCTTGTTTCCTCGAAAATAAGCCCTACTCCAAAAATAAGCCCTAGCATGATTTTTAGGAATTTTTGAGGATGCTCAAAATATAAGCCCTATATAAGACATCCCTTGAAAATAAGCCCTAATGCATCTTTTGGAGCAAAGCTTAATATAAGACAATATCTTATTTTCGGGGAAACATTGTGGCTGGACACAACTTAAAACAGTTTGATTGCCTTGACATAACTGCATTTAGCTATTCTTGCATTGACTCATAACTGACCAACAGATGTAGCAAGAGGCTTAACAAACAAACAAAGCAGCAACAGCCACTTTAACTAAACACTCTGCAGTCATTAAAATGGGGGGGAAATCTATCTCAAAGAGACATTACACTGTTTCTAAACACCCATGCATTATGCTGAGTTGCTTCTTCTCTAATGCTCCAACACATACAAATGCATAGTTTCCCCTCAATGGTGAATTAAATAATCCAGAATAGAGATGGGCATGAGGTACATCCTTCCTGAGTTTTGTCCTGGGAAGTTCCAAAGGCAGGCACTGTTAGCATTTTCATTAACTTATTTTACCCTGATGGATGGATGGATGGATGGATGGATGGATGGATGGATGGATGGATGGATGGATGGATGGATGGATGGATGGATGGATGGATGGATGGATGGATGGATGGATGGATGGATGGATGGATAGATAGATAGATAGATAGATAGATAGATAGATAGATAGATAGATAGATAGATAGATAGATAGATAGATAGATAGATGTGTGTCTCCCAGAAGCTTTGAGGCTAGGAACTTTTGTTTCTTGCTCTCAGGCTGCATTCATACCTAAATTTTAATCAATTTCAGTCTCCTTTAAGAGTGAGGGGATACATCAGCAAAACTCCTTGTCATTTTCTTTACACTTATCTAACTGAAAGGTGGCCTTTCTGTGTTAGATAGCACCAAAAGAAAACAGGCTGTCACTTTACTGAAGCTGAATTAAAACTTAGGTTCCAAGTTCCCAACACAACATCAGAGGCATTGGAGTCTGACCTTCAAGTCCAAACGTGCTGTAAGACCATGGCATGATCCAGTCCAGGGATGGCGAACCTTTTGAGCTCGGTGTGTCAAAATTTGCAAGAAAACCTAGCTTAACTCGGGTGCTGTGTCACACCTAGAAATATCCATAATTTTGTGATATTTGTAGCTCTAGTAAAAAAGTTACACTTTTTATATACCCGTATATTCCGGCATATAAGACAACCCCCGACTTTTCCAATTAAAATAGAGTTTGGGATATACTCGCCATGTAAGATGACAACACCAAGCGTATAAGACGACCCCCGACTTTTGAGATTTTCCTGGGTTAAAAAGTAGTCTTACACGCCAGAATATACTGTATGTATTTTATTAAAAGCAAAAACAAATAATTCTTTACATTACTGACTTTTGTTGCTGAATTTCATTTGCTAAATAAATCTTCAATTGAAAGTTGGTATTTCGTACACTTCAAGAACAAGCAAGCACTACACAGCCAGGTGCCAGGGTGACCAGGTGTGTCACCCAAAAGGGCTTGGCGTGTCACCTGTGACACGCATGTTATAGGTTGGCCATCACTGATCTAGTCTATACTGGTGCACTCATGTAGCACCATTTTGACATGCTTTTTCACAAATGGAATCAGCAGAATCATCTATTCCAGGCCCACTGATTCTGATCATGGGCTCTTCAGTGCAGAAAGGTCCCAAGTCCATTATTTTAAGGCAGCGAGACTGAGGTCTCCCCAGGTGATCCTTACCAGTAACAAAAGGCAATTCCAGAAGCCTGAGCAGAGACCTATTCGCACTTAGGCCTCTCGTATGCAATTAGTATTGGATACCAGAGGCCTGAGTGCAAATATGCCCAGGGTTAGTGCTAAAGCCAAGCACTCTTGCCTTCCTTGGCCTGCCTGCTACCCTGTGCTCAAGATCACCACAGCCACTGCAATCCCCTGCAAGGAAGAGAAAATGGGACCAAGGAAACAGCCCAGCATCCTTAGACACTAGATCCACAATGCAAAACAGGGAAACTTGGTGTCAAGGTTTTCTGATAGAGAGGGCATCCCTTGGAAAGGCTAGTGGAGCCAGTTTGGCCTAGTGGTTAGGGAGCTGGACTTTTATCTGGGAATACCAGGTTTGATTCCACCCTCCTCCCCGAAGCCACCTGGGTGACCTTGGGTTAGTCACAGCTCTCTTCTGAGCTCTCACAGCCCGACCTACCTCACAGGGTGTCTGTTGTGGGTAAGAGAAGAACAGAAAGTTTGTCAGCCACTTTGAGTCCCCTTAAATGGGTGAGAAAAGTGGGTTAGAAAAGCCAACTCTCTTCTTCTTCTTCTTCTTCTTCTTCTTCTTCTTCTTCTTCTTCTTCTTCTTCTTCTGCAAGCTAGCTGTAAAACAGACTTAGACAAAGGAACAGAGGAGCTTTTAGCCATCACAGCTTCCTCTCTGCATCCAAAAGCCAGTGTGAAAAGGCCAGGTGTTGTTGCTTCTGTGTCATTATTGTGGCTTTCCTGAAGGATTCTGCCAGGGTTATTAGGAATAGGAGGCGATCTTCTGGGTCAGACGGAGCAAGGATCTTGTTACATTTTGACATATTTCATATGCCTAAGTGGCACCCTGCTCTGTGCAATCTCATGTGAATTCAAGGGGGATTTATATTTGCTTAGATTTATGCTCCATATTTTTGGAAGGGACAGAGCACGTGCCAGCCTTTAAAACTATATTTTAAAAGACAAAAAAAGTAAGAAAAAGCCAGTCAAATTTGGGGTTTATTAGGATGAAAACAACAGTTTCCTGAAGTGCTAACGGCTATTAGATCAAACTGCCCTGTGGCTGGAATTTTTTTTTTTAACAAACTTGTTACTGTTGCCTCCTAAATAGTCAGTTTTACTGATTTGATTATATGCTGTTTTTCTTACTGATCTTATGTCAGTTACTTTGGCTTCTTGCCTGAGGAACAAAGCAAGTGCATAACAATAGTAGAATATTAGCATTTCCCTCAATAAAATCATCCATAATAATATTTTGGTTTTTAACCCTAATATTGCTATGCCATCTTTTAAGTACTTTTTTTTTCTTTTTTGGATTACAGGATGAATCAATCCACTCTTCTTTCTTGTTCCCTCTGCAACCATATCACTTTATAGACAGTACACCTATATGGAAAATCTTTTGACAAAATTTAGCACTTTTACGAACTCCAAGAACTCAACATGGTATAGTGGCTTGTCCATATACATGCACATATGTTGTGTATTGCAGCAAAAAAAAAAAGTCTTTTACCCATAAACACAGGCTAAATCTGTTTTAATAAATGTACAGTAGATATCTTTATTTGTAGACAAGGTATATATGCCACTATGCAAACCTAAATAATTGGGTTGCCACAGGGCGGTATACAAATAAATATTATTATTATTATTATTATTCCTGGAACAATATAGAACAAAGGCCACTGTGAAGGGAAGTGGAATTAAAAGATTGTGAACCAGGCTATTGTAAGGACAAAAGATGGAGAAAAAGAACCATGTGAGATGTAGAAGGAAGACGTGAAGGAAGAACCCAAAACGGTTTGTGTTTGAGGCAGAGAAGTAAGATCCTAAGGTGCAGAGGTAAAAGGTTTCGGGAAGAAATAATGAAAAAGGGAGCTAAGCAAACTAAGCTATATATAAAAAGCAGACCTGGGTTGTAAATCTAAGAGAGAATGAGGAGCCACAGTTTGTTTTCGAGATCCAACACAGCCCAATGCAGGGTTTTGAACAGACTCTTCAAAAGTAGAATCAGAGCTAAATAGTTTGTGAACAGAGGGCCAGTGATCCTTTGCTTCGGCAGTAAAGCCAAGCCTCTTTCTGTCAGCATATTGGGGGAAAAGGGCAATAAGGTTGCCTCCCTGGAAAAGAGAGAAAATTCAAGCCTTTGCACCCCTTGCTTTTACTCCCCTTTCAAGGCAAGCAAGCGGCTTGCCTGGGAAAGGGAGCAAAATCACATCCTGGTGCAGTTTGCGTGGGGATAGCTGAATCCGCCCCCAGCCCGCGTTAGGGCGAATGGCATGGGGACGCCCGAGATTCGATCTCGGTCCTGCACCCGGTCCCAAGGGAACCCAATCGGCGCCCAAAACAGCGCCAAACGGCTTGCATGGGGACATGGCCGAACAGAGTCATACCTGAGATCGGGAAGGCTAACCTTTCTCCTGCTCCTGCTTTCAAAAAAAAACATGAACTGAAATGTTGAATGCAGCTTTATTTATTTTTTATTAGACCATTTAGGATTGCCTTAAAAACTGTTGCAGGGCTGACTGCGTTGTGAGTAGGTACGGTTGAGAGGAAAGTTGGTTTGTTTCCCCAGATCAGGGAGAATGAGTGCAAAGTATCCATTAGGCTTACACGTTTCTAGATCTGATGAGTATAGCAAAAGTGACATTTGCCCAACCAGTGGTTGATTGCTGGTAATGAATGTGAGAGATGCAGGAAAAAATAACGCAACCTCTCAGTATATATTTTCTCATAGAAAACAGGGTGATGGGAGTGGCATCTATTAGGCCCAGATGATTAGATTTTGCCGAATGAAAAATAAATAACTAAATACTTACAGCGCTGGACTACTGAACGTTAGAATACTTAATTCATAATATCCAAAAGTATCCAAAAGTATGGGAATAATTATTACTCCTTTCCTTATCATTCTGTAGCCTGCCTTAAAACACAATTCTCTCTCAGCTGCAGGAAGTTTCAAGAACACATCAGGGCGAAGGGGACTGGTGGGTGAAGCATTACAGAATGAACATTTGGGCACATTTTCACGCACCTGAAACGATGCAGCGCATACAGAACTTTGCCTTAGATATTAAAACAGCTTCTTCTTTTAACAAATCCCATTTTAGACTCTTCCTAAAACATTTCTTCTCTTAGTCTAAGTCCACCTAGTTGCACATTTAGGTATCAGATCACATTGAGGAGCGTTCAGAAATGGCATGCCCTTTAAAAATCGCCTACTTTGAATTCTGAGACACGATGGTGAGCAATTCAACATGCCGAGGACTGCAGATGAATCTTCAACTAATAATGTAACTTGTCAACTGAGATGGTCAACCAAAGCAAAACTTGTGTCTTGATCTATTAATAGAGAATAAGGATTAACGAAGGATTATGTCATAATGAGTCTGCCTGCAGAGGAGCCCCGGTTCTTGTCTTCTGCTGCCAAAATACAGCTCTCATTTCCAGCAAACAAAGTCTATCAGAGAGAATGCACACAGCCCCCCTTTAGAAAGTGCAAAGTCCCTCGCATAATAATGAATGCCTAACTCTTCTTTTGCCAAAGAGCTTCGGCACTTTTGGTGTCAAAGGGCAAAGTTGTGATTCGGAGGGGGGCTGATCCTTATCTAAGCTTTTGCGACAAAATTAGAATGTCCTGTAGTCCTATTAAAGAAATGTTTGTTTCACAGTCAATAGGAGCAACAGAAAGCAGCTCCGTTTTTGCAAAACCCTGTGATAAATGTCTTCTTTTAGCTGCCTTTTTTATTTTTTAAAAAGTAAATAATTCCGCACTCAAGAAGCACATATTGCATTATGAGTCTGTATGCATGCATAAGCTTTGCTTTTGAAAGATGAAATGAACACCCCAACAAAGTTTGGCATCTGTTCATGTGCATCTTTTAAAAAAAGAAAAATGCTCTCCTTTTGTCTTCTTTACAGTTATGTTTTACCAAGGAGGAGATAAAATCTAATATTTTGTCTAAAAATAAACTTAGCCATTGTGAAATATGCCTTATTGCACTTGTGGTTATATATTAAATGTATTGAAAAAGTCAATATATATTTTAGATGTCTTACAAAAGCATTTGACAAGGATGAGAAGAAGAATAATACCAGGAAAACCCGGAAACATAACTTCTAAATGGAAATCCCTTGTTTAAGTTACATTAGGAAATGCTTTACCAACAATGTCATTAATTTTTGCTCTCTCTCAGTAGTTTAAAATTCTGCAAAGAATCACTTAAAAATATGAGATCCAACTCACACGGCAATCATAAAAAAGAGATGAAAGTGGTTATAATTTGGGCTTAATTTGCTAGTTTAGAGCCCACAAAACCAAACAAAAAGGAAGAAAAGAAGTTACTAATTTCAGTGGGTTGTTGCGATGATTTACCCACAGGGGTGGTTAAAGGGAAAACAGGGCACCGATACAGTTAGAAAATTGATCAGACAAGCTATTTATCAATAGAAAGATTTCATCAAAGTCTCTTAACAATCCATCTCCATGTACTGTTTAGATACAACTAATCTACATGACTAAATTGGCCTGAAAAACCTGCCATGGAGGTCCAAACTTTTCATAGAGGCTTTTAAATATGTATTCGGTAAGTACAAAGTGCTGAATATATTTTCAGCCTTTTTATATTAAGATTTACAACTAATGACCTTAGGCAATGCCATGCATGTAAAACAAAATGGTGAGACCACCCTGGTTTGAGAAGGCTTGAGGTATAGAATCATACTTCATTCTTATTCAAATTTTTGGAGGACCAGATTTTTGCTTTCCCAAATCCATCATAATATTCCGCAGTCCTTCCACATTTTTTTTTTAAAAATTGGGTTTTAGGGCCTCCGTTTAAGGCAATTCTTTAAAAGTCTACGCACAGGGGTGAGAATTGCAGGAAGGACACGTTAAGGCTTCAGCTTTCTGTGTCAACCCTTTCTGAAATCATAAGATTCGTTCAGAACCCAGGGCAGATCTCCTGATAGCGTCACTGGCATTGTGCCATTTCAAATCCACTTGCACAGCAAGCTATTTTCTGTCCCACCACTTTTAATAAAAGAAGCCCTTTTACTTAACGGTAGTGGTTGGCACTTTGCCTCTTTCAGAGACCAAAGTAACCGTCATCTTGGATGTAACAAATTAGTACATTCTCAGAATAATAATAAGCACAGACCATGAAAACGCTATTGTTTTTTTTTTCCAGGGTTTCCCCCTCCCCTCAAAAAGGTGGTAACTCTCCTTGGTGGTGGAGGGAGAATCGCTACATTTCAGCAAGCATGACTTATTTTCAGGTCAGTGCCATAGGCAAAAATAAACTCTAGGAAGAAACAAAAAAGCAAAGCAGATGAGATGATTCATGCAATAAAGCGAGACCATTTATTGGTCTGTTCTGAATACAGAATGCAAACAAAAGTTGATCTTTTACAAATGTAATTTGGCATGTTGAACATGATGTACAAATTTACAAAGGAACTGGCATTTTTACAGCCACAGGGATAGGCTGCAGTTTTGAACTGTTCATTGCCCAGATATGAAGGAATACGGGAACCACACATGGCTGTGTCAGAAGGTAACTGGTTTCTAATATTTTTCTTAAGCCACAGGGGATCTAAAATGCATCTGATGCAAATTTGATTAAAAAATAATCATATTCACAATACTATATTCATTGGGTTTCTAAACATAAAAAGCCCAAGGAAATCTTATTTTTTTTATTTACTGCACTGCTTCTTTACGTCAAGATTTCAAAGGACATTACAATAAAATTTACAAACAAGGTTGATATGCTGTCATTTGAAAAATCTATAGCAATAGGGGTCTTGTTCATTCCAAGATACCACTGGAAAGATAAATTATTAATGCTTTTTGCCCAGCCCAAATCATCACTTCTTTCAGAATGCAATAAATAATTATAAGCACAGGTATTTTTGAATACATATTTAAAATAATGTGTATTGATTATTTTCTAACTAGCTTTTCATTATTCTCATAATTCATTATCCTGCCTGCCCAAAACTGAGGTTCTGTATAATCATTTAAACCTTAGAATCACATTATAATTCCCCATAGTCCTTAGCATTTTAGTGAATAAAATGCAGATGTCTGACCGCTATGGAGAAGGGGAAAAATTCAATTCAGACGTTATCTAACAGGTTAGATCATCCATTTCCTCGTGATCATCTAGAACTTTCTGATATAGACATGGAATATAGATATAGAGCTATTCTGGGGTAACAATTTCTTCCTTTACCATGTAGCTTTTCAGCATCGTCATGTATGAATGAATCATATGAACATAATTTCAGAAGATGCTGAGTGTGCTTCTAGTTTAAGGATCTGCTGATTTTAACAACAAAGAGGTCTGAGAATACCTCACACTAGACTAGAGGCTACTTCATCAGATACGTTTTGTCAGAAACATCTGACAATGTCTGTTACCCTTTTTAAAATCTATCTTTGTTTTTGCTATAGCAGGCTATTGGTTTATAATTTTAGATTTTTTTTAAAAAAAGAAACAAATAGGGTCCAAAGCTGCACACAACACTGTATTCTAAACACTGCCAATCCAGTAGCCTTCTTAAATAATTCAAAGCACTTAATGCAAAAATGAAACAATTTCGTAAAACTTTCTGGTTCAAATGAGTCCACGAATATCTCATTATAAATGGAGACAGTCCTGAAAAGGCAGCCGAGCATGACTAAAAAGATCACTCCTTTTTTCACAAAAAAATGGCCTTCTTATTTTATCCTTTGTTGGAAAGACATTTGGCCAGCCACCGGGGAAATACATAATCTACTTTTATTCAAATAATATATTTCAAAATTTTTAAGCATGCAAGGCTCTTAAAACAATCTGGTATGGAATATAGGAGACACAGTTATGTGATCCTAATAACTAAATTACAGAACGGACTGATAATTACAGGATCGTTTTCCAAAGGAGGCCTACAATGAGAAGTGGAATCATGGTGCAATGGATACATGGAGTTCAGCCCCAAAACGCATCCAATTGGGGTTCATGCGAAATATTGCGCAATACTGAATTAAATGTGCCAGGCTGTGCTTACGTGAAACTTTGTGTGTGCACTGAAGTCCAGGGACAAGGTGAGCACCCATACTATTTCTCTTGTTTTCATTTTCACAGAGGATAAAATAAATTTCATTTTCATAGCCAGGATACAATACTTCGCTTGCAATAAATAAATAAATCCCAATATCATTGTATGAAGCAGCACAAGAGCAGTCTTCTACATGAGATCATGGCATTCACAGAATGCAAATCTTTTTGAAGGCATGGATTCATTTATTTATTTATAATATTTGTATCTCACCCTTCACCCACCAGTCCCAAGGTGGTCACACCATATGCTAAAAACACAAAACTCTAGAACCTGTTTCATAATCCTTTCACTGCACATTTATTCACATCTGCTCATTCTCAGATGCATTTGCTTTCCAAAGGTATAAAGCAGCCTCGCTCATAATAATCCAGCATCTTATACATTTTATACGAGCAATTTAAGGCAAAGAAATTCAGGGGGGAAACTGAGTGGGTGTTGTTTTTTTGTAGACTCATGGATTAATTAGTGAGTTTCCCTAATGAGTATAAGCTCTAAGTGTTAAAGCCACTATCCTGGAAGGAAGTTTTGATTCTTAGTTTTCTCTGGCAAAGGTTAAGAGCTGTAGAGGATAGAAGCCATTTGCCCTTTACTTTTAACAAGAAGTCCGTGTTATCCACTTTCTCAATAGCCAGGATTATGAAGATCAGAGTACTCCACATCCCAGAAGAGAAACGGCTTAGAGCAATTACAGACCCTTTGTAAGTAGTGCAGCACTTGCTGTTTATGTTTTTTGAGAAATAAGCAGTCTTATTCAGAAACAGCCAAACGAAATGAAACAATAACCCATATTTCCATTTTCGAAGTATTCAGAAATTTATGAAACTCAAATGAATAGTTTTAAGGTCTTACAAGGTGTGCATGGTGTGTGTCTAAATGGTATAATACCTGGGATCTCACATTTATTATTTATTTATCATTTAAATTTCTCTTTCTCCTTTCTTCCAACTGTCTTACCTTTAGCTTCCCTTTCCAGGGTTAGACCATACAGTGAGAAATTAATTCACTCTTTCTTGGAATTCTACCTGTGGAGGGAATGTAATCCTTAGAGAGGTATTCAGTTTCAAAATCATTAGGTTCCATTATATCTACATAAAGTGATAGGGCATAGAAAGACTGTCCTGCCTGAAGATACCCAGTACCTTAGAGTGTGTTCATCCAACACATTGAGGCACTATGGAAAAGGGGAGAGCCATGTTTTCCTTCTATAGTCTTCCAGGTAAGCTCAGGTTCTTCACTGTTGCATGAAGGCAGGAATGGGCTTTCTGCAGAGGAAAAACCTGAAACTGAATCCAGACAGCAAGGAGGCACTGAATGGTCCTTTCTGCACTTACCCTTAACCCTTAAGTTCTCTTGAGTCTCACCAGTCTGTCTGAATGGGATCCACACCATAGGGACCCTGATCAAGATTAATGGTGGGTCCATTTAAATGAGTCAACCAGAGAACCAGTGAGCCCTGATCCAGACCACAGAGGCATGCAGAAGGAACACCTCTGTGACTGGCTGAGACTAGTGAGGGTTTCATTTTAGCAATGCAGCAAAGTGCACCACTAGAATGTGTCCCGCAGGGGCTCCCCTTCTAGTCCCATGGTGGCTATCGGGTTGCGGGGGGGGGGTGTCCTAGCTCTTTAGATTCCTTGAGTCAGTTTGGTCTAGCGGTTAGGAAGCTGGACTCTTATTTGGGAATACCAGATTTGATTCTGTACTCCTGCACAAAGCCAGCTGGGTAGCCTTGGGCTAGTCACAGCTCTCTTCTGAGCTCTCGCAGCCCCACCAACCTCACAGGGTGTTCTATTATGGGGAGAAGAACAGAACAGAAAAATCCATGTCGCAAAGTACAGTCTAACTAACTGTGAAAGCAAACACCAAGACCATACCAAAAAGAAAAAAAGCTACTTTTTTAGTGTGTTTATAAACATGTCAATAAGGGTGATCCAGTGCACATAATCTCAGATTTTCAAAAAGTTTTTCATACAGTTCCCCTTTCAAATATTTTTCCATAAGCTTAAGAGTTATGGGGGGAAAGGACAGGTCTTATTATGAATAAACAACTGACTGAGGAATAGAAAACAGAGATTAGGCATAAAGTCATTTTTCACAATGGAGAGATGTAACAAGCAAGGGCCCCCAAGGGTCTGTTCTAAGACCAATTCTTTCCAATATATTTATAAACTAATCTGTGTCAGGTGTGCCCAGTATAATAGCCAAGTTTCCTGATGACACCAAATTGTTTGTAGTGGTTAAAAAAAAGGGGGGGATCAGAACAGCTTCAAAGAAATATCTACACTTTGGGGATCCTAGGTATCAAAATGTAATAGTAAAAATTGTAATGAAATGTAAAATGTGTAAAGTAATTCAAATAGGAGCTAAAAATCCAAATTACTTATATACACTAATGGGACCAAAGCTGTTTGTGACTGATCAGGAAACAGATGTGGATTACTTGTAGACAATGAAAGTGCATCATGTGTGGTGCCAACAGCACATTAGGCATAATAAGAAATGGCATTGAAAACCAAGGTGGCAATATTACAATATCAAGGCCAGGACTGGCAGTAGTGATGAACTTGCCTAGAAGGTGGCAAGGGTCTCTTCTTTTCCACTCCAGAGTATGGAACGAGATGCCCAGAAGGGGTCTAGGCCTTGTGGTGCAGGGTTGTGTGTGGATATTCAAAAATAAAAAAATCCGATTCAAATCCGTCGAATGTCAATATTCAGATTTGAATTGGATTTTCGAAAATCCAAATTTACACATTCGGATAAATTTCAGATTTTTGAAAATCCGATATGGATTTTTGAATAATTCAAAGGAGTAGATTTGTACCTATCGTATATGAATATGCGAGAAAATTATACGTACTTGTGCATATAATGCAGGATGAAAATGGGATGCATACGAGATAAATGTGTATTTGCCCACATTCGTATATCGGATACGAATCGGATTTTCAAAAATCTGGATTTCTGAAATTCTAATTGAATCGAATTCTTGAATATTCAATTTGAATCATACCTATTGTGGTGGGCTAGAATGCAGCCAGTGGAGAGAAGCTCAAGTTCTCCCAAATGGGTAATCTAGAACTGTAAAAATGGAAATAATACAGGAGCTCCGGTTATGTTTTCAGTAGGGATGTGCAAAACTCGATTTGCATTTGAAATTCAATAAAATATTTTGTATTCAGTGCTTGTTTCACATATACTAAAATTGGAACAATACAGAGAAGATTAGCATGGATCCTGAGCAAGGATGACATGCAAATTTGTGAAGTGCTCCATAATTTTTTTAGAAAAATCCAAAATATTTTATATTCGCAGACATTTATATTGAAATGAAAATCTAGTTTTATAAATAGCCAAAACTTTGATCAAAACGAACCAATCTTCTGCTTGCGAAAACTAACAATTTCATCATTCAAGTTTCGCTGTAGATTTGGCTACAAAAAGGGCTTTTTCAATGGCAAAAAGTTGTGTTCTTCTTTACAGAAAAAAAAAAGATATGAAATGATTTGACAATGAAACAAATTAACAGATGTTCGATTCAAAGGCAAAACAAACATGCAATTTTTTGGATGCAAATCCCTAGTTTTCAGTTATATTCAAAGGATATTTAAAATTTTGCAAAAGGAGTGGAGGAATATTCAGCACACTTGAAAAATGGAAGATTTTTTAAAACGTTTAACTTAATTTATTGAGCTTTCATTAAAGGGAGATAATAAACATATTACAAATTGTGACACATAGGTTTGCATACATCTGTGGAAAAGAAAGTCCTGTCTGACTAATCCTTTGAGTAACGTATTTTAAGAACATCAGCAAACATTTAAATTAAAGCACTTGGGATTCCAAAAGGTCTTAGACAAATTTCTTCACCAAAGACCTCTTAGTAAACTAAACGGATGTGGAATTAGTGTACAGATTCCATTATGGATAAACTACTGATGAATAAGCAGAAAGGAGAGAGTAGGGATAAAATTTATTTTCTCTATCACACAACACTAGAACCAGGGGGCACTCTATGAAGCTGATGGGTAGGAGAGTTGGATCCGACAAGGGGAAGTATTTCTTCATCCAGAGGGTCATCGGTCTATGAATTTGCTGCCGGAAGAGGTGGTAACAGCTACCAGTCTAGATGGCTTTAAGGTAGGATTAGACAAATGTATGGATGACAGATGTATCAATGGCTGCTAGAATGAATGCCTAGGTACATCTTTCAGGCTGGGGGGAGGAGAAGCAGGACGCTTCTAAGGCCATTTGCTGGGATTCAAGAGCAGGAAAAGGTTTATCCCTATCTCTTCTTAGATGCCCATGAGAATTTGGTGCGCCACTGTGTGTGACGGGATGCTGGACTAGATGGGCTTGGGCTTATGATAGACTAGAGTTCCCAAGATTCTGAGTCCAACCATTACTTCTTAGCATATACATAAATGATCTAGAGCCACACTGAAATGGCCATGTTTATCTATCGCACAACTTTATGCAGAATTGTAAATGCAGATGGGACTTTAAAGAGTTCTAAAAGGATCTCTACATACTGGGGAAGTGGCACTGAAATGGCAGATGCCATTCAATGTGAACAAGTGTAAAATGATGTATATTCAAGCCAAAAGTCAAGGGTATGGCCTTGTTTAGGCTCACCTGCTAGTAAGCGACGGTCTGTTTACTAATGAAGTCCATCCACATGCTGCTGTCATTGGTGTCCTGGAGCTTGCTAATCCTTCTCTGGAGTTAACTATCTGTAGACTGCTAAAAAGCAGTCCACTGCTTGACCAGGAAAGGCTAGGTGGCTCCTGGGCAGCAACATCTGGACCCTCGTCCAGGTGCATCATTGCAATTGGGCATAGTAGTGTGACTGCAGTGTACCACAGTCACCAACAATTGTGGTACCTCTACCAAGGACAGAAAAATAGGTCACCTTCTAGACATGGTGCCTTGATCAGCAAATGTGCTTTGTAACGGAGCACTGTGGTTGCTGTAAAGCCTCAGCTGCCATTGCCGATGGCGATGCAGCTTCAACAATACCAAGTGGTTTTGGAAACTCCATCCTTTTAGCCAGACAGTGGCTAAAGAGAGGGCTGTCTCCATGGTATCCCCAAGGCGTTCAAAAAGTCTTCCCTCAGAGATATGCCATCCATCCGCACTGAAATCATTTTTATTCACCCAGGCATTTGGTGGTTAATTTTATCATGTTCCCTCCTGTTATATTGGTGAGTTTGCATGTATCTAATTTCTAAAGGGATTTTATCTTCTTTGTTCACTGCCCTGGGACTTCAGTGTAGGACAGTAGACAACCTGTATGCCTCAAGATAAGGCTCAGAGAGGTTAAAGGCAAAGGTACTTCAGATGGCACCTTAATTTACAGATCCTGTTTCATGTGATGATATACATGTATTTGTTTTCCCCAAACTACAAGCCATTCCAGTGAGGTGGAGATCAAGCATGAAGGAAGGCAACCACACTTCAAATGCTGGTGCAGTCACCATGCAGACCACCAAAACAGACTTCTTTGGTCTGTTTTCCGGCAGCAAATGTGGAAACACCCTTAGTTTACTTTTAGCGGTTTTGCTTGGGCAAGCTAAGCTTTATTCCTTTTGCAGTAACTTGTTTCTTTTGACTTTGCAAAGACTATTGCACAGACCTTATCTTTGCTTCTATTTATGTATTTATTTGCTTGTAAATAATTAACAGTTAGTGTTGGATTATACTGGTGTTTATAGTACTGCTTTAGTAAGCCTTTGAAGTGGGACGCCTGGGCAAAGAGTGGGTATAATCCAGTTGATATACTGACACTAGCCCATTGGCAGGCGGTTGGGCAGTGGGGCTCGACGGCCGCTTCCTCAACTGCGTTACTCTGCTACCATGAATCCAAGAGAAGGGTGGGGAGGTGGAGTTGAGTCGCCACACCTAGTTACTACATTAACATTATTATATCATTATTCTTATGTGTATTGTTACAGGTTATCAAGACAACCTGTTAGAGTTTATATAATGTGTTTAAAATCCTTTATCATGAATTTGTTATTACTAGTTCTTGTTAGTTTGTAGTTTATCTTGTGTTGCTAGTTGTGTATTCTCATATTTCTTGTGCTTATTGTTACATTTATATATTTGGTATTCAATAAAAACAATTCATTTAAAATAAAAGATGCAGCTTTTCACATGTGTCCCATCTGCCTTTCTATGTCTGTAGGACTGTTTTTCCACTGTCAGAAAGTACCCATTTTTGCACCCATTAAGGACCCATTTGGGTGTGAGCCAGATGATCCCATTTCCACCACGGCACCCATTTGAGACCCAATTGTTTCGACTGCCGCTGGGGAAATCCGGATCAAATGGGTACTTTCTGGCCTTTAATCTGGATTTTCTGTAGACCCCATTAATGGGGTCTACAATGGGGTCTTCAGGCAGAAAATCCGGATTAAAGGGAGCCTGTTTCCACGCTTGTGTGGCAATGAGGTCTAGAGGAGGCTATGGGGAGGGGCACCCATGGGGGGGGAGCTCCAAAACCTAAGCTTCGAAGTCATTTCGAAGTCACTTCGAAGTCTGTGCAGAATAGCTCCAGAGCATCTTTGAAGTCTGTGCTGATCTTCAGAGTGAACTTCGAAGTCACTTTGAAGTTTACTCCGAAGATCAGCACAGACTTCAATGGAGGTGTTTTGCACAGACTTCGAAATGACTTCGAAATGACTTCGAAGCCACTTCGGAGATTGCACCCCCTGTCCCCCCTGAACACCTGGGGTGACAAGCAGACCCGTCATGGGTAGATCCGGATTTCCAAATGGGTGCTCCAGTTTCACAGCAGGCAAGCTAGCACCCATTGCTATTGGGTGGTAGACCACCCATGGAAACACATTGGGTACTTCCCTTAATCCGGATCTACTAGATCCGGATTAAGGAATGTACCCGTTTCTTAGATCTGGATCTTCTTAGAACTGGATTAAAGGAGCACAGTGGAAGAACACCCAATATTACTTTCCAGATTTTCTTCCTTGAAACACTGAGGGAACACTAATGTGAATTAGAGACCTACATATCTGTACTTCTGAGAATGAGAAAACCTTCTGAAAACTGATCCCATCTGCAATATACATTAATCATAAGTATAGAGATCAGTCATAATCACATCAAAATTAAAGAAAATTCAGTTAAATAATAGACACATGGTGGAAAATTGTATTAACAATAACAGGCATAATATAAACAAATTGCATTCAAGCACAATTAATGATACAATCACAATATGATTATTTCACGAACCATTAAAAAATTAAAATGAAATACAGTACCACAAATTTTGTGACATCTTCTTCCAGTAATCCAATTATTTTAGAGCAAAAATATTTTTAAAAACAACTGAGCACTGCTCCTTCATTGAACATATTGCAGACAAAACCGGATAGAAAATATGAAAGTAATAGGTGTATTTCTCTATTTAATTAAGTTATTTAAGAACTGGAAACAGAGTAAGCAATTCATATGCCCATGCTGAGCATACTCAGTACCAAAATAAAAACCATTTTAATATAATTTATTGTCTTTTTTAAACCAAAATTTCCATCAGAGCAATATCCTTATATGCCAACATGATGAAATGTGTTGTTCTCTCAGTGTTGTTCTTTCTGCTCTAAGGAAAGGACACTTCCATAGAGCATGAAGGCACACTATGAAACTGGGGTAGGAGAGTCAGATCAGACAAGGGGAAGTATTTCTTCACCCAGAGGGTCATCGGTCTATGGCATTTGCTGCCAGAAGAGGTGGTAACAGCAACCAACCTAGATGGCTTTAAGGAAGGTTTAGACAAATGTATGGATGACAGATGTATCAATGGCTATAAGAATGAGCGCCTAAGTAGATCTTTCAGGCTGAGGGGATTGGCAGGGTGCCTCTAGAGCCATTTGCTGGGATTGGAGAGCAGGAGAAGGTTCGCTCTTGCCTCTTCTTGAGATGCTCAGGGGCACTTGGTGGGCCACTGTGTGAGACAGGATGCTGGACTAGATGGGCTGTGGCCTGATCCAGCCGGGCTCCTCTTACGTTCTTATGAGACCTCTGAGGGCACCTGCTGGTGCTTGGAGGTATGCTGCATGCCCGAAGAAGAGAAGAAGAGTTGGCTTTTCTACCCCGCTTTTCTCACCCATTTACGGGGACTCAAAGCAGCTGACAAAGCTTTCTGTCCTTCTCCCCACAACAGAACACCCTGTGAGGTAGGTGGGGCTATGAGAGCTCAGAAGAGAGCTGTGACTAGCCCAAGGTCACCCAGCTGGCTTCATGGGGGAGGGTGGAATCAAACTCAGTGCTCCCAGATAAGAGTCCGGCTCACTAACCACTAGACCAAACTGGCTCACAACTGAGGGGAAATGTGGCACCCAGACGCTATGCCTCTAGGGCCATCACCTGGTGCACTTTTCACTCAGGTATAGGGATGTGCAAGAATATTCATCACATTGACAATATGTTTGAATTTGAATATTCACATTTGAATCAAATGTTGGCTGCATTCAGAGCTTGACATCTGAATGTGAAGCGAATGGTTTTGTGCATTTATTCAAAGCTTTGTTATATGTGTTAATGTGAGGACCTGTTGCAGGAGCACAGCTATCCAGCGCCTGCCCAGTCGCTTCCACAGTGGATTTGGATCCAGCTGGGCACTGTTGATCAAAGGGCCAGCCACCAGAGAGCATTCAAACCATATGATTGAGTGCCAGGACGTACAGATGAGATTTGAATGTACAGATTCAACAGATAAGAACCAAATGCGAAAGTCACCACAGCCAAAGTGGTGAATGCAAATTTCCTTCAATTTTTGCTTCACAAAATATGCATATCCCTGCAAAGGTAAGTGCCAGAAGAGAGTATGGTACAGCTACTGCAAATGCAGTATTAACCGACCCAGAATCCTTGTGAATAAATGAAAGTTAATACCATGGCAATGAAGGCTGGGTCTCCACTTAAACAGCAAGACAGCTCTGTGGCTGGCTGAAAAAAAGATGCCACTTATGTCTCCATTTTTGATCAAGGAATTGCCTTTTCTGTGAAAAAAGAACATAAGAGAGGCCCTGCCGGATCAGGCCACAGCCCATCTAGTCCAGCATTCTGTTGCACATAGTGGCCCGCCAAATGCTCATGGGCATCTCAAACAGAGACAAGGACAAACCATCTCCAGCTCTTGAATCCCAGCAAATGGCCTTAGAAGCGTCTTGCTTCCCTCCACCCACCCCCAGCCTGAAAGATATACCTAGGCATTCATTCTAGTAGCCCTTGATATATCTGTCATCCATAAATTTGTCTAACCCTACCTTGAAGTGATCTAGACTTGTAGCTGTCACCCCCCCCCCCATTTAAGATACATAATCATGCCCTGCAACAAATGGCGCCTCCAGCCACAATTGCACCCGGAAATGTAGTGGTGCCGCAGTCACAACAAGGCACCTGCTGCCACTGCAAGTGGAAATGCGGCAGCAGCAGGCACCCACCTTCTTTGATAGTAGCAGCTGCAACACAGATGGCCTATGTGTGCTTCCAGGTAAATAGGAAACAAATGGGATGTGTATGAATATTCAGCTGGATTCAGATATTCAAATTCAAATTGAATGCTTCAGAAGATTTGTATGAATATTTGTTACATCTGTGAACCTGGGGAGGTGGGAAAGTGGCTGCCCCAATCACAGAGTGGATTTGAAGTGGATTGAGAATGGACTCAGGGTGGGTTCAGGGTGGATTTGACACATTCAGAGTGGATATGTAGCAGATAACATAGGGGACACATATGGGATTCATATGGGATTTGTATGGGATTCATGTGCAATTCATATTGAACATTCATATCGAACATTTGTATCTAATTCTAATCCTACCACATTCAAAGGGGATCTATTTGAACAAATACAAATCTTCTTGCATGAGATTTGGTATGAATCAAATAAAAAAAATACACACACATTTGTGCACATCCCCAGAAACAAACTGGGTAACAATTTCCATTAAAGCATCAAAATTTTCACTGGAATATAAAATACCTGTGAAATAAAATACTTAACAAAAGGATGAAGAAAAACAGCTAATGGAACAATATCGTCATTTAATATAATGTGTATTTTGTAAATTCATACAAATTAATAACATACCTTTTTCCAAAAATGGTGAGGTGGCAACTAAAAGTTCTATTAAAATAATTTAGGCTTATTTTATAGTAGTAGTAGTAGTAGTAGTAGTAGTAGTAGTAGTAGTAGTAGTAGTAGTAGTAGTAGTAGTAGTAGTAGTAGTAGTAGTAGTAGTAGTAGTAGTAGTAGTAGTAAAGGAAACAGAAGGACTGATTCTTGGTGCACAAGAACAAGCAATAAGAACAAATGCCATCAAAGCCAGAATTGAAAAATCAGGAGAAGATCCAAAGTGCCGACTCTGCAAAGAAGTTGATGAAACAATCGACCATATACTCAGCTGCTGCAAGAAGTTTGCACAAACTGATTACAAGCAGAGACACAATGCTGTAGCACAAATGATCCACTGGAATTTGTGCCAAAAGTATCATCTGCCAGTGGCAAAGAACTGGTGGGATCACAAGCCAGAAAAAGTGGTTCAAAACGAACAGGCAAAACTACTTTGGGACTTCAGGCTTCAGACTGACAGAAAACTGGAGCATAACACCCCTGACATTACAATTGTTGAGAAAGAGAAGGTGTGGATCATCGACGTTGCTATTCCGGGTGACAGCAGAATTGAGGAAAAACAGATGGAGAAACTCACCAGATACGAAGATCTGAGAACTGAACTACAGCGACTCTGGCGAAAACCAGTGAAAGTCATCCTCGGCACACTGGGCACGGTGCCAAAAGATCTCAGCGGGCACCTAAAAACCATTGGCATTGACAAAATATCCATCTGCCAACTTCAAAAAGTCACTTTACTGGGGTCTGCTCGCATAATTCGCCGATACATCATGCAGTCCTAGGTGCTTGGGAAGTGCCCAACTAGTGATATAATACGAAATCCAGCATAGTCATCTCGTTTGCTGTGTGTAACTGCTGTTTTACATCATCACAATAATAATAATAATAAAAATACAGATCTTTATTTAAGCCTGACTGTAGCTCAGAGAAGGAGTTCCTAGAACGTACAACTGCAAACAACAGTTTGCTCCGAAAGACTTTGTCAAATTGTACATATAAATTGATTTTGGGAAGAGGTTGTAGAACTTTAGAGGGTTATCAAGACCAGTGTCTACAGCAGCCATTCCTCACCATCATCCACCTCCATGCAAATGTGTCTATACAAGGGATGTTGAAGAATATTTGAAATATTCATTATTCAATCAAATTTTTCAGAATTCAGACATTCAAGTTCAAATCAAATGAATGAATTTTGAACGAACACGAATATTTCAAATCATTCAGACATTCTTATGTGTACGGATACATACACACATGTGTATCCGTATGCATCTTAATCATATTGGTACAGATGCACATGGATACATACCAGTGTTGTCCACATTCATATCCTCAAAAACATATTGAATATTCATATGAATAGATACGAATGTATTTCAATCGGTTAAAATTTTAATGCATTCATTTTTTCTCTATTTGTATGAATCCAGACATTCGAATATTCAATTTGAATCAAACTGAATGTCAAAAATTGCATTTGTGCACACCCCTCGTCTACCTCTGTGCAGGAAGAGAATCCAAAAGTGATCGGCAGGCAGCACGGGCAGATAATGGCAGGAGATGTGAACCCACGGCGCAGCAATTCTGGTGCCATTTGAGTAGACAGACATAACACTGGTGGGAATAAGAATATTCAGCACCCAACTACTCTGTTGATAGAAAAATCCAGCCTACAAACGCCCCACCTAAATGACCTGGTTGGTTCTATCCCAAAGACAAACCTTTGCAGAAGGCATTTATTCTATTCTCTGTGACTGTTTCATAAGATATGGTTTGAAATTCTTCCCAACCTGGGGAAATGCCAATTTTGAATGCTAATTGGAGGGAGGGGCATGTAATTCTTTAACCCTTTCATTAAGGTCAATTATTTCTTCTTTTTAATTTCTCATCAGCACCACCCACTTAGTGACTGATGAGTCGACGCCTTTTTTAGTGCTGCTGGGGGGGGGGTATGAATGAGAATGAATGAGTGGGCGAATGAGGTGGGAAGCAGGGGAGGGAGGATGTCTGGAGGGGGAGAAGTTGAAGAGCAATCAGAGGTCAAAGCAGAGAGGAGGAGAAGAAACACATAGATGTTAAGAGTCAGAGATTCTGATGATGGGACAATGTGGAGAGAACGCTCACACACAACAACGAAGGTTTGGAACTGGAGGAGAAATGTATTCCTATAAATATACATGGAATAGAATGCAACATCTATTCAGGCATCTCAAACTGTGGCCCCCCAGATGTTCCCAAACTACAACTGACAGCACTTCACTCCTCCTATTCCATGACAGCCACAGAAACCTATTGAATCCCTTGATTTTCGGTTCCCTGATTACTGAGAATCAGTTTTACATTGAACCAAGGCTTGCTTTATTTATTTATTCATGCATGCATGGGATGGATGGATGGATGGATGGATGGATGGATGGATGGATGGATGGATGGATGGATGGATGGATGGATGGATGGATGGATGGATGGAAGGATGGAAGGATGGATGGATGGATGGATGGATGGATGGATGGATGGATGGATGGATGGAAGGATGGATGGATGGATGGATGGATGGATGGATGGATGGATGGATGGATGGATGGATGGATGGATGGATGGATGGAGTGAGTGAGTGAGTGAGTGAGTGAGTGAGCGAGCTAGTTATCCAGCCTCATAACAAAGTTTCAGTGTAAGTTACAGTAGTAAAAACAGATCTCTTTGTTATGTGCTCATAGTTCCTTGATAGGAATTTGACAAATGTGCAAGCATGCATGTGTGCGGGCACACACATACACACACACAGAATCACCATACCTAGTTATACTTAAGTTTTAATCTGCTTTCAACCCACCTTCATCAAAAAGGTGTGATCAGACATGCTTAAAGGTGCATCCTCTGAGAGAAATGGAGTAAAAGGTGCCAAATATTTTACCCCTGTATCTGCCTCACCTGAAGTCTGTGAATGTTTGGTGTTTTCTTATACCATGAATAACAACATCAAAGGCGACTCTTTTTCAATCACATTGGGCAGTGAGTTCATAAGCACAGGGGAGGGAATGCCAGCCAATCATAATATGGGAACATATGGCAAGAACCAATCAGGGCTATGGAAACTCAGCCAATGAGTTATCATCACTTGTTGTTAGGGAGGCGTTGCCAAGACTTTGAGGCAAAGAAACAGCAACAACTGGAAATATGAGGTAGGCTTATTCTTTGAATTTTTTTTTCCCCAAGGGTCATGTTTTCTAAATGGGACAATTTAAAAAAAAAAAGCCCTGTCTGATCATATCCAAAAAGTGACTAGTTGTTTTATTCCCATATTACCTAACCCAAACACAGATTTTCTGAATTATATAATACAGTAAAAAAAACCTGCTAGTCATTTTGCTGATGATTCCCTCACTCTGAAGATGGATCAAAAGTAATTAAAGCTTGGGTGTAACTGGTTCCATTTTACTTTCATGCCATAAAATGTATAGGGCGGGTCTAGAAGAAAACAAACAGGTCATTCATTGTACAGGAAAAATGTGTTATTTTTGCTGACTGGAATTTTAATGAGAAGAGGAAATCTAATGAGGATAATGTCATGGGTCTGTGGGAGTGGTTTTATCTATGGTGACTCTAAGGCCTTGGAGCAGTTTTTACTGCTCCACAGCAATGGAGGATCGGGTCAGCCTTGAACGCTCTGGGCCAGTCTGGGGTGGAGATGTCACCACAATGTGCAGATGCAGCAACTCAGAGCATGTGGGGCCATCCCAGTCACCCATGTGCAAAAAAAAAACCCATTTAAAACCATTTTTAAAAACCATTTAAATATAAATAAAGGCAAAGAGTCTTTTCTACTATACTTCCACTGTACTTTAGGGATGTGCATGAATGGGAGGTTTTGCATTTGATTCAGATCAAATCAAATGTAAGACATTTCTTATGCATTTGAACAGATCCCCTCCAAATGCAGTAGGATTCTATTTGATACGAATGTATTCATATAAATTTGTACGACTATCCAATACAAATACATACGTATCCCATAAGGATTCAATACGTATCCCATACGTACTGAAACACATTCCATATGTATCTGATATGTATCCCATAACATATCCACTCTGAAAGCATCTGCCCTGAATCCACTTTGAATCCACTCTTATTCCATGTTGAATGCACTCTGGATCCGTTGCAGATGTGACTGGCACAGCTGCTTCCCCACCTCCCAGGCTCACGAATGTTCTGAAGCACTTGTACAACTGTTCCAAAAGATTTTTATGATTACGAATGTCAATGTACAAACGTTGTAACATTCAATTTGTATACAAATGTCCACATTTATACGAATTCATACAAATATCAAATATTACAAATATTCATGCATATCCCTACTGTACTTGGATGCTGATGCATTTTCAATTTAGAGTCTTATTAGGGATGTGTACAAAAGATTTTTGGCATTCAGTTCAATTTGAATCTAATATTTGAATCTCCAAATTCGTACGAATACAGAAAAAAAAACAAATATATTGAAATTTGAACCAATCTGAATACACTCGTATGTATTTGTACAAATATTCGATACGTATTCGATATATGAATCTTGTACGCATCTGTACACATCCTGTTTTTATCCTGTATCCATCCCGTTTTCATCCTGTACGTATCCGTATGGATGCATGCGGACATGAATAAGATGCCTACGGATACATACACACATAAATGTCCGAATTATTCATACAAATAATTGGAATATTTGTATTTGTACAAATACTAAAAAGCCAATGTCTGGACATTCAATTTGAATAATAAATATCTCGAATATTTCTGCACATCTCTAATTGTTACATATTGTTATAAATGTCTCACATTCAAAAAAGGATGAAAAATACTTTGCAAGTTTAAAGATTGCTATTTTTTAGCTTGATGCTGTTCTGAGTTTTTACAGCTTGTTTATGGAGCAGTTTGAACTGTATCTTAATTGCTACTATTCTCTTAAAATTTCCTACGGGGATAGGATGAGAAGGAATAAATGTTATGGAATAAAATAAATGCATGTAGAAAGTGAACAGGAATCACTCTGCAGTTCTGCAGATCTAGAAAGACAGTATCACATATACATCTTGTTCAGTAGATTATGCCAAAAAATAGACATGATACTATTTTGTATTCTGATACATAAAACCTGCATGGGCAATCGATACTAATCTCCATTATTTAAAAAAGAAAAGAAAAAGAAGACTTATTGAGGCCACATTTTCTCCAAAGGTTCTGGGTATAAAAGTTCTGGGTTCAGAGGAAGCAATCACACCATGCTACACGCTATCTCCCTAGAGTTCATGCAAACTGCAAGTGCTGATAACAACTAGTCACAAGCTGTTTGAATAAACATGATGTTCCCCGTCCAATTTCCAGGTCTGGACTGCCTTGCCCTCACATCGCAGGATGCTGTCTAGCATTAGTTCGGTGACCTGATTTGCGCACAGCCTACAATGCTGAGTAAGTGGACTATGGCTCACTAGACTCTAGGGTTGCTGGCTCCTGATATTTAAGAGGAACTTCAGAAGATTGAGCTGTCATTGTTTCTCATCGCAGATGAATCCCATCCTTCCCCCCCTTGAGAGGGGAGATGTCTGAACATGGTCCAGGTCTCCACAACAGAAAGGCCTTGATTCAAATTCTAGCTTGAGCCTACAGTGGGTTGCCAATGCAAAGCTCCAGTGTCCCATTTGCAGGAAAAAAAAGTGGGTGGTGGTGGTTATGAAGAGCTTTTCTAAAAATGAATATCTCTGCTTATTTTCTTCTGCTGTGTTTTTCTCAAGCACGTGTGCTTTGCAGATTAGGAGGGGTATTCTAAAAATACTTTATGTCAAACCAGCCTGTGGGGGTGAAGAAGAAGAAGGAGGGCTTGGGTGTTTTTCCACTGAGCTCCTTTAATCCGGATCTAAGAAGATCCAAATCTAAGGAATGGGTACTTCCCTTAATCCAGATCTAGTAGATCCCGATTAAGAGAAGTACCAAATGTGTTTCCACGGATGGTCTAGCACCCAACAGCAATGGGTGCTAGCCTGCCTGCTGTAGAAACATCGGAGCACCCATTTGGAAATCCGGACCTACCCCCTGTCACCCCAGGTGTTTGGGGGGACAGGAGGTGCAGTCTCTGAGTTGTCTTTGGAGATTAGCAAAGGCTCCACAGAAAAACCCCTTGCAAGAGCTGGCTCCAAAGTCCCTCTGAAGGCAACTTTGGAGATTAGCAAAGGCTCCACAGAGTAACCCCTTACGAGAGCAATGCCGCTGTCAAGTGCTCAGGAGGATCTCTGAAGTTAGCGGCAGATAACTCCACAGAATCTCCAGAGTGATCTGCCGCTAACTTCAAAGAACTGTTATTCCTAGCGGTCAAGAAGCGGGTGGTGGTGGCTGTGAATCTCATGCCACAATGCATGAGCTTTGTAGCTGCAGAAGAGTTTATCAAGATTAGCAGATGGATCCCTTTGATCTGGACCAGTTGATATGGTGAATCTGGATCTATTGATCCGGATCTTCTGTGCCTTCAGTGCAAAAAAGACCTTGGTATCACCTGGTCAATGTGTTGATCCCTTTGCTTTCTGTCTAGTCTACCTAGCATTCAGGCCGTGTCTCCATTTAATGTTTAAGGTGCTCATGAGTGTGGTTTCAGGCACTGCATCAGCACTTTCAGTGCGTAAGTTTCTCCACGCTCCTCTACAAAGCCAGCTTGGGCTAGTCATGGCTCTCTTTCTGAGCTCTTACAGTCCAACCTACCTCACAGGCTATCTGTTGTGGGGAGAAGAACAGAAGGTTTGTCAGCTGCTTTGAGTCCCCTTAAGGGTGAGAAAAACATGATATAAATATGAACCCTCCTCCTCCTTCCAGCTCTGGGGAGCCTAGTTCCAATCTGTTCCCTTATACCTTCTGTAACTGACACATGATGCTGTGGAGCTATATATTCTTTACAGTGATGAGCTCCATCTACGTATTCAGCACCTTCATGTGGTGGTCCTCAGTTAAGATGTAGCTGGTATCAGAAGTAAAAACTTCATATTTTAAAAACATTTTGCCAAAATCACATTTGCAGTCACGTAGATTTTGTGGCCTTCAAGGAATACAGTATATTCCTTTTTTAAAAAAAAAGCCTGTTTAAAAATCATTTTTAAAACAATTATTTTCTCCAAATGGTAAACAGTTCTTTTTCTTGTGCCAGACTCCTTCAAGATACATAAGATTCGGATCTGAAGTTATTTTTCTTTCTTTAAAAGAGGAATTAAACTATTAAAGGACACCTTGTTAAGTAATTATCTAGCAACATCACTGCACAATTAAATAGCCATCAGTCCCTGCCGCTGAGAAATTTCAGGTAATTATTCAAAGATAATTTAATAGGAGAATTACTGTATTCAAGAAAGCATTAGCTAGTAATCTACCTCAATTAAAGCAGCCAATTAATTTCAGTACCTTAATAACAGTTGCCTTTTTGTGGCACCATCCTCCATTTACTCGACACACTTTCCTGTATGTTTAAATATATTCTTACAAACATTCTAAACCTAATACAATTTGCCCAAAGTCTAGTCCAGCAGTCACCTGGATTTTCCAATGCAATATTTTGCTGAATGCAAGCTGACATTTGATCACATACACTGTAGAATTATGAACAGCTGAGTTTTCACAAAAAGGCAGCTGTTACCTATGAGTGTGTTCACATTGGATGGCTTGCAAAACAAAATAACCTTCCTTGAAATAACCTTCCTTTCAGCATCTGCTCCACTCAATAACATTTTTAGATTCTGTACCCAGAGGACCCAAGGAATGCTCTGGAAACAACAAATGGACTCTCCTGCTGAAGGAGATAGAGCTTTTCAATAATCTGAGTGGAATATCATTGGGAGTGCCATAACAGGAGAATGTAGCATTACATAATCATCATATTATAGTGAGTTGCGTTGCATAGACAGTCTTGTGAGAATTTTTGACAAAAATGCTTTGAATATAGCCACAGATATTCAAGAACCTATTTGCAACTGACGGTTCATTAATGTATTTCATTCATATATTTCAGAGTGGGAATAAGACAGGTCTTAAATACCTGTGTCCAGTGAAGAGATGTGCAAATTTGGTTTGAGTTTGAACTCCGGCAGAACAAATGCAATGCGGAAGTATATAAAATTATAATTGAAGTATATAAAATTGTGCACGGTATAGAAAAGGTGGATAGAGAAAATTTCTTTTCTCTATCGCACAACACTAGAACCAGGGGGCACTCTATGAAGCTGATGGGTAGGAGAATAAGGTCTGACAGGGGGAAGTATTTCTTCACCCAGAGGGTCATCAGCTTATGGAATGTGCTGCCGGAAGAGGTGGTGACAGCTACCAGTCTAGATGGCTTTAAGGTAGGATTAGACAAATTTATGGATGACAGATGTATCAATGGCTACTAGAACAAATGCCTAGGTGCATCTTTCAGGCTGGGGGGGAGGAACTGGGGCATTTCTAAGGCCATCTGCTGGGACTCGAGAGCAGGAGGTTTGTCCTTGTCTCTGCTTGAGATGCCCATGAGCATTTGGTGGGCCACTCTGTGCGACAGGATGCTGGACCAGATGGGCTGTGGAAATCAGGAATGCTAAGAGGCATTTCGAGGCACACATTGCTAAGAACATCAAGAAAAATAACAAGGGGTGTTTGCACATTTGCTGCCGAAAAACAGATCTACTTTTTGGCGAACCGTCCTCCTGAAGACCTGTCACTATTTGTGATGGATCTGCACATCCTCATACACACATGGAGTATGGATTCGGGAAGACAGATTGCTGTGTGGACGCACCCGCACCCATTCCAATTTGTCCTCTGACTTGCGCACCAGCGCCAGCGCCCCCAAAGCCGCATGACTGGAGGACGTTGCTGGCAGTCACTGTGTGTTTCCGGTGGTGACCGGTGCATGAGGGAAGAGCTTTGGAAGCAGGCAGTCCTGCTTCTGCCCTTCCAAACATGGCGGCTGCCAGAATCCGTCTCTTCCCCTGGCCGTGTACAGAAGTGTCCTATTTCTGCACACATCCAGGGGAAAGAGATGGATGTAAGACCTGATTTTTCGGGTCTTACATTTAATCCAGATTTCGGTGGCAAAACCGGTTTAAAAAACTGGTCTTGCACACCAAAATGCGGATGTGGCTTCCACAAAGGGTCTCTAATCAGGTCCCCAATGCGGGAACTGTTTAAGGTAAGTGTCCTTAATCTTACCTTAGGGGCTGTTAAACCGGTTTCCGCAGTCAATGCGGAAACACCCAAGAACTTATTTAAGTAGATCAGAAGTAGAAGTCCAACCAGAAAAACAGTTCGACCATTAGACAATAATCGTCAGAAAAGGGTTAATTAAAGAGGGCACAGACTGCAGAGAAGGTGAATGAATTCTTTGCCTCTGTTTTCACTGAGAAAGACTGAATCAATCTTTTCAGGGAAGGAATCAGAAGAATGAACCTGGACAGAAGTATCCAGGAAGGAAGTCCCTGCATGTCTTAATAAACTAAATGCTAATAAATCACCCTGACCAGATGGCATTCATCCAAAGATTCTTAAAGAACGCAAATGGGAAACCACAGAGGTTCTAGTCAAAATATATAATCAACAGCATGTTCCTAATATTAGATTTACTTTTTGACTTGGTGTTTTTACCCCCAACACTTTTATGGATGGGTCTGATTCACCTAGACATTCCAGTTCATAGGATCCTATCTCTTCTTTAATGCACAATGCACCTCCAATTCACCTTTTTCTGTCTTTCTTGTACAGAATGGTGACTTGCTGGCAGTCAAGACACCTATCACAAGTCACCCATCACAAACCTGCCTCATTATATTTCTAATAACTGAATCTCTCCCACTTAGGGATGTGGACGAATATTCGTGATATCCAGAATTCGTGCAAATACGTACGAATCTGTAGATTCGTGGCCAAATCGAATGCCTACATTCATAGGCCCTATTCATCCACGGATTGGATTATCTGGTATTCATAGAAGCTTTAATCAAAGCTTCAGTAAATACTGGATGCCCCTCCCCCTGTGGTGGCCTCCCGCCCTTCCCCAGGCCTCTCACACACACCCCCAACGCGACCACCCACATGTCCCTTTACCACTTGGGGCATGCTCCAGTGGCATCCTAGGCCTCTTTCTGTGCTCTCCAGGGGCCAAAATAGGCCTTCCAGAGCCCAGAAAAAGCACTTCCGGTCTATGCGCGCAGACCTGGAAATGCCTTAGAAGTTGTGGTGGTGGCAGCAAGGAGAACAGGTACGGGGGTCTTCGTTCATTTCGTGCACAAATATTTATTCATGCGTGAATACAAAGCCCCCCCACATTTGTGGGAGTGGGATTCGGCCAAAGCTGAATTTTCCCACATTCAATTACTACTGAATCAAATGTGGGAAATGTGTTTCTTGCACACTTTCCTGCTCCCACTAAAAAAAGACCCCTTCCTGCTATATGTGGAGGAGTATCCTCAGTGCAAGAGGATACAGACACATCTGCTAAGGAAAGGGTCCCAACTCAGAGAGCCTGTCCCTCTTCCTCAGCCTGATACTTTCTCTGCCTGAGGACTCCACTCTCCAAGGCAGCCACAGGGCTGCACACAAAGGACTTGGATGCTCCTACTGCATCCCTGAAGACCTCATCCTCATGCGTCTCCAGGTCTGCTACCATGGTTTCAAGGGAAGAAACATGCTTCCCTATGGCCTCTAATTCCCCAGCTCAACCAAGGCCACACAGAATGGAGATCCTGCCTTGAGCAGGGGGTTGGACTCGATGACCCAGGAGGTCCCCTCCAACTCTACCATTCTATGATTCTATGAATGATCTTGGACCTTTCTGCACTGGCCCTTATTCCAGATGATATCCCAGAACAGGCACTTACCATCTGCATGCTGGTGCATACAGCAGGTCTCAGACAGGGCTTGTCATACTCTGCACCAGCATGTGGATAGCAGACCCCTGTTTCAGAATATAATCTAGGAAAAAGATCAATGCAGAAAGGGCCATAGACCCACAGACCTAGTCTGTTTCTGCGCTCACCTGACCTGAAGAAATCCAACTATTCCATTGCACTGTGTTCCAAGATGAGATGTCTCTATTTTTTTGCATATGAAACTTATTTTTTGCTCTATTTTTCTGTTGCCCAAGTGAGCTGAGATCAATTCTGCACACCTGAGGACATTCAAACGTACATTCGAAAGTACATCAAAGGTCAAGAACCCCATTAGCATGACTGACAGTTAACAGAACATAGAGTGGGTAAAAAGTAACAGGTCACTGCCATCTTTACTTTTTCAAATGTGGATTTATTTCTCATGAAAGCATTCACATCAACTTAATCCTCCATGAACAACTTTACCCTGACACATTAATCCTTTCCTAGAAAATAATGTTTCCCTGAAAACGAATAACTAAAATTCAGGAAAGGGTCACAATTAAGTAATACATCATACTGTACATTAAATTAATACACTAATACATTAAATAAATAATATATTATAAAATTATATATAAACGGAATAATACATTATGAGAATTATATAAAACTTTGGGGGAGGGGAAATAAGGCAACAGTACTGGTGGTTTCTCCTTGCCCCTCTCTGAGCTCAGTCTTATTTCTATCCATAGCCACCAACAAGGGCTGGCAGAGATATTGAACAGTGAAAGTATTTTAAAAATAGTACTATTTTTAGAGACACACTCTCATGTACACCACCTCTCAACACTAATCATATTTTGTGTGTGGGGGGAGAGGTCCATCAGGCAGTGCCAGGTGTTGTTCAGCACCTCTCTCTACCCCTTCTATGATTATATAGTTGCAGAGAAGGTGGAGTCCCGCCCAGCAGCACCAGGATGGTATTCGGCGTCTTTCTCTACTCCTTCCTGCATTTATATAGTTGTAGAGGAGGAGGCAGAGCCAGGTGTTATTCAGCTTCTCTCTCTACCCCTTCCACTACTATAGGCATGGAACAGTTTTAACTAGGGATGTGCACTTTTATTTTATTTTTTGGACATTTGATTTGTAATGGATCAAATGTTATAAAATCCATATTTGTTTTAACAGATCCCCTTTGAATGTGGTAAGATTCTATTTGATACAAAATTATTTGTACGAATTTGTATGATTATCTGATATGAACGCACGCGTATCAGATACATAACATATGTATCCAATACGTATTCCATACATGTACGATACGTATCCCGTAGCATATCCGCTCTGAAAGGATCAAATCTGCCCTGAATCCACTTTGAATCTGCTCTCAATCCATGTCGGATATACTCTGGATCCATTGCAGATGTGACTGGCGCAGCCGCTTTCCCACCTTCCCGTTTCACGAATGTTCTGAAACATTCATACGGATACGAATGTCAATGTACAAATATCGTAACATTCGACTCATATATAAGTGTTCAAATTCATACAAATATTGAACGTTATGAATATTCTTGCACATCCCTAGTTTCAACTGGTCTACACCTATATGGCATAAGGGATGCTCTAGCACGCATGGACGTGTTTCTGGTAAAGAAATGGTTGCACAAAGTACAGGCACTCTGTGCTGGACCGTTCGCCACATGCACTTACAATGTAGCTGCAAAAAGGCTCTGAGTGTTACATTTGCTTCGGCCTGCCTTGACTCTTTTGATGTTTCTAATTTTTCTCTGGATCGTGAGCAAAAATTATGGATGTCGCAACATTTGTATAGCATGATTAAATTAGCTATTTATCAGTGATACTATTATGCACTAAGCAGCTATTATGAGCCTCTCAAATCTGAAGAAGACCCGATGCAGTTTATTTGTATCAGCTAACTTGATGCTGGGGAAATAGATGAAAAGTTAGTTTTTATATTAATGCTGTATTGCAATTTAACATTTGTTGTTAAACTATTTTATTTGCCTCTCTCTTTTGCCTGCACAGTTTGAACAGTACTGACTTAAGGTTAATTCAGAAAGTTAACAGCCCTCAAAACAGTGGTAAGAAACAGAGCCATATCACACCTGTGTCCTCTTAAGAGATTAATTTAAATAGCACAAAACTTAGTACTGGAAAAGTAGTCCAATTTGATAGTTGTATCTTAGTTTTTTGGTATCCAAATGGGCAAAACTTGGTGGTACGTTACTTAAAGGGTAACGCGGCTTTCTTGTCCCTTGTCCAATTGGATCTCTGCTTTACAATTCTGCATATGGACAGAAATATAAAAATGACCTTTGAGGCTATAAATGCAGTTGGTCTACCAACTGTGTCCCCATTTTGACAGTAACTTCACATTACTAGTAACTTCTCATGTGAATTAAGGTTATACACTAGATGTAGGGTTGCAACTTATGCAAAATGCAGACGGTAGGCTACTGAGTGAGGTACCACCTCACATGTATTTTACACCTCTGCTTAAGCAGCTGCACTAGTTGTTGATTAGCTACCTAACCAGGGGCAAAGTCACAGTTCCAGTCCCAGGCATTCATTCATTCATTCATTCATTCATTCATTCATTCATTCATTCATTCATTCATAAAGAGGATCTATTCAAACAAATGTGAATTTTCTTGCATTCGATACAAATCAAACACAAAAAAACATTGTGCACATCCGTAGTGCCGGGGATTTCCTGCACTTTGCTTCCCATTTGCGGGATAGGAATAGTGCAACCCCACTGGTGTGCATTAGTGTCCACACTTGCAAATGCCAGTGCACACCAAACCAAGCCCCACGTGCCTGACGACTTACCTGGGTCTGGGCATGTGTCTGGGCCCTAGCAGTGTGAGTCTGGGTGCCATCTCCGTCACCGTGATGATGGGGATGCTCCGCCGATATGCAGATGCACTTCAGACAACCCCAGTACCAGCAGAGGTACCATTGCTACCCCAACATGTACTAAGAGGCCAAGTGCGTATTGGCCTCCATTCAGGGAACTGGAATAGTGAACTCGCCCACGTGTGTTCCCTCCCCCCACATGTCCAGACACTTACCTGCAGCGTGGATATGTATCTGGGCACTGTCATCTTCCCTCTGGATGCCAGTGCTGGCACTGGCACAGTCGCTGGGACAACAGTGGCAAGCTGTACCTGCACTCTAGTGCTGGTACATCATGTAACACACCAGTATGCTTGTGCATTGTGTCATGTTTCCCTTCTTGCACCATAGAGGTGGGGATGGGCTCATCAGGGTACAGGACAGCAAAGGTCACAGTAAGCGTATGTGTGGAATGCTTTATCATGCTGGGAGTATTGTCCTGTATGCCTGGTGAGATCATTATGAGGTTGAGTGTTCTCCTTCTTTATGGCCTGTGCTTTAAATAAGATAACTAAACCTTGGAGGGGGCGTTCACTGCTTGCTTGCTTATCAACTTGTCTTGTTTAAATTCCTGTTCAGCTATGTTAAACCAGCTATGGTGGACTAGGAGCATGCCATTCACATGCTAGTGCAGATTATGATAGGCCCTGGGCAGGATCTGCCATAGTCTGCACCAGCATGAGGATGCCAGATCCTTAATGCGAGATATAAACCAGAATACGGCCCAGTACAGAAAGGGCCCAAGGAAAGAAGATTTGTCACCATTTAGTGAGTATGAAGAGGTTTATTTTAGAAACCACACAGGAATTCTTGGTGAAATCTCAATATTTCTTCAAGGTTCCTATACAGTTTCCAGATCCAAGGAGTGAAGAACTGTTATGAACTTATTTGCTTGACCAATATGTGGAATGCCTCACTTATACTGGACTTCTGGAGACTTTCCCACTTTTTCCATTCACAGCCAAAGATCCAGATCTTCAAGATCCAGATCTTTGAGATGGGGTCCTCCTGGAGATCCGGATCTTGAAGATGCCTGAAGACCCTATTGTGGACACCTTTAATCAGGTCCACATGAAATCCAGATTTAAGGGTCTGAAGGACCCATTGAATCCAGATTTCTCTTGTCCCTGTGGGGCCACGGCCTTGCAGATGGGGCCTTCAATGGGGTCCAGGTGTGGACAGGGCCTTCCAGATTAGTACCAATCAGGTACTAATCAGGTTCCTAATGGGGTCTTAGATGGTGCTAAGCCCTAGTGGAAAAAGGCCCTCGATTACTAGTGGACCTAAATGGCACATGGCATTTGAATTGGGCTGCCTTGGCCTTTGCAGGTGGTTTCCTGAGCTTCCATTGATCTGGGTTTCAATTCAAGATCTAAGACATGTGGCACTTAATGGACAGAAATGAGTCCTGATCCACCAGTCTCACAGTGTCCTCAGATGCTTGGCCTTGCAAACTCGCATACGTGCACAGAGACCCTATGTTGTTGACTCACAAATGTAGACTCGTGGAGCTCTAGATGCCCTTATACTTCTGCTAAAGAGGAATGGAAGTCAATGGTCTGGCAGGAGGATGGGAGCATTTCCACAAGGCAAGAGCCTCTTTGATTTAGCAAGGAACAAATTATCCCATTTAATGCAGCAGTCTGTTCAGACAGATGTTCACAACCACCTGTAGAAAGAAGCCCACATGCAGGGCACAAGCACACAGCTTGCTCTTCTTGCAATCTTCCAGGACCTGGCTTTTGGAGGCAGGGATAATTGATAGCCCTGATTTCCATGGACAGGTCCAACCCATTTTTGTAGCCTCCCAAGTTGGTAGCCATGACCACATCTCATGGGGGTGAATTCTGAACTTAAACTATGCATCGAACTTGAAAACAACAACAACAACAACAATAACAAAGCGTGTTGTGTGAGATGTGAGCAGGGCCACACATATAAGACCCAAACACCCTTCTGGGAAACAATAGGGATCCCTGGGAAACAGTAAGGATCCCACACAAAGATAAGAAGAAACTAGGTGGAAGAAGTTATGCTGTCCTTAATAGTTCTCCCTCTGTGGCCAGATGCACGGCTAGTGTCAATACAGAAACAGGGGTATAACATTGCAGGAGAGGTGGGGGGACCCACACCTATTTCACATTTCCAGTTCAGGAAGAAGAGTAGCCATGCCATGCAAATACACACACACACACACACTGGGGGAGAAAGCAAAGTGAAATCACCATTGCCAACAATTTGTGCCACACCAAGTCCTTGCCCAGGGTGTCTCCAACACCCCAGCTGGGCCCGTCTGTGCTCCCAGTTACAGTCCCATATGGCAGCATGAGTTCTTGAACTTTGCTAGTTCACTTTGGGCAGGACCTCCATAAAGTAGGCACCGGGCCCAGAAACTAGGGTCCCTACGATCTCCGGGCTACCAAGTTTCAGCCTTCCGCCAATCTTTTTGGAGTGTTACCCCTGTGCAGTACTGCTCTTCTTTGCCAAAAAAGTCAACACAGGTATGAAAAAATAAATAAATTTGCAGTGATGCTCCCTTGCCTTCCCTTCTCCCCTCCCCTCAAATCAATCCTCATGTACTAAACACGTTACTAAATGAATGATTCAAAGTGAGACCTTAATTGCAGGCATGGCCATTCTTCTGTGGTTGGATTCCAATCCCCATAACCCCTTTATCAACAAAAGAGGCCAGTGGTCTTACTTGCAGTGAACTAGATCCAGGTCACAGCTACTTTCCCCCTGATTTCAACATAGCAGATTTTGGCCTGATGTGATAAACGGGTAGGGAGACAGCTTTTGCTCAGGTATTATAATAAATAGAGGAGTGCATTTTGTTTTCTTTGTGTGCACGTGCATTCAAATCTAAACCCGGCTTGGTAGCCCACAGCTTTGAATGTCCCCATGATACTAAAACAAAGTCCTTTTCAGAGCAGCAGGTGAACTATTTTAGGCTCCAGCTTTCTAATTCTAACATGTTTCCCCCCCCCCCCCAAGAAAGAAAGCGCGAGAGGAATTAGAGATGCTAATCACCGTCTCAAATTGTGCATTGCTGAGTAGTAAAAATATGAGACCCCAAACTGACACGACAGCCGAGCATTGTGCAGGCAGGAAGGGGACATAAATAGGTGGGAAATTCAAGATGTGGGGTCTGGCTGGGCTTGATGAATCACAAAGGTCAGCGTAATTGGCCACATACAGCAGAATCAGTATCCAGCTCCTTCCCATTGCGATTTGGCCTGAGGGGAAACCCAGCCTTCCTACAGGGCTAAGTGAAGCACTGGAGAAGGGAAATGGGAACACTTCACATCTTAGATCTCAAAATTAAGGAACACTGAAGATGCTGTTAAATTTAGCTTTTCTTATACCCTGTAACCCAGCTGTGTTGTTTTGGGTGCAACCCCCCACCCACTTACTCTACAGGAGTTCCCTCGACTTTGTGGTTTGGAAGAGGAGGAATTTTAGATTTTTATTTCATTGTAAAAAGCACAAGGCAGCCGTGTTTACTAGACGCACAACATTTTGCAATTATTTAATAGAGAGACTTTGTTTAAGGAAGCACAATTCACTTAAATTTGAAGTTTGTGAGTATTTTTGTGCAAAACTGTAAGCAGCCTATACATTTCTCTGAATGGGAAGCTAAACCAAAAGCTAAACTTGTATTCATTCATTCATTCCATTTCATTTTGTATCATTAACAAAATTTACTAATGGCAACAAAGAAACATATTTAAACAATAAAACCCCAGCAGCTTAGTTCTTATGTGATCTAAATAAAATCTCATGAAAACCCATAATAAACCAATTGTTTAGAGTTTATGAGAGAAATTTAAAAGCGGTCTGCTGAGAGCCCTTTCATTTTTTTTATAATTTTAGTATGTATTAATATAAAATGAAATGAAATATAATAAATACTTTATCATATTTTGATGTATGCCTGGCCATACTGATCTCCCTTTCCTTCTTTTCTCCACTCCTGTGAAGAGGCTTTCTCATCTCTTTCATTCCTTAAAAATAAATAAATAAATAAATAAAATCCTGCAGCTGCGTAATTCAGCTGAGATTTCAGCACAGTTCTGGGTGAAGTAGCTTAAATAATCAATATCAACATAGCAGAATTAGGCTACTTTGAAATTAATTTCAAGCGGTGAGAAGGAACACAATAAGAGTAATCTATTCTCGGTTTACCTTGTCCCCCCCCAAGGGCAACATAGAACATACAAGGCATTAGGATGAGGGGGTTACCATGAGACATGATTGGCTTACCAACGATAATGCTAAACTTTGCAGATGAAGTATGCTCTATTCGATTTCAACAGCACAATGATTCCTAGTTGAAGAGCATACCATTTTATTTTTAAAAAAGAACAGCAAAAAAGGGATCACTATATCCCACGCTCTTTTGCTCCACTTAGTATTTCAACTGTTCAGCATAGGGGTATGCATGAATTTGGGGGGTGGGGGTTGCATTTGGTTAATACTGAATCAAATGTAAAAAAAATTCATATTCGTTTGAATAGATCCCCTTCAAATGCAGTAGGATTCTATTTGACACAAATATATTCATATGAATTTGTACACATATCCAATATGAACACATATGTATCCAATGCATTTCCAATACGTATCCATACATATCCAACACATATCCTGTAACATATCCACTTCAAAAGCATCAAATCCACCCTGGATCCACTTTGAATCCGCTCTCAAACTACGTTGAATTCACTCTGGGTCCATTGCAGATATGTCTGGCACAGCAACTTTCCCACCTCCCAGTTTCATGAATGTTCCGAAGCGTCGTACAAATAGTTTATAAATAAACAATAATAATAATATAATTCATATATGAATTCCAAATTCATACCAATTCATATGAATATCATACGAATATCAAATATTATGAATATTTGTGCACTTTCCTAGCTCTGCATTTACCACAGATGTTTTGTGTCTGTTTCTCACAACGGTTTAAGCTGAAGGGATGCTGGACTAGATGGGTTATCAGAAAGGATTAGATAAATTCATGGAGGACAGGTGCATCAATGGCTCCTAAAGTCCATTTGCAGGGATCTGAGAGCAGGTGGAGGTGATGCTTTTATCTTCTGCTTGAGATGCTGAACTAGATGGCCTGTAGCCCAATCCATCAGGGCTCCTCTTAATTAATGGAAATCAGGTATATCCAGTGCTACTAGAATGGATGCCTAAGTCCGTCTTCCAGGCTGTGGGGACAAGCAGGATGCCTCTAGGGCCATTTGCTGGGATTTGAGAGCAGGATAAGGGTTGCCTTCGTCTTCTGCTTGAGGTGCCCATAAGCAATTGGTGGGGCACTGTGAGAGTCAGGATGCTGGAGAGTCACAGATGGGCTGTGGCCTGATCCAGCAGGGCTCCTCTTATGTTCTTAAATTCTCATGAGGGAGCTTGGCTAGAGGTGAACAGACAGTAAGAAACACAACAAAATAAACAGTGCCTTTGCACAGGTAAATCTAACAGCATTGTTAATGATTTATATGTCAAAATGCCTCCTGCTATGCTGTAACCAAGAGATTTTAACCATCATTATTGCACAATTAAACAATCCTTTTTAACACTGCAAGTGGGAGCAGAGTGATGCATATCTCATCATCAGCCTATTGTATAACAGTTGGGGTGGCAACAAAGAGTTGAGCCAACACACACCAGCTGGTTTGGACACTTTCAGAATTGGAACTTTTAAAACACCATCCCAAATGTTTTTCAAAACATTCAAGATGGTGTTGCCTTCCACACGGAGTCCACATTTCCTATGTCTTAAATTCAGAGGAAACTATGAATCATTTTAACCAGGTATGTTTTAATCGGGCACCAAAAACCATATAAAGTTGGTGCCTTTCATACCTCTGTGAAGAGGGGATTCCAGAGCCAGGAGGCCACCACAGAAAAGGCCCTCTTATGTTATTTATTTATTTATTTATTTATTTATTTATTTATTTGTTTGTTTGTTTGTTTGTTTGTTTGTTTGTTTGTTTGTTTGTTTGTTTGTTTGTTTGTTTGTTTGTTCGTTCATCTGTATTTCTATCCCGCCCTATACCCGAAGGTCTCAGGGCAGGTTACAATATTATATTAATCTTAGACAGGTCCCTGCCCTCAGGCTTACAATCTAAAGAGACAAGATACAAAAGGAAAATGGTGTGGGAGGCAAGATTGTTCCTTCATGGCCCGTCTGGAGGCAGTTGGGAGGGAGGGGCCAATGCTGGGAGCTTGATGGAAGGTGCTCACCCAGCTTCCTTCTCTCTTCCTCTACCAAGGCAAGATGGTTCCTTCATGGCCCGTCTGGAGGCAGTTGGGAGGGAGGGGCAAATGCTGGGAGCTTGATGGAAGGTGCTCACCCAGCTTCCTTCTCTCTTCCTCTACCAAGGCAAGATGGTTCCTTCATGGCTCGTCTGGTGGCAGTTGGGAGGGAGGGGCCAGTGCTGGGAGCTTGATGGAAGGTGCTCACCAACCATAGCTCTGAGGGTAGTAGAACTACAAGGAGGCAATTTGTGCTGTTAAGCACAAGGGCAGGCCTATCTATATGGAAGAAGACGCTCTTTCAGATATTTCAGGTAGTCATACAAGGGCACATGTTGAAGATATATTCTCACTTGTGACTGTTACTGAAAATCCTTGGGCCTTTTTCCACTAGGGCTTAGAAACCTTCTAAGACCCCAATAGGAACCCAATTGGTACCTGATCGGTACCAGTCAGGAAGGCCCTGTCCCCACCTAGACCTCATTGAAGGCCCCATCTGCAAGGCCCTGTCCCCACAAGGGCAGGGGAAACCTGGATTTAATGGGTCCTTCATGTGGATTTAAAGGGTCTTCAGGCATCTTCAAGATACGGATCTCCAGGAGGATCTCATCTCAAAGATCCAGATCTTGAAGATCCGGATCTTTGACTGTGTGTGGAAAAAGGGGATAACATTTGGATCTCCAGTAGACCTTGATATCAAGGTCTATCAGTGAACCAGCACTACCTAGGAGATGCATAATGAGTGGATAGTTCTGTGCAGACACTGTCTTCTCATGGTGAATTCAAAGCACTGTAAAAGTACCATGTGGATCCTGCCTCATAAATCAGGATTGAGAAAAGACCTTCTAGAAGAGATAAGTTTTGAAAAGCCATAGATGGTGCTGCTCTTATTGATAATAGGAGGACATTACAAAGCTAGGGAGCAACTACGAAGAAGGTCCTTTCTCATGTGTTTATCAGTCAAACTCCTCTTGCTCTTTCTGTTGACTGCATGTGGTGAGCTAAGAGAGAGAGAGAAGGCAGTCCTTCAGGTACTCAGAACTAGGGATGTGCACGAATATTCGTAGGCATTCGAAATCTGATTGAATGTGCTGAATTTCAACATTCGAACTCAAATAGAATGTCCTGAAATTCAAATGTAAACATTTGAATTGAATTTTGAACTTTGGATCTATTCATTCGAATTTTCCGGACATTTGTATGTGTATGGGTTTATACAAAATGCGTACTTGACAATCCGCATCTTTCCCGCATCCGTATTCATTTGTACGGATCCATATGGGATGAAAACAGGTTGCATACAGGATAACTATGGGACGCGTACAGACATGTCAACATTTGTATATGCAGATTCAAATAAAAAATTCAAACGAATGGATTCGAATTTGGTAAATATGAATCGAATCTTGTTAAACTCGAATTCAAAGGATTCAAATCAAATCGGATTTTTGGGTATCCGATTGAATAGAATATCAGCAAAACATTCGTGCACATCCCTACTCAGAACCCAAGCTGTATAGGTCCACAAAGGTCTTTATTTGGCTCTGAAATAGCTGTAAATACGACCTGCAAAAAGCCAGAATGCCTCTTTCTCTTATTGCCACTCTGAATCTCAAATGGAATATCTGCTCACCGTCTTGTTAAAACAAGAGCCAGCAATGTATCTTTTAAATGAGAGTTTGGCTAATATATTGACTATTTTTAAAAGCACCATTATATGCTTTCTTGTCCCTTAGATTTCTGATTTTGCTGAATATGCTCAGGAAACATGTTCAGAAAAAAAGCAACGGTAGTGGAGGAATGATAGGAGAGCCTTTTAGGGACATAAAACAGAAACAGAATCCCCATTCCCCCCCTTAACTTTATCCAGAGAAATAAAGTCATTTTCAAATTTAATGTACAGGTTTCCCTTTCTTCTCATTTTTCTTTTAAAAATATTCTCTTAATCAGGATGTTTCTCTCTCTCTCTCCCTTTTCTCTTTCTTTCTTTTAAGCTAAGAGAAATACTAATGCAAGAGACAAAAAGTACTTCGCTCTGCAGGAATAGAAAAATTGTGAAAGCCCAGGGACCACTACAGAAGAACTGTGCCATTCACTCACAAAGAATCTTGTGCGTGTAGATGGCTGATTAATTGTTGGCCTGCCTAGACGAAGCTGCAACAAACCAGATACTGTCAGCATGCCATCTGTTACCATGGAAATGCACAATGTTCCTGTTTCCGACAGGCCCTTGAATATTGGATAGACTCTGCCATATGTAAATAAGGCAAATTAGTTTTCCTATATCTTCCAGACAAGGTTATACTAAAAGAAAATAGATCTGTTTTAAACATCCTCTAACCTCCAAGGTTCTATGAACCTAGGGAACCCTGCTTTGCTCCTGGACCAGGGGATGATGAGGATGAGGATGATGATAAATAATAAATACATAATATATTTTATCATGTTCATCGTCGACATTGCTATTTCAGGCAACAGCAGAACTGATGTAAAAACAGTTAGAAAAACTTACCAGATATGACTCTGGCATAAACCAGCAAAGGTGGTCCCAGTGGTTCTCAGCACACTAGGGCCGGTGCCGAAAGATCTTAGTGGGCACTTGAAAAGCATTGGCATCAACAAAATATCCTTCTGCCAGCTACAGAAAGCCACTTTGCTAGGATCTGCTCCTATCATTCGCCGATACATTACTCAGTCCTAGGCCCTTGGGAAGGGCCAGACTAGTGATAACAATTACCAAAACCAACATAAATCTCTTCTTTCCTGTGTGATATCTCAATAATAATAATAATAATCTTGAAAGGACACATTAATTCTTAGCAACCACCAAGTCCTATAAAATGTAGGGGTTTGTTTGTCTTTGAAGTGTATCCTACACTTCAGTTCCCTATAGCAGTGATGGTGAACCTATGACACATGTGTCACAGGTGATGGCCCAAGCCCTTTTTGGTGACACGCAGTGTCCCCTGGCCCCTGGGCATGTTGTTTCCGTTCGGTATCTTGTAGGCCGCAGGCTGCTTTTGGCTTGCGACCTACAAGATACCACAGAGGCACTGTCTGTGCCTGGCATAGGTGGCACACTGGAGTCATGTCATCGCACCATCAGGTCACGCACAGTGTGGCTGTGGTGCCGGCAGCTAGAGGACTGAAGACCTGTGTGCGGCAGCAATGGCTTTACTCACAATTTTTCCTTCTACATACTCTTGTTAGACCTTATTCAAAACCAATAAAAGAAGCTGACTGACAGATGAAGTTAATAGCTCTTGCTTGGCCTTGAAGTGTATGAAATACCAACATTCAACTGAAGATTTAGCAAATGAAATTCAGCAACAAAAAAGTAACTAACGCAAAGAATTATTTGTTTTTGCTTTCAGTAATTACATATATCAAAAATATGACTTTTTTTTTTAACTGGAGCTACAGATACCTTACAATTTCTAGATGTGACACTGCACCCGAGTTAAGCTAGGTTTTTGTTTTTTGTTTTGCAAATTTTGACACACCGAGCTCAAAAGGTTTGCCATCACTGCCCTATAGTAAATTAACATGATCACCTTTTATTCAATCAAGAAAGTGGTTATTTAATGACTTTTTAAATTGGAGGCTGCAAGGGCATTCAGTTCAGAAATATCGAATCTTCAAACTTGCCTGCACTTCAGTGGAAATATTCTTAGGGCACTTCCAGACTGTAGAAGCAAATTGTGGAATCTTTGTTAGACCCCACAACCATCTCTCTCACAGCCACTGCCAGTCAGCAAAAGGCAATCCTGGACTCTTTTCTCATCTGCCAGCTTTTTGCACTTTTGTTCCTGTTCCAAAATACCTGGATGTGAGAAAGCACCATCCCACTTCTCTTTGGGTTTTTTCCCCATGCTTGCCAGCATCCGGGTATTTGGGAACGTGAAGAGCCAGCAGACCGTGACCTCATTTCCAGATTTTCTGTAATGCCAGTATATCACATTTCCAATCAACTAACTGGGACAATTTTGAGAATGGCATTACCAGTTTACTCCCAGGAGAATCATGGGTTTTTACCCATATCTAAGAGGCACCCTTAATCCAGCAGAAGTACCTAGTAATTACAGTCTCTTCTTGGCACGCAGGAGCTGTTAAGGAACAGAGAAGTGCTGGAAAAACCACAGGGAAACTCACCTGTTCCTTAAAGATGCAGATGATGCCATTTCTTCTGTCTCCATGGATGGGGTCTCATCATGCATAGGCCCTTCAGACTGGCACTGCTGGCCAGGCACACATTACATCAGTCCTAAAAGAGCTGCACTGGCTGACTGTTTGCTACCAAGCCCAGTTCAGGGTATTAATGTTCAGCTTAGGCCCCAAATATCTAAAGGAATGCTTCTTCCCATATAGCCCTTCACATGCCCTAAGATCTGTTGGTGATACCTTCTTAGCAGTGCCAGCACTCCAGCAGTTAAGAGGGTGAGAGCACATGAGAGAGCCCCCTAGGCTATGGAACACTCTCCCCTCTTAGGTACATCAGGCTGCCTCTATATAAGCATATAGGGTGTTTTTCCACTGTCACTAAAAGTACGCATTAAGTACCCATTAATGGGTACGTAATGGCATTTTTGTACCCATTAATGGGTACTTAATCGGTACTTCTAGTGACAGTGGGAAAACACACATAGATGACAGATGAAAACACACATCTTTACTTTGGCTCGGGCAAATTTATTTAGCGTATGGCAAATTCACATTGTTACACATTAATAAAATAGAAAAACACAATATAGAAAATAAGAAAAGTCTGGAAAGATCCTGCAGTAAAATCACAAACATATCTAAATCACAGACATAGTCTATTGCGCCTTTTGTCACTGTCAGGAAATCATAAAACGTCCCACTATACGCTCAGTTTTGACATTCTTCCATGATATGCTGTACAGTCACATATTAGGGATGGAGTTATTCCCCACTTATAAAGAGCATCTGCACATCTACCATGTCCAGTGCATATGTGCTTTAAAGTTGTCCATATTGCACAGGGCTGATCGGATCCAGGTGATTTTTTCCAAAATGCAGGGCAAGCGTTGGCATTGTGGAGGGCAACTGTCCATCCAATGTTATTTCCATGCATTAATGGCATTAAAATCATCTTCCATTAGGGCTTTGGTAGTACTGTAGTAACAGCTGGGTGTCTAGATCGTAGCCTGTTTTGTTCCACGCAGGCTATGTCTTTCAGTATGAGCAGCTGGTGATTGCCACAAATCTTCCACTATCCACGAAGAAGTGTGCTCTTTCGTCTTATATCAGGGGGTGATATATTACTTAAAACAGGCAACCGATATTTGGGAGTAGAGCATACTGTCCCAGTACGATACACATTTAGTTGTGTGATAATCCTTCTTGTGTGCGGGTTATTTAGCGCCTTGCGTCCATGACAATCCTTAAGCCACACGTGGTCCCTGGGTAGTGCTAAAGAGCAGTCACTTTGAGGCCACTACATATAACCTTGAAGGCATGGCAACCAGATAATGTTAGCGATATCCTGGTTCTACATCGTTGTTTGGACTATGCAAAACACAGATATGGACATCTTTTCTCTAGACCCCCAGACAAGAAATCTTGGCCCTGCTATCAGAATCTGCCAAATTAATGTAGAGGGAATAAGGAGATCAAAATGGCTCAGGTAATAACATGCACGTACAAGAATTGTTTTAGCTCATTTATTTTATCTGTTTTATAGTGACTTTGTGACTTGCCTTGAGACCTTCTGGGTAGGGTGGGACAGCCATTAATTATTAATTACCAGTTCCCCCTTAACACTGGGATACATGATTTGGGCCACCTATGTGGTCAGCACATTTATATATTAATAATCATATTTAGCACTTGTATAGGGCATTACATTTAAGAATGCTTCATGTGTAGCTTCTTGCTTATCCTATTCCAGATAAGATTTTGTAGGTCCTATTCTTGGGACGTTCTTATGAAGCAATGCAACGCTACTAAGACAGCACATAAACTTGCTATGTTTCATCACTGCCCCCTGTCTAGATTCTCGAAGTGCTTACATTGCTGAAGTTATCACCGAGCTGTATAATTGCAGTCAGAACACAGTGTTCAACAAAATCAACGGGTAGCTGCCAATGTATATTTTTGCTTCAGGTGAATCATAGCTTTGGTAGCTATAGTAACAATAGGTTTCTGCTCTTAGTAAACAGAGCATATACTTTAATGCATTCTTTACACTGATTTTTTTTCTTTTTAAGGAAAAAGACTGCAAGTCATAACAAATTTCTATTACATCCCAGCACACTATCTCAAAATAAATGGAATGGAAGGGCAGAAGACTACTGGAAACACATTGCAAGCCATTCCTGAAAACCCCTACAGAGCATGAGGTGTGGGTGTCCGCATTGGGATATTTGGGGACCCCATGAAATCTTCCACCACCAAGCACCAGACCAGTGCGTGCTCCAACACTTGGAAAGTTAGGGTGAATTTACCTTTGTGGGGAAATCCTAGGACACACCCACACAATGCATCTGCATGTGCAGGAGATCCCCCTGTGCATATAACAGTAGAGCAGTTCTACTGGTGGCAGGGTGGAGAAAGCCCTGCATGCTCCCATTCATACCTCTTCCAGGTGGAAGAGGTGCATATGGACCATGTGACCAGGCAGCGCAGGTGCAGTTGTGCAGGTGTTACCCAGCTGCTATGACAATGGCGCCTTGCATGCACATTGGTGCCATTGCTGTGGCTCCATGATCGCTTCCTTAATATACCCTCCCATTACCATCCTCACTAGTAACAACATCGAATGAAACAGCAATTCATTTATGACCGTGCTAGTGCTACCTTTCCAAAGGGAGTGTACAGAAATGGTTATGTGGGTGTATGTTCACCATTAGGTGGAAATACATCTCTCCTTTGTTTACCAGCAATGCTTCTGTGCTGCTTTTTAAAAATGAGTGTAGATGGAACCGCAGTGCCTTGCTACTGATCTAAGAGCTCCTTGAATGCCTTCATAAAAATATTGTTTCTAGCCTTAATACTATAGCCTTTGTAGAATGTCACATCACATTTCTCCTAACACAATACAGACGTATCCAGTTAGGGTAGAGTCTACAGTAGCCTGGAGGGTACCTAAGTGCATAAAGGGCATTCAAAGTGCTGCCTTAGACTTAACAAATTACTATTGTAAGTTTTTCCACAACATCTTGCAGCGACTCCATTGTCCAAGCTTTTTGAGGCAGGAAAAAAATCCAGCAGGGCTCTGGTGTCTCTTTGGGCATAGTCATTAGAGCGGTGTTCTTCCTACTCATCCCCAAGACTAACATAGATCTGCCTTGCACTTAGAAATTAGACAAAGGAACCAGAAACCAGAGGAAGATTGCTGGACATATAAAATAATGGTGGATAGCGGTTAATGAAGTTTCGTGAAGCAAATTATTTGTTTATTGTCCAAGCTTGCATCGAGCAACATAAATGCAGGCTCTGCACTTGGGCATCACTAGGTGGGTATCAGAAACAAAGCGCTTTTTAGATTTATTTATTTTGCACTGAACTATGTACTTTGGGACAGTGGGCAGGGCCTCCTCAATCCAGATTAATGTGCAGATGAGGAAGCCCTTGATCCAGATCAGAGGGCCTCTGATCCGGATCTAAGCCCTAGTGTAGGAAGGGCCACTATCAGAAATACCAATATTTGTGGAGGCTGATGGTCTGAGGTAGCTTCTGCTAGAGAAAGAGCAAGTGGGAGCAAATGGAATCCTCAGCTTGGAGGACCCTGATAGCTACAGATATTCCCCACTAGAGATGTGCAAAGTTCAGTTCAGATTCAAAAACTTGATTGAACAGTTTGTGCTCACTGTGATTTTGTTCAGTTGACTGGATTAGGCAATCCAGGTCAGAAATTACCTCTGCATCCTTCACCTCATCATTCAGTTTCATGGATGACTCAGTGGATGATTCTACACTGGGAAGTATACTGAAGAACATAAGAGAACATAAGAGGAACACTGATGGATCACGCCACAGCCCATCTAGTGCACCATCCTGTCTCACACAGTGGTCCACCAAATTGCCTTTGGGAATTCTCAAGCAGAATACAAAGGCAAAACCATCACCTACTACTCTCAGAGGCCTGTAAACGGCCTTCAGAAGCATCCTGCTTGGCTCTCCAAACTGCAGTATCTAGGCATTCATTTCAATAGCCATTGATTTATGGCAGCCAGGTATATTTTTCTATACAAACACTGAATGGTTTAGTATGTTTTAGTGAATCATGCATTGAGCAGGGGGATGGACTTGATGACCCAACTCTATAATTCTATGCTTATATAAGAGCAGCCGGTCCAAAGGGCATTGCCCTGAGCCACATGGGTACCTGTGCAATGTCCAAGAGGAGCCTTTCTCTAAGCGCTAGTGAGAACCAGAAGCTTGGCTGCCTAGCGCTAGTAAGAGATTGAGGGTGCCAGATAGCTCTAAAATCCTGCAAAATCTGATAGCAATTTTGACCTCACGCGCCCAATTTTTGACCCAAAGGGTTTGGTTTCTGACATAGCAATTGTTCCGTTAATGTCCTTCCTTAGTACTGAAACAGCATTGGTCACACGGCTCAATGATGTCTGAGGATCAGATGCATGACAAGATCCAGGTAAGTTTCCAGGTGCATGGGGGTTGGGCTGTTGTGTACTAGCATTCCTGCGTGCAAATGCTAGTACGCATTAGTTTGTCCTGCACCTTTCCTGTCCAACGGACAGGAAGGCCAAGTGCAGAAATGCCCCTGGTCAACACTGTCAGTGCAAACACTATTGATCTAAATCATGCCTCCACATGATCCAGATCATTAGGTCTGGTTATTCTGGATCTATTGATCTAGTTTAAAAAGTAGTAAGTGCAGAAATGGCTTAAAACCTACACAAAAAGTGTGGGAGGAGAGATTCGTATCTACACCTGTTTTCAACTGCATGCACTAAATGTTTGCTTTGTATATCTCTGTTCTGCGGCAAAAATTGGTTTGTGTACCATCTTCGATTTACATGTAAACAGAACTGTTTCAAGGAAAGTCAGAGGCAAGCATATCTAGTCACCTTATCACTTGTTTTCTTACTATGTTGCTTTAGCAACTGCACGCCTAGCATTAAAGGTAACAAGAAAATGACAGCCGTACAAGAAATTATTTGAAATAATATACAGAATAAACACACGTGGCCTTAGCTTCACATGCTACTGTTTTATTTTTCCTACTTCTCTTCTGTACTCCTTCACCTGCCTTTCTATTGTGGAGTAAATAAGCCATCGGGGTAAGAGCTGGTGGCCCAAATCATTTATCCCAGTGTTAAGTGGGAAGGTCCCACCTCACTTGGACGTCCTGCCTGCTTCAGGGAATCTGCCCAAGTAAATCTTGCTTTGCAGCTTCAACTTTTCCTCTAATCCTCATGTTCATGTTTTCAGACCATTCAGAGCAAACGTGCACTGCTTCCTTTGATTAACATCACCGTGGCATGTTTGAGCACTACAGTATACAGAATCATAGAATCATAGAGTTGGAAGGGGCCTCTAGGGCTATCAAGTCTGCAGGATCAAGGTAGGTAGCACAGTATCCTTCAGGATGCATTGGGACTGGATATTTTATCAGTTGCCTTTTCAGTAGGGATATGCACGAATATTCGAATGCATTCGAAATTCAGTTGAATCGACTGTATTTCAACATTTGAATTCGAATTGAATGTCCTTGATTTCGAATGTAAAGATTCAATTCAAATTTCAAATTTTGGATGTATTTGTTTGAATTATTCGGACATTCGTATGTGTATGGGTTCGTACATGATGCATACTTGAAGATCCGCACCTTTCCCGCTTCTTACGGGTTAACTATGGGATGCATACGGACATGTACGGACCCGGGGAAGATGCATACAGGCATCCACAAATGTTGTTGACATTCGTAAGTGCAAACTCGAATGAAAAATTTGAACGAATAGATTCAAATTTACTTAAGTCAAATCGAGTTTGGTTAAATTCAAACTGTAAACATCTGAATCGAATGAAATTTTTGAGTATCCCATTCAAATTGAATCGAATCTTGAAAATTGCATTCATGCCCACCCCTACTTTTCAGTTCACCTCTGACAAATCTTGCAATTGTTTCTATGGTGGTGTGTTCCTTCATAGGGATTTCACCAGCTCACTCTACAGTTAAAGGGGGCCCAGAAGAGCTGGCTGGACACACATCACACTGCTCTTAGAAGAGCTGCACTGGCTGCCGATTCACTACCAAGATCAATTCAAGGTGTTAACTTTGACTTATAATGCCCTAAATAACTTGGGCCCCAAATATCTAAAGGAATGCCTTCTCCTATATTGACCTGCACGTGCCTTAAGATCTGGAAGGGAATCTCTCCTGGTTATCCCACTACCCTCAATAGGAAAAGGGGTTGGGCACCCAGGATAGGGCCTTTTCAGTGGTAGATCCCAGATTGTGGAATAGTCTCCCTTCTGAAGTGCATCAGGCATCTTCACTGTGAAGATGCACCTCTTTGTCCTGGCCTTTAGCTAAACAAGGAAATGCCTTTCCTGCTCACATTCAGGCACTTAGTTTTAATGCCCATTTTATATGCTCATTGTTTTTTAAAGTTGTAACCTGCCCTGAGACCTTTGGGTATAAGGCAAAGATAAAAATTTAAATAAATAAATAAATAAATATACACATTGAAGATCTGCTCATAGATTGTTCTCTAGAATGGTATTGGTACGGTATATTATTCCAGGGAAGCAAAGATCAGGTGAAGTGGGAGCCATCTGTACTTGAAATGCTGGCATACTCCCCAATCTGACCACCAGCGTGCCAAGTGTGGATGATGCATGTTGGGCCATTGCTATGGTAACCATGATACAGTGTGAGACTGAGGATCCACAGCCACCATCACATCAAACATTTGCACCCAGAAGAGAGTGTGAATGCCGCATGTAAGAGTGACCGGGAGCTCACCAGCTCCTCCTAGTCAAGCTGTTGAGATGTTTTTACTTCTCTACAGCTATGGAGGATTGAGGAACTCTGGGGCACTACTGGACATTAGGGAAGTGCACAAATATTCAAAATATTTCTTATTTGGACGAATTCGGACTTTCGTACACAAATTGAACGTCCAGAGATTTGTTTTCTAGTACTCGTACAAATACAAATATTTGGATACATACGGGATGCATATGGGATAAAAACGGGATGCATACAGATGTATACAAGACTCTTATTGGTGGATACGTATCTAATATTCATATGAATGGATATGGATGTACTCATATCAGTTTGAATGTCCAGACCTTCATTTTTCTTTATTCGTATGAATTCAGATATTTGAATATTTGATTCAAATCAAACTGAATGTAGAAAATTGTATTTGTGAACACCCCTACGGGACACTCCGGGATGGAGGCGGTAATGCGGCGTGTGGCCAGAGTGTTCCGCACATGCATGCATGAACAAGCCCAGAGTTTGTTTAAGCTTTGGGGTCAGGGCAAATTAGATTCCTATTCTCTTTATGTTAAGTATTAAAGATTGCAGATACTATATGTAAACTTGGTATTTGAGGAGGAGGAAGGAATAGCAAAAGTCATGTTTTTCCTTCAGAACAGTTTTTGAGTTTACAGTGGGGCAACCCCTGAACATTTTTCACTGTTGCTGGAAGAAAAGCAATTGAATGTTGTATGTGCAGCAATTGACACCAGACCTATGGTGGAGATTTTAAGAGATGTAAAGAAATGAAGAATTTTCCTATGACTAAAAAAGAGCCACCAATTAAGCATGCCATACGGCTTCCTTAAACACATTCAGTTTTAAACCATGAAAGCTGTATATGGTTTTTTAATTTTAAAAATATGAATCAAGCAATAGCTAGGTGAAGGGATCCACATTGCGCAGTTGTCATAAGGTAAATAAAAAAGCACCACCTCTTTATTGCACTAAAGAAGCCACCAAAGATAATAAACGCTATACAATGTGACGCATTATTAATTTTTTGCCTTTTAGAATATTCCTACTGGGCTGTACAACTAAGGAAATAATATATGGTAATCTGTGTAAAGTTCCCATACTTCCCACACAGGATTAGTAAATCCCTAGTCTAAAACTAACTGGTCTTCTCCTGAACATTCATTACAGCATAAAATTATGGGATAGATTTACAAAACAATACAAACAAGAAGGGCGCAATCTCAGTTTAAAGTTTCAGCAGCAGCAGCTAACGCTAGCCGCTTAAAATAGATTATATGGTACGGTTTTTGTCTAATTTTAATAGCAGTGCTACAAAATACAGCAAAATCATATGGAACAGCTGGGGACGGGCAGCAACAGGCTGTCGAAATGTAGACAGCCCCTGGAACGCAGTAGCAATAACCCACCCCAGTGTGGTCTGGACACATTGGCCGAGAGAGCCTTTGCAGCACAGAAATGGCCCAGTCTGAGTTATTGTGCCTATCACAAAGAAACATGATATTCAAAATGCATGCAGTAAATGTTCTGAAAATTGACTTTGTATATTGCAATGTGTTCATGCACACGTGGATGTATTCCATCATTTTTCTGTACATCCTCTGGAACTGCAAACTAGTTGAGGGCCTAATCGCGCCGGCGTGATCAGAATGGCGTGGCACACTGTGGGATAAAGCATACACAAACTGCATTGCCGCCTCTGACACACAGCGTCCAAGAGCCACTGGCTGGGAAGCAGTTAAAACTGCTCCACAGTTTAATCAAGCACATCTAGGACACTTCCAGGACAGCCCCAGACTCAGCATTTCCACTGCTACGCTGTGTTGGAGCGAGGCATCGCTGAAGTAATGGCCCAGCCTGTGTAGCTGTTGCTATAGCTGTGCGGATGATTGCGGACAGGACCGTCCACACTTCAGCTGGAGCCAGATAAGTTTGCAGTGCAAACACCCATCCCTTCTGCCCCAGGGAAACTAAGTACAAAAAGGCCCTTATTAATAGTGTTACTTTATGGCTTTTCGGGCCTAAGACAGCTCCACCTCCTTAGATTTGCAGATTAAGGCCCTTTCCCCACTTGTCATCTGTACGCTAGTGTAGACCACGGCAGGTCCTGCTCATGCCCTGCTGTAGCAAAACCCCAGCAAGCAGACAGCAGGCCTTGATTCTGAGATACAATTGAGAGCAAGGCTAGTGCAGAAAGGGCCAAAGAGCAGCTTTTTGCTGATGCAACGCAAACAGAATATTCAGTTGCATCCTGTTCTTCCTTATCTTTCTCACAGAAAATGAACCATTCAAATTTCCTCCTATTGGGAGATCTACAAAATCGGGGGAGTGGGATTAACTTGCGATGTTTGTCCGTTTCAGTTATGCAGCACTGCTACTCTGTAATTAGATCACAGCAGCCTCTCCTTCGTGATGAGGTTTGTTGCAAAAGGAAAAAGAAATCCAGAGTGACTTTTGTTAGCCATCCTTCATCTTACGCTCAGATACATAATTGACAATCAGTTATTGGAGAGCAAACTCCATGATAGTCAACCAAGTCGCCTGCAGTTGAGAAATCATTCTGAATTGCAGTTCATCACTTGCTTGCTCTCATTGTGAAAAAGATGCAGAAAATAATATTTGATTGTGTTCTTTGACGAGCTGTTTATTGAACGCTGCACATTGTTCTTTGGACATTTCAGAAAAGACAAAGAAATATACTTAAGATGACAAGGGGATTTTTTTAAAAAACAATTTCATGATCATCAAAAACTAATGCCATTCTTTTGCAATTTTTCAGACTCTTGAAGTAGTAGCATTCTTATTAGGGATGGGTGAACAATATTCATCAGCTGTGAAATTTGCATGAACTTTGAAGCTTCAAACATTCACATTAGAATAGGGATGTGGACAATTTTATTTATTTTTTTGCATTCAAATTCTATTCAAATCAAATGTCAAAACATTCAAATCGATTTGAATGTTCAGAATCCAAATGTAACAAAATCCAATTTGAATTGAATACATTTGAATCTGTTCATTCGAATGTTCGATTCGAATCTGAAGATACAAATGTCGATAACATTTGTATTTGAAGATACGATGTCAGCAACATTCATATGTGTCATACGTATCTGTACGCATTGCATACACAACTCTTTGCTCTGGCCTTTGGTTAAACGTGGCACAGTTTTTCCCTACTGCACATACTAATGTCTTATACTGTTTTTATATATGGTTTTATTCTAAATATTTTTGTCTTTTAAATATGCTGTTACCCGCCCTGAGACCCTAGGGTATAGGACGGGATATAAATGTAAATAAATAAATAAATAAACTTGTGTACAGATACATATGAGATGCATACAGATACGTACGTGTACATTCATATCTGTATATATGTATCTTTACATATGTATCTGCACATTCAAATGTTTTGGAACATTCAAAATTCGTTCGAATATCTTGGAACATTTGAAATTCATTCGAATGTTTAAATCCGAAAGTGTAGACATTCTATTTGAGTCCGAATGTCCACATTTGATCAAATTTGATAGAATTTTGAATGTTCAGAACATTTGCGCACTTCCCTACATTAGAATAGAATATTGGCTATTTTCAAATATTGACATTTGCATGCAAAGTGAAGCGAATGCTTTTGTGCATTTGTTCAAAGCTTTGTTGCATTCATAAAGGTGAGGAGGCTGCAGAGTGACTGCCCAGTCACCTCTGGAGTGGATTCAGAGTAGATTCAGAACAGATTCAGAGGCATGACTGGCAACATGGGTTCAAAGCACACTTAAAGAGCATTTGAAGCGAATGAATCTGAGCACATTCCAAATGGCTCCATTTGCGCAAAAGCAAATTTCCTTCACATTTGCTTTAATGTGAATCAAACAGGAAAAAAACTTCTTGCACATCGCTAGTTTGTATTCACAAACTAGGATATAACCAACTCTGATTAGTTACAGACATATCTCTGCACTCTTTAGTCTGGAGAGACGGTGTTTAAGAGGGGACCTGATTGAAATATACAAAATTATGCATGGTATAGAAAAGGTAGATAGAGAAAATTTATTTTCTCTATCACACAATACTAGAACCAGGGGGCACTCTATGAAGCTGATGGGTAGGAGAGTCAGGTCTGGCAGGGGGAAGTATTTCTTCACCCAGAGGGTCATCGGCCTATGGAATGTGCTGCCGGAAGAGGTGGTGACAGCTACCAGTCTAGATGGCTTTAAGGTAGGGTTAGACAAATTTATGGACAACAGATGTATCAATGGCTACTAGAATGAATGCCTAGGTGCATCTTTCAGCCGGGGGGGGGGGAACCGGGGTGCTTCTGAGGCCATTTTCTGGGATTCTAGAGCAGGAATAGGTTTTTTCCTTGTCTCTGCTTGAGATGCCTATGGGCAATTGGTGGGCCACTGTGTGCGACAGGATGCTGGACTAGATGGGCTGTGGCCTGATCCAGCAAGGCTTCTCTTATGTTCTTATCAAGGAGAGCAGTTCAGGAAGTCCCTCCAATACTTAAAACTTGTTGCAGTGATGTCGCCTATAGACACATGAGTTTAGGGCTTGACGTAGTAATGGTGGTGTGTTTCCTACAAAACTTGCTAAATCCACATAACCTAGATAGCACAGGGCATCAGACAGCAGGAAAATCAGTGGTAACAGGCTGTTTTTAATAAATTCATCTAGGGCCTTTCTGCACTGGATCACAGGTCTTCCAATCAGCACATTAAAGTGGATCAAGGAGGCCCTGACCCCACTGGTCTCGATCTGTCTGCACTGGATGAACCTAGATCTGGATTAAGGAGCCTCTTCATCTGTATCTCCTGTAGTCCGGTTTAATCAGATCAGCAACCAAACCAAAGGCCTTATTTCAGATCTGAAGACCGGGAACACTTCTAAGCACCATGCCATAGTGCACTGCACGACCGTCCCAGGCTCTGAGGCTAGAAACTGTTCTCCCTAGCCTTCGGAGGTGCAGAGGCAAGGTTTGCAGCTGTGGGCAACTGTGGATTGGATCAGCCCTGTCACTGCAGATGGTGCTGATCTGGCCTGCACCTCCAAGTAATGTGGATCAGTGGGCCCTCACAGAGTTCCCATTTAAATTGATAAAACAAGGCATGTTGCCAAAAAGGGCCTCCTGAGAAGGTCTGGTGGCTACCACACAAAGGATCTCTTGTGCACCCATATTGCTTACACATCCAAGAGGGGAGAAACTAAAAGAAGGTCCTTTCCTTGAGATCCTGTTACATGAGCAGGTCTATATTGGAGAAGGTGCTCCTTAAGATCCCCAGGGTCCAAGTCATTTAGGGCTTTATATGTTAGCATGGACACCTTGAACTGGGCTTGGCAGCAAATAGGTAATCAATACAGATCTTTCAGGACCGCCATGATGTATATCCAGTCAGAGTCCATTCTGCACTAGTTCCAGTTTCCAGACCATTTTCAAGAGAAGCCCTGCATAGAGTGCATTATAGTATATCCAGTATACATTATAGATACCGAGCTCTATCTCTCTGTGCCCTCTGAGTCAGGAGAGGTGGTTGAAGTGCTTGACAGGTGCCTGGAGGCAGTAATGGGCTGGATGGGAGCCAATAAATTTAAGCTGGATCCAGGCAAGACAGAGGTGCTGTGTGTCACAGAGTCTCAGGTCTGTGAAGTTGGGAGATACCCTGTCCTTGAAGAGGTCGCAAAGCCCTGGAAGGGACAGGTATGTAATTTGGGGGTACTCCTGGACTCCGTGCTGACACTTGAAGCTCAGGTGGAGGCTGTGGACAGGAGTGCCTACTCCCAACTACGGCTGGTGCGCCAACTGAAACCTTTTTTGGACAGAGATGACTTGGCCACAGTTATCCATGCCCTGGTAACGTCTAGATTGGACTACTGTAATGCGCTCTACATGGGACTCCCCTTGAAGATGGTTTGGAAGTTGCAGCTAGTGCAAAATGCAGCCGCCAGTGCGTTAACTGGGATAGCAAGCCGGATGCACATCACACCGGTTTTAGAAGGGCTGCATTGGCTGCCAATTCACTACCGAGCCCAATTCAAGGTGTTAACTTTGGCTTACAAGGCCCTAAATGGCTTGGGCCCCAAATATCCAAAGGAACGCCTTCTCCCATATCGACCTGCCCATGCCTTAAGATCTAGTGGGGATGCCCTCCTGGCTGTCCCACCACCCTCAGTAGTGATACAGGTGGGCACCCGGGAGAGGACCTTCTCAATAATGCCACCCAGGCTATGGAATAGTCTCCCCCTTGAGGTGCATCAGGCTCCTTCTCTGTATATGTTTAGGAAGGCGGTAAAGACACACTACTTTGCCCTGGCCTTTGGCTAAATATGGCTACACTTTCCCCCCACTTTTAGGTAGTGCTGTTTTTTAATATGCATTTGTTTTATTTTAACATGTTGGTTTTTAAATGTTGTAGATATTACTGTTTTAAGATATATTATTTGGTTTAATGCACTGAATTTTGTTACCCTCCCTGAGACCTATGGGTATAGGGCTGGATAGAAATATAAATATATAAAATAAATAAACAAATAGTACATATGAAATCCTACATACGTCCATTGCATTATAGTAGTCTAATCTGGAAGTTAGCAGAGCATGGATCACTGTGGCCAAGCTATCTCTACCTGGGAAGGCTGAAGCTGGTGAACCAGTTGGAGTTGGAGGTGAGCAGCCCTGACTGTTGCTGCCACATGAGTCTCAAATGGCAGAGATTGACCCAGGACCTCTCCCAAATCACACAACTGTTCTTTCTGGGGCAAAACAACTCCATCAAGAATGGGGTGTCCGTTAACTTCCTGGTCTCGGGTCCCTATGACACACAGTGCCTAAACCTTGTGTTATCTTGATCTATCACTGATACAGATCTACCCCAGGTAATTGCAAAAAAGGCCACAGAACTTTAAGATGAGTAAATTTAAGGCATCTTAAATAGCATACCACAACTGAGACACAGATTTATGGTCATTTAAATGTGGGGCACTATAATACCATTCAGGTGAGAGGGCACACAGTTTCTTTAATTAGCACTGTAATTATGTATTATTTATCCAGCTGTTGAATGCAGCTAGCACATTACTTACTGTGGGACAATAGTGACCTCTATCGCCATCTAGTGATTTCCCAAAATTTCTTATCCCCACATCTGTCAGATTCCTAACAAAGACAACTCAGTGATAATAAAAGCAGCATTAGCAGTGACGCTGTTACCCCAGGGAGAAAAAAAGCAAGGTGGATTATCCAAACCGTATGCTTATGGATAACAAATGAGCAGATTTATAATTTATTTTATAATATAAGATTAGCTCTTGCAGGGCACGTTTCCTTTTTGAAATTGCAGCTGAAATTTAAAGTTTTAAAGGTGAATATATGAATACTGGCTACCAAAATAAATTAGATTTGTGTACATCATTAAGATGCTTTCTAAAAACTGTTGTTGGATACACTCAGTCAGATGCTTAGATGACTCCAGAGAGGCCTCTGTGCTGGCATCTCCAAGCAGTTTTCTTGGCAGAGATACAGAAGTGGTTTGCCATTGCCTTCTTCCAGGGAGAGGCTGGGAACTGAACCAGCAACCTTTTGCCTTCCAGGAAGTTTGCTCTACCACTGATCTATATGGGCATCCCTATGCAGTTTTATTAGCAAAGATAGAGAAGTGGTTTTCTATTACTGAGGGAAGGCTGGGAATATAACCTGTGACCCTCTGATTTCCAGGCTGTTCGTTCTAGCACTGAGCTTAACTACTGCCTTCTAAAACTAGGTAATCGCAGAAATACAGAATATGAATAACGAAGAAGATTAACAAAGCATCAGTGTAACAGAAGTGCTGTGGTTTTTCAGTTTCAAACTTTTCTCTAAATAGTACTGAGAGAGTAACATCAAATAATTTTGTACCTTGTTAACAACATAATTAATAAAGGGTGCCTCCAGACACACTCCTTGCTCCATCTTAAATGTGAAGCTCCTTGTGGTCCTCCAGCTTGGAGGGCCAAGAGCTTCACATTTCAGGCAGAGATGGGAATTTCTGGCACAGTTGCTTCCTCCACGGTGTATGTGTCCCTGCTGCAGGAGATGGAGGCATCCAAAGCCTGGAGGCATCCAAAGTCTTTGGCCCCATCCAGACAGGAGATATATAGCACAACTGTGTCTGTGTTATGGTAAGATAGCCACACACATCTGTGACATCCCCACCATAGCCGTGTTATATCCCCATTAAATCCCACTATGATCCATTGTGGGAATTCGTAAACAGTGCTATTGAACTTGTTGCTGGAGCCGCCATTTTCACTGTGGCTATTGTACATGTGCAGGGCCAAAGAAAGGCAACCATGCATGCACAGTGGTGGTGATCATGCACTTTGGGTTATTGCACACTGTCTAAATACCCAGATATGTGTAAACACTATATCACATACAGACAGCCCCAGCCCCATGCTGTCCATTCAACAAGTGATTAATTATTCCTGAGCGCCTTTTCTCCAGAAGATCACTGGTTGGTGCAACATTCAGTCCTCTGGAGTCGGCCTCTTTTTTCTTTAGAAATCTGTTGATAGGAATATACAGGATTGGTGTCCCTGAACGTAATGCATCCAACTCCTGTTGGTCTTCACCAGAATGCCCATTAAGGTGCCAACGTCAAGTCAACACACTTTGAAGAGCTACTCCTAACTGGAGAATATCTCTGGCCTTGATCACACCTTCACTCTAAACCATCCTCAGTCCATTTTCAGGTCTGACTGCTCACACTTTTTCATTTCTATCTGTTTTATTTTTGGACTCTCCATTCAGGAAAGTCCAAATGACTGACTTGAGGCAATCCAGCCCTTCACCATCTAGGCCTCATTCCATACGAGCCAATGAGCCAAAATCAGCAATAAATTTGTTGGCATGTCTTTTGAAACAACTCAAGCAAACATCTTAAGATTTTTAATTTTTCTTTTTTCAAAAAGAAATTAATTATATTTATCTAGCAGCAGTATAGGGCTGTAGATAACAGAAGCAGTACTCCAAAAAAGGGTCTTTTCCACATTCAATTTATATCCATTTCATATGTAAGAATATTTTTCCATATGCACATTGTCCTGACCACCGTGAGGTAATAAGGTGGAAAAATATAAATATATGAATTTGAGACAAACTTTTTCTTTACTATTCATTGGTATTTGTTCAAAATATTTTCATGCCGGTCTTAAAGCAAAGAAAAAAAATCAGAGGTTCTCAAGTATACACAAAAAAAGGAACAATAAAATCTTTGTATTAAAATGCAACAGCTATTCAATTAAAAATACAGCTATATTCAAACCTACAGTAAAAAGTCGATGTTAAATGAGGTCCATACTGTGCCTTAGAACAGCATCTGTTTTCCTCACTGTCCAATAAAAATCACAACTCATGCTGGTATGGTTATCTACATTCTGGATAATCCAGAGATGTCGGATTTGTCAAGAAAAAGGCTGACCCAGTTTCTACATTAGCATCCTGGAGATGTTGAGAGGACCATAGAGAAAATTCACCAGCTGAGAATTTTGAATGTTTCCACAGCTAATAGGTACAGAAAACAAGAAGAAGAAGAAGAAGAAGAAGAAGAAGAAGAAGAAGAAGAAGAAGAAGAAGAAGAAGAAGAAGAAGAAGAAGAAGAAGAAGAAGAAGAAGTAGTAGTAGTAGTTTCCTGGTGCACTGCTGAAAAAGCTATGTGTGCCCTTTGTAGTTGAAAATGCAAAGGCCAGTCTGGTTGTGGATTTATTTAAAGAGATCCACCACAGGACTGGGAAAGGATGCCAGTTTTGCACCTAATCTGATCCGTAGCTTCATCCAATGAGAACAAAGCATATTAGGAGAAGATTATGTCTGCTCTGTGCCTCACGAACATTTGGAAGGCAGGCCCTTAGAGACCTTCGTACTCTGGAATTCAGGTAAGTGGAAAGGGGCCAAAATGTCCTACTATTGTTGCTTTTAAGTGCCATTAATCCATGCTTAGGTCCTTAAGAATGCAGCTCTCTTGGCAAAGGTATAGATAATCCTATAGTTGGTGTTACCCATTTTGGCAACACAAGGCGAGAACAAGAGGGATCTGGATCCGGTTCACCCTCCTAGTTAAGTATGATACAATGAGGTTTTAAGGGATTTTAGTAGCAAGTTGTCCAAGTGTCAGGTATGCTGCATGTTCTGGAAGGTATTTCATTCCACCTGTTTGTACTCCATCTGAAATAACAGATACTCAGGCTACGTTCAGACATAACCTCCAAGAGACAGTGGCTGCATCCAAATATCGCTTACTTATTCTGCTATACAGTGGTACCTCGACATACAAGTGCCCTGACATACAAGTGTTTTGAGATACAAGCCACCGAGCGAGTGATATTTTGCTTTGAGATGAGAGCAAGATTTGAGATACGAGTATGTAAATACAGTACAGTACATAACAAAAACAACTGTGGTGGTGTTTTGGGAGCTGGAATGGATTAATGGGAAAATTGCTTTGAGATACGAGCGATTTGACATAAGAGCAAGGTTACGGAACGAATTAAACTCGTATGTCAAGGTACCACTTTACTTAGATATATCCCATATTGAAGCCTCAGAGTCGCTCTCATGTTCTCAAGCCTTCTCTAATCCATCTTTTCCAGCACAGGGGCAGACTGGTGTGTGAACAATCCCACCTTGAAGCCTTCCCTGAAGTGCCTTAGAGGCACCTCAGAGATTTCTTTTCTGTGTCTGATCACAGCCATTGTCTGGAAACACTTTTAGAAATGTCATTGTTCAGTGGTTCAAGACTGACAAGAATGCAGCAGACCAGAACAAAGTAAGACTTCCAAACTGAAACTTGCCTCACTCCTGTAACCCCATCATTTATTTATTTATTTATTTATTTATTTATTTATTTATTTATTTATTTATTTATTTATTTATTTATTTATTTATTTATTTATTTATTTATTTATTTATTTATTTATTTATTTATTACAGTTATATCCTGACCCATACCCCAAGGTCTCTGGGCAGGTTACAACCTTCAAACAACAAATTAAAACAGAATGTACATTAGAAGACTTTAAAAATTCAACAACTTTAAAACAATACACATTATGTTTAAAATGATAGTGTGTGGCCTGGGTGGGAAATATAATCACCTCAGCCAAAGGCCAGGGTAAAGAGGTGCGTCTTCACTGCCCTCCTGAATATATATAAGGAAGGGGCCTGACACACCTCGAGGGGGAGGCTATTCCATAGTCTAGGGGCCATCACAGAAAAGGCTCTCTCCCGGGTGCCCACCAGCCTCAACTACTGAAGGTGGTGGGACAACCAGGAGGGCCTCACCACTCGATCTTAAGGCACAGGCAGGTCAATATGGGAAAAGGTGTTCCTTTAGATATTTGGGGCCCAAGCCATTTAGGGCCTTATAAGTCAAAGTCAAAATCTTGAATTGGGCTCGGTAGTGAATTGGCAGCCAGTGCAATTCTTTTAAAACCGGCGTGATGTGCATCCGGCTAGATGTTCTGGTCAGCGCTCTAGCGGCTGCATTTTACACTAGCTGCAACTTCCAAACCATCTTCAAAGGCAGCCCCATGTAAAGTGCATTACAGTAGTCCAATCTAGAGGTTACCAGAGCATGGATAACTGTGGCCAGGTTGTCTCTATCCAGAAGAGGCTTCATTTGGCGGACTAGCCATAGTTGGGAGTAGGCACTCCTGACCACGGCCTCCACCTGAGCTTCAAGTGTTAGCGCAGAGTCCAAGAGTACCCCCAAGTTACGCACCTGTCCTTTCCAGAGCATTGCAACTCCATCAAGGACAGGGTATCTCCCAACTACCCGGACCCAAGACCCTGTGACACACAGCACCTCTGTCCTGTCTGGATTCAGCTTCAATTTATTCACCCACATCCAGCCCATTACTGCCTCCAGGCACCTGTTGCTGGTCGCTGGAGATGTAAGAAACCTACCTAGCAAAAAGTCCTTTATCAAGTTCAGTCAATTTGCTGGCTATGATCTTTCCTCAAAAGGAAGAAATTTGCCATTATCCTCTGTGAGATATGATTGACTGGGATGGCCTCCACAGAACAACTCTTCAAGCAATTCTAGAAGATGCAGTTAGTAGTAAATACACTAGACAGATTCCCAGAAAGAGTGACTTAGGTCCCTTCTAAACGGGAAACTGGGGTCACCTGGGGGGTCTTTAAGGGTATAAAATGTAAAATGAACATACTTAGAAGGGATGAGAAGTTGCTTCCTTAGCCAAAGGCCAGGGCAAAGAAGTGTGTCTTCTCTGCTCTCCTAAATATGTGAAGTGAATGTGCTGTGAAACCGTCCTGGCACATTTGGCGCATCTCGACGCATTCCCAGCTGTGACAGCTAGGCCCCTCCCCTGGGCTGCCCCGATTGGCTCATCTTCGAGCCAGGTGTGGGCAGCCCAGGCGCCTCCCTTCCCTGCATTCCCGCTTGCTCATGGGGCCCAGATCGGGCTCCTACGGCCAGGGGGACCCACACCCCACATCCCCCAGGGGCGCACATGCATAAACAGGGCTTACCTGTTCAGCGCTGGGCAGTAACTAAGGCAAGGAGGTTGGCCGCGTTTGGCGCCTGAGCGCCACACGTTCCCTGATTGGTCAGGGACGCACCTGGCTTCAACTGGCCATCTGTGCAGGCGTGGGTCCCAAAATGCGGCCAGCCTCCTCACCTTAGTTACTGCCGAGTGCCGAACAGGTAAGCCCTGTTTATGTGTGTGTGTCCCGGGGAGGGTGTCCTCCTGGCCCTAGGAGCCCAATCTGGGCCCCAGGAGCAAGCAGGAATTCAGGGAAGGCATCCAACAGGCCTCCTGCCCTGTGTCTTGCCTTACCCAATGTCAGGAGGCCAGAGGAGGAGCATCCAGCCCCCATCCCAGCCTTTCCAGGCTAGGACAGGCAGGAACACTTTCTCCATTCACACGGGGGGGGGGGCAAGAAATGCATGTAGACGCATTCCTGCCTCCCTCCATGTGAATGGAGAAAGCATTCCCGCGCGTCTTAGCCTTCTGCGCTACAGCCGCTTCGGCTGTAGCGCGAAGAGGCCTCTGGTCTATAAGATATTAATCTTTTCAGTTGATAAGTACTTTTGATTTAAACTGACTTTTTAAATATAATAGTTGAGAAATTTTTGGTCCTGCACATCAGCATATATACTAGGATGCACTGTAAAAAGACAGGTGGACCTTTCAGAATGACAAGGATATTGAAATTAGCGCTTCCAAAAGATTTTTTTTAATCTCCCAGAAAATGTAGTTACAGACAGTTGAAAGTCTATAGTTGTAAAGCCACATGCAGGTCATAGATCAAAAGTATGTGGAGGTCCCCAACATAGAGAGCTTAAAAAGGGGGGGAAATGTCATTCTTTCATTTTCAGCATAAGAAATGGCCAACATGTTCAGGGCAAATAATTGTTTGAACTGAGGATTTTATTATTAATCTTGGAAAGACTGCTGAATTTAGGGTCACAGTAAGGGTTGATTAGGTACAAGGTATACAATGCTCTCCTCTGTCGATGCTATTGAAAGAAGCAAGTAATTTAGATTCAGAATTGGTCTTGGACTGAAGCTCACTCCATTACCGACCATTTTCAATTTCAGCTATACAATAAACATCAGGCTCTGCAAGGAAATTAGTACATTTGGTAATGTATTGCAGGAGATGGGTGGGTCTTTCACAAGATGACACTTATCACCAGAGCTTCAGTTAATGAAACCCTTGAGTGGTATCTGCGTTTGACATATTTTGACATTTTTTGAAATAACATCCAGCGTTTTCTCTTCTAGCCCCAGTCCAACCACACAATGTTCGGCTTCAGGAGCCACGGTGGGGGTGGCGAGCAAGGAGGGAATTCCAGCTTTCCCTATGGGGGGAGAAATTGGGAAGAGTCTGCACAGAGAGAGCAAGGGACTTTCTCAAAATGCAGCCAGTATTGCTGGAAAAATAGGATTCAGACTAAAATATGCCCAGACAGATTTGGCTATACTAGTGTTCCCCCCCCCCCCCCAGGCAACGAAACAGATGTCAATTTAGTTTATCAGGTGATAAAACAGATGTTTTGATGTAATTATTAGTAATTAGTCATTGCTGTAGTAATAGCAATATTCTTTAAATAACTCTTATCTGTTAAAGGTAGATTGCAGCATCTTTAGAATTTCTGTGCCACCCTGACATCTTTGATATTTGCAGTGCTTAACCACCAAGTTAGATAAGGATGAACATGTATGTCTATCTACAAGAATATTCTGCAAAACAGAAGTTTCTACTCCCTAGGATTTAAAGGATGCCTAGGGACATCCTCCAGGCTGGGGAGACAGGCAGGATGCCATTTGCTGGGATTCAAGAGCAGATGAAGGTTTGCCCTTATCTTCTGCTTGAGATGCCCATAAGCAATTGGTGGGATGCTGCATTAGATGGGCTGTGGCCTGATCCAGCAGGGATCCTCTTAGGTTCTTTAAGATAAGCTGCAAATGGGCAACAGCTGGTGAAAACTTAGAAGCCCAAAGTGCAACTCAGTAGGGATGTGCACAAATATTCATAACATGCAATATTTGTACAAATTCGTACGAATTCATATTTTCGTATACTAATTTAATGTTAAGACATTCATACGAATACGAATATTTTGGAACAGTTGTATGAAGCTTTGGAACATTTTGGGAAAGCAGCTGTGCCAGTCACATCTGCAATGGACCCAGAGGGCATCTGACACGGATTGAGAGCGGATTCAGGGCAGATTTGATGCTTCCAGCATGGGTATGTTACAGGACACATATTGGATACGTATTGATACATATCAGATAGACTCCTACCACATTCGAAGGGGATCTATTTGAATGAATACAAATTGTCTTACATTTGTGCACTCAGTGGTTTCCAATGATTGCAAAGTATACAGTAATGCCTTCTCTTTGTTAAGTGGCTTGTTATCTTAGCTAGCTAGTTAACAATAACAATCCAAACACATAAAACCAATTAAGGACAATTAAAAACTGAAATGTACCCAGAGAAGTAGAAAACCTTTGTCTTTCTCTACGGGCGTGATGCAGAGTGGATCTTCACCACCTGCCAAAACATATAAAGCAGTAAAGTGATGGTTCTTGAAGCAAAGCTTGGGATCTACTATACAGAAGGCCCACCCACAGGTCCCCATCTCTTTAACACCTGAAGATGAGGACCTCTTGATATTTGGGCAGTTCTGTATGGGAAGATATTTGATATTTAGATATTAGGAATTAAGATATTTTGGGCCAAGGCCATTCAAAGCTCTATATGTCAGGGTTAATACCCTGAACTGAGCTCAGCAGTGACTTTGCAGCTGCTGCACATCTGGTCATCAGGGCTCGTTAGCGACATTGCTGCTTCATTCTGCACTAGCTGCAGCTTCTGAAATACAGGAATGGCCCAGATCTAAATGTCAAGAAGCAATTAGAAATCAATTAGTGGCAACAAGGCAACTAAACATTAATATTTGCTAATGTAACAAGAACAAACAACAAAGGCCACTGGAGAGGATGCCAACAATTGCCTATATATTTTCATATGGTTTGGTTTTGCTCTTCTGTGCAACAATTTTGGACTGAGATACATGAACAAATAAGGCAAATGTTTGGAATAGGGATCTGCATGAATGGTTTTTTGACATTCTATTCGAATCTAATCAAATACCCAAAACTCCAATTTGATTTGAATTTTTTAAATTCATATTCAACAAGATTTGATTTATTTACCAAATTTGAATCTATTCGTTTGAATTTTTTATTCGAATCTGCACATACAAATATCGACAACATTTGTATGTGCACATATGTATCTTCCCCACATCCGTACACATCCGTACACGTCTATATGTCCTGTAGTTATCCCATATGCAACCTGATTTTGTCCCATACAGATCCGTACAAATGCTATGAATGTGGGAAAGATGCGGATCTTCAAGTATGCATCATGTACGAACCCGTACACATACAAATGTCCGGATAATTCGAACAAATTTGTACCCCACCCTTCACCCAACTATCTCAGGGTGTGTCACACAACCCAGGACGACCACAGTAAGAAGCAGCTAAGTATCAAAGGCCTGTATTAAAAGTATTAAAAGCATGTTTTAACAGGGTACTGAAAACCATGCGAGGTTGGAGCAAGACTGTTACAAAACCTGGAGACCTCAACTCTCATTGGCTGCTTTTCAATGTCCTGTTAGGACAGCAGGAAACTCCAAAATTACCTGATACTGCAGAGCGAGTGTTGATCATTCCACAGCAGATAAATCTGCAGTAGCAGCGGTATAATGCACTGCCACCACAAAGTGTGACACCCATGGACTGATGGCACATCAGAATGCTCAGTACCCCCCCCCCCCAGTCTGGACACACCCAAGGGCCTCTTGCATGGCACCATCTCTCATGCTTCTGTGGGTGGCAGAACTGTAAAAGGACCTCCTTTTCTGGTCTTAATGACGAGGCAGGCCTGTAGGGAAGGAGACACTCCTTCAATTATTCAGGGCTCAAACCATCTAGGACTTTATATGTCAATACTGATGCCTATATTAATACAGGGCACAACAATGTGACAATAAAATTTTCAAATAAGTCTTCATTCATTTTTAAAATATATTTATTTCTTAACATCTTGACTCTTGAGTTAGCTTGTCTACAGGTACACTATGCCAGCTTGGTCAGTTAACTAAATTTGACTTTGGCCCTGGTCACACCTATATGAGACAGGACATCCTATTCATAATTCAAACTGAGGTCATATCAGTTCTGTTCACACCTAGATTGTTATAGGTCATCTTCAGGCCGTCCTCGCTTTAGGCTGCATTGCTCACACCTTTCTCTGAGATCGACCTGAGCTTCTTCCATGGAACTCTTGGCTCTCCACCCCTTCTGCGGCATGAAATCTATCTCATTGGATGTCATTCTGTCACTCAAAGGAGGTGAGGGTGTGTGTCTGTGGTTCTTTTTAAAGCCTGCCCCCCCACCCCCACCCCACGTCCCCTTCCTTTTTTTATGTGCTTTTCTCTTCTATGGGATTAATTAAAAAATAATAAATTTGCATAAAACTCTAGATAGAGGAATCATACACATAAACAGAGGAGGGAAGGGGAGGTGATTCATGAACTCTGTGCATGCTGACATTGGCTGGAAGGAAAGACTGGATCCCACCATGGTTCAGACTCCTTTACCACCGCCGCCGCCGCCCCCCCCCCCCACACACACACACACTGAGGAAGAGAAGATGGCCTGGCACGCCAGGATGGGCTCCTATGGAAAAGAGGACTCTGGTTAAAATGATCTAACAGGGATAAACTGGATTGGAAAATGAGTTGAATAAAAATAATGTGAGTAACGCGACCAGAAGACGACCTGAAGTCATCTTAAACTAAAGGTGTGACCAGGGCCATTGTGATTTTCTGGACTGAACAGTATCTGAGTAGTGACAGTGAAAGAGTCATAAAAGGAGAAGCTGCTTTAGGCATCCTGATTGATAAGGAAGCTTGCATGTCCATTCTCTTTTGAGAGTCTGTAGCCAAATAAAGACTTTTATATTAATTAGGGTGCTGTCAGACTGGGCCTTCTGAGTCAGCCCATTTACAAAGCATGTAAATGCATTACATACTTGTTCACCGACTAATTGCCCCCAAGTCATCCTATGCCTTCAAGTCTGGAAATAATATCTTCTGAGAACACATGCTACTCTCTGATTGATCTATCATCTGTTCAGCTTTCTGTTGCTATTGGATGATCACATGGAAAGCAGGGAAATCAATTCAACAGAGGGAGGTAATGTCAATGGACCCCTGCCTCTCAAAGCAGGGAACCATCGCCACCTCATAAAGGGCTGACTGGAAAAGGCCAAGTCTGATCATATCTCAAATTGATCCAAAACATGTCACTCTTGGTGTTGAAAATACCCAACCTCGAGATGGAACAAGGTAATTCAAAGTTGCACAGAGGAGCATTCTTAGGCCAGGGGCCTGTTTGCACTTGGCTTCATTCTGGAATATATCCTGGAATAGGAGCCTGCTATCCATATGCTAGTGCAGACTACAGTAGGCCTCAAGTGAGGCCTGCCACAATGTGTATTAGCACACGGACCACAGACCCCTATCCTGAGATATACTCCAGAATACGGCCAAGTGCGAATAAGCCCCATGTCTGATCATTAGTGTAGTGTAGTGTAGTGTAGTGTAGTGTAGTGTAGTGTAGTGTAGTGTAGTCAGATTGTTACACCACCTTCCATCACAGGCTGGTGAACAAGAACCAGCAGCAACACACACAAAAATCATAAAATCCCCTTGAGATACAATCCCTATAATTAATAAGTCCCATTAAAGCAGCTGGCTAATCATGTTTGTTTAATATAGTGGGAACTTCAGACATGCCCTCCAATGCATTTTGCCCTATAATTAGTTTTGAAAACCTGGCTCAGCTTATAAAGTAGTTTGAGATATAGTTGAAAGACCTGTTCAGGGGAGATTTTGAAGGTTTGTATTTAGTACACGTAAAGCTTTCAGTAGAGCTTTAGTATTCTCTACTTGGTAAATACCAGATGTGCGAGTATATGCTACAAATAAGTACAGGCTACAATTCACACATGCTTGGTATGTGAGCTCCCAGATGGAACATCACACGTGAAGGAGCCATTTCTTATCCAGAAATGGCTGGTTCCATTCAGGAGCTCACCCATGTGGACTACGTGTGGTGCAGATCGAACTGAACCACATGTACACTTACCTTGCACTATCACAGGAGCTGATAAGGCTCTGGATGCTTCCTTCACACACCTTGCAGTTTGGAAGACATCTGGAGGGGCATGTGATGTGGTGAGCATGCATGATGAAGCACATCACCCCGTTGTCCTGGTGACAGCACCAGGATTCAAAGATGAGCGCTGCCCGGGCAGCCATCTGCACATAAGGCAAGGGTTGAGGAGGTTTGGGGAGAGTTAAGTATGCCCTGAGCATCTGCAAGTACAGATGTTTAGTGTATACTTGGGTCATTTAGACTTTTGATTCCCAGGACAGGAAGCAAAGGGCAAAGAGGCCCTAAGTGCAATTGCTCTCTTTTTTTGTAGTGTACTAATAACAATTAATATACAGTATATTGCCAGTGATTTTAATCATCTCTTATTAGTTGTGAAAGTTCTGTTGCAAGACAATTCAGTGATTATGAAAATAACCAAAGACTGAAAGAAGCAGAAACCAACATTTTTTTTTTAAACACCCCTTTTCTTGGTGCAGGCACAGAGCGGAGAGGAACTCTTATGAAAATTCAATGTCCAGTGTCTACTCATGAATATCTGAATTACTTGTGCACCCAAACTCGATTCAGTACCACAGCTGGAGATACATGGAAATCAGTTACTAAAATATGAGAAAAGAAGAAAAATCCAGTAAAATTACACACCAGTCAGGATTGCACGATTCGATGTTACTGAACTCTAATCTGAATTTTTATTTTTATTTTAAATCCACTTTGTTCTCCTTGCAGTGTTTGGAACAGAAGGGAGGAAGAAGGAATGGGAAACTCAGGTTTCTTCTCTGTTTTAGGTAGCGAAAATGTCTAAACTACAGCAGAGATCTTTTAACCCTGAGCACACAAAAGAAAGTTAAACACATAGAAAAATGAAAGAAGGCTAGCCAGAGACTAGCTGGGAAGGAATAAATAATTGCCAGCCTAAAACTAGATCCAACTAGTTCATGACCCAAGCATCCTACCTTCAGTTCTCAGATCACTTTAAATGTTGCATCGTGGCTTTCAGGTTGCAAGACCTGAGTTTTAAAAAGAGGTCTTGGGTGAACGAACTAGAAGATTTAAAGTTCAGTCCCTTTAACAGATTGGATAATGTACTTTTAGCTGCCTTGAAGGCTGAGGAAAACGATTATAGATTCATACATTTCAAAACCTCACACAGCTGTATTATTGTTCATTTTTTTCCCTCCCTTTATTTTTGTCCATAAGCTTAGAGAACAATTAAAACAGAAATACAAAGCAAGCTAAATAGGTCATCTCTGAACTCAACCGGACTTAGCAAAGATAACACTTACAGCTTGAGTTCCTAGCTGGGTGGTCCTTCCCAAAGACATTTCTTTCCATCGCATGTGGGAGGTCATCTTGACAATTTCACGGACGGGAACTTTATTGTACAGGACACTTATTCCTGAAGAGTTACATTGTGCAGAGCGGCAATTTTTTAAAATTTAAAATCTTGCCCTCACATGACACCGCTCTGAGCATTTTCCATGCCTCCCTCGGGCAAGATTTAAGGTGCTGAGAGCAGCAACCTTAGATATATCTGTTCCTCTGAAAGCTTAGAGAATAAAAGGAATTGGATCGCCTCTGAACCAAAAATAAATCCTCCATCACAAAGGAGTTAATATTTATTTCTCCAAAATGCCGAATGGGTTCTTTTTCATTCTCTTTCTTTTCAGTGCAATTTCCCCCCATCATGTTGCCCCACATATTTCTCAGCCCTTCCATGACACTTTTGGTTTTTGTGTTGGTAACAATGTTTAACACTTGTGAGTTGTGGTTTCCCACCCCACCCTCCACAGGGACAGTAGGAGAACTTGGGGAAATGAAATACCCAAGGATGCAAACACCACAAGTCAAACGGTACATTTGAAAACAAAACAAAGCAAAAATCAAGGGTTTTTTCCCCCAGAATAACAATTTTGCAAGTTCACATATTGCTTCAGGATCTTCACATACATTGTGATTTCTGTAGTAGCTTATAGGCAATTTAAATTTTAGGTGCCCTTTCCGGCAGAAAATAAGAAGGGCCCTCATTGATAACAAGAAGAAACCTCTTTTTTGGGGGGGAGGGGGCATGATTTTCCTTTCAAAACTACACTGAATGTTGAGAGGGCCTGTAAGTACTTACCTGACTAGTATAGTATAATAGCACCATAGCAGTTAGATGAAGATTAAGTCTGAGCTATTTGCTCTTCATGGGTTGGTAAAGCCCCAAATCAAGCCACTAGTACTTAAAGTGAGGATGACTAGGCCAGCCTAGGCCATATCACCATGGCAACAGCTCCAGCATGCACCCGGATATTGTCATGGCAACTGGGATACATACATACATACATACATACATACATACATACATACATACATACATACATACATACATACATACATACATACATACATACATACATACATACATACATACATACATACATACATACATACATACATACATACATACATACATACTACCTAGTTACCTAATTACTTACCTACCTACCCAAAGGTCTCAGGGTGGGTAACATTTAAAATCAAACATTTATTAAAACAATAACAGTGTCTGAAGGTGGGAAGAGACCGTATATTCCCATTTAACCAAAAGCCAGGGCAAAGAGGTGCATCTTCACTGCCTTCCTAAACATGTACAGTGAAGGTGCCTGGCACATACAGCATGCAACTGCACAGCACCACACCAACTTGCAGTGTAGCGCCCAGAAGAGGGTGTGGACACTGTTGGATGGGAGTTGCCTAGCTGCTTCTACTGTAGTCAAGTTGTGGGCAGCATTTTAGCTGTTCATAGCTAGTTAGGGCCAGGGAAGGCTCGGTGGGTTCCAGAATGGAATACCAGTAGATCTTGCTAATGAGGACCACTAGTGTACTAGGGCCATGGGGGACACATTTCAGTGGCATACCTTAATGTGCAACTGAAATAGGTTCAGTAGGGTCTCCGAGGCTGGGGGCTCTCATTCCTGGACAATGGGGCCTAGTTCCAAAGCTCACTGAAGTTTTGGGACCAATGTTAAGGCTGGTCCAGAACAGATTTCAACAGCCCCTAGATCCAGAGATCCAGACCTGCAATGACTGATTTTTTACTCAATCATTACGTCCAGTCACTAAAAGCATCTACCTGCAGCATGACACTTGTGAGAGTGTGAGTTTGTAATCATTTTTTCCATTCACAAATACACTAATATGCAAGGTTATCAAATAAGGATGCACATAACGAACGGAATGCTAGAAAATCTGTATTCACTCCAACAGACCTCCTTTGAATGTGGTAGGATTCTGTTTGATACAAATTTATATTAATATCCTTTACATATCCGATATTAATGAATACGTATACAATACAAACAAATAAGTATCTGATACATATCCCATAATCTATCTGCAGTCTGAAAGTGTCAAATCCGATTTGAATCCACTTTTAATCCGCTCTTGACCCATGTCAAATCTCGGACAACCTCGGACGACCACAGACGTGACTACACATGTGCAGAGAATAAGTGTCGTCATGGCAACCATGCTGATGCATGCACAGTAGCGGAGGATGTTGCAACCAAAATGGCGGCACCCTGAAGAGGACCAGCCCCAGGATCAGTCACAGGTGAGTGACCAATCACACAGGGCATGGGGCGTAAGTGACTAGTGCTCATAAGTGCGAGTGCTAGTCAACACTGGGTGATCACACTCTTTTCCCGCCCAGCGTATCAGAAGGGAAGTGTGAAATCGCTAGAACTGTCTGGTTACCACATTTACTCATGCATCCATTTTGGGGTCAAAGGGGGGCACGTTGGGGTGTTTCAGATTGCTATGTCCAACCACAAAAATCTGCTACTTGCAGCATCAGACTTGTGAGTGTGAGAGTTTGTGACCTTTCCCCTATTCATTGGCTATGTTCACACCCAAGATTTAATCCAGTTTCAGTCCACTTTAAGAGCAAAGTGATTAATCATTTTCTTTTCACTTCATCTAAATCAGTGCATTTTCTGAGTTAGATAATACCATAAGAAAACACCTTGTCACTCTAGGGATGTGTTCTGTCAGTCTGAAAGTGCATTAAAGCTGGATTAAAGCTTAAGTCTGAACTTTTGGGGCTGCACTGCCAGACCATCTTCACTTCTTGGTTCCCTCCAGGCAAGGCAAACTGACTATAGCTGCATCTCCATTACCCTGTAAAGGCACCTTAATCAGACCCTCAGAGCAGCTGGTCTTTATCGGGAATTAAGGAAACTGGCCCCACTTCTTTCCTGCATAATAGAGATGCAGTGTGGACCTGATTTAGGAGTAATTCATCACCTGAATCCAGTCCTAGAGCAAATGCAGAAGGACCCTTGCAAGTGATTGTGTCTCATTATCAACAACAAGAGCCAGAGAGGTGAAGTTGCACACAGCCAGACTCTAAGAAGCTTAATACAGAGACGAGCTCTTTCAAGCTCATCAAAGAGCCCCTTCTCACCCATTTGATTTATGCAGTTCTTTCATTTTAAATTTCAGTTGCTGCAAACATTGCAATCTTTCTGCTGCGATAAATAAATCTTACACATTTGCAAACTGGCCGTCCCTGGTTGCTCTTCCTAGTTCATAACAGCAAGCTCAATAAAGTAACATTTTCACCTGAGAGGATAGGTTTATCATGGTTTCTGGAAGGCCTAGTGACTAAATAGTGGTTAAGCATGAGTCACGTGGTCCCTGAAATATTTGCATTCCAAAAATGTTCTTCAGGATTCACATTCTACAGATAGATATCTTACATACAGATATGTCTCCACTTATTGCTATGACCCAGTGTTCTTTCACCAGCTCCATTTCTCCCCCTTGAACAAATATTAAATAAGTGCAATGCTGATAGAATAGCCTCCATTCCCTACCTTAAGAAAAACCACCACACTGAAGGAAACCACCCTCTTTCTCTTCTCTGGTTGAAGCAAGAAGTAAGAGGAAGATTAAAGATTCTTAAGGTAACTAGCTTCAAAGCCAGAATATTAAGCACAGAAGAAGAAGACAAGTTGGCTTTTCTAACCCACTTTTCTCACCCATTTAAGGGCACTCAAAGCAGCTGGCAAAGCTTTGTTCTTCCCCCCACAACAGACCATCCTGTGAGGTAAGTGAGGCCGTGAGAGCTCAAAAGAGAGCTGTGACTAGCCCAAGGTCACCCAGCTGGCTTGATGGAGGAGGGTGGAATCAAACCCGGTATTCCCAGGTAATAGTCTGACTCCCTAACCACAAGACCAAAATAAAGCATAGGAGGTTCCCTGCTGGATCAGGCCACAGCCCTCCAGCATCCTGTATCACACAGTGACCCACTAATTGCTTCTGGGCATTTTCAAGCAGAAGGTAAAGTCAAACCCTTTACCTGCAAATGATCTTCAGAGGCATCCTGCCTGTCTCTCCAACCTGGAGGCAGGACTTTGGCATCAATTCTAATAGTCACTGATACACCTGACCATCAGGAATTCATCTAACCCTTCCTTAAAGCTAACCACACTAGCTGCTGACAACTCCTCCTCTAAATCAAATCAAATCAAATCAATTATCCAAAGCCAATTAAATGGAATAACTGGTTCCTGACATCTAGCTTTGTTCTTCTCTACAGTTTGCCAATGCCTGCCGGAAAATTCTTAGTGCTTTCTAAAGGCAGCCAAACATAGAACATTTTACCATGTTTTAATTTGAAAGTGCCAATGGAATGAAGGATGGGAAAGTCAATTCTGTCCAGAATGGTATGGGTGGCAAGACAGCTGAAGGCAGGATTTGAGAAAAGTACCTCCCCTCCAGTGGTACAAACCTATTTTTTAAGGGAAATGCTATTCCATCCAACACAAGCTGTGAAGAGTCAAATGATCCACCCTTCAACAGTACTTCTGTTTGGTCTGAGTAAAAATCTATACATTCCGTTAACAAATAGTTCAGGATTTCAAATATGGATGTGCCAAGTGGGAATGGGCATGAAACCTTCCTGCAGGAAAGAATATCTCCAGCCCAGACAGCCTGTGCTGTCTGGGACCTGCAATAGTTCCTCCAACTGAGCTGCAAACACCTGACGGATGCTACCTCCTATCTCCGGCTTCCCTTAGGACTGGGAGCAGAACTGTGGCCTAGTCAAATTAGGCAATTAGCAGCACCTGCAAAACCTGCCAGAGTCAGCTGGCTGGCTGACTTTGGCCCACAAAGGGAAGAAGAAGAAGAAGAAGTTGGCTTTTCTACCCCACTTTCCTCACCCATTTAAGGGGGCTCAAAGCAGCTGACAAAGCTTTCTATTCTTTTCCGTACCACAGACACCCTGTGAGGTGGGTGGGACTGTGAGAGCTCAGAAGAGAGCTGTGAGTAGCCCAGGGTCACCCAGCTAGCTTTGTGGAGGAGTGCAGAATCAAACCCCGTATTCCCAGATAAAAGTATGGCTCCCTAGCCAGACCATGCTCATGTTGGTCGGCCTGCCACCAGGAGGTTGCCACCTAAGGAGATCTCCTCTTTGGGGAACCTCTTCAGGGACAACAAGGGTGAAGGGTGCTCCCATTGTTCTGCTTGTTTCTTTTTTTTTTTTAAAAAAAGCTTTTAGTATAGTGTGTGTGGATTTTTTATTGTTTGATTGTGTGAGAGTTTTTAACCCAGTTTTATTGTTCAATTTCTTTTTAGATTATTTACACTATTGTGGAGATGGGAATAATGTGCCAAAGCAGGGAAGGAGGGGGTGAATTGATACTGGGAGATAACATTATTGTGGTGATGGCCAGGGGGACGTATGGTGTTGGGAGGCAGACTCAGTTTAGGAGAAGCATTCCTTCTGGTCTGGTTTGGGGATACCTATCAACCAACCCACTACTCTGATAGTGCTGCTGTTCAATTCCACATCAGTCCAAAATGAAGCATCAATTATGCATTACTTGAAGAAGGGCCTGATCTGTCCTGTATTACCAAAACTGAAGCAGATGACCTGGGTGGACGCGGTCGTATCTATGATCGTCCCAGGTGCCAGTGTGCTTGCGCAACACCTTAAACACTCCTGGAGTACCAGAAGAGGTGCAGATGCTTGCCGCTGGATGCTTCTGGTAAGTCGCTTGGTAAGGTTAGTAAAGGTGTGGAGCATGATTTCACGCTTCACACCTAGTGAATAATTAGGGAACTTCAGGGAAAGCAGGGGGCTCTTGGAGGCTGTAGGAGCCTCCTCCAATTGCAGATGCCCTTCCCCAGAAGTTCCCGAATTATTCACTACCAGCCTAAGTGTGAAAAGGCCTCTGGGCACAGCCTGCTATTATATGCACAAGCATGTGACAGCAGGCCATTATTCTGTAATATATTCCAGAATAAGACCCAGTGCAGAAAGGGCCTGCTGCTACCACCACCACTGCTACTATTAAGTTGTCAAGCCACATCCAGAATTTCCAAGATTAGATTTCACAATATGGGAAGGATGCCCTTCGAATGTATGTGCAACTCTGCTTAAATGTGGCCAAGATTAAGCAACAAAGCACCACAAAAACCTCACTGGGGGGAGAAACATGCATGTCTTCAGATTTATCCAAACAGAAATGTATCTACATATTGCGTGAAACTGGAAACAAAATACAGCCCTTCAGACAGGTGGGTCTCCCCACCCACCCTCCAAAAGAGGCAGGGTTTCTAATTATTCTTATGCTGTTGAAATTATTTTAATTTTGCATCTCAGCAGATCCACATTTGTATGCTGAAAACAGGTGTTCATCAAAAGGAAGTGATAAAGAGATGCTGCAGTCAAAGCTTGGAACCTTGCCGGCATGGTGTGATGACAGATAAATTAGAAAAAATATCCTGCTCAACATCTCCCTCCTTCAGAAGGAGATTACACCTTTTAAAAAAGGCAAAACATGCGGTTCAATTACTTATTGTCTTGGCATGTGGTTGTGATGAAAGAGGCGGTCTTAAACATCAATAGAGCTAAACTAACATCCCCAGATGGGCTTTGGATGAGAGGAGCCTACCACAAGACCCACCTGCATGCGAAGCAACGTTCTGTTGCCAATTTTTTTTATTTATTTTGAAAAAGGGTAGAAATGTTCCTTCATCCTTTCATCCAGAGTCCCTCTTCATCTAAAATGACCATTACGCACGGAACTTCGGGGGAGATTCGTCGTCAGACAAAAGAGAAACAAGTGTCCCCACCCCTAGGATTACCTCTTTCTTTCCTTTAAGCTTTCATTACAGAAGCATTTTGTTTCCAAAGGGGTAACTGCTAGGCTCCTGTAGCAAAAACAACAAAGAGACTTATGTCACCTTAAAGACTGGGCAATTTACTATTGCGTAAACTTCTTAGGGGTTTCGGTTCACTTGATCAGATGCATAAAGTGTTCAAAGTTGCTAGCGGGCATAAACACACGGTTGGGCAGAGAGGAAAATTATACACAGTTATATCAGAAGGTAATTAACTGCAGAAAGCAATACTGGCTGCCTAAGCAGGGGGATGGGACACAGCCTTACGCCAGTAAACTGATGAACCCATTTAATGTGATAAAATTTGACTGTATCCATTTAGCACTTAACCTCTTGATGAAATATATGTTCTCGTTCTCTCAGTGAACTTCATTTGTTTTAGCTTGGAAACCTTGAGGCCAGTAACAGAGTATCTTCTTGAGAAGGTAAATCATGTCTCTCTTGGTTTTCCAATAGCCCCAGATGGAAATAGCAAATCTGTGTCCATTTGTTTTGCTTTAAGATTGGTCATGCAGGCATAAGGAGATAAGAATATAAGAACATAAGAGGAGCACTGCTGGATCAAGCCACAACCCATCTAAGCATCCTGTCTCACACAAATGGCCCACCAATAGCTTCTGGGCATCTCAAGCAGAAAGCAAAGGCAATACCTCCACCTGCCCTCAACTCCCTGCAAACAGCCTTTAGAGGCATCCTGACTGTCTCTCTAACTTGGGCCATGGTTACACCTTGCTGGGATAGTCTGTCTTATTTAAAAAGCAGGACTGGAAACAGATTAACTCGAACCACATCCAATACCTGGTAATCCTTCCTCAGTTTGGGTCGCTATGCTCACATCTTTCTGTTCCTGTCCTGAGACTCCTTTATGAGATTTAGTTGTCACAATACCCCATGTGTGCTGATAGGGTAAAAGTTCTGTGACTCAACAGCATGTCATCACACACTGGGTAAAAGGGAAGTCCTCTTCCACAATCATGCTCCCAAAATGAAATAACTCTATCACCACTTGAGACCTGTAAAAATCAGGACTCAGGAAAGTATGATTGAAGGGAAGAAAGTCCACACACAAAATGGATTGGACTAGAAAGGTATGAGTGATGGGGTCTGAAGATGGACTGAAGAAGGATTAAAGTGAAGGTATGATCGAAGCCCAGAAGGCAGCATGTAAGCATCAATTCTATAAGGACATAAAAATTGATATAACATGCTACCAAAAAAACACTCCCCAAACCCCAAGGCTAGGACCTTTTGCTCCATGTGCGTTGTCTACAGAGGGGTGCTTTTTGCACTGCCAAATAGCAGCCCCAGTAGTTCTGGGTTTCAGAGGTGTGCCATCTACTCTAGTGAGGGCCAGAGAGGTCCTGGCGCCTGCTACACCAGTCCATCACCACTGGACAGACTGTAGCCCAGCCTAGGTGGCCTAAAATAGCCGCCTGGACTGGGACAGTGGTAGTTTTTATTTTTTTAAAAAGTCGTCTGCTGTCTTTCTTGTGAGTAAACTGATTCAGGGATGCATGCAAAAGGGTGCATGCCTCCCTATTCTAGTTTAAGAGGGGACCCAATTTCAGTGGCACACAAGACTGCGCTATCAAAATGCCCTCATTCCCATCTATGGGCTCCAAGGCCAGAAAGTTTAGTTCCGGGCTGTCAGAGCCTCACAGCAGGCTCTGAAGTTCAGATGAGCTTTGGGGTGGTACTGGGCAGAGTGAGGTAACTCTGGGACCAACCCTGGAACTGCTATCTGAAATGTAGAAAGTCTTGTTCTGGGCCCGGCCCGGCCCAGCTCAGCTAAAGGCAGAAATGGCCTGAACATTCCCATTTACAATTCCACCTTAAGAGTTGGCTTTTGGGCAGGGCGGGGGGGTCTACCCCACTGTTCTTACCCATTTAAGGGGGCTCAAAGTGGCTGACAAAGCTTTCTGTTCTTCTTCCCACCACAAACACTCTGTGAGGTAGGTGGGGCTGTGGGAGCTCAGAAGAGAGCTGTGACTAGCCCAGGGTCACCCAGTTGGCTTCGTGGAGGAGTGCGGAATCAAACCTGGTATTCTCAGATAAGAGTCCAGCTCCCTAACCAAACTGTACTTTAAGATGTACAGCCCGTTTCTTCCCTAGTGCCGACATGAAATAATAACTCTAAGGGAAGAATGTCTGTAGTCAAGGTGAGTGGAGTTCCCAGGTGGTGCATCTGCCCCTCATGGAACCATTTGTTAACCAAAAATGGCTCTCTGCATCCCAGAGCATCCCCCAAGCAGTACAAGCATGGTGCAGTTAAAACCACACCAGGCTTATACTAGTGGCAGAGTCAGTAATGTTGTGAACGCTCCATCCACTCTGTCCGCAAGTCTTCTGGTCAGAAGATGTGCAGGAGAAGCACACGACTGGCAGTATGATGACGTGCTGCATTGCCAAGTTGCCCAGTGACAGTACCAGGCAGGCACACTGGAGCCATCATCAGACCTCTGCAATGGCTGCTGTCTGGGCAGCCATTCGCATTCAAGTAAGGGTTAGGGTTAGGGCCAGTATGTATGGCTAGAGCATTCTAGTGCTATGTCTGCTAGTGAACAGAGGCAATAGTGCCAATTTCCAAAGAAGGTGCGATTACACCCTTATTTCTTCCTCACTCCAAATTCCAGCCCATTTGGGCCGTGTCTTCACGGCAACCTTATCTCGGATTCAAAACGTTTTCAATCCTCGGAGTCCACACAGCAGTTTGGCTTAACACGCTTTTCCTGTGTTAAACCACACCAAAGGGTGGTGAATCTCAATCCTGATTTCAATGGGTCTCACTCCGGATCGTGCGCTTGAAACATTTGACATTTTTTACTGTGTGGACAGTACCATTTTAAGGGATGAGAATCCATATTTAAGGTTTCCCTCCCCCAATAGCTTGCTTCCAAAGACAGTGATTTCAGTGTTAAAAATCCAGCCTTAGCAGCGCTACACTGTAGCGATGGAACCACTTCAACCTAATAACAATGTTGCAATTTTGCAAAAGTTCTGACTTTAGAAAGGGAAAGGAAGGGAGGAAGGCAGCTGAATGTGAATGTTTAAAGCAAAACGGCTTTAGTTGCCGCTGCTGCTGTGTGCCCTGAGCAATGGGGAGAGGAGGGGAAAGAATCGCTGGCTGGCTGCCCACTGCCATTTTTCCTCCATCCAGGCAAGCGGCAGCCACCCAGCCACCCAGTTAGGCTCAGTGAAGGGGTCCCTTATGGGTGGCGCATCCATGCCAGGAGGAAGAGGGCAGGGCAGCCCCAAAAAGCAGCTTTTAAAAAGTAGCCACTTGAGTCCCACCTTGAGTCACGTACGCCACGTACGATCCTCAGAATCCGGATCGAACGCGATTAAGTTAAAAGTAATGGGAACAGGCAAATTCGGGTTTGCATCCAGTTCTATTATTTCAGTTTAGGGAAAGAGAAATAAGCTTGCTGTGGGGATTCGCTCTTGGTTATGTCTTTAAATGCCAAGCCTTTTCCCCCCTGGATTTTCCTCCCTCTATTTGGATTTTCCTTCAGTCAGGCCAACATAGAATTAAAGTTTAATCCCCTTCCAGGAGGTCACCGTTCTGGCTCCCAGCTGCCCAGAAAACGATATCTTGGCAAGCCTCTGCTCTGTGTCTTGCCCTTCTCCCTCCCCCTTGCCATGACAGTCCTTCCTCTGCCTCCTCACCTCCCCCCTTGCTGTGATTTCCTTCAACAGCAGCAGGAAGGTTTGACCAATCCGTTCCAGGCCAAAAACGGCTTGGATTCTGCTACCTTCCTGATGTGGATTTAAATGCTAAGGTGTAACTGCGGCCTAAGACCACTTTGTACTTTTCCTTTTCTCTACTATTAGAAAATCTAAAATGAACTCTGATTAAAAATTTGTAATGCAATTTAAGTTATCTTTCAAAGTCTGGTACCAATTATCATCATGAAAAAGCACCAATGAAGTTTCCAGCTTGTCTTAAAATATCTTTTCCACTTTTCTCCTTCTAGCACAGTCCAAATTTACAGAACTAAAAATTCTTTTGCACTGTTCATAATGCTTGTCAAGGACATAAGTGTTTTCTCATTAGAAAAACTCTTTTGCATTCTCAGAATCCTCAGAAATCCTTCTAATACCTTCAGTAAAGTTTCCTCAGTTTTAGTAAAAAGAGTGAGCTGAACCAGCATAAAAGAAATCAGAACTCATTTCCACAAAAGCATTTCTGGCTTCTAAAGTCTCCTCACCTGCATGCCAAGGGGTATCATACTAGTGGCAGACTCAGTTAGAATACTGTTAGCATAAACTGTGTCCAGAAAACAGCAACACATCATCAAATCTTATCAGCATTCCTTACGTAACAGTGCGTTCCTGTATCACATTATCCCGCAAATTATCACACGCAGTGCACATACAATATTGGGCAAATCTAGCAATCCAGACCAGGGACCAGTTCACACTTGGCATCATAGTCTGCAATAGGTTAACATCTGGACAGGTGCATCTGCACTTGCAGGAGGCGTTTACAGACTAGAGATGTCCCATGCCTGCCCAGATGTTCACCTACTGCAAATGAGCTATGGCGCTAATGTTAACTAGAAGGTTACCTGGCATGTCCACGCTGTGACCATTCACACCATTTCCAGTGCAAGGCGTCATTTGAGATACCATGCAAGCACACTGGCACCTCAGATGACCCCAAATGCAACTATGCATGCATAGAGCATCATTGTTGCCATGATGCCTGTGCCAGCACATCTGCAGTTGCGTCAGGCGCTGTGATCAAAATGGCAGCACCCTGTTGGAGATTACACATGCGACCGGATGCAGGTGAGTGTCCAGTCACATAGGAGTTAGGCTACTGTGTACTAGTGTTCCTTGTACTAGCATACCGTGTTCTAGCGTAGTGCAAATGCTAGTATAAGTTAGTCTGTTCTGCACTTTTCCCGTCCAACAGATGGGAAGCTGAGTGCAAAAACATCCCAAGATCAGAGTGACAGCTAGGAGTTTTAACAGGCCTTCCTACACTGGATTATAACCTGGAATAGGGGCTTGCTGTCCGCATGCTGGTGCATACTATGGTAGGCCACACTTAGGTTCTGTGATGGTCTGTACAAGCATGCAGATAACAGACCCCAGTCTCTATACAGTCAATAAAAACCTAAAGCTATGTCTCAGATCATGAGCTTCTTACTCAAGAAGAAAGTTCAGAAGAAACTAGAAAAAAACTACAGACCACACAGATATGACCTAAATAAAGTCTCCTGTGAATATTCAGTAACAAGTGATGGATATAGTTAAGGGACTAAATAGAGTGTCTGAAGAATTATGGACAGAGCTTCATGACATTGGACAGGAGGTGGCAAAAAGAAACACACTATAGGAAAAGACAACCAAGAAGGCAAAATGACTATCTGATGAGGCTTTACAAGTACCTGAAGAAAGAAAAAGTCAAGGGAGAAAGGAGAATATATAACCAGCTGAATGCAGAGTTCGAGAGAACAGCAAGGAGAGATAACAAGTCTTAAACGAGCAACGCAAAGGAATAGAACAAGAGAATAGGAAAGGATAAGAGATCTCTTCAAGAATACTGGGGATATCAAGACAATATTTCATGCAAAAATGGGCATAAGAAAAGCAAAAAGACAAAAATGGCAGGGACCTAACAGAAGTAGAAAAGATTAAGGTGGCAAGAATCTTCAAACTACTGAGTCATTAATCACTGCACTCATTTCACAAACTAGCAAGGTTATGCTCAAGATTTTGCAAGCTAGGTTTCAACAACATGTGAACAGGAAACTACCAGAAGTTCAAGCCGGCTTTCAAAGAAGCAGAGAACCAGTCAAGATCAAAATTGCTAATATTCACCAGCTCACAGGGAAAGAAAGGGAATTCCAGAAAAGCATCTAATTCTGCTTCTGAGATTATGCTAAAGCATTTGGCTTGCGTACCACAACAAATTGTGGCAAGTGTACAGGTCCACCTTATCTGCCTCCTGAGTCATCTATATGTGGATCAAGAAGCAACACTTAGAACCAGACGTGGAACCACCAGTTGGCTCAGGGTTGGGAAAGCAATAAGGCTGTATATTGTGACCTTATTTATTTAATTTTATACACAGAGTGCCTTGTGAGAAATCCCAGACTGGATGGGATATTAAAAAACACATTTAAAAGCACATTAATTCGCCTAAATCCGGATTAAATGTTAGACCTGAAAAATCAGGTCTTAACATCCGTCTCTTCGCCTGGATGTGTGCAGAAGTAGGACACTTCTGCGCATGGCCTGGCGAAGGGACGGATCCCCTCCGCCCACCGTGTTGGGAAGGGCGGAAGCAGGACTGGCTGCTCCTGAAGCCCTTCCCCCGCACGCTGGGTGCTGTCGGAAACATGTGGTGACTGGCAGCTCCATGCTCCAGTCCACGGCTCTGGGGGCAGGGTCGGTGGCGTGCGAGCTGGAGGACTTTTGGAATGGGTGCTGATGCATCCGCACAGCACCCACTCCATCCGTTCTCTGGAATCCAGCCTCCCCACATGTGTGCAGACACATGAGGGCCCTTTGGATCCGTCACTATTTGTGAGGGATCCTCGGGAGGTCAGATCACCGGAAAACTGGACCTTTTTAGATCCATTTTTCGGCGGCCAACGCGGAAGCACCCTTATTCACGTGCCATTACAGCCCTCTTCAACTAGCACACACCAGTGATCTCATTTGACCACAGGGCTTTCTGATTTCTTCTACCCAATTGCTGTGAATACCTTCAAGCCTTGCTAGCTGTTGAACAAGTAAAACCAAGTTTGATTTGGAGAATTCAGACTCTGTGTTTAGATGATCAAATTACAGGTTGTAATTACAAATTAGTTTCATGTCAAGCTCGATATAAACAAGAAAAAGGGCAGGATAACGTATGCATCTTCATTAGGGTTTTCCCTCCTTACATTTGGGGGCTCATCATTAGTGCAGACTCTATTTCAATCTACGTCACTCAGTAATTCAGTTTCAGTGAAGTTTCCTCCTCTTGTTCACAGTGAGGGCAAACGTGCATTGGCAGAAAAATTATCTCATTATAAAAAAGGAGGAAAAGGTTGCCTCAGATGAAAGAAACATTTCTTTTTACAAAAGAGTTTTCCGCAAAAGTCATGAGAAGAAAATTCAGAGTCTAGCTTGTAAATTGCATTATTTATACTAAAATTAATTAAGGAAAATTAATTAGGGCAAAAATCACTGATACAACAGAGAAGCACAAGATTCTAGGACCTTGTTCTCTACAGTTTCTTGCAGGCAAAAGGCCAAACCTTCACCTGCTCTGACTCAAATTCCTGAGACTACAAATCCCAGCATTCTTTGCTACCCCACTGGCGTACCGGGAATGGGATGTTGTGAATGGAATGCTAGCAGTTCTAATTCCAGAAGATCTGGAGGGCCACATGGTGAGCTGCCCTTTATTATGCAGTCGGTCCACCATCCCATATGCACCAAGTCTTAACTTGCAAGATTTGCTTATGTATGAATGAATGAATGAGAGTTTGTTACCCTTCCCCACTATTCACAATGCAAAAATGTCACCTCAAGCTGTATTTTTGCAAGATTGGACCTGGAAAATGGCACAGTGGGGGTGGGGGGTGAAGTAATGTTTAAAATTCTCCAGGTGATGTCACATCTGAGGCCCTTTCCACACTGGGCAGGTAGACCGGCCCACTGTGGCCTATAATACATCTTGTCTGAAGGATGGGAAGTCACATACCCCAGTAGATCATTAGGTCCACACAGAATGAGGACCTTGGGGTGGGATTCAGTACCAAAATGGTGCCATACCCAGCTCCACCAATGGACTGTTTAAAAGCAGTCTATAACTGGTATACTCTGGTTCCTTGGTCCACAGACAATGCATGGACAGTGCATGCCCATTGGCCAGTATACCAAGGCCAACACCATTTCATCTAGGCTCCTGGAATGGTGCTAGAAATGTGCTACTTCTGGGCACTTGTCCCAAAAAAGCCCTGGCTAGCCACAGGGAACCGTTGCACCTGGTCTCCAAAAGTGAATTAGGATGGGCTGCCAGGCTTGCAGACATCCCTTATCATGGGCTGCCAGAAGCCCAGCCCTCTGTGGGTCAGGCTACCAGTGTGGGCCTGAGAAAGGGCATCAGCCACAAGACCACAGAGGTGGTGGTGGGAGTTTCAGGCTCCTTGCAAGGTAATGAGGGAGAACTAAACCTGAAGTTCACACATCTGCTTTAGCAGAGGGAGGTTTTGCCAACTGCTGTCTCCCACACCAGTTGCCCCTGGTAGAAAGAAAACATGCTTCAACAGTACCAACATTGAGGTCCACTGGACCTGTTAAACCAATGGTACAAGAAGTTGCATCACAATGACAACTCAAGATGTTCCAGATACTGTGGACAATAGCTCCTCTGCTATCTGGGCTCAGGCATAAAGTACCTGGAGACCAATACTAGGGGTACATATGGTGTACCCCTAGTATCAACACTTGCACACAGTGCGCAGACAGAATGGGATGCCTCCATCATGGCTTAGCTTCCTGGCCACCAGATCGTCTTATCCACTGTCCGCTCTGATCCTTTTTCTTCCCCCTAAGTCCTAACAAGGCTTCTCAGAAGCTTAGCAAGTTGCTTAAAATGTCAGGCGAAGGCTGGCAGATGCACAGAGGGTTTATCTTGCTATTATATTGCTATAAGCTAATAAATCACAGCATTGCTCCAAAAGGAGTTGGCAAGCATATCAATGAAGGAGAAAATGAAAACCAGTCAATATTTCCCTCCCTAAACACTTGTGTACATGTCAGAGTGAAACACAGAGAGAATATGAACCCATTCTAAATAACGCAAATGGAAGCACTAATCAGTAAATTCATGTTAATTGAAAAACTACAGTCACCTGAGAACCAATTTGCAAAAGCCGTTGTACTGTCAAATCTTATGATAAGATATAGAGCAGCGTGCGCCTGGCTGAGCATAGTTCAGCAAACAGTTTCTGACTCACAAACTAAGCAAGCATATTATCAAACTAATTCGAAGTTGAAAATGCTACCAGCTAGACTTGTTATTTGCGGCACAACGATTGAAAGTCATCCATTTAAAACTAATAGGCAAACAGATCCTAGGTCTACTAATTTGTTAAGGCTGAAAACAGTTTCTTTGCATTATTCTTGCTCAAAGCGTAACAAAAAATAATAATAAACACAACATTTCCCCCAAGGTGATGTAGAGAAGAATTCCCTGCATGCACAACTAGTCTGATTAAACTGAGTTGTTTTGCCACACCATTCATCAGTCTATTTTTTTGGGGGGGGGGTTGCGGTGGGAAGGGATAATAGTTTTTCTCCTGCTATAATCTGAAATGAAATTAATGATGTTCTTTTTAAAATACCAATGGATAGCATTCATTAGTAAGGTACTGAAAAATTCATAGCTTTTTGCAAGAAAGCCCGCAGCTGTATTACTGGTGCAGAGTCAACATTCAGAGACTCACAGCATGATACGAAAATGCTCTGGCACCTTCTATTCTTCTGGCAGGAAGTCACAATTGGGGGAAAAAATCAAAATAACAGCATAATACCTACACGGCATTTCCCTCTCTATGGGAGTGTTCAAAAATAGTTTGAAGTATCCTAGGTAAAAAACTTGTAGACCCGGGTTCAGCCAGTTTGGTCTGGTGGTTAGGGAGCTGGACTCTTATCTGGGAATACCAGGTTTGATTCTGCATTCCCCCATGAAGCCTGCTGGGTAACCTTGGGCTAGTCACAGTTCTCTTCTGAGCTCTCAGAGCCCTACCTATCTCACAGGGTGTTCTGTTGTTGGGAGAATGGAAAGCTTCGTTAGCCGCTTTGAGTCCCCTTAAACAGGTGAGAAAGGTGGGGTAGAAAAGCCAACTCTTCTTTTTCTTCTTCAGAGGGGGCATCCCCATGGAGTTTAAAAAAAAAAAGCAGGGTGGAAGTGAGACAGCTTAATGCAAATCTTAATCTGCATTAAGCTGGCCCTATAGTAATGGAGGACAATGCAGGTTCCAGGCGAACCCACCCATCCCCATGAAAACTGTGGTAAATCCCTGCATCAGGATACCATGGTTTTCTCCATCCCCTGCCCCTTTGTCTGAGCGTGCAAACACAAACACGCATGCACAGGCAGGGTGGAATCCCTCCTGGAGAAAGATGTTTCTCCTTCCCTCCCCTCTTTCTCTCTCTCCCTCCTCCAAACACACACACACAGAGGGTGGAAGCCCTGTCAGAGCCTGGATAAAATGATTAAAAGAGCCGCGAAAGCCACTGCTCTCATTTTAGCAGTGCTCTGTACGTGCGCACAATAGCCCCCTCACTGCCTGAAAGCCGCTTAGCTGGATGCAGGGCAACTGTCAGGTACTCCAAACGAGTGCCTGACAGTTGCCCTGTGTGACGGTTTGAGGGTACAGGCTGCAAACTGCTTTGCTTTCTGTCTTTGCAGGCTTCTAGCAAGCTGCAATAGCCAGCCTTTGTGCAAACAGCTTGTTGCAAGACCTGGGCAGAGGCTGCAAAAAGGGCGGGAAATCCCGTGCGGGTCCGGGTCCAATGATTGGCTGCAAGTGAAATTTGGAGGGAAAAGCTGTCCGGAGATGTGAGTGCTGGAGGGGCTAGAGCAGGAGTTCCCACCAATCAGGGGTGAGGGACAGGAGTTTCTATCAGGAGTTTCCAGCAGCATTTTATTGCAGCAATTTCCCCTAGGAGGTGACAGCCAATCAGGGCCACAGAAAAAAGGAATAAAGGAACTCAGATTACAGCAGACTATGTCTTCATGCTGGGACAAGAGCTGAAAGGAGAAGAAGAGCTGAATCCTGAAGGAGCCGGACCAGTAGCTGACCAGGGGTCTTTGGACTGGGAGTTCTTGGAGGAAGACTTCACAGCCAACTGACCAGGGGGTGATCAGTCAAGCAAGGACGGAAGGAGCCTTGTGATCATCCAGAGCTATGTCTAGTTCACTGGCTAGGCTCGGGCTGAAGCAGAGCTGGTCAGGAGGGTGGAACCTGGAGAGGTTTGACTTTAAAGGTGAACTATTTTCCTTTAGAGGAAGGGGAGCGGATAGGCTGGGAAGCTGGTAACCTTAAGAGACTCATAGACTTAAACCAACAAATACCTGAACTTTATTTTCTTTATAGTATTGCTTGTGCATAATAATAAACTTGTTTTAGTTTACTGTTGAAACGGTTGCTACCAGTGTTTTGTGTCCACACCGTAGTATTCACTTGGCCATTGCACGAACTCACTATCCTAACAGGGCCAAGCTACTCCTAGAGAGGGCAGGCACTTACTGGAACGCTGGGGAACGTGACACCCTGCATTCAGCTGAGCAGCTTTCAGGTGGGGAGAGGGGCTGTCAGAGCCCCGATAAAATGTTTAAAGGAGCAACAGCTTTATTGGGGCTCTGACAGGGATTCCACCCTATCTGTGTGCGCGCCCGTGTGTAGAGAAGGAGGGCTCGGGCTGGAGGAGGGAGGGAGAGAGAGGAGGGAGGGGAGGAGGAAGACGTTCCTCCAGGAGGGATTCTCCCCTGTCTGTGCATGCATGTGTGCATGCATGTGCGTGCACGTGTGAGGAGAGAGAGAGGGGAGGGAAGGAGGAAGCATGACAGCAAGCCAGAGAACGAGAGGGGAGGCAGAGCAAAGAGACCCTTCCCTCCCCCTGCTGGAGAAGTTTACCTGTGCCCAGTTATAGATGAAGGAATAGACATAAGAGCCCTTTAAAACAGACTCAGCTCTCATGTCTTTTTAAAAAAATCTTCCCTGCTCTTTACAGCCTCTATACTCACCTGACAGTTGCTCTGCAACCAAGTAACCTGGGAGCGTCCACATGATTGCTGGACAATACGTGTTAGCCCCTTATTTCACATGTAGTACACTTGCAAAGTGGGGGGTTTTTAACATGTATTGTCTCGCATGTAGCCCGTATTAGGGCTTTGCATGGAGACGCTTCCAAGGCAAAGCAGGGTTAAATTCAAAATAAAAATTGCATGGAGACGGGCCCTAATATGTAGTGGACCACGCATACATTCTTGTCAAGTGGTCAGCAGCTTATGTATGCCTTCTCTATTTGAGGGATTTTAAAGAATATGATGAAACCACGTCCAAATTTCACTGGTGAGTATCAGTAAAACTGGTTTGAGTTTGAACTGGTTTAAATCAAGCAGGGGTGTTGGAAAAGTATGAGCTTGAACCAAACACCCTGCCTGTTCAAAAGTAGTTTGAATACAGACTAAGCAAAGGGATGTTCTAACCTAGCAAAAACCACTCTGTTCAATCAGTGTTTGAAGACATTCAATGGTAAATTGAATCGATCTGAACATCTTGTGGTTAAAACATATATATAACATTTGAACTGAAGCAGCCTTGATTTGGTTTGCTTCAAACTGAATGCACACACAAAAAATCCAGGGTATATATAGTTCTAAAAGCCTGATGATACAATATTTTTATGATGCTACTTATTATTGCATTTCATAGACAACCCACATACTTGTCATTATATGTGCTCTGTTAGCCACAAGTATCTTTCCAAGCACAATTCAAGATGCCCACTTTAGTAATACACACTTTTCTGCAATTTCTTTTTCTACAAAACTCATTGTCGCCTGAATACTTGCTACCTTATCCTTATTAACACCCCCAATTATGACAGGAAACATTTACCGTATATTCCAGCATATAAGACGACTGAGCGTATAAGACAAAACCCCAACTTTTCCAGTTAAAATATAGAGTTTGGGATATACTCGCCGTATAAGAAGATGAACCCTGGCATATAAGACGACCCCCAACTTTCGAAAAGATTTTCCTGGGTTGAAAAGTAATCTTAGACACCAGAATGTACTGTATTAGGCCCAATCCCCGAAAGACTTATTAGCCCCTCTCGGCTTCCTCTGCCGTCACTCTGTTATAGCTGACTTTAAAAGTCCCCTCCACTTCCGGAATAAGCGTCCCCATGGTAGCCGCGATCTAAACGGACTTTCCGTCCCCAAGGAAGCCTGTTTCCTTTCCCCGCATCTTCCCCCCTCGCCCTCTCTCTTGTTAAAAGGAAAAATAGCCAGATCTCCGTCTCCTGAAATGGCTTCCCACCCCTAGCAAAGGCAGATGATCACTCATTCATTCACTTTCAGCACTTACTTTCACTCAGTTCTCTGTTAGAAAAGGCTTTCTGCCCCAGCAAAGTCAGCGGCTGCAGCCATCGGCAGCGCGATCCTTCGCTCATTCTCTTTTAAGGCTTTCACAGATCACTGATAACAATGTTGCAATTCTGAGCAATTCTGGCTCTTTTTACAAAGGAAAGGAAGCGAACCTGCTGCATTTCTCAGATATGTGAATGCTTTTTGGCTGTGTGTGCAGGCAAGCAATCCCCGCCCCTTTTGCCATGGAGCGTCCTCAAGGCAGATATAGCGAGCAAAACCCCCGAATCGCCGAAAGAGCGCTGGAACTCTTCTTTAAAGTGCACGTATTTTATTGCGGGTGTCTCACTTTCCTAAGCTCCCTAAGCGCCTTGTAAAGCCTGGAATGGGGCCGCTCAGAGGCAAAAGAAGAGTTCCAGCAGACTTTCAATTGCATGGGGACAGGGCCTTAGTGTCATATGAAGGAAAACTGTCCCCTATCTTCATTGTAAAATGACCTCAAACACAAGCCAAGGGCTTATGGCTAGCTTGGAATATAAAGTTGAACTTTTTGTTCTCATTTTCGTCTAATTTAACACCTACAGCTTCCAGAACTCCTCAGCACCTGTGACAAATTCAGGGTGCCTCCAGATGTCAATGGGAAATGTCGAATATTAACCACCAGTCAATTTTCTCCCTTTTTCTGCCTCACCAGACTCACACGGAATTCCTTCAGTATAGTTTCACTTACCCATATATCTGACAGACTTCATGCGGTATTGCTTCAGGAACAACTTCCAAGAGCTCAGCACCTACCTAGTCCCTTTCTTTTATTATTATTTTTTTCGCTTTCTTGGTAACCTTTCAGAAGTTCCCAGAGAAGTAATGGTGCCTGGGCATCGCCATTAAAGCCCTTTCTGCATGGTCCCTTCATCTGAGTTAAGGGCCTGTGTAGTATAAATTCTGGGCTTCCTATCTACATGTTAATGCAGATCAAGGAGGCCCTGCCCCACAAAGCTCTGATGCTGTCTGCACTAGTTAGAGCCAGATCTGAATTAAGAGGTCCAAAGAGGGCTACCAAAATGGAGAGTGGTCTGGAAACCATGTCCTACAAGGAAAGGTTGAACTATCTAGGAATGTTTAGCCTACAGAAGAGGAGACATGATAGCAGTCTTCAGGTATCTGAAGGGATGTCACAGTGCAGAGGGATTGTCCCTATTCTCACTCGCACAAGATGGGAGGACTAGAAACAATGGGATGAAACTTCAAGGGAGTATATATAGATTAAATATTAGGAAAAACTTCCTGACAGTGAGGGTGTTCAGTCAGTGGAATAGGTTGCCATGGGAGGTAATGAGTCCTCCTTTACTGGAGGTCTTCAAGCAGAGGCTGGACCTACATCTGTCTGGGATGGTTTAGGAAATCCTGCATTGAGCAGAGGGTTGGACTCAATGGCCCTAGAGCTCAGAAGAGAGCTGTGACTTGCCCAAGGTCACCCAGCTGGCTTCATGGGGGAGGGCGGAATCAAACCCAGTATTCCCAGATAAACGAGTCCGGCTCCCTAACTGCTAGACCAAAGTGAAGGGTTGATAGGCCTGGCTGTCTGTGGTCCACGGGGTCATGAAAAGTCAGACATAACTAAATAAGGACAATAATTTATTCTGAGGGTAGAGCATATGTTTCTTAAACTCCTATAGCCAAATCTTTTTTATCCTCCACCCAAAACTTTTTCATATGACATTTCCATCTCAGTTTAATTTTCTACCACTGCACATTTACACATTGTGTGTACTTTGAATGCTTGCTAGTTTATTGCTTGCCTAGTAAAAAGGTAACTGCTAAATTACTTTCTATCTTTTGTTTCAGCAGGACCTCCAACCCTACAAGCTGCATAATTAAAGAGGATCTTAAATACGAATAGTTGTACCTACTATAGCTCTGTGCCGATCAATGTTAGTTTAAAGCCGAAAGATCTTTGTAATTTAAACCATGGGGGGGGGGGAGTGAGTCCCCTAACAGCATTCATTTGGAAAGGAAATATCATTACTGTCATGTAGAGCCAATAAAATGACATCTAATCCTTTGGGGAATCTACCAACAGCAATGAAGTGAAAGTGAGTGCAGATTAACACATCGTAAATCCATTTACAACCAGGCATTGTTTACACAGTGATTTGCCACTGCCTGCTAGTCTTCAATCAATCTTTAATTGAAACTGGCTTTCTTCCCCTGTTCCCATCCAAAAAGGTTATCTTTCATTCTCTCAAATAAATATTAACTGATTACTTCTCTGAAACATGATTAAATCAAGTGCAGGTGAGAAAACCAAGATAGTATGGATGAATGGGATAGTTTGCTCAGGCATATGCCTATTTATTTGGGGGCATTATTGTGTGTGTTGGGGGGGGGGAGAAGGCTTTTGTAAGAGTTTCCCAGTGGACTCTACCCTTAGTAACTTAATGATTAATAGCTTTATCGCATTGCCATGTACGAGGACTGTCTTGATAGCAAACAACAGGCAATGGTAACAATTTCTATTGGGCCACTTGTGTTCTTTCCTAGTCCTTTCTGCAATCCTTATTTTTAAAAGGCCATACCAGAGAGGTGAACCTTATTCCATTCAGTGTCTCTTTTATCCTCAATGTGCTTAAGCATAATGGAAGAAGCAGATTAACAAATGAGAAAGTGAACAGTTGGCATCTTTGCTTATCACAACAGCATCAACGACCACTTTCCCATTGGGATAGGTGTTTTCTACAGCATCTGTTTGTTTGTTTGTTTGTTTGTTTGTTTGCATTCTTATCCCACCCTATACCCAAAGGTCTCAGGGGAGGTTAAAATACTAAAATCATGGTTTGGCTTTGCAAACAAAGATCTGGGAGGGCTTGACCCACACTTGCTGCCTGTGTGTTGGTGGTCAAACAGACCAATGCGGGATAGACAGGGCCGGTTGCTCCGGTTGCAGAAGGTGCAGGGAAAGGTCTCCTTGGGCGGTACTGTGACAGCACGGTTCTTTCTGCATTGTCTTTGTTCCTCAAGACTGGTTCTGCAAGCATTCACAAAGGAGGCAGTAGTGTTATGGATGGTGTGTCTCCATGCCTCTCGGTTTGAGGCCAGAGTGGACCATTGATTGTGAACAATATGGCCAAGACTGAGGGACTGCTTCAGGGAGTCCTTGTATCTCCTCCTTGGGGGCCCTCTGTTTCGGAGGAGAAAACACTAAAAACCAAAATGTAAAATAAACATACTAAAACAATGACGGTGCCCAGAAGTGGGAAGCAAAAGCCGTTTCCTTATTTAGCCAAAGAACAGGGCAAAGAGGTGCATCTTCACCACTCTGCTAAACATGTGAAGTGAAGGTGCCTGGTGCACTTCAGGAGGGAGATTATTCTATGATCTGGGAGCCATCACAAAGAAGGCTCTAGCCCAGGTGCCCATCCCTTCTGCTACTGAGGGTTGTGGTACAACTAGGAGAGCCTCCTCTACAGATCTTAAGACATGGGCAGGACATATGCCTTGCAGCACAGCATGCAGCTAGCAGAAATGCAATAAAACAGCAGAAAACTTGTAACCACTCATATGCAGGTTTGCAAAGCAGAGGTGTCTAATATGGCCCTTTCTGCCCAAGGCCTATCCTAATCTGCACTAGCATGCAGATAGAAGGTCCAAATTCTAGGATACAAGCTGGAATAAGGTCTAGTGCAGAAAGGGCTTAGTATGTCACTTTTCAGAGGTTGCTGGGCTACAGCCCCAAATGGTCCCAACGAAATATAATAACAACAAACAATCCGAGTTGTAAGCCAATTGTAGCTGTGGCTGTATATTAGGCACTCTCTGTCTGATGGATGATAATCCAAGCATGCATCAAGGAATCAGGCATTTCTACAAATGAACAGGAGCTCAATGAATGCAAAATGTACCCAGGCCATACCTATTGTGAACTAAGAACATAAGAATATGAGAGGAACCCTGCTGGATCAGGCCACAGCCCATCTAGTCTAGCATCATGTCCCACACAGTGGCCCACCAATTGCATCTCAAGCAAAAGATGGAGGCTAAACCTTCACCTGCTCTTGACTTCCTGCAAATGGCCATTAGAGGCATCCTGCCTGTGCTCCCCGCCCCCCCAGCCTGGAGGATGTACACAGGCAACCATTCTAGTAGCTGAAACAAATCCCTAATTGACTGTGACTAGGAAAACTGAGAACATAAGAACATAAGAGAAGCCCTGCTGGATCAGCCCACAGCCCATCTAGTTCAGCATCCTGTCGCACACAGTGGCCCACCAAATGCTCATGGGCATCTCAAGCAGAGACAAGGACAAACCTTCGCCTGCTCTCGAATCCCAGCAAATGGCCTTAAAAGCGCCCCGCTTCCCACCACCAGCCTGAAAGATGTACCTCGGCATTCATTCAGGTAGCCATTCATTCAGGTGAGCACCTTCCATCAAGCTCCCAGCATTGGCCCCTCCCTCCCAACTGCCACCAGACGGGCCATGAAGGAACCACCTTGCCTTGGGAGAGGAAGAGAGAAGGAAGCTGGGTGAGCACCTTCCATCAAGCTCCCAGCATTGCCCCTCCCTCCCAACTGCCTCCAGACGGGCCATGAAGGAACAATCTTGCCTGTGGGGAATGGAGGAGGAAAATAAAATAAAAGTTTTTACCTTTGCAAGGACTCTGCTGCCGCCAGAGCACCCCTGTTCCCTCCCACACCATTTTCCTTTTGTATCTTGTCTCTTTAGATTGTAAGCCTGAGGGCAGGGACCTGTCTAAGATTAATATAATACTGTAACCCGCCCTGAGACCTTCGGGTATAGGGCGGGATAGAAATACAAATAAATAAAATAAATAAATAAATCTGTCATCCATAAATCTGTCTAATGTTGCCTTAAAGCCATCTAGACTGGTAGCTATCACCACCTCTTCCGGCAGCAAATTCCATAAAACAATGACCCTCTGGGTGAAGAAATACTTCCCTTCATCGGATCCGACTCTCCTACCCATCAGCTTCATAGAGTGTCCCCTGGTTCTAGTGCTGTGCAACAGAGAAAAGAATTTTTCTCTACCCACCTTTTCTATGCCATACATGATTTTATATACTTCAACCAGGTCCCCTCTTAAACGCCGTCTCTCCAGACTGAAGAGGCCTAGATGTTGCAGCCTGGTTTCATAAGGGAGGTGTTCCAGCCCCTTAATCATTCTGGTTGCCCTTTTCTGCACCTTTTCCAGTTCCACAATATCCTTTTTGAGGTGTGGTGACCAGAATTGTACACGATATTCCAAATGTGGCCTCACCATTGATTTATAAAGAGGCAAAATTACACTTGCTGACTTATTTTGTATTCCCTTCCTAATTGTTCTCAGCATTGAATTAGCTTTTTTCACTGCTGCTGCGCAGTGGGGTGACACTTTCATTGAGCTGTCCACCGAAACCCTGAGATCCCTTTCCTGGTGTGTTGCAGAAAGCTCAGACCCCATCCATTTATAGACATAATTTGGATTCGTTGCCCTTATGTGCATTACTTTCCACTTGTTAAGATTACTAAATTTACTAAAAGCACATTTGCCACTTGGTTGCCCACTCACCCAATGCTAAGAGATCTCTCTGGAGCTCTTGGCAATCTCGGTTTTTACTACCCTAAATAATTTAGTATCATCAGCAAACTTTCCCCTTCTTCTAGATCATTGGCGAATAAATTAAAAAGCATTGGTCCCAACACTGAGCCTTTAGGGACCCCACTCTTTATCTCTTTCCACCCTGAGAATTGACCGTTTACTAAAATACTAAAATATGAAATAGGTTAGTACAGATGTCACTTTGCAAAGATTTTTTTCACTTCAAGAGCAGAAGAAGCAAGCAAAGGCGTTGTTTGTATCTTCTTTAAAAAGCTATTTACTGCCGTTGTCTTTTCCCCGTTTAGTAATCTGTTCAGTTGTAATTATACAAACTGCACTTACTGGGCGGCCAGCAGCCATCTAAAGGCGTTAAAATGGCAGTGCGGATCCACGCATTGCCATTTTAACGCCTTTAGATGATCAAAGCATTAACTTAATATAATCAGCGCAAATCCATTTACCAGCGAGCTACAACTGTGCCAAGGGACTGTTTTCCTTTCCAGCCCTATCTATTCAGGAACAGGTGCTATAATAGTAAATTAATTAGGCTGTGGAAAAGCACCTTGTTCTCCATCTCTGCAGGCCTTGCGTGGGTCAGGGCCTTGAGGAAAATGCCATCTGGGCACAGTTTTCCCCAGAGAAACAATCAAAGCTTGCAGATTGCAAACTACAGAGGGAAGGTTCATATGACAATTAACCTTATTAGTCTTTAAAAAAAAAACAGTTTATACTGTGTCAACATGTTGCCTCCAATGAATGTTCTGTTGTGCAAAATTCATCCGTCTAGTCCCATTCAAAGAGCCATGGCTTTCTTTCCTCCCTTTCACAAATTTATCATCTTATTTTGGAAGAAAAATCCCACAGAGAGAATAACACTCCCAGGTAATCAGGCTCCAATGGTAATTATGTGAAGAAGGTGATGATACAAGAACACAGAATCTCAAAATATCTCTTCTGAAAACAAATTATACTGCATTTGGCTTCCACAAGGAGGAGAGTAATCTCTTATTTACTTCTTGAGATTCGGAAATCATCATCAACATACGTATAACTACATTTGGCCAAAACAAACTTTAGAAGTAATGTATTAATCTGATCTTGATGGTATTTGTTAATCTCAGTCACGGCTCTCAACAGAATTCAAACCAGCTCCTGAACAATCACAGCTACAGGTTTTATAGGGACACTACACCGAAATCAAAATTAAATATTTGCATATTTCAGTGCATATCGGATGTTAAAGGCTATTCCCCCACATAAGGTATTACCTATACTCTAAAAGGCATTTCATTAATTTCATCACTGTGTTATCTATTCCTTTTATTGACTACTCAACACTAGACCAAGAAAAAGTTGATGGTCTTTTCCTGTTCTTTCTCACCATCACCTAATAATTAATCTTAGGCCCCTTCTGCACTTACCTCATTGTGATCAGGATCAGTAGATCTGGAATAATCGGGCCTACTGATCTAGATCATGTCAAAAAAATAACCATGATTGGGCTGAATCATCTGCACTGTGTTGAGCCTTTTCAAGTTATCATGTGACAGTTCCTAGCTTCAGAGACTATGGGTGGTTCCGCACTGGGTGGTTAAACCGGTTTAACCACCCATTTAAGACCCATTTAAAAAACTTATCTTATCGCAGACTGGATCTGGGACCTTTTCAGGTGGCAGGTGCTGCAGCTTACGCACAGCACCCAGGCGATCCGACCACCCATTCCGGCCTCCCTGCTCGTGCGCGGACACGTGAAGGCCCTTTGGATCTGTCCGAAATAGAGACAGATCCTTGGGAGGCTGGATCACCAGGAAACAGATTTTGTTAAATCCATTTCCCAGTGGCAAATGCGGAAGCACCCTACGGCACGCAGCTTAAAAGCAACCCCTGGTAGTCCTGGATCGCAGAGGTGTGCTCATAGAATAAACGAGTCTACAATAGATCTGGATGAAAGGCCTTTTAATACAGATCTGGCTCCACCTTCTGCAAACAGAACCAGATTAATGGGAGGAGGCCCTCCTAGGCCCCGGTCACACGTTTAGTTTAAGGCGACTTCAGGTTGTCTTCTGGTCCCGTTACTCACATTATTTTTCTTCAATTCATTTTCCAAGCTGGCTTATTCCTGACAGATGTTTTAACTGGAGTTCTCTTTTCCAGAGGACTCAGCCTGTCCTGGCATGCCAGGCTGTCTTCTCCTCCTCAGTGTGAGGGGAGTAGATGAAGCTGAACCATGCTGTGGTGGGTGGGATCCATCTTTCCTTTCAGCCAATGTCTAGGGGAGGGTGGTACACACAGATTTTGTGAGGCACCTCCCCTTCTATCCTCAGTTTATGTGTATGATTCCTCTAACTAGCCTTTTTACGCAAATGTTTTTTTTAAAAAAAATTTAATTGCACAGAGAAGAAAAGCACATAAAAAAAAGAAGGGGGCCGTGGAGATGGGGGAGCAGGCTTATGAAAGAACCAAAAGCACACACCGTCGCCTCTCTTGAGTGACACAATGGCATCCAATAAGAAAGGAGATAGATTTGACACAGCCAATGGGGTGGAGAGCCAAGAGTTCCATGGAAGAGGCTCAGATTGATCACAGAGAAAGGTGTGAGTGATGCAGCCCAGAGCGAAGATGGTCTAAGAATGACCTATAATGATCTAGGTATGAACAGAGCTGGTAAGACCTCAGTTTGAATTATGAATAGGACGTGCTGTCCTTATAGGTGTGACCAGGGTCATAGGGACCTGCCATCCACATGCTGGTGTGGACTCGGCCATGCCTTGGACAGAGTCTGCCTTAGTCTGCACTAATATGCAGGCAGCAGGTTTTCATTCTAGAATATACAGTAATCCAGAATAAGGCCCAGTGCAGAAAGGGCCTGAAGTTTTATCCTTAATCTTCATTTTAAGCTTTTCCCACCAGGGGTTATCACTACATCTTTTAATTCAAGTTCCAAATCTGAACTGATTGTGCTAATGTTATGGCTGTGTCGCCGTGTCAACCTTAAGAAAGGCTGGGGCACACAGAGGAATGCCATCAGGGCTTTCTTTCTATGGATCATGGGTTGGGGAAGGCTGGATCCATGCCATCTGTACAGATGCACCAATCTGGATCAAGCCTCCTGTGGCTGAGAAGCTTGTGCAACTCGGTGGCCGCATCCCCATTACAAGCTTAATTCAGTTTCAATGCAGTTTCAATCCTCGCAGACCCCACCTCAGTTTGGCTTAACACACTTTCCGTGTGTTAAATCACCCCAAAGCGTTGTAAATGTTAAACCCTCATTTCAACGGGTCTCACTCCAGTTCATGCGCTTGATACGTGTTACATTTTTTACTGTGTGGACCCTACCGTTTTAAGGGATGAGAATCCATGTTTAGGGTTTCCCTCCCCCAATAGCTTGCTTCCAAAGATAGTGATTTCAGTGTAAAAATCCACCCTTTACAGCAGCCGCTACACTGTAGCAATCCAACCACTTCACACCTGATAACCATGTTGCAGTTTTGCGCAATTCTAGCTCTTTGGAGTTCTGACTTTTAGAAAGGGAAACGAAAGCAGCTGCAGGTTCTGGGAGATGTGTGAATGTTTAAAGCAAGGGAGTTTGAGTTGCCACTGCTGCTGTGTGCCCTGGGCAATGGGGAGAGGAGGGGAAAGAATCGCTGGCTGCCCAGTGCCGTTTTTCCTCCATCCAGGCAAGCGGCAGCCACCCAGCCACCCAGTTAGGCTCGGTGAAGGGGTCCCTTATGGGTGGCGCGTCCATGCCAGGAGGAAGAGGGCAGGGCAGCCCCAAAAAGCGGCTTTTAAAAAGTGGCCACTTGAGTCCCACCTTGAGTCACGTACGCCACATACGGTCCTCAGAATCTGAATCGAACGCGATTAAGTTAAAAGTAATGGGAACAGGCAAATTCGGGTTTGCATCCAGTTCTATTATTTTGGTTTAGGGAAACTGGATTAAGCTTATAATGGGGATGCAGCCGGTGTGGGCTTTGCAGCTGCCCCCAAGCCTAGCCCAAGCCCAAGCCTAGCCGGTGTACTAGAACGCAGCTCTGGATGATCACAAGGCACCGTCCATCCTTGCTTGACCGACCACCCAGTCCCGGTCAGTTGCTTGTGAAGTCTCCCTCAGAGCCACAACCCTCCACGATTGTCTCCTTCAGAAATTGCACAGTCAAAAGACCAATGGTCAGCTACTGGCCCGGCTCCCTCAGGTTCAGCTCTTCTCCTGTTCCTTTCAGTGTCAGTCCCAGCACGAAGACCTAGTCTGCTGTACTCTGAGTTCATTTATGCTTTTTTCCCTCTGGCCCTGATTGGCTGTCACCTCCTGGGGTAAGCTGCTGGAATAAAATGCTGCTGGAGACTCCTGATAGAAGTTCCTGTACCGCATGCCTGATTGATGGAAACTCCTCCTCTAGCCCCTCCATCTCTCAGATCCCCGGACAGCTTTTCCCTCCAAACCACACCTGCAGCCAATCATTGCACCCGGACCCGGACAGGATTTCCCGCCCTTTTTGCAGCCTCTGCCCAGGGCTTGCAGAAAGGCTTGCAAACAGGGTTTGCAAAGGCTTTGCATGGGCAGCAAGCCATGCATCCTGCAAAGAGGCTTGCAAGGGACAAAGAAACCTTACTGCCCATTGCAGCCTAACCCCTGAAACCGTCACACCCACCCACGTGTGATTGAACACTTACCCTGTTTTTGATCACTTTCAATCATTTTAGGCCCTCTTCTGGCGCCGCCATCTTGTGTGCAGTGTCCTCCGCGACTGCACCTGTGTCAGCACCGTCACTATGATGACACTGATGCTTTGGGCAGTCGCAGTGATGTCAGGAGGCCAGTGGAGCTGCCAGCACACTTGCACAGCAGCTTCAATGACCTCCCCATTCAGCAGAGGTGCGAATGGTTGCTGGCTGGACACTATCAAGTAAGTTGGGGTAAAGGTTGGTAAGATTGCGGAGCACGATTTCATGCTCCAAACCTAGTCAGCAATTAGTCAACTTCTGGGCAGGCAGGGAGCATTTCTAGCATATAAACACCTCCTGCAAAGTGCAGATGCACCTGCCCAGATGTTGCCTAATTGTTGACCAAAGGCCGAAGTGTGAATTGACCCCTGGTCTCAACTAGGCATCCATTCTAGTAGACATTATACTCCTATTGTCCATGAAATTTGTCTAATCCTTTCTTAAAGCTAGGCTGGTCGCTGTCACCAGTTCCGTAGACCGATGACCCTCTGGGTGAAAAAATACTTCCACTTGTCGGTCCTAACTCTCCTGTCCATCAGCTTCATTGAGTGTCCCATCCCTAGTGTTGTGTTGTGTGAATTTTTTTTCTCTATTCCCCTTTTCCATGCCATGCATGGTTTATACACTTCGATCAGGTCTTCGCTTAAATGCTGCCTTTCAAGGTTGAAGAGGCCTAGACACTGCAGCCTGATTTCATAAGGGGAGGTGTTCTTCTGGCTGCCTTTTTGTGCACTTGCCCTGGTTCCACAACATACTTTCTGGGGCACGGTGACTAGAATTACATGCAATATTCCAAATGTAGCTTCACCGTAGATTTATAAAGAGGTAGTCCTTGGCACCCAGCTAACTCAAGAATGGGATAATCACTTACAGCAGATGTTTTGAAACAATAAACACTCATTTCTGAGGTTTTGGAATTTTTTTGTTCTCTCTTTCCGATAGAAAATAATGCAGCACCCTGCAGACTACGTTGGTCTTCAAGAGGGGGCGGAAGAAGAAACTGAGACTTAGGTAATGCTTTTCTACCCACCCCCTGTTCCATTGTCTCTTTCTAAATCCTATGAAGAATTCTTATATTCCTCCACTGGTGATTCTGATGTCCTTATGAGGTTAATAATGTGTTTAGTAGCTTTGTCTTTCCATAGACTGCTTCCACTGACATTTGGGTATAAAGTATTTGCAAACTATAACTGTTTGACATTGAAGCCCTACAAGCTATCTCTATCCAGCAGTCTGTTTGATTATGCAAGGTAGTCCCTGATGGTTAGATGTGAGCTGGGTAAGGGATTCTCTGTCTTAATACGAAGCTCCTCAATAAGATATAACATATCTGTGGAAGCATAATAACGTGCAGAAGGCCAATGATGTGGGCTTTGAGTCTGAGTTTGGGCGGGGGGGGGGGGAGCTAAATGCAAAATGCAATGGGCATTTATCACATACACGTATGTATTTCTAATACTCTTTGAATGCAGGTATTCAGAGTATGATTTTCATTTAAGTCCAAATGTGGCCGTGAAAACTTGCCAAGGGTAAGTTAAGACACAAATGGTTCTCTTGGGATATTGATATTGATCTTGGTGTTCTCTGTATTTCTGCTTCAGGGGATGTTAATCTTTTCCAGATTTCTGTAATTTTGTCAGTTTTGGATCTTCCTTGTGACCATTTAGACACAAAATAGAAAACACATAAGGAGTAGGAAAAGTTTCGTGTGTGTGTGTGTGTAGGGGGGGGAGAGAGAGAGAGAATATAAGAACATAAGGGAAACCCTGCTGGATCAGGCCACAGCCCATCTAGTCCAGCATCCTATCTCACAAGTGGCCCACCAATTGCCCATGGGCATCTCAAACAGAGACAAGAGCAAACCTTCTCTTGCTCTCGAATCCCAGCAAATGGCCTTAGAGGCATCCTGCTTGTCCCTCCCCCAACCAAAAAGATGTACTTAGGCATCCTTTCTAGTAGCCACTGATGCATCCACCATCCATGAATATCTCTAACCCTTCCTTAAAGCCCTCTAGGCTGGTTGCTGTTAGCATCTCTTCTAGCAGGGCTAATAGTCATTGATAGCTCTGGCCTCTATGGATTAGTCCAAATGGTTTTTGAAACCAAGGTCGTTTCAACGCATCACCTCATGGGACCAAATTCCAAAGTTTAACTATGTGTTCTGTAGCTACTGATAATCCTGGCTTCTATGAACTGGTCTAAATCTTTCCCAAAACCATGCAAGGTAGTGGCCGACACATCATCTCATGAGTTCAAATTTTAAAGTTTAACTGTGTATTCCATTTTTTTAAAAAAAAAATCCCTTTCTGAACCTTTTCTTTACAATTAAGCATTATAAACACTTGTACTGTTAGATCTACCCTCTCAACCCTCACGCTCCCAGCTTTCAATTGAAACCAAAATTAATTTTAAAAAAGGATGTCTTTTTTAGAATGTCTGGGCTTAAAGTTAATTTAAATAAATTGAGTGTTCTTTATAGCAATATTTTCCTCAGCACTAAAGATCCAAGAACTCTCAGGTGCACAAAATGCCATTAAAGACTTTATATGGGAACATATATAACTCAAAATCTGAATGAAACAGTCAAGATGAATGACTCACCAATCTCAGGCTGCATCCACACGGCATGCCTTAATTCGGTTTAACGAAACCGAAATAACTGAACCGGAACGAAACAGAGATCAGACCTCTCCCTCATGGCTGTGCAGCTCTCCGCCTCCTTTCCTCTGCACCACCTTTCCCTCCCCCTTTTCTTCCAGCTTTGTGCTCTTCCCTCATCACCCCCATCGAAGAAGTCTGGATCCCCCTTTCCCACACATGCTTCCCTGGCGCCGAGAGGCTGGGCTGGAGGGGACCGAGGGGCTTTTTTCATTGCTCAGGGCACACAGCAGCAGCAGAGGCAAGTAAAGCCCCATCCCTTTAAACATTAATACAGAATCTCAGCTGCTTCCCCTCCTTTCACTTTCAAAGGTCTGAACTTCTGAAATTGCGCAAATTCACAACATTGTTAATCGGGAGTGAAGGGGCTTTCTTGCTACACTGTAGCGCTGCTCTGTGAAGGCTGCTCCAAGAGAAAGGAGGGGAAGCAGCTGAGATTCTGTATTAATGTTTAAAGGAATGGGGCTTTACTTGCTGCTGCTGCTGCTGCTGCTTTGCTTCAGATCAGGCAGATCAGGCAGGGAAACACCCCCCCAATGACATGCCCAGCATACGGACAGCCATTGGATACAGTGCGATTGGGGGAGGGACACCCTGAACACGGAATCTCATCCCTTAACACGGTACTGTCCACACAGTTAAAAAGGAAACACGTATCGACGCACGATTTGGAGTGAGACCTGTTGAAATCAGGATTTATTTCAAAACGTTTTAACGTGGTTTAACACGGAAATAGCGTGTTAAGCCGAACTGCTATCTGAACTGGGAGAACTCAAAACGTTTTGAATTCAAGATAACGATGCCATGAAGACGGGGCCTCACAGAGATTAAGAAGGAAGTTTGACAACGGAAACATAAAAATCTAACAATACTGGGGAAGACATCAGCTATGAAAATGATGGCCCTTCTTAAAAGTTTGAATCTGTTTCAAAAAAACCTGATAAGCGTTCGACCTTAAACTATCAGATCATAGAAGAAGATTTTCAGTGGATTTATTTTTGCAGGAAAAAGGTACAGATTACTTAGGCAGTTGTTCTATAGGAGAAAAGATATAGGAGAATGAAGATAGCAGGGACCTATTCGCACTTGGCTTTATTCTGGAATATATCCTGTAACAGGGACTTGCTGTCCATATGCTAGTGCAGGCTTCAGCTGGCCCAAAGTAAGGTCTGCCAGAGTCTGCATTAGCATGTGGACCACAGACCCCTATCCTGAGATATACTCCAGAAAAAGACCAAGTGCGAATAGGCCCCAGGACATACTTTAAAGCCTTTCAGTTACACCTTCTGTTCTTAGCACTTCACAAACAAACATCCTGGCAGAAGAAATGTGAACTCCCTACTGAATTACTAAAACCACTTGTCTCAGCATCTTTGTATAAAATTGATAAGGTCAAAAACCCAATTCTTTATTGTGTATTAAAGGTATGGGCCAAATAGAGATACAGATTACCTCTGGTCTGAAATGCCCATGAGACATCACAACATGCCGAAAACATAGAGACTGTGGAGTATTCGAAGGTGCAAACTTTAGAAATATAACCAATTTTTTATATTAGGGCTCAGACACTGGTCACAAAAGAAGAGTTAAACAGGATACTAGGCGACCAAATAACTTCCCTACATACGGCAATTAACATTGTAGAGATGGAAAAAGTCAGCAACCAACTCTTAACCCAACTGAAAACCAGCTATGACAACTTTCTTTTGAACAAAAAGGGACAAGCCAGACAGATACATAGGATCTTGATTGGTTGCAATGATGGATGGGATTTAAGGAGCTGAAAGCAAACTGGGAATTAGCCTAGGACTCATCCAGACAGAACATATACTTCACAGGGGCTGCGGAGCTGCTGTCTAAATGCCACACATGTTTTAGCAACCTCCGCAGTCCCTGTGAAGCCTAATGCTGCGCAGCAAAACTCTCCTACTTACCTCTGAATTGGCTTTGGATTTTCCCTTTTCCTGGATGTTTGGGTAAGGTCTTGCAAGACGTCTTTTATGACATCTTCACCAGACAACCGCAGGCCTCTCAGAGAGGAAGGGGCTGAACACATGCTCAGAAGAGCCCTGCCTGCTCTTTTGGAGGATTGGGGGAATGTGGGGACAATCCATCCTCCCTGAGAACTTCTTTAATTTGGAGAAAAGGCAAGCTTCAGATTGTTTTATTTATATCTGGAGGGACCCTTAAACTGTTCATCATAATGAATGGTTTTCAACCTGGGAGACCACTGTAAACAGGAATTTAAAATCGTTCCACCTCCATTTCACTCTCTAAAATGATTAAAACTCAACCCCAAATTGCTGGCACGGTTATAAGAAACAAGGTTCATATCAACATATGTGGTAGGGGTGGAAATATCTTCAATAATTTTGGAGAAAGGTGCAAAAAGGAATTAATTAAATTTGGAATGCTGGTTTGGATCTGTCATGTCCTCCCCACGTTTATAAAGAATCCAACCAAAGCACACAAACAGAAGGGGTTAGGGTTAGGGCTTCTGAGGTCACTAGCTGTTCCTAGCTATTGGAAATGTCAAAGGCCAGCTGTGAAGCTTGTGCAAGTTCCAGAACCAGCACAGCATCTGTCCCGGAACAGCCATCCAAATGAAGACAGCTATGTTCCAGGATGCACTGACCTGTCCAGCTGCTGATCTGCTTCAGCAGGGATGGGTGAAGTGGACTACTGAAGCAGCCTAACTCAAGCTAAATGCTGAAATAACCCTAAAAATTACAATTGTGTTTGAGTACTATATTTATATCTACTTTCTTTCATAGAAGTCTTGCTATATAGTTTAATGTAGGAGACTGCAAAAAGAGACTACATTATTTTACACACACACACACACGTAGATTCTTTGCTTTCCTTACAAAAGTTGAGCAAATAAAAGTTTAATCACTTGGAGCTGAAGATTAGTTTTGCTCGTCCTTTTCTTCTGATGTGTAACTTCTTAATACTTTTTGGAACCAAAGATGTAACACTGTAGGCATGTTATTAACTTCTTTAAAATAAGCTCCTTTTGCCTTGCTTGCATTTTAATATTGGCTAATTCCTTAATACACTTTCCTTTAATTATTACTTCCAGAATTTCTCATTAGGTTTCGGTTGATATTTCAGTAGCTGTATTTTCTTTTAACAGTTTCAAAGATTTTATGCAGAAATTTAGCTCTGATTTGTTAGTCTCTGGAGGTTGTATCTCGACTACACTGTTGTATTGGGTTTCTGAAAGTTTTCTGGAACTCCAATATTAACTCCAGTGAAATTAAGAATCATTTTAGAAATAAAAATACAATATAAAACACAATCTTATGATTCTAGGACAAGAAGCTTTTACCAGAACCATGGACTTCCCAGAGGTCCTTAAATTTAATTTTTTGCACGGTTGGAGAATTGGTTGGACAGAAGGAGGAGGACTCATAGCAGCTGACAAAGCGTGCTTTTCCCCAAAACAGGGGAGGTGGGGCTGTGAGAGCTCAGAAAGTCCAAGGTTAACCAGCTGTGTAGCCATGCAGAATCAAACCAGGGCCCTAGTCACATGAGTCCAGTGCTGGTCATACCTGAATCAATATAGGTAGTCCTCAGACAATCCCTACCTTGGTCAGAAACTGGTCACACATTTCTGCACAGATTGGCCTGGGTTTCTTCCGCAGAGCCCTTAGCTCTCCAGCCTTTTTGCTACATCAAATCTATATCGTTTCTTATTGGATGCTGTTCATGTCACTCAAAGGAGGTGAGGGTGTGTTCTTTTTTAAGCTTGCTTCCCCACCTCCATGCCCCCTTCCTTTTTTATGTCCTTTTCTTCTCCTTGCAATTATTTTTTAAAAAATAATAAAAATAAATTTGTGTAAAAATTCTAGATGAACACATCCTGTTTATCGAGAGGAGAAGAGAGGAGAGGCGTGCCTCACAAACTCCGCGCATCTGATTTACTGGAAACTACTGGGCATCACCACCAGAGCACGGTTCTGCCTCCTTTAGCCTGTCCCTCAGTTCACACTTCAGGAAGCAAAGACGGCCTGGAATTCCAGGCCGGCCTGAGTTCCTGTCAGTCCTACACAGGACTACAGTGTGGGACGGTCTAATGGGTGTAGGCTGGCTTCTAAAACAACTTAAATAAAATTAATGTGAGTAACAAGACCTGGGACCAACTCTGGTTGACCTAAAACATGTGACCAGGGCCCAGGAGACTACCAGATTAAGAGTCCAACACTCTAATGATATGGCCAAACTGGCTCCCACAGAAGAATTTAAGATGAAAAGATGGCCTAATTTAAAGTTTTCAGTATATTTAAAGCTGTAGACGTGATCTATGAGAAGGAAACATCAGGAGAACTGTCAGTTCTTCCTGTCCATCAACAGGCTTTCTCTATAGCTGTGCAGTGGCGTCAACAATCTGCAGTAATATTCCAGTTACTATGAGCTGGGCCCCTTACCTATGAATTTTCAGAAAATAAATTTTAAAAAATGCTTTCTGTTTTGCCTGACTTTCCCCCCTTGAGCTGATTTTTATTTTTGTGATTTGTATCTTAAATATCTTCTGTGCATTCACAGTTCATAAGGACAGAAATGTGTTTTGCACTTGTATATGCAGACACCTTGCTGCCTCTGCTTGCTATCAGTGCAGAAGAAATGCAGAAGATCCTATGCACAGCTGTGCAGAATTATTTCTGTAATACATAGTTGCTGAAAATTGAAGGAGCGCTTTCTCCCATCTAGACCTGCCTGTGTACTGAGATCTGAAGGCCTTCTTGTAGTTCCTTCTCTTACAGAGGTATGAGGCATGGGGACATGCAAGAGGGCCTTTTCTGCGGTGGCCCCTAGACTCTGGGGCAACCTTCTTCTTGAGGTTCACCAGGCACCTATGCTGTAGTTTTCGGTGCCTGGTGAAAAGGTATCTTTCCACCCAGGCTTTTGCTGTTTAAATAGCTTCCTCAGGATGCTGTTCTGTTAGGGAGGGAGGGGGAGTTATATTTTTAATTATGTTTTAATATTTTATATGTTTCATTCTTATTGTAACCCACCCTGGGACTATTTGGTGAAGGGTAGGAGATGATGGATGGATGGATGGATGGATGGATGGATGGATGGATGGATGGATGGATGGATGGATGGATGGATGGATGGATGGATGGATGGATGGATGATCAATCAACATATTGGGGCCAGAACATTTTAAAAAAACAAATATATCTGAACTCTGTGCCATGATATTGCACTCATCAATCTAAAAGAAAGGGCAGCAGCATCACTATAAACTTTAGCTGTTTCCAAACTTCCTCTTTGTATCCTGGACCAAGGCAGGCCACTCTGTCCTGGGATACATATCCCATTGCAGGCTGGGAGGTAGTACTGCTGGCACGGGTCGGGACCATCCACACTGGCACTGTCTGTTCCTTGCCAACTTCTGCCACTGGCACCCACAGCTGTGCCTGCTTTGGAGCTAGCACTGGAGAATTCAAAGGTCAGGAAACCCATCGGAGTTCTCAGGTGAGCATTTGAGTTTCCCACCCTGTTTCATTGCCAAAATGTGCCCCCCTTATTCCAGAGGAGGGGGACACGTGCCTTCTGTTTACATTCCACAGTTTCCAGACCAATAGGTAGAACACCTGTAGACTTCAGTGTCAAGGTCTACTGGTTGACCAAGACAGAGGGCATCTGGGGAATCTATCCCAGTCTATGTTCCATCCCATGTGACTGGAGCATTCCAGGAGAGGAAGGGCTTGCATTATCCTGCAATAGCGTGTGGAAGCTAGGCCCTTAAATCTGGATTGCCCTATCAATAAGTGTGCAAGGAGTCTTTATCAATTTTCCCCCTATTTCAGTTAAGAACAAAACCTGGAGAAATGCTGGCCAGTTTGGTCTAGTGGTTAAAGAGCCAGACTCTTATCTGGGAATACTGGGCTTGATTCCGCCCTCCTCCATGAGACCAGCTGGGTGTTCTTGGGCTAGTCACAGCTCTCTTCTGACCTCACACAGGCTCACCTTCCTCACAGGGTGTCTGTTGTGAAAGCAAGCTTTGTCAGCTGCTTTCAGTCCCCTTAAATAGGTGAGAAAAGTGGGGTAGAAAAGCCAATTCTTCTTCTTCCCACAGGATTTCAAATCACCGGGAAAGAGTAGAGTATGTTAATAAAAGAATAATTGGCTCTTGTTGATCAATAGGAAGAACAAGAACATATCAAATCCACTAATGGGAGAAGATGAGGAGGAAATGCTAAAAGGAGATAAGGAGAAGACTGAATTGTTCAATTCTATTTGCTTGTCTCTCTTCCAAAAATGTGCTCAACATAGCAAAAGTACTTCAAATGAGAAAAAGAACTAGAAGTGGAAGAACTTGACAATTATAGATAGAATGACTGCATTGACACACAGGAAAAAGTGGCTCAAAAGTAGCTCAGAGGTGATAGCATACAGATATTAGTGTTTCTATCCCATGTCTCATCCTCACTTTAAAAGCGCATTGTCTGGCCTTTAATGTGGATTAGAAGAACCGGAGTGCCAGTGAAGCAAAGGACTACATGAAGGTTTTTCACTATGCTTTCCTGAGAACAATGTAAGTGGACGAAAATTCAAATTCAAATAGGCCTATACAAATCAGTCTAATTAGCCTAAAATTGATGAGGAAAGTTTTCCAGTCCAAATTTTTCCCAAAAAAATTATATACCTATATCTTTCAAAAATCTCACTAATCTGTGGAAACGAAAACCATAACAGAGAATACCTCAGTAAAGAGCTAACAAAATTGATGTTTAGGTACCATTTATCCACACCTGGTTTTACCATTACCTATCAGATCACATCTAAATTTGGGTTTAATAATTATTCACATTCTAATTCAGAGAAATAAACTGCTCATTAATGTGCTATTGTAGAAGCATTTTTATTGTTCAGAAAGGTTTTGCAAGAGTTTTACCTCTGATAAAGATCAGAAAAGGATAATATTTCTCTTTTTCTTTTTTCTTAAGGATATCAAACACTGACAAAAAAAAATTTAAGAACATAACAAAACTCTTGTGTAATAAATGTAACTGAGTAACATATGTGCACAGTAATCAACCCAGTAGATCACTTTTCAGTCATGGCCATCTACAGCCCCTCTTTATAGACTCACGTCCAAAGAAAGCCCGCCACCTCCTTCACTTTTGGAGAATTCCCAGTAGAGCTTCCGTAACTGCCTAAAATTCCAACAAAACCAACAACCGCATGGTCCAACACCAGATATGTGCCACAAGAATGCATGGATCCCCAGGGAATGCAGTAGTGAGCCAGCCCCTCTCACACCTGGCCATGAAAACCATACCTAGGACCACACCCAGTGGGAGATAATTTCCTGTGTGGACCAGGATGAGTCCCATTCATGCCAGCACCACAAAGAAAGCTGCCACAATGCAGACAGAGGCAGGGGAATTCCAGGCAGTGTTCTGGGGGCGTAGAGAAATGTTCCTGAACTGTGACTTTGAGACTGCATCAAAGCATCCATCAAGCAGATAAGAACATAAGGATATAAAAGGAGCCCTTCTGGATCAGGCCACAGCCCATCTAGTCCACCATCTTGTCTCACAGAATAGCCCACCAATTGCCCATGGGCATCTCAAGCAGACAAGGGCAAACCTTCTCCTGCTCTTGAATCCCAGCAAATGGCCTTAGAGGCATCCTGCTTGTCCCCCCAGCATGAAATTTGTACCTATGTATCCATTCTAGTAGTCACTGATATATCTGTCATCCATAAATTTGTCTAACTTTTTCTTAAAGCCATCTAGGCTGGTTGATGTTACCACCTCCTCTGGCCACAAATTCCATAGACCAATGACCCTCTGGGTGGAGAAATACTTCCCCTTGTCTGATCCAACTCTCCTACCTTTCAGCTTCATAGAGTGCCCCCTGTTCTAGTGTTTTGTGAGAGAGAAAAGACATTTTCTCTACCCACCTTTTCTATGCCATACATGATTTTATATACTTCAACCAGGTCCCCTCTTAAACACCGTCTCTCCAGACTGAAGAGGCCTAGATGTTGCAGCCTGGTTTCATGAGGGAGGTGTTCCAGCCCCTTAATCATTCTTGTTGCCCTTTTCTGCACCTTTTCCAGCTCCGCAATATCCTTTTTGAGGTGTGGTGACCAGAACTGAACACAATATTCCAAGTGTGGGCTCACTATAGATTTATAAAGAGGCAAAATGACACTTGCTGACTTGTTTTCTATTCCCTTCCTAATTATTCCCAGCATTGAATTAGCTTTTTTTGCCGCTGCTGTGCACTGGGCTGGAACCTTCACTGAGCTGTCCAAGAACCCTTTCCTGGTGTGTTGCAGAAAGCTCAGCCCCCAACAGTTTATAGACATAATTAGCATACTTGGCCCCAATGTGCATTACTTTGCACTTATTAAGATTAAAGCACATTTGCCACTTGGTTGCCCACTGACCCAGTGCCAAGAGATCCCTCTGGAGTTCTTTGCAATCTCTTTCAGTTTTTGCTATCCTGAATAATTTAGTTATCAACAGCAAACTTTGCTATTTTTACTATGAAATCCTTCTTGGAGATAACTGATGAATAAATTAAAAAGCATTGGTCCCAACACTGAACCTTGGGGGACTCCACTTTTCACCTCTTTCCACCCTGAGAATTAGCCATTAATTACTACTCTCTGCTTCCTATCCTTAAGCCAATCACTAATCCAGGACAGAACCTGTCCTTTTATTCCATGGCTGATGAGTTTACTCAGTAGCCTCTGATGTGGGACTTTGTCAAAAGCCTTCTGAAAGTCCAGATAGACAATATCTACTGATTTGCCTTTATCCACATGTTTATTGACACTCTCAAAGAATTCCAACACGTCTGTGAGGCACGATTTACCTTTGCAGAAACCATGCTGACTTTTGTTCAACAATGCTTGCTTCTCCATGTGCACACTCATCAAGGAGTGGGATGGACCTATTGCATCCCTGAAGGCCTCACCCTCAGTCCTGTTGCTCTCTGTCTCTTTCTCCAGGTCCACTACCTTGGCTAAGAGGGAAGGACAGCAGGAAACTTCAAATTTACCTGATACTGAGGAGCAAGCATTGATCATTCCACAACAAGTAAATCTGTAGTAACAGCAGCACAATGTGCTGCCACTATGAAGTATCAGATGTCAGGTGTGATGCCCACGCACCAACTGCTCATCAGAATGTGCAGTATTCCCCAGTGTGGACACACCCTGATTCTGGCCCAGAAAAAGGGTCATGGTGGCATGGGGTCGAAGACCGCTGTCCTGAGACTAAACAAAATAATTGGGAATTTGCTAAAATAATTTGGAAAAAATGCATACAAATCCCATACGAAGCTTCATATGAACGTATCATAACATTCAATTCGAATTCGAATGTCAGTCTTCAAATGTGCCAACCTTCTATTCGAATGCGAATGTCTGAATTTGGCCAATTTCGTACAAATATTGAATGTTACAAATATTTGTTCACATCCCTAGTATATACATTTTGTGTGCATTCCCCAAAACTCTGACCAAAAACCAGAGGACTTACCTCACAAATTTACCACAACCTAGCAGCTAGGGAGGCAGGTGCGGACCGCTGTTTCAAGTGGGGACTAACTGCAGATTTTTATCCACTAACCTGGAGGGACACTTAGTCTCCTATAGCATATGTGAGAAAGGTCCCTATACAACAATATGAAGCAGGGATGTGCACAAATATTAGGGATATTTGTTATTAAATTGAACTCGGATGAATTTGGACATTCCAATTCGAATCAAATATCCAGACATTCATTTTTTAATATTCAAACAAATATGAGTATTTCAAGTTATTTGTACAAATAATTTGAACATTCATATAGGTACGGATTCGAATCTCATACGCATCCATACGGATGCATATGGGATTTGTATCATCAAATATGTATTGAATATACATACAAATGGAAACGAATGTATTCATATCAATTCAAATGTCCAGACATTTGGTTTTTTCTTTATTCATATGAATTTGGATATTTGGATATCTGATTTGAATCAAATTTGAAAATTGCATTCATGTACATCCCTAGTATGAACTATAAATCATAATGGAAGAAGTTAACTGTCGTACGCGACTAGTGCTAAGATGTTTTCACCAGACCAATGATGGCCAACCTATGACACGCGTGTCACAGGTGACATTCCAAGCCCTTTTGGGTGACACACCTGGTCACCCTGGCACCTGGGCATGTAGTGCTTGCTTGTTCTTGAAGTGTGCAAAATACCAACTTTCAATTGAAGATTTAGCAAACAAAATTCAGCAACAGGAGTCATTAATATAAAGAATTATTCATTTTTGCTTTTAATAAAATACATATTTCAAAAATATAACTTTTTTACTAGAGCTACAAATATCAAAAAATTATGGATATTTCTGGAAGTGACACAGCAACTGAGTTAAGCTAGGTTTCCTTGCAAATTTTGACACACTGAGCTCAAAAGGTTCACCATCACTGCACCAGACCTTACACCGAGTCCCTGGCTAGTCATACGATTTCATATTCCAGTGTAATCAGTGGCTTCTTCCTGTGCTTGCATTTTTAGGAAAATTATTTAGGCTTCATTTTTAAGGTAAATTCCCAAATAGATCCATTATATCATTAGTTCCAAGTGGCTTGTTAAGTCATTATAGCTAAATGTGGGGAATTATTTCATTTAAAAACTTTAAATTTAGGGATACAGGCCTTGAGATTATACATAGAAATACAGTATATACACGCAGAGATATGTACGGTATGTAAAATTCTCTTTAAGATCCAAAAGATTTCTGTTGTGACAGATAGCAGAAACATTTACCCTTCCGTTTCTTACATCAGTTTGCATTATTGCGCATATTAAACATTTCGTTTAAGGGGCATTAAAGTAGTTAGCAATGAGATAAAGAGGAGCTTGCAAGGGCTTGCCAAGAGCTCCTGTCACCAGGCCTCTTGGGCACAGAGATCAACCTTCTTAAAATATTAGGATTTGATAGAAGTAATACCAGTCCCTTTGAGCAGATGGTTGAGGAGACTCTGTCAACAGTCCTTGTGATTACAGCAAACAGATTCGTGTCACGGTGATAGCCCCTTTGGGACGTTACAGAAGTGCTCACTAACCTCCCTATTTCAGAGATGGAACGTTTCCTGTTTCCAGGACCTCTTTCAGGCTGCCTGACATCTAAGAAACCGAACCCTATAGACTGAAATTTTAGGATCTCCATAATCCACTGCTGATCAAATGGATGGAAGTGGGATTTAATACTAGTTTTTCACCTGGACCTTTCATTTTAATCAGCTCACTCAGGCTCTGAAATTATTTAGATATACATGTTTCAAATTCTGTTTTGTCCCTCAAGAGCTGTGTTCACACGTAAGTTTTAATCCAGCTTCAGCCCCACCTTCAGAGTGAGACAGCACTTCAGCAAAGTGCCAAGATGTTTTCTTTCGGCGTTATCTAAATCAGATAATGTGGAAAGAAAATGATTGTACGTGTGTTCTCTTACTCTGAAAGTGAACTGAAAGTGAACTGAAAATGGATTAAACTTTAGGTGTGAATGCAAACTAGCTGTCTGGTCCAATGAACCACAGAACTGTTTGCTTTTGCTATGCTCTACTACTGAGTAGGGATGCCCACAAATATTTGTAACATTCATTATTCATACGAATTTGGACAAACTCGGACATCTGTACATGAATCGAATGTTACAATATTCATATACTAACATTCATACAAATACGAATGTTTCCGGACATTCGCACGAATAGTTTGGACATTAGTTAGATTGGCGTGTGTGAAAAAAGGGAGCACCAGTCACATCTGCAATGGATCCAGATTTCATTCGACATGGATCGACAGCGGATTAAAAGTGGATTCAGGTCAGATTTGATGTTTTCAGATATGTTAACAGATACATATCAGATTTGTATGAATAGATTCATGAATAATAGAATTTTGCCACATTACAAACCGAATGTCAAAAAGCACATTCTACTATTGAGTAGCAACCCTTCCCAACACAGTAGGCTATACTTTCTAGCTGGACTCATTAATTCTTGAAGCTTTATAAGCTTTTTCTGTGGTAGCCCTTTCAGCCAAGCTGTAGACTTCATCACAAAGAGAACTGCTGCTTTTCCTTACCAAAGATCTTCCCATTATCGGCTGCCTTCAGATGTGAGATATACAGTTGGGCCTCTGTATCCACCAGTCCGGTAACCATGGTTTCACTTATCCATGGTCAACCCAACCAGCCTCCCACCACCACCAGTGGCATAAGGCTTCCCAGAGTCTTCCTGGAGGCCTGAGGCAGGCGGAAATAGTGTGAAATCACATGCAATTTCCCATGATTCCCAGGAAATCTCATGCAATTTCCTAGAAACCATGGGAAACCAAGCACAATTTCACAGGAATCATGGGAAGGTGAGTGTGATTTCCCAATGTTTCAAATATCCAGTTTTCTGCAACCATGGATATCTTGCTATGCTCACAGTACTATATCAGGAATGCCACACATAATGTAGGCATTCCCAATAAAATGCCCCTTGGTGAGGAATCAAAAACCCACAGTGATTCCAGATTTCCTGTAATAGTGATGCTTATCTTTGGCATCTATCAACAGCTTTCACAATCAGCTTGACTGGAGCTAGAAAGCTCACAAAAAACAAAAGGAAGTGGGCAGACACTTGTGCCTTAAAGATGGTAATATATGGTCCCTGTATTCTCATTATTTTCTAATCTAAAATCTTCATGAGAGAAGGGTGGGGCAGACTGGTGGGTGAACAATCCAACCTGTGAACCATCTTTGAGGGTATGATCAGACACACTTAAAGAGGTGCCCTCTGGGTGAATTTGAATCTGTACTGGCAAACATTTTATTTGTCCTGTCCTGTATTGAAGACTAAGAAAGGTTTCCTCTTCAACATTTGGAATTTCATAGCTCTGAAGGTGTCTCTTTCCTTAAGTTGAGTTGGGCAGGATACTACGTAAGCAAAGAGGCGGGTTTTCCCACCAAAGTCAAGATAGGTTTTGCTTGAGTGGCAGATGAATATAGACTGTGGCCAAACATGGTAGGTTCTCAGCTATATATTCAAGACAACTGATTTTAGACTTTTTTGTGCACCTGGAGATGGGATGCTTTTTCTTAAAGGGTCAACTGAAAAAAAAACCCTGTCTGATTGAACTCTAAGGCTGCATTGCCACACTGTGAAAAAAGCAGCTCAAATTTCCCTTAGAGAAATAGTGTATGGCCTTTGAGTTCTCATCCCATCTCTAATCCACCTTTTCTAAACTAGAATGATTGGGGGGGGGGAGGCACACTGATAGGTAAATCATCTTGCCTGCAAACCATCTCTCTAAGCTGCCTCAAGGAGTCTTCCCAGTGTGTATGGATGCAACCAAAGTAGCAACAGTTCTGAATTTCTTTCATGAGTTAAAGTTTGGCCCTTAGATTGTCCTTGTACAGCATTTCCTGGCAGATGATACTGATTATGTCATCCGTCAGATACATCAGAACATTGAAGTCCTTGCTGGTGCAGTTTTACCATAGGAGGTCCAGAGTCTACGATCTGTTTGGCTTATGCTTCAGAATGCCTGTGGCTGACTAATCCATACCATGACATATTTTCAGAAAGCTTCTACAGGTAGCATAGTCCACTAGTCCACGGTGTCAAGACAGTCCATAAATCTCACTTCTACACACTGCATTTCTCAAATATGCTACTGAATATTGTTTCCAGCAAAAAGGATGATCATACCTCTTTGCCCTGGCCTTTAGAACTGCATCCCAGCATCCATTTCCATAATGCAGACACCCTCACCTTTTTAATTAGCACATTTTATCTGTATTTATCTGTATTTATATATATATATATATATTATTACTGTGGCCCACCCTGAGACCTTCAGATATTGGGTGGGATAGAAATATAAATAAAATATAACAACAACAACAACAACAATAATTGAAACAAATCGACATTGACAAAATCTCTATCAGTCAACTGCAGAAAGCCATACTGCTCAGATCTGCAGACATTATACACGGATACGTCATGACATCCTAAGTTCTTGGGAAGAACTCAATGTGCAATGAAGGCCAACTCCAACTAGTGATCTGGTGGTTGTGCTATGAAAAATCAGAAACTGAAATCCAGTCATTGACCAACACAGTCCGAATCTTCAGCACTGACATCATCATGGAATTCGGCATGGATAAATGTGCCACCAGGGAAAGATAACTGAAAGTGAAGGCACTGAAATGCCAAATGGATGAGCGATTAAGCGCCACCAGATAGAAGCCTACAAATACCTGGGAATCTTACAACTGGACAACATCAAGCCTAGGTATGTGAAAACTATGGTCAGTAACGAATACATCCAGAGGACCAGGAAAATTTTAAAGAGCAAACTGAATGGCAGCAACACTATCAAGGCCATAAATGCTTGGGCCATATCTGTTATCAGATACACTTCTGGAACTGTGAACTGGACACAGGCGGAGCTTTACAACCTGGACAGAAAAGGAAATTGATGGCGATACATGGATTACATCCCCACAGCAATGTCGACAGGCTGTACTTGCCAAAAAAACAGGTGGCAGAGGACTTTTACAAGCGAGGCAGACAGTAGAAGAAGAGATGCATCCATTGGCAGACTATGTGAAAGAAAGTCAAGAATTAGCCCTGATTGAAGTGAACAACAGGAAGCTTCTTAAAGTGCAGCAAACCAAGAACCAGTACCGAAAAACTGTACTTCAATGCCAGACAGATAGTTGGTACAACAAGGTACTGCAAGGGCAGTTCTTGAAGAAGACTGAAGACAAAGTGGATAAGGAAAAGATCTGGTTGTGGCTGACCAACGGAACACTAAAGAAGGAAACGGAGGGACTAATTTTCACTACACAAGAACAACCCATCAGAACGAATGCCATCAAAGCTAGAACTTGCGAAATCAGCAGAAGACCCAAAGTGCAGACTCTGTAAAGAAGCTGATGAAATTGTCAACCACATTCTGAGCTGCTGCAAAAAGATTGCACAGATAGACTATTAACAGAGACACAACATAGTGGTGCAAAGATACACTGGAACTTATGCCGGAATTACCATCCGCTGGTGGCAAAGAACTGGTGGGACCATAAACCAAAAAATGTGGTTGAAAACTAACAAGCCAAGCCACTGTGAGACTTTAGACTGATCCAACACTGGAACATAACACACCAGACATCACAATCGTGGAGAAAGACAAAATGTTTATCGTTGACATTGCTATTCCAGGTGACAGCAGAATTGACGAAAAACAGAAAAACTACCAGATATGAAGACCTGAAAATAGAACTGAAGTGACTCTGGCATAAACTAACAAAAGTGGCTCCAGTGATTCTCAGCACACTGGGGGCAGTGCCAAAAGATCTTAGTGGGCACTTGAAAAGCATTGGCATCAACAAAATATCCATCTGCCAGCTACAGAAAGCCACTTTGCTGGGATCTGCTCATATCATTCGCCGATACATCACTCAGTCCTAGGCACTTGGGAAGGGCCCAACTAGTGATAACAGTTATGAAAACCAACATAAATATCTTGTTTGCTGTGTATTACTGCTGTGTTATGTCAATAATAACAACAACAACGATGATGATGATGATAACAACAATGACAACAATAATAATAATTCCGATGCATTATGAAATACCAAAGCTAACATGTTTGGTGTTATGTTTCTGTCAATAGTAACAGTAATAGTAATATAATTGCATAGGTTCTAAACCATGTTCATAATATATGCCTTCATATCATGTACTTTTTATTATTACACATTTTGCCATAATTGAAGTGTTTTACAGCCGAACCTGAACTGATTCCCTGTGACAGCGCCCCACTGTCTCCATCACACTATGCAGCCCATAAGACAGAAGACAAAGAGTTTTGGAATTACTATTCCGACAACTTAAAATAATAATTTTCAAACAACGATGTAAAATTTTAAACGAGAAGCCAATGTCTGGGGAATGTAGGAATGGAACAATGACGCAAACACGTGACTAGATTCAGCTCATCTGTGCAATGCTAATTATTTTGCCATGTGGGATGTAGTAACAATGATAAACGTAGGAATACAATAAAAACTGTACTATTTCAGGGCATATCAGAAGAGAAGGGAAATACCTTAATAAACAGGTTCTGTGTTTTCCTGTTTCCTAAAGGGTGGCAGGACAAGCTTCTGTAGGCAGAGTTCAAAAGGACAGCAAACAAGAGCATGCAATTCTCAAGGCAATTTCCTTGTATGTCCTTCAAAAGGTTGGATGGCTTCAGAAAAGGACTCGACCAGTTCATGAAACTCAAGGTTATCAAGGGCTATTAGGAGGTAATAGAAGGCTTCATATGCCTTTGAAGTTGAAAGCCAGCTACTGGGAGATGGTGGGCTCAACCCTGCTGTTGGGCTTCCTTGTGTCACTGAGTTTCATTGGTCACTGAGGACCATTCTACATTGTTCATTGTTCCGGGATAAATCCCGGAACAAGGGCCTATCATCCTCATACTCTCATGGTCTACTGCAGGCCTCACCACCAATCATCCTTCATCCATACTGCATGAAGTGTGGACCAGACCAAAGCACCCCAAAGATCTTGCCTTTAAGCTGTTTGAATTAGGGATGGACACAAATCAAAGTCACATGCTCAGTTCGTCATTGAACCAAACACCTGTTCATTCAGTTCAGTGGCAAACTGGACAACTGGCCAAATGGTTGTTTGCATTTGATTCTGAATTTGTTTCATTTTGTGTTTACAAGCAGGAAACTTTTGCTTTGAATGAATTATTGGATATTCCAACACCTGTATATTTGCTGTGAAGCAAACTCTCCAACCTGGAGACAGTATCTAGGTATGAATTCTAGGAGCCATTGATACACCCATCCTCCGTGAATTAAGTACAGTTGTCCTAGAGCATGCCTTAGCGCATCTAGCCCAGCATCCTGTCTCACACAGTAGCTCACCAATTCCTTCTGGGCATTCTCAAGTAGAAGACAAAGGCAAAACCTTCACCAGGTCTTGATTCCCTGCAAATGGCCCATAGAGGCATCCTGCCTGGCTCTCTAACCTAGATGCAGTACCTAGGCATTCTTTATAGAAGCAGGTGTCTTGGACCGCGCCACAGCATAACTCAAAATCTCAGGCCATGTGGGACTTCCATTTCAGGTTTTCTTTTTTTAAAAAAAAAATTAATTTAATTTTTAAATGTTTAATTCTTTCATTCCAATGCTTGGAACACCTGCACTACTCAATTCAGTCTGCAGATCCGAGGCTACCTCCCTCCACTCCTTTTAATACAGAAAAATTAACAAAGTAAAATTTGTTGACAGTGCTCCCAGTTGGTAGTGGAGGGCTCTACCTATGCGCTGTCACTTCTTTTTTTTTCCACGCTCTTTTCTGCAGGTGCTAAATACATGCTGACAGCAACATATGTTACTAATCTTAAATATGTGTGTGCATTTTAACCTGGTAATTAAAGGAAGCCAGCAGCTTGGAAAAAATAACACAGGTGAGCTGCCTGTTGCCCAGTCCAATTTCTCTCTCTGGTGATTATAATGAAATAAAGACAAAGAATAATATTGTAAGGTGCACCCAAATCTATTAACTTTTCTGGATATCAGTCATTCCCTGTTCCTGTTTTCCCTTTGTATAAGTTGTCTGTCTTTCTGTTTGTTTTCATCTCTTATTCAAACCTTCTTAGCCTTGTCAAGCATGATAGTTCGAGCCAAGGACACACAGCTTACCGATATTATTATATACAATATGCCAATTTATTCAGTGCATAAACAAATTAGGTTTGAGGGACGTTACCCAGTTGCATTTTGTATAGGAGGACAGTTTACGTTAATAGTGAGCAGCCTCTCTCTGTGCTATTCTGATGGTTACATTCCTTGCGTTAGCTCAGCCTCGAATAAGAAGGAACGAAAAAGCACACATCAAATTTAAAAGAGCAAGGGTTTCTCAAAACTGTGTTTATTTATATCCACACAAATAGCTTATGATTAAATCAAGCACAGAGAATAAGGCCATGGTGATTTTTTTTAAAAAAAATCCCCTAAAAGGAGGAGAAAATCAATATGATGGCTTTTCCTTTGTTTAGTAAACTGTAACTAGAATGCAAACAAAAATGAATTAACATTTATATGTCATTGTTTTCACTCCGCTTTATAAAATAATCTAAAATCAAACCCTGTGCATGTTTACTTTGCAATAATTCTTACTGTGCTCAGTGGTGTTTCTTATGGGCTAGACATAAGGAAGCTGCCCAAAGGTATTAAGGAAGAAACAGCTTATTTATTGAATTTATAATCCGTCCTTTATTGAATGGTTCCTTGGGGGGTAATAAAAAATAAAAAGGGATGATATTATACAAACCTAAAAAACTATTTTTAAAAAAACAGTATAAACCACTGAAGCAAAAATTAAAATGCTAAGAAACAGCACCGCAAACCTGAAAGTGCTAGGTAATATTTATTTTTCACCCAGTATTGTTTGTTTTCCAGATTATCCATTTTAATTTGGACATCATACAAAGTGCATGTCATCGGTCTTTCATTCCATTTTCTGCTCTTTAACTGAAACTTGTTTTACGAACAAAAATTAAGATATAATAATTGTACAGGGCAAGATGTGGGTATTTGCCCACAAAGTCACCAGGGTTCAAACCAAACTCCATGGCAACCATCAACAAGGAAAATCTGAATTTGTCAAGATAACTAAATTCTACTGTACATGTACAGTAGCATCAGATCACGTATGAGCATGTGCATCTCTTTGCTAGATATGTGTATTTCTAAAAAGATCAGAAATTGCACCTCTGACAACACCAGTCAACCATGCATGTGTGTGTGTGTGCATTTGGTTTCCTTTAAAGGAGAACAAATAATCAGCATTACTGACAATGATAGGCAGTGGATTGGATCACCACTTGCCGTTTAATTCAATCCATTCACAATGGCATTAAAGGAAACCACACATGCAGTCTAAAAAATGAATAGCATAGAAATGTATGTGTAAGTCCTAGATCAATAGCAGATAAATGTCTGCTCCTAGGACTAGTATATACAATCTTGTGTTTTCTAATTCCAATTTGGAGTTCATAACAAAGTAATTTGCACTATTCAACTGCATTCTATGCAAGGGTCTTTCATATTAGCTATCTTTCATGCTATAATGTAACAGTAATGCAAGTAATTGCTGCAGAGCAGAAACAAAGAAAGCCTCAGGTGTATGCAGAAATCTGACAATGATTGACTTGTGTCTCAAGCCATTACTTGTATTTTTTAAATACCTCCACTGATGTCGGAGATTTCCAGAGACAACATTCAAAGTAAGCCAATCACTAAATCATTACCAATGGCTTTAATTCTCTGCGTTCCACAAGCTCAGCTGTCATAACCCAATGGCATTTCCCCTCTGCAGTTCCCAGGAAGATGTCAAGGATCTCTACAAGGCCACGGCAGACCATGTCCCATGTCCAATCAGCAATCCCTAAGACACCTTCCACACCTGTCAGAAACTCTGCTTGCCTTGCTGCTATCAGATTTTCAGCCCCAGACTTGAAATGCAAATCTTGGCCCTGGTCACACAAGTCTAAGACGGGTCGGCCTATTCATTAACTCAAACTGAGATTGCACCAGTGCCGGTCACACATAGGCCATCCCCTCCTTGGACAGCATTGCTTACACCTTTCTGTGTGATTCTTCTGTGATTGCTGCCTCATATCTACCTCCTTTCTTATTGGATTCCATTCTGTCACTCAAGGGAGGTGAGGGTGTGTGTTTACGATTCTTTTTAAAGTCTGCTCCACCACCTCCATGTCCTCCTTCCTTTTTTTATGTGCTTTTCTCCATGTGATTAATTTTTAAAATAATAGTAATAAATTTAAGTAAAAACGCTAGATAGAGGGATCATACACATAAACTGAGGAGAGAAGGGGAGGTGCCTCATGGACTCCATGCATGCCAATTGGCTGAAGGAAAGACTAGACCCACCCACCACAGCACAGTTCTACCTCCTTTAGCCCATCCCACCGCTCACACTTGAGGAAGCGAAGTCATCCTGAGATGCCGGGACAGGCTGAGTCCTCAGTCCTGTAAAAATGAGGACTACAGTTAAGACAATCTAACAGAGATAGGCCGGCTTGGAAAATGAATTAAATTAAAAGAATGTGAGTAACATAACCTGAAGACGACTTGTGGTCATCCTAAACTACTTGTGTAACTGGGGCCCTTGTGTCCAGTGCAGAAAAGGAAGGCCTGTTCTGGCATGCTAAAATAAAACAAAAATGGGCATCTCTACCATGTTGATGGCATCAAGCAGTATGCTTTGACAACAGATTTTGGCATCTGGGCTCTGGCCAGCAGCAAACTAGCACATTTACCCTTGTATCATCCAGTAAAGGGGGGTGGGGTCTTATTTAAAGCATTAAATTATATGTTCCTTCTCCTTAACATCCTAGCAAGCTGTAGTGATTTTGTAGAATTTGCAGATAAGAACATAAAAGGAGCCCTGCTGGATCAGGCCATGGCCCAACTTGTCCAGCAATTGCTTCTGGGCATCTCAAGCAGAAGATGAAGTCAAAACCTTCGCCTGCTCTTGAATCCCTGCAAATGTCCTTCAGAAGCATCCTGCCTGTGTGTTGCACAGCAGAGTTAAAGCCCCTGCCAAACAGAAAAGGATATATACCTGAGGCAGGGAGAGAAAAGGAGGGCATTTTATCTTAGCTCACTGTTTTTCTGAGCTTCATATTCAAAGGAAACCCATCCTTGGGGCAGACAGCAAAGCCTATATCTCATTCCAAGAAGGACCATGGCTATTGTCATCACTCAGGGTTACTTTGGGTGAATTTGGGCTCCAGCTACATGTTATGGAACTGATGCCATTATCAGCTAGAAAGACAACACAAAGGTGGCCTGACAGCTAGCTGCCTCCATGCTCTCATGCCAGCTGGGGAAACCAGTGGCAATCTTTACACAATACTGTTGACTTCTGGGTAAACTCCCAACCACCACTGGGGCACATGGGATGCACCAACCTGGCCAAAACGCCACCAGTGATGGTGGCACGGTGTGCAGGATGGTGTGCAAGCTGCCATTTCTTCTGGCTACTTCTGGGACAGACCACCCTGACTTGAATCCTACATTAAATCCTTATTGGTGCTGCTTCCTGAGCCCTATCTAGGTGGTACTTAAGTGAAAAATTTCATATAGCCTCTCTCCAGTTTCTTATGATATATTTCTCATCATAATTCCTTCCTGTCTTCTTTTTTCAGATGCTATTAAACAGGCTTTAGTCTGAAATATCCAAAGATAGCAGAATAAGTAAGTGACGTGTGGATGCCGCTTTAATTTTACCAAATTATTTTTATGTAAATCTCCCCAAGGGTCAATGAAGATTTTGAACAACCTCCCTCTATAGGGTCATTGGCTTCTGCCCACATGATATGGTTCCCAGCACCTGGTTAAAGCACACCTCTTCAACCTGGCCTTTCATGCTTAGCTTTTTCTGAGTGTTGCCCTGCCAAGGAAGGAGGGAGGGTTATATTTTAAATCTGTTTTAGATATATGTTCCATGGTTTATTTTTTTATTATTTTTGTGACTCTCACTGGGACGTTCAAGTGAAGGGTGGGATATAAATTCTTAAATAAATACATGAAACTTAACTTATCCACTCACTCATCAACCATCTACAAATGGGCATGAATGAAAAATTCACATTCAATTCACAATCAAAACAAACATCCAAAAATTTGTTTCTTTGCTGAATAATCAGTTTGAACGTTCAAACTTTTGCATTAACGAACAAACGTTTTTGTGGCTTTTTTTTCCATTGAAGAAGCCTACTTTTGGCAGTAAAATACTGCAAAAGTGTGAAAATTCAATTGAATTTTCATATTCCAAAGCCAGTATCACTGTGTGATTCATTCGAATGTTTGGACATTTAAATGTCTTTGCTTTTGATTCAATCTGAAAATCTGTGAATTCAAAAATTCAATTGAATTTTCAAATGTGAATTCATTCTTACACATCCCTATTATTTATAACCCTGTACAAAATAATAAAGATGGGGAAGAGTAGTGTAGTGCTCTGTAACTCCCTGATCCAACATTCCTGGGACAGAGATTTTCTCTATTTCTAAGAACCCAAGTTGGCACTAACAGTCTACTTCTCCCTTAAACCAGCCCCATTGTACAAGTGGCAATAAAAGCTTCCAGCAGCAAATCTTATCCCCCACAGTATCCAAGCGCTAGACAAGCTGGAAGGGTCCTGTTGACTTCTTTTTGGTATGGAATAAAATACCCCAATGCTACGAACTGACCAAAACCACGCAAACACACTTGTGACATGTGTATCACTATAAAACTGGACATTTTAATGGTATTTAATACAAAGTTGTCATTATCATCTTAAAGAAGATAAGATTTCAGATAACAGATTAGCGAGTGCAGGCAATGAAATGAAAATGCCTCTCTTCTGTTCCTCTACACTAAACCCCAGAATTCAAGTCCTTTAAAGGGGTTAAAAACGCGGAAGCTGTGAGCAAAGTATCTAATCCTTGAGGCCCTGAAGCATTAAGACATATCTCTTCCTTTGGGTCCATCGCTGTCCATAATCAATTTCTTCCCTTGGAGAACATTAATTGTCCCTAATGATAGCTTTCCATCAATACATCCTTGATCTTAAAAGGGCTGTATAGCTCTTCCCTTTATTCAATCAAATCATCAGTACAATTGCCCTCCTTTAGTAAGATAATACCTTTTAAGCCTTGTATTTTAATATAAAAAATAAGAGGTAGCTAGGAATTCTAATGTGCTAACATTTGAGGACCAGGATGATGGTTTCCATTATCCTAAATAATGTCTGAAGATTATAGAAAGCACTGTGTTTCAAATGGTAGAAATTAATCCACCACTTTCAAATTATTCCCTCCTGCAAAATTCTGTCTAGACACAAGGCATTTATATGTACTTGCAGGTATAGGCACACAAACAGACATCTGAATGGCTGCATGTGTATATACTTAAATATACATGAGTTATAGATTTAAATAGGAAAGATAATTTTTAGCCGGGGACAAAAGGAGAAAGGAAATAAATAATTACTAATTATAAGTGATTGATGCTGAATGGTTTGAAAAGCTCATAACACTGAACAGAGAAAAAAAAATCATTTTTTCCACAATCCGGATAAGTTACTCCTATGTTGCTCACTAAAACTACTGTTTTCTCCTGTATGTAACTCCAATCATGGTTCTTACTCTTAAGTTACAGAATGTATAACATTATTTGATCGCACAAGAGGAAAATAAAAGTCTCTAAGCTATTAATGTATTTCCCCTTCCCTTTCTCTTTCCCTCCCCCTCTCCTTTTTACTGCACTAAAAAAAATTATCCTTTCTACCTATTCAACTATTTTGTTTCTATTCATTTTCTTCATACACTTGCCTCCCCACTCTTTTTGTAAACTTAAATTGCCTGCACAGTAGCCTGCCTCATTTTGCAGGGTGGAAATATTTATGGGGCAAGAGACATAAGCCCTGAGTGCATTTGTACAGCAAACATGCAAATATCCCCCCTAATATTATGACTGCACTATGCAATTTCTATCCATAAAAATATGCTGTGTTCTCTATCACAAGATGGAATAAATTCTACAAATTCTTCCTATTTGGAATTATCTCTTTCTTCAGAATTCAGGATAGTTAAAAAAAATGGAGCAGAGAGCAAATTAAATCATCTAAAAATAAATCTAATATATTACAGCAATTGTAATTTTTAACATTAAGATAACTCAGCAGAACATATATATATCCATATATTCTTCTTTCTTTTAAAGGTACAAATTCTTTTTCCTTCTATGTTGTATAAAGTGTGTTAAGAGCTTAATAAATATATTGATTGCAAAAACTGCATATAGATGAAATGTTTTTTTGTCATATTGAAAATACAAGTGAGGAGAAAGTGGTATATGGATAATTTACAACACACCAAAGAGTTATTACACACACAAAAAGAGTGCAGCAGAGAATAGGAGAGTGTAGTTAACAACCCAGATAAGTGATGAAAATTGTCAGTGAGGCAGATTGAATTTATTCAATGCCCCGATAAGCACCTATTTGCTCTTCCACATAATGCTCTCTCAGTATTTATAAATTATCATTTAATTATGCTGGCAAGTGGTAATTGTCAACTAAAACTCAGATAGACATAAGCCTACAGGCTGCATATGGCAGAAAAACATTTCTCAAAGCTGGGCTAATTCACACGCTTATGAAATCTTTTTTTGCCCCTAAATTTTTGCCAATAAATTACTTGCTCTGTGGACATTTCAAAGCCTATTGAGGTTGCAAGAGGTGGACAAACCATCCTGAGCACCTACCATCCTAATTTTTTTAGCCAATCTAAGACATCATGTTCTTGTTTTAAGAAGAGTGGGTCACAGCAATTTATGAAAAGTCATTTCATATTAGAGTAAATCAAGATTTGAGAAATTATGCACGTGATTTCAAACAGAAGTTTTTTAAAAAATAACATATATCCCATTCAGATAAAAACAAGATTTTTTTTAAAAAAAGTCCCTTACCACTAATATTTAATTAATATAAGTACTATTTAAACCTATTTAAACCTATTATTACATTTTTAAGTGCTACTGAACTAATCGATTGTCTAAAAATGTTCATGTCAACAGAGGATATTTTAGTACAAATGTGCATTTATATTCTTTACATTTTTTAAAAAAAATTATATTATACTGTGTGTGTGAGAGAGAGGGGGGGAGTTTGTGTAAAATGATTTAGATGCTTCCTGTGGAATTTTGTTTTCATTTCAAAGATTTAACCTGAACTTGTTCTGTGATGAACACAGGAATACGCTTTAAGAGGAAACAAATAAAGTAGCCTTTCACATCCTCCACATTGCAGACCTGAAAATATCTGGGGCAACAAAATCCTTTGCAGATTTGTTCATCATTTAACAGCATTAATGGTACCACAAGCCTAGAGCGACAAGGACAGGTGGCACAAACATTACGAAGCTTTGCTTATTCTCCTAGTTACTCCTAAATTTCACTACAAAGGCTCTGCGATAAATAGATACATTTTGCAAAGCCGTGATGGAGGTGGGGGGGAAGGGGAAAATCTTTGAGCCTTTTGCTATTGTAATAAAGCTACAATGGTAGCATTCAGCTCTATCTCAAATCAGTCAAATGTATTTCTCCTTTCTAAATCTAGCTATAGTCAAGAGCAAACATTCTTAGCATATTTTTTTTTAATTGCAATGCGTAGGGCCCACAGACATCTGAAAGCCAGAAATGTTTAGGTCCTTTGCAATTATTTTGTGTTCAGTACGTCAGTGGCTACAGGGTGAGAATAATTCTAGTATCTTTTAGGCATTTGCTTATGGACAAAGCCACGTTAAAGCCCTGCGAGACGTAGCCTCTGAGTAAGCACACAGACGCCTGCACTTTGTTTGCCTACAAAGAGGCTAACCCTCCATATACATTTTTCATGGGAAAGGACAGAGAGTGGCCCACGTGCTCTAAAACTCTCCCGGGCATTCAGGTGTAACAACTGGCTTTACCAGAGTGAAATGAATTTGGCTTTAAAGGGCCTTTACTTCCTTTCTTTAGCCCAATAGATGTTAAGTACGCGGTCATGTAATATGCTTTCTCTGCTCACATATTTTAAAGAGAGGCAAAAGTAACCACCACTTCACCTCACTTTGGGTGTGACGAGACACAGCAAAGGGGAAAGGCCCAGGGGTAGGACCCTTCACACATCTGTCTGCCCCTCTTCTGCATTTGTGCTGGAAAAGTGGATTAGAGAAGACGTGGGAACACAAGGGCCACACACTGTCTCTCTGAGGCGCTTCTGAAGTGCTGTTATGTCAGAACACTGTCTTCATTTTTTCTAGCGTCTTGAACCAGGACGGCACAACCTGCTGTCTGTCTAGTTAACTGAGGTGGCATCTTCATTTGTAAATGGTGGCCGCTGTGCTTTGGGCACATGGGGGAGGTGCTGCGGCCAGTGTCTGTCATCTTCAGAGTAAAGAAGCCTAGATCCTTTCTGGGCATCCGTCTTCCACAGAACAGTTATGTTCAGACTAGGGATGTGCACAAACATTCATCGCATTCAAAATTCACACAAATTGGACTGAATTTGGACATTTGTATTTGAATAAAATGTTGGTACATTCAAAGACTGACATTCGAAATCCAACTGAATGTTTCGATACATTCATACGAAGTTTTGTTACATCTGTGAACCTGGGGAGGTGGGAAAGCATGTGCCCCAGTCACATCTGCAATAGATCCAGAGTGGATTCAGAGCAGATTCAGAGTGGATTCAAAGTGGATTGAGAGTGGATTTGACACATTCAGAGCAGATACGTAGGGGATATGTAGGAAATTCGTATGGGATACATGAGGGATTCATAGTGGGAATTCAAATGGGATTTGTATCAAATATTCGTTACGAATTCAAATTCTACTACATTCAAAGGGGATCTATTTGAACGAATACAAGTATTTTGGTAGTCAATTCAATATGAATCGAATACAAAAAAAAACCATATGTGCATATCCATAGTTCAGACATATAGTGAGAGGCATCCCTGCATCAAATTAAGGATCCAAAGGACAAACACAAAATAAAATAACAAAAAGATTGCTTTCTTCACCCTGTATATCCACTTCTTCCACAGATGTGAGGAAACCACTCTCAGGATAAGAAAAAGTTAAGGTTGATGGGATGGCTACAAAGTTCCTGAGCCAATCACAGCTTGCTACCATTACCATTGAACAATCAGAGCCCTGGAAAAATGGCAGAACAGCAGCGAATCTGTTGCTATGGAGCGGTTGCTAGAGAGAAAGGCTACAATGGAAGTAGGAAGTTTTGGGGTGTTTCTGTTTAAAACTGTGTGATGGAGGGTGTGTTTTCCCCCTATGTTCATGAATGGGGCAATTCTTTGGAAATATACACCTCAAAAATGTTCTTTGGGATCACACCCAGTGAGGCTACGTCCCAAGCTAGACTGCTCTGTCCACATTGGATGGAGTGTAGGATGGCCTGGGAGACCCAAAACGGTCTAAAAGGATCTCCTATCATTCTACTCATGAGTAAATTGGCCCGTGGAGACTATTCAATTTATCAGGGGGACTCATTTCAGCATTGCACCAAATTGTCCCAACGAAATGGGTCCACCAGGACCTCTGAGGCTTCAGCAGGGTTCAAAGCCTGTACAGAGAAGCAGGGGGTGGCATGTGGGCAGTCCCAGAGCAGGCCATCCAAGTGTGGACAGGCTTCTTCTGGGACAGCTCAACTGCTCCAGCAAGGAAATTATTTCTGTAGGAATAGTTCTAGCTGGAGCAGTCTAGGCTTATTAAATGTGAAATACTCTGACACACTTCCACTGAGAGTAGCAAATTTGCACCATCATAAAATGGCACCTGTCAGCAATCCTACCACTAATAGGGTGGGCACAATTGCAGTGAGGCCCTTTCTGACACCACAGGTGGAAACGTGGTAGCAGAATTCACTTTACCAGGTTCCTTGCCCAGTAAACAGAGATGCAGCCTAAGGCCCTTTCCGCACTTGGCCTTATTCTGGAATATATCTCAGGATCAGGGTCTCTGATCAGCATGTTACTGCAGACTACAGCAGGCCCTAGTGCGGTGATGGCCAACCTATGACACGCGTGTCACAGGTGACACGCCAAGCCCTTTTGGGTGACACACACTGTCACCCTGGCACCTGGGCGTGTAGTGCTTGCTTGTTCTTGAAGTGTATGAAATACCAACTTTCAGTTGAAGATTTAGCAACAAAAGTCACTAATGTTAAGAATTATTTGTTTTTGATTTTAATAAAATGCACATACTATATATTCTGGCATATAAGGCTACTTTTTAACCCAGGAAAATCTTCTCAAAAGTCGGGGGCCGTCTTATACGCCGGGTGTCGTCTTTTTATATGGCGAGTATATCCCAAACTGTATTTTAACTGGAACGTTGGGGGTCATCTTATACGCTGGAATATATGGTATCAAAAATATAACTTTTTTACTAGAGCTACAAATATCACAAAATTATGGATATTTCTAGATGTGACACAGCACCCAAGTTAAGCTAGGTTTTCTTGCGAATTTTGACACACCGAGCTCAAAAGGTTAGCCATCACTGCCCTAGTGAGACTTGCCATAGCCTGTATTAGCATGTGGGCAAGAGACCCCTATCCTGAGATATATCCCAGAATAAGGCCAAGTGCGGAAGCAGCCTAAGTCACCAGCTCATAGGGATGTGCAAGAATATTTGGAATTTGATCACATTCATTTGAATTCGGACGTAGCCTCACTGGGTGTGATCACAAAGAACATTTTTGAGGTGTATATTTCCAAAGAATTGCAAATGTTTTGAATCATTCGTATGAATTATTTGGACATTCGCATTTGTATGGATACGTATGCATTACATACATATACGTACGCATCTTATTCGTATCCGTGCATTTGTACGGATACATACGGGATGAAAACAAGATGCATATGAAATAAAATCAGGATGCATACAGATGCGTACGGACACATACGAATGTTATGGACATTCATAACTTCAAATACGAATCCAATATTTGTACAAATAGTTACAAATGCTTTCGAATCAAATTGAATGTGAATACCTTCGTATTTTAAACATTCAAATTGATTTGAATTTTTGGATGCTCAATTTGAATCGAATGCCAAAAATTGCATTTGTGCACACCCCTACCTGCTGACCAGTTATACTTTGTGAGCTGTCAAGGTTTGATTTTTTGTGTGTGGGGGGGTGAACTATACCTTATATGCTGTTACTATACTGTATACGCTGCCATGCTCAGTTGTACCTATCAGCAGAATAGAAGGGTAATTAATATGAAGCAAGAGGCATGTTCTTTTCTAAATAGTCTGCCACAGCATGTAGCACAGATGCTCTTTTTTATAACTTTCTTTAAATATTTTTGATGCTTTCTTTCTATGGGAATGAGTTGCTAAGAAATAAATACAGAAGAAGTCATAATACATGCAGATATTGGGGAAAGGGCAATAATTGTCTCTTTTCTAATATGACTGGAGTGAGGAGGGAACCATATCTCTTCAAGACCAAGCAGGTCCAAGTGACTGATGACTCGTAGAGAGAAGTGGAGTGAGAAAAGAAATTATGATTAAGAAAGCTGCTATTTATGTCACTGAACCAGGTGCAAATCTACTCAGCACACAAGCAGGTGCTCACCTGAAACTGCTTGTCTCAGGAAGGCAGGTGAGTTAAAGATATTGATTTATTTTTATCTGTTTGTTTTGGTCCTGCTGTTTTCAAGACATCTTGAAGACTCTGTAATTCTCAAATGCAGGCTTTCACGGCCAGTTTCAATTTCATTTATAGTATTTTTGGACCATTGCGCCGTGTTCTAGGTTTCTTCTGAGATTCTGTTCTGTCCTCACTAGAAAGAGGTTTGATATCTGAGGGTATGATCAGAAAGAGTTTTTTTCAGTTGTCACTTGTTTCAATATATGGCTGAAAACCTAACTTACTTTGTCACACTGAAGCCTACATTCACCTCCAAGTTAGGCAATGCCTATCCTGACCACAATGCTGCTCTCTGGCTAGCCACTCAGCAGGAAACCCCCACCTTTTTGCTTATGTACTTTCCTGCCCAACCTGGATTAAAGAAAGAGACATCTTCAGAGGGTGAAGAAGTGACCTTTTTGAGGCTTCACGATGGGATGAGCCAAATCCAGAAGAAAAGCTTCTATCATTTCAGACTCCAATTTGCCCAGAGGGCATCATTTTAAACTTGTCTGAACACACCCTGAGTCTGAACCTTCACAGACTTGAAAGCAACCCAATCAGAGAAGACTGAAAGCAATCCAGAAGAGAAGACTCAGAGGAGACTCAGTCTTGAAGTATCTGAAGGGCTGTCACAGTGCAGAGCTATTGTCCCTATTCTCACTTGCACAAGATGGGAGGACTAGAAACAACGGGATGAAACTTCAAGGGAGTCAGTGCAGATTAGATATTAGGAAAAACTTCCAGACAGTGAGGGCAATCAGTCAATGGAATGGGTTTATTTATTTATTTATTTATTTATATTTCAATTTATATGCCGCCCCATACCCGAGGTTGCCATGACAGGTGTTTAGCTCTCCTTCACTGGAGGTCTTCATGCAGAGGTTGGACCAGCGTCTGTCTGGGATGGTTTAGGAAATCCTGCATTGAGCAGGGGGTTGGACTTGAAGACCCTAGAGGTCCCTTCCAACTCTATGATTCTACGACCAAAGTATGCCCTGGAGTGCCAGAACTCTGACCAATGCTAAAGAAGAAGGAGTGCAAATTGCCATAGGAGATACTTTCCAAAGATGGGAGAGGATGCGATGTCAGATGAGAGGTGCTGCCACAGATATACCTTAGCAAGGGATATGACAGGTTTCCAAACAGCTGTATTTTCTTTTCCAGAGAAACTGTGTTCCTTTATACCAAGTATGGATCAATAATTTTCTTTCATGACATTCATTTATATTAGTTATAGCTTTATGACAGTCTTCATAAGGTTAGCATTTGATCAGATTAAAGTAGGATGTCTTAAGAGCCTTACATCATGACAATTCATATTCTTGATTCGAACTGCATTATCTGAACAGAATGTCTATTCATGCACAGGGTCTTTGGTAATGAATAGGCAACAGGGATGGGCACCAATATTCGTATCATTCAAAATTTGACCAAATGCAGCCAAATGCAGACATTCAAATCGAATGTTGGCACATTCGAAGACTGACATTCGAATTTGAATGGAATGTTTTGATACATTTGCATGAAGCTTCGTATGGGATTTGTATACGGGCTCTGTATGCTATTTGTATGCATTTGTATGGTATCTGTATGCTATTCGTATGCATTCATATGGGATCCGTATGGTACCGTCACTGAAATCTTTCTTAAAAAAGGTTAAAACACATTTCTTCAGCTGTGCCGTTGATGTTGTTCAGGTGACCATGATTTATTGTTTTTGATATCTGATTTGTTTTATTCCCTTGTAATCCGTGTAGATTCTGCAGAAATCTTTTGTACATAAATACAAAGAATTAATGAATATAGACTAAGATGAACTCAGAATTGCAACATTCAATAGAACAGCTTCAAGTCTGATTATAAAGATGCTATCCACCATAGGTTCTGGGTCAGACCGATTTACTTTTGTGTCAATAGCAAACATTTTAGGAAGTGCAAAAGCCAAACCATGCACAGCTGAGTCAAAGACGAGAGCTTTATCAGCAATAACCCCCAAGCTATGGATCAGCCTGCACACTAAGATATGCCAAGAATTCACATCAACCACCTTCAAACATTGGTAACTTTTGTGGTTATTTTCAGGGTTATTTAGAATGTCAGTTGTAAGAGCCGTGACAAGTGCTCTCCTAAGATCTTCATTATATTATATGGACAATTGATTCAGAGAGGGGACTTCTTCAGTAATAGCCTGTGGGTAACTCAGGACCTCTTGCAGTATGCACTTCAGTAAGGTTTTTATTTTTATTGTTAGATATTGCATATTTACATACTGCCTTATGCATAGCCCCAGGGCATTGTACAGCAAGAGAATAACTAATGAAAATATATAATAAAAAAATTCAATATCGGATACAATTCATATCAGCTCACTCACCGAAGTAACCAATATACACACTTTTAACTAGATGACAAGACAACAAAGCAATTTGCTGGGATATGGAAGCAGGGGAGGGTTTTTCCTTTGTCTTCTCCTTGAGATGTCCATGGGCAATTGGTGGGTCACTGTGTGGGACAGGATGCTGGGCAAAGGGGACAGAGAAGCCCAGAATCAACCAGCAAGTTTCCAAGATTCCTTTGGTCGTAATCTGCCACTGTAAACACTAAACCACACTTTTTGTCCCTTGTATGTGTCTGGTGTGGGTGTCTACTTTGTTTTTGTTTTTCTTAATTCAGACAAGAGAATACACATTTTGAATTGGGCCTTTCTGTATTTACTTGTTGCCCACTGATCCAGATTACATGGAGGCCCACCGATCTGTACTGCCTGGAAGGGTGGACCAGATCAGCACTGGCCCATGCTTCCCACAAGAGCTTCAGAGCCACCCCTCACCTCCAAAGTCTAGGAGACATACTGTCTGCACAACTCCAATCATTGGTCTGGATGTAGACCTGATTAAATAGGTCTAACAATAAATCCGGATTAAGGGTCTCTTAAATCTGGATCTTGCTCCGTCCAATGCAGATGAAGCAGGACCAAGAGGGGTGGGACCTCCTTGATCACCCCCCATGTGTGGATCAGGACGCCTGTGATCCTGATTAAGGGGCTTGAATTCAGATTACTGCTGAGGGCAGAAAGGACCTTGAATTCAGACAAGAGCCCACAGTATTTGGTCTAGGCTTTATACATTTTACAAAATGATCTCATTTTAAGTTTTCCTCACATTAAAGGGAACATTAAGGAGATTTGCAAGCATTCAAATTAGTTTGAAGGTATAAAGATTAATAGTGGCTTCTTTTTAGTGTTCCCCATTTTTCCAGATACTGTCAGATATAGATAATTAGCAACGCATTTACCAAATATATGCTTCATGTTCATTAATCAGCAGATTAGCAAGTATTGCCAGCTGTATAGCTCCAAATATTGTATTTTAAACAGAAAAAGAAAAGAAAACTTGTACCAATTTTGGTTTTAGCTCTAATTTTGGATAGTGCTGCTATACAGTTTAATCATACCCGGGTGGAGTTGTTCCGTGGCTTTCACATAGCTTTGTCTTCTAACTCAGTGCATAACTCTGAAGCCTGCAGATTAATACTATCAGATGAATGGGCACAGTTCCTTGCATAGGACGGCTTTGACTTCAATTATCCTTGCTTGCTTTTGCCTGACAACTCCACAAGGAAGGCAGAATAGTGACTGCTATGCTATGGGGAGAGAAACTAACGGTATTTATAAATCCTTTGCTTTTGCTTATAAAGCACAAGAATGAAGATATTCTGGCTAGGTTTGATATCCATTTCATCCCAGATGGGAACACCCTTTATGAAAGGGCCTATTTCTGACAAAGAATGTGGAGGCCTGGAGAATTGTTGAGTCACTTGTTAGCGGCTTGCGGGAACAAACTGAAGTTAACATTATGAGGACAGATACAGCAAGAAGCACCTTTGATGTGCCCAGTGGCCTCCAGATTATTTGGAATAAAACTACATGGCCAGTGGTCAAAGATTAGACCTTAGAGACACATGGAATTTTAAACAAAGGGCTTTTGGAAATAGTGCAGCTAACAGGGCTTCCAGATGATGCATGTAAAACAAATTTTGTATCTCCTGTTGCCTCTGAGTCTTTTTCCTGAGCATCCAAATGACCCAGGGGTTGCCAACTTAACATCTCATTTTTCTCTCCCCAAATTTCCATGAAATTTATAAGCAGAACAAATCTGTTTTGCTTATCCCTTTCCCGTTCTTATTCCTCCAGTCACCCATAACAGGTTCTACAGTCATTCTTTATCCCTTTCTTAGCAGAGGTTGCATAACCACACTGCAAAATGTGTAGGGTTTGGGGTTTTTCCCCACACTGGATAAAATACCTTCTTTCCCTTTTCCTCCCTTGCTTTCACAGGGTTCTTAAAAGTGGCCATTTAAAAATAGAAATGACACACAGGGAGACATTTCCTTCCACTGGCAGGGCTCCAGGGTCACAACGTATTTTGTTTGAACTGCACACCTTCCAGGATCTGGAACAAGGTCCTTAGTCTGGATGTACTTCCAATTAAATGGGTCTACAACAGATCTGGATTAATGGTCCCCTTAATCTGCCTCCGGCTCTGTCCTGTGCAGATGGAGTCAGACCAGCAGGGGTGAAGCCTCCTTCATCCAGATTAACATGTGGATTGGGAGGTCCTGTTCGAGTTAGGGGTCTCCTTAATAAGTACCACCAATGAGTGTAGAAAGAGTGAAAACTTGGTTTCATTGCAACCAGTGATTGCAAACATATCTGTGGGGCTTGCATCTCTAGGCACAATTTGGTCCTGTTCTCACTTCTTACATTTCCCATGGGCAGAAGGAGAAACAGCACCATGGTCATCTCCTCCCATGGAGGATTTCTGCGGACGCCTGAAGAGACCAACATTTCTAGTTATGAAGGTTGGACATAGCAGCTAGCAGGTAGAAGGGGAAACTAGAAAATGGTCTGGGGAAATGGAGGGAAATTACACGTCATTGGTAATCATTGGTGCAGGAAATTAACAACTGTAGATTAAGAATTGTCTTCTAGTATAATTTTGTAATTCTGCAATGATTGTATTTTTCAATAAATCTCCACCAGAAATTTGGATTATACAATCATCTGGTTGAAAACCGGTTCTAGTAGAAACTGTTTGTAAGAAACCAAAGGATTTCGTACTACCTAAATTGTGTGTGTTCGGTATAGTAACATATTCAAAGCATATGGTTCAATTCCATTTAATCCATTTGATCCACCAGACTGTTGAGGACACCTGGAAAACAGTCATATCAAGAACTCTTGTCACCTCCAAGGACAGACCAAAGGTCTCAGAGTGAATACTGTCCACAGCATTCCAGAGAATGAATCCATAAATCTGTGGATGGACTGTAATAAATCCATATCCCTGCAGTGTGGGACATGTCACCAGAAGGTTGTCCATCCATGACAATGAGTGTACCACAGGCTCACTTATTAATGGGATGCCATCCATTGACCAAGAATCAAACACCATGTCAAGAGTGTGCCCCACTAGGTAGACAGGAACAGTGATGGACTGAGACAGCCCTATTGATGTCATGGAGACCATAGGAACTTCTGGGCTGATACTGCATTGAGTATCTGGACAACACACCTGGGAGAGCATATGCCCTTTAAAAGTGCCCAACCAAGGCTCCGTAATGTACGCCAGGTCAGCTCACTCATCCAATATAAGATTGTGGATGAAAGATTATTTATTCCATGCTGACCTAGCAGTACCCCCAAAGTAGGGCCAAATAGCTAGCATTTTCACCCAAACTCTGAAGGCTGGGAGAAAGAGCAGAAGGAAATATAGCCTCTACATATGTGTCCCTTGATGTGGTTAGCTCCATGGGAACCACCCATACTTCAGCTTGAGCAAGATGACCCTTTCTACTCTATATAGATGATCTCTTATTTTGGGCAACCACAGTCTTTCAGCACAACAGAAAATAAGGTGCTCAGATGGTCCTTCCCTGCTTTCTTGGTATTTTGGGTGGGAGCGGAGGGGCTCTCAAAGAGACTACGGGGGCAACGTGAATCTTTTTGCCATGCACTGTTGCTTATTATTGCAAATGGGTAGTGGTGGACTATGGTACATGAAACATGTGCTGTGTAGACACCATGCTTTGATGATTTCCTAATCTAATCAAATGGCAATGAGACAAATGTAAACTGAGGCCAATTTTGAGCTCCACCTGAGAGCATATTCTCTGCAGAGAGTAGAACACTTCACCAAGTTATACAGATAGTAAGTGAAATCAAAGGTGATTGTAATATGGTTTGGAGGATAAAGAAATTTTAAAAATGACTTTTGAAAAACTAACCTCCTCTCTACACAACAAAAGAAGCAACAGTTGCCATTCTGAAAAGAGTAGATTCATTTTTCATGCCTTCGCAAAAGCCGCACAAAAGGAAGTCAAGGAAAAGCATCCATCACTCTCAAAAGCACTCTGCAAATGCAGCCAGAATACCAGCTCTTAAAAACCATGCACAGTATAATGAAAAGCTTTATAATGGTAGATGGGTTTGTCCCAGCAGATGACCACAGTGCAGGGCATGGTAGCAATGAGGTATACAGGATGGCACAGCGTGCAACCACTGTAGGTTGGCAGTCCACCTTTTAACCGATAGATTCCAGTCTTTACAAATCCATAAAAATAAGCTAAGCTTGAACATCTGGGTGGCAATATTGACTTCAAAAAAAGTCGATCTTGAGCTGATGTTTCAGTTGCCCAGGAAAGACCAACACAGGACTTTAAAAGTGGCACAACCCAAAACAGTATCCGGCAGGAACCATTTCATACTATTCTCAGTGTGCCAGGATGATGACATTGTATCTATGTACGCATGCACACAGGTATGTATGTACACATATATGTACACATGTATGCATGTACGCATGTATGTACGCATGTATGTATGTATATGTGCGCATTCATATGCATGTACGTATGTACACATGTATGTATGTACACATGTGTGTATGTATGCATGTATGTGTGTATGCATGCGGATACGTATGTATCTGTGTGTGTGTGTGTCTGTCCGTCCGTCCGTCCGTCCGTCCTACCTTTCACTCAAAATATCTCAGGGCAGATCACAACAATAAAAATGTAATATATAAGAGGGAACATGCACGTGCAATCTGAGGAGCAACATGCGTCTGCCATCACTCCCCATATCATGGCCCAATAAAGAAGCTTATTTAAAAAACCAAAGGACCAAAAAAGAAAGAAAGGCTAAGCTCATTTTATTTACTTTTGCCACCCAGAAGCTCTGCAGCTTCAGGGGCATAAACCCTCAAAAGTGGGGGGACGGACAGGAGAAATCAGTATGTGAAGCCTCCACCCTTTTCATGAGCTCTCCCTAATCCCAACATGGTGGCATGAGAAAATGGCACAAGTATCCACAGCATGGATAAAATGGGGCCTAAGAAATATCGTCTCTTGAGCCAGAATCTTTCTCTGCCCAATTTGAACTATGGAGCCAAACCTTAGCACAAGAATTGAAATGTCTCAAAAAGCTTCTGAAAATAAAATAGAAAACAAAGTCAACAATGTAGAAAAAGCACTAAGCACATAAACACATAAAAAAATAAATATGGCTTTAAGTAACAGAATCTAAAGAGTGTAAATGCAGAAGTGATCAAACTCCAGAACCAAATCTCAGACCTTCAGAACTGCTCCCCAAAGAAGAAGAGTTGGCTTTTCTACCCTGCTTTTCTCACCCATTTAAGGGGATTCAAAGTGGCCGACAAACCTTCTGTTCTTCTCCCCACAACAGAACACCCTGTGAGGTAGGTGGGGCTGTGAGAGGTCAGAAGAGAGCTGTGACTAGCCCAAGGTCACCTAGCAGGCTTCGTGGAGGAGGGCGGAATCAAACCCTCTATTCCCAGATAAGAGTCCGGCTCCTTAACCACTAGGCCAAACTGGCTCATCTTTAACTGGCTAAAAACCTTTTAGTATTTGTCTCTTAGCAAAGACTAAATTAATTGCCAATACTGGAGTTCTCCAACTTAAACTGTACTGGTATACGATTATAATAAAGGTTGGTTCCCTAAGTTTTATTAGTGCTCTCTCTCTCCTTGCTCAGCCTAGTTAATAAAGCTTCCTGATTGAAGTGCTCTTTAAGTGTTCCATGGCAACTGGTATACTGCAGCAGTAGCTAAATAGATGATAAATTACAGCTGTCCCTTCATTTAATAAAAAGTATTAAATGAGAATTTTTCATCAATGCAGAAAATGTATATATTGGATTCCACTTGACTTTAAAAGATGATGCTAATTGTCTTTTTCTTCCTCTTCACCAGCTGCCTGGTTGAGCTTTCTGATGCACCATCTCCACGATTCCATTAGGACCTATAATTTTCGCTCCAGTAGGTAAGTACATAGCCCAGAGTCCAATACAGGAGATGCCTAAATGCTGACCTATCATGAACAATGAGTTTTCTGTAACAACAAAAAAAGCTTCATCTGGATTAGTGGCTTTTGATGAGGTAATCAAATATGCATTTTTGTGCCCAGAATGCTGCCAAACTCACAGACCGATCTTCCTGAAAGCTTCACTAGCCGGAAATGGACATTGACAGATCGCTTCCATTTAGATATGCACAGATCTTTAATTGGTGCCCAAGAAAAGGGGATGCAACAGATCCTCCAAATTTATCTGCTTATGTTAAGCATTGCTTAGCATGGAAGGAACACAAAACGTATTCCTCTTCATTTTTATTTTATTCTCCTTCACTTTTCCTAATTAACCACAACTTCCAGCATATATTTTTTTTAAAATGTTCTTATACCTCCTTAGCTACAGAATTTGAATTTGCATTCCTAAATGATTTCATTTCCAGATTTTAACAAATGTGGTCATATAATGTTTTAAACTATCCGATTAAACTTTAAGCATTAAAAATAACTCTTAGTCCTTTAAATACACTTAACGTGATTCTGTCGATACAGCTGTTTTTAAGGTGGCTATTAAATATATATTCTACAGAAAAAGGAAGAGGTGAAGGCATTCTGCATTAAAATGTTGAAGACATCTATAAATCTATTCCACTTTTTACTGCAAAAGGTTAGAAGCAGCAATGAGAACACTGAAGGCTTCTTATAACTGGATTACTGTATGAAGCAAAGTCATATTTGCATGCAAGGAAGTGCAAATGGAACAGGATTGCTACATATTTATTACAGATTTACAGCTGGCCAGGACTTCTTCCTTTTTATACAATTAGCCCCACTGTTGATAATTGACTATTTCAAAAGATGTGCGCCCAATGTCATAGTCAGAGAATGATAAGGTACATAAGCAAGGCATAAACTGCCAGTTTGTTTGAAACATCCAAGTCACCAATTTTCAGTTAAAACAGAAGCTTTTCGTGCCTTTTTACAGAGTACATGAGGACATGAGTCCTGTTGGATCAGGCCACAGCCCATCTAGTCCAGCATCCTGTCCCACACAGTGGGCCACCAATTGCTTATGGGCATCTCAAGCAGAGACAAAGACAAACCTTTACCTGCTCTTGAATCCCAGCAAATGGCCTTAGAGGCATCCTGCTTGTCCCCTCCAGCCTGAAAGATGTACTTAGGCATCCATTCTAGATTTCATCCCATGCTAGGAGAGGGTCCGGGGCCTCCCTTCTGTGTGCTACTGTGGGAAAAGAGCCTTGCTCTCTTTTAACAAGTTCTGTCCATTCAGGACAGAGCATAGATAGGGCACGGATGCTCACAATGGCACCCTGGGCAAGTCTACAGATAGACATCAATAACAAGGTCTATGCAATTGCTTAAGTACAAGTATAAAGTGGTGTACAATAAGGCGTCCCACCCAGCTACCTGACCAACATACTTTGTACCAGTTGCAGCTTCTGGATAAGCCCTGCACAGAGCTTCTTACAGTAATCTACATGCATGGAAAACAGTGCCCAGGCTACCCCAGTAGAGATAGGGGTGAATTTGGTATACCAACCAACGCTAAGGAGGCCAGCTGTACTCTAAGCAGCAGCAATTACAGAAGCTAACATCTCTTCCTTACTGAGAAGTGCAACCACATCTACAACTAGCATCCATTCTATTTCTTCTCATTCCCATAGGTGACATATTGATGACAGTCAGTTTATCAAAGTCCACTGAAAGTTTGAGCAGGGTGACCAAAGACATCCATGGGAATGAGGAAGGCTGGATCCATCAACCCACTTTAATATGTTGGTCCCAAAGAGGGTATTTCTGAGTGGGCAGTTCAATCAGGAGTGGACAAAGCACTCTTTCAAGGCAGATGGCAAAGGTTCCTACCACTGATGTGTCCTCAACTCTGACCTCCTTTATAGACCTCCTTTTCCCCCAAAGGACTCAAGGTGGTGAACAATATTCTGTCATCTTTTGCTTGAGTCTCCAAACAATCCCATGAGACAGGTCACCCAGAAGGCTTTGCGTGGCCGTGCTAAGCAGTATAGCACATCAACAGGCTCTAGAGCCTTGTCAGAGAGCGGTGCAGGATGTCCCTTTAAAGCCAATGGCTTACTTGACACATGCTAACTATAAAACAATCTGCTTTGAAAATTAAATTGATGCTGTGGCCACAACTAAGGCGGTATTGTGTGTTCAGCTAATTCCAACACTTTTCTTTTTGCCTAAAAGAAATGGGGGACAAAGAGAGGAAAGGAACGGGGGGGGGGAGAGAAGGGTACCTACAGGTGCATGCCGATATGGCAACTGCTGCAGAATGAAAATCAAAAGGCACCCTGATCTCTTTATTTTCCATTGAACATCTGCCTGCCTGCCTGCCTGCCTGCCTGCCATCTATCTGTCTGTCTGTCTGTCATCATCAACTATCATCTACCCTTCACCAAATGATCCCAGGGTGGGTTACAATAACAATAAAATGTATCAAATATCAAAAATATAACCCCCTCCCTCCCACCCCTACCCTCCTTCCCACCCTCCCTCCCTGAGGAAGCTATTTAAACAGCAAAAGCCTGGGTGAAAAAATCCAGCCAGCCAGCCCCTCTACTCAAAGGTCTCAGGGTAACAATGAAATCTGATTAAAAAAAAAAACAGATAAAAAAGCATGACTAAAACAATAACAGGGCCTGCATGGTGAGAGAACAGTCTCAGACACACCTCAGAGGGGAGATTATTCCATAACCTGGGGGATACAACTGAGAAGGCTCTCCCACATGCCCCCCCCAACTACTGAAGGTGGCTGGACTGCCCAGAGAGCTGCATGGAGAGATTTTAGGGAACAGACAGGTCTATACGGGAGGGCATGTTCCTTTAGATAACTGGGGCCTCTCTCTTTCCCCTCTTTAATGTGTTAGCCAATAAATGGGAATACAGTTGCCTGTATTCAGTTTATAGCCCACAGACACCATCCGTGACATGGTTGCACTATTGTGTGCTGGCACCAACTGCACATGCAGGAGGTGGAATGGGTGGGTACAATGGGGACCCCTTTCCCCAATGAAGGTCCAGTGAGAAGCTCTTCTGCGCTTGCTTCCCTTTTCTGACTAAAAGTTATTGGCTGCTGAAAATAAACATATAAACAAATAAATAAATTGGTTCAATACAGAATACAAAAGGCAAAAACAAAATCTGAAAGAATTTGCTAAAAATATGAGTTATTTAGACTATCTGTGAAGGTTGAATGCAGAAAGCGCCTCTGACAGATGGCGATATTGCCATCTATCAGAGACCCATTCTCCTAGCAGTTGCTATATGCCTATCAGAGTCCCTTTCCTCGCTAGGCCTTATTATGGAATATACCCCAGAATAGGGACCTACCCTCCGCACGTGGCCTGCCATGTCACGTCCCTATTCTGGGTTATAATGTGGAATAAGACCCAGTGCAGAAAGGGCCAGAAAGACCAAATTTCCTCCAATAGAAGAATCTGCATTAGATTTCAAAATTCTTCATTATACAATTCTTCAAAACTTTTCAAATCACATATATTTATCACAGTTCCAAGGTTTCAGTTTTTTTAAAAAAACTGCTCAAAGTTTTAACATAAATTTCCAACTAAGAAATATTAGTCTTTAAAACAAATAATTTTTTTAAAACCTAGCACAATAATAATACTTTGACTCAAGTTTGATAGCTTATTCAGTGTACCAAATTCTTCATTCATGGTTGTCAAAATCTCTGGTTATTTATAGTTCTTTCTTCTGGCCTTCATTCCTTTGTTGTTGGGGGCGGGTGGTCTGAGTCACTGTTTAATCTGATAATTATGCAAACACTAAATCTTATAGTGAAGGAGAAAATGTTAACGTACATAGAAAAACCCAAACGCTTGGAACTATAATCTGTGTGATAAAATGCATTACTCTGTTTAAAAGGATTGTTTTACAGAAGCAATTAACAATCAGCAATCGTATAGTTCAGACCGGTGTTTTAATGCCATCTGTTGGAATAAGTCTACTTGCTTCCAAGAATGAAGCTATAATTTTCAGTTTATGATTTCATTACATACACTAGAACAACAACTAAAAAAAGAAAAAACACTATATTCTTTTTTTCCTTCTTAAAAGCATCTTCAATTATTCGATTTGTTATTGCTTATTTTTAGACTCAAAGGACCAGCGACGAAAGATTTGAAGATTCAGATTGCAACAGCTTTAATACATGACAGTTATTTCTATGCAATCTCTGTTCATCTTCCTGGAGTCTGAAGAGAGTGGGGAATCTCAAATTAGCAGAAATAATGGGTCCTGCACAAAAGTAACAAAGTTCTCGGGGGGGGGGGGCATCCCCATGCTGAAAAAACTGTGAGGTGATTGCGAGATCACCTCAGTAGCGTCCCCAAGCAAAGCACTAATACGTGGCACAAGGGAGTCAATACGTTTTTTAAAAAAACCACTCCGCAAGTGTTTTCCATGCGGAATAGGGGGTTAACATGTATTGCCCAGGGGCCATGCGGATGCTTCCGGGTTATTAGCCGGCATGGCTTCGTTGTCCCCGCTGCTAACACTGCGATGGCAATAAGCACAACCCTGGAAAAATATTTAATATTTTAGCGGAGCTGTGCTTGTACACATGACAGCCCCTATACCCACCTGGCAATTGCCCAGCTGATAGGTTGGCATGGGGCACCCAGCTGGGCAGCTGCCAGTAGGATAGAGGGGCTGTAAAGAGTGGGGAAAGATTTTTAAAAATAGATGTGAGAGCTTTTTGAAGCAGACGGGGCTCTCGTCTGTTTTTTTTAATTTTTCCCTACATGGGACAGGCACGTGAATCAACATCGACTTGAATCCACGTTACCCCAAACCACATGGGGATGCTTTATTGCATGTTACAACACAGATTTTTATCGCACGTGTCCAAAACGCATCAGCCGACTTGAATGGGGATGCGCCCTAAGTAGTGTCATTTCATAGAATCATAGATTTGGAAGGGACCTCTAAGGTCATCAAGTCCAACCCCTGCTCAATGCAGGATTTCCTAAACCATCCCAGACAGATGTAGGTCCAACCTCTGCTTGAACACCTCAAGGAGAGCTAACCATCTCCCGTGGCAACCTATTCCGTCGACTGATTGCCCTTGCTGTAAGGAAGTTTTTCCTAATATCTAATCTGTATTGACTCCCTTAAAGTTTCATCATGTTGTATCTAGTCCCCCCATCTTGTGCAAGCAAGAATAGGGACAATCCCTCTGCATTGCGACAGCCCTTCAGGTACTTGAAAACTGTGATCATATCTCCTCTCAGTCTTCTCTTCTGTAGGCTAAACATTCCTAGATTCTTCAACCTTTCTAGGATCTAGGAATGTTTAGCCTACAGAAGAGAAGACTAAGAGTTAAGTCTTCAAGTTAATTTCACCTCCTGCTTACTATATGGACAAATCCTTAATATTTTCACCCATCGTCCATGTCCTAAATAAAGTATTTTGTTTAGTGAAATACTAGTGCTGAATAAATAAACCCAAAATTCAGGATTGATCCTTTTAAGGAAGCATGGTTAAGGCATGATATGGGAGATTTGAGTTCAGTCTAAAGTACAGGTTAGTAAAAAGCTAATTTCACAAAGTGGATCCAACATTTTTGCAAAATGTCATTTATGAAGGGCATAGCCACAACAGATATAAGGACATAAGAGAAGCCCTGATAAATCAGACCACAGCCCATCTAGTCCAGAATCCTGTCTCAGACAGTGACCCACCAACTGTATCTCAAGAAGAAAACAAAGGCAAAATCCTCACCTACTCTCAGCTCTCTACAAATGCCATTTAGGGTGCATCCCCAAACAGAATATAATGAGCTCTTAAAAGGTTTTGAATGTTCATCATTCCCAAAGTTTTTAAAGTTTTTTCTCAGGATTAATGGTCCCAAAACAAGGATTATCTGTATTTGGATCAAAAGAGCTCTCACTGTTGGATTTAGAAATACTCCACTTTATTTAGAAAAATGGGAATGCAAGCAGTTTTTGGGGGAAGGGAACCATGCTTTAGGGGCATTCTCCTCAGTTTCCCCTGATCCAATGAAAAGCCATGATTTCCTCTACCAGCTGTCTGCCATTAAGTGCTAAGGAGTTCAGTCTGGCTGAAAGGGGAGGGGAAGGAGGAGAAGAATGAACAGAGCCTGCAGTAGCTAACAATGTAACAAGAGATCAGAACATGTAGTGGAGAGTGACTGAAAGTGCCTGATTTTACTAAGCAGGACTTTCTGGCAGCAATCAAGAGAAAAACTTTAGCACCTTCCCTCCTGGGGTTGCATGGCTCTTGTGTAAAAGTCTGCCTGCTTCCTCCCTCCCTCCCTCCCTTCCAGGATCACCTCTGCCATCCACTCTTTTTGCCTCACACCCTGCCATTTTGCGCTGATCTGCTGCGACAATCCAGCACAAAGCTCCATTATAAGAAAAAAGGGGAAGTGATATTTAATGCTGTACGGCCTTGTTAACAGGAGAAAGAAGTTGTGCTGCAGTGGATACAAGAGGGGGAGGGCAAGTGGTGAACAAAAACTGTTGTCAAAGACTCCATGATCTGATGTGGGGGCAGGTTTATATAGAGGGTGGAGTTTGAATTGCCTGCCCCCATGAAGTCAGGGTATGATGGTGTCCAATTGCTGACTTCATGGGGAGGCAGTTCTTCTGAGGGAAGGAGAGAGGCAAGGTGTTTCTCCCATGCTGGGCACTGAAGAATGTAGAGGGAATCCACATTATAAGGTGACAGTGGGAACACAACAAAACCAGACCTCACTGCTGATTTTTTTTAAGGTTTAAAATTGGATTAAATTGCTGAGTAGGAACTTGACCTCAGAGACATCCTACATGTCTGTCCAACCTTAAAGCAGTATCTAGGCACCAATTCTGGTCATTACTGATAACCAGTCCTCCATGAATCTACCCTTCCTTAAAGCTATCCAGGCTGGTTACTGTCTCCCTCTTAAACACCATCTTCAAAGGTGAAGAGGACTAGATGTTGGTTGCCACCTGATCTCACAAGAGAGGTGTTCCAGTCCTTTGCTCATTCTGGTTCCCCTTTTCTGCACTTTTTCCACTTCCAGACAATATCGACCAAACATGGGAATTTCAAGGCTATAAACTTAGCTGCCTTCTTACCAAGCACTAGAATTCTGGAATCTTAGTTACTTTTGTAGGAGTTTCCCCCCCTTTTGTTACAGAAATATTGTTTGCTGAGGTATTGGCTTTTTCAAAATAATATTTTAATTTTAAAAAAATATATACCACTCAAACAGATTTGAATTTAACCAATACTGACTCTACCCACCACAGAGAAGATTTTGTCCCTTTGCTAGATCTCTTGGTGATATAATTTATAAACCAGCAGGTAAGCTATGCTAAACTGGGATATTGTCATTGTGTTATTTTTTATTTTTTATTTGCCAAGGGTTATTCTGGAATAAGAGCTAGCCATTCACATGCCAGTGCAGTTAAATGGCAGGTCTCATTTAACTGGGTTCACAAGAGGGGCAGCAAAGCTCACAAGAACTTCCATGTCTCCATGCAATCCAAATCAGTAGCCTCATTTATTTCAGACCCACTGATCCAGATCTAGGGCAGGTAAGTACAGGAAGGGCTCTCAGTTTTCCTCAAAGCAAAACATTATCCCAAGGTAGGCATGATACCAACATTTATCTTTTTTTCAGGATTAACATTTATGAAATTAGATTGTCCTTTTTCAGTTTCACTGATAGATGATGTAGCCTCATCGGTATAATATAAGGTCTTGCTGTGCTTGTTGAAAACACCAGTCCAGCTGCAGGCAAGCTAGTGCGAACAAGCATTTGGTGCATTTCAGACAGGATTGGAGAAAGACATTGCTGAACATAAGAACATAAGGGGAGCCCTCCTGGATCAGGCCACAGGTCATCTAGTCCAGCATCCTGTCTCACACAGTGGCCCACCAATTGTCCATGGGCATCTCAACCAGAGACAAGGGCAAACCTTCTCCTGCTCACAAATCCCAGCAAATGGCCTTAGAGGCATCCTGCTTGTCCCCCCAGCCTGAAAGATGTAGTGAGACATCCATTCTAGAAGCCATTGATACATCTGTCATCCATAAATTTGTCTAACCCTTCCTTAAAGCCATCTAGACTGGTAGCTGTTACCACCTCTTCTGGAAGCAAAATTTTTGGCAGCCCACAATGCTAGTCGAAACAGAATCATTTGAAGCAGGTCACAATAATGACTTTTTAAACTTTAAGTACGGAACAGGGTTAGTTTACCAAAAGAAGAATGTAAATATCTGTGTTTTCTTATCTAATGTGTATTCATATTATTCAAAAATCCTGTTCTAAAGAAGGTCAACTTGCAAAGCAGGCAAAAAATAGCAGAACACCCACTTTTTATGTAAGTAGATTAAAAGTTAGATTAACCTTTCTGTCTTTAATACACTAGAGGGAGCTAAATCCCTATATTGTACATCTGCAATTAATTGTAAAAATGTTTAGTCCAGTAAACACCTTGAGCTATGCAACTAATATGCTTTGTAGGAAACATACTTCAAAATTACGATGAAGTATGCATTAACAAGTCTGATCTCCAAACATAATTTTAAAAGTACATGCATGTATATTTAGTTGCATTTTGTTTTATATTATTTTGGAATATAATCAAGTTTCTACCTCATGTAACAACAAAATAACTTGTATTCATCCTCTGTGAAAAATTCTGCTTGCCAACTAGGACTTCAAACACATCAAAAAGCACAATGCTCAAAATTAATGTTACATAAGTAGGTGTACATTCGAGTATATTCAGATGGCAAGAGGCAACATGGGAGCCATGGAAAATCCCATGATTGCATCTAATTGCCCTCTGCCAGGTGCAAGAAGCAATCCCAGGTTTACCTCAATGACTGGGTGTGATCAGACAAGCTTTTTTTTCAGTTGCCCCTTTTAGAAAACAATTTATAGTGTAGATACAAAGCCATTAAAACAATAAAACAACTAACCTTACCTCATATTTCTACACTTTGCTCTTCCTTCACCTCAAACTCAACAAGTGCTCACCACTCACTGGCAGCATTTGCTCCCACGCTATGATTAGCTAGATTTCCCTTCTCTGTGCTTATGAAAAATTCCACCAAATATGATTGAAAGAGTCACTCTTGGTGTTATTACCTTCCATGTGAAAAAGGGGTGTACATTCCCAGGCCTCTAGATAGAGTAAGGAACTTTTAGCCTAAAATTTGGTCAGGAGGCATCTCATTAAGCATTAGGCATCTCATTAAGTGTGTCTGAACAAGGTACCTTGTTAGGGATATTCCAATATGTGAAAAAGTCCATGTTCATGTACATGATTAGGGGTGTGCATGAATGCAATTTTCGGATTCAATTCGAATATTCAAATGTTCAAATTTGAATGAATAAAGAAAAAATAATGTATTCAAATTTGAATCCGATTCACATACATTCGAATCTATTTGTACAAATTTTCAATTTGTATTTGAAGATACAAATGTCAACCACATTTATACAAATGCATACAGATACAAATAAGATGCGTACAGATATGTATGTAATGCGTATGGATGCGTACACATATGAATGTCCGAATAATCTGCACAAATGATTCAAAACATTTGAATTTGTTTGAATGTTAAAAAATGAATAAATAGACATTTGATTTGAATTTGAATGTCCAGGTTCAAACAAATTCAATTTAATTTTGAATGTTTCGAATATTCTTGCACATCCCTAGTACAAGAAGAGAAATAATTTGATTCATCATCAAATTAATTTCTGTCCAAGATTCAAAAAGGAATAAGAATTAATTTAAAAGAGATTGTGGTTAAAGGTGATGCCAAAGACAAGGAGAGGGAGAGAAATTATTGTTTAGCCATGGTGCCATAGACCACAGCACTCCAGGCCTCTCTGGACTCCACTGCCTCCTGGCCTTTACCCAAGCTCATGCTCATTGCTTCCATGACACTGGCTGCATCTAGACATCAGTTACTTCTCCGACTATGCTTCCATACTCCAGAAATAAAGCATGAGTATTAAGGAATATTCATGCTTGATCCTGGAATATCAAAATATAGCAGAATCAGCAACCAATGCCTGGATTCAGCCAGTATCTGCCCATCTCATCCTCCACCATCTCCTTCTCCTTTTACCTTCAACCTTTCCCAATGCATCTTTTCCAGCAAATCTTGTATTTATGTGGCCATAAGTATTTGAGCTTGAGCTCCAATATTTGTCCTTCCAATGAGCAATCAGGATTGACTTTCTTTAGCAGGTTTACTAATCCCACTGACTAGAGGGACTGGCCATTAAGGCAGTTTTTCCATGTGTAATACAAGAAGTGTGATATAATGGTCATACTCCCCTGTGGATATGACAACTATAGCAATCATTCAGAACTAAAACTATAGAACACAGGATTATCATCCATAAGAAGAACATGCAGGACCCTATGCCTCTCTCTGTATAAGAGAGAGAACTGAAGGAAGGATAGTTACTTGTAAAGTTCCTATATAAGTTTTAAAAGGATTGCGTCCTTCCAAAGCCATCTAGTGGCTCTAGGCTGGTGCACCATATAACAACATCCACAGGTGTACCAGCCCATAGGTTCAAATCTTCATACGGGAACAGACCTCGGAACACAGGCTGTGGGCACCTGATGAGCTGCAAATAAAGAGAAACTGGTCATGTCCTGCCTGGGCCAGTAGTGGTCATGTAATGTTGACCCTGAAGCATTTAAGGAAAAACTAAGATGCTGGTGCTTAGAAAAGGAGGAAACCATCTAATCTGAAAAAGATAACACAAAGGCAGTACTACTTGGATTTGGAAAATAAAAATTGTGTTACCGAGGGGATTAAAATAACAAATGAACTGGACATATTGCAGCTGCTCACACCTATGGCATGAACCACTAATTTTTTAAGACTATCACGGGAAGCCTACTGGATCAAGCCACAGCCCATCTACTCGAGCATCCTCTTCTCACAGAGGCCCACCAACTGCTGCACTACGTTGACAAGATTAACTTGTGGTGCGAAACAGTTTCTAGTAAGGAAAACAAGCTAAAAGATTCTGAGTCAGCAGACCTAGGGAGAGGAAAGTGTGCCATGATCTCAAATAGATTACAGCTCAAACGACATACCATAGGGCCTGCAGTTCCCTGAGGCCCAAAGGCCCAAAGTTGTCAATATACTACTCTACACAGACGATATAGTCTTACTCTCTCAGACTAAGGTTGGGCTTAGAAGGCTACTACAGAAACTCAACCTATATTGCAAGGACAACTTTCTGCATATAAATAAAAATAAATCAAAGGTGGTTGGGTTTGGAAGAAAGAAAACAAGACATGATTGGTGCCTAGATGGGGATACCATTGAGCAAGTTCATTCTTATAGTTATTTGGAGGTTGTTTTTCCCAAGACTGATTCTTGGTCTTTGCATTTGAAGAATTGTGTACTAATCTGCAGCAGGACTGAATTCTTTATATAACTTGTTTTAATTACAGGCATCCAGGTTCTCTGGTTCCTCTTCTTACACTCATTCCAGTGCTTACTTATGGGGCAGAAATCCAAGGATTCTAATACACATGCCATCACATCTGGAAAAGATTCATAATATAAACTATTGTATATTTTGGCTAGGATTCTGTTTGTTTGTCAATGTAAACAACTAAATTAGTAAGTCATCCCTGGGGACAAAGAAAGTTAACTTCATACCGACTCTGACCGAAATATTACTGGCTCCTCAAACTCATGCTATTTGTATTTTTTCAATATTAAAAGCAAAGTCACACATATTGTCAATAAGGAAAGTTTTAGTATTGGGTGTTTTTCCACTGAGCTCCTTTAATCTGGATCTAAGAAGATCTGGATCTAAAGAATGGGTACTTCCCTTAATCCAGGTCTAGTACCCAATGTGTTTCCATGGGTGGTCTAGCACCCAATAGCAATGGGTGCTAGCCTGCCTGCTGTGGAAACACCAGAGCACCCATGTGCAAATCTGGATCTACCCATGAAGGGTCTGCCTGTCACCCCACGTGTTTTGGGGGACAGGGGGTGCAATCTCCATAGACGCTCCAGAGAATCTTCAAAGATCCTCCAGAGTGGCTCCAGAAAATCTCCGGAGTGATCTGCCACTAACTTCGAAGATCCTCCGGAGCCTTTGACAGGAGCATTGCTCTCGCGTGAGGTTCTCTTCGGAGCCTGTGCTAATCTCCAAAGGCAACTTCGGAGGGACTTTGAAGTTTTGAGTTTGGGTGCCCCCCCCCCGAGCCTCCTCTAGATCCCATTCCCCAATTGTAGTGGAAACAGGCTCCCTATAATCCAGATTTGATGGCTGAAGACCCCATTGTAGACCCCTTTAATGGGGTCTACACAAAATCTGGATTATAGGTCCTGAAGGATCCATATGATCCAGATTTCCCTACCTCTGGTGGAAACAAATGTGGCTCTAATGGGGTCTGTAGTGGAAATGGGAACATCCTGCTCTGAGCCTAATGGGTCCTTAATGGGTCCTTCAATGGGTACTTAGTGCTAGTGTAAAAACACCCATTGAGTACATACAGATATTTCCTAGTATCTTCCTATGGCTTTCCCCTGTTTAATTTATTTAACTTATTTATTAACCCAAATGTCAAGGATGGTGGACCATTTGGGTCACATAAAATGTCCATTCTCAACCAAAGGATCTTCTGAATATGTGCATACCAATGAAAATCACATTTTCTTTTATTTGTATTTGAATGTATATTTGTCTTGCACAAAGTATATATGATTGGGAGTGGCCATAGCTCAGTGGTAGAAGAAACTGCCCGGAAACCAATTGCCAGCCTCTTCCCGAAGTAGGCAGCTTCAAAGCACTTCCGTATCTCTGGACTTCATGGGGTGACCATGAAGTCAAACAGGAGTTGGGTATGGCTCAATGGTAGCCAATGACAAGAGATATGACTAATGCATTAATATTTTTCAGCTCATAACAGGGACAATGCATAAAACAAGATGTTACAGGATTTCATTATGATCAATAACAGGAATATCTGCACAGTGCATCATATCTCAGAAGCAGTTCAAGGAGGACCTATGTTCTTCATCACTTCATCCTGGACAACATTAAAATCTTTACTTCAGTAGAAAAAGTATCTTCTGGATAGATGAATGAATGGATAAACTGGCAGAATAAGTACCAGGGTTCTTGAAACACCATGGGAAAACAGAAAATAAGATTTGTAGCCTGGAGACAAAGACAGCAATCACAGCTAGCTGCAGAATCTGGGAAGAGGGGAAACAGGGGCATTCCATCAGTCCCCTAAAATATTTAATCCTGCAAGTCCTCCTTCCACAGTTGGCTCCAAAGATAGCCATCACAGTTAGTCGCAGAGAGGTGAAGCGGGGTCACTCCATCAGCTCAATGAAGAGACAGGGGGCCTTTCTGCCTAGACTAGTATCCAATACAGTGTGAGGCTCAGTCCCCTTCTGGCCCTTTTTCGTCCTCACTCTGGAGCAGAACAGAGAGTCTCTGCCCCCTACTAGACTGCCCTGTCCATACTAGGTGCGGTGTGTACTGAACTAGGGATTGTACAAACCAAACAGAACAGAAAATAGGTTTGTGCACATAACCTCCCTTTCTTTGTTTTGTTTTTTGTGTTACATGGCTGACTAACTTGTGCTTTTCCATCTTCTGTTTAATAATAATACAGTTATACATCACTCAGTCCTACGCGCTTGGGAAGAGCCAGACTAGTGATGACAATTACCAAAACCAGCATAAATATTGTCTGCTGTGTGTTATTGCTGTTATGTATGATGATGATGATGATGATGATGATAAACATATACAAACAACAGACAAGCAACAAAAAATATACTCATGTAACATTTTTGCTCACTTTCTTCTGTTGAATGACTTTCCACCTTAGTGCCCTTTCTACTCTTAGGCAAGTATTCTAATTCAGCATTTTATTACAAACATTGTCCTCTCTGAGGTCCTTTTGTGCCTTGTACAGTTTCTCACAACACTGAATATCTCTCTATACCCCAAACATTTTTATGGTTTCTCATTTAAGTTCTTTAACATGAAGCAAGAGGAGTTCTTTGAATGAAATTATTTCCATACATCATGCTTTCATATGGCTTCTCCCCTGTGTGGGTCCTTTGATGTAGAATTTAGTCTTTTTTTTTTCTCAATTGAAGTTCTTTCTAAATTCCATATATTTATATGACTTCCGCCTTGTCTGGGACCTTTGGAGTTTACTGTGATTTCCACAGAGAAGCTCTTCCCAGTGCCTGGGTCTTTCTGAACTTGGCCTTATTCTGGAATATATCCCACAATAGGGACCTGCTCTATGCATGCTAGTGAAGACTATGAAAGGCCCCAAGTGAGGCAATCCTGAGATATATTACAGAATAAGGCCTAGTGCAAAAAAGGCCCAAGTATAAGGTTTTTCCCTCAAGATGATTTCCAAACTCACTGCTATACCATTCTGCTTTCCACACCATTCGTTTATAAGGATCTGCCCTGATGAGTTCTTTCTTTCTTTGGTGTAGTTCTGTTTTCCTTTAATCATTTCAGGCATTCATTGGGTTGTATCCTCCCAAAAGTTAGATTTCAACAGGAAAAGAGAAGATTGGATAGGACCTAGAGGTTTGATGCAATAATAATTCTGAAGGAGAAATACAGGCAGGGCTTGGTAAAATAAATAAAGTCATATTTTTCCATTAATTCTAAAGATGCTTTAAAAGGGGCAATACTTTGGGAAGGGTTTGAAGCAGTATTAAGAGGGAAATGTCTAAGTCAAGAAACTGGAATTGAAAAGAGAGGAAAAAAGAAAATATAGAGATAATTTAATCCAGGAGGTGGAAAAATTACAGCAAAAACATAATAAACTGTGCTCCCAGGAAGTGAAATTGGAGTTCCAAAGGAGAAAGATATCTAATTTGGTGCAGTTGCGTCCCACTTATTAATTTCATGCATGCATGGAAAAATCTGAATAATTTATCTCTAAAAATCTGGTATTGAAAGTATGGAATCTAGCCCTTCTAGAACTACTTACTTAACAGAATTTATTAATGCAGGGATATATACTATACACCAAAGAAATCATTTCTTGACATTTGGTCTCCGTTAATCAATGCTGTATTCAAGCAATCAATATTTTTCCTTCTTCAAATTTCATATAATTTATGCTTAATTGGTCCTCAAAGATTGGAGTATATACAAACATGAACAAATCTTTTTTTTGATTTAACTCTTTTAATGATTGTGAATGACATTCCTGAACTATGGTTAATCTTAATAGTGTTGGTAATTCTTAGATTGTTATACTTCAATGTTTGATATGAATTTTTGCCTATTGTTTGAATAATTATTGCTCGACTGTTCAAATTCCTTTTTGAACATGTTTTGTTCTAGTAAAGTTGAAGAAATTCTTCTTTTAAAAATCAAGTACCCGTATTTTCCGGTGTATAAGACAACTGGGCGTATAAGACGACCCCCAACTTTCCAGTTAAAATATAGAGTTTGGGATATACTCACTACATAAGAAGATGACACCTGGCGTATAAGACGACCCCTGACTTTTGAGAAGATTTTCCTGGGTTAAAAAGTAGCCTTATACACCAGAAAATACAGAATTTCTTTGGCTCACATTTCTCACATTCTGTGTTTGTCTGTCCTAAGGAAACAAGGAGCTCCACTTTCCACCTTCACATGATCAGTGGTTATGTTTCTCCAGCTATATCATGATGGTGCTGATGATACTTTCACTCTAAACCTTCTTCAGTCCATCTTCAGCTCTGATTGCTCACAATTTTTCATTTATATCCATTTCATTTGTGGACTTTCCTCCCTCCTGTTTGGATTTTTCTGAATGGTAACTCCACAGATTAAATGGGTAGAAGTGAAAAAAGCATGTGAACACTGAAGGTTTAAAGTGACAGTGTGCCCTTGGCCAATGTTCACATGGAAATGTGGCATCCTTCCCCAGGCTTTCTCCCGCCATCCAGCAACAAAATGTATCTAAATGGAACTAGGATTCTGTTCCACAGCTACATCAGTTTCCCTGGGACCAACTTGGGAGCCTCTGACAGCAAATTGAGATGTTTTATTTTTTGAAGCATGAAATCCAACAAAATAATTCAAACACTTTAGAGTTTCATCAGTAAAGTACTTCAGACAGGTACCTATCAGAAAATTCACAATAATAAATGCCTTAATGCACACGCACGCACACACACAAAACCCTGTTATCTGCTATTTTTGTTATCTAGTAAAATAAAAGCACTCCCTTTTCTGAATTTTTTTAAAAATAACTTTATCGTTATTCTGTTATTCACTGAGCGTGTTTGGGAGAGGACACTAAATGAATGAATGATCCCCTCTAACTCCATCCTCGTAAGCAAACTGCAAGAGACTGTGACTAATCCAGTATATCAACATTTTATTCACACTTTACATGAATATTTAAACAGGAGACATTTTCACCTCCATGCTCAAGTTGAAATAGAAAGGCTCTTATCTGCAATGGTAAAAGCGTCTATTTCTTTCACTCCCCTTATCCCCCCCCACCCCACCCAAGCGGGTTTAAGAGACCGCATAGAGACCGTTACCCACACAAACTCAGATGAGAGGGCAGAGCATGTTCACGTAATTGGATGCTTTTTCTTTGCTTCTGCAGTTCTGTGAAAGATGTGAAAATGGTGCTTATTTCAGAGTAGCCATTAAAGGGAAGCAGTTGCCCCATACTGTGAGTTGGGAGGGGATGACTGAAGTGAAGAAAATAGCCAGAACTGGCTGATATCTGATAAACAGTAACAGGAATCAGTTTATTGCACCAATCGTTAAATAATGGTGTTGATTATAAGTCTGCTAACTACAGATGCTGCGATTGTCTGTCATATATCTTAGTCATTTGTGACAGGAGCACAATGAAAGAGAGCATCTGCTTGGGGGCAAATGACTTTTGATAAATATCAGCTCTGCTCAAATGTACTTGGAAGTGTCTCAATATTTTGGAGAGCCATTCAGGATACTTCCAGAAATGTAAAGTTATTATTGGTTTATATTGATTTTACCATCTCTCCACACCTTCCCCTTTTTTCTTTAAGGAAGACTATATCAGATCTGGAGCAAGAGAGAATATGTATTTTAGGGCTGACAAATAAATCCTCAGCTCTTTATCTACTCATTTCTATGAGATGCACATTTGAGAATAACAACAACAACAATATATACTATACTATACACTACTACTACTACTAATATATACTACACTATTATTATTATTATTATTATTATTATTATTATTATTATTATTATTATTATTATTATTATTATTATTATTATTATGTAAAACAACAGTTACACACAGCAAACGGGCATCTTCCAGGGGGACTCATTGTCCCCACTGCTTTTCATCATTGCTATGATCCCGCTGTCACTCATCCTACAGGAAACAAACCTGGGCTATCAAACTGCCAGGAATTCACAGAAAATTTCACATCTACTGTACATGGATGACTTGAAGCTTTATGGAAAATCTGAAATCGAGATCCAGTCATTGACCAACACAGTGCGAATAGTCAGCAGCGACATCAGTATGGAGTTTGGCCTGGACAAATGCGCCACAGTGGCACTGAAGAAGGGGAAGATTACTGAAAGTGAAGGCATTGAAATGCCAAATGGTCAAGTCATCAGGTCTCTCCAGTCAGAAGCCTACAAATACCTGGGCATCCTGCAACTGGATAACATTAAGCATGGCCATGTGAAATCTGTGGTCAGCAAAGAGTACATCCAATGGACTAGAAAAATCTTGAAAAGTAAACTGAATGGCGGTAACACCATTAAGGCCATAAACACTTGGGCCATACCACTCATTAGATACACTGCAGAAATTGTGAACTGGACTCAGTTGGAATTGGACAACTTAGACAGAAAACCCAGAAAACTGATGACGATCCACCATGCACTACATCCTCGGAGTGATGTCGACAGGCTGGACTTGCCCAGGAAAGCAGGCGGTAGAGGACTTTTGCAAGTGAAGCAAACAGTGGAAGAAGAGAAGCATGCATTAGCAGATTACGTGGCAGAAAGCAAAGAATCAGCTTTGATTGAAGTCAACAACCAGAAGTTTCTCAAAGTGCAGCAAATCAAGAACCAGTACCGGAAAACTGCAATCCAACACCGAACTGACAGCTGGCGCAATAAAACACTGCATGGACAGTTCTTGGAGAACATCGAAGGCAAAGTGGACATGGAAAAGAACTGGTCTTGGCTTATGAATGGAACACTGAAAAAGGAAACAGAAGGACTGATTCTTGCTGCACAAGAACAAGCAATAAGAACAAATGCCATCAAAGCCAGAATTGAAAAATCAGGAGAAGATCCAAAGTGCCGACTTTGCAAAGAAGTGGATGAAACAATCGACCATATACTCAGCTGCTGCAAGAAGATCGCACAAACTGATTACAAGCAGAGACACAATGCTGTAGCACAAATGATCCACTGGAACTTGTGCCAAAAGTATCATCTGCCTGTGGCAAAGAACTGGTGGGATCACAAGCCAGAAAAAGTGGTTGAAAATGAACAGGCAAAACTACTTTGGGAGTTCAGGCTTCAGACTGACCGAAAATTGGAGCATAACACCCCTGACATTACAATTGTTGAGAAAGTGAAGGTGTGGATCATCGACGTTGCTATTCCAGGTGACAGCAGAATTGAGGAGAAACAGTTGGAGAAACTCACCAGATATGAAGATCTGAGAATTGAACTACAGCGACTCTGGCGAAAACCAGTGAAAGTGGTCCCAGTCATCCTTGGCACACTGGGCGTGGTGCCAAGGATCTCAGTGGGTACCTAAAAACCATTGGCATTGACAAAATATCCATCTGCCAACTACAAAAAGCCACTTTACTGGGGTCTGCTCACATAATTCGCTGATACATCACGCAGTCTTAGGTGCTTGGGAAGTGCCCGACTAGTGATATAATACAAAATCCAGCATAGTGATCTCATTTGCTGTGTGTAACAACTGTTTTACATAATATAAAAATGTATTTATTTATTTAAAAAAATTATATCCAGCCCTTCACCACATGGTCCCAAGGCAGGTAAAAATAAAAATAAAAGCTGTAGAATAATTAAAACATAATTAAACATAATTACCCCTCTCCCTCCCTAACAGGACAGCACTCATCATCACCACCACTACCACCACATCTCTTTATCCCATTGCCAACTTGGACTAAGAAACCCGAAATATATAAAATAAATACTTTCCTATTTGAAAATGGAATTTTAGAACAAAACTGTATTAGCTACTCTTCAGATAAGAGCAGAAGAAGCCCCTCAAGACATGCAAAAAATACTGAGTTTCAGAAATTGTATTGTGGGATGGAGAATCAGTGCAAAGCCACACTATAGAGAAATGTCAATGTTCTTCAACAGCAGTAACAATAATAATGTTTATAACAGCCCTTCCACCAAAGGACAGAACAATCACCATATACCATCAGAACAAACGACCAAAAAAATATTCATATAAAAAGTAATTCTAGCTATATAAAGTCAACACCCCAGTTCCTCACTAAGCCAGGTTAGTCTAGTGGTTAGGGAGCCGGACTCTTATCTGGGAATACTGGGTTCGATTCTGCCCTCCCTCATGAAACCAGCTGGGTGACCTTGGGCTAGTCACAGCTCTCTTTTAAGCTCTCACAGCCCCACCCACCTCACAGGGTGTTCTGTTGTGGGGAGAAGAATAGAAAAGCTTTGTCAGCCACTTTGAGTCCCCTGAAATGGGTAAGAAAAGCAGGGTAGAAAAGGGAACTCTTCTTCTTCTCACCAGACACTCCACACCCCCAAGCCCCATGCCCAGATGACCTACTCCGGTGAATCAAAAAGGTCTTCAACCCCTTTTAAAAGGCAAGGAGATCCTCTAGCTAAAAAGTTTACAGGAAGAATTTAAAATGCCAGCCTTTCCTCTCATTGGGTGCGTCCAGACACGTTATACACTGCGGAGGGAGTGCACAGTCCCAATCGTCCCATCAGACACGACAATCGACCTTTCATCATCGTGCTGCTGTATGCGACTGTTGCTGCACATTTACCTTACTGTGAAAGAAAGAACTCTCCCTGCGCAGTATCTACTTAGGTCGCAGTATAATCTTAATGCAAGCAGGATGACAATAAGCACCGTCAAGAGGCTGCTAAACAAGAAAGAGCAGCTTGAGGCCTGATTGGGGCTGCCTCAACTCATGTGACGGCTTGCACAGCCTAACTCTCATCACTCCAATGTCTCCTCAAAGAGGATACTACAGAGCTGACTTCCCAGTGGAGACGGCTGGTTTTTCCTCAGCAGTGAATACAGTTTGGAGGCAACCATGGTTTGGACACTAGATTTCTTGTTCTTGTTGGGTGACACCTAGTCATGACTCACTCCTAATTGGCTGCCTAGGCACCTTCATGAGAACTACGATGAAGTTTTCTTGGCACATACAGAAGTGGTTTACCATTGCCTACTTCCTGGGAGAGTCTCAAAGCTAGATTACTTCACCAGAAGTAATCAAGTAAAATTCCAGGTTGGAAACAATTACAGTTGGGCCTCCATATCTGCTGATTTGTTAACGACAGTTTCCCTTATCCACAGTCAACCAGACCAGCCTTCCCCCTGTCCCCATTGGTGCTATTAGGCCTCCCAGAAGCTTCCTGGAGGGCCTTAGGCAGTTGGAAATAGCACAAAATCATGCAGCTTCCCATGATTCCTGGGAAATCTTGTGTAATTTCCTGGGAATCATGTGGAATCTCACACGATTTCCCAGGAATCATGGGGAATCTTACAAGATTTCCCAGTGTTTCAAATATCCACAGTTTCCTGTAAGTGGTACCTATCGCCCATTGACACTGGGGCCCAACTGTCAACTATAAGAGAGGACCTACTTTACCAAACATAGGTACATTTCTCTCCATGCTTAATCTTCAGATAATTCAGCTGAAAAGGGTTCACAGTAATTGCTCATTTCTGATGACACCCTCAAAAACCTTGTCTACAACAAGGTCTTTCTGGGTCTTCCTCCCTCTCCCTGCTCACTTCAATACCCAGCCCCTCACTTGCTTCAGAAGGGAAGTGAGGAAATGTTTTTGCCACCCACCCACCCACTTCCTTCCTGGCACTTGTACACACATGCAAAAAAATTGCCCAGCCATTTGTTTCGCTGCTCATAGGTCCAGAAGGCTTTAAAATGGGAGGAGGGATAAACTGGTGGGGGAAAGGGTTGGCTGCCCCCTCTGCAATACATTCCAAAGCAAATGAGTGAAAGGGGGGAACAGCAGGAATGGGGGTACCCATGCAAAGAGTGTAGGCTAGTGGTTAGAACATAAAAACATAAGAGGAGCCCTTCTGGATCAGGCCACAGCCCATCTAGTCCAGCATCCTTCCTCATACACTGGGCCACCAATTGCCCATGGGCATCTCAAGCAGAGACAAGGGCAAACCTTCTCCTGCTCTCAAATCCCAGCAAATGACCTTAGTAGCATCCTGCTTGTTCCCGTGGCCTGAAAGGTGTACTTGAAAGCACTGAGGAAAGTTCTGAGGAAAGCATTGAAAGGAGACAAGAAACCTCAGCATTTCCCAAAAGGAAGCATTCTTTCCTGTTGCAGGGGTTTTGTTTTTAAGGCAACCCACTTTATTTTGCACTTTTCACACTTGCACTGGTAATAACACTCATGTTTTCTTCTCCCCCTCCATGAGAGCAAGGAAATGTATTCTAAGAGGTATCCTACAAAGGGATACTCAGTCCTCAGTGCTGTAAAGGGATACTCAGAGGTATTTCTCCCACCCTTCAGGGATGATGCAGTGCATACAACTGTATGTGGCAGCAGCATTCCCTCAGCCTTAGGGCTCAGCTACACGAATGTTTAATCCACATTCAGTCCACTTTCAGAGTGGCACAACCTTATATCCCATGCATGTGAAAGAGGCTGCAGATTTACATATACAGTCATGAAAAGTCTCTTTATTTCTTCTTCACTTTCTGCCATCCAAACAGTATTGTCTATATATCTGAGGCTGTTGGTATCTCTCCCAGTAATCTTAATTCTGACTTTTGATTCTACATGATGTACTCGGTACATAAGTTAAATAAATACTGTATGGTGACAATGTACAGCCTTATTGTACTCCTTTCAGTCCGTCCCTTCGCCTGGATCTGTGTGGAAGCAGGACGCTTCCGCACATGGACAGGTGAAGGGATGGATGTCCCTGCAGCCACCATCTTGGGGAGGGCGGAAGCAGGCTGGTTTGCCTCCTTCCGCCCTCCCCCACGTGCCACATGCCGCCGGAAACATGCGGTGACTGGCAGCTGCATGCTCCAGTCTCACGGCTCCAGGGGCAGTGGCAGCGGCGCGGGAGACCGTATCCCCTTTGGAATGGGTGCTGTGGCCTCCGCACAGCACCCAGGGGATCTGGCCCATCCAATCTGGCCTCAATGTGTGTGTGCGGACATGCAGAGCCTCTGAGGATCCATCCCTATTTGGGAGGGATCCTCGGGAGGTCGGCATGTGCAGAAACACCTTAAGTTTAATTCAGTTCCAGTTCACTTTGGCCGCATCCCCATTGCAAGCTTATGTCGGATTCAATACGGTTTTAATCCTCGCAGACCCCACATCAGTTTGGCTTAACACACTTTCCGCGTGTTAAATCGCCCCAAAGCATTGTAAATGTTAACCCTCATTTCAACAGGTCTCACTCCGGTTTGTGCACTTGATACGTGTTACATTTTTTACTGTGTGGACTGTACCGTTTTAAGGGATGAGAATCCATGTTTCGGGTTTCCCTCCCCCAATAGCTTGCTTCCAAAGATAGTAATTTCAATGTAAAAATCCACCCTTTACAGTAGCCGCTACACTGTAGCAATCTAGCCACTTCACACCTGATAACAATGTTGCAATTTTGTGCAATTCTAGCTCTTTGGAGTTCTGACATTTAGAAAGGGAAAGGAAAGCAGCTGCAGGTTCTGGGAGATGTATGAATGTTTAAAGCAAGAAGGTTTGAGTTGCTGCTGCTGCTGTGTGCCCTGGGCAATGGGGAGAATTGCTGGCTGCCTGCTGCCGGTTTTCCTCCATCCAGGCAAGCTGCAGCCACCCAGCTAGGCTCCGTGAAGGGGTCCCTTATGGGTGGCGCGTTCATGCCAGGAGAAAGAGGGCAGGGCAGCCCCAAAAAGTGGCTTTTGAAAGTAGCCATTTAAGTCCCCCCCCCTTGAGTCACATATGCCACGTACGATCCTCAGAATCCAGATTGAACACGAATAAAGTTTAAAGTAATGGGATCAGGCAAATTCGCGTTTGCATCCGGTTCTATTATTTCGGTTTAGGGAAACCGAAATAAGCTTGTAATAGGGATACGGCCTTTCAGAATGAGAAAGCACATCAGCAAAGCCACTAGTCATTTTAGGGATATTCGTAACATTCAGAATTCGTACAAATTTGAATTAAGTGTAGGCACATTCAAAGACTGACATTTGAATTTGAATCAAATGTTTCAGTACATTCATATGGAGCTTTGTTTGGGATTCGTATGCATTTGCATGGGATTGAACATTTGTGTCTAATTCAAATCCTACTACATTTGAAGGAGATCTGTTCAAATGAATATGAATTTTCTTACATTCAATTCAATACAAATCAAATTAAAAGAAAGTGCACAACCCTAGTCATTTCCCCCCACTTTATCTAACCCAAAAATAATTTTTTTGAGTTAGATCATGCTGAAAGAGAACAGCTTGTCACTTTGCCAGTGTATTCTCTCACTCTGAATGTGGACTGAAGCTGGATTAAAACGTACGTGTGAATGCAGTCTCACTGTTGCGTCTTAACCCACATACAGATTTCAGGAAGCAGATAAGATAGCCTGGTACTCCCATCCCTTTTAAGAACTTGCCAATTTGTTGTGATCCATGAAATCAGTAGTCAGTGAAGCAGAAGTCGATTTTTTTTTTCCTGGCACTCCCTTGCTTTACCCATAATCCTCTGCTTCTTCAGAAAGTCAACTTGCACTTCTGATGGTTCTCGTTTCACATTATATTGATAGTTTGAACATTCTTTGGCACTGCCTGTATTTGAGATTGGAACATAAACTGAACATTTTCAACCCATGTTGAGTTTTCCGTATTTGCTGCCATAGTGAGCGAAGCATTTTAATAACATGATTAATTACGTATTTCATCACCTCCGCTAGTCTTGTTGTTAGCAGGGCTTCCTGGGCCACACCTGAAGCCTATTCGCACTTGGCTTTATTCTGGAATATATCCTGGAATAGGGACTTGCTGTCGATATGATGGTGCAGGCTTCAGCAGGACCAAAGTGAGGTCTGCCAGAGTCTGCATTAGCATGAGGACCACAGACCCCTATCCTGAGATATACTCCAGAAAAAGGCCAAGTGCGAATAGGCCCCTGGTTTCACTTTCCCAGATGTCTGGCTCCTAGATCAGGTGACCAGAAACGTTAACATCTTTTTTGTATAGTCCTTCTGTGCATTCCTATTACCTCTTCTTAGTCTCTTCTGTTTCTGGTCATACAGGACTGTGGCAGGCCTAAAGTGCAGGCTGTTCTGTGGTGGACTGCCCCAACCATCAATCACCTTTTAATTACCACTAAGCTCCAAGTTCTACAAGTTCCTCATTTGATTGTTGAAATGTACAGGGACCTGTGTGTTTGCTATTATGCACCTGTCATTTTTCTATCTACCGTTGCTCCAGTGGTGACCACAAGAATAGCAATGTGGCCTTCTATGGTCACTTTGTTGCACTTTCACAGCTCTGTGAAGGCTGTAAATGCCTGTACAGGGCTGTAAAAGTATCTGAAAGGCCACAAAAATGCTGTCGTGCTCACACTGTGCACGATGGGGCAAGCTAACCGCAAATGGCCATCCACCATTTGTTTGTTTCAGAGTCAAATAAAAATATATGCAGGATGCAAAAACCAGTTGGATCATAGGACTATTAAGGGAGAGCAAGCATTACCTCCTAGGTCTCTAACCAAATAAACTGTACATGGCTTTTTCTGGGCAGGCATGAACTTGGCTCCCTAATTCCACTGTTCCTCAGATCCCTGATGACCTGCATCGGTTAGTTTAGTGTAACAATGAATTTGTCTCATAGTCTCTGGAAGTCAGACCATCCCATTTTTTAATTAATTTGCAGTAAGCCTGTAATGCATAAATAGGAAGGGAGGGGTGAAAATATATCTGTACACATTTCTAGGCCACTAAATCTATTTGCTGTCCTAACAGAAAATCGTGTGGGAATTCTCTGTGTAGAAAGGAGGAGGAAAGGGGGGATTTTATGTATCTTCTAGCAGCTCTGGTGGTCCTAGGAAACTATAACGGGTCTTGCTTTTGAGGAAGAAGAGTTGGCTTCTATAACTCACCTTTTTCACCCTTTTAAGGGGACTCAATGCAGCTGGCCAACCTTCTGTTTTTCCCCCCACAACAGACGCCCTGTGAGGTAGGTGGGGGCTGTGAGAGCTCAGAAAGAGAGCTGTGGCTAGCCCAAGGCCACCAACTAGCTTCATGAAGGAGTGCGGAATCAAACCAGGAGACCTTCAGATAAGAGTCCAACACTCTAACCACAAGAGCAAACTGGTCTTCTCCACATGAGTGAAAAAAATAGATGTGACCATTTCCTGGGGCTCAGATCACATCATGCCAAGCTTCAGCATCACTGAGTGAGCTCAGGACGCCTCCTTGAAACATCTCAGCACTCTCAGTCATCTGAAATTTCTTTGCAGCTTCAATGCTCCCATGTCTAGAACCCCTGTACCTTTTCTTCTCTCTTGTTGCTTGCCGTAAGAGAGATGCCATCTGCCACAGGGCCTTGCCACAAGACATCAGCGCCACTCTTAATCACACCGTGATTGCCTTGAAATTCAACACAACGTGCACCTTAAGCCAATAAGAAAGCAGCCACCACATTTGAATGCAACTTTAAGAACATAAGAACATAAGAGAAGCCTTGCTGGATCAGGCCACAGCCCATCTAGTCCAGCATCCTGTCGCACACAGTGGCCCACCAAATGCTCATGGGCATCTCAAGCAGAGACAAGGACAAACCTTCTCCTGCTCTCGAGTCCCAGCAGATGGCCTTAGAAGTGCCCCAGTTCCTCCCCCCCCCCAGCCTGAAAGATGCACCTAGGCATTCGTTCTAGTAGCCATTGATACATCTGTCATCCATAAATTTGTCTAACCCTACCTTAAAGCCATCCAGACTGGTAGCTGTCACCACCTCTTCCGGCAGCACATTCCATAAGCCGATGACCCTCTGGGTGAAGAAATACTTCCCCCTGTCAGACCTTATTCTCCTACCCATCAGCTTCATAGAGTGCCCCCTGGTTCTAGTGTTGTGCGATAGAGAAAAGAAATTTTCTCTATCCACCTTTTCTATACCGTGCATAATTTTATATACTTCAGTCAGGTCCCCTCTTAAACGCCGTCTCTCCAGACTGAAGAGGCCTAGACGTTGCAGCCTGGTTTCGTAAGGGAGGTGTTCCAGACCCTTAATCATTCTGGTTGCCCTTCTCTGCACCTTTGAGACACACAAGATCTTCTTGAGAAGAAAGCCCCTCCTCCGACACATAAGGCTTACACGACTGAAAACAAAACACCCATGCTGTTTCCTAAAGGCATGCATATTACCTGCTATCTCAACTCCTGTTCTGCCATCTTTGTCCAATAGAACAAAGCACCTGGGTATTTTAGATATACACCAGAGCTGCACCGTGAATCCCACAATTCTTTTTTTTTCACCCACTCTGCAGCTTTCAAGCAAGAACTGATTTTCTCCTTAGTACCTCTCAACTACTCTGCTTTGCTTTTCACCTTTTGTTGCACAAGCCCAGAGCAATCGCTCTTCAAATGCCCCAGCTGTTTATAATTAAAGCACATGGTATCTCCCTGCTTGCCAAAGGACGGGCTAGCAGCTTTGAAAACACTTTCACGGGAGTCGTTCTTTGTTCCCTGGCTCTTGCAAACAGACTTTCTTTTGAATGCATTTCTTTCTACAATCATCCCAATGCTGTTTAAAATCTCACCTTTTTTAATACATTCATCATGAATTCTCTGCTGAATATAGCGGAAGCTCAAATTTATTGACTCAGAAGATTCAAGCTGCTTATCAGCGGACTACATAATTATTTAACAGGCATAAGACAAGTGCCAGGTTTTCAGATTCTTTCACTTTCCTCCTCATGGCTTTCAACTCCAACATAAGGTGCCCCGTATTGTTTAATACATTTCAGCCTTCCTGAACCAGTAGAGTTTGAAGGTTAAGGGGTTCAGCTGGTTCAGGGACTTTAACCTTCCACCCCCCACCCCACCCCCATGCACACAAGTCTTTACACGCATTTAAAACTTTGACAAAATCTGGTCAGGCGGAAAAAGTCCAGTTATGGTTCTGGCTATATTTACCACTCTTGTCTGAAGCAGCTGCCTTTTTATCATGAGGCCTTTCAGAAGTGGCAAGAGCCCACTTATCCTGTTGTTTCAGCAAAAAGTAAAAATAAAATTGGTCATCCAGAAACTATGATTGCTGATGGTTGTATGCAGGCTTTCATGGCTGGATCCAGCCTCATTTGTAGTAGTTTTGGGGCTGCTATGCCACGTTCCAGTTCTCTTTTGAGAACCAGAAGAAACCTGGAACACGGCATACCAGCCCCAAAACTGCTACAAATGAGATGTGATCACTGAGTTTCTAATATCTATTTTTTAAAAAACAAAACTTGAAAAATTTTCTATCTGTAATGGGATGAACCTGACAGTCAGCAACCACAGCCGGTCTTCTGAGGGTGTGATGAGACACAGCAAAAGAATGCATCTCTGAGGTGCCTCTGAAGTTGCTTAGAGGAGGCCTTGAGGTGGGACTGTTCACACACCAGCCTGCCCCTTCCCCTCTCTTGAATACTCTGGACTAGAAAAGATGAATTAGAGAAGGCTCAGGAACATGAGGGCCAAACACTGTCTCTCTGAGGTGACCCTGAGGTGATTAAGAGAAGGGTTTGAAGTGGGATGGTTCACACATCAGCCTGCCCCTCCCCCACTCCTGAACCTTCTGTACTAGAAAAGGTGAATTAGAGAAGGCTTGGGAACATGAGGGCCACACACTGTCTCTCTGAGGGGACTCTGAGATGATTTAGAGAAGACTTTGAGGTGGGATTGTTCACACACCAGTCTGCCTCTCCCCATCTCCTGAACATTCTGTACTAGGACAGGTAGATTAGAGAACGCTTGGGAACACAAGGGTCACACAGTGGTCTCTGGGGTGAGTCTGAGGCGTGCTTTCATTATGTCTGAACACAACCCAGCCAGAACCAAACAGCATGTTAAAACTTTAGGTTGTTCAAAATGATCACTGGAGCAGTCCAGTGCCTCAAACATAACCTGGCACCCATCTGTCAGACAGAAATTAGTACACAGTAGAATTTACTGAGGCCAAGAACTGAAGAAAAAATATAAAAAGGGAAGGGAATGAATTAAGTTATACTTTTGATAGAAAGTAGTAATTAGTGTCTTGCCTCTGTAACAAGTTTGTGTTAATTAGAGTTTGACTTGTAAGCCTTGTTTATTCGAAGTTTTAGAAGAGAATGTTAGCCTGTCTCTTTAAGAAGTGGGTTTGTGGATAAGGAGGATGAAGCATTAGAGCTTACATGAAAGAGTTAGACCCAGTTTTCAGTCTGTAGTCAGAGTGGAAGGAAGCATTATTCTTAGAGACTCCTCATAGGCTAGAAATGGCCTCAGCAAAAGAAGGCAGATATTCCTCATAGACCAGAGAAAGTAGAGACTCCTCATAGTCCAGACAGTGCCAAGAGAAAAGTAGAAATTCCTTCTAGACCAACCAGTGTCATTAAAAATGCCTCTGGTCTATACAGTCTACTACAGCAAAGAGGCTTAATTTGAATCCATCCTAGAAAAAGTATACAGAGTAAATGTTGAATCTTCATGTTCATTGAGTCCACACTTCCAATAATTTCCCCCTATCTTCTTTTCAGCAACCTTCTATTTGAATTGAATTGAACTGAATCAAAGAGGAAAAATTTGATTCACGCACATCCCTATGGCTATGTGACAAGAAGGATTAAGGTACTTTATCTAATTCAATTCTAAATATGAATTTACAAAATTTGCAGCTTCCAAAAAAACAATGAAAACTAACATGCAAGTATCCCAAAAAATTTTGAGGTGTAATACATTATTTTACAAATGTGCGGGCATACCTGCACACACACACACACACACACACACACACACACCATGTTGAAGTATTTGCCCTTTTCCCAATCTCTTCTATTTTTGCCTTTTTATCACTTGTTTCAGATCTTCAAACAAAATTTACTATGAGACAGTCTCAGTAAACACAAAATACAACTTTTCAACCATCATTTCATTTATTGTATGAAAAAGGTTATCCACCAGCTACATCAACTGTGTGAAAAATTACTTATCCACCCTAAAGTTAATTCCTGGCTGCACCACGTTTAAGCAGCAACAACTGTAACCAAACTCTTGCAATAACTGGAGACCCATATTTCACATTGCTGCAGAGGAATTTTGGCTCCCTCTTCTTTTCACAGTTGCTTTAATGCAGCCACACTTCCAGATCAAGAAAATATATCAGCAAAGGGACAAGCTGTTTTCTTTCAGTGTTAAATAACACAGAAAAAAATTCACCTTTGGGATAGATAACGTGGAAAGAAAATTACTGGTCACTGCTGATGTGTTCTTTCACTCTGAAAGTGAATTGAATCTGGATTAAACCTTAGGTATGACCACAGTTTGGGTGGCTTTTGAAAATGAACTGCTACAGCATCCCAGTGGGATACAAATCAGGGCCACTCCAATACTTTAATTTTGTTTCTTTTTAGCCATTCATGGGTGGACTTGCTCTGTGCTTTGGATAAGGGTCTTACTGCATAACCCAATTGCCCACAAGCCTCAGATCCCTGACTGGTGAACAGAGCAGAATTCATGGTTTGTTCAGTTATAGCAAATCATCCAACTCCTGAAAAACATCCCAACACTGTCACACTAACATCATGTTTAAGTGCTGGTTTGATGTCCTTAATGTGAAATTCTGACTTACTGCCGGCGCAACAGGGCTCAACATCTTCCAAAAAATTCCACCTTCAATTCTTCAGTCCACAGAATATTATCCCAAAAGACTTGGAGTTCAGGAGGGTATCTTTTTGTTTTTCCTGGTTAGCCATGGTTTTTACCTTGCAGCTGTCCCATGGATGCCATTTCATGGTGGAATCATGAAAGTTGACCTTATCTGAATGAGATTTTTAGATCTTCCTATGGTCTCTTTTGTGACTTTATGGATAAGCCATGGCTGCACTCTTGGAGAAATTTTGCTAGGCTGGCTACTTCTATGAAGAGTTACCACTGAACAAGAACAAATTTGCATTTGAAAATTCAGTCAAATTTTCATATTTGCAAATTTTCACATAGAATCAAATACTTTATAATGTCAAAATGTTTGAAGAAAGTGAACAATGCTCCAGGCTTGCAAATATGAAAATTTAATCAGATTTTTGCACTCTCACACTATTTTACTGATGAAAATAGGGTTTTTCAATAGTATAAAAGCCACAAAAAACATCTGGCTGCAAATTTTAGGACATACAATTTGATTGTGAAATTAACATTAATTTTTCACTTCTGCACATCCATAAAAGTTTGCCTGAGGGTTTTTTTTTAACTGAAGATAATGGCTTTTACTGTAGTTTGCTGGAGTCCCAAAGCTTTAGAAAATATTTTGCCTGTTTCCTGACTAATATACTTCCATTTCTTGCATTATCTCTTCTGAAATCTCTTCTGATTGTGACATAGTGTATTGCTTGCTGAGACCTTTTAGCCTAAAAGGACTTCTGACAAATGAGGTTCCCATCTGTAGCCACAGTTACTGTCTGAGGCACCTTTTTGCTGAAATAGAGTGATGGAGGCATCTTCTGGAAAGTTGATCGCAGCACTTCCAGGTACCTGTGCAGATGTTGTCTCCATCATCAAGTGGAGTCCTAGCCATGCTTTCTACAGAGGTCTGAAGTTGTTCAGGAGCAAAGTCAATGGTTCACAATCCCTAATGATCACCTTACATGGTTCTAGAGTTCATGAATTGCACCGAATCTAAATTCTAAATCTAATCCCTAAGTTTATTTTCAGAGAAGTAATTTGAAGATAGCAAGCAACTATATGTAGGAAGGTTTCTTGATGTAAGACATGAATGGACAAATCCAAAGGGGCTTTCATTGACATTCATACTACTGTACCTTGTAATCTCATTCACAGATACCATCCTCATCATACCTCTCCAAAAAAGATTTTACTTTTTTGGGGAAAATATTGAGAAAGCACAGACTTAAATATGTAATAATTTTCATACTTTCTCCCCAAAATTTGTGTGCCTAACAATAAGTACAGTATAGTTTGGCGTATAAGACTACTTTTTAACCCAGGAAAATATTCTCAAAAGTCAGGGGTCATCTTATACGCCGGGTGTCGTCTTCTTATGCAGTGAGTATATCCCAAACTCTATATTTTAACTGGAAAAGTTGGGGGTCGTCTTATACGCCCAGTCATCTTATACGCCGGAATATACGGGTAGGACTTCTACACAGGAAACCCTAATCTGTAATAATCTTCTAGGCATTCCTTCTTTGCCAGCAGTTCTCCCCCCCCCCCTTATTCCCTCTCTTGTGTGCAAATGGGACAGAATCCTGGCAGAGTTCTCATTAACACCCTGAACCACTGAACTTCAATTTCCTGTAAGTTATTTCTTCTTGTAATCTACAGAATTCATGTGCTTCTTTGCAATGTTTACACCATTATTTCATTTGGTACTGACTTTCAGATCTTTTAATACTATAATTCAAGAAGTTCTGATGAAACTTGTTTCTAGATAATGTTTTATATTATTATCTGCTTATTATTTTTGATGTATTATGATTCTGGATTTATCCAGTGGATTTTTTTTGTACCATCCAGCCTTTGTTTCTACGATTAAAAAACACTGAATAAGTTACGTTTTAGTTGATTTATCATCATAGGGGAGTTAAATGCAATCAATTCAGATGATTGTGCTTTAATCTGTTAAAATCTATTTTACTTTTGGGTTCTCTTGCTCTTGTACAAATGTGGTCACTGAACCCATGTTGGTTCTTCATTTCTTATCAAGGGCATCAAATATATAAGCCTGGAAACAAAATTCAGCACAACACTGGCGGCAGAATCAACACCAGGTTTTGTTTGAAAAGGATCTCTTCAGTGGCATGTTATCAGGATTGTCCAGCCCTTCAGAGGGCGATTCCTCCTCTTTGTTTGGAATGCATGGAGGCATACAGGTTGCCACACACAGGGTTTTGTTTTTTTTTAGGTTTCACAGCAACTCATTCCCTTGACAACTGCAGAGTATTGGAGCACTCAAGGGGTTAAAAGCATTGCAGCACACATTAAGCATATGTTTCAAGCCAGCAGGGTGCCATTCTAAGATGTCCTCAAAGTCTAATTTGATAGATATTATGCCATATGCTTCGGCAAGCCATTAGTAATGAAGAAAGTAAAATTTTTATGGATGAGCAAAATAGGAGCTCTTATGGATGGAGTGTTTTTAAATCAGGTTTATAATTTACCCAGCGTCAGACCACATGTAGAGTGCATTACTCAATTGAACTCACAAGCAGATAAAAAAGCAGTTTCTTCTAATAAGCCCTTCAATTTATTGGCTCTACAATTACTTGAACCAAATTATCAGCAGCTGCTGCCGATTTGGGGGATTTATCTTAGACAAGAAGATACATTAGTTTCTAATCAACAAACCATTCAAGGGTTTATATGGATATATATTTTTAAAAATTCAGTCTTCTGTATTTATTCAGAATTAACTGAAATGTCTAGTTTTATTTTCCCTTTTTGTTTTGCTCACATTTTTTTTAAAAAAACTTTGTTTTCCTGTCCCAAAAGTAGAAGATGTGTGCTACACAGGACTAAAATTAACACAAAGAACACATCTATGTGTTTAATCTTAACTTTGCAAAACTCAGAGGGAAATTACTGGAAAACTGAAACAGGGCAGCTAACTGCCAGGACAACTAACATTTTGTTATTTTTTGGCCACTGTGTTCATTTATACCTATGACTAGTGGCAGAGAAGAGTTACAATGCTACCTTGAAATCACTATGCCACTTTTCCATTGTGGGAGAAGAAAGCATCATTGGTGCAGATGCTATTATCAGTGTCAGGAAAATCCATCTCCCCAGCAACGAACAAGAGAGTTACTGAGAAAAAGGTTTGCCCTGACTATTTCTGATCTTTGCGGTGACTCTGCACTCATCAGTATACCAGACCAGCAAGTGTACTAGGAACCTCCATTACATAAGGATATAAGAAAGGAGGCCACAACCTACCCATCTAGTCCAGCGTCCTGTTTCACACTAACTGCTTTTGGTCTTTCTCAAGCAGGAGATGAAAGCAAAACCTTCACCTGCTCTTGGATCCCTCCAGATGGCTTTTAGAAGTATCTGGCCTATCTCTCCAACTTGGAAGCAGTATCTAGGTCATAAGTTCTAGTAGCCCTTCTGCATATGGGTGCCGGGAAGTCCCTTCCCTCAGAGGTGGTCTAAGGGGCTGGAGTCTGAGGGGACACGGCCTCTCTTAGTATACACCAGCATGCAGTAGGGAGACTCCTAGGATGCTTCTGGTCCTAGAAGTCATTTTGACACATTCAGAACTTTCATCAGCTTCAGCTAATACAGCAATTATGGTCACCCCAGTATAGCATGATCATAGTAGTCCATCAACTCCTAATCTCAAGACCGAATTACAAGCTCCGTGTCAGGCTCATTCTTAGGTGTTTCAGACCACAAGCTTTATCTTCTACAGAATTCAGAGCAATGCACTAGGTGCAAATTTGCTACCGGGTAAAACTTCAGACTGTTCCCTCCCTTCTTTCACACCAACAATGATCTGAACCCGATGTCTGCATAGACGCAAAACAAAATCAAAACCTAAAAAGTTACATAAGTGGAAGTATGCCCTACCGGGTCATGTAAGTTATATCTTTTGAATCCACTTTAAAGTAGGCTGAAAATGAGTCTTCCAAAAGGTTCATTTGGGGTTGCTCTGTGACAAACTGAGTCATATTGGTTGGACAAGGAGATCTACATCCTTATTTTTTGAAAAATGCACTTTCTTACTAGTGCCTCCAACTCTTAATTATTTCCTTCCCAGTGGGTGTGTTCCCATACAAGTTTAAATCCGAACTGAATCTGCTTTCAGGATCCTCCAATCCCATTTAATTTTTTATTTGCAGACTTTATTAGGACTGTTCTGCAAAAATCCACAGAAAAAAAGTCCTCAGAACAACTTCTTGGTCCCCTTTTGGAGCCCAGCCCGCTTCCCCCCCCCTTGGGAATGCTACCGGACTATTTGGGGCAGAGATCTATCCTTCTGGCTAATGCCTGCCAGATGTGGGTGGGATTTCACAGCTGGGAAGGTCTTCACCCTCCACTTGCCAGGCATGCTTTGAACGTACCACAATTATGAGAGATATGATTGCTGGGGAGGGGAAAGGAAAACTTTTTTAAAGCAACAGCCTCAAGAGATACATTTGTAGTGAGGATGGTAGAGCACCGGAAAACTAAGCCACGAGCCTCCGTTTTACCGAGGGGTTTAACTCTATCCAAGCTGTCTTTATTAGCTTCCATTGCAAAAAGGGGAGATTGCTTTGCACTGTCTGTTCTTTCGCTCATCTGCTTCAGAGCAAACCTGCTGCCTTCCCAGTAACGTGAATGGAGGTAATGTTACTGTGAACGTCCAATTTGAAAGGGAGAGTGTGAAAGGGATGGTTGCTCTGTGATTGCCCTCTGTTCTTTCACTCAGCTGATTCTGCTGGACAGGCTTAACAGGGGTTGGACAAGGAGGAGAGATTAAAAGGTACTGTTTCTCCATACACGAGGATTTTTGCAGTTTGAGTGGGAACGGCAGTATTTGGATTCAGCCCATGTTATCCTCAAGCAAATGGGGACAGCCAGATTGTGCACTCAGTCCTGAATCCAGATTTTAAAAGTCCAACCCAGATTTAAAAAATTAAGTGGGAACATGGCCAATGTGTTGCTGCAGGGGATGATAACCCAATCTCTTTCTTCCCTTGACTGGGTAGGAGTTTTTGCACATCTAGTCATCTCCCATGTAGGAAAAGGAAAGGTGTCAGAAGAGGAGATGTGTTTGACATGGCTGGATTCATTAAAATATGTATTGCAACAAATAAGTAAAATGAATTCCTGCTATTTGTCTTCTGCTGGGCTAATCCTCCTCACTAAGAAAAGTGTCTCCGTCTTGTAGTCAAAGTACACAAAAGCAAATGAATACAACCCCCATTGCCATCTTGAAGTTCTGCTATCCTCGAAGGTGCAGGGGGTTGAAGCACACAAGTCTGGTGGGTCCAGACTTTGGAACAGCTTCCCAGCAGGGATTTACCAAGTCCCAGCACTATTTGGTTTGCACCAACAGAGGCCTATATGCACTTAGGCAGGTAGTCAACAATTAGTGAACATCTGAAAAATAGCATACGCAAGCGGAGTAGGCTGTTACAGCCTCCAAGCGTGCCCTAGCTCCCCAGGAGGCCCATAATCCAGGCTAAGGGGCCCCTTAATCCAGATTTCTAATGAATGCAAAAATGGCCCAAGGACCACATTGCCACCACAGTCAACAAAGATATGTACTTGTAAATGTATTTTTATCGTACACAGAGCACAAAGGTTGCAATCCCACTTAAGTTTTTAAAAATGAAAAAAAGCTAAATCTGATGCAAACATGCATTATGGCCATTTCCATTTATTTTTTTTCATTTTAAATTGCAGTCAACCCCAATGCTGTTCCCACAGAAAATGCTTCAAAAACAAATCGGGAAAAGCGAATCTTTTCCTTCCCATCCTTTGCCAGCCAGGGTGTCCACCCCTGTCTCCCAATTGAGTTCGATCCCACAATGATGTGGCCAAGGTTGGGGAATTCCAGCTCCATCCTTTGATCCTATGCCCAGCCTCTTTTGCACAATTGTGTAATTTCAGACTAGCAATTCCCTCACGACCATGGGGGTCACTCCCATGATGCTTCAGTGCTGCACAAAATCACCTCCCTAAGCCTCCTCGCCCATGCCTTCCCCACACTTTCTCCTTTATCACACCTTCCTCCCGCCCACCCACTGTGGTTGGTTCACGCAGGAAGGAGCCAGCCAAGCCGTCTTTCCCCAACCGAAAAAGGAGAAAGTGAGGGGAAGTGTGGGTGGGGAATGAAACTTGTTATCAGGAATAAAGATAAAGCGCAGCAAAAATGAGAGTGAGAGCTGTTTTTCACGTGTTTTTTATTGCAGTTTTTAGTGTTTTACTCCTCAGAAAACGTGGGAACCCAATCTGTAATGGGGCCACAATAAAAACCGCAATAAAAGCCAGGAGGGAACAAGCCCTATGAGCATATATAATACATAGAGATCCCAAATGCACACAGTGGTAGATGTCATTTCAATTTCACTCTTAGCTAACTTAGCATTTATTGACCATAATTTTCATTGGTTCCTTATTTTTCCGGGGTGTCATAGAGGGGAGGTGGAGATGTCTCGGTATATCAAAAACAATGCATATGGGAAGCAAGGTTATGAAGAAGAACAGTCTACCTTACACTCTGGCCTGCTATTTTAACGTGCCCATGGGTTTTTATAAGGGGTGGGCGCTGATCATATAAAATTCCCAACTTACAGCCTGAAGTGATACAATCCCGGAAGGGTTATGCAAAAAGCCTTTTTGCACACTGGCAGATTTGTTCTGCCTGTTCTCTAAAATTTAATCAAGAGAGTCGCTTATTTTAAAGTTTTATAGGCAAATTAAAGCATGAATGCCTTTGGAGAAATGATTAAGGAACACTCCGGTCTCAAATTTCTTTCCTCTAGAATGTAAGATATTACCATTTCTTCTTCACGCAATTAGATGCCCGCGCTGTCGACCCCAGGCTATCAAAGTTCAAAAACTAAGCCACTCACATTCATCCAGCTGAACCTGATATTTTTCTAATTATCCTTTCCTCTTTCAAATGATCTCTTTCACAGCTGGGAGAAATCTAACCCTCTCAGGACCCAATCAGATGCTCATATCAATTTGTCTAATTGATGCCAGGCTTAATATACCTCTTAATTATGACTGCAAACACTTTGTTAAGATAAATCAGACCTAATGCCTAACAGAATTCCTTCTCTAATCATTTTAAAAGCAGCATATTATTTTATCACATATATAGCATTTCTACTGTGTCTCGCAGCCTTTATTTGATCCCCCCTTACAGCACCCTTGTGAGGTAGGTCATTAATATAGACAGGTCTTGAAACCCACAAGGTCTGCACCCTCTGGGTTCTGAGCATCCACAAGGGAAGGATGCTGAAAAGAACCACAAAAAATGTATATATCCGTCAGTTTGTGCCAGGAGACCTGATCTTTTCTGGGTGATGGCGGTGGACAAAGGTGTTAGGAGTGTCTGTTTTCGGAGGACCAATTTGCACCTTTCCTAGGTGTGCTAGCCAGGTATCTCCTGGAACAGGTGTCTGTACTTTTACAAAATCTGATCTGTTCCAAACGTAACCAGCACTTCTCCAAGCACTGGCTAAGTGTAAATTGCCTCCCAGTAAAGAGGCGATCATGAATAGGGATCTGCACGAATTCTTTTTACATTCTATTCAAATCAAACTGAGTACCTGAAAATCCAATTCAATTAGAATCTGTTAAATTCATATTTGACAAGATTCGATTCATTTTTTCCAAATTCGAATCTATTCATTCGAATTTTTGATTTGAACATCAACAACATTTCTATGTGCCTGTATGCATCTTCCACACATCCGCACACATCCATACACATCCGTATGCATCCCATAGTTCTCCCGTATGCAACCTGTTTTCATCCCGTACAGATCCGTACAAATGCGTACAGATGTGGGAAAGATACGGATCTTCAGTTACGCATCACATACAAACCTGTACACATACGAATGTCTGGATAATTCGAATGAATAGATCTGAAATTCGAAATTTGATTTGAATGTTTACATTTGAATTTTAGAACGTTCTATTTGAGTTTGAATGTCGAAATTTGGCACATTTGATCAAATTTTGAATGCCTACGAATATCCATGCACATCCCTAATCATGAATGGCATTGGCTTCTATGTACCTGCATGGTGCCATTGGTACAGCAAATGTATGATGCAGCACGCAACTGCTCCTGCACCACCCAGTCACATGTTCCATTTGAAAATCTTCCACCACACATATTTATGAAGTCATAGGCTGTGGTCACACCTAAGGTTTAATCCAGCTTTAGTCCACCTTCAGAGCGGGAGGAAACATCAGCAAAGTGACCAGTAATTGTCTTTTCACATTATCTGTCCCAAAGTTGAATTTTCTGAGTTATTTAACACTGATTGAAAACAGCTAGTCACTTTGCTGATGTATTCCCTCACTCTGAAAGTGGACTGGAGCTGGATTAAATCTGAATTGTGACTGCAGCCTTACAGTAAAGTAAGACTGCACCTACATATACCATTAATGTATTTGTACGTTGAATTAATACAACACTTGCAAGCAGAGCAACAGATGTTATAGAATTACAATAAACCTTTCCACATTAATGGCACTATCAGATCAAGGTTCATTAACCTTTTGCAGCCCATGGACACATGAGGAATACAAAAACAATCCTTGATCATGGTTCTCTACTGAAGAAAAATGTACACAAAGGGTGCGTTCCCAAAGGCACTAAAAACCGGACTGGGTTCGAACTCGGCATCCAGGGTTCCCATTACATCAGCAAGTAATCCAAATTTGGCAAGCCCCATTCCCATTCCACATCTTATCTCCGGATTTTATCCATGCAGAAATCCAGCGGGAGGGGGACCCTGGTGAAAACAGGACTTTTCTGACAATTTCGTAGTCAAGCCCACTTTTTTTCTCCTATATGGGAATGTTCCCGGCTATCTGAGGCGGGGCTGTAGCCTCTTGGCCAATGCCAACCACATGTGGGAGGGATTTCACAGCTTTCCATGCCCATAATGCCTGCAATGCTAAAAAGAAAAGAGCACCAAATAAGTTAAGTGGGGATGCACCCAAACAAAGATTCTGGGCTCTCCCATGGGATCTGTGGGGAAAAAAGGCTGCTCTAGTATTACACAATGATTTGATGAAGCTTGGTGAGGAAAAGATTTTAAAGGAACTATCCTTAAGTATGTTACAACATAAGCCACAGCCCATCTAGGCCAGCATCCTGTCTCATAAAGTGGCCCACTAATGCTTCAGGGCATCTCAGGCAGAAGACAAGGGTGAAACCTTCACCTGCTCTGGACTTCCTGCAAATGGTCTTTAGTCTCCTGCCTGTCTCTCCAACCTGGAGGTAGTACCTACTAGCTACATGTCCTCCATGAATCCTTGACACCTTATGAGAAAAAGAGCAGTGAATGAAAGGGTCACAAACTTTGCAAACATCACAGAAAGCCCTCAAAGGCATTACTGAGCAATACAATTGGACCCCCATATCCAATAACCACAGATTCGGTAGCCACGGTTTCAGTTAACCACAGTTACCAGATCACCCCACTCCCTGCGGGCATCATAGGGAAAATCACCCAGAAACAGAAGGCCTATTTTGGCCTCCGTAGAGTGTTGGAATGAATGTGTGAAGCCACTGGAACCCATCCCAAAATGTAAGGGGACATGTAGGAAGCATCTGATGGCATCGGATACCAATTCCAATGCTCTCGAGAGGCTAAAACAGGCCTTCCAGAAGTCAGAAAAGCACTTCCGGTTCTGGGGTAGCATGACCCAAGAACCAGTATGCTTGTTCGTGATTATCCACAATTTTAGGTAACCACAGTAGAAGCCAGAATGTACCCCCCGTGGATACAGGGGTCTGACTGTACATTAGCAACTCTAATCTATGTATGGTCTTCAAACAAAACCAACATTCCTTAGTTTAACCCAGTCTCAAATTTAAAGCCACTATGGGGTTGAATTATAAATAATCAATAAATATATATAGCAGAGGTGTCAAACTCAATCCGGCCGAGGGCCGGATTAAAAAAAAAAAAGTGAGGGCCAGGGGGCGTGGCGGGGGTGTGGTGGGGGGCGTGGCCGGGATACAGAGGAGGGGCTGGGGGCATGGTTGGGGCGTGGTTGGGGGCGGGGCTAGGGCAATGAGGAGGGTTAGGGGCGTGGCCGGGGCGGGGCTAGGGAGGGGCTGGCTGTTCATAGCGCCGCCCGCCCGCGCGCTCGCTCGCCTCGCCTCGCCTCCTTCCGGCCCAAGGAGGGCGTCGGCCCGGCGCGCGGCGTGCGTCAGTGGCGGGCTGCAGCCGCAGGCGGGCCGCTTTGGCGGCGGCGGCAGCAGGCGAGCTGCTTCGTCGTCGGCGGTGGCGGTGCTGCGCGGTGGCGGGCCGCAGCCACAGGCGGGCCGCCGCCACCGCCGCCGCGGGCCGGATTGGAACGCCTCGCGGGCCGGGTCCGGCCCGCAGGCCGTAAGTTTGACATGCCTGATATATAGAGAAAAAAATGTATACTGTTACATTTCAGAAGACACATGGAAGACAGCTCCCACCTTCTGAATTCAGCTAATCTGCATAACTTACCTCAGAGTCAAACTACATGGTTCTGTGTTGTTGAGAGTATTCCACCTCATTGGATTTTGTGAGTGTGTGTGTGTGTGTGCGCACACACACACACACGCAGCACAACCAAACCATTTGTACTAGTGCCTCTTTTCTAGTAAAAGCATAAGGCTATCATTAGGGCCGCTGCCTGATCAATACCACAAAAGGATGAGATTTTAAAAATCTCTCTGAAGATAACATAAAACAGTTGACTGGGTTTCTATAGTATAGATCCCTGCATCCAAGGGCAGTGAAGCGGAAGATGGACTCCTGATAGGCTGGCAAACCCCAGCTAATTAGTTATCATTGACCAGTCTGGAAAAAGTCAATATTCTCAACTATTCTTAAGTAGGTAATGCGATCAGTATTGCTAATAAAAGAGCTTAATACAATGAAGGAATGAAACATATCCTGAAAAAAATGCATTAAGTCTGTGCCAAAGAGTGAAAGTTTGCTTGATGTAATTTATTTTAAAGAAAATGTTTGATAGGGTAACAAAAAATTCAAATACTTTTCAAAAGTTTTAAAGTAGTATACATCTGGATTTCACTGAAATGAATAACCATGACACAGTTGAACCGCGCGGGTTATAATTAAAGAATGTCTCTACGGCTTACAGGAAAGCCTCATGAAAGAGGTGCAGTGATCCATGCTCAAACTATGGCAGAATGCAGCAGCTCAACTGCTGATGGGAGGTCTCCGATCAGTCTCTCCTACCTCACACTAGGAGCCGATTTGCACTTCAAACCATAGTTAATGATAGGTGAACATCTGGGCAGGTGCATCTGCACCTGCAGGAGGTCTTTACAGCCTACAAGTGCCCCCTGCCTTCCCAGATGTTCACCTATCATGAACTAGCGGTGGAGCACAAAGCTGTGTCCATATCTATCTATACATATCCATACGTAACATATCTTCTTTGAAAATGTCAAATCCGCCCTGAATCCACTTTGAACCCGCTCTCAATCCATTTCAAACACACTCTGAGTCGGTTGCAGATGTGATTGACGCAGCCACTTTCCCACCTCCCCATTTCACGAATGTTCCAAAGCTTTGTACAAACATCCTGACATTCATACGAACGTCAGTGTACGAATGGCATAACATTCAATTCATGTACGAATGCACAAATTCATACAAATAACAAATATTACCAATATTTGGGCACATCTCCAGTTTGCACCTCTGCTGGCTGGGAACATGAGAACATAAGAGAAGCCCTGCTGGATCAGGCCACAGCTCATCCAGTCCAGCATCCCGGGGCACACACAGTGGCCCACCAAATGCTCATGGGCATCTCAAGCAGAGACAAGGGCAAACCTTCTCCTGCTCTTGAATCCCAGCAGATGGCCTTAGAAGCGCCCCAGTTCCTCCCCCCCCCAGCCTGAAAGATGCACCTAGGCATTCATTCTAGTAGCCACTGATACATCTGCCATCCATAGATTTGTCTAACCCTTCCTTAAAGCCATCTAGACTGGTAGCTGTCACCACCTCGTCCGGCAGCAAATTCCATAGACCGATGACCCTCTGGGTGAAGAAATCCTTCCCCTTGTCAGATCCAACTCTCCTACCCATCAGCTTCATAGAGTGCCGCACAAGTAAACTGGCAGCTCCGATGACACCCTGATGCATCTACAAACTGCGCAGAGCATCAGCGTTCTTCCTCTCACCTGGCCAGGTAGCCTGCCTGAGCTTGGCTGAGCATTGCAACTACCCATTCATCCTCAGAGGAAGGAGCACTGATGACAGGGGGCTTGACCCCTTCAGATAATCACATAGTCAATTTGCATCCGGTCTATCTGCTTCAAAACATCCTGAACAGGTATAACTTGATCAATGTAATCCATGCTGAAGTGACCTCCGGTTTTGACTACTATAATTTTCAAATCTTCTGAAATGGTGGTCAGTATTTCCCTGTCATGAAAATATTGGTGCTGCCAGAAATGAAGAACATTAAGAAGAAGAGTTGGCTTTTCTACCCCGCTTTTCTCACCCGTTTAAGGGAACTCAAAGCGACTGACAAGCCTTCTGTTTTTCTCCCCACAACAGACACCCTGTGAGGCAGGTGGGGCTGTGAGAGCTCAGAAAAAGAACTGTGACTCACCCAACGTCACCCAGCTTGCTTCATGGAGGAGTGAGGAATCAAACTCAGTATTCCCAGATAAGAGTCTGGCTCCCTAACCACTAGACCAAGCCAGCTGACTTTCCAAATAATGTATTAGCAGCCCACATATTGGTTTCACGAAATGCTTTGAGGAAGATGGTTCTGCTGGATGCTTCCTTTCCTGCAAGATATTAACATGAAGCTGCGAGAAAATTGCATTCATGTGTAGCACTTTTGAGGAATTTGTACCTCAAGATTAAAACTTTTCCTTGTCCCAAAAGCAGCATTTCCGGAATTATTCATCATTTTCTCCCCCCCCCCCAATTTTTTTTAAAAAAACTGTGTTAGTGTTTCTGTCTTGCAGCTGATTAAAGAAACAAGTTCTTCCTTTAACATACTTTGACGTATCTTCCCATTGCTAGATTTAGCAGTATCTATTATAGACGTGGTTAATAAGGTAAGCTTCTCACAGAGTGATTTCACTCTTTAAAATGGGAGCTTTTTAATAATGATGAATTTTTTTAAAAAAAACTGGAATTAATGTGCAGTGCATATAATGTGTTGTAAAACAGGCAGCACATCATTATCACCTCCTACTCAGAGGCATTTTAACTCTAATCTCAGTATTTGGGTAGCTCAGCTAATTAACAACCTGGTATTACTGTAAAGATGAGATTGTCATGTTATTTGAAGTGCTTTTTAACATCCTCTTTGAGCACTAGCTACTAAATTTGTTAACAGTCAGCACTATTTTAAGAGAAGCAAATTATATAATTTTTTGCCAGACTAGAAAATGAAAAGAAATATCTAATTTGATTAAAAATTAAAATTTACATTTTAATAAAGTTTCTGATTCATTATTATTGTTATTTTTTTAAAAAATACACCTTCTTGAAGTTGCTGTTTGCAATCGTTAAGATGGGAGGACCTGAAGTCTATGTCTGCAGCTTACGATGTTAATCACAAATGCAGGGCTACGTGTGACTTAACTCTGTTTTCTTTGGAAGCCTGTTCCACAAACAGGAAGATTTTGCAAATAATGTCCCCATAGCTACACTACAGGGGAGTGGCTGTAGCTCATTGGTAGAGCAAAGTGCCAGGAAAACAATGGGTTGTCAGTTCGATCCCAAGCTTTTCCCCTGAAGGAAGCAATGGCAAATCACTTCTGTATCTTTGCAAAGAAGACTGCATAGATCAGTCATGTCAAAGATACGGCCCGTGGGCCGGATGCGGCCCGCGGCCTGTATTAATATGGCCCGCTGCCCGCCACCGCTGCCGCTGTCCTCCTTGGGCGAGAAGGAGGTGAGGTGAGGCGAGGCGAGGCGAGGCGAGGCGAGCGAGCGGCGGGACCCTCCACTGCCCGAGTGCGCGGGCGCCGCCATGGACAGCCAGCCCCTCCTCTGTGCCCCGGCCACACCCCCGGCCATGCCCCAGCCCCTCCTCTGTGCCCTAATCACGCCCCCAGTCATGCCCCCTGGCCCTGACAGTACTTTTTTTTTTTTTGAATCCGGCCCTCTGCAAAATTGAGTTTGACACCTCTGGCATAGATGGAGTCTGGGAGTGACTGCAGCTCAATGGTTGACTTCGATTCCCAGGCTCTCCCCAGTGAGCACAGTTTTGAATGACATACACAGTTACACTGTGACTGGGAAGATGCCTTCATACCATCTTTGCAACAGCAGCCACACTGATGGTAATGGTGTCTTCACAGTGCCCATGAAGGCATCTTTGCGTTGCCTTTAAACTGACCTCATTCCCACTATCTGGATGTAATATTTTATCGACAAGGATGTGGGACAGTTGCATCAGGTGTTGGAAGTAGTGCACCACAATTTGGGTGGTTCTTACAGCAGTAGTCCACATCCACTGAAGTGGAAGAGGGCTTAGGCACCTCCATATTGGGTCAGTCCTTAGCATACACTTGCTGCTTTTAAGTCCACTCCTCAGCGGAGATGCTTCTGCCTGCGGTTGATCTAGAATTATCTAGCTAATGCATATTCACTAACATGGATTACGCAAGTTAATTGCAGAAAGAGCCAAATACAATCAAAGAAATAAAATAAAATTTGCCTTCCCCCTAAAATAAAGTTTGCAGAAAAATCTGAGGTTCTCTCTACAAAATCTTAGTTTCAGTTTTAAACAGTTTATATAATAATGGGGTCTACAGGAAATCTAGATTATAGGTCCTGAAGGACCGATTCAATCTGGATTCCCTAGAACTGGTGGAAACAAATGTGTCTCTAATGGGGTCTGCAGTGGAAATGGTGTCTTCCTGCTCTGAGCCTAATGGGTCCTTAATGGGTCCCTAAAGGTTACTTAGAGCTAGTGGGAAAAAAACCATGATCCGAAAGGCCAGGTAGAGGACAGTATGGAATAGCATTAAATCAAAGCAAAACCAGAGTCAGAAGAGAGTTAGTTGGTGAGCACGTAAAATGAATCAAAAGCAAGGGAAACTAGACCAGGACCAGGACCGGTCAATAACAGAGAGCAAAGGAGTCATAGGAGCTCCCCTGACAAAGGTTGTTTCTGCACCGCTGGCTCACTTTAGCTAACCCAGCCTGTCATGGACCTGATTAGATAAAGCCCACTCTAAGGGCTGTCCACATTGCAGATAGCCTATCCTGGACTACCTTTGGAAGGAGGAGGAGGAGGAGGCTTTTCTAGCCCACTTTTCTCACCCATTTAAGGGGATTCAAAGCAGCTGACAAAGCTTTTTCTATTCTTCTGCCCACACCGGACACCCCGGGAGGTAGGTGGGGCTGTAAGAGCTCAGAAAAGAGCTGTGACTAGCCCAAGTTCACCCAGCTGGCTTCACCGAGGAGGGGGGAGTCAAACCCAGTAATCCCAGATTCTAGTCCAGCTCCCTAACCACTAGCCCAAACTGGAGGCTAGGAACATAAGCCAGGTGCTCAAAAGTGGCATGCTTCTGGTATCACTTACAGGTGCCCAAGGAAATGGTGGCAGGCTCCCTATGCTGTCCACAAACTGGGTGTGGTTCAGTATACCAAGACAGAACACTCTGTAGATTGCTAATAAGCAGTCTATAGCTGGTTTGGGACATTCTTCTGCAAGCCTTCTTCTTGTGTGGACAAAATGGTCTACTGGAGAGTGGTCTCTCAGTAAACTGTTTGATAGTTGAGGTGGTTTATTGGCTCAGAAGTGGTCTAGGCTTTGCATTATACCCCAAAACTCATCATTATCCAAAATTCATAGAGAACAGGTATATCAGTGGCTACTAGAATGGATGCCTATGAACTGCCTTCAGGTTGGAGAGACAGGCAAGGCACCTCTAAAGAACATGACAAGGGCCGCGTCTTCACGGCATCGTTATTTCGAATTCAAAACGTTTTGAGTCCTCCGAGTCCAGACGGCAGTTTGGCTTAACACGCTTTTTCCGTGTTAAACCACGCCAAACCGTTCTGAATCTCAATCCTGATTTCAACAGGTCTCACTCCGGATCGTGCACTTGAAACGTATTTAATTTTTTACTGTGTGGACAGTACCGTTTTGAGGGATGAGATTCCGTATTCAGGGTGCCCCTCCCCCAATCGCACTGTATCCAATGGCTGTCCCTATTCTGGGCACGTCATTGGTGGGTGTGTTTAGGGTTTCCAGACCGGGGCGAGCTAAGCCAGGCATGGAGGAAATGATGACCCTCCAGCACCCTGGCTTTTTCCTCCTCCTCCTCTTCTTCTCCCCAGCAGGGCCCTTTCTGAGCAGCCGGGGGCAGTGGCGGCAGCAGCAGCGGCAAGAACAGCCTCGTGAAGCCGCCCTACGTCTGGCCCCTCCGTTCCTTTTTCTCCCCTTTCCGTTCGCCCGGCGGATCCTCCATGCGCCTTTTCTTTCCCTTTGGCGCATTCAGTGGCTATTAAAAAAATAAAATAAATTCAAGACACGTGGAGAAAAGCTTCCCGAGGGATCCCTCCTCCCTGATCGATGCCTTAAAGGGTCCCCTTTTAATTAAAAAAGGGGGTGATTGAGGGTCCCTTTGAGATTAAAGAGAAGCCCCTTTAGGGAGAGCTCGGGTAAGATTAAATAGAAACCTCTTCTCCCCTTTTGCCTTTCCGCACCCAGAGAACAGGTGCCTCTGCACCCAAGGATCGGGCACCTTTCTTGCCCCTACACACACACACACACCGAGTTTCCACCTTGCAAGCCTGAACTTCTTGGACCAGCCTTCACACAGCAGCGCTACAGTGTAGCAAGGGAACAACCTCACTCCCGATTAACAATGTTGCAAATTTGCGCAATTTCAGAAGTTCAGACCTTTAGAAAGTGAAAGGAAGGGAAGCAGCTGAGATTCTGTATTAATATTTAAAGGAATGGGGCTTTACTTGCTGCTGCTGCTGCTGCTGCTGTGTGCCCTGAGCAATGAAAAAGCCCCTTGGTCCCCTCCAGCCCAGCCTCTCGGCGCGAGGGAAGCACGGGTGGGAAAGGGGGATCCAGACTTCTTCGATGGGGGTGATGAGGGAAGAGCACAAAGCTGGAAGAAAAGGGGTAGGGAAAGGTGGTGCAGAGGAAAGGAGGCGGAGAGCTGCACAGCCATGAGGGCGGGAGGAAGCAGACAGAATTTTACAGAGTTTAGTGCAGGATCGCTACAGCTGATCAGAACAAAGAGGCAAAAAAGGCATGGATGAGGGTGGGAGCAGGCAGGCTTTCATGACAGCTATAAAATCAGACACTTTTGCTACATCCCCCCCCCACATCTCTTGTTAAATTTCCCTTCTGATACATCTGGTTCATTTTTCACCTCCTTCCCTGCCCCTTTCAACCATCCCCATCAGTCGGGGGAGAGGTCTGATCTCTGTTACTTTGAACTAAGTGAGAGGGGCTGATCCTGGGAGGGAACAGCAATCAGAGAGAGGGGGTGGGCACCATGACTGGCAATGGCCAGGGAGGACAGGATTGCCGTGGGGATTCCGAGGATTGAATCCGAGATAAGGGTGCCATCTGGATGCCCTCGGGATGCGGATGAATCGGATCAAGTTGAAAGCCGTGAAGACAGTTTCGACCTGGTTCAATTATTTCAGTTTCGGGGAAATGATATAAGGCATCCCGTGAAGACGCGCTGCAACTGTGTGTGATGGAAATGCCCATTTCCAGTATGCGGAGGTAGCCCACACCTTGGCAATAGAAAGAGGATAAGACTGGAGCAGACTGTGGCTACAAATCTCCAGATTGCTAAGGCTGCTTACGTTGTTTTGCTGGTGCAAAGTAGTACAAAGGGAGACTAAAGTAAAGCAATAACAAGGACCCTGTTTAGATCAGGAACTGGTTAAGCAAAGCAGAGAGGCATTTTCTGCGCAAATGGACCGATTCTCACCATGGCTAGAGTCAGATGATAAGCTAGGAAAATGTTGCCCCTAGCTTGATACTCCTCATTTAATCTGTCTTTCTTTTTACCAGCCCCCCTTCACCCTTCTCTCCAAGCCCAAAGAGATTCTAGTCCATTGGGTACAACAGAGGTCATTGGCTTTTATAAATATCAGAGGTATAATTTGTTAAGAACTTGGGAGAAAGCATTAATATTTAAATATTATAAGCAAGAATTTTAACAAAGAAGATAAATAAAGAACAATGTAAGAGGATAGATGTCTTATAGATTGTTATAGTAAAATAATGAAGCTGTACTAAAATATAGTAGGTATGGAATTGTTATGAGCTTATAAGTTTATCAATAGAAGTAACTAAGTAAGAGAAATATAATTGGTTAAGAATTGTTGACTACAGATTAGTAAATGTCAATATGATAGCAATATATAAGTTGGAATGGAAATTCTCCTTGTTTCTTTTCTTTTGTTGTTGTAAAAGACAGGAGGACAGATAAGAGTTTACAAGACTGCCAGTCCTTTAAAAATGTTTTGTATAATTAAGATTGGTTCTGTGGTAAGTGGGGGGTCAGGTAATAAACAAGAAACAGACAAGGAGCAGATGGAGAACAGAATGAAGAGAAGATGTTGGACAAATGGAGGAAGTCACTAAAAGAACAAGAAGAAGGAAAAAACAGAGGTCATTGGCTTTTCAGAATTTCAAATTCTGTTGAAAGTTCTCTGTCCCTTAATTTTAACCAAAGTAATAGAAGTACGTACGGTACATGTGCAACATAAGAATATTCTGTATATTTTATCTTTTTATTACTGTGACATGCCCTGGAATCTTTTAATGAAGGACATGATATTAATTCCTAAATTAATAAAATAAAATAAAAATAATAGCATAGTCCATATTTTTATTGCATATGTTAAAATGAAAGATTATTTTAAAAATTACAATGTAATACAAGAATACAAGAAATTTATTGCATACAATGTACATTAGAACATAAGAGGAGCTCTGCTGGATCAGGCATATGGTATATGAGTGCCCATCTAATCCAGCTTCCTGTCTCACACAGTGGCCCAACAATTGCTTCTGGCATTTTCAAGCAGAAGACAAGAGCAAAACTTTCATCTGCTCTTGAATCCCAGCAAATGGAACTATTTATTTATTTACATTTTTATCCCACCCTATACCTGAAGGTCTCTGGGCGGATAACAATTATTAAAACAATAACAGTATGTATTAAAACAGGAGCATCTGCAACTGGGAAAGGAAAGGGTATCCCCATTTAATGGAAGGCCAGGGCAAAGAGGTGTGTCTTCACTGGCTTCCTAAATGCATACAGTGAAGGTGAAAGACACGTCTTTAGAGGCATCCTGCCTGCTTGTCCAACCCAGAGGCAGGATCTAGATACTGTCTCTAGTAGCCATTGATTCAGCTGTCTCCATGAATCTGTCTAACCCTTTTTTAAAGCCATCTAGGCAGGTTGCTGTTACCACCTTTCTGGCAGTAAATTCCACAGACCGATCACTCTCTGGGTGAAGAGTTACTCCCTCTTGTCTGATCCGACTCTCCTACCCATCAGCTTCATAGACTGCCGCTGGTTCTAGTGCTGTGCAATAGAGAAAAGAATTTATTGTGTACAAATATGTAACTTATTGCATGCAAATAATACACCCTCATTTCAAATATGAAGGACAGTTCTTCACTGGCTGGTACGCTGGACCAGCAACCATTCTAAGAGCCTCCCTTTGCATGCTGATGTGGTCTAAGGAAGACCACAGATGGGGCCTCCCTCAGATCACACCAGCACGTGGAAGGGAGCTCCTGATGCCTGCTGAGATATTGGCCAGTGCAGAACCACCCTAAATTGCCAGAATGCCTGATGGGAGAGACAGGAAGACACAGACAGCCTGAACAATATTTACAAACACTCCTGTTGACTTAGGGGTATATGGGTGCCAAGCATTGGTTTCTGTGAGCTTTATGTAAAAAGGAAATAGTTTTATGCAATGGCTATTGCTTTTATTCTCACAAAATCTCCCACTTTTTGCTACACGGCTGCATATGAAATGGCCAGAAAGGGGAAAACTCAGGATTACTGTTACCAGTGCTGTAGATGTCCAATAGATAGAGGTACCTCCACTGAGAATACAGAACACTGCTTAAAATATTTTTAGAACATGACTGTTTATTTTCATTCTATTGATTCTAACTTTGAGGGTTAAGACCCTGGAATATGTTGCGATAATATTTTCTCAGTACTCCTTCTGCAAAATACCTTATGCTTCTAAAATCATCTCGGTGGAAATGAATTCATGAACCGAGGTCTGATTAGTATGCTATGTTTGAGCGGTTTATAAAGATAATGGGATTTTCACATCTTCTGCTCAAGTACGGTAGAAAGGAAACCAAACCCCCACTTCTTTAGATATTGTGAAATGAGAAGTGCAAACCAATCCCAATTGTAAGTGCTGACCTACAAAAGCCAGGGCATTAAATACTGAACAGACTCCACGGCAGCTCAATGTACTGATTTGTCAAGAACGATCGTACAAAAGTAGGGACCAGATAAAACGTTTTATCAGTCAAGTAATTTGATCAAACGAAAATGCAGAAGAGTGATCTTTTCACCTCTGGAGGCCTCCAGGAAAGATTTAATGCAAGCTATCCTGCTCAGTAGCCCTCTATCGCGAGCATAATCCTATGTGCACAAATGTGGGTTTTTTGGGTTTGATTTGTATTGAATCAAATGCAAAAGAAATTATATTTGTTTGAATGGATCCCCTTCAAATGTGGTTGGATTCGAATTCAGTACAAATGTTTGATACAAATCTGATGCAGATCTCCACTATGAATCTTCTGCAAATCACTACATATCCCCTATGTATCCACTCTGAATGTGTCAAATATGCTCTCAATCCACTTTGAAGACACTCTGGATCCACTTTGAAGCCACTCTGGATCCGTTGCAGATGTGACTGGGGCAGCTGCTTTCCCACCTCCCCACGTTCACAAATGTAACAAAGCTTTGTGCAAATCTATTGAAGGATTTGATTCGTATTTGAACATCAATCTTCAAATGTACTGGGATTCAATCTGAATTCAAGTGTCCGAATTTGAATGAATTTTGAATGTGATGAATATTTGCACACATCCCTAGTTTAGAGTGGCTACTGCATCAAAGGCCTGGTAGTGAGCAGTTTTAACCAGGTGTCAAAAAGATATACAAAGTTAGTACTTGACAAGTAGCAAGTTAAAGCAATTAAAAAAAATTGCAAACAGTATCTGTAAAGTTCAGTATACCTACTGTGCAATCTATGAAAAGTGCTTTGTGATTCTCATAATCTTTTTTTTTAAGCGTGATTAACAAAATGGTAATTTAAAAGCTTTGGTGGGAAATGGTGTTTCCAAAGTCAGTATTTAGATTTAAACAACTGAAGTCAAGAGTCAGAGAAACTCACCCAAAGGGCAAAAGTAATGACCATCTTCTGTACCAAGGATGTCCTGGGAAAAGTGCAACCTCATTATGACACAGCATCATTTCCAACGCAGAGGGTAGATGGGTCTTCACCACCACATGCCTAAGGCAGCAGCAAAGGTATTGAGAGCTATTGCCACATCCCCCAATTGTAAACTACTCCTCTGAGAGTTATTTTAAGGGGGGGGATGTGCAGCTTTGTGCAGATCCCCTCCATGCGAAGGGAACCCCCCTTCCCACCTCGCCCCCCCCCACTCACTTTTTTGCCACCACCATTGTGTGTCTTCCACAGGGGCTCAACTAGTGAGTCAGTTTGGCCTAGTGGTTAGGGAGCCGGACTCTTATCTGGGAATACCGGGTTCAATTCCGCCCTCCCCCATAAAGCCAGCTGGGTGACCTTGGGCTAGTCACAGCTCTCCTCTGAGCTCTCACAGCCCCACCTACCTCACAGGGTGTTCTGTTGTGGGGAGAAGAATAGAAAAGCTTTGTCAGCCGCTTTGAGTCCCCTTAAATGGGTGAGAAAAGCGGGGTAGAAAAGCCAACTCTTCTTCTTCCAGAGTGCGTGCAAAACTGGAGAGACCACCTCCATTCATGCATCATGGGAAATCTCGCAAGAATTCCCAGGGATCACAAGAAATCTTGCACAATTCTCCACAGTTCCAAATGGGGGCAGACTCTCCAACTGCACATGCACCTCTAGGCGGCCTAGTTAAGCCTCTGAAGAGGGAACAATGGTGGCAGCAAGATTTAAAGGGACGTGGCGTACGTGAGGTGGAGGTGGGCAAATCCGGATATGCTTCTACGAAGCTTCTACGAAGGTTGGATATATTTGCTTTGCGTGCAAAGGGGCAGGGGCTACGGATGTAGGCCCTTTTGGATTCGCTCGCAAACCATCAAAGCAAGTTCAAATGCAGATTTGAAGCAAGTCCTGCAGGGGTCAGGAGCTGGAAAATGTTCAAGGAAATCTAAAGGGTCAAAAATTCTAAACATTACACATTTGAAATACAATTATTTCTCTCAGGTGATCCAGTCTTTGTCTGTGACTTCATTGTTGTTAATAAAGCATCGATCATTAGCTCTTCACATATTTCTATCTGTAAATAGTTTGCCAATGAAGTAATACTGCCGGATAAAGCCACAAAAAAATGTTATACAAGCAAAAATTATTGGACCATTGGGGAACAAAGACACTAGAATCGAGTCAACAAAAGTGTATTTAACATTGTGAAATTAAAACAAAAAACTTAAATGATGAAAATAGTAATGATGTGATCCATTTGACAATAAACTTAATAATTCTAGTTCAGTTTTTTTTGTTCAAAGCTCTTCGTATTCATAAGAAACTGAAAATACCATCTATAGAAGCAAAGTCCAATTTTATATGTAGATATATGAGGGGAGGAGGAGCACACATCTGCAAACACAGAAACAGTGACGAAGGTCCCAATATTGCATAGTTTTGAATTTTGTATTTGCCAACAGTGACACCTCCTGGATGCCTCTAGAATCGTGGTATCAGCATCTTACAAGGTAAGTGCTTCAGCTTCATGCTTCAGAGGTCAAATTAGCCAGCTGCATCTGGTTAAGGCACGGCGAGGACAGTTCGTTTGTTTCTTGATGGGATACAATTTAATCTGTACTTAGATTAAGAGATTCCATAGAGGATGTAACAACTAGCAACCTTTCCAAGCAAAGGGTTTGCAGAGAGTTTCTGTAATATGATGAGAATAAGATTCCCCTGATGCTCAGAAACCCAGCAGTGACCAGGGAAGGACAATAAAGGTCCAAGCATGAGCAGTTCCCAAGAGGTTAAGCTTCTCTGGGAACATTCCTGCCACACAGACCTTCTCCTTCAAAGTGGTCTCCCCCAGTGTTCCTGGGCTGTGATGGATGACTCAAGTGGCATGTGGAATCTTGTGCCATTTTGCCAGTTCCAGAGATGGCCCATAATGTGGGCCATTTGCAGCACATCTGATGGCTGGGCTGGTCTGTAATAGGAACACCATATCTTTCCTTGTCAATCCATGGACAACCCTTAGCATGTGTGGCCTTGCACCACTGGCCTGAATAAAGTGATCCGTGCCAAGAACAACCTCTGCTTCACACATCAAGTTGCCCAATGAGGAAGCTCCGACAAGTCTTCCCATAAGTGAAAAGGACCTGCCTGCATTAAAGGGTGTGTAGTTTTAGGTGCAAAGTAAAATAGCTTTTCTTTACTTGTGCTTTTAATTAAACAGCAATGGTGGTAATTTTGATGCTGTAAGTTTAAATTATTTATCACCAAGGAGAGTTGTGCTTTCCGTTCTTAATTGATTTAATTTTTTTCCCCCAATCTTGTGGCTGACGTTTGTTGTCCACAACATATTTGTAAATATTAATCTCTTCTAAGGCTAAACACAAAATCTCCTGTGAGAAGCTTATTAGCACTGAGAAATTTTGCAGGCTGTTGGTTGTTATCTACACAGAGATGCTGGAAAAGTGCATTATGGAAATGGCGCAGTGGCCGTTGAAACAGCGCCATTTCCTTCTCATCCCAGCAATTACATTTGCAACATTTGGACTAACTGAAAGGTTGGAAGAAGAAGAAGGAGAAGGAGAGAGTTGGCTTTTCTACCCTGCTTTTCTCACCCATTTAAGGGGACTCAAAATGGCTGATAAAGCTTCTATTCTCCCCACAACAGACACCCTGTGAGGTAGGTAGGGCTGTAGAAGAGAGCTGTGACTAGCCCAAGGTCACCCAGCTGGCTTCATGGGGGAGGCTGGAATCAAATCCGATACTCCAAGATAAGAGTCTGGCTCCCTAACCACTAGACCAAAAGGGAATGGGGCAAGAAAAAAATGTTCTGTCGCTTTCCCCCTTCCTTATTCCTTTGCTCGAGGTTTTCATGAGAAAATACCAGGCAAACACCCTTCCAGGAAACAGTCACATTAACAGTACTTCCATCTATCAATTAAGTGGGATATAATCCTCTTATCTTTCACAGCGTTTACATGATCGTAACATAAGAAAAATCCTCCTGGATCAGGCAACAGCGGGTCCAGTCCAGCATTTCATCTCTCGCAGTGGCCCACCAATTGCTTCTGGGCATCTCGAGCAGAACACTTAGGGAGTTGTTGCCACTGTGGCCAGCTCCACCCCCACCCCACCCAGAGGCTGCTTTGCCGGAGCAGCGGAGGCAAGGGGATAAATGGTGATCTGCATCGCCACCTCTCCCCCCCCCCCGCAGCCCTGATGGTCCAGCAAAGCAGCTGTCACCAGGGGAGGGGGTATGGTGCCATGGCTGTGATCGCTCCCTTCACCACACCACACCCCTCCCTGATGACAGCTGCTTTGCTGGGCCATCTGCCTCCGCTGGTCCGGGTGATGGTGGAGCGAGTGTCACCTCGGGGGGGGGGGGAGTGGCTGCGCTACCATCACCACGACCCTGAGGGGCGGAAGCAGCAGCAGCAGCAGCAGCAGCAGCATGTCCTCCTGGGCCACAGAAGGCACGCTGTGCTTCCACACAGGGCCTTTCTAAGCACCCATTCCAAATGGGTGCTAGAGGGCCTGTGCGGAAGCAGAGGGGTCTCCTGAATATCCGGATCTTCAAGATCCAGATGTCTGGGAAGGCCCCATCTCAAACATCCGGATCTTCAAGATCCGGATGTTTGAGAGCAGCGCGGAAGCACCCTTAGATCCGGATTAAGGGAGGTAAGTGGAAAAACACCCCCAAACTGTCTTCTTCCAGATTGACTGCTCTTTAATGCTCTTTCATAGATCTACCAAAGAGGTAGTCCTAGATTCAATATTTGCATTACTTCTGTATGTGAATGCTGGGGGGGGGGGGGTGACAGGGCAGGGTGGCTGCAGCTGCAGCTGTGCAGTCCAACACTATGTCACCAATCACCATAGTAACAGCCTAGCGTGCATAGCTGTTTCTACAGCATTGGGACTGTCTGCACTTTGGAAGCTTCCAGGTAGGTTGGGGTGAAGTTTGGGACAGGCTCAGTGCTTGTTGTGCAAACACTGGCCATCATCTCTGAACTTCTGTGGCATAGTGTCCCATAGACGTTACATGCAAAGAAGCCAAAAGCAAGGTTAAAATGTAAGAACGTACAAGAGAACATTAAAATATAAGATTTCAAAACAACACCCGTCAGTGACTGTCACGACAAGGAATTCCAGTATAGCTAATTTGCTTCTATTTTTAACAATCAGGAATATGTTTCACCTGCAACAGAATGCCTTGCTGAAATACGTATAAATGGACTCAGCTGTAGTTAAAAATCTCAGGAAAGCTCACTGTTAAGCTTTTTTGGCCGTAATGCATCATTTCTAATACAATTTATTGTTTTTTCCTTCTTACATTTTCCTTCTTACTGTTGATGCCTATGGTGACTGGTTAGTGGTGCAAGATTAGATCATTGAAACTTTCAAGATCACTGGGTTTGCTCTTACTTGGTTATTTAAAACATTTATATACTATTTATAAAATACTATTGAAAAAAACCTCAAAGCAGTCTGCATGCACAATGTAAAAACAAAGTTAAAAACATCCTAAGAACTTTGCAGGAACAAAAGACAATATTAACACTGTAGAAGGACAAGGAAAGAAAGTTAGCAGTTATTCACACAAGTCAGTGTTTTACACAGTTCTCTGCCAAAGAAGTACAAGTGCAGAAAGTAATTTAAAATGTAGAAGGAAAAGAATGACATAATAATGCTTCCTATCAACTGTTTGTTGCTGCTTTATAAATCCTCCAAACAAACCTGAGACTCAAATAAACAGAAGACCTAAGGGAGACAACCCAATGGCCAAGAGAATTATGTCCCATCAATGAAAGATTTCTGAAGTGCAGCTAAGGGGGTGTTTTGTGAAAAATTATGATAATTAACTTCTTTTATACAAGCCTGAAATAAAACATTATAGAGAAGCTACTAAAGCGACACAAGAGGAAAGAACACTATTTACATGTGAAGCAAGTATCTTCGACCATGTTTAAATGCCGTCAGTTCTTTGCGATGTATGGATTATATGCAAATATCATTTAATTTCAAATGACACTTTGCATACTAAGAAGTCTATTTTCCCATCACAGCAGAAGTGATTTATGCACGTAAGTCCCATGAACATTAATGGGACTCACCCACTTAAATCCCCTCTGCATAGATAGAGACCTTTAGGATTTACATTGAAATGGCACCTTAGAGCCATTTACAATGTCAACCTATAGCCAGGATTTTATGCATTAACAATACTAAGCAATACGTGGGAAATCTTTAATGTGCAAAATCCCAGTCATCTCCTCCCCAAATAGGCACAATAATAGTAGGAAAAGGTTGGGATTTTATCCTGTATTTATTTCTTTTTAATTCAGAATCTTCACTGAGTTAGAATAATTTTACTTGTAGGAGTTTATTATTACATCAAATCTGCCATGAATGGCTTTATACAATATATACAATCTCTTAAAATCTTTGAGCCCTGACATAAACAGCATTAGCTACCAGCATGTGAGAGCCTCCTGATATCTGTAGTACATAAAGAAACACTTGTCTCTAATGGAGGCGGGAGGGAGTTGGCTGTTCTACGCCACTTTTCTCAGCCATTTAAGGGGACTCAAAGCAGTTGACAAACCTTCCGTTCCTCTCCCTACAACAGAACACCCTGTGAGGTAGGTGGGACTGTGAGAGCTCAGAAAAAGAGCCCAAGGTCACCTAGGTGGCTTCATATAATAGTGCAGAATCAAACTGGAAGATCACCATATATATATATGCCTGTACTTTTTCAAAAGTTAACAAAATTGAAAGGTAAACAGTTTATCCTCCTCTTTTCAGACAGTGTTAACTGTCTGTAGTGGGTTCTTTTAAATTTTGAATTTATACTAGGTTTACTATAACCTGCCTTGGACATCTAATGACAAATACAAGTCTGTGATCTTCCCCAAACTACGTACCTGGCTCTTCTGTAGGACTGCAATCCCACCTAGAATAGACAAATTCCTCAGTGCCTAGGGAATTTGCAGGTACTGAAGCAGCTGTCAACAAGACAGACAGGTTTTACCTAGACAGGGGCCACCTAGGCACAAGGTCTTCATTTTGTCCAGATTCTTCTTTAGTTTGGTGGCTCCCATCGCTGCATCAGAGCATTAGTTCAGGATGTTCACAGCTTCTCCTGACTATGGAGAAATCACCTTGTCATGATGATGAAACTTCACTGTTTAGCTGCTTTGTATACATGTTGAATAGTGTTGGGAACAGAAGACAGACCCATAGCCTAGCTGCAAGATAACCTAATTCTAGATTTCTTCTATGGAAATAGAGGCATCTACTTTGGGAAACACCGTCCACTCTGATGTTCATGAGGAACATACAGGTACTTTGGGAGGTCAACGGTATCAAAAGCCTTTCTGAGATCAAGCAGTTTTATCTCACTCTATACCTGAAGGTTTCAGGATGGCTGAAAGCAATAGAAAACAAAATATGAAATGAACAAATTAAAATAATAAGATGCTAAAATAATAACTGATTGTGGGAAGGAAAGATGTTTCCTTATTTCAATCAAAGGCCAGGGTACACAAGTGTGTGTTTTAACAATTTTTAAAATAAATTAACTGGAGGTTGCTGGTGCACTTCAGGGGAGAAACTATATCACAGTCTGGGGGGCCATCACTGAAAAGGCCCTATCCTGGGTACAACCAGGAGGGGCCCCCTGCAGATCTCAAGACACAGGCAAGTCGATATTCATTATCCCCACTTGGTTGGCAGATATGTCTAGGAAACACATGCCTCATAAAAATGAACCCAAACACTCGTATTAAGGTTGCAACACAAATGAATAAAGGCCTAGAAAATACTGAAATTCCATCTGCATTGTCTTGCTTTTTTCTAATAAAATGAGCAGAAGACAAAGTGTCACATTTACCTTTTTGATTTCCCTGGCTCCTTTTGTCTCATGTCATAAACTTAACAATGATTAATATAGGGCTGTGGGTTTTATCTTTTGACTGAGAGTAATGATTAAATTAACGATTAAAAAGCTTATTTTGATTAGTGGAATGAAGAAATGACATCAAACCCATTGCAGAACAGGATGATACAGTTACCAGCATGAAACAGTGTAAATTGATGTCTTTACCAGGACCTCCCCGGACAGAAATGTTTGCATCAAAACTGGGTACATCCTGTAGGAAAGCAACCAACCATTTTATGGTGCACAATATTAACAGTGGATGGGTGGGTAGCAGCTGTATACGTGGAACTCCTAACTAATTTCCTTGTTGAAACTTCCTTACCACGTAGGAGATTTAGAACCAGATATTGTATAAAATAGCACTTTCTCTGCCTCGCTTATCCTTCTGGATTGTTGTACACAGCTCAAATCTTCACGGCCTCAAGGACTATATAGGAAATATACAAAGGAATTAATTTGTTCTTTTACAGTAGCAGTCATGCTGTTTCAATATTCAGTATTTTTAGTCTGAAATGGCTCCCAGGCACATCAAACATGATTAAAAAGTTCAATAATTCCATATATAGAACTGGGCCATACTGGTAAGTTTGAAACACAAAATTACATCACTTAAGACTAGGGGTGTGCACGGGTGCAATTTTTGACATTTGATTTGATTTGAATCAAATATTCAAATGTTCAAATTCGTACGAACAGAGAAAAAACGAACAGAGGAAGTCACACAGATAATACTAAAGCATTGTTATAATGGAATGTATTAAAGTTGAATCACTATAGACCCCAGTGCCACATCGAGGCATTGATGGCATATCTAGCCAAAAGACCAGATTTCAGGAAGTACCAATTTCAGCACAGGAAGTGCAAGTTTAGCAGCCTCTTTTTCATCACTATAAACCCCCATGCAGATGATGTGTACCAAGGAGCCCCTTGATCTGGATTGCTCTACAGATAATATGTTCTTGACAGCTCCTTGATCCAGATCAACATCAATGTACCCAGGCCTTCCATCCTCCCTCTGCCTCCAATCCACAAAAAACTCTTATTCTGCATCAGGCATCACTTATTTCACTGTATTTGGATATTCAAGAATAAAGCACGGGTATTCTGTAATATCCACACTTTATTCCCATATATCTAAATATAGAGGAATAAATAACCAATATCTGGATACAGCCTAATTGTAGCCTAAAACTCATCAGTTACAATGTTACTAATCAGAAAGGTGGTACTCCTCCTCTACCTCACCCCATGTGCATATATGTGTGTGTATGTGCACGCACCCTTGCCTTTCCACTCCATTGCTCTGGTTTTTGAAATAGAAATGGTACTGACAGAACTGATCAGGTGAGCAAGTGGCCACCCGCTGAGAATTCCCCAGCTTGCTTATTCAAGGAGAAATATGGAAATCGGTGTCCATTCAGGCAGCAAGAAGCACCGTTTGCTGTGTTGTGCCATACAGTAGCTTACAGGACTTTACTCTTACTTCTGTAGGCTACATTCACACCTAAGATTTAATCCAGCTTCGGTCCACTTTCAAAGTGAGAGAACATACCAGCAAAGTGACAAGATGCTATCTGATGCAGAAAATCCAATTTGAATTAGATACTCTGGAAAGAAAGTGACTACTCACTTTGCTGATGGCTTCTTCCACTGCGAAGGTGGACTGAATCTGGACCTAAATGTAGCTTTGAACACAGCAACCAGTATAGCCCACTTTCCATGTAGCCTCCTCTTCCTTCTTCCTGGATGTCAAGCATCCTTGATCTCTGCCTTCCACTTTGCCATCCATTCTCCCTCATGTACGCCATGTTGTGGAGATAAAGGAGAATATAGTGCTGTAATCCCTCCCAGCCTCCCTAAAGAGTGTCTGTGGCTTCCCCCCTCCCCACAGTCACAACTTTAGAAAGAATAGCTAAGAACACAACGGGTTCCTTGTTTCTGTCTAGTATATATACAAAGTAGGAATATGCATGGAGAAAAATTCAAATTCATCTCACTATTGAAATCAGTTCATCATCAAATAATTAAATCAGAAAACTGGATTTTTGCATCTATGTTGAAGCATTTTTATGATTTTTTTGTGCGTTTTCCCTATGAAAAAGTCCTTTATCACACGAAACATAGCAAAATATGAATATTCAACCTTGCTCTTCTTACCATTCATTGGACATAATTCCCTAGTTTTAGTGACTACTCTAAAGTATCAGTTCTATAGTCCTAGCCAATGACCGCTGGCAGGTGTGGAGTATCAAAGAATCATTCATTCATTCATTCATTCATTCATATATCCCACCCTTTACCACAAGACCTTAGGGGTGGGTTTCAACTGCAGGAGCTGCTGGAAAGAAGAAGAAGAGTTGGCTTTTCTACCCCGCTTTTCTCACCCATTTAAGGGGACTCAAAGCGGCTGACAAAGCTTCTGTTCTTCTCCCCACAACAGAACACCCTGTGAGGTAGGTGGGGCTGTGAGAGCTCAAGGGAGAGCTGTGACTAGCCCAGAGTCACCCAGCTGGTTTTGTGGAGGAGGGTGGAATCGAACCCGGCATTCCCAGATAAGAGTCCAGCTCCTTAACCACTAGACCAAACTGAGGTCCATCCAACCACTCTAGGATAGAAGTCTACACACGATTTTTTATGTTTGGTTTGATTTTGATTTTTCTTAAAACAACCAGATGTTTGGTTCAATTCAAATACCTTGGAACCTCATTCAAACAGGGTATGTTCACCAAGATTGTTAGAACATCTCTTTGGTTCAAATTTGAACTCTGTTTTTTAACAATGAGTGTATGTGGTTCAAACTCAAAACTTTCTGAAACAGTTCAAAGCCGAACCAGTTCAGCACATTTCTATTTTAGGGGCTCCTGTGGTGACCCACTGCCCAACCCTGTCCGGCCACTAGGGCCCCATCCCCATGCTGGCCATCTGTGACTGTTTGGGTGCTGTTTTGGCTCACGTCACTCCCATCAACACGGGCCAGGTTCGGGGTTCGGCGCGAATGCAGGCGTCCCCATGACAAGTGTGCCGAGCCCTGGCATAGGGGAGAAGCGCCACCTCCTCTCTGCCCCCTCTACCCTCACTGGAAGCCAGATTGATGGCAGCCCACCTCTGTGCCGCATCCCCCTCCCCCCCCCCTTAGCAGCACGGACAGCCAGGACTGGGGTGGGAAGTACAGAAACAAGTACAAATAAAGCTTCATTAATAAAACTAACTTTAAAAAAGATTTTTTAACGCTGAAAGCCGCAACGATTTAGCGGCAGTAGGCACTTGATAGTTCTGACAGCTGACAGGAGGAGTTTGAGCACTTTTGCGCACCTTCGCTCAAGCAGAGACCACAAGAATCAAGCCTTCCTTATTATCATGGCTGGGCTTGACTCTTGCCTTGCCAGACACCTCAGACCACTGAGTCTCCCGGCTTTGCTTGTTAAAGTTTTCTCAGCAGTCTCGTCTCCGTGTTGACAACCAATTCCCCCTGCACAACACACAGACAGACACACGCACTTCCCGCTGTGTCTGCGTGCTCCACTTTTTGTTGCTTAGAAAGAGCTGTAACCAAGCTCATTTCTCTCCTTTAACGTTTTTATGTTAAAAAATCAAGCCATTATGCAGCCTGCCTTGGCATTCTCCAGCCTGCCTTTCTGATCGGTATTTTTAAAAAGTCAGCAGCTGCGATCTTCAATGGGCAGTGCAGGGACAGCAAGCACAACCCAATCCATGACGTGAGCGTGAATCCCCTCCCCGTCAGCCCACAAGCGTCCCCATGTGTGTTCCCAGCTCACTGAGCAACGTGTGCCAGCTCCCCAAACAGTGCTGAGACTTCTTTTTTCAGGTATCAAATTTGGCACCCTTCCAGCACTGTTTGGGGGATTTGGTGCACTTCTTGCGTGCCAAATCCAAAGACCATGGGGACGCACAGCGCCAATTGGATGCTCGGAACTGTACCAAATGTGCATGGGGAGGGGCCCCAGAATCTCCCTGATTCTAAATGCCTTGGCCCAGAATTGGCAGGGATCACCCCCCCACACACACACACACACACACTCCTTCTTGTCTCTTGATTATAACAAGTAGGCTCTCTCCCCTCCAGCAGTCAGCTAGTTCACTGCTCTATGTATCTTTCTCCCTTAAAGATACTTTGTCAATGCTAGATACCACAGCAAGCACTCAAACACTCTTTAAGAAGAACAGATTAAAATCAGGTTTATTGTACAACTCATAAGAATAGGCAACAGTGTGTATCTTCAATGTACCGTATTTTCCGGCGTATAAGATGACTTTTTAACCCCAAAAAATCTCCTGAAAAGTTGGGGGTCGTCTTACACACCAGTAATACCCTCACCCGGGTCCTGCTGGCCACAGCTGCCAGCACAAAACTGGGGTGCAGCCTAAACCGAGCCTTGGACTTGGGGAGAGACAGCAGCCTTACCTGCTAATCCCAATCATCTGGCTTGTAGCTTTCCTTCTGGCGCTGACACGAGGAGAAAATCTTGCTAAATGGGTGTTCCACGAGCGAAATATGAAGAATCCTGTCCTCATTTTCTCTTCTCTGCTTTAGAAGAGTCTGCCGCTCTAGCACGAGATTCATCTATGACCCAGTAGGGGAGGGGTTGAAAGCAGAGAGGCTTTTGAAGGGAAAATGAGGGCAGGATTCTTCATATTTCGCTCGGTGGAACACCCCCTCCCCTACAGGATCATAGACAAATCATGCTAGGGAGTGGCAGACTCCAAAGCTGCATTGCAGCCACAGATCTTTATCAGAGCAAGGTTTTTCCCTAACATCAGAAGGAAAGCTACAAGCCACATTCTTGGGATTAGCAGGTAAGGCTGCCATCTCTCCCCAAGTCCGAGGCTCGGTTTAGGCTTTGCAAAATCTCCATTTTAAGTAGAAAAATTGCAAAATCTCCATTTTAAGTAGAAAAATTGGGGGTCGTCTTATATGCCGGAAAACACGGTAGATAAACTGAGGAAAATATCTTGTCTTTAAGAATCTCAAAACAAAGCTCTTTATAATATGTTGTTGCTTGGAATTGAACGTTTCTTTTCCTCTAATAATGTCTCTCAACAAAACTGAATCTTAGGACTCTCTAACAAAACTCCCCTCAGGTATGTTGATAGGGAAAGCCCGATTCTTCCTGCCCACCCTCAGTGAGTTACCCCCAGGAAAGAACCACAAACCCCTGCTAGATGGCCTTTTATAGTCTCACCCTCAGGAGGCTGGCCTGCACTGATTGGCTCTCCCTGAGAGCAAGCTTCCCCCTCCCTCAGAGTACCAGCCAGCCACGCCCATCAGCCTCCTTCCAGCCCACCTACAGGGACTGAATGGTTTCATACAAACTGACCATAATGATTTAGTCGTCACAGCTCCAGTGTGTACTTTCTGCCAAGATTTGCTCTCTCCTTTCCCAAAGCACTCACAAGAGAGAGAGATTATTTTATCCATAGTTGAAAAGACCCAATGAAGTTCCCTGCCAGGGCATGGATCTGAACTAAGGGTTTCCAAGCTTAGTGCTTTTAACCATTATGCCACTAGAGTACCCATAAATAGACAGACCTGGGATTCATATAGGAACAATTTTAACACTTAGTTCTTTCAAGCATTAGTGTTGCTGGACAACACTAATGCTTGAAAGGTAGTTAGTAGCACTTGGAGACTAACAAGAAAAGGGTTGGTGGCATGAACTTTCGTAGACACAGCTACTTCTTCAGATGAATGCATTAGCATTGTATTTCTAAAGCTCAAAACACACTCCTTCAAGAAAAAAAAGGTTATTGCTGACTGCTAGTCATGATGGCTATACAGAATCAGAGGTAGCATGACTGTGAATAACAGTTGCTGGAAATCACAAATAGCAGTTGGAGAACACTTACACTCCACCTATTGAAACAGAAAGCTGAACAAGATGGGTTCCTTCTATGTTGTTATGCTGATAACAGTGCCACAGCTACAGTGATTTTATACAGAAGAAAACAATGACAAGACATGCTTTCAAAAGGCTGCAACATATTAATATGAACTTTGGCATATTCAAAAGTGTTCTTCAACAAGCTGAATTTAAAACATCTATCAGCCATGCAGTCTTTCAGAACAGTAGAGTATCTAAAGCAGTAGATATATGCTGTGTCAGCCCTGCAGCTGGGTGTTCCTCTTTCCCTGGGAATTAGGGAGTTATAATGCTGTAATAAGAATGGAGAATTTTGTTGGCTGTTCTGTTGCTCTCCAAACTCTCATCATTCTCAGGTAGCTACCCCAGTGCTAGAGCTGATCCACATCTGGACAGATACACACCCATAGTTGTTGTAAAAGAACATTTTCAAAGAAGGATCCAGGGGTGACCCAGAAAATTATAGACCAGTTAACTTAACAATGGTTCCAGGTAAGGTGATGGAAACCATCATTAAAGATAAAATGAGCGTGCACATGGAGGAACAAGCATTGCTGAAGGGCAGTCAGCATGGCTTCTCCAAAGATAAATCACGCCTTACCAACTTGTTACAATTCTTTGGAGGTGTCAATAAGAAGAGTTGGTTTTTCTACCCTGCTTTTCTCACCCATTTTAAGGGGACTCAAAGCAGCTGACAAGGCATTCTATTCTTCTCCCCACAACAGAACACCCTGTGAGGTAGGTGGGGCTGTGAGAGCTCAGAAGAGAGCTGTGACTAGCCCAGGGTCACCCAGCTGGCTTCATGGGGGAGGGCGGAATCAAACCTGGTATTCCCAGACAAGAGTCCGGCTCCCTAACCACTAGACCAACCTGGCTCGTGGATAAAGTTGAACCAGTTGACATTGTCAAAAGCCTTCTGAAAGTCCAAATGGACAAAGTCCCTTGACAAAAGCTGCTGACTAAACTCCTGAGTCATGGAATAAGAGGACAAGTTCTATCTTGGTTTGGTGACTGGCTTAAGAATAGGAAGCAGAGAGTAGTAATCAATGGCCAACTCTTAGGGGGGAAAGAAGTGAAAAGTGGGCTCCCCAAGGTTCAGTATTGGGACTGGTGCTTTTTAAACTGAAAGAGATTGTGAAGAGCTCCAAAGGAATCTCTTGACCTTGGGTGAGTGGGCAACCAAGTGGCAAATATGCTTTAATCTTAATAAGCGCACATAGTAAATAATAACAGTAAGTAATGCCTGATGGGGCAAAGGCCCTCCCAACAAAATACCCCCCAGTCCTTAAGAAGAAAAGAGGTAGGAAGGTCAGGCTGCCATGCAAATGATCCCACCTGCAAACCACCTTTGTGCCACTTCCAAGCTGCTTTTTTTTACTGTGTTTGAACACAGTGAGCATTTTATGCCAAGAATGGAGGAGCCATATGTCCCAAATGACAGGAGATAGTCCCCTAAATTAAGAGGCTACCAAAGTGAGTCCTTCATTCGGGGAACAATCTCATTCATTTTTGATTGAAGAATAAAGAACCCTAATAAAGAAAGGCGAAAGTCCTCAAGTTTCCCACCAGCAGTTAGCATCTTAGCAGTGTGTGACTAAGCAAAGAGATCAGCTGGTTACAGGCTTCTCCAGCATGAGTGATACTGTATTCCTGTTGAAATGAGAGCAATTATTTCTAAATTTACATATAGATGGCACAGACAAATGTTATGCAAATCAGGGCTCCCCTTTAATTCTCTTTCTGAGCAATACCTTTCCTCCCTTTCTTAGAAACAAGTAACTGACTACGTTTACCAGTTAGTCCACTCTGTCTTTTCGATGCTTTTCATTGCTTTTCTCCTCCCCGTTTTTCTAAAGCATTTTATGTGCTTCTGTTTGTTTTTATGTTTCTCTGGATCTTGACATGTCGCTTCAAGGTTGCCAATCGCTATCTTGTGAGGCTTGGCAGTGCCATTTTGACCACGTAATTCTTAAGCGCTTAGAATCCACTATCGTGAAGCTGTTCTCTTTGTTAATTAAAATGATTTTAATTGAATTAGCTTTTTTTTAAAAAAACTAGATTTTTCTCTTTTGCACTAATCGTTGCTGGTGGTTTGTTAAGCTAAAACAAAATTTTACTGTATTTTTTTTTACTTCCTATCTAGCATCATATTATATATTTGTGGATTTTATAGTAAATAAATCTCTAAGAACTTTCCTGGGGAGGAAAGCATGCAGGTAAGCCAATAACTCTTACTACTCAATTAGCGGCAACCCCCCCTTATATATTTCTGTCCTGTCGATTCCTTGCAGTGGAATGGCCAATCAAAATGCATATGCAGTGGGAGTCTATGTATGAAATTTACTTGCTGAAAGTAAGTAATCCCAAGGCCAACATCACCTAATCACCAAGGAAACCATTTCCAGTATTTAGTTAACACCTATTCTTCTTATTTGCCTCACTGACCAGAAACCATGGTATATTGGAGAGTTATGTCATGGCTTTAATAGTCAAAGATGTCACCCAGAAAACTCTATAAAGGAAAATAAACAATGTGGCCCAGGGTTGGGGGACAAATAGAGTCCACCTTACTGCAAGCACCATTTATTTATTACATTGAGGCTGCATCCACACCTAAGTTTTAATCCAGCTTCAGTCCACCTTCAGAGCAGAAAAACACATTTGCTAAGTGAACAGTCATTTTTCCCCCGCGTTATCTAACCCAAAGGTGGATCTTCTGAGTGGAATAATGCTGCAAGGAACCAGTCTATCACATTGTTGATGCATTCTCTCACTCTGAAAGTGGACTGAAGCTGGATTAAAATTTAGATGTGAATGCAGCCTGAGATCACATGCTTCCAGAGTTTTATTATGCAGATTTGTTTACTTTCAGTTCTTTGGTTTATTTCCTTCTGGACCTCTTATGATTTATGGTCCTTTTTTGACCATGGACAGCCACAAATGCTTGTTCCTCTTTGTCAAGTTATTCTGAATACCTTGTTGTCTTCCATGACAAACAGAGAGGGTCAGCAGGACATCTGTGCCTTCCACAGATATATAAAATATAGGCATTTAACAGCTACAGCTTTTCTCATACTTGTACAAGAAGATGCACCATCCAAAATTCCCCTTTTTTATATAGTTATCAAAAACACTGGAATCTGTTTATGCTCTTTCCTAAGTCTAGACCATTTTCACAGATGCAAATGCTGTTATCCATTTCCTGATAATGCTAAGTTGCCCTCTACGGTCATTATAGATGGTTATAAAGAACACTGTAATATATTCCCTATAACAGACTTGGGGTGTTTTTCCACTGTCACTAAAGGCACCCATTAAGTACCCATTAATGAAATGGCATTTTTGTACCCATTAGTGGGTACCTAATGGGTACTTCTAGTGACAGTGGAAAAACACCCATGGTCCACCTTACATCACCATATCTGGTGAGGATATAACATATACTGTTCTTTGTCTTCCTTTCTTTGTGCTTTAGTTTGTAAACTGCCCCAAAAGGGCACAGTAAAAAAAAACCCAACCATTAAAAGCAGGAACAAATTATTAAAATAAATGAATAAATTCAGTTGTGAAAAGGAAAGCCAAGATTAAGTATATTCAGTGGAACTCTTCTTCAAATTGGCCACATTTGCTATTAGTTAAGTCAGCCATTAGGGGGCAGCAAACAGCCCTGAACATTTTCAGGAATTTTACATTTCTTGGCATTTTGATTGGATTGGAGATACTGGACCAAAGTCAATTAGAAAAAAATCTTGGTGAATTCTGAGCACTCTCATACTTTACACTAGACTTAAAAGTATTATATATGTAACAGCTAAGGCATTATCAAAGCAAAGATCCCCATCAATGGCTGCCACTCATTTTACAAACACTCTGACACTAAATACTTGGTTAGTACAGAAACCCAGCTGGGACATACCTAAGGTGCCAAATTTAACTAGAATTCCAAATTTTGTATGACACTGTTCTACTCATAGGACTACCCCCATTATTTAAGAAAAACACAAAAACCCATTCAAAACCAAGTACTACACTAATTATCCATCAACCTATGGAATTCACTCAGAGAAAAATCACTCCAGGTCATGTTTTAACCATATAGATAAATCTACTCACGTTTCTTGTATAAATAAAAACTGAAGGAAGATTTTTGCTCGGCTAGACTAGCGAGTCTTTTCCTTCCTTTACTGTTTGTGAACAGATGCAAAAATAGTGTTATCCTCAAACGGTTTTGCAATCACAACACCATAAATAGTTGCGCAACAACTGCTCTAAGTTACCAACAAATGCAGCGTTACCCACAAGGGAAAGAACAAAATCTGCATAGCTAGCAAACAGCCAGTTACTCTACAGTAAATTCCATTATTTTCAACAGATAATTTTCTTCTGGAGTGCAGCAACATTCTAGAATCATGCAAATAAACCCAAAGTTTACAGTACCAACTAGTACCAATGTTGAGATGATAAACAGCAACCAAACTTACTTTTGCGATGTACCGGGGTGGGTGCGCCTCCATTGGTTGTGGCAAAACCAGCAAAGGAGAAATCTGCTTGATAAAGTCGTAAGGCACTGAGAAGTGAAGTCCAGCTTTTTCTGTCAATTGCCATTTCTCTTCTACAATATTTCGGAAGTCCCATTGTATCTAGTGCATGAAGCAGCTTTCTCAAAACATCGAAGTATTCATCTCCAAATGGTGGAGGTGGTGAATATTGCTTGTTGGGTATGTTGTTTCAAAGAAGAAGGCTGCAAACTCCCAAATAATATTTAATGTATTATGCAGGGTTTTTTAAAAAAAATTTCTCTTTCCCCCTTCACAGAAAATGCATGCAAGTTTGTTCTCCTTGAGCCTGGCAAGGCCTGCCTTTGAAATGCATTTCACTCTCTGAACACAGACAGCTTTCACTGCATTGAGAATCCCACCAAGGCCTGGTTTTAAAAGCTACTGATTCTTTTTTTTTTTCCTCCCTCCTTCTTCTTTAGCCTTCCTCACAAAAGAAGGGTATTTTGTAAATTACCAGCTCGTTCAGATCAACAAAAGGTACTTTCATAGAAAGCCCCATTTGATTTTGCTCAAATTTGATTACAAGGATGGAGGAAAAAGGGAAGGAAGTCAAAAAGAAAAACCCCAGATGGCTTTTTTCATTCATCTCAGTGAATGAGCTTTATCTGTGCCTTTTGAAACTGTAGCAGTGGAAAAGCATTTCTGTTGGCTTAAAAAACTTGACAAAAATTATTGGTTTGCCATTTCTCATGTAACTGCCATTGGGAACTGGATGAAAAGACTTTTTTTCACGGGATCGCCCGCTTGGATCAAAATAATGGAGATTAGGTATTTCATTATAAATTACAGTGGGAGATAGAGAGAGCCTGTCATATTAATAGCAACCTGCTCGTGGTCTTCAGTGGTAGCTATTCTGCTAGACAAAGGACCAAGGGGGTTGTCTATTGAACTTGGGCTTTAAGGCCCGATCAATTTTCTATCATCAAGGCAAAAGGTGAGATGAGGAACAAAAGCATTCACACATGAGTGACCTCATGAGCTGAGAGATAAAACAGCTTAAAGAAACAAAACACATCTGAAATTATGGGTGATAAACTATATAAAAGGAGGGGAAGGAGGGGAGGAGAGAGAGAGAGAGAGAGAAAGGGGTGGTAGGGAGGGGAGAGGAGTGTTGGTCTATAATTCTTTCTTTTCTTAAGCATACGGACACATTAAAAGCTACTTGTTTTCAGGCACAATATAATTACAGCATTTGTTTTGCAAGCCCCTGCTTTGAGTCTTGCGGTGTACTCCTTCCCCAACGGGGTTCCAGCAATTTCATTCATGAGTAAGCACGCTATTGTGTTAATACAGGATGCCCAATAGCCACACACAGATACGTTTCCCCACCACCACCACCAACACAAAAAAGACCATTGACAACTACAGCATACAGAAGGAAGAACAGGGCAGGGCAGAAATCACTTGGCACAGTTTTAAACACTTAGGCTAGCTCGGCTGGGTAATGGGAAAATTCTTACACCAGGAATAAATAAGGACCCTTTTCCGCACTAGGCCTTATTCCACTTTATATCTCAGAACAGGGCCCTGACATTTGTCTGCTGGTACAGGCTATGGCTGTGATCAGACAGAGCAAAAACAGCAAACCCCTGAGGCGGCTCAGAGAAGGCTTTGAGGTGGGGTTGTTCACACACCAGTATGTTCACACACCAGTCTGCCCCTCCCCTTCTCATTAATATTCTGTGCTAGAAAAGGTGGATTAGAGGAGACTTGGGAACATGAGGGCCACGCACTGTCTCTCTGATGTGCTTCTGTGGTTTGAGGTGGGATTGTTCACACGCTAATCTGCCCCTCCCTGCTCTCCTGAACATTCTGTGCTAGAAAAGGTGGATTAGAAAAGGCTTGGGGACACGAGGGCCACACACCATCTCTCTGGGGTTCCTCTTTTGTTCTGTCCAAACACAGCCTATATCAGGCCCCACCTGGGGCCTGCCATAGTGTACATTTGCAGGTCCGTATTCCAGGATATAATCCAGAATAAGGGCCAGTGCAGAAACAGCCAAGGACTATTCCCCCGCATGGTTTTACTGATATCAATTTCAGGTAGGATCAGTAAACAAGCCTATTCTTTCCACAGAAGTCCAGGGTCTTCGTTTCAAGAGCATCATCAGAGTAACCAATGCTCTGATGACGTCCAGATGGGACTACTGTGGTGTGTTCTATGAGGGTCTGTCCTTGATGATGGTTCAGAAGCTGCAGCTGGAGCAGAATGCAGAAGCTAGGCTGCTGGCCAGATGTAAATCTAGCTGATCTTAAAAAAATTTGTACTGGTTGCCAGTTTATTACTGAACTCAGTTCAAAGTGTTGAATTTAACTTATAAAGCTCTACACAACTTGTGCTCCAAATAACTCTGACAAACTTGTCAATTCCTTAAGGTCTGGATGGGAAACCCGACTGATTGCACCATCATATTCAGTACTGAAAGGAGTCGGGACCCTTTCAGTACTTCAGCTTTCTTGGTGATAGTCCCCAGACTATGGAATGGTTTCTCCTCTGGGTTGCATCAGGCATCCTCCCTATATACATACATTCAAAAGACTGGAGAAGATGCCCCTATTTACCCTGGCCTTTGATTGAGGAAACCACTTCTCCCCACTTTCAGGCACTGTTATGGGTTTTAGTATGTTCATTTTAGAATATTCATGTTAACCCTTCATGGATCACAGCTTTGCCATGGCAGAGGGGATTGCGTAACTCAGTGAAGCTATGAGTTGTGCCACGCAGGGCCACCTGAGCCAGACAGGTCATGGTGAATAGTTCTGACAAAAGGAGATCCCTGGAGCGGGAAGTAGCAAGCCAGTATCCTTGCCAAGAAAACCTCATGGAAAAGCCCTACAGAAAAAGATATGGCACTGGAAGAACACTCACGGAGGAGGAGGAGGAGGAGTTGGCTTTTCTACCCCACTTTTCTCACCCATTTAAGGGGACTCAAAGTGGCTGACAAAGCTTTCTACTCTTCTCCAAACAAAAGAACACCCTGTGAGGTAGGTGGGGCTGTGAGAACTCAGAAGAGAGCTGTGACTAGCCCAAGGTCACCCAGCTGGCTTCATGGGGAAAGGCGGAATCGAATCCGGTATTCCCAGATAAGAGTCCGGCTCCCTAACCACTAGACCAAAATTGCTCACAGGTCAGTAGGTGTCCAAAAAATGCTACTGGGGAAGAGCAGAAGGCAAGTATAAGTAGTTTCAGAACAAAGGAAGCGGCTGGGCCGGGTCAGAAAGATGCTCAGCTGTGGATGTGTCTGTTGGTGAAAGGAAAACCCCATGCATAGGGAGCTAGAATATAAGATCTATGTGGTCAACCATGAAATGCTGAGACTAATCATTGACATCTTGAGACATGGTGAACTAAAATGGACATGAAATGGGTGGATTTAACTCAGATGACCATTATATCTCTTACTGTGGGCAAGAATCCCTTAGAAGGAATGGAGAAGTCCTTATTGTCAATAAAACAGTGACAAGAGTGGCAATGAGGTACAATCTCAAAAATGACAGAATGATATCTGTTCAACATCACTATCTAACATCAAAGTAATCCAAGTCTATGCCCCAAACACTGATGCTAAAGAGGATGAAGCTGACCAGTTCTATGAAGATCCACAACAGCTTCTAGAATAAACACCACACAAAGGTGTCACTTGTTTCATCATAGGGGTTTGGAATGATAAAGTAAGAAATCAGAAGTTAATAAGCAAGTTTGAGTCCTTAGTACAAAACTCAATAGAGTTTTGTCAAAATAACTCAGTGGTCACAGCAAATACTGTTTTCCAACAGCCCAAAAGGCAACTCTATTTGTGGACATTACTTGGGCTGCATCCCCATGGGCACTTTAATCCGAATTCCATTCAGATTCGGGAAGGAATGTCCCCACGCCTACTGTAATTAACCCAAATAGAATCAAAATTTAGCACCCAGCATCCCCATGCAATTCCTTATTCCCGGATTTTATGAGGACTATCCTGCCTAAATGTGGAGGGGAAAAAGTCCTGATAAAAACAGGACTGAGGGTGTTTTTCCACTGTCACTAGAAGTACCCATTAAGTACCCATTAATGGGTACAAAAATGCCATTACATACCCATTAATGGGTACTTAATGGGTACTTTTAGTGACAGTGGAAAAACACCCTGAGTCCCCTTTTTGGAGCCGAGTCTGCTTATTTTCCCTCACATGGGGACAAAATCAGTTTATTTGGGGTGGAGGTCTAGCTTTCTGGCCAATAGCAGCCAGCTGTGGATGGTTTTTTCAGAGATCTAAAGCTCTCCACCTCCCTTGCCATGCTCGCAAACGCTCCGTACAGTACAAAAAAGGCAGAAAGGGGGAGGGGGGAAGAAGAGGCTTTTTTTTTTTTTTTATTTAAAGGGGCTTTTAAAAAGTTTTCAATGGAAACATGTATCTTTTTTCAAAAGATACAGCTTAGGAACCCTTGAAATACTTTGAAATGATACATTTTATCACATACATTTGCTGAAAATCTCAAAAGGGAAAAGTGTGAAAAAGTAATTCCCTTCGCATTTGCTTCTTTTATTGCAGGCAGGGTTTCTGGGGGGGGGGGTTAAAAGCCGTGTTTTTTACCTTTAAAAATAGTCCTAAAAATTTTATATTGTCCTGGGTTTGATGCCAGCATGAGCACACTTTTGCCAGTAATCTCAAAAGGGAGAGGTGTGAAAAAGTAAATATTTGCAGCTAGAATTTCTTTTTTAAACTTCTGTTTTGCTGCCTTTATGGCAGGCAGGACTTGTACGGGGGGGGGGGGGATTTTAAAACCCTGTTTTTTACATTTAAAAATAGACCCAAACCAGGACTAAAAAAGCTGCATGGGAAAGCTATATTTGGATTAATTGACAAGAACTCAATTCGGAATAAAAATAGTCCCCCAAAATAGTCCCAACAGAACTAAACCAGGATTAAAAACCCTGCATGGGGATGCAGCCTAGATGGTCAATACCAAAATCAAATTGATTATATAATTTGTAGCCAAAGATGGAAAAGCTCTATAAGCTGTTTGCTAAGATTTACTGTTTAGCATTTGGCTAAGGTGGTACTGCTCTCCAGCAGAAGTTTCTTATGGTCTCTTCCTGCAAGGTCTTCCAAGGTTTGTTTTAGTTACAGTATTTTTTATTGAGAAAATATTTATTTGCACACATTAAAACCTTATACTTTGTTTTTACTCTTTATTTATAGTATCTAATACAGTACATATATCTCAATTTTACAATACCAATATCTCTTTGGTTTCTCTCTCCACACCCCAGCCAGGATGCTGTTCTTATATGGCACTTATTTCCATATTGGAGATTGCTTTTATCATTCCTTGAACCACTGGATTCCAGTACCATCGCATGCCCCTCCAGTTCAATGCACCTGACAGCGTGGGGTCGGTCTACCACAAAAAGCAGTCTCATGCCCGGTCTCATCTCACCCTTGAAAGGAGCAGGGGGAGACCAAACTGTGGGTTCGATCTACTGTAGTCTCAATTGGATTGTAGTCTAGAGAAGACCGTAGCAGCTGGCAGTGAACACCTGGGTCCGGAGGTCCGGAGTTCACATGGCCTCAAGAGCGATGTGCCACAATCTGGACAGGCTCATGCACTCTGGTAGCTTGGCTCCACGCTCACCTGACAGGTCAGCATGGGGTCTGTCTACCAGAGTGCACACGCCTGCACAGACCGTGGCAGATAGCTCTCCACACTGCACAAGGAGCACCCCAGGCTTGGCAAGGTAAGGTGATTGTGTGGACCTGCCAACTGTTGGGCTGATTCCAGTCCAATGGCAGCAGCAGGGTGTGGGACCCACAGCTGTCCTGGAGGAAGAGTACAAGTGCAGGAACGGGTGTAGAGCGCGAACACGAGAAGGCCATCCTGGGACGGTTCCGAATGGAAGCACCAGCCCAGCAGAGCAAATGCTCCATCCCAGGGTGCCCTACTCGTGTTCCGTTGGCCCTAGTGAAATAGGCCTCAGGATAGAAGAAGAAGAAGAGTTGGCTTTTCTACCCCACTTTTCTCATTCATTTAAGGGGACTCAAAGCAGCTGAGAAAGCTTCTATTCTTCTCCCCACAACAAACACCCTGTGAGGTGGGTGGGGCTGTGAGAGCTCAGAAGAGAGCTGTGACTAGTCCAAGGTCACCCAGCTGGCTTTATGGGGGAGGGCGGAATTGAACCCGGTATTCCCAGATAAGAGTCCGGCTCCCTTACCACTAGACCAAACTGGCTCACTGCTGGGTATTAGTAGACTGTCCAGGAGCCACTCAACTGGCCCAGGGAGATATTCAAAAGGGTGCACTTTAAGGTGCTTTTGAGCCACTCTTTTTGCTATGAATGAATGCAACCTAAATGTCACTGATCAGATGCTACCAGAAACCAATCAGCTTTGAATTGTTGGTCAACTATCGGCCTTTCTGCACTTAGCCTTATTCTGGAATATATCCCAGAATAGGGACCTGCTATCTGCATGCCTGTGCAGACTATGGAAGGTTCCAAGTGAGGTCTGCCATAGGGTGTTTTTCCACTGCAGCCCTTAGATCCGGATCTAGTAGATCCCGATTAAGGGAAGCACCCAATGTGTTTCCACAGGAGGTGTAACACCCATTAGCAATCCCCCTGCCGTGGAAACACCTTTGCACCCATGTGGGGAATCCGGATTGATCCACCTGCCTGTCACCCCAGGTGTTTTGGGGAACAGGGAGTGCAATCTCCAAAGTCCCTCCGAAGTTGCCTTCGAAGGTTAGCAAAGGTTCCAAAGTCCCTCCGAAGTCCCTCCGAAGTTGCCTTCGAAGGTTAGCAAAGGTTCCAAAGTCCCTCCGAAGGCAACTTCGGAGATTAGCAAAGGCTCCGAAGACAAACCCCTTGGGAGAGAGGAGAGCATGAATATGAATTAGCTCCTTGTGAGCAGGGATGAGTCAGCCTCATTAAATATGTACCTCTTTCTATGCCTGAAGGTAACAGTCCGCTTTGATCTCCCTTTGTTATTGGAGGTTTGTCTTTGGAGCCTGTGCTAATCTTCGAAGTTGCCTTCCGAGGGACTTTGGAGCCTTTGCTAATCTCCGAAGGCAACTTTGAAGTAACTTCAAAATGGCTTTGAAATGATTTCAAAATGTTTTCGAAGCCTAGGTTTTGGGGCTCCCCCCCCCAAGGGTGCCCCCTCCCCTTAGCCTCCTCTAGACCCCATTGCCAAACTAATGTGGAAACAGGCTCCCTTTAATCCGGATTTTCAGGCTGAAGACCCTATTGTAGACCCCATTAATGGGGTCTACAGAAAATCCAGATTAATGGCTGAGATGTACCTTTATGATCCGGATTTCCCCAGCGACGGTGGAAACAAATGTGTCCCAAATGGGTGCCGTAGTGGAAGTGGGGTCATCCGGCTCACACCCAAATGGGTCCTTAATGGGTGCAAAAATGGGTACTTTCTGACAGTGGAAAAACACCCTATGTCTGCATTAGCTTACGGCCAGCAAACCGCTGTCCTGAGATATATTCTAGAATAAGGCCTAGTGCCGAAAGGGCCTATATGGTCAACCTTAAGGTCCAATCAATCTCTTCTAACCAGTTAAGTGTCCCTTCTGGCTCTTCCCATCAAAATTCAGTCCTTTGTCCATCACCCTTGAATGAAAGGTAAGTTTTCTAGCTTACACACATAGCAGTTAAGCCCTAATATCCATGCAGATAACAGTTAACAGGATATAAACTTCCCAAATCAAATACTGCATTTGCATATAATCAAACTGAAATAGTATGAATACTGCTGAGCAGGAACACTCAGTTTTCACTCTCGTGTAGCTTTTAGAAATTTGGAGCCCAGTGTCCTGACATGGCACACTTGCAATGCAAGTCAAAGCTGGCCATAGAAATTGCCTGCCGTCAGTTTTTCAAAATGGTAAATTATTTCTCTACAACGATCTCGTACATCTTTCTATGTACCCTTCAAATATATATGTACTATTTCCATCTATTATTTTTTTTAAAATAAAAACATTGTATCTATAGATCACCACAACTCCATGTTTCTTGCAGACTACTGCTTTTCATATTACAGTGAAAAAACTGTTGCAGTCTGGAATCTTTAGTCCTAAATTACCATGACAACACAAACCTATAATTATATATTTCTATATATAAATGCACTGAATACAAACTAATGGTGGAAAAGAGAATGGGACTTATTTTAATTTTGCATTGCAAGGAAAGGGTTAGGATGGGTAAGATTTTAGGAATCATTACTTTATCAGATTTAGTAAAATTTCAACCATTTTATTTTACTATAACTCAAAATGCTACCTAATCTGATGACTGTAGTAAGAATTAGATCTTCCTGTGTATCCACTGTTGCAGGTATAGGTCTGCAGGCTTCAACACTGTAAATATTCCAGACTTTTAGCTTTTTATGGTGTAGACCACATTGCTAATTCTATGGGTGGTTCTGCACTGGCTGGTTTTACCAGTTAAGACCCATTTAAAACACTTACCTCATTCCCTTCCGAATTGCAGACCGGATCTGGGACCTTTTCAGGCAGCTGCTTCCACTTTTCGGTGTGCGAGATCCATTTCTAAAACAGGTCTCACCGCCCGTATTAAATTGAAGACCTCAAAAATGAGGTCTTCAATCCGTCCCTTCGCCTGGATCTGTGTGAAAGCAGGACTCTTCCGCACATGGCCAGGCAAAGGGACGGATGATCCCGACAGCCTCCATCTTAGGGAGGGCAGAAGCAGGATGGTTTGCCTCCTTCTGCCCTCCTCCATGCGCTGTGTGCCACCAGAAACATGTGGTGACTGGCAGCTATAGGTTCCAGTCCCGCAGCTCCGGGGGTGGCGTCAGCAGTGCAGGAGGCTAGATGCCCTTTTGAATGGTTGCTGCTGCTTTCGTGCAGCACCCAGGCGATCCGGCTGCCCGATCCGGCCTCCCTGCACGTGTGCGGACATGCGAGGGTCCTTCGGATCTGTCCAAAATAGAAACAGATCCTTGGAGGCGGAAGCACCCTATGACAAGACTCCTGGCAAAGTGTCATGTGTTGCCACATCTCCATTTCCAGTGGTAATGGGCAACCCACTGCCAACTGCATGGAATTAGCAATGTGGTCTACACCATAAAAAGCTATAGTAAAATAAAATTGTTGAAATTTTACTAAATGTGGTTTTGGATAAAGTAATGATTACTAAAATCTTTCCCATCCTATCCCATTTCTTTGAATGCAAAATTAAAATAAGTCCCATTCTGGGGTGCCATTTTCTGAAGCTATGATTTTTCTGCCTTCAATGGGAGGCACCATGATTGCCACCAAAAATGATGCCTTTGGGCTTACAAATGGAGATGAAAAAGGAACCATTTTCATTGGCCTCCCCCATGCACCCAGGAACAAGCCATGGAGATACAGACATTCTTTCTAATACGGTGCATAGTCTTGCATGAAGCTCTACAAAGTGATCTGGTACAGAAAAAGCTTGATGATTAAGCATCCTGTAAACATTCTGCCAAAAGACAGTTACAGCTATGTGCGTATGTATGTCATATGGTGAAGTGATCTAGGGGTGTGATCACACAGGGCAGTTTTGAGCATCCTTTTACCAAGAAGCACCCCATCTGCAGATCTACAAAAAAAAAAAAATTCATCACACAATTTTTAAAATAAGCCTCCTAACTCCAACCCTCATCTTCCATCCTCACCTCTCATTGGACACAGCCAGCCAGATTTTCCATGGACCTTATTGGTCAATGGCCATAGCAGTCTGAGATTGGTTAGAGGAGCCTCACAGCCTTCCAACCCTGACTTGTCCCAAGAGTTATCATTTCCCATCTGCAAAAGGGGCACACCACCAGAATCTTCAGGATGCAGTAAAGTACTTTTTTATGTTTAATATTGTGTCTCAAATTCAGCACACATGTCTGAACACTTCCTGGGAGTGGTCTGATCCCAGAAGTGGCCACAAGTGGTACATGCATGCATGATACCACTCTAGAGTCACCTCTGGTGATCCGTTGCCAGAAGAACTGACTCTAAGCCTTCTGACCACTTCCATGAAGAAATCAGTGGCAGCCTTCCCTGGCTTTCCTCATAGTTTGCTCATGACTGATGCACTTTGAACAAGGGAATGGGTCTGTGACTATCTGTCAAGCTATCTTTGTGCTGGGGGCACCTTTTGCTCTTAGCTTAAGGTTATGGAGACCCCGCTACAAATGTTTCTCACAAGTCTCTGAACTAAACATGGTCACTGAAAAAACGTATCAAATTTTTCCGAGGCCACGTTTCAGCAAGAAAAATAAAAGCACAGCACTGTCTTTAACATACTTAGCTTGGCTGTTTTCCTTTCCTATCCTGAAGAGAAGAAAAAGCAAAGGCTAAGAGAGGAGAAGGAGGAAAGACAGACGAGCACAGGGTGGGAGAGGGAAGCATGTAGCAGATTTGGGGCAAGAGGGGGAGTTCCTCACAGATCATTGATTTATAGTGCAGGGATGGATGGGTGCTTAACTGGCAGGGAGAAACATCCAGAATTGGTTACTGGGCTTGGTGAAAAGATTTTGGGAATGTGATGGGACACGTACAATGAATGTCAGCTGAATGGGGCTGAGAAGGGGAAGGGGCAGTAGATGTCACATGCTCAGTTTACTAACAGGTCACCAACTAACTCAGCAGATAACTCATTAACATACAGAAAATGGCTAGGCATGAGAGACAGAAAGGCTTCCTGATGGACAATCAAGAGATGCACTCCAATTCCAGTCAGAAATAAACCAAAAGTTTAGCATTCTATTTTCTGTTAAACATTGCAATTTGAAATAATAAAAATGATACCTTTTAGATACCTTTAGGCATTTTGTTCAGAGTATACCACTTTGCACTGATTCTGCAGAGGCTTTCATTGTTTTGGGAAAAAGCAAGACCTTTTAATATTGATATGCAGATGTGATTGCTGAGCCTCTTCTCCAGTATGGGTCCCAGTGTATCAAAAGAGATTCTGTCTAGCACAGGAATCCAGGCCATTGCTAGGCTATTACCTGTACTTTTAACATGTCATAATATGCCAGTGCTTTATGTCCCAAACCCTGAGACAAGGTTGCTTATGCCTTATGTATTAGCATATTCTGTGCAGCTAAATTATCAAATTAATTGAAATGTACACATCAAAAACACCTGTTTTCCTGAAAATAAGACAAAGTCTTGTATTAATTTTTGCTTCAAAAGATGCAGTAGGGCTTATTTTCTGGGGATATTTTATATAAAACACTTATATAGGGTTTATATTTCAACCATCCTCAAAAATCTGAAAAATCATACTAGAGCTTATTTTTGGAGTAGGTCTTATTTTTGGAGAAACCAGGGAGCTATCACCAGTAGACTGCACTATTTCCACTCTGTTGATTTCCTTTTCTTCCTTTTTTGTTTCATTTTTTTAGGGTTAACAGACACAGTTTTGTGCTCAATTTCATTATTCTACAGTTCTGGAATGTTATTAATAGTTTTATGAGAGAAGTTATTAATTAGGGTACACTCAGTGAGCACTTTGTAAAAGCTGATTTTAAAAAAGAACTAAAAAGCTGGATTTTTTAAGCTGAATGCCTTGTGAACAGGCATACTGGGAGATCACAGTCAGCTTTGAATAGCTCAAGAGATTTAAAAGCCACAGTCAGAAATAAGTTCCTCTGAAGTAATATTGGCATCTATTTTAACAGAAGGAGGGAGAGAGAGACAGGCAGACAGACAGACAGACAGATGTTTAGATTAATACTTACCTGAAGAATTTTCCTTGATTGTAAATGGGAGCCCATCTGTTTTTGTGGTGTCTCTTCCTTTATTTAAATTGCTCTTATCCATCATTTTATCTAGAAAGGTGTGAAGGGCTGCAGCACGCAAGGCAGCCTCCTCTGTGCTGACCCCCTTGACTTTGTAATAGCCAGAAATGTTATAAATAAATAGAATAAATAAATAAATAGATATCTCAACCTTCCTTTGTTGTTCTGAGTCAGCCACAAGACTATTTCTGGCATTACAGGCTGACTAAAAGTACACACCCTTTTGATTTTATAACTTGATTTGTATAGCTTTTAAAAAAATGTAAATCAAGTGAACCTGCGCACAGCGGCAACTCAATAATTTGGAAATTGAGTATGCAGATTGGTGTTACCTCCCCACATCGATCTTTTTTCAAATTACAGTCGTACCTGGCTGTGCTCCACCGTGCCATTTAATCGGTTTAGGGGCCATCTTCAGGACCTTCCCTGGACTAAACTGGTGAAATCTGAGGCCTATTCACACTACAGCCTGTTGTGCATGATTAGTGAGCCTCTGGTGAAGTGCATATGCACGCAGATTAGGCTGTTATAGCTTCCAAGCATGCCCACCCTCACCAGAAGTTCACTAATCATTGATTAGGTGCGGAACATGAAATCATGCTCCACATGTTAACCAAGGGTTACCAGGCGCTTACCTTAAGCATCGGGCAGCAAGCATTTGTTCTTCTTCTGGTGCTCTGGGATCATTTGAGGTGCTGCACAAGCGCCCTGGCACTTTGGAAAACCATAGACATGACAGCCAAAATCTCAGCATCACCTTCTTAAATACAAAGCCACTAAAGGAATCCATGTTCTGATATGGCAGCAAGGAAATATGGAGGGTGGAGTCTGAGTTTCCCGCTGCTGTGAAGTCAAGATTTGAACCCTGGGACCGCATCCGATAGGTGATAGCAGAGAGAGGGGAATTTGGTAGAGGGCAGAGAGAAAAGGGTACGGTTTCCTCATGCCAAGCACCGGAAAAATGAGGAGTGGGCACAAGGAAATTCATCTTGAGTCCATGTTATAATTCACAAATGCAAATGACAAGAACATGTACTTGGTTCACATTCCACCATACTATGGATTTTCCACGCCATGTGAGAATGCGCTCTTTGAATGGCTTTCACCTTGCCTGCAGAGGATTACGCCAAAGCTTTTTTTGTCTTTTATTTCCCCATATATTCTCATATTAAACTGGTGGATCTGGTTCACTGTAGCTTTTTCTACTTGTCCTTGGCATTCCCTACGCATTGCCGCTATATTGTCCACTTTTGTTTTGAGCTCTTCAGCTGTTCTGTAAATTACATTTATTTTATCAAACAGCCAGAGTTCCTAAAATTAGAAAACACTCTGCCAATGATATCAGCTTAGGAGACTCAACATTCTCTCTCCTTTGTTTTCTTGGCATTACTGCTTTTTTTCAGTGCTCAAAGTTTAATTATCCTCTATGCTTGCATACTTCATCCTTGAAGAAGAAAAAACTCATTTTGATAGTAGAGACACCTCCAGTATGGGACAACGTGGGAGGTAGCCCTCTTCTGGACTCTCGTGCAGACTAGAGAGTCTTCATTGGATGTGCTACGTCTTCATTGGATGCAGAGTAGACTAGGAGTGTTTTTGCACTCCCCTTCCCATCCACTGGACAGGAAAGGAGCACAATTAACCAATGTCAACTAGCACTCACACTTGGAGTGCTGGTCAACTTTGGCTGTTCCTCCGCCCCTGTGATCCAGTACTTAACTTATTCAATCCAGGGCCCAGTCCTCCTCTGGGTGCCGCCATTTTGGCTGTGGTGCACTCTGCAACCACACATGCGTCAGCGCTGTCGTCCTGATAACGCTGATGTTCTGTGCAGGCGCAGTCACATCTATGGTCATCTGAGGTGCCAGCACATTTGTGCAGCACCTCAACTGACCCAGGAGCAGTGGAAGAAGAACAAGGGCTCTGGTTAACGTTGGTTAACATGTGGAGCACCATTTCATGCTCCACACCTAATCAACAATTAGTGCACTTCTGGTGAGAGCAGGCATGCTTGGAGGCTGTAACGGCCTACTCCGCGTGTGTATGCTCTTCACCAGAGGTTCACAACTTGTGCACTAGAGACTGTAGTGCGAATGGGCCCCTGGACAACTCTAGACCTATTCTTACAGTCCTACCAGAATTCCAAGGGTTGTTAAATCAGTCCAGGGAGGCATGCAGCAGGGTGTATGCTTCCTTGTTCAAGTTTCACAGGAAGACCCACTGGGAGGCACACAAAACTGCACCTCTGAAACGGATCATCCTTTAGTTCTTTGCACCAGTCTCTGAAGTTCACATGAACTGGGTGGGGCCTGAATCAGAACAGGCCCTCCAAGTACAGATGCTCTTTTCCCGTGACAGCAGGCTTGGAAGCATTCTAGTCAAGAGTGGATCCAGCTAGACAGTTTCTACCCTGCACAAGTATAGATATGGCCTACAGGATATGCAGGATACACATTAGGAGAAATATCTTGACACTTAAGAGCTGTTAAGCAGCCTGCATCCACATGCATTAAAACAAGCAGCTTAGCTGATAGCATGTCGCCATTAATGGTCCTGTTCTACCTATAATCCATGACAATAACCCTTGAAGTACACTTTTGGACCTTTAAAGTGGATTAAGGCAGGAGCATACATACAATACCATCACCAAGTTTCTTTCCAGCTAGGGATGTGCATGGATATTCATAACATTTGAAATTTATATGAATTCGGTGAATTCAGCATTTGAATTCAAATCGAATGTTGGCATATTTGAAGACTGACATTCAAATTAGAATCAAATGTTGTGATACATTCGTATGAGGCTTTGTATGAAACCTCGTATCCATCCGTATGGGACTAGTATGGGATTGAACATTCATATCAAATATGAATCCTACCACATTTGAAGGGGATCTATTCAAATGAATACACATTTTCTTGCATTATATTTGATACAAGTCGAATAAACATTTGTGCACATCCCTGTTTCCAGCCACTTTTAAAAAAGCTGTATGGAGACTTTTCTGCACTGGGCTTTATTCTGGATTATATCTCAGCCTAGGGTCTTACCATTCACATGTTAGCTGCAGCGTCTGCTGTAGTTTGTACCAGCATGGGATGCAGATGCCTAGTCTAAGATATAAACCAGAATAAGGCCCAGTGCAGACAGGGCCTTAGTCATGTGCTCTACCCTCACTGGTTTTGAAGAACACACCGGATGGTCATCTGTTGAGGATGGCTTAGTTTGCGGCAACAAGCAATAAGTTGGACTGAATGACTTCTAAGTAGGGTGTGCACAAATGCAATTTTCAGATTCGATGCAATTTGAATATTGGAATATCCTAATTCGTATGCATAAAGAAACAACGAATGTCTTGACATTCAAACCAATATGAATACATTTGTATCTATTTGTACAAATATTCAATACGTATTTGATTATACAAATCTCGTACGCATTTGTACACATCCCGTTTTTATCCCGTATGCATCCCATTTTCATCCCGTACGTATCCATATGTATGGATACGTACATATGGATATGTATGTGATTCGTGCATAGCCATACACATACGAATGTCCAAATTGCTCATATGAATAATTCGAAATATTTGTATTTCTTCGAATACTAAAAAAATAATGTTTGGACTAGGGTTTCCCAAGCTGTGGGTCAGGACCCACCTCTAGGAAATTTAACCGTATTTGAAATAACTTTTTTGATGTAATTATTTAATTAAGTAATAAAAAAATTGTATTAAAACTTTGTTTGCTATTTGAAAAGTCCTTTATTCATATTGGTAACGGTTAAATTTCCTAGAGGTGGGTCCCGAATTGGTAAACTTATATTAGATGGGTCGTAGCCCAGACAACTTTGGGAACCACTGGTCTGGACATTTTATCTGAGTTTGAATGTGTGAATTTGTCCAAATATTAGTGCATATCCTAAATTCTCTTTACCCTCATATATTCTGTGATTCTGAGGTGGTTCCTAGCTTAGTTTACAGGTGTATTCAGGACAAAGATACGAACAAAGCTTAAGTATTTTGCTTCCCCTGGGGGCTGTCCTGCCATGGACGGAAGGTAAGAGGGATGCATTTTCAATATCTTTGAGGTATATTTTATCATTTTATTCTTGCGACCTTCCCTACAGTCTCTGTATATAAATTAGTAAATAAATAAATATCAAATCCAAAGGCAAAATGTTCAATGGAAGTCTGCCATCCCGCAATAAAATACATATAGCCTCCAATGCCTTTTTCTAGGAAAGTTTTACCAGCAATTAAATGTGATTGTTAGCTGAAGACAGGCTTCAAGTTAGATACTGCTACATACGCCTCTGTAATTGTGCTATGAAGGCTAAATATTTACATATCTAGATACTCTCCTTATATTTAGCCAAATGGGCATAAAAATCATTTGAAAAAAAGTAAAATATGCAGGAGTTATCGTCTAGTAAGATAATTTTCTAAAGCGTGGATTCATTTGGCTGGTTTGATGATTCTGTTACAAAGGCACTTGAGTTGATTTACTTTGTTTTCATTGCAAGCTTTTGTTTTAAGATACTTTGTGAATGGCATCTTAGTGCTTTCTTTGAACAACGGCCAACTTGGTTCTCCCATTTTTGAAAACTGTATTAAAATAACCTTCTGTTTGTTTTTTTCTTGTGTCTTTTGTTAATTATGAAGTGGGTTCATTCCCATGAATTGTGCTTTTCAGTCCCAACCATTTTACTTCCAGAGTGATGTGAATATGGGAGAAGTAATAAAATGGAAAACTTTGTTTCTGATTCTACCCCCTATATAAAATCAGGCTGCAATGTTTAGGCCTCTCCAGCCTTGAAAGATGGTGTTTAAGAGGCGAACGGGCTGAAACATATAAAATCATGCATGATGTGGAAAAGGTGGATAGAGAGGAATTCTTTTCCCTCTTACATAACACTGGAAGCAGGGGGGGGGGGCTTTGAAGATAATGGGAAGGAGAATTAGGACTGGCAAGAGGAAATATTTGTTCACCCAGGTGGTCATCAGTCTGTGGAATTTGCTACCAGAAGAGGTGGTGACAGAAACCAGCATGGACAGCTTTAAGAAAGGGTTAAGTCTACTTGTAAACCCAATTAAACAGGGTTACAATAGAGGCCTTTTTGCACTACAGCTGAATGTGCTCTAGCGCATGAAGGCTAGGACATGCATGGATGGATTTCCCATATGCATCTAGGCAGGGAAAGAATGCAGAAATGACCTCTATGTTTATTTATTTTAAAAATAAGTGAGCCTGTGTGCTTCTATTGGTATAGATTTTTCTTTAATACTGTTCTGTGGGGATCGTTGCCTTCTGTTTAGAATTGCATTGTATTTTGGTTCCAGTTTTCTTTGGAATCCGGTTCTGGAGAGTGTCACTAGGCCATACTGCCATTTCCTATTCCAAAGGTCCTCTAGTAGCTAACTGAATGAGTTGTTTATTTCCTGCAACTCTTCCTTCTTATAGGCTGCATCCGGACACTATATTTGGATATTCCACATAAAGCATGGATATTCCAGAATATCCACTTTTTATTCTGGAATATCCAAATATAGAGGAAGAAGTAACTGATATCTGGATATAGCTATATAGCACAGTTTTGCTTTACTACAAAGTCAGAAAAAAAGAAGAGAAAAAAAACTTCTTAAAATCTCGAAAGTCATGACTTCATTCTTTGCCTAGCAGCATGTGAACGGTAGGAGAAGATTAATCGCTACAGCTGGTATTAATTGTGATGCAGGAGAATTTACTAAAATATTATCTTATAAGTTTATTGTCACTTCCTCTCTCCATATTCATAGCTGTTGGGGAGATTAAAAGGATAATGCAGTCGACAGATTCATAGACTCACAGCTGGAAAAAGGATATACTAATTCTAATATTAATTTTACCATCATTTCTCATGCAGAAGCCCTGTTTGCCATATGCTTACCGCATCGATAAATGGAAGGAGCATGCAAACAGTTAAACTGTATTGTCAGTTACATTATAGAGAAAATAGTGGTCAGAGCAATGACTTGCATTAATATTTTCATTTATATTCCCTATTAACAGAACTGTTATTAGCAAACTTGAATCACAATTTTGATCAGCCTATAAAACATAATGTGATGGGTTGTTAATCTATGGGTGTTTTTCTACCGTGCTCCTTTAATCCGGATCTAAGAAGATCTGGATCTAAGGAATGGGTACTTCCCTTAATCTGGATCTAGTAGATCCGGTAGATCCGGATTAAGGGAAGTACACAATGTGTTTCCATGGGTGGTCGAGCACCCAACAGCAATGGATGCTAGCCTCCCTGCTGTGGAAACACTGGAGCACCCATTTGCAAATCCGGATTGACCAACAAAGGGTCTGCCTGTCACCCCAGGTGTTTTGGGGGATAGGGGGTGCAATCTCCGAAGTCCCTCCAAAGGCAAGGCAACTTCGGAGATTAGCAAAGGCTCCGAGGACAAACCCCTTGCGAGAGCTTGCATATTAATTAGCTCCTTGTGAGCAGGGATGAATCAGCCTCATTAATATGTACCTCTTTCCATGCCTGAAGGTAACAGTCCGTTTTGTTTTCCCTTTGTTCTCGGAGGTTTGTCTTCAGAGCCTTTGCTAATCTCAGAAGGCAACTTCAAAATGGCTTTGAAATGACTTTGAAGCCTAGGTTTTGGGGCTCCCCCCCATGGGTGCCCCCTCCCCCTGGCCTCCTCTAGACCCCATTGCCAAACTAACATGGAAACAGGCTCCTTTTAATCTGGATTTTCTGGCTGAAGACCCCATTGTAAACCCTATTAATGGGGTCTACAAAAAATCCGGATTAAAGGCTGAGATGTACCCTTATGATCCGGATTTCCCCAGTCTCACCCTATGAGACAGAATAATAGAAGGAGAAGAAGACACCTTGATCAAGAGATTTTCATATAGTTCCTCAGCAGCTGGTGAAAATTCTTATATTTCTTTTCTCTGCTAGCCAATCAGCTATGGCTTACTAAACCTTAATACCACCACCTTTCATCTTTTTTCTTTAAAAAATCTTTTTATTAAAATTCCCATAAGACATTAAAAGACACAAAATACAACAATAAATCCAAGGGTGAAAAACGGGGAAAGTACAAATACAAAAGGGTACAGGATGGGATATAAATATAAATAAAAATAAAATAAAAAATAAAAGAGATACATGGAGAACAAAACCAAATAAAAATAATGTGATAACTAAAGTTTTCAAGTGAAATCAATTCTCCATTAATGGGAGACAGAAACTCCTCTAAAGGGTTACAATTAATTAATCATGTACAATGTCCATAAAACTGTGTTGTGATCTCCAGTTTTATTAACCTGTTGCACCATAACTATCCATGGAAGATCTAATTAGTCAGTTTGGTCTAGTGGTTAGGGAGCTGGACTTTTATCTGGGAATACCGGGTTTGATTCTGTACTCCTCCATGAAGCCAGCTGGGTGACCTTGGGCTAGTCACAGCTCTCTTCTGAGCTCTCACAGCCCCATCTACCTCATAGGGTTTTCTGTTGTGGGGAGAAGAACAGAAGTTTTGTCAGCTGCTTTGAGTCCCCTTAAATGGGTGAGAAGAGTGGGGTAGAAAAGCCAACTCTTCATCGTCTTCTAGTATGTCCTTAAGCTTTCTTCTTTTTTATTGGCAAAAATAGAAGAGAATACACAAGTATTAAGAAGAAGAAGGTATATGCATTCTATCTTACTGATAGTTACATACTGAAGACGTCAAGAGCCTGTCCACACTACATTTGGAAGCCTTATGTAATGCCTGTAAAATTACCTTCTGGGTGGTATCCTCTCTTTTTAAAATTCCTTCCTCATCTGTCCTCCTTGTCTACAAAATGCTTCCAATGTGCTACAATTATGTTTTAATCTCAATGTGACAAAGGGAAGCTCTTCAATGAGATTAAAAAATGATCAAATTGTAAAACATTTCTGTGTTAAGTCACAGCAAAAACACTACAAGATAGGGATGTGCACATTTTTTTGTATTCAATTTGTATCGGATCGAATGCAAAAATACTTGTACTTGTTTAAATAGATCCCCTTCAAATGCGATAGAATTCAAATTCGATACAAAAATTCAAAACAAATCCAATTTGAATTCCCACTACAAATCTCCTGCAAATCCCCTATGTATCCGCTCTGAATGTGTCAAATCTGCTCTCAATCCACTTTGAACCACTCTGAATCTGCCTTGAATCCACTCTGGATCTGTTGCAGATGTGACTGGGGCATTCACTTTCCCACCTCCCCAGACTCAGGAATTTAATTTGATTCAAATCCGAATGTCCGAATTCAGACAAATTTCAAATGTGATGAATATTCGCGCACATTCCTATTGCAAGAAGAATGAAAAGTTTTTAATCAGTGAATCCTGAACATAGAGCCAAATAAAGGTGGAACAGTTGTAGCATTGGTGACATATAGGCATCCGTCAAGATAATGCACCATGACTGCATTATCAAAGAGAAATGAGAATATGGCTTGACAAGAAGAACTTGATCATATGGCTAACAAGCACACACAAGAAAGTTATAGAGGGCAGAAGAAGTGATCTTTGCATGAGATCTGAGAATGATGAATCAGAGAACATAGGAGCTCAGTGTTTTCTTTTGCAAGTTACAAGGCTCCTTTATTCTTTATTCTTAAGACTTTATTTCCAGACCTCTCATTTTCCTGGTGGGTCTCCTTGCCACCTGGTTTTAGCTTTTCAATGCACTTTTGGAGAATTCTGAATGTAGCATGGCCAGTGTTAAGTACAGCGTTAAGTGCGCTGAAGTTGATCATGTTGACTTTTACTCAGTGTTGAGTTTTGTTTAGATCTTGTTTTTCTCCTCTACCTCAAAGCTCACATGCATTTAGTCCTTTGCTTCCTAGTTTTCTTTTCATTTTATTTAAAAGTATGGTTTTGATTCTCATTCATTCAAATTAGAAATAATTTCCTTCACAGAACTATCTGGATTCTGAGACTGAATTTTGCATAAAGAGAACAGTAAGAATTTGCATTTGGGGGAATATTTCAGTAGGAGTCAATTATGATTATTTTAAATTTTTAGAGCTTTGTCTTTTAAACTCATAAGTTATTCTTCTAGGCTTTTTTTTCTTTTTGCAATTTTTCAATTATACACATGTGGAATTTATCATTGTATCGCACTAGATTCTAAATGTTATTTAGAGTCCTGTGGTGATTCAAAGTCATTTCAACAGAATTCTACAGCTGAAGTATTGCCTGATAACCGTGGTTCATTTCAAGATGAATTGACATTTCCAACGAAAATCTTACCTAGGGCAAAGTTTCAGACGGTATGAACACATGAGCAAATCCAAAACATCGTAAGGACAAAAACTTTTCATTGTCTGCAATTTAAAATGAAACATACATTTGATTTTAAAATTTAAATTCTGCTATGGACATTGCACATCAAAGCCTACTAAATTCCTTGGTTCAAGTCTGCTTCTCTTAGTTAAGAGAACCACAGATCTTTGTTACTGAGCAATGCTTCTGTCCTCCATATTGCTACCTATCTTTTCCCCCTCCTGAACATATAAACCTCAAGAAAAAAGCAAAAGATCAGATGATGAAGAGCTGCGCTTCAGAGAACAAACACAGGCACTTTCTGCACTTACCTTTAAAGCCAGACCTAGGGGACTATGGTCTGGATCCTAGGTGTCCTCATCTGCATATTAATATGGGTCAAGGAGGCCCTGCCCACCATTAGTCCAACTCTGTCTGCACAAGACAGAGACAGATCTGGATTAAGGGGCCTTTAATCCAATCTATTGTAGACCTGATTAAACAGGTCTACAGTCAGACTAAGGGCCTTGATCCAATCACAGAGGTGTGCAGATGACCAACCTCCATGATCCAGAACTACTGGGGGCTGTTATTCAGAGGTGCTACACCCTCACGAAGCTACAAGGTTAGGAACTTTCATTCCTAGCCATCAGGGGAAAGAGGGCAGCAGGTGCAACTCTCACATTAGCTTCACAGTGGCAGGGAAGCCTGAACCAGATCAATGGTATCACTGCAGATGGCCTTAATCTGACCCACACCACCACATGGTCCAAATCAGCAGGTCCAGTAATTCCGGATATACTGATTCGGATCAGAATGAGGTAAGTGCAGAAAGGGCTAAGCAGACTCCATAACACCAGAAGGAAAAGAGCTGCCTAGTATTTCAAACGTGGTATCACAGAAGTCGCCAAAGGGGAATAATGAACCGAACAGGAAAATTGCCCTAATGTAAGTCTGAAAGGCTGTTATTCAGAAAATTGGCATAAAGGATTCCGCTAGAATCTGAAAACATGTTTGTAACAGTCCATCCTCTTAAAAAAAAAGAAAAGAAAGCTAACTGGAATAGTCAAGGAACCAGGCGATTGAAGAGATAACTGATGAGAAAATCTGAGCAAAAGAAAAGTGAAGTATCCATTTCATCTGGGAGAAAAAGACCAATAAATTTCCGAATGGAAAGCAGCCATTCAACCATGTTTGTTGACATTCTAAAAAGGGTGATGTACCTGTAATCAGAGGAACCGTGAATATCTACATCACACATATGCCTGTTCCTGAGAAGCACTTAAGGCATATGGAATTCTAAAAGAATAAGGTCACATCTTGGATGTGCCATTACATGTAATGGCTCACTTAGAAGTGAAATAATTTTGATTGCTAACATAGAAAAATGGCTGAAAGAAACCGGTCTGACAAAAATAGATCATTTCCAAAAGTCTCTTTTAGCATGACCTAGGACATTTTGGAAAGACACAAATGTATTGGTATAAAGATGTCCCAGAGAAGAACAAATCTAACCTGCTCTAAACCAAGGTATATTTGAATGTTGGGACCCTGATACTCCCTAAAACGTGGTTTGAAATGTATAAATCCCTTGAGTTTTTTGCTATGCAGAAATCAGTTATGTTTTCTTTTCAGAAATATGGGAAATTATGATTCAAGGTATGATTCCATATGACTCTGCCAAGAGATTTCCTCTCTTAGTATGAGTGTGTATGCTTTGGATACAAAGTATGTAAATTTCCCGTAAGCTATCCAAAAATGATCATCTTCTATACATAATTATAACAAAAGAAAGATGACAGACAAGTTTTGCTTTATGATTTATGAATAATGGCTTTGAAGCATGATAATATGTTGTCTGCACAATAATCTCTTTGCTATAATAGGCAAGAAATTATAGCTGTAGGAATACACACCAAAATTCCTGCAATGTATATTTGTTGCTGTTAGGTGTCATTGGGCCTTTCTGCACTTACCTGAGATCTGGACCAGAGCATGTTGTACTCCCCTTCTGGACTCTTGTCTGCACACTGGTGCAGACTAGAGAGGACCTACCCCCTCTTGTACTCTGACTCTATTCAAAATAGCATATTCTGGCTCAAGACACCCAAGATGGCCTTCTAGTCTGCTTCTGGACTGGAATAGCAACAGACCTCGATAACGACAACTACCAGTGAAGTAGGGCCATGGAGGACCCATTTCAGTGACACACCTTTTTGCGCCACTGAAATGGATCTTCCAGGGGCTATGAGGCTAGTGCAATCTTTGGGGCCAGTGCAGGGGCTGGTTCAGAATAGATTGGGACCAGCTCCTAATCTGATCCAAATCCATAGATCCAGACCTGCATCGGTAAGAGCAGAAAGGCCCAATGCGTTAGGGTGACTTCTGGTAGCCATGTGGACACCGCCATGCATATATGCCTTGACATATACAGAAGTGCTTTGCCCGTATCTCCTTCCAGGGAGGTGGCAAGAATCAAACTTGTGAAATTCTCTTCTCCGGATGACTGCTCTGTGTTCATTCCCAAATGGATAAGTATGGGCCTGTTCGCACTTGACCATATTCTGGAATATATTTCAGGACAGGGATCTATTGGCTCTAGCAGGCCTCACTTGGGGCCTACTAAAGCCTGCATTACTATGTGGACAGCAGGGCCCTATTCCAAGATATAATGCAGAATAAAACCAAATGCGAACAGGGCCCATATTATAGAACCTCAAAAAGGCCAGTGGTCAAGAATCTAAACTCTTGGGCTCGAAGGCAGATGAGCAGATCTGTCAATGTTTGTTTGTTTGTTCAAGAATTTATATCCTACCCTTTACCCAAATGTCCCACGGCAGGTCACAACAGCAAAAATAAAACACACAGCACATAGAATTTGCAATCAATAAATTGCTAATCATTGTTCTAAAGGCCCTTGAGGCTTGTGGAGTTCAGCTCTGAAGCTCGGATGAAGAAGAAGAAGAAGAAGAGTTGGCTTTTATACCCCGCTTTTCTCACCCATTTAAGGGCACTCAAAGCGGCTGACAAACCTTCTGTTCTTCTCCCCACAACAGACACCATGTGAGGTAGGTGGGGCTGTGAGAGCTCAGAAGAGAGCTGTGACTAGCCCAAGGTGACCCAACTGGCTTCGTGGGGGAGGGCGGAATCGAGCCCGGTATTCCCAGATAAGAGTCCGGCTCCCTAACCACTAGACCAAACTAGCATGAATATCAGGGCAAGCACATGAGCATACAGTGGGGTAGAGACAGCAGGGATATACAGGAATTTGGTGCAGGGGCAGCAGGAAAGACGCATAGAAAGAAGGTGAGGGCAAGTTGAAGAACCCATGGGTGCTTCCGCATTTGCCGCTGACAAACAGTTCTAAGAAGAAGGTCAGCAGTCCTCTAGAAGGCACAGCTGGGACATCCGTCCCTTCGCTCGGCCATGTGCGGAAGCATCCTGCTTCCAAATGGATCCATGTGAAGGGATGGATTGAAGACCTAATTTTTGAGGTCTTCATTTTAATCTGGTTTTTGGCGGCAAGACCCATTTTAGAAACAGATTTCATGTGCCTAAATGTGGAAGCGGCCACCAGGAAGAGTCGCTAAAGAGGTCTCCAGTGCGGAAGGTAAGTAGGTAAGGGTTTTTAATGGGTCGAAAAAGGGTGGTTAAAATGGTTTCCTCAGCCAATGCAGAAACACCCCATGAGAAAATGCCCTGTTCTTGAGCATGGCAAGCCGAAGAGCAAAAAGCTAAGGCAGATAGTTAACTGGAGTTCACCATGGGTAAGACTGTCTTAAAGGCACAAGATGTTACTAACACTTGGGGTTAACTAAAAAATCAGAGACCTCACACAGGAAGGTTCTAAGCTAGAGAACACAGCCCCAGAGCAGACTGTAGCCAAAGCATAGAGCAGAAGCAAAAGCCAGGAGACTAGTCCAAAAGGCACACCAGAGACATTTTCGCACTGCAACGCGTTCCAAACGGAACGCGTGCAGGCGCGCAGCTTAAGACACTTCCGGGCGCTTTTACCGTTCACACACAGACGCGCCGGAACGCGTTCCGGCGCGTCTGTGTGTGAACGGTAAAAGCGCCCGGAACTGTCTTGGCCCGGCAAAGGCCACCCAGGGGCGGGGATTCGGCCGGCAGCGCTGCCGTCCATTGGGTGAGAGCACCCAAGGGGCGGGCAGCGCTGTCAAGCCACCCGCCCCGTGCTTCGTGCCAGCTCTACGGGCTGGCACGAAGATGCCCGGGCACCCGGGCACCCATCATGGGGCCCGGGGCAAGGCCCCTATGGGGCCGGACCCCTTTGAAGATCAGAGCCCCTGGCTCTGATCTCCAAGGGCTCGCCCCGCGCCCCGATCTCGCCCATCTACGGGCTGCAGGCGCCTGGATCTAGGCGCCTGCAGCCCGCAGATGAGTCCCACCCCCCCCAGTCCCCAAAACCCCCACCCCCAACCACCCTCCGGCCTGGATCGGGCCCATCTGCGGGCTGCAGGCGCCTGGATCTAGGCGCCTGCAGCCCGCAGATGAGTCCCACCCACCCCAGTCCCCAAAACCCCCACCCCCAACCACCCTCCGGCCTGGATCGGGCCCATCTGCGGGCTGCAGGCGCCTGGATCTAGGCGCCTGCAGCCCGCAGATGAGTCCCACCCACCCCAGTCCCCAAAACCCCCACCCCCAACCACCCTCCGGCCCGGATCGGGCCCATCTTCGCTCTCTGGGTGCCCACAGCGGGGCACCCAGAGAGCGAAGATGTTTCCCCCCCCTCCCCCAGGGCCCTGGGAGGACGCGCGCGCGACGGAGGACTTACCTCGTCGCCGTCCAGCGTCGAACTGAGGGTGGCATTGTGGGAGCGCGCAAAGACGCAGCCCACCTAGCCCCCCTATTGGACAAGCAGTTCAGGCGCCTGCAGCCCGTAGATGGCCGCGATGGGGGGCGGGGCCGCCCAAGGCGTTCCTCGCCCCCAGCGAGCCCAACATCGACCTCCTGCCACCCCAGAAAGGGGCGACAGGACGCCGATGCTGGTGCCTCCTTCCCGGGTCTGGCAGCCCCATTGGGGCTGCCGGACCCGGGAAGGAGCCACGTCCCGGCAGCCGTCGGAGGCGACAGACGGGACGCACCGAATCGGGGTTCCCCTGTGCCATCTGCCAGGGTCACTGACCCTGGCAGACGGGGAAGCGGAACCCCGATTCGGTGGGTCCCGTCTACCGGCTTCGCCGCGCCGGCGCAATCGCCGGCCCGGCAAGTCGGGCCCAGGGGGCGTGCCGACGGCTGTCAGGGAGAGAAGCGTGCGAACGCTTCTCTCCCGGAACGCGCCGGGGCGGCTCGTCCGCGTTCGAACGGATGCAGAGCACTTTAAAGTGCTCTGCATCCAGAACGCGTGGAGGACAGCTCCGGACACGAGGCGGCGCAAGCCCCGCTCGGGCAATGCGTATGCCTCGTCCGAAGCTGTCCTCCACGCGTTCTGAAAAGGCCAATGCGAAAAGGCCTCAGGATGTCAGAGTGTGATGTAGAAGCAGAAGCATTTGAAGGCTGCAGGGGCCCAGCCTGGAATCAAGCTGGTGATTGAGTATATTTTTAGGATTGGTAATGGTCAGAACAAGTATTTGAAATTAGAAACAGCAGAGCAACTGTCCAGGAGAAATCACGGCAGGAACTCAAGTTGTTGATGTATCATAAGTGACTCTGGTAATAAGGTACTGAATTCTGGAAATCCTAAGACTAGTCCTCTAAGTTGGCAAATAGTCACAGCTGTGGAGAACAACAGGACATGTGAATCTGATGAGCTTCAGCTTCTATCTGGCCTTCAGATGGAGCTTTTAGCCTTTGGGTAGCTCATGGCAGATCCAGTAAAGTTAAAAATCACTATCTATCTATCTATCTATCTATCTATCTATCTATCTATCTATCTATCTATCTATCTATCTATCTATCTATTTCATAAGAATTAGTGAAGATCCATGGCCCAGATCTATGTTTTTGCATGATGTCATCACCTTCATCAGCCCTAAATCCCTCAGCCACAGCTGCTGCATTGCTCAGGAGTAGGGGTAGGGGTATCCACAAATGCAATTTTCGACATTTGCTTCGTAACGCATCGACTATTCGAAAATCTGAATTCATACAAATAAGGAAAAGCAAATGGCTGGACATTTGATTCAATACAAATACTCTCACATATATTTGTATAAATAATTCGGACATTGGTATCTCTGCTGGTACATATGCATCTCGTACATACCCGTACGCATCGTGTTTTCATGCCGTACGGATGTGTACGAGATGCGCACAGGTACGTTTCAGATGCATACGTACCTGTACAGATACAAATGTCTGAATTATTTGAACAAATAACTCGCAATATTTGTATTTATTCAAGTTCAGAAATCCAAATGTCCATTCAATTCGTATACGAATGTCCGAATTCGCCCAAATTTGTACGAATTATGAATATTTAGAATATTTGTGCACATCCCTACTCAAGGGTATTCTGCACTCTTCCGAGGATGCTTAGAATGATTGACAGTCCTCCTTGAAGCGTCCTTCATCAGATCACCTCCTGACCTTGAAGTTCCTGAACTGCTGCTACAATGATGGATCAGCTCACAGCTGATCATGCCGGTCCTTGCCAAGCAAAATGATTTTATGAGGGCAGCTGTGAGGGGAAAGGATCCACATATAAATGAGACAGACAGGAAGTCAAGAGCAGGTTCGGTTTAGCTTTTGTCCTCTGCTTGGGAATGCTCAGAAGCATTTGGTGGGCCATTGTGTGATGGGTTGCAGCCTGATCCAGTAAGGCTCCTGTTACATTTTGTGTCTGTGAATCTTGTAAAGCATCCTGATATTCCGCAGAGTTATGGGCAATGAAGTATCTATGGGGGTGGGTGGGGGGTGGACAACTACAATGCGACTGGTACAATTCTCACCGTGAGTCTGACTTATTTTAATTATTCTAATTTTTAAAATTTAATCGTTTTATGTACTTACGGTACATAACATACGTACAGTATATTCTGGTGTACAAGACTACTTTTTAACCCAGGAAAATGTTCTCAAAAGTTAGGGGTCGTCTTATACAGTGGGTGTCGTCTTCTTATACGGCAAGTATATCCCAAACTCTATATTTTAACTGGAAAAGTTGGAGGTCGTCTTACACGCCGGAATATGCGGGTACATAAAAACATAAAATAAAAACAAATATACACTAAAAGTAACAATACATATCTCCCTCCCATAATGGATCATTCCTATTAGATTCATTTTATTCTACATTTTATCTAGATATACAGCCATGTTGATAAAAAATTCTTTTCCAGGATACTTGTGTTCATTTGAGCTAGTAATCTTTCTATATATCGTTACCATATTTGATGAAAATGCTCATTAGTATGATTATCTTCCAATCTAGGCTGTTTGAGAGCAACAAATTCATTTATTGTAATTTTTCATAGCTCGTTTTGAAATCTCTTATTGTTAGATTACCAACATATTTTCAATTTTTCACCAATATTTGTTGAGCAGCAGATATTAATGTAGTCTTGTTTGTGCATTAATATCCATATTCAGTTAAAAAATATGGATATTTTATCACGCAGGAGATAAATGTTGGTGAAAACGGAATATTAACTTCAAACATTACATTTATTTGTGCATATACATTAGTTCAAAAGTGTTTCACAGAACAGCAAAGCTAATTTCATATGGAAATATATAGGCGTTTGTGGACATGTTCTCCAGAAATCTTTATTTTATCTTGTTATATTGGCAATTCTTCGCAGTGTTAGATACCACTTTATAATATTTTCATAAAAATTTTCTTTTATTAATTTCCATGTATACTATATGATTTTTGTTCACCAGATTACCCCCATTTTTTTCTTGATATGTATATTTGCCTATTAGTTGCCCATAGATCTTTCAAAGCTATATTTTTGAAACTTACAATTCCATCATTAGTTTATAGATTGCTGATACCTTTAAGCAATGTCATTAGACAAATTATTCATTCAATTTTTTTGTGAGTGGGAAACCATTTATCATTTCAGGTGAGTTCAAAAATTGTTCCTATCAGCGCCAGATAAACCAACTTGCCATTTGATTAGCTGTGGCCTCTCATATACTTAATGTTAATGTGGAAAGCCCCCCCATCCCTTCGCATCCTGCCTCACCACCCCCCAACTCACCTTTTGCCACTGGTGCCACCATCTCACCCTCTTCAAAGGCTCGACTAGGTCTCCTGGAGGTGTCCATTAATGGGGTCTACAATGAGGCCTTCTGCCAGAAAATCCGGATTAAAGGGAGCCTGTTTCCACTGGAAACAGGCAATGGGGTCCAAAGGAGGCTACGGGGAGGGGATGCACCTTTGGGACCCCCGCCCCAACATTGGCTTCAAATTCAATTTGAATTCAATTCGAAGTCACTTCAAAGTGATTTTAAAGTTCACTTCAAAGTGACTTCTAAGTAACTTTGAAGTTGACTTCGAAGTGACTTCGAAGTGAATTCAAAGACTGCACCCCCCCTGCACCCCAAAACACCTGGGGGTAGATCCAGATTCCCCAGATGGGTGCTTCCACAGGTTTCCACAGCAGGGGTGTTAGCAGTGGAAAACCACCCTTGGGGTGTTTTTCCATCGTGCTCCTTTAATCCGGATCTAAGAAGATCGGGATCTAGGGAATGGGTACTTCCCTTAATCTGGATCTAGTAGATCTGGATAAAGGGAAGTACCCAATGTGTTTCCATGGGTGGTCTAGCACCTAACAGCAATGGGTGCTAGCCTCCCTGCCATGAAAACCCATTTGGAAATCCGGATCTACGCACGAGGGGTTTGCCTGTCACCTCAGATGTTTGAGGGGACAGGGGGTGCAATCTGCAAAGCGGCTCCGAAGTCACTTCAAAGTCATTTCGAAGTCATTTCGAAGTCATTTCGAAGTCACTTCGAAGTCACTTTGAAGTCTGTGCAAAATAGCTGTGGAGCGTCTTTGAAGTCTGTGCTGATCTTCAGAGTAAACTTCGAAGTGACTTCGGAGTGACTTCAAAGAGACTTCAGAGTTACTTCGAAGTTCCCTCCGAAGATCAGCACAGACTTCAAAGATGCTCCGGAGCTATTTTCCACAGACTTCGAACTGATTTCGAAATGACTACGAAATGACTTTGAAGCTTAGGTTTGGGGCTCCCCCCCAAGGGTGCCCCCTCCCCCTAGCCTCCTCTAGACCCCATTGCCAAACTAAAGTGGAAACAGGCTCCCTTTAATCCGGATTTTCTGGCTGAAGTCCCGATTGTAGACCCCATTAATGGGGTCTACAGAAAATCCAGATTAAAGGCCAAAAAATACCCATATGATTCGGATTTCCCGAGGTGCGGTGGAAACAAATGGGTGCCGTGGTGGATATGGGGTCATCTGGCTCTCACCCAAATGGGTCCTTAATGGGTGCTAAAATGGGTACTAAGTGACCGTGGAAAAACACCCTTGGTTTGTCAGCCTTTTTGATGACCTCTATCAGGAGAGGGGCAGCGAAATACCACCATGCTGGTTCACCTTGATTTCTCTGTGGCTTTTGATACCACTGCTCACAGTATCCTTGAGGAAAGGCTTCAGAGATTGGGAATAGATGATACCATGCAGTGCTTTCTCTTTTATCTCCAAGGTCAATATCAGAGATACCAGTGCTTCATGGTGCTTTTGCAACCACATACGTGGTAAAGGTTCCACAGGGAAGCCATAAAACTCTGCTCTGCTTTTTACAAGGACTTGTGAGGCCAGGTCACCATACCTTCAAGATAAACCTAGTTCAGAAGTGGTCTGGGCAAGCCACTGGAGTCACCACAAGCCCAGTTCCACACATACCTATTTGACAACTTCTGAAGATTTTGTTCCATAACTTTCCTTCTAGACGAGACAGAAACATGTTTTATAAAATAAACACAGTGGCTGCCTCCAGATGTTGCTTACCTATTTTGCTATTTTTGGATATTCCAGAACAAAGCACTTTTGGGATTATTTTACATTAGGTCAGTATTCCATGGTTTAGCATATCACACAGCAATTCAATGCCTTAACACCAGGATACCAGGATGCAGCCTACGAAATGGGGTGTGTATGTGTGGCATTCTGTCTCTGCTTCCGTACAGAAGTCTAACCTGTTCTCCCCAGTCAATTATTTATTTACAATTTTGGAAGTAATCCTCACAAAACTGGCAATGAATCATGTCTGTATTACATTTCTTTGAGACCTTTTATATAAAAAATTATTAGAAGCCCATTGATTTTATCTGCTCTTATAATAAATTCATTATGTCCTCCCCTGAGACCTTCAGTCCTATACACACTATGTAATCTTGCATAAAATCATGCAAATTTCACTTTGATTGTAATACAGCTGATTTTTACATAAAGCTCATAAAAATAAAAACCCTATATGAATATTTGCTCCTGTTTACTAGAGGCAGAGAGGAAACTTGTCAAGAGAGAAGCAAGGAGGGCAGATGATTCCCACAGCATGATCACAATATTTCAGATATCCCCACGGGCCAAAAAAACTGGACCAGAATTAGCCAATCATTTAAGGCTGCATCCGGATGTGGGTTACTTATTCCGCAAGATTTGGATATTCCAAAATAAAACATGGCTATTCCGGAATATTCATGCTTTTTTCCAGACTATCCAAATATAGTAAAATATGTGACTGACATATGGATGCAACAGCTACATCATCCTAAATGATTAACCACATAACTCATTTTTTTCCCTCCGTGACTGCAAATTTCAACAGAACTGGAAATCCTCTCAGAATATATTCATATGATCTTCACCAATGTGATCCTTTCTGCAAAAGATCATTCAAAGATCCAATTCTCCTATTTTTTTAAATTAATTGAGAATAGACACATGCACTTAAAGAGACTTGTTAATTAAAATTATCATATGAAACTCAATCTCAGTCAGTTATACATTAAGAAACAATACTCCTCTCTGTCTTGCCATTTCTCGCCTTCCAAAACTCCTTTGCACACCTATTTCCTTATCAACAGCTTACTAACCTTCTTGTAGTTAGATGCTATGTTACATTTCCATGTTGCCATTAGTTCATCTTTCTTTCAACAAAGTTTTCTCATTACCTGACATTTTTAATCTGTCGTCCTTTCAATTTACAGCCTGCTCCATGTTACTCTGCTTGGCCTAAATTTCACAAACTGTAATATGAAACTCTTCTATTTGAAGCCCCTCTTCGGCTCTCCCCCTCAGAAACCTGATTGCTTACCCAACTCTTCTTTCCCTTTTTAATTCAAAACTTCTTCACCATCCATGTTTTTACTTAGGCTGTCCCCATTATTCCATTAATTTGTATCCCTCCTTCTGCCACCCTGAGTAATTCCTTTGATTCCATAGATCTCTTTTGATTCCAGAAAACTCTTCCTGTTCTGTACGAAGAAGAACGTAAAATATGGAGCCGGGTGAGTCTAATTCATCCTAAAGTCGACAGCTTTATTGTGACAGCATTTATTATGATAGATCAGAGTATCAAAACACAGGTCAACACAGCGTACTACAGGGAAATGGGCTTCTTCGAAAAATCCCAACTAAACAAATAACGTCACACATCGTTATTGTACAGTTGAGGGGCCACAGCGGAATACTGGCTCCATTACAAAATGTCTAGACTGAGATTATATAGTACAGGGAGTTTCATTCTTTTTTTCCCAAAGGTGCTTTAGTTTACATTAGGTAAAAACAAATGGGGATGATATAAAGAAAGTTGTTTTAAAAGCATCTTCCATGTGATCTTCTTCATATTTAGGATGTGTTCACATGTAACCAAAAGCAGTTCAGAAGCACCACAAAGACAGTAGCATATGACATTGTGTTCTCATGCTGCTTCCAATCCATCTTTTCTAGTCTAGAATGATTGTGAGCTGAGAAGGATCTCATTGTCATGTGAACTCTCTCACCTCAGAACCATCCCTAAGCCATTTCTGAGCCACCTATATCAACTTTTTTCTCAGTTGATTTTGTTTCTCCAACTGCAGTTCGCAGAACTGGAAATATTAATTAACATACATTAGTCGTGCAAATAAATAGTGCTTTTTCCAGCTGAAACATACACTGTAGATACTCTTCAAGCAAAACACCAAAAATGAATGAATTGAGTAGACATGAAATTAATAATATATGTATCAGAAAAATGTTATTCATCTATTTAATATTTGATAATATTGAGTTCTTTAATAACTAAACAACGGAGAAAGCAAATAACAAAGCTGAATTGATGTAAGTTCCTAGTGTACCTAACAACCATAATGTATTGCTGGAATAGTCTAGCACTTCTTTGATGTCATTTTTATGACTTGGATCAAATTATTAAAGGAAGAGATTGATGAGCTACTTTACAAGCTCTCTATAATAAGGATTTTGCCAACTTAGAGCTTCTCCTTTGGAAGATGCATTGATAATGACCTAACTTAGGCAATGAAGATAATCTGTATGAGTCATATGCCATTTCAGTAGAAATCAACTGCTGAAAAGAACATACTCAAATCAAGAGTTTATTACAGATACTGAATGGATTGTGGACAATTTCTACTATGCTATTTTGCTCACCGATGTTTTCTCTGACAAGAATCCAGTTCTGTTCTCCTTGACCAAAAAATAAGCATAAATAACTACAAAAAAAGAAACAGAGATCAAAATTCAGTTATGCACTAAATCCCAGTGGAAAAAAAATGGATTTTTATAAAACTACATTCTGGTCATGTTTTTTTAAAGAGAAGAATGGGGACAGTAATTTAAATATTAAAAGTTAATGTGGTCCAATGTGTGTGTGTGTGTGTGTGTGTGTGTGTGTGTGAACAACAGTTATAAATATGCATTAGTTTACAGATTAATATCTTAATTTTATATACTATGTTTTATATTTAATGGATGAATGTACTGGAAATGTTACGTTGCATCATTCATTTATCCTATAGCTATAATTCCATCTGTCTAATAAAAACAATTAATTTAATGCCTTTATTTTGTAACACGTCCACTTATGACAGAGGGGTAAACTCCAATTCACCTTAGCGCTCCCCCACCTCCCCCAAAAAAGGCAGCAAATCTGATATCATACAATATTCCTAAAAATGGTTATGTCAATCTAGAACAAGACAGCAAGATCTTTAAAGTGTTAAAATTACTCATTTTAAAAAAGCTAAATAAATACATGTTAAATTATTTCTAGAAAACCATACACACATTTTATGAATGCCTAAAAACACAACAGTCAGTAAAAAAAAACCCTGTGATTCTTAAGCCCTTCAGTCACAAATACTAAATATATAATGCAATATATATATAGTATACACTTGCATATTTTCTTTTGTAAATTCATGTCAAGATTTTTGCCAGGCTTATCTAGCTACACCTGAAATAATTTTGGATGTAATCTTAATTTGGGCTCAAGCAAACCTATATAAACAATCCCTGGCAAAATGATGTCTAATGTATCTTACACATCTTACCCACTAATTTACAATAAATATAAACAGGGCAACAGATAAAATAATAAAACTATCTGGACTTAAAATAGAAATTACATTTCTATAGCCAGTTTGCCTTAAAAGGGAGAGTTTTAAGGATTATCAGAGTTTACAGAAGCTTGCTAAATAGCAAGCTGGTTTCTTTTTGTGTGTGTTTTTAATTGCACAACTATACATGGCTAATTTATTTTTAAGGTACATTGAGCAAACCCTTCTAAAAATATTTTGCAAAACAATTCTATCCAAGAGGTAAAATATGCCAATGCAGCACTTGTGCTGACTTGGTCACTAAAATACAAAGCACTTCAGTCTTGCATATGTAACAGAGGATTTAAAACATATATTACAAGTTGAGCTTTCCAAGACATTGTATAAAATGAAAAATCCCTTTATAATGCACTTCTTCCTTAAAAAGAGAGGATTTTATTTGGTATAATGACTTACAGAAGCATAATGAGTTTAAAATCTAGCATTACATATGTTATCCATCAGGTTGCTCTCATCAACACATGCTTATACCAAGGAATATTCCTGTCATATCTGTACCCAGTATTCCCATCTTGAACCCTTCCTTAATTTCTCCACCTTACGTCCTTTCAAGGGAAAGGTGTATAGATTAGTAAAGAAGCTTGTTGCATTTTTATCCCCCAAGCACTACCGGTAATTTAAAAGTTTGAATTATTTATCTCTGAAGTAGCCAATGTACAAAATGCCATAATTCATCACAGTTGCCTGTTGCAAAAACAATGTATCAACACTTAACAAAGTGCCTTGCCTCCTAAAAAAGAACTCAACAGTTTAAATAAACAGGACTTTGGATATTCTCGGGAGCTGCCATCCATGGCTTCATTTGACATTAGTAACCTTCTGTGACTAAACATTTCAATCAAAAACACAAGATAAGGTAACAACAGTTATTCAACCTGAGGTATGTTGAATGATACAAATTTATTTCAAATCACCATGAAATGTAATTCTGTATTAGAAAACTAGGGATCTCACCTAGCCAGAAGAAAAGTTTGAAAGTGGACAGCTCATAGCCACGTCAACAAAGCTGCAAACGGAAGCTCAAATCATTTCAATCAATTCAATATATATATTAAAAAGCAAAGTGGAATTTAACTAATGTTAATATTGGTTCCTATTATTTTCTAGCAGTTTTGTGGAAGCAGCACATCATAAGAGGATCAGCTGTATTTTACGTCATCAGCATTTTATAAGTGCCACATTTAAGTACTTTAGTGAAAATACCATGCAATGAAAGACTTATGAATATAAATAAAGCTAAGTCTCCAACTGCAAATCTTATCATTTTCTAAAATACATTTTCTTCGAAATGGCAAAAGAGATTCCTGCATGCTACCTTGTGGGTTTACGATTTATAATATTCCAATCATGCTATGCATGCATATGCAAACACACACCCTTGGATAGGGATGTACTGTAGATGCACAAATATATGCATTACAGATTAACAAGCACATAAAATCAGTTGTTATCAGTGCTGAACTCTTAAAATGCCAAAGAAGGGTTATCAAAGTTGTAAAATACAATTAGAAGTTATCATCCTAGGCATTTTGTTGAAGTGACAACAAAAAATAGTTGAAGTCAATTTGCTGTGCCAACAAGAAAGTCCAAACTTTGAAGGAAGACTGTTACCTTCAGTGGCCTCAAGAGTTCACCTTTATCTCCCAAGAAAACAAATGCCAATGTAAAAATTCTAAGGTACCTCCATAAACCCATAGGAAATGCTCTGGACAGACAGATGATATGAGATATATTTCTTCCTTCCCATTCTTGGGCAGCTTCTTCTCTCTGTGGCTGAAAGCAAATGCTTTGAGACTCAGTCGCATATTTAATTAGAAGCAAGCTGCTTGTACTATCACCGTGCGAATCTACCTCTCCAATCTCTCGTGAGTCAATCTTTCCCATCTCTGATTTTCTTTTATATTTATGCTAGAATATTTAATTGTAGACAAAAGGTTACTCTGGCTGTATTCACTGCACAGAGGCAGAATAATCTGCTTTAAAAGGCTTGACATTTCAGGCTTTTCAAAAAGGCTGAAAAAAATTATATCCCTGCTTTTGTTAATCAATGAAGTAGAACTCTCCTGAACAAAAGAATTAAATTGCTTGGTTGGTTTAATAAAACCAACAGAAATAGCAGCTTCCTCTGGGCTTTATTGTGTAGGCATGGCACACACATCCAGCACTGTAATTCCATATGATTCAGGGGCAAAACTCTAATTTCTGCACACAGTTGGGTTTTTAAATCCTATTCAGACTTTATCCATTCTGGTTGGTTCTCTAAGGCCAGATTTATCATTAAACTTGACTTTTTCCAAGGTACTGAAGACGTACAACAATTTTTTTTTTGTTCATTTTTGTTATTGTTGTTATTCTGCTCCAACAAAAAAATAAAAGACTTATCACTGAAAGTGTTATCAGTCTGACAGAGATTTATTTAAGCTGGAAATTAATCATTTTATACCTTAACTCAGCTATTAAATAATTGTAGAAGGTGATGAGGGTGGGAACAAGTGTCAGTGGGTTGAACTTGGAACACGCAAAACAGTACTTAGAAAACCCACTAACTTCAACCAAGAAAAGGCTGTTTTGTTAAGAAGAATTACTTGATTCACTACTAATTAAATTAAGCACTCAGCTAATCTTAACATGTTTTGAAAGATCTTCTAAAGAAGATAGTAGAGTGGTATCTAGCTTTGACAATCTGCAAGTTCTTTGCCATATTTGATTCATGAACTTAACAAAGTATTGTTTTTTAATGGCATGCCAAGTATCCTCAGAGGTTAGGCTGTCTCCAGACAGAGTTTAAAACTCAAGATTATCCCAGGGCTATGTTGGGATTGCCACATGTGTCTGTCTGCATGGCACTAGTGCTAATCCGGATCAGACCTGAGCTAAGGGCATACTGATCCAGATTAGTTATAGACTTATCAATATGGTCTACATCCATGCTAGAACCGTCTAACCTGGATCAAGGAAGGGGCATCTACACATACAATGGCTCTAGGAAAAACACAGGCATAGCTGCAAATGACATGCACAGTTGCAACACAACTGCAAAGACACCTTCACACCACCTCTGCAACAGCAACCACATTGATGGCAATGGTGTCAATGCAGCACCCTCAAAGACACCTCACACTCACGGCGGAGGTGACTTCCCATTGCCTTTGAAGGCATTTCACTCCCAGTACCCAGATGCAGTGCTCAATTGACAGGGACATGGCCAATTGGACCAGGTGTTTGAGGTGCTAGAGGCTAATTGCATTGCAGTGTGGGTGGTTCTTACTGTAGTAGTTCACATCCATTCATGCAGAACAGGACTAAGTCATCTTCACTACATTGCTCCTTAGTCTGCATTTGCTGTGAGCTAGCACACTTAATGCAGATGCCTCTGCCTGTGGGGGACCCAGATCACGCTGATCTGGATCCACTAATCCAGATTAAGGGTGCTGAATGCAGAAAAGTCCCCAGCTAGTGGGCAAGACTGTATAGGAGGAGGTATTTTTGCAGGTATTTGGGACCCAAGTCATTTAGGGCCTTAAAAATCAATGTTGAAATTTTGGGCCCAGGTCTAAGAGGATCGCTTCTGGACACCTAGCCAGACTATGCTCAGGTCAATGTGGATGGAGCATGCTAGCAGGGGGTGGTTCCTCCTGTGTACTGCACCAGCATGTGGAGGGGTGGCTGCTGGAGTCCTTGCCGTTGTGGTTCACAGCTAAGTGCGTAATGGTCCTTGATCTGTCTCTTGTGACCACTCTTCAAATGTTACAGAGATGTTAAGAACATAAGAAATGGGCCACAGGACTGGACTCATTGCCCATCTAGTCCAGGCGTTTGCTCTTGCAATGGCCAGTCAGCAGCATAGGGGAGCCCACAGCTTTCTCTGCTTGCAATCTCTCTGCATGTAGCTTTCACAGGCATTAGGGCTAATAGCCATTAACAGCCTGACTTCCAATAACTGGTCCAAATTTTTCTGAAATCTTTCAGACTGGCAGCTAACATCTTGGGGCAGCAAATTCCAAAGTTCACCTATGTGCTAGGTTGTTTTTTTTTAAAAAAAGTCGTTCCTGATTGGTCCAGGATTTAGCTTCATTGGGTGACCTCTGGGTCTAGTATTTGGCGGAGAGGGAGAAAAACCTCTCCTTATTCACCTTGTCCACACCATGCATAATTTTATACACCTCTATCATGTCTTCTTTCCCTTGTCTCTTGTTGGAATACTTTACAGGTATTATATTATACATTTGGATTAACCTATTTACACTTTGATTCCTGGGGAAGTCCAGGTATGTCCCAGCACAGGGTATACACACCACACAGAGTCTCCTGGCCATATAGCTGTAGATCATGAGTGCTGGGCTAGCATAGCCCAGCATGTTCTGTTCACACCTCTTCTGGGCGAACAGAGTGTGGGTCCAGGCAGCACAGCCATGGTTGCTACCACATTTCCCAGTTACCACACCAATTACCCCACATATGTCCATTCCTTCAGCTTGGTGATCCCAGCTGTCACACTTACACAGCACTTAGGGAAGTATTGGGTAAGTTTGGAATCCGGCATCCCAAAGTATGGAGGCCAGATCCGCCCCCCCCCCCCCCCGCCATCACTTTCCTTGGACACTTTCCAATGTCTGTGCATCTTGTCTTGCTTTCTCAGGCCTTATCTTTTTATTTTATTATTTGGGCTTTTATTATAGATATTTCTTCTAATGCCTTTTAATCATCATGTGTGTTTACTGTTTAATTTAAATTCATTTTATACAGAATATTCTTCTCATTTCATAGATTTCAAAGCCTAATTTTTGTCCTACAGAGGTCTCTCACACCTCCAAGGAAGAAAGCAGGCCCATCTTGTTTTTTGGGAGGTGCAGAACACCTTCAAAAAGAGGAGAATTAAGGCTGTTTCCACACTTACCACCCTTGGTGATGTTTAACTATTCCTTTCCAGCCTGTCCAGGTCTAAGCCCAACAGGTAACATATGCACTGCAAAGGCTGGTACATTGTTGCCCCAGTCCATCACCAGCAACAATGTGGACACACCTCCCGTTCCATTCCATAAGAACATGAGAGGAGCCCTGTTGGTCTGGGCCGCAGCCCATCTAGTTCAGCATCCTGTCCCACACAGTGGCCCACCAACCGTTTATGGGCAAAGACTTCACACCAGGCAAAATGCACGTCTGACACAAGGACCAACCACCCTTCCCTATGATTGGCTCATGTCCTGTCACTCCTGTTATTGTGTCCAGTGTGGAGGGCCAGACTGAACTATTTCCATGTTAGGGTTTTCAATATCATCCTCAAAGCTTGCATGAGGATCAATGGAAAATGCTGCAGCCCCATCGCTGAAGCTTATGTAAGCTTGGAAACCGGGGCTGTGGCATTTTCCTTGTTCTGGTCCGGGTGTAGAAATGCCAGTGAGTGGACCAGAATAGATCTTGTGAGCCAGTTTGGTCTAATGCATAGGGAGCCAGACTCTTATCTGGGAATACCAGGTTCGATTCCACCCTCCCCCATGAAGCCAGCTGGGTGACCTTGGGCTAGTCACAGCTCTCCTCTGAGCTCTCACAGGCCCACCTATAGAAAAAGCTTTGTCAGCCTCCTCCTCCTCCTCCTCCTCCTCCAACAGGTCCACTACTAAACCAGGATAGGGAGCTCTTAAGACACTTGTGGCCCAAAATGGCACTAGTTTCATGTGGAAGAACTACTAGCAAGCAGCTAGTTCCTGTATACCAGGGAACTGCAGCAAAGCCCTAAGTGTTCTGAAGGAGACTTTTTTGGAAGTAGTCCTTTGGAACAAGATATATCAGGAGAAGGAGCTCATTATCAATATGCCACCTCTCAGATTTCTGGGCAGGACTGTTTCCAGGAATTATTCTCCAGAGGCTGGCTGCCACTTTTAGCCAAATAATAAAATTTCTACCATGTTCCTTCTTCCCTGCATACTAGACTATTGAGGATCCTCCACTGTCACTGCACTTACCTTTCAGGATGGAGAAGAGTGCCAGTGTTCCTGTCATCTGGCTGGGAACCTCTTTTTCCTGGAAAGGAAAACTCATTCCTGTTCCTTAACTCACTGTGGGAACAAGCTGTGAGAATTAAAGAGAAAAGAGACCAGCCACTATTTTGTTGCTGGTCCAGATGGGATGCTTAGCTATTCAGTGCAGTTCATAACTGTGTCAGTCCAGATGCAGCCAAAATCTCTGTTGGATTGGCCTTGTGCTCATCTAGTCCAGCAAACTGTTCTAACAGTACCTAGCCAGATGGATTCTGGAAGTCAATAGTGGCATGAGCATAATATTAGATATATATCAAACTAATTTGTCAAATTCAAAGTGCCCAAAGAGGGAAGAATAGTAAGAAATTACAATCTTACAGCAAGAAAGGAAAGGGTTGTTCGGATAAGTGACAGATGCATAAAAGTACCATTAACTTCATTTACCCCAAATTCTCTCTCTTTGAGGATCCTGGAAGTGGAAGACAGACCACGCTGCACCTACAACTATGCCACTGCACAACCTGCAGAGATCCCCAATAAATGTAAGACATTTGTTTGAGCCACAAAAGAATAGTGCGACATTATGTTGTTCTCAGAGTTGATATATTCCTAATTTTAAAGATTATGGGTAAGAATTCGTTGAGATTGAAAATGGAACAATCCATACTTCTTTTGTGCTACTAGAGGCCACCTTAATGGATTAAATATACAGCTGTCAGGGAAATCCAAGTCATATTTAAAATGATTTTAACAGTAAAAGCCTTCAAAATGAAATTGAGGCTTTTTAAAAACCAACTGTTGAAAAGAGAAATGTACGACATCCCCACTTACCTAAGCATACAAAATTAAGAGAGCAATATTCAACCCATACTGAGCTCTTTACTCAAGAGTCTGAAAAATGATCGGCATTACCAATATAAGAAAACACTAAACTGAAGTTAATTGAAGATCCCATCTCTGGAGATCAAGAGGAATTTCCAGTTCATTTGCAGTTGGAGGTTATTAAATTTAGGTAGTCATCGATTTCACAAAAGAAGAACCAAGAAAACCCCCCAAAATTCTGTAAGATGGAAAAAGCAAATTGCTATTCACTTGTACAAGTACTTCATACACAATAGCCAACAGATCCTCTTGCATCTTCCCAGGGTTTTTGTATCTATATCTTAAGATATTTTTCAAATCATCAACCAACAAAAGGCCTTTTTGCGCTTAACTTCAGTGGGATGGTTAAGTGCAGAAATGGTGGACGGCTGCTCAAGGCGAGGACAGTCTGTCCCAGACCGTCCAAAGTACCACAACACTGCTGCCACAGCTTTTGTCATGCGCCTGGATATTGCCAAGGTAATCGTGATGTGACACACAACTGCACAGCTGCAGCTACATTGCACTGCCCCCGCACAGCGTTCGCAACCAGAAGTGGTGTGAACACTACATGCTGGAATGACTGGGTGCGTGCTAGTTGCTCCCAGTCAAGATGCTCCATGGCTTTGGAGGGTTGGGATGGTTTCACATGCTCCAGGCCACTCTGGAACAAAAGCAGCACTGCAGCATGCATATGGAATGTCCCAGATAATGCAAGGCTGTCCCTGACATGTAAGCACAAAAAAAGGCTCCAAAGCAAAAAGAAACCCAGAAATAAAAACAGAAATAAAAGAATGGATCAGTTACCCATCCCCAAAGTACTAGGTTAATTAAAATTTATCGGTGATCACATGACAACATAATTAGTCCATTTTAGGGCACAATGGGCACTCAGCACATTTTTTGCAAGATTATAGCCTTTAGATTTAATACTCCCTGAAATTGTCCTTGTTGTCCAGTTTTCTGGCTCCCTAGCCTCAGTCCAGTAACAAGGTACAGTATTTGTACCACTATACCCCTCCAATACTTCCCTTCCCTCTTTCCTTGGGATTAGACGACAACCCATCAACCAACTTTTGCCTACCCAGGCATGGGGCAGATAAGGCTACCTCCATCTGTCTCCAGGAAGGAAACAGGGGGAAGGATTCCTTCCCATTCCTGTCACTGGAGGAAGGACACAGAAGGGAAAGAAGAGTTGTGCAAGAACACCAAGAAAGTGAGCATAGAAGCTGGGGGGATGGGGTTGAAATCAATAGCTTATTGAGACGTTGTGCTAACAGCTGTATGTGTCTTTAAAATATATGTGAAACAGGAGGGGGCATCGGACAGCTTAGAACTGTAACCGTGTCCCCCTGCAAGCCATTTGGCACATTTTGGGTGCTGTTGGGCATATATGGGACGGGCACTGGACCAGGAACACATCTTGGGCGTCCCCATGACATTCCTGGCAACACGGGACAGGTACGGGTTGGGCACGGATGATGGCATCCCCATGCGAACTGTGCCAAACCCTGGTACGGGGGAGCAATGCCACCTCCTCTCTGCCCCCTCTCTCCTCATTGGAAGCTGTATTGACGTCAGCCCACCCGTGCTGCATCCCCCCCTCAATTAGCGGCACTGACAGCCAGGACTGGGGTGGGAGGCATGGAAACAAGTAAAAATAAAGCTTCATTCATAAAAATAACTTTTTAAAAAAATTTAAAACACTGAAAGCCGCTATAAGCTTTAGCAGCAGTAGGCGCTTGAACAGTTTTGCGTACCTCCGCTCCACCTGGGACCGCAAGAACGCCCATAAACTGAAAATCAAGCTTTTATTTATGATCGCTTTGCAAATCAGGGAAACTGGGGTTGCAAATGGAACAAAAATAAAGCCATTTTGCAGCCTGCCTTGGTATTCTTGAAACGGGGTTGGAATTACCTTCGTGGACCTGGCAGAAAATTTAAAAACCAAGCTGTTCTCCAGCCTGCCTTTACAATCGGCATTTTAAAAAGTCAGCAGTTGTGATCTTCAATGGACAGGGACAGCAAGCACCCCCCACCCCCCAATGACATGAGCGCAAATCTCTTCCCTGTTAGCCCGCAAGTGTCCCCATGTGCGTTCCCAGCTCGCTGAGCAATGCGTGCTGGTCTCCCAAACCGTGCTTAGACTTGTTTTTTCAGGTATCAAATTTGGCACCCTTCTGGCATGGTTTGGGGAGATTTGGTATGCTTTTCGTGGACCAAATCCAAAACCCATGGAGACAAATCTTGCCGATCCCACACTCGGAACTGCACCAAAGTTGCATGGGGACATAGCCAAAGACTCATCTGATACCAAACTGTTTACCATTGTCTAAATTTAAATTTGAGAGTGACAAAAGTGTGAATTGCACTTTTCTCCTTAATATATTTTAGTGACACTGTGCAGCTACTGGAACATTACTTGAATACTTTTCTTCAGCCAGGGGAAGTGCAAAGTCAAATCAGTCATATCTAAAAATTATAATGACTCTAATAAAATACTTGTTGCAAATAGGAAACTTATTTTTTTAAAACCATAGCTTTCCAATGAGCTAGAAAGCTAAAAATATACCAACAGAAGCTGGAAACAAGCGTCATTGTTTTGTCCCCCGAGCAATGCTATGAACTTTGCATGTAGTGATACCTCTGGGTCTAGGAACACAGCCTGAACAAAAGACTTGTCCACAAACTTCTTAGATTTTTAAAGGCTTTACTGGTTACAAACACAAATAACATGAAATAATCTCTTTTCTCTCAATAGTCTTGGTTAAATACCTTGTTCTCTCTTCTTTGTGGGTTTTATCTTTCTTCTTCTGTGGACTTTATCTTTTGTCAAAGGAAAATACTCTCTCCAGATCTGACTTGGCTGCAAACTCACTACACACAAAACTGAAACTAGCTGGAGAGGCAATATAAGACCCTAGAATTTCCCACAATCCTTTTCTTTCTTAAAGCTATAGATCTCTATTTCCCCTCTTGAACTAATACATAGAAAAGCCTATAATATCTTTAACTAAATATATGTCTCAAGAGCATCATGATGCTCTGGAGGCATGACAGTCATGCCAATCGTCTTCAAATTGCTTTAAATCTTCCATCAACCCTACAAGTCCCTTCTTGCAAATATGTATAAGGATTGAAATAACAATTGAATCACTGCTCAAATACTGGAAATTGTTTGTGTATCAAAGTGAAATCTAACACTGATATGTTAACACTGTTCCCATGTGTGATTAGCTAAACAGTTGGCACATGGGTCATACTCAGGCCCCTGCAACTACCATATTTGCCAGTGTATAGGACACACTGGCATATAAGACTCCCCCCTTTTTAATATATATTTTTAAGATTTCTGTCTTCTTCTCCCTTCGGCCGTAGGTGTGTTTTCCACGTGGCTTTGGTGCCACCACCTGCTTCCCCACGCACTTTCTATGCACAACGCCTATCCACCTGCCCATGTGATCACCTGAACAATACTGACAGGGCTGGACAGGGGTGAGGGCGAGGGTGGGAGCAACACGAGCCATGCGAAAAACATGTCTGCAGCTGAAGAGGGGAGAAGATAGAAATCACCATTGATTTCTATCTTCTCCTCTCTTCGGCCACAGGTGTGTTTCTCACCTGGCTTGTGCTGCTACCGCAAACGCTGTACGCACAACCCCCATCTGCCCACTCACACGATCGCCCGAGTGATACAGGCAAGCCTGGGCAGGATTGAGGGTGGGGGTGCTTTCTGGCAGGTGGTGGTGGCAGCAGCACAAGCCATGTGAAAAACACGCCTGCCGCCCAAAGGAGGAAAAGATAGAAATCACTATCGTATGGCACTTTCTGGCACTTCTATCTGGTGATTACCGATGTATAAGACACACCCAATATTTTAGGGGTATTTTCATAGGGGGAAAGTGTATCTTATATGCTGTCACAATGCGCTTTAGCCCCAATGATCAGATATAGTTTTTAAAAAACAGAATGATGAAAATGTATTTTTTAAAAAAAGGCTACCTTTATGCTGCTGAAACTTGAAAACTATTCAAAAATAACTGAATCAATATGTAAACAGAATATGTAGATCAAGATTTATTTGCATTTTACATTTTAAAAAATTATTTTTAATTTATATCCAAGAGAGACAACTGCACTATTCATACTGCAATCCCAGATGATCTCAAATAAGTTAACTAACTCCAGTTTAGGAAGTCCATAGCCTGTCAGAGATGATCAACTTGGAAAATATAACTTCCCATGATCTGAGCTGTGGTCATACCTACACATAATAGTCCATCTTTGGAAAGACCAGGAACTAAACCATTTAAACCTGTTCATACCTACCTAAGGTTCTTCAGGAGCAGCTCAGCCACATTGCTGCCTGATGTAGGCGGGTGAGCTGGGCAGATTAGATCGGGTTACCCCCTCCAGCTAGAATCCCAGAGCCTGCTGGCTGCCCTCCACATTGCAGCTGTATACAACAAGATGTCCTTCTCAAGATGAACTAAGGTGAGGTGGCCCTGTGGGCAGTACATCCAGAATGTTGCCGATAATGGCCAGTTTAGGTCACCTCCTACAGTTCCAGTTTCCAGAACCTGCTGGTTGTCCCTCCACACCATTGCACAGCTGGGCAGAAACTGGTGGTCCTTTGCCTGCATCCGTTTCTTGCAGATGAAATGGTCTCATCGCTGAGATTATTCAAATGCTGGACAGTCCCAATCAGAGAGTGGAAGTCCTTGGAAGAAACAGAAATGCTCTTTTGGCATTTGATCTCTGAGGACTAATAATGTCCCCAGTTCTGACTAAAGATAAGATGTGAACACAGCCTTCGTCTTAAAAGTAATTCTGTGAAGAATTAGCCCTGTTAAATATGAATAAATTTATCTGGGTTCATTTAAGGAGGTTACAGTTTCATCCAAAGTAAGGCTACTTCTTTGAACATCAAATTGACTTGTCAGGGAAACCAGATACATATTCCAGTTAACATTTTTGTTCTGTGCAAGTTCTTCCATTAAAAAAAAAATCTTTTGTTCTCTCAGATCTATATTTATCATTTTTGGCTTCTTCTTGTATTTATGTTAATTCCCTTTTCCCCTCTACCACCCATGAGCGTTTCCCCCTTGCCTTTTGCTTTTTGTTCCAGATACATTACTACTGGATTTTTAGTGAATGCACAGTCTAATGGTCTTTCTCCTGCTGGGCTCTGAACAAATACGACTGACCAGTGGAGCAATCTGTGTAAACTTCGTATCACGTGCTGGTTCCAGATGGACAAGCTGAGTTGTTTGATTGCTGGAGATTATCACAAAATGAGGGTGAATTATAGCCCTCGTACTTGTTTGTGAGTATTCTTAATAATACAGTGTCATGTATTAATAACAGTCTCTCACACATAACAAAAGCGATAGCTGAAGGTACATCTGCAGCCCCATTATGAAGTCATTTGTGCATGGTTCAGAATGTAATAGACAAGGCACCTTCTAACTCCCATGCACCAGAATCAGTGGGAACTATTTTGAGGTGGTGTTTATTTAGGGTTAACAATTACACTAGACTGCATACCGGGAATTTTAATAACACTAAGTGTGATGCTAGTTTGCCCTGGCGCCTACCAGTTTGACTCATTTGTGATCTCTACTTAACAAGCTCCTGTCCTGAAAAAAGAACAGTAATTCTCTCCTGATTTGCCATCTTGGTATGTACACCGTAATGATGCCTCTCATGTTACTCCTTGGGATTTGAAGATCATTGGCTGTAGTTCATGAATTGAAATTGCAGCATAATGAATGTGCTGATGGTAGTTCTGCCAGGTTAGGATTTAGGAGAATAGGGGTCAAATCTCTTCTTTGATGTGAAACTGGCTGCCAAATCCTGAGCGAGTCACATAGCGATTCTACACTGACCAGTATGTTGGGCCAGCAAGTGTAGCAGGAGCCTCCCTTTTACGTGCTAGGAGGACCTAAGGGAAGCAAGTGCAGAATCATCCACAGTTGCTCAGCCTTATTATCTCACAAGATTATTGTCAGGATAAAATGAATTTCACTTTAGTTGCATTTGACACCTGAATGGAGCAGCATTATGCTATGAGAGGAAAACAGAGAAAAATGTGGATATTTGTTTAAACTTCCTCATGCAGAATACAGGTGGAGAGGGAGAATGCACATAATAAATGGATTTGAATGAAAACTGAAGTTGCAATATAATGTAAGTCCAAGTTGATATCTATTGTCTCAAACTACAGCTTGGAAGTTACATTACATTTATGCTAGTGGATCCATTACAGCACAAAACATACTGTATTGTAATGACTATAGTTTTTAAACTATTCATATTTCCTGTCTATGTACATATTCATATTCACAGATATCTGGTTATATGCTTGAAGAGGTTGCCCAGGTATAGGTCATTTATGGAGGGTACCCATTCTGGGCACCCACCCATAACAGCCAGCCCAAGTCTGTTTTTTATTCTCTTAGGTCACGTCTCCATGCACTATAAAGTCCAAATAGAATCCAAGCGCTTCTCTGCTAAACTGCCTCTAAACATTGTAGTGGCTTGGGTTAGCATTTTACCTGGCAAACTTCAGAAGCTGCTTGCCAGCGATCGGAGAGAAGGGGTAGAATAAGGGTTGCGGGAAGAGGTTTGTGGGACAGCGAGGGCCACATGACTCCCCTCATTGCTGCATCTTTACCTGTCAAACTGGGGCTATCAGTTCTTCTACATTTGCTGGAGATCAGATCGCAGAAAGGCTTTCTGTTTGATCGCTGTTTAAAAATGGCCAGCAGTTGCAATTGGGGGAGGGGTGTTGGGTGGCATTTCCCCACCCTCGCTACAGCGGGTGGCACAGGGGTGGGTGATGTCAACCCGGCTCATATCAGGAGAGAGGGGGAGGAGAGAAAATGATGCTGTTTCCCCAAGCAGGGGTTTAGTGTGGTTTGCATGGGGACAGGCATATTCGGCTTGAGCCCGCACTTTTGTCAATCACATGGGGATGGGTCAATTTGGTCTCGGCTCCATATTGGGACTAAATTTTGTCCAATTTGGACTAAATGGAGTGCATGGGGACACGGCCTTAGTTCCAAAAATTATTCCCCTGGGACCAGGATGGGAACCAAGGTGACCTGGAATGAAAAGATCTTGATAGAAGAGTTTTCTGGACCAGTTATATTCCCTGTTTTAATTCATGTCCCCCCTCCTTGTTGGTGCAGTTATCTAAATAGGTAAGTAGCATAAACAGTCTCCCCCCCAAAAAAAAAAACAAAAGGGGTGGGAGTGGGAGTACATTTGCCCCATCAAAATTAATCTGGACACACAGCCCAACAATGGCTGGCTGATTGCCTGAGAAAAGGTTAGGTGACTACTTAGTTGTGGTCAGGTTGCGTTGCTGCTACAAGTTTACTGGTTTGATGAGCCACAATCCACTCAACAATGGCTGCTTCAAATAATTCCTGAAGTAGGAAAAATATTTTTGGAATTTCTTTCACGCAAGATTTTCCTATAATATGTTTACCTTTCTTCCCGTACTAAAATTAGCTCTTTGAATACATACGTATCCTACTTATCTTCCCTTGGTTTCAGGCTGCAGCTAAATTGTACTGACAAAAAAGTCCTCATAACAAATACATAAGCTCCAACTTTCTGCCAACAATGTAGGGCTCTTTAGGAACATTGAAAGCACACTGTTGCATACCTTTGCTAGGGAAGGCAGTGTGATGAACTGTGCCTCAGTCCCTCAGTAGAAGCCTTGTGAATTTAACCAGATGAGAGAATGGGTCATAATAGGTGTAAGTGGGAGAAGATATGATTTCTAGCTTCTAAATGCCACCCCCCTTCTCACTGGGGTCCTGTTGCATTTTGAGAAGAACCCCAAAATTGCTTCTCCAGAGGCAAAAATTGCAGGAAAGCAAGAAGGAGCTTGGAATGTACCTTCTTGTATAGAGGTGCATTCAGAGCTCACATGATCAAAGTAGTGAATATAATTCAGCCCGTCACCATTCTCTGGACAGAAAACGGCTGTCCACAGGATAGGTCAGGATGAGGCAGAGAGATTTGTTAACTGCATTCTCATCTTGGGTTCTTCCGTGCCACCTTGTCTTGTTTGGGGGTGTGAATGAAGCATGAATGGCCTTTTCTGCACTTACTTGTTTGTCATCCAAATTAGTGGGTCTGAACCAGTCAGCTTGCTGGTTCCGACCAAGAAATGCACTGTTTGGGACGGCACAATCTGCAGGACAGCACTGGGCCAGACTAACTCTGTCCCTGCCCTCAAAGCACGTGCAGACTTTGAGGGCAGACTCCAAAACCTCCAAGGGCTTTGTTCTGGTCCAGAGCCCACTCTGGTCTGTTGGGATATTTAATAGAGTCTACCGGTATTCCCAGTTAGGGTCTCCTTGACTAGGATTACAGTCTGCCTAATGCAGTTGGAGCATTCCAGCAGGAGGCAAGGCCTCACAGAACCACATCAATGGGGCCAGAAGAGGACTTTGCAGGTCCTTATTCCTGACCAATGGTGAATCCAGAAAGGGCCAACAGCACTGTCTCTGATAATCCCGTTTTAGCCAGTTTTGACTAGAACAGTAAGGGGGGGAGGAAAGAGAACAGAATAACATTTCTCCTCTCTTCTTCCTCCCAGACCTGAGCTTTCTACACATGTTCTCTGGAGAAACTGCAATGAGAATGTTTTACGTTGCCTGGGCAAGGTGGCTTGGAGTCTTCTTGCAAAGGAGAATTGGATGCTATCCTTGTCTGGAAGCCTCCTGGAACAATCAATTACTAACTGGACTCTGAAAAGAAATGGTGTGGAAGAAACTGAATCCTACCAAAACAGAGGCCTCTTGAATGCATACATCCCAGTAAAAACAAACAGGCAAAATGCCTGTTCTGGACTGGGTAACATCTCCCCACAAGGGAATAAATACATAGTTTGGAGGTACATGTTGAAGCATTACTATCGCTAGAGACTACCTGACTACAGAAAATACTTGCTTCAGTTGGTACAAATTCTTGCCATCTTTAGGGAGAGACAATCTAGTAAGAGACGCTCATATCCCAATGATTTTAAGATTGGACTACTGTAGTGTTATTTTTGCCTCTTTATAAATCTAGTGTGCCAGTTTGATCTAGTGGTTAGGAAGCCAGACTCTTATCTGGGAAGACAGGGTTTGATTCCACACTCCTCCACAAAGTCAGCTGGGTGACCCTAGGCAGTCACAGCTCTCATTCTGAGCACTCACAGCTTCGCCCACATCACAGTGTGACTCTTGTGGGGAGAAGAAAAGGTTTGTCAGCTGCTTTGAGTCATCTTAAATGGGTGAGAAAAGCAGGGTAGAAAATCCACCTCCTCCTCCAACTGCTCTTCTTCTTCTTCTATGGTAGCCCACATTTGGAATCCTGTGAACAATTCTGGTCACCGCACCTCAAAAAGGATATTGTGGAACTGGAAAAGGTGCAGAACAGGACAACCACAATGATTAAGGGGCTGGCACACATTCCTTACAAAATCAGACTGCAACATCTAGGCCTCTTCAGCCTTTAAAGACAGCATTTAAGAGGGGACCTGACTGAAGGATTTAAAATTATGCATGACATAGAAAAAGTGGATATAGAAAAATTATTTTCTCTCACACACAACACGAGAACTAGGGGGCACTCTATGAAGCTGATGGGTAGGAGAGTCAGATCAGACAAGGAGAAGTGTTTCTTTACCCAGAGGGTCCTCAGTCTATGGAATCTGCTGCCATAAGAGGTGGCATCAGCAGCCAGCCTAGATGGCTTTAAGAAAGGATTAGATAAATTCATGGACAGCAGATGTATCAATGGCTACTAAAATGCATGCTCAGGTACATCCTCCAGGCTGGGGAGACAGAGTGCTTTTAGGACCATTTGCTGAGATTCAAGAGCATGTTAAGGTTTTGCCCTTGTCTTCTGCTTGAGATGCCCATAAGCAATTAGTTGCCCACTGTGTGGGACAGGATGCCAGATGGGCCGTGGCCTGATCTAGCAGGGCTCTTCTTATGTTCCAGGAATATCCTAGAACAGAGGTTAGTGGTTATCTGCATTCTGTGGCTGCATCCACTGCAGGAAGGGCCAAAATGGGGTATTACCCTTAAAACTAGTCCAGAAAGCTACAAGTACTGTAAGAAAATGGCAGCTTGGGTACTTTAAGTAAGGTTACCTGTTGCAATAATGTTCCACTGTTGTTTAACGAATTACAGCACACTGGCTGGCAATTCACTACCTTGCAAAGTTTTTGTTGTTGACACATAACTAAACTAACATATAAATCTGTGTTAATTCCTTAGATGTCATCCACCTGTTGTTCTAGTGCAGGAGTGGGTGAAGAAAGTAGCAGCAACTAAGCCGGTTTCAGACTAAAATAATCAGCAGAAAAACTCCTGAGGAAACTTGCAAAAAGACGTTTTGATGAGGTATGGATAGCTCACCTAGTGTGGACAGTCATCCATCAATTACATTTTCACCCTTATTTCCTGACTGTATTGATGTAGATCTGTGTATCATATTCACTGCTTGAACACAAGTAATAATTCATGTTGTAGGTGGAATTTCAATGTATCGTAATCATATAGCTTTCCCTACTATACGGATAGAAGACAAGGTTTATAAGTTAGCCAGTATCTCTCCTCCTGATGTGCAGCACAAAGTTGCAGAGTAACGAGAGAAATAAAGCTGAAAACCATAAAAGCCATCCACTATATGGTTATCAGCCTCATCCAAGGAGACTTAAATCAAGGAAGAGCTTTATGAGAACTACCACAGCCCTTAATACACAACCAGCAATCGCCAGAGCATCTTTGTGGGAAGCAAAATCCAATAGCTCAAACTGGATAATGTGCGCTTGAGCAACTGAACTCTGCCACCAGAAAACGCTAAGTGGAAGGGGGAATCCCACCAACAAGCCTCTCCGCGATGTGCGCTTGTGAGGCCGAACTCTGCCACTTTTAAATGCTGAGTGGAAGGGGCAATTCCACCAATTATACATCATATAGGTGTATTAGACACAAGAGGGGAAAGGCGGAGGAACCAGTATTGTTGCCTCTTTTTCCCTCCCCCGATGTTTTCTGTAACTTTCATAGTATATTATTCCATTTATATATAATTTTATATTTATTTAATGTATTAGTGTACTCATTGAATATATGATGTATTACTTTGTATTTACTGAGATTGATCTATTATTTACTGAGATTGGTTTTGTTTTATTTATTTATTTATTTATTTATTTATTTATTTATTTATTTATTTATTTATTTATTTATTTATTTATTTATTTAGCTTTTATCCCGCACCATCTCTACCTTGGTGGACTCTGAGCGGCTAACAAGATTAAAAACAAACCCTTCATTCTAGTGCTTTAAAACATTACAACAGACAATACCATTTATCAAAAAGTTCCTCTAATTTAAGGATCATTTAACCAGGGGCAAAAAACCTTCGTAAGACCACCCCAGTCCAACTGGCTACTATTTTGTCTATTAACCACCCTGACCAAAAGCCTTCCCAAACAGCCAGGTCTTACAGGCTCTCCTAAACGTCATCAAAGATGGAGAGGCCCTAATTTCCTGTGGGAGAGTGTTCCACAGGGTTGGGGCTACACAGGAAAAGGCCCTGGTTCTAGTTTGAACAAGGCGTATCTCCCTTAGATTGTCAGTGGCCAGCTTTGTCTGGCTAGCTGACCTCAGGACTCTCCCAGGGCTATATAAGGGAAGACGATCCCGAAGGTATGTGGGACCAAGGCCACGTATGGCTCTAAAAGGCAGCCAGGCTTGTCTCAGGAACATCTAGGAGGGACCACATCACTCCCGTTTTGAGGTCCCTCCACTGGCTGCCTATCAGCTTCCGGGCCCAGTACAAGGTGTTGGTTATCACCTTTAAAGCCCTAAATGGCTTGGGTCCAAGCTATCTCAGGGACCGCCTCCTCCCGTACAATCCTCCCCACACTCTCCGGTCCTCTGGGAGGAACTTACTGCAGCCTCTAAAATCTAGGCTTGCGGCGACCTCCCAGAGGGCGTTCTCTGCTGTCGCCCCCAAACTCTGGAACGACCTGCCGGATGAGATCCGTCAGATAACATCATTAGACAGCTTTAAAAAGGCGGTCAAGACGGATCTCTTCCGGCAGGCCTTTCCAGATTAACCATCCCGGCCCAGATTCCCTGATTCCTCCCGTGGCCCCATCTTAGTGATGGTTGAGGATCAGTAGAGGGACATCAGGGTTTTTAGTTTTTATATGTTTTATGCATTGATATTATGTTTTAATATGTTATACTGTTTAATACTGTCTTAAGGGGGGGAGGGATAAGGTGTTTTTAATTGTTATATTTTACATTTTACTGTTAACCGCCCGGATTGGTTTGCCATAGGGCGGTATACAAATAAATATTATTATTATTATTATTATTATTATAAAAGTTAACACCAAAACCTTGAATTGGATCCGGTACTCCACCGGCAACCAGTGCAGCCGCCGCAAGACAGGTGTTATATGAACATCTCTCCTGGATCTCTCCAGGAGGCGGGCAGCTGCATTCTGTACCAGTTTCAGTTTCCGGATCACATTCAAGGGTAGGCCCACATAGAGGGCATTGCAGTAATCCAACCTGGAGGTGACCGTCACATGGATCACTGTGGCTAGATCAGATCTGGATAGATAGGGGGCCAACTGTCTGGCCCATCTCAGATGGATAAAGGCCATGCGGGCTGTGTGTGCAACCTGGATCCCCATATTCAGGGGATTGATTACTTGTATTGATTTGTTGTATTCTTTGATGCAATGATTATTTATTGTGGTTGATTTTTTACTTGTATTGATTTGTTGTATTCTTTGTATTTTTTTCTGTTTGTTGTAAACCGGCTTGGGCAAAATTGTTTTTCAGAAAGGCGGTATACAAATAAAAATGGAGATGGAAATGGAATGGTGCAAACCAAGAATGGGCAATATGGAAATCCCTAAATAGGCTTAGAAGTGGCAACGGTAGAACAAAGATAATCTTGCTAAATGGAATTATTTTGAAAACTCTTCCATTTTATGTGAATGTGGTGCTAAACAAACAAGCCAACATCTATATTCTTGTCCAATATGTCCTGTCTCATGTACTATGGAGGAACTGCTCAACACCACAGATAATGTAGTTGTTATTGCTTATTTTTGGTCAAAGATTATTTAATTTTATCTTTGCCCTAATTTTATCGGTACTATTTTATCCAATTTTTAATGTTTTGTTGATCAGAATGTTGTTTTAAACTCATATATACATGGTTTGTTCCTTTTACGGCTTGTTTGGCTGAATGCGATGCTTCCCGCATGAATAAACCTAATTAGTAAGGGATGGAGTGGACTGAACGTCTCTGAAACCAACGGAGACCCTTTCTACACTGGGCCTTATTGTGAATTATGCCCTGGGGTGGTGGGAGAACGAGGAGGACGACGAACCTCCTCCTCCTCACAAAAGCCAAATGACCACCGCACGCGCGAGCGCGCCTCACGCACTCTTTGCTTTCGCGCCTTTTTTCCAACGGCCACCCTGCCCGTATCGTTATCTCCGTTGGCTCCCCTTCGCCAACAACGACGGGAGGGCAAGAAGGGGAAGGGGAACGTGCGCGCGCCGCTAGAAGCGCATGCGCACTGAGGACCGTTTTGCGGCTGCGAGAGGAGCGAGCGCGTCCGTCCGTCCGTTCGTTATTCCTTCCTTGCTTTACGGCCAGAGGGCTCGAGGTAGGGGCGGGGCGGTGTGCCGCTTGTCTAGTACTAGGCCCGTGGGCGGCCTGTTGGTTGGTAGGTCAGGTGGGGTGGCAGGCTGGGGGCAAGGGAGCAGGAGGAGCCGTCACCTGGTTCGCGCTTGTCCCAGCAGCCGGGCTCGACCTGACAAAACCGGCTCCATTTCGCGACTTCGGCGGCGGTCATGGTAAGTGTGTGTGTGTCTGCCTTCGCCCCCCCCCCCACCTTATGAGGGAAGAGAGCGGGGGTTAGGGTGCCGCTGGAAGGGGTCCTACTCCCCTCCCTCAGGGGTCGAGGCAGGGGGGCATCTGGGAACACCGGGTTTGATTCCGCCCTCCTCCACGAAGGACCGTTTTGGGCTAGTCACAGCTGCCTTCTGAGCTCTCACAGCCCCACCTACCCCACAGGGTGTTTGTTGTGAGAAGGAGAGAAGGTTTGTCAGCTGCTTTGAGTCCCCTTAAATGGGTGAGAAAAGCGGGGTAGAAAAGCCAACTATTCTTCCTCCATGAAGCCAGCTGGGTGACCTTGGGCTAGTCGCAGCTCTCTTCTGAGCTCTCACAGCCCCACCTACCTCACAGGGTCTGCTGTGGGGAGAAGAATGGAAGGTTTGTCAGCCGCTTTGAGTCCCCTTAAATGGGTGAGAAAAGCAGGGTAGAAAAGCCAACTCTTCTTCTTCTTGTTCCTCTTCCTCTCTGAAGCTAGCTGGGTCACCTTGGGCTAGCCACAGCTCTCTTCTGAGCTCTCACAGCCCCACCTACCTCACGGGGTGTTCTCAGGGAAGAACAGAAGGTTTGTCAGCCGCTTTGAGTCCCCTTAAATGGGTGAGAGAAGCGGGGTAGAAAAGCCAACTCTTCCTCTTCTTCTTCTTATGAGGTATTTTTTATTTATATTGTGTATCGCAATGTCCTTCACCTATGTTCACATCTACATTTTAATCCAGCTTCAGTCCACTTTCAGGGTAAGAGGACACATCAGCTAAGTGTCGGGTAGCTTTGTTTTTTGTTAAGGCAGCTCAATTTAGGAAATTATTCATTGAGTTGAATGGGGTGTCTTGTAAGGGTGATGGGAGACAAATAATGATGTTTATTCATTTATTTTATCTTTGTTTTTCTCCTTGTAATTTTTATATGATTTTATCTTCTGTAAACTTGATATGGTCATATGAAGTTCATTCATTCATCAGCCAAGTGTCAAACTATTTTATTATTATTATTGGAGGAATTTATATCCCGCCCTTCACCAGATGGTCCCAGGGTAGGTTACAATAAAACATATCAAATATAACCCCCTCCCTCCCAGCCCTATTAATCTCACCCCTTTTGGCCTTCTCTAACACAGAAAATCCACCTTTGAGTTAGATGAAGTGGAAAGAAAATGACCGGTCACTTCGCTGATCTCTTCTCTCTCTCTGAAAGTGGACTGGAACTGGATTAAAGCAGAAGTGTGAACACAGCCCTAGAGGTCCCAGGGCAGGTTATAATAAAACAAAGACTAAAGCATATTTTAAATACCCGCTTTCCCACCTACTCAAGCAAGCAAGCTAGCGTCTAAAGTCTGCGTTCAGCACCAAGCTTAAATTTGTGGGGCTGCTTGAATGAATGGATGAATCTGAAACTATTTGTCCTTTCATTTTCAGCAATAGTAGAGTTCTTTAAAAATTCTAGGTTGACATGAAAGTAACGTGAACCGTGCTGTGCAGCAGCATATGTACCTAGGGCTGTGACATCTACAACAAAGTTCAGGAGAAGAACTTTGTTCACCACTTAGATTTTTGCATAAGTGGATAAAGGTCCCACCAACAAACCTCGGGAAGTTTCTTTGAATAGAAGTGGTTTGTCACTACCCTATGCTAAGACTTTTAACTTATCATGCAATGTCCAACACCTTTTGTTTCCAGGTGGTCTCCCACCCAGTCTGTGTCTGTGAGTGGTTTTTGTGCATTGTGGCACGTTGGGCATGAACAAGGTAGCTAAGAAAAAGTGTATTTGGAGGTCCACATGGGTAGGGCAAATGTGGTTAAGGTTATTATTTTGAAACTCCTCATTGAAGAGGTTGTGTACATAATAGCCAATCTTGAAGGATGTGTGAAGGAAGATGGGAGAGTAATTGTTTATGGGATTGTTATAGTATTTCTTGATTTCAGCAAAGCATTTGACAAAGTATCTCATGCGATCCTCATTGAAAAATCGTACTCAAAGAGTACTCAAAGAGTAGTTTTAAATGGCTGCACATCCAAATGGAAGGAAGTGTCAAGTGGAGTACCACAAGGTTCTGTCCTGGGCCCAGTTATGTTTAATGTTTTTATAAACGATCTGGACGAGGGAGTTGAAGGGAAACTGATCAAATTTGCTGATGACACAAAGCTAGGGGGGATTGCAAACACCAGAGAAGAGAGAGAGAGGATTCAAAAAGATTTAGAGAAACTCGAACAATGGGCTGCAACTAATAAAATGGTATTTAACAAAGAAAAATGCAAGGTTCTGCACCTGGGCAAGAAAAATGAAAAAAGCACATATACAATGGGAGGAATTCGGCTGAGCAGCAGCACATGTGAAAAAGACTTGGGTGTCCTGGTAGATCATCAACTGAACATGAGTCAACAGTGCAAGGCAGCTGCAAAAAAGGCAGACGCAATCCTGGGGTGTATTAGGAGAAGCATAGAGTCCAGATCACGTGAAGTTATTATCCCCCTCTACTCTACCTTGGTCAGACCTCATCTGGAGTACTGTGTCCAGTTCTGGTCACCCCAGTTTAAAAAAGACACTGACAAGCTGGAGCAGGTTCAAAGGAGAGCTACCAAGATGGTGAACGGTCTGCAAACCATGTCCTATGAGGAACAGCTTAAGGAACTAGGAATGTTTAGTCTACCAAAAAGAAGACCGAGAGGAGACATGATAGCTGTCTACAAATACCTCAAGGGTTGTCACAAGGCAGAGGGATCAGCCCTGTTCTCACTCTCTCAAGGAAGGACTAGAAACAATGGGGTGAAACTGCAGGGGAAAAGATTTAGTTTAGATGTTAGGAAAAAATTTCTAACAGTAAGAGTGATCAACCAGTGGAACAGGCTGCCACGGGAGGTGGTTGGTTCCCCTTCGATGGAGGTCTTCAAGCAGAGACTGGACAGCCATCTGTCTGAGATGGTTTAGGAGATCCTGCCTTGAGCAGGGGGTTGGACTGGATGACCCAGGAGGTCCCCTCCAACTCTACCATTCTATGATTCTATGATTCTATTGTCACTTTGTCTCGTGCAACAGGAATTTGGAATAACAACTGACATTGCTTCTCAGTTTGTACTTTGCTGTTGGTTTTTTAACAGAAACCTCAAGTAGTCTTGTAATCTTCAGAAACAAACTGCATTCATGACATATATGCACTTTCAGATTATCCTGGTTAAATCAGTTTGCTTTGATGCTAGAAGTTTGTGAGAGGTTGTTTTAGAAAAAGTGGGCTAACTAGATTTTTAAGGATACATGCAGGGCCTGTTACTGAGATTACTCTGTTCTCAGTAAAGCTAGAAGAAAGTATTCTGTCTTAAAAGCACACACTGTGTCAGTGAAAAGGCAGGTTTCTTCATAACAGTCCTAAGAAAACATGTCTAAGATCACTTAACATAAATTTTGTTCATGGCTCACTATACTTCTTAACTATATGTTTTTCTTAAAAGTGCATTGGACAATTTGATTTCCAGGATTAGAAATGGAAAATAAGATTTGAGAACCTGTGCAACTGGGATTTTATTGGACTTCACTTCCAAATTGGCAGTTCAGGAGATTTATTTATTTATTTATTTATTTATTTATTTATTTATTTATTTAATTTATTATGTGTCGATCCCAACCTATATCTGAAAGTCTCAGGGTGGTTCAACAGTAAAAATAGATTAAAAAGAACTGACTAAGAGTGCTTTTCCACTGTCACTAGAAGTACCCATTAATGGGTACTTAATGGGTACTTCTAGTGCCAGTGGAAAAACGCCCTAAGATAGCAGTGCCTGAAAGTGCAGGAAGCTGTTTCTTCAGCCAAAGGCCATGGGCTTTGTTGTCAAATGCACACAGAGCTGAAGTCTTTCTAATCTAGAATGTAGTCAAATGCGCACGAAGAAAATCCCTATATTTTAGCTTTTCACATTTTTAGTTTTCTTTTTTTATCTTAAGGGAAATATTTTTGCCATTGGGTTCGCCTATCCCCAACTGGAGAAAGCTAGGTGAAAAATATCTCATGAAGCTGAACTACAGGGATAAATATATTTTGAAAATGTTAATAAATCGTGAGATCATTTGAATGTAGTTTTGGTAGTACTGTATCTCCAAAAGCATTTGTATAGCTCACTTTGTGCTAAATTCTCTTACAGTGAATTTAAACATTTAATTGCATAGGCCTTAAGCTGGCATTAACGCAGCGATATTTGGTAGGCATACCTAGCTGTGAATTTGCTTAATTCCACAGTGCAGTCTGCTTGACACATCAGGACTTCAGATAAGCTCAAGCTGAGCAGCAGTCTGTTTAAAACAAAAATAAACATTTCCTGCATGCAAAACAAATTGAAGTAAGGCAGTTGGGGAAGTAATTCACTCCCTTACTCTTTAGGAACTAAATGCTGCTATTTATGTGGTTTCATAGATATTATGTGCCATGTAGTATTCCTATTATCACATAATTGTGCAGCTATAGGGACAGGGTTAAATAACATGATATAACCATGTGAAGAAAACGTAGTCAGAGGACTGCTTAGAGAGACCAAACAACCATACATAGAAATCTAGCAGAAGGACATAAATGCACAATATGCTCTTCTTACAGTCTCTAAGAAGTTAGCTTCAAAGGAATGGTGTTTCTTATTACTAGAGGTAGTCACAATTGCCATTAAGACTAATAGCCACCGATATCTCTGAGTTCCATGAATTTGAATCCGTCCAAGCTGGTGGCCAGTACCACATCTCCTGATAGTGAATTCCAAAATTTAACTATGGGTGTTTTTCCACTGTCAATTGTACCCATTTTTGCACCCATTTTTGTATCTTTTGGCTGTGTGCCGGATGATCCCATTTCCACTACGGCACCCATTTTGAACCCGATTGTTTCCACTGTTGTGGGGGGAATCCAGATCTTTTTGGCCTTTAATCCGGATTTTCTGTAGACCCCATTAATGGGGTCTACAATGGGGTCTTCTGCCAGAAAATCCAGATTAAAGGGAGCCTGTTTCCACTGGAAACAGGCAATGGGGTCCAAAGGAGGCTAGGGAAAGGGGATGCACCTTTGACCCCCCCCCAACATTGGCTTCGAAGTCAGCTTCGAAATCACTTCGAAGTTGCTTCGAAGACTGCCCCCCCCCCCGCCCCCCAAACACCTGGGGTAATGGACCGACCCCTTGGGGGTCGATCCGGATTTCCCAGATGGGTGCAAAGCTGTTTCCACAGCAGGGGTGTTAGCACCCATTTCTAATGGGTGCTACACCTCTTGTGGAAACACATTGGGTGCTTCCCTTAATCCGGATCTACTAGATCCGGATTAAGAAATGTACCCATTCCTTAGATCCGGCTCTTCTTAGATCCAGATCTAAGGGCTGCAGTGGAAAAACACCCTATGTGTTAAGGTAAAGAGTTTCTTTTTATTCAGCTTTGTTTGGTGACCTTGGTTCTGGTATTTTGGAAGAGGGAAAACAGTGTCCACCAGCGCATAATTTTATATGTCATGATCTTGTTTCTTCTCACTCATCTCTTTTCTAGATTATAGTTGGCTTTTAATTTTGTAACACATGCTGAGACCTTAGGGCAGGATAAAAATTCAAATGAATTAAATATCTAGCTTCACATGTTGCAATCTGAAATTTTTTCTGTCTTAGTTATCTTCATCTGAACCTTCTCCAACTCCACGTATCCTTTTTGAGATGCGGATACCAAAACTGTATATGTTATTCCAGGTGTGGTCTCACAGTCAGTTCTTATATGGGTATTATAATATTAGCAGATTTGTTTTCATCAGCAAACATGGCTATTTCACTGGTCACATCTGACTCCAGATCATTTATAAGCAAGTTAAAACTACTGGTTTCAGAATAGAAGGTTCGGTGAGCTGGTCTGTTATATGTCTTTGTTATGAGAAATGCCAATTTTCTGTATTCGACTGCTTTCTTTTCCTTAGCTGGTAGCTCATATATTTATTAAATATTATTCCATGACTGCTAAGTTCATTGGGAAGTCTTTGGTCTTAACTAAACCTGTAATTTTAATCCACCCATTGGTTCACCTTCAGAATGAGAGAATGCACCAGCAAAGTGACTAGTCATTTTCTTTCCACGTTAATAAGCCAGGGAAGGGTTTTCTGGGTTAGATAATGTAGATGCAAACTATAGTCACTTGTTTTGGGGAAGATTGTAGAAACCATTATTTAAAATAAAATTACCAGTTGGAATAACACCTTTCTGAAGAATCACCAACTGGCCTTTTGGAGAGAAAGTCCTGTCTGATTTGTTTGAATGTTTAAGAAGCACCTATCAGCTCAAATGTTTTGGCAACATAATGAAAAGGCAGGACTCATTGGAAAAGGCCCCAGTACTGGGGAAAATGGAGGACAGAAGAAGGGGACAACAGAAGATGAGATGGATAAATAACAGCCATGGAATGATAGGACACTTCCTCTTAGATCTAAGCAATAGATCAAAGAAAGCAGTAGAGCATTTTTTATAATGGAGAATCTGTATATTGGAGCATTTTTTTTTTTACATTCAGGTATATAAGTTAAATTCAGGAGTGAGCCGACAGATGGTTAGGTTTGCTGATGATATTAAACTAAACTATGAAGAGCTGAAAAAAAAACCCTCCCTCATACGTTCTAACTGGGTTTATTTTCCTGGTTTAAGTTTGATATAGGAATGAGGTAAAAGTGGTCTACCAGGTCTGTCTGGCCAGCTCACAGGGTGATCCCAGGTTATGCCACTGACATAACCATTGTTTGTGGTGAGGGTCAGCAGTAGGCCGAGTTTTGGGCTCAGAACTGTGATGATCCCTCTAGTTTGAAGAATGAAGAAGTATGTAGAAACCTCTGATTTTTGCACAGAACCCTGTTCTGCAGAGCAAATTCAAGAGCCATTCTATGCTGTTTCATTTGTGCCTCCTTGACTTTCCTCCTGGTTGGGTCTTCCTTCCACTGACATGCAACCTTCAACAAGTTCTCCATGAAAAGAGTATAGCTCTTGGGCTGCCAGAGACCACGTACTGTGCTTTGTCAAAATGGGAGGCAGCTGAACAGACACATCCAATCTATTTGTATGTCTTTATATATCCAAGAACAACAAATGATTTCAGAAGCTAGAGCAGGGGGCTTGTAATGCTTAGTCGAGGTTTTATTCTGCTTGGATTTCAACAGTATTTATGCTTAATGCTCTTATTTCTTCTATCCCCAAACTGTTTGTCTAGTCTAGCACTCTGATTGCAGTGGGTCTGACAATAGCTGCTGCCGGATATGCAGGTTTGTATTTAAATTGCATGGTTTATTTCTTACTGCTTTTAATAATATTGAACAATAAATGGATAAAATCACTAGCCTGCTACTGTGTGGCACATTAGATTCCAGATACTACCCTTGATGACCAGTAAACAATGAAGTCACATTTTGCTGCTGATGGAAGTCTCTCCCCCATATAGTGTTCATTGGCAGTTTTAAAAAAAATATTGGGGACAGAACCAGTCCCTGAAACCCCCCTTATGAACACAAGTCCCCCACTGCTACTTTCTGGAGCCTACCTCATTAATAGGAAAACAACTGAGGGAGGTCATCAAGAGTTGTGGAGTGAGATGCTACAAGTACGCTGAAGAACCTAACTCTTATTTCTCCATTGTGTGTCAGGGAAGGTGGTCCAGGTGCTTAATCACTGTCTGGAAGCATTAAGAGGCAGAATATGGACCAATCAATTGAAATTGAACCCGGACAAGACAGAGGTAGTACTGTATATTCTGGCATATAAGACTACTTTTTAACCCAGGAAATCTTCTCAAAAGTCGGTGATCATCTTATACGCCGGGTGTCGTCCTCTTATACGGCAAGTATATCCCAACTCTATATTTTAACTGAAAAAGTTGGGGGTCGTCTTATATACCTAGTCATCTTATACGCCGGAATATACGGTATGTACCCAAGGATTCTGAGTCCATGAAGTTAAGGGACACCCAGTTGTGTATGGAGTTGCTTTGCCTCGGAAAGAACATGTATGTGATCAGGGAGTGCTTTTGGATTCATTGCTGTCATTTGAGGCACATGAGGCAACGGTAGCCAGGAGTGCCTCTTCCATCTCCAGCTGGCTTACCAGCAGTGGCTTTCCTGGATAGGGACAGAGTGATCCATGTTCTGCTAATCTCCAGATTAGACTAATGTGCCCTGTGTTGGGTTACCTCTGAAGATGGTCTGGAAGCTGGAGCTAATGCAGAAAGCAGCAAGTCAACTACTAATGGGAGTTTCTGGCCAGACCCACGTCATGGTGATCCTGAAAGATTACACTGGCTCCATGTTAGCTACTGAGCCCAATTCAAGGTGTTAATGTTAACATATAAAGACCTAAATGACTTGATCCCTGGTTATCAGGGATCAAGTCACCTTCTCCCCTATAGACCTGACCAGGTATTAAGATCACAAGGTGAGGGTCTCCTTTGTGGGTCTTTTCTGTAGTAGCCCCATCTTTGGGGCAGCCACCAACTTTGTGTGTGTTTCGACACCTGGTTAAAGCATATCTCTTCACCTAAGCCTTGGATGCTTAACTTCCTCTGGGTGTTTCCCTGTCAGGGAAGAAGGGTCTGTGGGTTACAATTTTTATTGTTGTCATCGCTGGTGCTATGTGGCCCCATTCCCTCCAGACAGCAATGTGAACTGGGAAGGAGGACTTAGTTTCAGAGAGAGAGATGCTGCTTTAAATTTTTCAGACACTGTCTTCCCTGCATCTCAGAGGTTGGGAGTGGTCAGGTGCAGTTCAAATGCTCCCTCGCCTTCTTGGAGCAGATTGTGTTTGACGAATGTCAGTTTGGCACATCTCTTGCTCCTTATGGCATGGCTGTCGTCCTTGTTCCTATAGAATTTCTAACAAATAGACTGGGAGGACAAGCAGCAGGTGGTGAACAGGGAATAATCAGTCTCCCTCTCTCTGGCCCTTTTGGCCTTTTGCACCATTAGAAAGCTTTACTGGAGAAATAGGTTTTCTTTAGTCTGGTGTACTGAAATGCTTCACTGTTTTCAAGGTCGCTACATCTTGAAAGCTGTAAAGGTAATGGAACCCCAAGTGAAGCAAGCTCTTCAGTCTCTACCGAAGTCTGTGAGTGTTTCTCATGTTTTTGATTGCTCAATAGTGAACCCAAATAACTCACTGCACAAGGACTGTGGGATTTTATGCCTTTAGAACACCATATTTCCTCATCAAAAACATTATACAGGTACTTAGCAGTGTATAAAGTATCTATATTGAATGCATCATTGTTAAAGTACTTTTACTTGCAAAGTAGGACAGAAGGGTTAAGTCTCTTAAACTAAGGCAAAAGAAGGAGGCATATGGGTAGAAACAATGGAGAAATGTCACCAGTTGTGCTTCTTTGTTAAGGATTGTTTGTCAGATGGACTTGTAATGGCAGCGCCATAGGTTTTATGTGCCTGACGTAGAGAGCATAGAGACCCATCAGTTTGGACGTTACTTGTTAGGCATGTGCAGAAGGTGATTTGGCTTGATGCTGAACAACTTTGTTTTAGGAGAGTTTAGCTTCATCCAGACAGCACTTACTTAATTTACATTATTTTGATAATCTGGAATAAAGCACAGATAATCCAGAGTAAATTGTGTTTGGATGTGGTTTACTCCAAATTATCCAAATAATGTGAATTAAGCAGGTGCTGTGTGGAGGAAGTTTTTTGTCATCTGTGTGCACTCTGGAAAAGGACGCCAGGCAAAAACCACACCGCATCAAGCTGCATTTTTCTCCTTCTTAAGAGAAACAGAAGCACTTTACTCTATCCAGCTACAGCTAAACCCAGACTTCTAACAATTGACCAAACTATATAGCAACAATTGTCCACATACCCCTGTTGTTGTCTGTGCTAATGTTGTTTAAACACGTTTTAATGCCAATGTATTTTTATTTCAGGCATTCAGTAATTATTACAGAGGAGGATTTGAACCCAAAATGACTAAACGGGAAGCTGCTTTAATACTGGGAGTAAGGTAGGTAGGTAAATAAATAAATAAGTAGCTTACACAAACAATGTGGGAAATCCTTCCTCAGTATTTTTATGTTATATGAGAGTTGTCAAGAAAGTTGCATAATACTGATTAACTGCGGAGGAACTGTAGGCTTTTTCTGTCATGATTTGACAGTTTAAGAGCCTTTCTGCGCCTATCCTTTAGGGAACTCCTGAGTGCAACATCTGCATTTCGTGGAGCAGCTCCTCCCCCACTTGCAGTTCTGTGTGTGCACAGGTTCTCCAGAAGTGTCTACCTTCTACTGGGAGAAGTTCAAAGGGAGCCAGAGGAGGGGTTGCCTAGGCGTGGTGAGTGCTATGTCGCCACATCACCATGGCAATGGTGCCACGCAGGCTCGTTGGCACTACTGCTGTGGAGATGGGATCACCACCATAATAGCAGCAATTTGCACCTCACCAGTGCTTCGGGAAGTGCTGGTGATGTTCAGGGGAGAGCCACTGTCCATAAATGTGGATACTGGATCTCTCCCGTGTTCACTTCCTGGGAAGTTTTCTCCAGGAGGCGAATGAGCGAAAAGGCTCTAACTCACTTGAGACCACAACCTAATATAAGTTCTCCCATGGCATGAGTCCCAGGTTTATTGCTTACATTGAATCCATGACTCTGGTAAATTTGTGAGTTTTCTGGCATAATGGCAGCAGAAACAGTGGGTACAAGGGAGAAGTGTGTGCTTTAATGTAGTCATCATTGTCTTTGTCCCTCTGTTTGTTCCGGGTCTATATTTTTATCTGTAAACTACATAGAATCTCTTAAGAAATCTATGGCAGACAAATTCAATAAATAATAAATGCAGAGTCATCAAGCAAATTCCTTGCGTCAGGTGGAGTTATCCAAATATTGAAATTTACCATATCTTTCAGTGATGTAACTGATTTTTTCCCCCTAAAAAATCAGCCCTACAGCCAATAAAGGAAAAATCAGAGAAGCTCACAGACGAATCATGCTTTTGAATCACCCCGATAAAGGTAAATTGGACAAGGAGCGTGTCTCATCTAGAATGAATCTGTATGGCAAAGCTGGGTGGGACTTTTTTGTGAACTAATTTTAGTCCTGGGAGCTCCACCGTTTTTCTTCCTGTGTCCATTGCTTGGAAGCCTGAGCAAGAACAGGGGCATTTTTTTTTCAGTATCATTGTTGGCACATGTGTCGAGTTGTTTTATTAGAATGACTGTGACAGAATGGTTTCATTCTAAATCTTGTTTATATCTTTATTTCTGTAGTACAGTGATGGTGAACCTTTTGAACTCAGTGTGTCAAAATTCGCAAGAGAACCTAGCTTAACCCGCATGCTGTGTCACATCAAGAAATATCCATAATTTTGTGATATTTGTAGGTCTAGTAAAGTTATATTTTTGATATATGTATTTTATTAAAAGCAAAAACAAATAATTCTTTACATTAGTGACTTTTGTTGCTGAATTTCATTTGCTAAATCTTCAATTGAAAGTTGGTATTTCGTACACTTCAAGAACAAGCAAGCACTGCACGCCCAGGGCTCGGCGTGTCACCTGTGACATGCATGTCATAGGTTGGCCATCACTGCTGTAGTAACATAGAGACAGAAGGGTCTAATACAGTAGACCTCCTATAATTCTAGGAATCAGTTCCTGTAAAACTTGGTTTAATGGGAATCTGCTTTGAAGGTAACCGACTTCAGTGTAAATCTTGTATTGGGGTTGAGAGTCCCATCGTCTTGTGCTGTTGGTTGATGGGCCCTATTTAAAATTCCATAGGGAGAACTTGCAGTGCAGGTCAGTGGAGCAAATGTCCTTATGTTGAAAGGGGCACAGCACAGTTCCCTTCAGAGGAAGCATTTATCAGGGGTCAGCTGCACAGATACATGCCAAGATGCCAGCACATAGCTCACCCACATTCCAGGCTGCAGTGAAAAATACAGATGTCAGGCAAGTTGCCAAATGTAACACAGAGACAAAAGTTTTTCACAGACTGCTGAAACACTCTGATGCACATCAGTGCAGAAAGCAGCCTAAAATCACCAAATAGCCAGAGCCACCATCAGAACACAAATATCATTCCATATACTGCATACTCCACATTCAAAGGCCTACAGAAGCAATCACAAGCTATTAAAATCACCAAAAGGTATGAATTAATATTCTCATTAAGCACATAAGGAAGCACATCTACTGGATTAGGCCAAAGCCCATCTCATACAGTGGCCCATTCTGGATGTTCTAAAGCATAAGTCTGATTTTAAATGTTGTTACCCAGCCTGAGACCTTTGGGTATAGGGCAGGATAGAAATACAAATAAATAAATATGTGGAAATGGCTGCTGAAGCAAAGTGGTCCCAGTACGCTGCAGGGATGACCTCTAACCTTAGACTTTTGGCACAGAATGTGGAGTAGCTAGTCACAGAGAGGTATAGCTGCAATTAATTAGACATGTTCTAGAAACATCCATTTTAAAGCAGTTCACTTTATGGGAGGATCTACTATATTCTTTTAAAAAGGGAGGCAAATATGGCACAAAAGAGGAAAATGACTCATGTTTTTGTCTTTTCTAGGTGGGTCTCCATATGTGGCGGCAAAAATCAATGAAGCTAAGGACATGTTAGAAGGTCAAGCTAAAAAATGAAAATAGCACTTTACCGATGACTTTTATGTTGTTTTAAATACGTGTACACTAAGAATGTTGACAAAAGATGAAATAATGGTATGTTTCATAAAGGACCTTTTTCAAGTAGAGATCAAAGCCGATTGTTGTTTTCTGGTTTAAATTCAAAGCACAAATTCTGGTGGAAAAAAGGGTTGGGGGGATTGTAGGTGGTTTGATTTAGTTATTAAACATGGGTTTGTAGTTTACTAGTATGACAAGCTTTCTGACATCGTCTGGTCAGAGGTTGAAGTCTGGTAGTATGTGGCTATAATTTAGGATGCCGGTGTTCTTATGAGCGTTCGCGTTCTAGACTTTACAAAAAATACCTTGATGAAATTCCATTTTTATCTGATAAAAATGGGGTAACTATAGAGGTTTTTACTATTCTGCCCCAGCCTTGTATGTTCCGGGTATAGGAAACTCAGTCAACCAAAGCAATTTATCTGTAACAAGGTATCATCCCTCTTTTTTCCCAGTCAGTATCTCAGATCGCTGCCAGGCTTAGAGAACTAATTTGAAAATGCAGAACGTTCTATTGCCCTTAAAGAAGCGGTGGAAGACCTGTGATTCTTTACACCTTGCTGCCCTAAAATGATTGTTGCTGGTCATATTTAGAAGGCCACAAGCTCTCTGTTTAATTTTATACTTTCATCTCTCGATTAAAAAGCTGAGGGCATGGGCATTTCTTTGCACTAAAAATGATACAATCTGAATGTCTTCCTATTCATTTGATCATTTGGAGAATGTGCAATATTAGTAAATAATGAAGACCGTCAAGGAATAAAGCAGCTGTGGTTAAAACTGAACTGTTTCTTCATAATATCTGTCAGCTCCTTTACCTTTTAAGCAGCAGGTGCCGGGAACTCTCCTTGTGCACGAAAAGTTTTCTGTTTATGTCAATTGTTCTGTGCTGCTATTTCCTCACATTTCTGCAGCTCCCTTGGCTGAAATATCCTTGGGAAAATCCTGTTTGCAGTGCTGTCTCAGGTACAAAAGGTATTCTCATCATTTGCACTTAAAAGCGATGGCCACAATTCAGCAGTTGGGAATACATGGAACTCACAAATTTTAAATGCACAAGTCTGAGGAACAGTGATTTTAGTATATAGTTCTCAAATGTAACTTTATTCTGGTTTGCTGTGGCAAGTATAACATTGCCAGTTTTGACCCTCTAGAAATATAGCTTTCATATGCCATTGCTCAAGCTCACACAACTAAGATGAACAGAAAAATCCAGACGTGATACATAGCGCGTTTTCCTCTCTTGTCCTGGGAAATACGTTGAGTGAGCATTGAATCAAATTTGGGATTCAGAAGGAAGTATTTGTATTACAGTTTTTCAAATTTCTGAACTAAATGGGGAACAAAAAATGAAAGGCAGGGGTCCATGGCTGCAAAACTGAGGTTGGCTTAAACTTCCTGATCATCAGTCTCTTTCTAGTGACAGTGAGAAGTGAGGTCTGCGCCTTCAGTATTGCAGTATGTCCTCCTCTGCCATAGAATCTTGTATCATGGTTTTAATGCAACATGTTTTGCTACTGCAAGTCTGAGGTCACAGATGAAGCCTGCAGCATCCTGGGATCTTCTTCATGGCCATTTTGCCACTTGTACGTAATTAATCAGCAAAGAAGGTGCTTGGTGTGGCTTTTGTTCAGAAGGACTTCTGAGTGCGTTTTTGTGAGTTTTGTGTAGGCTTGGGTCAAAGTTCGATTCAACAAACTTAGAAAGGGCTTTGTACTATTACTACTGTTAGTCTCATGTTTGTTACTGCATGACCCAGCTGAAATGCAGTTGAGCCCCAAGGGAATTGATAAGGCTGGATGATAAGTATGCAGGTGCTGCCATTGGTAACCCCTTTGTGGACAGAATTATATCACAGAGATAGTTAATGGTGGTGGCTGCATACCTACCACGCAGGTGGGTTCCTTGCTTAATTTATTTGGGCTAATTTGCATTTTACCTGGATCTTGCAGATCTGCAACAGCCAAAGTTTGACACAAACCGAGTTTTGAATGCCTTTGTACACATTTGTATGCGGAGTGGCATTCTGTAGAGTGGCATGCATGGGTTACTGTCTTTAGTCAGATGGGCATGGCATATGGGATCAGCCTGCACAGCACTGCAGAATGTTAAAAACCGATGCCTGGGAAAAGTGTGTGTCTGACATCTGGCCTGTCATCTGTGTTCTCTTACCTTTTGGTCTATAAGACTTTGGATGGGGGGCTTCTTGCCATTGATGTAGCTTTCAGGCAAGACATTTGTGTGTTCTGGCATTTGACCTGTGGCGGATGTTTCTGTGCGTGCGCGTGTGCATAGATGGGTGTTGCCCCTCTCAGTACAGGTTATTTGCCTCCACTGAATTGTTTTGGGAAACCTTCCCCATTCAGGTCTCTTCTGAAGAAGCCCAGTCTACTGCAATATAAATTTGTCAGCTTTCGTCACAGCTCCTCTAACCCATGGAATTACATTCAGATCTCTTGCTCCTTGAATGCCATTTCTTAAGTGACATTTTGTCAGAATGCACTGCGTTTTGATCCTGCAGTTGTCTCTAAGGTGACTTTGCCACACATTTTTTTACCTTGATTTTTTTTTTCCAGAAATAAGATATGCAGTTCAGCAAAAGGGAACAAATACTGTTTTATAACTGAAAATTTTCTTTTGGGTAACAAAATATGAAAGGCATCTGGTCTGGTAAGAATGAGCTTAAATGTATATTTAAGCAATTAACTGCAATTTTAGATAGGTAACATAATAACATAATCTTTGCTTTATAGTATTAGGCATTTAGGGTAATTTGTAAGTGAATTTGGAAAGGGCTTTGAACAAATTACCAGTTAGATACAGAATAGAGAGGGAAGAATGTAACAGGAATATATAACCTTTTGCTTGTTCAACCCCAGAGCCGATAGTCCAATCACACAAGTTTTTCATTATAAAATTTGTACTATAACAAATTCATAACTGTGGCACGTACTTAAGGATCAACCAATGGAAGATCAAAGTTTATTTATTTTTCTACCAGCATACAAAAACATATTGCACATCAAACAACCAAAACAAAAATAAAAATATTCTAAGGACTAATGTATGTAGTTTATACAGAATAAACTTTCTGGAAATTGATCTTTTTCAGTAGTTCTGGTTACTCCTTAATGGACATGACTAATTCAGTTTTAAGTGTTTTAACTAAAGCTATGTTTGATTTTTAAATACTGTACAATTTAATAAATAAATCAAACAAAGCCTCAATGTAGAACAGTCACTGCCAATGTCACCCAATATCCCTGCAGATTGAGAATTTAATAAACGTATTCCAGTGGTCTGCAGTTTTCCCCTCTACATACAGCATTTAAAAAACATGTATTAAAACAGACCAGTTTCCAGACCAAACTAATGGAGAAATTACAATTCAGTGCAAAATATTTTAGACTGCATTTTCTAGTTTTCCTCTGGTGAAGAAGTGGTTGCATATTATTAAAAATGTAACAAAAGCAGCTAATGCTTTCATAAAGGTTACGATAGGGATTCCCCCCTCACACACCTCTGCCGTATTTTGAAAACAAAATAACATTTCCTATAGCCAGCAATTTGTTTTTATTTAAATGTTACATATACTATTCTCAAGGCACATCTGATGATAACACAGTAGGTGTCAAAGTATATTCAACGTTGGATTTCTTCAAGATCCCTCCATGATCTGTTTTCCAAAATGGAGGAACTGAAAGTGCGACGTCAAGACTCGCGATCCATATTCTATCTTTGGCAAGCTTATACAAGCACTATTGTAAAATGTAATGTAAAACAACTGTAAACTAGGAACTCTGTTTATGAAACACCATTCAATACAGCTTCTTCCTTTTTATTTCCGTCGTCTTGTACCGTGCTAGGCCTTTCTTCAGGACTATGCGGCAGCTTTGAGGGCTCAGTCCCAGAAATAACTGTAGGGCCGTTGATGGCCTTTTCAGAAAGGCCAACTTCTTCAATCACATCTTTTGCCTTTTAAAGAAAAAATCATTAGTGCCAAGCTGTGAACGTTTTGTAATATGCTTTTACATTCCTTAACAGCAATATGCATAGCCTGTCTTAAACCACTGCTTGAAAAAACGGTACGCGGTGACAATGAATTCTTATGTAAGAAGAAAGGGGTATGAGTTAAGTTAACCTAAAATCTCATAGACTAGTATAATGTATAAGTGAAGAATGTGTTCTTTGCTACTATGCTGGATTGTGCACTGTGCCCACCACCACATCACCACTAATATTGCCTCCCCTCCCTGAAAGATAAGAGGGATGGAAAACTACAGCAGTGCAGAGAGTCAGAAAGGCAGCATGGGGCACATCAGGAGACCAGAAGAAAGACCAGCAATTTGGAGCTCCTGGTCACCCTCCCCCAGGGCTGGACCAACACACAAAATGTTAAAAGCAAGAGTATTATGTGAGTTGGACAGGATCTTAGACGTCATCTAGTCCAAGTCACTGCTCAAAGCATAAATCTGAAAATAAAGAGTTCAGGCATGCCACGATGTGAACATTTCATGGAATTATCCCCGCTACCTAACCTACATCTCTACATCCAGTTGTAGTGTTGCCTTTTCAGCCAGCTTCCTTCTCAATGAGTGCTTGTAGACTTCTATAGTATGTGTCACAGACTTCCTCTGCCCCTGCCTCAGAACTGGATTCAGCCTCACAATTACCACATATAATGGAACTGTTATGTTTTATGGATGTTCTAGTTTGTGAACCCAAGACATTGGTTCTTTCAGGTGCTATGCTGTCACCTCATATTCAAGAGGCCATTAAGATGCCCAGGGCAGTCGTGCCAGAGTATATATGGCAGGTTTCATATATATGATTGTTTCTTACTATTTAGCAAATGCTCTGGTTAAAAGTGTTTGGGAATAAATACATACATAACCCTTTTTTTCCCCTGCTTATTCTGTTGGTGTGTTAACGTTTTGCTACTTAAGTGAATTACTTCAGACTTGCTCCTTAACAAATCCCCTTAGTGTCATCTACAAATCTGAGAAGCATCACATAACCATGGTAGCCACTGGTCTAGAAACAAATGTCTTAACAATGCTTTAAGAACACAAGAGAAGTCCTGCTGGATTGGGCCATAGCCTACCTAGTCCAGCATCCTGTCTCCCTCCAACTGCTTCTGGGCTTTCTCAAACAAAGGCAAAACCTCCACTTGCTCTTGCATCCCTACTGCTGGCCTTTAGAGACATCCTGCCTGTCTCTCCAACCTGGGAGCAATATCTAGACATCCATTCTAGTAACACCGAAACAACTTTCCTCCATAAATTTGTCTAACCATTTCTTAAAGCTATTCAGGTTTGTCACACACATAAAATGCATGTCATAAGTATTCAACCACTATGCAGATCACCATCGGAACAACTGCTGATGCTCCCATATATTTAAATATGTACACAAGAATGTATTGTGCCAGTACAGACCAGAGCACCAAGATGAATCTATAATTTGCAGTCAACAGTATGATGATGTCTTATGTATTATATGAAATCTATACAAGAAGAAAACAAAATATTCTGTATTTCATTTCTCTTACCATTTCTTTCTTGTTTTTGGCCAGTGTTTCCCTTGGGAGATTTCTTTGTCTACTCTGAGATTCTGCTCTTGATATATAATCAGCAACTGTTACTGTGAGAAAAAATGTTTATAATTACTTCATGTTTAAGAACTTAGTCATCACTGGATGAAATTCAAATTGATGCGACTTATGCACCCCCATCAATGTTAACTCTGTGCCACCCTATGTTCTACTAGGGTTGCTGGGTGATCCCAGGTGAAGATGGTTTCAAAGTCCAAGTGAAGAGAATTGGCTTTCTCTGAAGCATCTTTTAACATTTAGAACTGCTTAGTGATTTCTTGAAGGATTCTGCACTCTTAAAAGATCATTCTTTGTCATGTTCCTCAGTTTAGCCTGAAACTGTTTGCTCGGCTAATCCTAATGCAGTTTGTGATGGGCTTCTCTGATTTACTTAGTTTTAGAACAGACTTAAGCTTGTGGTCTTCTGGAATGATTTCTTTTGAGTTGAAGCTGAAAAGGATTAGATATACAAGATGCTGCTTACAAATTCCTTGCTCCTTGGGAAGTCTAAAAAGACTTTAAAGGGGGAAAAGATTAATGCGTCTTCTGTGAGGCAATCTGGTCAAACTGGTCTAATCCTATGGTCTTTCTCACAGTAATTTGAAACTAAGGAGGGCACAAAAGTTCCATGTGAGCAAATGGGTGTTTTTCCACTGTCACTAGAAGTACCCATTAAGTACCCATTAATGGGTACAAAAATGCCATTAATGGGTACTTCTACTGACAGTGGAAAAACACCCAATATGTTCTTCATCAGCATGCTGACTTGTGTAGTTCACACAACACAACTGTGTATATATGGCATATCTTTTATGGGTAATCTTAAGGGAATGAGGTGTGCAATGCAGACACTCTGGTTTGGAATAGATATCAGAAGCCAAGTCTGGAATGAGCAAGTGACATGAACACCTGCTGCACTGCACGAAATATGAACAGGGTTCTACTGCATTTCTCAGGGCATGAACCGCTTCATGTCTTTATCTGCTAGAAAATGCCTTAATGGAGATTCAGATTATCTGAAATCTTTCAGTTCTCTTTTGTGCAGTATTTGGGAGGAGTTCATCTAAAAAATCTCTGGGATTACAACATATACTGAATTTCTCAATTGAGCTGTTTTACATGTAGACAGGACAGAGCAGAGTTGGCAATCACAAATCATTAGATCTGAAACGTTTCAATACACGTTTCAGAAGAGAACATTCCAAGGTTACTTCATGTGTCATACAAATCTAAAATACAATCAGGAGAAAAACAAAGTACACTCTTTGAATTCTGTGCTTTTACATAGTGGGGCATAATGAAAAACATCTGGAATATATTCTGGAATAAAGACCTGCTGTCCACATGCTAGCACAGGCTATAGGAGGCCCCAGGTGAGGTCTGCTAGAGCATTTGGACGACAGATCCCTATCCTGAGATATATCCCAGAATACCACCCAAATGCAAAGAGGCCCCAGGTCTTTAGAAGGTCTTAGAATTAGGTAAATAGAACCTCAGGTGAACAACACATGATAAATTACACTGTCATTATTTATTTGACAAAACTAGGACAAAATGCAGAAGCAGTACGTGAGGAACTAAGCTAATCCTAAGTGCTTCCATAGGAATTAGGGTAACTAGCAGCCAGGTGCTGCTTATCAAATGCCCTTGAATATCTGATCACCAGCAAGTGTTACCATCTCTATAAAAACAGAAGATCTGGCAGTTTACTGGTCTGAAGCATTCCAGCATGTGTTAACACAATGCCAAGGAGGAAAGAATCAGCAATGATCTTAGGGAAGCAATTGTTGGTGCCAATCAACCGGGGAAGGGTTATGAAGCCACTTCCAAACAATCTGAAGTCCATAATTCAACAGTGAGAAAGATTATTCACAAGTGGAAAACATTCAAGACAGTTGTGAACGTCCCAGCAAATTCACCCCAAGGTCAGACTGCAATGCTCAAGAGAAATTGCAAAAAACCAAGAGCAACAACTAAGACTCTACAAACCTCAGCACATTAAATGTTCAAATTCACAACAGTACAATTATAAAAAGACTGAACAAGTTTGGCTTGTTTGGAAGGGTTGCCAGGAGAAAGCCTCTCCTTTTTAAGAACATGGCAGCACGGCTTAAGCTTGTAAAGTTGCATTTGAACAAAGCACAGGACTTCTGTAACAATGTCATCTGGACAGATGGGACCATTGTGTTTGGCCATAACGCACAGCACCAGGTGCGGTGAACACCAAACACAGCATATCAACACGAACATCTCATACCAGCTGTTAAGTACAGTGGTGGAGGGGTGATGATTTGGGCTTGTTTTGCAGCCAAAGGACCGAGGCACCTTGCAGTCATTGAGTCGACCATGAACTCCTCTATATACCAAAGTATTCTCGAGTCAAATGTGAGGCCATCTATCCAATAGCTAAAGTTTGGCCAAAAGTGGGTCCCAAGCCACACCAGCCGATCTACAACAGAATGGCCCAGTCGCAGTCTAGTCCTCGACCCAACCGAAATGCCGTGAAAGCACCTTAAGAGAGCTGTGGATAAACAAATGGCCACAAACCTCAATGAACTGAAGCAATGTTGTAAAGAAAAAGGGGGCAAAATTCCTGCAAAACGATGCAAGAGACTGATAAAGTCATACAGAAAATTACTGCTGCTAAAGGTGGTTCTACAAGCAATTGATTCATGGGTTGTACTTACTGTATTTTCTGGCATATAAGACTACTTTTTAACCCAGGAAAATCTTCTCAAAAGTCAGGGGTCGTCTTATTTTAATTGGAAAGTTGGGGGTCGTCTTATACGCCCAGTCGTCTTATACGCCGGAAAATACGGTAGGTTTTTCACGCATGACTTCCATTTTGGCTTCATTTTTGCTGAATAAATAAATACAGACTCAGATGTTCATCTTAGTCTGTATTTACCTAATTTTAAGCCTTTCTATAAACCAGCTCTTTTTTTATTATTTTCTGATGCGTAAAACCATAGAATTCAAAGAGGGTGTTGCACTTTTTTTCTCATGGCTGTATAATTAAAGTTATAAGATTTCAAACTATTCAAAAATTTGCAAGACATTAGTGTACGTTAACAATAGGTGACAAACCACAGCATAACGCATGCACATACTTTTAATTCAGTTGTGATTTCTTGTGTCCTTAAAAGGAGTATCAGACTGATTCAAAACACAAGCCAGACAGGATCAATGCACGACATTCCTTGAAGATACAACACTTGTTACGGGCCCAGCATTTCCATTACCAAGAACAGATGCTCAAAGGCAGAGAAGAGCCCCTGTCTGGCAATGCTACTTTCAACCTGATGTTCCCTTACATTTCCAACTTCTGTATACACATGATCAGGGCAAAGGTTAGGAGGAAGGCACAAGTGTTAGTTAATGGTATGTTAGAGATTACCCAACTGACAGTCTGTTTCCTTGCAGGCTGATTAGTTATTAAATACTGTAAGTACCCCTTATTTGTAACCCCTTATTAGAAGTTAAAAACTGCAAACTGGGAGCATTCCTTCATGCTTGTGACCTAAGGTGGACCATCTCTCCACTCAAGTTACCTGGCTGCCTATCTTCTGCCTGACCCCTAAAACGACGCCTGCGGCTACGATTGCGTCGCTGGGGCTTTTTCTCTCTATCATCTGCAATGGCAAAGTATTACAATGAACCATCTCAGTGAGAAACTGGTCTCCTGGCAGACAACAGCACAACCAAAACAACATTCAAAGGAAAATCCTTCTGAATTATGATCAGTGACTACAGTTTCATATTTCTGAAAAGTGAAAAAGCAATGCAAGTCTTTCTTTGGCTGGTATGATTTTAAGTTCCTTCCCCATTCTCTGGTATGGGCTACAGTATGAACTAAATGGCTATTAGGGACGTGTCAAACATGAGGCACCCAAAGAGGAATGGAACTGGAGGAATCCATTCCAAACCTTGTCTGAGCTTGGAAAAGCACAGGGAAAGGACACAAAAAGCAGGATCACTACTGGCCACAAGGTCACTGAGGCTGCACGCCCCTCTCCTGATCAGCTCCTGGGAAGGTGACATAGAGGGCAGGGCAGGTGTGTACCGCTTGGCCTTTAACAGGCTTATATCTTCCACTCACCTGCTTCCCCCAATTTCTCTGATGGCTACCTGAGGTGTGGTGTTGAAACCCTTCGCTACCACATCCTCTCTGGACAGGTCACGTTTCTTAAATATGAGTTCAACACATCCCTACTGGACGCAAAGCCACACGTGTGAATAACTTCCTATGTTTGCTGTTTTTCTGATCACCACCTTCGAAGAAACTTTTGTCTTACTCTGAGCTCAATGCCTTCCCTTCTGTCCATTGAGCAAGTTTCAGGAGGCACAAATTCAAGACATAAAGAAGGTTGTTAATTTCCAGCTCATTATCGTTTTTCAACAAAAACCCAGCTTTTCAGAAACTATCCCTTGGGCCTGTATAACCTTTCTGTCTCCAGCTGACTGCCCTCCACAGTAAATACCTACATAATCTTTGCTGCACCGTAACTGAGCTGAGGTTAAAACTAGACTAGTTGCTTGCATCAAAATTCCACCACTTTTTGATCTTGAAAAGAAGGTGGTATTTTAAACCTCAGGAAAGCAAACAACAGATTGCTGATCAAGAACACTTATTCATTACATTTAGGCCTTCCAAGCTGGCACATTTTTTTTAGGAGTCAGCATTCCCTGAATTCCCCCTCAAAAATCCACATACCTAAGCCATTTTCATTAACTGACGCTGTGTCAGATTCTGTCATCCCATCCATTAAGGCAGCATCTTCATCAGTCCTTCGTCTGCGGGATCGCCTACGCCGGTTAGTGGTATGGTGTGATTCACTTGCATCTGTGTCTGCAGTCAGGTCAGACTCGGTGTTATCAAGTAAGCTGTAAGGATTGCTATCAGGATCCTTCAACACTAAAACCAGGAAGGGCCATATTAAAACCAACAGATTATGTGCATCTCCTGCCACTTTAATCTAGCATTGCAACCGGAAATTTTAAGGATAGCAAAACCCCCACCATGCAGGAGATTTGTACTACAATAATTTTTAGTACATATCACACAATTGTGCGCCACAGGCATCACAGAAGAGGATGCTAAGCTAAATACTAATGTTAATCTATGTCCTGAAGTAGGAGAAAAGAGAACACTGGACATCAGAGGAAGACCCAAATGTTTTTCCAGAGGGCACAGATACCTTTTAGCATCATCAAATTCTTCCCACACACCCTCACCAACAGTGTGATTTAAAAACAGCCTCTACTCTTTGTCTACTCAGCTGTAAAATATTTATATACCCTGCTTAACATTCATTTACATTATGCATTATTCCTACACCAGGGTGTCTGAAATGTTTTTTTGTTTTTTTAAATCCTAACATCCTCTGTCTAAATTAAGGACATTATCAGAACCCCTCCTGGGAGCAAAATCAGCAAAAATCAGCCTTTTAGGATACATAGTTTGGCGTCCAGGAAATAAAAATCCTTCTGGGGTAGAAAACTACCCCCAAAGAGGATGCAGCATTTTGGTCAGCACTTCCCCCCATTCTTTTTAAATACTATATGAGACATCCCTCCGGACACGTGTTTCTCCAGAGGCTATGCAACATTTCAAAACATGTTAACATACCAGAACTGATGGATGACTTCCCACCACGGGGACCCCCACGTCCACGACCCCCAGAAACACTGCGCCCTCTTCCACCTGGCGGACGCCTTCTGCTATCACGCTGATGTCGAGTCTCCCGCTCATCATCCCCTGCTAGTGACCAGTCACTCAGCTCATCTTTCCTTTCTGATTCTGTTTCTGAGGGATTAGACAGCTCAGAATTTGTTCCTTTAGAATGAATGAGAAAAAGAAAGAATTAAAAACTGTTCCAGTACACTTTAGATTGTGGAATCTGAAAGTGAGATAAAAGAATATTAGATTATTTCTAGCATGGGAAGAGTAATCAAACTGTGGAATTTCCTACAAATTAAGGGGTTGGCCAATAACTCTGATGACCTCAGATAAGTTCTGGATAAGGGAAGACAGGGCTATCGATGGCTGCTAGCCTTGATGGCTGCGTCACAGTCTCCAGTCTCGGCTCCAAGAAAGTGCTATTCCCCTAAACGCCCAAGTGCTGGGTGATAGGTCTACTTTTGCTTCTGCCCTGTTTGCAGGTTTCCATATTCAACTAGGTGGCCATTGTGAAAACAAGGCTGCTGAACCTTCTTATGTTCTAACACTTAAGAGCAGACAAAGACACAGAAATCACAGGTTTGCATCACAGGAAGGACAAACGGCTAACAGCAAGCTTGTTGCTGCTGGGCAGCAGTCAGCTGTAGCCAACTTCTTTCTGAGCACCTCCATGCAGTTTTCTTAGCAGAAATACAGAAGGAGTTTGTCTTTGTCTACTTCTAGGTTGAGGCGAAGTGACCCTCTGCTTTCCAGGTTGCTTGCATTAATACTAAGCTACAGTGACTCCAAATACCAAGTTTCAGACACATAAATGTCTGAAAGAATTACCACAATTCAATCTAAACAGCAAGTGTAAACTAAATAAGAAATGGCCTTCAATGCAAGTTAAGACACCAGGCTGGATTGAAACCCATTTTAAATAGCGGAGAAGCCACTTTTTCAAAGAGGTCATTCCATTCATAGGATGTGACTCCTACCTACTTCTGTCTCACCTATTTAAGATTAAGCCCCAGAGGAAATATTTATGGAACATGATAACAGGAAAGGATGATACACAGCTATGAAAAAGTGCAGAATGACTTGCTATTAATTAATTAGCCAAGAGCAGTTAAAAAAGATTGGATCCATTATTCAAAGAGAAAAGCCACGAATTTACAATTATAACTAAGTACACAGCATGCCCAACATCTATAGCTTGGCCTCTACCAACATAGTGACAGAAACCAACCCGGCACACTCTGGATCTAGTAAAATGACTAAAATAACTTTCTCTACTCTTCAAAAACCACTCACCATAGCCAGAAGTATAATTGGGACCTCTCCGTCCCCTTCCTCTTCCACTGTAAGACCTGGAGCCTTGAACAGAGGAAGCGGCGCTCTCATCTGTGATATAATTCTTCTCCTTTTCAGGTCCTCTAGTAGATGAAGGTCTGAAGCCCATGCCAATCTGCCGTAGCTGCTCATCTATCTGGAGCCTTTCCAACCTTAGCTGTTCCACTTCCTGAATTGACAGGTAAATGGAATGTCAGCAAATGCACTGGGCTGTTGTTCTTTACAAAGGATTCAAGCACACCCACATTTAGCAACATTTATGATGGTATCTGCTGCAGGACCCAGCTAATAATACAGTATTCTACAATTAGTGGAAGCCTCCTGGAACTAACATAAGATTATATCCGTCAAAACAACCTTACTATATTTACTGAGTAACTTTTGCTCACTTCTCCCTATATTTCTGCTATAATTATCAGTGTTTCCAGACTCAATACAAACTTATATAGGCCAATGCCTTCACTCAGCAGCTTATCAAGGCTCTTATTAAGGATACGCTGGTCCGAATTTTTAATTTTTTTAAAAAAACATTAAATTTATGCTAATAAGAGCTCCAATAATACTAGAACACCTGCCTAACTACAAATATGACAGGCTCAAACTTCACAGAAATAAAGCTTTCATTTTGGCTGTACAAAGAAGACAGAACCAGCAAAATATAAAACGGAACAAGGTGTTATCATTTAGTAGCGTAAATCTTGGATTTCTGCCTGGATGCATCAGCATAGTCTGATATAAACCTAGTTTGAAAAGATTTTGCATACATCAGAACCTAAACTATTTCCAGTTATACCAGTCTTCCATTGGGGTAAGACAGTAGTACAATGGAAACAAGTTCCAAGAAACTAAACAGTGAATCAATTCCAACTGCTACCTTAAACTAAAATAACTCTAAAGAACGGACTGTACATATTTTGCACTATATACAGTGGTACCTTGACATACGAGTTTAATTCGTTCGGTAACCTCGCTCTTATGTCCAATTGCTCGTATCTCAAAGCAGTTTTCCCATTAATCCATTCCAGCTCCCAAAACACCACCTCAGTTGGTTTTGTTATGTACTGTACTGTATTTAGATACTCGTATCTCAAATCTTGCTCTCATCTCAAAGCAAAATATCACTCGCTCAGCGGCTTGTATCTCAAAACACTTGTATGTCAGGGCACTTGTATGTCGAGGTACCACTGTAATATGTATTATCACGTAAGGCACATTTATAATTTACCAAGAAATATTTAAGATAGCTTTAAAAAAAAGGAATTCAGAGTGATTTTAGGAGAAATTATTTTGGAAAAAAGTCTGGGCCTTACATGTTAAAGAATATAGTACTTTAATAAGTATCTGATGATGGTTGGAACAATTTCCGGGTAAAACAGTCATGTTAAAAATACTTTAAAAACTACAAAAGGATAAAACTATAAGTATTTTTAACATGACTGTTTTACCTGGAAATTGTTCCAACCATCGTACTGTACCCAGTCCTGGAAGCCTTAATTTACATAAGTATCTGATGACTAATATCAATGAGCTGATATTATTCACATTGTTTACAACTCAACTCATTGAATTATTCACCTCACAGTATCGCTAAAATGAGAATCCACTCTCCTCAAAAATGCAGGGCTTACAGCAGGGATGTGAAAGATGCGGCCTGCGGGCCAGATGCGGCCCGCGGGCTGTATGAATACGGCCCGCCGCCCGCCGCCGCCGCTGTCCTCCTTGGGCGCGAAGGAGGCGAGGCGAGGCGAGGCGAGGGCGAGCGAGCATGCGGCGGGACCCTCCACTGCCCGAGTGCGCGGGCGCTGCCATGGACAGCCAGCCCCTCCTCGGTGCCCTAGCCACGCCCCGGCCACGCCCCCAGCCCATCCTCTGTACTCTAGCCACGCCCCTGGCCACACCCCAGCCCCTCCTCTGTGCCCTGGCCACGCCCCCGGCCACGCCCCCTGGCCCTGACAGTTTTTTTTTTTAATCCGGCCCTCGGCAAAATTGAGTTTGACACCTCTGGCTTACAGCATAGTATTTTACTCTGAGCTTTTTATGACATTCAACAAAGCACTAAAAATGAGACGTAATGCACTAAACAAAACACCACAACTAACCATAGAGAGCTTCACAGAAAGGACAATTATTTTAGAAGGTTATTTCCACAATCAGTGCTTACCTTCAAGTAGGCAATATGGTATTCAAGAAGCACCTGGACATTCCCTATACTTTCTTTAGTACCCACAAATACAAATGGAACCATTCCCTATAAAGATGAAATAAATTATTCGGAAGTATAGACAACAGACAAGCGATCCAAAGCAGGGAACATTTTAAAACAATCCTATAAGAATTATAGCCTGTTCCTATTAAAGATGGTTTCCAAAGTAGATTCTAGACAATTTTTCAGTTTAATTCATTATCAGTTGTTCATGGATCCAATAACTGCATCTGCTCACTCATTACGCATCAGCTGGATGAGTGCAAAAACACAGCAAATTGTTGAAGCTGAAATAAGTAAACTGAAGAGCAGGTTGTTTTCTTACAATATGTAAGTTACTCTAAGTTAACAATCTTGAAATCTCCATCCTAAAGGCTACACAACAGTTTGAAGAATCCATACTTTCACCATTCAAACAGTATTACACACCCCATGGCCAGAATCTAGGCAAGACTGGGTAGTGGTATTCAAACCCTGGGCAGAAAATGGTTTTCTATCTTTCTCCATCATAAAGGAGGGGAAAGGACTAGGCCTGGAAGGTCTGGTGAGCCGGCAAAGTCAACAAAGGTATCCTCAGAAGAAGAATCTGAGGAAAACCGATGGGATGGTTTACAATCAGGGGCATCTACTCCCGTGGGGATGCCTCCTGACACCCCAAGACCTTTGGGGGGAACAGAGGGCATAGGAGTCCTAGCCCTTCCTCCGAAGAAACGATGGAATTCACTCCTTTAGATGACATAGGCTGCCAGTGTGGCCAGCTGCTTGACTGCGGATGAACTGGAGACCAACAAGGAAAGACAGTGAGCCTAAATTTGGTTGGGCTCCCCCTATTGGCTGTGGTCAGCTGGCACACTAGGACATCACCCTATGTAAGTCTGCTTGCATCTGTCTGAGAACTACCCACACACATAGAAGTTGGTCCTATGTGAATACCTAGCACACACACTGTGGTATTCTCTGTTGGCTGCATATTAAAAAAAATGACAGTGCCTGTTAAAATAGGGTTTTTTTTTCAAAAAACTGGTCCAGTACATTAAGAGATACGAGTGCATAAAAGTACTTTTAACTAAGAAATGCCTGAACTGGCACCTCTTGCTAACAGCTGAAATAAATTTCAGGTCATCTACTAACTTAGCAAGTTCTCTACCTTGTTTACCAATACCACATGTTACATGTAACAATAAAGACAGAAGTGACACTCTTGTTAAAAGAAAAATAAACTGTAACTCTAAAAATATGATCTTACATCTTCTCTGGGAAGTTTGTTCTCATTGTCTCCTTCAATTCTCACTCTGACAACTCCAGACTTGTCCACAATTTCCTGAATAACTTTTCCATTTTTGCCAATGACTTTTCCTTAAATAAATATAAACGTTGAGAAATCACTGCTTCATGTTTTCAAAAAAACAAAACAAAAAAGTATCTGGAATATTTATAAATACCCTAACAAGCTCAAAATAATTATCAATACACACATGAAAATAATGATATTTCAAAATCATTTCATATCTTGATATTAAGAAATCCTAATGCCCAGCTGATAAATTGGAAATGTGCCATAGGGCGCATCCCCATGCGCATTTGGTCAGGTACCAAAACCAGGCTCGGCATGGAGTGTCCCCATGCATTTTTTATTTGGTCCGGTTTCCACGAACCAAATCCCCTCAAACCATGCCAGACCAGGACCAAATTTGGTACCCAAAAAAACAAGTCTGAGCATGGTTTGGGGTCCCGGCATGCAATAATTAGCAAGCCTAGACTACCCATGGTCCTGGGCTATTTGGGGAGGAGACTGGCGCTCACGTCATTTGGAGGTGGGGTGTATTTGGCACAGGCCGTTCCTGCCCTGTGCACTGGAGATCACAGCCACTGACATTTTCTGGGAGCGGAAAAACCCTGATTGCCAAGGCAAGCAGGATAATGGCTTGATTTCTGTACATTTTCCACAAAAAATATTCCACCCCCGTTTCCTGATCAGAAAGGCAGGCAGGATAATGGTTTGATTTTTGGTCCAATTCCTAAAATTTTCAAGCCATTTCCCGATCACCAAGGCAATCATGACAGAGGCTTGATTTTCTCTTTTAAACTTGGCAGGCGTTCCCAGTGGACTGGAGGTGCGCAAAACTGCTCAAGCGCCCACCTGCCGCTAAACCTCGTAAGCCGCTTCTAGTCTTTTAAAATTGTTTATGAATTTATTATTATCATTAAGCTTTATTTTAACTTTCCCCCCATGCCTCCCAACCAAGCCCTGGCTTTCTGTGCCGTTAAGGGAGTGGGGGATGCGGCATTTGCAGCTGGCGGCACAGGGATGGTTTGACGTGAATCCGGCTTCCAATGAGGAAAGAGGGGGCGGAGAGGAGGCGGTGTTGCCACCCCGTGCCAGGGTTTGGGGCGGTTTGCGTGGGGATGGCTGCATCTGCGGCCAACCCACACCCAGCCCGCATCATGAGAAATGGCATGGGGATGGGCTGGGATCGATCTCATGCCCCTTTCAGGTCCCATGCGTGCCCATTCTGCACCATAGAGCATGGCAGAAAAACCACACCTGAGTATAACATTCCTTTTAAAAGTAATAAGAAAGCACAAAGTGGGAAACACTCTGGACCCAGAAAATCCACATTTCTAAGTTAGGCAGAGGTCTCATACTGTCCCAAAAATCTGAACACACAGCAGCTTAAAACACAAGGACTTAACCAAAAAGGTGGGCATAATGTTCCCTCTGGTCATATTGAGAAAGGGCAACAACTGTATTATTTAGTTTTCAAAAATATTTTTATACCATTTCCCATTAATCTTGAAGATCTTCATCAAACACAATTAAAATCAGTTAAAACTGTCATTCACATAAAACATTATTAAAGTCAAGGAAGACAAGAATAAACTTTTACTTTAGGAAGGCCTGGGTAAAAAGACAGGTCTTCAACCAGCATCCTCAGCCAAGACCATAGGACCCCTCAAAGGTACCACCCAGATAATCCCAATTGAGTACATTCCCATGTTCATGTTTGGGATGGCAGTGAAGACATCTCTTTGCCCTGGTTCTTGGTTAAATGGAGATACACTCTCTTCCCACTTCCAGACACTGCTTTGTTTTAATATATACTGTTATTTTTTGTAATATATATATATATTATTTAAATGTTGTTACCTGCCCTGGGACCTTTGGGTATAGGACAGGATAAAAATGCAAATAATAAATAAATTAATAAATAAATATTGAATGCCTCCATTCATACACAAGCTATTCAAGTGTATTTAATATTTTTTAAGGTTACATACCGACAAGACTTCTAGGAACCTGAATAAAGTCCTCCACAAATTCCAAATAACTTCTAGCTTTTTTCACTGCCTCAGCGCTCTGGAAACAAGTACAAGGCATTTGTAACACAATGCATTAAAAATTAAAAACCATTCCCCATGTTTGAGACTCCTGAACATAACAAACATCTTAACATAAAACATGAGAGGAGCACATACCATCTCATTTGCAACAACAACAAAATACACACAGACAGAAAGAGCTGCTTTTATAATAGGTTTTCAAAGGAGAAAGTGTTTAGTAATAGTTTTTCTTGATGGAGGGCAGAAAACCATTCTCAGTACTTCTTCCAGGATCTTCCTTACGACAAAGACTATTTTTCTCCCATGCAACTTCTTCTGTTTTCCACTTTTTTGTGGTTCTTAGTCCCCAATCACAGCCTCAGACAGCGTTACACTCTCCTCAGCTCCAACACAGAGCAGTTTTACTCCAATGAAGGAGTAAAACACTATACAAACTAATCATGGTAGATGATGACACCAAAAACTCATTTGAAAATGTCCAGCTGAGATTATGAATCATCCTGTGACTTCTACTATCCATGTTCCAACATAACTGCTCCACATGCTCAGATGGCGACTGTTGGGCCCAACCACTGCTAAAAGAGCCTTGACCATTTAATTTTCAGTGCATGTATATGTGCAACAATTCTATTTACACCTCAATTAAGGAATATGGTGAGTAAGAAGAGCCAACCAGAAATGGGACTACACTGTCACAACTGCTTGGTACACTGGTACTGTTAGACTATTAAAGATTCTGAAACTGTCATTTTTAATAAGTAAAACGCATTTTAGGGCTGATGGGGGAAATGGTGGAGCTTGAAATTTTTCAAATGCACAGCTTTGCCATCCCTATTTAAGATAAACTATAATCCATGAGCTACAGTCTGGAACCTTAGTCTGAAAGTGTGGCCACAGGAAGGAAGAGATAGGTCAGCATATCACTACTGCTGCATGTTGTGTTTCTAACCCTTTCTGTAACACTGCCTAGTCTGTAGGCAGCTTTTTCTTACTGAAAGTTACGACACAACAGTCATAAGGAAGGAAACTTATTCACTTGTATCTAAGAATTGATATCCAGCCCTTCACCTGAAGGTGCCAGGACGGGTCACAACTCTATATAAGCATCAGTAAAACATATAAAGCAATTAAACCTAATGAAAATACAACCCTCTCACCCTGGGAGGATAACGTCAGGAGAAGGCTAAACATCAAAGAGCTGGGGAAAGAGGTACAATTGAACCCCCCTCTCCAAGAAAGGCCATTTCTTCCCCATCTTGGTTGGAGTTCGTTGCTCTATCAACTACCGGTGGCAAATAATACAAAAGAATATGCATGGATTGCTGGACAATATAAGAGTATCTATTAGAGGGCCCCCATATTTCTGAATATGAGAAGATGGGGCATATTGGAAGGCAATACTACCGCTATATTCAAACATCTTACATTTACAGTATGGAATTATATGTAACTTCTGTTTGGATAATTTGTATTTTAATAATTTTTTTGAAAAAAAAAATCACCAAAACACAGCAGTACTATGAAGTGTGCTGAAAAGAGAAAGATGACTCTAACCGAGATTTAATTCCTGGTGGCAGCATGAATAGATCTGCACAGTGTTCTTCCCAACAATAAGCAACTCACTTGTCACTCTATTTTTTTCCAGTCTAGCTAACAGTGCTCAGTATTTCCAGGAACTCTCCCATCCAAGTAATCCAAGCACTATATGGGTCCTAGCCTATTTAATTTCCAAATTTGTAATCTGCAACCTATATGCTAGGGCAAATGCATAGAAAAACACTACATGTTTACTTCTGTGTGGAAAATGAAAATAAAGCAGGGTTTAGGAATTATGCCGTTCAGTCTACTGTGCAAGGAGCATAATATGCCGGACCTAGACTTCAAGGCATCAAGCTGAGTATACACAATTATTAAAAATAAAACACTTTGTTCCATTTTACCTCTCCATAAATCCTGAACGTGCCAGTATCTTCCTCAAGCTCAATTGCAGTAACTCCTGGGACCTTTCTGGCTTGCTGTATGTTAGTGCCATGTGTTCCTATTGCAAGCCCCATTAAATCTTCTCTGACAATGAATTCCTCATGAAATGCTGCGGCAAGCTGTTTCGTGCACTGGAGAGGAGACAAAAGGGTTTGTTTACTGCGGTGACTTCAAAGATGATGCCACACAACCACAGCAAAATTGGAATCGGGAAAGAAAGCAATGATGCAGACAGCTCACTTCTAAATGCTTTGTAGCCTCTTCATTTCTGGACATGAGCATTAGCTTGGTTCGAATGCTGCGTAAATGCATATCACTCAGAATGTTTACTCTTTTCACCGTCGCCTCACTGGCGGACTGTAGAAAGGAAGAATGGCAAAAACAGGATTACCTTTTCGTTCGGCAACTGATTCCAAGAGCAAAATTTTACCCACATTGTTTGAACTAAAGAAATATGCATTTCTGTAAGAACCATTGAAAAAGCCAATATTTTATTACTACAGTTCTCCAACAAACTGTTATTCGTTTTTACTAGTAGTAAGCAAGCAAATAGCAATTTGGGATGTAAACAGCAATCGTACAAACTCTGGTGATTCTAGTGCCAACAGTAGTCTAACCAACCTCTGGGCCACATTTCCCCTGTCATGTCAAACCATCCAAACCTTCAAGCCATTAAGATCAGGAATACTGATGTGCCAGACTAGGTTCATTTGAAGAAGATTAATAAAACCAGTTCAGTCTAGAAGTGAACTGAATTTTTCCAGGTTTATCTCTAGCTTGGTGAACAGTTCATAAAAGGGAAGCTGCAGCCTTACGTATCCTACATATTTATTTAAGAATGTATATCTTGTCTTTCACCAAGTAGTCCCAAGGCATGTTACAACAATATATATATATATATTTTTTTACATCTTAAAATATATCCCTCCCTCTCTCCCTGGCAGGACAACACTCAAAGGAAGCTAAACATCACAGGCCATAAGAGTGTCAAAGAGGTAGGTTCAATGTGAGCTTCACCCCCATTGCCAACTTTGCATGCATCTCTGTTCAGGAACTATACTACTCAAGTTTGATGAGACTACTTTTTACTATGCAGGGAGTAATTTCTCTCAGGTAACTGCAATTTCAGATATCAGAAAACTCAAGTCTTCTTGGCACTAATTGTTGCTTTTAAAAAAAAAATAAAGTTCAACTCCAAGAGATCAGCAGATTTAGATAAGGATAGCAAGTTTCAGGTTACAAGAAAGCAAATGAAGTATGCTAAACTACTTTGCTCAATCTATTTTTGACCCCAGGCTATACCCACTCAGAGGTAACAGCTGTGACATGCACTGTGACTAGGGACTGCACACACTAATTCATGCAAGCAATCTCTGTCAATGCGTGGCCCAGCTATTTTGCTTACAAACATCCACAGAAGTGCCACTGCTGCAATGGTACTACCTGATATTCCCTTTTTACTGACCTTCCCCTCAACTCTTCACCCTTCAAACTCCCCGAAATGAATAGCTCAGTCACACACAGAAAGCGTTATTCTGACATACACAAGGAGAAAGGTAGTTTAGTTAAGTCATGGCCACCCAAATCAAAGAATCATAAATTCAAACAACAGAAATGTGTATGCTGATTTCAGCAGATAGTGACTTACCAGTACTACTAACTGAGCTGTTTCAGCCTGATAAAAAATTCTGCAGGCTCCCACAGCTTTTTTAAAATCCTTATGGGCGCTTTCATTAGCACACCTGGAAAAAAAAAAGAATTTGTAAGTTAATTCAGATAGTTTTGCTATCAACAGAGATATGCTGCTGAGCATAATGTGGTGCACTCAAGATACACAAAAATCCAAAAACAGCATTATGAAGATGGCATGTACAGAAGGTACAATTCTCACTGGAGAAACTAAGGGGAAACTCACAAACAAGCTCTTTGTGAGAACAGGACGCGAGGCAATTAAGGTACATAATGGTCTAGCATTTTGGGAAGCTCCAAATACTATCACAGAAGGATCCAGAGAGACCAGTGGGCCCCCAAATGCTGTCTCACCTTAAACCTCTGTATTGCACTGGTTCAGAGTTTTAAACTATTCTCAAAATTATAGAACGAGGAAATTTTTTATTAAGCATGATGGAAGGTCTCCCAATTTGTCTATGAAATTTCTGAATCTGTTCACCATCTCAAGGATTACTCTGAAACCAAGCTGAAGGACTTGGGCACACAGACACTTGTTCCAAATGTTCAGCTTTCATTTAAAACAAACAAAAAAATCAATTCGTCATGGTATCTGGAAATGAAATTATAAGGAAAGGCAAGGAGGGCAGCTGGGTGAAAGGACAGAAGAAAGGACAGACTGACAGCTTCTGGTACTGACCAAGCCAAAGGAGATGCTGTGGCAGATTAACTCTTTCCTTATCTTCAAAAACAGAATAATGGCTGCCTGTCCTGCTTAACTTTTAAAGGCTTCAAGGGTCATAATAATTTGATTATATTAGGATGGGGGATTCTCTAGGTTGAGCTCCAGCTGGAGCAGACAACATTAACATGATACTAGGCATTTGAAAATAATACAACTAATCTTGTTCTGGTAAAATAACAAATAACATTAATGCCATATACACCCTTTTTAATTTTTAAAAAACTTTTAACATGAATATAGAAAACTGTGTTTAGGAAGTGTTTTTTGCGAAAGAATAGGATCACTTCAAATGTCTACAGGAAGAAACAAAAGCTTTTACTGATTCAAGACCCAAATCTACTAAGAAGAGCCACCTTTTACTTGTACAGTACGTTAGCTTTCATTTCTAACTTTCGTTTCTCTGAAGAACAGCTGCAAAAAGTTTATCTAGCTGCTCTGCACTGTAAGAAAGCTGATTCCCTGCAGAAATGCGTTTCTTTTGCTTTGCACAGGTTTTCAGATGCAATGAAGCGTATCCCTATTGCTGAGTAGTCACGATGTTCAACAGTAAAACTGCAAACAGTTAAATCATGCTACTACAGTTTGCATTTATAAGATAAATCAGTTCTCTCAGCAACAATACAGAAGTTATCTGTTCCTGCTTTCGTTTGGAGAAACACCATGACCGACCCTGACCAAGCAAATGCTTTAGCAATAAGCTACAGAAATCCCACAGAGGATAGTTAATCCAGGGCATAATCCATGCCCTATATTGTTTGTAGAAATATTAAGAAAAAAATTAAAATGCAGTTGAAAAGATCCCTTTTAATATTATAATAAAAGACATGTACTTAAAAAAAAATACAGCATGCTCTTGGATCCACATGGGGCTAATTGGGGGTGAAGGTGATGTGGAATATAAATAGCACATCTCAGGAATAAACACTCCCCAAACAAGCCAAATGGGCCATCCCATTCGCTTGTGAAGATTTTGCAGAATTGAGGGGTTCTCTCATTTAAAAAAAATCCTTCTACTTAATGGCTTTGTCCCAGGGAATTGCAGCAATGCAGTACTTTACTATCACTTAGAACTCCTTCTAGAAGCCTTCTTGGCTATTGTCACTTTGTGCACCTCAAGTTTTTTTTACAATACAAATGAGCAGCAAACAACTCCTTCACCTTCTGCCCCATAATACTCTTCACACATTGTCCAGAAAGTGACCTAAGTAGTAAGAAGTCTTCACCTGACTCTTTCTCTAAGAATCTGCCAAAAGCAAAGGGCCAGGACAGGAGCTAACCAGCAACTCAAACCAAGTGGGAGATACTTACAGTGGTACCTTGACATACGAGTTTAATTCGTTCCGTAACCTTGCTCTTAGGTCAAATCGCTCGTATCTCAAAGCAATTTTCCCATTAATCCATTCCAGCTCCCAAAACACCACCTCAGTTGTTTTTGTTATGTACTGTACTGTATTTACATACTCGTATCTCAAATCTTGCTCTCATCTCAAAGCAAAATATCACTCGCTCGGCGGCTTGTATCTCAAAACACTTGTAAGTCAGGGCACTTGTATGTCGAGGTACCACTGTACTGTCATGGGCTAGCGTGCATATGCTAGCATTCGCCATCTTTGGGCATGTGAACTTGACTTCTCTATACTAAAACGTATTTTTAGTAATTTTAATATGCTGAATCTTTTAAATGTTTTTATGTATATTATTGGTTTTAATATTGGTTTTAATTTGTTGTTTTAAAGGTTGTTACCCTCCCTGAGACCCTTGGGTATAGGGTGGGATAGAAACATAAATAATAAATACTGTATTTTCTGGCGTATAAGACTACTTTTTAACCCAGGAAAATCTTCTCAAAAGTCGGGGGTCATCTTATACGCCAGGTGTTGTCTTCTTATACGGCGAGTATATCCCAAACTCTATATTTTAACTGGAAAGTTGGGGGTCGTCTTATACGCCGGAAAATACGGTAAATAAAATGTGCTTTTTTTGCTGTGTGCAAAGCAGAAGATTCTTCAGAGGCAAAGGCAAAAAGTTGGGCACCCAGTCCCTTAAGCTGAAAATCAAAATCCTGGACACACTCAAAAGAAGCCAAACGTTACCATCATGGTAGACTCTTTCCTATCAGAGAGTATGCAATAAAGGGGGGGAAATGAAGAGGCCATTCAGGCAAATGTCATCAGTGAAACTGCAATTTCAGGACTCAGCAGGAGAAGCTACTCTACCCAAAACAATTGGCAACAGCAACCATAATGCAATAAAATTCAACATTTGTAAAAAGGCAGATGAAAATGTACAACACAAGCCTAACTTTGTCTAATATTTCAAAAAGGGGAACTTCTTAAAACTGAGAACTCTGGTGAGAAGGAAATTCAAAGGAAACGTCAAGAAGAAAGCTTGGTTGTTGTGTAATACTACAATAATGAAGGCTCAGTTAATGTATTCTTAAAATTAAGAAAAAGATTTGGAGGCCAAAAAGAGGCCTACATGGTTAACTACAGGGATCAAGGAAGCTGTTAAGGACCACCCCCACCCCATCTTTTAGAAAGCAGGCTTCTCCTAATAAAGAAAACAAAAAGAAACCCAAGCTATGGGTAAAGAAAAGCAAAAAGATATGACAGAAGCAAAAATAACATTTGAGCAGCATATTGCTCAAACTTTAGAAGCCTGGTAATAAAAGATTCCTTAAATATGTGAGAAACAGGAAAGGTGTGCTAAGAGAAGGTGAATTAATTCTTACAGAAGACAATTTAGGACAGATCTGTCCACCTGAGTTCCTGCTCTCAAGAAGGAAGTCTGAGTAAGTGAGGGAAACAGTGATGACATCCAATCAAGAGATATGAAAGAAATTAAAGCTGAGACTAAAGATCTCAGCCTTTGTAGTTTGAGGACTGTAATGCAGCTAATATAACTCTAATTTTTTTTAAAGGCTCAAGGGTGTTTTTCCACTGTCACTAGAAGTTCCCATTAAGTATCCATTAATAAGTAGTACCCATTAATGGGTACTTAATGGGTACTTCTAGTGACAGTGGAAAAACACCCCAAGAGACATTCCTTGAAATTATAGGCCTGTCAGCTTAACAGTTGTTCCAGGGAAAAGCATGGAAACTATTACTAAACATAAAATATCCAAACATTAGGAGGCTCATCGCTTGACCAAAGATGACTCTTTTTATGGTATTAAGAAACGTGTAGATAACGAGATCCAACTGACATCATTCACTTAGATTTTGAAAAAGCTTGTGATAAAGTCCTTCACCAAAGACGTCTTCGCATGTTTAACGGTTAGAGAATAAAAACAGTAGAAAACAAAGAAAAGAGACAGTTCTCACATGAAGGTGTTTGAGAAGATCATTTCAGTGGAGAAGGAGACAGAAGTTCTCCTGCCTGTCCTGCCAAGATGCCAATACCCTTCCCTGGACATCAATGCCCTCCTGGTCTGCTTCAGACCAGTTCCTCCTCTTGCTGCTGATGGCGGTGTCTTCACCTCCAAGCCAAAGGACTCTCGCTATCTTTTACAAGGTAAGCCAAAAGGCCTGGGTTGAGATGGGCCCACAGAGAAATTTTCCCCGAATTGCCCCATTCCTCTTGCTGCTTTCAGCTGCAAATGAATCTTCCTGCGCGCTCTCCCCTTCCATGCTCACATAATGCATCTTCGCATTAAGTAGTTCTGTCCTAGAACAATGCCTTTAGTTATACCAAAAGGTTTGCTTCAATGGCTAGAGAAAGGCTTTCCAAGAATGTGGAACATACCAGGGCTAAGGGAACTTTAGAATCAACAGAATGCTACAGCAAGAACTAAATCTGGAGAGATAAAATGATTCAGAACATAGAAAGAAATGCATACTAGCACCCTTTCTGTTTAACTTTTGTGCCAAATACAAGAAAGCTGTGTAACTTCCTGCCTGTGGGGAGTGGAGAAAGGATAAGGCTTGGCTGCTCTGCCCAGCAGTGACCCCTCCCCCTCCAATAGCTTTATTTATTTATTTAAATTTTTATCCTGCCCTATAAAGGGTCTCAGGGTGGGTTACAACATATAAAATGAACACATTAAACCATAACTTTTATTAAACAAAACCATAACAGTGCCTGCATGTGGGGAAGAGAAGCTGTTCTGATACTTAGCCAAAGGCCAGGGTAAAGAGGTGCACCTTCACAGCTCATCTGAACACAGAGTGAAGGCACCTGATGCACCTCAGGAAGGAGACGATTCCACAGTCTGGGAGCCATCACTGAAAAGGTCCTATCCCGGGTGGCCACCCCTTTTGCTACTGAGGGTGGTGGTACAGAAAAGTGGTGCTACCAGAAAGCTGTGAATCATCATACCTGAAGAGAGTAGAGAAGGGACAGCAGGCTGGGGAATCTTTACCTGTATTTACAGTGATTTTATTATGACCTGCCCTGAGACCTCTGGGTACAGGGGAGACAGAAAAATAGTATAAACAAATAAACAAAATATATGCATAAAATACTTGTAAGAATTCAAATGGGAGGTTTAAACATTAACCATTTGTGACATGCAGGTGTTCGTTGAAAGTAAATTTAAAAAAACTTTATGAAAGTGAAAGCATCATACTTTCTCAACACCCATGAGGTGGCAGAGTTTTCTTCATCTAGTAAGCTGGACAATATCCTGGAGAATTAAGGAATGCAAATAATCTTAAGGAAGAAGGCAATGGCAAGCTTAATTGGAGACAGCAAGGTATAATAGCCTTCTCAATAAACCACTGGAAATCTGCTCCAGAGAAAAGTGTGAAGAATCCTTTAAAAGTGCAAATCCTGCTAAAATCTCACAAAGTAAAGCTAAGGCTTAGCAATCCAGCAATTTATTGTTAGGTATTGTCAGTCCAATGTAGCTCCTAATGACATACACAGACAAAAAATTGCCATCTGAATTGTTTTCAGTAACATCTTGTAGCTCTTCCAAGGACATTGTAGCATTCTAATAATGTCCATCCATTTTGTCCATTGTTTGCGCCTTCCCTGAACTGTGCCAAACATATTTTTTCCGAGTCCTTCATTTTCCTGTACCACATTCTCAACTGAATCTTTGCCTGATAATCACTGTCTCAGGGAAGAAGCTAGAATTCAGGATTGACTAATTTAGATGCTCTTCGAAGATTTATCTGGATTCAGGTTTTGGACAAGAACAAACCTTGTTTATCTTGCTTAGAATTTCCTGTAACGGCAGACTCAACAATTTTGGCATCTTGGTTTGATCAGCTTTTTCAGTATGAGCAGAAGACACATGATACATTATTCTACTTGGCACCCATTTCTAGAACGTGGTAACAGCTGTATGGTATTTGTACTTTTGGGAACCCAAAGAACTCCATTTTTTCTTTTGTTCTGTTTAATGTCCATGTGAAACTGCCTGGAAGGAACTTCAGTATACTTCAAATTGTGTAGCTGCTATTTCAGCTTTTGGATATACTGAAGGGTGGTGTCAGAGCAAATAAGCTGACGCTGAATATTAACAAGATATAGGCCTGAGGCTGAATGGTTCTGAGGACTGAATATCACCACACTGTTTCGTACTGGCTCCAAGGCAGGTCATGGACAAAGATGTTTTGAGCTGTCCCACCCTCACCCAGACTGCTCCTGACACATCATTTTGAACTGAGATTCAGAAAACAATTATCTGTTCCCAGAAGCAGAAAGGGACAGGCTGGGTGTTTTTTTTTTCATATCCAGGATGTTTGGACCCCAGAATCATAGGGCAGAAAAATGGCTAGTGACCAGACCTAGACTGTGCTAGGTCACAATGGCGATTCTGTGAAGAAGGTAAAAAGAAGGTATTTTTGACGGCACTAAGCCCAGAATACCTTTGTGAACAACACAATTTCACTAGCTCTCCAAGGCAAATAATATGTGTTTTCTGGATAATAAAACTGGAAGCTTTTTCATTTTGGTTTCTGTTATGGCAAATGGAAAGGAGTTTTGAGCTGCTTGTGTACCGTATTTATTTATTTATTATTTACATTTATATCCCGCCCCATACCTGAAGGTCTCTGGGCGGGTTACAACAGATTAAAATAGAATATACATTTAAAAACTTTTTACCGTAGTCTTTTTAAAATTCTTCCCTTTTTCATTTGATGAGTTACTAGTTCTTTTCACTTTTTTACTATATCCTCTCAGATATACCGCAACCGAGAGAAAACATTAAAGGTTTTTTTTCTACTTGTAGGGAACTTCTTTTCATATAACCTTGATTACTTTTGGATGATCTTGTCTCACTAAAATTGTTTCTTATTGTTTTTACACACAGCTAAATTTTACTAGATAGTAATCTTAGCTTTAATTTTTTTTCATTTATGTTAATCTTCTGCTTGATTATATGTAGATTCTATACTCTGAACACGAGAATGATTTCAACTAATGGCATCTTTGAATAGTATCGCCTGTTCATTCCCTGGATATCCACTTAAATCAAAATATTATGCAGTTAGAACAGAAATAGGTACAGTATTACAGATTGTGTAATATATTGATTTCCCTTTATAATCATTGCATTTCCATTTCTTCCACTGTGCGTATTACTCACATTGTTTTTTCCTGTTCATAAGCTCCGTATACTCTTTTATTTGCTTATATCTTTCTGGAGCTGAAATGCTTCACAGGATTTCTTTTTAACATTTTTAATAGGACTTAAACTGATTTCACTTTCTGGTCCTATCTGCTCACAACTCCTCTCTCATACTCACTATGGAAAATAGAGCAGTCCAGATTCACAGACTATATCACCCCAGTATCCTGGACCATCTGGGAGGGCTTCCTTGCTTCCGCCCAAAGGAATGACTTCAGGGCAGTATTTCCACCACTGGCCAACTCGTCAAAGCATCAGAAACAGCATCAGGAGATGTGCAAGCCAGAAGCTGTTCCAACTGGTGCTTGAAAAAGCAGCTCTGATCTCCAATGAGCTCCAACCCCTCAACCTTCCTTCATCAGAAACAGAAAGCTTTCACAAACAGGAGAAATGGGGCAATACAGTATTCCCACTTAGTAGTACTACCTTCTGAACTCACAGTTCTGCCTACCAATGCTCAGACTGAAAGCGCTGCGGCAACCTAAGTGTTCTGGTATGAATATACCTTTATATTCAGCTCTGCCTATCTTCTGCACCAAAACTGTATGATTTTAGCACTCACAAGGCCCTCAGTTCTGTTTTCCTGTGCTAATCAACCTTTCATGTCTTCTCTAACCATTTAGTATGAGAGACTGGAATCACCATCTGCACATGTCTATGCCAAGGTAAAGATGACTGTATTCACTGAGGTCTACTCCCAAGCATATTTTCTCATCTGTCAGATTATTTCATTAAGTTCAAACTCTCTGAAGGAAATAAATCATTATTCCATACGATATGGACATAAAACAATTTTACTCACGCATCTCTCAAATCTTCAGGAACATCTACTGCACACTTGAAGAACGTATTCTTATTTACGGGCTTATTTTGATTCACAGGGCGAAGACGTTCAAATGTGACGATCTCATTGTAAGTGGCATCACAGGCAGCATATTCGATGACATAGAACTGTGGAAGGATCGGGGTTCTTTTTACTTTACTTTAAATGGCAAATTTTCTTCAAAGCTCTGTAAATTACTACAGACAAAAATCAGCTAAAAATACCCAACTGTAGCATTTAGGTTTTCCCTTAGGACATCTATATGAACCCTCCTGTTGCATCTTGCTCTAGGGAACATGTGACTATTCCTATCCTCTGTGAGTTATTGGTTTTTGAGAGCCAAACTGGTCCAAGATCATCAATTTGGTTTCAAGGCTAAGCAGAGGACTGAAATAGATTCCCCTCAAATGGTTCTCAAGATCCCAGGCTATTCAGGACCTGCTATAATGTGGATGGCGCCCAGGGCTGCTAGAGCTGTCAAGCTGGTGAGGTGTGGTAAAAGTGACGCTGAGGCTGTGGAATAGTCTCCCCACAGAATTATAGTAGGCAACAACAATAAACATCTTCCAACATCATCTTTATATGCAGGCCTTTCCAAAGCAAGTGTTTCTTTCCACTATCCTTGATCTGAATTATGTTTTTATGCAACTATTATGATTTTAGCTGTTTTTATTCTTTGTACACCTCCTCACCTTTGTATACCTTTTAATGGGAAAAGGTATATAAATACTTTAAATAAATAAAAGACCATCTTTCCATGCAGGTGTCTAAGTAACCTGTGTATAATTATTGCTTTGTAATTTTATTGCTCTTATTTGCTTTATTTTTATTTTCATTCACTACCTGTGACGGTTTCAGGGTACAGGCTGCAAACTGTTTTGCTTTCTGGCTTTGCAGGCTTCTAGCTAGCTGCAATAGCCAGCCTTGGTGCAAACAGCCTTTTGCAAACCCAGGGTTTTGGCTGCAAAAAGGGCGGGAAATCCTGTGCGGGCCCTGTTGCAGTGATTGGCTGGAGTAAGGTTTTGGAGGGAAAAGCTGTCCGGGGATCTGAGTACTGGAGGGGCTAGAGTAGGGGTTCCCACCAATCAGGCTGGAGGGACAGCAACCTCTGTTAGGAGTCTCCAGCAGCATTTTATTGCGGCTAGAGCCAATCAGGGTCAGGGGGATGAGTATAAAGGAACACAGAAGACAGCAGACTAGGTCTACATGCTGGGACAAGAGCTGAAATCAGAAGAAGAGCTGAAATCCTGAAGGAGCTGGACCAGAAGTAGATCAGGGGTCTTTTGGCTGGAAGATCTTGGTGGAAGACTTCACTAGCAACTGACCAGGCTGGATGATCGGTCAAGCAAGGACAGGCTGTGCCTTGTGATCATCTAGGGCCACGTTTGGGTACATTGGCTTGGCTTGAGCTGTGGCAGAAGCAAGCCAGAGGGAGAGGAACATGGAGAGGTTTGTCTTTTAAAAGGGGAACTATTTTCCTTTGGAGAAAGGGGTAGCTCCTAGCCTTAAGAGACTTGCAGATTTAAACCAACAACTACCTGAACCTTATTATCTTTTTAGTATTGCTTGTGTATAATAATAAACTTGTTTTTGTTTACTGTTGAAACGCTTGCTACCAGTGTTTTGTGTCCACACTGTAGTATTCACTTGGCCGTTGCACGAACCCAGCGTCCTAACAGGGCCAAGCTACTCCGCAGAGAGGGCAGGCACTTACTGGAATGCTGGGCATCGTGGCACTACCTTAGGGCCATGTACTGTAATGTCACACCAGTTGGACTTTCCATTCCCTTTTTCATATGTATACATCCAATTCACTTGACAGCCACTTGATAATCTGTGTGCAAGTCCTATTTCTGCAAACAGGTGAAGCTAGGGCTCATCCAGGTGACACTGGTACAGTCATGAAGGTGTGTTAAGTCCCAGGCCAGACAAAGGGAGCTGAAAGTTGGGTGACCAAGACTAACCTCTCCACTGCAGCAGGGTTTTTAAACATTTATTTAAGATTTGTACATTGCCCTATGTCATGGCCCTAAGGCCCTTCTGTAAGAAAATGTGTATCTTGTGGGAAATGTTTTTTTTTCTTATAAGAGGACATGTATGATCACCCATATGATTTTTAAAAAGGCTTTTTTAAATTTTATTTTTAGTTTGTGTTTTATTTAGTTTGTGGCTTCTTTTTTTTAAAAAAACTGACCCAAAATGGGAAGGAAACAAACTCAACAATCAATATCTGAGAATTAACCTGTTGCATGAACCTGGTTTCTTCCTAAAATGTACCTGCAGTTTTCAAATAGTATCCCTACTTACCTCCCCTTTCATCATTCGAACTTTTGCTAACCACCATCCACATGGCTCTTGGTCATTTGCCCTTGAATACACCTGAAAATAAATGAGAAAAATATGTAAGAACCAACTCTATTTGAATATGCTTTAATCACTGCAGAACAGCTGAACTCCATTTCACTGCCTACTGAAAATAAAACAAATAGTATTCTACAAATAGTATTCTAGGGCATGAATATTTTTTAATAGCACTTTATGCATTCAGGCAAGCAGTGAAGACACACCTTTTTGCCCTGGCCTTTGACTAAACAAGGAAATGGCTTTCCTCCCCACATTCAGGCACTGTTATGGTTTTCATGTTCATCTTATATGTTTACTGGTTTTTAATGTTGTAACCCGCCCTGAGACCTTTGGGTATAGGATGGGATAAAAATTCAGACAAACAAATAAATTAATGGAGTTGGGGTGAAGTCTCAGGGGGCATCACTTTTTCTAGATACGACCATTCATAATGCATCATCCTAGGGGAATTATTTTTAGCACTATTACATTACAATTTCCAGTCAGAGTCAGAGCTGACATATTTTTACCAACTCTGCCACTAGTAACCCAATAATTCTTTCTGACTCGCAACTCCACAGCCTTGATCTAGAGAAAGTGATACCTTCATCAGGGCAGTATGCTAATGTAATTTTGATTTGCCTGCGTGGATTCCTCCCTCCAATAACAGCCCTGCCTTGTGATAGATACAGACTTGTAGCGATTACATTTCTCAGATAATAAAAATTACCAACACAGTCGAATAATTACAAATAGAGGAGCTGGAGTCAATGGTTCCATAAATTCAGGAGAGAATGTCAAAGGGCTTTAACAGGAATGGGGAACCTGCAAGTATCAGTTTGAAGGACTTGTTTGTGATTTTCTTTTCTGTTTCTACAGGAGCAGGTTTTTGTCTAAACTATTGGCAAAAGGGTTCACCTGTCATTACTTTCATTTTGCGCTGCTTGCTTCAGGTTCAAGATCATGTGAATAAAATAATTTTATTTCTCATCACTTTATAAATAGCACAGTTTGTCATTCATAAAAGGATATCATGTAGAGATTTATGTTTCTTGTTACTTCTGTAAAATTTCTGAATTTGGCGGGTGTAAATGATACAGAAGAAAAAAAAATAGCAACAAAAGTTGGCTCAATATGGTGTAAATGTGATAATTTCTTACCAGGGCTGTGGAGTTGGTACACAAAACCTTGTATTCCAAAAGGTATCCTACCTATCACAAGCAACCCTTAAGAGAGTGATGGCAAGTGAAGGTAATAAAAGTCGTGTGTAAATGAACAATTTATGTACTATAATGTAGATTATACTAATATAGTGAAGAACAACCATCAAATTATCAGCATTAAAGGCTAAAGCCCTCCTGCCAACTGTAAGATTTAAAATTATCTGCCACACGTCAAAAACTGGGAAGGCTTTCCAAGGATGCCAAGAATCTACAGCAGCTGCATACTGTCTGCCCCTGAAATTCAGAGTTTTGTATATTCTCAGCTAGGAGAATATATGGGGGCTTGACTTTGACATTTTAGATATTTGACCATTTCAGCTTCCTGATGGCTGTTTTCCACTGCACCGGGCCTCCCCTGAGACCCTAAGCCTTCATCCTAGTAAGCCCCTTACCTTTTTCATCAGGGTAGTATGCTAATATAATTTTGACTTGTCTGCAGAGCCTCAAGCAGTCTAATTGCTTCAAGTGTCCCACTGCTTCCTCTTTCACTCACTCCTTCTGTCTCTCTGTTCTTTTTATTCTGCAGTGGAGATGGTAGGAGCCTCTCCTTGCCCTCACTCCTTCCGACAATCTCCACCTGCTCCTCAGCTGCTGTCCCCAGCAAGTCCATCCCACCTTTTCCCCAATCAACCAATGGCACTGGCACCTTTCTGTGCTATGGGCCAGTTCCACCTCTGCCTTGTGAAGCTGTCAGCTCTCCCAGAAATGGATCACAATCAACTTCCTGGGCTTTTCTTTGATTTTCTCCACTTGAGCTGAGGAGATTATTGCAGGAGGAAGAAGGAGAAGAGGATTCAACTCTAAATTTTTTCATTACTTTATCCATGTCCAAGATGCCTTCTCTTTGCTCCTTCTATTTTCCTGCTTCTTTCTTGGGTTTTTCTCTGGAGATTCCCTAATCCTTCTAGACTGTTATTTACTCACAGCCACAATTATTTTCAAGTTGGAAATTTTCCTCTATGAAAAAACCCATCAGATATAACAGTTGAAGTTAACACATGGATTACTTTTGTGGAACTATGGTAAACACCCCTCTTAAGAGGATAGTGGATCTTATTTTGAATCAAAAGTTTGCCTTGACCCAATATTATTTAAAGTTTTTGAATTTATATAAACAATAAAAGGAGGGAAGGAAGCAAGAATGTGAACAGAATAATTACTAAAGCTTGGGGCCTAAGAGATACCTTTTATATTCTCCATGTTTAAATATGTCCTCCACTTCTCTTAATGGATTATCTTTTTACCTATTCAGTGTTAGCCACTAACACTGATTCCTAGAATACTTTCTCAGAAAGTGCTGCTGGTAGGACAGCTAAAAGTGTAATATTCTAGTCCTAGAGGGCAAGAAAAGAGATCCAGATTCTTACCTTTTATTTTAAACATTTAAAGGAAGTTCTGGGGACATCACTGAGCTATTTCATGCTTTTAATGCAACTAAGCTTTTGCTCACTGGAATCAGATAATGAAGATGAACTTCCTGCTGTATTTTTAAGCCCTCTCTTTTCCCCATTTTTCTTGCTTGAGAAATTATTACTGTCCAAAGGAAAGAATTATAAGAAATCCAGGAGAGCTGGAGCTGGTCACCAGAGAACAAAGAGTCTATGAGAGTCTAATATAGGTGTTTATGGTATTCAGACTCTCACTTAACTTCATTATGATACTCTGAGTATGCGAACTCAGATGATGCCAGCTGATATGAAAGCCATCCTGATAGTCCTATGGGATGATTAGGAACACATGTCTTAGTCCTCAAAATAGCCCATTATTGCTGGGAGCAAGTAATTCTTGGCCACCCTTACAATGCAGTCTACTGCCACTATCCAATTTCTCAGTATTCAGGGCAATGTAGGAAGCTGTTAAATTAACTACAGCAGCAACATGGGACTAATTATAGTAATTGCATTCCCACCTGGGAGAAGAAAATACGAAAACTTGTGGCAGGTCATTGCTATTAATGTAAACACTGAAACTGCTATACTCATGTTAAAAACTTTTTTTTTCTCAAGAAAGAGTGACTGTCCCGATAGCAAAGTGCAGTTGTTACAATGGTATATAAAGAATTAACAAAAAGAAACGCTTTTAAAATGTTGTGGTTAGAGGTTTCTAAGGCACACTGCTGCTTTCCATAACTGTGATCCTAATTTTTTTCCTGAAGTTTGGTTGCTAAAAAAGCTTGAATCAGTTTTGACATCTGTCCCTTCTGCCCTTCAAGTATTATCTGAAAATCCAGGCATACAGAGCAAGCCTAAAAACAACTGATAAACATTTAAAGTAAAATAGCAATTTACACATTACGATCACTGGAAGGCTTTAAGACTTCCCAGCAGTCAGAAGTTCACCATGTTTTTCCACAATGGAAACATTCAGGAAATTTTTTCCTACTGATACTATTAGATGTCAGTGCATCTGCTGCTATATTTTAGAACCAACAATATCCAAACTTTCTTAAAAACTGATCACATGTTCAATTTCCAGATTTCGTGAGCAAGCTTAACTGCACTATTTGAGCCTGTACATTGCTGTACTTTAGAAGCACAAACACTGTCTGTACTCTTTCCCATAGTCTACTGCCCATGAGTATCTACGTATTATGTTCAGAGATAGGTATCAGCCGATCTGATCATTTGAAATGTTGTCCCAAAGAAAAATTAGTAGGCAACATTCAAAAGATAAACAAAAATTAAACAAATTATTTCTGTACGTTAAAGGATTTCTCTGGCACCCCTTATTTGAAATAACAGGGCACGTAATACAACAGCAAAACAATAAAACCAATGGGGATAAAAACATTGTCAGAAATCACTTGATATCTGATTAACAAAACCGTAAACCACAAATACTGAGGGAATCAGAACCTGGACATTTCTGGTGCAAGGAATGGTCAATTATGGAGTCCAATGGAAAATGCCACTTGCCAGCACCACCTTGCAAAGTCAGCCACCACTCATGGTTTGAGTCTTGAAGAATTTACAGAAAAAACAGTCATAGTTGAAGAAAGCACAAGTCCTAACTCAAGCCGACACTCAAAATGCTCAAGCTTAAACCTTCTGCAATGAATCACTCTGTAATGCATTTCACAGTATGACAGCACGGATAAATGTGTGAAGCATTTGCTATCTGAAGAAGCACTAAGACACAACCTTCACAAACACTGAGAAATCATTACAGCTGGTCTAGTGGTTAGGGAGCCGGACTCTTATCTGGGAATAGTGGGTTCCATTCCGCCCTCCCCCATGAAGCCAACTGGGTGACCATGAGCTAGTCACAGCTCTCTTCTGAGCTCTCACAGCCCCACCTACCTCACAGGGTGTCTGGTATGGGGAGAATGACAAATTGTACTTACGTGAAGGTTCATTTTCGACGGGGTCCCGAAGTTGGTTACTGTAGGGTTGATCTCCCCCTCCTGCCTCTTCTTGACCGAGAGGGAGGAGCTTTTCCCTTGGGTATATAACCCCTGCTCCTCCCACATTCCCCAGTTAATCTCGAGGCTAAGTTCCTGGAGACTGATAACCAAGGTCTATAGACCCAATCCTAATGATATTGTACGTAGGGTGGGAAACCAACTTCGGGACCCCGTCGAAAATGAACCTTCACGTAAGTACAATTTGTCATTTTCCGACGGGGTCCTACTCAGCTGGTTACTGTAGGGACGTACCAAAGCAACTCGTCCCTCGGGTGGGTAGTGTCAACTAAATTTACCTTTCCTTTACGTGATTACAAAGCGTGCTGCAGGACTCGACGCCCAAACGCTGCATCCGCCGATCGATACTGATCCAGCTTATAATGCTTAGTAAAGGTTGACGGGGTGCTCCATACGGCAGCTTTACATATTTCTTGAAGGGAAGCTTGCTTGGCAAACGCTGCCATCGTCGCTGCACTACGTGTAGAGTGCGCCCATACCTTGCCAGGAGCACGAGCATTCTTTGCTTGATATGCCAGAAGTATACATGACTTTATCCAGGATGCCAGGACTCTGGAAGAGACCTTGGTCCCCAAGCTGGTAGGATGGAATGAAACAAATAAGGCGGATGTTTTGCGAATGTCTTTTGTCCGAATAATATAGGACTTCAAAGCTCTTCTGGCATCTAAAGTATGCATATCTCTCTCCACTGGATGAGAGGGTCCTGGGCAGAGAGAAGGTAAATGGATTTCCTCGGAACGATGAAAACTTGTATTAACTTTTGGCACAAAAGTAGGGTCTAGGCGCAGGATTACTGAATCCGGAGTAAACTGGCACAGGGATTCTTCCACTGATAGAGCGGCGAGATCAGATACTCTTCTCGCCGATGTCATTGCAGTGAGAAAGAGGACCTTAAAGGACAGTAATTTTAATGAAATATCTCGGATTGGTTCAAACGGGGCCTTTTTAAGTGCGGAAAGTACCAAATGAAGGTCCCAGTTCGGATATCTGTGTACCACTGCAGGAGTGGATGTTTTCACTCCTCTCAAAAATTTTTTGATATATTTATTAGCAGAAATATTGGGGCACGGAAAAAATTCCAGAACTGCTTGTAAAGCGCAAACTTGCCTTTGCAGAGTGTTGTAACGTAGGCCCTTGCGAAGCCCGTCTTGCAAGAACGCTAATACCTGCTTAATGGATGGATGTGCAGGGTTTACGCCCCGCGTAGAAGCCCAAGTGTAAAATTTTTTCCACGTGGTATTATATATCCTATTGGTAGAAGGCCTTCTGGATTTTAGCATGGTCTCTATAATGGCTGCGTCAAAACCTAAGACTTGGAGACGCCTCCGTTGAGTCTCCAGGCCGTCAGGGCTAACCAAGATGGGTCCGGGTGGATGACTGACCCCTGGACTAGAAGATCCGGCCTGGGTGGCAGCTTCCATGGTGGTTCCACTAGCATTTGTTTTAGTAAGGGGAACCAGACCCTGCCCGGCCAAAACGGGGCTATCAGTATCACCGACGCTCCTTCCCTGCGGACTCGACGAAGGAAGCGAGGCAGTAGCGGCCATGGGGGGAAGGCATATAGGAGCCCCTTTGGCCAAGGTGCAGAGAGAGCGTCTGTGTGTAGAGCTTTCGGATCGCGATGTTGTGCAATGTAAGTGGGCAGAAGATGGTTGTCTGCTGACGCAAAGAGGTCTGCTACCGGCCATCCCCATCTGTTGACTATGGCGGCGAACACTTCTCGATTTAACTGCCACTCGTGCTGCGATATTTTTGCTCGACTTAGCGAATCCGCCACGGTGTTCAAGGCGCCCTGCACATGAATGGCACAGATAGATGTTACATTCTGTTCTGCCCATTCAAATAGGTCGTAAGACAGAGCCATAAGGGCTCTGGATCTAGTGCCACCTTGTCTATTAATGTGAGCCTTAGCCGTCATATTATCTGTGGCTGTCAACACGTGAGAATGCTGAATGAGAGAAGCAAACCCTTTCAAAGCTAAGAAAATGGCCTTGAGTTCTAACCAGTTGATTTGATGACGAGAATCAACAGGACCCCATTTTCCCTGAAGAGTGCGGCCTAATGAGTGGGCTCCCCACCCAGATAGGCTAGCATCACAAGTGATGAGGACTCTAGTAGGGTCTGCTATGGGAACTCCCTTATTCAAGTTTTCGCTCTGGGCCCACCAAGAAAAAGACTTGCGTGTTCTCAGTGATAGAGCTACCCGGACAGGCATTGTCTTAGAAATATGATAAGACCAAGGTAATAACTCCCATTGAAGCGGTCTGTAATGAATGGGAGCCCATGGCACCAACTGTAAGAATGAAACCATTTTGCCAAGGAGAGAAGCAAGGTCCAAAATACCTGGTCTTACCGTACGTCTAACACGACGGAGGGTAAGCTGAAACGATAGTAACCTATCCTGAGACGGAAAAATTAAGTCCCTACGGGTGTCTATAAATGACCCCAAATGTGTAATAGTTTGAGAAGGAATTAACGAACTTTTTTCCCTGTTAATGACGAACCCATGGTTCTCCAACACGTAAATTGTTTCTTGTAGACCCCACCGCGCCGAATGCGGGGAGGAGCCTATCAAGAGCAAATCATCAAGGTAGGCATAGACGGCCACTCCCTTTACCCGTAAAAGTTGTACCAAGGGCGCCAGCACCTTGGTGAACACACGGGGGGCGGAGCTAAGTCCGAATGGGAGGACCTTATACTGGAGGTGGCACCCTGCCACCTGAAACCGTAAATATTTCCTGTGGGCAGGAATAATGGACACGTGGTGATAGGCATTCTTTAAGTCAATGCTCAGCAACCAATCCCCTTTATGGATAACAGATCTTAAGGAAGAAAGCGACTCCATCCGGAAACTTTGCTGTCTAATAAATTTATTCAAAAATTTTAAATCTAGAATGGCTCGCCAAGACCCCAACTTGCGAGGCACCAAAAAGATGTTGGAGTATACTCCCTTCCCCTGTTGGGAAGCAGGTACAGGCTCAACCGCAGCCATATCCAATAACTGTTTAACTTCAGCCAACAGGGCCGCTCTTTTTAACTTGTCAGAAGGAACTTTTGTAATAACAATTCTACCCCTGGGAACTTGTTTAAACTCTAAGGCATAACCCTTTGTCACAACTGAAATGGCCCATGAATCCGAGACATTCTGCGACCAGGTTTCATGAAACAAGGAGAGTCGTCCCCCTACAGGGGGAGACTCATTCAACAGTCAGGACGAATAATGCTGCTGCTTTCCGCCACGGAAAGAGCGATTGTAGGTTCCCCTGCCCCTTTGTGCTTGTGATCCTGACGATTGGGGATAGTTGCGTTGATAAGAACCTCCCCATGAGCTCTGCGCCCTGTCCCTTTGCCGGTAACTAGGCCTATTCTGGGACGAGGACTGTCTAGGGAAAGATCTTCTAGAATAGGACTTCCTTTCTTTTCCCTTGGAAGAACCTTGAGTTGCTGGGGCAGAGGGTAGAATCATCTTTTTACTTTTTGATTCGATCAGGAAGTCCTTCAAAACTTCTTCCCCGAACAACTGGCCCCCACGGAAGGGCAAGGATACAACTCGCATCTTAGAGGCAAAGTCTATGTTCCAGTGCCTAAGCCATAAAATACGACGTGCACCCACGGAGGAGGCTAGGGCCCGGGCATTAAGTTGAAAAGCATCCAGAGATGAATCGGCACAAAAAGCCAATGCATGCCTAATTTCCTTCATAAGGGCTTTAGAGTCCTTAGAGAGGCCTGGATCCGTCAGTATCTGGTCTGTCCATTTTAAGGCTCCCCTAGCAAACAGGGAGACGCTGGAAGAGACCCTAGCTGCAAGAGCTGAGGATTCAAAATCACGTTTTAAAAGTGTTTCTTGCTTGCGTTCCACAGCATCTTTCAAATTAGCCAATCCCTGCTGGGGAAAAACATGATTTGATACAAGTTGGAGCACGGGCTGGTCCACTGTAGGCACCTCCCATAACTTTTCGTCACTATCAGGTGGTGCAAACATCTTTACTACAGATGCAGGTAACTTCTTTGAAGAGCAAGGGGCCTCCCAGTCTCGCTTAAGCAGTCTTTGAAAGGCTGCCGGGCAAGGAAGAGATGAGTGCTCTAAGGGAGGAGGAAGTAAGAGGTCTTCAGCCTCAGCAGCTTCTTTGGATTTTTCCCCTTTATCAGATTTCTGAAGGTTGAGGTCAACCATCACCTCCTCTATCATTTGAGGGTAGACGGACAAATCAAAAAGCTTTCGGCTTGAAGCAGAGGATGGTTCGCGATCCGGATCCTCTGACTCTGAATGGGATAACTCCGAATCTGACTGAAGTAGCTCTCCCTCTTCAGCAGGAACTTGGCCAAACGCACGAGCAAGGTCAGCATGTGCTTGTGCCGTGAGAGACATGGACTGCTGGGAATACTCAGATCCCTGTTCAGAAGGAACATCAGATCCCGGAGACTGGGCCCTAGGTGATTCTTCGCCTTTGCGTCCATGTGCTCTTCCTGGCTTTGATGACTGATGTCGCCGCTTGGAAGAGTCATCCTTCTTGGCACGCTTGGAGCGAGGGTCTTGACTCAGAGAATCATGTGAATGAGGTCTCTTAGTAGGCAATCTTTTTTCGATCTCTGCCTCCAAGAATTGAATCAGTTTTTGATGTAAATCTGCTTGCTGAGTCGCCGAAGAAGTGGAAGGCGATGAATGGGAGACCTGGTCTGCCACCGGTTCTGTTGAATGCTTTGACTTGCTGTCAGACTTAGAAGACTTGGATGCTTTGGATGCTTTGGTACCCTTAGTCTTATCTGTCTTCTTGGCCAATTCCTGAGTATGCTTTGCTTGAGATGAATGGGTAGCAACCCGTGCCTTTGGGGCTGTAGGGATCTCAGAAGAGAGCTGGACCTCAGGACGTATCACGTCTTGGGACTCCATGTTACTGTTTCCTGAGAAACCGAAGAAAACATATAGGTAGGAACGTGTTAATCGAGTCCGTTCTTGTAATACAGTCAAAATATGCTGTTACAGGGGGACATGTCCTGAAAACACTATACAGCAACAATCTGGTTCTACAAAGAACCCTGATGATGCAGGGGAACACGTCCTGAAACACCCTGTGTCAAACCGTTACAACCAAGAACTCTGTTGTTACAGGGGGACATGTCCTAGAGCTACTACCAGGGTAGTAGCATGCTCTTGCCCAACAGCACCACATACAGGGGGACGCGTCCTAAACACGAACAGAAAAATCAACCCGCTGTTGCAATGGAATTGCAATTACAGGGGGACGTGTCCTAGAGTACCTTGATACTATGGAAAAAATTTGTTACAGGGGGACGCGTCCTGAAGGAACGCGGCTTCCAAGCCGGTATCTTCAAACTGAGAAAACTTAAGTTTACTCGGCAGGCTCCGTTGTCTCATTAGACCTCGCGGCTCGCTACCCTGACCAGTAAACCGGTCCCGGGTGCGCCGAAGGGAGGGGTCAAGCTCGCCTCCACATAACGCTGCTGCCCCGCCGCCGTATGCTTTCGCCGGGTCCCTCCAAGCAGCGGCCGTTTCGCCCCCGAAGGCGGCGTTTGCTGCCGTCCAAGCCGCGCCAGCCCCGGTTTGGCGCGTTAAGATGAGAAAAAAACGCGCCGGTCCAGCCAAGGGCTGGCAGTAGGCGCGCGCCACGGGAAAACGGAGCGCTGTAGTAGCGGCAGGGCTGGCGATGGTTCGGCTGCCTGGCGGGGCGGCGGTAGAGAACGCTAACGCTCCTACCCTGAAGGGTGGCTTAGCGTCCCAGGTAGGTGAGCTCCTTTCCTCCCCCTGCTTACCCGCGCACCGCGGCTGGATCCCGGGGGGTTTATAGAAGAAGGCTGTCCCTGCTGGCGAGCTGCAAGCAGCGTGGCCAGGAGCTCCGAAGGGCCAAGTCCCTGAAGAGAGGGAGCAGCGAGCAGCAAGCTGCTTGGCTGTAGGCCCTGGTGTCGTCGTTGTTATTCCACCAGAAAAGTCAAACGCTCAGACGAAGAGGCGACCGAGAGATTAACTGGGGAATGTGGGAGGAGCAGGGGTTATATACCCAAGGGAAAAGCTCCTCCCTCTCGGTCAAGAAGAGGCAGGAGGGGGAGATCAACCCTACAGTAACCAACTGAGTAGGACCCCGTCGGAAAATGGAAAAGCTTTAAGTCCCCTTAAATGGGTGAGAAAAGTGGGGTAGAAAAGCCAACTCTTCTTCTTCTTCTTGCAGTATCCATTCAATACAGTATTCTACTTGAAGAACATTGGAACTTACCCTACAACTGGATGTGGATAACATGGAATGTCTTAATGATAAAATAAATGGCATGATATCCTGCCTGTGCTTCAGTACGGCCTATCCTCTTGAATGCTCTCCCTGGGATGTTTTCTAGGCACATGCTGTTACACCTTTTAGGCAATTGGTAAAGATTTATCTCTTCACCCCAGCATTCCCAACATGACTGAGTGCCAGCACTGTATTCCTCCCAGTTCATAATATTCTAAAACGTTTTTAACCTGGTTTTTAAAGTTCGTCTTTTTAAATGAACAAGTGGTATATAAATATTTTAAATAAAAATAAAATAAAAAAATACTGGGCAAAAGACATTCAGTTAACTCTAAGTTCCAAAGGACAGCAAATACATGGGTGTAAAAAAGCATAAAAGCTCCTCCTTGCCTTTTGCCTGTCTACAATTAGAACAGATTCCATAAATGCAGCATACAACTGAGCATGTCACAGAGTAGCACAAATAGAGTAACAAAGAAGTTGGTCCTTTGAACAAGTTTTTGATGAGCAAAGCTCTATTTCAGCAGTGGCAGGAGGAAAAAAGGAAGTTTATTCACATAGGAGAAAAATTAAATCTTCCTAACATCTTGATAAGAATACATATCACTCCTTGACGGCTACCAGAGAGATCTGTGGACAAGCCCACAAACTGAAAAGCTTGTTCCATCATAAAAGCATCAAAAAAGTCACAAACACCATTAGGAAAAACCATGCAACTTTATTAACAACCTTCTTAAGAAGTAATCAGTTTCACACATTAAATCCAAACCAGATCCCAATTCTTATGAATAGAAATATACAAGTATGGCATATGCTGCCTGGAAGAATTCAGCCTACCTTGTTAACCTGAAACATCAGATAAATTAAACTTTCACTATCTATATACACCTAAGGTAGCTAGCAGTCATGTGTGCACCTATGTAGAGCCATACTGTGAATGTCTGCATGTTAGAAGCCTGAACAACAAGCAAAAAAAAAAAAAAAGACCTTACTTAGGAAAATAAGAAGAGCCCTGCTAGATCAGGCTGCACAGCCTGTCTAGTCCAGCATCCTGTCTCACACAGGGGCTCACCATTTACTTTTGGGCATCTCAAGCACAGGATGAGGGCACACCCTCAACTGTTCTCAACTCCTTGCAAATGGCCCTCAGAGGCATCATGCCCAGTTCTCCAACCCAGACGCTTTACTTAAGCATCCATTCTAGTATTTTCTCCACTATGCAATCCTTTGCACTTGCTAACATTGAAACACATTTACCACTTCGTTGTCCATTCACTCAATATCAAGGGGTATTTTTCCACCGCGTTCCTCTAGGGAATGGGTACATTCTTAATCAGGATCTAGTAGATCCGGATTAAGGGAAGTACCCAATGTGTTTCCATGGGTGGTCTAGCACCCAATAGCAATGGGTGCAAGCCTCCCTGCTGTGGAAACACCGGAGCACCCATTTGGAAATCTGGATCTACCCACAAGTGGCCTGCCTGTCACCCCAGGTATTTGGGGGGACAGGGGGTGCAATCTCCGAAGTGGCTCCGAAGTCACTTCGAAGTCACTTCGAAGTCTGTGCAAAATAGCTCTGGAGTGTCTTTGAAGTCTGTGCTGATCTTCGGAGTAAACTTCAAAGTGACTTCGAAGTGACTTCAAAGTCACTTCGGAGTTACTTCGAAGTTCACTCCGAAGATCAGCACAGACTTTAAAGATGCTCCAGAGCTATTCTGCACAGGCTTCAAAATGACTTTGAAATGACTTCCAAGCTTAGGTTTTGGGGCTCCCCACCCCAAGGGTGCCCCCTCCCCCTAGCCTCCTCTAGACCCCATTGCCAAACTAACATGGAATGGGTGCCGTGGTGGAAATGGGTCCTTAATGGGTGCTAAAATGGAGTTCTTCACAATCTTTTAGTTTTCAGTGCCATGAATAATCAGGCTTTACCAGCAAACTTTGCTATTTCACTGCTTATCCCTACTTCTAGATTGATAGTTTATGAACTGAACTTTGGGTGAACCCACTTCTTATTTTCCTCCATTTTGAGAACTGCCCATTTATCACTAGTCCCTGTTTCCTGTTCTTTAGCCAGTTACTGACCTAGAACAGAAGTTGCCCTAACATTCTGTGAAGGTTATGCTCTCAGTAACCCAGGATAATGGAGCAGGAAAGAAATAATGGAAAGAGCAAGGAAGACTGGCAGGAGCATACCTGGCAAGGTGGGAGGGGTGGTGATAAAGCAAGTCTGGAGGTACCTGGAGAGTGTTCAAAACAGATTCACGGAGCAGAATTTCAGAGGATATAGAAGACAGCAGGGAAGGTTAGGGTGAAAGGTAGAATTTGAAAGATTTGGGGTGCAAGAAGACAGACAGGACTAAGGAGTGTAGGGCTATAGAAGGAAGGATAAATATGTCCATGGGATTTTTGTGTGTGTTTTGAAGTCCATTTTAACAAAACAGGCTTAGTGGATAATTTGATGCATATTTCCACAAATGATAATGATCTGGGTATTTTATTATTTGTATTTTATTTGTTTTGCCACAGTCATTTACAAATTACAGAAATATAAAACCATGAACTGTGTAATCCAAGCAATTACATATAGAAATATAGGATATAATTTATGAGAAGACCTCCTGGATAGCCACAGCCCAACAAGTCCAGCATCCTCATTCACATGATGGCTCACAATGATGAGGGCAAACATGTTAAGCTTCAAGATAGGGTCACAAGGAAAAGCAGGAAAACCTTTAGCTCTTTCAAAACTTTACTCTTTACTCAAGTTATTTATTGCTTATAACTAAGTATCAGATCAGATATTATTTACAACAAATTTGTGATCTTTCCACTAAAGGGGAAAAACCTTGAAAAACACACAAAATAAATTGCTACAGATTTGTCACTCTCTGTCTGAGCTTAATTCTATCATGTGACCTGGAGAACTTTGGCTTGTTATATAACTTAATTAGCTAGAAAAATAACTTGAAAGGACAATATCTGAAGGAACAGTTTGTGAAAAATGAATATCTTTTGATGGCTAAAACCTAAAAATCACCATAGATTCTTTTGCTTATCAAAACATACGGTACTTTTCTTTCCCTATTTCGAGGGTCCCAAGTGAATATTAGCTCTAAACATTTATAACTAGACTTAACTATAGGAGGCTGAAACTGACTTCTTAGACTAACAATAAATCAGACAGGATCAGATGTGGACAAAAGTTTTTTCTGTTCCAAAGAATGAAAGCAGAGAATGGATCTCAGGACCTCACTGCTTCACAATGCTGAAGCATTGGTGTCTGAATACAACTTAGCCTCAGAATTAGATGAAGTAGTAGACACAAATCAGCTATCAGACCATCAAGAGCTGTTTAGCTCCTCAAGCAGTACTGGGCTCTAAATTTCATAGTATAACAAAATCTTCAGCAACATACTGGTCACGGTGTCTTGATTTACCACTAGTCTTGGAAATGCTGTGAAGACAACAACTTGGTATATGAAAACTAGCCACTTCCTAGAATGACTAACCAGATGACTAAGTAGCCCAGTAATAAGTTAATCCATAACATCACAAGAACACAGAAACTTACGAACATAAAAGGAGTTGTCCTGGACTGGGCCAAAGAACATCTAGTCTAGTCTGGCATCCTGTCTCACATAGTGGTCCACCAACTGCTTATTCCTTTTTGCAGGAGCCAATCATTAATATAGGTCTTTGTTTTTAAGCCATCCTCAAAATTATTAGCAGTATTTAAAAACAGTATACTAATGAACAAAAATTGATACTAGGAGCTCTGAAAGATATAAACTTGAGTTAAATGAATTTTGAAAAACTGGATCGTTTGAAAGATCTGGGAAATTAAGAAAAAAGCAGCAAAACAATATGAACCGAAACACAAGAACAACAAAAAATGAAGTGATTCAGCAGGATGAGCATACAACTCAAGAAATTTCTGATGAATCAACAGAAAGATGATTAAATTGTTCAAAAAGATACACTTAATACTTTAAAACCAAATGAAGTCACGCATAAGAGCATGTGGAACTTCTTTCCAACAATCAAACCATATGAAGTACAAGAAGATGTTTCTATAACAGAAGTTATGCAGACTTGGAAAGAAGAAATGATGGAAGAAAATGGAGGTACAAGAAGAAGAAGAAGAGTTGGCTTTCCTACCCCGCTTTTCTCACCCTTTTAAGGGGACTCAAAGCTGCTGACAAAGCTTTTCTATTCTTCTCCCCACAACAGAACACCCGGTGAGGTGGGTGGGGCTGTGAGAGCTCAGAAGAATACCATTTTGTTTACTCACATCACTGCATTCAATGAAGATTGAACAAATCCATCCATTGACTTTGAAATGCAAACATGCACCTGTTTCTCCTTTCACACTAACCTACTCAGGGAAAATTAGCAATAATAAACCCTACTCCACAACTTGATCTCTAATTCTATATGTGCAATCTTGTTGCTGTGGAAGAGATAACTGAATGGCTGGATTGAACTGAGTAAGTCTCATCAGACTTGCAGACTACTATCAATATTATACATTCTAAACTATATGGAACCTTTCTCTGCCCAAAAGGAAGAAAATGTTGTTCCTTTCCAAAATCAGTCACTAAAAGAAAAGCAAAAGAAAAGAAAACAGGAGGCTTCACAAACATTGTAAACTTACTGAAGAACAGTATGCATATAGCAAAACAAAACCACCACATATGGAGTTGCCAATGCTCTTATCAAGGGCAGACTTAATTCTACTCTTTTTTTTAAGTTGGGACTAAATTTTAAACTTGAACAGAATTATCAATAAAGTTAAATACTAGCTAACGTAAGACATTTCAGGCTGATCCTGAAGATAAACACTAATATCTAGAATAATTATGCCCTTGATTTAACGTAAATTAAAGGAATTCACATCTCTGATTGCACTGAATGCACTAATGGTATTGAAAAGAAACTTGATATCAAGTACAGTATGTTGATGAATTGCCCTAGACATTACAGAGAGGAAACAGACTGCGTGGAGAGCACTATTCAACAGGAAGGAGACTTCAGTGCAGTCAAAGAAAAAATTGTGTAGATAAACTCACCTCCACTTCATCTCCTTCACCAATCTCTTTCTTGGTATCAGGTGGCGGTGGTAATCTTACTTCACCAAAGGGTACCTGACGCTCTGGTTGCCAGCTGTAATTACATCAGCAGATATAAGAAAGTTATTCAAAATTATTTATCTAGATTCAAAAATCACAGAAATAGAATATAATAAAATGCAAAAACTGATTATTCGCTTTAAACAAATTTCCATGTCATAATATTCTTAACAGATTATTAATTGCCTGTGATTCAGTGGTCTGATCCAGCTGCTTCTCTAAACTGCTGATGTGAGCAATTAATAAAAAATACTGTATATTCTGGCATATAAGACTACTTTTTAACCCAGGAAAATATTCTCAAAAGTCGGGGGTTGTCTTATACACTGGAATATACGATATGTTAAGTCTTATTTTCCCTTCGCTTTGGCCTTTTATATACAAGAGCAAAGGTGATAATCTTATTTCAACACAGCAACCACTCTTCACTCACACTATGTGAAGCATAAGGCACACAGTGCTGCTACTTTCAACACACACAAATAAAAACTAAAAAATATGTGGATCAACCATGAGTTATCACTATCACTAAACAATCTGAAAGTTAAGAAAAGGTTAGTTATATCTCAATCAAGGATGCTGGGCTAGGCACAGAAGTCTAGGATTGTATCTATAACTCCATTTCAGGAAATAAAACATGTCTTTAAATTACTTGCTCCTATTTTTAGGACAAAACACAATTCTACATCTAGGCTCTAAACTATACTCAACTTTTTCTGACTGATACGGATTAAAACAATCTGAAATCAGAGTTTTACCCAGGTGTAACTAGTTTTTCAAATCACTATTCCATAACTGCAAATTCATAACCTTTGTTTGATTTTGAAACATGGAACCCGCCATCTGAGCATTAAGGGGACTGGAACAGAGAGCTGTGAGCCCAAGGAGAGATTAAATTTGTCCCCAATCAACTTCACATAGTTTTCTGACCCATAGCAACTATCACCTAAAAGGGGGCTGTGAAAGCTCCTATAATTTACAAACCACTGCATTTGCCAAGAGTGCATTTAACTACTAGTGTTTTGAGAGCTTTAAAATATTTTTTCCAGATTGCACTGAATTAAAGAGAATTCAAGATCGTTACTGTGCTCAAATGTTGCTGTATACACTAAAGGAGATGCAAACTTTATAACTCTGCAGCTTAGGAAAAATAGCACTTCAAATAACGTTTTTCGATATAATACATACTTGTTTTCAAATACAACTGTGAGTGAATCCTCATGAACATCTTTGATAAATCCCTAAAATAAAATGCAAAGATAGTTATTAGAAAATTATTCTTCTCAAGAATCAAATGAACAATATTTAGTAACTTTCTAAGTAGCCTTTTACAAGGCACATCAAGGTAAAAAGTTATAAAATAATTAGCTTCTCTTCCTGATACATTTTCAACCAAGAAGACATCCTACCATCTATGCCCTTAATATTATTTAACAGAAAAGAAACAGGATATTCGAAGACTGCATAGTTTTAGTCAAAGCCAACAACTATGCTGGCATTGTACAAGACAACCGTTAACACGTTACAATTTTTCAAAGCAGAAATGAATTAAGGAAAGAGATCACTTTTAAAAAGCATAATGAACATAACAATAAGGATTAATTAAACTTGTTCAGAAAATCACTACAGCTAGAGATGAATTCTACAGCCATCAATTATTTCTGTCAATTACTGGTCACTGAGATATGAATGTGTTTGTGAGCACTGATCTGCTCTTTCTAATACTACAAGTAATGATGTTTGGAAGAGGATTCAGCAAAATCTCTTGCTTTCTCACATACCTGCAGGGTTTTTTTAATGAAAAGAACTGTCTCCCTTATTGCAATAATATAAACGCACTCTGGAAGCATTAATTCCATTTCCAAAATATCTCTTGAGTTTTCCCCCAATTTCCTTTCCACCAAACAGGATTGCCTTTTCTTTTCTTTCTTTCTTTTTCTTTCTTTCTTTCTTTTTGCACTCACATTACCAACAAAGGGCTTCAATATGTACAAAGATAAATAGGTACAAACATTATTTCCAGGAACTTAATTTAACTGTTGTAATATTTCTTCACTGTTACATGGCAATTCCACTTCTGACTACAAATCCCACAATTTTAGCTCATTGACTTTATCAGATTCAAACACACCAAGCTGTCCATAAGCCTAGGCTGTGCCTAAAACATAACATCAAATTCCAATATATTTTCATCCACCAATATTTTTAAGCTATCACCACTTCTTTAGATGTGATAAATTCCACAAATCAATAACCCACTGGGTTAAAAAAAATTCCCCTTCTTAGTTCTAACTTTCCTGCTTATCAGTTTCATAGGTAGGCTCCTGATTCTAGTCTTAAGACAGAGGGAATTTTTCCCCCTCAATCCTCAATTTCACACAATGCATCATTTTATAAAATTCAACTAGGTCCCCCCTTGCAAGATTGGCTAAATGTGCTAACCTCAGATATCCTGTGTCTCTCTTTAAACTTTTTCTTTTTTCCAGCTTCGCAATATCCCTTCTGAGGTACAATGGCCAGAATTGAAATCAATATTCCAAATGTATTCTCATCACAGACTTTTAAAGAGGCATAACGATGCTTGCAGAATATACCTCCAATCCTGACTTTGCATTTTTCACTATTACTGGGCACTAGGAGGAAATACTACTTTCCTCCTTTTTGAGAAGTGTCAATTTTGTTTCCAGTCTTTTATACAGTTACAAATTAAGGACAGACCTTGCCTTCTTATCCTGTAACTGATAACTTGGTGAGGCACTTTATCAAAAGCCAGATGAACAATGTCAACTGATCACTTCTATTCATGTGCTTATTGACTCATTCCATTTTAGTAAGGTACGATTTACCCCTTTGGAAGCCATGCTGATTTTCCTTCAGCAATGCTTGCTCCTCTAAGTATGCACTAATTTTATCTCCAGTGATAAGTTTCCATTATCTTATATGGAACTGATGTTCAGCTGAGTGGCCTGTAATTTCCTGGATCAGCCCTGGATCTCCTTTTTAAGATCAGAGTTACATTTGTTACCATGCAGTCTTCAGGCACAGAGCAAGATCTTAAGGAAAGATTATGTATTTTTGTTAAATTAGCAATTTCACATCCAAGTTTCTTAATCTTAGGGATTTGGTAGGATTAAAATAAGCCAGATGTATGAGAACTTCCTCCATAGTTACCTATATTCAATTTAGTTCTTCTGACTCTCTTTCTACAAGTATATACCCTCTGTCTTCCTCAGTTGTCTTCTTCAATTTTCCTTCCTGGCTGGATTCCTATTCCTGATGTGCCTAAATAAATTTTTACTATTCCATTTGATGTTTTTAGCAAAGTACTCCTCAAATCCTTCTTAGCATTCCTACCTATAACCTTGCAGCTGAATTGCCAGAACTTCTGTCTCTTACTGTTCCCTCATTTGGGCAAACCTTCCATTTTCTAAAAGTGTTTTTCATGGTTTTAATGACTTATCGTTTGTTTCTTGGATTTGGTGTGCTTTTTCTTCTTTTAGGTGAGCATTCTAGCTGAGATTCAATTATTGTGGGAAGAAACAATCTGGAAATCTCCTCAATGAAAGTTTAAGGTTTCTGTTGCTAATAAAATATATGTTTGTATTAAATGATCTCACTGTGATCACTGTTTCTTTTGGATGAACCAAAGCATACCTTATACCAGATCCGGATTTGTACCAGATCCTTGGCTTTACTGTTCCCATTTCCTCTGACTGATTCAACAACTATCCAGGAATTTTCTTTCTTTCTCATGAGTCAAACAAGAGTTCACACAGGCTATGGGTGTTTTTCCAATGCCACTAGAAATACCCATTAAGTACCCATTAATGGTTACTAAATGGCATTAATGTACCCATTAATGGGTACTTAATGGGTACTTCTAGTGACAGGGAAAAACACCCGATGTGAGGGTAGGTGAAGTCCCCCAATATAACTATCCTTCCCTTTCTGGGTGCCTTCCTAACCTCATTTTCCACTTGCCGATCTCCTGGGAGTTTGGTTAGGATGGCGACTGCATGTCCCTTTCTGGCATTGTATTCTTTCCCACAATGTCTCCACAGAAGGGTTTGATTCACCTAGATATTCTAGTTCATTAGAACTTATCTTTTCTTTAATGTACAAGGCTACACCATCTCCAGTTCACCCTTTCCTGTCCTCCTGTTGGGGAGTTTGTAACTTGGGATAACACTGGTCCACCAGATTTAAGTTATGTCAATCACATCTATGTTTTCATTGATCAACAAGCACTACAGCTCCCTTATTTTGGTTCAGAGGCTTCTGGCACTGACATACAGACATTCATTTGCATTCCTCTGGTGCACGGTCAGAGTTCTAGACTGCCCCTTACATCTTTTCACCTTTTATATTGTTGACTGGTCATCCATTCTGTTCATCCATTTAATTCCAACCCTCCTCCTTAAAATCTGTACCTTCCCCAACCAGATGCTGCCCAGGTCCTGCCAGCTTTCTCCTAGGTCAGTTTGAAAACAGCTGTGCAACTGTCTAAACGTTAAGCATAAGGAGTCTGGCTCCATCGTGGTTTGAGTGTAACCCTTTGTCCTAGAATGCTCTCCAGTTCCTAACAAATCTAAACCCTTTCTCTTCACACCACTGCCTCACCCATACATTGCCTGCTTAGCTGGTCATGTGCGTGGAACAGGTAAGACTTCTAAGAATGCAACTTTGGATGTCCTGGACTTCAGTCTAACAAAAAATCTACATTTGGCTTTGAATAGATTCTACTTTCCTTTCTCAATGTCACTGGTGCCAACATGCACCACAGCTACTGGCTCCTCCCCAGCACTGCCTACCAGCCTATCTAAATACTGTATGATGGCTGCAACCTTCGCACCTGGCAAGTAAGTCACTATGAGCTCAAAACACCCATTACAAACCCATCTGTCTATATTTCTAGTAATCTAATCACTTAGTAAAAGCAGCCTCTTTCCATGGAGGACTATCCACAGTGTAAGAAGATATGGGTATGTCAACTAAGGAAGGAATCTCAACTAGGGTGCTGGTCCCCTTCCTCTGCCTCTCTCCCTCCCTCCCTGAGACCTCTACTCTCCAACACAGCTGACAGGCAGCCCTACACGGAGTGGGATGCCACTACTGCATCCCTGAAGGCATCGACCACACACCTCTATGCTTCTCCAGGTCAGCTACTTGGGCTTCCAGGGAAGTAAACCATTCCCTGAGGGTCAGGAGTTCATTGCACTGAGCACACAGCTATGACAATAATACATGTAACACAACTTGGCTGTATTCTGGACCATATCTCAGGACAGGGCCTATTGTCTGTCTGCTAATGCAGACTCTGGCAGGCCCCACTTGGGGCCTGCTGCAGTCTGCACCAGCATGAGAACAGCAGGCCACTATTCCAAGATATATTCCAGAAGAAAGCCAAGAGCAAACAGGCCCACAGTGCAGAACACAGGGGAAAACCCTTTGCCCTAACAGCAATGCATCTTCTTCATAGCTATTTATTTTAGTTTAATCAGCCGCTAAACAAGCAACACACCAAGTGTCCCACAAAACTCTCCAACACACACAAAATCCACCCTACAGACTCAACACTCATCATCAGATACCCCTTCAAACCCCCTGCCCTGCTATCCCTATTACCTTTCCTCTTTTCAAAAGGAAGTTTCCCAATGTATTTGTTCCCTAACACTAAATGTCTTCTGACCCAATTCACAATTCTAATATTATAAAGGAAAGTTACAGCAAGTCCTGGCCTTCCACACCATCTTCCGTTCAACCATGAGATCAGAAGCTCCTGTTTCCTTTGACAAACTGCAATAGTCATTATAAAAACAGGAATATGACAGCAGAGGGCATAGTAGTTTACTGTTACATCCAAATGCTAATTATAGTTAACTTTAACTATAGTAAGTTGATACAGGGTAATATATCCCACCTAAATATTAATTAGCTTTCCCAAGCTACCAGCCTACGCCTTCAGGATAAGCAAGTTCCCAGTCTATAGACATCAACTTCGATGTTCCCAAGCCAATTAGTCTGCTCACCCTAAGAACAGTTTAAATTTATGGACTTCATCTACTCTACTATGCAGGAACTATCCTGTTACACAGGGATTTAATGAAAAAAGAGCAACACTGATCAAACTCGGGCTCCTATCAGAATTCTGGCAGGAGTAGCAGTTATAACATCCCACATTAGCTTCTGGATTCTAGTTTCTGTTAAGTGAAGAACTATCACAATCCTGTACTACACTACCCAGCCGTAAAAGGTGATCCAGGAAAATGCTACAGTTCATTCTTAGGAATAGCTCCAACTAATTAGGGAACAACACTCCCATTTCCTAACATAAACTATTCATCAGGTTGCCCAGAGCAGTGACATTCCCAAAATTCAAACAGAAATTGGTCCACATAGGGTTTTTTTCCCCACTGACCTCCCTTAATCCGTATCCAAGATGATACAGATCTAAGGAATGGGTCCTTCAACTAATTCGAATCTAGTAGATCCGGATTAAGGGAGGTACCCAATGCGTCCCCATGGGCGGTGCAGAACCCAATAGCAATGGGTGCTAGCCTGCATGCAGTGGAAACGCTGGAGCACCCATGTGGCGAATCCAGATCGACCCACATGGGGCCTGCCCATCACCCCAGGTTTTTGGGGGGACAGGGGATGCAATCTCCATAGACGCTCCTTCGAAGATTCTCCAGAGGAGCCCCAGAGGTTCTCTGGAGCGATCTGCCAAAAACTTCAAAGTTTCTCTGGAGCCTCTGACAAAGGTCCATAGGATCGGCATTACTCTCATATGGGGTCCTCTTCTGAGCCTGTGCTATTCTTCTGAGCCAGCTTTGGACCTTGTGCACAGGCTTCGAAGCTTTGGGGCACCCCATGGGAGCACACACACCCCGGAGCCCCCCTAGACCCCACTGTCTGATCGCAGTGGAAACACGCTCTATATAATCCGGATTTGATGCATGAAGACCCCATTGTAGACCCCTTTAACTGGATCTACTGGAAATCCAGATTATAGGTCCTGAAGGACCCATTCAATACGGAATTCCCTAGAACTGGTGGAAACATATGTGGTTCTAATGGGGTCTGCAGTGGAATCAGGGTCTTCCTGCTCTGAGATTAATGGGTCCTTAATGGGTCCCAAATGGGTACTTAGTGCTAGTGGAAAACCCCGCATAATCTAGTGAAACTGTACTCTTGCGTTAACACAATCTAAAATGTAGTCTGATCAGAGTCCTAGTATCTGCATACATTTCTACCTGACTTCAAATCCAGTTATGGCACAGAAACTACCTTAGTTACCATGGCTTTATGACATTCTCTAGAAGAAAGACAAGGGGAGTTTGATCCTGCTGGTTCTTTTTGATATCTTGGTAGCCTCTGACATCACTGACCGTGACAACCCTCTCAAAAGACTGCAGATTTGGGAGCTGGAGATCTACACTGTGGTGGTTCTGCTCCTATTTTCAAGGGCGATACCAGACACCAGTCATGGAACATTTTTGCTCAACACATTGGGAACTAACATGTTTCCAGTGATCAATATTATTGTCCATACTCTTCCATGAAGCCACTGTGAGAGATCAGCAGATTCGGAGTAAAGAGCCATCAGTATACAGATAAGATCCAGCTCGCTCTTCCATGTGAAACAGGGAAGCAGCTGAGGTGCCATCAATTTTCAGATGACACCTAGCTCTAACTCTTTATTTCATCTAAATCAGGAAATGTAGCTGAGGTGCTTTGAGGCAGTCATGAACTTGCTGGGGGTCAATAAACTGAAGATGAATGCAGATAAGACAGAGGTGCTATATGCCACAGGCTATCTTGTCTATCAAACAGGGAGATGTTATCAATGTTCTAACTTAGAAGGGACACATAGAAAATTTGGGAACACTCCTGGACAGAGGCAGTTTGACCACAATAATCCATGTCCTCCAGACTGGACTACTGTAATGTACTCCTCATGGGATTGTCCATGAAAACAAGTCAGAAGCTGTGGCTGGTGAAGGAGGCAGCACCAAGACTGCTGAAAAGAACTACTGGCCAGCCTAAGACAACCTGATCTTGTTTGATGACTTTTTGACAATACTGAGACTACATTACAGCATTGTTCACTCCCTGGGCTACCTTGAAAACTGCCAAGATACTTCAATAAACACAGAATGCATGTGCCATTTTGCTGGCACAACAGAAGAAGTCACTAAATCTGGAATCACCAGGCTAACTACCTGTGACTCATGAGAAGAATTACATAAAGATACTAGCTGCAATCTAAAAAAACCCAAACAGCCTAAGGAACTCTTTCCCCAAATCAACACACCTGCTCTATAAAATTATAAAAGGAAAGGCCTCTTGTCCAAGTACAGGGACAACAAAGACTTCTCAGTGACACTCACTCAGTGGTGACACTACAGATAATTAAAAATATCTCCTCCTAGCCTTTTGTTTGCAGATGATGGACTGGAGATTTTTAGCTTGTTCAGTGCTGAATATTTTAAATGGATTTTGCTTGAACTACACTGTCATCTTCCTATGAAACGAGTAACATGCAAAAAAAAAAAAAAACCCTTAACAAAAAGGTGGGGAAAATACAGCAATACCAAGACAGCTACTCTTTTACAAGTGTCTGCTCTTGTGCAAATGATAATTATCCAGACAATTATTGTGATACATCTGCTCTAAGTACTAGGATTAAACAGACTGCTTTTTAAAGCCACACTTGGATCTCTGATAGGGACAGCCATAGAATATTTATATATTTAACTTCCTATATTCCCTTCAGAGACTCTACTAGATAACCTAAAATGACCTTACAGCTAAAATAACCTTATAGTAAACGTGAAACAGTTGAGTAAACCTCAGTCCAAAAGAGACATATGACTCATATGCATTTGAAAGCAAGCAGAAAGTAACAGAACGCATGGCTCAAAGTAACTATCTTAATTGCGGTTTGATCAACTGCAAATAGGGAAATACTTAACTGCTGTTCATTGAACAGTAGTTAGAGGCTATTGTGGCATAACTTCCTTCACCTGTATTAGAATCCTGGGATCTGAACCGGACTGTGCCAGAGACCATTTACAACAATGGAGTTTTGCACACTGGGCAGAGTCCTATTTCATGTTGAAACCCAACATGGTGTACCATGTATGATTTGTTAAGAGTTTGTTTTTGCACTACAAGTTAATCCTATTAACATGTTGCAGAAAGATGACACTTAAACCATTAAGGGTTCACACCTTGGGCATGTTAATGTGGGTTCCCAAAGTGAATAACTTATTGGATTCATGCAACATGTTTATGTGACTTTGAAAACCTAACAGCTGCCAAATTTCCTTGTTTACCCCCTTTTCCTTGTTTACCCACTTTTGTGCATGCTTCTACAAACATTTATTTATATCATTCTCATTAAATAAAAGACAGTGAACATAAACAAATCTTAATTTTTTTGTCATATGTACTTTTTTAAAAAAATAGAAAGGTTATTTCAAATGATCCCAAGATATCACCTTTTCTTAAGAATATAAGTGTCTCTCTAACTGGGTACTGAAATGTGAAATACAAAAAAAAAAAGAAACTTCAGAATTAACACCAGGCAAAAAAGAAAGGTCATTTAATATACCCAATGCATTTTAGCAAATATTTTTTCAAGGGAAGTCAATATCCAAGGCATTATGAGTACAATACTCTGCTCCAGAGTTCTGATATTCAATGTTCATACTGTCTTTGAAACAGTCTTCTCCTAAAAAATGTCTTGGCCATAATTCACTGGATATATTTATTTTATTATATTCCACCCTGTACCAGAAGGTCCCAAAGGAGGTCATATCAATAGAGAAATAAAACACACAGAACAATCTGAAAACATATTTCAAATTTTACCAACTGTCTCTTTCTACAATACAGCACTCAGAGGAAGCTAAACATCAAAGGTCAGGGTGAAGAAATATGTTTGAACTGGATGCTGAAAACCATTTAATATAGTGCCTGGTGAACCTCCAGGAAGCTGTTCCAGATTCTGGTGTCCATCACAGAAAATACCATCTTCCTTTTTCTGTTCCTTACTACAAGATGAGTAGATCTCACTACTCAGGAAGGTTTACATGGGAGAAAGCACTTCAAAAAACCAGGGCTCAAGCAATTTAGAGCTTTCTATGTTTATTTATATATATATATAAAGCCATTCCTTTTTTAAAAAACTGTGTTTCTCACCCCTTTTTTATTTACTACCAGTGAATGAAAACCAAAGACAGAGCAATTTTTTTTAAAGTACATATTCCACTTTTAAATGTTACCAGAATGAACATTTTCTCAAGTCACTTAAAGGTAAGTTATGCTACCAACAAGAAGCACTTCCCATCATAAATATACATTTCCTGGGAAGAACGAACTAAAAGCAGATCTTCCCACAAAGACTTCAAACACTAGGAGACAATAAGCAGAAAACTCTGAAGACAACCAGTCTGACCATAATAACACATAAGAAGCAACCTGCTGGAGCCAACAAAAAGCTCACTTAATATATTTTTAAATATATTAATATAGAAGCATTTAGATCCTGGATGCTTAAACTGCATCCTACCAGGTGTTGCAAGACTACAACACTCATTACCGGCAGAGAACCCTTTGGGAAGTGAAAGGAGATTTGCTGTCTCTGAAGGTCAGCAAGAAGGGAACACCTGCAGAGACAAGCAGTGATCGACCATTTGCCCCTGCTATCTGTTAAGCACATTAAAGCACACTTTCATCTAGGATGGATTCGGCCTCATTTGTCACGTTTAGCGGACAGCTATAGTGAACAGCAAATTGTTGCTCATCTCCACAGGTGCTTCCTGCTCACCAGTCTTCAAAGGCAAAGAATTTCTTTTCAACTTCTAAAGTGCTCCCAACAGTGCTGGCCATGAGTGCTGTGGTCCTTCTGGCTGTGGGAACAGCATCCCCTCTTTATGCAGGTACTTTTACTGTTTTGGCTAATCTATTTTATCTGTTTTTATAGTGATTTATGGCAAACTTCCCTGAGACCTTTGAGTACAGGTCAGAAAAGAGAGATAAATGAATAGATTAGATAAATGAATATAAAGGAAGGCCACATTTTCAACATCCCTGATTTAGAGTATTCTGCCTATCACAAAAAAGCAGGAAAATTTTTAACAGCACTATTTTCCATAGGATTCTTGCAGCCTCTTATCAGTTGTATAGCAGGGCGTTATGGGTGTTAACTACCACCTACTTGACAGAAGGAAAAGTGATTTATTTAAAAGAAAACACTTGTCCAAACAGCCAAAGAAAAACATAAATAAAAACTAAGAAGTGTAAGGAAATCCTGCAGAATTAAGACTGTAGTCCACCTAGTCCACCAACCTGCTTTCACCACAGCTTCTAGTTGCATATGGAAGCTAACAAAGATATAAATTCATAGAATGCCCAGAAGACTCCTAGCAGCTAATCTTCACAGGTGTACCACCTATGAAGGCATCGCTGAGCTTACAAAGCCACCAGAATTGGCCTGCGCTGTCTTTCACATTTCCAAAATATCACTGGACATGCTAAAACAAGACAAACAAATGGTTTTGTTTTGAGTCAAAACATCTGAAAAAGTGTTTTCTCCTATTCAGACATGACCAAATACTAAGATCACGGAGAAAGGTCTTGATGTTGCTCCTTGGAGATTCAAGATGCACATGAAAGGGCCTTCTCTGTGGTTGCCCCAGGCTCTGGCAAAACTTTCCAGCAGAGATATGCCAGCTGCCAATACTGTATCTGTTTGTTGTGCCTAAATAAACTTATCTCTTCAGTTAGGGCTATGATGTTTAGCTACTTCCTCATGTGGTCCTAATGAGATGAAGGGTGGCACTTCAATCATTTTTTAAAAGTTAAGAATGTTTTGATTTTATTCAGATTTTATGTTTTATGAACATTGTAACCTGCTGTGACCATTTGGTAAAAGGCAGGATGCAATTACAGAAATAAATGAGGACCAAATTTTTAAAGCTTTTCTATTTCAAAATGTTTTTGCATTCCCACTGGCCAAGCATATATCTGTAGAAAGCCCTTAGCTGAATATACTAATTACTTTCTCTTCCTTTTCCTTTCTTGGTGAGTAGCATGTTACCTCTGACCTTTAATAGCTTTATTCTCAAAAAAATCTTAAAACACATGCGTGGTAGAAAAGTCATCCACTTTTGTACTCTACAAGAAGAACTTTTGTCAGCCCTGACTTTTCCAAGTCTTGGATTACTCTGGCTTTATGATTCCAGGAAGAAAACCAGCCCTCTCAATTTTCTTAATCACATCCAAACTCCCTTAAGCAGCTTTTTCAAAATGTTACCCTGTAGATTTTCAACATGGCAAGTTCTGCTCAACGAAGTCTCAGCACCCTTCCTGAGTTCAGCCTTATAAAACACACAGAGTGGCTATGTCCTAAACTACAGACAATCAAAATTAAAACAGACTTCTCTCCACAATAAAATCACATTAGTATTAACTATAAGATTTTTGGTCATCCAAACTTAGACCTGTCCAAGTTCTGCCTCTTCAAAGCTTCAGGGCTAGGGCTGCTCTTTTAAAACTTTATAAGCAAACTGTCCCTCACTTTAGTCAGATGAACAGGGAAGGTGAAGCAAGGCCCCGAACACATACTATGAGTCTGTAAAGCAGGGTTTCCCAAAATATGAGTCTGGCCCAGTTACGTGACACAGAGTGCATGGTGTTCAAGTGCATTCAAGAATACCTTTTCCGGCGTATAAGACGACTGGGCGTATAAGACGACCCACAACTTTCCAGTTAAAATATAGAGTTTGGGATATACTCGCCGTATAAGAAGATGACCCCTGGCGTATAAGACGACCCCTGACTTTTGGGAAGATTTTCCTGGGTTAAAAAGTAGTCTTATACGCCAGAAGATACAGTAAGTACTTCTGCTTGCACAGATGCTGTCTGGACACTAGCTGCAATACCAATTTCTATCCCTAGCCTGAGTAGGTGGGTCACCAAACCCTGAGTAAAACAAAAACCCTTTTTGACAAAGCCTGTACTACAGCCCATAATTATTATTGGGCCATATCTAACTGCTGTCAACTGATGGTGTACAGTTTTAAACAAATCTTTTAAATATGCAGAATGGTTTTAAAGTCTCAATTTAGAAAACCCTTTACCCAGACCTAGTTTATGAACTACTAACCATAAGCTTTCATGGAGTTTCCCACCCAAATCAACTACACAAACTCAAAGCCGATTACACAAACTCAAAGTTAATCAGAAAACCATTGAATCATGCTATCTCACTAAAAGAGGGTTTGTCAATTCAGTTGTGGCTTCACCCTGCACTCTCCTTGGTAGTTGTCCTAACTTTCCACGATTTAAAGTGTAATAAAGTCCTTGGGCCTTCATATTTATAAAACTCTAATAAAATTATAAGAGCTAAAATTGTTTGAAGAACAGAAGCTGACAATTCCCAGTTTTCTGACACCAGTTATTCACGCCTGAGAATATCTGTTAGAGACTGCAAATATTACTCCTGTGGAGTAATAACATACACTAACGGTAGTACACCTACTAAGAAAATAAGTGATTTGCAAACAGTAATGTTCATGTTGAACTACAATACACAAAGTAGCAGCAACCTTCACTGATCTTCAGCACTGAACAGACTGCATTAATGTAACCTATCATTTAATGTTTACTCAGGCACTTTTGTTTTCCTGGGTATTAGATTAATTTGCATTAAATTGTGCTGGCTTGAGGTTTTAAACATTTTAAGTTGCTCAACTTTCCATTATGCGGATTACTAGGAGACTAACAAAATGTTCTTTTCTCCATTTCAGAATATGAACCATGCAAGGTTTATCCCAATTCTGAGCACCATCTTACCTATCTTTTCTTACATTCAGCCATAAATAACTTTGGAAGACTGTTTCATTTATTTTGGTATGCTTTAACAGAAAATTTGTAAACATCAATACATTACCATCCCTCTTTGTTTCAATGTTCAAAATTTAAAAAGGATCCTTGATTTTTTTTAAAACAAGGGGCCTAAGAAAGCTGAAGAATTGGTCTCACAATTCTTCCTATGGGAAATCAGCTCAGAGTTCAAAAGTTCTTGGAAAATTCTTTAAAGCAGCTCTTTTACAGCAAAGACAGAACTCTGTGGCCTTCCAGATGTAACTGAACTACAATGCTCACCATCAACAGCCACGATAATTGGGACTAATCAGGTAAGCTGGAATCTAGAGGCATTAGGGGCCTGTTCGCACTTTCCTCAGTGGAACAGTATTGAGATGAAGATTAGGTGCTGGGAGAGTCATTCACACTTTTAGCACTGGTGCAGTCCTGAATCAGACCACCAGCACTGGAAGTGCAGATGGCCTGGTCCAGGCAGGCCAGATCACCATGGTAACAGCCATGACAATATTCAGCTTGCAACCAGACACTGCTATGGCTTTTGGCCCACAACATGGAACTGCACAGGCACAGCCACAGAAGCGCCACCCTGTCCGCTTGCAGCTTCACACCCAGAAAAAGATACAAACACTGCTAACCAGGAGCTCACTAGTTGCTTCCAGTCAAGCTGTGGACACAATTTTACTTGTCCATGGGCTAGGAAAGACCAGGGTAGCTGGAGTGAGTTCCAGGATGGCTCTTTAGAAGGTAAGTGCAAACAAATTCTAGGAGGCCCCAAACCAGCCATAGATACACACCTAAAAAAAAAATATAGCGAAGAAGGTAAGTTACAGATTCAGCAAAGGGGAAAATTTATAGATAAGCTTTCAACAGATATTCTAGTGTATCTGTTTTTCATGGAAAAAGCTGAAAAAATCTGAAATTCTTTAATACAAACAATACTTTGTTTCATTTTCTACTTCTCTACGACCACAAACACAAAAATGAAACAATTATCACAAAGGCGAAAAATCTGTGTTGCCAAGCAAGGAAGGTTTAAAATGCATTAGATTTTAATGCATAACATTTTATTCCATGCAGCTACCAAAACTAACAATTTTCAAAACTGAGAGAGCAGGCAAAAAATTAAGTGCCTCATGGGATTCTCCTTCACATAAAAGGATATTCAAATGATATTTTCCAACTATCCTTTTCTAAAAAAATAATAATTAAAAACTCACTTATGGTGACTTTAATCTCAGAATATTTTAAGTCTTTTTATGTGTTGTACTCCATGAATTACAGAACTATAGCACAGCTTAAGGATGTAGCTCAAGGTCATAAAGCAAGAAGACAAAGTTCATTCTCTAGAAATTCCTCATATGGCTTGCGAGAGGAAATTAATTTCTTCACTTTACTGAAAATTATGTAAAATTTAGTATGAAGTATTTGGCTATATGCGGATAAAGTTTTTCAAAAGATGATATTCTTTCACCCTGTACAGTCAAATAGAAGGAGATGGGTTAGTCTGCAGGTAAATTCAAAGGTGGTTAATTTTCACATTAAATATGAAAACCAATCATGATAGTTGCTCATTAACACCATCTGTTAAAAAAATCAATTCCTTATGTGTACTTACCACATGGCATTCAAGTAAATCATGGACATCTTAATTTCAAAACTCTTATTAATTGTCATGAACTTTACAGTACAAGGATACAGCTAGCATTCACAATGCTGGCACTTATCAACTCTCCTGTAAAGGAGCACAGAGGCCTCAGACCATAAAAAGATCTAGGATTCTCAGGCATCCAAGACTTGGCTGGAAAAGGCAGAGTGACAGCAGCAGCTGAGAGTAGCCTGTATTGATCCTGTAACGTCCTAGCATACCAGGGAAGGTGGCAGTGAAGCTTTCTGATGACATAAATAAACTCCAATCCCTTAAAAGTAGTATGGTTGCCATACATTCTTGCTTCTATAAGGAAATTATTTGAATTCAGAACACCATATCTTTTATAGTCAGGAGTTCCCAGTGACCTGAAAGTTTACCTCAATTCACCTCTCCCCAGATTATAGTATTTTTCATTTTCTCCAAAACCCGCAACCACAGCAATGGCTCACTTTGTGGTCCGATCTAAACCAAGTATCAGTTTTAAAAAAATAAAGTAAAATGTCACTAGCAAAAGAAAGAGATGCTTCGTATTGTTCTTCCTAGTGTTCTCCCTATTCCTCCTGAGTGTAGCCAAACCCCCATATTTAAACAAAAACAGAATTCAGATTCAACCTGACCTCCCTAATATTTACCCACTGGTTTCAGCACAACTAATGGGAAATATATATTTAAAAAATATGAGTCTTTCAGGGACTTACAGCCCTCCCAAACCCCAGGAGCCACATGCCCCACCCTATCCCAAAGACCAAGGGGGGGGGGGAAGAACCACTTCAATCGATGGAGTTCCTTCAGTGCTTCCTAGAGTAGTAGGCAAAGAATTCAAACAAGCTTTATTCCCTTTAATATACATAATAGAATAGGTTCAAGACCATATTCGACCACCAAGTCTTTTCAAAATCCTCAAGCCCCACATGTTCTCCCCATACCTCCCCGACCCCAGAAGGGCCGCCTCGACCCCTAGTGGTTAGGGAGCCAGACTCTTATCTGGGAATACAGAGTTCAATTCCGCCCTCCCCCACAAAGCCAGCTGGGTGACCTTGGGCTAGTCACAGCTCACTTCTGAGTTCCCACAGCCCCACCTACCTCACAGGGTGTCTCTTGTGGGGAGAAGAATAGAAAAGCTTTGCCAGCCGCTTTAAGTCCCCTTAAATGGGTGAGAAAAGCGGGGTAGAAAAGCCAACTCTTCTTCCTTCTCCATGAAGCCAACTGGGTGATCTTGGGCTAGTCACAGCTCTCTTCTGAGCTCTCACAGCCCCACCTACCTCACAGGGTGCTTGTTGTGGGGAGAAGAACAGAAGGTTTACCAGCCGCTTTGAGTCCCCTTAAATGGGTGAGAAAAGCGGGGTAGAAAAGGCAACTCTTCTTCTCCTCCCCTTTGCCCCTCAGTGGGACTCGCCTCCCTCTTCTGGCCTGGTGTCTTTCTTCGCTCCTGCCCCCTTGTAACAAGAGGGCCCCCCAGCCCCTCTCTGCCGCCGCCGCCGCCCCCACATAACGGCCTCAAGCCCCCCGCTCCCGGCCCCTTCCCCCGGGCAGGGCAGCCCAGCGGCACGGGGAGTACCTTGTAGAAGGCCCCGTTAGAGCCGCGCACTTCCACCGTCAGCTCCTCCATGTTAGGACCGCAAAGGACGCTGGGACGGGCTTCTAGAAACTATCGCCGCCACCTGAGCTGAGGGGGGGGAGAGGAGAGGAGGAAGAGGGAGGGGGGAATGGGGCGCCGCCGGCCGGCCAGCAGGAGGAGGCAGGCAGGCACGCAGGCGGGACTTCCCTCCTCCTCCTCGCTCGCACTCTGCGCGCGCAGCCCAGGGGCAAGGCGGAGGGGCACAGCAGTAGCGGCCGGAGGCGGCCCGAGAGCCGCCACCGCTGCCCTCCGTCTCCTCCGCTGGTGCTGCTGGAGGCGGCTCACTCGCAGAGGCGGAAGGATCTCCTCCGTGCTGCCGCCCCGCCCTGCCCTGCCCTGCCCCCTTTCGCGTGGGCCCCCTGTCTCGTCCGTGCGTGCCTCAAGGGCTGTTGTCGCCTCAGGGGCGCTGGGCTGGTGGGGCGGGACGGGACGGGACGTGGGTGCTGGTGTGAGGAGGAGAGGAAGTAGCCCCGGCGGCCTGAGGGAAAGGCAAGGGCGTGCGGCCCGCCAGTTGTCGTCACTGCTCCGCCTGGGGGTAGTGGCCTCCTGGACGGGGACTCGGTCGCCCGGCCGCCTTTCTCGTCCCTCAGGACGACGGCGACCCAGACAGACACACGACGACGGCGGCGGCGCGCACGAGGGGCGGGGCAGGGCGGGCGGGGCAGAAGAGGGAGAGCGCGCGAAGGGGTTGGAAAAATTGATTTGGGCGACTCGCTGAGGGAGCCGCAGTCCAGCTTAGTTCCGCCTTCAGAGCGAGAGCCGTTTTCACGTTAACTAACCCCCAAATTGGGGTTTTCTTTCAGCTGGGGTAATAAAACAGCTTGCTGCTTTACCTGATGGGCTCTCCTGCTCTTGAAGCGGAGTGAAGTTGGATTAGAACTTAGGCAGGAATGCAGCAGCCACAGAGGGAGAGCAAACTACCTGGAAAGCAAAGTGGATGGTGGTTCAGTCACCATTCTTTCCCTGGGAGTACGTAAAAATGTTAAGAGGAGCCCTGCTGGATCAGGCCACAGCCCATCTAGTCCAGCATCCTGTCTCACACAGTGACCCACCAATTGCCCACGGGCACCTCAAGCAGAGACCAGGGCAAATCTCTTGCTCTTGAATCCCAGCAAATGGCCTTAGAGGCATCCTCCTTCCCCCCCAGCCTGAAAGATGTACCTAGGCATTCATTCTAGTAGCCATTGATACATCTGTTGTCCATAAATTGGTCTAACCCTACCTTAATGCCATCTAGACTGGTAACTGTTACCACCTGTTCCGGCAAGAAATTCCATAAACCGATGACCCATGGGCATCTCAAGCAGAGACCAGGGCAAATCTCCTGCTCTTGAATCCCAGCAAATGGCCTTAGAGGCATCCTGCTTGTCAACCCAGCCTGGAAGATGAACTTAGGCATCCATTCTAGTAGGCATTGATACCTCTGTCGTCCATAAATTTGTCTAATCCAGCAGTTCTCAACCTGTGGGTCACGACCCCTTTGAGGGTTGAACTACCCTTTCAGAGGGGTCTCAACAAGTCTCCCGCCACCCCTACCTCCCCCCCCCCACAGTGCCCCTCAAGGAGGCCAGCAACAGGGTTGCCTCTCTGCCCCACCATGCTGCTGTAGTAGCTGATCGAGGCGTAGGTAGAGAAGGCAGCGCACAGGCACAGTGAGATGCAGCTGAACACATGGGCCCACGTGGGCTGTGCAGCACCAGCAACCGCCCAAACTTGACCCAAGCTGCCCTACCCCCGTGGTTGGGGGTCTTCACAACATGAGGAACTGCATTAAGGGGTCGGAGCATTAGGAAGGTTGAGAACCACTGGTCTAACCCATATAGGCTGGTAGCTGTTACCACCTCTTCCGGCAGCAAATTTCATAGACGGATGACCCTCTGGGTGAAGAAATACTTCCCCTTGTCTGATTCGAATCTCCTACCCATCAGCTTCATAGAGTGCCCCCTGGTTCTAGTGTGTGATAGAGAAAAGAAATTTTCTCTATCCACGTTATCTATATCATGCACGATTTTATATACTTCAATAAGCTTCCTTCTTAAAACGCCATCTTTCCAGACTGAAGATGCCTAGATGTCACAGTCTGAATTCATAAGGGAGGTATTCCAACCCCTCAATCATTCTGGTTGCCCTTTTCTGCACCTTTTCTACTTCTGCATCTCTGCCAAGAAAACTGCATAGAGGTGTCCATTGGGTCTGGGAGGGGCTGTAGCTGAGGTTTAAAGCACGCTTCCTTGGAAAGCAGAGGCTCACTAGTTCAATCCCAATCCTTTTCCTCAAAATAGGCAGTGGCAAACCGCTTACACATCTCTCCATTGAGATGCCCATGGACTCTGGGACTGGCTATAGTTCAGGGGTAGAACAAACTACCCAGAAAACAAAGGGTCACTGACTCAATACCCACCCTTTCCGCAGAAACAGGGAATGGCAGACTTCTTCTGCATCACTGCCAAAAAAACCTGCATGGTGGTGCCTATACATTCAACCAGGAGTCGGCCACAGCTTGGCTGTACAAAACAACTAGCCTCGTAAGAGCTAGTTAGCTGTGGGAAGATGGTGAGCAAGGCAAGCTTTGCCCTTTCATACTGTTTTATGTGTAGCTGTCTTGATTGCCACTATAAGAACAGGCTGTGGGATCACATGGGTCCCTTCCTGGTCTGGTCCAGTGGGGAATCTCTTGCTTTCTAGAGCTAAGTACCTGTGGGTACATAGGCTTGCTGTCTAGCTCCATGCAGGGGTGGTTCCAGTGAAGTGCTTTTGTAACAGAAATTTTTAAAAAGGCACAAATTTGTTAGACAAGTTTAGGGAGGACAGGTGTGCCAGTGGCTACTAAAATGAATACCTAAATACAGCCTCCAGTTTGGAGAGACAGGTAGGATGCCTCTAAAGGCCATTTGCAGGAAGTCAAGAGCAGATGAAGGTTTTGCCTTTGTCTTCTACTTGAGATGCCCAAAAACAATTTGTGGGCAACTGTGTGAGATAGGATACTGGACTAGATGGGCTGTGGCCTGATCCAGCAAGGCCCTTCTTTCACAGTTAGTTATTGTAATTCTTCCGAGAAACAGCATGGATGTGCCCATGCAGTCAATCCAGAGTCTAGGAGTATTGTGTTTTAGTTGACTAGAACTATATTTGTTTTGGGGGACGTTTTTCAAAAATAGTCACTATATTTGATTTCATTGCTCAAATTTAAGCTGTCCTGAGCGCTAGAGGCAGTGTGGCATCATTTTAAGTCAAATAAATGAGGTCAGATTAAAAATTTAAAAATTATATGCAGTTGCAGTGAATTTCAGCCAAAACTAGTCTTCTTTAGGGGGTGTAATAAACACAGTTTTAAGTACTGTATCATAGATTTTTTTAAAAGGACGTAAATCCCCTGAATTGGGCTTGTGGCCCCGCTAGTGCAGCAGCCTGTCGTCAGAGGAGCAGCCATTTTCGGCTGAAGTGGATTATTCCTTACATACAACCTTACCTGAAAAAGCCAGATGTGTCTTATTGGCTGGCTTATTTTTTGCCAAATCTGGCAGCCCTGGTTTTTTACCCTCTGAAAAAGGTATGCCTGTAGTACTTTCAGGTTCCTTATCACTATTTTTCACTGTCCATTCCCTCAGATTTTGCCCATGCTGATGTTCATTGATTCCATGACACTGTATGCATTTCATCCTCTGCTCCCCCTCTTTTTGCTTTCAATTTTTGGCAGCGTTGGGGTATTTTCCAATGATTTCTTCTCATTATGTGGTCACTATCTGAGTTTCAGTTTCAGTCTTGGTTCTTCATGAACTGTCAGGGCTGATTTCCCTTAGAATCTCAAAAGTCTTCTCTAGTACCACAATTTAAAAGCATGAGTTCTTTAGTGCTCACCCTCCTTATGGTGCAGTCCCCACATCCTTACTCTACTACTGGGAAAACCGTAGATCTCCCTAGCTTGTATGTGTGTGAATGCCTGAGGACTTGTGTGTTGCTCCATTGGTTCACCATTGATAATCTTCCCCGACGAAGAGAAGGCCTGAGAAAGCTATAATCCCCCAGGTCCCAAGTTGATTTCATCCTCACTTTGCTTTCATTCTAACTCACATTAAGCAATTTCTTCTTTTACTGCGTATTAACTTGACTTCCCCTTCTTTCTTTTCCTTTCTGGATTTTATGTATTTATTTATCTTTATATCGCACTCTTCATCTGAGAGTCTCAAGGTAGGATACAGTGATAAAAAGGTAACATTTGAGAGTTAAAACAATTAAATTACAGTATAAAATAAAATCTTTTTACCCTCCTCCCAGTAGGGAAACTAATTATTGAAGAGCTGATGAAACAGTATGTTTTAACAAGGCAATAAAAGCCATATAGTGTTGGTGGCTGATGAACTTCTGCTGGAAGCTGTTCCAAAACTTAGGGGCACACCACTGAAAAGTCCACTTGCACCTCTGAGGTTAGTGCAATTAGAACTACCCTTAACTTTGTGAGCTTAAGACATGCTCAGGTCTGTACAGCCCACATATACCCATTGCTGCCTCTAGGCAATGATCAACCACTTGAATGGCTTCCCCTGACTCAGAAGGAATGGAGAGAGCTGTGTATCATCAACTTTAAATAAACTTACTGATGGTACCTAACCCTATTCTAAATCCCCTGATGACCTCGCTGTATATGGAACCAACTTCTGAGGATCATCTCCACATAAGAGTTCCCAAGGTACTGGACAACAGCCCCCCACTGCTACTTTCTAGAATATAACAGTCATTACCAATGCAATATACTTGGGGCTACTTGTCCTATTAAGAATGCAAGCTGCTACAGGCATTAACTTCTGATGAAATGGAACCAGCAGGGTCCCCACTGCTTCCATTTCACTTGTAGTTGCTGGCTATGGGTACAAAGGAAGGCTCTGATCCTCTGCTTCAATAGGGGCAGTTGTGGGCTTACCAGTGTACAGACCACAGTGGGCAGCCTATTCCTCTCAAGGTTCAACAGTGCGTTCACTAACCAGAGCTAGTAATGAGTTAAAGTGGTCACCTGGATCCAAATGACCGCAGTACCACTGTATCTGCTCCCTTGGAAGAACTGCAACTTCATCTACAGTCAATAAGCATTCGAGTTCTCACCACAGGAACTCCCTATTCATAGAGTCTCATGCCTTGGTGGCATTTAGTCACAGTTTATTGCCCCTCACATAACCCCTGACTGCATTCAGGCATTGACTCAGAACACACGTAGCTTCTGTTTCAAATGCGACATTGAAATAGAGCTGGGCGTCATCAGCATACTTCAGATATTACTGAACTATTCCAACTTCTAGGGATTGTACTCAGTTATCTACTCATGTATACATTGAACTCAGGAGATCTTTGTTGAACACAGATGGGGTGGAGTGGTTAGAAGCAAGCAGACACTTGGGGATGTGACCCTTGAGCAACATTTAATATAGGCAATAATAAGGACAGTGACAGATGCTGCCTATTGAAACTGATGAGGTGGAGGGCAAGCCAACTAAAGGGAAGTTGTCCTGGGGGTCAGAATAAGTATGAGTAAAACTAACGCATCATGATGTACTGCAAGGCTGCGATTCTGTTCAAACCCACATGAACACTGACCTCACTAATTATAACAGACTCCACACAATTTGGCCAGCTTTCAACTGGGACTCAAAATCTGAGCTACCGAGGATGGGATGTTGTTTTTTACCATTATGATCCCATAGAGATGTGCACAGATTTCAATTAGCTGTTCAGTTCAAATGAACTAAACCAAGATTGGTTCAGTTCAAAGATCTTTGAACTTCAGATTGAACAGGCTGTGTGAGCTAGGTTTGTTAGAAAAACTCTTTCGTTTGGTTCAAATTCAAAGTCTTTTTTGGAACAGGCAAGGTGTTTGGCTCAAATTCAAACCTTTCAAACATCCCTGTTCAGTTCAAACTAGCTCAAAGCCAAACCAGTTCAGGACATTTTTATGTTGTCAACTGCCTCCAAATAACCATTTATTGAAATACAGCATTAGAGAAAAACATTAAAAGATGGCTAAAAGAGGAATAGAGGGCGCGCAAAGCTCAGTGGTAGACCGAACTCCCTGGAAAGCAAAGGGTAGCAACTTCAAACTCTGGTCTCTCTCTCCGGAATAGGGATGTGCACAAATTTTTTTGCATTCAAATTCAAGCTGAATCAAATGTCAAAAAATTCTATTCGAATGTTTAAAATCCGAATGCAACAAAAACCAATTTGAATCCGATGCATTCAAATCTATTCGTTTGAATGTTAGATACGAATTTGAAGATATGAATGTCGACAACATTTGTATTTAAAGATACAAATGTTGACAATATTCGTATGAGATACGTATCTGTACGCATTTCATATGCATCCCGTTTTATCCTGTATGCATTGCATTTTCATTCCTTATTATAAGCACAAATGTGTGTAGATACGTATGGTATTTGTACAGATATGTATGTAATACATACGTATCTGTACATTCAAATGATTCAAATCATTCGAACAAATGATTTGGAACATTTGACATTCGTTCAAATATTTAAATTCGAATGTGAAGACATTCTATTTGAATTCGAATGTCCTCATTCGATAAAGCAAGTCACTTTGCTACGTGTGTAGACAGTTATTCCTGGAATGGCAGTGGCATGTGCATTCAGGTAAGGTGTCCAGTGTTGTTTGTGTAAAAACCTTAATGGATCTTTTCGGGAAGCTGTTGGGCAGGGTACCATTGACCATTCAGTGTCAGGTAGGTATTCCAAGATCCATTTCCTAGGAACCTTTTGGGTTTTCCACAATTCCCCCAAAGATGCATCATACAGTATTTATTGTAATAGGGCTACCACACCCCAAGAAGGAGGTTGCCCCCTTTTTATTCCCGTAGTTATTTGAATAATCCCAAAGGATTTGCTACGTTTGCTGTGTACTGCAGAATCCTTTAAAAAGTAATACTGTATCATTACTGCCAGCCAGCCCCTGGGGGGTTGCTGAGGATGGAGTGTAACCCAGTCATGGCTTTTGCTTTACCACTTTTACTTGACTGGGATTTTTAAGGATCTGCTACTGGGGTAATATGTCTCCTATGATAGCTTCTGCACCCTCTGGAGGCTCCAAGACTAGAGGCACATCCCCATTATAAGCTTAATCCAGTTTCCCTAAACCTAAATAATAGAACCGGATGCAAACGTGAATTTGCCTGTTCCCATTACTTTCAGCTTAATCGCGTTCGATCTGGATTCTGAGGATCGTAGGTGGCGTAGGTGACTCAAGGGGGGACTCAATTGGCTACTTTCTAAAAGCTGCTTTTTGGGGCTGCCCTGCCCTCTTTGTCCTGGCGTGAACACGCCACCCATAACAGACCCCTTCACGGAGCCTAGCTGGGTGGCTGCTGCTTGCCTGGATGGAGGAAAAACGGCGGGCAGTCAGCGATTCTCCCCATTGCCCAGGGCACACAGCAGCAGCAGCAACTCAAGCCCCCTTGCTTTAAACATTCACACATCTCCCAGAACCTGCCCCTGCTTTCCTTTCCCCTTTAAAGGTCAGAACTCCAAAGAGCTAGAATTGCGCAAAATTGCAACATTGTTATCAGGTGCGAAGTGTAGATTGCTACAGTGTAGCGGCTGCTGTGAAGGTTGGATTTTTACACTGACATCACTGTCTTTGGAAGCAAGCTATTGGGGGAGGGAAACCCTTAACACGGATTCTCATCCCTTAACATGGTACGGTCCCCACAGTAAAAAATGTAAAACGTTTCAAGCGCACAAACCGGAGTGAGACCTGTTGAAATGAAGATTAACATTTACAATGCTTTGGGGCGATTTAACACACATAAAGCGTGTTAAACCAAACTGACGTGGGGTCTGCGAGGATTGAAAACGGTTTGAAACCGAAATAAGCTTGTAATGGGGGTGCGACCGAGGAATTTTTTTCCTAGTCACTGGAGGTACGGAAGTCCAGTCCTTGAAATCAATCATACTGGGTTTCATTGCACGCTTCTCCATGAAGCCAGCTGGGTGACCTTGGGTGAGTCACAGCTCTCTTCTGAGCTCTCAGACCCACCCACCTCACAGGGCGTCTGTTGTGGAGAGAAGAATAGAAAGCTTTGTCAATCGCTTTGAGTCCCCTTAAAGGGTGAGAAAAGTGGGGTAGAAAAGTCACTTCTTCTTCTTCTTTGTGCACTGCTGCTCTCTGCTGTTGGCCTCAGAGAAGAGGCTGGACCTGTTTATTCCTGGCTTCTGGAAGAGAGCCATCGAGGACTTCCAAGCACTGTCTTAGAAGAGAAAAGGCCAGGAATAGTATGAAGCTCTATCTTAGAGACAATTTTTTTCTCCTTGAGTAGTGGGGGTGGTTAATCAGAGAATGTGCATTCACTAGTAGATTTGATATTGCTTTGGGAAAAATAAGTCTGCCCTTCAATTAATAGTGACCTAGTAGGGATCGGAGAAAAGCAAGCTATATTTATCTTTTTTTCCCCTGATTCCCTCTTTACTGGGCCATAAGACACTGCCAGGAAAGAAAATCTCTACAAGGCTGTGGTCACACCTAAGGTTTAATCCAGCTTCAGTCCACCTTCAGAGCGAGAGAACACATCAGCAAAGTGGCCAGTCATTTTCTTTTTACATTATCTAGTCCAAAGGTGAATTTGCTGAGTTATTTAACACTGAAAGAAAACAACTTAGCACTTGGCTGATGCATTCCCACTCCGAAAGTGGACTGAAAAACTTCCTGACAGTGAGGGCAATCAGTGGAGATCTTCAAGCAGAGGCTGGACCTGCAACTGTCTGGGATGGTTTCATGCATTGAGTGGGAGAGTGAAAAAACTGATTGGTTCAAGATTGGAGAAGGGATATGATAAGGCTGCATATTGTCACCCTATTTATTTAACTTATATGCAGAGTATACCAGGTGAAATGCCAGATTGGCTGAATCAAAAACTGGAGTTAAGATTGTTGGGAGAAATACAACAATTTCCAATACACAGACAATACCACTCTTGTAGGAATGCCACCCCCGCTCAGACGGCAAACCTCGGTGGAAGAGGCATTCCGGAGCATGTTGACCCTTCTAATCTCTCTAAGGCAAAACAAGTACCATGCCTGTGGGGGCGATTTCCTTGCTTGGATGGCAAACCTCAGCATAGGAAGCGCTCAGGGGCATGTGACCCTTCTAATCTTTCTAGGGCATAAGCAGGCGCCATGCTGAAGGACAGGGTTTATGCAAGCTGTTCATGAGGACACCATGCGCCAGCTCAGCTAGCATCTGAATGTTTTCCCTTTCTAACCAATGATGTGTTCAGTTTTTACCATAACAATGTATCCTGTGCAAAGAGATAAAAGCTAATTTGAAACCTAGTAAAGTACAGCGATACACCTCCATTCTCGTTTCCGCGTCATTCATTACAACAGACTCTGATGGTGGAAAAGGGAGAATTAGGAAGCCTCTTCATGCAGGTGAAAGGGTTGAAGGCAAAAGCTGCCTTGAAGCTTAACATTGATTGATCCTTTATTTCTGCCTTCTTGCTTAAGGCTTCTGGGGTATTTAGTCGGCTTAGCAGCTGGAAGATGCATTCTAGCAGTGCATTCCAGCTCACAAAGTGGCGCATCACAGTCTCTTTCAGTTCAAATGTTGCTCCAATACTTAATGCCTCTTGGCTTGCTTTCACATCTTCTTGCAAAGCTGACAAGACATTTTTTCTCTTTTCCTGAAGAGAAGCTAACTCTTCTACATTTTGTTCCATCTTTGCAGTGAGTTTCCTAGTTCTCACTGATTTGGTTCCTGAAGCTTCAGTTTCAGTTTCAGTAAGCTCTCTAGATTCCATGTTCTGCTGCTGCAATATTGAGACTCTCCTGCAGGGGGCGCTTAGCAGTCTTCACAATGAGGACTGAGCTATGGGTGCCTGACTGCTTCCAGGATTCCAACCCTTTTAGCTCTCCTGCAAATGCAGACTGACTACGCCTTTTGCTTGCAAAGTCTCTATAGCTGCAACAGTTTGCACAGATTCTGGCTTTTTTGGATTACACACAAAAGATAGCAAAGGGCTTTAGTTGCTCTGGCCTTTGTTAGCTAGGCTTCCAAACTGTAAGCTAGGAAGGTTCTCTTCTTTGACTGGCTCTGGGAGCAGAGCTTTCTCTATCTGGATCTGGGAAAGAGATTTCCTTTGACTGTTTTGACCCCAGAGCAATGCTATGGACTTTGCATGTAGTAAGGCCTCAGGCTCTAGGGAACACAGCCTGAACAAAAGACTTGTCCACAAACTTCTTAGATTTTCAAAAGCTTTACTGGTTACAAACACAAATAACATGAAACTGATCTCTCTCAACAGTCTTTCTTAAATACCTTGCTCTCTCTTCTTTGTAGGTTTAATCTTTCTTCTGTGGACTTTATCTTTGTCAAAGGAAAATACTCTCTCCAGGTCTGACTTGGCTGAAATCTTACTACACACAAAACTGAAACCAACTGGAGAGGCAGTATAGGACCCTAGAAATTTCCCACAATCCTTTTCTCTCTTAAAGCTATAGATCTCTATTTCCCCTCTTGACTAATACATAGAAAAGCCTATAATATATTTAACTAAATATATGTCTCAAGAGCATGAAAGATGCTCTAGAGCAGTGGTTCTCAACCTGGGGGTCGGGACCCCTTTGGGGGTCGAACTACCCTTTCAGAGGGGTCGTGATGAGTCTTCCACCACCCTTCCCTCCCACCTCCCAGCTGCTCCACCCCCGTGGTTGGGGGTCTCCACAACATGAGGAACTCCGTTAAGGGGTCATGGCATTAGGAAGGTTGAGAACCGCTGCTCTAGAGGCATGACAGAGACCAAAGGACATAATGACAGTTGGAGCGCCCAAAGACGTAAGCCCATCTCTTTTGAGGATGGAGTGCACCCAGCAAAAGATAGAGACTATGAATGGAGGGGTACAGCTAGTCTTATACCCCAAAATGCAGGGGGGTTAGATATAAAAAAAAGACATTGTTGAAGATTTGAGTCAGCAGACTCAAGGGGGGGGGGAGCTGCTATAAGTGTCTAGGTTCCAAACCCCACACTTTCCATTATCTGAAATGGGATTCAAACCTGAATGCAGAGTTCCATTGCAATAAACAGTCTCTGTCTGGTCCACATTTCAGGATCCTGGCAGTCACCGCTGCACAAAACATTAGGATGCTGTTAGGAAAATTGCTGCCCTATCAGCTTTCTTCCATTTATGAGGGGTTTAGTAAACAAACAAGCTAGAGACAAAATATTACTTTTGTTCTATATTGCAGTATAGGAAACCTGCCTTTCAGGCATTCCTTCAAGACAAGACCCAACTCTCTCACATCACAGCATGGCTTTTATCCCTATCCTGGCCGGAAGTTTACAGTCTTTCTCATACGCCTTCAAAGTTAATTTGCATCTAATTTATTCACAATATGGAGAAGTACGTATGAAATTTCTCATTAGGCATGCGCAGTAAGAGCAAAAATTCACTACAGTTCAAACAGGGGTCAGTAGACCAGAAAGAACCAGTCGTGTCCTTTGAATTAGTAGTTTTGATAAAAACTGCTAGTTATCAGCCTTTGTAGGCACAGTTTTTCCTCCCTCAAATAAATTCCTCACAATGGTATCTGGACAATGAAACCTGAGTAATTCCTTTCACAGTAGAAACGCATTCTTCACTGTCATGGAGGCCTTAAATAAAGCACAACATTAGTATTAAAAGTATATCTTTAAAAAATAAGAATAAAATTCTAGGATATTTTCAGAAACACAAATCAAAAAATCTTTTAATACTTGAGAAAATATTTCATTTCCACAACTGAGGCAAGTAAAAGATTTTGGCTTTCTGCATAATGCTTTTGCCTCTGTGGTACATGGGGAAAATCTAAATCACACTGAGAAAGATAGAAGGGTATAATTATGTACTTCAATTGTTCCCTATATGGATAATAGTGTTCTGGTTAGAGGTGTTTCATAGTCATGGAGATACTTACACATTGGGCACCAATCCAGACCATGCATGGCGTTTTATGGAGCTGGCCTAGATGGAACAATATGGAGGCAATCAATCTTGTAATGAAGAGTGTACAAAATCTCCTTTACCTTAGCATACAGTAGCTTTATGCATAAAGCTGTTAGCTAATACATGGAACATTATTTCTTTTATTTAAATAGGGTTTTTTTTAAATTCAGCCTTTCACTAAAGTCTTAGTGTAGTGATCAAAATAAAACAGAATCAAATCTGTGAAAATATAAAATAACAATTGAAAAAGAAAAGGCCGTAGATAAAACTATCTAGATATCATCCTAGGAACCTCATAGAAAGCTAAAATTACTAGGAGATCGTCCTCAGAAAATTTTAACTGATGAGCAAGATTGCATGGGAGGAGATACTCCTTCAGATATGTGTATTAGAATTTATGCAAATAAACAGCCAGATTCTGCAAGGTTTTACATTCCGCTTTCAAAAAGGGCCTGCCACATCCCAAGGGAAATTTATGGGCCTAGAAGTTTACTGATGAAAGGAATAGTGAAGCATGCCACTGAAAGATGCCAAATGGCCTCAGTGAAATAAAACTGAATTTTAATTTTTTTTTTAAAAAAAAAGCCTTACACCTTATTAACAGCTGTCCAACATCTATTCCACAGCCAGATTTGCTGTGAAAGTGGATATAAGGGTTAAACACAAGCATATCCCCATATTTTCCTTCACATTTTGTTTTTTCCTTTGGAAAGCATGCATCACATATATATACTATATATGGATTATCTTTCTATCATCCCTGAAGATCAGAAATCTCTTCTTGCACATGGAGAATTAAGGAGCTGGGCATTCTGGGACAACGGGATGGTTCTCTAGATAAAGTTAAGCATCAGTGTCAGGTCAACTGCTAACAAAGAACTATGTGCTTCAATTCTGGTGGCGTTCCTCTGCTACAAAAGCTGTCTTTTGAGCTTTAAAATTGGTGTGTCTGCACCACATTCCAGTTTGTTCTTCATCCCATAAATGTCCAGGCTTATTAGGCTTCCAGTCTGCCTCTGTCTCACTAGGATTTTTTCTCCTGCTGTGCACCATCAGTACTTCCAAACTAAAGTCCCTTTTCAGCATGGGAGTGATAGCAAGGACTGTACAGTAGGAGGGAAATGGTTGCATATTAGGCATCCAACACATTAACATTATTAGTAAGCCTGGGTGAATAGGAAGCTAATGTAAAGGATGCATTTAGGTGGTACTCACCACTTACTTCCCAATAAAGAAATTAGGCAGAGTACGTAAATAACATATATTTTTATATAAAGAGGAGGTCTCTCAGGTGAGCCTGTCAAAGTTTGGAGGGACATAAGAAGAACATAAGAACATAAGAGAAGCCTTGCTGGATCAGGCCACAGCCCATCTAGTCCAGCATCCTGTCGCACACAGTGGCCCACCAAATGCTCATGGGCATCTCAAGCAGAGACAAGGACAAACCTTCTCCTGCTCTCGAGTCCCAGCAGATGGCCCTAGAAGCGCCACATTTCCTCCCCCCTCCCTCAGCCTGAAAGATGCACCTAGGCATTCGTTCTAGTAGCCATTGATACATCTGTCATCCATAAATTTGTCTAACCCTACCTTAAAGCCATCCAGACTGGTAGCTGTCACCACCTCTTCTGGCAGCACATTCCATAGGCCGATGACCCTCTGCGTGAAGAAATACTTCCCCCTGTCAGACCTTACGCTCCTACCCATCAGCTTCATAGAGTGCCCCCTGGTTCTAGTGTTGTGCGATAGAGAAAAGAAATTTTCTCTATCCACCTTTTCTATGCCGTGCATAATTTTATATACTTCAATCAGGTCCCCTCTCAAACGCCGTCTCTCCAGACTGAAGAGGCCTAGACGTTGCAGCCTGGTTTCGTAAGGGAGGTGTTCCAGACCCTTAATCATTCTGGTTGCCCTTCTCTGCACCTTCTCTAGTTCCACAATATCCTTTTTGAGGTGTGGTGACCAGAATTGTACACAGTATTCCAAATGTGGCCTCACTATAGATTTATAAAGGGGCAAAATGACACTTGCTGACTTATTTTCTATTCCCTTCCTAATTATTCCCAGCATTGAATTTGCTTTTTTTGCTGCTGCCGCACACTGGGTTGACACCTTCATTGAACTGTCCACCAAAACCCCGAGATCCCTTTCCTGGCGTGTTGCAGAAAGCTCAGACCCCATCAGTTTATAGACGTAATTTGGATTCTTGGCCCCAATGTGCATTACTTTACACTTGTTAAGATTAAAGCACATTTGCCATTTGGTTGCCCACTCACCCAATGCTAAGAGATCCCTCTGGAGCTCTTGGCAATCTCTTTCAGATTTTACTACCCTAAATAATTTAGTATCATCAGCAAACTTTGCTATTTTACTATGTACCCCTTTTTCTAGATCATTGATGAATAAATTAAAAAGCATTGGTCCCAGTACTGAGCCTTGAGGGACCCCACTTTTTACTTCTTTCCACCCTGAGAAATTGCCGTTTACTACTACTCTCTGCTTTCTGCCCTTAAGCCAGTCACAAATCCAGGACAGAACCTGTCCTTTTATTCCATGGCTGGTGAGTTTACTCAGTAGCCTTTGATGTGGGACTTTGTCAAAAGCCTTCTGAAAGTCCAGATAGACAATGTCTACTGGTTCACCTTTATCCACGTGTTTATTGACACTCTCAAAGAATTCCAACAAATTTGTGAGGCATGATTTACCTTTGCAGAAGCCATGCTGGCTTTTGTTCAGCAATGCCTGCTGCTCCATATGCACACTAATTTTGTCTTTAATAATGGTTTCCATCACCTTACACGGAACTGACGTTAAGCTAACTGGTCTGTAGTTGCCTGGATCACCCCTGGATCCTTTTTTGAATATTGGTGTTACATTTGCTACCCTCCAGTCCTCAGCTACGGAGCCTGATGTTAGGGAAAGATTATATATTTTTGCTAGAAGGTCGGCAATTTCGCATTTGAGTTCCTTAAGGACTCTTGGATGAATACCATCTGGTCCCGGTGACTTGTTAACATTTAGTTTATTAAGACATGCCAGGACCTCTTCCTTGGTTATTTCTGTACAGTTTAACTCTTCAGAAAACAAAGGCTCAGCTACTGGCATGTGTCTTCTGTCTTCCTCCGTGAATACGGAAGCAAAAAATTCGTTTAGTCTCTCTGCAATCTCCGTGTCTTCTTTAATTACCCCTTTCTCTCCTTTACTATCTAGTGGTCCAACTGCTCTCCTGGTTGGATTCCTACTTCTGATATACTTAAAGAAGTTCTTGTTATTTCTTTTGATGTTTTTAGCAATGTGCTCCTCAAAATCTTTCTTAGCTTTCCTAATGGCCGTCTTGCATTCGTGTTGCCAGTGTCTATGTTCCCTCCTGTTCTCCTCATTTGGACAAGCCTTCCATTTGGACGCAACCCTCCTTTTTATCCCTTGTCCCGACTGCATTTTCCCTCCTACATTTCTCTGATTGGCTCAGGTACTTTGAAGTCACAATCTTTCTGGTCCGCCTATTACATGCTCTCCTTGTTATGTTTCCCATACATACATACATCACATGTTCATTTATTCCCATTTTATGCTTCCCTTGGATGTGTCAGTTACTGTGCATGAACCTCATTAAAGAGATATTACAGATATAGGCTTCACAAAACTATTCCTAACCTATACATTTTATCTAGGAATGCTTCTAAGTATAGCCCTTTATTTGATAATAAATCTATATGTCAAGCCTCCCGTAATGATGTTTCATCTTGGTATACCATAGTACCAGCCAGTGGACTATAACCCATGTCATGCCTCCTTAACAAGTTTGTTTATGTTAATTAGAGTTTGAGTTGTAAGCCTTGTTTATTAGAAGTTTTAGAAGAGAATGTTAGCCTGTCTCTTTATGAAGTGGGTTTGTGGATAAGGAAGGTGGAGCATTAGAGCTTACACAGAAGACTTAGTTCCAGTTTTCAGTCTGCAGTCAGAGTGGAAGCATTATTCTTAGACAGGCAGAGACTCCTCATAGACCAGAGGAAGGCAGGAACTCCTCATAGGCCAGACAGTGCCAAGAGAAAAGTAGAAACTCCTTCTGGACCAGCCAGTGTCACTACAAAGAAGGGAAGAAACTTCTTACAGGCCAGTCAGTGCCTCAGCAAAATAAAGTAACTAGAGAAGCCACAAAGAACTGAGATCTAAAGACCTAAGAAGCTGCATGGGAAACTGTAAGCTCTTATTTACTAGGAAAGTTGTTATATTTGTTATACTGTTCCAATAAATAATATAATTCATTTATATCAAGAAAGACTTATGGATTCTTCAAAGTGTGAGGAGTTTCACTTGTTCAAGACCTCTGCCCAAGGTCATAGTATAGACTGAACTCAGAAGCTTAAGTTTACCTGGGGCAGAACAACCCACATAAACCATCACCTTTCAGAAGATTAAGTCCATCAACCCATTAAACAAGGATCTTCTTCATTTGGGTTCCCATAAAGTACAAGCAAGGTAGGTTCATCTCATGTACTTCTTCTTTTAAGAATACTAACCCCCAAATAGTTTAATATAAAAGAATATAGGAGCCCTTTTTGCAAAGACACAACATATATCCCCCTCACTAATGACGTCTGGCCAAAAGGGACACGAGAAAGGACAATTGGGCCACTTCTGCAGAATCAAACCATCATATACATCAAATGACAGCATGACCTGAGGTTTGGTTGGCATGGATATTTGTGATATGATAAAACTAAGGTTAATGTTGATTTTAAAAATCATACTCTAAGATATCCCTTGTTGAGAATATGTTTAAAATATACACCCAGACTGTGCTCCAAAACACTGCTGTGGATGTCACCACAAGAAGCATGATGTGTAAAATGAGATGGTTAACATGCTGAGATTTGTTGGAAGATTGAGACAGAAAATATAAAATTAAATCACTAGAACAACGCAAACTAAAAGATTATAAAATACAGTAGCTTCCACCTAGACAGCTGGCTGCCCTGCTGATCTTGGGCCAGATCATTTAAGCTAGCCCAAGACTGGTCCAACACAACACAAGATATCATGGACTGTTTGGAAACAACTTTCAAAATACATGATGTGTAAAGTGATGTGAAACTTCCATTTCCCAAATGGAAATGCCTTTAAATACAACCTTAGATCTTAAGATTTCTTTGAGATCTGATTTTATAGGTCCAGGACAGGACTTCTTTCCCCGACTTTCTTTTCCAAGGACTTAGCCATCCTCAGATCTTGGAGTCTGGAGACGACTCAAAACATTGAGACAAAGGTTCATGTTGAGACAAAAGTGACAGCGACACCCTTTCCCATGAACTGAGGCACAACCTCATATTTACTGGGAACAGCCAGTATTTTACAGGCAGAGATAAGAACATTGAAATAACAGTTTAACAAAACTAAGGAGACCAAGAAAGAAAGACCAGGAAGACCATGTTTTCCAAGTCTACTTCTGTTAATGTGTTCTCTAGGCCAGCAATCCTCAATCTTCTTGCCCTTGGCAGTCCATTTGCAAAAACTGGACCTTCATAATAGTTGCTGTTATTTCCTATCTATATGTCGTAACCGTAAGGGTAACAGATTTTTGGGGGATATCCTTAAATGGCTTGATTCATACCCCTGGAGGTATGTATACCTCCAGGTTAGGAATCATTGCCCTAGCCCAGCGGTTCTCAACCTTCCTAATGCAGCGATACCTTAATGCAGCTCCTCATGTTGTGCAGCGATACCTTAATGCCGCTCCTCATGTTGTGGAGACCCCCAACCACAGGGAGGGGAGCTTGGATGAGGATGGGGTGGGAAGGCGGGAGACTCGTTGTGACCCCTCTGAAAGGCTAGTTTGACCCCCAAAGGGGTCACAACCCAGAGGTTGAGAACCGCTGCCCTAGGCCATCATGATCCAAAAGGATTACTTTGACGAGCAGAAATTATGACTGTTCTAGCTGTATCTAGGTTTTGACAAAAATCCCCCAGAACCCCTACTGAGAAGCAATTTGGAAATCTCTACTTTATCTCCATCTCTGAATTACAAGTGCAGTCAGGGCTACAGCCTGCTGAAATTGAAACCTTTGCTCAGTCCATCTGTACATGTTTAAAAAGCATTTTCATTAGATCAATACTTCTGTTGCCCATAAAGCAACCCCAATTTAAACCACATTAGGTCTTCAATAAGATATTCTTTTTCCAAGTGGAGACTTTATTCAAAAAAATGTAAAACTTTGTTGTTTCTTTGCTCCCCCCATACGAGATCCTTTTGAAGGCAACTTCTTGGAAAGCTCTGTGTGATTTTTTTTTAGAAGATACATTTTAAACACTAGAAAAGATAGATGCATATATCGTACTCAAAGGGACTTATTTTAAAAGAAATTTGCCAGATCCCCAGACCTCTAGTTGGCAATGCCCATTCAAGGATACATCAGCCACATTATTATTTTTACATCTGAACTTTTTTTTCCCCTCTCAAATGCAGCAGATAGACTTGAAACTTACAGGGTCATTTGCCCAGCATGTAATGGAATGTCCTGAGTTATAGATTCTAATTAGCTCTACCATCTTCAATAGACCTAAACCACCAATGCTGTCTTACGGATTTCCACTTGGCTTTATCTGTTTCTTCTTTGTTACTGCTGCAACCTGATCTTATCAATCCTTTGATAAGAAATATTTCAATTACCCCGGGGAGAAGCTTTTCAGCTTCATGAAGCGCATTGAAGTCTTCCCTGTTTGTTCTTCCGTTGAAGAGCACTTCAAAAGAAGAGTTTCAGAACAAGTAATCTGATAAAATTAGGATAAAGTCTTGTGGGTTTTCACTGCTGGTTCCCCACCCCCAAAACCACTGAAGTGAAAAATCTGCCAACTCATTTCAGGACTCTGCATTACTTTAATTCTATAAAAGAGGTGCTTACTTTTTCCTCTTCTTTTTTTTTTTAACAAAAAAATGCCTTGCAGAGAGCAAATTTTAAGCATATGAATAGCGTTTTCCCCAGTTTTCCCCCACTAAGGTATGAATACCTACTTTTTAGCGTGCTCATTTCACATTTAGGGCCTTTTCACACTTGGAAGATCGGGGTTGAAAGAGACAGGTTGACTAACCTTTGCTATTTTGCTTTTGTAATTAAGTCAATACAGTGTTGAAAAGGATAGTGTGCTTCTGCAAGGGTGAAACATCAAGAAGGACCCAGACTGTGTAGCCTGACATAACTGATGCCATTTTAGCTCCTGTAACCCTGTATTCCATTAGGTATCAAATAGAGATCATTAAATGAGTTAGGAAAATTGCTGCCCTATCAGGTGGGTTTGAGTAAACAAACAAGGTAGAGACAAAAGATTTCTTTTATCTATATTGCAATATAGGAAACCTGCCCTTCAAGCATTCCTCCAGGAAAAGTTCAAACACTTTACTGCCTGACTTTTATCCCTATCCTGGCCGGATGTTTACAGTCTTCTCAATAATGCTTCTTCACACCCTCCAAAATTAATTTGCATCTAATTTATTCACAATAAGGAGATGAACATAAGACATTTATCTTTTGTCATGCACAGTAAAGGCAAAGTAAGAACAGTTCAAGCAAAGTTCACACTGGCTGACACAGATGGTCACTCCTTTGAACCTGTAAAATCTGCGCACATTTTTATCAATCTTTTCAAACACACTGGCCTCCCAAATTCCTTACAATGGAAAATGTATACTTCTGACAGAAGAGCAGTAGCCGCAGCTAGCTTTACCACAAAACTAACTTAGAGATATACCGTTCACCTTTTGCCCCTGAGCCCCTCCTTAATGTTTTGCAATGCTCAGAATTATAGGACATATTCTATATTCTATAACACATCAGCCGGATGTTCTGGCCCTGAAAAGTGTGCATGTCTGGAGATGTGATGTTGTGGTTTTGTGGCTGGCACATCCTGTTGTAGCTTCCACAACAAGAAGTCAGGAGAAGCTATATAACTCTGTGTATGCTCTAATACAGGTCTTCTTTGTCTTGCTGTGGGAATGGCAGAGAAGCCCAGCTGAGTTCATGAAGCATTTCTGTAATAAAGCTGTTAAAAATCCTTCAATTCCGTAGGTATTTGGCTTAAAGATATAGAATGCTTGAATGAACCTCTCAGGAAAGCCCCAACTGCTCTAGGATGCTGCATCCACGCACCACAGTGTAACCTCTATTCCAGAGTGGCCCAGAGCCAGTAAAAACTGCTCCACAGCTTGAGAAGGAGGGAGGAGGAGGAGGTGGTGGCTTTTCTACCCCGTTTTTCTCACCCATTTCAGGGGACACAAGGTGGCTGACAAAGACTTCTGTTCTTCTCCCCACAACAGAACACCCAGCTGGCTTTGTGGAGGAGTGTGGAATCAAATCCAGCCTTCCCAGACAAGAGTCCAGCAACCTAACCACTAGACTACTTCACGCTACTTCCTTGTGCAAATGCTGCATGAGAACAGTGCGGTGTGGCCATGTCATGATCACCATAGCTATGACAATGTTAAACAGCCCTTAAGTTTGGGACAGTGACGACACTTGTGGTATGAACTCTGGCCACTATTCCCAAAGTTAACTTCCATGGGATACTATCCCATGGAAGTTAATTCCAAAAAACTCTTTGTTTCTGTTGCCATAACCTGTCCTGAGACCTTTGGGTATAGGACAGATTAATAATACAGATACAGAAAGAAAGAAATACATGGAAGTGGAAAATATGACTCATTGGTGATGAGAAATGATGTGAAGTTGTTGCCTGTGGCCACTTTTGTAATTGTTATTGATTTTATAAGTACAATATAGGGTGCGTTTTTTTACTTTTACATTTTAAAAAATGTATTTGATTTTTTTTTAAAAAAATATGGATTTTTACAGTAATATCAACACTTTTCAAACAATTTCATATCAAAGCATTTTATTTCCCAGGTGGAGCCAGTCAGTCAGTCAGTCAGCTTTCTGCCTGTCTACCTGTCTGCCTGTTGCTTGTTCCTACTGTTTCCTAAGGCCATATGCCTTATTGCCAAATAAATGCTCCTGACTTCCAAAGAACCTAGTGCCAAAATCAACAATGCCAGACTGACTGCCTGACCAAGGGTGTGCCCAGACTTAGGAATGCTGTGCGCCTGATATCCGATCCTGCCTAGTGGTTGCGCATTATGCGGCCAGTACTGCGAATTTACCTCACACTGCAGTACAAGGTAAATTCGAAGTTTCCCGCTGTCCTTACAGGACAGTGAGGAACAGCCAACGAGAGCTGAGCCTGCATCTCAGGTCCCGTCGGCTGCCCCTTCCAATGTGACACGTGCCTCACCACATCCGGGCCTCCATTTGGAGTGGAGACAAGAAGTCATGGCTTTGCAGTAGGTGAGCTGCGTAGTTTTATATAACTGCAGTTTTAATCCCTAAGCTGGAAGCTGCCCAAGTCAGCTGTGCCTGTCGCATGAACTGCAGTGCTTCCACGTATATGGAAGCACTTGGCTCATTTCAATGCAAAGTTTCTTTACTGATGTATAAAAGTCACGCGAAAAATAAATTTATTACACAGCAAGAGGCAACAGTATTCAAAGTTTCAAAGCTGGAAGATTTAGTCAAACAGTGAAGCAACTCAAGGAGTGAGATTTCCAAAATAACTAACCCGTGTGACTTGTAGTGAGAGAAAGTTTTACACAGTAAAAGTTCCTGTGGTCTCTCAGGCTAGAGGCAAGAGATCAAAGTGAGGAATAAAAGCAAAGGAGGAGAAGGGGGCGCAGTTAATATGAAGTAAAGAGAAAAACAAAGTGAAAATGAAAAGCATTAGACTGATAATAGGAGACAAGAAGAGAAGACAGTAATAATTAATACCTTTCCCTGGGATCCTCTCTTTATCAAGAGGCAAACTTCACAAAGTAAAAAAAAATTACAAAACTGCAACATACACAACTCAGGGCTCTGCCAAAGGGCACCCACTCTTTGGATCTGGTCAACTCACCTTCTCTGAAGGCATGGAGGACTGGCCCTTGATGCCTCATCAGTGGAAGCACATAGGCTGCATCCCCATGCAATCCATTTGGCTCTGACTGGGCACGCATGTGACCGGGTGCAGGACCGAGATCGGATGTTGTCCGTCCCCTTGCCATTCCCAGCAACGTGGGCTGGATGCGGGCTGGGTGTGGATATAGCTGTCTCCATGCAAACCGCGCCAAACCCTGGCACGGGGGAGCAGCACCATCTCCTCTCCGCCGCCTCTCTCCTCATTGGAAGCTGGATTGATGTCACCCCACCCCTGTGCTGCCCACTGCAAATGCCGCATTCCCCCCACCCACCCTTAGCAGCACTAAGAGGCCAGGACTGAATGGCAAAAATAATAATTTTTTAAAATCCAGCTGTTTGAGGAAAGCCACTATGAGGTTTGGCAGCAGTTGAGCAGTTTTGTGCACCTCCACTCTTCCCGGGAACTGCGAGAACACCCAGGAAGCAGAAAATCAAGCCATTATCATGCCTGCCTTGGCGATCAGGAAACAGGGGTAGAATATTTGCCGTGTAAAGGGGAGAAAAATCAAGCCATTATCCTGCCTACCTTGGCGATCGGGTAAGGGGGTTGGAATACTTGTATAAAAGAGTCTCGTGGGGCAGCGAAGGCCGTTCAACCCCCCCCCCCCATCATTTCTGCTTTAACACCATTTACTCCCAAAAATCTCAGTGGTTGTGATCTCCGTTGCACAGGGCAGGAACGGCAAGCACAGGATATGAAACCCCACCTCCCAATGAGGCAAGAGCCAATTTCCTCCCCAAATAACCTGAGACCGTTCCCATGTGCAGGCTCGGCTCACAAATCAATGTGTGCCGGAACACCAAACCGTGACGAGACTTGTTTTTTTCCGGTACAAAATTTGGTACAGGTTTGGGATGGGTTTGGGCAACTTGGTCCATAGAAATCGGACCAAACCAAAGTGCATGGGGACGAACCTTGCTGAACCCGATTTCAGTTCAGACCAAAACATGCATGGGGATGCACCCATAAAGTTCAACCCATGTTGAATCTAAAAGGTAGGATGCAGGGTGGACTTTGGGAGAACCCAAGGCCCGCAGATCGACACATTGCAGAATGCAAGGTGGATTTCAAATGAACTGAGCTCTTAAGATGTAGAGTGGACTCAAGGAAAGCCAGAGAGGTGTAGCCGTGGGCCCAGCAAAACCAGAGACACTGAGTAAGCAAAAGGTTCATTTTTATATCCAAAAACAACAGGTGGGAAACTGGACTGTTCAGGAAGGACAAGAAAGGAGTAATCAAGATTAGAGAAGTCCTGCTGGACTGGGCCACAGTCTATCTAGTCCAGCATCCTATTTCAAACAGTAGCCCACAAATTGCTTCTGGGCGTTTTCAAACAGAAGGCAAAGGCAAAACATTCAACTGCTCTCAAATCCCTGCAGATGGCTTTTAAAGGCATCCTGCTTGTCTCTCCAACTTGAGGCAATACCGAGGCATCCATTCTAGTAGCCATTGGTATACCTGTTCTCCATGAATTAATCTAATCCTTTCTTAAAGGTTTATACTTAGCCAATAATGAATAAAATCAGAGTGGTGATATAGAAATGCTGGGGAAAGGTAGTATTTAAGACAGTGCCTCCTCCTGTGTAGACCTACTGGTGTATTATGATAATCTGGCAAGGCCCTGTTGGTGGAGCCACCACGCTTAATAGTTCGAGATGTGTGACAGAATGCTAGGCTAGCTGGGCCATCATCCTTCTGTTAAAAAGCTGGAGCTACCCATGGTGATTTGGCACAAAAGTTGTTTGGTCTAGTGGTTAGGGAGCCGGACTCTTATCTGGGATTACCGGGTTTGATTTTGCCCTCCCCCACGAAGCCAGTTGGATTACCTTGGGCTAGTCACAGCTCTCTTCTGAGCTCTCACAGTTCCCCCCTACCTCACAAGGTGGTCCACTGTGGGGAGAAGAACAGGTTTGTCAGCCACTTTTCTTAAATGGGTGAGAAAAGCAGGGTAGAAAAGGCAACTCTTCTTCTTCTTCTTCTTCTTCTTCTTCTTCTTCTTCTTCTTCTTCTTCTTCTACTACTACTACTACTACTACTACTACTACTACAACTTTCCCTATGTGCAAACCAGAAGTAGGCAAGGCTTTTGTTTCTTTTAAATGAAAGGTTAGCGCCTGCAACCCAATACGGCCGCCATTTTGGCACTCTTATCGCGAGGCTGTGCACTTTCAAGTCATGCCTAGATAAGGCAGCGCCATCTGTTAGCTTCCCTCCTTCAGTATATTCATTCATGTAAATAAATCACAACCACCAGTGCACACTCCTTTCTCTAAGCTTTCAGAGAGTGTCACAGACATGACGAGGACTAGATTCCCTTTATTATTGTCTCTGTCTTGCAAATTAATATGTTGCAGCCTTTGAAATCCTAAATGTCTCTTTAAAGTGCTCAAATGTACAATCCAACAATCTACTCATGACAAGAGTTATAAATGTAAAGAAGATAATCTTTCCGTGCTATGAAAATCCTGTCATTCTTGCTTTACTCTTTTTAAGCTTTGTACTGTTGAAGAGTCTGTTTGCCTTTCTCTCTTTAAAATGTTCTGCATGGTCTTTCTTTCTCTTTTTCCTTCCTTCCAAGAAGTTTCTGTTTACTTTAACTCCATGGAGGACAGACAATATCCAAAAGAAAAATAGGAAGTGTTTGGAGGAGGTTAACACCTGGCACTACATATATAGTGGATATGCCATATGCAAATAGGAAAGTAGGGGTGCCCCCAAACGCAGGTGAAAACACGTGCCATTCCCAATCTAGTCCTGGGTTAGTTGATCAAAAATCAGATATGTTGGTATCACAGAAAACCCAGTAACCCTTACATCTGCTGCCTCTTCATGTAATTGCTGCTGTTCCAAAATACCTAAGGTGTTTTCACAGTTCCCTTCCCGTCCCATGGACAGGAAAGGGGTGCAATCAACTAATGCTGACTAGCGTTCGCACTTGGAATCACTATCCATCCATCCATCCATCCATCCATCCATCCATCCATCCATCCATCCATCCATCCATCCATCCATTTTATTTTTCTATCCCACTCTATACCTGAAGGTCTCAGGGCGGGTAACAACTTTTAAAATCCAGCCTATCAAAAGAAACAATATTAAAATTTAAAACCATGGGTGCGTTCCCATTGTACTAGTTTGTATCTCTATTGCCCCTCTACTGAAGTGGGTTCAATCCGGATTTAAGCGTTCCCAAGGGGGTAAGCAAAACACGCATTTAAAATGAACGGACCATCCCCAAGGAAGCGTGTTTTGTTTACCCACATCTTTTTCTCCCCGCCCCTCACTGTTTCACTGGGTGATCGGGCGGAAGGAATTTCCAGCTGCCGAAACGCCTCCCCCCAGCCAGCGATCCTGCGATCCTTTCCTTCAAAAAGGCCAAAAGAAAAATTTAAAACTTCTCTGTTCATCTCCCCTGTTTGCGAAGACTGCAGCTGGCACTCTTTACAAGATCTCCACCCAGCCAGCTCTTTTACACTTTCACTTTCGCAGAAGCAATTCATCACAATGTATCTTTGCTGTTTCTCTTTGGGATTGGAAAGAGAAACAGCAAAGAGAAAATGCCCACCTAGATCGCTGTTTGCATAGATCGCTGGCTGGATGACAGGCAAAGGAGAGAGAGAGAGAGAGATGATCTCTCCGGCCGGCAATTCCCACCTGGGAGAGAATCCCCGCCCCTTTTGCCACGGAGCGATCCCATGGAAAATGTTGCGCTGAAAATCTGCGTCTTCCAGAAAGTACTGCTTTAAACAGGTATTTTTTAAAAGCGGGTTTTCCCCATTAGCGGCGCTGGAAACCCGGATTAAAGCCGTGCATGGGACCGCTCCGTGGCAAAGGAAGATTTTCAGCAGACTTATTATTGCATGGGAACGCAGCCTACCACGTTAAAGAACAGCACAGTATCAGTTAAAACAGTACCGTTTGCAGTGGGGGGCAAACATAACCAACATTTAGCCGAAGGCATCAGCAAAGAGGTGCATCTTCACCACCTTCCTGAACTTTATCAGAGAAGGAGCCTGACGCATTTCCATGGGGAGACTATTCCATAGCCTGGGGGCCATTACTGAGAACGCCCTCTCCCGGATGCCCACCAGCCTCACTTTTGAAGGTGATGGAACAACCAGGCGGGCCTCACCACCAGATCTTACGGCACGGGCAGATCAATATGGGAGAAGGCATTCCTTTAGATATTTGGGGCCCAAGTCATTTAGGGCTTTATAAGTCAGAGTCAAAACCTTGAATTGGGCTCAGTAGTGAATTGGCAGCCAGTACAACTCTTTTAAGACCAGCGTGATGTGCATCCGGCTAGCTGTCCTGGTCAGTACCCTAGCTGTGCATTTTGTACTAGTCAGCATTAGCCTACCCCCCCCCCCCCGCCCCATGTGATCGATCACTCACCTGTGATCAGTCCCTGGGCTGATCCTCTTCTGGGCGTGCATGCATCAACACCGTCATTATGATGACGCTGGCGCTTTGCGCAGTTGAAGTTCAAGTTGTGTCGCAGAGAGTCATCAGAGTTGCCAGCACACTTGTGTGACAGCCTCCAATGACCTTTCCAGCCAGCAGAGGTGCAAATATTTTTGGATGCATTTTGGTTGCAGATGTGTTTGGACGTGTGTGGAGCAGTTTAATGTTCCACAGCTAGTGCATAATTGGAGAACATTTGAGGAGGCAAAGGACGCTTGCAGGTTGTAAGTGGTTCCTGCAGGTGTGAATGCACCTGCCCAGATGTTCACTATTTACGCACTAAGACTACAAGTGCGAATTGGTCCCTGGATGCTAGCAAGCACAGGAAAAAACCCAAAATAAAGTGAAATGGATGGGGCAACTAACATCTTGGTATTGGGCAACAGGTGCAATAACCCAAAGAGCTGTCAGATCAGGTAAGGACCCATGATTTTCCTAGAATTGCCTTCTGCTGTCTTTCATTGGTGCCAAGAGGCAATGATGGGATTTAAAGATCACACAGCTTTCACTTACTATCTCAAGGCACCTGGCACTGCTTCCTTTTGCAAAAGTAAGTTCCTGTTATTTAAGAACTACTCTTCTGATTCTTGCATTATTGGCTCTTGTGCAAATCTGTAATTTGTGGATGGCATCGTCTGCAACAATGGCCTAAAATATTTGCTTGAAATTCTTGTTTTACATTCGTGTTAGGTATAACTTGATCTCCAGGACCTTTGGCATTTCGTTTTCATTACCATCTGAAACATCCCATAGGGTGTTTCCGTGCTGGCTGCTAAAACCCCATTAAGCACACAGTAAGGACAGATATGAGAAACACGTGCAAGGTATCTTCCTCACAGCAGGATGCCGCTTCCACACAGCCTCCTGCGAGATCCGTGGCTAATGGGGTCTAGGTGCCGCTAAATCCAGTTTCCAGGAAGACCTGAAAAATTGGCCCAGTTCCTATCCAGTTCTATTATTTCAGTTTAGGAAATGGTTTTCCTAAACCGAAATAATAGAACTGGATGCTAACACGAATTTGCCTGATCCCATTACTTTCAACTTAATCGCGTTCGATCCGGATTCTGAGGATTGTACGTGGCGTACGTGACTCAAGGGGGGACTCAAGTGGCTACTTTCTAAAAACCGCTTTTCGTGGCTGCTGTGCCCTCTTCCTCCTGCCGTGAACGTGCCACCCATAACGGACCCCTTCACAGAGCCTGGCTGGGTGGCAGGGTGGCTGCCGCTTGCCAGGATGGAGGAAAAACGGCACCTGGCAGCCAGTGATTCTTTCCCCTCCTCTCCCCATTGCCCAGGGCACACAGCAGCAGCGGCAACTCAAGCCCCCTTTGCCCGCTCACTCCACAGCCACACATTCACACATTAAACATTCACACATCTCACCGAAACTTCAGCTGCTTTCCTCCCTTTTCCCTTTCTAAAGGTCAGAACTTTCAGAATTGCGCAGAATTGCAACCTTGTTATCAGGTGTGAAGTGGGTGGATTGCTACAGTGTAACAGCTGCTTAGGGGATGGATTTTTACAGTAAAATCGCTATCTTTGGAAGCAAGCTATTGGGGGAGGGAAACCCTAAACATGCATTCTCATCCCACTAAAATGGTACGGTTCCCACAGCAAGAAATGTAAAACGTTTCAAATGCACGAACCGGAGTGAAACTTGCTGAAATGAGTGTTAACATTTACAATGCTTTGGGGCAATTTAACACGCAGAAAGTGTGTTAAGCCAACTTGACGTGGGGACTGCGAGGATCAAAACCGTTTCGAAACCGTTTTAAGCTTGTAATGGGAACTCCCCCCTTAGGTCTTCAATCTGTTCCTGTGTCGAAATTCCGCATCAAAGGAGGATGCTTCCGCACACGGACAGGAGAGGGAACGGATGTGGATGGGATAGGAAGTCGCCATGATGAGTGAGGCAGCAGCACCACGGCAGCCATGGGATCTCAGGCATGCAGCTGATTGGTGGGCAGTCTGTCCCTGACACATCCATGCACGGGGGGAATCGAGCAGCGACTGACGGCTGAATGCTCCAATCATGCGGCTCCTGGGGTGGCGGGGCCTAAGGGAAGCCAGATGCTTCTGGAAATCAGTGCTGCAGCGTCTGCACAGCAAACACATGATGTGTGCCTCAGTATCCGTGCTTCCTACGGGAGTGCGGAAGCATGGGGCCTCATTTGGATCCGTCCCTATTTCAGACGAACCTTCCCAGAGACAGACTTCAGAAAAACGGATTTCCTTAATCTGGCTTTCAGGAGTTAAGTGCAGAAACACCCATAGCATTCTGCTTCAGACACCCATTGACCATTTAGTAGAGCCTACAATGCCTGAATGGGAGACCACCCAAGCTCTTGTGTGGTGGGGGGTGAGAGGCTAAGCAGACTGTTCACATTATCCAAAGGTGGACTTTCTGATTTGTCTGTTGGCTGATATTTCCTCCTACACTGAAAGCGGATTGAAGATGTACATGGATCTGAAAAGGAAATAGTAAAGGTGGTGGCAGCCTGGAGAAACACTGAAGGAAGAGGAAAGAGGAGGGATTCAGGGAGCAGATAGTAGGGCTGTGCACGAATGCAATTTTCGGGATTCAATTTGAATAGAATATCTGTAAGTTTGATTTGATTCAAATCTTTAAAATTCGAGCTTACCCAAATTTGATTCGAATTAAGAAAATTTGAATCTATTCATTTTAATTTTTTATTTCAATTTGAACTTACGAATGTCAAACATATTCGTATGTGCCCGTACGCATCATTACTCATCCCATACATCTGTATGTGTCCCGTATTTATCCCATATGCAACCCGTTTTTGTCCCGTATGAATCCGTACAAGTGTGCACGGATGTGGGAACAATGCCTATGGGCAAGTATGCATCGTGTACATACCCGTACACATACGAATGTCTGAATAATTTGAATGAATAGATTCAAAATTTCACATTTTTGTTTGAATGTTTAAACTTGAATTTATAGACATTTGATTTGAACGTCCAAATTTGAACAAATTCGATCAAGTTTCGAATGTTTCAAATATCCATGCACATCCCTAACAGGTAGATGATGAAGAGATCTTTAGGAAAGCCTACCAGTTAAGACCAGATTGGGGGGAATTCCTCAGGATTCTCTACTAAACTGCTACTAGTAAGATAGGTCCCCTCTATAGGCCCTCATAAGAAGAAGAAGAGTTGGCTTTTCTACCTCGCTTTTCTCACCCATTTAAGGAGACTCAAAGCAGCTGACAAAGCTTCTGTTCTTCTCCCCACAACAGAACACCCTGTGAGGTAGGTGGGGCTGTGAGAGCTCAGAAGAGAGCTGTGACTAGCCTAAGGTCACCCAACTCTAAGGTAGAGTTCCGTGTGAAGAAAATAGCTGCAGGATTCTCCCATGGGAAATACTCTATCAACCCTCTGTGAGAGTTGCTCTGGTATCTGGAGGCTTCTGCTGCTCTTTCTAAAGGAAGTTTATGTCCCTTTTATTTTTATAAAAAAAAAACCTCTATGGCAGAAATTCAGGCCATAAGAAGTTATGACTTCCTGTTTCTTGAAATGGAAAAAGCTCAGTTGTGAACGTTTGAAAGAAGAGGTCAGTGCCTCAGTAGGGGTGACAGTATTTGTTAATACCTTTGTGTTTCTCTTATTAACCAGTCAGGCATCTGAGCCTCGTTTCAATCAGGTTTTCAGTAAAAGGACTCCTTCAGAGCTGCTGAACCTGAAATTAAAGTCACACAGATGTAATGAAGTAACAGTAATATACATCCCTCTTGTGTTTTTACAGGACCAGGATGATCTAGAATAAGGCAGTGGATGATAAGAATCAGATTTTTGGACGTTTAGTTTTGCATCCAAGGCACTTTCCACATTTCTCTGTTCCAGGTCAGGCATAAGAGCATAAGAACATAAGAGGAGGCCTGCTGGATCAAGACACAGCCTACCTAGTCTAGCATCCTGTCCCACACAGTGGCCCACCAACTGCTTTTGGTCATTTCAGGCAGAAGATAAGGGGGAAACCTTCACCTGCTTCCCAGTCTCTGCTAATGGCCTTTAGAGGCATCCTGCATATAATTTTTTTTTACAAGACACATGCATCACAGTTTTTAATGCATCTTTAAAACTGTGTCTAGCTTACCCCTTAGCTGCCCTATGCTCCATCTTCGCAGCTACTTTTGAGCCATTTTTTTTTTAACTGCATGCGGATACAACCTGTGACTCTATGGTAAGCTGTTCTGGGAAGATGTCCTATTTGAATGGCATATCTAACCCGGTTCGGGAGACCAATACTTAGAGCTTCTGATACTGATGAAGAAGACAAAATGCTTTTGTTGTTGTAGGAGTCAGCATCTAAGCACTGAAAATATTACTTAGCCAAATTGCAAAATGCCTGCAAAATAGACGACTCAGCTCAGAGAACTTCTATGGCTATGAAAGGTACAAGTTACTATGTCATGATCAGAACAGCTGTATTTGGGTGTTTTTCCACTGTCACTAGGTGTGTTTTTCCACTGCAGCCCTTAGATCCAGATGTGGAAACAGCTTTGCACCCACGTGGGGAATCCGGATCAGCCCACAAGGGGTCGGTCCATTACTCCAGGTGTTTTGGGGGGCGGGGGGGGGGGCAGTCTGCGAATTCACTTCGGAGTCACTTCGAAGTCAGTGCAAAATAGCTCCGGAGTGCCTTTGAAGTCAGTGCTGATCTTCGGAGTGAACTTCGAATTGTGCAAGCTACTAGGGTGTGCACGAATACAATTTTTAGGATTCGATTAAAAAATCGACAACATTTGTATGTGTCCATAGGCATTTGTATGCATCCCGTTTTCATCCCGTATGTATCCGTAGAAATGTGTACGAATACAAATAAGATACGTACAGATACGTATGTAATGTGTGCATATCCATACACATTTGAATGTCGGAATAATTTGTATGAATTATTCGAAAGATTCAAAAATTCGCTCCAATGTTAAATTTGAATGTATAGACATTCGATTCTAATTTGAATGTCCGAATTCGATTGAATTCGATCGAATTTTGAACTTTTTGAATATTCGTGCACATCCCTAGAAATGACATCAAAACTTGTGAGCCTATGAATTACTTAACTTGGGCCCTGAATATCTGAAGGAGCATCTTCTCCCATACCTCTGCCTTGGTGTTAAGAATGCAAGCAGAGGCCCCTGTAGTAGTTCTGCCACCTTCAGAGAGATGAGGGATTTCCGCACTGCAACGCGTTCCGAACGGAACGCGTGCAGGCGGGAAGCTTAAGACAGCTCCAGGCGCTTTCACCGTTCACACACAGACGCGCCGGAACGCGTACCGGCGCGTCTGTGTGCGAAAGGTGAAAGCGCCGGGAGCTGTCTTGGCCGGCAAAGGCCGGCCAGGGGCGTGGAGACCGCTGCGGAGGCAGATCGGCAATCAGCTGATTGTCAAACAGCTGATTGCCAAACCTGCGCCGGCGGGGGAGGCGGGCCCGCGGCTGTTCGGGAGCGAGAAGTAAGCGCGAATCCTTCTCCTCCCGAACGCCTGCGGGCAGTTCGTCCGCGCCCGAACGCATGTAGAGCACTTCAAAGTGCTCTACATTTGGAACGCGAGAGAGACAGCTCCGGATACGTCGGAACGCAAGCCCCGCGGCGGCAATGCGTTTGCCGCGTTCCGGGCTGTCTCCCACGGGTACCAATCAGCCCCGTGTGAAAACGTCTCTGGTGGCCTATTTGGTGGTAGCTCCCAGGCTTTGGAATAGCCTCTGTCTGCATAGGGAGATATATGTTTTTTGGTACATGGTTAAAAGGCACCTCTTCACCCAGAATAGCATTGTCTTGGTCCAGAATTGTCCCAAGGGGAACCTATCCCAGTTTACCCATAGACCTAATTGAAGGTATCTACCACCATCCCATGCTACTCCAGTCATCCAGTGCTTCTGCAAGTGGAACAGAACGAGGATCTTCTGAGTCAAGGCACCTCTTCCAAACTTTTCTGGCTCCTGGAATACTTTGTACCAGTCCACACCTCTGAAAGCAATAAGTGGTAGATGCTGTTTAAATTGTAAAGTAATGCCCATTGGAGCTTAAAATCCTAATTATACATTACACTTATGGAATCAGAGCTGATTCACTGAACAGAAAAGTTCCATCTCAGCAGATTGCTGAAAGTGAAATCAGGTTTGGTTTTATGGTTCCTTCTCCCAACTGGATTGATTTTCATCATGCCTGCAGAACACTACCTGCCCTTACCCTCATTACAGCTGGCTTCCCTGCTCCTCTTATAAGTAGTTTGCACTGCTAACAATATTGATCTCAGCTTACCAGACTTACTAACATTTCCTGCCGCAGCACATTCTTATCCCCAGAAAACTTAGGCCATGTCCCCATACAAGTTTGGCGCGGTTCCGAGCAGGGGATTGGTAAGGTTTATCCCCATAGGTTTTGGATTTGGTCTGCGAAAAGCGTACCAAATCCCCCCAAACCGTGCCAGAAGGGTGCCAGATTTGATACCTGAAAAGAACAAGTCTCAGCACGGTTTGGGGGACCGGCATGCATTGCTCAGCGAGCTGGGAATGCACATGGGGATGCTTGCAGGCTAACAGGGAGGAGATTGGTGCTCACGTCATTGGGAGGTGGGGTGTGTTTGCTGTCCCTGCCCTGTCCACTGAAGATTGCAGTTGTTGACTTTTTAAAATGCTGATCACAAAGGCAGGCTGGAGAACGGCTTGGTTTTTTAATTTTCTGCCATATCCACGGAGGTGATTCCAACCCCGTTTCAAGGATGCCAAGGCAGGTTGCATAATGGCTTGATTTCTGTTCCGTTTGCAACCCCCGTTTCCCCGATCTGCACGGTGATCATAAATAAAGACTTGATTTTCAGTTTACAGCTGTTCTCGCGATCCCTGGTGGAGCAGAGGTGAGCAAAACTGCCCAAGTGCCTACTGCTGCTAAACCTCATTGCGGCTTTCACCATTTTAGGGTTTTTTTTAGTTATTTTTATGAATGAAGATTTATTTTTACTTGTTTCCGTGCCTCCCACCCCAGTCGTGGCTCTCAGTGCCACTAAGGGAGGGGGGAATGCGGCACAGGGGTGGGCTGACGTCAATCCGGCTTCCAATGAGGAGAGACGGGGTGGAGAGGAGGGGGTGCTGTTCCCCCGGACCAGGGTTCAGTATAATTATCATGGGGACACCACCATCCGCACCCAACCTGTACCTGTCCAGCATTGCCAGGAATGTCATGGGGATGCCCAAAATGCATTCTCAGTTCTGTGCCCAGCCCATGCATGCCCAACCAGCACCCAAAGAGTGCCAGATGGCTTGCATGGGGACACGGCCTTATAGTACCAATTGCTAGCCAGCACAGGGCTCACAGAACAGGTGACATTTGCATCCATGTTCTGCAGCAGAGATGCCAAATGATGCTATCTTTACCCCACCCCTGTCTTAAGCCCAGCAATACCCATTCAATCAGGATCCACAGGAGAGTGGGACCTTCTCTTTGATCTTGCTGAGCGACATTTCATTCCATTGACTGCTCAGAATGGATGCATGCACTTGGAATTTCTCCAAAACACTAGCCAGTTTGGTCTAGTGGTTAAGGAGCCGGTCCACAAATAAAACAGACAGAAATGAATAGGTGTGAGCACTCAGTCCTGAAGATGACCTGAGGAAGGTTTAAAATGAAGGTGTGACCACAGGCACTAATACGGGTTCAGTAATTTAGCTGTGGTTGATTCGTTTGCATTTCCATTGCTAAATAGTGAGGATTATTTCTAAATCCAGCAGCGAAACCTCTTTTAATGCGAATAGGGATTCCCTGTGTTTTGGGACCCTTAATCCTCAGAAACTGCAGATTCTTTTAAAACTTTGAGTATGGTCAGTGCTCAAAATGATTTCAAAGCTCTTTAAATCTTGAAAGGGAACACAGACTTTCAGACTTTAAAAAAAAAAGATTGTAGATGGTATGCTAAACCCGGTTTGGCTTAACCACATTTCACATGCCTTTACAAAAAAATGCTGGTATAGGTGTGGCATGATAGGAACATACATTCACCAATGGTGGTTTTGCCCTATCATCAACAAATTTTGGATCCTGATACATCTCAAAATTGTTAAAATCCTACAAATACAAATGGAATTCTCCCCAAGCACACTCTTATTACATATCATGCAAAATGATAAAATTTCTAAAAACAAAGCTATACTCCTGCCTTTTATGCTAACAGCAAGCAAAAAAAATTATTGCCCAAAACTGGAAATCGACAGAAACATTAAATCTCCAAACCTGGTATAATAAGATAATTGAATTTGCAATAAACGAGCTCATCACCCATCAATACAACAAATACCTAGGAAGAAAAGAAAACTACGCATACCCAGAGGTACGGAAACCTTTATTTGACTTCTTGAGGTCCAATATAAATGTATATTCTGTTTCAGAGGTGGCCATAAAATTCTTACTAGACTGAATTTAAATACTGAAAATAACTAACAAAATTATGGTCTAACATTATTTTTAATTAAAGACGGTAGCCATAATATGGACTTACAAATAAGTACAGAGTAATATAATGTGTATACAGCCTAAGTTTAAATGGTTAAGTTTTCAATTTTGAGAATTTAAATATGTAATTTTTAATATATATATTTGGTTATATATATTTGTAAATGAAAATAACTGCAATATATGTTGTCACTATTTGTTTGATCAAATAAAAAAATTAAAAAAAAAAAGATTGTTACCTTGTCTTTTCCTTATTTCTTACTTCCCGCATTTTGAGAAAATCCTCTAAACCGAATTAGACAATGACCTTCTACAGTTATGTTAGTGATGTTCCAATTCTCTTTAATAAATGTTTCATGTATAGTTATTTAATGTCTGCATGAGGGTGTGTTTCTGCACATATACACACCTATGCATGCAATTTGTTACAATTCCTTTTACACCTCAGATCAGCAAAAATAACCATAATCTGGCAATGATCTTTTTGAAATCTTGTTACTCTGCTGCCATCTAGGGCATGAAACTGATATAGGAAAGAAATACACTAATGTTATTAATGGGAAGTATTAAAATTAATAGGAAAAAAAAACCCAAAACAAAATGGGATCAGAAGGGGTTGCTTAATTTCCCCCATCTCAGCCCCTCCAGTATTTTGTTCTGCTGCTGCCACCTAGAGCACAATCAGCTGTATGTGATGTTTCCAAGAAAATAAGCAGTTGCATGGATACCCCAAGTAAATGAAGTATCACATCTAAAAGGCTGCACTCTGGTTGATGCAAATAGAACTAAACTGATTAAAATTCCACTTAATCCACTTAACTAGATTATGAGTCATGCTTCCAGTTAGTGAATGACAGTTATTCTTAATGCTGGATCATAGCTGCCTTTGCTTATATTTTCTGATATTGTATGTATGTATGTATGTATGTATGTATGTATGTATGTATGTATGTATGTAGGTAGGTAGGTAGGTAGGTAGGTAGGTAGGTAGGTAGGTAGGTAGGTAGGTAGGCAAGTAGGTAGGTACTGTCAGGAAAAATCGTTGCTCTATCAACTTTTCTTCCATCCAGCTGGGCAAGTAAAGAAAATAAGCAAGCTGAAGATGAATGTATTCCTTTGTTCTTCTATTTTATTGCAATAAAAGAAAAGGGAGCTGGTCTTTGGGTTTGGACCTTCCAACCAACTCAAAGGTTTACACAATAAAGTAGATCTTTTAAATCCTGTCCCGGCCAAAAATTCCCTCCCAAAGCCTCTATTGGAACAGGAGAGACTTTAGGTTACAGCCTACCCGAAGCGCCTCCCCTAGCTAATTTGCATCTAATTTATTCAGATAAAGAAGATTTTAATATGTATTTCTCTATTACACAGCCGTATTTTGCAGCAAGGCAGGTTCCAGTTCAAGGAGCAGTCAACTAACTGGCCAAAACCAGTTCCCCCTTTGACCTGCAACAAGCTTTAATACTATCAGACCTTGACTTGAACATTATCAGGCCTTTGCAAAGCACATTCTACTCCCTAGAAATAGCAGAGCTAAATATAAGCACAGGTTTATTTCCCCAAATTAACAAGGCCAAATATTATCTGATTTCTTTGCAAGCACAGCTTTGTTCCCTAAAATTCCTTACAGTAGGTAGGTAGGGTAGGTAGGTATTTCTATCCCGCCCTATACCCGAAGGTCTCAGGGTGGGTAAGAACACTTAAAATCAAACACATATTAAAACAACAACAGTATATATTAAAATGATAAGTGTCTGTAAAACGGGAAGAGCCAGTATATTCCCATTTAAACAAAGGCCAGGGCAAAGAGGTGTGTCTTCACTGACCTCCTAAACATATACAGTGAAGGGGACTGGCATACCTCAAGGGGGAGACTATTCCATAGCCTAGGGGCCATCACTGAGAAGGCTCTCTCCCAGGTGCCCACCCCTTTTACTACTGAAAGTGGTGGGCCAACCAAAGGGCCTCCCACCCCCCACCCCTGAGATCTAAATTTATTTATATTTATGCTTAGGTTATGTTCTGTGGAAGCACATATCCTCTGAGGTTCAAAGGGGGACTGCACTTACATCATTTAGGAACCCATTGAAGATATCCATTTTCATCCAGGGACTTCCCTGTGTGAACATTTTTTTTCTTGCCCAACCATTGTCCTTAGTAATATTTTATAGGCGTTGGTGATTCTTATCTATGTTTAGATATGTTTTCACGACCAGAGGTACTTGAATTTAGGCTACATCTTCATTTATTGAGGAAGGCACTTGGTGAAGCATCTTTGGCCACCACAATTCCACAACTCCATTGGCTGCCTATTGGCTACTGAACCCTAAATGGCTTCAGCCCCAAATATCTAAAGGAAGGTCCCCTCCCACATAGACCTGCCCATGCTTTAAGATCTGTTGATGAGGCCCTCTTGGTGGTCCCACCACCTGCAGTAGTTATGGAGGTGGAAACACATGGGAGGACATTCTCGGTTGTAGATCCCAGGTTATGGCATAATCTGAGGTGCATCAGGTATCCTCATTGCATATGTTCAGAAGATAAGTGAAGAAGCAGTTCTTTACTATGGTTTTTGGCTGAGGAAAAACATCCTCACCCCTATACAAGCACGGCCAATTACTTATTTTATTTTTATTTTTTTATTTGAATTTGAATTCCCCCCACCCCACTCTACACCCAAGGGTCTCAGGGCAGGTTACAACATTATAAACCAATGAACACATAAAATGAACATATTAAAGCCATAATAGTGCCTGGATGTGGGGAGGAAAAGCTGTTTCCTTATTTAGCTGAAGGCCAGGGTAAAGAGGTGAGTCTTCACAGCTCTGCTGAATGCATAAATTGAAGGTGCCTGACGCACTTCAGAAGGGAAACCACCACTGACAAGGCCCTATCACAGGTCCACTTCCATTTTGATACTGAGGGTGGTGGTGGCACAACCAGGAGGGCCTCCCGTTCAGATCTTAGGGCAGGTTGATATGGAAGAAGGTGTTTCTTTAGATATTTGGGGCCTTATAGGTTAAGGTTAGCTCCTTGAATTAGGCTTGCTAGTGAATTTGCAGCAAAGGCAGCTCTTTTAAGATCGATGCGATGTATATCTGATCAACTGCCGCTTCTAGGCCATCTTCAGGGCATCCCCATGCAGTAATCAAGTTCTAAACATTACCAGAGCATAGATAACTGTGGCTAAACCATCCCTGTCCAGTCAAACATGCCATTGTTTTAGTCAAACTTTCTGTTTTTTATTGTGATATTATTGTAACCTTCAAATATAGGGCAGGTAGAAAAATATAAATAATAAATAAATATAATACATGTGCAGCAGTCATTAGGTGCCATTCAGCTATTAATCTGTATCTGTTTTAATTTGTATCCTGTTTTAATCTGTTGTTACCCGCCCAGAGGCCTTCGGATATGGGGCGGGATAGAAATGTAAATCAATCAATCGATCGATCGATCGATCAATCAATCAATCAATCAATATACCACCCCATAACTGGGACCGACTGCTGACAAGAGGCGCCATTTTCCCAGGGCCCAATAAGGCTTCCTATTCTTAAGATGACACTGCTGTGCCCTCCCATTGGATGTATTATTTGTTTGTTTTTCTATCTCGCCCTATACCTGGAGATCTCAGGGCGGGTTACAATATTATATTAATCTTAGACAGGTCCCTGCCCTCAGGCTTACAATCTAAAGAGACAAGATACAAAAGGAAAATGGTGTGAGATGGAACAGGGACACTCTTAATGATAATAATATTACATACAAATTAAAATCAGGTTCTTAAAGATCTTTTGCCAATGATTTTGGTGACCCCCCTCCCCCAGGCACCCAGGATGCAAACGCCTCTGTTTGTAAAGACCACTTGGCCTTAGATTTCATTCAGCTCCTTTTTGCTGTTCAATCACAGGCTGCCTCAAAACAGGGGAATAAGCACTATTACAGCGTCCAGATAGCGCCATCATGGTAACATCTTAAGCAGTGGCAACTAGGGATGGCACAAATATTTGTAACATTTGTTATTCCTATGAATTCGGACATTGATATGCGAATCAAATGCCCAGACATTTGTACTTCAGTATTCCTGAGAATATGAATATTTTGAGTTCTCTGTATGAATAATTCAGACATTCGCATGTGTACGTATCTGTATGCCTCTTGTGTGTATCAGTATGCCTCCGTACAGATAAGTCCAGGATGAAAACTGGATACGTATGGGATGAAAACAGAATGAGTACCGGATGAAAATGGGATGCGTATGAGATTCATACCATTGGATACACATCGAATAGATACAAATGTTACAAATAGATACAAATGTTTTTGCATCGGTTCGGACGTCCAGGCATTTGGTTTTTATTCGTACGAATTTGGATTTTCGAATATTAGATTTGTTATGGATCGAATGTCGAAAATCACATTCGTGCGCGCCCCTAGTGGCAACTCCACCGTGCATTTGATCTATACCGTGCATAATTTTATATACTTCAATCAGGTCTCCTCTCAAGGGGAGGAGAAAGGAAGGGGAGGGAGGGGAGAGAGGAAGTGGAGGGAGGAGAAGGAAGGAAGGAAGGAGGAAGGAAGGGGAGGAGGGAAGGGAATGAAGGGGGAGAGAAGAAGAGAGAGGCAGGCAGGCAGGCTTCCAGTATTCCACTTTCAGTCCCACTCTACCTCAGGCTACAATTGATGTCAAGCTGTTTTCAAGCTTCAAAGTCACTGATCAATTTACTCCCAATTACAGTAGCAAGTAGCATGCATTCACTGCTCAATAATCCATATGTCATGCGTTCCATTGAAGCTGCAGTCAATCTTATCCAGTTATCCCTCAAACAGGCTTAATTTGTTCTGTGAAAATCTGCTTTGAGAAGTGAAAACTGTATGGATGCATAGGCCTCCACGTTGCCATTGTTTGCACTCCAGCCTCCTACAAGTGAAAAGTTGGTTTGTGAAAGTCAGGTGGCAGTTCAGGTTTTCTAGTTTATTACTGGCCAAAGGAAGGAAGGAAGGAAGGAAAGCCAAGAAAAAAAGCATCAGTTCAAGAATGTCAAAAATGTACTAGGATATCATTTGTTTCCTCACTTTGCCATTTTGGTCTAGTGGTTAGGGAGCCGGAGTCTTATCTGGGAATACCGGGTTCGATTCCGCCCTCCCCCATGAAGCCAGCTCGGTGACCTTGGGCTAGTCACAGCTCTCTTCTGAGCTCTCACAGCCCCACCTACCTTACAGGGTGTTCTGTTGTGGGAAGAAGAACAGAACCTTTGTCAGCTGCTTTGAGTCCCCTTAAATGGGTGAGAAAAGCAGGGTAGAAAAGCCAACTCTTCTTCTTCTTCTGTGATCACTATGTTAAGAATTTGGCTGCAGTTAGAGGTTATTTTTAGCATTTTTATCTGGGAAAAGTAACTTGAGAGTTCCAGACTTCATCCCCATGATGGTGGGGAAAGGGCTGGAGCCCTTAATGTGGAAGTGAGGTGACTTCTAGCACCATTGCGATGGCGCAGGAGCCAAAATTTTGAGCAATTAATTACTAGATGCGAGACAGGCTTTTATTGCTACTAGACATTATCCATTCTTGAAGCAAACCCTGAATTTGGAATTTATGGTGGGATGTTTAGAATGACTCTTAAAAGTCTAGACTGAATGGTACCTAATGATTCCTCCCTTCCTATCAAAATTTGGTTGCAAAGTAGCAATTTATAAATGTCCTATAAGTGACATGTCTTATAAATTTGTTTGCGTAGTGAGGATTACTTACCACTAGGGCCACATTCCCATTATAAGCTTAATTTGGTTTCCCTAAACCAAAATAACAGAACCGGATGCAAACTCGAATTTGCCTGATCCCATTACTTTCAACTTAATCGCGTTGGATCCAGATTCTGAGGATCGTACGTGGTGTACGTGACTCAAAGGGGGGACTCGAGTGGTTACTTTCTAAAAGCTGCTTTTTGGGGCTGCCCTGCCCTCTTCCTCCTAGCATGAACGCGCCACCCATAAGGGACCCCTTCACGGAGCCTAGCTGGATGGCTGGGTGGCTGCTGCTTGCCTGGATGGAGGAAAAACGGCAGTGAACAGACAGTGATTCTTTCCCCTCCTCTCCCCATTGCCCAGGGCACACAGTAGCAGCAGCAACTCAAGGCCCCTTCACCCGCTCACATCCACATCCACATCCTTAAAAACAGAACCTGCAGCTGCTTTCCTTTCCCTTTTTTAAAGGTCAGAACTTTCTCAAAATTGCAACATTGTTATCAGGTGTGAAGTGGTTGGATTGCTACAGTGTAGCAGCTGCTTTAAGGGGTGGATTTTTACAGTAAAATCGCTATCTTTGGAAGCAAGCTATTGGGGGAGGGAAACCCTACACATGCATTCTCATCCCTTAACACGGTACCGTTCCCAAAGTAAAAAATGTAAAACGTTTCAAGTGCATGAACCGGAGTGAGACCTGTTGAAATGAGGATTAACATTTACAACGCTGTTGGGCGATTTAACATGCAGAAAGTGTGTTAAGCCAACCTGATGTGGGAACTGCGAGGATTGAAACCGTTTTGAAACTGAAATAATCTTATAATGGGAACACAACCTAGGAGTGTGCACAAAGCCAATTTTTCCACATTTGATCCCTACCAAATCAAATGTGGGAAAATTCAGCTTCGGACGAATCCCACCCCCACAAATGTGGGGGGCTTTGTATTTGTTCACAAATATGCAGACAAATATTTGTGTATGAAATGAAGCAAACTTCCCCATCCCTCCCTTCCCCCCTTCTCACCTGTTCTTCTTGCTGCTGCTGCCGTGCGCCACCATCCTGGGCACTTCCAGGTCTGTGTGCACAGCTCTCCATTCAGGGATGGTGATCACCAGATAGGGGTCATGCAACGCTGACCAAAAATGCCTTTTTGGCCTCTGGAGAGCACTGAAATAGGCTCAGGGATGCGAGCGCAGACTCCCCAAAGGTAAGGGGACGTGTCGGAGTGGGTGGGAGGCCACACTTGCGTCTCCTTGGCCTGTTTCAGTTCTCTGGTTCTGCGCGCACAGCGGGAAGGCCAGGGTGAAGGTGCAGGGGCAGCAGCGGCGTAAGGTAAGTGGGGCAACGGGAGACCCCAGGGGGGATGGGAGACTGTTTTGACTGAAGCTTCAGCGAATACCAGTTAATCCAATTTGGGGGTGAACAGGGCCTACAAAGATAGGCCCTATTTGAATTGCCCGCGATCTCTGAATTCATACCTATTTGTTCAAATTGTGAATGTGCCGAATATTTTTGCACATCCCTACTTACCACAGTTAAAAAAATGCATAGTTTTGGCAATTATAGCCCTTCCTGCAATGGGCCTTACTCTGGATTATATCCCAGAATAGAGACCTGCCATCCACATTGTAGTGCAAACTACAGAATAAGGAACGGTGCTAAGTCTGGTTGAGCCTTTCCATAGGCATCTGGATGGCTGAGAAAAGATTCTCATCTAGTCAAGGGCTGTGGTCACACCTAAGGTTTAATCCAGCTTCAGTCCACTTTCAGAGTGAGAGAACACATCAGCAAAGTGACCAGTAATTTTCTTTCCACATTTATCTATCCCAAAGGTGAATTTTCTGAGGTATTTAACTCTGAAAGAAAACAGCTTGTCACTTTGCTGATGGATTCTCTCACTCTGAAAGTGGACTGAAGCTGGATTAAACCTTGGGCTGATTCGCACTTTGTTTACAATTAGTCAACATCTGGGCAGGTGCATCTGCACTTACAGGAGGCGCTTACAGCCTACAAGCACCCCCTGCCTGCCCAGATGTTGACTAGCTGTGGTGCACAACAAGCTACCCAACCTTTGCACCATGCGACTGGGAACTTGCCCGGAAGCATCCAGCTGGTGAGCATCTGCACTTCTTCCAGCTGGGGAGGTCATCTGAGCTTCCATGCAAGCATGCTGGCAGCTCACATGACCCCCCTGACATGACTGTGCAGAGGATCAGTGTCGCTGTAGCAACGGTGCTGGTGCCTGTGCAGTCACATAGGGTGCTGCACTCAAGATGGCAGCGCCTGGGGGTGGATCAGCCACGCAGGTTTTTTTGCATTCGAATTCTAATCAGATTGAATTTCCAAACATTAAATTTGAATGTTTAGAATCCAAATGCAACAAAATATGATTTGAATCGAATACATTTGAATCTATTCATTTGAATGTTAGATTTGAATCTGAAGATACAAATGTCAACAACATTGGTATGTGTTATACGTATCTGTACGCATTTCATATGCATTCCATTTTATCCCATATTCATCCCATTTTCATCCCATACTATCAGTGCAAATGTGCACAGATACATATAAGATTTGTACAGATACGTATGTACAGATAGGCCCCATCTTCATGGAACTTTATTGTCTCTCTATTGTCTCTCTATTGTCCCTCTGTTCCAGCAGACTTTAAAAATGCCATTCAATTCCGGAATAAGTGTCCGCATGAGGCTCAGCAAAACGCGTGTTTAAAACACACCTACCATCCCCATGGAAGCGTGTTTTCTTTGCCCGCATCTTTTTCTCCCCACTCCCTCCCTGGTTGATAGCGTGCCGGCAGGAACGGGGAGGGACTGTGCTCTGCACGGCCACAACCAGGAAGACAACCCCTGACAAGTCCAAAAGAAAAATAGCCATCCGTCTCCCCCGTCTGCAAAACCCACCAGAAACATTTATCACTTTGGGATCCAGAGCTTGCTTCCAAAGATAGTGATTTCACTGTAAAAATCCACCCTGTACAGCAGCGGTTTCACTGTAGCAATACACCCATTTCACACCTGATAACAATGTTGCAATTCTGTGCAATTCTGGCTCTTTAAAAGTTCTGACCTTTAGAAAGGGAAAGGAGGGAAAGGTGCTGCAGTTCTGGGAGATGTGTGAATGTTTAGGGCTGTGTGTGCAGGCAGTGGTGGCGGCAGAGCCAGGGTGATTTTTTTGGAGATCTTGTGAGTAACATAATGAATTGCTTCCACAAGATCTCCGTCCGCCTACTGTTTTCTTGCATTCAGTATAGATCTTGAATACTGGCTGTGGATGAGAGGCAAAAAGAGAGAAAGAGAGATGATTTCATTTGAAGAGAAAACGAGGGAGAAGGCTGAAAAAAAGAGGAAAGATGGGACTGCGACCAGCAATCCCCGCCCCTAAATACTTCTTTTGCCATGGAGCGTCTCCATGCACAATGTTGCTAGGAATATCCACGGCTTCCAAAAAGTGCGTCGGTAGTCTTGTTTAAGGGGGGTGGGGGGTCTTTCTTCCACGCATTTTCCTCCTTTATGGCGCTGGAAGCCTGGAGAAAAGCCATGCATGGAGATGCTCCGTGGCAAAAGAAGCTTTTTAACGGGCTTTTTATTGCATGAAGACGGGGCCATACTGTACTTCTGAATGTTTCAAATTATTCAAATGAATGTTTTGGAACATTCAAAATTCATTCAAATGTTCTAATTAGAATGTGTATATATTCTATTCAAATTCGAATGTCCACATTCGATTTGAATTCAATCGAATTTTGAACATTTAGAACATTCATGGACATACCTAGTCAACGTTAGTCTGTCACACACTTTTCCCGTCCATAGGACAGGAAGGGAAATGTGAAATCACCCCTTAAGTGTGACCACAGCCTAGTAGGTGGACCTTTCTCCTAATGTTCTTACAGATGCAATATGATGCTTGCAGAAAACTAGATACAACCCATTTTAAAAATCTATTTTAAACATATCAGCTTTCTTGTCTATGGCTCAAATAAATTTTGCAGGTGTGAAAAATAAAATACATACTCCAAATTGGGGTGGGAACTGATTAGCTGTTCCATCAGTCTGGTTTTTAGAAGTATATACAATATTGCGGACGAGGGGGAGGCACATGGATTTGTTTTAAAACAGTACTCAGATGGCAGCCATGGTTGAATCAAATGATTGAAGGACGTCTTTGAAGTCTGGAGTTTTATGAGCTCACAGATCTCAGGAGCTTCAAAAGTTTCTAGAGACGAATGGAAACTCTGCTGGCATTAGTTCTTGCTTGCTCAGTAAGTGGCGGTCATAAAACTGGAGTTGCCGTTAAAACTTCAAAAGTGCAGAGGAGGTCTGACTTGGATTTCATTTTTCTTAGGTATGTCAAGAGTTTGCTACTGAAACAGCTCATCATCTGTTCCAATTATATTGTCTCAGACTGAACATTAATAATAACAACAACAACAACAACAATAATAATAAATACACTGAGTTTTTTTTAAAAAAACCCAACGCTTTTAATTTTGTTGTTGCCCAGATTACTCTCTATCCATAAATTATGTATGGTTGGCCTTCTGAAACCTCTGTTTCAAAGCACTTTTGAGTGGTCCTTACTCTGTACACAGCAGATCATATGGCATTTTCTGTACTTACTACCCCTAGATGTAGATCAGTGGGTCCAGAATAACCAGACCTGCTGATCTGGATCACAGGGAGGCGTAGGCTGGATCAGTGTCCTCTGCATTAGGGGCACTGATCCAGCCCACATCTCCTTCTGGCTGCACAGCTCATGTGAGCTTCAGAGTCACCACGCCACAGGCCAGAGCCCATCTCTGTCTCACACAGTGGCCCACCAATTGCTTCTGGGCATCTCAACCAGAAGACAAAAGCAAAACCTTCACCTGCTCTTGACTCTCTGAAGATAGCTTTGAGAAGCATCCTGTCTGTCTCTCCAGCCTAGTACCTAGGCATCATTTATAGTAGCCACTGATATACCTGACCTCCATGAATTTGTTCAGCCCTGAAGAACATGACAGGAGCCCTGCTGGATCAGGCCACAGCCCATCTAGGCCAGCATCCTGTCTCACACAGTGGCCCACAGTGCACAATTAATCTGGCATCTCAAACAGAATTCAAAGGCAAAACTTTCACCTGCTCTCAAATCCTGAGAGGAATCCTGCCTGTTTCTCCAGTCTATCATGGGTTCACACCTAAGTTTTAAACCAGCTTCAGTCCACTTTCAGAGGGACAAAACACATCAGCAAAGTGAACAATCATTTTCTTTGCACATCATCTAACCCAAAGGTAGATTCTCTGAGTTTGATAAGGCTGAAAGAAATCAGCTTGTCACATTGTTGATGGATTCTCTCATGCTGAAGGTGGACTCAATATGGATTAAAACTTAGGTGTAAATGCATTCCTAGAGGCAGTACCTAGGCATCCATTCCAGTAATCATTGATACACTTTCTTAAAGCTATCCAGGCTGGATACTAGGGCACTGATGTTGGATGGATGGAGGAAAAGATCTGCTTTCCCCAGTGGGTTTTTGAAGCATTTTAGGTGGGAACAGCCAAATCAGGATTGACAGCAATTTAAAGTAAATGAAGTGGGATCAGTCAGTGTGCATGTTTGCTTTTGTTGTTTTGTTTTAAAAAGCGTTTTATAAAGCTCAGGTGGGAACACAGCTGAAGTGTAACAAAACAACAGGCTTGCAATGCATTCTGGCTATCACTTCCAGTTCAGCCTCACCAGCAGTAAGGACAGTCTTTTTCAAAAGCAGATGGATAGAAGAAATGCATCATCATTGACCATAAACAGGTGTTTAGGGATAGGGTTAGAATCTTTATGCCCCCCCCCCCTCTCACACAGAAAGATTTTTCTTCTGGGTAAAAAAAAAAATCTCTCAAAATATCAAATTTCTTAAACCTGTCCCCAAAATCCATCTTGCTTTAAATTTGTATCCCAGACTTTTAAATCAAAATTTGGAGTTGTGTTTCATTAAACAGTTTCCTGAAAACTAGCCCAGGAAAATACATTGAACTGTTGTTAATTGTAATTCTTATTTCCAAATGAAGATATTCTGTTTCTAACAAAAGGGTACAATGGCTAGGAAAGAGTTAAAGTGCTCTCAAAGGGTTAATTACCTACAAAGCCCAAAAAAAAAACATTTTAAAAAACCTTTGTTTCAAGAAAAGGCCTTTTGAAGGGATCAGTAACAAGGGGAGAGGTCTTCTCTGCGGCAAGGTTTGGAATAGCATTTCACCTGAGGTCCACCAGGTGCCAAATGCTAGATGTTTTTCAGCACCTGGTAAGGACTCACCTCTCCTTCCAGGCCTTTGGGATGCAGATGCTTTATATGGAGCTGCTGTGGTCCTGCAGTGGGCGGGGGAGAATTTAGCTATTTTGGTGGTAGGTGTGGAAGGAGTTTTAGGCTCTGCCTTCACGGCAACCTTATCTCGGATTCAAAACGTTTTCAATCCTCAAAGTCCGCATGGCAGTTTGGCTTAACACGCTTTCTCTGTGTTAAACCACCCCAAAGCGTGGTGAATCTCAATCCTGATTTCAACAGGTCTCACTCTGGATCGTGCGCTTGATATGTATTTCATTTTTTACTGTGTGGACAGTACCATGTTAAGGGATGAGAATCCGTGTTCAGGGTTTCCCTCTCCCAATAGCTTGCTTCCAAAGACATTGATTTCAGTGTAAAAATCCACCCTTAACAGCAGCACTACACTGTAGCGATGGAACCACTTCACACCTGATTAATGTTGCAATTTTGTGCAATTCTAAAAGGTTTGACCTTTAGAAAGGGAAAGGAAGGGAGGGAAGCAACTGAGGTTCTGTGTGAATGTTTAAAGCAAAGGGGCTTTAGTTGCTGCTGCTGCTGTGTGCCATGAGCAATGGGGAGAGGAGGGGAAAGGATCGCTGGCTGGCTTCCCACTGCCATTTTTTCTCCATCCATGGAAGCGGCAGCCACCCAGTCACCCAGTTAGGCTTGGTGAAGGCGTCCCTTATGGGTGGCGCGTCCATGCCAGGAGGAAGAGGGCAGGGCAGCCCCGAAAAGCGGCTTTTAAAAAGTAGCCGCTTGAGTCCCACCTTGAGTCACGTACGCCACATACGATCCTCAGAATCCGGATCGAACGCGATTAAGTTAAAAGTAATGGGAACAGGCAAATTTGCGTTTGCATCCGGTTCTATTATTTCGGATTAGGGAAAGTGAAATAAGCTTGTAATGGGGATGCGGCCTTACTTTCTTATACTGTATTATGATGCCTTTATTCGTTGTAACCTACCCTCAGACTAGATGGTAAATGGTGGAATAGAAATGACTTAAACAAACAAACAAAGTAAATTGTTGCCTGGGAGGAGAGATTCTCTGGCCACTCAAAACTATCCTTTTGCCAGCTATACATGTAGGCAAAGCAAAGTGGTTTGGTGACTGTTCCAAGACACAGTTTGGTAAATAGACAAAATGACAGGTTTCTAGACAGCAAAATCATGCCCACTGGACCAAGCCAAGGGTTAATTTGAATTCAAGGACTCACTAATATTTCCCCCCACCTTTAATCTTTATTTATGGATGAACAAACTTCATTGATTATTTATATAACCGTATCAAGTTTGCAAAACATAAAATCATATAAAACAAGAATAAAATAAGAATAACATCATTGTTTGTCCCTGTCACCCTTACAAGACACTCCATTCAACTCAATGAATAATTCCCTATATCGAGCAGCCTTGACAAAAAATAAAGAAGAAGAAGAAGAGTTGGCTTTTCTACCCCACTTTTCTCACCCATTTAAGGGGACTCAATGTGGTAGGTGGGGCTGTGAGAGCCCAGAAGAGAACTGTGACTAGCCCAAGGTCACCCAGCTGGCTTCATGGAGGAGGGCGGAATCGAACCCGGTATTCCCAGATAAGAGTCCGGCTCCCTAACCACTAGACCAAACTACCCTATATGTCACCTGGACATTTTCTCCCTGCAGAAGGTAAGTCAGCTTATGTTCTGCATTCCAGTGGGACACATTTTGTAAAAGGGGGCCCGAACGAGTTGTTCTTATTGAGGGATACAACCCTTATTTATCATTCTGTACAATCACAACCATCAAACCAATACAAATACCCCCAATCTTAACTACGACATAGAAAATCCTAACTCACTCCCTCTACCTACCCACCCCTCCTTGTGCTTGGGGTGGCCTTGTGCACTGGCAGGTAAGCCTGAAATCTCGCCAGTCGGCATCCTTCAACTGTTCTAGACGGTAATCCTGTTCCTTCACCTTATAAAGTTTCTTCCATAGGTCACATAGGCTTTGTGGTGGCCTCTCCCACAGGTGAAGAAGCTGTTGGTGTCTAAGGGCACCAAATTTAAAGGCATCAAGGACATACTCATACCAGGTCAGGATTCACTAATACTTATTTAAAAGTCTCATATGCACAAACTCCATCCCTATTGTGGGAAGGGAAATTACATAACTTCCAAAGCAGTTTTGGCTGTCTCCAGACGGGGCCCATATAACCCACTAGGAAGCGGTAATGTGGGGTATTGCTCAACCGCCATGAATGCTTCCTAGTGAGAGCGCCATCTTTGCATGTTTTAGTGATGCACACAGCTGGGCATTTGGCCAGTGCTGAATACCTAGAAATGCATGTTGCCACCACCATGCACAGGTGCCTGTCAGTTTTGGCCTCCACACATGCACGGTGGATGAAGCAGCAATGGCAGTTCCATCCCCAAGGTAGGAAAATGTGGTACTGCTGGAAAACTCACAACTAGCAGATAATGTGTAGCTTGCATAAAGTTGAGCCCTGGTGTCACAAAGCCAGTTTGCAGTGTCTCATGGAGGCACTCATCTGACTTCAACTTAGTGTGCCATATGGAAGGGTCCTGGGGCAACTTTTGGAAGGATCATTGGATCGATTTTATAGGGGCCATGGGGGTTCATATTGGAAGAGTCATGGAGGCAGATTTTGGAGGGGTCATGTGGCAAATTTTGGAGGGGTCATGTGGTGCATTCTGTAGGGGCCATGGGGTACTTCATGGAAAGTTCATGGGACCACATTTTGCTGCCATCATGAAATGCCACAATGGCCACAAAAGTATCCCATTGGGTGTTTTTCCACCGCACTCCTTTAATCCGGATCTAAGAAGATCCGGATCTAAGGAATGGGTACTTCTCTTAATCTGGATCTAGTAGATCTGGATTAAGGGAAGTACCCGATGTGTTTCCATGGGTGGTCTAGCACCCAATAGCAATGGGTGCTAGCCTCCCTGCTGTGGAAACACCAGACCACCCATTTGCAAATCTGGATTGACCCACAAGGGGTCTGCCTGTTACCCCAGGTCCCTCCGAAGTCCCTCCAAAATCCCTCCAAAGTTGCCTTTGGAGGTTAGCAAAGGCTCCGAAGTCCCTCTGAAGGCAACTTCGGAGATTAGCAAAGGTTCCGAAGACAAATCTCTTTAGAGAGCAGTGCAAGGGAGGTGCATATTAATTAGCTCCTTGTGAGCACAGGTGAGTCAGCCTCATTAATACGTACCTCTTTCCATGCCAGAAGATAGCAGGTTGAGTCAGCCTCATTAATATGCACCTCTTTCCATGCCTGAAGGTAACAGTCCCCTTGTTCTCGCAAGGGATTTGTCTTTGGGGCCTTTGCTAATCTCTGAAGGCAACTTTGGAGGGATTTCAGAGGGACTTCAGAGAGACTTCGGAGGGACTTCAAAGCTTTGATCTTGGGGCTCCCCCCCATAGGTGCCCCCTCCCCCTAGCCTCCCCTAGACCCCATTGCCAAACTAATATGGAAACAGGCTCCCTTTAATCTGGATTTCCTGGCAGAAGACCCCATTGTAGACCCCATTAATGGGGTCTACAGAAAATCCAGATTAAAGGCCAGAATGTACCCATTTGATCCGGATTTCCCGACTGGCAGTCGAAACAATCAGGTCCCAAATGGGTGCTGTGGTGGAAATGAGGTCATCCGGCTCACACCAAAATGGGTCCTTAAAGGGTGCAAAAATGGGTACTTTCTGACCATGGAAAAACACCCAATGTATCCACAAAGTGCTATAATATTGCCTGGCATGGGGCCTCAATCAATTGGGTCATTGACTGCAATGAAATTTGGCTCACTTTCAAAGTGATCCCAGATTTAAAGCCTGGCTCCATCTGAGGTTGGGCCTATCAATCCTGGCTTGTTTGCAGGAGTCAGCTTGCAGCAAGTTTGACTTAGCCCATTTCTATTTCTGACTGTTCTCAGGCCTTGAATCAGTGATTTGTAGAAATGGATCAATGCTCTGGGAGGGCCACATCTCAAGAGTAAAGCATCTGCTTTGCACCGAGAAGGTCCCAATCAAAGCTTCTTGTCTCTGCTTGAGATGCCCATGAGCATTTGGTGGGCCACTGTGTGCGACAGGATGCTGGACTAGATGGGCTGTGGCCTGATCCAGCAAGGCTTCTCTTATAATAATAATAATAATAATAATAATAATAATAATAATAATAATAATAATAATAATAATAATAATAATAATAATAATAATAATAATAATAATAATAATAATAATAATAATGGGTGTGGCCTTGTCGTGGTGGTGGGGCTTGAGTGCTCCAATGAAGCTGAGAGCTGGGCCGGCGGTAGTGCAAACTACTGGCAGGTTCAACCATGCCAGAGTGGTCGAAGCAGAGGAGCCAGACTAAGTGCACCCAACCCATTTATCACAATGGAGACACAAACAAAAAAGAAGTCTATACTGGCTCGGTCGTTGCCCAGGATAAAAAGGACCGTGGCGGTTGCTGAGGAACCTGGGCAATCATCGACAAATGGGCTACAGGAACAAAATCCACAAACAAGGAAGCGGCAGAAATTCTCAAGGTCAGAGAATCGTGTAGTCATGAAGTGTTACTACAAATCAGAACCTGGAAAACGAGGCTATCAAAAACGGATGCACCAGCTATTGAAACAAGAATACCCAGATTCGAAGATAACAGAACTGCGGCTAGCTGATCAGAGAAGATTCATAAGTGGGACTAAAGTGTTCAGTGAAGCTGAACTCGAAGAAATACGAAAAACTAATGAAACTGAAGAACCGCAGCCTATTGTGGCAGCAACAGAAGCTCCAACAAGACCAGGAGTCACTGATCACCTAGAACCTGATGAAAATCTGGAAATTCTGCAAGAAGAGGAAGAACAGCAGCATGAAGTCATGGATGAAACACCTGGCACATTGTCTCAAAGACAGCAGGAACTGAAGGACAGAATAATGGCTCATACAGCATCAAGTACAGAGCGAAAGCGACTGCCAACCCTAAAAACTATAGGCAGAAAACGACTTGTCCCACTGATGAATGACATCAGCTCTGCCCTTGTAACTGTTCAGGTAGCAACAATCGAAGAACTGAACCAGCTCGCCTACAGTACAGCTGTGATAGTAACAGAAGAACTAGGGTTACTGCAACCAAAACCAACTAGAAAATCAACTGGAAAGCCAAAGTGAAAAGTTCGACTGGAACTGAAAATAAAAAGCCTGAGATCAGATGCCAGCAACCTAAAAAACATGAAGGAGAAGAAACTGAACAACAAGAAGACTAAAGAACATCTGATCAAAAAATACTGGCTGAATACAAGGAAAATTGATGAAGCTTTGGAAATCGTGAAACAGCAGATAACAGCTACAGCCAGGAAAATCGAAAGATATGAAGCAAGAATCATCCAGTACAGGCAGATCCAAATGTTCCAGTCTAATCAGAGGCAGTTCTACCAGAGCCTGCATGAGCAAGTAGACAAGAAAATGGAAAAGCCAGAGAAAGAAGCAACAACCACCTTCTGGAAAGATCTCTGGGAGGCTGAAAAAGAATACAACAAAAGTGCTGGGTGGATAAAGGATTCTGAGAAGAAATTCTCCAAGAACAAAATGCAGCAGCTGGAAATAACACCCGAAATGGTCACGAAAAGAGTGAAGAAAGTGAAGAACTGGACATCCCCTGGCACTGATCAGTTGCATGGCTTCTGGCGCAAATACCTGACCAGCCTGCATGCAAAAATGGCCGAACTGTTCAACGAAATGCTGCAAACAGGAAACATCAGTGAATGGCTAATGACTGGCAAAACATACTTAATACAGAAAGATGCAGCAAAGGGAGCCACACCAGGAAACTATAGGCCGATAACTTGTCTATCTACTATGCTCAAGCTGCTGACAGGCATAATAGCAGACAGGATTCAAGACTACCTCGAATACAACAACATCATTCCAGTAGAGCAAAAAGGAAACAAACGGAGAAGCAGGGGCACAAAAGACCAGCTACTGATTGACAAAATGATTCTGGAGAACTGCAAAAGCCGAAAAACAAACCTGCATATGACTTGGGTCGACTATAAAAAAGCTTTTGATTCACTGCCACATGGTTGGATCACAAAGTGCCTGGAAACCATTGGGATCAGTCAGAACATCACCAAATTTATAGAAAGTGCGATGAAACGCTGGAAGACTGAGCTTTTTGTCGGAAATGAAATCTACGGACTGATCAACATCAAAAGGGGCATCTTCCAGGGGGATTCATTGTCTCCACTCCTTTTCATCATCGCTATGATCCCACTGTCACTCATCCTAAAGAAAACAAACCTGGGCTATCAAACTGCCAGGAATTCACAGAAAATCTCACATCTACTGTACATGGATGACTTAAAGCTTTATGGAAAATCTGAAATCGAGATCCAGTCACTGACCAACACAGTGTGAATATTCAGCAGTGACATCAGTATGGAGTTTGGCCTAGACAAATGCGCCACAGTGGCACTGAAAAAGGGGAAGATTACTGAAAGTGAAGGCATTGAAATGCCAAATGGTCAAGCCATCAGGTCCCACCAGGCAGAAGCCTACAAATACCTTGGCATCTTGCAACTGGATAACATTAAGCATGGCCATGTGAAATCTGTGGTCAGTAAAGAATATATCCAAAGGACTAGAAAAATCTTGAAAAGTAAACTGAATGGCGGTAACACCATTAAGGCCATAAACACCTGGGCCATACCAGTCATTAGATACACTGCGGGAATTGTGAACTGGACTCAGCTCGAATTGGACAACTTAGACAGAAAAACCAGAAAACTGATGACGATCCACCATGCACTACATCCTCGGAGTGATGTCAACAGGTTGTACTTGCCCAGGAAAGCAGGTGGTAGAGGACTTTTGCAAGTGAAGCAAACAGTGGAAGAAGAGAAGCATGCATTAGCAGATTACGTGGCAGAAAGCAAAGAATCAGCTTTGATTGAAGTCAACAACCAGAAGCTTCTCAAGGTGCAGCAAACCAAGAACCAGTACCGGAAAACTGCAGTTCAATGCCGAATGGACAGCTGGCACAATAAAGCACTGCATGGACAGTTCTTGGAGAACATCGAAGGCAAAGTGGACATGGAAAAGACCTGGTCTTGGCTTACGAATGGAACATTGAAAAAGGAAACAGAAGGACTGATTCTTGCTGCACAAGAACAAGCAATAAGAACAAATGCCATCAAAGCCAGAATTGAAAAATCAGGAGAAGATCCAAAGTGCCGACTCTGCAAAGAAGTGGATGAAACAATCGACCATATACTCAGCTGCTGCAAGAAGATTGCACAAACTGATTACAAGCAGAGACACAATGCTGTAGCACAAATGATCCACTGGAACTTGTGCCAAAAGTATCATCTGCCAGTGTCAAAGAACTGGTGGGATCACAAGCCAGAAAAAGTGGTTGAAAACGAACAGGCAAAACTACTTTGGGACTTCAGGCTTCAGACTGACAGAAAACTGGAGCATAACACCCCTGACATTACAATTGTTGAGAAAGAGAAGGTGTGGATCATCGACGTTGCTATTCCGGGTGACAGCAGAATTGAGGAAAAACAGATGGAGAAACTCACCAGATACGAAGATCTGAGAATTGAACTACAGCGACTCTGGCGAAAACCAGTGAAAGTGGTCCCAGTCATCCTCGGCACACTGGGCGCAGTGCCAAAAGATCTCAGCGGGCACCTAAAAACCATTGGCATTGACAAAATATCCATCTGCCAACTTCAAAAAGTCACTTTACTGGGGTCTGCTCGCATAATTCGCCGATACATCACACAGTCCTAGGTGCTTGGAAAGTGCCCGACTAGTGATATAATACGAAATCCAGCATAGTCATCTCGTTTGCTGTGTGTAACTGCTGTTTTACATCATCACAATAATAATAATAATAATAATAATAATAGTAATAATAATAATAATAATAATAATAATAATAATAATAATAATATTTATTTGTATACTGCCCTGTGGCGAACCAATCCGGGCGGTTAACAACAATAAATATAAAAAACATCATATAAGAATAAAACATTATGGTCCCTCCCCCCCTTAAAAAGTATTAAACAATATGACAAATTAAAATACAGTATCAAAAATATAAAACATAATTAAACGGACTAACAGCCCAAGTGTCCCTCCGGAGCTCCTCAACCAACACTTATGATGGGGCCACGAGGGGAATGAGGGGGTCAAGGAGCCCGAGCCGGGATGGTTGATCTGGAGAAAATTAATCTGGAAAGGCCTGCCGGAAGAGAACCGTCTTGACAGCTTTTTTAAAGCTGTCTAGTGATGTCAACTGACGGATCTCATCCGGCAGGTCGTTCCAGAGTTATGTTCTTATGTTCATGTTCTTTCTGCCTGGCTGGAATCAAAGATATTCCAGTAGGATGCTCTAGGGAGACATTCCTCACCAGTCTTGACAGTACAAAGATGGATGCCAAGGATCTGGGTAAGAGGTTTTCTGTGCAGATGCTGACATACCACGTGTTTTTACACGGTTCAGCCTTTTTACACTTTTATGGGTTTTGCCTTTTCATTGTTGTGGCTCAACCTGGGACTTTGCCCAAACTCTGGCTGATAGCTTCTCCTTCAGCCTGCAGGCACAATAACTGTTCTGGCCTTCGAAGTTAGGAAGATGCAGAGAAGGGTTTGGGGAGTGATGGCCATTCCAGCTGTTATAGGATGTACATTCATAGGTCTGGGAATGAAGGGATGAAAATTCTGACATGTTATTGGAAATCCATACTTCAAACAATGCTTTATACTCACATGGGGATTGAAGAAACCACAGTTATATGGTACCAGTGATCTTTTATGGGAATGGCAGCCTGGGCTACTGATACTTCATTCTGCTCTGAAAATGAAGATACTTCAGCAAAAGGTATGTGATTCTTCCCAGGACACAGGGAAATCATCCCACAGGTACTATTCTGGAAACCTGTTCTCTTTCCTTCTTTACCATTGCCCACAGGAGAGCAAAGAATATCCTCCATTGCAGACCTGGCCCATGATCACACCTTCCCTTTAACCTTCTTCAGTCCATCTTCAGGTGTGGCTGCTCACATCTTCTCATTTTTATCCATTTTATTGATGGAGTTCCTGCCCACCATTTGGACTTCCCTAGATAGAAAGTTCACCAATAAAATGGACGGACTGAAGAAGGTTTAAAGCGAAGGTTTCCCCATGGATGGAGACTGGTTTACTTTAGCCTGTCATTAAGGGGCTTTTGCTGTGTAATGCTTGAGTTTCCAAGGGAAGAAAGATCTTCAGAAACTACAAGGGGATGCTCCATGAACTAGTTCCCAGCCTCCTTCTTGGAGATTTTAATGCAGTACAATGGAGATCAATCTTCAACTTGTCTTTAGCAGCTCTATGCAACAATGGTTGGTGGTACAGAATCCCTAACTGCCCTTTCTCTGTTCCTTCTGCGCATGTGTGAGAAAACATTGCCTTTTTAAAGCCACCTATCCTTTGCCACATGGGTATGAACAGTCCTACCCTTTTGTATTGGAACAAGAATATTCCCCCACCGCCACCCATTAAATGGAGTCAGTTTGCATGTTCACTTGGGTTTCGGGTGTAATGAAGTACTACTAGACCAAAGAATCACTTGTGCTAGGTAGCAAAGAAATTTCAATAAAGTAAACTCTCAGTATTATCAAAATTATACATTTGGGGCTGTTAGCATGGCCTAGAAAAAGATGAGGACAGGCTCATCTCATTAAATGAGAAGAAATAGTGGAATTAGCTTGAATCTAATTACAAACCACACTATCTAATGTAAAAACATGACTGTTTTTTCACTCCCATTCATTTTGGCTAGTAATTAGTTTTGGCCTCTAAAATGCCACCCTTTAATCATCCAAACACAGATGTGATTTGCCGTGCAATTTAATCTTGCTTTAATGAAGAACTAATGGACGCATCGCAAATTACTTTCCCTGTTGGAGAAAAATTCTATTTCCTGCTTTTCAAAAGATCAAGAGTATCTTGTGATAATAGCCGAAGCGGCCCTGGCAGCCACGTTGCGCGGAGCAAACAAGCTCTTTTACTCAACTCCCAATTCAAGGGAGAAAAAGAGTCTACAATTAGCAACAAAGCCGGGGAAACGCAGCATTACCGGCGAATCGCTTTCTGTAGCTCAACCCCCGGCAACCACTGCCTTGTTAGAGCCAGGTCCAAAGTGTCAGGAGCGAACAATGTGCTGTGATAAATTACTCTCTTCAAACAGCTGCACTGCTAATTTTCAATTATACACACAAATGGCTCTCAGATTGGAAGAAAATGGAGTGCGTGGGGAGCATGGTTGTAGATTTCTGTGTTTGTTGGGTGGGGAGAGTGAAGGTGAGAGAGAGTGGCAAATCCCACACACACAGAGAGAAATACACACCACAAAGGAAGCCAGAACATGTGAGACACATGTTTTGATCCCAGATGATGGTCTGTCCCGAAAGCTACCCGGTAGAGCTTGCTTCTTCGACTCTTTGATTGTTGGTGGGAAGCCAAGATAATTCTTCACAACATGGGCTCTAGTCACACTTTTGGTTTAAGCCTTCTTCAGTCCATCTTGAGGTCTGACCGCTCACACAATTTTCATTTCTATCCGCTTGATTGGTGGACTTTCCACCCTCTGTTGGGGCTTTCCTTGATGGAAAGTCCACCAATAAAATGGACAGAACAGAAAATACGTGACCAAGCAGACCTGAAGATGGACTGAAGAAGGTTTAAATTGAAGGTGTGGCCACAGCCTTGGAGGCACTTCAGTATTACTAAGCAGACCACCTCTCTCAATATAAACCTGTGAGATCATTAAGACTTCAGGGGAGGTCCTGCTGCAGGTACCAAAAATCACTTAACGTTGCCTTATGACTATCTCTAGTCGGGCCTTCTCTGTGGTGGCACTCACCCTCTGGAATAGTCTCCCATCATAGGACACCTATACATCATGTGGGTTTTAGGCATCTATTATCCTTTTAGTCAGGCCTCTCCAGAGCGAACGTTTGTTCCTGCAGCCTTGATTTTCATTGTGTTTTTATATACCCATATATTCCGGCGTATAAGACGACTGGGCGTATAAGACGACCCCCAACTTTCCGGTTAAAATATCGAGTTTGGGATATACTCGCTGTATAAGACGACAACACCTGGCGTATAAGACGACCCCCAACTTTTGAGAAGATTTTCCTGGGTAAAAAGTAGTCTTATATGCCAGAATATACAGTAACTATGATGATTTTGACTTTTGCTTATTCTTTGTACACTGCTTCAAGCTTGTATATTGATGGGAAGTGGTGTATACACAAAATAAATAAATAAATAAATAAATAAATAAATAAATAAATAAATAAATAAATAAATAAATAAATAAATAAATAAAGTCCTGGATACAATTTTGCTTCTTGCCAAACTGTTTTCTCTGTATGAATTACCTGACGATGAGAAATATTGGTTGAAAGATCACAGGTGAACCATTTATTTATTTATTTGTGAACCATTCGTAACGTTTAAAATCACTTTTATACAAACACTTCTGTGACGGTAGGGGCTAGGCCAAGAATGGCCTTCCCTGCCAAAATACCCCTTCTGGTTTCAAGTTGCACAATGTACCAGAGGAAAATTGCAGAATAATTTGGTTTATTAAAATAAAAAGGCAAAAATTGACCAAATACATAAAGTAGTAAAAAAAAAAAAAATACAGATTCAAAATAATTCAAGCCAATGAAAAGATTTCTCCATGCAGAACATGGGGTTCGTCTTCAAAGTCCCATTACAGTTAAAAAAGACAGCATTTGGATTAAGGCAACAAGAGGTCAGCCAAGATAGATAGGCAGAATAGAAGATGAATACCTAATGCTAATACAAGCATGGCTATATCCTAAATCATGAAATATCCTGTATACTCACTTGTGTCCACCCTGGTTGTGTAGCTGAGTGGGGCCTTCACCTCAGACCCTATAAAAGGACTCTGAAGTTGTAACAGGAGAGCATAACTAACTCCATTTTGTTCTTAGAGGGTTAACATCAGAAGTAAAAATCTTCTCAGGAGAAAAATCAGCTTGTTAGGTTTTGTCACATTACAGTCAGCTAGTTACATTAAGTCACATTATATATTAGCCGACAAACACAGGCCTTTCTAGAAGATGAGTGAATAATCTCCCATCACGTACCATGAATAGTTGCAGCCAATTAGCATTATCAAATTTGGGAATAAGGGTGTTTCTGCACAGGCCGTTAGAATGCATTTAGAAACACATTAAAGACACATACAGAACACATTGGAACTTACCTTCCACATTGGAGGCCAGATCCGGGACACTTAGAGGATACAGCTTCTGCACAGGCTTGCGCAAGATCCGTCTCTAATGTGGTCTTGGCGCCGCTAAAACTGGTTCCCGGAAAGACCTGAAAAATTAGGTCTTAATCTGTTCTTGTGTGGAAAATCCACATCAAAGGAGGACGCTTCCACACATGGACAGGAGAGGGAACGGATGCTCCTCTGGCCGCCATGTTAGGAAGGGCGAAAGCGGAATTGCCTGCTTCTGAAGCCCCTCCCCTGCGCGCCAGATGCTGCTGGAAACTCACCGCTCCAGTCCCGCAGCTCCGGAGGCGGCGTTGGCGGCACGTGAGCTGGAGGACTTTTGGAATGGGTGCTGATGCATCCGCACAGCACCCACTCCATCTGTTCTCCAGAATCCAGCCTTCCCATGCGAATGCGGAAGCATGGGGCCTTATTTGGATCCGTCCCTATTTCAGACGGATCTTCCCAGAGACGGATTTGAGAAAAATGGTTTCCCTTAATCCGGCTTTCAGGAGGTATGTGCGGAAACACCCTAAGCTCCCAGGTGCAACTGGTTGTGGACGGTACTGCTCCAAGGCCAAGTATGTCTGTCAAAAGTTGTTTATCTCTCTGTTCTTAGTGAAACCAAGGGGGCTGTCCACACTTTAATCAGTGGAATATAATAATAATGGTGTGACATCGTACCACTGAGGTTAGGATCAGGGAGGCCTCTGCAATTCAAGTGCTGGAGTGTTCCCCAATTGGACCACCAGCATTGAAGTGAGGTTGGTATGGCCTGAGCAGGCCACATCACCAAGGCAACAGCTGTGGTAACATCCAACTGGTGCTGGGATGTTGTTGTGGCAACTGCAGCCATGACATCCCACCCATTTGCAGCTTCATATCCAGAAGAGGGGGGAAATACTGATGACCAGGATCTTCCCAGTTGCTCCCAGCTGAGCTGTGGACAGATCTTTACTTGTCCACAGCTACTGAAGATCAGGGAAGCCAGAGGGAGCTCCCAGATGCTCTAGAGCAAGCTGAGGTGGTGCAACATGTGGACAGACCTCCCTTGGAGAGTCTGCAGGTGCTCCAGAAAGGTAAGTTTGAACAGTCCCCATGTACGCACATCCACATTGTCACGGCCAAAATGGTTCCTTTCTGATCGCAGAATGACCCGATTCACTAAAACACATTTAGCCACCAATGGCGTAATGTTTAGGTCTTTTATCTAGAATTGTGGGTGGAAAGGTCACAATGAACTACTCCAAGTGCACAAGGCAACTAGGAGCAACCAGCATGCATCAATGCTGAATTCAAAGGAGGTTCCTTGTTATTAAAAGAGTCAAAATGACATTAAAGAGTACAGAAGTCATGCAGTTTAATCACCAAAATGCAGTTATTTACAAAATAATATTTTGTATACCTTGCCCACCGTGGTTACAAAATAGAGAGAGCCCCAGGGTCCCAGGGTTACTGCAATGACCCTACAGAAACCAGAATGCCACAATGGAAGGAACACTCAATGCACATGACATGGCCTGCAAAGCTAGCAAGTTCTGGGGAAAGAAAGGTGGGGAGATCTCAAGAATTATGCCGTGCTAATTATTCTGAGGAGAGGGAGGGAAAAAGCACAGATCTAAATGTATGTAATCGAGGCTGTCAGCAGAGGTAGCCAGTCAGAGAGTATGGGAGGAGAGGGTTACACATTAATGTTCCAAATGCTGTGCTTTTCTGACTTCGGAGATTGCCAGTGAATACCTTGTTAGCTCCTCTCTGTGCATTGCCACATCAGATACCTCTCGGTGTAGACTAGCTTAGAGGTTCTGAGCATTAATTATTGGACATGCACCTCAGTATCTGCACCAGGCCTTATTTTGGATTATATCCTGGAATATAGACTTGCCATCTGCATGTTGGTGCAGACTATGGCTGATCCCATCCAGGTGAGGGGGAATATAGTGCCACTGCTATGCTGGGGTTGCCTCTGATGTTCACCAAAGCCCTGCTTGCCCCCATCCATTGAAACAAGCTAAAACCTATCGCTGGAAAACCCAGCGCTGGTCACAGGTTTTCCAATCATATCACATTTACTTACCTTCTGGATGGAGCTTCTAAGATTGCTCCATCCAGCATGCGTGTGTGGAGGCTGAAACAGGTGTCCACACCTGTGTGGAAGTGATCAGGCTGAGGGGACAAGCAGGATGCCTCTAAGGCCATTTGCTGGGATTCGAGAGCAGGAGAAGGTTTGCCCTTGTCTCTGCTTGAGATGCCCATGGACAATTGGTGGGCCACTGTGTACAACAGGATGCTGGACTAGATGAGCTGTGGCCTGACCCAGCAGGGCTCCTCTTATGATTTTATGATGAGCCCATTTGGACAGCCAAGTGCCAGGTGGGGGAAATTTCATGCATTATTGCCTGAAAAAGGGTTGCACTGGCCCACTCATAATCATTAGAAGTGAGATTATCCATTTTGAGCAACTATATTTCCTCAGATGTGAACAATTAAATTACTTAACTGAAATGTTGTTATAAAAATGCTAATTTACTTTTAAAAACTGAACTCAGGCCTATTAGATTTATAACATCAGTAATAATAAGATAAGGAATGAACGTATTCAATGCAGAGCAAAATAACCCAATAGCACACAAAAGTTACATACTTTTCAGTTCCTGAGGAGCTCATCTTTATTACATCAAACGAATTTTACTGACATGATGTTTCTAAGATCCTTCCTAAAACAGATGACCAGATGATCCCCAAAGCCTATGGACTTGTTCTGTGCACTGACTTTGCTATTCACACAGGTCAACACTTATCTTCACCTTAAGCTATTATCTTTGGGTATGCATTTTAATTAGTGGACTATCTGAAGCCCAGCTGATAAATTCACATGTCAAATGTTCTTAAATCATGAGTTTCCATCAAAGCTCCAAAAATAGTCCAAAGAAGTGAGGGGAAGCCTTGGCTTAGGTTATGTTTTACTTTTCAGGTCATGATTTAAGACTAATATGCCTTTCATTATTTCATTTTTCTGTCTTCCTCCGTTTATGCTAACCTTAGTGGAAGTAGGTTACACTAGCAGTCTGTGGGTAGCAAAAGGTCATCCAGAACACTCTTGTGTCTTTTCAGGAGTAGGCAGGTGAAGCTGACACAGAGGTTGCCTCAAGACATCACTTATTTATTGCACAATTTATTGATTTACTGGTATCAAAGCAAAATAATCACACATTGTCTGGACATTGGACCAATAACTTTGGCCATGTCTTCACGGCAACCTTATTTTGCTTTCCCTAAACCGAGATAACAGAACCGGATGCAAACGCAAATTTGCCTGTTCCCATTACTTTCAGCTTAATTGCGTTCAGTCCGGATTCTGAGGACGTACGTGACTCAAGGGGGGACTCCAGTGGCTACCTTTTAAAAGCCGCTTTTTGGGGCTGCCCTGTCCTCTTCCTCCTGGCGTGAACGGAGCCTAGCTGGGTGGCTGCCTTGCCTGGATGGAGGAAAAACGGCACCAGGAAGGCAGAGATTATTTTCTCTCCTCTCCTGATTGCTCAGGGCATGCAGCAGCGGTGGCAAGTCAAGCCCCTTTCTAAATATTCATACATCTCTCCAAAGGGCAGTTGCTTTTGTTTCTTTTCCCTTTTTAGAAGGTCAGCACTTTCAATAGCAAGATGGTTATCAGGTGTGAATTGCTTGTTTGCTACAGTGGATTGCTTGGATTGCTATTCGGGCTGCTGCTGCTTTTACAGCTTGCTTTGGAAGCAAGCTATTGGGGGAGGGAAACTCTCATCCCTTAACACGGAAGGGTTCCCACAGCAAAAAATGTAAAACGTTTCAATTGCACGAACCGGAGTGAGACCTGTTGAAATCAGGATTGAGATTCATCACGCTTTGGGGTGGTTTAACACGGGGAAATCGTGTTAAGCCAAACTGCCGTCTGGACTCCGAGGATTCAAAACATTTTGAATCCCAGATAAGGTTGCCGTGAAGACACAGCCTCTGTGTTCTAGAATTTTCTACAGCAGCAGTATTACAGCTGAGAGAGTTTGTCTCACATGACCTAACCCTCCTGTTGCACTGTACAGGTGACCGATAGTATCACTTGAAGTATTTTCAGTTTGCGACAGCTGAAGCCAAACTCTCATTGTATCTCTCATGTATTCATACGGATAGTTCGGACATTCATTAAACTGCGGAAACATATTGGGTATGTATTTATTCATATCTGTTCGTATCTGTTCGTATCAGATATTTATTGAATGTTCGTGCAAATACATATGAATAGATTTGTATTGAATAGAATTTTACCACATTCAAATGCAACCTATTTGTATGAACACGGATTTTCTAACATTCTATTCGTTTTGAATTGAATGCCCCCCCCCCCAAAAAAAAACATTTGTGCATATCCCTAATCTAGACTGAGCTACAATTACAGAATAACTGGAGTTAACACTATGATAGTTTTACTGGCGTAAGAATAACCCAGTAAATTGGGTCTATACTCCAGGACACCATCATGATTGTCTGGCATCAGGTTCAATTAGAGAATAGTTAAGAGGTTTTGACCCTGGCCCTTTCTGCACTTGGCCTTATTCTGGAATCTATCCTGGAATAGGGAACTGCTGCCCGCTTGGTAGCAAAGGCTATGACAGGCCCCAACTGAGATTTGTTCCAGAATAAGGCCAAGTGTAGAAAGGGCCCCTGTCTTGATGTAGCCAGAGTTATCCCTTCAGAGTGGAGCAGCGAATAAATCATACCTATCCATATGTTATGCCTTATTTAGAGCCTGTGTATCACACTAGAAGGATACTTCAAGTGCTGGAACAGTCCCCAGTCAGACCATCAGCAGCTGAAGTGCAGATGGCCCAGCCCAGGAAGGCCGGATCACCATGGCAATGGCTATTGAAATGTCTGGATGTTGCCATGGTGACTGGCCCATGGCCCATAACTGTGCAGCCACAGCCATGCCACCACACCCACTTGCAATGTCTTGCCCGGAAAAGGGTGTGAACAGTGCTAACTGGGAGTCCACTAAATTTTATTTGTCCACAGCCAGCGAAGATCAGGGCAGCTGGAGGCAACTCTGCAATGGTAGCATGACAGGCAGATGGGCCTCCCCAGGAGCGGCTCGAACTGCTCCACAAAGTTAAGTGCAAACAGGCCTACCCTTTCTGTTTCAAAATATGTTTATAATATTCTAGCTCATCTAGTAAAGGTTGAAAGATGACTACAGAGTCATCTCTGTCTCAATTCTTGCATGGGGGTGGAAGAATTTTGCCTAGGAACTGGGATCTCATCCACGCTAGACCTGGACCATTTTTACATTTCCTTCCCAACCCGTGGACAGTAAGGGTGTACGATGAACTAACCTTGACTAGCGCTCGCACTAGCGAGTGCTAGTCAATAACAGCCCACTCCACGCGTGACCAAACACTCACCTGTGTTTGATCTCCAGACTGCTCCTCTTCCTGGTGCCGCCATCTTAAGTGAGACATCCTCGGCAACTGCACGTGAGTTAGCCGCCATTGCTGTGGTGATGCTGACACTCTGCGCAGTCGCAGTCATGTCAAGGGGTCATCGGAGCTGCCAGTGCGCTTGCGCAGCAGCTCCAATGACCTTCCCAGCCAACAGAGGGGTGAATGGTTGCAGGCTGGACGTGACAGGTAAGTCTTTTGTAACGGTCAGCTGCATGCTCCACAGCTAATATGCAATTAGGCAACCTCTGGGCGGGCAAGGGGCATTTCAAGTCTGTAAACACCTCCTGTGCAGATGCAGGTTGCCTAATTGCAGACTATGGGCTGAAGTGCGAATTTTGCCCTGGGCTCACTTTGCTGGCAAAATAGCTGTTTCTAGCCACAGCATCCAGATGCTGTTGGAGGGTCTGAACTCCGATGGCTATGTAGCTCTACTGCACTTGTCACTAATGTGGAATAAGAAAGGGTCTATGGGCATCTCTTCCACACACAATAAAAATATTCAGCTTAAAAAAAAACCTGATTTTCTGATGCAAATCTATCCATACCTTTCTCATGTTGATGTGTATGTTTGTGTTATAAAAATATTCAGCTTAAAAGACAAGTTACTTTCTGATGCTTACAAGTCGTAAGTTTCTCATGTTGAAATATATATATATATTCGACATAATAAAAATGTAAAGCTTATAAAACAAGTTACTTTCTGCTGCATGCCAGCAAGTCTATCTATAAGTTTCTCATGTTGATTTGCAGCTGACGGCTAAAAACAGCTTATTCTGATTTTGTTTGTTTGGAGGCAGATGATAAAACGTTCCACCCAAATTAGTAATGACAATTTTTGTCTCCAGAAATGTACATGCAAATGGAACGGTATTTGTTGTCGTTTCAACATCTCTGCCATTATTGAAACAGAAGAGCCAGTACTAATTCTTGCTGTCATATTTTCCAAACTGAGCATAAGGCTTTTAAAGAGTCGTCAGGGTTTTCATTGCAGATCATTCATAGCTGGCATGCTCTTAGGAGAACCCCCCTCAGCAAAACAGCTGAACAAAAGCTAACTAGAGTTCTGGTTTATAATCTTTTTAGGAAACATTTTCTGTGAGATTTCTGATTACTTCTCTCAAGCTTCACAGAAACGTTGATGAGGGAAGGTGCATGATTCTCTTATTGATAACTTTATAGACAGTCTGAAAAGGAGCCAGTCGGTTTCCCTGCTTTATCCCTGATCCAAATGTCTTTTTCCTCAAACCCATATCCTGATACCCACACCTCTAAACAGCATCGCCTATGGACGACAGCTCACTAAGGTCACAGATGCACTAGCCAACTTCTGTCCTGCTTCAGTATCTGCCAAGAAGGGCGAATCCCCACAGCAAGCTTCTTTCGCTTTCCCTAAACTGAAATAATAGAACCGGATGCAAATGCGAATTTGCCTGTTCCCATTACTTTTAACTTAATCGCGTTCGATCTGGATTCTGAGGATCGTACGTGGCGTACGTGACTCAAGGGGGGACTCAAGTGGCTACTTTTTAAAAGCTGCTTTTGGGGGCTGCCCTGCCCTCTTCCTCCTGGCATGGATGCGCCACCCATAAGGGACCCCTTCACCGAGCCTAACTGGGTTGCTGGTTGGCTGCCGCTTCCATGGATGGAGGAAAAATGGCAGCGGGCAGCCAGCCAGCGATTCTTTCCCCTCCTCTCCCCATTGCTCAGGGCACACAGCAGCGGCGGCAACTAAAGCCCCTTTGCTTTAAACATTCACATTCAGCTGCTTTCATCCCTTTGCCTTTCTAAAGTCAGAACTCCAAAGAGCTAGAATTGCGCAAAATTGCAACATTGTTATTCCAACCATCAAGGTGTGAAGTGGTTCCATCGCTACAGTGTAGCGATCCCTGTTAAGTGGATTTTTACACTGAAATCACTGTCTTTGGAAGCAAGCTATTGGGAGAGAGAAACCCTAAACATGGATTCTCATCTCTTAAAATGGTACTGTCCACACAGTAAAAAATGTAAAACGTTTCAAGCGCACGATCCGGAGTGAGACCTGTTGAAATCAGGATTGAGATTCACCACGCTTTGGGGTGGTTTAACACGGGAAAAGCGTGTTAAGCCAAACTGCCGTGCAGACTCCGAGGACTGAAAACGTTTTGAATCCGAAATAAGATTGCCGTGAAGACACGGCTGAAGATTGTGAGGATGTTTACCTTCACTGAAGAGCAGTAAGAACATAAGAACGTAAGAGGAGCCCTGCTGGATCAGGTCACAGCCCATCTTGTTCACCATCCCATCTCACACAGTGGCTTCTGGACATCACAATTGGAAGACAAAGGAAAAACTTTCACGTGTTCCACGCTCCCTGCAATTGGCATTGAGAAACACACTGCCTGTCTCTTCAGCTTGAAGAAGCAGCAGCATTATTGACAGGAAAATAAGTATTATTATTGTGTACTGTCAACGCCAGATTATAGGTGGCCCACTAGCACCCCACAACAAGGGCTAGGGACGTGCCATCACTGGATGCAAATGGCAGTGGGAGCGCATGGTGTTACCATGCTTATGTGTGACCGTTCTGCAAAGAGGAACTGGGGCATGTTTTGCTCCCACATCCAATGTGCAGAGGGCCAATAGCCACTGGAGTGACCTACCTGCAAAAGGATGCCCTACTGCTTCTGGTGCTTCATGTAATGACCCTGGCTTGAAACTTGAACCCTATGGAGCTTTTGTTCTCCCAGCCTTGAAGCTTGATTGGCCAGGATCCCCAGGCCAATCAGATGCTCCTCCATCCCACTCCTGGGAAGAAGCAAGCACTTCTTGGGTTGGCTGGATGGATGGTGAAGATGCAACAGTTTACCCTGGCCACTGGGTGAGGAAACAGCTTGCCTTCCCCGCTGCTATTGTTTTTAGTGGGTTTATTTTATATTTTGTTGTTTACGGTTGTAACCTATCCTGAGACCTTTAGGTATGCAGTGGGATTAGGCAGGCAGACAGACAGACAGACAGGTAGACAGGTAGACAGGTAGACAGGTAGATAGGTAGATAGATAGATAGATAGATAGATAGAGGTTGCCCCAGCTGCACCATCTGTGGGATTCTTGCCTAGTTACATAGGGAATTCAAGCCTTCTAGAACTTTTGGACTACAACCCCCATCAGCTCTCCCAACTGGAGGGATTTCCACATGTGTTTTATTGACATTAGACTAATGTTTGGTACTACTGGGTTGAGGTCAGCTTCTTTGGTGAAAAGGGTGCTAGAAATAAACTATTATTATTATTATATATGGAAACACAACAGTATAACAAGGCACTAAACATGTTGGAAGGGAGGGCAGCTCAGAGATTGTTCAGAGATGGGGCAGTCACACATCCAGTTTGGTCTTGTGGTTAGGGCGTCAGACTCATATCTCATAGTCACCGTGTTTGATTCTCCACTCCTCCATGAAGCCAGCTGGGTGACCCTGGGTGTGTCACAGCTCTCTTCTGAGCTCTAAGAGCGCACTTACAGTACAGGTTGTCTGTTGTGGGGAGAAGAACAGAAGGTTTGTCAGCCGCTTTGAGTCCCCTTAAACGGGTGAAAAAAGCAGGGTATAAAAGCCAACTCTCCTCCTCCTCTAATGCACAGTAAAGGCTAGAAATAGATTGGAGATGGTATGAAAACACTAGTGCCACACACTACCACCTGTAAAGCACTTTGAAGGTGTTTTTTTTTTAATGGCACCTGGATGCCAACTTAGGAACCAGAAAAAGGGCAACTGAAGTCAGTGACCCTTTGATATTCATCTGATGTGGGGAAACCGCTATTGCTGTCAGGCAAAAGGCAAATGGTAAGACAATCACAAACACTTTCGGATTCTTTTAATGTATTCTTTTTTCAGCCTAGCACCCTCTCTACTGAAGTTGCATCTCCTAATTATGAATTCCAGTGATCTTACAAAGGGGTTACAAAGGGGAAAACCCTCACCCCTTAATTACAGACCAGTGTCCCCCAACTGTTTTCTCCCTACCCCCAAGATGGGTAAATGGAAAAGAAAAGGGGAAGAGGAAGAGAAAAAGAAAGAGTTCTAAATTGTAACATATCACTTATTTTCCTTTTTTTTCCCTTCCCCCCCTTTTTTTTTGCTGAAGTGGGATTTTGCTCCTTCTAGTTTATAATCGTTACAGAAATTTAAACCTCAAGCCATTTCAGTCCAAGCTTATACTAAGCTTGTTAGTGGTTATGATGCTGCATACGATAGAGCACCAGCATTACCATAAATCAGCAGAATTAACTATGATCTTCAGAAGCAGGCCTGAAAGTGGGTGACAGAAGTCTGCAATTTGGTGCTCTGAATATTATGATAACATTCTATATTAAATGTTTATAATCTACTTATGGCTGAGCTTTAAGTATATTTTATATATTTATGCTTTGCCCAGTACTGGAAATCAGAGGCTATTATGGCTTTCCAGAGCAACGATATTAGCAAAATCATTTCCCCACCCCCATTTTATTTTTATTTTTTAAAAATAAACAAACGAAAATGCAACGCCAGAGTTTGTACCTTCCTAGGTCCTGCAAAATTTATGAAAAGGTCATTGGAACTTCTGTTGCTAGTTTATTTACATGACCGAATTGTAGAACTTGCAGACTAACGCAATTTACAAAGTGCACAAACACATTCTACATATGACAGGCACAAACCTTTGGGATTTTCTAGGTGCTCTCACCCCTGAAATTTACAGTATTTGAGGGACAGACTGTTTTTGCTTTGGTTCTGCCTCATTTTACTTACTGGAACAGAAGACTTCAGTTAAGAGAGAGAGAGAAGAGAGTTGGCTTTTCTACCCCACTTTTCTCAACCATTTAAGGGGACTCAAAGTGGCTGACAAAGCTTTTCTATTTTTCTCCCCACACCAGACACCCTGTGAGGTAGGTGGAGCTGTGAGAGCTCAGAGGAGAACTGTGACTAGCCCAAGGTCACTCAGCTGGCTTTGTGGAGGAGGGCGGAATCAAATGTGGTATTCCCAGATAAGAATTCGGCTCCTTAACCAGTAGACCAAACTGGTTCACTTAAAACCATCTGACGGGGATAAGCTGGCTTGGAAAACAAATTGAATAAAAATAATGTGAGTAACGCAAACATAAGATGACCTGAAGTCCTCTTAAACTAAAGATGTGGCCATTGTTAATCAGTGATCTAGAAGACATAGTAAGATAGCAAAGTTTGCTGATGATACTAAATTATTTAGGGTAGTAAAAACCAAAAAAGATTGCCAAGAACCCCGGAGGGATCTCTTAGAATTGGGTGAGTGGGCAACCAAGTGGCAAATGTGCTTTATTCTTAACAAGTGCAAAGTAATGCACATCGGAGCCGAAACTCCAAATAATGTCTATAAGCTGATGGGGTCTGAGCTTTCTGCAACACACCAGGAAAGGGATCTCGGGGTTTTGGTGGACAGTTCAATGAAGGTGTCAACCCAGTGCACAGCAGCAGCAAAAACAGCTAATTCAATGCTGGGAAAACAAGTCAGCAGGTGTCATTTTGTCTCTTTATAAATCTATGGTAAGGCCACATTTGAAATATTGTGTACAATTCTGGTCACCATACCTCAAAAAGGATATTGTGGAACTGAAAAAGGTGCAGAAAATGGCAATCAGAATAATTAAGGGGCTGGAACACCTCCCTTACAAAACCAGGCTGCAACTTCAAGGCCTCTTCAGTCTGGAAATATGGCATTTAAGAGGGGACCTGATTGAAGTATATAAAATTATGTATGGTATAGAAAAGGTAGAAAGAGAAAATTTCTTTTCTCTATCACACAACACTAGAACCAGGGGGCACTCTATGAAGCTGATGGGTAGGAGAGTTGGATCCGACAAGGGGAAGTATTTCTTCACCCAAGGTCATCGGTTTATGGAATTTCCTGCCGGAACAGGTGGTAACAGTTACCAGTCTAGATGGCATTAAGGTAGGGGTTAGACCAATTTATGGACAACAGATGTATCAATGGCTACTAGAATGAATGCCTAGGTACATCTTTCAGGCTGGGGGGGAAGGAGGATGCTTCTAAGGGCATTTGTTGGGATTTGAGAGCAGGAAAAGGTTTGTCCTTGTCTCTGCTTGAGATGCCCATGAGCATTTGGTGGGCCACCATATGCGATGGGACGCTGGACTAGATGGGATATGGACTGATCCAGCAGGGCTTCTCTTATGTTCTTATGCTCTTAAGGCTGGCTGAAGCTTGAAGGGTGGGAATTTTGAGCAAGACTTTCAGAAGCTCTGTGGGAAAGAGTCTCACTCCAGCTATATTCTGCATCCCACAACTAGCAAAGTGGAATTAACAGGACTCTAACATTTTAAAGTGCCATCCTATACATGTTTCCTCAATGGCACCACTGTCCCAGTCGGAGCTTCACTGAACAAAAGTGGATTTAAAAGCGGGCTGTAGATAGGGCGAATGGGGCCCTGGGCGAAAAAGAAAGATGCCTGCCATATAAATATAATGCAGGCCTCAGAGAAGTCACAATAGTAAATAAACTGGTCCGGTCTGCTGGTTCACTTTTGAACCACTTTGTTGAGGTCTATTGATGGAGGGAAATATCATAGAAATATAGAATTATATTATTTAGAACATAATTTGTTTTTAAATAATAATAATAAGATGAAAGGCCAAGGAATAAATTATGTAAAATAGGGGGAAATATATTGAGTTATGCAACAAGTGGAATTTAAAAGGCTTGTAGATCTGAGAACAGGGGCTTTTCTGAAGTTGCCTCCCCATCTGTTGGATGGGAAAGGTGCAGAAGAGACTAACATGTACTAGTGTTTGCACTAGGGAATGTTTACTCCACAATAGCCTAGCCCCTGTGCATCCGGAAACTTACCTGGCTCTGGGTGCGTGTCCAATTGCTTGCAGGGTGCTGCCATTTTGAATGCAATGCCCTGCACATCTGTGCATGTGCCAGTGCTATGGTGATGATGATGCTCTGCACAAGCGCAGTTGTGGCTGGAGTCATTTGAGGTGGAACCTCAGATGACCCCTCGCACCGGACGTGGTGCAAATGGGTGCCATCTCGACACGAAAGGTAAGCATTCCAGCCAGGACAGATAAGGGTTAATTTCATGCACCACAGCTAGTTTTGCGGTAGGTGAACGTCTAGGCAGGCAAAGGGCATTTCTAGGCTGTAAAGACCTCCTGAAAGTGCAGGTGAAGCTGCCCAGATGTTCACCTATCACAAACTAAGCGGCCAAGTTCGAATTGGCCTCAGATTGGGATCCTGACAGAATCTGAAGGACTACTGCAGAGTTCTCCCTCCCCTATTATTCACATCATCAAAGGTCACAGCAGCTGGCCAAGATCACAGGCAGAAGCCCCTCGCCTCTCTTCACTTCCCATGGGAGGCTTGCAGACTTTTTGAAGTTCCCGTGGTATAATTTTGACACCAGAGGAGCTTCAAAAAAGTGAAGGTGCCTTATGCATCTCAGGGGGAACAGCATTCCACACCACCTGGGCCTGGCTTATGGAACAGATTCAGGCACCTTTACTTCACTTGTTCAAGAGAGCAGTGAAGACGCACCTCTTTGCCCTGGCCTTTGGTTAAAGAAGGAAAACACCTTCTCCTTCCTACTTGCAGGCACATAAGTTTTTTATTGCTGTAACCCACTCCTAGGACCTTTGGATGTAGAGTAGGATAAAAATGCAAATAAACAAACCAATGTCTGCACTCCCCCCTTGATGCTCATCAGACAGCTTTTGTGTGGTTGGTTGGTTTAAATATTTATTTATAAGGCCCTAAATGACTTGGGCCCCAAATATCTGACGGAACATCTACTCCCATATTGACCTGCCCGTGCCTTAAGGTCTGGAAGGGAGGCCCTCCTGGTTGTGCCACCACCCTCAGCAGCAAAAGGGGGGGCACCCGGGAGAGGGCCTTCTCAGTGATGGCCCCCATGCTGTGGAATAGTCTCTCCCTTGTACACATGGAATAGTCTCCTTCAATGTACACATTTAGGAAGGCAGTGAAGACGCACCTCTTTGCCCTGGCCTTTGGTTAAATGGGGAGATACTTTCCCTTCTCACTTGCAGATGCTAATGTTTTAATACATAGTGTTGTTGTTTTAATGATGTTTGATTTTAGATGTTGTTGCCCGCCCTGAGACCCTTAGGTATAGGGGGGGGATAGAAATACAATACATACATACATACAGACAGACAGACAGACAGACAGACATATTTATTTATTTATTTATTTATTTATTTATTTATTTATTTATTATTTGAATTTTTATTCCCCCCCCCTCAACAAATGTCTCAGGGCAAGTCACAACATTAAAAACCGGTAAACATATAAAATGAGCATTAAAACAAGAACAATGCCTGAATACCAATGCAGAATGGGAGATTCTATTCCCCCCTCCTTGGAAAATACTGTTAGTGTTTTAATGATGTTTGATTTTAAGTGTTGTTACCCACCCTGAGACCCTTAGGTATAGAGGGGGATAGAAATACAATACTTACTTACTTACATACATACATACAGACAGACAGACATATTTGTTAATTTATTTATTTATTATTTGAATTTTTGTCCCCCCCCCCCCCCCTCAACAAATGTCTCAGGGCAAGTTACAACATTAAAAACCGGTAAACATATAAAATGAGCATTAAAACCAGAACAATGCCTGAATGCCAATGCAGAATGGGAGATTCTATTTCCCCCCCTTGGAAAACGAAGAAAAGAAAGCCTGTCGCCTGTTCCATTTGTAGCATATACTCCTGTATCCGTTCTGATTGATTCAGTTTTGAAACGAAGGCTAACATGTTCCTTTTCCCTCTTTAATTTCCTTCAGGGATAAACGTGACATGACATGTGTCAGATTTTGTTAAAGAACATGTAACAGGTAATGGAGGGTAATATCCCAGAGGGATATAAGAGACACTTCCTCCTTCTTTACCTCTGTACCATTTATTTAACCTTAGAAAAGTTGGAGTTTTTTTTTTTAAGAATAATTTATTACTGGTTTATTTACAACACAGAATTGTAATAACTAGAATACACAAAGCAAAATGTGGAGCAGTGAAGAAGAAACAAGCAAGCATTTGTTCAAATGCCATATTAACAACTATAAGCATAAGAACTTTAACCTTAGAACAAAATGCATGTTGAGAACTTGTTGCACCTTTGCCTGGAGTGAAGGTTGGCTAAGTACTAGGATGCATCAGGCACCCTGGGCCTTTCCACACTTGGCCCCTCTCATCATGGTTGGAGGAAATCTGGGACAGAGAATCTGCACATGAAGGAGCTATTTCCTAACCGGAAACAGCTTCTTCTGTCTGCAATCTCCCTCCCCTGGCCATGGAGACTATGCAAGGTGCATGTTTATCCTGCACCTCATGTGAACCTACCTTTACCTCTTCCAGTGCTGAAGGGGCACGTGCTGCACTGCACAAGCGCACATGTGCAGCAAGTCATGGTTGTCCCAGTGATGTCACCAGTGCATGTGTATTGGTGCCAACATCGACAAAGAAGATGGCGGCACCTGGGCATCATATGCACTTGAGGTAGGTGTCCGAACACGTGGGGGGAGGGATTGTGTGTTAAGTTGGGATGTTCACAATTTTTTTTTCTGTTTGATTCTTATTGAACAGAATGCAAGAGATTATGTATTCATTTGAATAGATCCCCTTCAAATGCAGTGGGATTTGAATTCTACATGAATGTTCAATTCCATATGAATCTCGTACGAAGCTTCATATGAATGTATCAAAACATTCAATTCACATTCGAATGTCGATCCTCCAATGTGCCAACATTTGATCTGAATACAAATGTCAGAATCTGGCCAAATTTGTATGAATTTCGAATGTTACGAATTTTCATGCACATCCCTAGTACTAAACATTCACAAGTGTGAATCCTGAGTACGCACGTGGGGAAGTTTGCACTTTGTTTCCCATGGATAGGAAGCAAAGTGTGAACTTCCTCCTCACCTTGCAGCGCCCAATGCATCCAGAACTCGCCCAGCATTTCCCCGAGCACCGAGCAAGTGTGATTGCTGGGATTGCCTTGCCCCAACGATAGGTGTGTGCAGCACCACTGACAGCGACTGGGCAATGTAGTGCGCGACCGCAGCTGCGCTCCTCTGCCCCAGGCTTTGTTTACCCAGAAGAGGCATGAATGAACCTGTGCTGGATTATCCTAGCCGGTGGGTGGTAGGGATGTGCATGAATATTCGTAACATTCAAAATTCGTACAAATTCGGCAAAATTCAGACATTCAAATTCAAATTGAATACTGGCACATCTGAAGATTGACATTCAAATTCCAATGGAATGTTTCGATACATTTGTATGAAGCTTCATATGGGATCCATATGCATTTGTATGGGATTTGTATGGGATTGAACATATCAAATTCAAATCCTACTACATTCGAAGGGGATCTATTCAAACAAATACACATTTTCTTGCATTTGATTCAATAAGAATTGAATACAAAAAACCCAATTTATGCACATCTCTAGTGGATAGTATATTTATAGAGCTTTTTTTTTGTGCTCTACAGCTATGCTCATGTGGCACACTCCGGACATGTAGAGATGCTTCTAGGATAGAAGCAGCTCCATGCAGTGTGTATGTTCTGTGAAGGAAGAGCTTCTGGCTTTCCCACCAGAACTAGTGTGAAAAGACCCTGACATAAATAGGATTATTAAGGGAAAGAAGATTGGAAAGTCAAAGGACTAGATGGATAGTGAACCACCTATGAACGAATGTTTGACAGAAAAATAGCAACTCTGGGGTCTTTCAGAAGGTTTACAATCTGTCTAAAACATTTGCAGGATTTTGTCACTTGCTTTTTGAATGGTTTGTGCAGTACTAAATTCATTCAAAACAAGATTCCAAATTGCTTCATGCTGTTCTTCCAAATTTAGATATGATTGGGTTTTCCTGGCAAGGTTATTTTTAGCAACAATGGGAAGGAAATCTCTGAGAGTTTTTTTTTTAAATGTAAATCCTAATTAGCTCCAGTATGCAGGTTTTGCTGAAACAAAACAGGATTTAAGGGGACTGAGTATTTGGGAAACTAGGCCTTTCTGCACAGATCCGTTTCTTGGCGAGCCGTCTTCTGGAGGATCTGTCCCAAATAGGGATGGATCCGAGGAGGCCTCCCCGCATCCGCACACACGTGGGGAGGCCAAAACGGGCAGCCAGATCACCTGGGTGCTGCGTGGAAGCCACAGCACCCATTCCAAAGGGCATCTGGCCTCCTGCGCCATCGACGGCGCTCCCGGAGCCGCAGGATTGAAGCATGCAGCTGCCAGTCACCGTGTGTTTCCGGCGGTGCATGCGGGAGGGTGGAAGGAGGCAAACTGGCCTGCTTCTGCCCTCCCCAAGATGGCAGCCACAGGGACATTCGTCCCTTCACCTGGCCTTGTGCGGAAGCATCCTGCGCGCCAAAATGTAGAAGCGGCTGCCTGGAAGGGTCGCTGAAGAGGTCTCCAGTGTGGAAGGGTAAGTACACAAGTGACTTAAATGGGTCTTAAATGCGGGGTTAAAAGAGTTTCCAGAGCCAATGCGGAAACACCCTTAGATCCCTACATTCATGTGGTTCTATGAGCCACAGCTCTGGAGGATTGTAAATACCCCCAAGGTGCTCCAGAATGGAGGCATTGCTATGGTGTGTGGATGGAACGTTCCAGAATGTCTGAGAGTTCCTGCAGGGTAAAAGCAGACAGACCTAAAGTGTTCACAAACAGGGAGGCATTATAGAAGAAGAGGAGGAGGAGGAAGAAGAAACTGTGGAGAAGCTCTGATGAAGGCTAGATCTGCCTACCTGTCTGGGCCTCCATAGCGCTAAATGCATCTGCAATTCCTGGATGGGGAGGTCTACATGCTGTTGGGCTGTTGACACCAGCTGCAAGAACAAGAACTCCAGCAGCAAGGGCAGCCCTTCCAGGGGGTTGGGATCGCTTGCGTCTTCCTGCTCATTTCCCTTGTGGCTTATCTGCAGCCACTGTTGTGGACAGGGTCCGAAGGAAAGACATTGTGCAGGAAGGAAAGGAGGAGGAGCCAAAGTGAGCAAGATTCTGTGGCTATTTTCTGGTCGTGTCCCCATGTAAGCCGGTTGCTTTACTTGTGATACGTGCCATAAAAATCCACATTGTAACTCACAATAAAGCATCCCCATCTAGTTTGGGGCAACTTGGATTCAAATCGTACGTGCCTGTCCCCATGCAAGCTGCAGCGTGAACCCACATCTTTTTCTCGCCACCCACCCTCTCTCCTGATAGGAAGCCGGGTTGATGTCACCATAACGTATCCCGCCCGCTGCAGCGATGACAAACACTTCAGTTGCACCTCCACGAACACAACACACTTCATTCCTTTCCTTGGCTGCCACAGTTAAAAGCATAACCAAGTTATAACATATAGTTAAAAGCATAACTAAAAGCAGATCATTCCTTTCCTTGGCTGCCACAGGGTAGTGGAGGTGTGCACATCTGCATGACAGCAGGCACTCCCACTTGCAACCAGCTCAAAATTACTCACGCATAGCTTGCTATCAGGGAAGGAGGGTTTAATAAATGTAGCCAGAAAGACACTTTATTTAAAGAAATCCCCAAACGGCTGCTGATCGCAGTGCACATGGCAGGAACAGGGAGCAGAGGCGAAATCCTGCCTGCTAATACTGCAGCCACCAAGCTCCACCCCAAATAACCTAGGAGGGAGCGTCCCCATGACCACAGGACAGTACGTGCTAGCCCCCTATTTCGGAATGAGAGCACTTGCTAAGGGTTTTTTTTTTTGACACGTATTGTCTCACATGTAGACCGTATTAGGGCTTTGCATAGAGACACTCCCGAGGCGACCTTACGATCGTCTCGGACTATTTTCAGCATGGGGACACACACTCTGATGCCACTTGCAAGCCAGCCAGCCAGCCAGCCAGGACTTAAGAGCTTGCTGGGGGAGTGGAGAAATGGAGCGGTCATAGTGACTGGGTGTGAGTCAGCAGCAGCTCCTGTTAGTTCTCCCTCAGTAGCGTTGACACAAGGATCCAGAGCAAAGGAAGGAGCAACCCCACATCTACTCTTATCTCCCCCCTTCACTTATGCCATCTGAAGATTGTGGGGGATCCTGAGCACCAGTGTCTTCTGCTGTTATCCCTGTAGTTCATACTCAGGGGTCGGAGTATGAAGATGTGATCTTGACCTAAACACTGTATAAAGGAACATCCAGATCCCACATCTATGAAGATCACAGCAATCTTACCTCCCATCATGGCTCAGGGGTAGACCAAACCAAATTGCCTGCAATGCAGAGTGTTGCTGGTTTGTCCTCCAGTCTCACCCCAGAAGTAGGGAAAAGCAAACCACTTCTATATCTCTGCCAAGAAGACTGCACAGATGCTCATGTACTTGGTGGTAATCCACAACATCAAAGCTGATGTTTACCACTGGATGATTACTGGAGAACTACTCCTCTTCTACGCAGGTGCAAACAGGACCCTTAAACTTTAAGAATGGGCAGAGATTGATAAGCAGAACTGCCAATCAACTTGCCTGAAACCTTTTGTAAAGTGAAACTGAGGAAGATAAAACCCCTCCCCAACTCCTCCTCCTCCTCCAGATGGAGATTTAAAATGTTTTATCTTGGAAGACAATTTGGCTCTGTCTCAGGCATCCAAGATGGCAGAACAGTCGTGCCTTGCAGAATGTGTTGTGTGTAACGTGGCTTTGATTTGGATGTGGTTGTTCAGGTGGGACTTTCCTTGTTTAGTGCAACTCTCATGGTAAATTCCAATACTGGTTTCATCCAGACAGCCCTGAAAAAGCCTGGAATGGGGTGGGATACTCCAGACCCAGTGCCCAGACTTTAAAGACCTCATGGCAGTGGAACAAAGGTTACGCAGTCATGAGGTTTCTGTCTGGGTCGTTTAGCTCTGGATTGAACTTGATCTCAGAAGCCAGCCATTTGGGTGCACAGAGGCGCAAGTGTGGTGGCTGGGTCTACCATCCCTGTCCTTGGTGCATAAGAGAACTGCAGTGTGATCAAGATGCCATGCACTTGGCATGTGCTAAACAGTCATTCACCAAACTGAGCATTGCTTCTGACTTAAAGCATTTCCTCATCCCTGTATGTATGCAAGGCTGTAGAGTAGGAAGGGTTAATTAAGACCATGAGGTCCTACCTCCTGCGGCATGTGGGAATGCAGATTAAAGTACTTCCTGGTCTCAAGGTCACTGCTCTGGGTCACAAGAAAGAAGAAGCATCTGCATTTGAATTTAGAGAAGTCTTCATTCTGAGATTAACCACACTATGGGTGTGTTCCCATTAAAGATTTAAAGAGCTCCCAAAGTTCCCAAAGTTTTAAAAGAATCTGCAGTTTCTGGGGATTAAAGGTCCCCCAAACTGTCATGCCCCCTGTTGTCAGTGCCCCTTCCTCTGAGGATGAAGGGGCAATCGAGAGGCCTAGCCAAGGCTCAGGCAGGCTGCCCAGCTGGGCAAGATGAAGAATGCCCAACACAAATGCCTGGAATAGAGGATCAGCCCATATCTCAAGCCGACAGTAGCTCATAGTCAGAAGATGCCAGTCGACACCCTTTACCAACTGGTTTCAGGCATTAGCGCCAGCAGATGCACAGGTCTGAGAGACTCCATGCCCATCACCTGGGGTGAAGGAGGCATCATTCGGATTCCATACACTGCTAAGCTATGTTGTAGACAAAGACCCACAAAACTGAAATTCTCACACCTCTCGTGATCTTGCTCCTTGATTTATCAACACTGTCTCTCTCTGACCCTGGAATTCTTTGATGATGGATTAACTCTTAAACCCCGAAGGTACATCTCACTTGGACTTTTGCTGTTATTGTTGCTGACTGTGGCTGTCACTGCTCTTCTACACGAGGATGACAGAGAGCAGGTCATGGTCTTTTTCTTTGTTTATTTTTATTTATTTTTAAATTTTTTTATACAATTTTTACATAATTATGCACTTATTACATTCTTCCCTTATTTTTTCCCCTCCCCACCCCACCCCCCTCCCACCCCTAAATAATGAATATTCAATAACGTTTATGAGCTAAGGGTTACATTTGGAATACAATTCTTAACTGTAATTTTACTAATTCACTTCTGACACTCGCTTCCAGGTAATTCTTAACCTCCATCCATTTGTTTTTACACCTTCTTATTTTTACTAAATCATTCTCAAAATTTTCCCGACATTCTCGAACCTCTACTGCAATCGATGCTATTATATATTCATACAATTTCTGTATTTCCCATTTAGATGCATCCTTCCATCCATTTACTATGGTCTTTTTCTTTGTGATACCTTTCATTTTCAGGCAGAGAGAGAGAAAAAGAAATTACTTGACCTATGGTTCTGCCCATGGATCAGAGTCTGGCTGAGGCCATCCTGCGCCATATTCTTTAGTCAGGGTTTGTTGATAGGCAAGATGATTCAAAGGTGGCATGTAGTGGGACATGCGGTAGGGCAAATATGAGGCTCCAACGTGAAACATCCCAGTTTGACACCTTGGTGTTAAGATTCTAGACATGCTGGAATTTACTGCCGGAAGAGGTGGTGAGAGCAACCAGCCTGGATAGCTTTAAGAAACTGTTAGATTTGTGGAGGACAAGTGTATCAATGGCGGCTAGAATGGCTGCCTAGGTTGGAGAGATAGGCAAGATGCCTCCGAAGTCCTTTTGTAAGGAGTCCAGAGCAGGTGAAGGTTTTGCCTTTGTCTTCTGCTTGAGAATGCCCAGAAGCAATTATTGGGCCACTGGGTGAGACAGGATGCTGGACCCAACAACCATCAGCCTTCCTTGCCTGACATGAACATTCAGTCCTTAGTGCCTGTTTTGAGGGCTCCTTCCCCCTGCTTTTTTTTTTTTTTTTTGGCCGGTAGGGATACTTCTTTTTATATGCCTACTACATCTATTGATTTATGTCTTACCCAACCCTTCTAATAAGTTCTTTTTGCATGAGGAGTAGGGTGGTGATCCTGCTTGTAACATGAAGGCTTAAGTTGCACAAAGTTGGTTCTTCAAAAGTTAGAATGAAGAGGGAGACTGAAGGGATGTGGATAGTTGTGTTGTTGTTGTTGTTTTTAATCATTTCTCATAAGGTCAAAAGAAGAAGAAGAAGAAACAAGGATCATCTGAAGTGTTTCAAAAATGAAAAACAATTTGCTCAGGACAGTCTCCTTAAATGTCACAAATATCTCCTCTCGGCTGCTGCAACATTCTGTAATGACATTACAGTCTGTGGCCCCATCTCATCTAATCTGTTAGCAAAATCCGAAAGTCACTTATGCCAGTCTCTAATGCAAGCTAAATGAGTCTCCCAAGTAATAAGAAGCTTCACAGAATTAGTTTTCGTTCTCCAGAAAATTGCCATGGGGGCCGGCACTTTTTATCTAAAAATTTCACTTGTGCATAAGCAAAAAACTCATATATTATTTGGTTACATTCCATCAGTATGAGAAATAACATTGTGAGAATTCAATGCATGCTAATGATATATAGAAATCCACCTGCTTTCCGATAAAATGAGTTTAATTTTCTGTTGCCCAGTGCCTGGTTGGCCTTTCATAAATTACTTATGCACAGCTATTATTAAAATAGAAGGAAAGCAAATTAGAAAGTCCGCATATCTCTCCACTGGATTTAACCAAGGCAAGGCTGTGACAGCTAGAGTCAGCGTTTTTGAAAAAAAAAAAATCTGCTCTCTTGAAAAATTTTGCATCTCTATACAATCCTGGGCCACTGTTGTAAACGTTCTGACCTGCCTTCTTACCAAATTAACCTAAATCCTTTCTATTTTTCAACATTAATGGAATCCTCTAGAGCCCTGCTGATATATATTAAAATATATTTATTGGTTAATTTGAATTCCAGCCTTTTTTTTCTGTACTTCATTCCCCAGCCCTTTCAGTTATATCTCTGCAGTTTGGAGGTTTAGCATTAGAAACCCTACAAATTAAGATAAATGCATCTGGCAATTATCAGATCAAAAACAACTTAACTTTCATTGGAATATATGATTGCAAATTTCCCTTCCTGATGAAAGAGAAAAATGAGAGCCCTCTCCTTGAAACAGTTAATTGGATTTCCAAGCACTGTACATTTCAAGCAATCGGTATAGCTTTTGGTTAGGCTGCGACTATTCTGACCTTTTGGCTTTACAACAGACAATGGGTTTTTGCTTTCTTGCAGGTCTTTTAAGTCCATAGTTCACGGTGACTTTAACTTTAATTTCTGTTAATGATATTATTTTTGCTCTTTTTTAGGATCAAACTTTCATATGATGGGTTTGAAGCAATCCCATTAGCTTCTCAAATTGCCCTCTTTTTAATGCTGCTGGAAGCATTATTTCATATTATAGTATCATTTCTCAGTACACACACGTACAATTTCTTTAAAAAAAAACCTAGTTGCACATCCAGGAGATGCATAATAAATGCAAGGGTAACAATAAATAAATGAATTGCAGGGGAAACAATCCTGTGCTTGTTTATGGGTGTTTTTCCACCGTCACTAGAAGTACCCATTAAGTACCATTAATGGGTACTTAATGGGTACTTCTAGTGACGGTGGAAAAACACCCTATGTGAAAGAAAATCCAGTTGGATGAATAGAGCTTTCTTCTGAGTAGATCAGGAAAAGTTTGGGGCTGTAGATTAATTGTAAAATCTTTGCTCACGTAAAGCTGTCCCAGCATTTTCAGGACCTTTTATTAGGATGAGGTTTTGTCCTATGGAATTACTTGGTTGCTGCTGTTTTCATTCATGAAAAATGTGCTTGCTGAGGAAAGGCACTTAATATTATTATATTATTTACAGCATTTATATCCTCCTTTTCTTCTGAATAACTCAGGATAGTACACATGCCTTCTCTTTTCTTTTTATTAGGGCAAGGCCATAGCTGGTGGAGCAGTTACTTGGAAAGTGCAGGACCACAGTTTCAATCCCTGGCCTCTCCTTAGATGTGAATTCCATATCTGATAAGAAGGTTTAATCCATCGGCAGATCACTTTCAGAGTGAGAAAGTCCACCAGCAAAGTGACGGGCTGTTTTCTTTCGGCATTCTCTAACTCAGAAAACCCACAATGAAAAAGACTCATCCCTTTGCTGATGGGTTGTCTCATGCTGAAGGTGGACCAAATCTGAGGCTTTTCCGCACTGCAACGCGTTCCATACGGAACGCGTTCAGGTGGGAAGCTTAAGACAGCTCCGGGCGCTTTCACCGTTCACACACAGGCGCGCCGGAACGCGTTCCGGCGCGCCTGTGTGTGAACGGTAAAAGCGCCCGGAACTGTCTTGGCCGGCAAAGGCCGGCCAGGGGCGCGGAGACAGCTGCGGAGGCAGATCGGCAATCAGCTGATTGTCAAACAGCTGATTGCCAAACCTGCGCCGGCGGGGGAGGCGGGCCCGCGGCTGTTCGGGAGCGAGAAGCAAGCGCGAATCCTTCTCCTCCCGAACGCCTGCGGGCAGTTCGTCCGCGCCCGAACGCATGTAGAGCACTTCAAAGTGCTCTACATTTGGAACGCGCGAGAGACAGCTCCGGATACGTCGGATCGCAAGCCCCGCGGCGGCAATGCGTTTGCCGCGTTCCGGGCTGTCTCCCGCGCGTTCCAAACACCCCCGTGCGAAAACGCCTCTGGATTAAAACAGATGTGAATGCAGCTTAAGAGTCAGTCCACTTATGGTGCCTCCCATATGGGTAAAAAAAACCCCTGCAATTCACCTGGAACTATATTGGGATTGCCACTTATAACCATGGCAATCCCGATATGGTTCCGGGATACTGAGCTAAAATCCCAAAATATTAGTAATACAGGAAATCCAGCACTCACGTTGGGTTTCCTGTGATACCAATTCCTTACCTCTGCCTGTCGAATGATCTCACCACTTACCTTCCACTTCCTGAACTCATTTTATATATGATGATCCATGTTGTAGGTAGAAAAATATAAAACCATTCTCCCACAAAGCAGTCTCTATCTCTGATGCAACTTCTGGGATGCACCAGACGTCCGCACTTTGAGATGTTCAGTGCATCCCAAACCTACTTGGCACTTCCCTTTGTGCTGCGTAATCACCACTATAGTAGTAATAATCATGCTTCAGCAACATGCTGTTGGGCTGGAACTTGGCTGAAGTCAGGAGGGCTTTTGGGAGAAGGAATCCTGGGGACCTTTTCTATTTCAGTGCAACATGATCCCATTGAAGTTCAGTTCAGGGACAGCGGCCTGCATTTGGACCATGAGTGCCGGCGCCATCCCCAATTGTAGTGCAAGTGGTCCCACCCAAACTGTCCACATTGCCATAACAACATCCACAGCAAGTTCCACTGCACACTGGGATGTCATGGCGCAGTGCATAACCGCACATTTTCAGCCATATCACACAGCTTCTACACAGTGTTTGCACTAGGGGTGTGCATGAATGCAATTTTCAGCATTTGATTCGAATATCCAAAAATTCAAATCGATTTGAATGTTTAAAATCTGAATGTATTCACATTCGATTAAAATAGATTCAACTCTATTCACACAAATTTTTTATCCGTATTTGCAAATACAAATGTCAGCAACATTTGTATGTACCCGTATGCATCCTGTATTTATCCCATTTTTGTTCTATATGGATTCGTACAAATGCATACGGGTGCGGGAGAGATGTGTACAGGCAAGTATGTATCATTGTACGTATTTGTACACACATGAATGTCTGAATAATTTGTACGAATGATTCAAAAATTCAAAATTTGTTTGAATGTTTAAATTCAAATTTATAGACATTCAATTGGAATTTGAACGTCCAAATTTTGAATGTTTCAAACATTTGTTCACATTCCTAGTTTGCACCACTGGATCAGACCTATGGTCCTTCCATGCTGGCAGCCAATAACGCATCACATGGAGACAGATGCCAAAGTTTAACTGTGCACATATCTCAGTATTTGACCTAATTTACTCTGAACTGTATACCCCTTAAAATTGCCATTTTAAGGTCTGATTGTGTGTAAAATTCAAGCAACAGCCTTTTATTTATTTATTGTCTATTTGTGGCCAGATTTGAAATTAAGAAACGGTGGTACTGTCGAGGAAATGCAACATGGGACATGCAGTGATAGAAATAAAATATGTATGTTAGAGTCAGAGTGACAAAGCATGAACAATTAAGAAAGCACACAGGTGTAAAAGATAATGTAATTTAGAAGTCACATTGAATGCACATTGAAAACACCTGAGACTTATTAAGTGTACAAGGTAATATGATGACAATCATGGGTTGAACAAAGTGAGCCAATCAAAAGTGAATGTACATGCCCACTGGGTGGAAACTGACTATTGGGTGGAAACTAACAATTGCTATAATAATTGCAAGATTTGCTGATGTTTTAGGGTGGAGTAGTGGGTAGAGTTTGTGAAGTAGATTGGAGATTGTAGTATATTGGGCATATAGTGATAGTATTTGTATATAGTAAAATAAAGTAGATCATTTACTTAAGACTACTGAGTTGTGGTGGTGTCTTGGGTGAAGATACAAGAACCAGCAGTTTCCTGATGGTGTTTGGAGACATCTGAAGAAGAAGAGTGAGAAGGCTTGGAGAGTTTGTCAGGGTTCTCAGCCTATTCTCAGAAAACTCTGCTGCTTGGAAGAAAGCAATAACCACTGACCAAAACGGGTCAGCTGCGCTGCATAACAAGGTGGTGAGTTAAAGCCTGAGGTGAATAACTACAATCCCATAATTCCTGACAGGTACTTCATTTCAGAACCAAAGAGATTCCCAGACCTTTTAAAAGCCTATACTTGCATTTCTGCTCATTCTAAATTCCGTGTACGTGTGAAATTCTAGCAGCTAAAACTTATTCACCGGTTTATGTAAGAGCAAAGATCCTCTGGGCATGCAGATTTCAGTTCTGTGAAAATAATCTCCTGGCAAGTTGGGAATCCATTGTTCGTCCTCAATCTCCTTTCAGACTTTTCCTTTGGCAACTGACCAGCAGGTTGGAACCGTGTCCAGCTGGCAAGCTTAACAGGTCTTGGCTGCCCCCAGGAACAGAGCATCAGGGGCTGGTGTTGTTCATTCCCTCTTGGTTGGAATATTGCTATGGGATCAACTTATTCATTCCGTCAATTTGCGGGCAACTTCTTAAATGACCTTCTGGATCCTCCTCCTCCCATTGTATCCCAGAAGAACTGCAATTTAATCCATTTATTCATTTTAAATATTGATAGCTGGCTATATGTGTCCCTCTGTGTTACCAAGCTGGGATATCAACAAATAGCAAAACAAAGTGATAAATATGCTTAAGAAATGCAAATTTTGAGCTGTTTCTCATCTGTGAATGAATGCACGCCAAAGACCCATCGTGTAACCACCAAAAGTTGTGAAGAAAAAGAAGTTTGCTAACCTCTGGTAGGTGTCAATCACAGTCTTGCCTGAAAGCCATCTGGATTGTTTTTGCACTTCCCTTTCTGTCTTGTGGACGAGAAAGGAGTGCAATCAACTAATCGCACTTGTGATTGCTAGTCCATGTAAGCCTACCACCCCCACCCCACAATCAAACATTTACCTCTGTTCCATCGCCATTTGGTCCTCTTCTGGACACTGCCATCTTGTGTGTGGCGCCCTCTGTGACGGCGTGTGCATCAGAGCGATCGCTGTGACGACGTTGATGCTCTGCACAGTTGCAGTCACGGGCTAGGGAGCTGCCAGCATGCTTGCGTGCCAGCTCTGATGACCTCCCTGGCCAGCAGAGGTGCCAATGGTCACCACTGGATGCTTCTAGGTAGGCTTTGGGTAAACGCTGGTAAGGTTGTGGAGCATGAGTTTGTGCTCCACACCTAGTCAGCAATTAGGCAACTTCTGGGCAGGCAGGGGGCATTTCTAGTATGTAAAGACCTCCTAGAAGTGCAGGTGCACCTGCCCAGATGTTGCCTGATTGCTAACTATGGACTGAAGTGTGAATTGGCCCCAGACCTACCAGTGTCATTCCAGACAACTGAGGCCAGCTCCAGATGCTGGACAACTATCCTGCTAGCAAGTTATAATCCTGAGTATTGCCCCTCCATCAGTATTGCTTTTTAGCTATGCGACGTGGAGGTCAGTGCTGTTTTCATGCATTTTAATGAACTGCGTCTCTGGGTATTTGGCTGGTGTGAAATACCCAGAAATGTATATAGCCACCATTGAACATGCACAGCCATGTCTTTCGGCCCCTGCACATGTGCGGTAGACAGAAATGATGGCTGTTCCTTCCAGAAAAGTAAGCAGCTGGAAAACTTGCTGACAGGCACTGGGGTTTCCAATAGGCTACTGTGTGTTTTAAAGGTGATCTAGTGGAGCTATGTTGGGGTTGTCACAGATGCGTATAGCACTATGGCACAGCTACAATGGTTTCCTCCATCTGGATGCAGGATGAGAAAACATAACTTGCAAGAATCTGGTGACCCGATTTCCATGCTCTTTGATTCTGGTATATTTTCCCATTATATCCACCAACAGACATTCCTAATCAGTTATCTACAGAGTGAACCTAGATAGTACAAAGTCATTATCTATCAGCACGCAAATTCCTGAATTGAAGCTCCCTGGTCCCAGATTCCATCAGGAGAGACCATTAACATAAGAACATAAGAACATAAGAGAAGCCTTGCTGGATCAGGCCACAGCCCATCTAGTCCAGCATCCTGTCGCACACAGTGGCCCACCAAATGCTCATGGGCATCTCAAGCAGAGACAAGGACAAACCTTCTCCTGCTCTAGAGTCCCAGCAGATGGCCTTAGAAGCGCCCCATTTCCTCCCCCCCCCTCAGCCTGAAAGATGCACCTAGGCATTCATTCTAGTAGCCATTGATACATCTGTCATCCATAAATTTGTCTAACCCTACCTTAAAGCCATCCAGACTGGTAGCTGTCACCACCTCTTCTGGCAGCACATTCCATAGGCCGATGACCCTCTGTGTGAAGAAATACTTCCCCCTGTCAGACCTTACGCTCCTACCCATCAGCTTCATAGAGTGCCCCCTGGTTCTAGTGTTGTGCGATAGAGAAAAGAAATTTTCTCTATCTACCTTTTCTATGCCGTGCATAATTTTATATACTTCAATCAGGTCCCCTCTCAAACGCCGTCTCTCCAGACTGAAGAGGCCTAGACGTTGCAGCCTGGTTTCGTAAGGGAGGTGTTCCAGACCCTTAATCATTCTGGTTGCCCTTCTCTGCACCTTCTCTAGTTCCACAATATCCTTTTTGAGGTGTGGTGACCAGAATTGTACACAGTATTCCAAATGTGGCCTCACAATAGATTTATAAAGGGGCAAAATGACACTTGCTGTCTTATTTTCTATTCCCTTCCTAATTATTCCCAGCATTGAATTTGCTTTTTTTGCTGCTGCCGCACACTGGGTTGACACCTTCATTGAACTGTCCACCAAAACCATTATTTGAAGAAGTTTGTTATATGACCTTCTCAGGCTTTATCTGCATGGCCCTCACAAGGCCCAGAATCTGGACAGCTGAGAATGGCATAGAATACAAACATTCAGAAGAGAACCCTTCTTGAACTATGCTGTTTCTGCACTGACGAGTCCTGCCATGGCTCCAAAATGGCGGACCTCTGGCCATTTTTCTGACCTCTTTCAGGAGCTACCAGAGAGTTGGGTCCGCCAGTTGGAAGTGGCTTTCAGGGTAGCCGGGCCAATCGAGGTACATCCTGGGAATGGTTATGGTCTGCTCTTCAATTTCCACATGTGTGGATGAAGCCTCAGCATTCTCTTCTCAAAGTTAAACCTGGCCAGTTTTTCATTTCTGTTCCACAGAACCTTATTTCCCATCCCTGATTGTTTTCTTCCACTTCTCTGAATGTTCCAGTTTGCCCAGTCCTGTAATGTTCCCAGAATTTCAAACAATAGTAAAGACTGGAAGGAGATCCAAGCAGAGCATTAGCATGAAGGCATTGGTTTCATACTTAGAAGACTGTGCCTCTGCTAAATGAAGCCCTAAAAGGCTTTTAACTTTCTTGCAAACACAGGATTACATTCTAAGGCCGGTTGAAAACTGGCAGGGTAACACAGCTGCAAGGGGACTCTGTTTACAGCAATAAAGTACTGGAAGTACAGCTAGAAGCCAGCTGTTTCTGGTGTGTCATACAGCAGTCTGGACAGGTACAGGCTTGCTGTGCTGCTCCTAAGCCCCCATCCATGGCCAACCATGGGGGAAGAGCCTGAGGGCTGTGCATCCCACCCTGAGAGTACAAGAATGTGGCTTATCTTGGGGAGTCCCAGGGGCTGCATGCATGCACACATATGTGCCCGCACAACTCTCCAAGGCACCCTGATGTTTTGATGCCCAGTCACTGGAGCGACCCCTGGAGGTGTCTTAAGGTGCTGTGCGCATGGTGCTTTTCGCTGGTCAAGTCTCTAAATAGAAGTGTTTGGTTTCCGACAGTTCTGCACGCAGGTCACTGTTCTTCATTCTGAGTGACACATTTTCACTCCATACCACACTGTAGTTCTCTTCTCAGCATCTAATGATGTTCACTGTCAGGAGAATTTCCTCCATGTCCACATTGCTGTGGTTTTAATTACTATACCTCTCTCACTCCTCAACAGCTTCACTGTACAACAAAGCCAAGACATTTCACAAAGCTACATGCCTTCCAAGAGTGTCTGGAACCATTTCTCAGGGTCCCAGAGGATCACTAAGAATAAGCGACACCATCATGGGTAACTTGGTAGTTTCCTACTTTTGGCAGAATTAAGATCATCCAAGAATTGACGCATTTGCTGTTTAGAAACACAATAACTTTGCCAAGCAAAACTGGAAGGAAGACAAGGTTATTTTCCAAAGTCACACTTTAAAAATAAACAGCACTCAATTAACCAGCTTAAGGGCAATGAAAAAGACAGCAGACATTCATAAGTCCCTTAAAAATAAAATAACTCACTGATATTTGTTTGATAATGGATTTGGACCCATCATTGTGCATTTCGTTACTGATCAACAGCTCTTCATTGGATAGAAATATGACTTTATTGCAGAGGAACAAAATGTGAATGACACGTAAAGACAATAGATGGAACTTATAATCACTGCCAAGAATGCCTGGCTGCTTAATCTATTGCATTCTATTGTGAGATAAAGCAAGCTCATGTGTCTAGAGCGCGTCTAACATACGGAGCAGGAATGTCTTTTGTTTGATATCAAATTCTTAACCTTCGTATACCTTTCTCCTTGTATACCCACTAGCTTTTCTCTTTTTAAATCTGTTTACTTCCTAATTCAGAAAATATACACAATGTATTGGCACAAGGTTGCATTAGCAAGAGGCTTTCCCTTATAATATGTGACACTCCAATAGGTTTCTGCTTTTCAACAGAGTTTCTGGGTTCTCCCAGGTTCATAAGGAATTAGATGTTTATTATTATTATTATTATTATTAAAAAATGTATGTCCATGCTCAATTTTAGGTCTTACGGTGGATTTGTAAATCCCTATATGGCTTGGGCTCAAGTATCCTGTGGGATGCTATACACCAGTACTGCATTAGAGATTTTTAGGGGGGCTGGTCTTGGGGAGCCATTGCCAAATGAGCATAGTTCAGGCAATCATAGTTGAGCCAATTTGGCCTAGTGGTTAGGGGGATGGACTCTTATCTGAGAATACTGGGTTCGATTCCGCCCTCCCCCACGAAGCCAGCTGGGTGACCATGGGCTAGTCTCACCTCTTCTTCTGAGCTCTCACAACCCCGCCTACCTCACAGGTGTTCTGTTGTGGGGAGAAGAATAGAAAAGCTTTGTCAGCCACTTTGAGTCCCCTTAAATGGGTGAGAAAAGTGGGGTAGAAAGGCCAACTCTTCTTCTTCTTCTTCTTGGTGGTGGCATCTCAAGGAACTTAGTCAGTTCAATGCTTTGCTTCTTCATCCAGAAGCGTTTCTGCAATTGCTTTCCTGCGCATTGGAGACTTACCTGTGTTTGGTCGCTCGTCCGATCCTCCACTGGGCACCACCATCTTGTTCCTGGTGTCCTGCATGACTGTGCGTGCGCCAGTGCCAGTACTACAGTGACACTGATGCTCTGGGGGAGTGTAACTGTGTCAGAGGGTTATCTAAGCTGCCAGCATTTCTAGCCTATAAATGCCCCCTGAAAATGCAGATCTAAGCTGCCAGCATTTCTAGCCTATAAATGCCCCCTGAAAATGCAGATGCACCTGCCCAGATGTTGCCTAATTGCATACTACAGGCCAAAGTGTGAACTCACCCCAGGCCCTTGAACCAACCTGGGATTGCCATTGGTAAGACCTGTGTTTTAATTTTCACTGGTGCACACACACAATCTTTTTTTATACTATATATTTAAATAAAGGATCCTATTGACAATATTGCTTCAAGATCTTCTCTCCTTGTGGTGCTGAAAGAAGGAACCAGGACAGATTCAGGGAAGAGAGCAATGGAATCCAGAGGAATCTAGACTCATTGGGTTTCCGCCCATTACTATTCATCGGAAAGAGTGCCTTGCATTGACTGAGGGTGCGTCCCCACGCAATTTAAAGTATGCTAAAAATCTTCTTTTGCTTCTGAGCGCCCCCATGCCAGGGTTTTGAACGAGCTTCCAGCGCTATAAAAGCAGGAAAACCCACGACAAAATATGTGCTCTTTAAAGAAGAGTTTCATCGCTCTTTTTGGAAGTCACGGGTTTTCCTCGCAGCATTTACCTTGGGGACGCTCCGTGGCAAAAGGGGCGGGGTTTGCTGCCTGCACACACAGCCATAAAGCATTCACACATCTCCCAGAAATGCTGCAGTTTCCCTTTCCTTCCCTTTCTAAAGCACAGAACTTTCAAAGAGCCAGAATTGCGGAGAATTGCAACACTGTTATCAGGCGTGAAGTGGGTGTATTGCTAGTCACCACTGCTCTACCGGTGGATTTAGACAGTGATCTGTAAAAGTGCTAAGAGTGAATGAGCAAAGGATCACCCAGCCCATGGCTGTAGCTGGCACGGGAAGCCATTTCGGGGGACAGAGATCTGGGAGACAAACAGAGAACCGATGGCTGTTTTTCTTTTGAACAAGAGAGGGGGCAGGGAGAAAAAGATGCAGGAAAAGAAAACACGCTTCCGTGGGGATGGAAGGAATGTTTTAAACGCGTGTTTTGCTGAGCCTCATGTGGATGCTTATTCCGGAAGTGCATGGCACTTTTAAAGTCCGCTTGAATAGAGGGACAGTAGAGGGAGACTAGAGAGGCAAATAAGTCTTTTGGGGATGCAGCCTGAGCCAAGTAACGAACTCTTAACTGGCCATTTGAACGATGCAAGAATTTTAATGCTCTATTCCAAGGCAGTAGCTACAGACCAGCTTTGGTCAGAGAAAAACAGCTCCAGTGAGCCTTTCTCACTGGGCCAATTTAGGATTTAGCATGTAGCAGCACCTTGAGCAGAGTATGGACCAATTTGGACCTTTATTAGGTCCGATGGCCAGCTAACATCTGGAATGGATTGGGCACCTGCATTTTGCGATGCCCGATCTGTTCCAAACTTTGCTGGTACTTTCTCAAAGGCTGACTCTGGTCAAGGTAAGTCTGCGTGTGAAACACAAAAATGTGCCCCACATGTAGCTTGCATGCAGTACACTCCCATATGGAAGAGGCTGTTTCCTGCCCTTCAAGTGCAGATGCTCCATCTGGAAGGATACTCTACACCAGTGGTTCTCAATCTTCCTAATGCTGCGACCCTTTAATACAGTTCCTCATGTATTCATAACGACTCCTGTGAAAGAGTAGATCGACCCCCAAAAGGGTCCCAACCCACAGGTTGAGAACCACTGCTCTACATAGACTATGGGGCCAAATGTCAACACCCCCCCCCCCCAGGTTGGCAGAAATATTCCACCTGGTAAGTAGGTCCTGAACCATTTGAAAACTTTTCAACTCTCTTGGAAATGGAAAGGTTACTCCTATAGCTCATGCAAAGAAGATGTAATAGAAAAAAATATGTTCACATCTTTCTTAAACTCTTTCCCTATCTCCGTGCTCAAATCAGTTTGTCTGTTGTGGGAGGCATCCATTTTGTTTTTTGGGAGGAAAAAAATCAAGTTTTTCTATACTGCCTCTATTTGTCTCCTTTCCTTCCTTTCTAAAACTTCTGACAAGATTCTGTTTCCATCCTTGCTGAAAGGAAGGATTTTTAACAAGGTATTTGCTTGGGGTTCAAGACACATATTTCTGATTTGTATTAGATGAAACTCTTGCGTCGCTAGACTGTTACTGGCAGTTGTACATTTAAGCAGATATTCAGGGATTTTTTTTTTCCTCACTGACCAATATCTGCAATAATAATCAAAATGATACTATTTTTTTTAAAAAAGAAGGCGCTGAAAGTTAAGGTGACTAAGTTCTTCACATTAAGAACAATCCGAATGGCTGGGAATCTCCAAAGAAAGTTGAGTCTTTGGAGTACTAATGAATACAGTTTCTTGTCTTATGCACCGCATGGGGGAAGAACCTTCCATGCTTTCTCCCATACAGATACCATGAAAATACGACCCTAAGCAAAGGTGTGAGTCACTGATGAATGCATCTCTAAGGCTCCATGCTGAGTGCAGCGGAAACTGTAAAAGACAATTTAAAAAACAGTCAGAAGAGAACGAGACTGATTGTTAGGAGGTTATTAACCAAAATAAAAATGCATTTTTTATGGACTAGAAGGTGTTTCCTAAACAAGAATTGTCAGTGGTGTTTGTGACTCGTGAACTATGCTATCTTTAGGCTGCAATGTCCTTGCTTTAAGGGGTGTGTGGACAGCCAAAGTAATGAAGTTGCCAATAAGAGGGTACGCTAGACACAGAACACTATTGTGCTATGCAGCCGTCCGGTATCTGTGAACACAAAGGGCGCAACCCCATTACAAGCTTAACCCAGTTTCCTTAAACCGAAATAATAGAACCAGATGCAAACGCGAATTTGCCTGTTCCCATTACTTTCAGCTTAATCGCGTTCGATCCGGATTCTGAGGATCGTACGTGGCGTACGTGACTCAAGAGGGGACTCAAGTGGTTACTTTTTAAAAGCTGCTTTTTGGGGCTGCCCTGTCCTCTTCCTCCTGCCATGAACGCGCCACCCATAAGGGACCACTTCACGGAGCCTAGCTGGGTGGCTGGGTGGCTGCTGCTTGCCTTTGACTGTCCACACACCCCTTAAAGCAAGGACATTGCAGCCTAAAGAAAAATGGCAGCAGACAGCCAGCAATTCTTTCCCCTCCTCTCCTCATTGCTCAGGGCACGCAGCAGCAGCAACTCAAGCCCCCTTCACAGCCACAGCCTTTAAAACAGAACCTCCAGCTGCTTTACTTTCTTTTCCCTTTCTAAAGGTCAGAACTTTCAGAATTGCACAAATTTGCAACATTTTTATAAGGTGTGAAGTGGGTAGATCGCTACAGTGTAGCTTTAAGGAGTGGATTTTTATAGTGCCTGTTTTGAGGGGTGGATTTTTTTTCAATGAAATCACTATCTTTGGAAGCAAGTTGTTGGGGGAGGGAAACCCTAAACACAGATTCTCATCCCTTAACACCATACGGCCCCACAGTAAAAAATGTAAAACATTTCAAGTGCACAAACCGGAGTGAGACCTGCTGAAATGAGGATTAACATTTACAATGCTTTGGGGCGGTTTAATACGTGGAAAGCGTGTTAAACCAAACTGACGTGGGGTCTGCCAGGATTGAAAACGGTTTGAAATCGAAATAAGGCTGTAATGGGGATGCGGCCAAAGTGCTTGAAGTACATGGAGCTCTTCCTGCCCCTTAGATCTCGCCTTGCATCCCAAGAAAGCACTAGCCAATGATGAGTCCCCAACCCATAGATATCACCTGTCCTTCCAGCCTAGCCAACAGGTGAACTCTCAAACCAGTGTCCATCTGGTTTGTGTTATATGGGTTGCAAGTGAATTAAAGCAAGCATCCAAATGTATATTGTCACAATGCTGTTAAGTAAAGCAGTTCTGTTCTGATCTTCTGATAAGGGTATTAAACAATGCCTTTTTGGACCATTTGTTGGTGTGAAAAAACTGCCATCCCAGAACATACAATAGTTCTGTGGATGATCAGAAAAACAAAAAAAGACACCAGAAAGCACTTGTTGGACACATGGAAGAAAATCTGTGGCAACTGACCTGAATGTGATGCAGCAATTACATTGCTTAATTCATTAAACAACCTCACAAAGGTATTTTGATGACAAATTGCAAGGGGTGAGGATATCGGCATATGGTATTTCAGAGCTACTGAAAGAAGGAATAGGAGACTCTTTGAATTTAACTCTTGTCGGTATGGATGACAAAAATTAGAAATTTATGGATTGTGGAGTAGTTCTGTATCCCTGAAGACAAACTATGTATGATATCTGAGGGATTTCAGTAGGAAATATTCCCTGAGCGGTCTGGGAATTATAAAATTGTAAAATTATAAAAGAGATTTTAAAAAAACTTTAAAACAAAACTCTGCTGTACCTATGAGAGTTAAACTTTTAATTTTAATTAATACATCGATACTGAGGCTTAAAAACTGGTGGGGTTTTTTTGTGCTGAATTTTGACCTTCCAACTCGAATAGAATGTCCTGAAATTTGAATGTAAACATTTGAATCAAATTTCAAATTTCGGATCTATTTGTTTGAATTATCCAGGTATCCGTATGTGTTCAGATGTGATCCTCATCTTTACCCCATCCGTATGCATTTGTATGGACTCGTACGGGGCAAAAATGGTGCATACAAGATAATTATGAGATGCATACAGATGTGTATGGATGCGTACAGATGTGAAGATGCATATGTGCACACATGAATCTTGTCGACATTTGTATGTGCAAGTTTGAATAAAAAATTTGAACGAATAGATTCGAATTTGGTAAATACGAATAGAATCTTGTTAGATTCAAATTTAAAATTTTCAAATCATATTGGATTTTCGGGGATTCAGTTGGAATAGAATGTCAAAAAAACACTCGTGCACATCTCTGCTTGGCAACTTTGGGGATTTCCAAATCACAGGTTTTGAAGCATTCCCTCTGAAGCTTCTTTCCTTTTATTTTTTTTACAACATTAAACATTTTGCCCACAAAATAAAGGCCCAAGAATGTTTCTGACACAGAATAAAACACTTTTAAAAAAATTGTTCTGAGTTCAGAACAAAACCAGGGGCCTATTCGCACTTAGCTTTATTCTGGAATATATCCTGGAATAGGGACTTGCTGTCGATATGCTGGCGCAGGCTTCAGCAGGCCCAAAGTGAGGTCTGCCAGAGTCTGCATTAGCATGAGGACCACAGACCCCTATCCTGAGATATACTCCAGAAAAAGGTCAAGTGCGAATAGGCCCCAGATCTTGTTTCATTGAAAATATCTGAGCTCAGAGTTGCTGGCTCTAAGGGAGAGCCATTTCCTTTTGCTTGGCAAACAACTGAGGAGGAGAGATTCCCCCCCCCTCACATTTCCTCAGTAGCAAAGGGCTTGTTCAGGGTATACTAATACAATGCCAGTCAGGTGAAGATCAAGCCCAGTGGGAGCCATCTGCACATCAAACCCCGGCAAAGTCCTGAATGGCATTTTAAATATGGATGGCCAGGCCAGGGTAGGCCGGATTGCTATGGCAACAACCACAGCAACATCTGGATGTGCACAAATGGGGTTTTTTTTTTGGCATTTGATTTGTAATGAACCAAATGTTAGAAAATTCATATTCGTTTGAATATTTGTTTGAATATTCCCCTTCAAACGTGGTAGGATTCTATTTGATACAAATCTATTCATATGGATTCGTACAAATATCCAATATGAATATGCATCCGATACATATCCGACATGAATGCCTACGCACCCAAGACGTATCTCCAGTTTAGAGAATGTCTGAACTATTTGTATGAATGTTCCGAAACATTCGTATTCGTAAAAATGTTAATGTATTAATGATGTAACATTCAATTTGTGTACAAATGTCCAAATACATACAAATAACAAATGGTCCGGATATTCGTGCACATCCCTACTGGACATTGCTATGGTGACTGGATGCAGTGTGCAATTGCGCAGTCAAAGCAATATCACCACATCCCCTTGGAGAATTGCACTTGGAAGACGATGCAGATGCTGCTGCCCAGTTGCCAACTAGCTACTCCTGGTCAAGCTGTGGAGGCATTTCAGCTGTCCACAGCTAGTTAGGACTAAGGAGGGGTTGGTGAGTTCTGGGACAATGGCAATGGCATATAGATGCTCTTTTTTGGTGAGCTCACCAGAGGTGAAGTGCAAACAGAGCCAAAGATTGCTACCATAAAGGACCAGGACTTATTTCTTGCCCTTCAGAAGCAATCACTGATGCAGAAGGGGAGGAAAAAACTGATGAACAGCCGTTCTTGTTGAGAACCTCACAACTAGAGTTTCTTCCCTCCCTTAATGGCCACAGCCACTGCCAATGAAAGAGTACAGAAAACCCCAGTCTTCTCTTCTGTAGGCTAAACTTTCCTAGATCCTTCAACCTTTCCTTGTAAGACATGGTTTCCAGACCACTAACCATTTTGGTAGCCCTTCTTTGGATTGTTTACTGTATTACTGTTTCCTGTTCTGTTCCATTGCTCTTTATATTGTGTTCAACCCTGGGAACCGGGAGGAAATTTTAAGTGGTCGCTAACTGTTCACCTGTTATGTGCTGTCAGTTGTGGGAAAAGAGTCATAAAAGGGTAGCTATACAATGTTTCAGGATCATTCAGCAAGTACATGGAACAAATATCTTTTCCCTTATTGGTGGATGCCATTTTTTTCTTCATTGCCTGCAGGGGAAAAGATTCTGCCATTCTCTCATCAATGCTTCACTATTCTTGTTCTCAGAAACACTTCTACGTTTAAGCAGCATTAACTTGCCTGTTATGTGTATCCATGTTGATTCTTGTCTTATTCTCACTAGCCAATTGATCTCCTTCTTTCTGACATGCAGTTGAACATCAGCTATCAACACATATCCACTTAATCTTTTCAGCATGCTCCTTCACCCTCTTTCTCACCTTATTATTTTCTAAAAACTCTTTATTATCCTCACGGGTTTCCTATTTAGCTTAACTCCCTTCCTGAACTATGGTACGCACAACACAATATTTAGAGGAAATCTTCCTCGTGGCCCACATAGTATACACTTCTCTCCCTTTTCTTGGAAATGATATTCTCCGTGAAAGAGAAAGGAAGAAAGCAAACCAGACCTTGAAAAGAAATCATCAAACTCTTCTTGGTTATACAATGACATGCAAAGAATATGTGCATATAGATACCAACACACTATCTACCATAAGTGCTTGGAGGTTGTTTTAAATTTAATACTTAATTTCTCAAAAACACATATATTATAAATTTATAGCAAACAAGGCAACAGGATGCTAACCACCCTACCCACCAACCAGGAATTTTGGTAATGAGCTGGATTGTGATTTATTTTAAATTGCAGTTTTGCACAAATGTGCAATTTCAAAGCAGCATGTAATGGGGGAGAATTCAATGGAAAGGGGGGGGGGAAATATGTGAAGCGATCAATATTCATGCTAATGAAGTTAGTGGTCAGCAGATGCCCTCCCCCTCCCTTCCCCCTGAGACACCCATGATGCCATGAGTCCCACAATGAAGTTGTATGGTGCCAATGGCAAACTTGATGATGACATGGGTCATTGTTGGGGTAAAAGGACTACAAATCCAAACAGGCGGTTTTATGCAAAAGTCTCCTTTTAATGAAATGAAACATCGCTTCCCTTTTGCACTGCAAAGGAAAATAGAAGATACAGTGTTCTTCTGCTTGCAGGGATGAGAACCAAAGGAAAGGGGAGAATATGTTGCCCACTTTGGGGGGACAGAAGAGAAAAGAGGAGGCAGACAAAATATAACTTCCACTCTTCTGCGCTTTTGTTCTCCCTTTGAATCTGCACCCAGCTCAAGTTATTGGGAATGGCATGGGGATGGGCAACGTTAGATCTTGGTCCTGCACCCAGTCCAATGCGGGCTCAATCAGACCCAAACGACTTGCATGGGGACGTGGCCTTAGAGACCCTTTCTGCACTGGGCCTTATTCTGGATTATACCTCAGAAAAGGGAACTGCCATCTCCATATTTGTAGGGACTATGGCAAGCCCTAGGCGGAGTCTGCCGTAGTCTGCCCAAGAATTAGGATGGCAAGTCCAAAGGCCAGGATATAAACCAAAATAAGGCTCACTGGAGAAAGGACCAGAAACCAAAACTGAATGGCAGAAACTAGTGTGTGAAAGGAAAGCTGCTGATATTAGCCAGGGCGAGATCACCTTTAAATGTCTTCTAGACTGTGTAATAATAGTGATAGTACAGTATTCCTGAATGCAGAATTCTGATCCTCTTTTTCTTCTTGGTGCTGCCTTTCTTTCCCAGCCCAGTTCCTTGCTTTTCAGATTGTCCTGGTCTACTTTTCACTAATCTTAAATATCTTGATCACAATTCCTAGCCCCCACCCCCCTTTTTCTCATTTATTATCCCTCCTCCAATTTTCTTTTTAAGGTAGGAACAGCACTAATAGCTCCTCCTAATCCATCACCTATTGAATCAGAAAGCTCATAAAGTTGATCTTCTGTGATCTGGATGAAAATCATCTGTGGAGCCTCCTCTTTCATGGTGGATTTCCTTCCACTTCCTGTTGCTTCCATGTGGTCTTTTGTGGCCCTTTTCTGAGGGCACTTTCTTTCAGCTCTAACTTTCTCAATATGCACCTTCTTTGGACAAAGGGCCTTTTCACACTTGGCCCAGTGGGACAGCTGGGGGATGTTCCCATACGGTGCTTTTGGAAGTAGTTCTGCAAATGCCAGACCATCCCCAAGGTGGATATCTGTGGAGCACTTTTTAGGGACATGGCTAATACAGCCTGGCATGCACCCTTCACACCTCTTCCAGGCAAAGAGAGTCTGAGGGGGGTAGTGCAGCTGCGGTTGTGTGCCACATCACTTGGTCACTGCAGCAATGGCTGTCGCACATGGCCATTGCTGTGGCGAGGCAATCACCCATAGCAGAGAGGTGAACACACTTACCTCACACATGGTGAAGTGCCAGATAGGTTTGGGATGCAGCAAGAATTTTATATACACAAAAATGGAAAGAAGATGGAATTCCTTCTGTGGAGAACTGGCTAATTAAACTAACTGAATTAGCAGAGATGGACAAATTAATAAACGTATTAAAGAAGAGGACAGCAGAGAAGTACATAAAAGACTGGAGACCCTTCATCGATTTTCTCTGAGAAGCAGGAATGATAACTGCTGGATTTGACTGACTGTATATTCAGATGGACAGCTGGAAGAAGGAAAGACTATGATGAGGAACACTAAAGAGGAGATACTCAGAAGAATGGATGAAGTGATTTATAGTTAACAGTTGAATGATGTAATATAAACTATATGTGAGATTTCATATCAAGAGTTTGAAGTTTGAAGGTTGTGTTATAAAATAATAAAAATTAAATTAAAAAAAGGTTTGGGATGCGTCAGGCATCCCAAAATGTGTAAGCTCAATGTATCACAGATGCACACGGATTTTTGCACCTAACCTATTTGTGAGAATGCCAAAACTTTGCCTTCCCTACCTCTGATACACAGGGAACCTAAGGAGAGGTAGATTTCCACAATAGGGCATCCTTGTGCCTTAAGAATTAATACTGGGTGTGCCATGCAGCTGTAAAGGACAAGAAAAAGATGATGTGAAACCCTAATTGTGTCTCTCTGCATATAATATTCATTACAAGGAGAGATCAAATTGTAATTTATTGTGGCCCACTTTCATTTTAGGCACAAAAGCTCTCTTTGTCTTATTTCTTCAAATGGAAGTAATAGGAGTTTTAAAGACTTCTTGGACTTGATTATTTTTAATATGAAAGAATTCTCCAGGGAGCAGGCATGTACTTCATTTCAGAAAAAAAGTGAAATATGCAGGTATGCAGCACCATCTACTGGAATATTATAATGGTATCTTGCATTATTAGTTGAAGATGAAGCACATCAGGAATGGTTGTCCACATGTGAACGAATACAAAACCAAATAATACAGAAGAATGTTATACTCTGCCCAAAATACCAATTGTTCAGAAAGTATAACCAAAGTATGTATGTATGAATGAATGAATGAACAAATGAACAAATGAATGAAGTGAACCAACTGGTGTTTTTAGGGTGCTTTATGCTTAATAAAAAATAGTAATAAAACCTTATTTTGTTTTAGAAATAATGTTGTTTTGAATTGTTATTAACTGCATTTTATCTTGTTAGATAACTTTTTCCTTTATCCTATCAGGCATTTAGGGTGCTTATATTTACCTATTTATTCCACCATATACCCAGAAGAAGAGTTGGCTTTTCTACCCTGCTTTTCTCACCCATTTAAGTAGACTCAAAGTGGCTGACAAAGCTTTTCTATTCTTCTCCCCACAACAGAACACCCTGTGAGGTAGGTGTGGCTGTAAGAGGATAGAAGAGAGCTGTGACTAGCCCAAGGTCACCCAGCTGGCTTCATGGGGGAGGGCGGAATCATACCCAGTATTCCCAGATAAGAGTCCAGCTCCGTAACCACTAGACCATACTGGCTCACTAGGTCAGTTATGGTAAAACCCAAAGCAAACTCACTAAAACAGTAACAGTGCTTGAAGTTGAAAGGGAAAGGAAAGGATAACTAACTAACTAACTAACTTTTTTTAAATTTGTTTTAAATTTGTTTTATTTTTGATACTGTTTTTATACATCTGTTTTAAATGCTGTGAGCCGCCCAGAGACCCTCGGGTATGGGGCGGCATATAAATTGAAATATAAATATAAATAAATAAATAAAAATAAACTCAGAAAATCCACACTTCAGTTAAATTATGTGGTAAAAAAATTACTTTTTTACTGATGGGTTCTCTCACTCTGAAGCTGGATTAAAATTTAACGGGGAACGCAGACCTTCTGTATTTGAACTCACATTTGACCATGAAAGTTTGCTGGCTGATGCCCCTTAGCTTGGTGCCAGCCCTAGATTTTAATGTTTATGTGTTTGTGAGCCACCCAGCATTCACTGCTTATTGCACAGCCTCCAAACCTAACAAATCAATATTTTAAAAAGCCCTCCTTTCTTTGCAGGCCTAGTTTGTTTCACTTGTTATTACTGGGTGCCACTGCACGTTGGCCGACTCCTAACTGAAGGATATAAAATCATGCATGGTATAGAAAAGGTGGATAGAGAAAATGTCTTTTCTCTATCACACAACACTAGAACCAGGGGACACTCTATGAAGCTGGTGGGTAGGAGAGTCGGATGAGGCAAGGGGAAGTATTTCTTCAGCCAGAGGGTCATTGGTCTATGGAATTTGCTGTCAGAAGAGGTGGTAACCATCTACCAGCCTAGATAGCTTTAAGAAAAGGTTAGAGAAATTTATGGATGACAGATGTATCAATGCTACTAGAATGGATACATAGGTACATCTTTCAAGCTGAGGTGACAAGCAGGATGCCTCTAAGGCCATTTGCTGGGATTCAAGAGCAAAAAGTTTGCCCTTGTCTCTGCTTGAGACGCCCATGGGCAATTGGTGGGCCACTGTGTGTGGCAGGATGCCGGACTAGATGGGCTGTGGCCTGATCCAGCAGGGCTCCTCTTCTTAATTGACTAGGCACGGTCACCTCTGTGGGGCATCTTTATGCACTTTTCTTGGCAGAGGTGCAGAAATGATTTAGCTATTGCTTACTCCTGAACAGAGACTGGGGATCGAACCAGCAGCCCTCTGCTTTCTGGGCAGGTGTTCCTCTACCACTGGGCTACAGTCACTCTGTGAGAACAGGCTGCCACATGGAACCTAAGGCACTTTCTGCACTCACTTTTCATTGATCCAGGAATAGCCCGATCATCAGTCAGTACAAGTTTTACAGCTAGGAATTACAGTTCCTATCCCCAAAGCTGGGGAGATGCTTTTCAGTGGCACTCTATGGTGCATGATGAGGGAGAGCTTCTACACACCTCCCATGTTCTTGATCAGGGCTCTGGTTGCTGTGGTAGTCCCAATTTGATGGAACTACTAGAGATAGAGATTAAGAGCCTCCTTAATCTATATTAGGTTCTGTCTAGTTTAGGCAGTGGCGCACGACCAGTGGGGCCAGGACCTCTATGATGCCGATTAACCTGCAGATGCAGAAGCCCAGAATGTATACTACAGGGATCCTTCATCTGCAGAAAGGGCATGTGGGGCCTTCTGCACTTAGCCCTATTTTGGATCATATCCCAGAACAGGGGCCTGCGGTCTGCATGATCATGCAGGCTATGGCAGGCACCAAGTGAGGCCTACGATAGTCCGCATTAGCATCTGGACAACAGACCCCTCTCCCAAGATATATTCCAGAATAAGACCAAGCGCAGAAAGGCTCTTCTCACTGTCCTTGCAGCTTCAGCTTCCGTTCTCCAAGTTCGGTGGCCTGCAGTGCACCTGCACGAAGCATGGGTGACAGCATCTGGATCCTGTGCGGCGGCCTGGTCCCCTACCTGCCTGGCCCAGGAGCTGCCACTCACGTGCGAAGGATGCTCCAATTTCCCGCCAAAATCTAAGCTGCAGCTGGAGACCATCCTCGGCCGGGAAGAGGTGCGCATGTGCACGCTGCTTGCTCCCCAGGGGAGCAAGCAGCATGCGCATGCGCACCTCTTCCCGGCTGAGGAGTCCAGGTTCCGCGCGAGAGAGAAAGGTGGCGCGGCGGCGGTTGCTAAGGCCTCGAGGCTGAAGCGACCGTTGCTAAGGGCCCGGCGCCGAGGCGGAGGCGGAGGCGGAGGCGGCCGCGGCCGATCGCAGCAGCAGGGCTGCTGAGGCGCTTCTGTTGGCGCTGCTCGCCGCTCGCTCCCTCGCTGGCTGGTGGGCTTCTCCGGGCCGTAGAGGGGCACGATGAGCGGCCAAAGGAGCCCCGGCGGCATCAGCTCCGCGGCTTCCATCCTGGCGGAGCTCGAGTGGGACGATGGCTTCGCCATCCCCGTGGCCAACGCGGAAAACAAGGCGCTGGAGGAAGAGGCAAGAAGCGGTTGCCTGGAGGGACGGACGGCTCGTGCTACCCGACTTCGTCCCCAGCCGCTTGGGGTGGGGGTGGGTGGGGGGGAAGGAGAAAGGGAACATGTCTCCCGCTCCCCCCCCCCCGGGAAACCTGAATTTTACACAAGTATATTATGGATAAAAGGTTTTCCCGGAAAGCTGAGGGTGTTTTTTTTCCTCCCCCCCCCCCCGGTCTTTGTTTCTGAAGGAGTTTCACTTTTTTTTCTTTACTTTTTGACACCCCCCTCTCCCTTTTTCCGTCTTCCTGGACGGTTTCCCTGCTTCTTTGGGTGCGTCCACACCTAGGTTTTAATCCAGCGTCAGATCACTTTCATAGAATCATAGAATGGTAGAGTTGGAGGGGACCTCCTGGGTCATCGAGTCCAACCCCCTGCTCAAGGCAGGATCTCCTAAACCATCTCAGACAGATGGCCGTCCATTCTCTGCTTGAAGACCTCCATAGAAGGGGAACCAACCACCTCCCGTGGCAGCCTGTTCCACTGGTTGATCACTCTTACTGTTAGAAATTTTTTCCTAACATCTAAACTAAATCTTTTCCCCTGCAGTTTCACCCCATTGTTTCTAGTCCTTCCTTGAGAGAGTGAGAACAGGGCTGATCCCTCTGCCTTGTGACAACCCTTGAGGTATTTGTAGACAGCTATCATGTCTCCTCTCAGTCTTCTTTTTGGTAGACTAAACATTCCTAGTTCCTTAAGCCGTTCCTCATAGGACATGGTTTGCAGACCGCTCACCATCTTGGTAGCTCTCCTTTGAACCTGCTCCAGCTTGTCAGTGTCTTTTTTAAACTGGGGTGACCAGAACTGGACACAGTACTCCAGATGAGGTCTGACCAAGGTAGAGTAGAGGGGGATAATAACTTCATGTGATCTGGACTCTATGCTTCTCCTAATACACCCCAGGATTGCGTTTGCCTTTTTTGCAGCTGCCTCGCACTGTTGACTCATGTTCAGTTGATGATCTACCAGGACACCCAAGTCTTTTTCACATGTGCTGCTGCTCAGCCGAATTCCTCCCATTGTATATGTGCTTTTTTCATTTTTCTTGCCCAGGTGCAGAACCTTGCATTTTTCTTTGTTAAATACCATTTTATTAGTTGCAGCCCATTGTTCGAGTTTCTCTAAATCTTTGAGAACGCGAGAACGCATCAGCCAAGTTGCAAGCCGGTTTATTTCAGCCTTATCTAACTCAGAAGACCCGCTTTCGAGTTAGATAACAACCAGCAACGTTTATTTCTAGCACCCTCTTAAACTAAAAAGGCAGTAAATAAAAAAAAAAGCAAAAACAATAGCCGGTAAGCTTAAATATAACATACGATAAAACAACAATACGTAATTTAAAATGCAATTGTGTCACTTGGCTGTGTTCTTCCGTTCTGAAAGTGGACCGAAGATGAATTAAAACCAAGGTGTGAACCACTGCATTTGATACTCATTTTTCCAGGTTTATGGGGTGTTTTTCCACTTAGCACTAGTGTACCCATTAAGGGTCCTTAATGGGTCCTTAATGGGTACTCTAGTGCTTGTGGAAAAACCCCGAGGACCCATTAAGGACCCACTAAGGACCCTTAATGGATACTCTAGTGCTAAGTGGAAAAACACCCATGGGCCACAGTTCCCTGTGCCCATTGGATCAAATATAAAAGTCTTCTACTCAAAAAAATTCTATGCGCTCTTACATAATGTGCTTTAAAATTCCATCCAAATCTTTTCAGATACTTCTGGGATGTGCATGTGACCACCTCCCATGTATGTGTGGTTGGCTGTTTCATCCTCCATGTGTATGTGCTGGATGGAGCTCTGGTTGATGTTTTATCCAGAAATATAAGTCCCATCATTAAAAAAAGTGCTATTACTGGAAGACCCGTTACCAGTGCTGAGTTTTCCAGCCATAGTTTTTAGCGCTTTTTAAGCTGCATTCACACCTAAGTTTTAATCCATCTACTTTCAGAGCGAGAGAATAAATCAGCAAAGTGACTTTATCTAATCCAAAGATGGATTTTCCAAGTTAGATAATGCTGAAATAAAACAGTCTGATAGTTTGCCGATGTGTTTGCTCGCTCTGAATGTGGACTGAAGCTGGATTCAGATTTAAATGTGAACACAGCCTTAGGGACACCAAAGCAAGACTTTGGTGAGGTTGTATAATACATGAGGTGACCCTAACATAGCAGATCACAGAGTCACTATTTTCATCCCATCTGGATGACAAATTGTGCCTCAGAACTAATAGATGCTTTCTCACAATGCATTCCACATAGTACTGTACTCACTGTGGTTGTGCTAAAAATAAAATGGCTTTGCTCCATTCCAAATTTACTTAAGACTGGGTTGCAATTATCCACTGTGGCAGAAAAGTGAAGGTGGTGAGTTATCTTTCCTTTTTTAAAATACAATGCATCTTATAAACATTTCAATGGATTTTTTTCACCTCTGAGAAACCACCAGAGGTGTTTATGCTTGGAAGTTTGTGATATAATTATGCCACCGCAGAAGGCTCATCTGTAGTAATAGTGTTTGTGTTCAAATAAATTATTGTTTACAGCTACAAAAGATTCAAAAAGAAAAGGCAAACTTGCAAAACCAGTTGACTGACTACGAAGATCGCATTGCAGCAATGACATCGCATTTGAAAAATGTCAGACAGGAGTTTAATCTAACTCAGGTAAATACTGTATACAAATAATTGCAACGTCTGTGGTTCCGTGAAGATTCATTATTATTTTGTTTAAGTTTTTCTTGCCATTCATCCGCTATGGAACTGAAGGTTATTGCAAGATGAAATGATTTTTTTATTTGCAAATTTATCTTTGAGAGTAGAATTATGGGAACAGCTGCTTAAAGCATCACTTGAACCACTAGAAAATTCATAAATTGTTTCAATGCCTTTACAGTCCATAGGAGTTAATGTCAAACAAATCAAAGTATTAACTATTTTTACAGGTAGATTTGAAAGCATTACAAAGGCATGCAGCTGACTTTAAACTGCAGTATGTACTTATGTACTCAAAGATCATAAGTACTATAGAATTATTTTCAGTGAGTTTAATGTATTTTATTTTTGACTTTATTTTTGTCTTTTTTTAAAAACACTTTGGGTTTGCATACCAACTTGAGACTTTTTTATGGAAGCTAGTATATACCATATCCCGCACCATAAAAGATGGACCAAAGCATAAGGCACGCTATAATTTAGCAAATGATATTAAGAAAAAATAATTTTAAAGGAAACTTTATGATCATATAGTTGAAGTGGTAGGTATCTTAAATGTGAATTGGTTGTTGACTCATCCCCTTTTGCTTACCATGGTCCATCTGTGAAGACGTTGATGTCCATGTTGCAATGCCACTAAGATTTGACCCCATCTGTGCTATAAAGGCAGCCATTGCATTCATCCTTCATCAGAAAGAGGCTTAGACAGCAGCTGATGCCATTGAGAAAGTAGACGTCACATGTGCTTGAGTTGCCTCTAGGCTTAAAACCTTGTCATTCAGCACTGTATGGGGAGACCTCAAGTTGGGTTTTGTAACTTCGGGCTGCTCTGCTTCTTCTTTTCCTTTTTCATTGCCTTCATGACAATACCGCAGGGTTTTCACTCGTATCAGCTACCTTTTCCCTTACAGTCAGAACACCAAATGCTTGCAAAGTAGATAACACTTGGAACTAGTAAGGAGAATTCATTATCATGGTCAAGTCACAGATATGAGATGCCCATTGCTTATTATGGGATGGGATCCAACTAGCACACATGGGGTGTTTTTCCACTAACACTAAACACCCATTGAAGTACCCATTAAGGACCCATTAGGCTCAGAGACGGATGACCCAATTTCCACTACAGACCCCATTAGAGACACATTTGTTTCCACCACAGCTTGGGAAATCTGGATCATATGGGTCCTTCAGGACCTATAATCCGGATTTCGTGTAGACCCCATTAAAAGGGTCTACAATGGGATCTTCAGCCATCAGATCTGGATTATTGGGCAATGGGGTCTAGAGGAGGCTCGGGTGGGTGGAGGGTGGGACACCCTGGGATCTTTGAAGATTCTCCAGAGCGTCTATTGCACACCCTATCCCCCTGACAGGCGGACCCCTTGCGGGCGCTATTGGGTGCTAGACCATCTGTGGAAACACATTGGGTACTTCCCTTAATCCGGATCTACTAGATCCGGATTAAGGGAAGTACCCATTCCTGAGATCCAGATCTTCTTAGATCCAGATTAAAGGAGCTCAGTGGAAAAACACCCATGCTGTAGCTTTTGGGGTAAAACAACCTGGGATGATTTGAATCAACCAAGCAAATGTTGATATGCTTTTTGAAAGCTATTTTGCAACTGATATAAATGTGAACCCACCCACCCACCCACCCAGGGATGTGTGTGATTTGGGAATCTATCCTCCTTTCACTTTATTTTCCATCTTTGTTCAAATAATTTCAAAAATAAAATCTCCACCTCAGTTTCTGAACTGAGCCCAGTGCACTGAGCAAATGAGCCTAGCTTTTAGGGAATTTAGAAGAACTTTTGGAGGAGAAAAAGTGGGCATTATATGGCAAAAAAAATTGTCTTCATAAATAAATATGGGTGTGCTGAAGGAAGTTAAAGGCCTTTAGGGTGCTTTCCCTAATAGTTGTGGCTGTCTTCGGCCTTGCTCCCTTAAACGTGCGTAAATGTGGAATTTACCTACTTGTTTGATCCATCTTCACCATCCGTTATAGGGACATTCATGGTCAGGCCTGCGTTTTGTGCTTTCCCACTGGATTGGAGAATATTAGGTAACTTACCTTCTGCAGGGAGAAAATGTTCAGGTGACATATTGGTTAGCTTTGGTTTTTGTCAAGGCTGCCCAGCTTAGGAGATCATTCATTGAGTGGAATGGGGTGTCTTGTAAGAGTGATGGAGACAAATAATGATGTTATTTTTATTTTGTTTCTTTATTTTATCCTTGTGTGTTTTGTATAATTTTATTTTTCGTAAACTTGATATGGTCAAATGATAAATCAATAAAGTTCATTTCATTTCTTTCATTTCATTACTTGCGTATAAAGGAACAATGAAGACAGCCAGGACTGTTAAGAAAAGCACCTGTTGTCTGATGAATAGCTATCCAGCATATGTCTATAAATAAATAGATACACTTGATCGGTCATGGTGTCACTGCAGTTCTTGTATTGAAAGAGATGGAGTAGAGAGTGAGATGGACCCTATGTTTTTGAGGATTACATTTGCCTTTTTGCCACAGTGTAACACTGTGAACTCTAATTTGTTTCTGCTCATGGAAATTTCAGTATGTTTTCCATGTGGATTTTCACGAACCTCTGAATCCTATACCCTTTGTAAATTGGCTCTTCTGTTTTGTTCTGTTTTTAGTGGAGCATTCTGCATTTGCTTCTGTTAATTTTATTTGTTTATTTTCAGCGCTGTTTTCAAACATCGTTATTTGGAGTTTGAATCTGTTAGGGTTAGGGTTCCATAATGTGTGTGTATTCTGTGTGCTTCTACTATGCATAGTACATGTAAACAAGAAATTGCTTTGGGAAACTAATAATTGCTACTGTATATTTTGTGGAAAATATTATTTGTTAGACAGTGGATCAAGAACTTGATTTTTTAAAAATAAATCCTTCAGAGGCCTGGTGGGGTCTTTGGGATGTCCCAGCAGATTGGTCATTGTATGGCCAGATACATCAGCAGGTAGACCTGCTAGGAACCCCAGCAGTGATTCATACCTAGGGATGTGGCTGGTTCAGATGCTTCGTGTAGCCTTCAATGCAGCATTTGCATGTTCTTAGCTGGAACTTGATACTGCATACTCTTAGAATTTCTTTCTGTGCAGCATCATATATAAAGAAAGAGAGATACTAGGTGCCCTTGAAATCAATAAACAATGTGTGAGAAGAGAGACGAGAGAGAATTTAGATCTTCACTGCAGACAGTCTGGATGAGGAAAACTCAATGTGATAAAGAGCCCACGTGAATATAAATCTACTCTTGTTCTTCTGTGGGCTACATAAAATATAATGGATTTGAATTCTCATTTGTATGCTTTCTATCACTGAGGTCAGCTAACTTCAAATTATCTTGAGACAGAATGCTAGATCTTTTCTTATACAAGATCCATGTCTTTGTAGGCTGTTCTTTATTTATACAAATGGAATTCGCCACTTGTATATTTTATAAATAAATAAATATTCATATTTGTCTTTATTTCCTATGACAGTGAAACGTTCAATAAAGGATGCCTGTAAACCATCCGGGCTCATTGACCCTGCAGAATAATTAACTGCCTTTTATCTTTAGAATCTTTTCAGAGCCAGACGGAACGAAATTGAAACTGAGCAACATTTTAAAGCTCTTGCAGAGAGAGAAGTGGGTCGACTGAAAAGCGAGATTCAGAGGCTGGAGAATGAGACGATTTCACTAAGAGAGAAGAAAAATAGTCAAGAAGTAGGTTTGAAACATTTCATTATGCATATAAAAGACACCTTTATGAAAGGTGGAAAGTTGCTCATCTGCTGCCCTTTTGTGAGCTGTGTTGCTCTCTTAAAACCAAGAACATCCTAGGATGGCTTTTTAAAAAAATGATGCTATCACTCACTTTAACTGTTCACATCATTAAAATATATGTATTTGTAACCCCAGCAGTAGTTCCTACAGCAAAACTCGGTCATAATGGAATTCGTTGCAACCCAGTGCTTGTTTCCATTAAGAGCGCTGCTCTCCCATTTCCTTTGTAAGAACTGCTGCTGCTGTAAGCCAGCGCAGTAGCACATGGGAATATTTATTTATTTATTTGTATTTTTATCCTGCCCTATACCTGAAGGCCTTAAGGTGGGTAACAACATTTAGAATCAAACATATTAAAAACAATAACAGTATATATTAAAACAACAGTGTCTGCAAGTGGGAAGGGAAAAGTTTATTCCTATTTAACCGAAGGCCGAGCCAAAGACATTTCTCTTCAACACCTTTCTAAACTTGTTGAGGGTGGTGGGACAACCAGGAGGGCGTCCCCTCCAGATCTTAAGGCACAGGCAGGTTAATGTGGAAGTAGGCATTCCTTCAGATATTTTGAGCCCAGGTCATTTAGGGTTTTATAAGTTAAAGTTAACACCTTGAATTGGGCTCAGTAGCACATTGGCAGCCAGTGCAGCTCTTTTAAGACTGGCGTGATGTGCGTCAGGCCAGCTGTTCCAGTCACCAATCTACCGACTGCATTCTGCAACATCTGCAGCTTCCAAATTGTCATCAAGGGAAGCCTCATGTAGAGCGTGTTGCAATAGTCTACTCTGGAGGTTACCAGAGAATGGATAACTGTGGCCAAGTCATCACTGTCCAGAAAAGTCTTCCAACTGGTACACCAGCTGTAGTTGCGAATAGGCACTCTTGGCCAAGGCCTCCACTTGAGCTTCAAGTGTCAACGCAGAGTCCGAGAGCACCCCCAGTGTTGTCTCCCAACTACAGGACCCAAGAACCTGTGACACATAACGCCTCTGTCTTGTCTGGATCCAGCTTCAATTTATTGGCCCCCATCCAACCCATAACCTCCTCCAAGAACCTGTCAAGCACTTCAACTGCCTCTCCTGATTCAGATGGCACAGAGAGAGCTGGGTATCATCTGCATATTGATGGCACTTCACTCCAAATCTCCCGCTGACCTCTCCCAGCAACACTCCTCCATGAAGCCAGCTGAGTGACCTTGGGCTAGTCACACCTCTCTTCTGAGCTCCCACCTACCTCACAGGATGTTCTGTTGTGGGGAGAGGAATAGAAAGCTTTGTCAGCCACTTTGAGTCCCCTTGAATTGGTGAGAAAAACAGGGTAGAAAAGCCAACTCTTCTTCTGTGTCAGAAGAAAGCTGTGTAGGGAAGATGATTGGTTAAAGTGGGAAGATTGGGAAGGAATCTTGATTTCATTCCCCTTCTTTGCACACATTTATCTGTTGAAGCAGCTTTGCCGAACCCAGGACCTCCAGATTAATTGCACTATAGTTCAGAAACTAGGCAGGGATGATGGGAATTGTAGTCTAAAATTTTTGGAAGGAGGCAAGTTTGTCAGTCGTAGTCACATCCCTTCCTATCCTTTTGTTTGTGCTAACAAAACAGCTACAGATAATGTCAATGATGAATGTTGTTGCTATCCCTTTTCGCATTCCTGAATTAGTAACCGGCATAGAGTCATACAGATGAAAAGGAAGTCTTCTGTCCTATTCTGCTGCTCCATGATTAAAAGAGGGCGGACTAGATATGACCACTTGATCATCTCTGGGAGATCCGAGAGGAATGGGAGGTTGTAGGTTGCTAACAATTCTTAGAAGCAGCTTGTCTGTAACATGCAATCTTGTATGGATTTTTAACCTGTATTTTTAATATTTCCCCTCTAACTTTGTTAGAACAACATTTTCAAAGTGACTCAGAAGCTGGAAGCCTTAAGATGCCAAATGAATTGGGATCAACAAGCTCTGGAGGCTTGGTTAGAAGAATCTGCCCGTAAAGACAACGATGCCCTTACAATCCAGAAATATGCACAGCAAGACGATGGCAAATTACGAGTATGTTCTTCTTTTTTTAAATAAAAAAAAAGGTTTGCAGAGCTGGGAACCCACCTCAGCCTGGCACCACACACCTTCCTGCCAGCTCTCAGCATGCATAGTTTTCTTTACAGCCATTTTAGGAAGGTAAAGTGTAGCACCTTAGAGGCTAGCAGAGAGACAGAAGTTGGTAGCATGAACTTTCATAGACTAAGGGTGTTTTTCCACTGTCACTAGAAATACCCATTAAGTACCCATTAATGGGTACTTAATGACATTTTTGTACCCATTAATGGGGACTTCTAGTGACAGTGGGAAAACACCCTAAGTCTGTTTCATCAGATGCATGGACTGAAATGCTTAGGAACAGGCTTATATGGAAGCTGTGTGAATGATCAGCAATCGAAATACAAAACTATGGGCTTGGTAATGACGTGAAAAGTTCAGTATAACAATGGCCATTAAGGCTTTATGAGTGAATAGAGGAGCAAATGCCATAGTGTTGTAGCGTAGACTGATGCTGTCTGGGAACAAGAAAGGGGATATGGAAAATAGGAGCACCTTAGAGATTAGCATAGAGAAAGAAATTGGTAGCATGAGCTTTCGTAGACTAAGCCTGTTTCATCAGATGTGTGGAATGAAGATATGTCATCGTGCATCTAGGGAAGTAGGCTTAGTTTACAACTTCTTTCTCTCCTCATATTGTTCTTAGACTTCAACACATGTATCTGAAACAAGTTGTTGTTCTTTCATTTCAGGCGTTAACTCTACAGATAGAAATGCTGACTGTGCAGTGTAATAATAGACGGAGAACTCTTGACAATGAACTTACAGAAACCTTGGCTGCCCAGGTCTGTCCACAAAACGACTGCGGGAATAAGTTTTCCAAGGTGCTTCGGGTGTTTCCTCTGCTCAAAGTGCTTTTCTAGCAGTTTTCTCTTGATTTTACAGATAGAGCTGGACAAGGCAGCTGAAGATTTCCGCAGGGTTCACCATGAAAGACAGGAACTTATCAGGCAGTGGGAGAGCACCATTGACCAAATGAAGAAAAGGGATCAAGAAATAGATAACTGTGCCCTGGTAAAGCATTTTCTATAATTCTGATCATTTTAGATGTTAAGTGTCAAATGGTGTTACGTAAACTTGCAATACTTATCAGCGTTTAATTCATAATTAGGGTTATATAGATCAGTATGAATTTTTGAATCAAAAGCAGCAAGATCTACCTCCTTAGAAACTCAAGCACTTTTGGTAGCTCTTGCGAGGTTGTCGAGGTTTTATGGATCACAGTAATCTATGTACTTTTCTGCGGCTAGCTTTTGGCCCAGGCAAGGCGAGCGACTCGCACGAAGGAAAGTGTGCTTAAAGACAAGATTCAGTTCTTGGCAAATGAAAGCGGCAACAACTTAGAATATGAGAAGAGAATTTCCATAGCTGATCGTCAAGCTACGAAGCTGAGACTAGATTATCAAAAGGAAGAAGCTAATCGAAACCAACTCCAGGATGAGGTAATTTTGTTCTAGATTGAGGTGCTCAACTGTGCTCAACCCAAAAGTCCCAGAACTAGAACTCCCAGCGTTCTTTGCCAGCTGATTAAACTTTGCCTTCTGTCCCAGAGAGGCGAAATGCTGGACTTCTTTGACTGTCCTTACTTAAATTGACACCGTTATGTTGGTGATCGCTTTGACACGGCAACCAGGTGATTCAGCATAAAATCACACCTGCGCTGGTCATTTCCCACTAGTATAGGTGTGGAGCAGTTTTAACTCCCCCACACCTGTACCTGGGGGGAACTCTGACACATATAGAACCATTTCTAGTAAAGAAGCAGCTATGTCCAGTGCAAATGCATCATGCAGGAGTCCCCTCTGTCCTTACCTTTAAGATGAAGTGTGAAAAGGCCCAGTAATTGTTTCTGGGACTGGAGCACACAGCAAGCCTTTATTTTTCCTGCTTGGCCTGATTCTTGTGATGCCAAAACTGAATTTTACCTAGGGTGCCACCTAGGTTTGCTCTGTTAATAGCATACACTGAAATGGGAATGGGAATCTCGTAGCCTTTAAGTTTAGTATGACCTTAGAACAAAATATGTATAGAAGGAACTGGAACAGATGCCATATGTGGATTTGTGCTGGAGGATTAGTGCTCCATAGTTCTCTTGAAATGGTGAGGAAACTGATAGCGTCCTCACTTGTGATATTTAACAGGAGAAGAATTTAACTTTGTTTTCAGGAATGTTGATAGTGTCTGTTGCTTACCTATATGTGGAATCTTCAAGGGCTACAGATACTGAATTCGAATTAAAAAGATGAGAAGGTGAAAATTGTGAGTGATGCTCTGCAATCTCTACAATTTTTGCCAACAGTTTCTGCTTAAAACTACTTTTAATTTTCATCTTGGAAAAGATTCCTCAGCTATGAAGCATATCCCTAGTTCTGCAGAGCAACAAGTATTTGAAGCCAGGTTTTAGGTCGTAAGTTTCTCTTTCCCTGTTCAGTAGCTCTCATAGACTTCATAGTCAAGTAGACAAAATCATATTTGAGCAATGTTACATTTCTGAACTAAAAAAAGGCTTTCAATAGAAACTGCTTGAAAAGCGTAACTAAAACAAGGGGCCAATAATGCAATTTTTTGTTTGTAATGGGAGTGTCTCATAATGACTGATGATATGGAATTTAAAACTACAGACCCTGAATTGCAGATTAAGCATGTTTCGATTTGGGCAACAGTATCTGAAAAACAGGGATTTATTTTGAGTAATTTATGATGTATTCTCAATATTGACATCATACCTAGCTGGAAACACTGAAAGCAACTGTGGATGCAACTGCTTCTGAACTAGAATCGATGAGAATCAGTATAGCTAATCTTAAAAAGGAAATCCAAGTTAAAACATTAAGGTAGGATTGGAAAAACAGTGAGTTGATGTGTGTGTGTGCTGCTTTGTAAAAAAAAGTTTTCTTAAACAGTTCTGCAGTAGTGATTTGATGAGGTTTTTACACAGTTCTGAAGAATTATGCAATGGCTAATAAAGGTGCTTACTTAATATTTATTGAAGCCATTGATTTTTGTGCTCTTTTATTTATAAAATGTGTTTAAGGTGGCTTTTTGAAGACCATAACAACACCTAGTCGTCGTTATTTGAGATGATCAGACATGCATACCTTATGTACAGACCTCATTCCAGGACTTATTCAAGAATAGGGGCCTTTCCTCTGCACACTAGTACAGACTACAACAGACCCCATATTATCTCTCAACTTCTTCCATTGTGGCCTATAAAAGCCATCGAAAGAAGTGTCACTGGGACATCCAGAAAATGATAAAAGGTTTTTACTGTGAGAAGTATGCCATAGGCCATAGGAATTATGTTCTGCCCTTTTCTCAAGAGGATGTCCCTGAACCCCAATGCATCAGAAAACCTTTTACCCAGTTGCTCAGTCCCTTTCTGGGCTGGGTTCTCAGAACAAGTGATGACAGCCAAGCTGAAAGATGCTGAAGACATTCTTGAAGGAAATCGAATGTGGAGATCTGTTTCAGTCCAGTTTTCAGTTGGGTTATGGAATGGCTTGGTCAAATGGGTGCATGAAGAACAGAATGAATGTTCAGTGGTTTTGATTTCTCAGTGGCTTTTAAAGCCACTTGACAGCAGGATTCTTCTAGAATAGCTCTGATGGTTACATTATGGCAGTTAAGGCTCCTACTCTGGCATTCAGTGAGTTGGCTTTCTTTTCCATGCTTTAAAACGTGCAGGTAAAGCTTCTGGAATTATGTTGTTAAGTTATTCAGGGAGGGACTTGCTGATAGTTCCACTGCACTTTGAGGTGTAGCATTCCAGTATGCAACAGAGACTTAATAGTGGTGGTCCTGTGATTTCAAAATGACATTCCTTCTAATATATGCTGCCACTGTTATATAAATCTTTTGGCTTGCTGTTTTAAAGCATGGCTTTTTTTTTTTTTACTATACTATCATCCAGTACTATGGTCCACTTTTTACTGTTTTGTTTCCTTTGTTATTGTTGCTCTGCTTCCTCTTTGTACCTGTGTTTTAAATATTTTATTAGCACATACAGGTATTAATGTGTTTCTCATAAGTTATTCATTTTTATTAATTGCCCGAATAAACAATATTTTATTTTTCCTAGTGCTATCAGCTTGTTTGAGTAATTTGAAAGTTTGGGACACGGTCTCTAATTCTAAAGAACGTTGGGCAGTCCCTAAAGTTCTCTTTCTCATCCTGTAATCCTTTTTTAGTCTAAGCATCGTAAAGGATCAGAATAATGCCCTTGCAAATAAATTGAAATTTGTGACCAACCAAGCTCTGAGTTCAGAGGAAAAAGCATCCAGAACAGAAGAGCTACTCAGAGAAAAGGAGAGAAATGTCAAGGTAACAGAATGCTGGAGTTTTAGAATGGTTGCCTTTCCTCACATTTGGAAGGACAGCTGACATTTAATATTACAAAAGCAACTAACAATTAGTTTTCAGGTTATTTTATATATTACAGTCATTTCTTGTATAAAATGGTGGTTTTCTCCTCAGAAGAACTGCTTGGTTTACATAGCCAGCAATGACTTCAGTGGTTTACTGCAACGTTATTTCAAGCTGTGTTGTGTTTTAGAGACTTCAGGTGTGGTCACACCTAAGTTTAATCTAGCGTCAGTCCACCTTCAGAACAAGACATATTAGCAAAGTGACCAATAATTTTCTTGCCACATTATCCCAAAGGTGAATTTTAAGTTATTTAACACGGAAAGAAAACAACTTGTCACTGGATTAAACCTTAAGTGCGACCACAGCCTTCATGTAAGCAAAAGAAGAATGGGAACTTTGAAAATATATGCTCTTAAAGCTCCTTAAGATAACATCTACAGGTGAGGACAATAAGCCAGAGGAGAAGTAGTAAGTCCCCAGTGAAGGCTTGCTTTCATTTCTACAAACCATGGTCTATCCAGTGTGGATTGACACAGTTTGAGTAAATGAAAGTGAAGCTTCCAACTTTGCTTTTCCCTCCACCATTTGACAGTTGTGACTGAAAGGACACCACAGTGGGTCACTATTAAGTACTACCTATCAGACTATAGGTTGCAGAAAAACAAAGGAACGAAATAAAAGGTGAAAGGATGGAGCTTTAAAAAATCCAATCCCTTTTCTCCATAGCGGTAAAAAGCCGGAAGGGCAACAAACTTGGCTTTGATTCCACCCCCATCCAGAAGTCTTAACAACTCATCTCCTTGTGAGGAGAAAAGACATTTATAGTCTAAATGATGGTTGCCAGCTTCTGGAGAGCAGTTTGCCCCACCCTCCCTGGTCTTCTAACAAAAAACTAGTCTGACAAGGTGAAGTGAGGGGCCTCTGGGAGTCCAAAAGGAAGTTTTTCCTCAGTCATTTGGGACTGAGGATAAAGTATCATTGGGTCTGGGGTGTGATGAGAAAGAACTGGGGAGGCAGGTTTGCAGTGTCTGCAGTTTAAGAGTTTTTCCACTAGCACTAAGTACCCATTGAAGCACCCATTAAGGACTCATTTGGCTGAGAGCCAGATGACCCCATTTCCACTACAGACCCCATTAGAGACACATCTGTTTCCACCACAGCTAGGGAAATCCGGATCATATGGGTTCTTCAGGACCTATAATCCAGATTTCGTGTAGATTCCATTAAAGGGGTCTACAATGTAGGGAGCCTGTTTCCACTACAGTTCGGCAATGGGTTCTACAGGAGGCTCAGGGGGAGAGGCACCCATGGGGTGTGTGTGTGTGTGACCCATACTCAAGACTGTTGTCCCTCTGAAGCCAGCTCCGAAATCCCTCCGAAGTTGCCTTTGGAGATTAGCAAAGGCTCCATAAAGAAACCCCTTGTAAGAGCAATGCCACTGTCAAGCGCTCTGGGGGATCCTTGAAGTTAGCAGCAGATCACTCTGGAGATTCTACGGAGTGATCTGCAGCTAACTTTAAAGATCCTCTGGAGCGCTTGACAGCGGCATTGCTCTTGCAAGGGCTTTCTCTGTGGAGCCTTTGCTAATCTCTGAAGGCAACTTTGGAGAGTGCACCGCCTGACCCCCAAAACACCTCGGGTGATGGGGGTTAGATCCGGATTTGCAAATGGGTGCTCCGGTGTTTCCACAGCAGGCTGGCTAGCACTAGATCCGGATTAAGGGCACTATCCATTCCTTAGATCCGGATCTTCTTAGATCTGGATTAAAGGAGCTCAGTGGAAAAACACCCTAAGACAGGATATGCAACCAATAGTGCATTCCTCCCAAGGAAGACTTATAAGATAATATATTTCTGGACTTACTTAAAAAGAAAATTCCAAGTAAATTGTCATCACTTCAGTTTTGTCTTGTGGTTAGAGGGCCATACTTGTATATGGACCTTTCCAGGTTTGATTCTGCACTCCTTCATGGAGCCAGCTGGGTGACCTTGGGCCAGTTCTGAGTTCTCACAGCCCCACCTAACTCACAGGGTGTCTGTTGTGCAGAGAAGAACAGAAAGCTTTGTCAGCCGCTTGAGTTCCCTTGAATGGATGAGAAAAGTGGGGTGGAAAAGCCAACTCTTCTTCTTTCCTAAGCATAGCAATTTGCCAGAGATGACCGTTTCTGTATCACTTTGGTTAGCCCTTGGGATATCCATCCTTTGTGAAACTGCTCAGGTATGCCAGATCATGGCATTATATGTACATGGTAAAGATTATGCCCCGTTCTAAATAATAACTGTTTTGGCACATAGTGTCATTTTCAGCAGCTCTATAATTGAACAAAATGCACTTCAAATTCTTTAAATCTAAATGTATAATTTATTGAATCTGGTAGTTACAGATCTCTTCAGTTTGTTTGTTTTAAAAGAAGGAGTACAGAAGCTTGAAAACACTGAAGTGATACACTCTGACTACTGACTGCAGTAGATTATCCAGAAAATTCTCTGTAGGGTAACTAAACCATTTGTAGTGCTTCTTTTCATATATAGGAAGCAGATAACCAAAGATGAAGGGAGCGTAGCAGTTTCCTAGCCTAGGGGTGATCATTTAACTAGGATGAACTGTTCTTGAACAATGTCTGTAATATGTTAGTCAAAAGTGTGCTTTCCATCAAAATTAGCCACACATGTCTATTTGCCGCATCTGTTAATACCCTGTGAAAAGAGATGGGCTGGGAATAATGCATTTAAAATTTCATTCTTTCCATCTGAGCTTCTGCTCCCCAGTGGCTCTGCTCTGCTCCTTCAACGTTGTGAGGAGAAGCAAGAGTTGCTGGGGCGGAATCTGATTCGACACCCTATCTTTTGGAATCTCTTTGAGTGATTAAAGTAAGTTTATTAAGGTATTAGCAAATGAGAAGCAACAAACAGTGATCCCACTTCAGAGTGAATTAAATTCCCATCATAGTCGCTAACGACATTTTATGCAGTGATATATGGGGAAGTTCAAAAGAAAGCGATACTTAAAACACTGGCTTTCAGACAGAAATTGATAACCTCTTAGTTACATAATGTATTTGTCATGGTTGATGGATCTCCAGAAGACGCGAAACAAGAAGGTCTTGGAAAGGAGAGATCTTTGTGGTCCCCAGAAAGGAATGAGACCTTCTTGTCTAGTCGTTCTCAATAATGAAGAAAGAAGTAGAAAGTGTGCTATTGAGAAATATATTCCCAGTATTCATTTTGTTTTTCTTTGAATGTTACTAGGAGAAAGAGATAGAGGCAGAGCAGCTGAGGGACACACATTTCAAGAAAAGAAAGGAGCTGCAAGAACTTAAGGAACAGGAGAAAAGTGTTAAACATGACATTGACGGGCGGCGTGGTCAGTTGAGGAACCTGCACACTCGGTTAGCTAAGCTGGATGCCGAGACGCTTAAGCAGCAAGAACTCATATATAAACAGGCATGTCTCTTTCTCGCTCCTTCTGCCTCTTTCCCCTCTCAGTCTGCGTCTGTTTTATTTTGGGCATGTGTGTGAAAGGTGCACTTGGTACCTGTGGGTCCTGCACTGACTATTCCACGATTAATAGGATAGTGAGATGCTTAATACACCGACCAAAATATCACAAAATAGAGTACAAGTTTTCATGTTCTCCAGAGCTCTTTGTCAGGCTGGAAAGGATTAGATGGGGAGGAAAGTCCTGGTTGATGGTGAAATGGTGCCTTCTGCAGATGAATACTGCTGGCGTTGTGCAGAGTGCATGGCTTCACCATAAACCAAACTTTATTTTCCTGCTTCCTTTTCAAAGAATTCTAGAAAATTAAGAAGTTAGACCTTTTGGGCAGCTCTAATACGGAGTAATACATTTAGGTGTAAGGCCCTCTAATGGCCCAGTGTCAAGAGCTCTAGATTAGAACCTAAGAGTTCCTCAGTTTGAACCCCTGCTCTCCCATGGGTCTTCCCCACTGTGGATGAAATATCCTCACAGGCCTGTGAGTGCCTTTGGGAAACAATGACTAAGGGAGGAATCCCTGGCAGAAAATCCAAAGTGGATCCCCTAAGCCAGTTGAATGGGCCGTGCTTCATCTTTCCAGCAGCTCCTACTGCCAGCCCCATGCCAAATGTTGTGCTGACACTCCTTTGTGTGAGGCCAAGAGGAACACTGTTGGTCAGACAACTCAAAGAGTTTCCATACCTCCATGGACAGGCACCTGCCATTGTCTTTCAAGACAGAAAGATGCCAGTAAATTTAGGTGTGTGTTGCACAGGTGTAAACAGCTGACCATTAGCTTCTGCTTTCTTCAGTAATCCAGTTTAATTTCAAATTAGGGACTGGTAACCAAGAAACTTGGTAAGGATGACGAAGGTGAAGTCTGTTGGGGAAGTGTAAGAGTGGGTTTGATTGTAGAAGTAGTACCATAGATAATCTAAGAACTTGATCAGATCTTAAGGTGTCATTGCTACTAACCTTTTTTTATCGTATTTTTATGAGTTTGTTTAAACTCCAAGAGACTGTAGGGGACATAAGGGCCTGATGTGCCATGGCCCACGGAGTCACAAAGAGCCGGGCATGACTGAACAAGTGAAGGACAACAACCGTGTTCTGTAAACGTTTCATAAGAGATTGACCTTTGGTGTCTGCCTGTCACCTCTCTTTTGCTTGGTGGTTTGAAATCCAGTTTTATGACTGTTGGAGCAAAAGCTGAACCAGTTCAGGAAAATAATTTGAGAAGCTTTTTGCCATTTGCAGGGATTTGAGAGCTGGTGAAGATACTGCCTTCATCTTGTGTTTGAGAGTATCCAGAAGCAATTGGTGGGCCACTGTGTGCGACAGGATGCTGGACTAGATGGGCTGTGGCCTGATCCAGCAAGGCTTCTCTTATGTTCTTATGTTCTTACTATTGTTTCCTATATCAGATTGTACAGTTTGGCCTCTCTAGAAAATGCAGACAAAATATAATGTATTAAAAGTATTTATAAAAGTGTTGAGTTCTGAATGTGAGAAAATAGTTTCAGCCATTAAATGTATTTATTGGAAAGTAAGTATCATGGATATATATTAAATCAATTTACTTGAAAACAAATTCCATTTATTCTCACGTAAATATGTTTGGAATTGGATTCTGTGCTTGCTATGATTCCTCTGAACTATGGCTGCTTCAGGGTAAATTTCTGAAGTATACAAGAGATGAACATGCCCAAATCCTGTTATTTGTTAATGGGATTTATATGCATAACTCCTATGTACTACTTTGAAAGTTTACCCCTTTCTATCAGCATCCGCTGTATTGGTAAGATTGCAACTGAGCTGTAAGCCTCCCTAGAGCGGACTCTCTATCTGGGCTATGAACGCTTTGTTGTATTTTTAGAAGATTATTTGTGAGGCTGTATCACACCCCAGCCATTTTAACACTAGAAGCCCTATAGGCCAGAAACGATTGTGATACAACAATCACTTAATTGGGTGTCTGTCCTCAAGCTCATTTTTGGTGTAAATGTTTAGCACTGAGAGAAATGGCAGTAATTGTTTTACAGTCTCTCTGTTCATTTTATTTCTCGCTTTAAAACATTTTAACAGGATTTTTATATTCAGCAAGTGGAGAGAAGGCTGTCACGCTTGCAAGGGGAGCTTAATACAGATGAGAGGCAAGTTTTGGAAGCAAGAGTTGCCGAACTCTCAAAGATAGCGGACGAAAAGAAACAGGCCTACAACACTCTTCAGGCTCAGCTAAAAAAACTTCAGGTACTGTAATGTGAGTCAAGTTTAGACTGCAGCCAGACATGGGCAGGAGCTGAGCTATAATCATTGTCTTGAGCCTCTTGGAGGAAAAAAGAGTGTAACATATTTCTTGGTGTTTCTGCCATGGATTGGTCATGCAAGTTGGAACTTGAGTCCATTGAGATGTTCCTTTTATAATGGGCGTTGTGACAAGCTTATTCAACCTACCATTAAACACACTGGGGATATAGTAATTTTTTCACTAGAGGCTACAGATCCTATAATAAATTCAGCAGTGGCCAGATTACTCCCACTAACCATAAAGATCAGAAGCCAACTACTGAAATTTTAATTCTCATTCATTTTACCTGTTTAACTTTGAATTTTTCTATGCGTCCATGTAGATTGTAAATTAAATGTAAATATAACTCACCTGCTTCCCTGGTTCTTCATTGTGCTCTTGTGAAGTCAGACTGCTGAAAGGCACTGCCAGAATAATTATAAGGCTTGCAAGAATTAGAGGATTTTTATTGTGCCGTTTTGGCAGCTTTACAGCACTGGGCACACACCAGGTAGCTGTAACAGGGGCGCACCGGATGTCAGCAGCATGTAGATATTCCTTATGTTTTCAGAGATAAATACATTTGGCTCTGACCAATATTTGGGCAGAAGGTTGTTTTAAAGGAGGAGGTACAAACAATGTAAAATGTATTTATAGAAGTGTCTGAGTGCTTAATGCTCTTCAGGTTTGCTCAGTTACCATATTAGACTTTTACCCTTTCTGCACTGGGCCTTAATCTGGATTATACCCCATAATAGGGACCTGCCATCCATAAATTAGTGCAGACAACAGAAGGCCCTAGGTGGGACCTGCTGTAGTCTGTGTAATCATGTGAATGGCAGATCCCTATTCCAGGACATAATTTGGAATAAGATCCAGTGCAGAAAGGGCATTAGTTTGGTCTAGTGGTTAAGGAGCCGGACTCTTATCTGGGAATACTGGGTTCGATTCCGCCCTCCACCATGAAGCCAGCTGGGTGACCTTGGGCTAGTCACAGCTCTCTTCTGAGCCCTCACAGCCCCACCTACCTCATAGGGTATTCTGTTGTGAGGAGAAGAACAGAAGGTATGTCAACCGCTTTGAGTCCCCTTAAATGGGTGAGAAAAGCGGAGTAGAAAAGCCAACTCTTCTTGTTCTTCTTAGTGAACTAAGGGCCTAACTGATCCTTTCCAACTCTGTGATCAGTTTTTTAAAGGACTAGTGGTATCAGAACACTGTAATAGACCAAATTAAATGCAACTTTTGTCTCTCCAATCTTTCTAGAATGACATCCATTTCATGAAGCTGGCTATGACTAAGACTGGAGAAGAAATGGCTGGTCTGACTACTAGAATAGATGAGCTAAATCTTTTCACTGATAAATCTGAGAAGTTGCTGAAAAAAGCCAAAGCAGATAAGCAGGTACATCAGCGTGTTAAAACAAAAATATAATTATTCAAAACAGAAAGTTAACAGTGATGTCAGGTCTAGAATTAACTACTGTTGCTTTGCCCATTTAAGGATTTGATGATCGAAGATAATCTTCTAAAGCTGGAACACAAACGTGTAAGGGATACTTTGTACAATAAAGCAGACCAAGTTCTGTCCCTTGAAAAGCGGAAGCAGCAACTAAAAACCGCAATGGAGGAGAGAACTGCAGAAATTAAAGTCCATAAGGCAATGCTTGAGGCACAGACAAGAATGGTAGAACAAGAGCGGCAGACTCTGAGGTATTTACCTAATTTACTGTGTGTATGCATGATTTCTTTTCCCTGCCAAGTGTGTCTAGAGCAGAAAAACTCCCTTACAGTCAACATTCTATTTGTCGCCTACTAGCTTGTGTTGGTGTTATTTTAATTAATAGCTCACAATCTTTTCAAGAGGCTACTTTGTCCTGTCCAATTTTCTTTAGGCATAGTCTCAGCCTCCCATTTTATCTTTGTTAGCAGTTGCAGAGTGGCTGGGTTAGGCCTTGGCTCACCAAAACTGCCTAACCAAAACTGATTTTACCAAGGCCACCAAGGACCTTAATGGCTGAAAGCAGATTTGAATCTTAGGATTTGTTTGCATTTGCCAGCCTGGTATAATATAATAATATCATACTGGTTTGGTAAGAATCCAGCATGGTGGCGGCCATTTGCACTACAAGAGCTAACTAGCTGCATTCCTGGCCAGCAGCACTGCCCAGATCACTAAGGCAAAGTCTGAAAAAACATCTGGTGAGATGCCGGATGTTGCCATGGCAATCTGGCAGTCGCTTATGACTGCACAGCTGTAATCATGCAGCCACGCCTATTTGCTGCACCATACTCAGAAGAGGGTGCAAAACTACCTGTTTTGTCCCAAGAGCAAAGCTATGAAACTTTGGTGTAGTAAGGCCTCTGGCTCTCAGGAACACAGCCTGAACAAAAGACTTGTCCACAAATTCTTTAAGTTTTCAAAAGCTTTACTGGTTGCAAACACAAATAACATGAAACTGATCTCTTCTCTTTCAATAGACTTTCTTAAATACCTTGCTCTCTCCTCTCTGATGGTTAACCTTCTGTTATAGACTATGTTTTCTCTGTTTTCTGTTTCTTTGGTGGACTTTATCTCTTCTTCTGTGGACTTTATTCTTGCTTCTGTGGACTTTATCTTTGTCAAAGGAAAATACTCTCTCCAGGTCTGACTTGGCTGAAATCTTACTACACACTAACAGAAAGGAGCTGGAGAGGCAGTATAAGACTCTAGAATTTCCCCACAACCCTTTTCTCTCTTAAAGCTATAGATCTCTATTTCTCCTCCTGAACTAATACATAGAAAAGCCTATAATAACTTTTAACTCAATATAGGTCTCCAGAGCATCAAAGATGCTCTAGAGGCATGACACCACCGGTCCAGCCACTTCTGGGCAGTCTACAGTTGGATCACTCTGGTTATCTCAGTCCAGGGAAGCTGCAGTAGAAGAACAATGCGGGCACATCTGACCAGTAAGCAGATAGAGCATGCAACCACCCTTCCTCTCTACATATATCCTAAGATCATAAGAGTCTTTCACGGGGAGGGTAGCAGGTTTTTCATGTCTGTACTACACTATTACAATTCTTTTACTATTTTGACCTGTGTAGTTTGCCTGCTAAATTGCTAGAAACTAGTCTGTTGTTGTTACGGTATTAAATCCATCAGAGAAAACATGTGTAAGTAGGCCTTTTCACACCTACCTTAAAGGGGAACACTTCCACATGGTGCATCTGTACCACACGGAGCCGTTTGTTCACTAGAAATGGCTCTGTATGCCAGAGCATCCCCCCCACCCACATAGGTGTGGAGCATTTAAAACTAGAGGCCTAGTATAGCCCTGCACGCTGCATCTGCCCCTCTTCTGGGTGGAAGAGGGGCAGGGGGAGCATGTGACCAGTGGCACAGGGGCAATTACACAGTGTATCACCTGGTGACCCTGGCAGTGGCACCGCACAAGCACACTGGTGCCATTGTGGGGGCTCTTGAGATTGTCACCATGATGGCAGTGTCTTGCATTTAGCCAGTGCTTAGTTAAGTTATGGTTATTTTAGATGTCTGCAAGTGCACTTTGCCTCCCTGAGACTGGAGATGAAGGGCAAAAATACCCAGTGCAGATGAAAGCAAGCAGAGAAAGTGAGCATTAATCTCAGGCAAAGCTCTGCTCATAGAAATCTGCTTTTTACATGCGTATGCACATTATATTTTTATCCCCATTTCTCTGCAAATGGTAGAAGTGGGGACAAGAAATGCTTGATTTTAAGTTACACACCCTAAGGTAGGAAGGTTTTTAAAAATAACTCTAAATAACTTAGAAGGAAGAATCTTTGGGCTGCGGGTGGTAGGGCCCAACTGCGAAACAAATACTCGACCGGCTGATTTGGCAGGCTTTTTCTCCCGCCTCCCGTCTTCCATCCACAGTCCACGCAACGTGAAATTAGAGTGATTTAGTATGACTAGCGCTTAACCCCTCACCAAGTAGGCAGACTCTGTGTTTTTCCTTGGATAATTACGTGACTAATTGGCACTTAAATGTAATTTGATTTGGGGTTCTTTCCTGCTGTTGTGAATACTCTTCCAGCACTGGCAATGTTAAGATACAGTCAGCAGGGGGCAGTTTTTGCAGCTGTGCGATTGAAATGTCAACCCTTTAAATATTTGGGTAAGGCTCCATGGATGGCTGCTCCCCATGATACAGGAATCTGCAATGCTGTGATGCTGTATTTTGTCCCCTGTGGGACTTTAGAAGTGTTTGGTTGGGAAGCCTATGCGGGCAAAAGGAGTAGGTATAAATGGACACAGCAACCGCATACAATACTAGTAAACAGTCAATGTTAAGAACAGCAGATATATTGGCCCTCTGCTGTAGGTGTTTATAACAATTAGGGCATCCAGAGAGGTAGGATTTTGGAAAGGCTGTTACCAAGGTAGTCACATTGAATCCTGCCCCCCTAACTGGCATATGCTGTTTTGACTGCTGATATATTTCATAAAGGAAAAGCTTTTTCTTGATGAGCCGGCTATCATGATTAAATCCAGTTTCAGTATTAGGGCAGTAAACATTAAGTTATCCTAAGTATCTCATGCTGCTATGCAGAGTTTTGAGATGTACAGGCCTCTTCATCTGGCTGTTATAATCTGAGCCGTGAAGTTGAGAGCTGAAGGGAAACAATGGTAATGTTTTTAACTTGTGGGGCTTGCTTTCCATTCATGCTTAAAGGGAATCGTGGAGGAGATTGCAAAGATTCAGAAGCAGCGGTGCTGTACAGAGGTGAAAATGTTGTTACACACATGATGGTTCATTCTGGACAGAATAAAGTGTAATTATAGGGTTAATCCCTTCTGCTCGTCTTAGGCAACCAACTCTGTGATGATGAAGCTCATTCACACCATCCCTTAATCCTTTGAGGGGCAGTTTTTCTATTAAAGAGAAGCCAGTGGTCCTTCAAAAAGAAAATGTACAAAATGTTTTTGTTCTGAGGTTCTTTCAGAATGAACTGTCACATGAGTAACAATGTTATCTCAAAGAAATTGTGATTATAAGGATGTACCAAAACTCCTTTTCTCTCCAATGGGAAAAATTAAAAAGACTCTAGTCAGTGTTTGACAGCATAACAAGCTTCCAGATTTTTACTGCTTCTTTTGCCTGCTTGTTTTTAGGACCTGTTTGCTTGGTGTCTTTGCTAAATATAGTGCTGTTCAAAAAATATTGTCATATTTTGTGTCTTAAGCATTCAGAATTCTTCCCTTTCAGCTTTATCCTTATGACCCTATGTTACACAATTGCAGAGTCACAGATCCCCACCTCATTCCTCTAGGATGAACTGGAAGTGTAATTCTCCAAACCAGCAGACTATTTCACTCCATAACAATGATTAACCCTACAATTGCAATTTTTCTGAGGTTTTCAGAGAACTTGTGCTGCAGAAGGTAACCTGAAAACAAGAAACATTGCAGTAACTGTTTTCCCCTTGTTAAGGACAAGGCTTTTCATAAGCTTAAAGTAAGGCTGCATCTGCACTTATCTCTTGGGAATTGTCTACGCAGATAATTCCTGGCTGGTCAACATAAGGAACAGTTGGGCCTGTTTGCATGTAGAGCAGTGGAACAGGCTAGTTCTTGTCCAGCCATTCTAGGAATGTCAATGGCAGTTGTCCCTGCTCTTCCTGGTAGAACATTCTGGCAAAAGAGGTCCCACCCACCCCTCAACATGATTGGACAAGGGGATTTAGCACGGGGCATAAGGTCATGTCAAGACTTGAGATCCAAACATAAAAGTCGTTTGCCTTACAACACTGGAGGCGCTGCAAACTGACCATTCCCCCACTCCAGGACAATATGTGGACAACTTTGAAGCTGCCCATAGCAGGTAAGCCTGGGAACCACCTCTGGCCACCTCGGATCACTGCCCTTGGTGAAAGTACAAAAAGGCCCAATATTTCATGTTAGGAAGGGAACTCCTAGGAAAACATAGGCCCTGTGTACATACATTTGTTGGGCCAAGGATTGATGATGCCCAAGTGTTGGTGAAGCAGATGAGGCAGACCAACATCATCCTTCGTCCCAGGTCAAGAAATCATTTCTTATATATTTTTGGAGCCCACAGAAACAAACTCTAAATTGCATCCCTACCCAGTCACCACCTGTCATTCTGTACTTTCATGGTCATGAGGATTGTATGTATTTTTTTTCTCTTTCCAAATGAGTGTGTCCAGCACACCTCCAGGTGATCTTTATTTGCTAGTGCAGTAGCGTATTTTTTGACTTAAGAAATTGCAGGCCACCTGTGGATAGACTTATGTATTTTGCCACTCCCAGAGGCCTCTGCCATTTCCTTTGGGTCAAGGTGGTACAGTTTCCACCTCTGCTTCTGTGTATGGATCTGTGTATGCATTGAATATTTTTCTTTATAGAGAATATTTTTTCCTTTATCTTAATCTCAGTGAAGACTTAAGTCTCCCCTTGCACAGGAAAGATGGACTTTACTATTGTTTTCCATTCTGGATCTTTTCCTCACCTCTCTGCAAAACAGGACTCTCTAAGGTCTTGGGAACCATAAATCTTTTTTGTTTCCACTGTCAGACCTCTGAGTGCATTTGTTTTTGAATCTCCCCTCTTAAATTAGTTCTGAATTTCATGAGCGTCTGAGTAAGATTGAGAAACTGAAGAGCAGATTTGAAATCATCACTATTGTCATGATGCCCCCAGAAGGAGAAGAAGAGAAAACCCAGACTTACTATGTCATCAAGGTAATATGCTGTTGACTGTTTGCATACTATTTTCACTGAAAAGCCTCAAAGCAGTTTACATAAAAACAGTTAATACAGCAATAACATTTCTCAGAACTCACCTGATATAAATTGACCTTTGGCTGCCAATTCAAAAATAAATGAGTTTTTACTAGTTTATTGCCTACCAATAAAAACTTGGTGTTACAACTGCTCTTATTCTTTTATATTTTCTGGAGCAGGTTATCAGAACTTTTCTATGCATCCTGTACCCGCTCTATTTTGGCTGTTCTGTCATTTATAAATGATATTGCTGATCAAAGTTATACTGTTCAATAATTTACTTATATCGGTTCTCTCTAGCCCATTTTGTCTTATCCTTCCAGCCTGATGCTATTGTCATGGAGGCTGCCCATATGCATTGATCGATCAATTGATCAGTTTATGAAATACAACTGTTCTTTTTTTAAACATAGAACTCACAGGGGAAAAAAGACAAACAGCAAGCAATACCATCAAACTGCATTGGTAGCTATCCAGAGACCACATATAGGGTGTTTTTCCACTGCAGCCCTTAGATCCGGATCTAGTAGATCCGGATTAAGGGAAGCACCCAATATGTTTCCATGGGAGGTGTAGCACCCATTAGCGATAGGTGCTAACACCCTTGCTGTGGAAACAGCTTTGCACCCATGTGGGGAATCCGGATCGACCCACAAGGGGTCGATCCACTACCCCAGGTGTTTGGGGGGGGGCAGGGGGGGCAGTCTTCGAATTCACTTTGAAGTCACTTCGAAATTCACTCCAAAGATTAGCACAGACTTCAGAGGCACTCTGGAGCTATTTTACACAGAGTTTGGAATGATTTTGAAGTGAATTTGAAGTCATTTCGAAGTGGCTTCGAAGTGACTTCGGAGCCTAGGTTTAGGGGGCCCCCAATGGGTGCATCCCCTCCCCTAGCCTCCTTTGGACCCCATTAATGGGGTCTACAGAAAATCCGGATTAAAGGCCAAAATGTACCCATTAGATCCGGAATTCCCCCACGGCAGTGGAAACAATTGGGTCCCAAATGGGTGCTGTGGTGGAAATGGGATCATCCAGCTCACACCCAAATGGGTCCTAAATGGGTGCAAAAATGGGTGCTTTTTGATAGTGGAAAAACACCCCTAAACAAACCTTTACTTTCCTGGAAGCTGAGTAATTATGGGCTGGGTAGTAGGGATGTGCACAAACAAATTTGCATTAGAAAATTCAATTTTTGCATCAAAACAAAAGTATGGACATTTGAACAGCCAGACTTTTGAACAAAAAGAAAAATGCTCATAGCTTGCAAATATGAAAATCCAATCAAGGTTTTGCACTTCTGCAGTATTTTAGTGGTGAACATAGACTTTTTCAATGGGGAAAAAGCCCACAAAAATGTTCAAATGAATGATTCAACAGTGTAACAGATTTTTGGACATTCATGTTGATTGTGAATCAGATGTGATTTGTTTTATTTGTGCACATCCCTATGAGCTAGCCCACACAAAAAGAACACTCCCGAGCAAAAGGCGCGGGGTGCTGTTTGACAGTTCAGCGCATCATTTTATCCACCGCAAATGTTTTGACATTTTAGTGGAGAAGGCATTGTAGGAATATGGAGTTTGGATATTCATCTGTCAGGGCTTCTCTTATAGTATATTCTTATAGTATCTAATTTACTTACGTTTCTTATTCCTAGGCTGCCCAGGAAAAGGAAGATCTGCAGCGTGAAGGGGACATTTTAGATGCAAGGATTCAGCAGGCTGAAAAAGAGTGTGTAGCCTTGGAAAACACTCTTCATGTGCTTAACAGCTGTAACAGCAACTACCGAGAGTCATTCAAGAAAATCACAGAGAAACGTAAGTAAAGTAGATACTATACGAATATACTATAAGACAGAGGTGTCAAACTCAATCCGGCTGAGGGTCGGATTCAAAAAAAAAAAAAAGAGGGCCAGGGGGCGTGGCGGGGGGCATGGCCGGGATACAGAGGAGGGGCTGGGGGCATGGTTGGGGCGTGGTTGGGGGTGGGGCTAGGGCAATGAGGAGGGTTAGGGGCGGGGCCGGGGCGGGGCTAGGGAGGGGCTGGCTGTTCATGGCGCCGCCCGCCCGCCCGCGCGCTCGCTCTCCTCGCCTCGCCTCCTTCCGGCCCAAGGAGGGCGGCGGCGTGCGTCAGCCGCAGGCGGGCCGCTTCAGCGGCGGCGGCAGCAGGCGAGCTGCTGCTGCTGCTGCGGCGGCGCTGCGCGGTGGTGGGCCGCAGCCGCAGGCTGCCCGCTTTGGCGGCGGCGGCGGCGGCGGCGCTGCGCGGTGGCGGGCCGCAGCCGCAGGCGGGCCGCTTCGGCGGCGGCGGTGGCGGCAGCAGGCGAGCTGCTGCGGCGGCGCTGCGCGGTGGTGGGCCGCAGCCGCAGGCGGGCCGCTTCGGCGGTGGTAGCAGGCGAGCTGCTGCTGCGGCGGCGGCGGCGCTGCACGGTGGCGGGCCGCAGCCACAGGTGGGCCGCCAGCGGCGGCGGGCCGCCGCGGGCTGGATTGGAACGCCTCGCGGGCCGGGTCCGGCCCGCGGGCCGTAAGTTTGACATGCCTGCTATAAGAGAAGCCCTGACAGATCAGGCGGCAGCCCATCTAGTTCAGCATCCTGTCTCACACAGCGCCCCACCAATTGCTTCTGAGTGTCACAAGCAGAAGACAAAGGCAAAACCTTTACCTGCTGTCAATTCCCTGAAAATGGCCTTTGGAGGCATCCTGCGTATCTCCCCAGCTTGGAGGAACTACCTGGGCCTCCATTCTAGTAGCCATTGATACACCTGTCCTCCATGAATTTTTCTAATCCTTTCTTACAGCTATTTAGGCTGGTTGAGGTCACCACCTCTTCTTGTAGTAAATTCCTTAGACTAGTGGTTCTCAACCTGGGGGTTGGGACCCCTTTGGGGGTCGAACTACCCTTTCAGAGGGGTCGCAACGAGTCTCCCACCACCCTTCCCTCCTACCTCATAGCTGCTCTGCCCCCGTGGTTGGGGGTCTCCACAACATGAGGAACTCCATTAAGGGGTCGTGGCATTAGGAAGGTTGAGAACCACTGCCTTAGACTAATGACCCTCTGGATGAAAAATTGCTTCCCTCTGACAGTCCAAACTTTCCTGCCCATCAGCTGCTGCAGTCTGGTTTCGTAGAGATTGTAGATATTTGAGGCATAAAGTAAAGATGACAGGAAAAGACTGTATTAGCTGCTTGGCAACATAAATGCTTACAGGGGAGCTTCTTTCCCCTGGACATTCTGATACTGATCAGTTGTATTATATATTGAAATGTTTGGATAAGAACACATTTGTTTATTTTTTCTTTGTTGCTAGCAGAGTTTTAAAAGCTTCCGATTAATAATGGAGGCTGAAAAAAGTAACCCTGACAGCATGCTAGAACAATTCTGAACTATTAGGTGGTAAATTGCAGTCCAGAATGGAGATGGTTCTCCTAGGGCACGAAACAGCACAAACTGCACTTGGGCAGACTACGCTCTAATTGGCATGGCTGATTTTGGTCCTTTTAGATCAGAACAGAAAGTAGGCAGTGGGAACTAAACTGAGTTGATCACGTTTAGGATACCTCCAGACACGCTTAAGAATTCGCCTTTCCTTTGCAGCAGCCGAACACATCACCAGTCATGTCACAATCAGGGGAGTCAGTCTTTTAGGTGCTTGGAGGTCAAGGCTGCCCTGAACTCCTCACAAACCTGGCTGTATTCAGGTATACATCTCCAAGTTACCTTGTGGCTGCCACGCCCCCGACCCCTGCCCCCTCTACCTTAGTGATTGAGAAAGACAATAAACAAACCCTGTACAGGCTCGGGAGGCAAAGAGAAGGAGGGAAGGGAGCAGTTAGGCCAAAAGACGACTGTAAAGGTAAAATAATTTAATAAAAAGCAAACCAGATCTGTAATGGGAATCTGCTTTCACAGGCAGCCAGTATCTAATAGTACATCAGTTTTTGTTTTTGTTTTAAGATGCGGAGCACCAAGAGAAGCTGAAATTGGAAGAAGAGAAGAGAGCTGCTGATGAGAAATACAGGTACAAAAGAAGGCAGATTAAAGAACTCCAGGAGGACATACAGGTAACAAGTTTTTCACTGTTCCTCACTGTGTAAAGTAATTCTGCAGGTTCTTCTGTTATTCTTGCTAAGATTTAAACGTTTCTAGCAACACAACCATGCCTGTCTGTAGTCCCCCATGCTCCGCAAAATGTTGGTTCCACTCTATCCCTATGGAAAGTTTGATAAAGTCTCCATAGAAAGGCAGAAGTTTAAAATTACCTCCCTTAAGCCTCATCAGCAACAAAATCTTAGTATGGCTTTACCTTGGTAGTTTGCATAGTCGTTTAGGCTTTTTAAAAACATTCACAGAAAAATGAAAAGGCGTGTTAAACTGTAAAAAAAAAAAAAATAGCACAATGCACTCACCTGTCCCTTTGCAGAGGCTTCACGTCAGTGTACAAACCTGAGCTCAAGAATTGTTTTCTCACAGAGCAGAGAAAGTGAAGAAGTGGGTGCAACTGAGAATCATGCTCTATCATTCTGCTCATTCACAGTTAGCTGTTGATTATTACAGGCTGTGCTTGCTTGTGAGACATGATCTAATCTACATACAGAAAAGACAGTACTCTGTTTTGCGTGAACGCTCGGTAAAGGAATATCGACTGAAAGTAATGTAACATACAGTTTTGGGAAAGCTTCAGCGCATTACATTTGACCCAACCTATTGCTGTTATCCCATCAGTGACTGGTAGATGATGCAAGCGAAAACTATAAAAAATGCCCTTTCACCGGAAACTTCCAGTGGCTGTTATGGGATTCCAGGTTACCCCTGATGCCTCAGCAGGGTAAATTCCCCCCCCCCCCCATCCCTCTTCCTCCCCATCACAGTACTTCCAGAGTTGAGTGTCTCTAGTGAGGAGTGATATGCCATAATAACATAAGAGAAGCCCTGCTGGATCAGGCCATAGCCCATCTAGTCCAGCATCCCGTCGCACACAGTGGCCCACCAAATGCTCATAGGCATCTCAAGCAGAAACAAGGACAAACCTATTCCTGCTCTTGAGTCCCAGCAGATGGCCTTAGAAGCGCCCCAGTCCCCCCCTCCCCAGCCTGAAGGATGCACCTAGGCATTCGTTCTAGTAGCCATTGATACATCTGTCATCCATAAATTTGTCTAACCCTACCTTAAAGCCATCTAGACTGGTAACTGTTACCACCTGTTCCGGCAGCAAATTCCATAAACCGATGACCCTCTGGGTGAAGAAATACTTCCCCTTGTCGGATCCAACGTTCCTACCCACCAGCTTCATGGAGTGCCCCCTGGTTCTAGTGCTATGTGATAGAGAAATTTTCTCTATCCACCTTTTCTATACCGTGCATAATTTTATATACAGTGGTACCTTGACATATGAGTTTAATTCGTTCCGTAACCTTGCTCTTATGTCAAATCGCTCGTATCTCAAAGCAATTTTCCCATTAATCCATTCCAGCTCCCAAAACACCACCTCAGTTGTTTTTGTTATGTACTGTACTGTATTTACATACGCGTATCTCAAATCTTGCTCTCATCTCAAAGCAAAATATCACTCGCTCGGCGGCTTGTATCTCAAAACACTTGTATGTCAGGGCACTTGTATGTCGAGGTACCACTGTACTTCAGTCAGGTCCCCTCTTAAATGCTGTCTCTCCAGACTGAAGAGGCCTAGACGTTGCAGCCTGGCTTTGTAAGGGAGATGTTTCAGACGCTTAATCATTCTGGTTGCCCTGGGTTCCCCCCGCCTTTCCTCTCCCATGCAGGGGGCAGTACCACAGGGCGCTTGTTTTTTGTAGTCTCCATCCCTATCCTGGGAACTTTGAGGAGAGTGCTTTCCACGCTCTCCTTATATGAGATTCCAGATGCTTCCTCTCCCTCTTCCCTCAGAGGCAAAAAGTTGATTCCTGCACCCAACAATAGCTTTGCCTAAGTAATGATTACTTCTAAATGAAAATTTATTTCTTCAGGCCATGCAGGCTAATCTCGATGGTCTTCTGAAAGAAGAAACCAGCTACAATGATAAAATAAGACAACAAGAACAACAGGTCGCACAGCTTAACAAAGACATAGATGACCAAAAACCTAAACTGGAAAGAGTTACAAAACAGGTTGGTTTAAATCTCATTCAGTAAGGCTAACAGTAAAGTCAGCATTGTCAGTTACTGCCCTTCGAAAATAAAGAGCAGGTATTTTTTATAGAGAGGCAACGGTAGAAAATCATCTGAAATACAGAAATTGTAGATCTTTTAAACAAAATATGCCATTTGTTGCCAAGTTCAGCTGAGACTTGGGAATTTTTAAAAAACAGCTCCTATTTTTTTTTAAAAAAAGATAGCCAACTTTATCTTAAAGGGAAATGCCTGTCGAACTGATCTGCTAGAAATTTTGGAGGCCTCAAGAAAGGTATGGATTGAAGCGATATTTTTTGATAAAGTATAAAGACTTCATCAAAGATTTCTTAATAAATTAAACAGCAACAGAATTAAAGAACAGGTCCTCTTATGGATAAGCAGTTGTTGAGCAACAGAAAGCAAGGAGTAGGGATAAATGGAGACTTCTTATAACTGAGAGCTGTTACAACTGGAGTCCCCAAGGTTCTGTACTGGGATCATTGCTTTTTAATGTATATGTAAATTATGAGGAAGCAGTCTAGGGGCCAGGTTTATTTTTATTACTATAACTTGCCTAGTGACCTTTGGGTATGGAGCAGGATAGAAATGCAAATAATAAATGGATTTTGCAGAGTGGTAAAAACAGGATATCTGCACACTGGGGAGGTCATTGCCAGAATAGTCATGCTGTTCAGTGTGAATGCATGTAGTGACACAAACTGGAAGGGGAAAAAAAAATCAAAATTACACTTAACAGACCAGTGGGATGTCACACTGGCTATGACTTGCCAGGAAGGGACCAGAGGTGTTTCGTATTGGTTCAGTATGAACTAGGTGCATATCAAACTGAAGAGTAAGGATTGGGGGGGAGGGGTTGCCATTGGACTGGATCTTTGAGTTTGATGGGTGGTGGTGGTAGAATTTGATGAATGGTTCAGTTTCCCATCCACATCACATCTCTCCCCTCCATTATATTCATCACTTATCCAGACCACATCACACCATCCCCTTTTTACTCTTATGCACCCTGCTGATGCTCCATTTCTTCCATGGGTTCCTATCTGCTCCCCATGAGGCCACATTATTCCATTGCCACTGCCCATGTTACCAGTTCTGCTCCAGTAATAAACTGGAAGCAACTGTGGAGGGAGTAAAATTTGGATAATTTGGATTATTCTCGAAGCCCAAAGAACACCAAATTTAAACCTTCCCAGGGGAATCAGTAGCAAGATCTTTCACAGGTTTTAATAACGAGGAATAACCAGTAAACAGAGACAAAACCCATTTTAGACTCAGAAACCAGTGTTTCTTGTTAAACCAGAGCAAAGAATTTATTAGGAATACAGAAAAGAAGTTGAAATGAATTATCAGAAGCGTTTCTAGAACAGAAATAAGCATGCAACAACTGCAAAATGACTAAAGAAATGAACATTTCCCACTAAGGAATCTTTGTGGATTTAACTGAATTTATCCCTCTTTTATTAAAACGACTAATTTATAGTTATGCAGCAAAAGCTTCCTAAAAACCCCAAAACAAATTGCTTTTCATTAGTATGAATTAAGGAATGAGAATAAAGTTCTCATTTAGAAATTGCAAATATAAAACAGCCAGAAAGGGAATGGAAAACTCCTAATACTAGAAAGAACCCCTAACAAAAAAAAAAAAAGTTCTAAAGAAAAATAAGGGAAAGTGAATAGAGGATACCAATCTTCTGTCTCACCAATGATGTCTTCTCCATGTGCAGAAGTTTGAAGTTACAGAGATGCATGACCACAGCAAACTGCACCTCTTTCAGGAACCCGAAAATGACTTAAAAATTGGGAATCCCTTCAGTCTCAGTCAGACTGATCCCCAAAATGGACAAAAATCCAAAAGAAATACATTAAAAATAATCTTTATAATTGCCTTTACAAAACCAACCAAATTCAGAATGCAAAAGTTTTAAACTGCAGCTCTTGCAGCAAAACTCTGTAGCAGAAAGAAGAAAAGGGGGGGAGGAAGAAAAATTTCTCCAGGTCTCTTTAGCCTCCCATGATGGCCAGAAGAAGACCTCCCTCCTCTGATGACCAGAAGGAGAAAAACCTTTTTAAAACCATCTCTTCTCTGCCATTTTTATAGCAAAAATTGGAACCAAAAAAACTGCTGATGCTCTTCCCTTGTTAAAAATGTGTACGTGACTCTTAACAACATTTCCAGTCAGTGCATCTCCTGACCTCTCCTTGACACCCTCAGACAAAAGGTGTGAATGGCGAGTAAACTATTGTATCCCTGTTTGATTTGCAAAAGTTTACCTTAAATTAACATTTTAGCACCTCTACTGACTCACTTAATCCCTTCAACTAGGCTCAGTGTATGTAGACACTAGCAACCTCTTACCCAATTCTGTTAGGATGTAAACAAGGTGTAAACAGTGAGTCACCTCCAACATCCTGCATTCTAGTACTGGTGAAATGGGCCATTTGCAATTTAGATAGTAATTCCAAATTCTGGTATACTTATTTTACCCAATCTCTTTCAAAAACCCATTCCATTTTATTCTTTATTATTTTATTAAAAATAGACAAACCAATCTCTGTCCCAGATTCCATGGTTTTATTTCTCCTTCATTATTTAAAAATCTGTCACCCCAAAAAGAGAAAACAAAGACTTTTTAGGTGCTAGGACTCTGTCTTGACTCAATCAAGATTAAATCTCAGGCTGTGTTTCTTGCATACGGACTTTTATCTTTTGCAAACAGCCAGCTTGTGACTTGAGAAAACTATGTCCTTTTTTTAAACTCCAGGCTTGTCTTTCTCCCAATATGGCTATTTTAAGGCCTTTCCATGTTTCATGGTCTGCCTTTAGCTTTTAATTATGACAATCGTAAAGCCAAATTCATATGTCAAAACCTAGTATATTTCAAGTTCCGGTTTTGTAACATTTCTTATGATATCTGCACATCCAAAGTTGATCTGGTAACACCCACATGGGCCGCATTCCCATTATAAGCTTATTTCGGTTTCAAAACGGTTTCAGGCCTGGCAGTTCCCACGTCAGGTTGGCTTAACACACTTTCCGCATGTTAAATTGCCCCAAAGCGTAGTAAATGTTAACCCTCATTTCAACAGGTCTCACTCCGGTTCGTGCGCTTGAAACGTTTTATATTTTTTACTGTGGGAACGGTACCGTGTTAAGGAATAAGAATGCTTGTTTAGGGTTTCCCTCCCCCAATAGCTAGCTTCCAAAGATAGTGATTTTACTGTAAAAATCCACCTCTTAAAGCAGCTGCTACACTGTAGCAATCTAACCACTTCACACCTGATAACAATGTTGCAAGTCTCCACAATTTTGAAAGTTCTGACCTTTAAAAAAGGGAAAAGAAAGGAAAGCAGCTGCAGGTTCTGTTTTTAAGGCTGTAACTGTGGCTGTGAGCAAGCGAAGGGGGCTTGAGTTGCCGCTGCTGCTGTGTGCCCTGGGCAATGAGGAGAGGAAGGGAAAGAATCACTGGCTGCTCGCTGCCGTTTTTCCTCCATCCTGGCAAGCGGCAGCCACCCAGCTAGGCTTCGTGAAGGGGTCCCTTATTGGTGGCGCGTTCACGACAGGAGGAAGAGGGCAGGGCAGCCCCAAAAAGCGGCTTTTAAAAAGTAGCCACTTGAGTCCCCCCTTGAGTCACGTACGCCACCTACGATGTTTGCATCCGGTTCTATTATTTCGGTTTAGGGAAACCGAATTAAGCTTATAATGGGAACTCCCCCGTGATCTTGAAAAGACCACAGCTGGGATAAACTGTCTCCTGAGAGTCTACTATGAGGCATTTTAGAGTGAAGAACTACAGGTGAACTCAGGAAGCCTAGATTGTGTATAGTTTGTGTATCCATTTCCTGCAAGGCCTCTGTACAAAGTGACGGTGCTACTTTACCTGGAATAATGGTGACAGGTTTTGAACACTGTATCTTAGAAATGAAGTAGCAGATTTGGAAAAAGTCCAGAAGGAAAGGCCTAGAAAGAAGAACCAATTTAGAAGCGAGGCGAGTGCGTAGAGACATGATACTGTACATTTGTATAAAATTATGCGTTGTACAGACAGAGGCAGATAAGGATATTTTCCACCTCCCCAAACATGAGAACAAAACTGAATCTTGGAAGAGTCAGGACAGAGAGGTTTTTTTTCCTCATAGGAGGCACAGTTAAACTTTGAATCAGTACAAGATGTGATATTGATCACCAGCTTGGATAGCTTCAGAAAAGGTTGTTGGAAGACAGCCTCATCATGAATGACTAGGACTAAAGGTTTCTAATGGTTGTGTGCAGAGACACATACCTAGGAGGGGTTTTGCCTCTCATGGCCAGCTGATGGGAGACTTGTGGTGCGCAAAGTATGTGTAGGTGCTTGCCCATATGAACACAGGCTGCTGGTCACAGAAGTTCAGCAGGTGTTTCTTGAGTTCTTAGGTTCTTGAAGTCTTACTAAAGAATGCTTTGTGTCTAAAAAGGTTGCCAGAGCATGTAGAGACATCCGAGCGCTAAAGAGAACACAGTCAGAAACACACGAAGAGCAAGATATCGAACTTCGTTGCTTGAAAGAATTCAGCAGATCTGTTGACAAAATGTTGTTAGATATTTCAGAAGCCCATCCAGAGTTGAACACAGCAATTCAGAAATACTTTGAGCAGGTATTAAATCTAATGCAAAATATGGTTATTTCAAAGAAAGTACTTAATACGGAGTTGGTGAGTTAGTTCATAACTATCATTGTTGATGTCCTTCTGTCCCAAAAGACAATGGAAGGAGCCAGGGCATGAGTTGCCTGGGCACCAGAGTTTTCCCTTACAAACTTGGCAGTGTTAATGAGAGGCACCTAAACACAATATTTGGTACTGAGCTACAGGAGTTGCCAGAAAGATGATGCATGGTCTGTTTAAATGTCTTGAGGGCTCCACAGTGGATTTCAGCCAGAGTTTACTCACTTAAGTCTTTCGTTTTCTTAAGGTTCTCTCCAGAAAGTCAGGCCATTTTATCCATAGCTGGAAAGATCCAGTGAGCTTTCATGGCAGAACAGGGATTAGAACTGAGGGATTGTAAGGTTATCTAATAGAGATGAGCCCCATAGGCTGAGTGCACAGCAGTCACTACCAATGCTTCTTTATAAGGATAGGGGCGCACAGCTCAGGGAACTGGGTTTGAGGCCAACGCCAAGCATTTCCTCAGTTGGTTGGAACTAAAAACAATGTGGTTGGCCTTATAGCACTTTTCCCGTTCTTCAAAAGCATATTTTTGTAACAACTTACAATTCCTAAAGGTTGCCAAGAATATCTGTCCTGAAGTAATTCATCAATACCCCTCTTGAACTGGAATGTGGTAGTCAAGACTTTTCTCTGCCCACCATTTGAGCCCATTGGGGTCGTCTCCTTTATCTCATCTCTTAGAAAACTGCTTTCCCTCGTGGCCATCACTTTGACGAGTTTTATCTCGTTCTCCAGTCCATTGCATGTTTACTCCTAAATTCCTTGTTCCACCATAATGAGCCAATTCGTTTATGAATTGGCTGGTTATGGGGGAACATGGAATTAACTGTACATCTTGCTGTGCATTCAGCAAGACTAGCTACTGGCTTAACCACAGAGGTGTTTTTGGAGGGGATGTGAGGGGCACCTACATGAACTTTGGCATCTTCTTTCTCAAAATTGGTCACATCCAGTTTCAGTCAGGTAGTTTACTGCCACAGGTGGTCGACAAAGACTAACTCCTTAGGGTATCTTAGCTTTTGGCACATCCCACGTAGAGAAAAGGGCATTGGTCATGACTGGTTCTTGAAGGTGGAGGTGAGATTTACAGCTCCAGCCTCAGTTATAAGCTGGTTAATATTTTTTGTTATGTTGCTGTTAAGTCTTTGTTTCGGCTAGCTAATCATTCTAGTTCCTTTTTCACTTACCTGGTTCACATCTGGAACACCCAGGCATGGGGTGATGCACATGGACTTTGCCCCTAAGAACCAATGAAGGGACTTTGTTCCTATGCATTGGATACATAGCACAGAGTGCCCCCTGTCACTAAGGTGAGACAGGAGTTATTACCATCTTAAAGTGTGGATCAGACCTCTACCTTCAAGAAAACCCAGTCATGGGGCCTTTCTGCACTTGGCCCCATAGTCAACATGCAGTGCACTCCCAGATGGAGTATCTGCCCCATAAGCAGCTGTTTCCAACCCAGAAACAGCTCTTTCCGGGCAGGAACGCATTGCAGGTGGTGGAGCACGGTTTTGTGCTCCACATGTAGACTTGCCTTTACCAGAGGCAGCCTTTTCCACCTTTGCTACAGCCCATTCACACCTCAGTGGTGCCGCCCAAGTGCACGTGCATGGTGTGTCACTGTCATCCCAGTGACGGTGCCAGCGCATGCACACTGGCACAACCATCAGGACCAAAGTTGATGGCACCCAGACCACGCATCTGCACTCAGATAACTCTTTGGACACGTGGGGGCATGGGCTGGGGTGTGGATGCCAGTACACGCCCGAGGACGTTCACCATTCCCATCTCCCAGGCGGAACGGGAAGTGCAGACGTCCCCATGGCAAGACACTCTTATTTTAGCCAGTGTGTCACTAGAAGGCAAGATTCATACCTGCTAAAGTACTGTTTTGTTACAATGTCTTCAAACTTTAGGCTTCCATAACCCTTCCGACAGGTTCTAGTCGTCCTAGTTGTCGGTCTTCCATTCCGAGCTCATCATCCTCAGCCACGTAAGTGCTGTTTTAAAACGTTTTGTCTTTGCTACCAAACAGACTACAGAATTGAAAGAAGCAAAGCAGCTGTGGTTTGTTGGTAAGGTCCCTCTGCTTGGGCGCTAGACATGAGATAGAACGTAGCACCTCAGCACTGTGGGAGTGCATGAAGGCAATAAACCTGATCAGGTATTTATTACAGCAAAAGAAACGTGGAAACTCAAAATACATATGCTGTAATAGAAGCAATTTAACAACTTTCTGTCCCTGGGGATTTAACTTTGTTACAGACCACACTTTTTTCCACTACACCAAGACTAAATCTGATTAAAACAAGTGTAAAATTATTTTGTTTACCTGACAACCAATTTCAAAAATTGATACAAGCCCTAAGGATATAGCGTCAGTAATGTATGCTGTTTTCACTCCCTTCACCTAGTGATAGGACTTCAAAGTTTCTTAGTACTTCCCCCCCCCCATCTGTGACAAATGGGGGTACTCCTGGACTCTGCGCTAACACTTGAAGCTCAGGTGGAGGCCGTGGCCAGGAGTGCCTACTCCCAACTACGGCTAGTGCGTCAACTGAAACCTTTTTTGGACAGAGATGACCTGGCCACAGTTATCCACGCTCTGGTAACCTCCAGGTTGGATTATTGTAACGCGCTCTACATGGGGCTGCCCTTGAAGACGGTTCGGAAGTTGCAGCTAGTGCAAAATGCAGCTGCCCGAGTGCTGACCGGGACAGCTAACCGGATGCATATCACGCCGGTTCTAAAAGAACTGCACTGGCTGCCAATTTACTACTGAGCCCAATTCAAGGTGCTAACTCTGACTTATAAGGCCCTAAATGACTTGGGCCCCAGATATCTAAAGGAGCGCCTTCTCCCATATCGACCTGCCCGTGCTTTAAGATCTGCAGGAGAGGCCCTCCTGGTTATCCCACCGCCTTCAGCGGTTAGGCGGGTGGGCACCCGGGAGAGGGCCTTCTCAGTGGTGGCCCCCAGGCTGTGGAATGGTCTCCCCTTGGAGGTGCGTCAGGCCCCTTCTCTGTCTGCATTCAGGAAGGCGGTAAAGACGCACCTCTTCACTCAGGCCTTTGGCTAATGCTCTTTATTCTTCCCTCCTTCCAAAGACTACTGTTTTAAACTGTTTTTATATCGTTTTTATTCTTATGCTTATTATGTTGGATTTTAAACCTTACGTTGGTTTTATTATAGTGTGTTACAATTTTAATGTGTTTGTTCTTAAATGTTGTAAGCCGCCCAGAGACCCTCGGGTATGGGGCGGGATATAAATATAAATATAAATAAATAAATAAATAAATATTATAAGTACCATACTGTCCACTGGAAGAGCCCTGCAGAGGCAGAAAAATGATTTGAATCAGTTATACAGGACTTTATATAGGTACAGGACTTTATCAAAACTTTCATATTCAATTTTCAAGAGCAATGTTTGGGGCCTCTTTTCTGCACTTACAGTGTTGTAATCTGAATCACTGGGTTCCATTGATCCGGATGACTTGAAAACATGAGCCAGATCGGTGCCATTTGCACCAATGGCGCTGATCCTCCCATGCCTCATGCAAATGGCACTGGTCTGCACAAGGTCTGTGATCGGAATTAAGAGGTTCCTTAATCTGGGTCACCAGTGAGTGCAGAAAGGGCCCAAGATGTAACCTACATCTTTTTTTGTTTTTTTAAGTGTATTGTTTCCAACTTCTGGGGGCAGGGGAAGAGGCAAGCGTGGTCTCTGTACCTACAAGGTTTGTGCCCCATAAGGGGCATCAAGGAAGTGGAACACTGTCTCCTTACTCCAGAATGTCCTCTCTTCCGATGTTCATGAGAAAACCAGTGTTTGTTCACCCAAGTGTTTCCACTGTGAATGTCTTATCTCCTTGCACTTTGCATTTTTAAAAAATTATGTCTTTAATGGCTTCTGGATATAAAGATGAAAGGCAGACTGCAACTCATGGGCAAATGCAAGGAAGCAACGACTTTCAAGTTTCTTGCATTACAAGCCCTTGATGGGCTCCAGGGGCTTCCGGTCGGAGACTCGGGGCTCTCCTTGTCTGCAACAGATCACTGCTCAAGAGCATCCATGGTGAAGATGCTTGAGAAATAGGGCAAAACTCTTACCATTAATGACACTGTGTTGGTGACTATAAAACAGCTTTTAGGAAGTATTTGTTTGATTAAACATTTTGTGGAATTTTGCTTTTGTCTTCCAGGTCCCGTAAGAGCTCAGTTTCATCTGCTGGTCAACAGCTTAAAGTGGTGTCCCTGACACTGAGCCCAAGTCCTGAGCCCCCCTTTTCACGCCCCCCGAGCCAGGGCAGTGCCTCTGCCTCCTCTCGTAGCAAAAGCCCAATTTAATATCCAGAATTAGTCTGTAAAATTAAAAAAAAAAACTTCAACCATTTAACAGACAAACCTACAACATATTTAGAGTACTAATTTAGGAAAAAGCTGTGTGTTTTCTTTTTGTTGGAAAATTAGTTGTTTACTTTAGATGTCTTGAACAACTTGTTACTGGCCAACGAAATAAACTCAGATTCTTAATGACAATGGAGTAAATTGAATCTTTTCAGTGGCATAATTAGGAATTAATGAAGCATACAGTAATGTTTCGTAGTACTTCAGAAATTGTAACATGAACTTAAAGAGAAATATACGGGAGAAAGGTCTTAATCTGCAGATTCTCTACTGGCTATCATTATTCTGTTAATTCCTGTGAGTAATATATGAGCAGCAAATCTGGAAGGTATAATAAAATTAATTCTCGAGGACTTTGGTATGGAACAACTCAGTACCTTATCGCATTTGGTTGGAAAGGGAAGTCCAGGTATATCCCAGCACAGGGCATATGTGCTGGACCTTCCTCCGAGGGATTGCTGTGGCATACTAAAAGGTGTCCCACATAGCTCTTAGTGTACTGTTTGCACCTCTTCTGGGTGAACGATGCATTGGGTTGCGTGCCACGATGGCTGGTTGCTGCATGGCCATTACTACATCGCACGTAGTGAAGTGTTGGGTAAGTTTTGGATGTATTGTGCATCCCAAACTGTGGATGCCCAATGCAATTCAGATCTTTACTTCCCAGGGAAGTGAAGGTGGAAATTTGCCCTTAGTGCAGCGTCCCACTCAGTGGATAATATTCTACTCAGAGTGACCCATTTCATTTAAGTTAGAACTTCTGGGTGCCTTGAAAAACTTTAGTGTATGGGAATCCTACCTTGCCCTCCCACGTCCATTAAGCTCTTGGCAGTGTCGCCATCCTCAGAAACTAAAGAGAATGTGTAGGGTGGGGTAGAGGCCTGAGAGCACTCTGGCTATGCAGTGACCTTCCTTTGGAGGCCCTTTGAGCCCCCTCTGTCTCTACCTGTATTTTTGGCTGAAGAAGCCATTCTCTGAATGCTGCAGTGTTTATAACTACTTTCAAATTAAGGTGTATTACTTTTTTAACCCAGCCTGAGACCCTCAGGGTATAAAGGGTGGAATACATAATAACTATAATTCAAATGAGGAAAACCACCAGGGAGTCTACAGAAATCAAACCATAGCAAAAGAAGTTGTTTTGTTGAACTTTAATAGTAAGCCAGGCTATATACATGGATGGCACAGTCATTAAAAACATTTCAGTTTGGTAATGGTTACCAATACAAAGTAACAGTCATGGATGCCTTGGAAAGATTCCTTTTGTAAAGTGCAATTTCAACGCCAGTTAGCGTAGGTGCTAGTCTTAGCAAATCTCATGTGAATAATCTGAACAGCAACTCAAAAGAAACTCAGTTTAAGAAAAAAGAGATGTCAGTTCTTGCATATTCATTACTTAAATAAGCCTCTTAACGAGCATACTTGAAGGGGGGATTTTCTATCGACGGCACAGCTTTGCCAAATGATTAAAGCTATCCTCGGAATCATTGATTTTTCTGCTTGCTTCCTTTCTCTCTCTCAAATTCGGCAATCTGATTAAATATGTTGAGCAAGTTTTGAGGCAGTTTTTTCTGAGGACAACCTCCAGGTTGTCCTTTCCCACTGAATTTACCTTCCTCCAGTTCCTTGACTTCTGAAGTTTCCCTTTCTCTGCTCTTGCCCTCTCCCTCGCCTTTCATTCCCGACTCCTCAGACCTGCTGCTAACACTGTGCTTACTAGGTTTGTTTATCCACTGGCTGGTGTAGCGTTTGTAGCGTTCAACTGATTTGGTCGAGTAATCGGACCCTGTTGGCGACGGACAATATTTTGCCTGGCTCGGACTATACTTTCGATCATCTTCCTTCTTCCTCGGGTCTAACATCCCCAAATATTTTCCCTTGTTCCTGTCGTCGTACTTTCTGTGATAGGAGCCCTTCCTATCAGAAGATGCTCTGTCTACCCTACCCTGCTTTTCTGTTCTGTTCCTATCCGTCTGAAGCTTGGAACTGTTACAAGATTGTCTAGAATCTTCACACCTACCTCCATAGGCCTCGCCATCATCCACAGATGTCCTTGATAGAGAGTTCTCCCTCTCTTTGTCTCTCACCTCAGGCTTCTGGTAGGCTAACCTATCCTGACTCTCCAGCAGTCTTTCCATTTCATGCTTCTGATTAAGAAAGGAAGCAGAGGTATTGGCTGGGGGAGACCAGCAGTCCTCTTTTCTACCCTGATGTGTGGAACTCTTAGATGTGTGCCTTTTTGAGCTGTGTGAGGAGGATTCAGACCGACTCCGATTGCTTTTCTTACGCTTTTTGTTATCGGAAGAAGAAGAGGAGGAAGCAGATTCATCTGATGAAGAAGAGGAAGAGGAAGAGGAGGAACTTGATCTTTTTCTTTTCTTCTTCAACCTAAAAGTTTTTAAGTAATCATGAGGCATTGCCAGGAGCATTGAAATTTAAAACACTTTTGCCAGAGTTTGATGGCGAAGGCTGCTGGGCATATGCAGAACTAAAAAATCCATATAAAGGCAACAGTAGTTTAAAAAGATGAGTAGACTGTGCAATTTTCTTTTACAGAATTTGAATTTTCTGTTCAGCGTGTTCAGAATGACTATTACTGCAAGGTTTGGCTTTTCTAGTATATGGGATCTACTGAAAGACCAAGGTAACCTACCAAGAATTAACACTTCAACTATAAAGCAACACCACATTGATATTTCTCCTAAAATTTCAGTGGCCACATTATCTTTTAGGGGGAAAAAATGAATTTTAAAGCTTAATCTGTAACAAGTGTTCTTAGCAGTTCTGTAGAATCTAAGCTGTTCCCAAATGGCTTCTGACCAATGGACCAGTCTAGTGAATGGACTTGCTTCCAGTGGAATACCCATGTACACAGGAGACATGGCACTGGAGCAGAATATGGCAAGAAAATGGCACCAGAGCTCACTCCAATGGGAAACCACTTTGGAGCCATCTCCTACACATTCCTCAGTGGCAGACAGCATCTAATGGCTGGGTTTGTCTACCCACAGGTAGAGCCCAGTGTCCTTTCATGTGTTTTCTAGAAGTGACCCTGGAAATGAGTTTCTTCCAGTTGTCAGATGAAAATAGCCCTGGCCAGTAACTTCAAATGTAAAAACTTTAATCAGCCTCTGAGGCTGCCGGCTTGGGGGAGCCACCACAATGTGTGTGTGTGTGTGTGGGGGGGGGTGCTGGGTGATCGTGGTCAATGTGTTTCTTGCTTTATCCAGCCCGTAATTATCCAGCGTACAGATCTTGCTCTCGTGTACAGTGGTACCTTGACATACGAGTTTAATTCGTTCCGTAACCTTGCTCTTATGTCAAATCACTCGTATCTCAAAGCAGTTTTCCCATTAATCCATTCCAGCTCCCAAAACACCACCTCAGTTGTTTTTGTTATGTACTGTACTGTATTTACATACTCGTATCTCAAATCTTGCTCTCATCTCAAAGCAAAATATCACTCGCTCGGCGGCTTGTATCTCAAAACATTGTATGTCAGGGCACTTGTATGTCGAGGTACCACTGTATGTGGATTCTATTTCCCCCCCAAGTCCTTTATTTTTGGGAAAGGTGATACAAAAACAATCATTTACCTGGTGCTATCTAGTGCTCAGGGGAAGAACTTAATGAGAATTCATGATCAGCCTTTGATCTCTGCAAAACATGGCAAACTGGGCGTATTTCATCAGATTTAAATCTTGTTGGCTCCCACATACAATGATGAAAGACCAACAACAACCTGGTGCTTTCCCCTTCCTTCCCGTGTCCTGCATGACTAGCTACATTGGCTTTATGTGAAATTCTTGCCCTAAGGTGCACTCATTTCATAATAAGGCTTGAATATGTGAATATGTTTTTATTCATTCCCAATTCTCTCCCTTTCCCCTGTTACAGTCTCAAGTATAACTTGGATAAAGGTAACATTTGATTTTAGTTATGATAAAGTGCGACGTATAATGATGACACTGTATACATAGGAAATGGAATTATCCTTTAAAATAAAGGACCACGGAAATTCAGTAATCAAGCTTAAGGATCGGGCAAAAAGGGAAGGTTATGGCTTCTTCATCCTAGAACAGATTATCTCAGTATTCAAATAGTATATAAATAATAATCTAGACAATCTAACCTTCACAACCCATATACACCCAAGTTCCAGCTTTTCAGTGTCTTCAAACTGAAAGCTTATAAATTTCAGAGATTATTCTTTTAGGATTAACTACAAAATCGCTGGCAGAGAAAGAGTTTATTCCCCATGAACTGAAGTCATTTTGTTACCTATCTTAATATGATAAAGAACTCCATAAAAACACCATTGTAGTGTGATTATAAGCAACAGTACAGGAAACAGGAGGGGTATATCCTATGAATTTCACTAAAAAAAATTCCATAGCTCTTTGGCCAATGAATGGTCTGACAGACTATTTCAGCATTAGTCGTACGTGTCTTATATAACTACAACTTATTAACTAACCTCACCTTTATAATCTAGCAGTGAGCCAACTTGGTCTAGTTCTTAGGGAACTGGACTCTTATCTGGGAATACCCAGGTTGATTCCGCACTCCTCCGCAAAGCCAGCTGGGTGACCCTGGGCTAGTCACAGCTCGCTTGTGAGCTCTCACAGCCCACCTACCCCACAGGATGTTCTGTTGTGGGGAGAACAGAAGCTTTGTCAGACACTTTGAGTCCCCTTAAATGGGTAAGAAAAGCTAACTCTTCTTCAGTGGGAGAACAAAATACAGTCTGGTTATTGAAGGTGGTTTACACCTCTGATCACTTCAATGACAACCATTTGCTTCTGGATCAATTCAAAGTGCTGCATCCTTTACTCTGTAAACTGAGAAGTGCTAAGTGCCGATGTGTTGCCTTCAGCCAGCCCACTGTTAAGGACTGTAGAACCAACAACCTTCTGGAATCACAGCCTTCGCGTGAGCTTGCTCGGCACCAGCCAACACGAACTTCATGAGAACATTGTAGGAAACACCTCTCTAGATCTGGCTTACTCACTACTTGCCTTGAAGTTGTCATGAAGACTATTTTAAGTGGATTTTGCAGGATTGCAATTTTATCATGTAGGTCAGTTTCACCTTGGTTTGTATTAAGTTATATTTTAGTAAGAGATCTTGTGTATTCCCATGAAGAAACTATAAAACTAAACAGATTATTAAATGAAATAATCCTCCTCAACACAAGGAGGAGGAGGGTTGGTTTTTATACCCTGCTTTCTCACCCTTTAAAGGGGACTCAGTGGCTGACAAACCTTCTGTTTGATGGCAACAGGCATCCTGTGAGGTAGGTGGGGCTGTGAGAGCTCAGTAAGAGCAGTGACTAGCTCCAGGTCACCCGGCTTGCTTCGTGGAGGAGTGTGGAACCAAACCTGGTGACTACACAATATGAGTCCAGCACCCTAACCACAAGACCAAATACTGAAAAGCTGCTCCTAAGTAGATGGTGTTCCCTGTGATTTCTATTTATTAAAAATGTATCTCGTACCTGCAAATTATTTTTATAGCATTCTCAGTTCAGAGACAAATCTACCCATCAGCAAATCTCTGCGATGAACAAACTCCGAGTGTCCTGACAATTCATTATTATCTGATGTTCTGCCTGCATTTCAGGACTTAAAAGAATTTAAAAGCACAGCTTACAACTGGGCTCTTATTTCAAAGCCGCACCATCTCTTCCTGTTTATCCTCCAAGTTTTTTTAAAAAATAAAGGACTGAACTGAGAAAACCTCTGCATCACAGAGCAAAGTGGTGGGAAACTTGAAAAAAATGAACACCCAAGATACTTACAGTACTAGTTACTGGTCACACCTGTAAAAATGCTCTCAGGAAACCTCTGGGCAAGATAACAGAATATAGAATAATTACCTCTTTTCTTCTTTTAAGAGCTTACGCAGTTTTTCTGCACTTGTTTCTATTTTCTTCTCTCTTTGTTTTTCTTCTCTTGCAGCTTGCTTCTCTCTCATTTCCAGAGATTTCTTTTTTGAACCCCAATATCAAAAATATTGCATTAACAAGCCACAATGTTTATCCAAAATTTCCCCCCCAGTGTCAGCCCCGCCCCATAATATAGTAACAAACCAAAGGGTATTATATATCACAAAGAAACAATTAGGGTAAAGTGATTATATACAAATGGAACGTTGAGTGTTTAGATAAATAAGGTTGTTGTTGTTGGTTTTTCAGGGACCATGTTGCCGTTTAGGCCCATATTTTCAAATAATCAAGAAACAGGTTTCAAGTTAACAGTTCCAAGGGCACGAGTGGAGGACAGCAAAGTGGATGCCCGAACAGAATAATTAACCAAGCAGGGAGACACAGTGAAAAGCACCATTATTATTTGATTGTATGCATTAAATGTAATCCATACGGAGATCAAATCGGAAGATGCCACATATAGATACAAACCATTTTGTAGCCGTACCATAGCGCAGTTTGAGGCGTGGTTTATACGCGTCATCGTATTCCAACCAAGCGTTGGTGATAAAAGGCACCAGAAGTCAGGCACAGCAGCAACGGTTCCAGTTCAGAGGAAAAGGCATTGGAGAAAAACATCTCATCAGTATTACAGGAGGGCACCCTGTGAATTTCAGCTGCAACCCAACACCTAGCTTTCTATGGCCCTCCTTCAAGACTTCCCCTGTCTGGTGTTTCTTACCACATGGAAAGATGGGAGAGAGGACCTATTTTTATCAAGATGCTTCCATTTACAGGCTAACTTCTGCTGGCATGTTATGTGGAAATGTGCTGGTAAAAATAGACACAGTATCCTGCTCTACATGTGGCCTTCTCTGGAGAGGGACCACACAGAAAAAAAGCCAGAAAAGGCACCTACAGTGTAATGCAGTGCATTTCAATGACAAATGCTATAAATAAATCTCATTACCAAACCTAGAAGGCATGCTAATTCTGTGGGTCAAGGATCTTTACAAATTGCAACAAGTTCACAGTTTAGCAGGGAATTAACTGCTGCCCTTCTGGGCCCAAGGAGTCATATCCACTAGGCCACATCTAGCTCACTGGCAGTAAAGATGAAACAAAAGGCAATGTCATGTTGTTGTGTTTATTCTATTTCTACCAGCATCGATGTCTTTGTATGCTTCTACTGACTGTGCTTAGAAGCACAATCCACTGATTTCAGGGAAGCTTATTTCTATGCAAATAAGCCCTAGATGTTCATCCTTCTCATTTAAAGCATGGAGAACCTGTCGTAAGCTCCCCAGATTCTGTTTTATAAATGACCCTGGGAGCTTTTAAATAGCAGGCAGCTTTGCAAAATCAGTACATAAATCACTAAGGTACGACCTCAAGATCTGGCTACTCTGAACGCAGCATTCATAACCTGTCTGCGTGCTACGTTCTGACTCCAACTTCCTGCCCTTTGGATACACAGTTCAAGTCTACGGACAACTTATTCTGAGAATTACAAAATTGATTCCTGTACATAATCCATGACAGTATGACAGCACGGCTAAGAGAAAGTAAAGAATCACCTGGATCTGTTTGCGAAGTTTCACCAAGGCATCCTCAGCTTCTTGGAATGTCTCATCTATGTTTAAAGCCTTCTTGTAGTAACTTTCAGCATTCAACAACTTTTCTTCTTCTTCCAACCTGGCATATAAATTTAAAGATTTTGGCCACGGCACTTAATAGCCAACTGCCACAAAACTTTTGTTTACAGATTGCCAATAACTATAACAAAAAAGTCCCGGTGGCTGAGTGACTTTATATCATTTGGAACTCCCTTCCAGAATCTATTCAGCTGTGCTTCACAGCAAAAATCAAGGCCAGTACCAGGAAGCAAGATCAAACATGTGGTCCCAAGCACAGTTGATCAGAAGTACGGTTGCTCTTTTAATGTGGTAGAACTATACAACTAATATAGCATATGAACATAAGAGGAGCCCTGCAGGATCAGGCCACAGCCCATCTAGTCTAGCATGCTGTCTTAGGATGGAGACCCCCAAGAAAAATAATGTCAGTATATACTCTTGCTTGAGTCTCATTTGAACAACGTTTTATTAGATTATTTTTTCTGGAAGATAGCATGTAAGGTGATGGTTAAGTACCTTTTTTTGGCTTCTGGATCATTAACAGGAGCCCAGGAACCACTGGCCCATGATGGAGCTACCAAATTGTAACTTAACTGAAGTCAAAAAGAAAATGGTCTTACATATTTGGACCATGACACAAGTCAACACTTACTGGCCTCCCCGTTCAACAAGCGTTTGACAAAGGTATTTTCTGGCATTTCTGTGAGTTGGGCAGTTTTCTAGGGCAATTTCAAAATCATCAATTGCTTTATTTAAACTTCCCTTTGTCGCATATCTGTAAGAGGGGAAAAAATATAAGTACAAATCTTCCATTTTCACCCACACATTAATTTAATAGTCAGACCTCCGGATCCGGCTGATCCAGTTACAATGGTTTCACTTTTCTGTAGTGACCAGACCAGCCTCCTTCCCCTCTCCCCCAGCCCAGTGCCATTAGGCCTACCTGGAGCTTCTTGGAGGCCTGGAGCACACAGGAAACCACACAAAATGATGAGGCTTCCTATGATTCCTGTGAACTCTCGTGGGGTTTCACAGGAATTAAGGGAAATTTGGTGCATATCAAATATCTGTGCTTTTTCGGTAACCACGGTAGGACCTGGAATGTAACCTCTGTGGATTCAGAGGTCTGACTGTGCAGTGTTTTCCAATACAACGCAGAAAGATACTTACAAGGCCCCGCGGGCTACTAAAGCTTCAACGTTTTGTGCATCTATTTCCAATGCCTTGTTGTATTCATTCATTGCATCCACATGGCGACCCTCTTTAAAATAATCGACCCCAATCTTTACACTGAAAGATAGGATCAAGAGCATGAACATTTCTGCAAGCAAGAAAATAATTTGATCCATTGCAGCATACGTAAAATAAACCACTAGTGACAGCCCTAATTTTCTTTAGCTTCATTGGACCATCCTAATCTCCAGCTTCTATTCAACCCAATGCCGTGATGACCCGACAAATAATGCAGTTTCTATAGCAATGTTTTAGGCCTATACCCTCCACATTTTGGGGACTCGTCTTTTAGGGACCTCTGTGGAGAGGCAGTAAGGTGCAGCGATGATATTTTTCAGCACCCAGCTAACTGCCTTGTAACCTTGCAAAATTCTTTAAAGATAAAAAAGATAAGGGAATTTATCAAAATAAGATTATACCACTAGAACTTCGCAGTGGCTAAGGGAATGGAGAACAGTGGGCACCATCTTGGGTTCTTTAGAAGAAAGGTCAAATATGAATACCAAAATAGGAAAATATGTTAATAAATATTTGAAATACTTTATAGACACCAGCTGAATTTATCATCCACCACCTCAGGACTCAGCAGAAGCACGTCAGATGTCAATTTCAAGCAATTATTCACTGTCTCTCAGATTTTAAGCAGTGACTTGACCAGTTCTAATAACTCTGAACAAATCAGAATCTTTTTCTTTTCATGAATGCATCCCAAATTTACATAAAACTGAGGAATACATACCATTTTAATGCCCAGGACGCAGACTGCCTTTTCCTTAATGCCACAGCAAAATCTTCCTCACTGAAATTTTTGCTGGGGGGAAAAATAATCAAGTAACATTTTAACAACATTAAGATCTGAATAGCATGTCCTTACAATTTAATTAGATAACCTGACACTTGGATCTGTTATTATCAAAATATGAGACTGCCTGAAGGCAAAAGAAACAGTTTTCCTAAGACTCAAGGCAGTGTAAAATCAGTGTCTGACTCCAGAAGATCTTCATCCCAATACTAATTCAAAATCAGAAATGTGGTAATAAATGTCTTACACTGGGCAGAAAGAACACATATTTGCTCGTCTTTGTTTACTTATGTCTATTAAGTCATACACAGGAACAAAGCTGAGTTCATCTAGAATCCATAATATCATGAGGTAATACTTTTACCTTTTATTGCTGCAAGACTACTAAAATGTGTCCTTACTGCAGAATGTATTTATCCCACCCTATACCCAAAGGTCTTAAGGTGGGTTAAAATATTGAAGAAGTAAAAGAAGAGTTGGCTTTTCTACCCTGCTTTTCTCACCCATTTAAGGGGACTCAAAGCGGCTCACAAAATTTTCTATTCTTCTCCCCACAACAGACAGCTTGTGAGGTAGGTGGGACTGTGAGAGCTCAAGAAGCAAGCTGTGACTAGCCCAAGGTCACCCAGCTGGCTTCATTGGGGAGGGCGGAATCAAACCTGGTATTCCCAGATACGAGTCCGACTCCCTAACCACAAGACCAAACTGGCTAGAAAAACCTACTAAAAACTATTTCCTCAGCCAGTGCCCAGGATATTAAGTGGTTTTCCTGGATTGTACATTGAAAATGAGTGCAACTGTGACTGAGCGCAATAGTTTCACAGTCAAACCCCCCCAGCATGAGGAATGGTGCCTTAATACCTTTGTAATCCTCTCATTAGAGATGGTGGGCTCAATTCACTCAGTCCTAGCTTGCTAGCCAGGAACTCCACTACAGCTGGATTGGCAAAACCCAAGGAGCGATGCAAAACATTTTCGTATGTTTCCAAACTGCTGGCTATTTCAACACTTCTCCTAGGAAGAAAACAAAAGGGGTCACGGAACACAGGAATGCTAAATTAACCATAATAAAATACCCATGCCATGGAAAAATGTCTCAGGAGGGCTCCCAACCTCTTGGGCATCACATGAGATTTTTAAAAGGCACCACAAATGCGACAATCAAATTACTTCTCTGATAAAATGCCCAGTCATGAAATATTAATATTTCAATATTAGTTTAATATACCTAATATATTAATATTAAGCCTGCCACTCCCTCCCCTTCACATGCAATAGTAGCGGACTGAATCCCATCTTTCCACCAAAGTTTCCTGGGGGAGATGAGATGGATGGGGTGTGTGTGTGAAGTTTCCTCCCACCAACAATTTCTGGAGTTACAGGATTTCCTGCACCTTTCCCAGTCCATGAAGGTAACTAGTCTAGGGTAGCAAAGTCAGTCTCATAAAATCCATATCAAGTAAATTCAGAAAACATTTAAGAAACTCTGAATGAATCACACAATGAATGAAACACAAATCTATTTGTCTCTGAAGAAAACAGACCATAAGGTATTGGCCACATTACAGCTTTTAAAGTTTTTCCACATAATGTCACTGAGACATTTATTGATGTATTTATTATTTTTATTTCTATCCCACCTCAGGGCAGGTAATGTTTAAAATTCAACACATTCAAAAACCTATATAGCAAACTGCATCAATTCCCATTATTTCAGATGCATCTTTTATCATTTCATTTCCACCTCTTTGTGCTTATAGTATTTGCTTGCTGGTGAACTGCCTTGGAATCAGAATCAGTGGAGGTGCTGACATTGCTACAGGCAATGACAAACACAAGCAGTTTGTAAAAAGCCAGATGTTTGGACATACAGCTGGCAGCTCCACCAGGGTATCCACAGAATATACTAACAGGGCTCCCCATTCTTTCTGGTAGCATGAGAACGCTCCATATCTGCCAAAGGAAACAAACGGAGAGCTGCACCCTCCACTCCCTACCCCAACTACAAAGTCAAAGAATAATGTACATTTAGGTTGGGATCACACTTTAACTCATTGCACAAACAAGTCGCTATTAGCAAAGCCATGTAAATTAAGAAGCCACCATTTGCTTATGAGCACAATGCTAACTACTACACTGCTTCTAAGGCCATTTGCTGGGATTCTAGAGCAGGAATAGGTTTGTCCTTGTCTCTGCTTGAAATGCCCACGAACATTTGGTGGGCCACTGTGTGCGACGGAATGCTGGACTAGATGGGCTGTGGCCTGATCCAGCAGGGCTTCTCTTATGTTCTTACATAGAGCCTTGATGTTTTTTTAGAAGACTGCACATTTCCTCTCCTCCTTTGCTTTTACTGACATTTTTGTTGCTGTGTATGATTAACAGCTGTGATTTCACACTATCTACAGCTAATGTCAGAAGGAAACTTATCTCAAATTCTGTTCGATGAAGCTAACATTTGTAAGCTGACAGTTTCCTAGTCAGATGAAACCACAATTCTGTGATCAACCGAGCACAGAAGCAAAATCTTTTGAATGCCTCCATCTCAATGTGCGAGAGGGCCCGCCCATTAGATGTGTTCAAATGGAGGCCAGAGGGCCAACTGCTTGAGACCATTTTATTTCAGTTCCTTCAAAGAATGGGCCCTTCCCAATGGGAAATTGAAATGCCCCCTTCCAACTTGATATTGATTAAAGAAGCATAAGCTTGTTTATGTAGTCTGAAGCCCTGGTTTAGCACTATTTATTTACATTTTTATCTCGCCCTATACCCAGAGGTCTCTGGGCGAGTAACAACATCTAAAATCACGGCCAAGTATGCTTTCAAGTTCCACTTCATTTCTTACTAAGTCCAGTTTGTGTCGAAAACTCTCTAGAAACTCAAGAAAGAAACAACTGATTTTTGGTTCCATACCTGTAGTGCAGAGGCACGTCCTCTGAGCAGATGACCCCTAGTTTGGTACTTGCTAGGCTGGGAGAAAGAGCAGAACTGTGCAGTGATACTGTGAGCTTTTCATGGTAGCGATCAATATCCTTGATTGCAGCTATTAAATAAAAATATATATGTTTTGTTCAAAGAGCAGAATACTACCAGAATGCGCTGAGACTAAATGCATAGGGGCAAATCCAGCAGAGAGCCAGCCAAATGCTCTCAACTCAACTTACCCTGGATGAGGTCGCCAATTTGGTAGTACGATAAAGGGTCGCCATGGCTGCTTTGGGAAGGCACGTCTCTCAAAGGACAAAGAGCCTGGAAGAGGAACCAAGCAAACGGAATGATGATACATGCTTAAGCTGTTCTTCTGCGGCTATCAGAAAGTTAATGAAGAAAACTAGACTTCCAGAGTAACAAATTAAATAAGTTTTTTTAAAAAATACAATGAAGTCTAAAATGCAGCTTTAATACGGTGATATATTAATTCCAATAGTTGATACAACTGCATATTTTTCTGTCTTATGAGACAGTGGAATACAGCACCACAACCTGGTTTTATTCAGGATCCACAATGCCTGCTGTGACTCTCACAGTTCTAGTCCTGTACCTGTAACAACAGGCCTTGCTACAGTTTGTGCATATAAATCCTGAGCTTGTTTCTCTCTATTGACCATGTGCATTCCTTTCCTTTCCTCCCAAGGCTTCTCCCAAGTTCTCTGTTCTTTGCTCCTGTCCAGCCTTCCTCTGTAGACTACAGTCAACTGTCACCAACTCCTAGATCTTTGGGTTGAAGTCACTTACCTTCCCCAGCAACAGAGCAAGTAAGGCTCTGGATGCTATATTTGCAACTCTTCTGAGTGCTGGAAGGTCACCTGATGCAACATGCAAGCACTCTGATGCATCATCATCATTTTCAATTTTTTCAGTACAATTTCAGTGTGCTTGTTCTTAAATGTTGTAAGCCGCCCAGAGACCCTCGGGTATGGGGCGGGATATAAATATAAATAAATAAATAAATAAATCATGTGGTTCATGCATGTGGCAACAGAGTTGCCCCAGTGATGGTGCTGGCACATGCACACTGGCGCTGGCATTGGGGTTTCAAGAGAGGTGTCCAGACATTTCACACAGACGTTTGTCAATGTAAATACATGAGCAACTTCGCCTCTACTGTCTCTCAGACAGGAAGGGAAGTGCAATTTTGCCGCTTGACTGTGGAGGTATGTATACTTTTAAGACCACAACGGATATAGATTGTAAGCCTGAGGGCAGGGACCTGTCTAAGATTAATAAAATATTGTAACCCGCCCAGAGACCTTCGGGTATAGGGCGGGATAGAAATACAAATAAATAAATAATAAATAAATAAATAAATAAATAAATATAGAGGAGCTCCAAGTAACTACAGGAAGTCTGATATTTCTCACAGATTTCGGTTTGTTGTTTTACAGCTAATTCACAGCTGTTTTGTATTACAAAGTGCTGCTTGAATTTAGAAGTTCTCAAAAAAATGGTGCAAAAGCTGAATCCACACAAATTGGGGCAGCGACTTCAGTATAAAACAGGAAACCAGAGAAGCCAATTCCACAGGCAAACTGGGGTAAAAGAAAGGGGGGTACAGGAACAACTGGGGTACCTTGTTCCGTCCATTTGGGCACTTTCACTGAACAAAGGCAAGTTCAGTTGAGTCAATTGCTCAAAAGACATAAAGTATCTGCATTAAAAGAATCCTTGTAAATTAAGATACAAATGTACACTCTGTTTTATATTCACGTACTATTTTGTGTTGGGGTCTACTGTTGTCAAAAAATTATGACTGGCCAGTTTAGAAGCATGGAATGAGGATTCAGGAGTCATTTCTTTGCCATCAAAAGTGAAACTGCAAAATATTGATTAGAATTTAATTGCTGACGAGACATAGGATCGTATGCCTGATCTCTGCCCTCCAAATAGCCTCTGAGCATAAGAAAGGAAATTGTTTTGCTGAGGAAGAAAACATCCTCATGCTCTCTGCTTTTCAAAGCCTAGACAGATGAAACACCCACCACCCCATTTCACGATTACTGAATTGTGCAAGAAACCAACAATACAAAAATCTCTCCAAAAGCCCCTTTTTTTGCAAGACTTACACTCCAATCCTATCCCCGTCTATTCAGAAGTTAAGTCCTTTCATGCTCAATTATGTTTACTCCCAAGAAATAAGATTGCAGGCTTAACTGCCAAAGACTTACGGTGATTTCTAAATCTGCTATCTCTCGAATGACGCTACTTCGCAGGCAGAACAGAACCATGAAAAATCCAAATTCACGAATAGAACTAATTCTTCCAATCACTATGTCTCCACGTTCGATGTCTCGGAAAAACAGTTCTCTTCTGTCTCCACTTGGAATATCCATGAACTGCTCCAAAGGTGGCATAATAGCGTAATAATCTTCACCAAGTCAGAAATTAAAAAAAATTTAAATAAATCGTGCTTCAATGCCACTTTTTGGGAAATATCTTCAATAACACATAAGTATCTTTTCACGCATTTTTATTTCACAGGCTTGTAACACACCATTTACCAAAAGGCCTTAGTGTACATTTCAATACTGACACTTAAAATACAGTTTTAAATTATGCAGGATACAAAAATCATACGAAAAATACCTTTTAAAAATTTACAAAATCCCAAATTACCAAATATGGATGTCCAACATAATTAGACAACTATAAGAATTTAATTTATAAAAGCAGAGATTCACTACTGCATTTAACTAGAAAGCGATCCTGAGTTCAACAAAACCCTCCCCAAAGATAAAATTCAATGTTGTGTTCTTCTTCTTCTTCTTCTACTACTACTACTACTACTACTGCTACTGCTCTTCTGCAACACTTCAAGTAGTTACTCATATTTCACATGGGGATTTTCTGCTATTGCTACAGTCCAGGCTTTATGAGCAGGGAAACAAGAAGATGAAATAGAAACACATCACAAGAACCTAAGAGGAGCCCTGCTGGATCAGACCACAGCCCATCTAGGCCAGCATCCTGCCTCACACAGTGGCCCACCAATCGCTTATGGGCATCTTAAGCAGAAGACAAAGGAAAAACGTTCTCTTGCTCTTGAATCCCTGCAAATAACCTTTAGGGGCATCCTGTCTATATCTTCAATTCCAAGGAAGTACCCAGGCATCCACTCTAATAGCCATTGATACACCTGCCATCCTTTGATACACTTGCCATCCATAACTCTGTCTTAAAGCTATCTAGGCTGGTTGCTGTTACCATCTCCTCTAGCAGCAAATTCCATAGACCGATGACCCTCTGGGTGAAGAAATACTACCCCTTGTCTAATCTGACCCTCCTACCCATCATCATAAGCTGTCCATTTTACTGATAACTCTTATTTTCCTTATGGAATTTCTCACCTTCGTTCTCTTCGTTTGCTTCTGTTGTTGTTGCCGCCACATTTGTTTTCCAAGAATGTGAAAACAGAAGATCAGCTTTTTTTGCGATTAAGTCTTGGACCTCAATATTATCAATCCCTTTGTCCTTCCTGAAACAGTAGAAGAAAAAGAGTTGGCTTTTCTACCCTGCTTTTCTCACCCATTTAAGGGGATTCAAAGCGGCTGACAAAGCTTTTCTATTCTTCTCCCCACAACAAACACCCTGTGAGGTAGGTGGGGCTGTGAGAGCTCAGAAGAGAGCTGCGACTAGCCCAAGGTCACCCAGCTGGCTCCATGGAGGAGGGCGGAATCAAACCCGGTATTCCCAGATAAGAGTCCAGCTCCCTAACCACTAGACCAAACTGGCTTCAGTAGTGGAAAGATGGTAGCATTCTCTAGAGAGGCAGCTATTCAGGAAAAGAATTTTCCAGTTGATTTGATGACTGAGGTGTTTGCAGATCACAAATATGTTGTTGCTTTATGAAATAAATCAAGAGGTGCACAATTCTTCTTTACAGCTGATACCTATGAGCACTTAAATACATAATTATAAGGCAGGGATGACATGATAGAGGGATTACGGTAAGCCCACGCCCACTGTTCCACCAGGGGTTAAATCCCAACAGACACTGCCTCAGGAAATTCAGAGCATGCAAAAGACCCTGGCATTTACAAAGGATGCTTAGATTCCCTAGAAGCATGGAATTAAAGAGCTTTCTGGAATGACACAGAGAGAACTGGGTCACAACCATCTCCGTGCCGAAGGAAACAGAGTTTGTGCACTGCAGAGAACCAAGGATATGGATCCACCAAATTTCATCAGATGGGTTTTGTTCTTTGTTTAAATTCAGGTCCTACTGCATCTGGAACATCTGGAACCATCCCTGGTTCTGTTAAACCAAATCCCAAACTGCTAGATCAGGTAAAGGAACAGGCCTTGCAGTTTGTGAATCAAATATCAACCAAAGGAGAATTTGGAAGTTGTAATTGTTTTGAACAATTATATCTCAGAAAGTTTACTAGCTGCAGTTCTGCATGCAGGAGGTCCGCTGTTCTTCACTTCACTGAGGGATGTAAGAAATGGAATGGAATCTCCAGTAGCTAGGAATCCACTAGCTCTAAATCTTATTCAGTCAGGGATGCTCTACAAGAGCTGAAAACCTGACACAAGTAACTAAAACTTTGCTTTTTAGTGGGAGCACATACCCGAACAAAGGACAATCCTGCACTGACCTGCACATTGGACTAGCAAGTGTACCAGGACCCTGACCTCAGACCATATCAAGGAGCAGTAAGGTGAACTCCTAGTCTGGTATTCCAGTCAGTGGAGGACTGCCCAAAGTTGGAGCAATCCTTACCTGATTGCCAGATAAGTGACAACGGTATAGCAGAGAAGTTAGGATCCTACTCTTTTTTTTTTAAGTGCTCTGTGCAGTGTTATTTCTTAAGAAATGTGTTTAAGACCCTGAGGAGGACTACAGCACATAGATGCTGGGCGGTTGCCAGCCCTCCAGACATGCAGCAGTCTAAATGCTGGTTCATCAAGAGCTTTTAGCAGGCCAAAGTCAGGGCCCTACTTGACCAAACAGAAAATGGGGGGACCGCATACTCTTTGGACTCAGTGATAACTTTCAAGAAGAAGAAGAGGAAGAAGAAGGAGTTGGCTTTTCTCCCCCACTTTTCTCACCCATTTAAGGGGACTTAAAGCGGCTGACAAACCTTCTATTCTTCTCCCCACAACAGACACCCTGTGAGGGGGGTGGGTCTGTGAGATCTCAGAACAGAGCTTAGACTAGCCCAAGCTCACCCAGCTAGCTTCATGGAGGAAGAAGAAGAGTTGGCTTTTCTACCCCTTTTTTCTCACCCATTTAAGGGGACTCAAAGCAGCTGACAAAGCTTCTGTTCTTCTCCGCAGAACACAACACCCAGTGAGGCTGGTGGGGCAGAGCCACTAGACCAAACTGTCTCGACCCCAATGAGAGCTTCGCAACCTGTCCTAAGGATGACTCAGCACAACCCCGGCAGGCCACGCCCCTTCCCTCATCAGCCCAATCGGGAGGCTGCGACAGCGGAGTCAACCGCCCCCCCTACCCCCACCGCCGGCGCTTACCTGGCGGGCGGCAGCATTTCTAGACCGGCCCCGCTGAGCGGCAACAGAGCCCGGAAGTCGGGGTTGTCGTGCTGCTCTGTGCGAAGCAGGGAGAGCAGCGTCGGCCCGTGGAAGCCCAGCGCCTGGCGAAGCAAGTCCCGCTCCATCCCTCGTCCGTCGTCGTCTCCTCACGCGCAGACCACCTGACCTCCCTCACCCGGAAGCTGAACCTTTTCCGCCGCTGCGCACCCGCGCAGGCGCAGAAGGAATGCTTGCCATCAGCGGTCCGCTCAAGCTTCCGTCTCGTTGGGAGGGGGCGTGGCTTGTCCAAAAGGGCGGGAAAGCGGTTGATTTCAGCAGTATCTGGTGCGAATGAGAGGCAGGGGCGGAAGTAAAGCCTCAAAAAGCCGATTTGGGAGGTTAACCTGGGAGAGGTTCTATATTGGCATGTGGGTCTGCTTGGAGCAGAGCTGTTTGAGATTGCAAACGCAGCCTGTTTTATTCATTCATTCCAATTTGTATTCTGCCTTTCCCAAAAAACAAAATTTTGCCCAAGGCGGCTTACAACAAACAGAAAAAAATGCAAAGAATACAACAAATCAATACAACAAGTAAAAACAAACCCAATCGCAATAAATAATCATTGCATCAAAGAATGCAACAAATCAATACACGTAAAAACAAACAAACCAATCTCAGTAAATACAAAGCAATACATCATATGTTCAATGAGTACACTACATTATGAGTACACTACAATAATACATTATAAAATTATAAATGGAATAATATACTATGAAAATTACATAAAGCATTGGAGGTCGGGAAAAAGAGGCAACGATACTGGTTCCTCCTGTTCCCCTTCCAGGCTCAGTCTTGTTTCTATCTACAGCCATCAACAAGGGCTGGCCGGGATAAGCCAGTTTGGTCTAGTGGTTAGGAAGCCGGACTCTTATCTGGGAATACTGGGTTCAATTCTGCCCTCCCCCAAGAAGCCAGCTGGGATGGGCTAGCCACAGCTCTGAGCTCTCATATCCCCACCTACCTCACAGGGTATCTGGTGTGGAGAGAAGAATAGAAGCTTTGTCAGCCGCTTCGAGTCCCATTAAATGCGTGAGAAAAGCTGGGTAGAAATGCCAACTCTGCTTCTTCCTCCATGAAGCCAGCTGGGTGACCTTGGGCTAGTCACAACTCTCTTCTGAGATCTCACAGACCCATCTACCTCACAGGGTGTCTCTTGTGGGGAGAACAGAAAGCTTTGTCAGCCAATTTGTGTCCCCTTAAATGGGTGAGAAAAGCGGGGTCTTGCATGCCGAAATGCGGAAGCTGCCTCTGCAAAGGGTCGCAGAAGAGGACTTCAATGCAAAGCCACTTAAGGTAAGTGTTTTTAATCTTACTTACGGTGTGTTTGTGTGTGTGTGTGTGTGTGTGTTAAACAGGTTTCCACAGCTAGTGTGGAAACACCCTTTGAGTGCGATCACTAAGCCAGAAGCCACTTATCAATCCACTTTACAATGGGATCTCATATTTGACCAATTTTTCACTAAGTATGGTATGACTGAGACACTTTGTATGAGAGAGAGAGAGAGACATGCTGGGGTGTATCTTTGCTTGAATAAAGCCACACCATGCTCTCAGGAGATCTCAGTCTGGCTCTGCTCAAGTGTGTGTGGTCACTCTCTGCGTGTGTGAGAGAGACCTGGGTTGCAATTACATCCTAAAAAACATTGGTAGGGATCTTTGAAAAGTTCCTGTAATGTGGAATTATTCCACTAGGGGGTGAAACAGGATCATTTTGTGTCATGTTCAACTAACTGACTGAAAAGGGTTGGAAAATACTACAGTCTTCTGTGTGAGCATGGTATTAGGCTAGTGCCAAACTGAAGTTCAGCAGAAACAGACTGTGTTGAGAGGCTGATATCCGTAAGCATAATGCAACCCTGTCCCTGAAAACCTGGAAATAGTGGCAGAAGCCAAGGGATGGAGAGCAGGTGAGTTCCCTATGCAGTGTATATAATGTTCATTTGCTCCCCTCTCTTCATGCCATAGAGAGGCCAGGCTTATTGGGTGAAGTACACAAAAGTTTCAGGCAACTGAGCATGATTTGGGTCAAGCCTACACTGTATATGCACGTCTGAGCTTATGTGTGCGTTCTGTCAATTGCATGTATCTGAAAAGCTATGGGCCAGGGAACGGGCAAAGATGACAGGGCAGCGATCACTGACCCCAGATGGCCCCACCTTCTCCCAGCTGCAATCCTAGATGAGAAGGAGAGTCCACTCCCTGGCACACACACAGTGACTGGGCAGGCAAGTATTGTTTTGCCTTGTAACAGGCTCCCACAAGCACGTTACACTCACCTTCTTCTTACCTTTCTTTGATAGCTGTAGAGGTTTGAAGACTAAATTCCTTCAATTCTACACTCTCTTTGGGTGGTTCATGTTCATCGGACAGGAGTCCGATGCATCCCTAGTCAGGGTTATTAAAGGCTATTAGCAGATGGCAGAAGGTAGGCCTCCAAAAGTGGGCAGGCAAGATAGATGCTTATATCCTGCTGCTAGGTTTCCTGAGGCCACTAGCTGACCACTGTGACAACAGGCTACTGGACTAGGTGGACCATGGGTCCAATCTAGTGTAGCAATTGTTACATTCTTGAGTAGTGGCACATGTTCTGCTCTGCTGGCATACATAAGAGTTGGAACGCCTGCAGAAAGCAGGACCAACAAGATCCCACGGTTGCCTTTTGCCACCCCTGAAATCTTACTTTCACCTGTGGTACCTTATGTGATTAAGAACATAAGAAGAACCCTGCTGGATCAGGCCACAGCCCATCTAGTTCAGCATCTTGTATTCCACAGTGACCCACCAATTGTTTCTGGACATTCTCAAGCAGAGGAAAAAGGCAAAACTTTCACCTGCTCTCCGATTCCTACAAGTGGCCTTAGAGGCATCCTGCCCATGTCTCCAACCTGAAGGCAGTACTTAGGCATCCATTCTAGTAGCCATTGATACACATGACCTCCATGGATTTATCTAATCCTTTATTAAAGCTATCCAGGCTAGTTGCTGTTACCACCTCCTCTTCTGGGAGTAGTCCCTCTTGAAATTACCTAGATGTCGGCTAGGCATTCACAATCACTAAAGGAGCCAGCAGTCAGAGCTAAGTGATCACTATTGGAAGAAACCGGGCATCATTTCCAGATTTCCTGTAATAGTAAGATTATAGGATATCACCTCCATTTCCCAGGGTTATATTGGGAATGCCACAATTACAGCATAATTACTGCTGAAAGAACAATAAGAAAATTCTTTTAGAATATGCCGGTCAGAATATATTTGCATGGAGAAGAATCAGTAGAATACCCACTTTTTAAAATTAAATTGTAGCAGTTCAAGTCCCACTTCAAAATCCAAATGTTGCCATTTGTTCATGGGAAATAATTGTTATGAATAAGAAACACATTGGTGGAAGCAAATGTTTAACAGTATGTGAAAAACTGCCCGGTATGTCCATAAACCATTCTGAAATCTTAAAGAGTGGAATAAAAATGTAAATGAATGAAAAAAGGTCTTACTGGACCTTGGCCCTGCTCACATCTTTAGTTTTGGATGACCACAGATCATTTTCAGGTCGTGTTACATTATTTTTATTCAATTGATTTTTCAAGCCAGCCTACCCCTGTTAGATGGCTCTAACCAGAATCCTCTTTTCCAGAGGATTCAGCCCATCCTGGTATCTCCAAGAGTTCTGTTATGGGTTACTTTAAGGCTTGGTATAAAATTGATTCTGATATAAATGAGCCACCCCTAGAATGAGTGGCTGATTCCTATTTAGCTGATGTGGAGTCTAGTGGAATAAAGCATTTTGATACTGGATTTAAAAGGTGTCAGCGTGTTTATTAAAACACAAACATTACATGGTGTCAGAAGTGCTGCCAGAACTTCAATGGATCAATTGAAGCCTCCAGAAAAGTTGGTGTTTGATGGTGTGTCACCACCCTTAGAGCAGAGGTTTATAGTTTCATTTAGTTGTTTATTTATTGCTAGAAGCGTGGTAGGAGTGTTTAGCTTAACTTTCAAATGTCTTCCCCCAGCCACCATCATCTCCTTTTATGCCCTCAAAGGCTTCCTTCATGTCACCAGCTTCTTCGTGACTTTGAGTCTGTTTCTTTTCTGGTAGCACTGTATTGTGAGCGCTTACAGATTCAGTCTGCTTATTCATATCACCAATACAGCTGCCTTTACCATTTCTTGTTGAACAATCTCTTTAGCATCTTTTGGTATGTAAGTTGAATAGCACATTTTCCCTTTTGTTCATAATACACTCTTTCTGCTAGCCTCTTTCTCTGTTCAGCTGCAGTATTACCTTTTACAACATAGCGTACTGCGGCGGTATCATTTTTGACTTTGAACATTTCAAGTGGCCAGACCTCACTACTGAAATCAGGGGGAATCCCCACAGCAAGCTTATTTCCCTTTCCCTAAACCGAAATAATAGAACCGGATGCAAATGCGAATTTGCCTGTTCCCATTACTTTTAACTTAATCGCGTTCGATCGGGATTCTGAGGATCGTACGTGGCATACGTGACTCAAGGGGGGACTCAAGTGGCTACTTTTTAAAAGCTGCTTTGCAGGGCTGACCTGCCCTCTTCCTCCTGGCATGGATGTGCCACCCATAACAGACTTCTTCACGGAGCCTGGGTGGGTGGCTGCCACTTGCCTGGATGGATGAAAAACAGGCACCGGCAGCCAGCGATTCTTTGCCCTCCTCTCCCCATTTCCCAGCGCACACAGCAGCAGCAGCAGCAACTCAAACCCCCTTCACAGCCACAGCCTTTAAAACAGAACCTCCAGGGCTTTCCTTTCCTTTCCCTTTTTTAAAGGTCAGACCTTTCAAAGAGCTAGAATTGCGCAAAACTGCAACATTGTTATTAAGGTGTGAAGAGGCTAGATCGCTACAGTGTAGCTTTAAGGACTGGATTTTTATAGTGGCTGTTTTGAGGGTGGATTTTTTCAATGAAATCACTATCTTTGGAAGCAAGCTATTGGGGGAGGGAAACCCTAAACATGGATTCTCATCCCTTAACACGGTAGGGTCCCCACAGTAAAAAATGTAAAACGTTTCAAGCACACGATCCGGAGTGAGACCTGTTGAAATCAGGATTGAGATTCACCACGCTTTGGGGTGGTTTAACACGGAGAAAGTGTGTTAAGCCAAACTGCCGTGCGGACTCTGAGGATTGAAAACGTTTTGAATCCAAAATAAGATTGCCGTGAAGACACGGCCACAGTGTAACTAGATTCCTCTGACTGGAATTGGAAGATTTTGCTCCGTCTTTGCCCGCTAGCGAGCTGCTCTTTGCCTCCTTGCTCACCCATGACTGTTAGGTAGTTACTGGCAAGGAGCGTTTCCTCGGCAACCAAAATGGAATCTCGAGCTGCCCTCCAACTGCCCCGCTCTGGCAACGCCTTTCCATAGCCTGACTCAGCATAACAGCTACACGGTTTGACCGTTGGAACTTTGACTGAGGTAATCGGTTGGGCTTTACTTTCATCAGCATACTGCGTGACTGCACCTAAATCAAACCTCTGTTTAACGTTTTCCTTAAATTTTGTATAAGATTTCGCATCCTCAGCCGATAATGCCGCAAATTCCTCCAAAAGTTCCCCACTAATCTGGGGTATGACCCACGTTATCCACCGATCCTTTGGTATATTATATTCTATGCATTTCCACTCAAAAGACCATAGAAACCATGCAACATCATCTCCTCTGTGATACCTAGGAAACTCTTCCGGGTCAATATCATCGTCAATCTGCTTTGCCACCACTGGCACTGACTGTTTCTTTTGTAATTGCAACAGCTGCAGTGCACGCTGTCTTTCTCTCTCTCTTTCTCTCTCTTGTCTTTCCCTCTCTCTTGTCTTTGTCTTTCTCTTCTCTTGCTAGCTCCATCTCTCTCATTTCCCTTTCCCTGCGTCTCATTTGAATCTCAAATTCAAATTTGAAGCGTAAAAGCTCAAGCTCCCTATCCCCACTGGCTGCACATCACTCTCTCCATCTCCTAAGCCAGGGTTCCCTCTTCTACCCCTGGTTTCCATTTTTTTTTGTTTGTGTGTGTGCGTTTGCTCGTTTGCTCCTTTTCCAAGCCTTGCTACCGATTTTATATCTCCTGAACAACACAAGGCTTGTGTATGTCGGCAGTTTTGAGTGATGTTTCTACCTTTACCTTTGAATTTTTACCTCAAAACACCCTCTTTCTTGGCCTTAAGCCAACCTCCTTACATTTACCCTCCAGTTTACCTCAGGAGGTTGACTTTTATTTGGCCTTATTAAGTTAAAACTCAATTTTTTTTCCTCAGGTACCTCACTAAATACTATCATGAAAGCGCTTTATTCCGTTCCACACCAATTCAATCCCACCACTGCCACCAGTTATTGTGTCACCACCCTTTGACCAGGGGGTTATGGTTTCATTTATTTGTTTATTTATTGCCAGAAGCGTGGTAGCTGTGTTTAGCTTAACTTTCAAATGTCTTCCCCCAGCCGAAAGGCATGCTACTTCTTTCTTCTTCAATAGAAAGTTGAAACTGTTTCACTGTATGGTGAGGCACCTCCCACACTCCAGCAGTTACAATATCTTTTTCTTGCTGCAGGCTTATGAATACATTAATAATATGCTTTGTAACTTCTTTCATCAAACAAACAGTTTTATTGATTACAGACTTCCCTGTCAACTACTGGTATGTTTCATATGGACCATAACAATTGCACTTTCTCTGCCTTAGCTGCCACACCAGAGCTGATAAGAAGAGCAAAAGACTTCAAACAGCATTATTCCTACATGTTGCAGGAGAAGAAGCTACTGAGGTATTTAACACCTTCCAGTTTGATGACAAAGGAGATGAAAACAAGTTGCAGGTAGTGCTTGGTGAATTTGAAGCTTATTGTGCACCAAAACGGCATGTTACTCATGAGAGGCATACATTTTTTACTAGAGTGCAGCAAAAGGGAGAAAACATAGACCCTTATGTGACTGACTTGAAATTGTTAGCCCGGCATTATGAATTTGGCCAACTGAATGACTCTCTGATTAAGGATCGTATTGTTTGTGGCATAAAATATGAGAAGCTGAGGGCAAGACTGTTGAGAGACAGTGATTTAACTCTTGAAAGAGCTGTGGATATATGTCGAGCTGAAGCAGCAGCACAGAATCATCCGAAAGGCCTTGGAGTTAAGGAACAACAGCTGGACATACTTGCAAGATAAGAGCAAAAATGACTACCTGAATAAAAATAGTAGAGGAAACTGTTCAAGGACAGTCATGTTGAGACTTTGTTATAAGCGTGGTTTGAGTCATAATGAAAGAACATGCCCGGCACAAGGGAAAGAGTATAGAAATTGTGGGAAGCCTAATCCTTTTGCAAGGATGTGTAAAACAAGAGACAAGATATTGTCAGGATTTTCCACTTTCATTCCACTTTGGTTCCACTTTCCTGACACTTTGGAAGTGGAATGAGTGCACTTTTGGAGCAAAGCACTTGAAGTCACAGAAGTGAAGGAGGCTGCTGTATGATCCAAAAGAGGAGGTTTAGTCTTGTGGTTGCAAGTCAGCACTAGCTAAACACACAAGTGTATAATACAGATAGATGTGTGCAAGTATGAAAATAAAGGTACCGTATACAACTTACAAATTATCTAATGTTCCCGCACTCCTGCAAAACAGGCAGGGGGAAAAACCACACAGGAACAGGTAAAAGTAAGGTACAAGGCAAAATAGCAAGGTAAGGTTTGGCATCAAAGGCAAAGAACTATTCCAATACCAGGACATTTATACAGAATTATCACATAGGGAAATAAGGCTTGACCTATCCAAACTGAATCTTTTTCCCAGGTGCTTTACAAGCCATTGTGACCAATTAAGGACACTATCAATCTATCCAATTGACCAGCTGTGTTAGATTAACAAAGCTAGGCAAGTCTGGACAAGTCTTAAGCATTTTGCTAAGACGATCCTTTTACTTCCCAGTGCCAGTAAGCTCTGATCGGCAAGGAGCTAATCAAATATGCACCTCTCTGTCAGCTGGAAAGGAGCTCATTAATATGTATTTGTCTTTGAGCCTGATAAGTCAGCCTCCAACCAGCCTGGCCGGCAAGGGGAAAGGCTCTTTACTGCTCGGAGGTAACAGGCAGCTTGAATCCTTTCATCTCCCATTCTGCAGCCTCCTAATGACAGCCCTAATGAATCATAACCAGGATTGTCCCCATGACTCCAGGACAATACGTGTTAGCTCCTTATTTCAGATGGAGTACACTTGCAAGGTGGGGTTTTTTTAACACGTATTGTCTCCCATGCAACCTGTATTAGGGCTTTGCATGGAGACACTCCTGGGGCAAACACTATGCCTCATTCATTTTCTAGCTCCTGGATTTTCAGCTTCAGAGACTTTAGTTTCTGTTCTTTTTCCTTTATTTTGCAGTTTGTAGTTTTCCTCCTCTAATGCACTAATACCCAGTGTTTGCTCCTGCCTAAGCATATTCAACTCCAAGAGCAGTTCTTCCATTTGCTCTCTGCATGTTTTCAGGACAGCTTCAGACTCTCTACAGTAGATGCTATTTTTTGTTTCTATCTGTGACTTGGCTTGAATCAAAGCCTGACTTATAGGTTTCAGGAACCAGCCCACTGGCAAGAGACACTCATTATCGCATGTGATAACCCATTTGTCACTAGAGCACTGGTCACTAGCCTAAGCGCAGCGCACCAATATTCCAGTGGCAAGGAGTATCCAAATGCCGAATAGTACAGTGTACTCTGGTGCGAAGTTAACTTGTAATTGCATCCCCACTTGAACTGCTACCCGGAATAATAACTTCTCTCAACTGTAGATGTAAACTAGATAAGTATTTAGTACAGCAATGGATAATATAAAATAAGCAATAAGCAAAAGCCAAAAGAAATAGCTTAATTCAGCTTCAGTCCAAGTAAAAAGAATAAATGTAGCATTTGCCTTTCTTGTCAACTTGGTTGGCTGCAAGGATCCTAATACAATCTTAATAAGTTCCTGTTGCAAAATAGTCTGAGTTTCAATAGCCAAACTTTGTCTCAATTCCTCCCAAAAGGCAGCTCCTTGCCTAAGCTAAGAAATCTCTGCCTTCTAACCCAAACAACTGACTGCCTCTCTAGGCCTCAGCCCTTGTCTGCAACTCACTCCCTTGCTTAGGTTCCAGCTAGGAAACAGAGCAGGAACAGAGAGAAGCCTCCTGCCTCTCTCCTGAGGTTCTCTGCTCTCCCCTCTGAGAGTTTCCAAACCGCCACTCTCTGCTGCGTTTGCAGAGAGCACGTGGTAAATGGCTGCAAGGAGTTAGCTGACTCCTGCCTTCTCCTCTGCTCTAAAACCACCCACCTGCTCTCAGTGTGTCGCTCCTTTTTATATGCCCCCCCCCCCCGCCAGCTTCTGATAAGCCAGGAAAGTCAACTGACCCTCCTGTTTGGGCAGGAACCTTGGCCCCTACTTCCCTAAAGTCTTGGAAGCTTGGTAACAAAAGAAAAATCTGCCTAGTTGAGTCCTGACTGGGCTGTAAAAAGCCCATGGTCTTCAGATCCCATCTTATTCCATCCTCAAAGCCTTGCATTTCCCACTTCTGACACCATGTAATGTTTGTGTATTGTCCCAAGAGCATTGCTATGGACTTTAGGTCCATAGGCCTCTGCCTCTCGGGAACACAGCCTGAACAAAAGACTTGTCCACTCATTTCTTAACTTTTCAAAGACTTTACTCGTTACAAACACAAATAAAACATGAACTTAAACTCATCAATAGCCCTTCTTCAATATTGTACTTGCTTTGTTTTATCTTGTAGCTTGCTCTTTCTCTTCTGTTAGTTAGCCTTCTGTTATAGACTATGTTTTCTCTGTTTTCTGTTCCTTCTGTAGACTAAGGCCTAGATTTGTGGACTTCATCTCTGTCAAAGGAAAATACTCTCTCCAGGTCTGACCTGACTGAAATCTTACTACACACTGAGGAGAACTGACTAGAGAGAGAGTATATGACCCTGGACTTTTCCCCTCCTGCTCTAATACATAGAAAGGACTACTATAACCTCAACTAAATATATGTCTCCAGAGCATCAAAGATGCTCTGGGGGCATGAAAGTTTGTGTTTTAATAAACCCGCTGACACCTTTTAAGTCCAGTATCAAAATGCTTTATTCCACAAGACTCCACATCAGCTAAATAGGAATCAGCCACTCATTTCAGGTGTGGCTCATCAACATCAGAATCAACCTTAAAGTAACTCATAACATCTCCCTTTCCCCCCCTAAAATCCATACCTCTGAGGTTTCCTTACTACTCTTCCACTGGAAGTTACAAACCCTTCTTGTTCCAGAGTAGCACTTCTATCACCTCTTACCATTCCCAACTTTGAACTCTTTTGACATGGCCAAGTAGATCCCTTAATAGCTTGTAAATGCTTCCTTGTTTCTCCAATAAACTCCATTATCATTCAGTTGCACAATATAAGATCTAGTTGCTCTGTGCTTTCCTACCACATGAGCCGGTTTCCATTCCTTGTCCTGCCAGACATTCACTCTATCCCCTACTTCCAAAGGAGGCAAACTTCGTTTCCCGTGGTCACAATATTGCTTCTGTTTAAATTGCCTGGCTCTTAAGTGTTCTACTGTAGTTTCACATTCATATTCTGGCTGCAATAAAGCTTTTGTCATTGGTAGTCTACCTCCTAGTCGTCTACCCATTAACAGTTGAGCTGGTGACTTCCCATTTAACAAAGGGATATTTATATAGGCCAAAAGGCTTAAATAAATATCAGCCTCATCTTGCTCATTTGTTTCACTGTTTGTATGGTTCTTTCCATCATTCCATTAGACTGGGCATAATAAGGACTGGAAGTCCTTTGCACGAAGTCCCATTCCTTTGCAAATTGAATAAACTCTTTGGACCTAAACTGAGGCACATTATCACTTATAACTTCCTCAGGAATCCCATGTCTAGCAAAAACATTTTTACAATGATCAACCACCTTGTGAGTAGTGTGGAAACAGGAAACGGATTGGGTTTAATTTGGGATGACCAGAGCACTGCCATTTTTAATCCAGCTATTAATATAGTTTTAATAAGTGATACTAAAGTAGGAAAATTTGCAATGCTGAGTCATTTCTTCTGTTTGTCTGAGAAAAGAGGAACCTTGTTTAAAATAACCCTTTTAAGTGGTCACGATTTATTATGTTCTAATCACATCTAGCTTTGTAATCTTTTATATAGAGCTGACCACAATTCAACTGTCACAGCAACTTTATGATTAGTTTATGCAATGTGGGCATTGATTGAAGCTGGGACAGTTTTGTAATTTTGTGGTTTTGTTTGATGACAAACTGTATTTAACCACACTGCCGTCTGTATCAGGTTAAGAGAAATTTTGGTTTCTCTTCAGTATCAATACTTTGTTGGAAGCGCTATTGAAAGAAGGAACTTCCCCTTCTAGTATGTTTTATTGTATACAATAAACAGAAGATCTAAATTGAAGCTGAACTGGTCTGAAATTTCTTTGAAAATTCTTTCAACTGACATAATTCTAAATATTTTGAATAGTAATCTACCATGACAAGAAACTGTTTTCCTTGGATTTCACAAATATCAATCCCTATCTTTTGCCATGGTCTCATTGGAATCTCATGTAACACCATTGGTCCACCACTATTTTTTCTTCTGTGTTGTTGATATATCCTTCAATTTTGAAACATTGCTTCTATTTGAGCACACATCCCTGGCCAATACATCACATCTCTAGCCCTTCTTTTACATAGTTCAATGCCTAAATGCCCTTCATGGATTTTAATTAACATTTCATTTTTCAGTTTTTCAGGAACAATGATGTGATTACTTTTAAATATAAGACCTTCATTTACACTCAACTACTCTCTATAATTCCAGTAAGGCTACAATTCCTTTGATAAACCACTCTTGCTATGAGGTCAACCTTTCAAAATAATATTGTACAACTTCTGTAGAAGCATATCTTCCTTCATAGCTTCTTTAAATTCTCTCAATTTAGAATCTGATATTGGCAAATAGGACATCATCAAACAAACAGAAATATCAGCTTCACTAGTATCAAACTCTTCTCCCTTTTCAACAAATGCTCTTGATAAAGTATCAGCTATCACCAATTCTTTCCCAGGTTTATAAATTACACACAAGTGATATTTCTGCAGAGTCAACATCCACATCTGTGTTTGGGGTGGGGCTTTTTGAAGATACCTTAAAAGGGTTTATGATCAGTCTCTACCTGTACTTGCTTCCCATAAATAAACTGGTGGAATCTTGTACAACCAAACACTATAGCCAACATTTCTTTTTCAATCTGAGAGTAATTCTGTTGAGGTCTTGTCATGGCTTTAGAAGCAAAGCCACTGGCAAATTATCCTGTAGCAAAACAGCTCCTAACCCTGTAGAACTTGCACCTACAGATACAACAACATCCTTATTAACATCATAATACCTTAACACAGGTGCCTGTGTAATCAGTCGGTCCTATCTTACGTAGGTGTGACCAGGACCCTTGAAATTGCTAATATGGTTTGAGCCCTTATTTAAATCTCTTAAGGGTGTGTTTGCAACTTTATATCAACATAGTTAAGCATTTCAGAAAGCCAGGTTGCACTGAGGTTCACATGCCCTTAAATAATTAGCTTTCTCTTCTATGCAGTTGTAGAATACACATAGGCTAACACACTTACGTAGCATGCATAACTACTAGCCCCTAACGAGCAATTAAAGCAAAGTACCCATTGAAGATTCAATGAAGCAGAAGCTCACACATTGCCCCAAAGTCATTATGGTCCTCCTTGTTTGCATTGTCTTGCTGCTTAAATTATCCCAAGGCAAAAATTATCCATAAATAGCAACAAATTACATAGAAAAGTGAAGGATGTTCATATTTAATTCCAGGCAGGTAGCAGTGGTGATGTAAAATCATCACAAGTGTCTTGTGGCACCTAAAACCCATGTCATATGTTACAGCATAAGTTTTCATTGAATAGAGCTCCATTCATCAAATTCATCCTCTTATACTCACTTGACAAGCACTGAACATAGATACACATGGATGTAGCATAGAGAGGTTAGAGAAAGATGGAAGCCGTCAAAATACCAGCTGTGACATTGACATTAAGGCATTCAAGTATGTATAATAATTGGTTTATAGGAGGCCTTTGGAAAACATTTAATGATCTCACAAATGGTTAATTCACACTGAAATAAATAATTTTATTTAAATCCATATGGTTTTACAGGCGAACAAAAATATACATTAATTTCTGACATTCTTTGTAAGCATTAGTGCATAGATCATAATAATATCACAAGACGCCGACAGCAGAAATTGGAAGTTTACCATTTACTAATTGAAAGTTCTAGGACTTTAGTTCCAGGACTGTATAATTAATCTGCAAATTGCTTGAAGGTTGTTGTGGTTTAAAGCATGTATAAATTTTAACAAATAATGTACTACGTTAAGAATGGATGCCTATGCACTTCCTTCAGGTTGGAGGGAAAGGCAGGACGCCTCTGGAGGCCATTTGCAGGGCTTCAAGAGCAGGTGATGGTCTTGCCTTTGTCTTCTGCTTGAGATGCCCATAAGCAATTTGTGGGCCACTGTGCGGGACAGGATACTGGATTAGATGGCCTGTGGCCCGATCCAGCAGGGTTCCTCTTATGTTCTTAATCAAATAAGGTACCAGACATGAAGGTAAGATTTCAGTGGTGGCAAAAGAAAACCATGGTATCTTGATCTTTTTTTGTTCCTGTTCCTCAACACAAACATACACCAATCTGTTATTGAGCCTATTGCTTCAGACCAAGCAAACGCCAGTCCAAAGTTCCTTCTCTCTTCTGTTGGCATCACCTTGGTCATGTCTACACCTTTTACTGACAGGAGTCTCATCTTCAGATGTCCGCACACTGTCCATCCTTTTGAGAGTACATACCTGTCTAACCCATTGGTAAGCGGATTTCAGGGTACTGCTTGGGTAAGCAGAAAAGAGGCCCTCTTCTAGTATTTCCTTGGCATTTGACCAGCATGTTTGGGATGAAGGTTGGGCCACCATTTTTGCACAGTGTTATTCCACTCCATGTCTCCAGCCTGGGAACTTGAGACCCCACGGAGGATGGCAAAACCTTACCCTTACGAAGTAGCAACCTTGGAGAGAGGTAGCAGAAGGGAACTAAGTCTCTGGCAATCCTAGATAGAAAGTTTGGGGACGGTACAGTCCGCCTCCTCAGTATCTTTTTAAACCTTCCCCCCATATTTCTTGCTGTTAAGTGAAGCTGGAGGGTTGTCCAGCAGATAATGTGGTGGTTTTTTTGTTTTGTTTTGTTTTTTAATGTAGTATGCTATCCCTTGCTACTGTTCAGTAATTTCTGATCTGCAGTCTGGCTAGAAGAAAGTGATTCAGATAATTCCATCTGTGCTCCCTCTGGCCTCAGAGTGTGAAAATCCCCTCCATGCTTAGCAAACCTATTCTTTCCATCTTGATGCGGCCTTTGATTTGGTACCATGAACCCTGAAAACCCTCTTGCATAAATTGTGCCTTACAATTTACTCACTAAACCTCCAGACTGTTTGAAAATAGATCCAGCCCATATAAGGAAGCTTTTGGGGACACAAGTAGAAGAAAAAGGAGCTTCGGGTAGGGTAAGGACTGGAGTATAGAGAATTTTAATAAAAGAATGAAAAGCTTTCTTTTAAAAATTATTTTATTGGTTTTCTCTACACGCACACTCAAAAAGCCCCCAGCAGAACATAATTGAAAACAAAATATTTGACAGTGTAATAATAACCAGATATACACGTGTCCTTCTACCCTCAGTGCACTCAGTTGGAAATGTAATAATTTCTTCTCATTTTCCTCTACTTTACTTGGACCGGAGAAATAGTCTTGTTATTTCACAAATGCCTGACCATGGGTTCTCACTTAATAGTTCAATTAATCTTTCCAGTTGTCCTTTGTCTTGGAATGTAGTTTCAACCCTTGGCTTTTAAATCTTGTTGCCTGCATTTTTTAAAGTCTACATTGTTTCATTAGATGCTTATACCATTTATCTAATGGTCATTTAGTATTGTCCTTTCATTCCAATACAATTGTAGATTATGCAGCATGTATCATTTGACCAAATAAATACTGTTTATCTGATCTTATTCTTCCTCTATCACGTGAAACAAAGTTGTTTTGGCTGTTAATTACAGGTTTATGTTTAAAATATATTAATATTATTATTAATATTAATATTATTCTGAACAGATCTCCAAAACATTTTAATATTATTGCATTCCCAGCAAAGGTGGAAATATGTTCCTCTGTGTCCACATCCATGCCAGATTCATACCGAAATCCCAGGAATCATATATGATAATTGAGATAGTATTTTATACCATGTATGAAATAATTTTGAGGGCCATTTCCTGTAACCTGTTATTTTACCAGTTTTCTTCAATTAGAATGTAAAGATTGGTTCACTGTGTCACATATTCTCTAGCATCAGTGCATTTCTATTCTTGACATCTACTGTAACTCCTATACGACTGACTGTGAGGGTGCACAACTGTTGGGCTAGACTAGGGATGTCCAACCTGTGGCCCAGGCTGGCTGTGAATGTAGCCCAATACAAAACGGTAAATTTATGAAATTATGTATGGACTTTTTTTGCTCATCAGTTTTTGTTATTGTTTGGCCCCGTTCCCACCTGGGTTTTACTGAGCTTTGAAAATGACTTGAAAATTCTTGGGTCCTGTTACAGATCAGCTTCCCACACTTTCCAAGGAGTAAATAGCCCAAAAACGCATTTTAAAAACCCTTGAAAAAACAAGTCTCACTCCTGTTTTTGCTGCTAACACGCTTTTATCTTTTTTGCTTTGGGAACTGTAATGCAGTATTGGGGGGTTCCCCCGATAGCTCCCCCCGATAGCCTTTTGTTCAATGACTGTTGCTGTTGTGGGTGCACCATTAAACAGATAAGAGTTTCACTCTTGGTAGGGTAGCCCCTTGCCATCTGTCCCAAGAAGCAGAGAGAATTTGCATCACCGGGGGGAAAAGCATCACACCAACCCACCACTGGTTGAGCTGAACACACAGCCTTTGGGACACAACTGAGAAAATATATGGCTTTAACATGCCTGAGGGGAGCCCCTCTGCTTGCTTCCAAAAATAGCACCACGTTATGCATGGCTGATGGGTGGGTGGGCAAGAAGGGAGGAGGGAGTGTGCAGGTGTGAGGGGAAAGATGGCTTGACTGGCTCCTTTTTTACCTGCTTGAACCAACCTCTCCCCCACATACACACACCCTTGGGAACTAGACTTTGCATAGACATCCAGGATCCATTTAGAAGTCAGGAGTGGATGGAGAATTTTAAAGAGAGAGAGTGAGAGAAAAAGTACCTCCCTACGCCTAGATCTAGCCCATGTTTTGCACCCAGCAGTGGAGGCGCATTATGGTTGATAAATCTAGGCTTAGGGAGGTGATTTTGCACAAGACCAAAGCATTGTAGAATCAGTCTCCATGGTTATGGGACATCGCTAGTCTGATATTACACAGTTGCGCAAAAGAGGCTGGGTATAGGATCAAAGGATGGAGCTGGAATCCCCCACCCTTGGCCACATCATTATGTTAACTGTGGGAGCAAACCTAATCAAGAGAAAGGGGTGAGGATCCCAACTGGCAAAGGGCGGGGAGGAAAGGATGTGCTTTCCCCAATGTGGTTTTGGAGCATTTTCAGTGGGAACAGCAAGAATCAGGGTTCACTGCAATTTATAATTTTAAAAAATAGGAACAGGCAGAATACACGTTTGCATTGGAGTTAGGTTAATTTCATTTTTAAAAAGTCAAGTGAGAACACGCCCTTTATGTATTTAACGTGTAGCCCAAGACAACTCTTCTCCCAGTGTCACTCAGAATTGCCTGTCATTTTTATCTCTTTAGTAGCTGCTGGGGAAAGCATGTTGCTACACAGTGCAGCAAATAATTGAGGCTTCACAGAATGATACACCAGGCTTTTTCTAGGTTAAATTAAATAAACTCTCCGCGCCCCCCAGGAAAAGTAGAATGGTGGTGAAATGAAAATCCATGGGGAGGCCAGAATTACCTTCTTTGCCAAAATTTGATTATCTGTTGTGATTGGTATTGAAGTATGGTTTCTTAATTCTCCCAGCAGTTGCAGCTGAAGAATGGTAAAATGTTATGGAATCAGTTGTGTCTTCCTTTGATGAAAAAAATATACAGCATAAGCTGTTTAGAGTTTTTCCCTTGGTGTGCCATGTCATCATGCAGTTTAGTAGCATAAAGCGCCACGATGATTAATGCCAAGTGCATGGCAAACTTCCAGGATAAACATGAACGCATATTTCAGCAGGGAAATTTGCAATCTCATTCTCTTAGCAGAAAAGGAGTCGGCTGGAGTGATTCTGTTTTAAACTTTTCCTTTGTGCCCTTTATATATTTAATACTGTAGGGTAACCATTCATAATTTTTAAAATAAAATACCTTTGGATTCCAAACAATCTGGCTTTAAAAACAGGGGAGGCCTAGGGCTGCAGAAAAACAGTGATTCAATTCTAGGAATAAGAATGTCGATTTTGACGATTCTTCTGTATATTTCCGTTGAAGTCAGCTCCTCTGAACTTAAGGGGTTTTCCTCTGATAAGATGTACATTAGATTTTACTGTTACTTTATTTCTCAATTCTCTGTCCCTCAAAAGCAGAGGTCATTTTAACCCTTTGTCAGTAAACTTGATCAAGCGGCTGCCTAGTATACTTTAGTCCATGAAGGGCTAGTGCTACTCTGGTCCAGGATTCACCTGAGAGGACCTTAATCTGTATTAGCAGTCTGGAAGTGTGAAGGTTTGAAGAAGTCTGGAAGTGTGGAGGTTGTCATGTGTACATTTGGGAATTGGATGACAGCATTATTGCTTCCATAGGGCTTGTCCCCATGGTCTCCAATTATTGCGCTGCAGAATCGGGCTATCCTTAATCTGAATTGTAGATGTCCCCATGAGGTGGAGGAGAGTGCGGGTACAGCTCAAATTCACCCGTCCCCAAGCAAATGTGGTAAACCCTGGCATCAGGGAAACCGCATCCTTTTTTCTCCACTCCCTTTGCCCTGATTGGAAGCTTTTAGCGGGCGTGCACACGTCTGCATGACAGCAAGCACATGTGCTTGGAGAAGAAGGGCTCGGGCTGGAGGGATCCCCCCTCCCTCTCTACCCTTGAAGCATGACAGTCAGCCAGAGAACGAGAGGGGAGCCAGACAACTGACCTAAAATGTTGAGGCAGCTTTTGCTTCCCAGTGCCAGTAAGCTCCCGATCGATCGCCTGCAAGGAGCTAATTAATATGCACCTCTCTGTCTGTGAGCTCCAATGAGTCACTCTCCAACCAGCCTGGCCTCAAGGAGAAATTAATATGCACCTCTTTAAGACTAGGAGGCAACAGGCAGCTTGAATCCTTTAGCTCTCCTGTTCTGCAGCCCTCTGAGCATTCGCATCTGTGCGTGCGTGCGTGTGGGAGAAGGCAAATGACAGCGCAAATGACAGCCTCCTAATGACAGCCCTAATGAATGATAACCCGGGAGCATCCGCATAACCCCAGGACAATATGTGTTAGCCCCTCATTTCAGATGTAGTACACTTGCAAAGTGGTTTTTTTAAAACACGTATTGTCTCGCATGTAGCCCATATTAGGGCTTTGCATGGAGACGCTCCCGGGGCAAAGCAGGGTTAAATTCGGAATAAAAATTGCATGGAGATGGGCCCATAGAATAGAATCATAGAATTATAGAGTTGGAAGAGACCTCTAGGGTCATCAAGTCCAACCCCTGCTCAATGCAGGATTTCCTAAACCATCCCAGACAGATGTAGGTCCAACCTCTGCTTGAAGACCTCCAGCGAAGGAGAGCTCACGACCTCCCATGGCAACCTATTCTACTGACTGATCGCCCTAACTGTCAGGAGGATTTCCTAATATCTAATCCGTATTGACTCCCTTGAAGTTTCGAACCATTGTTTCTAGTCCTCCCATCTTCTGCAGGGAAGAATAGGGATGATACTCTGCAATGACAGCCCTTCAGATCCTTGAAGACTGTGATCATATCCCAGTCTTCTCTTCTACAGGCTAAACATTCCTAGATCCTTCAACCTTTCCTTGTAGGACATGGTTTCCAGACCACTTACCATTCTGGTAGCCCTCCTTTGGACTTGCTCTAGTCTGTCAATTTTTTTTTTTAATTAGGGTGCCCAGAACTGGACACAGTACTCTAGATGCAGTCTGACCAAGGTAGAGTAAAGAGGAATAATTACTTCTCCTGATATATTGGTATATCAGGCTGCTGTCTGGATGCAGACTTAGAGCTTTCACTATTGAAAAGTATGGAAATATTGCTTTTACCCTTGGGTGAAATTTAGTGAAGTCTTACTATTTGTTGATGTTCTACATCTTATAAAATGTGATGGCATGCTACAGAGGACTCCTTCTTAGACATACATTATGTCACACTTGGAACTTAGCTGGTTTGCAAGGTCATGGAAATAACAGGACCTCAACAGATGTTTGCACATATGGCCTTGTGTTTCTCCAAAGCTGCTGCGGAATCAAGATTGTCAACCGTATTTGAGGAACGTACAGTCCTATTTTGAAAGAGAAAGGCAAAAATAAGTAAAAATGATCAGAAATGTTCAGGGTGGGAAGGTCAGGACTCTGGGAAGCTTCCATGCACAGAAGTGGCTTACCAAATTCCATGTTTCTGTGTCTCTGCGGAACCTCTGTGATTTCTGTCGGAAGGGGCAGGAGTTTTAGTGGCAGGCACAGGGTCAGGTTGCCATATTAGGGGTTTCCCCTCTAAATTTAAGGGGGAAATTTCTAATTAAGGGAAAGTTAGGGGCAAGTGTTTTTATGCCTTTTTTATTTTTAATCATTATTTCTCTTGATTTGGGGGAAATTTTCAACCTTTTTCTTGGTTTTGAAGGGGATTTGGGTTTGGTGAGCTGGCCATGTTGGAACTGAGATGAGCCATGATCAGATGGGCCAGAGGAAGCAGCACTGACCACTTACTAAAATGGCAGGTTCCTCTTGGGCAGTGCTCACCCTTCACTTTAAACCTTCTTTAAGGTTTAAACCTTAAGCTAGTTTGGACTAGTGCAGCGTTCTCAACCTTCCTAATGCCGCGACCCCTTAATGGAGTTCCTCATGTTGAGGGGACCCCCAACCACAGGGTCGGAGCAGCTAGGAGGTGGGAGGGAAGGGTGGTGAGAGACTCGTCGGGACCCCTCTGAAAGGGTAGTCCCGACCCCCAGGTTGAGAACCACTGGTCTAGTGGCTAGGGAGCCAGACTCTTAATACCATTTTGATTCCACACTCCCCCATGAAGCCAGCAGGGTGACCTTAGGCGAGTCACAGCTCTCTTTCTGAGCTCTCACAGCACCACCCAGCTCACAGGGTATCTGTTGTGGGGAGAAGAACAGAAGGTTTGTCAGCTGCTTTGAGTCCCCTTCAGCGATTCTAATTGGTCCAATTTTGGTGGGCTGGCATGGCTTTCTCTGATGCTCCACCTCCGCTGTCACTCTTGGAGCTCAGAAAGCCCGCGAAATGGCTGCCCTGTCACTGCCTGCCTGGCATGAACGCCACACCTTGCCACCTGAGCAATAAGTGAAAATTCCAGAAGAGGTCCTATACTCTGGAAAATGTCTATATAGTGGATTAAGCTGCTAACACCTGGAGGCTGTCTGCCTGACTCATGTGCCTCAAGAGCTGATGCCTGCTGATCTTTTAACCCCAGCTGAACACAGCCAGGAACAAATTTTGATCTCTGTCAGATTAGGATCTGTAAGAAGAAACTCTCCTAACAATCCTGCAGAGGAGGCAGAATCAGTCAGTGGTCCGTGAGGCTAACTGGGTCAAAAGTATAGAGAAGGCATTCTGTCCTCACTCTGAAATGAAATTTCGGTACAATTGGATATTGGCTGAGGGGAGCAGTAAGGCAGCCGAGTTAAAAATAACACACAGCCTTGTAGCTGATGAAAGGAAACAGACAGGTGCCTCGACAGAGTCTGTGGAACTGAACATGAATTTCAAAACAGAACAATATAAAGTTTTATGGGTTTTTTAAAAAATACTAGATACAAGCTTGTAAGAACTTAAAGAACGACCTTAATAAAATTTTGCGGAAGCAACTGACGGTGTGTTCAGACTGGCTAATACTGCGGAGCATAATGTGCAGCTGCTATTGAGGCATCACACACAACAATTGATAGATCATAGTGGTGATGCATTATCGGATAGCTACGTTAATGCTGATTTAACAGCACTCACAGCACAGTATTAAGAAACTTTGAATCTTCCCACCAGTCTGGACGGAAGGCAGCTCAACTCTGATTGGGTGCCTCATCCCATGTGTCTGTGTGCACCGACTCAAGCTCCAATGAGGAAGCTATGGGAGGCTGCTCTAGTCCAGATGCCCAGTCGCCGCTTCACAGACAGTAAGCTGCGATTTCCCCCTTAACTATGGATTTATTCCACTAGTCTAGAAGGGGCCTCTGTCTGTGGCTGTCTCTCCACATTCAGGGGCACATAGAGCATGATGCCAGACTGAAGCACCCACTGGTGAGGGTGCAAAATTACAGTCTTCATAGAAGTGCCTTGCCTGGCAATGTGCAAAGTGCCCTCTTTGCCAAATATAGATCCCTTTGTCAAGGTTCACCTGGTTTGCATGTGGACTGCATGAGGCTGAAAAAATTGGTTCAAAGTGAGCCCAAATCAAAGGGTGTTCTAACCAACCAGGCTGACCAAGATTCATTTGGTTTGTACGCAAACCAAACATAAGTATAGATAGGCTTTTAATATGATTTAATACAGGACTTTAAATAAAATGTGCGAGACCACCAGCCACAAGGTGGCAGTGTTTCACATCCTCACAGTTTAGATATAATACTTGGGTTGTCCAGACATCCCAACAGGAAATTGGCCATATCCTGCCATTTTCAAAGCAAGCAAAGGCTCTAAAGGAGTGACATAAAATACTCTAAAGGATTGTTTTTCTTAAGACATATCCTTGGAACACCAAACACTTGAGGAAGTGGAGCATTATTGATGCTCTCTCTCCTGTAGCTGAGGAATTCCCACCAAAGTTGCACAATCATTACTTATTTAGGAAATGTATACCCCATGCTTCACCGAATGGTCCCAGGGTGGGTTACAATGAGAATAAAACATACCAATTAGTAAAACATAATTAAAAGTATATTGCTTTTCTTCTCTTGAAAATGCTGTCTAGTGAGCTTTCTACTTTTAGCTTTGGGAGCTATAAAAGCAGAAAAGAGACCTTGCAACTTTGCTGGGGTTTTTTTCTCTGCTGATTTTAAGTGGACAAGCAGACAAAAAGAAATAGATTGTGAGAGGGAAGTGATTGCATCATGTCATTTTTATCATAAGAACATAAGAGAAGCCCTGCCAGATCAGGCCACAGCCCATCTAGTCCAGCATCCTGTTGCACACAATGGCCCACCAATTGCCCATGGGAATCTCAAGCAGAGACAAGGACAAGCCTGTCCCTGCTCTCGAATCCCAGCAAATAGCCTTAGAAGCATCCTGCTTCCCCCCACCAGCCTGAAAGATGTACCTAGGCATTCATTCTAGTAGCCATTCATACATCTGTTGTCCATAAATTTGTCTAACCCTACCTTAAAGCCATCTAGACTGGTAGCTGTCACCACCCCTTTCGGCAGCAAATTCCATAGACTGATGACCTTCTGGGTGATGAAATACTTCCCCTTGTCTGATCCAATTCTCTTACCAATCAGCTTCATAGCTGCGCCCTGGTTCTAGTGTTGTGTGACAGAGAAAAGAAATCTTCTCTATCCACCTTTTTTATACCATGCATGATTTTATATACTTCAATCAGGTCCCCTCTTAAATGCCGTCTCTCCAGACTGAAGAAGCCTAGACGTTGCAGCCTGGTTTTGTAAGGGAGGTGTTCCAGACCCTTACTTTCTTCACTGTCCACTCCAATGGCTTTCCACAACTTAAGGAACAGGGACTGTGGACTAAACTGGTCAGCAGCCATTTTGCTGCTGGTCACCAAATGAGATAGCTACATACTAGTCTTGCCATGCAGTAAATCAGATGCGGCCTTGATGAAATCACACCAGCCTGTGAGGTTGAGTGTCAAAAGTGGAGTATTCTAAATGAAATCCACATTTTTTGCCGAGTGTATTTTCCAGCGTTCAAAGCATGTTGCTTCTTTTATTTTTAGGGGTGCCCATATTGTGGATTTACAGAGGCTGGATTCACGTGGTCCAGGGGATAGAGAGAGAGAGAGAGGGAGAGGGAAGAACTCTCAGCTTATGGAGAAAACCAATCATTTATGATACTGTGGGTACCCTAATCCTTCAGAGGTCTCTGAAAAGACGAATTAGCTCACACCTTGGGATAGAAAGTTTAGGTGACTCCTACAGCTCTGCAGTCTACTTAAGAAAAAAGAACACAATGATGAAGGAAATAGATTCAGCAAGGCAGTAGGCAGCTATTTGTACTGCGGATTTCCAGTGAAGAAACTTAGATTGAACAAGCCATTCAGTTCCAGGAATCTGATTATTTGATTTTGTTCTATTTGCAGGGTTTTGCAGAAACACATTTCTGCATTCATTCTAGGCTTGCCAGTTTCTAGTTGAATATTGAAAGAGTTGAGGAGAGCTTGTGGTGGTGAACAGAAGATGATGAAGAAGGAGAGGAGTTGGCTTTTCTACCCTGCTTTTCTCACCCATTTAAGGGGACTCAAAGCAGCTGACAAAGCTTTCTATTCTTCTCCCAACAGAAACCCTGTGAGGTAGGTGGGGCTGTGAGAGCTCAGAGGAGAGCTGTGACCTGCCCAAGCTCACCCAAATGGCTTCATGGAGGAGGGCAGAATCAAACCTGAGGCATTTCCGCACTGAATCGCGTTCGAAACGGAACGCGTTCAGGCGGAAAGCTTAAGCCAGCTTCGGGCGCTTTCCCCGTTCACACACAGACGCGCCAGAACGCGTGTAAACGCGTTCCGGAGCGTCTGGGTGCGAATGCTCAAAGCGCCCGAAGCTGGCTTAGCCGGCAAACGCCGGCAAGGGGCGCGATGACAGCCGCGGAGGCAGATCGACAATCAGCTGTTTGACAAACAGCTGATTGTCAAAGCCGCGCGGCGTCGGAGGCGCGCTGGCAGCCGTTCGGGAGACAGAAGAAGCGCGAACGCTTCTTCTCCCGAACGGCTGCGGGCGGCTCGTCCGCGTTGGAACGCGTGTAGAGCACTTCGAAGTGCTCTACATTTCGAACGCGGAAAAGACAGCTGCGGACACGTCGGAACGCAAGCCGCGCGCGGCCAATGCGGATGACGTGTCCTCAGCTGTCTTTTCCGCGTTCCGTTCAGCCCCGTGCGAAAACGTCTCTGGTATTCCCAGATAAGAGTCCGGCTCCCTAACCACTAGACCAAACTGGCTGGCCATTCAATTAAAGTGGAGGGGAAAGGAGCTTGAGGGGAAGAGCTCTGGTGTGTTCCAGTTATTTGGACCTTTTTTTTTTAACCCCAAACTCATGCTCAAACATCCAGAGTTTGTTTTGAAATGCAAAGTCAGACTTGGGTGTAGCTAGGGCCGCTCAGACGTCTCTGAGGTGTCTTGGTGTATTCACAGCCTCACCTGCACAGTCTTTCTCTAAAAAGGAAATCTGAATTTCAGCCCTGTGCTATCTTTTTTCTTTCTCACAGACCTCTAGTAAAATTTCATATTTTTTAAAAAAATGTAAATCTGGATTACATTTGTTTTGTTGGTTGCATGCTGCTTTGGTAGGTTTGTGGAAAAGCAGAATATAATTTAATGTATTAACAGCAGTAATAGGGTAGTAGTACTAAGTTGAATAGAGAAGTAAAACACAAATCTGGAATTTGTGGCAGAAGAGTAGCTGAAAAAAGCAGTGTTTCAGGGATAAATTAGTAGTTAAGGGGAAGATTAAGCACCCTTTCAAAATCCTCCTTTGCTGCAATACCAAACCAAGCTGCTGGTGTTTCTTAAGCCATTTCCACTCTTATCTTCCTTGGAGCAGTTTAATTAATCTATTCCAGCTTTTCCTGGTCCAAGTTCAGTAGGGACCATCTGCATTGTGATGGTGGTGTGCCTAGTGGAAGCAATCCCTGAGTGATGCCTATGCGGGCCAATCGCGGTGCGCTACTGGTGCAGAAATTTGTCCTCAGCCCTAATTGGGGTCTCAGGAGGCATGCTGTGGTGTCCAAAAAATGGTCCTATTTAGCACCCCTTACTGTGTGGATACATGGGGTCTCCATGGCAATCCGGAACTCCATGGACGTTCTGGGTCACCTTAATCTGGATTAAGAGAGGAAACACCCATACATTGTGTATGGGTGCACAAGAGCAGAGCTGAATAGGGCTATCTTGGAAAGCAACAGGCCCACCTCCCTACCAGATTCCAAAAGTGATCTTTGGAGGAGGTGTGTAAACTGTGAAGATGGGGCAGTAGTGGTGATGCACAGCCACTGTGAAGTTTTACTGAGTCTGGAATGCCACTATTCTCCTTGTTTCTGATCAGGTGCGGGAGCACCGATGAACTGGCAGAACAGATGGCGTCAGTGCAATTGTAGACCTCTTCAAAGAGAACATAAGAGGAGCCCTAATGGATTGGCCCACAACACCTCTAGTCCAGCACCCTGTCTCCCACAGTGGCCTACCAATTGTTTATGGGCATATCAAGCGGAAAACAAAGGCAGAACCTTTACCTGTTGTTTGAATCCCTGCAAATGGTCTTTAGAGGCATCCTGCTCGTCTCTTCAGCCTGGTGGAAGTACCTTGGCATCCATTCTACAGATAATCGAGAATAGGGACAATTTGGGATGGTTCTAGGGCAGACTAACACTAGTCCCACACAAGAAGGTACTTACTAGCAGGCAACCTATTCTGGAATAACAGGCAAATGCATAATCAGCTTTACATAATTTGTTAGGATTTTACAAGCAAAGCTAGAAAGAATGTTTTAGTAAATCATTAGCTGTTAGCTGCCTTCTCCCCTTCTTTTCCTGCTTAAATATGGATCTGATTGGGTCCTTTCCTCCTCCTACCCCACTCCACATTTATATTAATGCCTGTTTCTAAGTCTGCGCCTCGCATCTTGCTGACGGAAAAAGTAAAGAGAAGCAGCAATCAATTTTGTATGGATAGCTTCCACATCATCTTCACAGTATGAACATTACTTCTTAATTACTTCATACCAAGACCTTGAGAAAATCTCCTGATGTATTAGAATTGAACTGGCAAAATCTTAATGTATGATCCTGCCCCACTTTTGAGGAAAGAGCAATGCCTGATGAGAATAAGATAAATGAATAATGGGAATTGTAAAAGATAGATTCAGATTCATGTTTAGCTGTGAAATAGGTTAGGATGGGTTACTGTATCAATATGATCTGCTTTATGAGGCTGTTGTGACTAAAATAAGGATGATCTATTCCAGGAGTCCCCAACCTTTTTTGTGCCATTGACCAGCTTCCTTTTCCAGGGCATGGGCATGCTGGGGCTGGGGGTGTCCCGTGGAGTGGGCATGGCATGGTGTGGCGGCAGCGGCAGCGGTAGCGGCACGGACCAGCAAAAAAACCCTACAGCCCAGCACCAGTTGGGGACTGCTGATCTATTCTATATACTTCCCAAAACACTTTGGAAGAAAGACAGAGAAGAAAGAATTCAGATTATGTTCTACCACACAACCAATGAGTCTCTTCCAGATGGTGCTGAAATTGGCCATTGGAACATCTGAAGGACTAGCTGTTGAGCACTCATGCTTCTTATGGTACTAGGTGGTACAGAAAACTGGGTAATAGAATATATCACTGTTACATTCCATCCTCTAATTTTCTCAGGATCTGCACAGGAATGGATGAAGTGCTACACCCACCTTATAAGCACCTTATATTCTTGATCACATCGTTGTTTTTAGTGCATTCATTTTATGTTTTGTTCTTATTGTTGCAACCTACACTGAGGCCTACATGGGCCTTCAAATAAATACATAAATAAACAAAGCAACATTTGCTTTGCTATTTCTAATGTGGAGGCTGCTGTCTTCACACCTCTGTTCTCCACTCAGGCCAAGTTCCCACTCCAGGTTTTAATCCAGCAGGTTTTAAATCAGCAGTTTTAAAACCAGGTTTTAAATCAGCAGTGAGCTCTTTTTTTGCATTCCCACTTATAGCTTATTATGCAGACTTGAAGGGGAGAAACCCCTCCCCCCTCTCTTTTCCATCACACCCTGTTTTTATGAGGCAGGGATTCAAACCCCACCCCCTATATAAGCCTGATTCAGATAATCTTTTGCAGCAGCTTTTGTTCACCTCTTCTCTCCCATCTTGGAAGTGAGACTATCATGATAGGGAACAGGCTGATACAACTTTCAGCCAACTGAAGATTTCCTTAGCTCATAATCACACCTTCTCATTGGCTCAGGAGAAACTGAGGAGAATGCCCCTAAAGCATGGTTCCCCACCTCCTGAAATCCGCTTACGTTCCCATTCCGAAATCTAGCAGCAAGACTTCTTTTTATTTGAATACAGATAACCCACATTTCGGGACCTTTAATCCTCAGAAACCGCGGATTCCTTTGATCCTTTGGGAACAGTCAGCTCTCCAAACATTTTCAAAGCTCTTTGAATGAGAAAGCACCCTCAGAGAGATCTTTAAACCATGTGGCCAGTAAAAGCATCACAATAGCACAACAGCCCTTATGGTGGCATTGTGGTCAGCCATTGTTTTTTTCCTCTTCATTGGATGCACAGTGAGAGGGCAGTGTTGTGCATTCAAAGCACAGCATAGGTGCCTTGCGGAAGCTGCCTTTATGCTAAATAACTGTGCAGCAAATATAGCTTGTGAATAGAAAGGGACTTAATATAGCATTAAACCTGTGTCTCCTGCCCTGGCCAACATTCCAGTTTTCCTGCTGAGTCACAGACAATGCCGTTTTCCTGATGAGTCATAGAATTGTCCCTTAAGAAGTTAGTCAATCAGCAAACATGATTGATCAAAGCTGGATTGCATTTGGCTTAGTATCCAAATGTATCACATTTCTTGCTCAGCATCCATCCTCTACATTAATCAGTCCTGTGGTTTACTAAAAAGTAAATTGGGTGAGAATGCTCTATGCATGTGTATATGTGTGAAACCGAGAGAGCTACCAGATCTGCTGCTTGCTGTCCTTATAGGCAGACCCTTTTAGAGGAAGAGTGGAGTGTTTGTCCAGGTGGGCTCTGACCACATAATATTTTTATCAGGCAAAAATTGGCCAACTGAATGCATGTGCAGCAGAAATTTATGATCTCACAGAATTAGTCTTCATGGCAGTTTATGCTCTTAGCAAAATCCCTTTGAATCAGACACGGATGAGTCTACCAGTGATCATTCACTTAAGCCTGACTGCTTCACAAATTTATTGTGGGTGCCTTCTCTCCAACAGTCCATCCTATGCCACCAACCTGTGCCAGCAAAACTATTTCCTTCCCTTCTTTTTGTTCTGATTCAGAGGGAGAGAATACATCAGCAAAGTGACAAGCTGTTTTCTTTCCGTGTTAAATAACTCAGAAAATTCGCTTTCGGGATAGTTAACATGAAAAGAAAATTACTGGTCATGTTGCTGATGTGTTCTTTCACTCTGAAAGTATTTAGGTGTGGCCATACTGGACGTATGGGCAGCATGTGAACAGTGCATTTCTGTGGGCTGGTATACTACACCTGGGTTGTGGGCACACCTTCCCTTTAAACCTTGTTCAGTCCATCTTCACATCTGGCTGCTTAGATCTTTTCATTTCTGTTTCCACCTTCCTTTTGACTTTCCTGAATGGAAAGTCCGCCACTAAAACAGACAGAAATGAAAAGATGTGAGCAGCCAGACCTGAAGATAGACTGAAGAAGGTTTAAAGTGAAGGTGTGACTGCAGACCTGGTGACATTTTGGTCACGCGCATGGAAATGATGTTGGAAGCGCATCACTCCTGGGCACCCAGGCAAAAAAGCCCTGACTCAGCAATTGACTTCCAATTGCATACATGGTTAGCTAAAGAATATGTTTTAACCTGAGACGTTTTCGCATGGGGCTGAACGGGACGCGTGGGAGACAGCTGTGGACACGGCATCCGCATTGCCCGAGCGCGGCTTGCGCTCCGACGTGTCCGCAGCTGTCTTTCTCGCGTTCGAAATGTAGAGCACTTTAAAGTGCTCTACATGCGTTCGAACGCGGACGAGCCGCCCGCAGGCATTCGGGAGGAGAAGCATTCGCGCCTGCTTCTGTCTCCCGAACAGCTGCGGGCTCGCCTCCGACGCCGGCGCGGCTTCGACAATCAGCTGTTTGACAATCAGCTGATTGTCGATCTGCCTCCGCGGCTGTCTCCGCGCCCCTGGCCGGCCTTTGCCGGCTAAGACAGCTCCCGGCGCTTTGAGCATTCGCACACAGACGCTCCGGAACACGTTTACACGCGTTCTGGCGCGTCTGTGTGTGAAAGGGGAAAGCGCCGGGAGCTGTCTTAAGCTTCCCGTCCTACTCCCGTTCCAAATGGAACGGGAGTAATGCGAAAACGTCTCTGCTTTCTTTCCTTATCATGTCCTTTCTCCATTTCTGTGTGGAGACACTTAAGCTGTGTTCACAACTAAGTTTTAATCCAGTTTCAAAGTGAAAGAACCCATCAGCAAAGTGAGCAGCCATTTTCTCTCTACTTTATCTAAACCGAAGGTGCATTTTCTGAGTTAGAAAATGTCAAAAGAAAATCTCTTGTCCCTTTGCTGATGTGTTCTCTGAGTCTGAAAGTGGGCTGAAGTGGGATTAAAATTGAGGTGTGAATGCAGCCTTAGTGGTTGACATTGAAGCCATTTTCACCCTCCAATTTGATACAAATTGAAAGGGGGTATAAATCAGCTTTGTGCAAAGCCTCCCACAATGATGCAATGTAAATGACTCTCAAGAGGTTCTGGTCACCTATGATCAGAAGATGCCTCCTATGATATTATCTTGGTATAGCAGCAGTTGAAGCCGTGTCCTTCTTCAGGGTCCCCGTTTAGAGGCTTCCTTTTCTGATAACAAGCCAGGAAAAAAAAATCAATTTTATGCACAGTTCATTAGCCCTGGGTGGGGGAGAATGTGTATTTTTGGACTTCTTTTCATGCATAATTGAACCAACGTTCAGTTGGTTTTTTTCTGTGATAAGAGCTCTCACGTGGGGTTCTCTTGGTTTCATTCATTAACGCTTTAAAGGATCACTAATACTTTAAAATTTGTCCAACTCATATAGGAGGAAACTGCAACAGAACTTTTTTTAAAGGATTTGTGGACCTTGAGACAGGTTGGCCTAGTGTTTAGGGAGCTGGACTCTTATCTGGGAATACCTGGTTTGATTCCGCCCTCCTACATGAACCCAGCTGGGTAACCTTGGGCTAGTCACAGCTCTCTTCTGAACTCTCACAGCCCCACAGGATGTCTGGTGTGGGGAGAACAGAAGGTTTGCCAGCCGCTTTGAATCCCCTTAAATGGGTGAGAAAAGCAGGATAGAAAAGCCAATTCTTCTTCTTCTTCTTCTTCTTCTTCTTCTTCTTCTTCTTCTTCTTCTTCTTCTTCTTCTTCTTCTTCTTCTTCTTCTTCTAAGCTAGGTCTTAACAGGTGTTTTCAACCATTTCACACTTATCGTCAGTGGACTCGAATTGAGTATCCTTTATTGATCCACTCCAAGGGATCCATCCCAGGTGCAGATGGCTCTGTCCATCAGCACCGGCTTTGCGCTAGCTCTGAAGTTCATCCCAGCTTCAGAGCAGACTCCGATGGCCAGAAATGAATATCTTATTGTGCTGCTGAAATGGACCCCCTGTAGTTTACCAGACCGAGGAGGAGTGTGCTGTCCACATGACTCAGTAGTCCTGTCTACCGCCACTAATGGTAGATCGGACCAAGAGGACCTTTTGGGCCACCTAGTCTAGTCTTTTCCAGTATGTGCTCTTTCCTGTGTGGACAGAGGATACGAGCAAGCGGTGGGACCTCTCTTAGACCACATCAGCAGTATGGAAAGGAGGGCCGTCAGGCCCCCTGTTGAACTTGAACAATAGTATGGGCAGAAATGGCCTCTCTTGTCATTTCCCAGAAAAAAAAAAAGGCTCAGAAGCAACTTAGAAGTGGCATCTGCAACTCACTAGTGTTTCCATTCCACCTCTAATCCACCACACCAGAGGCCAGAAAAGGCAGTTCCAAAGTGCATTTTCTGGCCTTTAATGTCGATTAGAGGTGCTACAGAAGCATTAGCTTCCATATGCTCGCCCCTCTAAGCTGCCTTTGAGCTTTTTTTTTTTTTTTAAGCTTTTCTGCACTCACCTTGCCTGTTCCGGATCACCTGATCCAAACCGTGAAATTTCTTCTAACCTACCCATAATCCATTAGTATTTACATCCATCTCCACACCCTGCAACTGTGTTAGCGCCTGCAAATAAATCTGCCATGTTTCCAAATGCCTTTCACTGATTTTTAATCCTTGTAATCTAATCTTTTCATCTATTATACACTCAAGATTTCTGATATTTTATTATACCACCCCATTCTTGATAGATTATCCAACTGCTTCCAGTCTTCAGCTATTTGAAATTGTGCTGCAAACAGCAAATAATGTAGAAATGTTTCTTCTAACTTGGTACAGCCTTTCAGTGAAGAAAAATCATGTTCACAGGTAAATTATAGGAATCAGTGGCATGCTGATATTTCAATGTTGGGAGCATCTGTTTTGCATACAAAAGGTCCCAGGCTCAGCCTCCAGGATTTCCCAGTAGACGGCTAAGACAAACTACTTTTGTATCACTGCCAAGAAGGAATCGACGCACCGTGTAATCACTAGGAATCAAATTCAGCCTCAAGAGCCATTTCACAATGCTTTTGCACTGCTTTCAAATAGACTAAGGCCCTGTCCCCAAGCAATTTAAAGTCTGTTAAAACTCTTCTTTTGCCTCTGAGCGCCCCCATGCCAGAGTTTTTAACAAACTTCCAGAGCTACAAAAAGAGGAAAACACACAACAAAAATAGTGCCCTTTAAATAAGACTTTCAGAGCTCTTTTTGGAAGTTGCAGGTTTTCCTCGCAACATTTACCTTGGGGACGCTCCGTGGCAAAAGGGGCGGGGATTGCCGCCTGCACACAAAGCAGTAACACAAGCAGCTTCCCTTTCTAAAGCTCAGAACTAAAGAGCCAGAATCACGCAGAATTGCAACGTTGTTGCAATTGCTATGAGGTGTGAAATGGGTGGATTATTGCTAGGGGTGGATTTTGGCAGCGATAACAGGGGAAAGTGGTGAGAGTGAATGTTTGCCGGCAAAAGAAGCCATTTCGGGGGGCGGAAGATCTGGGAGATGAACAGAGAACCAATGGCTATTTTTCCTTTGGACTTGTCAGGGATTGTCTTCTTGGTTGCGGCCGCGCCGAGCGCAGTCCCTCCCCATTCCCACTGACACCCTATCAACAAGAGCAGGGGCGGGGAGAAAAAGATGCGCAAAGAAAACACAGCTCCCATGGGGACAGAAGGTGCGTTAAAAACGCGCATTTTGCTGAGCCTCCGCTTATTCCTGATTTGCATGGCACTTTTAAAGTCTACTTCAATAGAGTGACAGTAGAGGGACAGTAGAGAGGCAAATAAGTCTTTTGGGGATGCAGCCTAAATGGCAGCTGGGAAGGACTTCTGCCTCCATGGCGGCATCTGAGTGCTGCTATCAGAGAGAGGCCAAAGACCAACACTTGGCACGTCTTTATTTATTTAAGGATCTATACCCCACCCTTCACCATCACCATCACCACCACCATTAATCACCATCAATTGCTATTCCAGGTGACAGCAGAATTGATGAAAAACAGTTAGAAAAGACCTGTAAATAGAACTGCAGCGACTCTGGCATAAACCAGCAAAGGCGCTTTCAGTGATTCTCGGCACACTGGGGGCAGTGCCGAAAGACCTTAGTGGGCACTTGAAAAGCATTGACATCAACAAAATATCCATCTGCCAGCTACAGAAAGCCACTTTGCTGGGATCTGCTCGTATCATTCGCCTATACACCACTCAGTCCTAGGCGCTTGGGAAGAGCCCGACTAGTGATAACAATTATGAAAACCAGCATAAATATCTTGTTTGCTGTGTGTTACTGTTGTTTTATGTCAATGATGATGATGATGATGACATCAAAGGCCTGGACATTTTAACTCAACAATGTAGGTACCTGGCGAACCTCCAAAAGGGAAACTATTCTAGGGTCTGGGGGCCATCACAGAAAAGGCCCTCTTACATGTCCTTGCCTCTTGCACCTCTGAGAACTACAAGATGGCCCTCCCATTGAGATATCAATACTCAGGCATGTCTGTACAGAAGAAGGCACTCCTTCAAATAACCAGGGTCCAACTAGGGTGTATAGGGCTTTCTTTGTTAACATCGGCACTATGAAGGCAATGGCAAGAGAGGGTGATTTCCCTCTGTGATCCATTCCACGCTCATCTCTAGTACCAGCAGGAGACTGAGTATCATCTGATGGGGGTAAGATAGAGGCAATTCATTTTAAAGACAAGATAAATTAAAATTGATTTGAAGGCGCAAACAATATTCTCTGGTTTCTGTTTCCTCTACCAGAATAGGCTATTTAACTTGATGGTTACTTTGAAACAAAATGCCAAGCTTAGAATTCATATTTCAGAACAACAAATATTATTTTCAGACTTTTCAAGCGCATTTGTAAAGATTCCCTGTAAGATGTTTGACTCTTCTCTTTATTTGCTCTTTCTTCTTTCTTAGATTCCCCCTCGCCCCCTGACGGCTACACCAAACTATTTCCTATTGCAGTATTTCTCAGCCCATTCTGGATGTACCTTCAGGATATCCTGGCTGTAAGAGATTCTGCCTAACCAATTTCCAAACTCCAACGTTTTTCAGGTTCACAATTAGGGTGTTTCCGCACTTACTGCTTGAAATCTGGATTAAGGAAATCCGGATTTCTGAAATCCGTCCCTGGGAAGATCCATCCGAAATAGGGATGGATCCAAATGAGGACTAATGCATCCGCACTCGTGTGGGAAACATGGATAGCAAGGAACGCATCGTGTGTTTGCTGTGCGGACGCTGGAGCACCGATATCTAGAAGGATCAGGCCTCTTGGCAGCCTTGCCATCCAAGGTGCTGTGTGATTGGAGCACTCAGCCATCAGTCACCACTCGTTTCCACCGTGCATGGGCGTGTTAGGGAGAGACTGCCCACCAATCAGTGGCATGCCTGAGACCCCATGGCTGCCCGGCTGCGCTCAACATGGCAACTTCCAGTCCCGCCCACATGTGTTCCCTCTCCTGTCACTGTGCGGAAGGGTTGTCCTTTCATCCAGAATTTGCAGGCAGGAACAGTTTGAAGACCCAATTTTTCAGGATCCGGGAGCCTCTAGATCCCTTTAGAGATGGATCTCATGCGAGGCCGTGTGGAAGGAGATTCCTTGAAGGGGCTCTAATCTGTCCCACTGTACGGAAGGTGACTTGCAGATTTGTGCCATATGTGTCCTTATCGGGTGCTTAATGGGGTCTTAACAGCCTGTGTGGAAACACCTTTAAACGTTTTCTCCCCTTGCAATCTTCTCTTTGCTCTTGTCCCCCAACAACTGATAGGCTGTCAGGTGGATTCTTGCAATGCATATCTGGGGCTGCCCTTGAAGACATTCTTGAGGCAGTGACCATTTTCATATTTGCAGGGGCTGGAGCACTTCAGCTGGTGCTGATCTGGAACAAGGTTGTCTGAACTTGGACAGCCTGTGCTAGGACTAGGCATGTGCATGAATTATTTCATTCGATTTGTATGGAATAGAATGCAAAACCCCCCACATTTGTCTGAATAGATCCCCTTCGAATGTGGCAGGATTCTATTTGATACGAATGTATTCGCATGAATATCCAATATGAACACTTATGTATCTCATACTTATCCAATATGTATCCAATACATATCCATATGTATCTGGTGTGTATCCATATGTATCCAAAATGTATCCTATAAAATATCCACTGTGAAAGGGTCAAATTCACCTTGAATCCACTTGGAATCCGCTCTCAATCCATGTCAAATGCACTTTGGATCAGTTGCAGATGTGACTGGTTCAGCTGCTTTCCCACCTGTCATGCCTCGTGCCTTTAGCCCATCCTCCTCCTCCTCCGATGGAGAGTTAGCAGTTGGCCAGCAAAGTGAGCCCAGCTGTTTGGACAGTCAGGGCAAGGGACATGTTACAGAGGGGCTAGACGTGGGGGTGCAGTCTACAGCCCCAGGCGAAGACAGTTTGGATGCCGAGGTCAATCCATACTCTTCACCCAGCATTCTGAGACAAGAGAAAGAACAGCTGTGGTGATCTAAGCATCTGCAGAGTACACCCCTGAGCCGAAAGGGGCGTGGGTCTCTCTTGCCTATTTAAGCTTGCCCCTCGCTAGCACAAGTGTTGCAGACAACAGATGTTTATCCTGGATGTTTGGGTATCTCCTGAAGTGATCTGACTCCTGGACTTCAACACCTCAGACTCTCTGGAACTTTGAAGCTTGAACCGTTTTTGATTTTGCTTACTCTTGAATTCCAAAGGACTTGGTAGCTTTTGCTCGTGTCTGCCAAGACTAGCCCTGAGCGTGAGCGCGTGTGTTTGCATCTTAGACTTGGCTAGCTTAAGACACGACACCACCTCCCTGGTTCACAAATATTCAGAAGCATTTGTATGAATGCGAACATCAATGTACAAATGTTGTAACATTCAATTTGTATACGAATGTCCGAAATTGTATGGATTTGTACGAATATCAAATCTTACGACTATTTTCCTTTCAGAATAAGTGTGATGCATGCACTCTTCCGTACAATCACTCACTCCCCATTAGAAGATGCTGCCTGTCATGATACCATAACTGCCATTACTGATTGATCTGCAGTGAATGCAACTATCCAGTCCTGTGGTTTGCATCTGTTTTTGTTTTTTGTTTGCAATTGTTTTTCCTGCCTGTGTTACCTGAATAAGCTGGAGTAATATATGGCAACCTTTGACAATATGGGAAGGATGGAGGCTCCCACAGCCCATGTTCATTCCACGTGTCACAGTTTTTAGGTTCTTATGCCGTGTTCCATAGTTCTGCTTTGAACTTAGGCTTTGGATAGGTCTACAATATCTACCTTCAAAGGACATGGTTGCTAGAAGAGTCAGATGGAGAAGTCAAGTTGCATTTAACTCCTCCAGTCCTCACAGCCTCTGAGGATGGAGAGTGTAGCCCTATCTAAAAGCTTAGACTCACAGCCAAACTATAGAACCATCAAAGTGTACCGTTTGACGATATTGTAGCCTCTGCCTTAGTCCTTTTCAAAGCTACCCTGTATGACACACAGACGTTGCACCAGGTTGCAATGCTACCCTGAAGAGTTTGTTTTGTAAGATCACAGAAAGTGCTGCTGAGAAACAAGACCAGCCTGTTGTAGGATCCACCTGCTCTTCCCAGAACTGAACTGAATTCTTATTAGGTGGAAAGCCTCACAGTCCAGAATGTTGATCTCCTGTGCACCTATGCTGTTAAAGAAAAATCAGAGGCAAGGGCCCGAGAAACAGAGCAGCCATGTATAATAAATATAACCCTAACTCAAGGTAATGTTTTCTACTGTAACATTGTACAAGACGCCATATTCCCACTATGGTACTGGCTAAAGTTCAGTACCAGAATGTCCTCTTTACCTGCGGAAGGACTTAGGTCAGTCCCCGGCACCTTTCCAGAATGAGGCCATGGGAAGCCACCTCTGTGTTCTTCCTAAGAAAACTGCACTGAAAAATCCTATAATGTCTGCAAAACAGGAACAAGCGCAGGGTCTGTCTTAAGGCAGATGTTCCAAGTCAGCATGGTCCATCTCGTAGCCTGGGGTCTGCATCAGGCTTCATCTGCGTTTCTATCAATCCCTGGGCAGGGGCCATCCTTCAGGGCCTTTCTCCTTTTGCAGCAGGAGCAGCTGGACGGCCACTCAGGCATTTCTTCCACCCTGGAAGAATCAGCCTTCAGATCATTTATTACAGCCCCTGGCCACGTTGTTTAAAATATCTGTACAGATCAGCAAACCGGGTCAAATAAATAATTCAGAATGTGCATTCCTAACTGCAGTATCTGAGCTCTTAGCATCTGTGTATATCTAAGAAAGCAGGACAGAGGGGAAGCAGGGCCACTCCATCTCCCTGGCAAAAGACTAAAGGTGCCTCCAAACATCAATTTAAAATGCAGACTTCACTTTTACTTTGCAGTAAGGGAGCTCTGCAGGGAGAATGGAACATCCCCACTTTCATCCAATACTTTTAAGCAATGAGGGAGGGGGGCGGCTCTTTTGACATAGGGTCAGCCCCTCCCTCTTTGAGAGACCTGAACTTGCCCACCCAGGAAAATGCGGAGGTAGAGGAAATGAGAGATGTGCACAATTTTTTTTTTGCATTCAAATTCGAGTCAAATCGAATGTCAAAACATTCAATTTGGTTAGAATGTTTAGAATCCGAATGCAACACAAACTGATTTGAATCCAGTACATTCGAATCTATTCGTTCGAATGTTAGATTCGAATTTGAAGATACGAATGTCGGCAGTATTTGTTTGTGTTATATGTATCTGTGCGCATTTCGTACGCATCTCGTTTTATCCCGTATGCATCCAGTTTTCATCCTGTATTATAAGCGCAGATGCGTACAGATATATGTGATTGTGAGAGCTGCCAGCCAGACGCACGGGCAAGGCAGCAATCGCTTCTCCTTTCTGGTAGGCAATCATGGGATCTTCTTTTGGTCTCTCCTTCCTTCTTTCCATCTGCTGATAATCCATTTTTGGACTTGAAGAAGACTTTTTGCTTTCTGTGGTGATATTGGTCTGTGGAATTTAATACCAGGGGAGGCGATGGCAGCAGTCAGCCTGGACAGATTGAAGAAAGAATTAGATAAATTCATGGAGGACAAGAATATCAAAGGCTACCGGGCTTTAGGTTTCTTCTCAAACTGAATTTCTTCTCTAAATTCAAATCTGAACTCAGACATACCTTCTAGCTCAGGAGTGGCTAATCCTATAATGGCCTATGCTAATGGTTTCTTTGTCCCTTATGTGGTCTCCCAGGAATTGACCTAGAGCAGTGGTTCTCAACCTTCCTAATGCCACGACCCCTTAATGGAGTTCCTCATGTTGTAGAGACCCCCAACCACGGGGGGAGGGCAGGTGGGAGGTGGGAGGGAAGGTTGGCGGGAGACTCGCCGTGACCCCTCTGAAATGGTAGTTTGACCCCCAAAGGGGTCCTGACCCCCAGGTTGAGAACCACTGACCTAGAGTAACATGACCTGGAATAACCTGCACTAGCCACACCCAAAGTGACCTAGATTTTATCTGAGCTGGCTTCTACAGGTGGTCCCCAAAAACTGTCCAAAACCAGAGGACTTACCTCCCAAACTTACCACAGAGCAGCAGTAGTTTTTCCAGATTATTTTATCAAAATCCCAGTTATTTTCTGTTTAATTTTAGGAGAGAGCTCTTTCTTCCACTGAGTTTCCTCTCAAACTGAATGCAATTTTTGGGATTAGATTAGATTCGAATGTAAATACATTTGAACTTTAAAGATTCAAATCAATTCAAATTTTGGGGGATTCGATTTCACATTTGATTCGAATCGAATACATTTGAATATTCTTTTGAATTTTTGATTCGAATTGGCACATACAAATGTCGGCAACATTGGTATGTGCCCGTATGCATCCTGTACTCATCCATACACATCTATATGCATCCCGTATTTATCCCATATGCATCCCATTTTCATACCGAATGGATCCGTACAAATGTGTACGGATGTGGGAAAGATGCGTACGCACAAGTACACATTGTGTACGTATCAGTACACATACAAATGTCCAAGAGACCCTCAGGTATGGGGCGGCATATAAATTGAAATATAAATAAATAAATAATTCAAACAAATAGATTCAAAATTTCAAAATTCGTTTGAACGTTTAAATTCAAATTTATAGACATTTGATTTGAATTCAAATGTCCACATTTGAATGAATTCGATCGAATTTCAAATGTTTTGAATATCTGTGCACATTCCTAAACAGTTAAACAGTGGGGTCCCTCAAGGCTCAGTGTTGGGACCAATGATTTTTAATTTGTTCGTCAAAGATCTAGAAGGAAGGGTATGTAGTAAAATAGCAAATTTCGCTTATGATACTAAATTATTTAGGGTAGTAAAAACCGAAAGAGATTGCCAAGAGCTCCAGAGGGATCTCTTAGCATTGGGTGACTGGGCAACCAAATGGCAAATGTGCTTTAATCTTAACAAGTGCAAAGTAATGCATATCAGGGCCAAAAATCCAAATTATATCTATAAACTGATGGGGTCTGAGCTTTGTGCAACACACCAGAAAAGGGATCTCGGGTTTTCAGTGGCCAGTTCAATGAAGGTGTCAACCCAGTGCGCAGCAGCAGCGAAAAAAGCGAATTCTATATTGGGAGTAGTTAGGAAGGGAATAGAAAACAAGTCAGCAAGTGTCATTTTGCCTCTTTATAAATCTATGGTGAGGCCATATTTGGAATATTGTGTACAATTCTGGTCACCGCACCTCAAAAAGTATACTGTGGAACTGGAAAAGGTGCAGAGAAGGGCAACCAGAATGATTAAGGAACACCTCCCTTAAGAAATCAGACTGCAACGTCTAGGCCTCTTCCGTCTGGAGAGACGGCGTTTAAGAGGGGACCTGATTGAAGTATATAAAATTATGCATGGTATAGAAAAGGTGGATAGAGAAATTTTTTTTCTCTATCGCACACTAGAACGAGGGGGCATCTATGAAGCTGATGGGTAGGAGAGTGGGATCCGACAAGGGGAAGTATTCTTCACCCAGAGGGTCTTTGGTTTATGGAATGTGCTTCCGGAAAAGGTGGTGACAGCTACCAGTCTAGATCGCTTCAAGGTAGGGTTAGACAAATTTATGGATGACAGATGTATCAATGGCTGCTAGAATGAATGCATAGGTACATCTTTCAGGCTGGGGTGGGGGTGGGGAGCCAGGTGCTTCTAAGGCCATGTGCTGGGATTTGAGAGCAGGCAAAGGTTCATCCTTGTCTCTGCTTGAGATGCCCATGAGCATTTGGTGGGCCACTGTGCACGACAGGATGCTGGACTAGATGGGCTGTGGCCTGATCCAGCAAGGCTTCTCTTATGTTCTTATGTTCTTATGACTAGGAAACAGTGGAGGGTGGATCTCCCCAGGATTTCCTTTCACCTCCTAGCCCAGCTCATATCTGGGAGCAGGATAACAGGGACGTTTAGAGATGGCCAAACCAAACCAAAATACATGCTTACTTAGCTTTGTTTTTACTTTATGTTACTTGATAGTTTAATTAAAGCCATGCGGTAAGTGGCCTCATGGAGAGAGAGATTTTTATTTGGATCCTTTTCAGAAACATGAAAGCTCTCCTAGGTTCTGGACCAGAAAAATAACCATAAGACAGCACGGTAGTTATTTTCAGGAATGAGAGGGCATGTCAGCAAGAAACTGATCCAAGACTGAGTTTAATTAAGTGAAATGGAAATTTGTAAAATGAAGCATTTCCTAATAGGGGCAGCATGAGAAAAAGTACAAGAGTAACTATTATAAATTGCTCTTTGGACTCTCTCATTAATGGATTTCTCCCTCTGTGTGCTGATTCTTGAATAGCATCAAGTCTTCTGCTGATGAATCAGCAATATAGTGTAACCCTACTGTTGTGGCTGTCAAGAATTAACTAACGCCATTTATTCTTATCAGCCAAATATGGTGTATGATGATCATGCAAACATAAGAAAAGGCCTTTTTCTCTATCACACCACACTAGAACCAGGGAGCTGATGGGTAGGAGAGTCAGATCAGACAAGGGGAAGTATTTCATCACCCAGAAGGTCATCGGTCTATGGAATTTGCTGCCCAAAGAGGTGGTAACAGCAACCAGCCTAGATGGCTTTAAGGAAGGGTTGGACAGATTTATGGATGACAGATGTATCAATGGCTACTAGAGTGGATGCCTGAGTACTTCTTTCAGGCTGGGGAGACAGGCAGGATGCCTCTAAGGCCATTTGCTAGGATTCGAGAGCAAGAGAAGATTTACCTTTGTCTCTGTTTGGGATGCCCATGAGGAACTGGTGGGCTACTGTGTGAGCCAGAATGGTGGTCTAGATGGGTTGTGGCCTGATCCAGTAGGGCTCCTTTTACATTCCTCTTATGTAAGCCTTGCTGTCTTGGACTAGTGATCCTAATTCAGCAGCCTATTCTCAAAGTGGTAGTTAGTTCCATCTGGAAGCCCATGAGCAGGACACGAGTTCCCTGTCTTCTAGCAACTGTCCTCCAGAGGCATCCTCCTCCCATATCAGAGGAGCATCAAACACACATGAATACCAATTGATTGGCCTACCCAAATCAGGTGCTTTAGTTGGAATATTGTTGCCATAAACTTTTACAGTTTTTAAATTGAGGCATGAGATCCACTACACTAAAATCAAATGTGAATGTGGCCAAGGGTCAAAATGTCTCCATCTTGGAACCATCCACTCTCCCTGCAAGGACAATACCAGAGGGAGCAAAACATCAATGGCCTGGGTGAAGAGGAATGTTTTAACCAGGTGTGGAAAACTATATAATGTAAATGCCTGGTCAACCTCAAGAGGGAGGCTATTTTGGAGTCTGGGGGCCACCACAGAAAAGGCTATCCTGCGTGACCCTACTTCCCTCACCTCTGAGAGAGGCGGGACTACAAGAAGATCCTCTTCCTGAGATCTCAAGGCATGGGCAGGTCCTTATGCTATACACTGAGGTTGAATTCCCTGGTAGGGATACTGGTTGGACATTGCGTAGTTACCTAAAAGTCAGGCTGCATGGAATTTACATGGCTGAAATGCTGGGATCAGAGTCAGCATTGGGATGATGCGATGGAGCTACGTCACTCCCATGCCAGCTTGGCCATTTCTGCAAAATTCCATTCTCCAAAATCTCACCCCTTTTTGCCACTGAGGCAAGAAGAGTCAGCCACATCTAGCTTCAGGCTGTGCAGGTGTCCTGCTCCCATTTTTGACCCATGTTTGAGGGAAGGCAAATCCAGCAACAGGGAAAGGAAATCAAGGCAAGAAGGGGGAGGGAGATTGCGACGATGGGGCAGAGGAAGGACTGTCATGGCAAGTGGGAGGAGGGAGGGACAAGACTCAGAGCAGAGGCTTGCATAGATATCATTTTCTGGACAGCTGGGAGCCAGAATGGTGGCCTCCTGGGAGGGCAATAAAAATTTAATGCTGTGTTGGCCCGAATGAAGGAAAACCCAAATAGAGGGAGGAAAATCCAGGAAAAAAAACCTGGCTTGGCATTTAAAGATGTAACCAAAAGGACTGGAATTCTGGCTGAAGAAGGATTAAAGTAAAGGTGTAACTGTGGCCTCCCTGTACTCAGAAATTTTTATCCAAGTATAATTCTTGGTGACACGGTAGCTTTCTCTTAGAGCAAGTTAGGCGATCTGTAGCTCATGGTTATCACTGGAGTTTAATCTTAGTCAGCTCCAACCGACATAGCTTTATAGATTTAATTTCTGAATTTTTGCAAACTTTGGCATTCCCTAAATCTGCTGACAGTTTGCTATAGGATGACGCACCTTTGGTCAGATAGGAGCTGGCACTCACCACTCAGCTCTGGAAAGAGAGGAAATGATACCTTCCTGGCAAAAGACGTGGTTTAATTCAGAAGAGGAAAATAAACATTTTTAAAACCTAAAGAAATAAACTGGCTTCTTGCTGCTCACCATGATCAATATACTGAGCTATTTTGATGGGACCCCCCCCCCCCGCATTGGACAAGTTGCAAATCCTGAAGACTTAAAATCTCTGATGATGACTCATTGTGTCACATTGGATGCATTGTGAGCAAGATACTAATCATCACATAATGTGAAGTTGTTTCCAGATACCAAATCTTGTTTCAGAGAGGTAAAGGAGAAGGAATTAAAGAATCTACTCTTGTACAGATAAAGTAATGTAGACAGGAACTTTAATATGATGAAATATTATCATGGATAATGTACCCAACTACACAGCATGGCATTTGATGGATGAAATAGTGCTTTTCTCTTAAATAATTACTTTTCAGAGATCCTGTCCTTCTCTATTACATGAAAACTGCCAGTTGGAACTCACAGGCAGGTTTCAAAGATTGCCTCTGAAGTGATAGTTAACATTTACATTTTCTTGAAATATTTAATGCCTAAGTTTCCTTGAAATTTAAAAACACAGCAGAAAACCCTCTACTGAATAATGATAATAATAATGACACTAGGACCCCTTCCTGACTTGTGGGACAAATCCGCATTTATAAGAAAAATCACAGTTTACCTGCTGCGAAGCGACGACATGCCACCCCCACCTGAAATGCAGCTCTGTAGCTTCCCATAGGAAGCTGCGAGATCTAAGTCTGGTGTGTGCTGTCATGTGGGATGAGGCAGCCAATGAGAGTTGAGCTTCCCTTCCTGCTTTTGTTGGCTCTTCTTGCTGTTCTGTCTGGACTGATGGGAAGATTCAAATTTACCTTATACTGCGGAGCGAGTGTTCTCTTACCTGCATGTGACGCCCACCGTTGTGTTACTATATTTAATGTGTGTTGAAAGTGTTATATTTTACATATGTGTACTGTATTTGTTCTGTTTTGGCTGTATTTCTTGTATTGTAATGTAAATATCAGAGCAGCAGGTAAAGAGTGGGCAAAACACCCCTAGTTAGCATAAGGTAAGGGGGGAGGAAACAACTGCCCACAAACAACCAATCAGGCTTGAGCCTGCATGGGGCCAGGGATGTAAAAGGTACCACCCAGACAAGTTTGAGGGTTCTGTGCTTGGGGTTCCTGGGCAGGAGGATGTGTGTGTAAGTGCCCTGTGCCTGAGGGAAACACCAAGATAGTTCCAGGCTTGCGTTTCTAGGGAGGGAGGACTGGTTTGTACAACAGTCCTGTGCCTGGGGAAATCACCAAGATAGAAACAGGATGCCAGAGCTTAGTGTGACAGCCTAAGGGAGTCCTGACAGCAGCCTGTGGGGGTATAGGCTGTTGGGTTGACTGACTCTGAGAAGACTTTGATAGTTATTTAGTTGTTTGCCTGTTTTCTTCACAAGTTGTAAAACAATAAACCATTTTCTTATTTCTTTATGAAGAACCATCTGCCTGCAGTATTCCTTTGAGTGTTATAGGCCTTGGGCCCAGGGAAAGGAAAAGTTGTGGTGGACTCTTTAGCCTCTGAGGGCTAGGGAAGTAATGGCCAACACTTTTAATAGTTATAAAACTAATTTGTTTGTGAACACTCACTAGACAGAGGAAGGGGGAAGTGATGCCCTGCCCAGGCCTGAAGAGAACCCCACACTGCACTAAGGTAAATTTGCAGTTATGAGGGATAATGCATCACCACTACAATCCATTGACCGTGGTATGTGACACGCCCACAGCAACTGCGCATTCCACTGCGCATATGAATGAGTTTGGACACACCCTAGGTGGTAACAGTACCCAGTCTAGATGGCTTTAAGAAAGGGTTAGACAAGTTTATGGATGACAGATGTATCAATGGTTACTAAAATGGATGTCTAGGTACATCCTCCTGGTTGGGGAGACAGGCAGGATGTCTCTTAAAGGCCATCTGCTGGGATTCGAGAGCAGGTGAAGGTTTTGCTCTTGTCTTCTGCTTGGCATGTTCACGAGCAATTGGTGGCCATCTGGACTAGATGGGCTGTGGCCTAATCCAGTGGGGCTCCTCTTGCGTTATGTAATAGAAACAACAATAGCAACAAGAACAACACATGCCTGAAATAGCTTTCCTAATGTATCTTATGATCTTGTTAGGGCATGCCAAGAACTGAAAACATTCTGCCTCACAAGAAGGCTGCAAGACTACCGTCTTCCTTTCCCCCTCCTTCCAAGCTAAAACATCACCATCAGAAGAGTGATCGTGTGAATGCAGTTAGGCTGTGGTCACACCTTAACTTTAAACCTTTTTCAGCCCGTCTTCAGTTCTGACTGTTCCCACCTTCTCTTTTCTATCCGTTTTATTTGTGGACTTTCCACCCTCCATTTGGACTTCCCTGAATGGCTGTAGAAGCCAAGGCTTTTCCTGAACAGAACCTGCCTATCTTAGGTCCATTATTTCTGTGAAGGATGTATCAAGGGGGAAACTTACCTGCTTTCTGGTTACATATTTGCTGCCATTAGAGGGTCCTTGTGGGCAGGATTGCAATGCATGGTGGCACACATGTGTGTGATGTTGGCACTCATGCGTGTGATGTCATTGTACATGCATAGATGTGAGCACTAGGGGGGTGCATGAATATTTGAAACATTCAAAATTTGATCAAATGCAAATATCATGATACCATAAGGCTCAATGCGGAAAGAGCCATGGAAGCATTCACTAGATGATGAGTAGAGGGTCCCCACCCACAAAACAGCCCTACTTCTAAGAAGACCAGGAGGACCGGGGCCACTTTCTCTCTCCTCATAGCCTCCAAACTTTCTGCTCAGTCACCTCCTCCTTCTCTGTCGTACTTTTCATGACACAAAACAGAGAAAGATGGAAGGAGGAGAAAGAGGACAGGCAACACTTGACTTCCGCTCTATTGTCCTACCTCCTCTGTTGCCATGCAACCATTGCTGTATCCAAGCAGGGAACCAAATTAGGGAAACAGGAAGTCACTGGCTCCCTTCCTGTCTGGCCTGTTGCTGTTCTGCAGTCATCTAAGAAGCAATCTTTGACATCAACAGCAGTGTAGCAAATATCACTAGAATGTGCTAGATGTGCTAGAAAGATGATTCACGGAGGACACCAGTCGAAACCTTCCTGATCTCACTGTAAAATAAGGAATACTTGCCTATATATGTCCTAGGAAGCTCATTAGTTTATCCAAATTCTAGCAGAACATTTCACTACTTTACCAAAAGAGCATGTTCCATTTTATTCAGTCAACTCTTCTACTTTATGCTACGGCTAGCAAAAGATAATCTGTACCCTATAGTGCAAACTTATCTGAAAATATTAAGCAGACTAGAGTAGTCCATGAACCTGGTCATACTTGCCATGAGGTCACGCAAACTCCTTGTTTTTTTGGGGGAAAAACATTTCAAGGAGCTGGAGCACCAGGGAGCATGCTATGGTGGTGGTCACACCTAAGGGTTAATCCAGCTTCAGTCCACTTTCAGAGTGAGTGAATACATCAGCCTTGCTTGTGGCTCTCGTGATTCAAGGGCTGTCGATCAATGTCAACTGCGAGAGTGAATTTGTAACATGACACATCAAACTCAAATGAGCATCCTGACTTGGCAGTTCTTGTTTTCTAGAGCTCCATGCTTTCAGAATTGTGCGGGGGCGGGGGCGGGGGAGGCAGTAATTAGGGAGGTGAAACAGTGGCTCAGCAATATTTAAGGAAGGGAGACAGACTGTGGCAACAACTTCAGCGAAAATTAGAATCATGCAAATAAAGGAGTGCTGGGTGAAATTTAGTTCTTTTAAGCCCTGTCCCCAAAAGACTTATTAGCCCCTCTCGGCTTCCTCTGCTGTCACTCTGTTATAGCTGACTTTAAAAGTCCCCTCCACTTCCGGAATAAGCGTCCCCTTGGTAGCCGCAATCTAAACGGACTTTCCGTCCCCAAGGAAGCCTGTTTCCTTTCCCCGCATCTTCCCCCCCACCCCCTCTCTTGTTAAAAGGAAAAATAGCCAGATCTCCGTCTCCTGAAACAGCTTCCCGCCCCTAGCAAAGGCAGATGAGCGCTCATTCATTCACTTTCAGCACTTACTTTCACTCAGTTCTCTGTTAGAAAAGGCTTTGCCCCGGCAAAGTCAGCGGCTGCAGGCATCGGCAGCGCGATCCTTCTCTTTTAAGGCTTTCACAGATCACTGATAACAATGTTGCAATTCTGAGCAATTCTGGCTCTTTTTACAAAGGAAAGGAAGCGAACCTGCTGCATTTCTCAGATGTGTGAATGCTTTTTGGCTGTGTGTGCAGGCAAGCAATCCCCGCCTCTTTTGCCACGGAGCGTCCTCAAGGCAGATATAGCGAGCAAAACCCGCGAATCGCCGAAAGAGCGCTGGAACTCTTCTTTAAAGTGCACGTATTTTATTGCGGGTGTCTCACTTTCCTAAGCTCCCTAAGCGCCTTGTAAAGCCTGGAATGGGGCCGCTCAGAGGCAAAAGAAGAGTTCCAGCAGACTTTCAATTGCATGGGGACAGGGCCTTAGTGTAGCAAAACTGTTGCCTGTTGAAATTCCCTGAAATCAGGGCACAGGGAAACCTTAGAGCCTAAGGCTGTGGTCACACTTAAGGTTTAATCCAGCTTCAGTCCACTTTCAGAGCTGGAGAACCCATCAGCAAAGTGACAAGCTGTTTGCTTTCAGTGTTAAATAACTCAGAAAATTCAGCTTGGGATGGATAATGAATGTGGAAAGAAAATTACTGGTCACTTTGCTGATGTGTTTTCTTGCTCTGAAGGTGGATTAAACGTTAGCTGTGACCACAGCCTATGAAACTGGTGGGTAGGAGAGTCAGATCAGGCAAAGGGAAGTCTTCCTTCACCCAGGGGGTCATTGGTCTATGGAATTTGCTGCCAGAAGAGGTAGTGATGGCAAGAGACAGTCTGTACCTCAAAGCTGTTGTGAAGGCCGGCTACCGTACCTGAACTTAACTTCACTGAGATGTTATTAAACTTAAGTGTGAACCGGCCCTCTAGTCTTTAAAATCTTCTGGTTTAGAAGGATTCTTTTGAAAGTTGAAAATGGGCAGAACTTTCTGAAGCAAAAACTGCTCCCAACTTGATCCTTGTAGGTTCTGCTCCAGGAGGGACTCCAGCAATTCTAAATCCATCTGTGTTAAAAGAACTACATCTTAATCAACCCCACCTTTTAGGATTCTAAGGATGTTTTCTTTCCCTTGTTCATTGCTGGAGCTTGAAACATTTTTGCGCTGTCAACAGCTGCAAGAATGGTCAGTGAACCATAAACTGAAAAGGTCACATTTGCCACAGTCAGATATAAGGTGGATTTTGGAGCAGCTGTTTCTCTTTTGTTCTGCACTAGTGTGTCTTTCTTATAAATTTATTATAAAGCATTTCAAATTTTAAAATTTAAAAATTCGAATAAGCAAAAGACATGGATAAGAACAGAGGAGGCGCAAAAAAGACACTGAGAAAACGCATGAGTGAATATTAGCCCCTTTAGAACCACAGATCTTTTACCAAACCTTACCATAAACCGAATTTTAACTGACCTTAAGGTCTTACTGCATTTCATGATTCATGCAATAAATATACTAAGAGCTGAACAGTGGAAACATGCACAAGTATTGAATATAATAGAACGGTATGCACAAATTTGGGACGTTGCAATAAATGAGTTTTATGGCCATGTTAAAAAAATTAAGATGTTGAGAGAAGGATGGCAAGATGCCTAGGAAAGAATGTGGATTCTTTTTATTAGGGCTGTGCAAAATAATAATATTAACATATCTGACGAAGCCCATTTCTTGAGAACTTCTTTCATGGGCCACTGTTCTTCTGGGCCTTTTCAGACAGAAGAAGAAGAAGAGTTGGCTTTTCTACCCCATTTTTCTCACCCATTTTAAGGGGACTCAAAGTGGCTGACAAAGCTTTCTATTCTTCTCCCCACAAAATAACACCCTGTGAGGCAGGTGGGGCTGTGAGAGCTCAGAAGAGAGCTATGACTTGCCCAAGGTCACCCATCGGCCTTCGTGGAGGAGAGTAGAATCGAACCTGGTATTCCTAGATAAGAGTCCAGCTCCCTAACCACTAGATCAGACTGGCTTACAAAGGCAAAGCCTTACTGCTCAAAGGGGTCTGAGTTCAATATTCCTTGATGGCACCCATGAAACATAGTACTGACCCAGTTATGGGTTTTTTAGGAGTGTCCACACTTATCTGTGTCTCTGACCTCACTTGGTGATGGACTACCTTTCCCTTTCCACCCCTCTTCTCCTTCTCCTCCCTCTGCTCTCCTGTGATTGGCCGTGCTTCTGTCAGTCTATTTTCGGCTTCTCAGGCTATGGTCACACTGAAGGATTAATCCAGTTTCAGTCCACTTTCAAAGTGCATGAATATTCATCACATTCAAAATTTGTCCCAATTCATCCAAATTTGGACATTCAAATGTTGGTACATTCAAAGATTGACATTTGAATTTGAATTGAATGTTTCAATACATTTATACGAAGCTTCGCTACATTCGTGGGGAGGTGGGAAAGCAGCTACCCCAGTCACATTTGAAATGGAACCAGGGTGGATTCAAAGTGGATTCAGAGTGAGTTCAAAGTGGATTGAGAGCAAATTTGACATGTTCAGAGTGGATACGTAGCAGATATGTAGGGGATTCGTAGGGGATACATAGGGGATTCGAATCAGGGATTCGAAACCAGATACGAATAATCCTGACATTCAAATCATTCAGTTCGAATCAGGGATTTGAATTGGATTTGTATTAATATTCGTATTGAATTCAAATCCTACCGCATTCGAAGGGGATCTATTCAAATGAATACAATTTCCTTTTCTGAATTTGATTCGATATGAATTGAATCCACACTAAAATCTGCACAGCTCTAGAACACATCAGCAAAGGGACAAACCATTTTCTTTCAGTGTTAAATAACTCAGAAAATTCACTTGTGGGATGGATAATGTGCAGAGAAAATTACTGGCTACTTTGCTGATGCGTTCACTCGCTCTGAAAGTGGACTGAAGCTGGATTAAATCTTAGGTGTGACCACAGCCTCAGTGGAGGGAAAACTCCAGCTCTTCTCTGTCTCCACCCTCTTGTTCTCAGTACATGAGCTTGCCTCCCGTGGGTGTGAACATCCATCCTGTCTTCCTTTCTTTCCATTTCCCAGTTTGGTCTAGTGGTTAAGGAGCCAGACTCTAATCTGGGAATACCGGGTTTGATTCCGCCCTCCCCCTTGAAGCCAGCTGGGTGACCTTGGGCTAGTCACAGCTCTCCTCTGAGCTCTCACAGCCCCACCTACCTCATAGGGCAGTGATGGCCAACCTATGACACGCGTGTCACAGTTGACACGCCAAGCCCTTTTGGGTGACACACGTGGTCACCCTGGCACCTGGGCATGTAGGGCTTCCTTCTTCTTGAAGTGTACGAAATAACAGCTTTCAATTGAAGATTTAGCAAATGTAAAGAATTATTTGTTTTTGCTTCTAATAAAATACATATATCAAAAATATAACTTATTTACTAGAGCTACAAATATCACAGAATTACGGATATTTCTGGATGTGACACAGCACCCGAGTTAAGCTAGGTTTTCTTGTGAATTTTGACACACCGAGCTCAAAAGGTTCACCATCACTGTCATAGGGTGTTCTGTTTTCGGGAGAAGAACAGAAGGTTTGTCAGCCACTTTGAGTCCCCTTAAATGGGTGAGAAAAGCAGGGTAGAAAAGCCAACTCTTCTTCTTCTTCCCAAGGACAGCATGCAAATGGCAGGACACTATTCTGGGTTATAATCTGGAATAAGGCCCAGTGCGGAAAGAGCCCAAGACTGGAAGAGTGGTGGGCAAGTGAGTTGCATGCAGTAAATTACAGTGATCCACTCTTTGCACCTTTCTCTCTCTGAGAAGCTTTTGATTCCCAGTGCCAAATTAAACACCTGAGGCTCACATGCAGAAGCAGAGCCAGGGTTGTAAAGTTTTCTGTCTTAAAGCCATAAAGCTAAATAGAGCCAGAGCTGCCTGTCGCTGCTCTGGCACAAATGCCAATGTATGTAAAAATAGAACGGCACGCTCCAGAGGGCTCTGCGGACTCTTTCATTAATGTGAAAAATCCATCTTTTACAGAGATGCACCATGAATGGCACTGGACGAGCTTTAATCACCGGCAGGAAAAGGCCATGTCCCCAGCTCCATGGTGCGACATTATATATAGCTGCTAGCAATTCACTTAGGTTTAAACTTGGAACCACTTGAGACTTCCACATGCTCTCCGTAGGAAAGAAAATTTAAGGAGCATCCAGCATGAATTACCAGCTGGTTAATAGAATTCAAATCCCGTTTCCTATTATGTAAAGTATCATATAGAAGGCCTAGGGCACGGTGTATTTTAGCAGTGCTTTTAAATCGTATTTTCTTCCACTGACTTCAGTGCTGAGGATGTAAGAAGGTGCTAACATGGAGGACAGCAACATTTTCTCCAAAATGGACGCTCTTCTGTGAGATGTGGTTCACATAGCTAACTTGAGTAGCAAGTTCAGGAATCAGGGACACTGGAATATTGACATTCGAATTCAAATTGGATTTTCAAAAATCTGGATTCTTGAATTCGAATAAAATTTGGATTTTTGAAAATACAGGTCTGGATAATTTGGATTTGAATCGGATTTTTGAAAATCTGGATTTGTGCACATCCCTACAGTCTATATTATTCTTGTTTGTATGATCAGTTTCATCAGAAGAAGGAGAGGGTAGAAGCTTCTTTTTATAACTTCTTTTTTAAAAAGTGTTTCTCTTCTTGAGAGCTTTTTTTTCTTTTTCTGAGAATGCAGGATGCCTTTCCACATAACAGCCTGTAGATTTTTTTTTTATTTCATGCCAAAAGCATTGCATTCAGCTAAACAAGCTGTAAAAACTCATAATGTAAAATAAAACATTAAAAATAAAACATTAAACATTGGATAAAATAGTACAGATTAAATATGAAGGACAAATGAAGATAAAATTAAATATTTTTTTTACTAGAAATGAGCAACAGCAACTGCATTATCCGTGGTGTTGAGCAGTTCTTCCATCGTACACGAGTTGGGACATATTGGACAGGAATACAGATGTTGGGTTGTTTGTTCAGCACCATATTAACATAAATAGAAGAAATAATTCCATTTAGCAAGATTATCTTTTGTTCTACCAACGCCTATTATTTCCATATTACCCATTCTTGGTTTGCACTGGGGGAAGAGCTTCACGGGGGGTTAGCCAGTTTGAGCTATTGGATTTTGCTTCCCATAGAGATGATCTGGCTATTGCTGGCTGTGTATTAAGGGGTGTGGTAGTTCTCATGAAGCTCTTCCTTGATTTATGTCTCCTTGGATGAGGCTGATATCCATATAGTGGATGGCTTTTGTGGCATTCAGCTTTAGCCTGTAGATAATTTTATATTGCAAATGGTTGGCAAAGCAGAGAGGACTAGAGCTTATTCTGGGATGATAGAATTTTAGGCTTTGTGACTTCAATTTGCAGGGTGGGCAGTTTAATGCTGAATGGCCCACTTTCCATGAATCTTCCTCTGTATACAATAAACTGTCCTAACAAGCACAAGCCTTTGACCATTGCTGAATTTTTCTCCTAAGTGGCAGTATGTCAAAACAGATGTACACTTGCCTGCAGTTACACAGAATTCTACCAGCCCATCTATCATTTCTCTTTCTTCTGGAATGATTTATTGCATTTCCCTTTCTCTTTTCTCTTACATGAAAGAACAGCAGAAAGACCTACATTCATAAGATTGCCTATACAGAATATGCTTTTGTGCTGGACTGGAAGTAGCGCAGGAAGTTGGACACTTTTTGATCTGACTCTGGAAACTGGGCCCGCTTTTCTTCATTTATTTAAGGGATTTTTGTACCGCTTTCCTTTCTTTTCTTTTTTTAAAATCAAAGCTATTTGCAGAATATTAAAAACAAGAGTAAAAACAGAGTAAAAAAAAAACAGCAGGAAAAATGCATTAAAAACTGAGTGGGACAGTGGAGAAACAAAGGCCAGTCCCCGAATCCGATCATCAGTGCTTGAAGTGCAGATGGTCAGGCCCAGTCCAGCTGGATCACCATGGCAATGGCCATGGCAACATTTGATGCACACCTGAACATTGCCACAGCCAGCACAAAGCAGTGCACAATTGCACAGCTATGCCACCACACCCACACACAATGTTCAACCCAAAAGAGAGCGCAAAGACTGTGTCCAGGACCAGCTACTCCTGGTGAAGCTGTGGAGATGTTTTTACTTCTAAACAGTTCACAACAATTGGGGCAGCTGGCAATCACTCCTGGGCACTCCTGGGCACTCCAGGATCCTCAAAGTTGGATTGGAGGTCCACATTGTCACGCAGGGAGTTACTCTATAGAAACAATAAGTCTTTAATAGGCACCTGTAATTTGCAAATGTAGGTACCTCATGACCAGCAGAGGGGAGGGCATTCCAAAGGGAAAAAGGCTACCACAGAGAAAGCCAGGAAGCATAGTACATTTGTTCATTGCACCTCTCACTCTTGGGATAACTCATGCATGCCACATGCAAGTTGCCCGGAAAATAGTGTGGATGAAACTAGGCTCCCAAACCTTCTCTAATCCACCTTTTCTACTCTAGAACGTTCATTAGAGGGGTGAAGGGCAGATTGGTATCTGAAGAAACCCACCTCAAGGACCTCTGTAAGCTGCCTCAGAGGCACCTTTGTCTACTGGTTGTCATGCAGATTAAGGCAGAATTTGCACACACACACACACCTCAGTATTCCAGACTTTGCAGTGTTCATGAAAATAAAACAGTGATTGAGTCTTACAAAAAAAATCTCCAGAGATGGTGAACCCATATGCATTTTTTGCACTCGAATTCAGTTTGAATAGAATGTTCAAATATTCAATTTGAATTGAAATTCAAAAAATCTGGATTTTTGAAAGTCCGATTCAAATCTGGATTATCCAGATCCCTATTTTCAAAAATCCGATTTGAATCAAATCATATGAATGTCAGGAACATTAGTATCCAAATCTCATATCTGTTCACATCCCGTTCTTATCACATTTGCATCCTGTGTTATAAGTGCACATAGACCCGATATTCAGATGCAGCGTGGTTTTCTCTGACAGTAACTAAATGCTCATTTTTACAACATCTTGCAAATTTGTCCCACATTCTGTCTTTCTAAATACAGGGGAAATCGGTATTTGTGAGTTCTCAGATTTAAAAAAGAAAAATAAAACACTAAAATTTTCTCTTTGCTAAATTCAGTCAAAGCTCACATAGCTAGCTGGACATCGCCACTCTTGAAAAGAAACTGTAAGAAAAGAATTAACTCAGAAGGACCAGAACATTTCTGTCAGCAGTAGTGCTATTGATAATAAGGAAATAAATTGTGTGCATATGTTTGCTGAAATCAGAGATGTAAGTGGTCCAGACACCACAGTTCAGTAATCTTATGAAGTGGCTGCTGTTGTCAAAACAGATGTAATTTGATTCACTTTTCTAATTGATGGCTGCTGTTCAGTGAAGTAGTAGAAAAGTGTTATTTGTTAGCTCATTTTGTCACCTCATCAGGAAATGGGAACCTCAGTTGATATACCTCAGCTGGAATTCTTCCAGTGTTGCCTGCCTGCCTGCCTGCATCCATCCCATCCCATCCCATCCCATCCCATAACCCTCCCTTCCAGTCCCACCTTGCCCCCTCTCACCTGCCACCACCACCACCACCATTGTGTGCCCCTCCGAGGTCAAAACAGACCTCAGAGTATGGCACTGGAGGCTGCAGAGACTGCGGAGGCCACAGCAATGGCTATACTGGAGATAAGGGGGCCAGCTCAGAGGGGATGGGAGGTCGCATTTACACACTCGTCCAAAGTCACATTTGGGGGTAAGCTGGTGGGAACAGGAGGCTGTGCTGGGCAGATCCAGCCTTCCTCAAAGCTTCTATGAAGCTCTGAAGAAGGCCAGATCCAAACCATTTGTGGGTGTATGGGGGCCTACAAATGTAATCCCCTTTCAACTTGCCCATGAAATTCATACGAATTCGTATGAATTTCAAATTGCATGAATATTTGTGCACATCCTTATGTTGCAGAAGAATTGAAACTTGAATTACTTTCAAGCAAAGGAGAGAACACGTAGGACAGAAACCAGAAAGTTTTGGGGGTAAGATGTCGGAATATGCTAAATGGACCAAAGGTTCTGGAGGGTCCTGTGAACTTGGTCTCCCATTGGAAGCTTGAAAGCTGAAATGCAGAGCATTTATTGTATGATGGAAAATGGCAAAAATAAACATGAGGAGGGAAAATGATAATCTATTAAGAAAACTGCTTGCCTTCTACAATCGACAGCATGGAGAACTGGCCATGTGCAATTTAACAAGATGTCCGTAATCATGTCCTGTCAGCTACAGACAATCAGCAATTGCCTTAAAGGAGGATGTCTGATTACTCTTAACTGGATTAGCTGGGAAGTTGGCTGTGGCACAATGAACCTTGTCAGAACTGAGTAACCCTGAAGATATCTATGAGAGACAATGGCTTTCACCTTTGATTAGCAGACACTGATAAAAATCTGGGATGATGCCACTTAGGAAATATTCTCCAGGGCAGAGGAATCAAGCCAACCCTCAGTATCCACTACTTCCCTATTCTCCATTTTGCATTGCCTGGCAATAGGGGGTTGTTACTTGTAAGATTGTTTGTTTTTAGATACCACCCAGCCAGGGGTGGCTCCCAATAACTTCAAGGACCTACTCATGCAGTTTTGTTTGCAGATACTGAAGTGGTTTGCCATTCTCCTGGTAAGAAGCTGGGAATCAAACTCATGACCTTCTGCTCTGGGACTGAGCTACCAGGTCTCACCCATTCATGCATTGTTTCTCACAATGGATGTTCTGCAAATGTTCTGCATTCTTAGTATGGAGAGACAGACAGTACTATCTTATAGGAGATCGTTTGAGAGCCAAACTCAACTTTCCCAATGAAATCACAGAAGAAATTCCCATGCAAAATGAGAATGAATTTTTCAATCAAATCCCAGAAGACTGTAGGCAAAGGCAGAAAGATCAAATTTGGGGAAGGGACCAAAGGGAGCCCCATAAGTGTTTTCACGTGATTTTCTAGGGGGAGGGCTTAGGTATTCCATTGAGCAGGAAGGTGCTAAAAGAAGGAAAATAGTAGTATTAGGTTCTGTCATTTCAATCTAAATCAAAGCTCAATTGTATTTCAGGCCCATACATGCCTGTTTCTGGATGAAATTGTTGCTGTTGGGTACCACTGAGTTGTGACCGACTCCTGGTTGACCTCCAGAGATACAGAACCAGTTTGCCATTGCCTACTTCTGTGGAGAAGCTGGGGATCAAACCAGCAATCCTTTGCTTTCTAGGCAGTAGCTACAGCTACTATCTAAGCAGCACATGGCCAGTGGTATTTGCAGCATCACAAAGTTCTTCTGGGTCTTTACTAGTTTTCCCTCCTAAGTAATTCCAGTACACTTAAAAATGACTAGTTCCTGCATGAAGGAACCCCATCCACGCCTATGGAGGAACCCAGTCCACACCTTTAGAGGAACCAGATCCATGCCTACGAAGGAACCCAATCCATGCCTATGAAGCGACTGAATCCACGCCTACAAAGGAACCCAATCCACGCCTATGGAGGAACCCAATCCAGACCTATGAAAGGACTGAATCCACACCTACAAAGGAACTGAATCCATGCCTACAAAGGAACAATCCACACCTATGAAGGAACTGAATCTATGCCTACGAAGGCACCCAATCCATGCCTATGGGGGAAGCGAATCCACTCATTCTGAAGCGTTCGTATGAATACGAATATCATAACATTCCATTCATATACAAATGTCCAAATTCATACAAATTTGTATGAACATCGAATGTTACAAATATTCGTGCACATCCCTAGATCTGACTCCTGGTTGATTATGTGGGTACCACCATGGCCAGTTTTCTTGCCTTGAGATGCAGAAGTGGTTTGCTGTTGCCTACTTCTGGGGACAGGCTGGGGACCGAACTCACAATCATATGCTTTCCGGGCAGTTTGCTGCAGCCACTAACCTATTTCCTTATAAGCCAATCACATCCCTTCTTCCTTTCCAAAGAACAGTTAGATTTCTCAGTTAAGGGAAAGGCAGAGGCCCACGAGCTGCCTTTTAGGAAGCAGCAGGTATATTCATTGAAACAAGCAAGCATTCTGCATCCCTGTTTGCTATATTTTCTCCCGATTGCCTGCTTGCAACTGCTGTTTTGCAGGAAGCCATAAAATAATTGGAACAATTCAACTGCTGCGTTCAGTCCCTGTCTTGGGCTGGACCAGAGCTGAAGGGAGGGAGAGGAAATCAAGTAAACCCAGTTTCCCCAGTTTGAATAGAAAACGACAAGGCGAGCTGGTCCCTGAGGAGACAGTCTTTGGAAAAGCAGATTGGGGGCAACTGATTTGTGTGGGACAGGATTTGGCCTTGAAAACACGTCAGCCATCCACCCTGCGGACATTCACTGCCTGCCCTCTGGCTATGATTAGCTTCCAGTTTTCACAGCACTAATGAAGTGGGTTTTTCCCTGGTGCTGCAATAGTACAATTTAAAATAGAATCCAGACGTAATCAGACATGAACTATGTGGGCTGAGGGTGTGCAAACTGAACTATAACAGTGGCATAATCCTTTTGCATCTTCTGGGAACTGTGTTCCATTTTTATTTTATTTTATTTTTCGCAGAATCTCTTACTCCAAGGTAACTATTCACCAAATGGCAGGATAAACGCACATGGGCTTTGAATATGTTCCCTCTGCAACAAGGAGCCACGGCATCCAAATGTCCAGGCATATTAGGCCCATGGCATCCAGATTTCTGCTGCCTACCAACTGAAGTGCCCCATACCTTAATCCTCTTCAGAGCAGGGATGTGCACAAATTGTTTTTGTTTTGTTTTTTTGCATTCATATTCGATTCAATTCAAATGTTTAAAATCTGAATGCAACAAGAAATCATTTGAATCTGATACATTTGAATCTATTCATTTGAATATTAGATATGGGGTGTTTTTCCACTGTCAAAAAGTACCCATTTTTGCACCCATTAAGGACCCATTTGGGTGTGAGCCGGATGATCCCATTTCCACCACGGCACCCATTTGGGACATATTTGTTTTCACTGCCATGGGGGAAATCCGGATCTAATGGGTACTTTTTGGCCTTTAATCCAGATTTTCTGTAGACCCCATTAATGGGGTCTACAATGGGGTCTTCTCCCAGAAAATCCAGATTAAAGGATGCCCGTTTCCACTGGAAACAGGCAATGGGGTCTAAAGGTGGCTAGGGGGAAGGGGATGTACCTAGGGGGGGGGGAGCCCCAAAGTCCCAGCTTTGGAGTGATTTCGGAGTGATTTCGGAATCATTCCGAAGTGACTCCAAAGTCCCTCCAAAGTGATCGCTAGGGACTTCGGAGAGGCTCTGGAGCTGTCAGCGCGGTCTGTTCGCTATTAGCGCAGACCACACTGACTTCCCTCCGAAGTCCCTCCGAAGCGATCGGTAGAGACTTTGGAGTCTTGCCGCCAGGCTCTCCAAAGAGATCAGCACAGACTTTGGAGGCGCTCCGAAGGGACTCTGGAGCGGCTTCGAAGTCTCTGCTGATCTCTCCAAAGAGACTCCTGAATGGCCGTTCTGCCCAGGTGCGCCGTCTAGCCAGGGCAATTAGTCATCCTTTGGGCAGGCAGGGGAAGTCTGCCTCCTGACAGTTCAAATGCACTTGTTAAGATGTTGCTTAACTGCATACTATGGGCTGAAGTGCAAATTTAGCCAGGGTCTGTTAGGAAAGCAAGCAGGCATGGCTGAATTTTAGCAGTGGCCCTTACAAATCCACATTCAAAAATTAAATTGAATAGTTCATATTTATGGGAATGAATGTGTGGTTCTTCACCAATCCAAAACACTTGATCGAAATGAGCCGGTGTCCCAGCTGTAAACATGAACAATTCAATTGAAATGTTGTGTTTCACTGGGGGTTTGATCCTTTCAACAGAAGAAAAAAAAAAGTATTTTCCTTTTGAACCAGCAAAATGAACAAATGAATGTTCACTTCAAATGCAAAACAAACACAGAAAGTTTCACTTGCACACAACCCTAAACTGTTCCGCCCAGCAAATTCAGCTCTTATGCACGACCAGTTTGGTTGCTTCATAAAGAAATTGAAACAGCAGTTTATACATCCTTGATTTACTTTCAAACTGAGATGGAATCATTAAAGTAGCCACCATTCAGACATACAGTTTATTTTTTTCTCTGTTAGTAGATCTTGCTGTTAGGGGTGCCCAAAATAACTTACCTTGGTGTGAAGGCAGGTGATAGTGACAGGGTGAATTTCAGATCCTTGTTCACATTTATCAAGTTTGGACTTGTCCTGAGTTTGTCCTATCACACCTACTGATGAGAAATAACTCTTTTAATGATTTTGCTTCATATTGAGACTATATGGTTGCAATCTCTGGCATCTTCACACCTTTCCAATTCAAGCAAACATTGAGTCCTGGAAACATAAAAAAGAGAACCTTTTTGAAAAGTGGAGAGTTGTTTTGCTCCTTCCTCCATGGTAGAGGAGGTGTTCTATCACAAGGCAGGCCTTGATGTGTGGCCGGGGTCTCACACAAGATGCTTCTTCAGGCAAGATCCACCCAAAGATTTTTCTGGGCACTGTGAAAATTGACTAAGAGTGGAGGGGTTTCACATCCCCAGTGCTCGTCGTGCCACAAAAGTGCTCAAAAGGGCATGGATCTCTCACTTTGAGGGCTTCTTCCACTTTGAGCACACCACCTCCACCCCTGCTGTTTTGGACCTATCAATTAGGGGTGATCACGAATTCAATTTTCAACATTCAATGTGATTCAAATGTCTAAATTCCTACGAATAGAGAAAACCTAATGTATCAAAATTTGAACTGATTCAAATACATTTGTATCTATTTGTACAAATATTTAATACCAATTTGGTGATATGAATGTTGACTCATATGTGTCCATACGCATCTGTACGCATCCCATTTTTATCCCGTATGCATCCCGTTTTCATCCCATACGTATCCATACGGATGCATATGGATGAGAATAAGATGTGTATGGATACATATGTAATGTGTAGATATCAGTGCACAGACGGATGTCTGAATGATTTGAAAGAATGATTTGAAATATTCATATTCGTTTGAATATTAAAAAATGAATGGACATTCAATTTGAATTTGAATGTCTGAATTCGCCTGAATTTGATCAAATCACAAATATTTTGAATATTCTTGCACAACCCTTCTGCAATGACTGTTTTAGAGACTTACATTTTTATGAACACAGAAAATGGCTGACTTCAACAGCCATTTCCTGTGTTGCTGAAAGCATCTGCAAGTAGAAACATTGAAAGAAAGGAATAAAAGTTCCATAGCTGTGATGTTTTCATGGCTACAATGGTATCTGGCATGCCAGCAGCATACTGCTGCTGTTCAAAGAGCATGCACGATCAGACGGTTCTTCTAAGAACCCTGCAATTGCTGCTTTAATGACATAAGGATGCAACATGGTAGATGGAACTACAACATGCTGTTTGGTTAAACCTTAGGAGAGCAGCATGTAACACAGCCTAGCAGTCACTGCTGAATCCACTGTTTAGAAGTATTTACATGCATTCAATTTTTTTCCCTATTTGTGTCAAAAAGAACATTAAAGGCAAGTAGCATTAAAGGCAAGTAGCATACAGATTTGAATGTGGAGATGCCGTATCACTCTTTTCTTAACATTATGCATAGAGTTTCTTCTTCCTCGCTTGACTTTCCAGCGTAGAACAACAGATAGTATTTGTACAAGGACTTAGGGCTTTTCTGCACTTACCGGAGAACTGGGTTAAGAAGAGGTCCAGAAAGCTAGTGTGCACCAGTAGAAGTGCACTATTCCTGTCCCCTGGATGGGAAGGAAGTGCAGAAAGGCCCTTGGTCTAGAATACGGTAAGTTTTCATGCACTAACCACATTAAACTTCTTATTAGCCCCAACTTGTAGGGTTTAATGAGGGCTGTTTTATCTAGAAATCAATAATATATTCTCCTCACCTTCCCTACCAGAGGCTTTTTCGCACTACAGCACTTATGCTAAGACACACGGGGACACTTTCCCCATTCACACATAAGCAGGTAAGGAACGAGTCTCCACATGTTCCTACCTGCCTATGTGTGAATGGAGAAAGCATCCCTGTGTGTCCTAGCCTCAAAAGACCAGCACGGGGGTGGGACCCCACTCCACTCCCAAGCCTGTCTGCCATTGGGTCGAATTTGACCCAGGGGTGGGCAGGCCTTTCCGGTCGCTTCCCTGGGTTCCTGCAGGTTCTAGGGGACCAGATCAGGTCCCCTAGGGCCCACGGGAACCCTCCTGGGCACCCGTCCTCCTGGGCTCAGGCCTACGTGAGGATGTGCATGCGTGATAGGTAGTTACGTCATCCTCGCCAGTCCTGAAATGGCGAGCCAAGTGTGCCTGTGCACGCCAGCCACTCTGATTGGCTAGCTATACCTTGGGATGGTCCGTAATGGAACCGCCCACCCAGAGGAGCAGATGCTCCATACCAAGGCATCCTTCACGCGTTCCATCAGCCCTCGTGCAAATAGGTCTAAGGTGAACAAAAGCCCTGAGCTGGCTTTTCAGCCAAGGAAAAACTGAGGGGAAAGTAGAAGTGGGAAAAAAGGGGCTACCACAATTAAAATGGGACAGGTCCTTTCTCCTTCAATACTCTCATAGAGGGGAGAATTTCAGCAGGTCCTGTTTGCATGACGAGCAACACCTGCTAAATTCCCCTCTTCTCTGCAACTATTATTGAGTTCTTAATGCAGAAAACAGAAAAGGAACACGCCATTCTTCTTTCCTAATGAAGGTGGGCAGCAGTGGGGTGAAAGATGACCTGATTTATTAGCTACTCTATTTTTGAGTAATAATTAAGCTTTTTTAAGAAACATGTACTGCCATGATGATATAAGACGAAATCATCCATCCAGGTAGTAAGACAGGAATACATCAATACTCTTTCTCCCCGGCCCATCTTGTTATAATGAGATATGGATAAATGAAAGATCCCGGTCACCAGTTAAAAATAAAGCCAGACGGGATTTGGCCTGGACTTTGGCTAAATAAAGAAGCAGCTTACAGGCACCGTTATTGCTTTAGTTTGTCCATTTTACATTTGATTTTTATTATTTATTTTATTTTATTTTATTTTAATTGCATTGTTATCTCACCCTTTGCCCAAGGGTTTCAGGGCGGGTTACAACATATAAAATGAACACATTAAAACCAATAACATGTTAAAACCATGGCAGTGTCTGAATGTGGAGAGGAAAAGGCTGCTCCTTTACTTAGCCAAACGCCAGGGCAAAGAGGTGCATCTTCACAGCTCGCGTAGAGTGAAGGTGCCTGAAGCACCTCAGGAGGGAGACTATTCCAGAGTCTGGGAGCCACCACTGAAAAGGCCCTATCCTGGGTGCCCACCCTTTTTGCTGCTGTGAGTGCCTGTACAACCAGGAGGGCCTCCCCTCCAGAACTTAGGGCATGAGCAGGTCAATATGGAAGAAAGTGTTCCTTTAGATATTTGGGGCCCAAGTCATTTAGGGCCTTACATGTTAATGTTGACTAGGGATGTGCACAGATATTTGAAAATTAAAAAATCTGACATTCAAATTCAAATCGGATTTTCAAAAATCTGAATTTTTGAATTTGAATGGAATTCGATATGGATTTTCAAGTAATTTGACTGAACAGAATGTAGTGTATTGAATCTGAGTATCATGTTTATGTGTGCTTATAATACAGGATGTGAACAGGAGAATTGGCTCTTATGTAACCCATGGACACAGGATTCATGGCACACAGTACCTCCTGGCATGAATGCGCCACCCATAAGGGACCCCTTCAAGGAGCCTAGCTGGGTGGCTGGGTGGCTGCTGCTTGCCTGGATGGATGAAAAATGGCATGGGCAACCAGCAATTCTTTCCCCTCCTCTCACCATTTCCCAGGGCACACAGCAGCAGCAGCAGCAACTCAAGCCCCCTTCACAGCCACAGCCTGTAAAACAGAACCAGCTGCTTTCCTTTCCTTTCCCTTTCTAAAGGTCAGAACTTTCAGAATTGCGCAAATTTGCAACATTGTTATAAGGTGTGAAGTGGCTAGATCGCTACAATGTAGCTTTAAGGAGTGGATTTTTATAGTGGCTGTTTTGAGGGGTGGATTTTCTCTATGAAATCACTGTCTTTGGAAGCAAGCTATTGGGGGAGGGAAACCCTAAACACGGATTCTCATCCCTTAACACTGTATGGTCCCCACAGTAAAAAATGTAAAACGTTTCAAGCGCACAAACTGGAGTGAGACCTGTTGAAATGAGGATTAACATTTACAACGCTTTGGGGCAATTTAACACATGAAAAGCATGTTAAGCCAAACTGACATGGGGTCTGCCAGGATTGAAAATGGTTTGAAATCGAAATAAGGTTGTAATGGGGATGCGGCCCAAGAGTCTTCTAGTCCAGTTCTTCATTCTATCCCTGACTGGTCAATACGGGACTCCTGCTTGCCATTGAAGGATTTGATAGAGAGCAGGTGAGATGAGGAGCAAATGATGAACAGAGGTAAGGGAGGGAAACTGCCTAAATTTGAGGAGGGTTACCAATGCAAAACAGGGCAGGTTCCTGCTCCTTTAACAATCGCATAGAAGAATTTGATCATGTATTGCCCACATGACAGGCCAGATCAAGTGAAATTCCTTCTTCTGTGCAGCTATTAAAGTAGCAGGGACCTTGCCATCTTTTTCATAAAGTAATCCTAGCACCTCTGAGTGGTGATCTGGCAGCACAGCAGCAACACCTATATTACAAAGGCAGAGAAAGAGTGAAATCTGATTAAAAGTTCCAAGCACAGGACCAAACCTTACATCACGGAAATGAGCAAAATACTGAGAGACCCGGGAAGTTTCAGTGTTGCCAATCATTCTAGAAAGCATCAACTTTCTATTAAAGGCCATTTATTTAACAACTGTTGATTAGCTCGTTTACCATGCTCTGCACTTTCTTGTGCCAGGGGACACTTGTGCCTAAGAGAAACTAAAGACAAATGATCTGGTTTGCAGTTTTTTTCCACCTTCAGTATCTGTAGGACAGACAGGAGGCTAAAAGAGAAGTCAAAGGCAACATTTATCTTATTGTTTGGGATACAAATGGTTTACCTCAGCAAGTAACCATTACAAGGTCTTCAATCTTATGTTCAACAATGAGCTTTTAATTCTCTCTTTGGCTGTGTCCGCACTGGGCATTTTAAAGCAGGGTTTTTAAAATCAGCAGTGAGGCCTGGATTTTTGTGTTCCCACGGTTGGGTTATAATGTGGGCTTGTAGGGGAGAAACCTCTCCCCTCTCTCCTCCCCTCAGTATAACTCCCTTCCCATGCAGTCAGCAATTTGGCATCATCATATCCTGACTTCATAAGGGCAAGCAATTCAAACCTCACCCTCTGTATAAACTTGTGATTATGGGGTGTTTTTCCACTGCACTCATTTAATCCGGATCTAAGAAAATCCGGATCTAGGAAATGGGTACTTCCTCAATCTGGATCTAGTAGATCCAGATTAAGGGAAGTACCCAATGTGTTTCCATGGGTGGTCTAGCACCCAATAGCAATGGGTGCTAGCCTCCCTGCCATGGAAACACCGGAGCACCCATTTGGAAATCTGGACCTACCCATGAGGGGTCTGCCTGTCACCCCAGGTGTTTGGGGGACAGAGGGTGCTATCTCCAAAGAGGCTCCGAAGTCACTTTGAAGTCACTCTGGAGCCATTTTGGAGCGTCTTCAAAGTCTGTGCAAAATAGCTTCGGAGCGTCTTTGAAGTCTGTGCTGATCTTCAGAGTGAACTTCGACATGACTTCGAAGTGACTTTGGAGTGACTTCAGAGTGACTTTGAAGTTCACTCCACAGATCAGCACAGACTTCAAAGACGCTCCGAAATGGCTCTTGAGTGACTTCGAAGGGACTTTGAAGCTTAGGTTTTGGGGCTCCTTCCCATGGGTGCCCCCTCCTCCTGGCCTCCTGTAGACCCCATTGCCAGACTATCGTGGAAACAGGCTCCCTATAATCTGGATTTTCAGGCTGAAGACCCTATTGTAGATCCCATTAATGGGGTCTACACGAAATCCGGATTAAAGGCCCTGAAGTACCCATATGATCTGCATTTCCCGAGCTGCGGTGGAAACAAATGTGTCCCTAATGGGTGATGTGGTGGAAATGGGGTCAGAATATCGAATGTCAAAAACTGCATTTGTGCACACCCCTAATCCTTAACACCTTTCCTGAACCTAGAGACAGACAATTATGCAAACTTTCAAATGCTTGAAGAACTTCTTCTCCAGGCCAGAGGACTGGGCACCAACTCTCTCCCTACCCTCACCAATACTGGGAGGGTAGCAATCCTGGGAATTGTGCCAAAGGTGCCAGTGCACATGTGTGGTGCCATTGCCGTAGTGGTGGTGTGATGCAGCGCCAACCGCCCTTGTGCCACACTTCCCCTGACCCCCTTTGAACTTCTCCCTCAAGGAAGAAATGCAAAGGTGGTTGTGCCTGGTGGCATAGAGTGCAGATGTAGGTCTACACACTCTGGGAGCGCTGCATAGCAACTGTTCCAAGAAATGCAGATGCTACATGCAGTAGTATGCCCGGAGTTCTCCTCAGAGGCAAATGCAGAAAGGCAGACAGAGAAATGTTTGTGGCATTCCCACTCCTTCTGGTCTTCTTTTTCAATTTGATTGGATCCATGTTGCTCTTAACCTAAATAGCTTCTTTTCTCTCAGTGATTGCCATAAAGATGAGGCACCTGGCAGCTGTTTTCTGTTTATAGTTCTTGTTTGTGTTTCCATGTAGATTGTCTTACATCTCTAGAAGTCTTCAGGCAAAACTAGCTGCTTGCAAGAAGCATGAAGCCATTATGCACACTGCATAATGTCATTTTGCCTCTTTATAAATCTATGGTGAGGCCACATTTGGAATAATTTGTACAGTACTGGTCACCACACTTCAAAAAGGATATTGTAGAACTGAAAAAGGTATAGAAAAGGGCAAGTAAAAAGATTAAGGGGCTGGAACACCTCCCTTACAAAATCAGACTGCAGCGTCTAGGCCTCTTCAGCCTGGAAAGACAGTGTTTAAGAGGGGACCTGATTGAAGTAGATAAAATCATGCATGGTATAGAAAAGGTGGATAGAGAAAATTTATTTATTTTCTCTATCACACAACACTAGAACCAAGGGGCCCTCTATGAAGCTGATGGGTAGGAGAGCCAGATCAGACAAGGGGAAGTATTTCTTCACCCAGAGGGTCATTGGTTTATGGAATTTTTTGCCAGAAGAGGTGGCAACAGCAACTAGCTTAAATGGCTTTAAGGAATGGTTGGACAAATGTATGGATGACAGATGTGTCAATGGCTACTAGAATGAATGCCTAGGTACATCTTTCAGGCTGGGGGGACAAGCAGGATGCCTCTAAGGCCATTTGCTGGGATTCATGAGCAGGAGAAGGTTTGCCCTTGTCTCTGCTTGGGATGCCCATGGGCAATTGGTGGGCTACTGTGAGAGTCAGGATGCTGGATTAGATGGGCTGTGGCCTGATCCAGCAGGGCTCATCTTACGTTCCTATGTTCTTATAATGCTTTACCAAATAGCACAACTCTCCAAGAGTTCAATGTCATCTTTCAGTTGTGAGAACCAAGTGCTGCTCTGCATAATCCTGAAGGAATAAAAAGGCGAAGAACAATGTGTCTTTCATTACCAAGTAGTCCCAGTAGTGGGTACAAGTCCTGCATATGTACAGGGCCTTAACTACTTCCCCTTCCATTTTTCATGAGCCCTCAGCTCTGGTATATTCCAAAGGGCTGCTCAGGTTTTGCTTGGAAGAAGGAAATACTTAGGAAGGATGACACCAGTCGTTGAAACCATCTCTAAATGACACACATGAACTAGGGAGTTGACAAGTTTGCCAACCTCAGCAGGCAGAAGATCTCCTGAAGATTTCTGAAAACATTCCAGCTCCATCAGCAAGTTCCAGCAGACCTAAGGCCACCCAGATGGGGGCAAAGTGGACAAATGGCCATGGCCCTCAAGCAGATGCCTCCAGCATCCATGCCCATAGGGGTAGCTCAAGCTCAGAGAGGTAAGAATTATTCTGAGGCAACCCTGGATGGATGTCTTGGCAAGAGGAGCAACACCTGATCATCGTGTCTCCCCCATGCTAACAGGAAACCTGGATTCCCATTCCATGCACACAGTGCGTGGCCCAACTTCTGGATTGACTTCCAGTCCCTGGCTGGGGAATTTGTCACTGTGTGCAGCGTTCCACAGGCAGAGACAATCCAGGAGGCATGGAGTGGAGGATCTTACCCCTATGCCTGCTTCTGCTTCTGCTGGCCATTCATCCCTAATTGTGGCTTTGTATGAATGGAGCCTAAATATCAGTAACTGGTGATCCGGAAAAGGGTAAGAAGAGAAAAATCCCCTGATCTCACATTGCCTTCCTCTTGCCCATGTTTTTTTAAAAAATCTACAATATGACCCACCACATCTGTTGGACTAGTGCTTCCTCCAAAGCTCTGAAGCCATAAACAGCTTGTCAAAGGAGTTGGCTTAAAATGAGCTTAGTTCCTGGATCACAGCCTTAAGCAGCTTACCAGGACAGGACATGGTTTGACCTGACTTTGAAGAGATCAGCCTTTCCCCGCTTTCTCTTCGTTACAATGCGAGAAATGGATTGGCTTGACCTCAGCAGACATTGGGGGCAACAAGGGCAGAAAGCTTATATGGTCATGTTGGAATGGCCTACATACATTACCCCTTTGGATGCTATTCTTGCACTGTATGATTGCAAATGAATATTATAAACAGGATTGCTTGGGAAAGGTGGCTTCCTCACATTTTTTGGTCCTGCTGTTTGCCTCTAGCAAGGAACTAGGGAATTCCTCAGATTCTTCTGGAAAACATTCACATGCTTGTATCCGGCAGCAGGTTGAGAAGAACTTCTGCTAGTTCAGCTGGAAGTTGGGAATGTACATAGTCAGAGGCCAGTTTGCAGTTGGCCTGCCAGTATATGATGGGGCAGCTTCTGGGAAGCACCATCTGCACTTGCGGGAGGCGTTTCCACATCCGAAGCTTCTCCTGCCTTCCCAGAAGCCATTCCAGCATCTACTACTAGAAACCCAATGGCTGCTTGGATTTGCACCAAGATCTTTGAGCTGTAGTAGTGACATGGAATATATGGTGCATGATCTTTATGGTTCAGGCCAGGCACACAAATATGAACTGTGTCTGATGGTGGCTTCTGAAACATGTCCTAGAGGTCAACTACACCTATATTTTGCTGTACCCTCAAGCCACCTATGATCTGCAGAATTCATATTAAAAAATGATGCTCAGTGCCCATTGCACTGTATTCCTCGTATAGTTCACATTTTTTGTAAAGTGGATATCATCCACTTACAGTCCACTTTTAAACTAGCTATTCTAACTTGTAATTTTGGTGTGGTCCTGGTTGGTATAGCTCATAGTTTCATTGAGCTATGCAAGTCCTTCCACCGTGGCTGCAGTCGCCCTAACAGATGGTCTGTCTCAGCTACAGACAGAGAAGTCAGGCTGTTTGCAGCCTGGAACAGCCTGGTCACACTGGGTACTTCCGCACTTACCTCCGAAATCCAGATCTAGTTAGATCTGGATTTCGGAGATCTATGGTATGTAGATTCGTATCTAATAGATATGGATCTACTGCCACCAATTCCATCTGCACACGCAAGGGTGGGATGGAATTAGATCTGGAAGCACAGCACCCACCTCAGTCTGGATCTCTGGAGGCCCTCCTCCGGCCCACCATGATTGGCTTCTCTGGAGCTGAGCATGGCGAGCCGGGGGAGGGCCCAGTTAGGGACTCTTTTGCTGTGCGGACGCATCCGTTTCAGATGTGTCCTAACAGCAAAAACACCCATTAAGACTACCTTTTACGTGGTCTTCCGGTAATCCAGATTAAGGGCCACTTAGCAACCATTAGTGACACATCTCGTGGGAGTCAATGCGGAAGCGGACTCCCTGATGTGTCTCTAATGGGTGCTGCTGTGCGGATGTGGTTTCCGCAAGTGTTTAAAATGTGTTCTTAATGGGTGTTAAGTGGTCAGTGTGGAAGCACCCACTGACTCCAGCCACTTGGTGTGCCAACCTCTGCAAGACCTCACCGATACTGGTCTTGATACCAACAGCCAAAGAGGCGACGCCACCTTGAAAGCGCTCATGTAATTTTTCCAAAACGAGAAAGTGAGATTGAGATCTGTGTTCTTCTATCTGGGCACCCAGACAACTTACCCATAACAGAAGTTCTCATTTTGGATGATTTATCATCTGCACTTCATACTCAAAACAGGTCTTCTCTCTCTGACTTCTGCATAACGTTTAAATATGTTCCACTTCAGTTGAAACATTCATTATCTCCTTATGGAGCTTGCCAAAAATGTAGAGTATATATAAGGCACTTTCTGCACTTACCTGTTAATCCAGATCAAGGAGCTGCACAGGAGTAGAGTAGATGTGGATCAGACCTGTGCTAGTTACCTTCCGCACAGTGGCACATATTAGGGCTCCTTCAAGGACAGCGCTTCCACACGGCCTTGCACAAGATCCGTCTCTAATGGGATCTAGAGGCCGCCGAAGCCAGTTTTCAGGAAGACCTGAAAAATTAGGTCTTCAAATTGTTCCTGCCTGCAAATTCTGGATCAAAGGACAATGCTTCCGCATAGGGACAGGAGAGGGAACGCATGTGGGTGGGACTGGAAGTCGCCATGTTGAGGGCTGCCGGGCAGCCACGGGATCTGAGGCACGTCGCTGATTGGTGGGCAGTCTGTCGCTGACATGCCCACGCGCGGTGGAAACGAGTGGTACCTTGGGAGGCAGGGCCGGAGAGAGGCCTGATCCTTCTGGATATCGGTGCTCCGGCATCCACACAGCAAACACATGATGCATTCCTTGCTATCTGTGCTTCCCACGCAAGTGTGGACACGTTAGGGATCCGTCCCTATTTCAGACAGATCTTCCCAGGGACGGATTTCAGAAATCCGGATTTCCTTAATCTGGATTTCAAGCACTTAAGTGCTGAAACACTCTAAAGCTTCTTTGGGGTGGGGTGGGGTGGGGAGCTCCAGGTTTCCTACTCTTTTCTATGACTTGACATGCAATACAGCATTCTATAAACTCTGAGAATCTCTGGATTAAATAGGCCAGCTTTGTGGTTCCTATTCTTCCGTGAAGTTTTGGATACTTGGAAATAATAATAATAATATTTTAAAAGAACCAAACACCCCACCCTTGTCAACTTACATTGCTTATTTATTCCGACTTTGAAGTTATCATCAAAGACCCACCACAGCCTCCATTTCCCAATTACCAACAGTACCAACCATCCTTTGAAGACGTTCATTTGTGCCAGTCTTCCAGAATCATAATCACAAAGAAGATTCATTGATTTGTCTGAGGTTTAGTTGCTTGGGTTTCTTCCACCCACACTGAAATTAAACTCAAACTATCAAAAAAAAAAAAAAGAGAGAGAGAGAGAAAGAGAAGAGAGTGAGTCTTGTTCTTTTTTCTAAACCTTCTCAAATGCAAGGAACAAAGAAGGGGCTTCAAACAATCTTTGTAGCTATGACAGGAAGCACCAGTCAAAAACTCAGAAATAGGTTGCTTTGATCAGCTTCTGTGTGTGACGATTTGGCACTATGGTTTTGTAGAAGGGGATGCTTACATTTCTCCCTGGAAGCTACATCTTCAGACCTAGAAGGTTTCCTCTTAACAATAGTTTTCAAAATGGAATCTTTTCTTCTTTCGTTGCTGAGGGGCACCTGGCATGCACCTTTTCTGAATTACACTCTCCTTGGGGTGTCTTTGTGCGGCCCACCCTGCTAGCCATAAAGCAGCCGGAAGAGGGAAGTACCATCTCTGCCAGCCCTTGTCAGTGGCAGAGCTTGGAGAGGGAAAAGGAGGAGAATCAGTATCGTTGCCTCTTTTCCCTGTCCCCCAACATTTTATATAATTTTCATAATGTATTATTCCTTTTACATATAAAATATATTATTTATTTAATGTATTAGTGCATTTATTTAATGTATGATGTATTACTTTGTATTTTTTTATGGTTGCTCTAAACCGTCTTGAGTAATTTATTAAAAAGGTGGTATACAAATGAATGAATGAATGAATGAATGTTATGGGTTTCTGTTCTTGCCTGTCTCATAACCATAACTTTTGTGACTTTGGACAATTCTGCTCTGGCTGGTATCCTTGGCCAGCAAGCTTAAGTCGGAGCTTTCCTTCCACATCTGGGTATGATCTAAGAGAGGTCTTTCCCCCTTAGGCCCTGCACCCATTTAGACCACCCCTAAAGGAAGGGCATCCCTTAGACCACACCAATGCAGAAGGGAGGATCCTTATCCTAGAATTGCTGGAGACCACATTTATCCGGGGCCTATTCGCACTACAGCCGGTAGTGCATGATTAGTGAGCTTCTGGTGAAGAGCATCTGCCCTTCGAGGAGGCTGCTACAGCCTCCAACCATGCCCTGTTTCCCCTGAAGTTCATTAGTTGTTGATTAGGTGTGGAGCATGAAATTGTGATCCACCCCTTAACCAACATTGACCAATTCCTTACCTAGAGTGTCCAGGCAACAGCCATCCACGCCTCTTCTGGTGCTCTGGGGTTGTCTGTGGTGCCCTGCAAGCACCCCAACACCTCAGACAACCATAGATGCAACTGTGTGTGCACAGAGCGTCAGCATCATCATGGTGATGGTCCTGATGCATGTGCAGTCACAGAGGGTGCCACAGCCAAAATGGCAACACCCAGAAGAGGACTGGGCCTGCAATCAAATCAGGTAAGTATTTGATCACGGGGTGGGGGACGTTGCTAAAACTGACTAGCACTCAAAGTGTGAGAGTTAGTCAACGTTGGTTAATCATGCTCCTTTCCCATCCAGCAGACAAAACATCCCTGGTCTATCAATAATCTGGCTGAGTGAACCTTTAGCACAGTTCTAATCTGGATCTACTCTATTCCTATGCAGACAATATACCAGCCAATGTGGAATCACTCTTAAAATTGCAGGGAACATGACATGTAACAATGTCCCTTTCTGCACTGGACCTTATTCCAGAAATAGGGACTGCTCATCTCCTGTTAGTGCAGACCATGGCAGGCTTCAAGTGGAGCATGCTGTAGTCTGCACTATCATGCAGATGGCAGGTCCCTATTCTGGGATATAACCAGAATAAGGCCTAGTGCCTTATTGATGATGCCAGGTGAACTATCTCTCATGCAACTTGACCAGTTCTTTAGAGAACACCAAAGGTCAACAAACATTACTAGAATAATTAAATATGGTTGTTTTTTCCAATGGCATTGAACAGTATGGTCAAGGAATGGTTCCAGGAAATGATTCCAGAGACCCACTTAGCCAAATGAGCAGGAAGCTCCATAGCACGATTGGTTTCCCATGTTTTGGAGTCATGCCATAGTGCATAATGAATTGCCATCTAAAGAAGAGATCAGTAGTGACTTGGATCTAATGGGATTAATGGGGCTGGAAGAATTGGTACTAGGGTAAGAGTAGCTAAAGCTAATGATAGATGAGGAATTAGAAGTCAGCAGTTCTAGGCAAGCCCAAATAGATCACGCCGAACTTAACATAGTATCCATACATTAGCCAACTCTGAATTGAAATATGGAAGAAATAGCAAGAGAGAGTGGGTTCAAGCTCTGAGTTAGTGAGGCTGTGTCTACATACTGCTGCAGAAGGGACTTTACATCGTTCCAAGGGCAGGATGCTGAATGCCCCCAACCTGACTTGGCTTCCAGCCCCACTATCATCTTGAAGCAGGGGAAAGGGTGCATTGATGTGGGAGTAGTGATGTGCACAGATATTTGTAACATTCGAAATTTGGCTTAATTTCACTCAATTTGGACATTCAAACTCGAATTGAATGTTGCAATATTTGTATGCTAACATTTATACAAATTCAAATGTTTCCAGGCATTCGTACAAATAGTTTGGACATGCATTAAGCTGGGGAAACGTATCAGATACGTATCTATTCGCATCAGATATGTATCTATCGGTATCAGATATTTATCTATTAGTATGAGGTACGTATCTATTTGTATCAGATACATTTCTATTTGTATCAAATGTGTATCTATCTGTATCAGATATTTATCTAAGGGCCTTTCTCTAAAAGATCCGTTTTCTGGCGGAACAGTTCTAAAAAAGAATCTGTCTCAAATAGAGACAGATTCTTGGAGCCCCCGCACGTACGCACACGCGTGGGGCGGCGGCGGCAGGGCCGGATGGGAAAACGGATTGGGGTGTGTGCTGTGCGAATGCCCTGCCGGCACTGTTGCCTAATTATCAACTATGGACCAAAGTGTGAATTGGCCTCTGGATCCACCTCTGAGCTATAGTTATTCTCCGGCCCTGCCGGCACATGCCCAGCTGTCAGAGAGGCAGAGCGCATGCTCTGCGAGTCTGACAGGTGGGCAAGTCTGACAGGTGGGCGAGTGCGATCCACCATTCTCTGGCCAGGGTAAGGCGGCTCCTACTCCTACTCTCACCCCCACCCCACGGAGAGTCCCTCCAACTTACTTCATCGTCTTCAGCCCGATTCTGAGGCTGGCAGGGCCGGCGCCAATCATGCATGCGCACGCTGTAGCCCTGACAGTCCCAGCAGCCCAGGGTTGCTGGGAATTGTAGTCCTGGGCTGCTGGGACTGTCAGGGTCAGATGAGATATGTATCTATTCATGTCAGATAACGTTTCTATTTGTATCAAATGTGTATCTATCTGTATCAGATATGTATCTATTTGTATCAGATACATATCTTTTTGTAGCAGATATATATCTATTCGTATCAGATACATATCTATTCATATCAAATATGTATCTATTAGTATCAGATATGTATCTATTAGTATCAGATATGTATCTATTCATATCAGATACGTATCTGTTCATATCAGAATAGATTCATATCAAATAGAATTTTACTACATTTGAATGTGATCTATTCATACAAATACGGATTTTTGAACATTCAATTTGTTTTGAATCAAATGCCAAAAAAACATTCGTGCTCATCCCTATGTGGGAGCACCCTGAATGGCGGGAGAACTGTGCCCAAAGCCCATTCAAAGCCCTTTTCCACAATCTGCATGGCAGTGGATGTTCCAGCACTCTGGGAGGGTGCCTGTTGCCATAAGTGTGGAGCCAGCCCTTAAGAGATGCTGAAAATAAATGCTGAGAGACATGCTTCTGGAGTAACTGTAAGAGGAGTCCAGTTTCTCCTCAGTGTATGCACTTGGAAATAATAAGGGAAAAACAATTGCTCAGTAATCAATGCATGCTTTGGTCATGCAGAGCCCCAGGATATCCGACTCCTACTCCTCAGTGGGTGCTCATAAAAACCAGGTTGGCTTGGAGGTCAAAACTCAGGACAGTGTGGCTAGGAAATCAAGGGCCTGTTTGCACTTGCCCTTTTTCTGGAATATATCTCAGGATTGGGGTGTGTGGCCCACATGCTAAAGCAGACTCTGCTAGCCCTTGGCTGGGGCCTGCTGTAATCTGCACTTCCATGGGGACAGCAGGCCGCTATTCTAGGATATATTCCAGAATAAAGCCAAGTGCAAATAGGCCCCAAGTCTCTGAACTAAACAGAGTCACTCCACCTTCCTTGCCCCCATAAGAGCCCATAGAGGACATATAGACAAAAGCTCAGCTCCCTACTACTTGATTGTGTCACAAGAAAGTATCACCTAAAGGGTAAATACTAGGCATCTGAATCTAATGGATGTAACAGGGAAACCTCTGCTGGGAGACACTGGGCAGCTGCTGACAATCAGCGTAAAAAACATTGAGTTATTTATTTATTTATTATTTACATTTCTATCCCACCCCATACCCAAAGGTCTCTGGGTGGGTAACAGCCTTCAAACAGATTAAAACAAATGGAGATTTGCTTCATTCTGACTGATGACAGGAGAATAACTATAGCTCAGAGGTGGATCCAGAGGCCAATTCACACTTTGGTCCACAGTTGATAATTAGGCAACATCTGGGCAGGTGCATCTGCATTTACAGGAGGTGTTTATACCATAGAAATGCCCCCTGCCTGCCCAGAAGTTGACTATCAACTAGCTGTGAAGCACAGAATTGTGCTCCACAAGCTGACCAACTCTATCCCCATCTTACCTGACTGCATCCATCTGGTGACCATTCGCTCCTCTGCTGGACACGGAGGTCAATGAAGCTGCCCCACAAGCATGCTGGCAGCTCTGCTGGCCTCCTGATGCATCTGGACAGAGTGTGAGCATCACCATGGACACGTCACTGATGCACCCGCAGCTGCGGAGGGTGCCACACTCAAGATGGTGGTGTCCTGAAGAGGACTGGCCTCTGGATCGATCACAGGTGGGGAGTGGGCTGCTAGTGACTAGTGCTCGCAAGTCCAAGCGCTAGTCAACGTTAGCTTATTGTGCTGATTTCCCATCCAGCAGATGGAAAGGGAAGTGTGAAAATTCCCCAGGTACCTGAGCAGCAGAGGGTTTCAGGTTCCATCCCCTGCATGTGGCTAGAAAAGCGTAATAGCAAACTAGTTCTAGAATTAATTTAAGAATTTATATCCCACCATTCACCAGAAAGTCCCAGAGCAGATCACAACAATTAAAAAGACACACACATAAAATATAAAGAATATTTTTAAAAACATATTTAAACCCTCCCTTCACGGGAAAACAGCACTCAGAGGTAGCAACATTAAAGGCCTGGGTAAAGAGTTATGTTTTAACCAGACCCTGAAAACTATATAATGTAGGCAGCTGGTGAAACTCCAGAGGAAAGGTATTCTGAATTCTGGGGGCCATCACAGAAAAGACCCTCCTGGGTGTCCCTGCTCCTTGCACCTCTGAGAGACAGAATAAGTACAAAAAGGTAATCTCCTTGAGATCTCAATAGTCAGGAAGATCTATATGGGAGAAGATTCATGTAGTCATCTGTAAGAATGCGCATGAAACATTCATAATTCAATTGAATTTGTTTGAATTTGGACATGCGAATTTGAATCAAATGCCTATAAGTTAGAATTTAAACATTTGAACGAATTTTGAATTTTGAATCTATTTGTGCAAATTATTTGGACATTTGTGTGTGTATGGATACGTACACGATACATGCTTGCCTGTACACATCTTTCCCTCATCCGTACACATTTGTTCAGATCCATATGGGATAAAATGGGATGCATGCGGGATAAATACGGGATGCATACGTTTGTTTTCAGATGTGTATGGATGTGTACAGTCAGATATGAATGTTGTTGACATTTGTATGTGCAGATACAGATCAAAATTTCTCACGAATAGATTCAAATGTATTCAAATTGTATCGAATGTGAATACATTCAAATTTTACACGTCCTAATCGATTTGAATTTTCAGATATTGGATTCAAATTGAACCGAATCCCAAAATTTGCATTCATACACACCCCTAGTCACCATGGCTGTGGCCACACTTTCAGTTTAAACCTTCTTCAATCTATCTTCGGGTCTGACTGATCCTTTCATTTCTATCTGTTTTATTTGTGGCCTTTCCATTCAGGAAAGCCCAAATGGAGGGTGGAAAGCGCCCAAATAAAATGGGTAGAAATGAAAAAGTGTGAGCAGTCAGACCTGAAGATGAACTCAAGAAGGTTTGTAGTAAAGGTGTGACCATAGCTCTAGAGCAGTGGTTCTCAACCTGGGGGTCGGGACCCCTTTGGGGGTCAAATTACCCTTTCAGAGGGGTCACAACAGGTCTCCCACAGCCCTTCCCTCACACCTCCCAGCTGCTCCGCCCCCGTGGTTGGGGGTCTCCACAACATGAGGAACTCCATTAAGGGGTCGTGGCATTAGGTAGGTTGAGAACCGCTGCTCTAGAGTCAACCCCAGTCTGATGATACCTAACAAAAACAGCCAGCTAACGATAGGAGTCTTGGAGATGGTCCCAGAAACCAATCTGAGCATGAGAGAGAAATTTTCCATTCTCCTTGTGGATTAGCAAAGCAGACCCGCTTGACACAAGCAGAGGTGGAGATAGAAGAATGGATTTTTCTGTTTCAGCTGACGGATGAAAGGAGTCGACCGTTTTGAATCGTTCTGCTGGCTTTTTGCCCCTGCGTTCCTGTTGAGTGGCCTTTGTTTTGCTACACAATCAAAAATACAAATGCGACCCCCACCTCCTTCCCTCCCGCCCTGTTTCAAAGTAATTAATAGTCCACGCTGCTCTGAGATTTATTGCACCTCATTATTTGACTGCCTATTTGTGAGATGTAATGAGGACTTTGGAAAGTTAAAAGTAAGACAGATTTTTTTTAAGTCTTTCTGGTGTTTTCGTTAATGTGACTGATTACCTTTGGCAGAAAACCACACACACGTGAGGCTCCGAGATGCAATTGGAACAATGATCGCCGCCCATCTGTCAAACCCTCATAATTAAGGCAATCAGCAGGGCTGAGAATTTGCACCTTCATCTATCAGGCTAGGTAGGCGTCTATCATTAGTCTGACAGACGGCATTTTCCTTTCTCCGATGGGGTAATACAAAGACACTTTCCAAGAGGCCACAAATTACTTAGGGATGAACTTTCATTGTTATTCCTTATAATCAATGCATCAGTTTCCACAACATTATAAGTATATTTTCAGCTTGAAAAAACACCTGCCCCTCAATCCTCATCAATTTAAATTAATTTTTAAACAATGGGGTGGAGCTTCCAGCTTATATCAACCTTTTTGCTCCGTTTCATTGTGCAATTTATTCCATCATCTTCAGCCCTTTCTTTTTTCCTAACACAGCACATTCAGTATAATTCTGTACATTCCATTTTGAGGAATCATTAGAACATAAGAACCTAAGAGGAGCCCTTCTGGATCAGGCCACAGCTCATCTACTGCAGCATCCTGTCCCACACAGTGGCCCACCAACTGCCCATGGGCACCTCAAGCAGAGACAAGGGCAAACCTTCTCCTGCTCTCAAATCTCAGCAAATGGCCTTAGAGGCATCCTGCTTGTTCCCCCAGCCTGAAAGATGTACTGAGGCATCCATTCTAGTAGTCATTGACACATCTGCCATCCATTAATTTGTCTAACCCTACTTTAAAGCCATCCAGGCTGGTTGTTGTTACCACCTCTTCTGGCAGCAAATTCCATAGAACTATGACCCTCTGGATGAAGAAATACGTCCCCTTGTCTGATCTGACTCTCCTACCCATTAGCTTCCTAGAGTGCCCCCTGGTTCTAGTGTTTCTATAAAACGTATGATTTTATATACTTCAGTCAGGTCCCCTCTTAAAGGGGACTCCCCTCCCTTCTGTCCCCATACAAAAACTGATTGTGCAACCACCTATTTCTAATTGTTCCTATGTCCTTTTATTCTCACTTTCAAAATTTTATCCTTCCAATAGCACAGTTAACCCTCTCTCTTTATCCTACCCTATTTCAGCACATTTTTATCTATTTCAATAAATATCTCCATCCAGAATCTTTGTTTCTTTACATACCCACCACAGGTGTAAATATACCCGCTTTCTTTCTTCTGCAATGCTAACACATTGGGCTTAGAGCCGTATCCATGTATCTCAGGTAGCATGGTGTTGTATACTATTTGGCTGCACTCACACTTCAGTTTTAATCCAGCTTCAGTCCACTTTCGGAGTGGAAAAACATATCAACAAAGTGAGCAGATATTTTCTTTCCACATTATTTCACCCAGAGGTGGATTTTCTGAGTCGGAAAATGCTGAAAGAAATCAGCTTGCCACTTCGCTGAGGTGTTTTCTCACACTGAATGGGGAGTGGAACTGGATTAAAAGTTAGATGTGAACACAGCCCTATAATGTATAAATTGCAACTTCAGTTCTTTAATTCGCACACACACATTTGTATACGTCTAATATATTATATCCACTTATATATATATATCCACTTTTAACTCATCTTGCCAGAATTGGGTATGTCACATTCTTTGCTACCCCTAAAGTAAAACAAAAACCAGAAATTGGGTGTTTCTTCATGTGTAGCAGGTGTGCACACACACACACCCTCCTCACATGGTAATTATGTTTTGATCATTGGTTGCTATGCTAGTAAGCCTAATTATTACAACTGTGGACAAGCCAGTGTTACAAGGAGGCACACTTGAATCATAATTCAAGCAGTTCAGGCTGAGAAGCATTTTCTGTCAAAGTTATTTGAGGGCCTGAGTTTCAGATTGTGATCAGACACACAACAAACAACGGCACACATCTCTGACGTTGCTCAGAAAGCTTAGAGATGGGATTCTTCACACACCAGTCTGCTGCTCGTCCTCTTCTCATAAATATTCTGGGCTGTAAAAGGTGGGTTAAAGAAGGGTTGGGAACATGAATGCCGTGAATGCCACATGCTGTCTCTCTGACGCATCTCTGAGTCGCCCCTTTTGTCGCAGCTGAACACATCTGGAGTCAACAGCTCTGTGGGGAATCTGAATTATAGTTATGCTGTCTGAATTGTATTGTGCCTCAGTAAAGAAATCTTCCAAGAAACCTCTGCCTTACATGTATCTTCATTTCCCTCTCTCTCTCATACTGGTTGGAGCAGTGCATTTCATGACTATGGCAGCTTCCAGACTAGTGGAATAAGATCTGCTGTTGTAAGAAAATACGCAGCTGATCTGCTGCGAAGCCACGGCACGCTGCCCAGATTCGAGGACCCTCCCCACAGCTTCCTCCTTGGCAGTTGTGATACTTCCGTGGCGTGCGTCACGTGGGAGGGGGCAGCCAATGATTCTCATTCGCTGTTCTCGCCATCCTGTTCGGACTGGCGGGAACATTCAAACGTAGCTGAAACTGCAAAGCGAGGGTTGATCTTCGCTCCACAGTTGGTGAATTTGAAGTAGTGGCGGCATAATGCACTGCCGCTTTCCTAAGCCTGGACACACCCTATGACTGCAGTGAATTTCTGACATTTTTCTTTTTCTAACATACAAATGGCCTCTATCTTCATGATGCCTCTTAATTGCTTTCAGATGAGGTAACGGTTTTGTGACTCGATCGTTGCTGAAGTTTGTAACAGGCAAGACAGAAACAGAATATGAAGTTACATGTTCGTTGTTCCATCTTGATCAGGATAGTTTGAAGTTGCTGTTTTTATCTCTTAGCTTTGGACACCGGCCTTCAGAGTCAGTTTTAACAACAGGAAAAACTTTGCCTTTTCTTTCTTAGCTAATGGCAAAGTTGGCCATGATAAATGTGGGAGTATGACACACAGTTATCTATTTCAGTGTTTCCCAAAGTGTGGTATGCGTACCCCCCAGAGTTTTCTCACCCTTAAATGGGTGAGAAAAGTGGGGTGGAAAAGCCAACTCTTCTTCTTCTTCTTCTACAGCAATTCATTCACAATACCTGAACACTTGTTTACTTAGGGCCCCGTCTGCCTACTTAGAGCAAATTAATCTAGTGACTTCAACTAGCGTCTACTAGCAGGTTAAGTGCGAATTAGCCTTGGGTCAGCTACTTGCCAGCAACACCACTTGGATGAGTCCTCCACTAACTTACAGAAAGGCTTTGAAATCTGTATATGAGGGGGGATCCTTCCTCATGACTAGGGATGTGCATGAATTTGTTTTTTGTTCGATTCGTATTAAATCAAATGAAAGAAAATTAGTATTTGTTGAAATAGAAGAAGAAGAAGAAGAAGAAGAAGAAGAAGAAGAAGAAGAAGAAGAAGAAGAAGAGAGTTGGCTTTTCTACCCTGTTCTTTCACCCACTTGAGGGAACTCAAAGCGGCTGACAAAGCTTTTATATTCTTCTCCTCACAACAGAACACCCTCTGAGGTACGTGGGGCTGTGAGAGCTCAGAGGAGAGCTGTGACTAGCCCAAGGTCACACAACTGCCTTTTTGGAGGAAGGAGGAATCAAACCTGGTATTCCCAGATAAGAGTCCGACTCCCTAACCACTAGACCAAACTGGCACACATAGATTCCCTGTAAATGTGGTAGGATTTGGATTCAATACAAATGTTTGATATGAATGTTCTATATGAATTGCATACAAATCCCCTATGTATCCCCTATGAATCCCATACAAATGAGACTTTTAAATCACTTCATTTGAAATCTGTGGCATATAAGCCGGATGGATGGACGGACGGACGGATGGACGAAGGGATGGAAGGGTGGGAGGGAGGATGGATGGATGCAACCTTTGATTGATTGATTGATTGATTGATTGATTGATTGATTGATTGATTGATTGATTGATTCATTCATTCATTCATTCATTCATTCATTCATTCATTCATTCATTCATTCATTCATTCAGGTAAACATGCCAAGACCTCAACCCTTGAGAAGTATAATTATTTTTTAGTGTCAGTCGTTTTCTTTCCTTCCTTTTCATTCATTTCCATCTGTCCATTCCAATTCAGATGTACATCTATCCTGAAAAATGGCATCTGCCATTCCCTTAACTGTAAAGAGTGTGTTCTGTATCACCGTCCTTTGAAGATAACCAAGTGATGCGTGGCCTTTGGAATGGTTGCTTGCCAGTGTAAGACATGCCAGCCAGCAAAAGGATATGTGGGAAGATCAGTAAAGATAACAGACAGACAGATAAGATGCTTATATCAAAAGAGAAGAAACAAATCTAAAGATAGCTGGTTACCATGCATTAATGTATCTTGCTTCGTTCGTCACTGCATAGAGAAAAGATGAAGTTGCTCGCCTCTAAAGAGATTTGTTTTTGCAGTGATGCCTTTTCAACATTCTTTGATAGCCACATTTCTAAAAAACAAGAATAATGTTCTTTAGGAAAGAAGGAATAAGTTAACCATCTACAATCCTGTTTCTTCAGACAATCCACATTTAGGCATTTAAGAGCTTGTCTTTCTTTTTTAATAGGGAAATTTTGGGACTGAGTTTTGATGCCTTTCTGTTTCTGTTTTTTGCCTGTTCTTATTTCTTTGTAGGGGTGTGTATGGAGTCAGTTTCCACATTCTATTTGAGTTGAATAAGTGGGCACTGGGGAGGCAGTAAATAGGCACCGGGGAGGTGGGCGGGAGCACTTCACTGGCACTTGGAACCTCTTCCATGGCCCTCCAGAACCGCAAACAGGCTTTCCGGAAGGCCTGTATTTAGGTTCTGGAAAGCCTGTTTGCAGTTAGTTCTAGGGGCCCCTGGAAGAGGCCCAGGGTGCTCCCAGGGTAAGGGGGCTGTGGGGAGGCCGTGGGGGGGGAGGTTTGGGGGGAGGGTGGCCGAGGGAGGGAGGGCTTGGGGCATCCAGTGTCCATAGAAGCTTCAACTGAAACTTCTACGGATACTGGGTTATTTGATTCGTGGACAGATAGGGCCCTTCGACTAGGGCCCTATTCAATCCATCCATGAATCTCAGAATTCGCACACATTTGTTCGAATTCCGAGTGTGCTGAATAATTCATGCACATCCCTATTTCTTTGTTTAAAATGAGAAAAGGTCAAATGTAGACGATGGATTGTTGGATTGTTGAACATGGGTGGGCAGTTATTTTATTAGCTGAATTTTCAGCTTAAAGATCTCTGACACTGCAGCGACCCAGCCCTGAGCTCCAGATATTCACCACCATGGCACTTAATTATTTAGATGGTTAGGGATGTACTCTTCATTAAAATTTTAGAGTAGTGTAAAGATGGGGAAAAAATAGCTCTCTGTGTTAAAAAAATTAAAGCAAGGCTGAAGATTGTGTAATAGGCTAAAGCAGCCAATGGAAATGTTACAGGGGTAACTCCTACCCATCTTTGACACTGTTGCTGCCATGGGAGGTGAGGAGCATGGAAGCCGCATGCGCCTCACTCTATGGGTGCTCCAAGGGACATAGAAAAAGAACCATGCACTCTCACCTGGATCCTGTCTTGGTGTTGAACATTCTTTGAATGCTTCCAGCAATGTATAAGATGCAACCTGTGAGGTGTCGGATCTTCTGCAATGCAACTTAATAAGGGTCCTCAGTGGCAAAGCGACATTAAGGCTGCAGTCATACAAGTCTAAGACAGGACGGCCTATTCATTAATTCGAATTGAGGTCCTATTAGTGCTGGTCACACCTAGATTGTCCTCAGGCTGTCCCTGCCTTGGGCTGCATTGCTCACACCTTTCTGCATAATTGACCTGAGTCTCCTCCATGGAACTTTTGGCTCTCCACCCCCTTTGCTGCATCAAATCTATCTCCTTTCTGATTGGATGCCGTTCTGTCACTCAAGAGAGGCGAGGGTGTGTGTTTGTGGTTTTTAAGCCTGCTCCCCCCGTTCCGTGTCCCCTTCCTTTTTTATGTGCTTTTCTTCTCTGTGCAATTCATTTTTTTTAAAAAAAGATAATAAATTTGTGTAAAAGTGCTAGATAGAGGAATCATACACATAAACTGAGGAGAGAAGGGGAGGTGTTTCATGAACTCCATGCATGCCAATTGGCCGAACAAAACACTGGACCCACCCACCACAGCACAGTTCAGCCTCCTTTAGCCCGCCCCCTACTCACACTTGAGGAAGTGAAGATGTCCAGAAATGCCAGGACGGGCTGAGTCCTTGGGTGTTTTTCCACTTAGCACTAGAGTACCCATTAAGGACCTATTAAGAACCCATTAAGGGTCCTTAATGGGTACTCTAGTGCTAGTGGAAAAACACCCCTTGTCAGTCTTGTAAAAATGAGACCAGTCTGTGCTGCGGATGAAGCAGTCTAGCCAGTCTAGCATGCCAAACACCAATGGGCTTATTTATACTATACATAGATTAACCATGAGACTGAATTCATCAGTTATAATCATTTCATGAATTCCCTTTTAGTCTCTACAAAGGCCATAGCATTGGTTTTGGACCTGGGGAGTTTCCCCATATGTTCTTATGTCCAGACATTCAATTCATGTATGGATATCCGAATTCATCTGAATTTGTACGAATAACTAATATTTTGAGTATTCATGTACATCCCTAGTGCAGAACCTACCAACATGTACTAGCATTCACACTTGGGAATTCTAGTGCACGCCAGACTAAGCCTCATGCATCCTGGAGACTTACCTGTGCTTGGGCACATGTCCGGGCACTACCACTTTCTTTGTGGAGCCTGGTGCAATTGTGCGTGTGTTGCTGCCGTCACCACGGTGATGCTCCATGCACACGCAGTCACATCTGGGGTGACCTGAGGTGGCAGTACGCTTGCACAACACCTGCGATGACCCCTAGCAATGGAAATGGTGCTAATGATCACAGCTCTGGACAAAAAGGTAAGTTTCGGGTAAGGGTTGGGATGCGTGTGGTGCATGATTTTGTGCACCACTGCTAGTAGATAATAGGGTAACATCTGGAATGGCAGGAGGCGTTCCTGGGTTGGAAATGCCTCCTGCAAGTGCAGATGCTCCTTACCGGATGTTACCCTATTGTGTACTACAGAGCCAAGTGCAAATTGGCTACAGAAACAAAACCAACATCCCTGCATTTCTCAGTCCCAAACTTCATTTTTCCTGCTCCCGTTCATAGAAACCCAATCACCTTGATGGTCATTGCTTCAAGCAAGTGAATGGGAGAAACCCTGGCACTTTTCCAGGAGAGTACATAGCTATTCACTCCTACAGTTTGGTCTGGTGGTTAGGGAGTCGGACTCTTATCTAGGAATACCAGGTTTGATTCTGCCCTCCCCCACGAAGCCAACTGGGTGGCCTTGGGCTAGTCACACCTCTCTTCTGAGCTCTCACAGCCCCACCTACCTCACAGGGTGTTCTGTTGTGGGAAGAAGAATAGAAAGCTTTGTCAGCTGCTTTGAGTCCCCTTAAATGGGTGAGAAAGGCAGGGTAGAAAAGCCAACTCTTCTTCTTCTTCTACAGCAATTCATTCACAATACCTGAACACTTGTTTACTTAGGTCCCCGTCTGCCTACTTAGAGCAAATTAATCTAGCGATTTCAACAGTCTTCCTGGTGCTGTGTGAAATGCCAGTTTTAAAACCATAATAATCCTATTCAATTCTAGATGTTGTAGCAGTTTGTCTATAAGAATTTCTCTTTCCAGTAACTGAAGCTGATCTCTAAAAAGATATTTATTTATTTATTTATTTATTTATTTATTTATTTATTTATTTATTTATTTATTTATTTATTTATTTACATAAGAACATAAAAGGAGCCACGTAGTTCAACATTCTGTCTCACCCAGTGGTCCATCAATTGCTTCTGAGCATCTTAAGCAGAAGACAAGGCCAAATTCTTCACCTGCTCTCAAATCCCAGCAAATGGCCTTGGAGGCCTCCTGCCTGTCTTCCCAGCCTGCAGGATGTACCTGAGCATCCATCCTAGTAGTCATTGATACATCTGATCTCCATGAATGTTTCTAATCCTTTCTGAAAGCTAACTTTGTATCAGCCCTTGACCCAGAAGTCCCAGGGTGAGCCACACACAAGATATTGGACTAGATAGGCTGGCTCAATCCAGCATGCTCCTCTTATGTTCTTATGTACTCTGCATGCATGTGTGTGCACGCATGCGTGTGCCTACGTGCCTGTGTGCAATACAAATGCTTCCAACCCAGAGGGCTGTGGGGCCTGCTTACAATTGCTGTAGCCCAGAAGCAGCAGGAAACACTGTCCCACCAATGTCTTTTACTCAAAGTCTTCAAAGTACAATAGAGAAGTAATGTGAATTTCTTGGCAAATCAAAACAATCCATTTCTAGCCTTGCCACAAATCAATAATCTCTAGCAGTTGCTTTCTTTCCCAGACAGTTCACAATAGGCTGATTTATAAATTTACCTGAAAAGAACCAATCTGAAAAGCTCTTTTAATACACCCTCCCCATAGATACCCAGGTAATATCTTCACATCAGCAAGAAAGCGCCTAGCAACCATCCTGCTTGTTTTGAAATAGCTGCAAAAAGGCACTGTAAATTGTGTGATGTTTTTAGCTCCTATACACTGTCTCTTGCTTATAAATCACAGAGCAAAATCCCAATTACCATATGTTTACTGTTCCAGCAACTATTTATGTCTTGCTCGGATTCAACAAAATATCCTCCACTGCTTGCCTTGACTCAGTGAAACGCCTTATCGTACAGGCTAACATAACTTCAAGAAGGGACTACTTGGCTGCATCCACACGTAGTTAAACAAAGGAAAAGTGGCTCAAATGCCGTTTAGAGGTGGTGATTTCATAATGCTGATGCCTTAATTAATATTAAATAGGGATGGACACATTTTTTTTTGTTTGATTCATAGGTATCAAATGTGTCAAATCTGCTCTCAATCCACTTTGAATCCACTCTGGATCCATTGCAGTTGTGACTAGGGCAGCCGCTTTTCCACCTTCCCAGGTTCACGAATGTAACAAAGCTTAAGGATGTATCGAAACATTCATATTCAAATGTCAATCTTCGAATGTACCAACATTATACTTGAATTCAAATGTCCAAATTCAGACAAATTTGGACAAATTTTGAATGTGATGAATATCTGCGCACATCTCTAAAGGCCAGAAAGTGACTTTCCACTTCTGGCCCTTAATGTGGATTATAGGGAACTGAAACGCTGGCCCCTCCAGACTACCACCTCTAGGCACAGAATCAGATAGGACTTTTTAAAGTTGTCCCTTTAAGAAAAAGCGTCCCGTCCATGGATGCACAAATCTTCTTACAAATAGTTGTCTTATTTATTTATTTATTTATTTATTTATTTATTTATTTATTTATTTATTTATTTATTTATTTATTTATTTATTTATTTATTTATTTATTTTTACATTTATATGCCGCCCCATACCCGAGGGTCTCTGGGCGGCTCACAGCATTTAAAAACAGATGTATAAAAACAGTATCAAAACAAAACAAATTTAAAAATGCAGTTTTAAAAATACAAGAAAAGTTAAAAACAGCAGTGATTTTTAGTGTGGGGAAGTGTGGGGAACATTTAACCAAAGGCCTGCGTGAAGAGGAACGTTTTCACCGCCTTCCTGAATAGGAGCGAAGAAGAGGCATAGATTTGCATAGATCTGTGTTTGTATTTGATCTGTATCTAATCATTTCCATTTCCATTTTTATTTGTATACCGCCTTTCCAAAAAACAAAATTTTGCCTAAGGCGGTTTACAACCAACAGAAAAAAAAAATACAAAGAATGCAACAAATCAATACAACAAGCAAAAAACAATCTCAGTAAATAAGAGATCAAAAAACATATCATAAACAATGTCCCCTCTCCCCTCTCTAGCTCCTAGGACAGTGATGGCGAAACTTTTGAGCTCAGTGTGTCAAAATTCGCAAGAAAACCTAGCTTAACTCAGGTGCTGTGTCACATCTAGGAATATCAATAATTTTGTGATATTTGTGGCTTTAGTAAAAAAGTTATATTTTTGATATATGTATTTTATTAAAAGCAAAAACAAATAATTTTTTACATTAGTGACTTTTGTTGCTAAATCTTCAATTGAAAGTTGGTATTTCGTACACTTCAAGAACAAGCAAGCACTACACATCCAGGTGCCAGGGTGGCCATGTGTGTCACCCAAAAGGGCTTGGCGTGTCACTTGTGACACGCGTGTCATAGGTTGGCCATCACCGTCCTAGGAGGAAGGCATGGCCCAGTTGGACAGAAAGGTGGATTAAGTGTCCATTTTTCTTCATACCCACCTCTGGGAAGTGAGCACAGGACAGGAGAATGCTGAGTTGGGAGTGGATGTCTCATCCCTCTTTTTATCCCCCCCCCCCCGGAGGAGATGCAGCACAGCTGGAACAAGTGCAGAGCAGGACAACGCCGAGTGCAAGAAAATTCATATTCATTCCAATAGATTCCCTTTGAATGTGGCAGAATTCATATTTGATACGAATGTTCAATCCCCAATGGATCCCATAGAAATGTATATGAATAGCATATATACATCCTATATACAAATGCAAATGAATAGCATACCGATCTCATACAAATGCATACGAATAGCATACAAAGCTTCATACGAACATATCAAAACATTCGATTCAAGTTTGAATGTCAATCTTCAAACGTGCCAACATTTGATTTGAATTCGAATGTCCATATTTGGTGGAATTTGGCCAAATTTTGAATGTTATGAATATTTGTGTAAATCCCTAGTGCAAACATATGGCTGCGAACTGACCTTATTTTGCCACACTGCAGCCTGTATTTGCTTGCAAATCAAGCAACACCTACCCTGACTATAGGTGCTAATGGGTTACTTGATGGGACCCCCCACCCCAGCTTTTTGCTTATTTACTGTAGTTTCCTGACCAAAATGGTAAAGAAAAAAGAAAACTTCAGAGCTATGTAATTCCAAATGGTGAAGAGGTGACCTTTCTAAGGCTTCAAGATGGGATAAGCGAATGCAGGCAAAAAATGTATATCATTTCAGACTCAAATTAGCAAAAGAAACTGTATGGATGTGTCCGCAGAGTCACCAGAAGTCGGCTCCAACTTAATGATGAATAAGGAAGAATAAGCTAAGGATATAGTGACAACAGCAATATGACAACCTGAGGAGGCATGTGGCTTAATAAAGGACATGACAATAATTTAAAAATAGCTGGATAGCTGTTACCCTTTGGTGTTCCCAAGGACATATCCAGAACCAAAATGGGAACATTAAGAGAAACTTTCCAAAGATAAGAGCTGAGGCCAATTTGCACTACAGTCCGTAGTGCATGATTAGAGAACTTCTTGGGATGGGCATCTGCACTTGGAGGAGGCTGTTATAACCTCCTAGCACCCCCTGCCTTCCCAGAAGTTCCCTAATCATGCACTACCCATGGAGCACGAAATCATGCTCCACATCCTCCCAAATATTCCCCAGTCACTTAGCTGTTGCGTCCAGCTGGGGAGCATTTGCACCTCTGCTGGATGAAGTCAACTGGGCTGCCATGCAAGTGCACTGACACATATGCAGTCGCAGTTGCGCAAGGTACTGCAACCAAAATGGTGATGCCCTGAAGAGGACTGGCCCCGCAATATGAATCAAGGTAAGTATTTGATTGCCAGAGGGGGGCGGGACAGCTAATGTTGACTAGTGCCCCAAGTGTGAGCACTAGTGAACGTTGGTTCATCTTGCTCCTTTCCCATTCAGGACAGGAAGTGAAGCGCGAAATCACCCCTGTTTGGTATCAGAACAGAATGCCTCCTAAGATGCTAAGATTGTCTTTTCAGCAGATGCTGGGAAGCCATTTTTATATTAAAATGTATGCATTTATCTTCCACCTTTCTTTTGAAGAGCTCAAGAGAACTTCCACGTGCCGTATCTCAGTATCACCCCTTTCAGAAAGAGGGGTGGCAGGCAGTCATGCCAGGCGCATGGTTCTGCAGATGTCACATCCCTGGTCAACCTTAAGTCAGCCAAAAGTGGACATATGAATACAGATTTTGTCATCCCTTCTTTGGTCTCTTGCACTCAAGCACACAGTAGTCCTTGAAACAGGAACATCAAAAACAGATACATTATGGGTTGTTTTTCCTTGCTGATAGAAGCTGCCTATCTCCAAGGGTGTTTTTCCACTGAGCTCCTTTAATCCAGATCTAAGAAGATCCAAATCTAAGGAATGGTACTTCCCTTAATCCAGGTCTAGTAGATCTGGATTAAGGGAAGTGTCCAATGTGTTTCCATGGGTGGTCTAGCATCCAATAGCAATGGGTGCTAGCCTGCCTGCCGTGGAAACACCGGAGCACCCATTTGGAAATCCGGATCTACCCACAAGGGGTCTGCCTGTCAGATGTTTGCAGAGACAGGGGTGCAATCTCTGAAGTTGCCTTTGGAGATTAGTGCAGGCTCCAGAGTCCCTCTGCAGTTGCCTTCGGAGGTTAGCGCAGGCTCTGGAACCTTTGACAGCTGCATTGCTCTTGTAAGGGGTTTCTCTTCAGAGCCTGCGCTAATCTCCGAAGGCAACTTCAGAGGGACTTCAAAGTCTTGAGTTTGGTGCATCCCCCCCCCCCCGAGGGTCCCTCTCCCCTGAGTCTCCTCTAGACCCCATTACCCAATTGTAGTGGAAACAGGCTCCCTATAATCTGGGTTTGATGGCTGAAGACCCCATTGTAGACCCCTATAATGGGGTCTACACGTAATCCGGATTATAGGTCCTGAAGGACCCATATGATACGGATTTCCCTAGCTGTGGTGGAAACAGATGTGTCTCTAATGGGGTCTGTAGTGGAAATGGGGTCATCCGGCTCTCAGCCAAATGGGTCCTTAATGGGTGCTTCAATGGGTACTTAGTGCTAGTGGAAAAACACCCATAGTTTCCTTCCACCTCCATCTCTTTCTCCTTATTCCATTATGAACACACAAAGCCTGAAAAGATCAGCTTTTCCTCGACTGCTGCACATTTCATAGGAAATTATCATTTCCTCCACATTCTTCTTTCTCCCACTGTTTTAGAGAGAAATCATTGGCAGCTTCCGCACAGACTTTTATGACTGCACCAGCTGCTGCCAGAGAACATTACAAATGCTTTCCAGAGTGGGCTACAGAAGGCAAAATTTGGGAGCTGGAGGCATTGCACTCTGATGACTCCACTCCTATTTCCAAAGATGATACCAGAAAGTGATGGTTGGAGTTCAACGGCAGGTTGGAGATCAATAGCACAGTTAAAGGGTCTGTGAGATGGGAGTATGTCAGCTTCCTGTTCTCCAAATACATCTTGGTACTCACTATAGATTGCTGGTAGGGAGTGTATGAGCCGTTTGTGTTGTGTAGCACAGAGAGGATGCGAATCAGTGCCAACAAATGGAATGTTGAGGGTCACACCAGCGAGCTCTTCATTGGTAACGTGACTGTGCATTTATGGGAGTTGAAAATAATAATTTGTTTACTCCAGATGACTTGTGGGTCATGGTGTTGGAGCCAATCATATCCAAGGAGGACTCCATAGTAGGAAGTGGGTATAACCCAAAATTGCAGGTCTTCCTCTTGGTAACTTATATGAGATTTTCAATGGGAGAGTTTGATGAGTAATGGGTTGTTTACATTCTGTGCCATCGTATGCTTTGAAAATAGCTGGGCAACCCAATTCAGTAGTAGGGAGTTGGAACTTGCTTACCAGGGAGCTTTCAATCATGGTTCGAGTGGCACCACTATTGACAAGACTTTGGGGTTCTTCAGGGGTTGGTGGAATGTACAGATTGGCCATCCCTGGAATATAACTTGAAAATGGGCACGGTGAAATTGATGGCCATTTCTGCACCTACTTGTTTGCCACCCCAGGCCAGCTGGACCAGGCTAGGCTGAAGCAGTTATGGCTGCAGGAACCAACCATTCTCCAGGAACAAGCCTTCCGGTGTCAGAAGGTTGTTCTGGGATGGCCCCTATGCTGATTTCAAAGATCTTTAGAGCCAGCCTCTGTGTCCTCTGATGGCTAAGAACTTATGTTCCTAGCCTCAGGGCCCTAAGAGGGTCCATTTTGGTGGGACAGTTTGGTGCACTGCTGGAATGGGTCCTCCTGCTTAACCAGGAGACATGCTTCCTTCCACGTGACTCACAGTGCTGTTCAAAGGCTCCTGGACCACTGGTAGAGCTGCTAAGGCAGATCTACTGGTCTCACAGTCTAGATAGCCATTTTGGGCACTTAGAAGAGTGGCGCTTTAGCTCCGTCCAGGGAGCGCTTACTTAACCTGCATTATTTGGAAAATCCGGAGTAAAGCACATACAGCAACATTTTATTCCAGATTAACCAGGCTTTATCTCAGATTATCAAAATAATGTGTATTAAATAAGTGGCATCTGGATGAAGCTTCTACCCAGTGCAGGTGTAGAGGCCTAAGTAGTAGTATGGAGGAAAAGGTCCAAAAGGGAGGTAGGCCTTCCAATATCCCATTTGAGAGATAAGTGCAGAGAATAGGTGCCTTAGGCATGGTGAGGTGCTGCAGACTCTGTCCAGTGGTGTGGAAAGGACCCCTATAGTCCCCTTCTTACACCAGACTACTTTCAAGTACAGAAATGGCTATAGGGCTTTTCAACACACGGGGCCTATTTGCTCTACATCCGGTAAACAATTAGTGAACTTCTGGTGAAGAGCATCTCCACTTTGAGGAGGCTGTTACAGTCTCCAAGCGTGCCCTGCCTCCCCGGAAGTTCATTAATTGTTTATTAGGCATGGAGCACTAAATTGTGCTCCACACCTTTACCAACGTTGACCGAAAGCTTACCTGAAGGATCCAGCAGCGTGACCATTCACTCTATGTGGCGGCCATGATCAATCTCTGACCAATGATGTGTCTGGATCTCCGATCCCCAGAAATGGCATTCAGTCATAGAGTTGTGAGGGGGCAATCAGTCATGGGCGCTGACATGATCAGTTGCAATGTGTCCCTGTGCTCAAACGTGCTCCTCTCAAAATGGTGTCCAAGCATGTCATGTCACATAACAGCCAATTGGGGCAGCGAGGAGGTGGAACTTCCGGGCTGGTAATGGGGGATGCTTTACTCATGACAAGCGTGAATGGTCCTCCTTTACCATAAGTTTACCAGCCCTAGTTCACAGCGGCCTAATCAGGTAAGTGCAAAAGGCCCTAGACCACCACAACTGTAATAGTCACACCTTGGGCACAGCTATTACAAGCCTAGCATGTACCCTTCACACCTCTTCTGAGTGAAGGGTTGTGGGGCAGTACAGCTGAAGTTGTGTGCCACACTGCCCAGTATACATTGAGGTATGCTGGCTATTGCTGCAGCCAGACAGTTGCTGCTAGTATAGTGGTGATAGCACTTACCTGACACTTGGTGAAATGCTGTGTACATTTGGGGTGTACCGGGCATCCCAAAGTGCAGATGTCCAATCCATCCCAGTTGATTGCTAGCTCCCATACCTCAACTTGGTGCAAAAATGCCCATAGTCTAGACAGCTCTTCATTTTAAAGTGGCCCACCCTAAAGCATCCTGGTCACCAAGGACAAGATATTCAGCAGTGCAATGTCCTCCCATGATACGCATCGGTGTGTGGAACCCACAAACCTAACATACATCTGGTGCTGTCTTACAGGACCATGTGGGTGTTACCACAAATTATAGGTAACCCCATGGCCTCATTCCCATTATAAGCTTATTTCAGTTTCAAAACGGTTTCAATCCTCGCAGTTCCCACGTCAGTTTGGCTTAACACGCTTTCCGCATGTTAAATCACTCCAAAGTGTTGTAAATGTTAATCCTCATTTCAACAGGTCTCACTCCAGTTCGTGCGCTTGAAACATTTTACATTTTTTACTGTGGGAACGGTACCGTGTTAAGGGATGAGAAAGCGTGTTTAGGGTTTTCCTCCCCCAATAACTTGCTTCCAAAGATAGTGATTTTACTGTAAAAATCCACCCCTTAAAGCAGCCGCTACACTGTAGCAATCCAACCGCTTCACACCTGACAACAATGTTGCAATTCTCTTCAATTTTCAAAGTTCTGACTGTTAAAAAAGGGAAAGGAAAGCAGCTGCAGGTTCTGTTTTTAAGACTGTGACTGTGGAGTGAGCGGGCGAAGGGGGCTTGAGTTGCTGCTGCTGCTGTGTGCCCTGGGCAATGGGGAGAGGAGGGGAAAGAATTGCTGGCTGCCCGCTGCCATTTTTCCTCCATCCAGGCAAGCAGCAGCCACCCAGCCACCCAGCTAGGCTCCGTGAAGGGATCGGTTATGGGTGGTGCGTTCACGCCAGGAGGAAGAGGGCAGGACAGCTCCGAAAAGTGGCTTTTAAAAAGTAGCCACTTGAATCCCCCCTTGAGTCACATAATCCACCTACGATCCTCAGAATCCGGATCGAATTGAAAGTAATGGGATCAGGCAAATTCGCATCTGCATCCAGTTCTATTATTTCAGTTTAGGGAAACCGAATTAAGCTTATAATGGGAACGTGGCCCATAAGCATTTATGCCACCTTCGCAAATGGAGGAAGCACTTGCTTCCCATTCTGGTGGGCTGTGTAGTTTCCCAGGCTGTGTTCACACCTAAGTTTTAATCCAGTTTCATTCCACCTTGAAAATGGAAAAACACATCACCAAAGTGACCAATCATTTTCTTTCTTTCTTATGGAACTCAAAGATGGGCCTTCTCAGATAATGCTGAAACACTTTGCTCATGTGTTCTCTCATTCTTAAAGTGGACTGAAGCTGGATTAAAACTTAGGTGTGAACTCAGCCCCAGAGTTGGTTATATTCCTGGCCTTGAATCCAATTAAATATAGAAAAAGCATGCTTCATTTTATAAATTGCTTGTTGGACATTGATCATATGTATGAGTTACCTATTTAAAGGATCAGGGATGAAATTAAATTTCTCCGGATCATTGATGCAGGGGGATTAATGGCTCTTTCTATTAGGAAAAGGCATGGTTATGTTGACATTTAAATAGTATGTTTGCTATGTAACCAATCCAGTGACAGGGAAACATCAGATTTAAAGGTGAAGTCAGATTTTTGATATAAGCAATATTAAATGTTTAATTATTTACAGTGTTTTCAAAAGCAGCATTTTTAGAATTAAAACCTGTTCTTCCACACTGAAAACTAAATCTAGTGGTTGGGGTGCCAAATCCTTATCTGGGAATCACCGAGTTCGATTCTGCACTCCTCCACAAAGCCAGCTGGGTGACCTTGGGCTTGTCACAGCTCTCTTCTGACCTCTCACAATCCTACCTGCCTCCCAGGGTATCTGTTGTGGGGAGAAGAACAGAACGTTTGTCAGATGCTTTAAGTCCCCTTGAAATGCTGAGAAAAGCAGAGTAGAAAAGCCAACTTTTCTTCTAACAAAGAACAAATTGTAGGTAAATCCCTTTATAATATACTACAATCAAGTGGACTTCAAATCAGTTAGACCAGGACAGAGAGATCTTTGGATCAGAGGCCTCTTCGCACTAGAGTGAAACCACTGTAGAATGCTTCAGCCCCAACACGTTTAGCCCCACCTGCATTAGCAGGTAAAGGACATGTTGCAAACTCATCCTTTACCTGCCTACGTGTGGATAGGAAACCGTCTTAGAGGCGTTCGGGCCGAATGGCCGTCCTAGCACTCACAAGTCCCACCCCTGGCCTCCCACCATTGGCCTGTCCGGTGCCTTCTCTGGGGTCAGGCCCATGCAGGTGGCGCCCCACCCAAAACTCCCCACCCCAGGGATGCACACATATGAACACTGCTTACCTGCTCACTGCCAGGTCGCAACTGGCATGAGAAGGCCGGTGATGCCCTGTGCCTGTGTGCAGGGCGGTCTCTGATTGGCCAGGCACCTGCACCTGTGCAGATGGCCAACTGAAGCCAGGCAGGTGCCTAGCCAATCAGGGACCGCCCCACATGCAGGTTGAAACGCAGCTGGCTCGATTGTACCAGTAGTGACCGGGCAACCACCAGGTAAGGAGCGTGCACACATGTGCACCCCGGGGGTAGGTTGGGGGGTGTTGGGTGGGGGTCCTGCCTGCCCAGGAGGCCGATCTGGGCCCCTGGAGAGGATGGGACCCCAGGGAAAGGAGACACCAGGGCTACCCACCCCTGGGTCCACAGGGGCCAATGGGAACATAGCCCAGGGGAGGGGTCCAGCTCCGGTACAGCGGGGAATGTCCTGGGATGGGCCAAACAGGTGGAGAGCACATTTTTGTGCTCTGAAAACGGAACGTGTCTACAATGCATTGGGATGACTGGGGTGGGTCAGAATGCAACCGCCCACCTTAGAAGAGCGAATGTTCCATCCCAGCACGTTGAAAAGGCCTCAGGAATTGTTTCCTCACACAGGCAGAGATCTGTCATATACACTCGCTTAGAAGCATGAGAAGTATTTTTGGCACGTCCTAAATTATGAATGCTAACAATAATAATGGATGAGGAGTTACAGTTGAAATGCATTCAAGAATGTAAACTTCAGGGCCAAGTTACTTAACACAAGGTTTAATTCATAATTTATAACTCAACTTTTCAGCACAGAACTCCTGAATGGATTTTTTTTTTGAAAGTCTAACAAAACCAGTCAAACAAAATCCGAAGCACAGAATGAAGATAATTTTCTAATTATAGGGAAGACTCTTTGTGTTCTTGGGAAACTGAAAAAGACAGGGTAATACACTGAAAACTTGAATAGATTTGAAAAATCTGTTCTGTTGGCGGTTATATGTAAATAGTTAGAATGTAACTATTATTAAAAATGTACATTATTCAAATTAATGATCTGAAATATTTGTATGCATTCTAATATTTTAAAAAATGAATGTCTGGACGTTCGATTCGAATTTGAATGTCCAAACTCAGCCAAATTAGAACAAATAATGAATATTTCCAATATTCTTACACAGCCCTCATCCCCGGTCCTCCCAATATCTAAGGCCAATTTAAGCATGCTTATGGTGTGCCTCATTATGCAGAAAACTCCAGAACGGCCAAGAACGCTGGGTGAAGAATCATCCAGTATTTACAATTCAGACATTAGATGAAGAGATAAATAAATTAACAAACAAACAAACAATATAAAAAGCGTTACTATGTGGAAAAGAAAAAGGTGTTCTAACATTAAAAGTTGTATTGGAGGTGTAACTCTTATGACACTACTATGGCGCATTGTCTGCTCAATTTTGTGTATTCACTGCTCATTCAGTATGGAGTAAGAGCACCAAGAAGGAGAAGGAGAAGGAGAAGGAGAAGAAGGAGAGTTGGGTTTTTCTACCCCACTTTTCTCACCCACTTAAGGGGACTCAAAGCGGCTGATAAAGCTTTTCTATTCTTCTCCCCACAACAGAACACCCTGTGAGGTACATAGGGCTGTGAGAGCTCAGAGGAGAGCTGTGACTAGCCCAAGGTCACCCAGCTGGCTTCATGGGGGAGGGCAGAATCGAACCTGGTATTCTTAGATAAGAGTCTGGCTCCCTAACCACTAGATCAAACTGACACACAATAAGGCCCCATAGTGGCACCTCTACAAAATGGCTTCATTTTAGTTGTGTGATGGTGGCTCCCTGGACAATGCTTGTGCTTCAGACCATCACATGGCAACAAAAGAAGTCCCTCTCTGCCAATTGGTGGGTAGGAGAAACCTGTCCCCACCACAACTTGTCTGCTACTTTCAGTGCTTTCACGCCCAAAAAGGAATGCCCATCAACATGGCAAATGAGAATCTCCTGCTGTAGTGTCCACCTGAAGGTCCTTTCATCCCTGGGAAAGGCTGTGATGAACCAACGTTGATTAACACTCACACTTCCTAGTGCTAGTCACTGACAGCCCAGCTCCCACATGATCGATAATTTTCTGGGCTGCTCCTCCACAGGGTGCCACCATCTTGAGTGCTGCACCCTCCATGACTGTTCATGTATCAGCGCCATCACTATGACGAATCTGAAGCTCTGTGCGGTCACATCAGGGAGTCATTGGAGCTTCCAATGTGTTTACGCAGCAGCTCCAATCACCTCCCCAGTGAATGGTCAGTTTGTGCAAATGGTCACCAACTGGACACTATCAGGTAAGTTTTGGTTGGTTTGGTCGTGTATGGAGCAAAGTTTCATGCTCCTCTGCTAGTTCACGATTAGTGAATATCTGGGGAGGCAGGGGACGCTTGCAGGTTGTAGGTGCCTCCTGCAGGGGCAAATACATCTGCCCAGATGTTCACTATTTCAAACTACAGGGCAAAGTGCGAATTGGCTCCTGCACTGGTTGCTAATTCTCTGCCAACAGTTAAGTTCTCTTCTACATTGGAACAGGCTGCCTATGAAGATTGTGGGTCCTCATTCTCTGGAGGTTTTCAAGAAGACGCATGGTCTTGAGAGATTGCTGTGGATGGGGGTGCAACCAAGCAGCAAATGATGAACCTCAGCATTTAGCAAGTTCAGCGTAGGCAGTGAGAGGAACAGGATATCAGGAATAAAATAGTCAAGGAACAGCTTGTGTACATTGGCCTTAAAACTGATGTTATTCATTTCATATGCCCAAATGGTTTCAAGACATTTGATTCCAGAATCTGAAGTTCTTTTAGCTGAAGCAGAGTGTCATCAATACTTTGATCATATCTATCTATCTATCTATCTATCTATCTATCTATCTATCTATCTATCTATCTATCTATCTATCTATCTATCTATCTATCTATCTATCTATCTATCTATCTATCTAGGTGGGGGCAGCTCCCGGATGGCGCTTCTTAACCAGAAATGGCTCCACACATCCAGGAGAATTTCACAGTTGGTATGAGCAGTAAGTGCTCCACACTGGTTAAGCGCTGGATGCCCCATCTGCATGTCTTCCGGTTGGAAGATGTGCAGGAGCAGCACATGACTGGCGGTGCATGTGTGATGATGCTTTGCTTTGCCAGGTTACCCCAGTGAGAGCATCTCACAGAGCACTGCAACGGCCACCATCCAGGAAGCCATGTGATCCTCAGGTACGGTTTGAACTGTGAATTCACTCTTGGCCTTAAACTAATGTTGGCTTATTCTGATGAACAGATTATAAATTATCCAGGAGAATGTGAATGCCTTTGAGAACACCCTGCTTGTCTTCAGTAGAAATTTCTGGGCCCTTTGTGAAGGAAGGATGTCAACTGGGCATCGTCAAAACACGAGACCATCTCCAGTAAACATGAGGAAGTGGAGAAGAGGCTTTTAAAGCAACATCTAATTCACAGACTGCAGCATTTTTAGCACCCCAATGGCCATCCTGTGGCATTTTAGATGTTGCTGGAAAACAGCTTCTGAGTTTTCCCTTGAATTATTTCTGTGAGAACTTTCCGGTTTGTTTTAATCTTGGGCAGCCCTTTAGAGATACTCGCAATTCAGCATCTCGTAAATAAATAAATAAATACATAATTCATCCAGTGGTTGCAGCTGAAGCCTCAGCTTCAAGTTGTGGTAATAAAGCATTGGGGATTGCAAAGACAGGAAAAAGCTCAGCTCACATGTTACTTTTGGAACCCATTTCTGTGAGGCAAGGGATTACCACAAGAGTAGAAACTGCTCCCCTGGGACAGCATCTTAATTTCCCAACTGAGGAGACAGCTGAATGTTACAGGTCGATTGTTGGCTTGGGATCTAGGAGACCAGAGTTTGTTTGTTTGTTTATATTTATATCCCACCCCATATCCGAAGATCTCTGGGTGGCTTCCAATAAAAAAAACTTATACAAAATGATGGGTAGGAGAGTCAGATCCAACAAGGGGAAGTATTTTTTCACCCAAAGGGTCATCAGCTGGGATTTCCCATCAGGATTGCCTCCTGCCTTTTGCGAGAAGGTGATCAGGTTCTAAACAAATCCCACACATTCTGTTCGCTGTTTGTAGGCACACAAAAGGTTGACAGTTTGATCTTACCCTTCCCTTATGGTTTGGTATAGTGGTTAAGGAGCTGGACTCTTATCTGGGAATACCGGGTTATATTCCGCCCTCCTCCACAAAGCCAGTTGGGTGACCTTGGGTGAGTCACAGCTCTCTTCTGAGCTCTCACAGCCCCACCTACCTCACAGGTTGTTTTGTTGTGGGGGGAAGAATAGAAAGCTTTGTCAGCCACTTTGAGTCCCCTTAAAGGGGTGTGAAAAACGGGGTAGAAAAACCAACTCATTATTATTATTATAAGCCTGCCATGGCTTTCCCAGCCAATTGTCTTTCACTCATCCTGTGCAAGTATCGTAAAAAAAAAAAATCAGGATTCTCTCATCTCTTCTAGTGTGTATCACTTTATACTTAACCCCGCATAAAGTTGGCCATCTCGTAATTTTATTGCACTAAATTTTATTGCTATTGTTATGTACACTTGGCACATTTCATTGAGCCATACTTTGCCCATATACCTCACTGATCAAATTTATGATATCTTGGAATGCCTACAATTTAATTCACTTAAGGGTTCTGTTGTCACACTAATATATTGGATGAGGAGAGTTGCTGGTTTTCATCCAGGAAATCTGGAGTGTGATAGAATCTCATACTTGGCCATGGCAGGATGAAGAAAAGGCCACCCCATTTCTCCTCTTGTTGGCTGGATACTTTCTAGTGTCTGATTATGTGAATCTGTCTATCTATCTATCCATCTCATTTTATCTGTCCTTGTCCTGTGAAATGCAAAACCACATTTGTGTAAGGTAAAGCAACAAGGGAAAACTATTGAGCTCATCTGCTGTTGGGTCCCCATAGACTCTAGTTAGCTATTTGCATCTGGATGGGCCTGTGGTTCAACCTAGCATTACATTTTATAAGTTCTCTGGCAGAAACGTACCTGAAAATTCTACGCCTCTCTGCTATCACCTTTCTTCAGTGCCCAGTCACCTGGTTCCTATGGACCACCTCCAACGGTAGCTGCTACAAATATTGTCATGTATGTTTCAAATTCAAGGTAGAAGGATCCTAGGTAGAGCCAAGGCAGATGGGTCTTACAGCCAAGGCAGGTGGATCCTAGATGGAGTTTCCCACCAAAACTAAACTTCATGGGGACCAAAAGGAAACATCCCAAACCACATTAATACTAGAAAGAGAAATTTCCATATCTGCTGATACACTTAGCCATGGTGCAATCCCTGTTGTGTTCCAGCATATGAATCTATAGATTTAAACCGTGTGGAAACATCACATGAAGTTTAAAAACTGTGTAGCACACACACACGCATACACAGAGACAAGCATATGGACTTACTTTCCTTCTCTGCTGTCTGTCTGTCTTGCACCAGATTAATTAAATGTAGCCCCCATCTACCTCCCTTTCAAAAACTGACCTATTGAGTTGTGATTTGTTCTTTCTCTTTCTTGGTTTCTTCATCTATAACAAACCATATTATGGAAAGTAGGCAACATCAGAGCTTTGAATTTCGATAATGTCACTCAGGAAGCAAACAACTGCAAACAGAGACTTTCAAGTGCAGCCTTGAAATAGAACCTTTGACAACAGAAGCAACATCCCGGGAAAGCAATGCATACACAGGTACACACTAATTTGCATTTGCATCGGGAGCAAGATCAAATATCTTGGTGGATGTCGAAATTTCCCTTTTCCTCTTTTTAAAAACAAGACAGCTTTTATTGCTGAATGACAGTCTTGCATAAGCACTGGGTTCCTCTCCCCACATTTGCGTTTTTTAAAAAATATATAATCCTTTGCAGATGAAAAATAAAATATGCAACTTCGTTTCAAGCTTAGGGACAGATGGAAGAAGAAAACAACTTGATATTCACGAAGAAAGGCAAATTTGCAAAACATATGTGGCAGTGAGTTGAACGCCCTTCACCAAACTGGTGTGTCCTTTCAAAGTTTTGGATCATAATTCCCATCAACCCCTGGCAATATGGATATGAGGTTTGGGGAAAATGCCTAATTTTAGGCCCTTTCCACATGGATGTTATCATAGCTAGGAAAGGCTATGAGCCTATAAACCCCCAAACCTTCTCCTATCTGACACAAGCAGAGGCATAGCATTATGGCAAAAGCGATATTGAATATCATAATTCCAAGCTAGGCTTGCAGAAGCTGGATGCAAAGAGTTATGAGCAGGAAATAATGCCTTTCAGAAAAGTGTGCTTTCGGGAGGGTTTGGAATTTCCTGCTAAATCAGTGGTTCTCAACCTTCCTAATGCCGCGACCATTTGATACAGTTCCTCGTGGTGACCCCCAGCCTAACCCTAACCCTAACCCCCAACTGTAAAACTATTTTCATTGCTACTTCATAACTGTAATTTTGCTACTGTTATGAATTGTAATGTAAATGTCTGATATGCAGGATGTATTTTCATTGTTGCAAATTGAACATAATTAAAGCATAGTATTCACATCAACCACAGCTGAATATAAAAGTGTCGTTTTACCTCCAATACTGCTGCTTTCTACATAGTAGCTGCTCTCTACTGTATTTGTATGGGGTGTATGTGATGGGGTTGGCGCAATGATGTCACCACACCGGGTACTTGTATGTGGGTGTATCTGCATGTGGGCAGACCTGCCTGGAGACGGATAGAGGAGCAGTGTCTCAGTTCCTATTAGTTTTCGGATTGTTTTAGATGACCCCTGTGAAAGAGTAGATTGACCCCCAAAGGAGTGTGACCCACAGGTTGAGAACCACTGTGCTAAATGAACAGACAAAGGAACCGCTCTGTTGGTTTACTTATGCAGGTCTGATACCTTGATGGGACTCATCAATAACTAAGTATCTTTGTTCAAGATGTGGACAACTGGAAAAAAACAGTCATCTCAAGTGGCCACTATTGTCTGACTCCTCCCAGCCGTTGGGATGCTTTAGAAAATTGGCTTTGTCTTTGCCCAGATTTGAATTTCCCACCGGCGAAACCTGATTGGTCTGCTCCTAGTTTCTGAGAGAGTAAACAGAGGCCTCTGGAGAGCTATTCTCCCCCAAATCACATAGCAGGACATCTCTTAACATGGCCCCATAGTAGAGATGTGCACAAATGTTTTTTTGACATTCTATTCGAATCAAATCGAATACTCAAAAATCCAATCCAATTCAAATATTTTAAATTTGAATTTGACAAGATTCCATTTGAATTTACCAGATTTGAACCTATTCGTTCAATTTTTTTATTCAAACCTGCACATATGAATGTCAACAACATTCGTATGCACATGTACACATATTCCCCACATCTGTACGCGTCTGTACATGTCCATATGCATCCAGTAGTTATCCCATATGCAACCTGTTTTTGTCCCATACAGACCTGTGCAAATGTGTATGGATGAGGGAAAGATGTGGATCTTCAAGTACGCATCGTGTATGAACTCATACACATACAAATGTCCGGATAATTCAAATGAATAGATCCAAAGTTTGAAATTCAGGGAATGCTGCCAAAGCGGTCCCTCTGGGAACACCAAAGTCCAGGAACCTTCATTCTACATTTTGAAGCAAAACGCAGGCAGCAAAGAGCCTTGGACTGCAGCCACACCCAAGTTTTAATCCAGTTCCAGTCCACTTTCAGTGTGAGAACACATATAAGAAAGTGACTAGTCCTGAGGCATTTCCGCACTGAATCGCGTTCGAAACGGAACGCGTTCAGGCGGAAAGCTTAAGCCAGCTTCGGGCGCTTTCCCCGTTCACACACAGACGCGCCAGAACGCGTGTAAACGCGTTCCGGAGCGTCTGGGTGCGAATGCTCAAAGCGCCCGAAGCTGGCTTAGCCGGCAAACGCCGGCAAGGGGCACGATGACAGCCGCGGAGGCAGATCGACAATCAGCTGTTTGACAAACAGCTGATTGTCAAAGCCGCGCGGCGTCGGAGGCGCGCCGGCAGCCGTTCGGGAGACAGAAGAAGCGCGAACGCTTCTTCTCCCGAACGGCTGCGGGCGGCTCATCCGCGTTGGAACGCGTGTAGAGCACTTCGAAGTGCTCTACATTTCGAACGCGGAAAAGACAGCTGCGGACACGTCGGAACGCAAGCCGCGCGCGGCCAATGCGGATGACGTGTCCTCAGCTGTCTTTTCCGCGTTCCGTTCAGCCCCGTGCGAAAACGTCTCTGTTCTTTCCACTTTATCTAACCCAAAGGTGGATTTTCTGAGTTAGGTAGTGCTGAAAGAAAACAGCTTGATGCTTTGCTGATGTGTTCCCTCACTCTGAAAATGGACTGAAGGTGGAATAAAGCTTAGGTGTGAACACCGCCTAAGAAGTCTTTAAGCATTTATAAGTAAAACCTAAACGAATTCATTCAGAAAGAAGTTCATTAGATCTTATGATGGCGATTCAAGATGGACTAAGCACTTCAGCCCATAGCCAACAATCCGGCAACATCTGGGCAGGTGTATCTGCATTTGCAGGAAGCATATACTCCTGCCTGCTGAGAAGTTGCCTAATTGCTGACTAAGTGTGAAGCACGAAATGGTGCCCCATAACCTTACCAACCCTTACCTGATAGTGTCCAGCTGCACCTCTGCTGGTTGGGAAGGTAATTGACTGCAACTGCACAGAATGTCAGTGTCATCATAGAGACGGCGCTGATGCACACACCGCCATGGAGGGTGCGGCACACAAGATGGCAGCGCCCAGAAGAGGACTGTGACATTTTCACGGTGTAAGCTGCAGCCTTGGGGTTGTTTCCTGGGATTTTGCAGCATATTGATTGACAGATGGGGCGGAGTAGCCGTAAAAACCGCCGAAATGCACCAATCAGAGCAACTGGATCGCGGGACATATAAACCAGCAGTCCGGGGCTCTCAGTGTCTCTGATCTTGTGGTTTGGCTTAGCTCTCCGTGCTTCTAGGCCTTGAATTCTTGGAACAGAGGGACAGGGGATAGAAAGGGTCTAGCCTCTGGGAAAGAGGAAGACCAGGACACATTCCAGCAGCTGGGTGGACTCACAGGAGAAGTTGTTTGCTCGGTGTAGAGAAGAACAGGGAATCTCACGGCAGATTAACATCACCACGAGGGGGATTCTATTATTTTGGGAAAGTCATCATATTGAATGTTGGTTGGAACCCATTCAAGGGGGCAGGAGGAGTAAGTGGAACTAGAAGCAGGGGTGTATTTATGTTCATTGCTTTCAGTGGAATTTCTTACTGAGAACAGAACTTTATTTACTGCAACTCTTCTTTCAAGCAATTCAAGGACTATTGGACTAAACTTATCTTTGCTTCTGCTATTTATTTATGTTAATAAACAGTGTTTGGATCACACTGGTGTTTATTGTGCTGCTTCAGGGAGAGGGCTTGATCTCAAGTCATTGGAGCAGGACACCTGTGGGGAGTATAGTCATGTTCATATACTACCACCACCACCCCCCGAGCCCATTGCAGACAGTTGGGGCCATGGTGCTCGGTGGCCGCTTCCTACTGCATAGCTCTGCGAAGTATGAGTCAAAGGGCGGGTAGACTGAAGTATGAGTCAAAGGGCGGGCAGTCACAAGGACTGGCCAGTGATTGAAACAGGGTAAGTGCTCGAATGTGGGGTTGGGGTAGGCCAATGTCTGCACCAGTGTGTAGATGGCAGGCCCCTGTTCCCAGTTGTAATCCAGAATCAGGCCAAGCATAAAAAGGGCCTAGGGCTCAGTGGTGGAGAACAGGTTCTAATCTCCATTTAGAAATGTAGAACAGTGTTATTTTGTCACCGAAAAGAGACTGCATGGTCATATGAATAAAGAAGTTATAACTATGGGGATTAAGAAATGTCATATTTCCAACAGTGACCCAGCTGATCCAGTGTCAAGCTCAAAGCCTTTACACTGCTGTTTCCTTCCAGTATACTGGAAGCACTGCTAACATGATTACCTACCGGTTGCAGAATTCTCAAGACTAGACTTTTGACTTAGCCTTCCAAATGAGATCCACTGGGTCCTGGCTGTTGTTTCCTTCGGAGACCTGCTGAAATTACATCTGCTCTCCCAAGTCATTGTGACCCAAGTGCTTGGGTAGGTTAGCTTTCCTCCGATGCCATTTGGATTGGTTTTGTTTCTTTTTCACTGTTTTTATTCTGCTCTCTGTTTTGTGGTTTTATTTTGTATGTGGCAAAAGGCAGTATATAAATCCTATACAAACAAACGAATAAAATCCTTAATTTGAATCCTAACAAAGCATTTAGGAATCAGTGAAGAATCATCAAAGTTGTCTTGCTTTTTGCAGCTGTGGAATTCTTTTATCTAGTCTGATGTCTTCTGAATATTTTTTGAGTTCCTTTGGTCTTGCAAGTAACGTGCTAATAACTACGAGCTTCACTGTTATCTTTTTTCTCCCAGAGGCATGAGATTTCCATTTGTAGAATGCAACATTTTGTGATCTCTTCCAATTCTTTCTTCACAATTCTTTCTGCCTTCTGGGACAACCACATCTATTATTTTAACTCCCCACCAAGCCACAATAATGTCAGGCACAAACTGTTTATTTGTTTAAATTTTAAAATCCAATAATATTTTAAACTTACTATTTTTTTTTTACCATTTTCCCCCAGGCATTTTGCCTTTCCATACAGAAAGTTGCAATTTTTGCACAAGCTCCAGTGTTTATAAGATTTGTAACTTGAGAGTCACTTGAGAGTCTCAAGGCAGGTCACAAGGTATTATAAAACAAACATTAAAACATACTTAAACTATAACCCATGTTAAGGGTTACCTATATGAAAAAGGAAGATTTGCAGGTCCTTTAACTGATGCATAGAAAAGAGTATTTCTGCAGGTATTGCCTCTATATCAGGTTATTTATTTATTTATTATTTACATTTCTATCCTACCCCATACCCGAAGGTCTCTGGGCAGGTAACAACCTTAAAACAACAGATTAAAAACAGAATATACATTTAAAAAATTTAAAAATTCAACAAATTGAAAACAATACACAACATGTTTAAAATGATAGCGTCTGTCCTGGGGAGGAAATATAATCAGCTCAGCCAAAGGCCAGGGCAAAGAGGTGCATCTTCACCGCCTTCCTAAATATATATAAGGAAGGGGCATGACACACCTTGACAGGGAGGATATTCCATAGTCTGGGGGCCATCACAGAGAAGGCTCTCTCCCAGGTGCCCAGCAGCCTCACTACTGAAGGTGGTGGGACTACCAGGAGGACCTCACTGCTAGATCTTAAGGCACAGGCAGGTCGATAGGGGAGACGGCGTTCCTTTAGGTTATAACTAATACGATATTCCATATAAATATCAAAGAATCCAGACCCCTATCCAGTTTTTCATATGATGACCCTATTGATGTTCTGAGTTTTGTCCCTTCAGAATGGCTGGTTTGGCTGGTGATCCAGTGAAAAGTTTCACTCATTTCCCATGGAACATTGCTGTGACTTCATCATGATGTTTCTTGTATTCCGGCTGTGTAGCCTTACTGTTCAAGTCAATGGGGTGCTCTGTCGTGTCATATTCTTTTCTATGCAGTCTGTCCTCTTTGAACTTCTTTTTTTTTGCTTCCATTGTGTTCATTTACAAGCCCCACTCTTGAACTACGCCTAACAGACCTTGTTTCCTTCTCAGGGTTCACCTCTGTGGCCCTTTCCAGTGGTTTTCCTTATCTATTGTTCCTTTGGTTCATAAGAGCATAAGAGGAGCCCTGTTGGGTCAGCATCCTCACTTGTTGCAGTTTGGGGGTTGTGGAACAAGTGAGATTGTAACCAGATGTGACAGCCTACATTCTACCATAGTCCAGCATCCTGTCTCACACAGTGGCCCACCTATTGCTCATGGGCATCTCAAGCAAAGGGGAAAGCTTTGCAAATGGCCTTTAAAGGCATCCTGCCTGTCTCTCCAACTTGAAGGCAGTATTTAGGCATCCATTCTAGTAGCCATTGATATACCTGACGTCCACGAGTTCGTCCAACCCTTTCTTAAAAGCATCCAGCCTGGTTGTTGTCACCACTTCTTCTGGGCATAAAAAGATGCCTCTCTTTGTCAGTCCTAGATCTCATCAGCTTCATAGAGCGGCCCCTGGATCTAGTGCTGGGCAGAGCAATCATTTCATGTACAGACCAATAAATTGTGCTTCATTGCTGCTTTTCTGTCAACCTTCCATCCTTTCTGATCCATGCAATTTTTGTCTTGTTAGCATTTAAGATGCCTTCTTTGCATTCATCTATTTGCATTTTTCTTTGCTAATCTCTTCACCAATCACTTAAATCTATTTTCTCTCCTCCAATCGTTTGTTTCGGCCATAACGATCCTCAGTAGCCACCAATCCTACTAAGAGCAGAACTTCCAACTAAGACCCACATAAAAAGGATGTGGAACTAAATATAAAGAACCAATGTCACATTGTCAACAGCATCTGTTTCCTACCTGTTCTGCCCTTTGATTTAGCCTTAGTAAAACAATAACCTAAGAATAACAAACACAAATTCAAATGGAAGAAATGCCAAATACCATTTTACTTAAAATAAACAGAGTTCCCAGAGCCCAGAGAACAGCACAGCCCTTGAAAGCATGCAGATTTGACCGGCCTGGGGATTTAAAGCCCACACCCTTCCCGAAGGGATATCACTTTGCATATGCTCAGGGAACCTGTCTTTAAGATTTTCTGGGGACAGCAGGCAGCGTGCCCGGCCTGCTCAGAGGACTTCAATCCTCAACGGCTAAGTTCACAGGCCTGCAAAGCGCAAACCCACAGGGCCTTGGAGCCAGGGGGCCTACAGGAGTGGGGGCTCCCCAGAATCCCACCCAGGCCTTGGGGATGGCCTTGGCGCCGGCCGGGGAGGAGGAGCACGCGGTGGGCGCGCGACAGTGCAGCAGCAGAGCAGAATCACCTTTCGGCCCTGACTTTCCATTGCAAGCGCGCACCGGCAGTTATTTCCAGGGGGCCGAAAATCCTGCACGAGCAAAGCGCCACCAGGGCCGCGGGTTTTGCGGAGGAGCAGCCGCTGCTAGCCGGCGCGCTGCCGCTCTCCTTGCGATGCGATGGTGCGCTCCTGCGCTCTCCGTCTGCAGTCAGGCGGCGGCGGCGGCGGTAGGGGCCGAGGGCGCGCTGCTCTTGCGCACGATCCCCGGATGGCGCGCGCTCCCTCCTTTGCAGGGGGGAGGGGGAGGGAGGGCGGGAGGGCGGGAAGGAGGCTCCGCCGTCTCCGTCCAGCAGCCCCAGCCACACGACGAGAAGAGGGCGGAGGAGGAGGAGGAGGAAGAGGAGGGGTCGCTTTGGAGAGGAAGCAATGAAGGAGCCAAGCAGAAAGCCCCAAAGAGTTCGCCTGAAAAGGAGAGCAGCCCCGTTATAAAAGCCGGGGAGGCGGCGGAGAGAGTTTCCTTCCAAACAGACGCCCCCCCCGGCCCCCCACCCTACCCCACCCACCCCGCAAGCAAACCATCCCAACATCCTCCGGCTTGCCTTTTAAAAAGAGGCATCGCTTTTTGCCGCCCTCCCGCCGGCGGCTCCCGCGTTTCAGCACCACCGGCGAAGGACAGCAGCCTCTCCGCCGGCCAGGAGCCCCGCGGGCGAGGAACCCCCCCCCAAGCCTCCTAAAGGGGGGGGCAGAGGAGGAGGAGGAGAAGAGGTCAGCTGCGGACGGACGGACGGACGCGGCCAGCAGCTTTTCCCAGCCCAAACAACCACCCCTTGGCACCCAGCATCGCGCTCCTCCTGGATCGCGTTGCCCCTTTTTAAAGAAAATAGGTATTCCCCCCCCTTCCTCCTCCTCCTCCTCCCCCAGCCCCGCAACCTGTCGGCCTTGGGCCGAACCTGGAAGAAGAGGCAGCGCAGAGCAGGATGTACCAGGGACACATGCAGGTTGGTGAGCGCGGGATGCGGCGGCGGTGGCGGGCTGAAGCGGGGGGGGGGTCTCTCTCTGTCCAAGGAGAAGCGTCTGTGGGGAGGGGGCGGTGGGTTGAGAGAAGGGTGTGTGGGGGGGGGGGTCGACGGTGGCCCGTGCTGCTGGGTGCAACAGGTGCCGGGCAGGCGGGCGGGGACTCTCTCTGCAGCAGGCGACGGCGAACTTTTTGGCCGGTAACTTTGGGGAGGGGGGCTGGCTGGCTGGCTGCCTGGCCACGGCTTTGACCCGGTGACCTTTCCGGGACAAGGCGGGAGGGCGCCTGGGTTGGGGTAAGGGGAGGGCCACGGGTATCGACGCCGTCTCTCGCTGCTAGCCCGGGAGGGGGGACCGGAGGCTTTCCAAAGCAACTCTGCCTGTATGTCAGATGAAGGGCAAAGAAGGAAAGGCTGCTTTTCTTTGCAGGGACGAGTGGAAGAGTTCGCGCCCAAACCTTCTCCTCTAACGCACGCATCCCCTTCCCTTTGCCTCCTTCTGGCTGTCGGAGATTCCTTCCTTCCTTCCTTCCTTCCTTCCCTTCCCTTCTCCTTCCTTCCTTCCTTCCTTCCATGCGCCCTTCCAAGTGCCTCTGCTGGCCGCGACCACCGCCGGGGCCGGGGCCCATGGTGTTTCCTGTCCCCCTTCTCCACCCACTCGCGCCTCTTTCTCCCTTTCCACACTGAACGAAACGGCCCATCTGCCCCTCACCAGCTCTCCGTAAAGCATGGGATTTTCAAAATCCGTGTTTTAAAGGCAGGCTCCTACGGTTATTGGTCCACGCTGAGTGTTGGAAGTGGAGCACGCTGCTCTCTCCCTTAATACGCTAAGAAGGGCGGCTTTAACCTTGACTCTTTCTCTGGCTTTCTTCACGTGGCCCTTTCTTAAAGAAAACCGGTATTGTTGTGGAAGGAAGGAAGGAAGGAAGGAAGGAAGGAAGGAAGGAAGGAAGGATTTGCCATTCCCTCCCCCTTCCCACGTGCAAACCAATCTAATTTTTGCTCACCCCCTACCTGTTCGGTCTCCCCTAAAACAAACCCGTTTGTCACCTACAGGGTGAATCCAGATTGGGAGAAAGAAAGACCCTTTTTCCTGTGTGGAAAGGGGAAAGGAGGAAAGCCCGCCCCCAAATAAAATACTGGGCTAGAGAAAAACGACACAGCCTTGCTTATGGCTTTGGTGATTCAAGGGCTGTCGATCAATGTCAACCGCGAGAGTGAATATGTAACATGACACATGAAACTCAAATGAGCATCCTGACTCAGCAGTTCTTGTTTTCTAGAGCTCCACGCTTTCAGAATTGTTCGGGGGCGGGGGCGGGGGAGGCAGTAATTAGGGAGGCGAAACAGTGGCTCAGCAATATTTAAGGAAGGGAGGAAGACTGTGGCAACAACTTCAGCAAAAATTAGAATCATGCAAATACAGGAGCGCTGGGCGAAATTTAGTTCTTTTAGTGTAGCAAAACTGTTGCCTGTTGAAATTCCCTGAAATCAGGGCACAGGGAAACCTTAGAGCCTAAGGCTGTGGTCACACTTAAGGTTTAATCCAGCTTCAGTCCACTTTCAGAGCTGGAGAACCCATCAGCAAAGTGACAAGCTGTTTTCTTTCAGTGCTAAATAACTCAGAAAATTCACCTTTGGGGCAGATAATGTGGAAAGAAGATTACTGGTCACTTTGCTGATGTGCTTTTTTGCTTTGAAGGCGGACTGAAGCTGGATTAAACTTTAGGTGTGACCACAGCCTAAATAAGCCCCATATATTGCATCAGGAATAAAAGACTTCCACTTAACTGTAGCTAAGTTAATTCTCCCGAGTACCAAGTATCTATTTGCACATTCACAAACACAGCTTTGTTCTCTTCTGTATAAATACAGAAAAGGGGAGGCTGCAGTAATAAGTCTCAGCCAACCATTTGTTCAAGAGAATTGATCCTGAAAGCTTTTCTTTTAAAAAAAATTATATAATGTGAAGGCGGAGAAAGTATCTGATTACAAATATCTAGTAAAGATATACATTGTTTTAGATCTTTCCTGAAAACTATTTCAAAATCTTGCAGGCATCTGGCTAGTAACAGAGTAAACAAATCTGTGATTAAATTGGTTGATAAGGTTTCCCAGCCTTTGGATTTCTTTGAAACATGTATGTTAGGCACGTAAGTAAACATGTAATTCACAATCTTAACACGTTTATTGGAAAACTAAAACCAGGTAGGCATTATTTAGTTGGATTTTCTTTTGCTGTCAAATTGCGAGTGCTTAAAACTCACAAATTGCCTCTATTTTTAGAACTTATTAGTTGTTTTCATACTTTCCAGCCATTGAGACATTCATAGTTTTGATTCAAAAGTTTGCAAAATATCTGACAAATTTTGGTCTCACAGATTCAGTTAAATACAAAACTAAAATTAATCTGCATGTACTATTAATAGATAAATTCGTAAAAGTTTTTGAATATATCGATACATTTTCCAGTATACTTTAATATTATATATATTGCAACTTGAAAACTGCAAATACCATATAAATAAGAAAATATATAGGTATATAAACATACAGTGGTACAGTAACAACGGTTGGGTGTACAATCTTCGTAAGAATTAAAGTTCAGTATTATAAAGAAAGCTTATTATAGATCTAAAGCTTTTGATAGTCACTGTCTCCTTTACAGAGTGCAAGACCTTTTTCATGTTTTGTTTTTAATAAGCTTATTAAATAGATGCCAATTTTTGCAGAAAAGTTCTTCCATTTCCATTTCTGATCATTTTTGTCTTACTAGCTATTTTCAGATGGTAACTGAAGTTCAGATAACAAGCAAATTGCAATTTCAAACCTATCCCGTTTCTATTATGACTCTTCTAAATTTAATTTTTACTTTGCATATTGGTGGCAAGGCTGACAATATTTTGCTGATGTTCTGCTTATTTCTGCGTCCTAAGGTTCCCGAAACGTATTGGCAGGTTAGCTATTGGTTTGAGGCTGCGTTCACATCCAAGCTTTAATCCACTTTTAGTCCACTTTCAGAGTGAAGTGAAGAGCTGTTTTCTTTTGGTGTTATCTAACTCAGAAAATTCACCTTTGGGTTAGATAATGTGAAAAGACTAGAACTAGTCACTCTGTTGATGTACTTTCTTACTCTGAAGATAGACTGAAGCTGGATTACTGCAGCTAAAGAGAAGAAAAGTTTAGCATGAAGGTTTTAGAGAAAAGATTAAGGAATAATCCCGAATATCAGATTTTGACAAAGCAAAAAGTATGTTTGCACTCAGTGAGCTCTTACGAACATTTTTTCACTGAAAGATAAATATGTGCATACTCTTCTATATCACAGTCTGCTTTGTAAAAAAGCAAATTCCTGCCACCTAGGGTGAGAAGATTGTGGAAATGTATCTTCCTTGGGAGAAATACTCCTCCTGTGATTTTTACAAAGTTATTTGGCTAAGACTCATAACAGCTGTAATCCAACAGAGGTATTTTCCCAAGTTTTGGGTATGGGAAATGTGCTTTGGATTTTGGCAGGTCTGGTTGCTGGTTGTTTGAGAGTGCGTCAAACCTAGGAAGAAAAGAAAATACATTGTCTACTTCTCAGAGATTTTCAGAATTCAAGATATGTTCATTCTGAAACATTGTGGTTCACATTTTTTTGTGGCGCAGTTGAAGTTTAAAATAGTTATGGGGCAGAAGGCATAAAATGGAAGGGGAATTGCTTTGCTTGGATCCCAAATGTTTTTGATAGTGGACTTAAGATGCTTAGGGATATTCTGCAAGATTTTGGAGAAGATGTTTTGCAGAGTAGAGCAAAACAGCCCTCCTTCAAATCCCATTAGATGAACTAATGATGGGGATGTCACAGCTGAGAAACATCTGGGAGAACAGGGAATGCCCTCCTCTCTGAAATTTGCAGGGAACCTACAGTTACAGCTTTAGGTGCCTACTGAAGTCATCACCCAGACATTCCAGTGGGTAATTCACTGTATTTTCACTGTATTTTAATTGTTTACATATTTTAATCTGGTTTTACCCTGGCGTTTAATATGCATTTTTTTTTCCATAAACTGCTCTGAGATTCTTTTTATAGGAAGCATTAAAGAAACAACTTAAATAAATAAATACGAATTTATTGATTAGTCCAGAAACGTGCAAACAAAGACACAGAAGATACAATAAAAATACAGACAAATTAAAATAAGTTGAGAGGTCCTTGAGTTGATTTGTTGTTGGTTAAAGCAATTATCCCCAAGGATCATTACATCCCCTTTGCATTTCACCCTGGTCAAATAAATAAATAAATAAATAAATAAATAAATAAATAAATAAATAAATAAATAAATAAATAAATAAATAAATAAATAAATAAATAAATAAATAAATAAATAAATAAGCAGTGTTTCACCTAGTTAAACTATTTCTTCCCCTAAGCCTGTTTTTCTAGTCCTGTGGAAGTCACTGGGGTAAAAAATACCTTCTCTTTGCTCCTTCTGAGAATGAATGTTTCAAGGTGTTCTAAAAAGAGAACTCTCATTAAAAGAAATCATAAACAATTTGAACACTTTTCTAATGACCTGAGCTCTTCCAAACCTCCGTCTTGCCTTGGGAGAGGAAGAGAGAAGGAAGCTGGGTGAGCACCTTCCATCAAGCTCCCAGCATTGGCCCCTCCCTCCCAACTGCCACCAGACGGGCCATGAAGGAACCATCTTGCCTGTGGGGAATGGAGGAGGAAAATAAAATAAAATTTTTTACCTTTGCAAGGACTCTGCTGCCGCCAGAGCACCCCTGTTCCCTCCCACACCATTTTCCTTTTGTATCTTGTCTCTTTAGATTGTACGCCTGAGGGCAGGGACCTGTCTAAGATTAATATAATATTGTAACCCGCCCTGAGACCTTCGGGTATAGGGCGGGATAGAAATACAAATAAATAAATAAATAAATAAATAAATAAATAAATAAATAAATAAATAAATAAATAAATAATCTGGGGTTTTGACCAGCACCAACGGATCCTTGCAGCTGTACCGACTGCATTGGTGCCCTGTTTCCAGCTGTTTCCTCCCCACCCTGTTCTTGCGTCTTTCACCATCATCCTGCTGCTTTCCTTCCCTGCCGTTCTCCAACAGATGGAGGAAAGGGAAAGAGGGGGAAGGCAAACACCGGAAGATGAGGAAAGATGGAGTAACGGGGTGGGGGGAAAGGCAAACCCTTGGGGAGACTAGGAAAGATGGAGGAAAGGGGTCGGGGAAAGTAAATGGTGAGTGGTGATGGAGGAGATTGGCAGGCATTCCCAATAATAAATATTCAGATTTTAACAGGATTCTGCAGTGAGTCCTGTTAAAATCCAAACAGGGATTCCCCGGATTATCAAATATATAGTCCACAGAAATGGGGAATCCTGTCCAAATAGTTGGGACGTTCGACCCTCAAGCCAGATTCAGGCTGGACCAAAGGGCCAGTGGAAACACGCCTCTCTCTCTGAACCATATTGCAGATCTTTATATAGGAAAACATGGTTTAGAATTACCAAAATAAGCTTCAAAGCACATGTCCTATATTACCACATATCACTGTGATGTGAATCCCGGTCTGCACACACATGTATGTGCTCAAAAGGTGTTTGGCCCTGGTAGCATTTGCATGGTGGTGACTTAATCCAAATTAAAGGCTAGAAAATGCATGCCATAGCCTTTAAAGTGGATTAGGGGTGGGATGGGAACAGTAGCACCTGCGTGCTATCATCTCTAAGCCACTTTTGAGCTGCTTTTTTTTTCTTACTGTGTGCAAATATGGGGCCCAAGGCTGGATTTGACACTGTGGCCTTTTCAGTACTTGTCTCTCTGTGGTCTGAGCCAGTGGGTCTGGACCAGTCCAGCCTCCTGATTCAGATCACAGTAATGCATGGTCTGGAACAGAACCATCCAGCTCTGTCCCAGCCACAGCCCTGAAGCTTATGTCAAGTGTCTCACCTCTCTAGGCTCCAGTCAACCAGTTTCTCACCTTTCTAGGTTCTAGTCCTCCAGTGTGTCACCCCTCTAGGCTATAGTCCTCCAGAGTTTTACCTCTCTATGCTCCAGTCCTCCAGTGTGTCACCTTTCTAGGCATTAGTTCTCCAGTATTTCACTTCTCTAGGTTCCAGTCACCTCTCTAGGCTCTAGTCCTCCAAAGTTTCACTTCTCTAGGCTCCATTCCTCCAGTGGCTCACCTTTCTAGGTTCCATTCGTCCAGTACCTTACCTCTCCAGGCTGTTCCGTGTCAACCTGACTCTCTGGTTCCAGTCCCTCATGGATGTCTAACCTCCAACTAATTCCTGCCCATGGCTTTGAACACCCTCTGCCTTTTTTGCTTTGAAAGACATCCAGAACTAAAGGTAGCTGAGGATTTTTCACAGCCATACACATCTTTCAGACTTCGAAAGAATTAAAGGTGACCCAAAATACTTTCTTCCATTCCTCCCCCCATTAAGCTTCTAAGCTTTACCATTGGCACAGATTCTTCCTTCACACAAACACAAGTAATTTCCCTTCCCATCCCTATAATTTATCCATTTTCTTATGCTTCACAGTGATTGGGGAGATTTATAGCCTGAGAACATCTTCTAGGGTCAGTATGCTCTGACTATCCCCAGCTCTTCCCCCTGTTTTTTTCTGGATGGTCCAGAGAGGATTCCAAGAAAACATCAGACAATTATAGGACCAGGTTCTCATTGTTCAGATCTTCCAGGGAAAAAGAGAAGACGTACTAAAATTGATTTACAAATCAAATTCAGAAACATTCAGAAGTCTGAGAAAGTCTGCTTTCGGTCACCCTTCTGTGTGCAGGAAAGCAATGATCAACCCTGCATTAGCATAAGCGACAAAGTACAGCTAAAAGTGCTCAGTCTCCACAACAGTGAGATGTTATGGCCTTTAACCTAGCTTTTGTAAGAGAGTCGGATCCGACAAGGGGAAGTATTTCTTCACACAGAGGGTCATCGGTCTATGGAATTTGCTGCCGGAAGAGGTGGTGACAGCTACCAGTCTAGATGGCTTTAAGGAAGGGTCAGACAAATTTATGGATGACAGATGTATCAATGTCTACTAGAATGAATGCCTAGGTACATATTTCAGGCTGGGGGGGTGGGGGGAAGCAGGATGCTTCTAAGGCCATCTGCTGGGATTTAAGAGCTGGAAAAGGTTCATCCTTGTCTCTGCTTGAGATGCCCGTGAGCATTTGTGGGCCACTGTGTGCGACAGGACGCTGGACTAGATGGGCTGTGGCCTGATCCAGCAGGGCTTCTCTTATGTTCTTATGCACAGCCTTTAACCTAGCTTTTGTTTCCTTTGCAAAGAGGGGACACTGGAGAATGAAAGTTTGTTGTACTATTCACTTACAAACATGCAGGCTGAACACAGATGGAGGCAGAGAGTTTAAACACATTGAACTCCCCAAATGTAGAGTTGCACAAGGATACAGCCCATACAGACACCACAAAGTTCAAATCCATTTCCTTCTTTTTCACCCCACTGAAAATAGCTGTCTTAGATCTAATCCTTGTTTATCAGTCCTTGAACAAGAACTGTCATATTACTTAGCCAAAGAAGTAAAGAATGAGTGAATGAATGAATGAATGAATGAATTTACAGTCCAAGACCAGTATTACAATAAGACATTAACTATTATTTAACATCAATTAATTCAAAAACTTTTACGTCTTTTACCTTTGCTGTAACTTTTCTTGCAATGGTAGTGTAACGCAGAACTTCACACACAAATCTGCATGCTATAAGAAATACAGGTAAGTTCTGTATGATGCCATTCTAAGCGGATTGTTTGCATTTGTTCCGGGAAGAACAGGTGGAAACCCTGGAACTTTTATCCCCCAAGTGAGCGAGGCAAGCAGTGTAACTGTGCCTGGCATGTGAGGCAGGAGGAAGCATTCACGGTCACTGTAATTTGCCATCCTGTAGATACAGTGTAAAAGTCTGAAGTCCTTAACTAGGAACTATCACTGTGATTTTAACATAAATTATTAAAATAATGTCATGAACTCAAGGAGTGAGTGGATATAGCCCCATCCAGACAGGGGAAATATTAGGGTTGATCTATGCCACGCATATCTATGGTAACCCCACCACAGCTCCATTATATCTCCTTGAAAAATCACAAAAGCCTTTGGCTGGAAAACTCAGTGCTGATGGTGGGTTTCCCAGCAAAAGCACTATTACCTACCTTTGTGGAGGGAACCAACATCATTTCTGTCCACCATGTATGTACAGGTGCCAGAAGAATAGCAATCCTCACTTCTGGGTATTACACACCCACTAAATACCTGGATGTGTCTGCCACTGAGGGTACCTCCAACCACACCCCTTGCACCTCCTTAAATACGAAGCAAAGTGGAGGACCAAAAGCTTCACATTTAAGGCAGAACTGCTTCCGGTCCTCCAAACTGGAGGACTGGAAGCTTTGAATTTCCAGCACAGCTGCTTCCAGTTTGGTCTAGTGGTTAGGGAGCCGGACTCTTACCTGGGAATACCGGGTTCGATTCCGTCCTCCCCCATGAAGCCAGCTGGGTGACCCTGGGCTAGTCCCAGCTCTCTTCTGAGCTCTCACAGCCCCATCTACCTCACAGGGTGTTCTGCTGTGGAGAGAAGACTAGAAAAGCTTTGTCAGCCGCTTTGAGTCCCCTAAATGGGTGAGAAAAGTGGGGTAGAAAAGCCAACTCTTCTTCTTCTACTGTTGGGCAGAAGGGAAGCTGCTCTGTTGGGAGTAGGAGCACAAGAAATGCAGATAAGTGTAAGGTAAAAAGATGCTGGCTATCTAGCATCTTTTTACTTCATGGGGTAGCGGGATGGGGAATGCTTTCCTCCGACTGTGGGAAATGGGAGCAGTGAACTTGCTTTGCTCCTTCTGTCCCAGTCTGGAGATACCCCGTAATGTGCTAAGACACAGCAGTGTCAAGCTAGTAAGCGATAATGCCAGAGGAGCAGTATTCTAGACTATTGCTTGCTAGTGGGACATCTGGCCAGCCCCGGAGGCACCTATGTTCCTGTGAGTATGCTGTACAGACAGGACATCATGGAGGAAAAACAAGTTATGGCTGCAAAGATAATAAATGCCTGAAGTGCTGAGGTAAATCTTTGAAACCTACAAGTCAAGCACACAGAGAGAAAAAGACTCAAAATCTGAGAAATCTCATCTGGCCACTAGAATTTTCTTCACTGGCTCTTCATAGTCCTGTGGTATTAATTGCAAAGACAAAAGAAATGTTATTAGATTGTTTCTGGGTTTCTCATTCCATTCACCTGAAAGCAGCAGGAGATGGGAGGAATAGTGTTTCATGTCCAACACCATCTTCACACCATTATTTCGTTCCAACACTTCCTTAATGTACTTCTATAATGATCTCGCTGAAAACCAATTCAGATCTGTGGAAGAAGTACGTGAGTATCTTACCACAGTGAAGCTTGCTCTGGTAGACCAGACTTGAGTCTCTTAAAGACTCGCTTCTTCTATGGTATATTGAAAACCCTTGCTATTTTCAAGGTTTTCCTCCCATCCATTTTGCATATATTTATTTATTATATATATATGTGAGGGAGTGGAATGCCCTTTCATTGCTCATGAGGAAAAACAGGGCTGAAATCTTTGTATTCCCAAGTTGAAATTCAGAAGTGCCCATTCTCCCAGTGTTGGTTTTTCGCATGAGTGAGATCCCTTTATGTAATGTCAGTGTGAGGGCTTATGGGGACAACACCCCAAAGCAAAAATGTGATTGAGGCTGCATCCAGAAAAGGAGGAATACTTTGCAGGGACTGTGAGGCAACTCTCAGCCTTCCAGATAGGTTTTATGATGCTCCGCAGTTCCTGAGAAGTAAAGCTCAAGGCTCTGAAGTAAAAAATCTTAATTACCTGAGCATTGGCTGTGGGGTTTCCTTTCCTTCCACATTTCCCCGAGTGTTTGGACAAACTGTGTGAGATCTTGTGAGAGTTTGCCCTCACCCAGAACATGCAGTCCTTTCAGGGAGGGAAGGAGTTCCACATGGTCAGAAGAGCCCACCTTGCTACTTCAGATCAGGAGAACATGGGGATGATTGATTCTCCCTGTGGAGCTCCTTTACTTCACAGTAAAGGTAAGCTTCACATTTTAATTTATGTCTGAAGGCATCCTGGGTCAACAGCTGCCTGCTTGGTACTTTCGCCCAAGGTGGTGGGGAAAAGGTTGTTTACAGTGTACCCTGTATGTGGACATGGGGAATCCTCCTGGATATTCTCTTGCTCAGAAATCCCTTGAACCAAACTTGTATCTAAAATTTAAGGGCCTGTATGGTATACCAGCCTGGTATGCTATAACAGTAGGACTATTTGCACTTGGCCTGCTAGCACATGCTGGGGTAGCTTCTGGGAAGGACCGTCTGCACTTGCAGGAGGCGTTTCCAGAATGTCTCCTGCTGTTCCAGAAGCTATCCCAGCAGCTGTTTAAAGGTGTCCACAAACTTACCTTTCCTGGACCCCAGAGAGAGCATTTGCATCTCTTCCAGTGCTGGGGGGAGGGGGGTGTCAGCTGATGTGCTGGACAAGTGCACTGGCATGTCAGAAGACCATAAACACAATTGCATGTGCAGAGTGCATCACCATCATCCTGAGGCCTTTTTGCACTACACTCGTTCCATTTGGAACGGGTGTAGAGCATGTGGGCTAAGTCACTTCAGGACGCTTTCACCATTCACACACAGGAACGCAGGAACGCGTGTAAACGCGTTCCGGTGCACCTGTGTGCGAATGCTACAAGCGTTCCGAAGTTACTTAGCCGGCAAAGGCCAGCCAGGGGCGGGGATACGGCTGGCAACGCTGCCTCCCATTGGGTGAGAGCACCCAAGGGGCGGGCAGCGCTGTCAAACCACTTGCCCGCTTCGTGCTGGCTGTACGGGGCTTGATCGGGCCCCGTGCAGCTGGCATGAAGATGCCCGGGCACCCAGGCACCCATCGCGGGGCCCGGGGCAAGGTCCCTATGGGGCAGGACCCCTTCGGAGATCAGAGCTCCTGGCTCCGGTCTCCGAAGGCTTCGCCCTGACCCCGATCGTGCCCATCTGCGGGGCGTGGGCGCCTGAATCTAGGCGCCTGCGCCCCGCAGATCAGCTCCCCCCCCACTCCCCAAAGCCCCCACACCACCCACCCTCCGAACCCGATCTCGCCCATCTACGGGGTGCAGGCTCCTAGATGTAGGCGCCTACACCCCGCAGATGACCCCCCCCCCAGTTTCAGGGCCCGGGGATGGGACACGCGCGCTCATAGGTCCTACCTTCTTGGTGTCCGGCCACGGAATGAGGCGAGGATGCCAGGACCACACACCACGCGGCGCGCTGAGGCCCCCTCTTGGGGGTGGGGAGCTGATCTGTGGGGCACAGACGCCAAGATTCAGGCACCCACGCCCTGCAGACGGTCGCGATCGGGGCAGGGGGGGACCCTTGGCTGACCGGAGCGACGCGCTCCGATCGCCCAAGGGGTTCCTCGCCCCCAGCCAGCCTGACATCGGCCTCCTGCCACCCCGGAAAGGGGCTACAGGAAGCCGATGCTGGTGTCTCCCCGGCTCCGGCAGCCCCATTGGGGCTGCTGGAGCCGGAAAGGAGCCATGTCCCAGCGGCCGTCGGAGATGACAGATGGGACCCCCGATTCGGTGGGTCCCATCTACCGGCCTTGCCGCACCGGCACGATTGCCAGCCCGGCAAGGCTGGTCATCAGCCAATCAGAGGCCAGCTGAGGGGCCGATTTTCAGCCCATGCTGGCCCTGGGGGCGTGCCGACTGCTGTCAGGGAGAGAAGCATGCGCAAGCGCTTCTCTCCCCGAACGGCCCGGGACGCTTCGCCCGCGCGGGAACGGATGCAGAGCACTTTAAAGTGCTCTGCATCTGGAATGCGCGGAAGACAGCCTGGGACGTGCCGGGATGCAAACCCAGCTGCGGCAATGCGAATGCCGCGTCCCAGGCTGTCTTCCACGCGTTAAAAAACCACGTGTGCGAAAAGGCCTCTGGTATCAGCACCCGGCGCATGCGCAGTTGTGCTAGCCTCCAAGGAAGGTGGTGAAGACGCAACTCTTTGCCCTGGCCTTTGGCTGATCTGATGATGTGATTATACTTCCCTCCCCCCCACCCATGGCAGATAATAATATTTTAGTATTTTAATATGCTGAATCTTTAAAATGTTTTTATGTATGTTATTGGTTTTAATATTGTTTTTAATGTGTTGTTTTCAAGGCTGTTACCTGCCCTGAGACCTTCGGGTATAGGGTGGGATAGATAGATAGATAGATAGATAGATAGATAGATAGATAGATAGATAGATAGATAGATAGATAGATAGATAGATAGATAGATAGATAGATAGATAGATGGTAGCGGCTGGACCCATGTTGATGTGCCTGGATATGGACCCACGTGAGTCTCCGGGCATGTGGGGGGTTGGTTTGGCATGCACCAGTGTTCATAAATGCAAATGCTAGAGTGCACCAGCAGGGATTCAATCTTCCCATCCACAGAAGTGAAATGCAGAAAGGTCCAGTACCATGCCAGGTCAGGAAGCATGGAGCATGGTGACAGCACTGAACTAGCCCAGCACCTGGGCAGCAGCATTTGTAGTGCAAATAGCTGCCCAGGGTTGCCCAGGTTACCAATGCATTGTCCAAACTGGCATCCGGTGCATGGTCAGAGATTGCAGCTGTATGTATCTGTGCATGCCTGCTTACTGTCCTGCACCTGGAGGTGGTGTGAATCCACCTCCCCCGGAAGGATCCAGTTGCTTCTGGGCAGTCTCTCAACTAACTTTTAGGAGTCCATGGCTGTATCGTTCCAGCCAGGGGTTATCCCACTCTGGGGCAGCTGCACTAGTGGAGAAGTGCATTCAGGCCTGAACTACAAGTGGTTAGAAGCAATCCAGCAAGTAAGTGCAAAAAGGCCCTAAGAGGGAGGTTTTCCTAATCCAGTTGGAGGCTTCCAGGCATAAATTTCCTGTTCTAAGGCCTAGATTCTGTGGCCAAGCAAATGCTGGGCTCTTTGAAGTTTGCATTCAGGTGATGGGGAACATGCAACTGGTACAAGACATCGCCATCAGGCCTGTAGCCGGCCCTCAACATGGGAAAATTGTCCCTTGAGGAACCCTAATGAAGGATCCTGAGAGTGGATTTTGTCCCCTTGCACCCCTGCCTCCACTGTATAGAGAAACAGCAGTGACAACTGCCCAGTGCAAATTAGTGTCAAACAGAAAATGGCTGCCTTCTAGGACTCTTTCCTTTCCCACACCAGTTCGCACTGTGTGGAAACTTCAAAGCTGCAAAAAATGTGCTCTGTGGCTTCAAAACACGTAGCTGTGTAGCACACTTTCCGACCCAGTAGCAGGGTTGGAGGATTCCACAGGTTAGACGGCCATTTTCCTGGTTGTGAAGAGGATGCGGCCAAGACCAGGTTCTAAAATGGCTGCTGGCTTCTCATCTCCTGTGACAGGGCTGCAAAATCTCGCTCTTCATTTTATTTCTTCTGTCACTGTTATTTGATGGATTCCTCAGTATGATGCAGAAAGGTTGGGGGAAAGATTGCTTGGGAGGGAGCACTCTTTTCTTGAGGCAGTGGAATTTGAGAGCAGGAGATATTTTAAGTGTGATCTTCTCCACTCAGAAAATCATGCTTTTTGCAGTTGAAGCTCGTAGGCGTCATTGATGGATGAGCATCTTCAAACTTTACATTCTGGCTTCAGCCTAATTTTCACCAGAGTGGAGAAACTGTGTCTGGGCTATAGTGCTTCAAACAGCTGGAGAGAGAGAGATTATCATGATTTCCCCATGAAATGAAAAGATGCCCGTGCTTTCAAGAGGAACACTAGGAGCCTGGACACATTTGTCACCACACAGTATTCTGTGTTCTGGGAACTATAGACCCTTTCCATATGGCACAAGTAGTTCCAAGCTGTGCTGGGGCAAAATATGTGACTTGGGCATGACAGCTGGGCTACCAGCAACTCATGCCAAGGGCTGTCCACATTGTATGCACCCCACTTTTGGTGCCACTTCCAAGTGCCCAGCAAAATGCCAAACCACCTACTCATGTGCCATGTGCAGACAAGCAGCTGGTCTGGATCACTTACAAGCAAGCAGTCCACAGGTTGGAGAGGAATGCTTCCAGGAACTGAACCTCAGGCAGACTAGTTCACAGTGTGGACATGTTCCAAAGGGTCCACTGGGCCACCCTAATAGTCCAGTTTGAAAAGGGCCACAGTAGCTGTGTGTGAGGACACAACGAAAAGTGCCCAGAACCCCTTACATGGGTTGATTGGGCTTCTTTAAAGTTTGAAGCCAGACCTAGCCAGTCTGTGATTCGACATTGGATCAAGAAGGGATCTGTTGTACATTTCAGATGTTCAGTTAATCCACAGGCGGTGTTTCCAGATATTTCCAGGTACATCCTCTGGGGATGGGCTGCTACTGTCAAGGGCAACCTGTACATGGTGCTTAGTCATATCTTACACTTGATACTGTGGCCATGACAAAAAGCTCAGCTTGGTGCAGGAAGCAGGGAAATGGAGCTGGCTGCCTTAAGGGTGTGTGTGTCACAAACATATGAGGCGTTTTCGCACACGGGGTTTTCGAACGCGTGCAAGACAGCCTCGAACGCGGCATACGCATTGCTGCAGCGGGGCTTGCGCTCCGACGCGTCTGGAGCTGTCTTGCGCGCGTTCAAGATGTAGAGCACTTTAAAGTGCTCTACATCCGTTCCCGCGCGGATGAAGCACCCACAGCCGTTCGGGGAGAGAAGCATTTGCTCATGTTTCTCTCTCCCTGACAGCTGCGGGCTCGCCTCCCCCGCTGGCGCTGGCTGAGAATCAGCTGATTGCCTGCCTTGCCGGCTGCGGGAGCCTCGGCAGCCGTCTCCCCGCCCCTTGCTGGCGTTTGCCGGCTAAGGCACTTCAGAATGCTTTGAGCATTCACACACAGGTGCGCTGGAATGCGTTTACACGCGTTCCTGCGCTCCTATGTGTGAATGGTCAAAGTGTCCTGAAGTGTCTTAGGCTTCCCGTCCCAAATGGAACGGGTGTAGTGCGAAAATGCCTATGGTCACTGCCTGCTGCCCATGTAAACTTGCTACAGCTTCACCCCACGCACCACTGCAGCTCTTATCATTTGCAATCTAAGGGCCTTTTTGCACTTTGCCCAAAAGATCAGTCTATGACTTTCCCTACATGGAGCATACACACCACATAGAGCCCCTTCTGTTCCAGAAGCAGCTCTGTATCTGCTGGACCATTCCCTGGCTAGATAGCAGTGGAAGTGGAACACTTAAAAGTGCTCCACAGTTATACTAGCTGCATCTAGAATGCGGCTAGTATGCTACACATGCTCCCTTCACACCTCTTCTCAGTGAAGGATGTGTGGGGTGGGTGGCACAGCCACAGTTGTTGGCTGTGTTGCCTGGTAGTATAGTGGGGATCACAGTTACCAAACACGTAGGATGGATTGGGCATTCCAAAGTGCAGACGCCCATTCCCTCCCGCATCTTCACTTTCCTGGGATGATATCCCAGAGAAGTGAAGGTGTGAAAAGGCCCTCAATGGGTCATGGCAGTAGAGCATGAGACCATAATTCATCTGGCAGTGTAGAACAAGATTTACAAAAATAAAAATATACTATTTTAATAGAAGTCTTGAGGGGTGCCTTAGAGGTGCCCCAGAGAGACAGTGTGTGGCCCTCATGTTCCCAAGTCTTCTCTGATTCACCTTTTCTAGCACAGAATATTCAGGGGAGGGGGGAGGGGCAGACTGGTGTGTGAAGCTCACCATGAAACCTTCTCAAACCACCTCAGAATTACCTCAGAGAGACAGTGTGTGGCCCTCATGTTCCCAAGTCTTCTCTGATTCACCTTTTCTTGCACAGAATATTCAGGGGAGGGGGGAGGGGCAGACTGGTGTGTGAAGCTCACCATGAAACCTTCTCAAACCACCTCAGAATTACCTCAGAGAGACAGTGTGTGGCCCTCGTGTTCCCAAGTCTTCTCTGATTCACCTTTTCTAGCACAGAATATTCAGGGAAGGGGGGAGGGGCAGACTGGTGTGTGAAGCTCACCATGAAACCTTCTCAAACCACCTCAGAATTACCTCAGAGAGACAGTGTGTGGCCCTCATGTTCCCAAGTCTTCTTTAATCCACCTTTTCTCACACATAATATTCAGGGCAGGAGCAGGCTAGTGTGTGAATGATCCCACCTCAAAGCCTTTTCTAAAACACCTCAGAATCACCTCAGAGAGGCAGTGTGTGACCCTTGTGTTCCCAACCTTCTCTAATCCACCTTTTATAGGAAACAATGTTCAGGACAGGGAGGAGGAATAGACCTCAGTGGTCTCTCTAAGCCACCTCAGAGGCTCCTCAGAGGTTTTTTTTTTTTTTGCTGTGTCTGAGCCTAAGAATTCAACCCATCAATCAATAAACTTGTGTAATTGCATTTCTGAGTACGCGAAGTTTAAAGAAAGATTTTTTTTTTCACACAATCCTGAAAGTAATAATTTTCAAGTAAACCATGAGTCACTGATTTTAAATGAAAGTTTCTACACGCCACCTTTGTAATGATGGCCAATTAAAAAAGTACTGCTCTTTCAAAAAGTTGCGTTGTGCATTTGTTTGTTTGATGCATTTCCCGGCTGTTTTTAAAGAAGCTGATTTAGCAAAATTGAGTCAGGTGGATGCTTTGCTCCAGATTGGGTTGCATAAATATAAACTATGAGGGCACCTTCTGAGGAAAAATACATATTTTTCCAACTGAACAAATATTTCGTCTGAACCGTTTCCCCATTGTCTCTAGTGGCATTATTAACCAAACTATCCGAGGGTGGTAAAAGTTCCCTGCTCAGCAGACAATGATGGAAAATGTAAGGAAGGCAATTAACATTTTGTTCCCATAAATAAATAGGGCAGCAAACACATGGATTAGAGGGCCAACACACCTATGCACAGATGATAGTCTCTCATCTGCAGAATATTGTAAGAAGAAGATTTGCATGAGGTCATGGATGGTCCACTTACTCAGTAATGAGAATTGGTTCAGAGCAGAAGATGTCGCTTTGAATGTGTGAGCAGTTATTTAGTTAAATTGTCTGATGCGCCTCACAGTTGCAGTAGGTCAGACTTAATGGATCAAAGATACTCCATGCAATATCTTCATGCCCAGATGTCTTCCGTAATGTCTTCTTTCTTCTCTTCTGTTGATTTTAAGAGGAAAAAAAGTCACCAAGAAGCTGAGAGGTTAAAAAAAAAAGGGTAATCATAGGCATTTAACAATGGAGGTTCTTGAATCAACAGCAGGAGCAAAAGATGGAGGCCGTGATGGAAATTCCAAACTTCTTTTGGATCTTCTCAAATGGCGTTTTCATGCATGGTGCACCAAATACAATGTATTGCATATTTTGTTAGTTTTATTGTGATCTGCCTGAGACCTTTGGGTATAGAGTGGAAGAGAGAGAGAGAGGTGGGTAAGGGCAAACTGATATGTGAATGATCCCACCTATGAAACAGTCCTCTCCTAGGCTGTTTTCACTCATTTTTAAAGTATCTCAAAAGCACTTCTTTGTGGCCCTGGTGCTCTCATCCTCTCTCTCATCCATCTTTTCTAACCTGGAATGTTCATAGGCCTTTTTGCACTACAGCCGGATAGCAGGGACAGAATGACCATTCACTTTGGTCGGTAAAGGATGTGTTCCCAATGCATCCCTTACTGGCCAAGGTGTGAATGGTTGTTCCGTCCCCACATGTCTTAGACCGAAAAGGCTGCTGCGGGGGCAGGATGTCCTGCCCAATGCTGCTGCCATTGGGCCAAATCAGCCCACTTCCTGGCAGCCTGCTTCTGGCCCGTCCTGGGGTCCCGCCGGCTGCAGCCACCCAAATCAGGCCGGCTGAAGCGTGCAGGAGCCTCCTGGGTGCCCACACCTACCCAGGGGTCTGAGCTGCCCCCAGCTCACCATGCACAAACTACCTGTTTGGATGCCTGGTTCGAACTGAGTAGGACCCGGGAGTCAGGCTTGCCAGGATCAAACTGGGCCATGGCACACACCTGCACAGAATGCCTACTTCGATCAACCAGAGTGGAATTGCCCTATATCTGTGACAGGTGTGCCAAATTTCAGTGGGTTTCCTTTCTAGCCATGGAATTCTTCCACATAAAATATAGAGCCATACTCCTGATAATTCCTATTTATTTATTGCTTTTGGAATGGTTCCCAAACTGTCTTCCAAATGTGTGTGTGTGTGTGTGTGTCCGTCCGTGTCCATGCTGGTAAATTGAAGTATTTATCGACATTTACTGTAAATGAAACTGCAAACACAGAAAACAATCTATACTCATGCATAATGTGTCACATATATCTTCAGGATTTCTAAACTGCCCTTTATTTTTTTAAAAAACGATCCTGGGTCCGTTCCCAAAAGAATAATCAAGAAACAGGAAGGAATAAAACCAGGAGTCAAAATGAATTAAATATCTGTTAGAAACAGTGATACACAGCTGATGGAGTGATCTTGTAAGCAATCCATGGCTACTAGGGATGAGCAGAAAGCCAATGTCCCATGATTCCTGGATGGGGGAGGAGCGCACACCCCTCCAGAAGGCATAGCTGGGTGGAGGGCATGATGGCAGCAGGGGCTGCGACCACATTGAGGGGTAAGGGGGTATGACCAGAGAGGCCAGGAGGCCAAGGTGGGAGTGGGCAGATCTGGCCTTCATTGAAGCTTCTACAAAGCTTCAGTGAAGGCGGGATCCATTCAGTTCACAAGCAAATGGGGGCCTTTGAATGTAGGCCCCTTTCAATTCACCCCTGAACCTCAGAATTCTATGAATTCATATGGAACTCAAACAGCACAAATATTTGGGTCCATCCCTAGCGGCTACTCATCAACAGCAGTCTTGGCCTGGAGCCTATATGATCCTGTGTGCACTAAAGATGCAGGGATCACATGTCCCTGCCACCTCAAGTATGGTGGCCACATTGACCTGCACCCATCCAGCCCTGCCCTGCCATAAGCCCACAGTAGAACACTATAATTGCAGACTTGTAGGATGGGCGCTGACAGCGGTTCCTACTGCTCATCTGGCAGCCATAGGCATTTTTGCACAAGAGGTTTTGGAATGTGTCTACGACATGTTGGGATGCAGCATTCACTCTTCTGGGGCAGCCAGATTGGTTCCAGGCTGCACCAAGCGTCCCGACATGTTGTAGATGTGTTCCATTTTCAGAGCCTAAAAAGTGCTATCCACCCGTTCCAAATGATCCAGAACGCCCCCAGCTGCCATGGAGGGAAAGCATTCACATGTTCTTCCTCCATGATAGCTGGGCCTCTCCCCTGGCTTCCCCCGCTTGGCTGCCTTGCAGCCAGGGGTGGGGAGGCCAGTCGGGTCCCTTCCCTGGGGTCCTGCCACCTGCATCGGCCTGGATCAGGCCAATGCAAGTGGCGAGACCCTCACCCAGCACCCCCTAACCCACCCTGGGGTCACACACATGTGTGAATGGCACTTACCTGGGGCTGCTGGCTCGATTCTGGCTGGAATAGGCTGGTGACGTTTTGTGCATGCTCGCGGAGCAGCCCCTCATTGGCCAGGCACCCACCTGGCCTCAACTGGCTATCTGTGCAGGTGCAGGTGCCTGGCCAATGAGGGGCCACCCTGCGAGCGTGCGCAGAACATCACTGGCCTATTCCAGCCAGAATTGAGCTGGCAGCAGCAGGTAAGCGCCTTTCATGTGCGCGCGCCACCCTGGGGTGGGTTGGGGGGTGCTGGGTGGGGGCCCACCTCTTGCATGGGCCTGATCCAGGCCGAAGCAGCTCGCAGGAACCCAGGGAAGGGACCCGACATGTCTCCCCACCCCTGGCTGCAAGGCAGCCAATCGGGGGAGGCCAGAGGAGGGTCTTCGGCCTGAACGCGTTGAAACTGCTTTCTCATTTGCACATGGGCAGGGAAAAGTTGCATTCGGAACGTGTCCTTTACTTGCCAGTGCAGATGGGAAAGTGGCTTCAATGCGCTCGGGCCAAAGCGTCCTGAGGCGTCTTCGCCCTAATGCAAAAATATAAATATAAATAATCATAGCAAATGTCTATGGTCTATCTTCTGCCCAGTGTGGAAGCCCTGTGACTTCAGGAAGCCACAGGGGATTTAATCCCACTGAAAAATGAAATTGTCGTGTAAACATTCCAAAGCGCAGGTGTTGCTTTCACAAAACGATACTCTATGGAGAAAAAAAGGGGGAAAGTCTAATGGCACATCTACACCAGCCTTTTCAAAAGTCAACAACCCATTTTCAGAAGACTCACTGTCAAGATTTTTAGCAGCTAAGGGTCATAAGAATTCCTTTTAAGTCTGTTGGTGTTCTTTCTATTTGATGCTTAGAAACCCAACTTTGCCTAGACTAGCGACATGCTACACCTTCAGTTACAAAGGCCATTTCTACACTGCAGAGTTCTTACTTAGTCAGGAAGTCTGGATTCCCTGCCCTCACCACTGAAACCCCTTCCTTTCACCATGCCCACATGGCACACCTTGGGTGAGTTGGCAAACCTTCAACTTGCACTATTCATACTATATCTGGAAAGAGGTCTTAGAGGAGACATATTTCTTCAAGTTCCCCTCCACATTCACCAACAGCATGATGATCAGCTAATAATTCATCTCTCAGACCCTTTCCACACAGTCTCTTATTCCAGAACCAATCTCAAAATAAGGGGAAGCAGTCCACACATTGGTGTGGACTAGGCCAAGCCCAATACCCATCATGCTTTGTCCACATTAGATGATGTGTAGTCTGGGCTAGGCACAGAAAATAGCACCCTAGTCTGGTATAGTTGTAGACCTCAATGGTGATGCCTACAACTGGATCAGGGTAGTGTAGTGAACTACAGAGGCATGTGGAGAGCATGCCCACACAGTCCAGGGTACTGCAAAGAACCTTTTTTGATAGTGGTCCAGGAAGTGCTACTGGAAATGGATCTACTGCAAAAACACCCAGGCTAGAAACTCCAAACGGTAGGACATCCAAAAGTAGATGTTCCCAGCCTTACAGAGCCTTGCTGCTGTCTCCAAGGGCTCTCAAGAACCAGTGTCAAGGACTGAAATAGAATAGGTCATCTAAAAGATGTTGCTTGTTCTGCTTTAGAAGACTGCATGGCAGTGCAGAAAGACCTGGGTGTATTGGCATGGTTCAAGTTCTCTCTTCAAGACTGAAAGGCAGAGTTGAAGAGGTAACTTGGCTGAAGAGTATAAAATCATGCATGGTGTGGAAAAGGCAAATAGAGGGAGATTCTTTTCTCTATCATATAACACCAGAACCAGCTGATAGGGGGGTAGAGTTAGGGTTGACAAGGGGAAGTATTTTTTCACCCAGTGGGTCAGTAGTCAATGGAATCTGCAGCCAGATGAGGTGGTAACAGCAACCAGCCTGGATAGCTTTAAGAAAGGGTTGAATAAATTCATGGAGGACAGGTGTATCGATGGCTACTAGATTGGATGCCTAGGTACATCCTCCAGGCTAGGGAGACAGGCAGGATGCCTCTAAAGGCCATTTGCAGGATTCAAGAGCAGGTGAAAGTTTTGCCTTTTTCTTCTGCCTGAGATGCCCAGGAGCAATTGGTGGGCTGCTGTGTGATGCAGGAACCTTGACTAGATGGGTTCTATCCTGATCCAGCAGGGCTCCTCTTACCTTCTTGTAGGGAATTGGTAACAACTGTGGCAGCCTGATTCACCAAAGGGCTTAAACTTGTCACTTACTCCATAGGTAGGTCTGACTGGTTACATCCATCACTTGACCAGGAACCGTTTGGGGCTGGTCTGTCCTGGGCTACATTTCTCACCTAGGTGAAGCCCAGATTTTAAGATTCTGGCTGCTACTAATGTGAGCAGAATTTTGCGTGCAATAGCCAGAGACCATTATGCTATGCTTTGAGAATGGATCTCCTATAAATCTCCCTCACCCGTTTGAATTGCAAGCCTATTACAAGGCCCAGGATTATCTACTGCCATGGAGAAGCCTGTAAATAAAAAAGAAAGTCTGTAGCTTTATGTCAAGAAAGGAATAAATATCCAGTCTCCCAGCAGAAGTCTTTATTGGATCGTGCCGTCTCTGCTCTACTTCCAATAATGGAGATATATCAGCAGCTTCAGCATGTTGCCACAGAAAGTGAAGCTTGCTTCATGAACTGGAATCAAGCAATTTTGGCTAGGATAAGGAGAGGTGGTAGGGACTAGGGATGTGTATTAAATTGAATATAGGAAAATTCATATCCATTTGAATAGATCCCCTTTGAATGTGGTAGGGTTCGAGTCGATGCAAATGTATTCATATGAATTTGCACAAATATTCTATGTGAATGCATACATATCACATAGGTTTCTCATATCATATCCACTAAATCAGCCCTGAATCCACTTTGACTCCACTGTCAGTCCATGCAGAATGCACTCTGGATCCATTGCAGATGTGACTGGCACAACCGCTTTCCCACCTCCCCGGTTCACAAATGTTCTGAAGCATTCCTACGAATGCAAATGTCAATGTAAGAATGTCATAACATTCATTTCATATACAAATGTCCAAATTTGCATGAATTTGCATGAATATCGAATGTTGCAAATATTTGTGCACATCCCTGGTGGGGACTCTTCCAGCAGCTGTCCGCATGATGGCTGTCAGTCTCAGACTAACTTTGGAACCTGGGGGACAATTGGCTGCGGGGGATTTTGCAGGGAACAACACACAGCCCATTCCTGGGGCCATTTCCCGAGGCAATATAAAGGTGTGAGCAAAAAAAAAAAAAAGACTATGTACACAAAAAGTATGCACAACCAAAGATACGTGGAGTAAAAGGCACACACTAAGACATGCACAGCAAATGCACACCACATGCTCTCAGGAACCTACTTGGGCCACCTCCAGAGAGTGGCCAGATAACTTGCTAGGAAACGATAATGTAGGTTATTACTTTCTTAATCAGGCAGCAGTGAACACAGTGCTGTCTATGTGCTTTTAAAGGGATGGGCATATCCTGGTATTCACCTGGAGCTGGATACCACTACCATGCATGTATGTCCCTCAGTTTCAGCCTCCATGCATGTAAAGTGTTTGGAACAACGATGATGGCTCTCTCCATAAAGTAAGTGATCGTGCTATTGCTGGGAAACCTACCACCAACACTGGGTTTTCCAGCAGTAGAACCATAGAGTTGGAAGGGACTTCTAGGAGCATTGAGTCCAACTCCCTGCTCAATGCAGGATTTCCTAAACCATCCCAGACAGATGTAGTGAAGGAGAGCTCACTACCTCCTGTGGCAATCTATTCCACTGACTGATCGCCCTCACTGTCAGGAAGTGTTTTCCTAATATCTAATCTGCATTGACTCCCTTGATGTTTCATACCATATAGTGTAAGTGAGAATAGGGACAATCCCTTTGCACTTGCACTTGAAGACCACTATCATGTCTCCTCTCAGACTTCTGTTCTGTAGGCTAAACATTCCTAGATCCTTCAACCTTTCCTTGTAGGACATGGTTTCCAGACCACTCACCTTTGGACTTGCTCTAGTTTGTCAGTGTCTTTTTTTGAATTTGGGTGCCCAGAACTGGACACAGTACTTTAGAGGAGGTCTGACCAAGGTAACGAGGAATAATTACTTCTCATGATCTAGATTTTGCCTTTTTTTTTTTTGCAGCTGCATCACATTGCTGACTCATGTCTGGGGTTGGATAGGGTAGGACTATGGTGATGTTGCCACAGTTATATGGTTTATACTCATTTCATCTACTGAAAGTAAATATTAGCCCACTGAAACGAAGACACTTACTTTGTCCATCTTCCAAATTTGCCTATACTTCGTTTCTGACACAATTGCTTTGAATAATGTAGACCGAAATGTTTTCCAGGGTGAAGAGAATGAGCAAATTGGTTTCCCTGCCTGTGTCCAGTCAGTGCAGCTGATATGTGAGGCTGTTATTTCTCAGCCTTAAAGAGTCTGTCATGGTATGTTGAGGCCTTTGATGCATCATTAAACTTTATACTAAATCACCGGAGTTGAAAAATCCTTTAGCTGATAGCCAGGGATTTTTTCCAACGCTACCCTTGGGACTACTTGGGACCATGTCATTTCTTTCCAGATTGTTTTTAGGTTTATTTCTGTTTTTGTACACTGATACCAAGGGCATAAATACCACTGACTAAGCCTGGCTTTGTGCCTGGCAGAGTTTATGGTACTTTTAGGGCTCCTGAATGGCTGCTGATTGGTGATTATTTATTTTTGCACACTCTTCATTCTGAAATCACATCTCCGTTTCATGGCCAAGGCATCTTTGGCTGCTTCCAGACAGTGAGAGGAAATTGTGGGAACTTGGTTAGGTCCCACAACTGCCTTTCACTGTCCCTACCAAACGGCAAGAGAAAGTCACATGGCAAGCCTGGGCCCTTTGGCTTATCTGGCACTTGCTTCTGTAATGCTTCGATGGCACAAAATACATGGAAGTGTGCAAAGGAACATCCCCCACCTGCATAGTGGATATTAAGAAAATAAGAACACAAGAGGAGCCCTGCTGGATCAGACCAGACCCCATCTAGTCCAGCATCTTGTCTCACACAGTGGCCCACCAATTGCTTCTGAGCATTTCAAGCAAAAATCCTTAACGTGAGCATATGAACTGAAGAATTTCACCACTACAACATCACAAAAATGCTAAAATGTGGAATATCAGCTGTGGGTCTAGGCAAAGAGTTTCTCCTCCAGAATCCCTTTACTCTGGACTGTTGGTAAAATGCAGGTTTTAAAAGAAGAAGGGTTGGGTTTTCTACCCCATTTTCTCAGCCATTTAAGGGGACTCAAAGCAGCTGACAAAGCTTTTCTATTCTTTTCCCCACAACAGACACCCTGTAAGGTAGCTGGGGCTATGAGAGCTCAGAAGAGAGCTGTGACTAGCCCAAGGCCACCCAGCTGGCTTCATGGAGGAGTGTGGAATCAATCCCAGTATTCCCAAATAAGATTCTGGCTCCCTAACCACCAGACCAGTGAAGTCTGAGGCAGCTTTTGCCCTATGCTGTGGATGAGTCCCCCTATCTTCACTGCTGAACTGCTGCTCACCAAAGAAGTTACTTCTAACGCTTACCCAGAACACACTTCTTCTCATTCTGCCTCCTAGACCACTTGAGAGCAGGCCTCTTTATATTTCAGACATTTGACATTTTGAAGACTATTCTCCAAGTTAAGTGTTCTTCGGAAGAGCTGGCTTTTATGCGCTTCTTTCCCAAAGGGAATTTCATATCCTTTCTTTGGAACCGGCATTGTTCAAGGACTAGCCAGATAATGTGTTTTATCACCCCATGCTTGTTACATTACTCCATCAGGAGTCATGGAGTTTTTGTGACATCTAGTCTAAGTGCAAGATTTTTTTTTTAAGGTTTTAACAGGAAAATATAAATTACACGAAGAGTTTTCTTGGGTTTCTTCTTGAAGCCACACTTTGTTTTTTTTTTATGAGGATACTTTTAAATATATGGATTTTGAGATGTTGGTAGAACTTTGCCAGTTCTTAGTAATAATAGGACACTTGGTTGGTTTGCCAAGGCTGGTATCCTGAGGAACTTTGTCAACAGCTTAGCAGCTTGTTGTGTTCGCGAAAAGGAAATTAATGTTCATGTGAGGGCAACCATTGTATTCACCTCCCACCCGATAATCCAGTCCAAAGCTACAATAGTTCCATTCAAGACCCACATTAAACAATGCCAGAATCAAGCTGGCTGGAAGAAAGCTGGGTGATTATATGCTTCACTAAAGCAATCATGTAAGTTAATGATTGGATTTGTCTGGTGAGTATTGATGGAGGAACCCATTATTAGTTCCTGGAGCTCAGCAGCGCAAATTTGAACACCACTGATTACCATACTTTTCTAATACTTAACATGGCCTCTACTAGGGATGGGCGAAAAATCTTCATCACCTTTGCAATTAGTACAAATTGTGAAGGTTCAAAACTTCCTGTTGAGGCTTCCCATTTGAACCTAATGGGTGTTTTTCCACTGTCGCTAGAAGTACAAAATGCCATTTCATACCCATTAATGGGTACTTAATGGGTACTTTTAGTGACAGTGGAAAAACACCCAATATTGGCTAACCTTTGCACGGGAAGCAAGAGCTTTTGTGCCTTTGTTTGAAGCTTCAGAGCAGAATCATATCGGATTAGGATTGGTTTCAGACAGATTCAGAGCAGATTTGAAGGTGCAAGTGGTTGCAGCAGGGATAGAGAAGTCGAAGCCTAGTGCATTGGAAATGGTCCTTTTGCGCAAATGTGAAATTTCATCATGTCCTCTTTGATGCAAAATGAAACAAGGAAAAAAATCATACACATCCCTACTCTGTACTTCTAAAGGTTTTCAGATCATTATCCTCATCATATACATGTACCAGAAAGGATAGAAATTAATTGGTTTGTCCATCTGTTTGGGAAGAAAGATATACTGATGGGTTTGTCCCAGTGTTGGGTGGCTTCTCAAAATGCCAGGCATAGATAGAGCTGCTATTTTAAATTATTTGCATGTAGCCAGTATGGCACTTGCGCTGCAGTCCAAAACAACCAGACCTTTGATGTTTAAACTCACTCTTAATCTTGTCCTACAGTGGAGCAGGTGGAAATCATGCATGTGTTAAACTGCAGTTTGCTAAATGCAAGATGACCAAAGAGGACCAGGGCCAATTCGCACTTGGACTCTTAGTGCGTAAGTAGTGAACATCTGGGAAGGTGCATTTGCACTTGTAGGAGGCGCTTACAACCTATAAGCCTCCCCTGCCTCCCCAGATGTTCACTAATCATGCACTAGTAGTGAAGTACAAAATTGTGCTCCACATGCACCCAAACACAACCAGAAACATACCTGTCGTGTCCAGCCGGCGAACATTCACATGTCTGCCGGCTGGGAAGGTCATTGGAGCTGGCCCCTGATGTGACTGTGACTTTGCAGAGTGCCAGTGTTGTCATAGTGATGGCGCTAATGCACACATAGTTGTGGATGGTGCCGCACTCAAGATGGTGGCACCCAGAAGAGGAGCAGCCCGGCGTTTGAACAGAGATGAGTGTTCAATTGCACAGAGGTGTTAGCAACTAGCGCTAGTCAAGATTAGTTCATTACACACTTTTCCCGTCCACAGGATGGGAAGGGAAGAGCGAAAGCACCCAAGGACTGTCAGGTAATTTACCTAGCAAGCATGGCTGTCTTCAACATCAAAGTCAAGGTGAGCATGAGGGAGATTAAGCAAGGTTCACACCTGCCCCCCATCGTACTACCTGTCATTGTTCCATTGCTGGATCTTGCTGCATTGTAGCTCCTGGCCATCCAGTCAGGGATAGGCAGGGCTCTGTTGGGAGTGTGTGTGACATTGCATAATCTCCTGCATCACAAGCATGACAACATCACAAGCCCATGTGGTCCAACAACCCTTTGTCCAAATTGTAGCTATATTTATTCCCTCCATGTGGGTAGACAATACTCCTTTGATCTTTGGGTTCTCATAATGCTAAGCTCCCACATAAAACAGTGGACACCCTGGAGGGTCTGTCCCAGCAATCAGCCATCCATCCCCTTCATTGATAGGACACCCTGTGTGAGAATTCCAGACTGCTTATTAGCATCAGGGACACTTTCATTTCTGACTGGGAGGTAGCCAGGTCCTCACACTCTTAACTGCCAAGACTGACCAAACTGCTTCCCAGAAGCTTTCTGGCCTTGCCTTCCAGAGATATAAATGGCATGTAGCTCCAGTAGGTTGTACATACAGTTCTCGGCAGGTTGCAAGAGACCAGCATGCATGTGCAAACTGCCGAGTCTGTGATCCAAATCAGTGAGCCTTATATCACACAAACCATAACTAGGAGTATATAGTCTTGTGTCAATCATTTTTATTGGAAGTGACACCTCTCAGAGACCCTGAAGGAAAATCCCTAACAGCCTAAAAAAAAGAAGAACCTTCTGGGTGGAGAGTTTTGAGCCCAGTCACTGAGCCAGAAACTGGAATTTAGATGGACAGATAGAATAGATAGAATAGAATCAGTCAATCAGTCAGTCAGTTAGTTAGTGGATGGATGGATGGATGGATGGATGGATGGATGGATGGATGGATGGATGGATGGATGGATGGATGGATGGATGGATGGATGGATGGATGGATGGGTGGATGGATGGGTGGGTGGGCGGGTGGGCGGGTGGGCGGGTGGATCGTTGGATTAAACAAGAAATAAAGAGATTATTTTAATGAGAAATATCCTTTAATCAGTAGAACAAGCCAGATTAGACTGATAATTACGGAAGCACTTTCCTTCCAGCCAGGCACAGATATAGCAAGTGCCCACTCCCTGATCTTTTTTCATCAAAGCAGCTTTGTGTCCTCCTCATCTTAACATAATGATGCTGCAACATCCGAGATCCTGTCCATCTGGCATCCTTGCAGTACTGTGGGACATAAATCCCACACCTTCATCTCAGTCTTCTCAGTTTCTCTTCCATGGTTCCCAAGGTAGCCACCATGCCCCAAGATGCCATGGTGAGGCTACAATATGTGTCCATAATAAAAATATAGTAAATTACAAGAATGCACAATAACAGCGTGGAGACTTAACAGGAGCAGGTAGGTAGGTAGAAGGTAAGTAGGTAGATCGAGATAGCTGTGGCTGAGAAGAAGCCAGTCGCTGGAAGGGCTTGTTGGTAGACTTAGAAGCATGCCACATTTGGCATAAAACAAGAATGATGAGAGTGATAGGGAGGAAAGAAGGAAGACATAGGGTGTTTTTCCACTGTCACTAGAAGTACCCATTAAGAAGTACCCATTAATGGGTTCGTAATGGCATTTTTGTACCCATTAATGGGTACTTAATGGGTACTTCTAGTGACAGTGGAAAAACACCCATTGTGAAAAGGATTGTGGAACCAGTGGAAGATTTGAAGGGTGAGTGGGAAGGGAGCTATGATTTTCCTTGAAGGCAACCTGGAAACATTGTTATTTATATTTATTTATATTTATATTTATATCCCACCTATACCCAAAGGTCTCAAAAGCCTTTGAAGCAACATTAGCAGCCAGTGCATTGCTGTGATGGGTAGGGCAGGCCTCAAAGTGGTTCTGGCTTTGAAAGGGTTTTGTCAAAGTGGCTCCAATTCATGCTATCACTTTTTGTAAGGTTTGGGGATGAGGAAAAGAGCCCATGGACCCGGCTACTGTGCCTGCCCTTTTGACCTCCCATATCTGAAGTCTCTTTTCGATAGGCTGGAAGAATAAACCCTGCCGGTGTTTTAAAGAGTCGTCATTATTATACACGGGAAAAAGAACAGAATGTAGAGGACACTTGATTCCTTTTATGTTACATTCACAGATCCTATACAGGTGATCCCAAACCAATGCTATACAGGTGGCAAACAAGAAGATTCAATCTTAAAGGAACATACATCACAAAGCCGTTGCAAAAATCCTTCAAGGCACACTAGTTCAAAGCGCTTTCAGTCCTTGCACAGTGCTTTGCATCTATCACTCCTGACAGGCTGTCTTCAGTCCCAACCCTGGCTTCTTTACAGGATCATCGGTTTAAAGAAAGTTGCAGGCCTGTCTGTCAATCTCAGCAAAGAAGGATGCAGTTCCCTCCAAGGGTCCCTAGCCTAGGCCATTCACGCACTAGGGATGCGCATGAATGTTCCAAATTTGATCAAATTTGGACATTTGAATTTGAATCTAATGTCTGTACATACGAATTTAACATTCAAATGAATTTTCAAATCTTTCCTGTGAATCATTCGGACATTCATATGTGTACAGATAAATATGCATTACATACGTATCTGTACGCATCTTATTCACATCTGTACGCATTCGTACTGATACGTATGGGGCAAAAACGGGATGCATGCGGGATAAAAACGGGATGTGTACGGATATATACAGACACATTTGAATGGTGTGGACATTCGTATCTGCAGATGCAAATTGAAAATTTGTACAAATAGATATGAATGAATTCAAATTGAATAGAATGTGAGTACATTCGAATTTTAAACATTCAAATTGAATCCTGAAAAATGCCATTGCACACACCCTTATCACACACACACACACACACACACACACTAGGGCTGTGTCCCCAAGTAACTTATTTGCTTCTCTAGTTTTCCTCTACTGTCCCTCTGTTCCAGCGGACTTCAAAAGTGCCGTTCAATTCCAGAATAAGCATCCCCATGAGGTTCAGTAAAACACACATTTTAAACATACCTACCATCCCCAAGGAAGCGTGTTTTGTTTGCCCGCATCTTTTTCTCCCCACCCCCTCTCTGCTTGATAGGGTCCTGGGGAGACAACCCCTGACAAGTCCAAAAGAAAAATAGCCATATTTACACGTTCTCTGTTCGTCTCCCCTGCCTGCAAAACCCACCAGAGCCAGTTATCACTGTGGGATCCAGAGCTTGCTTCCAAAGATAGTGATTTTAATCACTGTAAAAATCCACCCCGTACAGTGGCCATTACACTGTAACAATCCACCCACTTCACACCTGATAACAATGTTGCAATTCTCCACAATTCTGGCTCTTTAAAAGTTCTGACCTTTAGAAAGGGAAAGGAAGGGAAGGTGCTGTTGTTCTGGGAGATGTGTGAATGTTTAAGACTGTATGTGCAGGCGGCTGCAGGAGCAGAGCCAGGGTGCTTTTTCGGAGATCTTGGCCCCCAATCCCCGCCCCTTTTGCCACGGAGCATCTCCATGCACAATGTTGCTCGGAATACCTGTGGCTTCCCAAAAGTGTTCTGGTAGTCTTCTTTAAAGGGCAGTCTTTTTACCGTGCATTTTCCTCCTTTTGTGCCGCTGGAAGCTTGGAGAAAAGCTGGGCATGGGGGTGCTCAGAGGCAAAAGAACCTTTTTAACAGACTTTTTATTGCTTGGGGATGTGGCCTAAAAGGGAAAAAAATTAAGAGACAACAAGGGCAGGCGTTGTATTCACTGCAAGTCACTTTTGTCTCCATGCAGATTATGAGGTGCAGCCTAGGTAGGCTTGTGCTGAGGTTACATTTCCAGCAACCCACCCGTTGGTATATTAAATAATATAAGAGCCTGCTAGATGCTAAAGTAATTAAAGTCACATGTCCTTGGTTCTGAGACACCTTTTTGGTGTTCCATATATGCATAATTGGACATATGAAAATATCTCAGCTGCGGCTGCATTTTGTTTGTCCCCGAGGTTTAATAATATACAGTTGGGCTTTTATCGTACCACACAGCTGTGGGGTTGAAGAGGATTCTTTTAGAGTGTCAGCAGAATTTTTAGTAAGAAATCAAAGGGAGCTCTTCAAGGAGAGAACAGCGCTTAAGCTGGCAGGTAGAAACTCATATTTCTAAACACTTTGATATGATCTCATGGAGCAGGGCCTTCTTGTAGCCCTTCCTCTTTCAAATGTGTGGGGGCTAGGAACACATAGAAGAGCCTTGTTTGTGGTGGCTCCCAAACTCTGGAATAGCCTTCCTCTTGAGGTTCACCAGATGCCTACATTGTGTGGCTTTTGGTTCCTGGGGCAATTTCACGCTTCCTTTCCTGTCCCATGGACAGGAAAGGTGTGTGATAAATTAATGTTGTTGATGACAGACAACCCCCTGGATGATTGAACGCTCACCTGTGTTTGATTGCCGGGCTGCTCCTCTTCTGGGCACTGCCATCTTGAATGCGGCGCCCTCTGTGACGGCGCCTGTGTCAACACCATTGCTATGATGATGCTGATGCTCCGCACAGTTGTAGTCACGTCAGAGGGACATCGGAGCTGCCAAAGTGCTTGCGATGACCCCCCCCCCCGAGCTGGCAGAGGTGTGTATGGTCGCCAGCTAGATACTATCAGATAAATTCTGTGTATGTTCAGTCATGTGAGGAGCATGATTCCATGCTCCACCACTAGTTCATGATTAGTGAACATCTGGGGAGGCAGGGGAATACATTTGTAGGTTGTATGCCCCTCCTGCAGGGGCAAATGTGCCTGCCCATATGTCCAGCTATCTCAAACTACAAGCTGAAGTGCAAATTGGGCCCTGGTTAAAGGACTCCTCTTCACTCTGGCTGCTTTCCTGCCAGGTAGGGAGTTCAAGCGGGAAGGAGGTGTGGCTGGCTATATTTTAAATATGTTTTAATGTTTTTATATATATATATATATATATTTACTATCGTGACCCATCTTGAGACATTCTAGTGAAGGGCAGTATACAAATTCTTAAATGAATAAATCTCCTGTGCTTGAGAAAGCATGGTGTCCATGCAGATTTTCCACTCTTCTGGTTGCCTTCCTCTGCACCCATTCTCCTCTTCACAGCATGCCACACCAAGCACTGCAGATACCCACCCACACTCACACAGCGGCACACTGAGGCTCTATAGGATGCACTGATGGCTATCTACAGGACAGCCACCCCATCCTGGCCGATCTTCAGAGCCAGGAACCTTCATCCCCCAGCTCTGAAATGGCAGGCTGGGGGAAGACCAGAAATGTAGCCAGAAATAGCCCCAGAAAAGCTTTGGTTTCTAGAGCCCAGCAAAAATGTTTTTGGACTTCAGAATAGGGCTGGGCTATTCCTGCCATCACTTCCTGTCCACATGGCTGCTGTAGGAATGGAACCAGCCTGGCGATGCTAAAGAGAGCAGAAGACAACATGGCATAGAGCTCTTTCATCGATGGGTTGTAGGAAAAGGACCCTTCAGGGTTGCCTTACACATACATACGATAGTCCCAATATTGCCAAGACATAATAGTGCTTTTTTGTTTCCTGTCTGGATGCTGTCATAGTGTCAGTGGTCCTTGAAAAATCTGGATGTTAACATATTCATTCAGAAATTTGCTTTATTACATTGATTTGTAGCAGTGATTAGGAGATGCCGAAGACACAATTTTTTAAAAGGTCATTGGCAGGATCTTAGTGACAGGCGAGGCAGATGATTGTGGAGGGATGTTTGAGATCATTAATTTTAAAAAGAACTGAAGGTCATATTTCTGTAGCTGAGTGTCTTTACCTTTTCATTTCCTCCTCAAGACGATGAGAGGAGCTTGTGCAGAACTAAGAGGGTTTATGGGTAAGTGGGGGAATTGTTTTTGACATCTGATACCTTGTCAAGGAAGGGAACATTTTTGTCTACTATTTTTATTTTATTTCATTTTCAGCCCTCATCAGTAGAGGTGAAAACAATCTGGAATTTGAGTATGCAGAAGCAGTTTTGTGCCCAACTTGTTTTTAATCCATTCAACCAAACCATATAGTAGCATTGGCTTGACATCTATCTATCTATCTATCTATCTATCTATCTATCTATCTATCTATCTATCTATCTATCTATCTATCTATCTATCTATCTATCTATCTATCTATCTATCTATCTATCTATCTATCTATTTTCTGTCTGTCTGTCTGTCTTCAGCTGAGGCACAAATTTAAAACAACCTGGGGAGTTGAGTGGAGAGGGTCAGGGCCCCTGGTTTTCCTGGGGGGGGGGGAATACTGCCCAGCCTGATACAGGGTACGTAATGGCATTTTTGTACTCATTAATAGGTACTTAACGGGTACTTCTAGTGACAGTGGAAAAACATCCACTGTCTTGTGAAGTCCATAGAGAGGGTGGGAGGGTGAGGTGTGAGAGGGTGGGCAGAAAAGATCTCACCCCCAGAGGGCAGTCTAAGGAGGTGGAACTGTAAAAGGAAGACCTGGTTTTACTAGAGGTTGATTTAATGAACTGCTCTAATCATAATACACTTTGCTGGGGTGTAGTCTCAGGGTACAGTCCAATGAAGAAACACCAGACCGAGGTAGGCAATTGCTGTTATGGCAAACCCGGTGTCATTGCTGGGTTTTCCATAATTGGGACTACATTGGGTTTGCCTTGAGTATGTGTGGCAAGCCCGTTTGGAGATGGAAGCCAGCATTTGCACTGCAGCAGTAATCCCACACATCGTGGGTCGTTGCTGCAGCAACCTGGCAGTGTGGTGAGTGAGTGCACAGCTGCAACCGTGTCACCTTGCCCCCACCCTGCCGCGTAGGGCGCTGCTCTCAAGATGGCGGCAGCCGGAAGAGGACCGGCCCAGTGATTGAACTGAGGTACATACTCAATTGTGGGGGAAAGTCGAACATTGACCAGCACTCCCAAGTACAAGTGCTAGTCATTGCTAGTTCATCAAACACCTTTCCCGTCCAGCGGATGGGAAGGGAAGTGCGAACTCGTCCCAGGCCTTTTGTGTTTTTTTAGAAGAAAAAATAATAGGACAAGTTCAGCCCTCTGAACTTCAGCGTGAAATTAAAATCTGTATGAACGATGCCTTTAACAAGGCTCTCTGATATAAGATTGATCAGCAGAGTTGCATAATTTGGGATCCAGCAGTCCTACTGATTTTAGCCAGAGAGGGAAGGAGAGCAGAGCAAAGGGGTCAGTTGCTGTATCTCTCCAGCTGCAGAGCCAGAAAGCAATGTCATGGGAGAGTAGACGCCCTATGGTAATCCACCACCTGCTCAAAAGATGTCTTGGCTGCCCTCCAAAGAATTTAAATAGCTGAGCCTGTACAGGACCCACAGACCATCTGAAGAACCCTTAGTAATAAAGAGACCCAATAAAGAGAGAACAGGTATGTAATTCACAGCTTAAGCTGCATCCAGACGTTGCTTACTTATTCCGGTATATTCAGATAATTATACAATAAAGTATGGACATTAGATGTTAAGGAGGAAAACAAGAGATGATCAGTTTCTTTTTGCAAAGAGTGTACAAAATTCACTTCACTTCATACCCTCCCGAGTCTGCAAATATTTTTGGCATCAGCCAGAAAAATTTATACCAAAACTGTTTGCAGTTTTGAGAAGAGCTTTACAAGGAGCTACTCCTTTAATATATTATATTTTTTTACATTGTTTGTACAAAAATACATGTTTTGACATACACATTCACCTAAGAAATGCATTTTCTCTCTCTCTTTCTTTCCATGAAAAATGCAGGATAGTGTAAATTTTGAAAAGCAGCTTATTTTCAGTAAGCACTTTGAGAAGCATAATTATGAATATATTTATTTACTTACTTACTTACTTTTAATCAAAACATATACCATTTCTCATAAAAAATGTAGTCTTGAAGCAGTTTACAGAATGTTAAAAATAAAAACAGCTTAAACCTTTTTTTATAAAACTTTATTAAAAGCCAAGGATAGAGAAAATGAAACAACAACAACAAAATCATTCTGTAAAGGCCTAGGTAAAGGGATGGGTCTCCAATTGATGCTTGAATGCCTGAAAGGGATACTTTGGGCAGATCAAACAGATTAGTTATAAAATGTGCAATGAATTCAGATGTCCTGTGTCCAGACGGTGTGTGAGGACCTGCTGCAGAGGTGAGAGGTCTACCAGTCACATGACAGCATCCCTCAGGCCCAGCCTCCAAAAATGTCACAGCTGTGGAATGGAAGTTCCAACGCTGTGCAGTTTCCACCTATCACAATTTAGAATATACTTTAATTATCCAGGTGGAAGCGTACCTGGGTGGGAGTGACTGGGGTGGATCCACTACTACCACCTGATGTTATCATCTGATGCTGATGAAAGGCCGCCTGATCCATAGGGCCTTTTCGCACCTTCACCTCCCTGGTACATTGTCCCTGGGAAGGGAACATCAGGGATGGAGCGAGCATCGACATTTCGAATGCCTGACCCATCCCAAAGTCCTGGATGATGCAGAAGAGCCTGCGGCTGCACCGCCCCATTACTACACACCTGTTTCACAGAAGCAGTGCAAAGGGTGCATGCTGGAGTATCTCTGCCAAGGAAACTGTATAGAACTGTGCTTGGAGGTTCCCATGCAGTCAACCAGGAGCCTATTTGCACTACAGCCCATAGTGCATGATTAGGGAACTTCTGGGGGAAAGCGTCTGCACATTGAGGAGGCTGTTACTGCCTCAGGGCACCCCCTGCCTTCCCAGAAGTTCCCTAATCATGCACTAGGTGTGGAGCCCAAAATTGTGCTCCACACCCTTACTAACCTTAAGTAAATTGCTCACCTGGCATGTCCGGTGGTGAGCATTTGCACCTTTTCTGGTGCTCTGGGGTTGTCTGAGGTGCCGCGCAAGCATACTGGCACCTCAAACAACCATGGATGAGACTGTGCCATGTGCAGAGCATTAGTGTTGTCATAGTGACGGCACTGATGCATGCACAGCCACAGAAGGTGCCGCAAACAAAATGATGGTCCCCTGAAGAGGACCAGCCCTGGGATTGGTCACAGGTGAGTGACCAATTGTACAGGGGGTGGGCTGTAGTTACCTAGCACTCACAAGTGGAGCCCAGCAAGAAGGAGTGCTTATGACAGGATATACTCAGGATGTGTGCAGGACTGTGTGGGGACCAGTGCATGCGGGACACCGTGAAGGAGATTGCCATGCGGATCCTGCATGCTTGAGGCTCACTTAGACTGCAGACACTGAATAAAATGCTCTTCAATCCAATGAAAAAGTCTCAGCAAGGTTTTGAAACTGCCACAAGCCCTGTGCCAAGGAGGTTAAAATTTAATGCCGCACTGAAGCCTTAGCTGTGACAGGTGATAGGTGGCACCTGAGACCTGGTTTTGATCTCTGACTCTTCTCTCAGGGAGAGGGACGGATCTCTCTAGATACATCGAGAAGATCTATCCCCACTTCAAATGCAGAGAGAGTTTTAAAACAGCTCTATCTTGGGTCTGAAAACTGGCAGTCATAAGAACGTAAGATGTGCCCTGCTGGGTCAGGCCACAGTCCATCTAGTCCAGCATCCTGTCCCATACAGTGGCCCACCAATTGCTTCTGGGCATCTTGAGCAGAAGACAAAGGCAAAACCTTCACCTATTCTCAGTTCCCTGCAGTTGTCCTTGTGAGGCATCCTGCCTGTCTCCTCAGCCTGGAGGGAGTACTTGGGCATCCATTCTAATAGCCATTGATACACCTGTCCTCCATGAATTGTGGCTTCCACAAAGTACTGCGGAGGTTGCAAATCTTACATTGCGAGGGTGTTCACAGGTTTTACAGCCATTGCTGGGGCCTAAGTCCTATTTAACATGCTTTGGGGAATTCTTCATTGTTTGTTCAGGAGCTGGCCACATGCCTAGCATTTTAAAAATCGTTGGCATTCAGAGCTGAGTTCAGCTACACACAATCAAATCTGTTTACATCTATCTTGGGTTCAGTGATTGAAGAAAGATGAAATATAAATCCAGTTTTAAAAAGCCATGCTCCAAGAGTGCTCTATGCCACTCTTTGGTGCTCTTACCAAAATAGGAACCCCATTGGTCCTGAACATGAAAGCTGTACCTTTTGAATGCCTCTTTGGTTGTGTCCCCATGGGCACTTTAATCCAAATTCTATTCACATTTGGGAAAGAGTGTCCCCATAGCTACTGTAATTAATCCAAACTGAATCCGAATTTGTCACCCAGCGTCCCCATGCAATTCCCTATTCTTGGATTTTATGAGGACTATCCTGCCTAAATCCAGAGGAAAAAATGTCGGCTCCCTTTGGGAGGCGAGTCTGCTTATCCCCCTCCCCCACCCCCATGGTGACAATGGCTATTCGGGGCGGAGGTCTAGTCATCTAGCTAATGGCAGCCAGCTGTGGGTGTTTTTTTTTTTTTTTACAGATGTAAAGCTCCTGCCCTCCCTTGTCAGCTCCATACAGTACCAAAAAGGCAGAAAGGGGGGAGAAGGAACTTTTGTTTCTCTTGCATTTAAAGGGGCTTTAACATCATTTTTGCTTTGAACAGGTGTCTATTTTCAAAAGATACATGGGAGAAGCTTAGGAACTCTGAAATACTTGATACATTTTATCTCGCACATTTGTCAGTAATCGCAAAGGGAAATAATTAAAGCCCCCTTTTTATAGCAGGCAAGCTTTGCATGGGGGGGGGGATTTAAAAGCCCTGGTTCTTTTTACCTTCAAAAATAGCCCCCAAAATTTTATATTGTACTGGGTTCAAAGCCTTGGAGATGTGGATGAGTGCTCTTTTGCAGGTGATCTCAAAATGGGATATTTTTTGCTAGAACTGACTTTTAAAACTTCCATTTTGCTGCCTTTATTGCAGGCAGGGTTTGCATGGGGGGATTTAAAAGCCCTGTTTTTTTACGTTTAAAAATAGTCCCAAAACCAGGACTAAAAAGCTGCATGGGGACAGCTATATTCGGAGTAACTGATAAGGACTCAATTTGGAATAAAAATAGAACCCAAAAATAGTCAGTACTGAGCTTGCATTAAAAAACTGCATGGGGGCATACCTTTGTTTTGGACTAGGACCTGCTGGTTTGCTGATAACCTGTTTAAATGTATCTACCTGAAATCTCAATCATTCCCCCCCCCCTATTGGGATTACACTCCATCTGACTGACTGATTGATTGATTGATCAATCGATCGATCCCACCCTATTCCCAAGGTCTCAGTGTGTGTTCCAACATATAAAATGAACACATTAAAACCAACAAGACATTAAACATATTAAAACAATGGCAGTATCTGAATGTGGGGAGGAAAATGCTGTTCCTTTACTTAGGCAAAGGCCAGGGCAAAGAGGTGTGTCTTCACAGCTTGTCTAAATACAGAGAATGAAGGTGCCTAATGCACCTCAGGAGGGAGACTATTCCAGAGTCTGGGAGCCTCCACTGAAAAGGCCCTATCCCAGTTGCCCATCCTTTTTCTTGCTGCGAGAGGCTCTTCCCCTCCAGATCTTAGGGCATGGGCAGGTTGATATGGAAGAAGGTGCTCCTTTAGATATTAGGGCTTTATAAGTCAAAGTTAACATCTTGAATTAGGCCCAGTAGCGAATTGGCAGCCAGTGCAACTCTTTTAAGACTGGTGTGATGTGCGTCCCGCCAGCTGTTCCTGTCAGCAGTCTAGCAGCTGCATTCTGCACCAGCTGAGCTGTCTTCAGGGGCAGCCCCAAGTAGAGCGCTTTACAGTAGTCCAGTCTGGAAGTTACCAGAGTATGGATAACTGTGGCCAAATCATCACTGTCCAGAAGGGGCCTTAGCTGTCAAACCAGATGTAGTTGAGAATAGGCAGTAATGCAGAGTGTATCAGTCTCACAGAACCACACTAACGTATGTGTAGACCGATGAGGTCTGGAATATCACTTTGTGGCCCCTTATTTATGGATCATTGGTGAGTGCAGGCAGGGCACTTAGCAAGTAATCAGATAGCTTTGTGGATACTTGCGTCTGAGGATGTGTCAGGACCATTCTCAGCTCTCCTCGGCTTTTTAGGAGTTTCCTGATTTCCACCAAGATCAGAGGAGCTTTAAGAGAGAATGAAGTTGCATTTGAGATACAGCAGGTTGCAAGATAAACGGATCGTGCATTTCCCGGCCCTAAAGCAATCTTGCTTAGATCACCAGGGTCGCAGGAGGTGGGTATTGTACAGTCATTCTTACCCAGTGCTGGTGGAGATGCTAATCTAAATTGAATGTAAGTTAAGATATCGAGCAATAAAGACAGGATTCTCTTACACTGAGTGCAGATTTGTGGGATGTGCTGCCAGCATCTCGAAGCCATTAAGAACAAAAATGATTGCAAGATAAAGCCAGGTAGCCGGCAATCAGCCGATGGATGAAGGGGGAACAGCGAGTACAGCTCCTGGCTAAATTTTGCTTAATTTTTTATGTGAATATATTGCTGTATTATAAGAGCTGTTGAATTAGTAGCACTAGCAGGAACCAGGCCATGGGGAAAAAGCTTTCACTATAGTCTCCACCCATGCATACCGCAAGCCTAGCCAGACCTTTAGGGATTCACAGACAGGAACAGAGCAGAGCAAAGATACTGAAGTCCTGCTGGCTGCCCTCTGCCGCAAGTTGGGGAGGGGGCAGAGAATGAGACCTCCCCCCTTCTCTCCTTTTAACTTGGGTCTTCATTGAAGAGACCAGGGCGTGATCTCTAAGGAATTGATCCAAGCATCCATGTATATCCTGATGCTCTAGCATGCTCCCAAAATACTGCAAGGTAAGTGTAGGGTTGAAAGTGGTTTGGAAATGGCTGGGAATGAAGGAGAAAAGGGATGGCAAATGGCAGAGGGAGAAATTGGAAGCAGTCTGGAGAAGAGAACGTCAGCGGGCTTTTGATGTGGAAAAAGCAGCAAAGGGTTTGGTGAGGAACAAAAAAGACAAAAGTTTTATTCAGGTTCCAAGCAAAGGAGAATTTGGGGTCTTTTAATTGTTTTTCGTCTTTTTTTAGGGTATATTTCATTATTTTGAACTGTTTCTGATATTGATTGTCAGGTTTTGCTTTTCAATGTAGCGGTATTTCCCCGCGCCCTCTGTCAGTGCTACTAATTCAGTGGCTCTGTGAGCCAGTTTGGTCTAGTGGTTAGGGAGCCGGACTCTTATCTGGGAATACCAGGTTTGATTCTGCACACCTCCACGAAGCCAGCTGGGTGACCTTGGGCTAGTCACAGATCTCTTCTGAGCTTTCACAGCCCCACCCACCTCACAGGGTGTTCTGTGAGAAAAGAACAACTCCTCTTCTTCCTCCACAAAGCCAGCTGAGTGACCTTGGGCTAGTCACAGATCTCTTCTGAGCTCTCACAGCTCCACCCACTTCACAGGGTGTTCTGTTGTGGGGAGAAGAACAGAAGGTTCATCAGCCACTTCGAGTCCCTGTAAATTGGTGAGAAAAGCGGGATAGAAAAGCCAACTCTTCTTCTTCTTCTTCTTCTTCTTCAATAGAGAAGGTTTTTCATGTAAGATAAAGAAATCTTAGGATACAATGAACTTTCCTATGAGTGTTCATTCACAGCATGAAGACTCCTGCTTCATCAGTTGTGTTGCTCCAAGGTGGAACAACTGGCTGGAAAAATGCCTCAGGAAGCATTTTAAAAAGCAGCCAAAAGGTATCTTAGAGGTGATAGACAGCGTGAGGAGGCCCACATTCCATATCTGCCCCTAATGCACATTAAAAGCCAGAGAATGCATTTTGGACCTGCATTTCCTGGTTTGAACATGGAGTAAGGCTCTAGCATGTGGACGCTATCACTCCTGAGCTGATTTTGGCCCACTTTTTATTGTGTAGACCCACCAAAGTTGCCTTTGCTACATCCCTGTAAGAAGGTATGGCAAACCACTTTTATGTGTTGGCCAAAGGAACTGCTTGGATGCATCCATGCAGCCTGGCTGCTCTTAATTTCAAGGATGGCTGGAGTTTCCTTTCCTTTCATGGAAGCTAAATATTGGTGATACGGCCACTAGTGCTTATAAAAAAATGTTGCGTACAGATCCAAAGGGAAAAAAAAATTCCCTAAAACTTTCCTTCCAGGCTGAAGTGGCTGAAAGTTCAGGATACGATATTTCAATCTGCAGAGAAATGGTAATGCTATTTTTAGGATGTCTTGAAGGTACTGGGTTGAAGCAAGGTGTTTGGAAATTTATGGCCAATTTCTACTTATGATACTGTGGTGTATTTCCCCCATAACTGATGAATAATTGATAGTAAGTGTCGTTGGAAAACATTTGACAGTTGGCAACCAAAAGCCAGTACTTTATAGTGGATAGGGCATGGATATAGGTGATCCTGGCTTAAAATCGCCCATTCGGAGGGTTGTTGTGGTGATAAATAGCAGGGGATTGGAAAGGTATGTGTGCTGCCTTGAGCTCTTTGGAGGACAGTGGGATAGAAATGTGATCAATGAACAAAAATAGATGATATAAGCCTTGATGAAATGGAGAAGCATCACAGCACAGACCCTATTTGGTTCAGGAGATCTGCACTAGTGCAAACTCCAGGAGGTACTTCAGAGGTCTCCTGCCTGTATCTCCAACTTGGAAGCAATACCTAAGCATCCATTCTAGTAGCCATTTGAAATGTACTTTGTCCTCTGTGAATTTGGGCCAGTTTGCAGATGGCATGGCAGTACGCATGTAGCAAGATCCCAGACAGAGTGTCCACATGTGCAGGAGCTTATCACATGTACATTACATGCGATGCAGGTTTTACAGCACCACACATGAAGTGACACTGGGGCTGGAAAGGCTCCAGACTCTATCCCCATGTCTTCCAGGTTGTCCTGTGTAGATGGAGTGTACTACTGAGGGAGAGAGTCTCTGTTAGGTCACTCCAGGGGAGTTTTCGCACTTGGCTTCCTGTCTGTTGGATGGGGAAAGGGTATGGCACACTAACACCTACTAGCGTTCACACTCGGGAACACTAGTACACACAGAACTAAGCCCCATGTGGCTGGAGACTTATCTGTGTCCAATCGCCAGCAGGGTGCCGCCATCTTGTTTCTGGAACCTGGTGTGGCTGCGTGTGCACTGCTGCCATCACCACAGTGATGATGACACTCCATGCATGTGCAGTTGTGTTTGCGGTCATCTGAGGTGCCAGCATGCTTGTGTGTCACCTCAGATGACCCCTCGCCCAAGAAATGGTGTGAATAGTTGCGGTGCTGGATGCCACAGGTAAGGAATAGGATGGGAAAGGTTAGGGTTGGGGTGTGTATGGTGCATGATTTCATGCTCTGCCACTAGCAGACGATAGAGTGGCATCTGATAAGGTAGGAGGCATTTCTGGGTTGTAAACACCTCTTGAAAGTGTAGATGCAGCTTACCAGATGTTACCCAATCATGAACTATGTGACCAAATGTGAACAGGGGCCTTTCTGCACTTGGCCTTATTCTGGAATATATCCCAGGATAGGGACCTGCTATCTGCCTGCTAGTGTGGACTATGGAAGGTGCCAGGTGAGTCCTGCTGCAGTCTGCATTAGCTTGTGGCCAGCAGACCACTATCCTGAAATATATTCCAGAATAAGGCCAAGTGCAGAAAGGGCCCTGGCTTCAGCTTGCAGCTTAAAGCAGCCTTGCATGCTCTATGGACCAATATAGTGGCACGTGCAGAAAATACCTTTAAAAAGTGTCACAAAAGCAGCTTAGAGGTGGTAGAAATTGCATCACAGGGCCTTAATCCACAACAAAGAACAGAATATGCACTTCCAAAGTGCATTCTCTGTCCTTGAATGTGAATCAGAGGTTGGATGGGAACAGGAGCATCTGCATGCTACCACTTCTGAGCTGCTTTTTGAACTGTGTGGATGCAGCTAATACGTGTCTGAGACAAATGCAGACAGGCACTTCCCCTCCTATCTGAATCAGGTTTGAGGAATCTGTGGTTTGAACACTAACTGTTGTAGTTATTTTGATTTTTAATAAGACGAGTTCTGCAGCCTTTGGGGATGCTTCCCTGTAAACACATTTTCACCTGCAACTGCTCAGGACAAAAATAACTACTCTCTTGAGGGACTTGGTGGGTTGGGTGATTTGCATGCATGCAGTGGGAGCCGCCTGATACAGAACCAGAAAACAAGAGGCAACAGGTGGTGGAGAAGGGAGCCTGGCATCTACCTCCAAGGGCACATCCTAGAGAGCGAGATAACAATCACAGGGTGCCTGCTGCCCTCAAATCCTTGCACAGCCACCGTACAGAGGTGCATCCGTCGCACAAGCAACTTACCTTTCCCGTGCAGTGCACGTTTTGTGCCAAAAATACCCCACTTTTGGCATCATTTCAGGCATGATGGGTAATCCCCAGTGGCCTCATTTTGAAGCTAGGGAACGGTGGTGCTTTAAAGGTTCTTGATCTTCAAGGAAAACAAGGGGTTGAGATGCCCAGTGTGTAGATGTTGCACACCCCACCTCTGGAACTGTGCAAGCACATTTGTCCTGAAGAAATTGCCCTCCTTGTTTGAAGATCAGCAGTTGGACCCATCTATCTATCTATCTATCTATCTATCTATCTATCTATCTATCTATCTATCTATCTATCTATCTATCTATCTATCTATCTATCTATCTATCTATCTATCTATCTATCTGTCTGTCTGTCTGTCTGTCTGCCTGCCTGCCTGCCTGCCTGCCTGCCTGCCTGCCTGCCTGCCTGCCTGCCTGCCTGCCTGCCTGCCTGCCTGTCTGTCTGCCTGCCTGCCTGCCTGCCTGCCTGCCTGCCTGCCTGTCTGCCTGTCTGTCTGCCTGTCTGTCTGTCATCGTCTTTATTTATTTATGTCCCCCATCAATCAATTTGTCAATCATCAATCAACCAAACTTCATTTATGCTTCCCCTCTATCAAATGGTCAATTAATCAATCAGTCAACCAATCTATATGTACATTCCCCCATCACTCACTCACTCACTCACTCACTCACTCACTCACTCACTCACTCAGTCAAATCAAAGCAGAAAACTAAGACAAAAATCTAACTAGATGAGTATAATGATGAGTATAACTTTGGTATGGTTAAAATAAAAAAACTGATTAAAAGTTACAAGCTGTAAAACTACAAAAATTGCCCAGAATCAGGAGTTACTGTACTAAAACCATGTGACAGGTCAAAGGTCCCTACACCCATAGCCTTCTTCGTGAAGCAGCACCATGCAGATTCCATGCCTACCATAATCTTTAGCCAGCTGAAAATTGTAGCCAGGGAACTTTTCCTTTACTGAACCCCAAAGTGAATTTTCTGGGTTAGATAAGATGGAAGGAAACAACTCATCACTTTGTTGATTTGTTCTCTCACTCCTGGAGGTAAGATTGAAGGTGGATTAAAACCTAGGTATAGCTAGACTGAAAATGTCGCAGTGTTCCACTCTGGCATATGGGCTTCAAACATAAGTTTAAACCTCCACCCTTCAGTTAATCAAATCATATGCCAGTTAGAATGCAATTTTAGGGGCTTACTAACATCCATATAATTAACCTTAGTTTTCCCAGCTGCCTCTCTGTTAATGAAATTCTCGGATAGGATTCCAGCTGCCTCTTAAAAGCAGAAAGTTATTCCCCCCCCCCAACCAAACTGCATTAATTAGCAGACCAGTTATTGTAAAGAAAACGTTTCTGATCTCTTTTCCTCACATTGCTGATGGGAAATAGCACACTGTGTCTGCGTTTGGATGGAGATCCAAAATTGCCACCGAAACTAGAACAGGTCTACTGCAGTCTACTTCCAAATAAACTGGCCTAGGGACTCATGTGGAAGAGTTCAGGCCTCTGAGGGCTGGTTTAGCAGAGGTAGCCACAAAGTTGTGCCACTGCGGATGCATTGTAATGCAGAGCGCCACAGGAGGCTATCCAAGATGGCCTTAGAACATAAGAGGAGCCCTGCTGGATCAGGCCACAGCCCATCTAGTCCAACATTCTGTCTCACACAGTGCCCCACCAATCACTTATGGGCATCTCAAGCAGAAGACAAAGGCAAAACCTTCACCTTCTCTTGATTTCCTGCAAATGATCTTCAAAGGCATCCATCCTGTCTCTCCAACTTAGTACCTAGGCATCAATTTTAGTAGCCATTCATACGCCTATAAGAACCCTATAAGAACATAAGAGGAGCCCTGCTGGGTCAGGCACCAGCCCATCTAGTTCAGCATCCTGTTTTACACAGGGCGCGTCCCCATGCACGTTTAGTCCGGTACTGAAACCAGGCTTGGCAAGGGGTGTCCCCATGCATTTTAGATTTGGTCTGGTTTCCATGGACCAAATCACCCCCAACCGGGCCAGACTAGGACCAAATTTGGTACCCGAAAAAACAAGTCTGGGCACAGTTTGGGGTCTCGTCACACATTGCTTGGCGAGCTGAGACTGCGCATGGGGATGATCCTGGCCTATTTTGGGAGGAGATTGGTGCTCGCATCATTGGGAGGTAGGGTGCGCATGCTCTTCCTGCCCTGTGCATTGGAGATTGCAGCCACTGACATTTTGGGGGAGTGGAAACATCCTGATTGCCAGGCAGGATAATGGCTTAATTTTTGTTCCTTTCCCCAAATATTGCACTCCCATTTCTCGATCACCAAGGCAATCATGGTAATGTCTTGATTTTCTCCCTTTTAAAGTTGCTGGGTGCTCTTGGGTTTCCCAGTGAAGCAGAGGTGCGCAAAGCTGCTCAAGCGCCCAACTGCCGCTAAACCTCCTAGTGGCTTTGGGCCTTTTAAAATTATTTTAAAATTTATTATTATTATTATTATTATTATTATTATTATTATTATTATTATTATTATTATTATTATTATTATTATTATTATTATTATTATTATTATTATTAATTATTAAGCTTTATTTAAAAAAATTTCTGTGCCCCCCAGCCCAGTCCTGGCTTTCTGTGCTGCTAAGGGATGGGGGATGTGGCATTTGCAGCTGGTAGCACAGGGGAAATTGCAGCTAGCGGCACAGGGGTGGGCTGATGTGAATCCAGCTTCTAATGAGGACAGAGGGGGCAGAGAAGAGGGGGCACGGCTCCCCCGTGCCAGGGTTTGGCACAGTTTGCATGGGGATGGCTGCATCCATGCCCAGCCTGCACCCAGCCCGCATCACAGGGAATGGCATGGGGACGGGCAAGGATTGATCTCGGACCCATGTGTGCCCATTCCATGCCCACTGGCTTGCATTGGGACGCGGCCATAGTGGACCAATTGCTTTTGGACATATCAAGCAAAAGGCAAAGGCAAAACCTTCACCTGCTCTTGACACCCTGCAAATAGCCTGGAGGAAGGACTTAGGCATCCGTTCTGGTAGCCATTGATACACCTATGCCTTGTTCTGGGACAGGTAGATCATTCCAGTTGGCAAGGCTTCCCGAACAGTTCCAGCTGGAGTACTCCAGGTTTCATGAATGCAGAAACACCCCTTCAATGTTTCTGACCTAAAGTTTAGCTCTATTTTGAAAGAAAAAATTGAAATACTTCCATATGATGCGGCCCTGAATATGAGAATGGACGATGAAAGCAAGCCCCAGAATGGAAGTACTCTTCTGACCTTTGATTTTCTGACTGTGCCTTCTTAAGTCCATATGGAGTTGAACCCACAAATCCTCTGGACCTCATGGTGCCAATGACATTGTGAAAAGTGCAAAAGGAGCAATCTAAAAACAGATCCAGTTTCCAATGGAATTAATTTTGGCTGCAACTGCCAAATTAATTTGATTAATCAAAGGGCTGTGTTCCAAATTGGACTGTGGGATTGATCCATTACTGGTACTGATTTAGAGACAGAGCCCTAAAAAATTATTAATGCAGGGCGTTCTGCTCTCATATATTTTGCTTCTCATTTTGGAGGCAATATGCCAGGGTGTATCACCTTTCTCACCTCTTAGTCACCTTAATGATGAGAACAGAATCAGTGAAATGACTCCAGTTGGAAATAACCAGAATAATTTATCTGATATCCTCTGGGTGTAAGGAAGATTGTTTTCAGCCTTTGGGATGACTCTGGAGCTGACTGAGATCCTATGCAAAGCCAGGCCTGCAATACTTTGTAAGTGAACTGCAGTCAGGGTTCTTAGCATGGAGACGTATCAAGTGAGACTGAAGTTAATTTCCCTCTCTGATTGCTGATTGGAACTGAAGGCAGGACATGCATCACACTGGTCCCAAAAGAACTGTATTGGCCGGCAATTCACTACCAAGCCCAATCCAAGGTGTTACCGTTTGCCTGTAGGACCTTAAATGGCTTGGTCCCCAAATATCTAAACCAATTCTTCCTCCCATGCAGACCTGCCTGCACCGTAAGATCTGCCGGTGAGAGACTAAGACATAAAATCTCTTCATAAGTCATGGGGACAGATGACAGTGCCTTCTCGGTAATAGCCCTGAGACTATTCAATAGCCTCTCCTCTGAGGTGCACCAAACACCTCCCTGTTATTTATTGTTTTCGTGTGTTTCGCTTAAAATTGGGTTTTAATATTGGCTTGGATGCAACAGTTACCCATCCTGAGTTCTTTGGGTATCGGGCAGGAGAGAAATATAAGTAGGTAGGTAAGTAGGTAGGTAGGGGTTGGTTGGTTGGTTGGTAATATCCATGGAAATCAAAACCTTGAAAATCATGGAATATTTTGTAGATTGAAGAGTGTATTTTTGTTGTGGATCTTTAAAAAGGTGTTGGTGATTTACAAAAAGAGATAGGGAGGGGTGGGAGGGCTGCCTCTAAATGCCAGTATCCCAGTGGTTGACTTTTGGAGTGACTTCTGCTGTGCTTGTTTTTGTCTGCACTGAACGTGCAAGAGCACCAAGCCATGCTTGCCCAGGGCCCTCCAAACCCCTTGGGTAAGAATTGGTTAGGGCCTAATCCAAAAATAGATTTCTGACGCCAACAAGCATCATAGGGTTTCTTCTGCATTTACTCATGCAGATCTGTGATACGTGGTCGGAAACAAAGTGATCTGTCCAAAGGCTGGGATAGAATGCTCTGAGCCAGATCAACATTGTCTGCACAACAAAATCATGCTCCAGCATAGATCCCATGCCAGCCCATGAGTCTGGGAGCCGGTCTTCATGAGCTCCTACTTCTGGCCTGTGACCATAATAAATTCATGCATGCACACATGAGCTTCAACTGTCAGGAATGAGTGTCCCTGGCTTCAGAGCTCCTGGGGGACCCAGTTCATCAGCACAATAGTGCACGACACTGAAATGGGTTCCCCCTGTAACCAGAACATGGAGGCGTGCACCTGCTGCATGGCCCTGTGTTCTGGATTAGGACCTGCTAGTAGACATGCCTCCATGGTTTGGCTTACCAGGGGGACCCATTTCTGCAGCGCAACACAGTACGTCATCAAAATGTGTCCCCCCGGAGGCTCCAGGGCCAGGTATTTTTGTGTCTGCCCATCAGAGTTTGCAGAGGCTTACTCCAAAGCTTGCATGCACTTCAGGGCCAGCATGGGGAGTGTTCTAGACACACCACCCAATTGTGGACTGACCTACTTTGGAAAACATGGGCTGCTCCAGTTGTTCCAGTCTTACTGGAGTGGGCTGCTGTTGTTAAACATAGAAACAGCGTAGTTGTTTTTGACAGATGCCGTGGAATTGTACGTCTCAGAAGAGGATCCATGCAGCATCTCTGTTATGTTGTGGCTCTAGGGCTGCCTTCTTCTAGTTGCAGAAGAAGAAGAAGAAGAGTTGGCTTTTCTACCCCACTTTTCTCATCCATATAAGGGAACTCTTTTTCTTCTCCCCACAACAGAACACCCTGTGAGGTAGGTGGGGCTGTGAGAGCTCAGAAGAGAGCTGTGAATAGCCCAAGGTCACCCAGCTGGCTTCATGGTGGAGGGCAGAATCGAACCCGGTATTCCCAGATAGGAGTCCAGCTCCCTAACCACTAGACCAAATTGGCTCACGTACAGAGGCTGCATGTACAAACTGGATTTTTAGTACATTCATTTTTGCATCTGTTATGACCTCTTGTAGACTGAATTGATGTAAGTGTCTTCAGGTGTAGGAGAGAGAAAGAGAAAGATCTTTTCCATCTTCAGTTAGCAGAGAGAACGCATCAGAAATGTGGCTTTGTTGGCATTTGGGATTTGTGCTGAAAAAGCATAACCAATGGAACTGCTTCACACACCACAGCTGGAAAATCAACAGAGAAAAACAGGGCTTTATGAAGGTTTTTCAAAGAGAGGGTTTTAAATCTTCTCTTGCTCTCTTTTCTTTCTTTGCCTTTAGGTTTTGGAACCACTAGCATCATAATGACACAAATGTTCTTAATGTCTTTAGACATTCTCTGTTAAGGCCATAGAAAGATTTTGCAAAGATAGCTCAGGTGAGCAGCGGCCAAAGGGGAGCTTAGTGGCAATCACTATGTTATGAGTTTCTATTTTATTTTTCTTCTCTGAAGGAAGATTAATTAGTCTTCCTAGTGGGAAAAGCCTGCATTTCCTGGATTGCTTACTTGTAGACAGTCTTTTATAACTGTGTTGGCGTATCTCTGTAGGTAGACAGAAAGGCTTTTATTGTTCCCACTGAGAAATAATTGGCCTAAATTAAACTTCAGCCTTGCTTGGACAATTATTTGAGAGAGTGCAGAGCCAGAGCAGGGGGACAGGAGGACACGTGCCTGGATGTGGGGGTTGTGATTTATGCATAGTTGAAGCATCAGATATTGCTGAGCTTGGGAACTGCATGTAACGTGGCGGATTCTAGTGCAGGAACATCTGGAGAGCCAGAAATTGAGCAGCCCAGGTATATTGCTCAAACGAGGACTCAGAACTCCACCTTTTAGATGTAAAGGGACACCCCTTGGGTTTCACAGCTCAGATCGTTAGCAACAGGATTGTCTCTAGTTGTCAATTTTCTGTTTTTTATTTTGGTTAGGCATAAGAGCATAAGGAGGAGCCCTGCTGGGTCAGGCCACATCCTGACTCTCACAGTGGCCCACCAATTGCTTATGGGCATCCCAGGCAGAAGACAAAGACGGACCTTCTCCTGCTCTCGAATCCCAGTAAATGGCCCTTGAGGTATCCTGCTTGTCCCCACAGCCTGAAAGATGTACTTAGGCATCCATTCTAGTAGCCATTGATACATCTGCTATCCATAAATTTGTCTAACCTTCTCTTAAAGCGATCTAAGCTGGTAGCTGTTACCACCTCTTCTGGCAGCAAATTCCATAGAATGATGACCCTCTGGCCGCATCCCCATTACAACCTTATTTCGATTTCAAACCGTTTTCAATCCTCGCAGATCCCACGTCAGTTTGGCTTAACACGCTTTCCGCATGTTAAATCGCCCCAAAGCGTTGTAAATGTTAATCCTCATTTCAACAGGTCTCACTCCGGTTCGTGCGCTTGAAACGTTTTAGATTTTTTAATGTGGGAACCCTTCCGTGTTAAGGGATGAGAGTTTCCCTCCCCCAATAGCTTGCTTCCAAAGCAAGCTGTAAAATCCACCCCTTAAAGCAGCAGCCACTATGCTACACTGTAGCAATCCAAGCACTTCACACCTGATAACGATCTTGCCATTTTGAAAGTTCTGACCTTTAAAAAAGGGAAAAGAAAAAAAGCAGCTGCAGGTTTGGGGAGATGTGTGAATGTTTAAGGCGAAGGGGGCTTGAGTTGCTGTTGCAGCTGCATGCCCTGAGCAATGATGAGAGGAGGGGAAAGAGTTGCCTGCTGTCCTCTGCCATTTTTCCTCCATCCAGGCAAGCAGCAGCCACCCAGCCACCCAGCTAGGCTCTGTGAAGGGGTCCCTTATGGGTGGCACGTTCAAGCCAGAAGGAAGAGGACAGGGCAGCCCCAAAAAGCGTTTTTTAAAAAGCAGCCACTGGAGTCCCCCCTTGAGTCACGTACATCCTCAGAATCCAGATTGAACGCGATTCTGGCTGAAAGTAATGGGATCAGGCAAATTCGCGTTTGCATCCGGTTCTGTTATTTCGGTTTAGGGAAACTGGATTAAGCTTCTAATGGGGATGCGGACTCTGGGTGAAGAAATACTTCCCCTCGCCTGATCTGACTCTCCTGCCCATCAGCTTCATAGAGTGCCCCTGGTTCAAGTGTTGTGTGGTAGAGAAAATAATTGTCCTCTATCTGCTTTTTCTTTACCATGCATGATTTTATATATTTCAATCAGGTCCCCTCTTAAACGCCATCTTTCCTGGCTGAAGAGAACCAGACTTTGCAGGCTGATTTCCTGAGGGAGGTGTTCCAACCCCAGCTCCTTAATCCAAGTGCAGGTGCCCTTTCCTAGAAGTTCCCTAATCACACACTATGGCCCTGTCCCCATGCAATTGAAAGTCTGCTGGAACTCTTCTTTTGCCTCTGAGCGGCCCATTCCAGGCTTTACAAGGCGCTTAGGGAGCTTAGGAAAGTGAGACACCCACGATAAAATACGTGCACTTTAAAGAAGAGTTCCAGCGCTCTTTCGGCGATTCGCGGGTTTTGCTCGCTATATCTGCCTTGAGCACGCTCCGTGGCAAAAGGGGCGGGGATTGCTTGCCTGCACACACAGCCAAAAAGCATTCACACATCTGAGAAATGCAGCAGGTTCGCTTCCTTTCCTTTGTAAAAAGAGCCAGAATTGCTCAGAATTGCAACATTGTTATCAAGTGATCTGTGAAAGCCTTAAAAGAGAATGAGCGAAGGATCGCGCTGCCGATGCCTGCAGCCGCTGACTTTGCCGGGGCAGAAAGCCTTTTCTAACAGAGAACTGAGTGAACGTAAGTGCTGAAAGTGAATGAATGAGCGATCATCTGCCTTTGCTAGGGGTGGGAAGCCGTTTCAGGAGACGGAGATCTGGCTATTTTTCCTTTTAACAAGAGAGGGGGCAAGGGGGGAAGATGCGGGGAAAGGAAACAGGCTTCCTTGGGGACGGAAAGTCCGTTTAGATCGCGGCTACCATGGGGACGCTTATTCCGGAAGTGGAGGGGACTTTTAAAGTCAGCTATAACAGAGTGACGGCAGAGGAAGCCGAGAGGGGCTAATAAGTCTTTTGGGGACAGGGCCTATGGGCTATAATGCGAACTGGCCCATGGTCTCAATGGTGTGATTTTGCAGTAGAAATTTAGGCTTCATCCCTTGCTACACTAAATAAGATGAGAAATGCTTAAGCTTTCTGAAGTTAGGTGGTTTACTTGCATGGTTTATATGATAAAGAAGCTTTAAAAGCCATTTCTCATCACATGAAAATTCCTGATGATACTCCTCCCCCGCTTCTCTGCTTAATTGTGTAGTAACCTAAGAGGTATTATTTCTTGCTTGGAATACACAGACACCTGACTGTGCATTGGCAGTTTTAGTCAAAGGTTCCCTGTGGCTGCTCCAGCTGAATAAGAACAAAACCGATGTATAAAGCAACCCCCTACAGAGCATCTAGAACAGAATGGAAAATTAAAAATGGATAAATAATTCAGGAAGGTTACAAAGAATTGTAAAGGTATCGAGGTTAGGGGTTTCTTGCTCCTTTTGATACTCCATAACATACGACCGACAAGGGGAAGTATTTTTTTCACCCAGAGGGTCACCGCCCTGTGGAATTTGCTACCAGAAAAGGTAGTGACAGAAACCAGCTCGGATAGCTTTAAAAAAGGGGTTAGATCAGTGGTTCTCAACCTTCCTAATGCCGTGACTCTTTAATACAGTTCCTCATGTTGTGGTGACCCCCAGCCTAACCCCCAACCATAAGATTATTTTCGTTGCTACTTCATAACTGTAACTTTGCTACTGCTATGAATCGTAATGTAAATATCTGATATGCAGGATGTATTTTCATTGTTGCCAATTGAACATAATTAAAGCATAGTATTCACATCAACCACAGCAGAATATAAAAGTGTCATTTTACTTCCAACATGCTATCTAGACCCATTTCAATCCGGCTTCAGGACCAGTTATGGCACGGAAACTCTCTTGGTCACCCTGGTTGATGACCTTCTCCGGAAGAGAGACAGGGGGAATGCAACCCTGTTGGTTCTCCTGGACCTCTCTGTGGCTTTTGATACCATTGACCACAGTATCCTTTTGGAAAGGCTACGGAGTTTAGGAGTAGGAGGCAGTGCTTGGCATTGGTTCCACTCTTATCTCCAAAGCCAATCCCAGATAGTGTCTGTGGGAGATGTGGATTCGATACCCTGGGAACTCACTTGTGGGGTTCCTCAGGGGTCGATCTTATCTCCCATGCTTTTTAACATCTACATGAAGCCACTGGGAGAGGTCATCAGGAGTTTTGGGGTGAGGTGTCATCAGTATGCAGATGACACCCAGCTCTATCTCTCTGTGCCATCTGAATCAGGAGAGGCGGTAGAAGTGCTTGACAGGTGCCTGGAGGCAGTAATGGGCTGGATGGGGGCCATTAAATTGAAGCTGAATGCAGAACAAGACAGAGGGGCTGTGTGTCACAGGGTCTTGGGTCCATGTAGTTGGGAGATACCCTGTTCTTGACAGGGTTGCAATGCCCTGGAAATGACAGGTGCATAACCTGCGGGTACTCCTGGACCCTACGCTGACGCTTGAAGCTCAAGTGGATGCCATGGCCAGGAGTGCCTACTCCCAACTACGACTGGTATGTCAACTGAAGCCTTTTCTGGACAGAGATGACTTGGCCACAATTATCCATGCTCTGGTAACCTCTTGATTGGACTACTGTAATGCACTCTACATAGGGCTGCCCTTGAAGACTGTTCAGAAGTTGCAGCTAGTGCAAAATGCAGCCACTAGGGTGCTGACTGGGACAGCTAGCCATATGCACATCACACCGGTCTTAAAAGAGTTGCACCAGCTGCCAATACACTACCGAGCCCAATTCAAGGTGTTAACTTTGGCCTATAAGACCCTAAATGACTTGGGCCCCAAATTTCTAAAGGAACGTCTTCTCCCATATCGGCTTGCCCATGCCTTAAGATCTGGAGGGGAGGCCCTCCTGGTTGTTCCACCGCCTTCAGAAGTGAGACTGGCGGGCACCTGGGAAAGGGCCTTCTCAGTAATGGCCCCAGGCTATGGAACAATCTCCCCCTTGAGGTGCATCAGGCTCCTCCTCTGATTAGATTCAGGAAGCCGGTAAAGACGCACCTCTTCGCTGAGGCCTTCGGCTAAATGTTGGTTATGTTTGCCCCCCACTGCAAATGCTACTGTTTTAACTGAAATCCTGTTTTTTTAACATGTTGGTTTAAATGTTTTTAATAGTGTTTTAAAAAATTTAATATTGTCTCTTTTGATATGTTGGTTTTTAAATTGTTACCCACCCTGAGACCACCCTGAACGAACGAATGAATATTACATGGGGTTGAAAGCCAATGAAAGTGCTGCCTTGTCTTCTCCTTGAGATGAGCATAAGCCAGTGATGTTGAACCTTTTGAGCTCGGTGTGTCAAAATATGCAAGAACACCTAGCTTAACACGGGTGCTGTGTCACATCTAGAAACAAATAATTCTTTGCATTTGCTAAATCTTCAATTGAAAGTTGGTATTTCATACACTTCAAGAACAAGCAAGCACTACACGCCCAGGTGCCAGGGTGACCAGGTGTGTCACCCAAAAGGGCTTGGTGTGTCACAGGTGACACGCGTGTCATAGTTTGGCCATCACTGGCATAAGCAATTGTTCGGTCTCTGTGTGAGACAGGATGCTGGACTAGATGGGCTGTGGCCTGATCCAGCAGGGCTCCTCTTATGTTCTTATTTAGATCTGGGTAAAAGAGAAAACTATCAGAAGCACGCTGAGGATCATATGTCTTAAAAACAGGCCTTTTGAAGCATACTTCTGCCACTTCGAACTACGGGCCCTGGAGTCATTCTCCCAAAATAAAACCCAGAATCTTATCTGCTGCAGTTAAGCTGAGCAGACTTTTCTTCTTCACCTTCTTCCCTACAGCGATGCTAGGGAGTGAGAGAGTATTTATTTTAACCACAGCTAAGAATAAGGGCAAAGCCTAAATACTTTGGACCACAAGTTGTGTAGGAAGAGACCATGAGGCTGGAAAAAATGGATAGCAAAAGGGGAAAAAAGAAGGTAACCAAAGCTAAAACAGATAGGTGGCATTAAGGAAGGGGTGGACATGAACTTGGAAGAGTAGAGAAGAGTTGCATCATCTCCAGACAGCAACAGGATATTGCTCTAGGAGGCATTCTTGCTTCCCCACTGTTATCACTTTCTGGCTCATCACACACTCATCCATGCATCTGAGTATCCAGATTGCCTGGTTGTGCATGGTGCTGCCACCACCCATGCATGGCCAGTTGTTTCAACTCCTGTGCATGCACAGTGGACAGAGAAATGATCACCACTCTGTCCAAAAGATAAGTTAATGAGCCAGTGTGGTCTAGTGGTTAAGGAGCCACACTCTTATCTGGGAATACGGGGTTTGATTCCGCCCTCCTCCATGAGGCCAGCTGGGTGACCTTGGGCTAGTCACAGCTCTCTTCTGAGCTTTCACAGCCCCACCTACCTCACAGGGTGTTCTGTTGTGGGGAGAAGAACAGAATGGTTTGTCAGCCGCTTTGAGTCCCCTTAAATGGGTATGAAAAGCAAGGTAGAAAAAACAACTCTTCTTCTTCTTCTTCTTCTTCTTCTCCTTCTTCTTCTTCTTCTTCTTCTTCTTCTTCTTCTTCTTCTTCTTCTTCTCCTTCCTCTTCTCCTTCTGGAAACCATGTGACCAGAGCTGGGGCTTTCAGCAGTAGTTTTTTTTCATTTTTTAGGGGGAGCTGGGGCTATGGGGGTGGGGGTTTGCCACAGATACATATGACAGCCCCAAGATAGGTACGCCATATTGGTGCCATATTCCCCTCATCTACATGGGGCCCTTGGACTGGGCAAAGCACGTGAACAAGAAGAAGAAGAAACTATTGCATTATTTAATCAGTTAATGAAATTTCTGTCTTGTCCTTCCTCCTGCAGGAGCTCAGCCTGACCGGCTAAATACAGTCATTGAAAATTAAAAGCAGGGGAAATGACTGTAATTAAAATCTTTCTTAAGAGCAAAATCCCAAAAGCACAGAAACAAAGCAGCAGAGCAGCTACTATTATTATGTTGTTAGGTGCCGTCGCTGTGACTCCTTATAACTGCACAGACAATTTTCTTGGTAGCTTGACTGGTCATTCAGCACATCTTATTCTTCTCGATTTTCTTGGCTGCGTTCACACCTATGTTTTAATCCAGCTTCAGTCCACTTTCGGAATGAGTCAACCCATCAGTAAAATGGCCAGTCATTTTTTCCTACTTTGTCTAACTCAAAGGTGGAATTTCTCAGTTAGATAATGCCAAACGCAGACAACTTGCCACTTTGCCAATGCATTCTCTCACTCCGAAAGTGGACTGAAGCTGGATTAAAACTTGGGTGTGAATGGAGGTAACTACAGAGGACAGTCCTGGCCTGAGAAAAGTACCCCAGCTACAATTGCAGCTACACACACACACCCTTCAGCCAAGTTTGGTTTGGGCTAGTTCTCCCGGCCCTTGCTTTTACATTTCATTCAGTTGCTCAGCTTGCAGAGTGCCTGTTTGCACACCATGTTGCCTGATGGGTCCTAATTCCCTTGCACATTGTAATCTTCCTAGCAATCCTGCCCCCAAACTTGAGCTGAAGAGGGGCGTGTGAGTAGGGACTTAACTACCAGTGAGCAAGCTCAGGTTTTTGCCAGCAGCCCAGGATGCAAAAGGGAGCCCTGTGAATGCTTTTGGTCAAAGCCTCTGTCCAGACACCAGTTCCTTATTCTGCTATATTTAGATATTTCAGAATTAAGCATGGATATTCTGGAATATCCAAGTATAACAGAATAGGTAAGGCCCCCCCCCATCTGGATGGGAGGAATATAGCACTGTTATTTATTTATTTATTTATTTATTTATTTATTTATTTATTTATTTATTTATTTATTTATTTATTTATTTATTTATTTATTTATTATGTGTATTTCTATCTCGCCCTATACCCAAAGGTCTCATGGTGGGTAACAACATTTAAAATCAGACATATATTAAAACAACAGCAGTATATATTAAAACAGTAACAGTGTCTGTGAAGTGGGAAGAGACAGTATATTCCCATTTAGCCAGGGCAAAGAGGTGTGTCTTCACTGCCCTCCTAAACACATGCAATGAAGGGGCCTGACGCACCTCAAGGGGGAGACTATTCCATAGCCTGGGGGCCATCACTGAGGAGGCCCTCTCCCAGGCATCCAGCCAGGGTGGCAGGACACGGTGTTGCTATGGTGGGATTCCAATATATATCTGTAGCAACCCCGCCATAGCCCCAATTTGTCCCTCCTGAAAAGTGCTAAAAACTGTTGCTGGAAAACCGAGCACCGATTGCACAATTTCCCGGCAATGGCGCCTTTCCTTACCCTTGGGACAGAGCAGCCATCATGGCCCTGTCCATTGTCCATGTGGCGGAGGCTGAAACAGATGGGTGTGGATCACTAAAACTCACTGGCACAGCGCTGGCCATGGTGCTGTGACCACACTTAAGGCTTAATCCAGCTTCAGTCCCCTTTCCGAGTCAGAAAATACATCAGCAAAGGGACAAGCTGTTTGCTTTTCAGTGTCAAATAACTCAGAAGACTCACCTTTGAGACAGATCATGTGGAAAGAAAATTATTTGTTACTCTCGCTCTGAAGGTGGGCTGAAGCTGGATTAAACCTTCGGTGTGACCACAGCTAAAGTCAGCACCGTGGCCAGCGCTGTTTGCCTAGAAAGCATTAATGCTGGGGAGGCGATATACCACATTATCATATCCTAGAAGGATATCCAGCTACTGTCCAGAAGCAGCCGGACCGACATCTGGATGCAGCCTCAGTCTGCATTGTACAAAGTGAGCATTTTGCATGATTTGTTAGAGCAAGTTTCTCTTTAGCCTTCTGAAAAGAGCTTTCTTTCACTTTGGGAGGGGCAGGTAGGAAAAAGCACAAGTCTGGCTCACAGAAGGCAACACCGAAGACCAGACGCTGGCATACTGCTGAGAGGGCACTCTAACCACAAACCAGCTTGACCTTGTGGTCAGAGTGCCAGGTTCTTATCTGATAGTCTCCTGGTTCGATTCCACAGTCCTCCACAAAGCCAGTTGAGTGACCTTGGGCTAGTCACAGCTCTCTTTCTGAGCCCTCCCAACCCCCACTTACCTCACAGGGTGGTTGTTGTAGTGAGAAGAACAGAAGGTTTGTCAGCCACTTTGAGTCCCCTTAAAGGGTGAGAAAACTGGAGCATAAAAACCAACTCCTACTCCTCCTCTTCTTCCTTTTCCTCTTATAGCAGGTTGGAACAATGTTTAGGAAGGAAGTCTGCACAATAGAAAAGGTGATATTTTGAACGCTGCCTTGTGTTCATTTGAGTTGTTCTTTGCTTTCCAGCATTGCAGTTTTCCAAGATAATCAGTACCATTTTGTGAGCAATAATTTTCCCTTTGATTTCCAATCTGAGTCCATGCCTCCTGCTTTTGCATTAACAGACCAGCACTACAGTTGATTCATTACTGGTAATGCAGAAGCTGGTCTGAGAGCCCTGAGAGCAATTTAAATGACTCTTTGCTCTTGGAGGCACATTGCGGGAGAGCTCAGAATCCAGGCGAGCCCTTTCCCTCTTTCTCCACACTGAATGCTCAACAAGAGGGCAGTATCATGCATCCCTATGTTGGATTTATTTTTTTTAAGTTGCATATATTAAGAACAAACAAACAACAAACACACAACATGTAATTGTCTGCAATCAGACTAAGCTAGCCACACTTAAACTAGAGCTGGTGACATCCGCCAATCTGAATGGCTTTAAGAAAGTATTAGATAAATTCATGGAGAACTGGTGTATCAGCTTGCGTCCAGACTTCTTAATACTGCGCGTCACAAGATCAAGCCATCACACACGATGACCGATACTTCGTAGCAGCATCCCATTATGCCAACACTACAGCGAATTTACTTAATGCTGATATAACACTCCCTCCCAGACAATTCAAATCTTCCCGCCAGTCCGGATGGAACTTGTTTTTAAAAGATATGTTGGATTCTTGATCAGTTTTTTTCTTTGCTGCAGGGTCGCTTCTTGTGTGGAATTTTGAATTGTATTTTTATGTGGGATTTGTATATGGGACTCAGGCTGTGTTCAGACTTAACAAAAGGGTGCCTCAGAGGTGCCTGAAAAAGACAGTCTTCCCAAGCCTTCTCTACTCCACTTTTTCCTGCACAGAATGTTCCGGAAAGGAGGGAGGGACAGATTGGTGTGTGAACAATCCCACCTTGAAGCCATCTCTGAGCTGCCTCAGAGACACTTTTTTCTCTTGCTTTGTCTGATCACAGCTTAATACTGTATATTTGATCTGAATGCCAGGCTTTTAGAAATTCTAGAAATTTCTAGGCTTTTAGAAATTTTAGAAAGACCAGTTTGGTCTAGTGGTTAGGGAGCCAGACTCTTACCTGGAATACCGGGTTCGATTCCGCCCTCCCCCATGAAGCCAACTGGGTGCCCTTGGGCTAGTCACAGCGTTCTTCTGAGCTCTCACCGCCCCACCTACCTCACAGGGTGTCTGTTGTGGGGAGAAGAATAGAAAAGCTTTGTCAGCCTCTTTGAGCCCCCTTAAATGGGTGAGAAAATAGGGGTAGAAAAGCCAACTCTTCTTCTTCTTCTTCACGGTTCCATCTTCTTTCCACTCTCTCTGGTTTTCCTCCCATCACCCAGTCAAAAGAATTTTCTCCCCTCACAATATTAAAGGTGATACATGAAGCTCTGCTTGCATTTCAGCAAACTTTGCTCTTTCCCTGAGCTGTCAAAAAACAGTGACCGTGGAATGGGGAAAGAAATAAAAAAAATGAACAAAATCTTCTGGTGGTGGCTTGGCTGTTGCTTTCAAGGATGCCTGCAAGGTATTCTTATGCAATAGCATCCTTCAAGTGAGGCCTGCAAGAAGGACGTGAGCATAAAAACAATTTTCCTGCTTGTAGAAGGAGGAGGAAGAGAGTTGGCTTTTCTACCCCCCTTTTCTCAGCCATTTTTAAGGGGACTCAAAGTGGCTGACAAAACTTTCTATTCTTCTCCTCACAACAAACACCCTGTGAGGTAGGTGGGGCTGTGAGAGCTCAGAAGAGAGCTGTGACTAGCCCAAGGTCACCCAGCTGGCTTCATGGAGGAGAGTGGAATTAAACCCGTTATTTCCAGATAAGAGTCTGGCTCCCTAACCACCAGACCAAACCGACACACCTAGTTCCTAATAGGGGTGTGCATGAATGCAATTTTCAGATTCGATTTAAATTGAATATTCAAATGTTTGCATTTGAACAAACAGAGAGAAAATTAATGTATTCAAATTCAAATCCAATTCAAATACATTTGTACCTACTTCTACAAAATTTATTTATTTATTTATTTACATTTCTATCCCGCCTCATACCCGAAGGTCTCTGGGTGGGTAACAACATATTAAAATAGAATATACATTAAAAGACATTAAAAATTCACACACGTGTAAAACAATATACAATATGTTTAAAATGACAGTGTCTGTACTGGGCGGGGGGGGGGGGGGCATAAGCAGCTCAGCCAAAGGCCAGGGCAAAGAGGTGCGTCTTCACCGCCCTCCTAAATATATATACAAGGAAGGGGCATGACGCACCTCGAGGGGGAGGCTATTCCATAGTCTGGGGGGCATCACAGAAAAGGCTCTCTCCCGGGTGCCCACCAACCTCACTACTGAAGGTGGTGGGACAACCAGGAGGGCCTCACCACTTGATTGATAAGGGAGAAGGCGTTCCTTTAGATATTTGGGGCCCAAGTCATTTAGGGCCTTATAAGTCAGAGTCAAAACCTTGAATTGGGCTCGGTAGCGAATTGGCAGCCAGTGCAATTCTTTTAAGACCGGCGTGATGTGCATCTGGCTAGGTGTTCCGGTCAGCATTCTAGCGGCTACATTTTGCACTAGCTGCAACTTCCGAACCGAAAATTTGTATTCGTATTTGAATATACGAGTGTCCACAACATTTGTATGCATCTGTATATATCCGTACGCACCTGTACACATCTCTATGCATTTGTAAGCATCCCATTTTCATCCCGTACATATCTGTACAAACGTATATAGATACGAATAAGATGTGTACAGTTACGTAGGTAATGCATATATATCCGCACACATACGAATGTCCAAATAATTCGTATGAATGATTTGAAACATTCAAAATTCAATCAGATGTTTAAAAATGAACGTAGAGACGTTTGATTTGAATTCAAATTTGAACGACTTCAATAGAATTTTGAATGTTTCAAATATTCTTGAACATGCCTAGTCCCTAAAGAATTCTTTGAGAATGGTCCACAAGATCTGGGAGGAAAACCTGTTTTGGTAGGCAGTGTTTTAGGGTGCTTCCCTATAGGGGCTTAAATCCAGAGAGGATTCAGATTTGGCATTGGAGGTTCCGATTAAATCCCTCAATACTCTGAATCCAATCCAGATTTTCCAGCCCTGCCCCCATGCTAGTTTTCTTTCCCTGGATTTTCTGGGGGAAATCCAGAGAAAGAAAACCCCTGTTTCAACAGGGGGTTTTCTGGCTGACTTGGATTAAAGCCAAGTGGAGAAGGACAGCCAGCGGCCAGGTAAGTGAGTGAGCAGGTGCGGCCCAGCTGCCAGCTGTCCTCCTTTGCTCAGCTTTAAACCGAGCCAGCCTTGTCTTTCCGCCTGTCGAAACAAGGGGAGGGGAAAGGAAGGAAGGCAGCTGAGGGCGTTAGATAGGAGGAGGCTGGCAGCAGTTGCCTTCCTTCCTTCCCTCCCTGCCTGCCACCTGATGCCACCACATCTGGGCAGCGGCCTCCCCTCCATGCACTCACTCACTCACATACCTCCTTCACTCAGCTTTAAACTGAGCCAGCCGCTCCCTCTCGGATGCGGTGGTGGCAGGTGGCAGGCAGTGGGGGACTGAAAAGGAAGGAAGGCAGCTGCTGCCAGCCTCCTCCTGCTAACGTATGTATGTTAGTTAAATGAATGAATGAATGAATGAATGAATGAATGAATGAATGAATGAATGAATGAATGAATGAATGAATGAATGAATGGCGTATCCTGGTGGTAGTGGGGTCCTGGCATGTGTAGATCCTGCCTTGGATGCTCTGAAGAAGCCCTGCTGGGAAGAGAGCTAGGGGGTGAGGTGCTTGGTGTGTGGATAACCCCATGCTCCACCCTGTGGGAACGCAAGTACTTTTGCTTTGAAGCTCTTGCTGCTACTATGGGCCATCACCTCGCAGGACTGCATTCCGCCAGCCGTGTGGTACCACGTGTCTGTCCTGCTTAACCAAAGACTAATCATATTAGTCGATGACCAATAATCATATTGGACTCGATGACCCAGGAGGTCCCCTCCAACTCTACCATTCTATGATTCTATATTTCCTTTAATGACTTCTCTGGAGCAAAAAAAAAAATCAACTTGGAAGACTTTTGTGAAATGTTTCCACTACAGAACACAAAAAGTTTCCACTCCCAGTGGCTTAGCACATCTCTGGGTTTACTGAAGCAAAGGGAATGCCTTGACTCTAGCATTTAGGGATCCTGTCTCCGAGAGAGTTGCCTTCCACTAAACCCAAAGGTCGCCCAGAGCAATCGCAGTACACTCCAATTCATCCTAATTGTTGCGTGCGGAAGAAATAATGAAGTTGGACACTATGAGGAGTCTCCCCCCCGCAATCGGTTTCTTTATAACTTAAATGGCAACTTCCAAAGCAACGTCAAGACTCATCAGCGTCTTTGACAAGCATTCTATCTTTGTGTCAGCTTAAATGATAATGGAAAATACTTGTCAAGCAAAGAAGCAGCCACGGTATTACAGAGGCAAAAGGGACATGCAGAGAGAACCCAAATTAAAAATAGTTCTTATCTACCAACAGTTTAGGGAAGACGTGCAGAACATTTTATGTATTCTGTTGAAGTTCTGTTGTAACCACTGCAAATATTCCACCCTACTGAAGTTCTACCACTGATCACCTCCCTTATGAAACCAGGCTGCAATGTCTAGGCCTCTTCAGTCGGGAGAGATGGCGTTTAAGAGGGGACCTGACTGAAGTATATAAAATCATGCACGGTATAGAAAAGGTGGATAGAGAAAATTTATTTTCTCTGTCGCACAACACTAGAACCAGGAGGCGCCTATGAAGCTGATGCGTAGGAGAGTCGGATCCAACAAGGGGAAGTATTTCTTCACTAAGAGGGACATCGATTTATGGAATTTGCTGCTGGTTGAGGTGGTGACAGCTACCAGTCTAGATGGCTTTAAGGAAGGATTAGACAAATTTATGGATGACAGATGTATCAATGGCTACTAGAATGAATGCCTAGGTGCATCTTTCGGGGCGGGGGCGGGGAAGCAAGACACCTCTAAGGGCATTTGCTGGGATTTGAGAGCAGGAAAAGGTTTGTCCTTGTCTCTGCTTGAGATGCCCATGAGCATTTGGTGGGCCAAATTCTATTCTTCTCCTAACCCACTAGACCAAACTAAGGTTAGCAGAGGGTGCAATTTCACATGTGCGCAGCAGACAGCACATATGTATGGAGTTCACATGCAAAGTCTGAGTCTTGATTGCATTCCAAGTGGACAGTTTATTGCTTAATAGTTGCAGAGTATTTGCATAGATATACTGAGTAAGATGCATGAGTATATGAAAAGAATACAGGTAAACAACTTAACCACTGATATATGAATACTGTAAGGGTGCATCCCTTACAGTATTCAGAGTTCACCTCGGAGGGTCCCCTGGAGCAGCCCTTAATCAGGCTACATGTGCCACAAAAGGCAAAAACCCAGAGCAAAAAAACCCCCTTTCTAACTGTTCTCACCCCAAATTAGGAGGCAAGAACGGGTTATCCTGGGGGCATGGGGACGCTTCTCGGTTATTGCTGATTGCAGCATTAGTGGGCACGGTTTTGCTGTCACCGCCATGTGCACTGCAATTGCAACTGTCCCCCCTTGCCTCATTGCATGACTGGGCAGGCATGCCTGGTTAAGGGCTTGCTTTAGCAAACAGGCACCTGACAGCTTCCCTGCACTCAGCTGATCAGCTGAGAGATGGGTAAAGGGGCTGTCAAATGCACGATTGAAGCCGCAGCTGTTTTTTTAATTATTTTACCAGAGCTCTGCTTGTGTGCTTGACAGCCCCTATACCTCAATCTGACAGCTGATCAGCTGAGTGCAGGGAAGCTGTCAGGTGCTCATTTGCTAAAGCAAGCCCTTACCCAGGCGTGCCTGCCCAATCACGAGATGAGGCAAGGGGGGCACGCTTGCACCCAGGGGGGAGGGGGTGGAAAAAACCGTAGCTTCCCAAAGCAGAGGTTTACTGAAGTTTTCATGGGGACAGGCAGGTTTGGCTCGATTACCATTACATTACATTACATTAAGGCTGCCCCGAATCCACTCCAAAGTAATGGCAGCCTATGGAGATGCACCCTAACACTACATCATTACTTCTCAACTAAGAACAGAATGAGAGCTGAATAACATGCAATACGTGTGGATTGAAATGTGAGCACTTTGGACCTATCCTTGACAGGACCTTCTGTATCCCACCAGCTTGTTTCCCATAGCACAATTCATTTCTCATGGAACCTCTTACTTGTTATGGCTACACTGCTATATAGGAAACTAGATTACAAGGTACCTGTTGTTATTCAGGCTGAGTGGCCTTCTGGCCTAGTGATGTAAGGTCTAATGCTGTTGCTAAGTTTCACTAGGGAAAACTGACAGCCTATAGATGGCCAATCTGTTTAAAGGCAGGTCTGGGCTGGTTTCCTTCCTTCAGTAGGCTTGGTTCCCATTGTTCATGCCAGCTAATTATACTTTAGAATTTGTTTCCCCTTCATTTAATTTCTAACCTTGAGTATTAAGTTCCTTATGAGATTATTTTTTCACATGCTCTAGATTAGGAACCAAATACTTTTCACAGCAGTATCTTTATTTGCAGAGTCGGATTAGGAGTACATATTGCCAGAAGTGAGGATAATCCATGTAGTGGTTGGATAAATACATTTACAGAGCATTGGGGAAAGTGCTTATGAACTACACTCCCGTTCCTACAGCCGCTATTTTGTACCACACAATAGCAAGATTGTTTAAACCCACACAGAAATAGGCTTCCCTTTGAAGTTTACCCTTCCATAACATGCAAGGCAGCCAGGCACATGTTTATTGTCTATCTAAGGAAGATTCCCAAAACTTGGGGTGCAATCAGACAGGGCATTTTTAAGTCATTCCTTTAGGAAAAAGTCTCCAGGCAGCAGATGCAGTTTGGCCTAGTGGTTAGGGAGCCAGACTCTTATCTTGGAATACTGGGTTTGATTCTGCACTCCTACATGAAGTCAGCTCGGTGACCTTGGGCTAGTCACAGCTCTCCTCTGAGCTCTCACAGCCCCACCTACCTCACAGGGTGTTCTGTTGTGGAGAGAAGAATAGAAAAGCTTTGTCAGCTGCTTTGAGCCCCTTTAAATGAGTGAGAAAAGTGGGTTAGAAAAGCCAACTCTCTTATTCTCCTCCTCCTCCTCCTCCCATATACAAAGACATTTGTATATGCAGCTGTGAAGCTGCCTATTTTGCCACACTGCAGCCTTCATTTGGCTCCAATCGGAGACATTTAGCCCGACAGCAGTTGCTATCCACTAAATGGTGAGTATTCTGCTCACCTTTCCCTAGCTATGTTGGTTAAATGGCCATAGCAACAATTTCCATTTTATGATTGGTTACATTTCCTGCCACCTTTTGACTCTTGTTTCCTTAATTCCAGACCTCTGGAAATCCAGAACTTCAGAACTCTGGATTTCCAGATATAAACTTATTAGCATATCTGTGAATTCCTGTGCAAAAAGACCCGAAAAGTCTTAGGGCTGTGCACGAATATTTACAACATTTATAATTCTATCGAATTCGGCTGAATTTGGACATTCAGACTAAAATCGTATGTTACCATATTTGAATGCTGACATGTGTATGAACAGTTCTGACATTTGTTAGATTAGGGGTGTGGAAAAATGAAACACCAGTCACATCCCCAATGGATCCGGACTGCATTCGACATAGATCAACCGAGTATTAAAAGTGGATTCAGGTCAGATTTGACTTTTTCAGAGCTCGGATATGTTACGGATACATATTGGATACATATTCATTAGTATTAAATACATATTCATTTGTATCCTGTATGTATCAAATGTTCATTTGAATACATATGGATAGATTCGTATCAAATAGAATTTTGCCACATTTGAATGTGATCTATTCGTACAAATACAGGTTTTTGAACATTCTATTTGTTTTTAATCAAATGCCAAAAAAAAAAAAAAACACATTTGTGCAGTGGACGTCCCTCCTGTATATTTTATCCTAAGTTACAGTCTTTCCTCTGAGTTGCCTGCATTCACTTTGCCATTTTTTTCTGTTTAATAAGATGGTATAGGATCTCTGAGAAAGAAGACATTTGTATCTGACTTTTTTAAAAGTGGGGGGAAACCACCATCCACTCCTAGGAATCCCAATACGCTCCTGTGGTTCCCACTGCAAACATTTGGATAGCTATATTATTTTATTCGCTTTGAACTTTTATTTGTGTGTGAGAAAACTGCTGGTTTATTACAGTCTGCAAAGGAAAAATGAAACCCTGCAAAACCTCCCAGGTTGGGGATAATTTGTCTTTTTAGAACTGGTGACACCTGAGATAAAGGAGGTCTGCTTAATGAAAGTAAATGAGTGAAAAGTAGCACTTGTTTAGGACCAAGAGCATCAGGGATTCTGTTCCTTTCCTGGCTATTTAATGTCCAGTTTGCGGGACTGAAATTTTTTGGGGCGGGGGCAACCGAACCAGGTTGCTTTGTTAGCTTCTTTTTCTTTCTATTTTTGCCTGGTTCCCAACTTTCTTGCCCTCTGAAAGATGTCATCTTGCTGATAAGATGTTGAATACTTTTCCAGAAATTGTTTGCAGGGTTGTACCCTATCATGTTAGTCTGGCATGTGATTGCAATCTCCACAGTGCTCAGGATGCTTCATAATCTCCATAAATGGCAGGTCTATGTGTAAAGGTGCTCACAGTTTATTCTTTGACAGCTGGAGGCAGAGATGCCTTTTCAAAGGGAAATAGGAAGGGCTAAACTCAGACCACCTCCAGGCAGTGGCCCAGTGCAGAAAGGGTCTCTGTGAAAGATGGAATCAAACATGCTCATGTACTTCCCCGGAACTCATATTTCTAAACTCATATTTAGACAATGGACCCATCTAGAGGAGTAAATGGGCTGTTTTGCCCCTTCTTGGAATTGGTGCATCTAAATTATGCGGAAAGAAGAAGGGCCCAGAGTTGGATCTTGCGAAGGCAGTTAAAATGATGCCTCTTATATAGGACAGATTATTGCTGCGTGGCTCTTGAAGTGATGTGGTTCGTTATGTACCAAACTGCATTTAGGGGCCCTTTACCCCGCTTACAAGGAGGGAGGGACATACCACTGCTACTTCCCAGGGGTGTGCACCAATATTCAAAGGTATTCAAAATTTGATCGAATTCATCTGAATTTTGACATTTGAATTCAAAGTGAATGTCCAGAAATTTGAATTTAAAGATTCAAACGAGTTTTGAATTTTGGATCTATTTGTCCAAATTATCCAGACACTCGTATGTGTAAAGGTTTGTACATGATGCTTACTTGCAGATACGCACCTTTCCCACATCTGTACACAATTGTATGGATCGGAATGGGATGAAAACAGGTTGCATACGGGATAACTACAGGATGCATACAGACATGTAAGAATGCATATGGGATGCATAACGATGCGTCCGGGCACATACGAATGTTATCAACATTTGCAAGTGCAAATTCGAATAGAAAATTTGAACAAATAGATTCGAATTTGCCTAATTCAAATTGAATTTGCTTAAATTCGAATTTTAAAGATTCAATTCAAATCAAATCAAAGTTTTGGATATTCAATTTGAATTGAATCCAAAAAATTGCATTCATGCACACCCCTATTACTTCTGTTAAAGCAACCTGGGAAAGTGAGACTTTCACGGTGAAATATCATTTCCCTCTTTGCTTCTGCCCCTCTGATTCAGCCTCCAGAGCAAATGTGAGCTTCATAAAGCCAGTTGAAACCACACCATCTCAGCAGAGATGCCTTTTCAGCTCCTCTTTGCAAATGTGGCATTCTTCACTTTCAGGAAATAAGCTATTTTAGTCCAGTTGTCTACCAGTGTAAACCTGCTTCTGCAATTGTACAGGACAGCTGATTCAGATTTTGGAGATTTAAGCCAAGCTCTGTAAATGGGACACTTGAAAACAGAAATGGTCTGGGCGTCGATATAGCTGATAAAGCATTTCCCAGGGCCATCAGTCTAACTGCTGTAGAAAGCAGGATGATGGACTAGATGAACCTTTGATCTGATCCAGAAAGGGTTTTATTGAGTTCTTAAGTGACCTATATTTCACTGCGGTGTAGCCTTGGTAAGTCAAAGGGGAATAACATTTCCATGATGGCCTGAAAGAGACCTAACAAAAGATTTTATTTTTATTTTTTATTTACTGCGGGCAATTTTGCATCTTTGCTTCCCCAAGAAAACCAACCAAGGAAGCGAAGATGGGGGATAGTTCCGGTGACCATACACTGGCGAGGTGTGAATTGCCACCATTATGGTGGTGATTACATAAAAATGAGAACGACGCCAACATGCCTGTGTGGCACCATTACTGCAGTGATGGGGAGACAGAGGACTAACCACCCAAGCTCCATTCACAGCAGGGAGAGATGCAAATGGAGCCATACCTGGCTGCAGGGAGCACAGATGTAGAGAGGTTAGAACTGGTCTACAACTACATGCTCTGGGGAAACTTCTGCACATGAAGAGCTGCACTGGGGGAAGAAACAGGTCTGTGCAATGCTAAAGGGCCCTGTGTCTCCATGAGGCTGTTAACCTGTGCCAGCAGCCTTTGTGGGACACATCTGGCTCCATCTTACAGGGGTCCTGGAAGCGGTGCCAGAAATGAGCCACCTCTGGTCACCTCACTAAAAGAAGCCCTAGCTGGCAATGTCAGATGTTGGGAACCCTTGTTCTCAGCCCCAAAAGTTGGGCCTGGATTTGTAGGCAGCCCTTGGCATGGACTGCCAGCTGCCCCTCTGCTCAGTCTGACCCAAAGATTGAGCCTGCATAGTTCAGGGTAATGCATGCTGTGCAGATCCTAACTTGAGGACTTTTTGCACTTGGCCCTTGAGTGTGTCCAAGGGTGCTCTGGCATGGAGCTTTCATACACTGCAGAGCTGCTTCTGCCACAGCACGCATGCCCATCTTCAATAGCTATGAAGCAGCAAGAAGTGCTCCACAGCTATGTGAGGAGCATTGAGAGAACCTCGTGCACCTACTTCCATGCACTGTGTCATCTGATAGCTGTAGCAACATCAGGCCATGCATGGTTGTAGCTGTGACAAGTCGGACCCTGCGAGATGGTAGCAATCTCATTTACCCTGCTGTAGGGTAAGTTTCAGGTCCATTTGAGACAAGGCCAGTGTTCACAACGCAGACACCAGCCTCGGTCTCTGATCTTAATTTCCCCAGGATACCATCCCAGAGAAGTTAAGTGTGAAACTTAACTTCTCTGTTTCTATTGATTATTTGGGCTCATTTTCCTTGACTGCTAGTTCTGCAGCTTTTTTTCTGCATGCAGAAGAAAGGGGTGTGATGTGCAGAACCTATTCCAATTATCGATCGTGTTAACATCTGTAGACATTTTTGCCTCTTCGAGTGACTGTACTGCTGCCTATGCCAAGAGTTCCACAGAGGATGCTTAAAACCGATTGCTCAACTTTTACAAAGAATTGCAGAGCACATGAAATTCCTGAACGGCACACACGGAGAATGTGCAATTGCCTTTTGTTAAATTAGGCGGCTGACCTTCCTAGCCCTGTGTTGTATATAATGACTCAGAGGAGCTCCTGGGATTCAGAGACGTCCCCTTTCTTCACCAATTTTTCAGCCCAGATTTTGGGTACCTTCAAAAAGGGATGCCCAAATGCCTGTCCGTGGCAGTGTCCAAATCCCTCACTTTTCAGATGAAAAACATCCCAGACCAGGAGCAGGATAAATAAGTCTGAACACACCTCTTCAGATAGTCTCTAAATAGATGGGGGGAATATAGCACCATCGTGGGACTGCTATAGTGGTGGGTCTCCACCATAGACCCACTATTTCCCCCCTAAAAAGCCCTAGAAACTAGGGATGTGCATGAATATTCGTAACATTCAAAACTTCTATGAATTCAGATGAATTCAGACATTCGAGTTTGAATCACATATTGGCACATCCAAAGATGGACATTCAAATTCAAATTGAATGTTTCAATACATTTGTACAAAGCTTCGTTATGGATTCGTATGGGATTCACATGTGATCCGTATCTAACAATATGGAACATTCATATTGAATTTGAGTCCTCCCACATTCAAAGGGATTTATTTGAATGGATACAAATTCTCTTGCATCCAATTCGATGCGAATTGAATAGAGAGAGAGAAATTCATGCACATCTGTACTAAAAACTTTTGCTGGAAAACCCAGTACTGATCATCTGTTCCAGCAACAGTGCTTTTTATTGGACCATAGTTCTATCCACCACACACGCATGAAATCAGGCTTTCGTTTATGCACAGAGATGCTGTCACAGGAACCTGGGACAGCTGAATGCCCAAATGTGCATCCGTAAAATGCACAAAGCAACATTAGCTACAGTGCTGCCTACCTAGGAGACAGTAATTGAAGAGGGAGGATTTCCCGCATTGTTTCCTCCTAGTGGGATATCTGACCACCTCTGGAGGTGGACATAGTAATGCATTCAGCCTTCCAGGTTACTGGAGGAGCACATTGATGGGTGTAGACTCAGCTGAGGTTGAACATTTTATTTTACTTTTTACTTTTTCATTAACTGTGGCAGCCTTAATACGCCATTACTCCCCTCCCCACACATTGTAGTGACTTTTTTTTTTAGTGATATAAGGGCATCAACTTGCTTTTGTCTCACTCCGGAGTAAGTAACATTATTTGCAATAAAAGGATAAACGTTTATTAATATCCTTCAATATCCAGATTATATATAGACGGTCAAGCCTGTAGGTTATGTAAGATTCAAGGATCATTTAATCATATTATTTAAAATCAGGGAGAGAGCACTGGATGTAAATAGGATTTTGAGCTTCTCTATCTAGATTTCTTGACCAATTCATTGAGATGGAGAATTTTATTTACTCTTTGTTCAGTGGGATGTTGGAAAAATTGTAGAGGTACTCAAGCTTAGCATCAGCAGCTGTTAGAATGGAGGGAGGGAGAGTCATGAAATCCTGGAATGAGGCAGCGTGAGTTAATCAGAGGGATCCCAGGAGAAAGGAAAACAGAATAGCACAAGGAGTACTATCCTTGTGCTATTCTGTTTTCCTTTCTCCTGGGATCCCTCTGATTCCTTTTCTAATTCATGTACTCCCACTTCGTAACTTTTTGTTGTGGAAGGGGATCCTTCATAAATGTTTCACTCTTCTTTGCCCTCCATAGAAATGGGATTGGATATGGTGGTGAGTCAAGAGCTATAGATACTAATCAGTACTATGGATGTGCACAAATGTGTTTTGGGGCACTTGATTTGTAATTAATCGAATGTTAGAAATTTCGTATTAGTTCAAATAAATCTCCTTTGAGTGTGGTAGGATTCTATTCAATATGAATGTATTTGTGCAAATATCCAATATGAATGAATACGTATCGCGATACGAACGCATACATATCCAATACGGATCCGATAAATATTTCATAACACAATTTAACGCATATCCAAACTATTAGTATGAATGTTCCAAAAGATTTGTATTTGCACAAATGTTAATGTACGAATGTTGTAACATTCAGTTCATGTACAAATGTCTGGATTTGCCTGGATTTATACGGATAACGAATGTTGCAGATATCTGTGCGCATCCCTGATTATTGCCTTGGAGGGAGACACGTTGAACAGCCTACGAACCTCTCAGACAGAACTAGGTTCAAACATCTCACAAGCCTGGCCCTCTGGGAAGTGCTGAGGGAGATTACAAGTAGCAGTCACCTGTCTCCATTGCTCACCTCAAGTCCTTTCTGCTCCCATTGGTTATTCAGATTAAAGAGCAAGGTGGGCACGGATCCCTCTCCATTTGCTTTCCATCGAAGTGAATGGGAATGCAAATGGAGCCACATAGGCTTCAAATTCACTTCGAATACCTGTTACCACTAGTCACACTTCCAAATCTGCTACGAAGCTTCAAATGAAGCCACAAAAGCTTTTGCTTCACATATGAAGCTCATGCTTTGAGGATAGCCAATAATCAATCTGAATGTGAAGTTTTAAGGAGTCCCGAAGTCTGGATCATGGGCCTCCTGATCTGCATGTTAAGGAAGGTCAAGGAGGCTCTGCTCCCACAGAGCCTGCACCGTCAGCACTGGAAGGAACCAGATCTGGATTAAGGAGCCCCTTTAGGACCCATTTAATCAGGTCTACATCTGGTCCAAGGGCCTTATTCCAGATAATAGGAGACATGAAGATGGCCAGCCTCTGTGATCCAGAACTACTGAGGGAATGCTTTTCAGTGGCATGCCATAGTGCATGGGTGCCACCTAAAAGCACCATCCTCAGTTCCAAGGGCATGGTCCAGCAGATGCAAAGCTCCCGTAACTGTTTCAGCCATGGGGAAGTGTGGGCCAGATGGTGCTGATCTGACCCAGTGCCTCCAAGTAATCGAGTTCTGTGGGCCTTAACATAATCCAGATCAGCAGGACCCACTGATCCAGATTAACAAAAGGTACAGGCAGAAAAGGGCTCAGTCTCCTGAGTGATAGGGAGGGGCTGGGGCACACAGGCATCAAAGCATCATCATTGGATGACCCATTGCGATCCCAGTGGTCCTGGGTCTTTCCATGGTCCCTGCCAAGCCTGTACAGGACAGATCAATGAGACTCAGCAAGGGCCATGGTGATGCCTGCTAACCCTGAGATTCCAATCGGCCACCCATAACAGAACACCCTGTGAGGTAGATGGGGCTGTGAGAGCTCAGAAGAGAGCTGTGACAAGCTCAAGGTCACCTAGCTGGCTTCATGGAGGAGATGGAATCAAACTCGGTATTCCCAGATAAGGGTCTGGCTCCCTAACCACTAGACCAAACTGGCTTGAAAGAAAGAAAGAAAGAAAGATTTGTCTTGGCCCATGACAACATATTGTTTCTGAAAAGCAGCAAAGAGAAATGTCTTTGCTGCAATAAAAATAAATAGGAAATGAAACAACTTTTGTTCTTCAATACCTTCAATCCATAGATCATTTACTCCTGATAATGCATTGAGTGAAGAGAGATTTTGTCAGCAATGCTACCGTATTGGATTCCTCAGGTGATGTAATAAATGTGATGCGTTTTGAAATTCTGGCATTAGATCTATAAATGAAGCCATGAGGAAAATAATAATGCAGCTTCCTGCTCTTAAAATAGTCTCCTTTCTAGTGAGGAGGCCGAGCCTAATAAGGAAAAGGAAATCAATAGCTTCTAGTAAATTGGGATGCACAGAGAGGCCGCATATGAGACAGTTCACCTTGTCTAAATATTCCTGAAGAAACACAAAAGAAAGGCTGTTTCTGCATGGCCTCTGGACTGCTCCTAATGTCCCAGAATGAATCTTCCACACTTGGGAAGCCATTCTGGGGCAACCTCTGCAGTGGCTCAGTGTTCTCCATTGGGGATCCATTTCAATGGTGCAACTTTTGCACCACCAAAATGAGTCCATGGAGCCATGCACCTTCCTGCATGCCTCATGGACTGGTTTGGTACACACCTGACTGTTGTGTAGTCCAGCATCCTGCCCTACACCATTGCCCACCAATTCTCATGGACATCTCAAACAGAAGACAAACAACAAGAAGCATCTCTTGGACAGCTATGAGATTTTCACATACCAGTCTGCCCCTATCCCCTCTCAGAAATAATTTGTGCTAGAAAAGGCAGGTTACAGAAGGTTTGGAGAGGCAAGAACTGTATCTTGTCTCTCTGAGGAACCTCTGAGGTTCCCCTTTTAGGTCATGGTCACACCTTCACCTTAAACCTTCTTCAGTCCAGCTTCATTTCTATCCATTTTATTGGTAGACTTTCCAGCCTCCATTTGGACTTCCTTGAATGGAAAATCCACCAATAAAATGGATAGCAATGAAAAGGTACGAGCAGTCAGACCTGAACAGGGACTGAATAAGATTTAAAGTGAAGGTGTGACCATAGGCCTTTTTGCACTACAGCCGGAACGGCTGTAATGCACTTGGGCTAAGTCACTTTGGGACACTTTACCCATTCACATTACACGCCTTCCTGCCTGCCTGTGTGTGAATGCTCAAAGCATCTCAAAGTGACTTAGCCAGGAAAGGCCAGCCAGGGGCGGGGACGCCTCCAGCAAGCCTGCCCACCATTGGGTGGGAGCACGTGGGAGCGGGCAGCCCTATCAGGCCGCTTCCCCCGGTTCTTACCGGCTGTACAGGACACCATTGGGTCATGTACAGCTGGCACGAGCCCACTCGGGCACCCACCCCAGGGCCTGGGGCAAGCTGCCTAAGTGCTCTACATCTCAAACGTGTGGAAAGCACTTGGGAATGGGCTGGGATGCAAACCCAGCCTGGGCAGTGCATATGCCGCGTTCCTGTGTGTTTTCCGCGCATTCGAAAACCCCTAGTGCGAAAAGGCCTATGATCTTGCATCAGAGCACAATCCAAGGCTGGGCTATGCTCCATCCACTGTAGGTGGAACATGCTGGTAGGAGGTGTGACCTCCCCTCAACCCAGTCTACCATTTCAAAGGGAGTCTCTGGACCATTTCCTGGGCCACCTTAAGGGCAAGTGTGGAAACACCCAGAGTGTCCAGTACACCACCATTCAAATGTTTGAAACTATGAGCATCTCCACACTGGCCAGTATACTGGACCAGCAAGTGTACTGGAAGCCTCCTTTTTGCAAGCTGGTGGCCCCACGCAGGGCTTCCCTTAGGCTGCACCAGCATGCAGAAGGGTAGCTCTAAGTATGCTAGGTGGTCTGGAATGCCAGTCAGTGTGCAATAGCCCTAAACCTCCCAACTCTGGCTCACCTGGGCTGATGGAAGGAATAAGCACCAGCTGCCTGGTGATCGGGACCAGGGAGTGGTAGAGAAAGAACAAAAGCCTACTCCCTTTGACTTCCCAAACCATACGTTCAGAGATACTGGGCCTGGCTGCACTTGATGTTTAAGTCAAGGCAAGGGGAGCTCCTGCATGGTGATTCTGCACATCCGGGAGCCTTTGACAAGGCTGTGTTAGCGTGGTGCAGCTTTAACTGCACCACACATAGACTACCCACTGGGCTGCAACAGCCCTGCAAGCTCCCATCTTCATCTCTTCCTGCTTGATGCTGTTACCAGTGCTCCACAATGGCTGCCACCCGGGTGGCCATTTGCATTGTGGGTATGTTCAGAATGCTCTAAGTGTCTGCAACCACAAATAGTGCAAATCTGCCCACTTTTTGCAGTGCTCAGTTTGCCTCTGAAGAAGAAGAAGAAGAAGAAGAAGAAGAAGAGTTGGCTTTTTTACTCTGTTTTTCTCACCCATATAGGGGGACTCAAAGCGGCTGACAAACTTCTATTCTTTCCCCCACAACAGAACACCCTGTGAGGTGGGTGGGGCTGTGAGAGCTCAGAAGAGAGCTGTGACTAGCCCAGGGTCACCCAGCTGGCTTTGTGGAGGAGGATGGAATCGAACCCGGTATTCCCAGATAAGAGTCCGGCTCCCTAACCACTAGACCAAACTTATGAACAAAAGCAATAGAAGGCACCAAAGCTGGTTTTTCATGTACTTTTGGGGCCTTAACTTGATGCATCAACAGCAAACTCCACGGCATTTATAACCCAGTCTTAGGGTAGTGTTACACGTGATGAAAGCCTCAAACTATTTAGGGAGGAAGAGAATAGTGGAGGGAACACTTTGTCCTGACTGTGAGAACCAGATGCCCTACAGTTAAGCATAACTCTTTTTTTTTTAAGTAAGTTATCTCCCTGAGTTTCTCAGGGAACAAAAATCGTTTAAATCTTAGGCATTCAAGAAGAACTCTTCTCCATCAAGTAGCATTTCAATGAACTGATAAAGATAGAAAGCTTCTCCTGCTCTGGCCAAGACCTCTTGTCTCTGAACATGCAGGTCGCATTCTGTCTTGATGAAAGCAGGTGCAGGGGTGCATTACAGGTAATGTCCCACCTATGTAGGGCAAGTAGATAACTCTCTTCCCCCTCCTTCAATAAAATATTTTGTCACTGTAACTTTCTTTCCTTGCAGTTATAGGTCTCGGGTGCCATTAATCTTGGAGCCTGTCAGAAAGGGTTGTATTGTGATCTCTCTGAGCAGAAAGATGGATCTTGGAACATTAGACTTGGTTCTGGAGAGCACCCTCTTGAATATTAATCAAAGTGACAGATGGCTTGCAAAGCAGAAGGTGAGACAAAAGGAGCAGACAGCAGCAATTAAAGAAGCCTTTGAAGAAACTACCTGTTTAACAGAGCCAGGTGGAAAGGGCATTACCTGTCTGATTGGGACAGAATCAGCCTGTGTCGATCTGGAAGAATAAAAATATGAAGTAGATCAATATGGTGATAAAGATTAGGGATATACACAAATATTCAAAACATTCAAAATTCGATCGACATTTGTATGTGGAAATTCTAATTAAAGATTTGCATGCATAGATTCAAGTGTATTTGACTCAAATTGAATGTAGATGCATTCAAATTTTAAAGATTTTAATCGATTGAAAGTTTGGGGTATTCGATTCAAATTGAATAGAACCCCCAAAATTGCATTTGCACACCCCCTAATAAAGATAACTTGCCAAGTTCAGAGGATAACTCTTTTTTTTTTCAAATGTCGGTGAACAATTCCTAGTGTTAATTATTTTCCAGAGGAAGCTCCTCCATTTTCCTCTCCCTTTGTTTTTTGCTGTGGTGAGCCAGTTTGGTCTAGTGGTTAGGGAGCCGGACTCTTCTCTGTGAATACTGGGTTCGATTCCACTCTCCCCCATGAAGCCAGCTGGGTGGCCTTGGGCTAGTCACAGCTCTCTTCTGAGCTCTCATAGCCCCACCTACCTCACAGGGTGTTCTGTGGTGGGGAGAAGAATAGAAAAGCTTTGTCAGCTGCTTTGAGTCCCCTTAAATGGGTGAGAAAAGCGGGGTAGAAAAGCCAACTCTTCTTCTTCTTCTTCTTCTTCTTCTTCTTCTTCTTCTTCTTCCTCTTCTTCCTCTTCTTCCTCTTCTTCTTCTCCAGGGATCCAACGGAAAAGCCTGGTATTTGTTTCTCCATGTTTCCATTTAAAAAAAAAATTGGAACCCACAATAAAGCCAGCATTCCTCTTTCAAAAGCATTTTGTCACACTTTCGCCTTAGGTTCTGCTACAAATGAAAAATAACTACTTGCGCCTACTTTTGCTGATGCCCTACTCTTTCCTGCACCCTACCATGTTTTTCTCAGTCTTGGATTACAAACTCCTGGGAACAAAGTTGGTATCCTTTTTTAAAAATAGCTACTGTACAAAAGCAAAAGCAAAAGTGTATGTATTCCGTGAAGGATAAAAAGAATAATAATTTTGCACATTTCTCCCTGCTTTCTCACTGGATGATCAAAGAGCTGTACCAATATAAATTATTGACCCTGTCAATCTCTGGCAGCTTCTCCAAGCTTTTCTGTTTTCTGCTCCTGCACAAAAGTTTCTGCAAGCGAGCGCGCCATCGCACAAGTCTCTTTTCCATCTCACCCATTCACATGTTCCCACAGTCCCCATAGGTAGTATTACTTGAAGATTATTTTTTTAATTTTTTAAAATTGAAGATTTGACCATGGTATGTCCCATAATTGCCTGGAGATCTAGGGTTGGAATTTCCTACCACTCCAGAAAAAAGTAGGGAATGCCTTCTACCCTTCTCTGAAAGATCTACACTCAGCCTCTAGAAATCCAGAATTTGGGTGCACCTCAGGAACAAAAGACAGTTTGATTTGTGGTTAGCATGCTGGACTTAATATGTCATAGTCATGGGGTTTGATTCCTCACTGCTCCATGAAGCCATTGTAGAAATGTTTTGGTATGCAGAGATAGACTCACGGAGGCATGATGCAGTGAAGGTAGAAAGCGAGCAAGCAAGCTTCCTTTAGTAACACATGTCAAGGCTTTCATACAGTTTTCTCTGAACAATGGAAAAGTACACTCAGAAAACCCATATTTGGTTACAGAGGGAGAACTGGGCTGAACCAGATAAACAGCCCAAATGCAAGGATTCTGCTTACAACAGGAATATACAGGAATTGCCATATATGGTGTCTCAGATTAGTGAACCAAGGAACCAACCGGAAGTCCGCTGCTGGGGCAACTATGTGTGTGGGCAACTATCCTTGAATGCTGTATGTTGTTTACATGTACTGTAGATGTTATGACTTCTTGAGACCTTCTTTGAGAGAGATATGGCAAAGTTGCTGTGACCTAGGAATTTAACCTTTGGCCTAGTAGCTAGTAACTTTTTATTTAGCTGAAATGGGCAAAATCTCTACCACAAGCCATCTGGGTGACCGTGGGCTAATAACACTCTGTTTCTGAGTGCTCACAGCCCCACCTACCTTACAAGGTGTCTATTTTGGAGAGACCCAAAATGGGTGAGAAATTAAATGGGTGAGAAATTAGGGTAGAAAAGCCCGCTCTTCTTCTTCTAGTGTAAAACTTGTATGTGGCTCTCTCTTAGTTCCTTGTTTTAGAAGATAGAACATTAGCACTCTTGTTCACAGCCAGCAATGCAAATTTTAAAAAGAAAGTGAAAGATACATATGAAAAATTTCCATACAGAAAGCATCAATCCTAATCTCCCTTCCCCTCACCCTCGACTTCCAAAGAATGATGACACCCGGAGAGAAGAGAAATTGAAGCTTGTGTTTAATTTGCTTTGTGTGAAAGAGTGTTAAGGCCACAACATGGAGGTGACTTTGTTCTGCACGATTTATATTGTGTGTTAGTTTTTACTTGGTGTTGGTTTATTATGCTGAGATTCCCCCCTGAGGCTTGTTGCAAAGGGCAGGATATGAACATTATCTGCAAAGTAATGTAGTGGGAAATCGTTTTTTTCAGTGAATCCAATCATGGCAAATGCTCCGAATGCTGAACCACTTTTATTTAACCACATAGGAACATGCATACCCCCAGCCAACTGCTGGAAGAGGAAAGGGGCAGGGATTTGTACGAGTATTCATAATGTTGGATATTCGTATGAATTCGTACAAATTCAGACATTTGTATACAAATTGAATGTTATGGCGTTCATAGTTCGTCATTTGTATTCGTGCAAATGTTTTGGAACATTCGTGAACTGGGGAGTTGGGAACGTGGCTGTACCGGCCGCATCTACAAGGGATCCAGAGTGGATTCAGCATGGATTGTGAGTGGATTCAAAGTGGATTCAGGGTGGATTTGATGCTTTTAGAGCAGATATGTTACAGGATTTGTATTGCATACGTATCAGATATGTATGCATTCAAATTGAATATTTGTATGATTCCATACAAATACATTTGTATTGAATAGAATTCTACCACATTCGAAGGGGATCTATTCAAACAAATACTAATTTTTGACATTTGATTTGTAACGATTTGAATGTTAGAAAACCCGCATTCATTTAAATCGATCCCCTTTGAATGTGGTGGGATTCTATTCAATACAAATGTATTCATTCAAATTCATGTAAACATCCAAAACGTATCTGATGCAAATATCAATATCCATTACCTATCTGATACAAAGAAAGTTTAAAGTGAAGGTGTAACCACAGCCAGTTCTCTCTCGAAAGCTTTGTAGTGGTATACAAGATTCTTTTTAAAAAAGGTAAGCTGTCAACTAGCATATACATAGTAAGGAGAGCCACTGTGTTTCAAGCGTCATTCAGCAGCATTATTTGGATAATCCAGAATATCCAGACACATTTTATTCCAGGTTATCCATGCTTTATTTCATATGATTCAAATAATGTGGGATAGGTGCTGCCTAGATAAAGCTTCAAACTGACAAATCAAGCCAAAATGGTTATTTCAGAAGGCGTTAGGGATATGCACAAATGTGGGTTTTTTATCAAATCAAACTTAAGAAAAATTGTATTTGTTTGAGTAGATTGTCTTCGAATGTGGTAGCATCCTATTCGATATGAATGTAAGAACATAAGAGAAGCCCTGCTGAATCAGGCCACAGCCCACCTAGCCCAGCATCCTGTCGCACACAGTGGCCCACCAAATGCTCATGGGCATCTCAAGCAGAGACAAGGACAAACTTATTCCTGCTCTAGAATCCCAGCAAATGGCCTTAGAAGCATCTGGCTCCCCCCCCCACTCCCCCGCCAGCCTGAAAGATGCACCTAGGCATTCATTCTAGTAGCCATGGATACATCTGTCATCCATAAATTTGTCTAACCCTACCTTATTTGTATTTGTATGAATTCGTATGAATATCTGCTTGTGATGCCTGCTAGGACCCCTCAACCCCAAAATTAAGTTATTTTGGTTAAATTACAAAGTGTGGCGAAAACCATTTGTCTATACTGTTAAAAGTGTCATCAAAATGGATTATTTAGAAATGGTAAGTTAGTAAAGGGAGGGGCTAGTCAAGCTCTCCAGGAGGGGGTGTGAAATAAACTCCCGGCAGAGTCTCCACCAATCAGGGAGAAGCTAGCCAGCCAGGCCCATATTTGAGGGAGCCTGAGGGAATTGTTAGGGTTCTCTGCCTGGGGTTAACTGACCAGAGGGGGTTAACGAAGGAGGGAAACAGGCTCTAAGCTGTCCTGAGGGAAGCTGGGGAATAGAGTCCTGAGTCATTAGTAAATATACGGTGTTTAGAAAGTAAAAGAATTGAAATGGTTATACGTTACTTATGCTGCTGGCATTAATCTGAAAAGGATTGGAGTCCTTGGGCTGAGTGAGGAAGCTGGGGACAGTTCAGTCAGAAGGGTGAATGAACCTGTGATTGACATAGTGAACTTACCTGTTTATTATTAAGAAAGCTGTACACAATAAACTTGTTTTCTTGTTATTTTAAAGAATGTTTAGAATCCAAATGTGACAAAATCCAATTCGAACTGAATACATTTGAAACTATGCATTTGAATGTTAGATTCAGATCTGAAGATATGAATGTCGACAACATTCGTATGTGTTATACGTATCTGTATGTATTTCATATGCATCCCGTTTTCGTCCTGTATTATAAGCACAAATGCCTACAGATACGTATGAGATTCGTACAGATACCTATGTAATCCATACGTATCTGTACTTTCGAATGTTTTGAATCATTTGAACAAACGTTTTGCAACATTCAAAATTCATTTGAATGTTTAAATTCGAATGTGAAGACATTCTATTTGAATTTGAATGTCCACAGTCAATTGAATTTGATTGAATTTCGAATGTTTAGAACATCTGTGCACATCCCTACTGCAGCCTGTCCAAAAATGGGCTTTGTACTTGTTTGAAATGCCCTTTATTGCTGCCTTCTGCAGCTTTCCAATGGGCAGGAGGGATAAAGTACCATCTCACAACTGCCTTCCAGCTCCCAATCCATGCAGAAAGCGTGAGGAAGACTCATCTGGCCTGGACCTGACAAAAGCAGCAGGAGGGGAGAGAAAAAGATGCCAATTATTCTGCTGTTTGTTCAAAGTTGTCACAGTTGTCTTTGGGAATGCCTGTTCTCCATGCTGCCTCCCCTTTAGAGACTAATCAGGGCTTCTTTCCTTGTCTGCACGTAATTTGGACGTGTGGGATTAAAATGGAATCAAAAGCAATCATTTACCCCGTCAACCTATTCGTGTGAGCAAGGAGCACTGCTTTTATATGCAGATAAAGCTGCACTCCAAGCAGCACCGGCTATTTTTTATTAAACAAAATCTCTTTGAAAATTACACTTATTTCAGTTGGCAATTTGGATAGTTTGTGGATCTTTCTTTAGGATGAAACAGTCTGGGTGAGAAGATATTCTCAGTGCACACAGGCACATTGTGGGAGGTACATTAGCAGACATTCCTAACATGCTACCAGGCTGTGTCTCCATTACGCAGCAAAGGCACCTTAAGGGAGACCAGTTTCCATTAGCCTGTCTGAAGAGGGCCAGCAAGGGAATCACAGACACAGCCCCTGTCTGGATGTCTGCTGCCAATCTGTGCAGGCGCTGCTGAGCTAGATAGGCTTACAGTAGGGATGTGCACAAATATTCAAAATATTCATTATTTGGATGAATTCAGACGAATTTGGACATTCATATACAGTACAAATTGACTGTCCAGACATTAATACCTTAGTATTCGTACAAATACAAAGATTTTGAGTTCAAACATTCGTATGTGTACGTATCCATATGCATCTTGTGTTTATCCATACGCATCCACATGGATACATGTGGGATGAAAATGGGATGCATACGGGATGAAAACAGGATGTGTATGGATGCATACAGATGTGTACGGATGTGTATGAGATTTGTATCATTGGATATGTATAGAATATTTGTACAAATAGATGCAAATGTATTTGTATCAGTTCAGATTTCCAGGCATTCATTTTTCTTTATTCATACAAATTTGGATTTTTTAATATTCTATTTGTTACAAATCAAATGTCAAAAACTGCATTTGTGCACACCCCTAGCTAACAGCCCCAGCTGTTCTCTTTCTGTGTTCCAAATTCAACAACAGCACCAGTTGCTGAGGCCCTTCCTGCACTTACCGGTTTAAGGAATTAGGGTGGCCAGTGTGTTTGCAAAGACTAATAAGAATGTCTGCAGATTCTGCAGCTTCAAAGGGTAACCTGTCTATGCTGGTCATCTGCGAGCCTTGCTTGAACTGTTCTTACTTTGCTTTTATGGTGCATGTAAAAAGAAAAGTCTGATGTGTACTTCTCCTTACTGTGAAGAAATTAGACGCAAATTAACTTTGGAGAGTTGGAAGAGGCATTATTGGAAAGACTGTAAGCTTTCAGCCAGGATAAGGATAAAGGTCAGGTTGTAATGTGAGAGAGTTGAAACATGTTTTGATCGGATGTCTGGAAGGCAAGTTTCCTGTATTGCAACACAAATAAGAGAAATCCTTTGTCTCTAGCCAGTTTGTTCACTCAAACCCACATGGATGGAAGAAAGCTGGTAGGGCAGCAATTTTTTCCTAACACCAGGCTTTAATCCTGGATCCGTGAGTCTGGAATAGCCTGGATCACTGATCCAGATCATGGGGAGGTGGGGTGCTTTTCAGAGGTGCATCCAGGAAGCAGCGTTGTGCACACCTCCCATGTTCAGGATCAGCACCCTGGTCCCTCTGGTTGTACCAATTAAACAGTACCACCAATGATCTGAATTAAGGGCCTCCTTAATCCAGATCAAGCTCCAAATGCAGACTCAGCTGGACTGGCGGGGGGGGGGGGGGCTTTATGATCTGATCCATAATGTGTGCAACACAAACCCTTAACCTGGATTAAGGGTCCAGCAAAGGAGAGCCACTGATTGCTCGTGCTCTCATGGCTGCTGTCTGTTTCCACACTGGAGAAAGAATAACTTTTCTTTCAAAAACAAAACCAGAAATAGCACATGTGCATTGCTCGCCTCCCTGCACACACACACACACACACACACACACACCTCTGCTACAGTCCTGTAAGGTTTTGTCGGGTTGGCAGGTTTTAAATGGCCCCAGCACAGTCAGATGCTAGCAAGGTGTTAAGTCCTTTAGTGGAAAGTGTGTGTTCCCATGTGGCTTCCTGCCCTGAACACCTGAGTGTTCTCTACAGAGCACCTGCAGAATTGATAATGAGTAAGGAACCAGCAGAGCCATTCAGAGCTCTGTGCCAAGAGACCCAATTAGTTTCCAAGGCAGCTGAAGATGAGGAAGAAACCAGAGATAACCTTGGAAGAAGGGAGGTGGAAAGTCCTGGGCTCGGACTGGTGGGTGTCATTGCTGTACCCTCCTATATGGATGGATGTGCACATTCCTCCCCCACCCCCATTTGCTTCACATCAAAGCAAATGGGACAGAAATCCACAGTTGTGCAAATGGAGCCATTTTGAACATACTAGGCTTTGAATGTGCGTTGAATGTTCATCACCAGCAGCACCCCTGCTCATTCACCCTGCCACTAATTGTGCCTCCGAATCCACTCCGAACCTGTGGATTTAACTCTGATAATGTAACGAAGCTTTGAATAAAGCCACGAAAGCCTTCAGTTGGCATGCAAAGATCGTCTTTGAATATCGCGAATATTCAATTTGAATGCAAAGTTTCCAAGATTCGCCATTGGAACAAACTGCAAAGAGGTGACAAGACATTTTTCACCCATCTCTCCTCTCCCGATCTCAGTGCCTGCAGCCTATCTATGCTTCTGACAAAGCCTGCTGGACAGAAGGTAGCCTGGATGGTCCCCTGCCAGGCTGAATTATTAATATTTATTTCAGGTTTTGTATAAGTAGTCAAAACACCACCATCTCTTTGAAACATCAAAGAACGTAGAGGGCTTAGCATCTTGTTGAATGGAAAAAGGAACCATTCTCAGGGCTAGTGTGGAAACATACCTTCTTTTTTGTTTTCTCTACATTTACCTTCCTTTATCCTCGTTTACTCTTACATTATAAACCTGAGAAGGGGAAACTGCCATACTAACAGTTTATTGGCCTCCCTGAAAGCCACAAAGAGGTAAGGATAAAATAGAGTGGATATATAATGCAGACGGACTCAATAAAAGTAGGAGGAAAAGCCTTGGTTTGCCTTGGGACTGGATCGAGCTGCCTTACTTTTACAGTTGGCACAGAGATGGGAGGGCAGCTGGCAAATGCCCAGACCTCTAAGCCAGTGGTCTGTGGCTTCCGGATTGTCTGTACAAGCCAGACCCAACCCCTAACTCATAAAGGTTGGCCAGGGAGCTGAAGTAGAACGGGAGGTCAAGCCACATAATCAATATGTGGCTGGATACTTGAGGCAAAGAGATACCATGGGGGAAAGGAGACCATCAAAATGTCCCTCGACAGGCAGCAACCTGAGGATAGTGTGTGTAAATTTTGGGAAGCAATTGAAAATGCCAGCTTCATTTTTAAAAAGGGAAGGAAAACACAGTTCAGGGATTAAGCACTTAAAACAGAGATACATTACAGAAGGCAGAACATTCATTTGTTAAAATGATGGTTTAGGATAATGATCCTTAAGCCCCACGAAGAGAGGCCATGATCAGCAATGCTGAAATAACTCGCTGGATAATAATATGAGAATATTAAGTACTACCAATATATGCTGCAGGGAATAATGCCCAGCTGGATTAAAAGTCCTTTAAAAAACATGGCATGTGCAGTTTAACCCATAGCTGGCAAGCTTCTTCATTTAACTTTGGGTGTTTCCACACTTACCGCTTGAAATCCAGATTAAGGAAATTAAGATTTCTGAAAGATCCGTCCCTGGGAAGATCTGTTTGAAATAGGGATGGGTCCAAATGAAGTGTAACGCATCCACACTCGTGTGGGAAGCACAGATAGTGAGGAACGCATCGTGTGTTTGCTGCACGGATGCCGGAGCACCGATATCCAGAAGAATCAGGCCTCTCTGGGGGCCTGCCGCCCAAGGTGCCACATGAATGGAGCACTCAGCCTTCAGTCACCACTCGTTTCCACCATGAGTGGGCGTATCAGGGACAGACTGCCCACCAATCAGCAGCATGTCTGAGATCCCATGGCTGCCCAGCTGCGCTCAACATGGCAACTTCCAGACCCGCTCATAGACGTTCCCTCTCCTGTCCCTGTGCGGAAGCATCATCCTTTGATCCGGAATTTGTAAGCAGGAATGGTTTGAAGACCTAATTTTTCAGTCTTCCTGAAAACTGGATTCGGTGGCCTTAAGACCCCCTTAGAGGCCATGCAGAAGCGGTATCCTTGAAGGGGCCCTAATCTGGCCCACTGTGCAGAAGGTAACTTGCAGATGTGTGCCATAAGTGTCCTTATCGGGTGCTTAATGGGGTCTTAACGGCCTGTGCGGAAACAGCCTTTCTCCAGAAGAGCAGTTAGATTTTGCTAAAGATTTAGCTGGGTAAACACCCTCAAATGCAGAGTCAGGAGGAGAGGATAAAAGGTGTTCCTAAATCTTAGCAAAGCTTGGTTTAAATCTTTATTAGTGTCTTTAAAATTCCAGAACAGGCGTAACATTTTTTACATCATCAATATGCTACATGTCGAACAGAATTCAGAACTGCTGCTGTCTGTTGCCAAGCGGGCACTTGATTTTATCAAGCTGAAGACTAATGCAAGGCAAAAACAGCTCACTGAGTTCTCCAGCGCCTAGAAGCTCATCATTCTTCCAAGCTTTGCAGCTGAAAAGGCAACAATGAAGAAAAAACATTAGCTCAACAATCAGACATGCGCTGTCTATCAACCGCTGGGGCCAATCTCTCCAAAATTGTTTCTGAACAGCTGACATGAGCTCCGCAGATTCAGAGGGAAAAAACAAGGATGCTTTCACACCCTGAGGTGTGGACGTATTACAGGGATAATCCCACATTTTAGGCCCTGTCTGAATGCTGCCTAAGTATTAAGAACATAAGAACGCAAGTGGAGCCCTGTCGGATCAGGCCACAGCCCATCTAGTCCAGCATCCTGTCTTAAGGAGCAGGACTCTTATCTGGGAATACTGGGTTTGATTTCTCCCTCCTCCATGAAGCCGTCTGTATGACCTTGGGCTAGCCACAGCCTTCTTCTGAGCTCTCACAGCCCCACCTGCCTCACAGGGTGTCTGGTGTAGGGAGAAGAATAGAAAGGCTTGTCAGCTGCTTTGAGTCCCTTTAAATGGTTGAGAAATGTGGGGTAGAAAAACCAACTCTTCTTCTGCTTCTTCACACAGTGGTCCACCAATTGCCCCTGGGCATATCAAGCAGAGACAAGGGCAAACTTTCTCATGCTCTTGAATACCAACAAATGGCCTTAGAAGCATATTTCTGTACAGTACTTTGTGTCTTTCATACAAACTCTGTTGAAAGCTTTATCCAGACAGGACTTATTTATTCTGCATTATTTATATAATCTGGAACAAAGCATGGGTAATCTACAATAAAATGTGTCAAGATTTGCATTACTCGAGACAATCCAAGTAATGTGGAATGAGTAAGTACTATCTGGATGCAGCTGGAGATAGACTGCATTACCATAATAATAATAATAATAATAATAATAATAATAATAATAATAATAATAATAATAATAATAATAATAATAATAATAATAATAATAATAATAATAATAATAATAATAATAAACGTTTATATTGCCCTTTCCACCGAAGGACGATACAGAGATGCAGTTTAAAATTATAGACTACAAAATCCAGTCTAATACTACAAAATACAGGTTACAAAATAATTAATTAATAGCCTACCAAGGTTGCATCCCCATGCACTATAAAGTCCAAAATGAATCCTCATGCAAAGCCTCCAAACCGGGCTACATGTGGACCAAATGGCCCAAATCCATGCTAAATTTAGTCCTTGAACACTGTTCTCGCTACAGATTGGAAGTGAAGTTCGCATTATTTTGGAGGCTGAGTCCACACATGGGGACGCTCCCGGGCTATTTGGGGAGGAGATTGACATTCACGTCATTAGCGGGCGGGTTTCACGTCCTGTTCTCTCCATTACTGTCCTGTGCGTTAGAGATCGCAACTGTTTGGGCATTTTTGGCAATAAATGGTGACTGAACAGAAACAAGTCTCTTTCAGCGATCATTATTCCACCCCCCCTTCCCCGATTGCCAAGCCAGGCATAATTTAACTTAAATGGCTTAATTTAGTGCACGAGCAATAAACTGCTGTACTGGGTGGAGCAGAGGTGCACACCTCTGGTAAACTGCCGCCAAACCCCATAATGGTTTTGCAGAACAATCTGGCTTTCATTTTAATTTTAATTTTTTACTATAATATTTTTATTGCCTTTCAACCCTACGTGCCGCAATCAGGGAAGGAGGTGTTGGGTGGCATTTCCCTACCATCGCTACAGCGGGTGGTGGCTGATGTCAGCCCAGTGTCCTATCGGGAGAGCGGGGACGGAGAGAAAGAGATGCTGTTTCCCCATGCAGGGCTTTAGCGCAGTTTGCATGGGGACACTCGTATTTGAATTGAGCCCACGTTATCAGCAAATGCATGGGGAAAGCTCAATTCGAAGTCGGCCCTGCATCTGGATTAAAAATATTTCAATTTGTACTAAATGGAGTGCGTGGGGATGCAGCCCAATACAACTTTGAGCAACCTTACATTTGGAGACAGCCCTCAAGGGGTCTGTCCCAGTCACTTTGTGTGACCAGCTTTGGGCTATGGATAATGTACGTATCGCTCATCAAGTCAGGAATACTATGCTAGCATAGAGGTAATGTTATATTTTGGATCCTTATATCCACTTATCTAGGGCCAGAGAGCCCCCTCCTCCCTTCCACAGGACTTGCTTCTAAAAAGTCATGTACAGGATTTTTTGCACCTGAATAATGAATAATGTAAGCACCATTACTCACTGCACTTCCAGTTAAATAAAAGCCACCTGACTTTGCTAACCTGTGAAGCATAACTACCAATGAGTGAGGCCAGCATTTTGCTGAAACCCCATGTGCAAAGGGGAAGTGATTTTGGAGGATTTGGCTGGTTGCTGAAGTTGATATTTGTTTTATTACTGCACTCTGCGCATGCTTTTGGTCCCCTTGTAGGGGAAATGCAGCACATTGATTTGGCCCACAATTGCTGGTGTGCAAGCCCCTAATCTGCATGGTTAAGGACCCCATATTGCTTTCTTTCACAATCGTACCTTAGTTGTAATAGAGCAGATGCTCTTCTGCTTCTTTCTTGACTCCATTATAACAGCTTTTTGAAAGTCTTCAGCTTCCAGATGAACTGTATGAACCGCAGGTTAAGAACAGATTAAGGCAAACTGTCACGCACAATGTGCTATCCACAAATAGAACATTGTACTTAGTTCTTGAGGCTTAAGACTTTGGGTGCTGTTGAAAAGAAAAGGCATTCTTTGCTCTCTAGGCATGCCAGTTTGAAATGCAGAGGAGGCGGGCATAGTACAAGCTTCATTCATGCAGGTATTTGGTCCGTTCATTCAGGTTAAAGAAAGAAAGGGCAAGACATGCAGCATGGGGCTGCCACTTTCAGTAGCACCATTCATGTGTTGTTTGAATGCACTATATGTAAGAACATAAGATGAACCCTGCTGGATAGTGCCACAGCCCATCTAGTTCAGCATCCTGTCTCACAGGGACCAAAACAGACGACAAAGGCAACACCTTCACCTGTTCTCAGTTCCCTACAAATGGCCTTTAGAGGCCTCCTGCCTGTCTCTCCAGCCTGGAAGCAGTACCTAGGGGTGTTTCCGCATTGGCTGCGGAAACCGGTTTAACGCCCCATTTAAGACCCATTTTAAATGCTTGGGTACTTACCTTCTGCACTGGAGACCTTTTTAGCAACCCTTCCAGGTGGCCACTTCCGCATTTTGGCGTGTGAGATCTGTTTCTAAATCGGGTCTCACTGCAAAAAACTGGTTCAATGGGAAGACCTCAAAAATGAGGTCTTCAATCCGTCCCTTCGCCTTGATCCCTATGAAAGCAGGATGCTTCCGCACATGGACAGGTGAAAGGATGGATGTCCCTGTGGCCACCATCTTGGGAAGGGCGGAAGCAGGCTGGTTTGCCTCCTTCTGCCCTCCCCTGCATGCTATGCACTGCCGGAAACGCACGGTTACTGGCAGCTGCATGCCCCAGACCCGCGGCTCCAGGAGCAGCGTCAGCCGTGTGGGAATCCAGCTCTTCGATTCGTTTCTTGACGGCAAATGTGGAAACACCCTAGGTATCCATTCTATTAGTCATTGATACACCTGTCCTCCATTAATTGCTCTAATCTGTTTTCTAATGCTATCCAGACTGGTTGCTTTCACCACATCTTCTAATTGAAAAAAATATTTCCTTTTATAAGTCCTAATTCTTCTGCCCCTCAGCTTCACGGAGTGCTCCCTGATCCTAGTGTTGTGCAAGAGAGAAAATATTTTTCTCTATTCACCTTAACCACATAATTTTATATCCTTTAATCAAGTCACCTCTTAAATATCATCTCTCTTTTTCTCTGAAAACAGAGGCAAAGGATTCATTTAGCCTCTCTAAAATCTCCATGTCCTCTTTAAGAATGTTAGATACGAATCCTATACATCCCTGCTTGGAACGCATCAAATCCGCCCTGAATCCACTTTGAACCCACTCTCAGTCCTTTAGAATCCATTCTGGATCCATTGCCGATGCAACTGGGGCAGCTGCTTTCCCACCTCCCTGGTTCACAAGCATAATGAAGCTTTGTACAAATGTTCCAAAGCATTCAATTCAAACTCAAATGTCAATCTTCCGGTGTGCCAACATTCGATTTGAATCTGAATGTCTAAATTCGGCCAAATTCATATGAATAATACGAATATTCGCACGCATCCTTACTACTGACTGCCCTGCAAGTGTATACCTTGTTTGCTGACATATTTTGTGGTTCCTCCAAGATTCCTTTAGCTGCTCAGTTTCTTTCTTTCTTTCTTTCTTTCTTTCTTTCTTCCTTTCTTCCTTTCTTCCTTTCTTCCTTTCTTCCTTTCTTTCTTCCTTCCTTCCTTCCTTCCTTCCTTCCTTCCTTCCTTCCTTCCTTCCTTCCTTCCTTCCTTCCTTTCTTTCTAGGCCAGGCTGGGTTTCAAGGCCATCAAGCAACCAAAGGTACCAGGCAAGCATGATGCTTGTCCGGGGATCATGGGGTATGAAAGATGGGGCAATAGCCACACTGAGGTCCCCCTTTTTTTATCTCTGCAAATATGTTGCAGGTCGAATGTATGTCAATTAACTCATTTGTGAAATCAGACCTATGCAACTCTTGGCCCAGAGCTTCTGTTAACCAAGAGCAAAGGCATTTAGGTAACTTTTTCTTCACTTTCAGACAGCTAGAAAGACTATTGCATTCAGAGATGTCATTAAACCCCGCACCCTTTTGAGGATCTCATAGAAAATTCCCTGCCTCCCCGCAACAGTTCTAGAAATTCTGTTGCCTCCCTTCAGCACCTCTGGTCTTGCACTGTGCTTGCTGCAGGCTTAGAAATGTCTGGTGAAAATCAGCCACAAGAAAAGAGAGACACTTCAAAATCTTCTTTCCACAAATGATGTCCCCCTGGTAACCATACATTCAAGTCAAACTTATCCTGACGAGAAAATCTTGGAGGCGAGGCAGGACAAGGAGAAAATGTTTGTGTGCATGTGGGTGCATGCCAGTCAGTTGTTAAATTGTGTTCCGTGGTGGTTGTTGTTTTGGGTAGGGAATGAATTGTTCTGATGCCTCAATTCTAGGTTCTGCCACTATTTCAGCTTCAAAACAGGAGGCACACTGTTTGCACCCACCGCTGCTCACAGCGGCACCAACATCAAAGCCAAGGAACTTTCATTCCCCAGCTGTGATGTTTCTTGCCTAGTCCTGTTTTCAAAGATGCAGAAAATAGCCCTAAAAACCAGCAATTTCCTGCATCTGCAAACGCAAGTCCAGGTGGATGGCGTGACAAAGGATTTGAAAGTAAGTCGGCATGGAACAGCAGAGCGGGAGGATGGCAGGAAAGTGTCATCAGAGCGTTTTCTCTCTCTCTGACAGCATTTTCCATTTCAAGTGCAAGATCATGTACCCTCAGGCTATCCCATGGTGCCACTGCCACACAGACCTTGCCTCAGAACAATACATTCCCCATCAAAGCGTTATAAACCATGTGCATTCTGCTGAGTGTTTTATGACTACTAGACCACCAAATCTATTGTACTTTTTTCTTGGGACAAAAGTCCTATTGAATTCAGTGTCATTCCCAAACAACTTGTGTCTAAAATATCTGACAGACCTACTCTTTAAGTATACTCTTGTCCAGTTAAGGTCCTTTAGTGGTCTAATGGTTAAGGAGCTGGACTCTCATCTGGGAATACCAGGTTTGATTCTGCCCTCCTCCATGAAGCCAGCTGGGTGACCTTGGGCTAGTCACAGCTCTCTTCTGAACCCTTACAGGGTGTTCTGTTGTGGGGAGAAGAATAGAAAAGCTGCTTTGAGTCCCCTTAAATGGGTGAGGAAAGCATGGTAGAAAAGCCAACTCTTCTTCTCCTTCTTCTCCTTCTCAAGCTTGGTTAGTGATTCCTTCACTTCAGGAAATCCATGGAGCTGTCATTAAGGCAAGGACTTTCCAGAGGTGGCCCCCATACTTTGGAACAACCTTCTCCAGAAATTTATCAGGCACATACCTCAGGCCCTTTTTTGCACTGGGCCTTATTCTGAATTACATCCTAGAACAGGGACGTTCCATCTGCATATTAGTGCAAAATGCAGTAGGCTCAGCACTGGGCTTTATTCTAGATTATATCCTGGCATAGGGACCTGCCATCCACATGCTAGTGCAACATGCAGTGGGCCCCACCAACAAACTGCATCACTATTTTTGCTGAGACTTGCAATCAGTGCTAAAAGCAAAGACAAGGACAAATGATGAACAGTAATCCATCGGAAATTAGCATCACACTCTTTTTCAGTCAGCACATGTTGAGTTGTTCTCTCTTATCTGTAGAACTCTGAAGATCCTAAGCTGTTCTCTTTTGCTTTTGGGTTGGCAAGGATGCCATCTTCAAGAGAACATTTTGTTAATACTCAAGGAAATGAGTAAATTCCTTGGAACCATCTCAGAAACGCATACAGCTAGAAGCAGTTGGAAACTTGTTGGGCCATGGAGTCCAACACTTAGGGCTGCCTCCAGATGGTGAGGGGAAAAGGTGGAATCTTGCTTAGATCCTGCAATTGCCTCTTGTGGTCCAGGACAAAATCAGTGGCAAGCTTGGGCGCTTACTGTGTTGCTTGCTCCCATGATGGTATGGTGGGTATTTCTGGGTTTGGCACAAAATACCTGGAAGTGTCCAAGCTTGGGCAGTGGGTATCTTCAGCCCAATTTTGCCCCCCCACACACACACACACACACTGCACAATGGGCATTTCCAATGAGTTCGATTATGGGAGCAAACACCCAGACAAGGTAAGCCCTATTGCTATTTTGGGGAAACCTAGATTCAGAGTCTCTTTTTCACCCTATATCCTAAGGCTATGTTAGAATTGCCATGGACATGTGTGGTAATCCCAATACAGTGCTGGGATAATCCTGGCATTACAAAGCAATTCAGATCAAAGCATAAGAAGTTTTATATCTATCCTTGCATTGCATAGGAGATGAATAATACTGTATGTTTCATAAATATGCAGATCTTTCTCCTAGTAATAATCTAATAGAATCATAGAGTTGGAAGGGACCCTGAGGGTCGCGAGTCCAACCCCCCTAAACCATCCCAGACAGATGTAGATCCAACCTCTGCTTGAAGACCTCCAATGAAGAAGAACTAACTACCTCCCGTGGCAACCTATTCCACTGACTGATCGCCCTCATTGTCAGGAAGTTTTTTCTAATATCTAATGTTAGTTTCAGCCCACTGTTCAAACTTACCTAGATCTTTTTGAATCCTCCCCTTCTCCTCCCTAGTGTTAGCAACCCCTTCCCATGCACATCGATCTAGAACAGTTCTAACTGCTCTACATCTATCCTAACTACCAGGCTGCCCCAGCTTGGTGCAGCTCCATTCACACTTCTTCTGAGTGGAAGAAGTTTGAACAGAGCCTGGGGAGAGGAGGCATAGGCTTGGTTGCACACTGTGTCACCGCATCACTGCAGCAATAGCACCATGCCTGCCCACTAGCATCACTGCCATGGTGACACCATCACCTCCAGCATAGGGTGAATGTGGCAATTCGCCCGAGGTTTGGGACAGATCCAGTGTCCCCCATCTTCACTTTTGTGGGATGCTGTCGTGGGGAAATGAAAATGCAAAAAAGCCCTTAGTCGGGTGAGTGCAGAAAGGGTCCTAGTGCACAGTGTCATTGCTAGACTGCTGATGCGGATCTTTGGCCAGGTGCACATTATGCTCCATCTCGAAAGCTTAACAGTACACTGGACAGTTGCAGAGGATGATGCACATAAACCTGGGAGAAGAAGGTAAGGACATAGGTGGTGGCAGACATGGATAGTCCCAGCATGGAGGTTCCTCCAACTGAAGCCTGCTGCGCCAAGAATTCCACCCTCTGATGCTTTTTGAGCTTTCACCCTTCCTCTAAGGCATATTGTTAATTTTCTCCCACCTTCAACCTCTCCCAACCTTGACTGAAGAACCAACATTGCAAGGAAACCACCCTTGGAAAATGTGAGTCCCTGCCCAGCAGCAACAGGAGCTTTGGAGGCAAATGCCTTTGGACTTCCAAAATTACAGATAATAATTTCCTTCTGAGTAGGATGGAAGGTTGATGTTTCATACCTCATTGGCACCACCTGCTGCTTCTCCTGCCTGAGCAGACTGGGGGAAGGGCATGCCTGCGGCTCGGTGTCCAAGCTCTCCTCCTCAGAGCTTCCTGACTGCGCCCCCAGGTCTGGCCCCTGGCCCTCAGTGTCCGAGCCACTGTGCTTGGCTTACTGCTAGGTTTGCTGGCCAACTGGCATCCCTTCTTCAACCTCAGAGGAGGAGGCTGGGCTGACAGGACAGGGCATGACACCGAGCCAGATTGGTCTTGTGGTTAGAGTGCCGGATTCTTATCTGGTTCAAGTCAGTGCCCCTCCACGAATCCAACTGGGTGACCTTGGGCTAGTCGCAGCTCTCTTTCTGAGGTCTCAGGGTGTCTGTTGTGGGGAGAAGAACAGAAGGTTTGTCAGCCACTTTGAGTCTCTGTAAATGGGACAGAAAAGCCAACCCATCTTCCTCTTCCTCCTCCATACCCAGCCTTAATTGGAGTGGCATAGTTCTACCATTCCACACAGTTAAGTGTAAACAGGTGCAACTTCTTTGTGCCAAAGCAGCCTTGGGATACTTCACACTGAATTTCAGCTAGGTTGCTTAGATGAATGGGTGGGTAAGGTTGGAGCCATTTGGAGGCTGGTGGCATCAGAATGCCCAGTCCCACTGGTGCCTAGGTAGATGCATGCCCAGTCTTCTGGAGGCCACCTTGGGCATCCAGGCAGATGGTGCCTCAGAGGATGCTCTTCCCTTCTTGTCTATTTTAGCTACTCACCTTAAGACCAACGCAAAGGGCATTTTAGCTCTGCGCTGCTTCGGCTTTCTTCACAGAAATTCTTCCTTCGGCATAATCAGATTCTTCTAGCCAGCTAGCAGGATAGTAAGTCCTCCGTAAAGGTCAGATTTCAATCTTTTATAGAGAAGCACAGCAAGCTTCTCAGCAACTGCCAGCACATGCCCCCTCCAGCTTTCTTCTGCAGTCAGTCAGTGTCTGGTGAAATTCCAGGTGCCAGGAGGCACAAAGGAAGGACTAAGATGGCGTGGCTTCAGCTGCCTCCACAGCTGTGACCTGCCTCACCTGCAGCGAATGGGAAGGTACTTTTGGCTTCAGTTCACCTGTCCAGCTGTCAAGATAAAAGAAGCACACACCTCACCCATGTCATGTTAAAACTTTAATTTTGGAAACATTTTCCTGATCTGCGTGGTGTACTCAAAGCTGCTGCTGAGCCCAATGTAGAAAAAAGAAAGGTAATAAATCAAGCAAAATCAGCTTGTATCTAAATGCATGGTGTGTAAATACCACATTCTTGGAGATGTGAGTTTCCTCATTAGAAGACCTTTAGAACTTGCAAACCATGTTCACCAGTTAAGGACTACAGAATCACAAAGGGTATATCTGTATGCCAGATTTCCCCCAGGGAGGATCCCACTCAGATGCTGGGATCTGGCTATATGATACATTTCAGCATAAATGGGAATCCTGAGATAAGCTTCCATGGCTTGCTAAAACTTACCTTCACCCACACATACTCCATGGGCAAAGGACACCATCCATGGATTTTTCTTTCCCATTGATTCCATAGTAAACATATCAAAGATGTGCCCAAATGCAATTGGCCAGTTCAGCTTGAAACAAACCCACATGGCCATGGAGTGAAGTGAGTGACCCAGAGTCAGGAATGAGGCAAGAAGAAGCCCAAAGTATTTTATTCACTTTATTTTGATAACAGAAGACTGAGATTGCAGGCAAGCGCTGAGTTTATAAAACATTCTATCTACTAAGCCTTCCCACTCTCGTTTTGCACTTTCAAGGTCTTCCAGCAATACCATTACAGAGACGAACAGTTCCCAGACAAGGGGGGGGGGGAGTGCATGGGATCAATAACAAATGCAAGTAAACAAGGCTGGGAACAAACAAGAGAGGAACATGACTGTTCAGTGGCCAAAAAGCAGACAGCATGGCTATAGAACAGGCTGGTCAGTTCTTAGAACCCATTTTGGCCCATTATGAATTGAGCTGGTCTTTTACAGTGACTTTGTGGAACAGTTTGCGACACATATTACCTCAATTTCTGTCCCCTTCACTGACCTCCCCCTTGGCCTCCCTCCCCTTCCTTGATTCTGCCTCAGCCTCTCCCCATCCCCTGACTGTGCCTCACTGAGCCCCACGTCTCACCTCAGTTTCAGTCTCTTTCCCCAGTGGCTACCTAGTAATCCCCAGATGTCTTCCTGGCCACCTCTTTCTTCCCTGATCTTTTCCCAGTAAGTCCAATGCCTTATCCCTTCATTCCACCCAGAATCCCCACCCCCACCCCATTCTAACCTCGTCCTGATGGCCCTGGGCCTGCACCATTCCCCCATCACCAAGCTTGGAAAAGCTGAGGCTATAGACATGCTTTATTCAACTTATTGACCAATCATGTGGCGAGGAACAAAACCTGGAGGGTCCAATTGTGGGGTATAACTGGAAAAGGAGGAAGGGCTGCAGTGGGACCCCCGAGAAATTAGAGAGAAGGCACATGTGGGATGGAATTTGAACTGGTCAATTATTAATCAAGCCCCCTCCTCAGGGTTCTTTTCATTTTTGGACCAAAGCATGGACTTTTGAAGAGTACAGACCTAATCCATACAGAACAAGTTTTGGACATCTCTAATATCAGGACTTGCAGGGTGCTGCCATTGTTATGATCAGAGCAGATTGACCCATCCTTAGTGTCTTGCCAAAGGGGCTATAATAGGTACCGTTGGTCATCTGTGGTAATTTCCAAACAACACACATTGGTGTGCTCTGCAGAGGTCTGATGTGGCCTAGATTTTGCAATCCAGGTCAGGATCAGAGAGGCAGATGGTGCCAGGGGCTGTCTGCTTTGCTGAGGCCTGACCCAGCCCAGCTTTGAAGGCCAGGAATGAACGTTGCTGGTGGAGGCTATTTTCAGTATGCACACAGAAAACAGGCTGTTTCCAAGACCCAGTGAAATAGCAACGGGCTCCATGCACCACCTGGACTGGTCCAACCATTCACTTGGTGGATGGCTTGTCTAGGCCATCATCAGGAACACTAATGTGACTGCTTCAAAGCAGTCCCTCCTTGGAGCAGGCAGAAGCCATGCATACATTGGGTCTTATACAATCAGAGCATCCCCCTAGAGGCACAAAGGGTTAAAGTATATAAAATCATGTGTGGTATAGAAAAGGTGGATAGAGAAAATTTATTTTCTCTCACACACAACACTAGAACCATGGGACACTCTATGAATCTAATGGGTAGAGGAGTTGGATCAGACAAAGACAAGGGTCATCGTTTTATGGAATTTGCTGCCAGAAGAGGTGGGAAAAGCTACCAGCCTAGATGGCTTTAAGGAAGGGTTAGACAAATGTATGGATGATGGATGTATCAATGGCTAGTAGAATGGACGCCTAAGTACATCTTCCAGGCTGGGGAAACAGGCAGGATGCTTCTAAGGCAGCGGTTCTCAACCTTCCTAATGCCGTGACCCCTTAATGGAGTTCCTCATGTTGTGGAGACCCCCAAGCACAAGGGGGGAAGCAGCTGGGAGGTGGGAGGGAAGGGCGGCAGGAGACTCGTCGCGACCCCTTTGAAAGGGTAATTCGACCCCCAAAAGGGTCCCGACCCCCAGGTTGAGAACCACTGTTCTAAGGCCATTTGCTCAGATTTGAGAGCAGGTGAAGGTTTGCCCTTGCCTTCTACCTGAGAGGCCCATGGGCAATTGGTGGGTCACTGTGTGCAACAGGATGTTGGACTAGATGGGTTGTGGCGTGATCCATCGGGGCTCCTCTTACGTTCTTATGCTTTTATGTTCACAGCCTTCCTGGGCCCACGCTAGCACGCAGGCCTTGCTTTTCCCAGAGACGGCTGGAGCAGTCCTACAATGCTATGCAGAAATGGCTTTTGTCCTGAGCAACCCAAACATAGGTTTTCCTTATCTGTATATCTTTGGCGCAATCTACGTGCAATTCATCCTAAAGTAGCCCTTTTGTTAAGTAAAGCTGTTTGCTTTCTTCATTTGCTCTTTGTGTGTAACTTTCATACATAGTCCATAAAAAGAAAAAAAAAGAGTGTTTGCTTGCGGTGTGCTACTTATTTGAAATGACTGTGTTTTGTTGTCGTCTTTCTCCATGGCTTCAGGCAAGGTGATTCTGTTTCAAAGGAAAAGGTGGGAGGTGATATTTGGACCCTGATCTGGAATTTGATTTAATCGTGTTCCTGCTATATACTTCTGGACAAACTATTTGGCCGTGGGTTATAAGGATCTTTTAATCTTTTAATCTAGTAGTCTTCTGACTTGCCTCTGATTCACGTAGTCTTCCATCCTAACAAGGAAGCAGTTGTAAATGCCCACAGGATGAGTTTGAAGGGTAAAAACAAGGTCTTCTGATCAAACACGCTTTTGCAGCCAGGCTGAGGCGTGAGACGCTCTGGACCCAACTACCAAGGATATATTAAGGAGGCATCTTTCAGAACATTCATGGATTCTAGAAAACAAGATTGCATGAAGGTTGCTCAGGTCACTTTTACCTCCCATGCAATGGATGATATTGCACCAAGCACAGAGGAGAGGGGAGGTTTTTTTCCCCTGAGTTCACTCTTAATTGCATTGGACAAGCCATTACTGGATTTGTTATCCTCACTGCAGACTCTGCTAATTAGAGCTCTAGTTCATTGAAAGGATTTTCCATGTACCATAATCCACTTTGAAAACACAAGCAGTATCACTTACATTCCGAGAAAGCGAAGCTCTGAAAAAGCTTTGTGGCAGGCTTAGCAGTTGATGTGAGGGGACCACAAGATAAATGTAGTTGTAGATTACCGTATTTTCCGGCGTATAAGACGACTGGGTGTATAAGGTGACCCCCAACTTTCCAGTTAAAATATAAAGTGGGATATACTCGCCATATAAGAAGATGACACCCAGCGTATAAGACGACCCCTGACTTTTGAGGAGATTTTCCTGGGTTAAAAAGTAGTCTTATACGCCAGAAAATACAGTAAATCCGTGAGAGCAGCTGGAGTCCTGAGGGACCAGAAATTTTACACAGGTAACCAGAGACCTACCCGTGGTATCGTGGTGTAGTCCAATTTTGGGAGCAAACCTCTTACAAAGGATACATGGCATGACACAAGCTGGGCCTTTCTGTATTTACATGGGTCCTGTCTAGATGGTGGAAATATAGATAGTGACATTATGGCACTGCTATTGTGGGGTTGTCTCATGTGTCATGTGCACAAATATTCGTAACATTCGAAATTCAAATGCGTTTAGCCAAATTTGGATATTTGAATTTGAATCGAATGTTGGCATCTTTGAAGATTGACATTCGAATTTCAATGGAATGTTTTGATACATTGGTATGAAGCTTTGTATGGGATTTGTATGGAATTTGTATACACTCATAAAGGATTTGTATGGGATTGAACATTTGTATTCAATACGAATCCCACCGCATTCAAAGGGGATCTATTCGAACGAATACAATTTTCTTGCATTCAATTTGATACAAACCAAATTAAAAAAAAAATTCATGCACATCCCTAATCTGAAACAACCCCATCATAGCTCTACTTCCACATCCCAAATAGCACTTTCTGGCACTAGCATTTCTTACTTATCTTCGGACTGAGCGGCCATCTCAGCACCATCCAGCGTGCATGCTTGGAGGCCGAAACAGGCGTTCATGCATGCATGGAAAGGCTGGTGAGAACATATGGGCATTCTGGATACCTGAATACCTGGATGTTTGCATCATTTAAAATGTGTGAAGACAGTGCTGGCCACAGCACTATCATGGATTTTGCCTTCTGCTGGAGTATCTGGTTCCTTCTGGTGGCAATCCTTGGATCTGGAACCCAAGGTCATAAGGTCCACTTTAGGCCTCTTCTGTTAGCATATTAGTGTGGAATAGAGAAGTCCTGCTCACAGCTAGTACAGATCATCTGCATTAGATGTTATGTAATCCAGATCAGGAGGCTCCTGATCTGGATTATGGGTGGACCTGATTAAACAAACCCAGCAGCAGACCAATATAGGCTAAAGCAGATCATGGAGACATACAGAAGGTGTACCTCCATGTTCTGGACTACTGGGTGACCTATTCTGGTGGCACACTAAAGCACTGTTACCAGACCAAATCTTGTCATGATCTGGAACATGGGGTCTCATGTAGTTCAGACCCACTGGCTTGTAGCATAATAAGGTGAGTGCAGAAAGCTCCATTGTTTAACAGCATGCAACACAGATGAAGCCATGCATGGCTTGAAAAAGCTTAGATTATTAAATATTTAGCAGAGTGTACACAGCAGAAATGCCTCTTAGTGGAGCGCGGGCTTAGTTGCAGCACTAAAATACATGGAGATTGTTTTTAAGGAAAACTATTTATTGAAAAGGAAAGACTTATGACTTCCCAAGATGAAGAATGGAGGGCGCATGTGGCCTCCAGAGGAAGCTCTGTAGAAGATACAAAAATGGTGGCAATAGGGTTACAGAGGAGTAACACAACAGGGTTAGGTGACCCAAGCTAGCTGCCACTATTCCCAAAGCCCCTCATGGCCTTCGAAATGTTTTCAGGGAAGATAAAGGCCCTGTCTGCATTTACTTGTGAATCCAATCCAGTCGCTGCTAAGAACATGTCATCTGCACAAGAGTAGAGTAGAGCCAGATCAGAAATGTGCTAAGGGATCACAAATACAGATCAGTGGTAGACCAAATAAATCTGGTTTACATTTGTGCTAGTGCTGTTCAGTACACGTTTGCTGTTCTAAGGGTGTTTCCACATGGACACTCTAGGCCCCATTAAGAAGAAGAAGCATTGGCTTGTCTACCCCACTTTTCTTACCCACTTAAGGTGACTCAACAAAGCTTTCTATTCTTCCCACAACAGACATCCTGTGAGGTAGGTGGGGCTGTGAGAGCTCAGAAGAGAGCTATGACTAGCCCAAGGTCACCCAGCTGGCTTCACAGAGGAAGGAATCAAACCCAGTATTCCCAGATAAGAGTTCTGCTCCTTAACCACTAGACCAAACTGGCTCACTCAATAGGAATATGGTACATTTATGCTATGTACCTTCTGAATGGTGGATGCCATTAAGGCCTCTTTAAGGCCACTCTTTCCCACAGGCATTGAAGAGATCCAGAATTAATGAGGTTCTTGGGCCCCTAATCTGGAATACCTATAGAGGTCTACAATCCGTGCTTGTGAACTGAAATCCGGATTAAGTAGTGAGCTTCTGTATGTAGGCTGGATTCACGAAGTTCAGGGTTGGGCCCAGTAACCAAACTACACAACAAGCAAGATCCCACATAACAGTTCCCTAACAGTTCTGTAACTGCCTCACCGCCACACCTTCTGTACCTGGATGTGTGCTTTGAGTGGTGGCTGTGCTGACAAATCTCACAGTGCTCTGGGCAGTTCTTCAAGAATAGATTTCATTTCTGCCTAGTGAGGAATGCTACAGCATCCACACAGCCTATCTGTTTAGCATCCATGATGTCCATCCCAAAATGATCTGTGTGGACATAGGGGGTCTATGTTTTGATCTGGACTTATGCAGTCTGGAATTCCAAAGCATGGATTTCTACAATCCGGACCTCCTTAATCCAGATTTGAAGTGGTAAATGTGGAAACGGCCTAAAATCCACTCAATGTAGACACCTCTGCCTGTGTTTGATCCGGATCCAACTAATCCAGGAATGTGTTTGCACTTCCCTTCCCATCGGCCGGACAGGAAAGGAGTTCAATCAACTAACATTTATTAGCATTCGAACTGCAAATGCTAGTAGAGGTTGGCCTACAATCCCCTATGATTGAACACTTATCTACTGTTCAATCACCAGCTGATCCTCTTCTCAGGAGCAGAGGTACTTGTAAAACACATGCTGTATCCACAAAACCTTGCAGCATGGCAATAATGGAGACAAACATCCTTTCTGTGCTGGGTCTTATTATGGATTATATCCTGGAATAGGAACCTGCCATCCACCTGCTAGTGCAGACTAGGGCAGGCCCTGCCTAATAGGTGACCATAGACTGAACAGGGCTATGTATGGATGAAACCAAAGACATGAAAACTTTGACGCAAACCTTGGTTCCCTGAAAATCACTCTTAAGTGCAGAATGCTCCTTATCCTTGCCAGCAAGTTGGTTAGGAATACAAGATTTGCTAGGATTCTCACACACTTTAGTGCAGAATTAGCTGGAATTAGCTAGAGGAGCCCGGACCCTTAAAGGCCATTGGGCTGTAAAAATTAGGTTAGTCTACAGTGGCAAACAAAATGATAGAAGGCAATTCATCTACGGGTCGGATGGGGCTAAGTGAATGAGTTTTTCTGTTTGCTTGCTTGCTTCATTTCCTGATTTCTCTTGCTGCTAATGAGGGAAGCTGAAACCTCCCTTGGGACAAGGAGGAGGAGGAGAACTGTGATATTTACAGCTGCTATTTTTGCCTCTGGAGTATGCTGCAGACATTTATCAATGAATCTTATTTTTCTTTACTGCTGTGTTGGCTACATCTGCACAGCCAAAATAGTCTACTTGAAAAGAGCCCCACGGGTGGGTAACTACAAGCCATGGCACCCATCAGTCCCCTAGCTAGGGGGTAGCAGCTGCTCCTGGAAGTGGATGTTTTGCAGAGTGGGGAAACCTGTTCTGCATGGGTCAACCACCCCAGTGTGTTCCTGCCACTGTTGAGGGAAGAGGTGATGGTGGAAAGACCAAATATCTTGGCATGCTCTTCCAGAGACATTTCCTACGTATCCTTTAACAGCCCGAGGCAGAAACTCCAAAGCTTCTGAGTTTTCGTTCTTTGGGTCTGACATTAAATGAGCCAGGAGGTGTGCATGTGAACGCTATGCCTCCCTGCTCCACCTAGGGAAACTATTGCATCCTAGGAGAGGGCTTGACTAGCCATTCTGCATGGTTTGCTTCCATACTTATGCATTTGGCTTGTGTTGCTATGCATGCTGGATTTAAGATGGTAAAACACGAGCAGTCAAAGAAAGAGAAAAAAGTCCTGTAATAACAGAAAAGTGAGCAAAGAAAAATACTAATGAAACAAAAGATTTGTAGGCCAAGTTCCCATTCAGCAATTCAATCCAGTTTTAAATCTTTTTTAAAAATCCACAGTGAGGTCTGATTTTTTGCTTTCCCACTGTTACCTTATAATGTTAAACCCCCTCCCCTCTCTCCCCCCCTCAGCAGAACCCCCTCCCCACCCATGCAGTCAGCAGTCATTCCCTAACTTCATTGTAGCGGACAATTCAAACCCCGCCCTCTATATAAACCTGCCCCTGCATCAGATCATGGAGTCCTTTGGCAACAGCTTTTGTTCACTGCTTGTCCCCCTCCTCCCCCGATCTTTCTCCTGTTAACAAGGCAGTAGAACATTAAATGTCACTTTCCCTTTTTTTCTTATAATGGAACTTTGTAGTAGATCGGTAGAGCAAAGCAACATGAAATGGCAGGGAGTGAGGCAAAAGAGGTTGATGGCAGAGAGGATCAGAGAGGATCATAGAAGGAGGGAGGGAAGGAGGGAGCAGGGAGGCTTTTACACAAAGCCAACACACTTTGCAACCCCACAACAGATGCCGCTAAAGTCTGATCACTGCCAGAAAGTCCCTCTTACTGAAATCAGGCCCTTTCACTCACTCCCATCCCTGCTACATTTGTCTGATCTTGTTACATTGTGTGTGTCTGAGCTACTGTGCGATCTGTTCATCCTTTGGCTCCTTCCCCTCCCCTTTCAGTCAGTGCTAGATTTCCCTAGCCCATAATGAAGAGCCTGGGGAAGAGGCAACTATGGCAGAGGAAATCACAGCTTCTCATTGGGTCAGGGGAAACCGAGGAGAATGCCCCTAAAGCATGGTTCCCTCCCCAAAAAACTCACTTGCAATCCCATTTTGCTAAATATTTCTAAATCCAGCAGTGAGACCTCTTTTGATCTGAATACAGATAATCTGCGTTTTGGGACATTTTAATCCTCAGAAACTTTGGATTATTTAAAAACGTTGGGAACAGTGAGCACTCAAAATGCTCTCAAAACTCATTATATTCTGTTTGGGAATGCATCCTTACGGTGGAATTAAACAGTGCTTTTTAAGTCACCTCTATCAGACAGGGCTTTTTTCAACCACCCCTTTTACAAAACATGCCTCTTCTGCAGATCCCCTCCCCCCAAAAAAAGGCACTGAAACAGTGATAACACAGCCCAACTCAAAATGCAGTGCACTACCAGTTGAGGGCTTTTCTGCATTTGCTGCTAGGGCTGAATACGAAGGGATCTATAGGCCTCCCTTCAGCATTCTGGTGTAGGTTAATGGAGGTCAGTTTTGTCCTAGGATGCTCCATCTGCACAGGCTGGAGAGAGGAATGTGCTAGTGTAGAATGGATTCCAGGTACACAATATGGAAGGTGGATGCCCAAACTGGCATCCTGGTCCAGTCTGACAGCTTGCTATACCAAAACACAGGAGAACAATTTATATACCACAGCAAGGCACACTGCAGACACACACACACTGAAACTCCTAGCCTTCAGGTACCCCCCATGCCAGCTCCAAAGCTGGCACAAGCTTCAGAGCCAGCATGTGGCTTGGCACAGAACAGGTTGTCCCAATGCCAAAGTATTTGAGTTTCAGCGTTTGTCCTTCCAATGGTCAATCAGGGTTGATTTCCTTTAGCAGTGACTGATTTGAACTCTTCACAGGCCAGGGGGCTCCCAAAAGTCTTCTCCAGGGACGTAATTCAAAAGTATCAGTTCTCCAGCACTCAGCCTTCCTTGCGGTCCAACATTTCTACTAGGAAACCCATAGCTTTGACTATACAGACTAGAGATGTACTTGAGTTCCCCCCCCCCCATGTTTGCTTCATAGTGAAGCGAATGGAAATGAAATTTGCATTCGTGCAATTATTTGTTTGTTTGTTTGTTTATCCTGCCTGTTTGTTTATACCTGAGAGACTCCAGGTGGGAAACAACATTTAATATCCAACATTATCACCACCTGCAGTGGTCATAGGGCCCAAGAAAATAAAATCTGACGCCGCTTTCTTGGCTTCCTCCTCTGTTCTCCAGGAAGTGATGGGACCGAATGCTGTAACCTTAGGTTTATTTGTTTCTTTTGTTTGAATGTGCAGCTTCAAGCCAACCTTTGCGTTCTCCACTGTCCCCTTCCCTAATTCTTTATTATTTTCTGTCATAAGTACTGCAGCACTACGAATCTTACTCAGCAAGGGTTTAAATCTCTATAGGTTTCATATAAGCTAAGGACTGGAATTTGGCTTTAATTTTGTGACTGAGGGATATGAAGGCAGGGGCCCATCACGGGAAACTGAAGCCGCCTGAACTGTTTACTACAAAAATATATATGGCATTTAAAGAAATGTCATTGTGATGCATTTGTCTGTCAGAGCCTTTGTGTGCCCACCGGTGGTCTGGTCTAGGAGGGATCTGTAGCAGAATAGGGGTGTGCATGAATATTGGAAAGTATTTGAAATTCAATAGAATTCGTCTGAATTTCGACATTTCAATTAGAAGCAAAGTTCCATAAATTTGAATTCAGAGACTTGAATGAATTTTGAATTTCGGATCTATTTGTTAAAATTATCTGGACATTTGTATGTTTCCTGGTTCGTACACAATGCATACTTGCAGATATGCATCTTTCCTGCATCTGTACACATTTTTACAGATCCGTACAGGACGAAAATGGGATGCATATGGATGTATACGGACGCCTCCAGATGCATCCAGGATGTGTAACGATGCATACAGGCACACACAAATGTTTTTGACATTCGTAAGTGCAAATTCAAATTGAAAATTCGAACCAATAGATTCAAATTGTCTTAATTTGAATCAAATTTGGTTACATTCAAATTTTAAGTATTTGAATTGAATCAAATCCCCAAAATTGCATTCGTACACACCCCTATAGCAGAATTCAGACTGAGTCCTCCCCTCTTCATGCTATCACAGAACAGGAAAGGATCTACCCCCTCTCAGTACACTCCACCTGTAGATCTCAATATTGAGGTCTACACCTGAACCAGGGCCTGTATCCTGGATTAAATAAACATATGGCAAGCACACCTGTCCTCCATGAGAGGGAACCCAAAAGGAAGTGCCACTAAATGAGACAGCAGAAGCCAATACATCCTGAAACAGGACCTCCTGGAAGCCTTTGTTAGGTTAGCAAGAGTGTTTAGCAGTGGAGAATAAAGTCTGCTTTTCCAAACAATAAAAATAAAAATGAAGATAAGAAGTGTTGGTTTTTATACTCCACTTTCCTCAGCTTTAAGGGGACTCAAAGTGGCTGACAGACCTTCTGTTCTTCTGCCCACGACAGACACCCTGTGAGGCAGGTGGGGCTGAGGGTGCTCAGTGGTGTTGTGAGTGAAGTTTGGGATGGGCCAGCAATATGAACTCCAGCCACCATCCCTCCTTTTAACTGCTGTGGGTTACAGTTTGCTGCCCTTCCCACATGTATGAGGCAAGTGGCAGCATCTCTGTTCCTTTCTTGCTCTTGATCAGAGTTGGCATGTCCCTCCCCAGGGGCTCCTTGCACGCCCACTATGAGTGTGGTCCTTCTGCAACATCTCCCAGGCCATGGTGTGAGCACCTTAGCTTTAAAGATATGGCAAAGTCTGGGCTTCTAGTGATACCCTCAAAATCACCAGCATTCACAGAATTGCCCGGTGCTCCAGTGAGAGTGAGTGGTTCCATGAAGGTGAGAAGTCTGGAAAACAAAACAAGATTCTACAGTTTTGAGACAAGTTTCCATCAGTCTCTCAATTATAGCTGTCAGTGCCAGGAAGTCCATTAAACTAGGTAGAAAGCAAGCCTGACCGGAGTGTCCTGATAAAAGATGGGTTGATTTTCCCCATCCAAACAAGAGTATGAAATTTCTCAGCCTGAAATTTGTGCTACGTTAAATAGCCCAAAAGATTAAAGGCATTTGGAAATCAAAGAAAAGGAACCTGATAATAACAGATCGTACTTTTAAAGAAAAAAGGAGAGATGAAGAAAAGGCAGGCATCAGTTTGTTCGCTCACAGTTAATAATCAGTCTTTCTTCTATTCATTATACCTCCCTGGAGCTGGTGTCAATTTTAAGCCAATCTGGAAGAATATCTGTATCATATTGTTGCCTGTGCCTTAGCAGTTAAAAGGATGCAATACATTATTGAATAGGCTTATGTAGTGCAAGCCAAGTTTCGTTTTAAATGTTAATGTGATCCATACCAGCGCATTTGTGAAGGTTATAAAAAAAAACTGGAAGGACAGGGGTTAATGCTGGATATATTACTCATTTTACTGTTCCAGAAGGTTTTTCGCTTTGCTTTCCTGCTTTGTTGGCTTGGCATTTAGGCTACACAGACTATATACAATCCAGGTATTCGGGAAACACAGATTTTATTGAAATGTGAAAAGATCCTTTTAAAAAAAATACATTTTGATTGAAAATACAGTGGTACCTTGACATACGAGTTTAATTCATTCCGTAACCTTGCTCTTATGTCAAATTGCTCGTGTCTCAAAGCAATTTTCCCATTAATCCATTCCAGCTCCCAAAACACCACCTCAGTTGTTTTTGTTATGTACTGTACTGTATTTACATACTCGTATCTCAAATCTTGCTCTCATCTCAAAGCAAAATATCACTCGCTCAGCGGCTTGTATCTCAAAACACTTGTATGTCAGGGCACTTGTATGTCGAGGTACCACTGTATATGATTTCCTTTTATGAGTGCTTGGCCTCAGATTGGTTTAACTTTTAGAGAAAACCTTGGGAGGAAATTATATCCAATCTTATGTAGACGGAACTGGAATGCATTACTAACTGTATGTAACAGTAAAAGTCATTTCTGCACTTACCTCGTTAAATCGAATTAAGGGGGACTGGATCTTTGGGATCTGGTCCATCATGTTCTGGATCTTTCTGGAGACCCCATATGTCCTCATGGGGTGTTAAGCAGAATGCTTCCCTAGGCCTTGATTAGGCCCAAGGAGAAAGGTTCCTGCAAGCACTCTCCACAGCCCCCTTCATCAGAGTGAGAGAAATGACTCTGAGGGTACCCACCACCTGTAGTCAGTCTCATCACCACCATGTAGACCCACGTGTAGAATGATCTACAATCCTACCTTTGCACAGAAGCATTGCCAACAAATATCTACTTCTTGGGCCTTTTCAGCACAATGGAGAGCTCTTTGTATTCAGAACTAACAACTTATCCCCAGAGTTGAGTTCTGAAGGTCATGAGGGACCAGATGTGGGATGTGTGGATGTCCTATGTGCTGTATCAGGAGAGGAGCAAGTGTACCCACCCCAGATCACCCTGTACCATCAAGGTTTGGATGCAGCCTCAGATACACTTCCAAAGCCTCATCATTCCATCTCCTGGTCTAGCACCTATCTTATAAGCCGGTTTGCTCTTGTAGCTAGAGTGACAAACTCTTATCTGGAAGTCTCCCAGTTCAGTTTTGCACTCCTCCAAGAAGCCAGCTGGGTGAAGAAGAAGAAGAAGAAGAAGAAGAAGAAGAAGAAGAAGAAGAAGAAGAAGAAGAAGAAGAAGAAGAAGAAGAAGAAGAAGAAGAAGAGCTGGCTTTTATACGGCTAACCACCAACATCAATCTATCCACCTTGACTATTCCATAGTCTGAAATGAAATGTTTGACTTCAAATACCTTTCTTAAACAACACTTTTTTCAGGGATCATTTCAGGCAATGATCACACCTTCTCTTTAAACCCTCTTCACTCCATCTTCTGATCACAATGCTCACACTATTTCATTTCTATCCATTTTACGTGTGGACTTTCCACCCTCCATCACCCTCAGGAAAGTCCACACATAAAACAGATAGAAATAAAATGTCTGAGCAGTCAGACCTGAAGATGAACTGAAGAAAGTTTAAAGTGAAGGTGTAGGTATGGTTCCAATGTGGGTAATAAGTCTATTAACAATTGCCATGTTTTAAAATACAATTGGATAGTTTGTTCTTCTTCCATCCTTTTCTTCTGAAGAGAGATACATTTATATATCATAATTTCCCAGATTTCCTGATATGCGACTCTCATCTTAAGCCATTTTTTAGCTATTAGATGTTCTCCAATTGAAATAAACGATTAAGTCGCATAGTTTGCCTTTATCCAAACCATCTGTGATTTATTATGTTATATTTGGATATTCCAGAATAAAGCATGGCTATTCCAGAATATCCATGCTTTATTCTGGAATATCTAAATATAGTAGAATAAGTACCCAATGTCTGGATGCAGCCTATGACTTGAAAAACATCTTGAAATAGAAGTATTTTAGTATTCAATTTGCTATTTTCTTGAATATGGGGGAGAGAGATCACTCTCAAAGGCTGCGTTCCCACTTGGCTTTTTAAATCCAGATTGGACTATTTTAATCCAGATTCAGGACCGAGTGCACACTCTGGGGGCCTGTCCCCAAGGAATAAAAAGTCTGCCAAGACTCTCCTTTTGCCTCTGAGCGTCCCCAAGCCAGGGTTTTTAATGAGGTTCCAGCGCTACAAAACGTGGAAATCGCGCGACAAAATACATGCACTTTAAACAACTCTTCCAGCGCTCTTTCTGTAAGTCGTGGGTTTTCCTCGCTACATTTACCTTGAGGACGCTCCGTGGCAAAAGGGGCGGGGATTGCCGCCTGCACACACAGCAGAAACACAAAAGCAGCTTCACTTTCTAAAGCTCAGAACTAAAGAGCCAGAATCACGCAGAATTGCAACATTGTTGCAATCGCTGTGAGGTGTGAAATGGGTGGATTATTGCTAGGGGTGGATTTTAAAGCGATAACAGGGAAAGTGGTGAGTGAATGAGCGATCGTGCGCTGGGCAGGGTGGATTTTTGAAAGCAAAAACAGGGAAAGTGGTGAGAGTGAATGTTTTCCAGCACGAGAAGCCATTTTGGGGGGGGGAGATCTGGGAGACGAACAGAGAGCCAATCGCTGTTTCTCCTTTGCACTTGTCAGGGATTGTCTTCCTAGTTGTGGCCACACCGAGCGCAGTCCCTCCCCATTCCCGCTGGCACCCTATGAACAAGAGCAGGGGCGGGGAGAAAAAGATGCGCACAAAGAAAACAGGGATCCTATGGGGACGGAAGGTGCCTTAAAAACATGCATTTTCCTGAGCCTCATGCGGACGCTTATTCCTGATTTGCATGGCACTTTTAAAGTCCACTTCAGTAGAGTGACAGTAGAGTGACAGTGGAGAAGTAAATAAGTCTTTTGGGGACGCAGCCTGGGTGTCCCCATTTGCTTGAGGCTAACACAGGCTGAGTTTGAATACTGCAGTTCCCACTCAAACTGCACAAATCCCCAGCATGGAGAAACAAGATCTTTTCATCTCCGCCCCTTGTACAACCCCTGTAAGCCTGCCCTGCTCAGAATCAGTTGAGCGAAAGAACAGACACAGGGCAGAGTTTCCTCTCCTCTGCGATTCTTGCTACAAATGTATCTCTCATAAACAGAGGCTAGCATTGTAGTCATGGAAAGGGGAGGGCACAGACCTTGCCAAATGTTAAATCCCATCCATCCATGGCAGGCATTGGCCAGAAGCATATGGAGGGGGCAGTCTGAAAGGCTGATCTCCTACCTAGATTGTCTGGCAGCATTCCCAAATGTGGTGGGGGGGGGGAAATCGGGATGGATGCCAAAACGGGACCAAGAACAGTTTTTTATGAGGACTTTTTTCCTGCAGATTTTATCAAGATAGTCCTCATAAAGTTTGGGAATAAAAAATTAAATGGGATCGGAAGATCCCGAAAACGTACTGGATTCGTGTTTAATCTTGTATGGGAATGCACTCAGCCAGTTGTCCTGACAGCAGCTTAGCAATAGCCGACAGACTGTGACCGTGGGGTGCCAGGTGCCTAGGGAGCAATGCAGATAAAGACTTGCCACTGTGGGCTGCCAATGAAAGCCTCCCTTTGCTGAAGCTCTTAAAATATAACTCCCCTCTTGGGTCTAGCCCTAACACCCCAGCCAAAGGTTAGGATGGAAATAGACGTGACACAGCATGGCCAGACCAAAGCATTACAGAAGGAACTTTTAAAAGAGAAGCACAAATGAAAGGTAAAAATTACCTCTTCTTGCTCTTTGCCTGATCCGTCTTCCTGGTGATTTTGTGTGCAGATTCTGCAACCCAGATATGCTAGCCCTTTTTCTACTACATTTCAATTTTGCTGGGATCCCACAGAACCTGCTTCTGATTAAAATCTATCAGACCTTTGCAGTCAAGAGGGCTGGTAGACCAAATCCTCAATGTGCCTTCTCAACAAAGGGCCAGAATATTATAGCATGGGATTAAAGATTTTTTAACCTCCAGATTAGCTGGCTGTACGCTAAATACTTTATTATAGCTGGGCGAAGAAGGAGACAATCTGAGCTCATGTCTGTAAAACACTTTCTTTCTAATCTTCCTCACTGGCCAGCTGCTGGTGGTGATAAGCAGAAAAATAAAGAGCACACACCTGATAAGGCTTGAAATCTGAATAAAGGACTGTTTCAGTTCTTCAGAGACGGAGCTTCATCATTATTTAGATAAATCCTTGTCCCTCACCTGTAATAATGTTAAGACTGAAATCTATGGAGCAAATAAACAAAATGATTTAGGTGGCACAGTGGTGTTTAAACCTGCAGGTTTTCCCTGTCCTTGCAAAAGAATTTAGACTGCTACCGTACGGTGTTAGGGATTTATGTGTGTCTCTGTTAGCTGTGATGTCCTAGCAATATTCTAAGCAGATACTTAGCAAGCTGCATACTGTCCACTTGCAAATATGTTATTCCAATGAAAGTAGCATTGGCACCTGGTTTTTAAAATAAGTGGCTCAAAAGCAGCTTAGAGATGATAGCGTCCACATCCTAGTGGTTTAATCTACTGTAAAATCCACTTTTAAAATGCTTCCTCTGACTTTTAATGTGGATTCAAGTTGGGATGTTGTTAATGTCTGTGGATGCAACTGAAAATGTGAGCTGAAGCTGTTGATATTACCAAGGTCAGAAGTCTCTCCTGGGATCACCAGAACCATGGATGTCTTGGTTTTAAAGTTCAGGACCTTTTTTTGTTCTTGCTTAGTTAGCAAAGAACATTGGTGGGGTTGTCAATGATATATTGGATCCTAGAGGAGAGAAGTATGTGTATAAACTGTTAGCTTGGTAAATTCCCAAGGAGTCCTGTTCTCCTTAAGCCAGTGTTTCTCAGCCAGTGTGCCTGAAGATGAAGAAGAAGAGTTGCCTTTTTTATTCTGCTTTTCTTAAACTTTAAGGGGACTCAAAGCTGCTGACAAACCTTCTGCTCTTCTCCCCAGAACAGATACCCAGTGAAAGAGAGCTGTGACTAGCCCAAGGTCACCCGGCTGGCTTTGTGAAGGAGTGTGGAACTGATAAATGCTAGTACACATGATACCTTATCCCACGTGTCTGGACAGCTACCTTCAGGGCAAATGGGTGTCCAGGCATTGCCATCATTCTTTGCAAGTGCCAGCAGCCATGTGCTAGCACCATCGCCGGGGCAACCCTGACACACTGTGCATGTCTACTGGTGCACACATCATGTGACGCATCAGTACACTTGTACGGTGTATCAGGTGACCATCTGACACATGTTCCAAACTGGAAGGCATGGGAATGGACTGGCCCAGAGCCTTACCAGCTCCAGCATAGGTAAAGGTGAGTTGACATTTGGAGCACTCATTTGTGCTCCACACATAGTCACCTCTCATTATGCTCCTGCAGGAAATGGCTCCTTGAAGTGCAGATGGTCCATCTGGAAGCGCACTTAGAGTGCCAAGTCTGGAAAGGACCCAGGAGAGTACCAGATAAGAGTCCTGCCCTCTAACCACAAGACCAAACTATATGACACGTTCCATCATGCTCATTCAGCATGGTTGTGACAGAAGATGTAGTTCAACAACATCTGGAGGCATGCTGGCTGAGAAACACCAGCAATTCCTGCACACAACACTATACCAGCGCTGCTTACTTACATGTCTGCCAGCTCTTTTCCTTATTATCTTTCTTGGGACTACCCAGGGCATGAAAAGAAGTGGGCAGGCACTTGAATGGCTTCCAGGCACCTCCATGCAAGATCATGGAAGGAAAGTGGTACTGGTCCTCTTGTCTGATACAGTGTACCAAGATGGAATTGTGGGGTCTTTTGAACATGAGAACATAAGAACATACGGGGAACCCTGCTGAATCAGGCCACAGCCCATCTAGTCCAGCATCCTGATGCACAGAGTGGCCCACCAGTTGCTTCTGGGCATCTCAAGCAGAAGACAATGTTTCAAATCCCTATAAATGGCCTTTAGAGGCATCCTGCCTGTATCTCCAAGCTGGAGGCAATGCCTAGGCATCCATTCTAGTAGTCATTGATACACCTGACCTGACCTCTCTGGTCCACTCTAAGGTGCAAATGAAAAAGACCTAGAAGTGGACCATGCAAAGACCGAGAAATGGTTTAGCTAGTTTGGTTCCTTGTCCCTTTGGCTTAGTCCAGGGTCAACAGAAGTGTTCCTCTTGCTTTTTTAGAACTGAATTAATTCAAAAACAAATTCCAAATTGACCGTGTTCACATTTCCTCCATCCTGTCTCTTTCTTGACATTAAAGCCCTCAAGATGGAGCAGCATGCATATTCATGAAAATGCAAATATTTAAAGTCAAATATTTGAATATTCATGTTCACCGAAAGCAAAATTTAGATCACACAGTAGATAGACAGGATATATCCCTCTGCAAGATATGGAACAGAAAGGGCATGGACATAGCTTGCAAAGTTAACTTGCAACTAATATATATGCAATTAAACTCTTTTTCAGTATTTTTTTCTTTTTAAAAAAAAAAACTCTAAAATTATTTGAGATAAATAGGATGCTTTAAATTCTCCAAGTAGAGTCAGCAGCTAAAGACATATGCATTAGTTTTACTCAGATTTATAGGCCAATCTAGGCAATGGTAATAGAAAAGCAGTCCCATAAGCTAATAAATATGTCAAAGTTGTAGGTAAGACCTGTTGCCTCTTGTCTAGGCAATGCATGTTCTAGGCTTCATCCAGACTGGCTTCCTTCAGCCCACAACAGCGGCGCAGCATTCATTGAAGTAAAAAATGGCATCCTTTTACTTTGCATTTTCCGGGACATGCTGTGCCCCTACTGCGGGCAATGGCACATCCTGTCTGACTGACAGAAAGGCACATCAGTGAGAGAGCACAGCTTCTGACTGGGCTGTCAGGTGGACTGGAAGTGGCTGAGCCATCCTGCTCTAGGAAATCATGCTCCGCACCTGGCCCAGGGCATTCCCAGCCATCACCGGCTATCCTGGAGCTGTTCGGGAGGGACTACATTTGCACGCTCCCTCCCTGACAGCTGCAGATCCCGCCTCTGGCAGGCCCCATTGAGCAGGCCAGTTGCATTCCTTCCCTGGGTTCCTGTGGGTTCTAGGGGACTGGATCATGTCCCCTACAACCTGCAGGAACCCCCTTCTGGGCACCCACCCACCCCTGAACATGTGCCTAGGCGATGACTCACACACACGCAAAGTACTTACCTCGTCACTGCCAGGTTCCAAAGTGGTGAGCTCAGCTGGCGGCACTGTGCATCTGTACCTGCCTAGGTGTGAATGGGGCATCCGTCCCCATGTGTCCTAGCCTTACTGCACTACAGTAGTTTGGCTGTAGTGGGAAAAGGCCTCAGATCTGTCCCCCATCGTTACTTCCCTGGGACACTGTTCCAGGGAAGTAAAAGTACAAAAAGGCCCAGTGATCTTAAACATATGCAACAGAAAGAGAACCTGGAACGCCAGTGTTAAATGCCATGCAGTTATTTTATAGTTTGTGATTGGAGTTCCTGAATGATGGATTACTTCTGCTTGGCTCGTGCATTGTCTCAGAACTTCAAATTAATATTCTGCTGCAGTCGCTTAATTAAATCCTCATTAAGCAGTACCACATTTTCTGCAAGCACGGTGACTTGGACTGAATTTAATTGCTGGCTATTATATAGGAATACCAGCTGCTAGGAAAGAGTGTTCTCGACCGTACAGGGGCAGACACTTTGGGTGCCGAAACTTAAAGGGAATCAAATTAGACAGAAGTAATTCCCCTTCCTCCATTTAATATGCTAGAGGTATGAAAACTGAAGACCCTGGAACATTTCTAGATCAAAGCTCTGTACATGGAGTTGTCCCTCTTATGATGTAAAGGTGCCATACGCAGAGACCACCATGTTATCAGCCATGATCACACCTTCACTTCAGTCCTTTTTCAGGCTCTATTCTGATTTCACGGCTCACACCTTTTAGTTCTATCCATTTAATTTGTGGACTTTCCCCCCTTCAATTGTACTTTCCTGAGTCCTGATTTTTACAGGTCTCAAGTCGTTATAGAGTTTTTTTTGGGTGTGACTGGGAAAGAGGACTAAAGGAGACTGAACCGTACCAAAGTGGGTGGAGTTAACATGCTGTTGAGTCACAGAAAGGTGTGAGCATAGTGACCCAGACTGAGGACATTAGTGCATTTTGAGTTTAGATTCTTAATAAGACGGACTATTTGCCTAGACCCACAGTCAATATTCTGCATTTTAGCATTTTCATCACAGCACAGCAGCAAGATTGTTCTGTTCACATGCTCAGCCCCTTCCTTTGTGTTCAGCATGAAATAAGTTCTGATAGGTTCACGCGTTCTTGTGTGAAGGCAAGTTCTTTTTAATTCTTGCAAAGTTTGCCCACACAGATGAAAAATGTGGAGTAACGCAATACTCTGCAGCCAGAGTCCTTGAAACTACTATCTTTTTACATCCAGCATATCAAGTGCAGCTACAGTGGAGAATTGTTAAATATGTCTTCTAAATCAACTTCTGGTGCCCATTAAACTCAGAGTTTTAGCCCGTCTGACGGCTGCTCAAGTCTCATAGGGTTTAGGCCAATGTTTGTTACTTGAGGGGACACCGAGGCTTATCCTTAAGAAATTCCTGAAGAAATGCTCTGGGTCTTTGTTCAAACAGGAATTAACAGGATGTATTTTAAAGTAAACAAAACCCATAAACAATTTCAGTTTCTTTCTCAAAGCAAACAAACAAGTACTTTACATGTCTCTCAGTTGAACACAAAATGGACGCTGACTGGAACTTTGAAGCTCAGACTCTTTTCTTTCTCTTGCTTCTAAAGATTCAGATTTCTTTGTGAATCTTTGTGTTTAACTTAATAGTTCTTGTTGATGCTTTGATATTGCTTGTTATTGCTTTGCTTGTTATTTCTTTCTCAGTAGACTTTCTCTCTCAGTAGAGACTTGAAATATATCAAAACGTATCCAGCTATGGGGGTGTTCTCACAGCTCCACCCAGCCAGGGCTAATACATTTTGAAACTGCACTGAGGGGTTTTCCCTTTAAAACTCCTGACTTTAAACAGCAAAATGGGGCAGGGCAGCAGAACCATTACAAGCCCTGTTTGGATGCGCCCATGGGTTCATAATAAGCAACAGGCAGGCATGTTTTACCAAGCACACATTTCCAGAACCATACTATACAAACCATTCTATATGGCTGCATCCCCAAGGTGGTGCAAATGTCCCATGGTGGATTCGGGGCAGCCTTAATGCAAATCTTAATTTGCATTAAGGAGTCCCCATGGCAATGGAGGACAGGGTGGGTTCAAGCCGAACCCGCCCATCCCCATGAAAACCGCGGTAAATCCCTGCATCTCGATGCCGTCATTGTCTCAACCACCCCCCTTACCTGAGTGCTTAATAGCCCAGGTAAGGGCTTCCTTTACCTCAAATGATCACCTGATAGCTGCCCTGCTATCAAGAGCACGAGCAGAGCTCCAGTAAGATTATTAAAACAGACACGAAACCTGTGTCTGTTTTAATCATTTTAGCAAAGCTCTGCTCGTGCACATATGACAGACCCTATACCCGCCTGACAGCTGCTCAGCTGACTGCAGGGCAGCTCTCAGGTGATCGTTTGGGGAAAAGCAAGTCCTTACCTGGGCAATTAAGCATTTATGATTGCAGCATTAGCAGCGGGCACAGCGAACCCCCACCCACTAATGCTGTGATCGTAATGCAGGAGTGTCCTCGTGCCCCCAGGATAACCCATTCATGCCCCACAATTCAGTGAAAGAACAGTTATAAAAGGGGGGGTTACTTCAATTTTTTCTTTTTGTCCCTCATATAGCCCGAATTTGGGCTTTGCATGGGGACTCTCACGAGGCGAACTCGTGTTTGCCTCGGAGTATCCTTACCATGGGGACAAGGCCTATGAATAATGCTGGTATTTTGTGTAAACAATAATCTGTGTTTGGCAGACCTTTAACAGAGGTTAATTACATACTTACCACAAAGTTTCAAAGCCACTTACACTGAACCATAAGAGTATGCCTTTTTGCTTTCTGAACTAAAATTCTGTAAGTCAGCACACACTGTGACTGTGTCAGTGTCAAGACACAAGTAAAAATATATTCTTCTTGCTGTCACAGAAGGGTTGGATTTTGATTTATAAACCTAGAGATCACAGAATGTCAGGAGTTAGCAAATTCCAATACCTCTGGGTTAGAAAGGTAACAGTGGTTTCAGGAATTAATCCCAAAGAAACTCAAGATATTTTTGGAACTTAAGATAAAATAATAATTCCACAAGCAGAAACAGCAACACTGCCTTCCAAGATTCCACTCTGATTCCAAAATCCTCTTGGTTAGGATGTGAATTAAGAGTGGGTCAAAGTTCCAGTGATTATACCTGGTGGATTGTGCAGCCCACCATTGATAGGATTAATGTAGAATGACCAGGAAGAGCAAAATTATAAAACTATTTTATGCCATTTGGCCAGAGTGGCTGCAGCTCCTGGGAAGAGGAAGTGACAGCAACCAGCCTAGATAGTTTTAAGAAAGGATTAGATAAATTCGTGGAGGACAGGTGTATCAATACTACCAGAATGGATACCTAGGTACCTCTCCCAGGTTGGAGAGACAGGCAGGATGCTTCTAATGGTTGTTTGCAAGGATCTGAGAGCAGGGAAAGGTTTTGCCTTTGTCATCTGCTTGAGATGCGCATAAGGAATTGGTACGCCACTGTAGGGCCATGGTCACACACAAGTTTTAGGTCAACCTGAGTCGGCCCCCAGGATGTGTCACTCACATTAATTTAATCTTAAGCCATATTCCAAGCCATGGAATTCCAGCCCGTCTTTTGCCTCCTCTTGTGTGAGCAGGGGGACAGCCTACAGGAGGCAGAACTGTGCTGTGGTGGGTGGTGCCCAGTATTTTCTTCCAGCCAATCGGTATGCATGGAATTCATGAGGCACCTCACCCTCTCCTCAGTTTATGTGTATAATTCCTTTCTCTAATGCACACCACCTCCCTTGAGTGACATGAACAGCATCCAACCAGAAACAACTCCAGGCCGATTTCTCTGCAGAAATGTGTGACCAATGAGGCCCAAGGTGGGGGTGGGGATGGCCTCAGGATGACCAATATCAATCCAAATCTGACCAGCACTGGTACAATCTCAATTTGAACTCATGGATAGGCCGACCTGTTTTGGACTCGACTGACCAGACCCTATGATTCAGGATGCTGGACTAGTTGCCCTGTGGCCCAATCCAGCTGGGTTCCTCTTTTCTTAAAGGGTTAGGCAAATTCACGGAGGACAGGTTTATCAGTAGCCATTAGAATGGATGCCTAGATGCTTCCTCCATGTTGCAGAGACAGGCAGGATGCCCCTAAAGGCCAATTGCAGGGAATTAAGAAGGTAGGAGCCATATTCAAATAGTAAATGACACAAGGCCCTGTACAGACTGGAAAAAATAAGACCATTATGGTGGTGCTATGTTGGAGCCACCACTTGTGTGTGGCAATTGCACCATACCCCCACTCTGTCCCACTTCAAAAGTGCCAAGAACTATTGCTGGAAAACTTGGTGAGGGGGTTGAAGCTGATGACCACATATGCACAGTGGTGCAATGCACACTTAGAATCATAGATCATAGAATCATAGAATGGTAGAGTTGGAGGGGACCTCCTGGGTCATCAGGTCCAACCCCCTGCTCAAGGCAGGATCTCCTAAACCATCTCAGACAGATGGCCGTCCAGTCTCTGCTTGAAGACCTCCATCGAAGGGGAACCAACCACCTCCCGTGGCAGCCTGTTCCACTGGTTGATCACTCTTACTGTTAGAAATTTTTTCCTAACATCTAAACTACAGGTATTTGGCACCAGGTGAATCCCTGAAGCTCCTCCTCCTAATATTTTACATTTAGGACTACGATCCATGCAGCAGTCATTTTAAATACATTCTTTATAGATATGTGCAAATTTTGGTTTTCAGACCAAAATTCAATCAAACAGTTCACATTCCCAATACTATCCTGATGTTTTATGGAAATGCAGGAGATTTTTGTTTGCAATTATTGTTGTTTGTTGTTGTTGTTTGTCATATTGTGTTTTTTTTAAATTTCATAATGTTCATGTTGAATCAAACAGGTAGTGGTTTGCATATCCAGAAATTCAGTCCAAAAAAACAATTTGTATTGCCCTTGAAAATACCTTTTTCAATGAATATATATATATATATATATTGTTTTCCATCAGTTTGAATTTGAATACACACAGCCATTTGTTTGATTAAATGGTTTGCCATTGAGGCTGCATTCCCATACACTTTTAAATCTGAATCAAATCCGAATTCGATATCCAACATTCCCATTTAATTTTTTTATCCCTGGATTTTATGAGGACTATCCTGTGAAAATTTATAGAAAAGAAGTCCTGAGAAAAACTGTTCTTGATCCCCTTTTGGAGCCAAGTCTTATCCCCCCCCCCCAAATGGGAATGCTCCCGGACTATTTGGGGTGGAGATCTATCCTTCTGGCCAATGCCTGCCACATCTGGGTGGGATTTCACAGCTGCAAAGGTCTTCCTCCTCCTCTCACCATTTCTGCTCTGAATACGATCACAAGAGTAGAAAGAAAAAAAAATTAAAGCACCAGCCAGCCTCAAAAGATACAATTGTAGCAAGGAAATTCTTTAAAGCCTCAAGAGATTAATTTGTAGCAAGACAAGGATGGCAGAGCAGGGAGGGAATAGCCTCTCTCTCTCCCGCTCCGTATGAGCTGTCTTTTAGCCTCCGATTGCTTTCCGCTGTCTGCTCCTTCACTCATTAGCTTGAGCGTAAACTTGCTAGCTTCCCAGTAACGTGAATGGAGGTAACATTACTGGGAACATCTGATCTGAAAGGGAGGGTGTGAAAGGGAAGGTGTGATTGCCCTCTGTGTATCTGTTCTTCTATTCAGCTGATTGACCAGCGCAGGTTTACAAGGTTTGCAGTAGTCGGGGGTGGAGATTAAAAGGTCCTGTTTCTCTGTGCTGGGGATTTGTGCGGTGAGTGGGAATGGCAATATTCGGTTTTAGCCTGATTTATCGTCATGCAAATGAGAACAGCTCAGAATGCACACTCGTCCCTGTATCCGGATTAAAATAGTCCAACCAGGACTAAAATAGTCCAACCAGGACTAAAAAAGTCAAGTGGGAATGTGGCCTGAGTCAAATAGATGACTGCTTGGTTCAACAGCAAACAAGAGGCATTTCCGCACTGAATCGCGTTCGAAACGGAACGCGTTCAGGCGGAAAGCTTAAGCCAGCTTCGGGCGCTTTCCCCTTTCACACACAGACGCGCCAGAACGCGTGTAAACGCGTTCCGGAGCGTCTGGGTGCGAATGCTCAAAGCGCCCGAAGCTGCCTTAGCCGGCAAACGCCGGCCAGGGGCGCGCCAGCAGCCGCGGAGGCAGATCGACAATCAGCTGTTTGACAAACAGCTGATTGTCAAAGCCGCGCGGCGTCGGAGGCGCGCCGGCAGCCGTTCGGGAGACAGAAGAAGCGCGAACGCTTCTTCTCCCGAACGGCTGCGGGCGGCTCGTCCGCGTTGGAACGCGTGTAGAGCACTTCGAAGTGCTCTACATTTCGAACGCGGAAAAGACAGCTGCGGACACGTCGGAACGCAAGCCGCGCGCGGCCAATGCGGATGACGTGTCCACAGCTGTCTTTTCCGCGTTCCGTTCAGCCCCGTGCGAAAACGTCTAAGATGTGCAATTTTAATTTGTGCATATCTCTAATTCTTCCCGTTTGTGACACATGGGTTGTGAACATCTCTGCTCAACCACAAATCACTTGCATAGCTCATAATGTATCATTATGATTCAGAAATCCTTGTATAAGGATCTGCTTTTAGATACACTATTGTTATGCCATGATGGTTCTAAGATTTTTCCACAACATTGCAATGTGGCCTTTCTTATGAACGCCTTTGAATGAAAACTGGAACATCAAAAATGTCTCCTGCTGTTTACATTTCCCTTGCCACTGTGTATGAGAAACTTTGTCCGTCCTATTGCAGACCAAATTTATTTGCCAGTTCCTCTTAAGTGCAGCATTCATGAAAAAACAATTTCCCTTGCTTCCAAGCAGTGATGAGCTATTCATTATGGGACGCTGGAAAGTGTAAAATTAGCCGTTCCAGAAAACATACACCCTATATAGGAAGTCAATGTTCATCAACATGTTGAACAGCAGAAAACAACTTTGGCAAGAACCCAACAAACTCAACATCATTCCTTCATGATTACTGATGTAGTGATTTTTAAATGACACTAAAAACTACTTCATTTTATTGATTGCAGTGTATTCCATAGGTGCGCTGATCATATTTGTTTGTGGTGTTCATTATAGGTAGACTAACTCAAATAATGCCTTGAATTATGACTTGGGCAGACATACTCTATGATTCATGTTCAGTGTGATTTCCTTCCCTGAATTTATTGTTTAGGCCATTATATCCAATTCAAGTATGTGGCATGTGGCATCAGAAATTCAGAAGATCAAGCCCTATCAACTGATGTGAGGTTAGAGCCAGAATCTAATGCCCTGATTTCTCCTACAAACAATTTAAATAATGTAGAGAATCTAAAGAATAAATACAAGCAAAAGATTTGCAAACAAGAACAAGAGGGGATTTGCAAACACTGGTGCACTTAACATTTGTAAAGTTTGTTGCAGTCAGATATCACATCCAAGTGTCTGAAACGAATGCGTATGAAGAGCCCAATAGCTTAATCTTAGGCCTTTTCGCACAGGCCTTTTCCAAACGCGTGGAAGACAGCTCCGGACGAGGCATTCGCATTGCCCCAGCGGGGCTTGCGCCGCCTCGCGTCCGGAGCTGTCTTCCACGCGTTCCAGATGCAGAGCACTTTAAAGTGCTCTGCATCCGTTCCAACGCGGACGAGCCACCCCGGCGCGTTCTGGGAGAGAAGCGTTCGCGCACGCTTCTCTCCCTGACAGCCATCGGCACGCCCCCAGGGCCCGACTTGCCGGTAGACAGGACCCACCGAATTGGGGTTCCCCTTTCCCATCTGCCAGGGTCAGTGACCCTGGCAGATGGGACAGGGGAACCCCGATTCGGTGGGTCCCATCTGTCATCCCCGACGGCCGCCGGGATGTGGCTCTTTCCCGGGTCTGGCAGCCCCAATGGGGCTGCCGAAGCCAGGGAACCACCAGCATCGGCTTCCTGCAGCCCCTTTCTGGGGTGGCAGGAGGCCGATGTCGGGCTGGCTGGGGGCGAGGAACGCCTTGGTCGACCGGAGCGCATCGCTCCGGTCCCCCAAGGGTCCCCCCCCGCCCCCATTGCAGCCGTCTGCGGGGCACGGGCGCCCCGCAGATCATTCCCCCCACCCCCCAGTCCCCAAAAACCCCACCCCAACCACCCTCCGAGCCCGATCGGGCCGATCTTCGCTGTGAAGGTGCCTACAGCGAGGCACCTTCACCACGAAGATGATTCCCCCCCCCCGGGCCCCGGGAGGACGCTGCGCGCGCGACGGAGGACTTACCTCGTTGCCGCCCGGCCTCCGAATGAGGGGGGGCATTCTGGGAGCGCGCAGCACGCAGCCCACCTAGGCCCCCTATTGGACAAGCTGTTCACGTGAACTGCTTGTCCAATAGGGGGCTTAGGTGGGCTGTGTGCTGCGCGCTCCCAGAATGCCCACCTCATTCGGAGGCCGGGGTGGCAACGAGGTAGGTTCTGCGTCGCGCGCGTCCCATCCCCGGGCCCTGGGGGGGGAATCATCTTCGCGGTGAAGGTGCCTCGCTGTAGGCACCTTCACAGCGAAGATCGGCCCGATCGGGCTCGAAGGGTGGTTGGGGGTGGGGGTTTTGGGGACTGGGGGGGTGGGGGGACTGATCTGCGGGGCGCCCGCACCTAGATCCAGGCGCTCGCGCCCCGCAGATGAGCGAGATCGGGGCGCGGGGCGAAGCCTTTGCAGATCAGAGCCATGGGCTCCGAGCTCCAAAGGGGTCCTGCCCCATAGGGGCCTTGCCCTGGCCCCTCCGATGGGCACCCGGGTGCCCGGGCATCTTCGTGCCAGCTCCACAGGGCCCGATCCGGGCCCGTAGAGCTGGCACGAAGCAGGGCGGGTGGCTTGACAGTGCTGCCCGCCCCTTGGGTGCTCTCACCCAATGGGCGGCAGCATTGGCAGCCGAATCCCTGCCCCTGGCCGGCCTTTGCCGCCCAAGACAGTTCCGGACGCTTTTAGGATTCGCACACAGGCGCACCGGAACACGTTTACACGCGTTCCGGCACCCCTGTGTGTGAATGCTGGAAGCATCCGGAACTGTCTTAAGCTGCCCGCCTGCACGCGTTCCAAATGGAACGCGTTGCAGTGCGAAAATCCCTCTTGTCTCCGTAAGATACAAACATCTACTCTAACTGGGCAAAGGATTACAGCCCATGGTTCCAATAATCAGAGGGACTGTTTGCACATACTGCCTCAGAGGAGGAGAAGGGGGAGGAGGAGGAAAAGAAGAAGAAGAAGAAAATTTAACAGGACTCAAAAGTAGCTGACAAAGTTTTCTACTCTTCTCCCTACAACAGAACACCCTGTGAGGTAGATGGAGCAGTGAGAGCTGAGAAGAGAGCTGTGACTGGCCCAAGGCCACCCAGCTGGCTTCATGGAGGAGTGCAGAATCAAACCCGGTATTCCCAGATAAGAGTCGAACTCCGTAACCACTAGACCAAAGTGGTTCACAGAGATCACAATACCAGGCCAGGCCGGTAAGAATCCAGCACAGTGGCAGCCATTTGCACCACCCGCAGTGCATACAGTGCAGATGGCGAGGTCAGTGCTACTTAGATTTCCAGGGCAATGTCCAAACTAGTATGTGGGGGCATGCTCAGAAATTGCCATGACAATCTGGCAGCTGCATGCAACTGTCCACCTGCAGTCACGTAGCCTCATCCACTCACCTCACTTCACTAGGAAGAGACTGTAGAGGGTTCCATCCAGGAGTGTGTGGATTGTTTTTTAGCAATCTACAGCTGGATGACACTGTGGAAGGTTGCAGTGGCTTCAGAGGAATTGCTGCCATTCCCCTGTGTGGATAAAACAATCCATTGAGCGGCTTGGATCACTTCACCACCAAAGGCCCGGAGTATTTAGCATTGCAAAGGTCTTCTGCGCAACTCTGACAAAATCCACATAAGGCATTCTTGGCACTATGGAATCAATCTGTTGGTGCAAGGGACACACACTATGAAGTATCAGACATCAGGTGTGACATCCATGGCCTGATTGCACATCAGAATGCACAGTATCTATTTCATACAGTGGCCCATCTAGGTATTCTCCAGTAGAAGATGAAGGCAAAACCTTCACCTGTTTTCGATTCCCTGCACATGGCCTTTAGAGGCATCCTGCCTGTCTCTCCAGCCTGGCGGATGTACCTAGGCATCCATCCTTGTACCCATTGTACACTGTGAATTTGTCAAATCCTTTCTAACATCCTTTACAACCCATTTCCATAGAATGTGTGCAACGGGATGCTGGACTAGATGGGCTGTGGCCTGATCCAGCAAGGCTCCTCTTGCGTTCTTATGTTTTTTAAATGATACACAGGTGGAAAATGGTTGGGAACCACTGCTTTATTTCAAGGCATGGGCTTGGGGCATCCCTGCAGATTTCATTCAGGGTGATATCTACCTGCCCAGTGTGTGCTGACTTAAAGTATATTGAACAGGCATGTTCACCAGCCAAATAGAAGACTGCTAAAGCTATTGCTTTAATCAGTTATGGTCTATCTCCCCAGGTAATGCCCATTATTTTCTGGAGCGTGTTATTTCTTCTGCTGTGTTTCAATTTTGTGTTTCTGCAATGTTGTTCATAAGCTATTGCTTTCTACAGGGCAACACTTAAATATTTAGGATATGGCTGTATTCTAAAAGCACCCTTTCCCACATATTATTCTTCACATTATATTGCACAACAGCCCAAGTCAAGAAAGCCATATGCTGAATAGGACTCAGCTAAGCTGAAAATAAAATTTGCTGACCTGCGCATCTATCAAGGATCTCCCATAGCATGGAGGATATTTTGTATGTTTATGTGTGCATTTGTTCAAAGCATTTTAAAGCCATTGTTTATCAAAAGTAGGGGTGTGCACAAATGCAATTTTCGGATTCTATTCTATTCCATTCGAATAGAATATTCTAATGATCAAATTCAAATGAATAAAGAAAAAAATGAATGTATTCCAATTTGAATTGATTCTAATACTTTCATATCTATTTGTACAAATATTTGATTCATATTTGAAGATACGAATGTCGACAACATTCCTATGCATCCATAGGCATCCCATTTTTGTCCCATATGCATCCCACTTTCATCCCATATGTATCTGTACAAATGCGTATGGATACGAATAAGACACGTCCATACACATATGAATGTCTGAATAATTTGTACAAATGATTCTAAACATTCGAATTCATTTGAATGTCAAAAAAATGAATGTATAGACATTCAATTCGAATTCAAATGTCCAAATTTGATCAAATTTTGAATTTTTCAAATATTCTTGCAGATTCCTAGTCAAAAGTTCCAGACAGCCCACAAAGGGGGGGGGGGGAGTAAAATAACTGGAATAAGAAAATTACAAATCTACCCAATAAAAATGGAATAAAATCACCCCACTTTTTAAAAAGGAATATTAATCCACACATTATCCAAATGATTGCTATATTGTCGGGTTGCAGAGATAGGTTTTATGCCATCATTTCCCATATGCCAAGGGTAGTTCATGAGATGACTTGAAGACGTTCTTGAATTTGTTTAAGCTTAAAATAAAAAGGGAGCCTTTTTAAATAATAAGTATTAAATGATAGTGTAGGCACAGATATGGCTATAAACGTGAAGGTGATACGCAGATACCTGGGGTTCTGATTACAACTTCCCTGGTGCCCTGAAGGTCTCACTGAGCAAAGCTTTACTAAATAAAATCCCTTTATACTTCCCCTTGTCATCTTTACACTAAAATGTCTAAAATATATGGTTTCATCCTTGTTTTTAATGAGGTTTTACATAAATGTTTTAGACAAGTAACAACAATTAAATTGAAATTATTCTTTAGGAAAACTCTTCAATCTTCATTCTCCCCTTCTTGGGTTGCATCCAGACGGCGATTACCTATTCCACTATATTTGGATATTCCAGGATAAAGCATTGATATTTCAGGATTTTACATCTGGCTGCATCCTCATTTAAACTTTTCTACTCCTTACCTTCCCTCCCCCCTCCATCTAGTGTTTCTAGTCCTTCTTTTCTAGATCTTCTATAGAGACATTCAAATACAGTGGTAGGCCTGTAGATCAGAAGAAACAGGGGCTGTATCCAGATTAGCAGAATAAAATCCACTGTGAGAGAAAAAAAAACACAGCTTACCTGTTACAAAGCCATGATGCACTGTCTGGACTCCAGCAGCCTCCCCTCAGCTTTCTCAGAGAAAGCTGCTATATTTCCATGGCACTCATGGTGAAGCAGCCAATGAGAGCCGAGCTGTAGGTTCAGCTCTCATTCTTGTTCTCGCCGAACTGCCCAGACTGGTGGGAACATTCGAATTTACCTGATACTGCAGAGCAAGTGTTGATCATTCCACAGTAGGTAAATTCAAAGTAGCGGTGGCATAATGCGCCACCACTATGAAGTTTCAGAGGTCAGGTGTGGTGTCTGTGGCCCGACTGTGCATCAGAATGCACAGTATCTGTAAGTCTGGACACACTTGCAGATAGCACTGTGTTCCCGGTGATTTTGAGGCAACACCTTCACAGACCAAGGAAGAGCAGCCCATGGGGTCAGATCCAGTGATCCAACTACCAGGTTGGATGGTACCGTATGTACACAACTGGCTGACTCTTCCTGGGCTGCCCTCAGACTAGTGGAATAAATCTGTAGTTAAACATAAAAGCGCAGTAGACTTACTGCGCAGCAACGACTGACCATCCCGACTCAAACGGCAGCTCCGTAGCTTCCCCATGGGAGCTGCAAGAGCTGAGTTGGTGCACACTGGCATGCAGGTTGAGGCAATCAATCAAATTTGAGCTGCCTTTCCTGATCTTGCCTTTGCTGTTCTCACTGTTCCACCTGCACTGAGGGAAACTTCAGGGAGGGGAGGGTTATACTGCGCAGTGTGTCCTTTACCCAGCATTATTAAGTGCGCAGTCCCGATCAGATAATGCGACACCATGATGACCCACTGATCGTTGTGTGTGACACCTCGATTGGGACTGTGCCTTCTGCTGTGCAGTATAAACGTGTCTGGATGCAGCCCTAGTCTTCTGCAGCCTCGAAGTTCCCACACAGCATGATGAAGCAGCACACAGGACATGGTTATAGAGGTCAGGCATTTTACAGTCTTGTACTTAAATCACACCAGGCATGCCCTCAGAGTGCTTTGCCATGCATTATCAGCAGCTACCTCCAAAGGTGGTTCACCCAACCGCGGGACTGCATATGGGCCTAATGGGGTTGTCCAGAGCTCCTTACTAGATGGTCTTTTTTTAGCTCTCAGGGTGAAACCTTTTGAACTCGGTTTTTGGGATAGATTTTTCTTGCCATGTTCTAATTAGACTGCTTCATAGCATCGATCCAGATTTGCTGTGGATGTCATAATGGTGACCAGGAAGATTATCATGGCATTCAAGGCTGGCCTTTGTAACAAGAAATGCGGCAAGCTAGATCAAACTCTTAAGATACAACTGGAGCTCTGACGTCATTGAGCAACTTTTGTTAAAAATTATATCACAGTGGCTGCTTGTGATTTTAGAATGTTCTTGACTGTCATAAAGACTATGATCAAACACAGCAGAAAAACATCTCTGAGGTGGCTTAGAGAAGGCTTCAAGGTGGGGTTGTTCACACACCAGCCTCCCCATCCTAAACACTGGGCCTTTTTGTAGTGATCTTTGGTCTACTTGCTGGACAGGGCTATCCACACCTGGCCACCAACACAACTCACTTGGAGCTACCTGAGTCCATAACCTGCCCAGAAGCAGCTGGAATGTTACTGGTGTTTTGCACTCTCCTTTGGGTGTGGTGTGGCAAATGGGTGTCACTGCGGGTGCACAGTCATTCACAACATCTGGATTACCATGTAACATCCAGCCTTTCACTAGGTGTTGCTTCAGATGTTATTTTTGCAATCTAGAAAGCCCCAGGCTAACTGTTTGTACTTACAAACGCCGTCGGCCAAGTACAGAGCTAGTTTATCACTTACAAAAGGCTGCCACCATACGAGGCTGGCAAGTGAGAATCCAGCCACCCTGTGCTAGAAAAGGTGGATTAGAGAAGGCTTGGGAACATGAGCACTACACAGGCTGCGTCCCCATGCTGGCCATCTGGCACACCTTGGGCACTGTTTGGGCACACATGGACCGGGACCGGGAACACATTTCAGGCATCCCCCATGAGATTCCCAGTGACACGGGACAGGTACGGGTTGGGCACGGATGGTGGCATCCCCATGAGAACTGTGCCGAACCCTGGTACAGCAGAGCAGCGCCACCTCCTCTCCACCCCCTCTCTCCTCATTGGCAGCCAGACTGTTGTCAGCCCACCCCTGTGCCGCATCCCCCCCTCACTTAGCAGCACTGACATCCAGGACTGGGGTGGGAGGCACAGAATCAAGTTAAAATAAAGCGTCATTCATAAAAATAACTTTAAGAAAAATTTGAAACACCGAAAGCCGCAATGAGGTTTAGTGGCAGTAGGTGCTTGAGCAGTTTTGCGCACCTCTGCTCCAGCGGGGACCACGAGAATGGCCATAAACTGAAAATCAAGCCTTTATTTATGATTGCCTTGCAGATCAGGGAAACAGGGGTTGCAAATGGAACAGAAATCAAGCATTATGCAGCCTGCCTTGGCATTTTTGACGGGCTTGGAATTACCTCTGTGGAAATGGCAGAAAATTTAAAAAGCAAGCCATTCTCCAGCCTGCCTTTGCAATCGGCATTTTTAAAAGCCAGCAGCTGTGATCTTCAATGGACAGGGCAGGGACAGCAAGCACACCCCACCTCCCAATGACATGAGTGCAAATCTCCTCCCCGTTAGCCCGCTAGTGTCCCGATGTGTGTTTCTGGCTTGCTGAGCAATGAGTACCAGTCCCCCAAAGCGTGCTGAGACTTGTTATTTCAGGTATCAAATCTGGCACCCTTCTGGATGGTTTGGAAGGGGTTGGCATGTTTTTCGCAGACCAAATCCAAAGCCCATGGGGACGGACCGTGCTGATCCCGGGCTTGAAACCATGACAAACTTGCATGGGGACAGGGCCACACTGTTTCTCTGAGGTTCCTCTGAGGCATCCCTTTTGTTATGTCTGAACCCAGCCAATGAGGCAGGCAGGCAGCAGACTGATAGGTTTTTGTTCTCCTACACACCGTCTCTTAAAAGGAGGCATAAGGCATGGTTGCCTCAAATACTATCTATATTTAAAGGACTTGTTTATATTTGTGCCTGCTGATAACTTCATAAGAACATTTACTGTGTGTTTATGATGGAAAGAAAATGTGATATGGAAGTCTCCCTGAAGGGGAGAAAGACCATTCAAAAGCTCTTCACTGGATCATGCAAGTTCAGCTTATTCTTAAACGCTTTGCTCATTGTTCAGACCCAAATGCTGAGACTACAGAAAGGTTGTATCCCCATTGTCTGAAAAACCAGCATCTTGCTGATGCTAGAAGCAGGGTAATAGTGTGAAAAGCATCCAGGGAAATGTTTTTTAAAAGCTTGTGGCAAGTTCCTATAGATGTTACAACTCAAGTAAATTTTCCTGGTATTATGTTCCTCAGTCTATGAAAAGTCCTCCTGGGGTATTTACAGGTGCCCCTGGCATCTCTGTCTCCTCTTTGGTGCCAAGCAATTCATGGGCAGAAATAATTGGGGGGTTGATGTGTGATGCTTAAGAGGCCCCTGGTGTTTCTCAGTGTCCCATCTGCGCGCGTCCAGGGGGTTTGTTATTAAACAGCCCAATGCCAAGCACTAACGTGAGTGTCTAAACTCTTTTCAGGCAGTAGGTGAGACCTTGAAGAAAAAATGGCTCTGGATGCAAAAATGTGAGCTGATCTTTTCCCTGGTGGGTTTTTTGCCTCCTGTGCAAGAAATTAAACAGATTTCTTTTTTAAAAAAGCACTGCATGTTTTCCGACGCATCGTTGCTAGCTCAGAGATGTTGCTTCTTCCTGACATTCAGCACGAGAGGGCTAATTTCCTTTGTCTGAGTTGCATGATCTTTACTGCCAGCCACACCTCACACCTAAGAGGATGCTGTCACAGTTGTCTTGATGGATCCACACAGACGGACTAGTGCATACTCGGGCCCCGTTGTCATGCTTAGCAACTAGAATGTGCTTTCCCATCAGATCAAACCCCACAACAATGCATTTTGGTTTTTTCAGTTACCCAAATACCGGTGGCGGGTCAGGGGACCAGCATGCTTACATTTTATGAGACTTGGTATGAGCATGCACAGTAGGGGATTTGCAAGCAGGGCACTGAATGAGTACGTTGAAATGTTGCTTGGGTTGTAAATGTTTGCCAGAAATCATCACAGCTATCTGGATGCAGGAAAAGTCCTACTAGTAACATCAGACATCTGTCAAGTGAAACAGAACTGTATGGTCACCTCACACAGGTATTTTGCACTGATGGTATAGATGGTATAGAATTATGACTTGGGCAGACATACTCTATGATTCATGTTCAGTGTGATTTCCTTCCCTGAATTTATTGTTTAGGCCATTATATCCAATTCAAGTATGTGGCATGTGGCATCAGAAATTCAGAAGATCAAGCCCTATCAACTGATGTGAGGTTAGAGCCAGAATCTAATGCCCTGATTTCTCCTACAAACAATTTAAATAATGTAGAGAATCTAAAGAATAAATACAAGCAAAAGATTTGCAAACAAGAACAAGAGGGGATTTGCAAACACTGGTGCACTTAACATTTGTAAAGTTTGTTGCAGTCAGATATCACATCCAAGTGTCTGAAACGAATGCGTATGAAGAGCCCAATAGCTTAATCTTAGGCCTTTTCGCACAGGCCTTTTCCAAACGCGTGGAAGACAGCTCCGGACGAGGCATTCGCATTGCCCCAGCGGGGCTTGCGCCGCCTCGCGTCCGGAGCTGTCTTCCACGCGTTCCAGATGCAGAGCACTTTAAAGTGCTCTGCATCCGTTCCAACGCGGACGAGCCACCCCGGCGCGTTCTGGGAGAGAAGCGTTCGCGCACGCTTCTCTCCCTGACAGCCATCGGCACGCCCCCAGGGCCCGACTTGCCGGTAGACAGGACCCACCGAATTGGGGTTCCCCTTTCCCATCTGCCAGGGTCAGTGACCCTGGCAGATGGGACAGGGGAACCCCGATTCGGTGGGTCCCATCTGTCATCCCCGACGGCCGCCGGGATGTGGCTCTTTCCCGGGTCTGGCAGCCCCAATGGGGCTGCCGAAGCCAGGGAACCACCAGCATCGGCTTCCTGCAGCCCCTTTCTGGGGTGGCAGGAGGCCGATGTCGGGCTGGCTGGGGGCGAGGAACGCCTTGGTCGACCGGAGCGCATCGCTCCGGTCCCCCAAGGGTCCCCCCCCGCCCCCATTGCAGCCGTCTGCGGGGCACGGGCGCCCCGCAGATCATTCCCCCCACCCCCCAGTCCCCAAAAACCCCACCCCAACCACCCTCCGAGCCCGATCGGGCCGATCTTCGCTGTGAAGGTGCCTACAGCGAGGCACCTTCACCACGAAGATGATTCCCCCCCCCCGGGCCCCGGGAGGACGCTGCGCGCGACGGAGGACTTACCTCGTTGCCGCCCGGCCTCCGAATGAGGGGGGGCATTCTGGGAGCGCGCAGCACGCAGCCCACCTAGGCCCCCTATTGGACAAGCTGTTCACGTGAACTGCTTGTCCAATAGGGGGCTTAGGTGGGCTGTGTGCTGCGCGCTCCCAGAATGCCCACCTCATTCGGAGGCCGGGTGGCAACGAGGTAGGTTCTGCGTCGCGCGCGTCCCATCCCCGGGCCCTGGGGGGGGAATCATCTTCGCGGTGAAGGTGCCTCGCTGTAGGCACCTTCACAGCGAAGATCGGCCCGATCGGGCTCGAAGGGTGGTTGGGGGTGGGGGTTTTGGGGACTGGGGGGGTGGGGGGACTGATCTGCGGGGCGCCCGCACCTAGATCCAGGCGCTCGCGCCCCGCAGATGAGCGAGATCGGGGCGCGGGGCGAAGCCTTTGCAGATCAGAGCCATGGGCTCCGAGCTCCAAAGGGGTCCTGCCCCATAGGGGCCTTGCCCTGGCCCCTCCGATGGGCACCCGGGTGCCCGGGCATCTTCGTGCCAGCTCCACAGGGCCCGATCCGGGCCCGTAGAGCTGGCACGAAGCAGGGCGGGTGGCTTGACAGTGCTGCCCGCCCCTTGGGTGCTCTCACCCAATGGGCGGCAGCATTGGCAGCCGAATCCCTGCCCCTGGCCGGCCTTTGCCGCCCAAGACAGTTCCGGACGCTTTTAGGATTCGCACACAGGCGCACCGGAACACGTTTACACGCGTTCCGGCACCCCTGTGTGTGAATGCTGGAAGCATCCGGAACTGTCTTAAGCTGCCCGCCTGCACGCGTTCCAAATGGAACGCGTTGCAGTGCGAAAATCCCTCTTGTCTCCGTAAGATACAAACATCTACTCTAACTGGGCAAAGGATTACAGCCCATGGTTCCAATAATCAGAGGGACTGTTTGCACATACTGCCTCAGAGGAGGAGAAGGGGGAGGAGGAGGAAAAGAAGAAGAAGAAGAAAATTTAACAGGACTCAAAAGTAGCTGACAAAGTTTTCTACTCTTCTCCCTACAACAGAACACCCTGTGAGGTAGATGGAGCAGTGAGAGCTGAGAAGAGAGCTGTGACTGGCCCAAGGCCACCCAGCTGGCTTCATGGAGGAGTGCAGAATCAAACCCGGTATTCCCAGATAAGAGTCGAACTCCGTAACCACTAGACCAAAGTGGTTCACAGAGATCACAATACCAGGCCAGGCCGGTAAGAATCCAGCACAGTGGCAGCCATTTGCACCACCCGCAGTGCATACAGTGCAGATGGCGAGGTCAGTGCTACTTAGATTTCCAGGGCAATGTCCAAACTAGTATGTGGGGGCATGCTCAGAAATTGCCATGACAATCTGGCAGCTGCATGCAACTGTCCACCTGCAGTCACGTAGCCTCATCCACTCACCTCACTTCACTAGGAAGAGACTGTAGAGGGTTCCATCCAGGAGTGTGTGGATTGTTTTTTAGCAATCTACAGCTGGATGACACTGTGGAAGGTTGCAGTGGCTTCAGAGGAATTGCTGCCATTCCCCTGTGTGGATAAAACAATCCATTGAGCGGCTTGGATCACTTCACCACCAAAGGCCCGGAGTATTTAGCATTGCAAAGGTCTTCTGCGCAACTCTGACAAAATCCACATAAGGCATTCTTGGCACTATGGAATCAATCTGTTGGTGCAAGGGACACACACTATGAAGTATCAGACATCAGGTGTGACATCCATGGCCTGATTGCACATCAGAATGCACAGTATCTATTTCATACAGTGGCCCATCTAGGTATTCTCCAGTAGAAGATGAAGGCAAAACCTTCACCTGTTTTCGATTCCCTGCACATGGCCTTTAGAGGCATCCTGCCTGTCTCTCCAGCCTGGCGGATGTACCTAGGCATCCATCCTTGTACCCATTGTACACTGTGAATTTGTCAAATCCTTTCTAACATCCTTTACAACCCATTTCCATAGAATGTGTGCAACGGGATGCTGGACTAGATGGGCTGTGGCCTGATCCAGCAAGGCTCCTCTTGCGTTCTTATGTTTTTTAAATGATACACAGGTGGAAAATGGTTGGGAACCACTGCTTTATTTCAAGGCATGGGCTTGGGGCATCCCTGCAGATTTCATTCAGGGTGATATCTACCTGCCCAGTGTGTGCTGACTTAAAGTATATTGAACAGGCATGTTCACCAGCCAAATAGAAGACTGCTAAAGCTATTGCTTTAATCAGTTATGGTCTATCTCCCCAGGTAATGCCCATTATTTTCTGGAGCGTGTTATTTCTTCTGCTGTGTTTCAATTTTGTGTTTCTGCAATGTTGTTCATAAGCTATTGCTTTCTACAGGGCAACACTTAAATATTTAGGATATGGCTGTATTCTAAAAGCACCCTTTCCCACATATTATTCTTCACATTATATTGCACAACAGCCCAAGTCAAGAAAGCCATATGCTGAATAGGACTCAGCTAAGCTGAAAATAAAATTTGCTGACCTGCGCATCTATCAAGGATCTCCCATAGCATGGAGGATATTTTGTATGTTTATGTGTGCATTTGTTCAAAGCATTTTAAAGCCATTGTTTATCAAAAGTAGGGGTGTGCACAAATGCAATTTTCGGATTCTATTCTATTCCATTCGAATAGAATATTCTAATGATCAAATTCAAATGAATAAAGAAAAAAATGAATGTATTCCAATTTGAATTGATTCTAATACTTTCATATCTATTTGTACAAATATTTGATTCATATTTGAAGATACGAATGTCGACAACATTCCTATGCATCCATAGGCATCCCATTTTTGTCCCATATGCATCCCACTTTCATCCCATATGTATCTGTACAAATGCGTATGGATACGAATAAGACACGTCCATACACATATGAATGTCTGAATAATTTGTACAAATGATTCTAAACATTCGAATTCATTTGAATGTCAAAAAAATGAATGTATAGACATTCAATTCGAATTCAAATGTCCAAATTTGATCAAATTTTGAATTTTTCAAATATTCTTGCAGATTCCTAGTCAAAAGTTCCAGACAGCCCACAAAGGGGGGGGGGGGAGTAAAATAACTGGAATAAGAAAATTACAAATCTACCCAATAAAAATGGAATAAAATCACCCCACTTTTTAAAAAGGAATATTAATCCACACATTATCCAAATGATTGCTATATTGTCGGGTTGCAGAGATAGGTTTTATGCCATCATTTCCCATATGCCAAGGGTAGTTCATGAGATGACTTGAAGACGTTCTTGAATTTGTTTAAGCTTAAAATAAAAAGGGAGCCTTTTTAAATAATAAGTATTAAATGATAGTGTAGGCACAGATATGGCTATAAACGTGAAGGTGATACGCAGATACCTGGGGTTCTGATTACAACTTCCCTGGTGCCCTGAAGGTCTCACTGAGCAAAGCTTTACTAAATAAAATCCCTTTATACTTCCCCTTGTCATCTTTACACTAAAATGTCTAAAATATATGGTTTCATCCTTGTTTTTAATGAGGTTTTACATAAATGTTTTAGACAAGTAACAACAATTAAATTGAAATTATTCTTTAGGAAAACTCTTCAATCTTCATTCTCCCCTTCTTGGGTTGCATCCAGACGGCGATTACCTATTCCACTATATTTGGATATTCCAGGATAAAGCATTGATATTTCAGGATTTTACATCTGGCTGCATCCTCATTTAAACTTTTCTACTCCTTACCTTCCCTCCCCCCTCCATCTAGTGTTTCTAGTCCTTCTTTTCTAGATCTTCTATAGAGACATTCAAATACAGTGGTAGGCCTGTAGATCAGAAGAAACAGGGGCTGTATCCAGATTAGCAGAATAAAATCCACTGTGAGAGAAAAAAAAACACAGCTTACCTGTTACAAAGCCATGATGCACTGTCTGGACTCCAGCAGCCTCCCCTCAGCTTTCTCAGAGAAAGCTGCTATATTTCCATGGCACTCATGGTGAAGCAGCCAATGAGAGCCGAGCTGTAGGTTCAGCTCTCATTCTTGTTCTCGCCGAACTGCCCAGACTGGTGGGAACATTCGAATTTACCTGATACTGCAGAGCAAGTGTTGATCATTCCACAGTAGGTAAATTCAAAGTAGCGGTGGCATAATGCGCCACCACTATGAAGTTTCAGAGGTCAGGTGTGGTGTCTGTGGCCCGACTGTGCATCAGAATGCACAGTATCTGTAAGTCTGGACACACTTGCAGATAGCACTGTGTTCCCGGTGATTTTGAGGCAACACCTTCACAGACCAAGGAAGAGCAGCCCATGGGGTCAGATCCAGTGATCCAACTACCAGGTTGGATGGTACCGTATGTACACAACTGGCTGACTCTTCCTGGGCTGCCCTCAGACTAGTGGAATAAATCTGTAGTTAAACATAAAAGCGCAGTAGACTTACTGCGCAGCAACGACTGACCATCCCGACTCAAACGGCAGCTCCGTAGCTTCCCCATGGGAGCTGCAAGAGCTGAGTTGGTGCACACTGGCATGCAGGTTGAGGCAATCAATCAAATTTGAGCTGCCTTTCCTGATCTTGCCTTTGCTGTTCTCACTGTTCCACCTGCACTGAGGGAAACTTCAGGGAGGGGAGGGTTATACTGCGCAGTGTGTCCTTTACCCAGCATTATTAAGTGCGCAGTCCCGATCAGATAATGCGACACCATGATGACCCACTGATCGTTGTGTGTGACACCTCGATTGGGACTGTGCCTTCTGCTGTGCAGTATAAACGTGTCTGGATGCAGCCCTAGTCTTCTGCAGCCTCGAAGTTCCCACACAGCATGATGAAGCAGCACACAGGACATGGTTATAGAGGTCAGGCATTTTACAGTCTTGTACTTAAATCACACCAGGCATGCCCTCAGAGTGCTTTGCCATGCATTATCAGCAGCTACCTCCAAAGGTGGTTCACCCAACCGCGGGACTGCATATGGGCCTAATGGGGTTGTCCAGAGCTCCTTACTAGATGGTCTTTTTTTAGCTCTCAGGGTGAAACCTTTTGAACTCGGTTTTTGGGATAGATTTTTCTTGCCATGTTCTAATTAGACTGCTTCATAGCATCGATCCAGATTTGCTGTGGATGTCATAATGGTGACCAGGAAGATTATCATGGCATTCAAGGCTGGCCTTTGTAACAAGAAATGCGGCAAGCTAGATCAAACTCTTAAGATACAACTGGAGCTCTGACGTCATTGAGCAACTTTTGTTAAAAATTATATCACAGTGGCTGCTTGTGATTTTAGAATGTTCTTGACTGTCATAAAGACTATGATCAAACACAGCAGAAAAACATCTCTGAGGTGGCTTAGAGAAGGCTTCAAGGTGGGGTTGTTCACACACCAGCCTCCCCATCCTAAACACTGGGCCTTTTTGTAGTGATCTTTGGTCTACTTGCTGGACAGGGCTATCCACACCTGGCCACCAACACAACTCACTTGGAGCTACCTGAGTCCATAACCTGCCCAGAAGCAGCTGGAATGTTACTGGTGTTTTGCACTCTCCTTTGGGTGTGGTGTGGCAAATGGGTGTCACTGCGGGTGCACAGTCATTCACAACATCTGGATTACCATGTAACATCCAGCCTTTCACTAGGTGTTGCTTCAGATGTTATTTTTGCAATCTAGAAAGCCCCAGGCTAACTGTTTGTACTTACAAACGCCGTCGGCCAAGTACAGAGCTAGTTTATCACTTACAAAAGGCTGCCACCATACGAGGCTGGCAAGTGAGAATCCAGCCACCCTGTGCTAGAAAAGGTGGATTAGAGAAGGCTTGGGAACATGAGCACTACACAGGCTGCGTCCCCATGCTGGCCATCTGGCACACCTTGGGCACTGTTTGGGCACACATGGACCGGGACCGGGAACACATTTCAGGCATCCCCCATGAGATTCCCAGTGACACGGGACAGGTACGGGTTGGGCACGGATGGTGGCATCCCCATGAGAACTGTGCCGAACCCTGGTACAGCAGAGCAGCGCCACCTCCTCTCCACCCCCTCTCTCCTCATTGGCAGCCAGACTGTTGTCAGCCCACCCCTGTGCCGCATCCCCCCCTCACTTAGCAGCACTGACATCCAGGACTGGGGTGGGAGGCACAGAATCAAGTTAAAATAAAGCGTCATTCATAAAAATAACTTTAAGAAAAATTTGAAACACCGAAAGCCGCAATGAGGTTTAGTGGCAGTAGGTGCTTGAGCAGTTTTGCGCACCTCTGCTCCAGCGGGGACCACGAGAATGGCCATAAACTGAAAATCAAGCCTTTATTTATGATTGCCTTGCAGATCAGGGAAACAGGGGTTGCAAATGGAACAGAAATCAAGCATTATGCAGCCTGCCTTGGCATTTTTGACGGGCTTGGAATTACCTCTGTGGAAATGGCAGAAAATTTAAAAAGCAAGCCATTCTCCAGCCTGCCTTTGCAATCGGCATTTTTAAAAGCCAGCAGCTGTGATCTTCAATGGACAGGGCAGGGACAGCAAGCACACCCCACCTCCCAATGACATGAGTGCAAATCTCCTCCCCGTTAGCCCGCTAGTGTCCCGATGTGTGTTTCTGGCTTGCTGAGCAATGAGTACCAGTCCCCCAAAGCGTGCTGAGACTTGTTATTTCAGGTATCAAATCTGGCACCCTTCTGGATGGTTTGGAAGGGGTTGGCATGTTTTTCGCAGACCAAATCCAAAGCCCATGGGGACGGACCGTGCTGATCCCGGGCTTGAAACCATGACAAACTTGCATGGGGACAGGGCCACACTGTTTCTCTGAGGTTCCTCTGAGGCATCCCTTTTGTTATGTCTGAACCCAGCCAATGAGGCAGGCAGGCAGCAGACTGATAGGTTTTTGTTCTCCTACACACCGTCTCTTAAAAGGAGGCATAAGGCATGGTTGCCTCAAATACTATCTATATTTAAAGGACTTGTTTATATTTGTGCCTGCTGATAACTTCATAAGAACATTTACTGTGTGTTTATGATGGAAAGAAAATGTGATATGGAAGTCTCCCTGAAGGGGAGAAAGACCATTCAAAAGCTCTTCACTGGATCATGCAAGTTCAGCTTATTCTTAAACGCTTTGCTCATTGTTCAGACCCAAATGCTGAGACTACAGAAAGGTTGTATCCCCATTGTCTGAAAAACCAGCATCTTGCTGATGCTAGAAGCAGGGTAATAGTGTGAAAAGCATCCAGGGAAATGTTTTTTAAAAGCTTGTGGCAAGTTCCTATAGATGTTACAACTCAAGTAAATTTTCCTGGTATTATGTTCCTCAGTCTATGAAAAGTCCTCCTGGGGTATTTACAGGTGCCCCTGGCATCTCTGTCTCCTCTTTGGTGCCAAGCAATTCATGGGCAGAAATAATTGGGGGGTTGATGTGTGATGCTTAAGAGGCCCCTGGTGTTTCTCAGTGTCCCATCTGCGCGCGTCCAGGGGGTTTGTTATTAAACAGCCCAATGCCAAGCACTAACGTGAGTGTCTAAACTCTTTTCAGGCAGTAGGTGAGACCTTGAAGAAAAAATGGCTCTGGATGCAAAAATGTGAGCTGATCTTTTCCCTGGTGGGTTTTTTGCCTCCTGTGCAAGAAATTAAACAGATTTCTTTTTTAAAAAAGCACTGCATGTTTTCCGACGCATCGTTGCTAGCTCAGAGATGTTGCTTCTTCCTGACATTCAGCACGAGAGGGCTAATTTCCTTTGTCTGAGTTGCATGATCTTTACTGCCAGCCACACCTCACACCTAAGAGGATGCTGTCACAGTTGTCTTGATGGATCCACACAGACGGACTAGTGCATACTCGGGCCCCGTTGTCATGCTTAGCAACTAGAATGTGCTTTCCCATCAGATCAAACCCCACAACAATGCATTTTGGTTTTTTCAGTTACCCAAATACCGGTGGCGGGTCAGGGGACCAGCATGCTTACATTTTATGAGACTTGGTATGAGCATGCACAGTAGGGGATTTGCAAGCAGGGCACTGAATGAGTACGTTGAAATGTTGCTTGGGTTGTAAATGTTTGCCAGAAATCACAGCTATCTGGATGCAGGAAAAGTCCTACTAGTAACATCAGACATCTGTCAAGTGAAACAGAACTGTATGGTCACCTCACACAGGTATTTTGCACTGATGGTATAGACGTCTCCATCTACAATGTCAGTTGTTAGACTGTCAGTTAAGGTCCCGGTGGTGGTAGTAATTGCATTCTGCTCCTGTTCTGAATTAATCATTCTTTTCATAGACCTACTCTAGTGGAGAGATACTTAATGGATGGAAATATACTTCATGGATGAAAGAACGGAAAACAAGATCAACATCTTGTCAGTGTGAAGTCAGATGCTGCACAGCTTGTTAGAATCTGTCTGCTAGGATGTGTGTCCCTATCAGACTATAATTTAGCACTGTGAACCCATCTTAGAAGACCTAGCTCCATTTAGTGAAGTGTAGGTTTACTTGCATGATACGCATAATGGAGATTGTGTTCTTTAGACAACTACTATTGAATGAGGGGCACCCTTTGATAGGAAGAAGCTAATCATAACCACTAGCAACCAGGGATGTGGAAAACACCAGGCGTTTCTGCACTTGGCCCTGTAGTATGCAATTAGTCAACCTCTGGGCAGGTTCATCTGCACCTGCAGGAGGTGTTTACAGCCTACAAATGCCCCCTGCCTGCCCAGAGGTTGACTAATTGCATGTTAGCTGTGGTGTAAGAAATTGTGTACCACAAGCAACCCAGCACTTACCTAACACAACCAAAAGCTTACCTTTTCCATCCAAGTGGCGACCATCTACACTATTTCTGGTCAAGTGGGCCATCTGAGGTGCTGCACAAGCATGCTGGCACCTCAGATGACCCCCTGATGCAACCAAAATGGCGGCACCCTGTGGAGGATTGGGTGCGTGACCAGACACAGGTAAGTCTCCAGTCACATTAGGGCTAGGCTATCGTATGCTAGAGTTCCTAAGTGCAAACACTAGTATATGATAGTCTCTGATGCACCTTTCCCATCCAATGGACAGGAAAGCAAATGCTGTAATCCCCACTATTTCGAATTCACAACAAGTACTGGAAATGGCCATGCTCCTCTCACACAGGGACTGAGGCCCTTTTGCACTGGGCCTCATTCTAGTTGATATCCCAGAACAGGCTCCTGACATCCACAGGCATGTACAGGGCCTGCCATAGTCTGCACTAGTATGTGGATGGCAGGTCCCTATTCTGGGATATAGTTTGGACTAAAGCCCAGTGCAAAAGGGTTGAGTTTCCTAGGTGGCTGCCTACTGATGAAAACAATTCTGCTATTAAGAGACCTGGCTGGGACTAGGAAAGGCCCCAGAAGGCCTGAAAAAGCAGTAGACTGATGTGGTAGCAGGTGGCCCAGTCCCCTCCAGGCTTCAAGAAGACATGGAAGGTGGGCCAGGAGCAAGATGAGGTGAGGTCCCTAGTGCTTGGTGTAGCAATAGAAAATTAGATCAAAATCCTTTCTGAGTGAAATCAGATGCTGCTGAACTTTTATGTATGTATTATCGTTCTCCATGTAAGAGGGACATAGTTATTTCAGCTGCTTAGGATAGCATTCAAAATGGTGTTTGCAAACCCTATAAGATGAGAAGGAGGAGATGGAAGTTATCGAACATTTACAAGTTGAGGAGATAAGGTCATAAAGTATAGACAAAAATAGGAGGGTGAAGTGAAGTTAGTTAGCTTAATTTAAGAGGTAATTTGAGATTTTGCTGGCCACAGTATGGCCTCTCTAACTGTTTTTTAGTGTGTCAGTAGAAACATCATCTGCCAATCAGTGTATTACTCCCATAAAGGAAAACTAGATCGTATTTCATACTCTGCCTTCACCTTTAGTCGGCTCATGTCAAACTATAGTTTGGCAAAAATGAACCTTCTGTAGAAGCTCAGGAGTGCTGGGTTCTTCGCCTCTTTATGGCACATTGTAGAGGCATGCAAAGAGCAAGTGAGTGCCACAGATACTGTGGGAATTCATCTGCTCTTTTCTCCATGTCGCCACCGTCATTATATTATAATAGATGCAGCGTACATAAGGGCGTTCAAACAGAGTCTAAGGAAGCTTTTTACACATGGGAAGTCACTGTCTTGCTTAAGTCTGTATTCACTTTTCTCCTGCTTCAGGAGGAATTGTGAGAGCCTTGGCCATGTGACTGAGTGATCAAGCCTTAGCCATATGGCCAAGGCCCCATAGTGGGAAGCTGAATTGTGCTCCAAACAGAACTTCTGCCCCCAGCAGCAAGGATTCCACCCAGATTCCTGTCAGAGGACCAGAAATGGTGCCAGAAGTTAGCCATTTTCAGTCATCCAAGCAATGATTTGAGTCAGAATTTTCACAGGCTGTATAGCCACCTCCTCCTCCCTCATCCACACAGGGAAGGGGACAAACTTTCCTTGACTGGGACAGTCTAGGAGTTCTTAAAACTGGCTCAAGGAAAGAGCACTTTGATCAGGGCTTGAAATGGCTTGGGTGCTAGAAGGTTTGCCCACCTTATGCCCTGGTGACCCAGGCTGTGCCTTAGGCATTTTCTGAAGTGGGCCTTATTCTTGATTATATACTGGAATAGGGGCCTAGCATCCAAATTCTACTGCAAACAATGGTAGGCCCTACCAGGATAAGGCCCTGTACAGAAACTTAGATGCCAGTGTGGATGATGACTTATCCAACAGAAATCCTCACTTGCCGCTATTGTTAATCTTATACCTATTATTACTCTTCTAATTTATTTTTCTTCTAAAGCAACATTTTGTTATTGTGTTTTGTTTCTGTAACTAACGGAAAACCGACTCGCCTCAATCAGATGGAACTTCGCTTAATTTGCCTTTGCCTTACAATATATTTCTTCAAATTTCTCTCGAGTACTCTTATTATGTCAACAATTAACTGTAAATTTATCTCACCACGCCATTCACCCAATAACCACAGTTGTCGCATGACAGTCTGTTTTTTGTCACAGGTCACGGTTAGAGTGTGAGGTTGCTATGAAACTGGTGTTTTCTGTTCTAAGAATGGGTCCCCAGTGGGACAAAGCATCTAAGCTGAAATGTGATTATTGCATTAATGTATTGTTACAAGTTTTTGAATTTCACCCTTGGCTACCAACAGAGAAAGAGTTTTGGCATGATGTTGTTTGAAAATGAAAAACAGAAAAATGGTTTATACAGTTGCTTTAACATCTATGATGTCCAATCCTATGGCTTAAGCTTCGATGCAGACAAGTCATTCAGTGTATTGCTGTGGAAGTTTCAGAAATTATCTTGTTTTAATCTTTAGAATGATAGAACCCAGGGGCTCATTTAGGCCTAATTCTGTTATAAGATAAAATGATTTTTAAAAACTGTCAATTCTAGCTGATGCAACAAACTCAGACTTAGAGTTTGCTGTTCATAGTTTAGATGTTCTGAAATTGTGGTCTTCCCCATGATTATTTTATTTATTTACATTTCCATCCTGCCCCATTCCCGAAAGTCTCTGGGTGGATAATAACAAATTAAACAACAAACAGGATACAAATTAAAACAAGATTGGATGTCTGTCATGAAGTTAGAGTGTACAGGTTTGGGCATCATATATTTTCACTATCCCTATTAACACATCTGCAATTTATTTGTTTTTGAAAATACAAAATTCGTACTTTTGTTTCCTGCAACTAAAAGTTGCTTCCACTGCTTAACAACATTGTAGTTTAATTTCTGGCTCTTTTTTTTTTAAGCGAATCAATGACAATAGCTATAATAATAATAACAACAGTAATCTGTTTCTGTATCTGTAACAGGTCACCAAGTTTCCAAGCTGACTTGAGTCATTGTTGATTTCACTGTTGTAGGGGAAAGGCTCTAGGGCGGCAGATAAGGCTGTTGCCATGGTGATGAAGGAGATTCCGAGGGAGGAGTCGGCCGAGGAAAAGCCCCTCCTAACTATGAAGTCACAGGTGGGCAGAATGGTGGGATTCCAAGGAGGAAGCTGACATATGTTGATTTTCGTGTAGACGAACAAACGGCTCAGGATGATTTCCATTCTTGGAGCCAAACATTGAATCAGATAAGCTATTAAGTCGAGCTCCAAAAAGGCGGGCAGGGAAAACTATTGAAAAGTGGCCATTCTCTATCCCAAATTATTTTGGAACTCTGTTTTTGTTTTTATTTTTATTTTAAAGGCAATTGCTTTCCAATAGTGAGTACCTCGGCTGATGTATAATGCTAGGGGGAGAAATCACTTGTGATTTTTATTTATTTTGCATTGTATTTTTGCTCATCAGGGTGTGGGAAGCAAAAGCATAACAAATAAAATAAACAGCAGAGGTTCCAAGTGAAATGGATTTACAGAGCTGCAGTTACATATGTCAGTTACCAGTGGAGTATCAAAAACTGGTGGAAACTGTGATTCATGCTGTCCATGGTACATAACATAGTATACAAACGCACATTTGTGTTAATTAAAACTCTTGGTGGATATTCTTGTTCCCCTCAGCACCCTCATTTTGTTTTAACCTGCTTCTCATGGTAGGTGTGGTGGTTTTGTACCAACACCTCTGAGGTGAATTCCTGTGTGGCTTCAAGCTTTGTGTGAAGGAGACATTCTCATCTGTAAGGATAATTTTTAAGCTAGTCAGCACACAGCCAGCATTGCAGCCGGAGTTGCTTAAGAAAGCAGCCCTGTCAGTGATTTAACTCCAGGCCCACCTGGCAAACATGGCATTTTTGATCTCCTTCCCTTCGCCCAACCTGGTTCTGACCTCCAAAGGCTCAAAATTGGGTTCAGGTCATGTGAATCAAGGTGTCCCCAGATCCTTGCTATCTCACCACTTCCATTCAGTTGTTAGGTAAATATCAAGCTACACAATCCTAACCTATTGAAGTTAAAGAGGAGACTCTACGTTAACCAAACAACAACAATAACAACAACAAAATAAGCTCCCTAAACCAGTGACAAAACAGTCTATTGAAACTATGGTCCATCCCCATGACCCCAGTTTTAGCAAAGGAAAGGCCAGAATCCCTTCTTGGATAAATGGCCTATACCCAGCGGCAGATTATCACCTCTGAAATCCTTACAGCTGCCAAATGAAAATTTCCATCCATGCCACTTTTGTGACACTGGAAGTCAGCCATTTTTGATCTGCGACAAAAGCAGCACAAGTAGAAATCAGCCTGTTAATTTTCTATCTCCCCCCCCAAAAAAAAAAAAATTAACTCCCCCATCCCCCATGCCTCCACTAGGAGAAGGAGGAGGCAAATTGGTCAATGAACCTTCCTCGAAGTAGAAGGTAGAGCTATTTACCTTCTGAAGCCTGAAGGTGCATATCAGTTCGCCTTTTCCCACAAAACTGTGTTCATAGTATGGCTCGTAAGTGAGAATTTACTTTGTTAAGACTTAGCAGTAGTTCAGCAAGCTTCCAAAGTCTTTTTTAATTTCTCTACCGACTCCTTTTATCAGGAAGTCTCATGTGTGGAACTACAGCACTGCCTTTTCTGCTCATACCTCACAGGTTCAGTGTATCCATGAGCACTCCTTTGATGGTCTTACTTATTATTCATATTAACAAATAACAAGATATACCTTCCTCACTTTCTCCTTGGGCCAGGTTTGCTTGATATTTTACCTCACAAACCGAGCCCTCATGTAGTGCCAACTCAGCTGTTTCAAAAGCCATTCTGGGTGGCATTTTGCAACATCCCTAACGAAATAACAAACCCGATTTTATTAAAAAATAAACTTCTATAGAGTGATATAAGTTAGATGATTTCCAGATTGTATCAAAGATTAAAGGAGACACGGAATATTTGTGCCTCTGAGTAAATAGGATGATAAATGTATTCTGATTATCCATTGTGTCACATTAAATTTCCAAGCCCTTTTCCCTCCTGTTTTCCCAAGGCTTCCAAACCAGTCAATTGATCTGAAATAAATCCTTTATAATTTCAAAAATTCTTCACAGGTTGGTCAAATTATGTGACAATGACCTTACAGATTTGTAATGCTTCATTGTGTGTAAAGAGAATCAAAATGTCCTATGTACCAACTGCATCACACAGGAGAGTTTTCCTATATGGCTTAAGTTGGACAGTGTATATCCACACATGACACCTGCAGTCGCGTCTGTTTCCATGTGCTTCCTGTTGCCAGCTGCAACTCAACAGCACATGGGCACATGCCAAAGCGGACTCTTTCATGAAGTTATATGTGGATATACCCCTGTAGGAAAAACATGCTGTGAAGCAGCTATGCACTGGGACATGACTGGATGATGAAATAGGATGCATTCCTTTCTCACATCCTACTTGGATTCTGCCTAAACCTATTTATGAATCACAGCTTTTGAAGACACCTGATTCATAATGTGCTTTGTGTCCCATCTGTAATGGTTGTCTGTAATACTTCACCAGTAAATTGTGTGTGATAACAGTATCTTTAAATGGAAAATGTTGTACATTAGTCTGTCTTAAATGTTACTACGTGCAAGCTGACTTTGTCCTTGTTACGCACCAGTTGGCTACACAAAGCCATGAGAAGGTCAAAATCAAGTGGGTGGGTGAGTATTTTCAATAATCATGTCTACACTGAAAGCCTCTGTTTTGCCATGCAGTCATGTGGCCTTTCTCACTTGCATACCTGTTATGTAAATGTCCTGCTATGTTATGATACCTTTCTCCTTAGCCCGAGAGCATCTTTTGTTGAGAACAATAGCCTATGTCTCCACGGCCATGGTAGGAGATGCCTGGGAGCTGGTGCCTCCATGGAAGGGCTCTCCCCCACATCACCAGGTGCTTCGTGGTATCCACGTTTGGCCATGTAGGTGCCGGGTGAAGGGGCAGGGAAAGTACCTGGGTGAAAAGTGCAATTTTGTCACACCTTAGACAGATGTTGTGTTCCTCAGCAGGGTCACCGTGCCCCTGAACATGGAGACATGATGCCCGAGACCCCTTTGCCAGGCACCCAGACACAGATAGGGTGGCATGACTTGAGTCTGGCATAATCTAAAACCACAGGGAAAATAGCAAGACTTCGGCACACTTTTTATATGAGCTCAGGATAAGAATGGCTTCTGTCATTGGACTCTGGGGTTGCACTGGTAATCTGCAATAAAAAGAATCCCCACTAAAGCAAAATAAAAACGAACAAAGAAACTAAAGATCTTGGTGAAATAATATATTTAAAATATAATATACAATAGAGGACTTGGGATCTTCTATATGAATAAAACAAATGACCAGACACGTTTCGACCCTGCTGGCTCCTGGGTCTTCTTCGGTGGCCAAATCTAAGTTTGATCCCCTCAGTTTGGGGCATTTCACAAAAATATTTGCAGCAAATGCACCATGTATTTTTATTACAATAAGGAATAAAATCAGCCGGTATCAGAACTTGGAAAGATCCCAAGTCCTTCTGGGATATAGCCTGGACTGTTGGAGAGCTGAGGATGACCTGCCCAAGCCTTAAGATCTAAGAGAGGAGGTTCTCTTGGTTGTCCCACTACCTTCAATAGTAAAATGTGTGGGCACCTGGGAGAGGGCCTTCTCAGTGATGGCCCCAAGGCTATGGAATAGTCTGCCCCTTGAAGTGTGCCAGGCCCCTTCACTGTATATGTTTAGGAGGGCAGTGAAGATGCATCTCTTTGCCCTGGCCTTTGGCTAAATGGGAATATACTGTCTCTTCCCACTTTACAGACACTGTTACTGTTGTTATTTTAATATATGTCTGATTTTAAATGTTATTACCTGCCCTGAGACCTTCAGGTATAGGGCAGGATAGAAATACAAATAATAAATAAACTGATAAATTTTTCTTTGGACTATATTGTTAGGTTTGCAGAGGCATGCAGTAGTTGCACACATAGACTTTGTTTTTTCTATTGGTTTATATTAAACAAAGCTCTGTTCTATACTATATTTTATGTCTATTACTGTATTTTCTGGCGTATAAGACTACTTTTTAACCCAGGAATATCTTCTCAAAAGTCAGGGGTCGTCTTATATGCCAGGTGTTGTCTTCTTATACGGTGAGTATATCCCAAACTCTATATTTTAACTGGAAAGTTGGGGGTCGTCTTATACACCCAGTCGTCTTATATGCCGGAAAATACGGTATTTCACTGAGGTCTTTAGGTTCTTTGTTCTTTTTTTGCTTTAGTGGGGATTCTTCTTATAGCAGACTCTCTTGTGGTTGAATCCCTGACCAAGGGGTCTTTGGTTTGTTTCCTGCACTAGTAATGACTGCAGACTTTAACACAGTGGTTCTCAACCTTCTTAATGACGCGACCCCTTAATGCAGTTCCTCATGTTGTGGAGAACCCCAACCACGGGGGTGGGGCAGCTCGGGTGAGGATGGGGTGGGAAGGCGGGAGATTCGTCGTGACTCCTCTGAAAGGGTAGTTCAACCCCGAAAGGGGTCACAATCCACAAGTTGAGAACCACTGATTCTAACGGGTTGTTTTATACATGGAATTTTCTTCCTGCACCAACAGTCCTTCTATGGTATTGTAGTGGCTCACTTGGGTTACTCACCAATTTCCCAAGTGGCTTGGGTACGATATATCTTTTTAATGCACTATTTACCACCACCACCCTGGGAATGAGAGTTCCCAGATGGCTCCAGCAGAATAGAGTGGGTAATCCTCTTGGCTGCAGAGCCACAAACGACCAACAGAGGGTGCAAGACCAAACTTGCAAGTACCAACTGCCCATCTACCAGCCATTCCTTGGTTGCTGTTTTTAGCCACACCTTCTTTACTCTGGAGGGAGCTTAGTGGTGTCAAAAAGACAAAGTTCTACTTCTGCTTCCGTGCCTCTAAGTCAGGGTGAGATCTTGTTGTTTAGTTAGCTTTATTTAGTTCCTGTAGTATGTGAAGACAACTTCTCAGACTCCCATGCCACAGAGGGATTCTGATCATCACAAAAAGAAAATCTATAGCTCAAGCCTCCAGATGTTGGTAGTGTCCAGTTCCATCAGGCACAGCCAGAGGGGAATGAATAAGAATCAAAAACTGAAGAGCTGCACCTCTAGTCTAAAATGAACCCTGGGCTACATGCATTAAAAAGAAATGCCTCCAAAGCAGCCCAGATGTGGTAGCATGGTTCTCATCCCACCTATAATCCACATTACAAGCCAGAAAATGAACTTTGAAAGGAAGCCTTAAAATAATCTTTTTTCCCGATTCTATTATTTTGACTCTTTCCCAGCCCAAAGTAATTTCTCTGCTAGCTACTTTGGGACAACGATTTCTGTTTTCTGCAGAAGACCTGCATTCACACCTTACATTTAATTAGGGATGTGCATGAATACATTTTTGGGGGATTTGATTATTCAAATTGAATATCCAAAGATTTGACTCAATTTGATTGTTTAGAATTTGAATTTATTCACATTTTATTCGAATCAAATACATTTGAACCTATTTGTATGATTATTCAATTCATATTTGAAGGTACGGATGTTGACAACATCTGATGTGTCCTTATGCATCTGTACGCATCCAGCTTTTATCCTGTATGCATCCCGTTTTCGTCCCAATCATATCCACACGAATGCATACGGACACAAATAAGATGAGTATGGATACAAATACTATGCGCATGGATATGTATGTAACGCATGCATAGCTGTACACATATGAATTTTCTGAATAATTTGTACAAATTATTTGAAAGATTTGAAAATCCATTTAAATATTAAATTCAAATTTAAAGACATTCGCTTCAAATTCGAATATCCAGATTTGATCAAATTTGATCAGATCTGGAATGTTTTGAATATCTGTGCAGATCCCTAGTTTTAATCCAGCTTCACTCTACTTTCAGAATAAAAGAACACATCAGCAAAGAAGCAAGCTGTTTCCTCTCAGCCTTATCTAACTCAAAAACTCCACCTTTGGGTTAAGACATGGAAAGAGTGTGATTAGTCTTACACTCTGAAGTTGGATTGAAGCTAGATTGAAATTTTAATGTGAGCACAGTCTTAATGAAGTAGCATAGTAACATAATTAGTCATAGAATCACAGGCCCTTCCGGAACTTGGCCTTATTCCAAATTATACTCCAGAAATAAGTCCTGCAGTCTGTGCTAGTATTTGGATGGCTAATCCCTATTCCAGGATATAACCCAGAATAAAATTCAGTGCTGGAAGGGTCATAGCGCCAAAGAAGCCCCAAACGCTCAACTACTCGTTGGTTTTAATCCACATCCAGAGTGAAATCACGCATCAGGAACACAACCATATTATCTAACCCAGAAAATCTACCTTTGGCTTAGATAAAGCAAAAAGAAAATGGCTTGTCACTTTACTGATGTATGGATTCAAACTTAGGTGTAGCTGGGGTCCCGCAAGAAGGGATTTTCACCAGCTGGGAAAATTTCTTAAATCAAATTGCAAACATCAGAAACATGCCCACTTCTTTTGGAAATGTTATGGAGATATTATATATTGCTTATCGAGGATTTCTTTAATATTGTTTGATAGTAGGAGTGCCAGTCCATCCAGATGTTGCCAAAGTTCAGCTCAAGTCCTTGACCTTCACCAACATCTGGAGAGGTGTAATTTGCCCACCTCTGGTCTGGAGATGTAATATTTAAAGGCTCTATCTGTTATGCATATGCAAGTGATGAATATTTGAATGTGCAAAAGCAGCTATTTATTCTAGACAAAAAAAGTCAGCTCCAGCTGCTTTGGGTTTGCTAAATTAAGTTGATTACTTATTTAATATATTTACTTTCAGAAGTTTATTTCCTGCTCTTTAGGAATAAAATCCCTCAGAACAGCACTTACACTACGTACATATTTAAGCAATGTTAAACCATTTCATGAATCAGCAAGTGATAAGCAAAGGAATTATTCCTTCATACTTAGACCTTTTCTGCTAGGAATGTGCACCAACAAATATGCACTGAAAAATCCAGTCAAATGTCTGGATCTGCAAATTTTAGCACTGAGGCAAAACTAGGGACATTCGAACTTGCAAAAGAACCAAATTATACTCCCCGCTGCGAATACAGAAATTTGACCAGATTTTTGCACATTCACAGTATTTTACTGATGAAAATAAGCTGCAAAAATATTCATTTGCAAATGTGAACAATTTGACGAACAAAGATTTTTGGGACATTCGTTTCGGTTGCAAAACGAACATGAATTTTTCATTCACGCCTATCCCTAATTTCTGCACTTACTTTGCTCTGATCTGGACCACTGGATCTGGAATAACTGGAGCCACTGATCCAGACTGTGTGGAGCCACGGGCCAGATCAGCACCATCTGTATTGCCAACACCTCCCTGCAGCAGGTAAAATTGCATAAGCTTTGGAGCCTCCTTCCACACACACCTTCAAAGGCTAGAAATGAAAATTCCTAGCCTCAGGTCTTGTAGTTCCAGATCATGGAGGCATAGCATCTGAATGCCTTGTGTGATCCAGAGCAAGGCCCTTGGTCCTCTTGTGGGGTCAGTTAAATGAACCCACAAAAATCTTGATTAAGGACTTCTTAATGTTGGAAGGTTTCTATTTGATACAAATGTATTTGTACGACTTTATACACATATCTGATATGAATGCATATGTATCCAATACATATCCATATGTATCCGATACATATGCTGTAACATATCTGCTCTGAAAGCATTGAATCTGTCCTGAAACCACTTGGAATCTGCTCTCAAACCATGTCAAATTCAGTCTGGATCTGTTGCAGGTGCAACCACTTTCACGCCTCCCTCTTAAAATGTTCCAAAGCTTCACATGAATGTTCTGAAACATTCATATTCATGCAAATGTGACTATACGAATGTCATAACAACTGATTTGTATACGAATGTCCAAATTTGTATGAATTTGTATGAATAACACATGTTACGAATATTTGTGCACATTCCTAATGTTGGCAGTTGGCATGGGTGGCTGCTCTGCCCCATGTTCTGCACAAGCCTATCCTATGGAACATGGACTTCTGGGACCTTTTCCTGTGCTGTAACTTTGGCTGCTTCTGCACTGGCAAGAGCTGGCCACTCCAGCTCAAATCACTCCAACTGGATTAGATCCCAGCTGTCCCAGAAGAAGGCCGGCTTGTTCCGGGACAGGCCCTGCTGTGAATGAAAGTTCCTGGCCTCTGAGTTCTAGGGGGACCCATTTCAATGGTGTAGTTTGGGTCTCCTTGCTAAACAGGTTGCCTCCCTTCTGCAGACCTCCTTGTTACATTCCAGAGGATCCTGGACTGCAGGTAGAGCTGTTAAACAGAGGCCTTTTTGCACTACAGCTGAATGGGGGACGTGTTCCTACCTGCCTACGTGTGAAAGGGGAACCCGTCCTCATGTGTCCTAGCCCGAAAAGGCTGGCACAGGGGTGGGATGCCCCTCCCGGGCCTGCCACTATTGGGTCAGGTAAGACCTAGAGGCAGGCAGGCCTGTCCAGTCCCTTGCCCAGATCATGTCCCCTACAGCCTGCAGTAACCATCTCAGGTACCCACCCAGGGCGCGGCCTACCTGGATACATGTGCACAGGAGGCACTTACCTCATGGTCACCAGGTTTTGAAGTGGCCAGTGGCATTGTGTGTCTGCATGTGCCACAGGGTCTGATTAGCTAGGTGATTGGGAATGCCCTGGGCCGGGTGTAGAGCACAATTTTGTGTTCTACAACTGGAACACGTGTAGGGCACCCTGGGACGGGCTGGGGCGGTTCCGAACAGAACTGCCAGCTCAGTGGAGCAAATACTCCATCCCAGGGCTTCCTACACGCGTCCCAGAGGCCCTTGTGTCTCCTTGTCTAGGTGGCATTGTGGAGAGGTCCTGTCTTAGGGGTACCTTCCATAGTCTCAGCTCTCCCAGCTGGGCAGATCCCAGCTCAGAACTTCACTGATAGGTCTGCAAAATGACTTTTGAGCAGCCACCAGTATACTTGTATTAATTCGTAATAACTTATACGCTGTGACAATTACAAGATAATTGGACATCATTTCTGAGCGCCTCACTACACTGCAGAAGATCACCATAAAAGATAAAATAAATGAGCTAAATCAGTGACAGTATAGGGAGGGGATGCTGTTCCGTCAGTCAAAGATCAAAGAGGTCTGTTTTCACCAGACATCTAATTAAATACAAAGAGGGTTCCTGATGCACTTCAGAGGAGATGCTATTTCTATTCTCTTGTCTGGGGGCTATAACCAGGAAATGCCCTTCCACGCTGAAGGAGATGGCCTCTCCGGCATTTGTCAGGGCATGAGAAGGTCTAGAACTTCAGAGCCCAAGCCATTTAGGGCTTTATAAATTAATATTAATCCCTTGAATTGGGCGTGGGACCCAATAGGCAGCCCATGCAGTTCTTTTAGGGCTGGCAAGATCTGCATCCCACCAGCAGTGCAGTTTACAGTCACACTCTGCATTCTGAACGGTCTTCACGAGCAGCTCCACATGGACCGCATTGCCATAATCTAATCAGGAAGTTACCCAGAGCATGGATTACTGTGGCCAAACTGTCTCTGCCCAGAAAGGCTCATAGTAGATAAGCCAACCAGAGGTGAAACTTGGCACTTTTGAGGCCTATTTGCACCTAGGCCGATAGTCAACAATTAGTGAACTTCTGGTGAAAAGCATCCACACGTGGAGTAGGCTGTTACAGCCTCCAAGCGTGCTCTGCCTCCCCAGAAGCTCACTAATTGTTGATCAGGTGTGCAGCACTAAATCATTCTCTACACCTTTAGCAATGTTTACCAGGCGCTTACCTGAAGTGTCCAGAGGTGTGACCATTCACTCTTCTTCCAGTTCCTTGTCTTCGGTGGGTGGAGGAGGAGGCATCTGCACAGGTGCGTTGACAGCCATGATCAATCACTGACCTCTGATGCAACTGGATCACCAATCCCTGGGAGTGCCATCTGGTCATAGAGTCATAAAAGCAACATTTGATCATGAGCACTAAAGTGATCAGCCGCAATACGTCCCCCTGCTTGAACACACTCCTCTGCAATGGCATCTGAGCATGTCATGGAACAGCCAATCATGGCAGCGAGAAGGTGGAACTTTCAGCTCTGGACGCAGCAGCACAGGCTGGTAAACTGGCGGACCATTCGCACTTCTGGCCAATAATGGACGCTTTGACAAGTGCAAATGGTCCACCTTTACCAGAAGTTTACTAGCCCTAATTCATGGCCTAATCAGCTGAGTGCAGAAAGGTCCCTGGCCACCTCCTCCACCTAAGTATCACCAAAGAGTCCAAGAACACCCCTAGATTTCTCACAGGTCTCTTCAAGGACAATCCAATGCTGTGAAGAACAGAATGCCTCCCTTCTTCAAGAACTACAAGACCAATAACCTACATATGCTATGAAATAATTTTTTGAAAAATGTGGATCTTGCTGCACATTGACCTGACCCTACATGTTATTAGTATCTTGAGTAGCTGCAATTCATAGAACAGGTTTTCATTATGAATGCAGGCAGAAAGGAATTTGTTTAAATCCCTTTTCTACTCCTGCTGTGGTCTTTGTAATTATCAACCCACACAGCTGGAGCTATTTGCATTTCTTTCAAAACCTGCTTGCTCAAATACAAAGGTAACACGGGACCTTACGGTACCTTGTCTCTGCTGCTTTTTAAACCTTTGTTTTAAACTGCATCTTCATCTTGTCATCTAATTAGGGATGTGCACAGACAAATTTGCATTCAAAAATTCAACTGAATGTTCGAATTCACAAATTTTTGCATTGAAGCAAAAGTACATACATTAGAACATCTGGACATTTAAACATACCAAACCAGGCTTCCGGTGCATGAATAGGAACATTTTCACTTTCACACTTTTGCAGTATTTTACTGATGAAAACAGGCTTTTTCAGTGGTGAAAAATGCCACAAAAATGTTTTGTCGTATGAATGTTTGAAGAAACGATTCCACAAACAAGCAATTTTTTGGATGTGCATTTTGATTGAGAAATGAACATGAATTCTTCATCCATGCACTCACATTCCTACACCTAATATCTTAACCTGATCCCTTTCACATATTACACTCAGGTTCTATTGTTTACTTGACTTTTAAACCACAGCAAGGGTAAAATAGGAATTTTAACATTTACCACTCACTGCAGTCGTGAAAAATATTCTTCTCTGAGATATTTGACTAAAGAAATGCAGTTTCTACCTACATGCTTACAGTGCTGTCTTGTCTCTGTGTGTGCACAACCGGAAGCTAGTAATAAAATTCAGGCCACAGAAAAGCATTGTAGCCCCTTTCGGCACTTACCTCTCTATGGTTCAGACCTCTTCCCCTTATTTTTCTTTAGAATGTTTTTTGTTGCTGCCTCCTGTACAGAGTCACAGATCTCTGTCCCTAGTTCGTCTATTAGATCTAAGTCCGCAGATCTATTCATCACCTCTACTACATATTCATACCTTTAGGTCATACCTTTATGGTCTAGTGGTTCTCCCTACTTTCTTCGATTTAAGTCTTAATTTTGTCTTAATTTTAAGACAAAAGTCTTAAAAAGCTCATTATCTGAGCCACAGTCAGCTCCAGGTCTTGTTTTTACTGATTGCATAGAACTTCTTCATCTGTGGCTGCAAGGTATAGAAGAACCTAAGAGGAGTCCTGCTGGATCAGGCCACAGCCCGTTCAGTCCAGCATCCTGCCTCACACAGTGGCCCACTAAATACTTGTGGGCATCTCAAGCTGAAGACAAAGGAAAAACCTTCACCTGTTCTTGATTTCTTGCAAATGGCCCTTAGGGCCATCCTGTCTATCTCCATTAATATCCCTGTCCTCCATGAATTTGACTAGCACCTTCTTAAAGCCACCTGTGGTAGTAAATTCCATAGGCCAGTGACCTGCTAGGGGGATAATTTATATTTTATTTATAACATTTTCATCCTGCCCATCAGCTTCACAGAGTTCTTCCTGGTTTTAGTGGTGTGCAATAGGGAAAATTCTTTTTTTCTCTATCCACCTTTTCCACACCATGCATACTTTTATATACTTGAGCCAGGTCACTTCTTAAATGCCATCTTTCAAGGCTGAAGTCTAGGGACGTGCACAGATGGGCTTTTTTTTACATTTGATTTGTATCAAATTGAATGTAAGAAAATCCAAATTTATTCGAATAGATTCCCTTTGAGTGTGGTAGGATTCTATTCGATATGAATGTATTCATACAAATTCTTATGAATATCCAATACAAATGCATATGTATCCAATATGTATCTGCTCTGAAAGCGTCAGATTTGCCCTGAATCCACTTTGAATGCACTCTCAAACCATTTTGCATACACTCTGGATCCATTGCAGATGTGACTAGCACAGCAGCTTTCCCACCTCTGTTCCACAAATGCTCCAAAGCATTTGTATGAATACCAATATCAATGTACAAATGTTGTAACATTCAATTCATGTACGAATGTCCAAATCAGTACAAATTTGTACAAATATCAAATGTTACAAATGTTCGTGCACATCCCTACTGAAAAGACGTAGACATTGCAGCCTGATTTCATAAGGGAGGTATTCCATCCCCTTAATCATTCTGGTTGGCCTTTCCTGCACTTTTTCCAATTGCACAATATCCTTTTTGAGACATGGAGACTTGAGTTATACCCAGTGCATAATCAGGTGCTGGGTGTGCCACCATGTGCAGTGGTCACAGCGAGTCCAATATTCTTCGAATCACACAACTTGTGATCAAAATCACAATAATAATACTGCTTGGTTATGTAATTAATCTGATTTCAATACTGACCATCTGGTATGGTCCATGTATAGAGTCAATTTTGGCGGGGGCTTTTAGAAAAGAGTGTTTACTGTGACCAGCAAGTTAAACTGGCAAAACTCAATCTCTGTCCAGCTACTCGAAGGCCAAACCAGCCTGCTATTCCCATTACCTTTTGATTTTCTACTTCAGCATTCCAATCGCCTATGATGAAAATGACTTTTTGTGTGTGTTAGTTCTGGAAGGTGTTGTAGGTCTTCATAGAACTGGCCATCTTCAGCCTCTTCATACAAATTGTTACAAATCTCCAAAACTCAAATGAAGGAGGGCTTTTGAGAGAGAACAAGAAAAATATTCTAAGCTAAATGTTAGGATCATCAAGGGAGACTGAGACGGTTCTCAGGTGAAAGATATTTCTAATTTTAGAAGGAAAGCAAATAAGAAAATGGTAATGCTAGTCTAGAGGCCAATTATGTGGGATAAACACCTGTTCTCCAGCTTCCTCTTTGCTGCTTGGAAACCAAAATGAACGCTTGTAGACCATAGCTCTCAATAAAAGATGCTAGAGGATTCCTCTTTCCCAGCATTCAACTATCCAGATTGTTTTTAGCATTCTGTAAAATCTAAGCCATAGTCAAACATCATAAGAACAATCCATATTGAGGAGGATTGAGTATGTGTTCCAGTCATTATCACATTTGTATTCTAACATGGACATAAGTTGGACTTGCTCATTCCCACACTTCAATTTTCCCTTCTCAGCATGGGAAAACCATACCTTTCTCCCTCCACCCCTCACCAAATCCCCTCCCTGTGAGGTCAGAGATTGGATGCTGTCATAGGGGCGACAGTGGGTTCTTGCTGAAGCTGTTCATCTGCACACCTTGTATACTTCCTGTCTCCTAAAGCAGCAGATCACTCATAGATGTCGGCAGCAGAGGAGTTGCTTCTGTGACACATTTCTTGGGGGAAGAGTTCTTCCATTCAGTGTCTTTTTAGGCTTTTGGAAGATTAATATCCCTGCATTTGGAGGCTTCTCCACTGAAAAACCAACAGGCAGACAGTTTCATCTAACAGAAAGGCTGTTACAGACTTAACATCAGATTGGTACTTTTGTACAGTTAGGTTTCCCAGAATTACCCAGAAAGTGATTTCCCACACATACTCTGGGTGTGATCAGACAGAACCTTTTTCAAACGCCCTCCTACAAAATGTTTCCAGATGTTGCTCTTTCTTTGCCTCAAAGTCTGCCAAAGCCTGCCTGACAAGAAAAGATCACCACTCATTGGCTGCTACTGGCCTGGGTTTCTGGACCTATGATTGGTTGCTGGCCAGTAGCATTTTTCCCCTGATGGGATTGGCCAGATTTCCCTCCTAAGCTCCAGCCTCCAAAGATAAACTAGGACAGGCAGCTGCCTTGTTGATGACTGGTATCACAGAACTCGATGCTTCTCCCTTTGCGAGTCAAAAAGCTCACACAACAGAGTGTCTTCCATGTTATTTGCCCTCTGTTTACCCATCAGGCACATGGAGGATGCTGTTGATCATGCACCTGTTAGAAAAAGGCTTTGCACAACTTCTGTATGATTCCCTGGACGCACATCTGGCCCCCAAGGCCCTGCTCAAGTTCTTACTATCACTCTGGCAATAAACAGGGGGTGCTGATGCAGCATGTGGCTAGCCTGTAATTGGTGCAGGAAAGTGGTAAGTGTGACCAGGGCCTGACCTTCAAGATTTGTCATTCCCAGCTAATCCCAGCAAAATAAGGTACATTCAGTAAACCAGTCAGGGAAAGAATTGCACATCCTGTGTGGCAGGGAGCATGATGAGGTTGTTCAGTGTGAATAAGCCTATGGCAGCATGGTATGTGACTGCTGAACACAGAACTGGTTGCCATAGGGTGCATCTCCACTTCCAGGAGATGCAGCTTTGTTTTGGTGGGTGGAGAAGCCGATCCCCATCCTCATTCCATTTTGAATCAGGTAGGCACCATCTTCTCTGGTGCCTCCATGCAGAGTGGGAAGATACTTTCCTGCTTCAGAGGCGCCTCTGCAAGCAGTCAAGCCAAAAATGCTTGATGCTACTGAAAATGGAGACAGGGTACCAGCAGGTGCCTTCTTGGACACACAGAGGTGCCCTCTTAAGGTAAGTGGACATGCGGCCACACTCTTCAGGCTCAGAAGAACTCTGAAAACAAGTTTCTGAGCACTCATCCTCATAGGAAGGAAGGAAGGAAGGAAGGAAGGAAGGAAGGAAGGAAGGAAGGAAGGAAGGGCATATTTAAAAAAACCTTTTCCTACCAAAAGGGTGGACACTTTTAAGGTGACAGTCCCGAACATATGGTTGATAGAGAAATGTGCAGTTGATTTTTGTTCCCCTTAGTTTGCTGTTGTTTGGTGACATGAAATCGGAGTTTTCTTGGCAGATATGTAGAAGAGGTTTGCCATTACCTTCTTGCAAGGAGATGCCAGGGATCAAAACTGTAACCCTCCGCTTTCCAGGCTGTCACTTTTATCAATCAGTAGGGATTTTTAACTCTTGTGGATTGTTTCTTCACTTCTTCACCTTGCCCAGAGGGTAATTTTACCCATCTCTGTTTCACTGAGTTGATTCCCTTTGGATGATCTCTTGTGCACTGCAAAACCAAATTGGGCTGCATCAGTGTAGGCATTGGGGGCAGCTAGGACAATTCCACACTGGCCAGTATACTGGACCACCAAGCATACTGGGAGTTTCTCTTCCACATGTGGGTGTGGTCTAAGGGAGTCCCCGGGCAGGGTCATCAGCATGCGAAAGGGAAACTCCTAGTGTGCCTGCTCATATACTGGCCAGTATGGAATCCCATCTCCCTTCATCCTCTCTTCCCTGTGCTGCCAAAGTTGAAGGATTATTCTGAAGCTTGTCTAACAGATACAAAAATAGGCTGCAACAACGAACCATCTGCAACTAGGCTGAACGGAACGAAGAGCCATGCCTGCATCCACACATTGGCAGTATAGGGCACTCCGAACCAGGGACACTTGCTGCCACCCCTGGAATGGGGAATGCGGTGTCCACATATCCCACACCTCGCCCTCACAATCTTTGGAGCATACAACTGAGAGGCGTTCCAGTGGCTACTAGAATGGATGTCTAGGTACCATCTCCACATTGGAGATAGAAGCAGGATGCCTCTGAAGGCCTTATGCAGAGAGTCAAGAGCAGGTGAAGGGTTTGCTTTTGTCTTCTGATTGAGAATACCTAGAAGCAAGATGCTGGACTAGGTGGGCTGTAGCCAGCTGCTAATACAAAGGGTCGTCCAGCATGCTAAAAATCGCCCCAGAAGTGGACATTTGCTGCTGTGCTGCTTGCACAAAGTTGGCATGTAGGTCACTCTTGCAGCCACCATGTATCTACATCACAGGAGCAAGAACAACCGAGGGTACCTTTCTCAGAGGGCTCTACAGTAGTAGTCACCTCTGCATCTGAAGCCACATCCCTGCGGCCTTCTGAGAGTGTTCACCATCCTTGATGTGGATACTCCTTGCAAAAGCACTGAGGCGTCTTCTAGCAACCTAAGCATTGTATTGTATTGTGCTTAATTCAGTCCCAAGCTGTGTACAAGGTGCCCTCCGAAGTCTGTATTACGGATGTGCATGAATACTCATAGGCGTTCGAAATCTGATCGAATGTGCCAAATTTCAACATTTGAACTCGAATCGAATGTCCCAAATTCAAATGTAAACATACTAATCAAATTTTGGATCTATTTATCCTGACATTCATATGTGTACGGGTTTGTACATGATGCATACTTGAAAATCCACATCTTTCCCACATCCATACGCTTTTGTACGGATGTGTACGGGACAAAAAACGGGTTGTATACGGGATAACTATGGGATGCATATGGATGTGTATGGATTTATACAGATGTGGGGAAGATGCGTACATGCACATACAAATGTTGCCAACATTCATATGTGCAAACTCGGATAAAAAAATTTGAACGAATATATCCGAATTTGGTAAATTCGAATTGAATCTTGTTAAATTCGAATTTAAAAGGTTCAAATCGAATTGGATTTTCGGGGATCTGACTCGATTCAAATAGAATGTCAAAAAACATTTGTGTACATCTCTAGTCTGTATAGGTGATTTTTCTCCTGCCGTAGCAAAAAGCAGAGCTGAGTGTAGCCAACACTAGTTAGCATTCCTATTCCTTTTCTGGGCTACAATATGTGTGCGTGCGCACACATATGCATGTCCATGTGCGTGTGTGCATGTATAGTAAAGGCATTCAGCACCCAGTCATCAGAACTTTTTTTCTTTTTTCTTTTTTTGCTTTTCTATCACTAGTTGGTGAATGAGCAACAAGAAAGCCGACCCCTGCTGAGTCCCTCAATTGATGACTTCCTTTGTGAAACCAAATCAGAAGCCATTGCAAGGCCTGTGACATCCAACACAGCAGGTAAAGTAATTTTCCACTGCTTCTGTTTGCAGGCATGAGATCTTAGGATGAGCTTTCCCATTCCCTTAACCTTTCAGAACACCAGAGCTACCTCTTGGTGGGTCAAGACTGTGTCTTCAATGTTCTATAAAGTTCCCCCACTGTAGACTTTCGTCATAGGGTGTGTGTTTTTAATTCATTCCTAGGATGGGGGACGTTTGCACAAATGTCACAGAAAACATTGCGAGGAGGAAGTACACTACACTACTTTCCCACAGATCTCCAAGGTTGCCAGAGAATCTCCTGTGACACCGATGTGATGTTTGTAGCAAAGAAAAGGTTAAGTCTGAACAGGTCCTCGATAACTTATCCAGGCAGTGTGACCCAAATATTTTCTGATGCAAAAAAAATAACAAAGATGGGAAATATTCAAAGATGGGAATCTGAGGCTTCCAGAAGTTCTTGAACTCCAGCTTCATTACCTCCTAGCCAGCCCATTCAGTAGAAAGATTACTGGAATTGATGCCCAAGAACATATGTTCACATGTTCTTGACTTATCCGCTTGGTAAACTGCCTTTGAAGGAGGAGGAGGAGGAGGAGGAGAAAGAAGAAGAAGAAGAAGAAGAAGAAGAAGAAGAAGAAGAAGAAGAAGAAGAAGAAGAAGAAGAAGAAGAAGAAGAAGAAGAAGAAGAAGAAGAAGAAGAAGAAGAAGAAGAAGAAGAAGGGGACTCAAACCTGCTAATGAAGCTTTCTATTCTCCCCACAACAGAACACCCTGTGAGAGCTCAGAAGAGAGCTGTGACTAGCCCAAGATCACCCAGCTGGCTTCGTGGAGGAGGACGGAATCAAACCCAGTATTCCCAGACAAACATCTTGCTCCCTAACCACTAGATCAAACTGGCAGCATGTAGTACCTTTCATCTGCCTTAAGTCCTGGTGCTCGTCATTTCATCAGGACTTACAAGATGCTGGGGAGCGGGGGGTAACACTAGATCTTTGCAGGGATCAGCATAGTCTGATAATGTGACAACCAGACAGGCAAGGGAATCAGAATCAGTTTCCAGGAGTTCACCATGGCAGCCCCTTTTCTTCTGGTTACTACTGGAGGTGGGATGAGTTCCCAGAAATCCCACCAGATACGAGGTCTGCTAGCAACATGCAGATACAGGAATGAAGGTATGGGATAGCCATCCCTACAGATCACAGACCGGCAACACAATATCAGGGTGGTCTCTTAGTCTCACCATGATCTAAGTATGCCATCACCATTTTTGGCATGTCTGGAGACCACATCATCTTTGCATTATAATCATTTAATTCCTCAATCACTTTTGTTTTCTGCTCCCAGTTGTGATTCCTACCCTGCTTCAAAAGTCTCTTATCAAAATTGTCTTCCCGTTCCTGGAGAAGTAATGTCTCCCCATCAAATGTTGTCTTCTTTCTAAATAGGCAGTCCCACTGGATTTAGTAAAAGGACAGCCATGTACTGTATACCTAGGCATGGTGGATCGAGCTAAAATGGTTGAGAGGTAATGCACAGTTCTTAGAAATGTCTACCAGATGGCCATTTGGGGTTGTTGAATGCTTTCCCAGGATGAACTTTAATTGGCTTCTCTTAGAGAAAGAGAACTGTACAGAATGCACTGTTCATCTAACATAGGAAGATGACACTTGTGCTGAGCAAAAATTCATTGCTGTTTTCAAGAATTCAGAGCAGGCACTGAGAAAGGACAAACTGTGCACAGCACCACCTTGAAGACTGAACCATCAGAGCATTAGCACAGGGCTACTTGGCTGCGGTTCACAGTAAATAAGGACTGGGCTGATATGTTTACCCAGGAAGGTCACTTCCAGAGAAGATCAAGATAAGAACTCAACAGTAGAGTTTTACATGAAGAAGATATTAGACTTAATCCCTGACATTTCCAGATTGTTCTAGAACACTTCCTTTCTAAAACTCTAGAAAGCCACTGTCAGTCCACACTGACTGATGTACCAGCAGCCTTCTTTTGGCTGTGACCAGATGGCCAGAGAATGGACAAGGGTTTCTGGAGAACAGCAACCATATGTCACTGTAATGGCCACCTTTCTCCCCCACTGTCACAGTCAGCTGGCTTACCCTGGCCATTTTCATAGAATCATAGAATCATAGAGTTGGAAGGGACCTCTAGGGTCATCGAGTCCAACCCCCTGCTCAATGCAGGATTTCCAAGCCATCCCAGACAGATGTAGGTCCAGCCTCTGCTTGAAGACCTCCAGCAAAGGAGAGCTCACTACCTCCTGTGGCAACATCTTCCACTGAATGATAACCCTCAACTGTCAGGAAGTTTTTCCTAATATTTAATCTCCATTGTAGTTTCTCCCTTGTAGTTTCACGCATTGTTTCTAGTCCTCCATTCTTGTGCAAGTGAGAATAGGGACAATCCCTCAGCTCCGTGACAGCCCTTCAGATACTTGAAGACCATGATCTGCCCAGTACAATTAAGCACCAGAGAAAGACATGAGCAACTTCCACATCTGTCTGCTGGTTGATTGTGATGGTCAGGAACTTCAACCGGAGATAAAAGATTCATTGAAATCTGTCTTAGAAACGGGACCATTGGAGTACTAGGCAAATGCAAATGTAACACAGCTTCGAAACATGTGGAGGTCAGAGGCACCAGGCATGTAGACATTGTCTCCAAGCCCAGTGAAGTTTTCTTGGCAGCAAAACTGCAGTGGTTCAGCAGTGCCTTTTCCCCAGGAGATGGCTGGGCGCCGAGCTTGAGAAATTCTTTAGACATGGGCAAGTACACAGGCAATGAGCTTTAGCCATCTGAGAGAGATCTCAATAAATCTTCCAGCTCTTACTGTATTTCTAGCAGGGATTTATTACATCATTTACTACCTAGGCTAACCAGAACCCACCTAAAGCCCTTTAGAAGTTTGAATTACTGCTCCCACCAGCCCCAGTCAGTAACAGGCAAAGAATCTAGAGAGCAATTGGTGAAAACAGACCTGAGCAACTTAATTGAGGGAGAAACTGATTGAATCCGGAGTGACCTCCGGGAGGGGCCAATATGCTCTATAATGGGTCAGTAGTAGCTCTCCCCCTCCCCACTGATTTTAATTTGGGCTGCTTCAGTAACAGTAGTTTATTTGCATGAAGTTGAAATAAATTAAGGCCAATTTCACCTTTCTTGGGTGTGGTGGCCAGGTAAGTTCTAGAATGGCATGGACGTCTGCACGTTGCAATGCCCAAACCGTTCTAAACTTAACTGGTGCTTTATTACGCTCTGGCTAAGTGCAAATCGCTGCCATTAAGGCAGCAATCGTGGAGCCGGCACAATGTCACCAACGTGCCTGCATGGCACTGTGGCTGCAGGGACCAGGCGACACAGCGCTCAGTTGTACCTTCATGCCCTTTCAGATGCTCTGTTCCACCTCTTTCACCTGGAAGAGATACAAATGGAGCCTGCAGGAGTTGCCTGGCCAGTGGCTAGGTAGGTTGTGGAAAACAAAAATGTGTTCCCCACCTGTCCTGGACATGGGACATTCTCGCACACTAGTATAGAAGCGGCTCCATGTAATGTGTATGCTCCTTTTGGGAACATACTTAGGAGAGTCCAAGGCAACCAAGTGCAAAAAAACAAAGAAGAGGAGGAGTCTTTTTTTTATAGCCTGCTTTTCTTACCCCTAAGGGGACTCAAAGCAGCTGACAAACCTTCCGTTCTTCTCCCCACAACAGACACCCTGTGAGGTAAGTGGGGCCATGAGAGCTCAGAAAGAGAGCTGTGACTAGCCCAAGGTCACCCAGCTGGCTTCGTGGCGGAGTGCAGAATCAAACTAGGAGACTACCAGATAAGAGTCCAGTATTCTAACCACAAGACCAAACTAGCTCCAAGTCTATTTTTGTGACTAACACTTTTTGTCATATCCATTACTGCATGATAACCTGAAATCTTGGAATTCCTCTCTGTCTTGACACATACCCATCCCGTCTGGTTACTTTTGACAAAAAGGAAGGAGATGGCATGGCACATTATAATCCCCTCTGTCCCTTTTCAATCATTCCCGGTTTCTCTAACCGTCCCAGGGGTTGTGGGGGGGGGAGACATGCTGAATACAACCTTTGTATCCTCTTTTCTACTTAATAACTGCTGATGCTGTCCGTGAGCTTGTCAAAATCCTCTAGTGAACTCTGCATATGCCAGCTTGGCTAAGCGACACTGACACAGATGTTCAGACACTTTAAAGTTGAGCTTGGAGGAAATAAACTCATTGCATCAGCAAAGCCGGGAATGGAACAAGCTCAGAATGTCACCTCACAGAAGACTAGGCAGCTCCCTGTGGGCTGAATAACCATACAAGGGTGGAGTCCTAGGTATGGCTTCTATAAACAGCAAATCACACAACCTTGCCTTCATTATGGGACATGCTACGATTCTGAAATAATTCTGTCAGGTCTGGTGCCACATTCGCTTGCTATGGAGCTACAGATCTCACTTTGATTTGATGTCCAAGGGCTGGCAGTTCCCAAAGTCTCAGGAGCTGCATGGAGAAGCCTTAAAGCTTACAGGGAAGAAATAAACAGACACAGTCAAAGGGGCCGTCCCTTCTCTCTTGGGCAAAAATGTCGTCAAGATGGCGCATGGGGACGTTTGTTAAAAAGGCTTTCATAACTTTTTAGTTCAGTGTTGCGCCGATGCGAAAATTTCAAAGCTTCCTCATATGAACATAGATAAGACACATGCACAATCCTTCTCCACTAGGGATGTGCACAAATATTCATATTATTCGTTATTCAGACAAATTTGGACGTTTGTACACAAAACTAATGTCCAGGCGTTTGTAGTTTAGTATTTGTACAAATGCAAACATTCTGAGTTATTCATATGAATAATTCAGACATTTGTATGTGTGTGGATGCATACGTATCTGTACGCATCTTTGCATATTGTACGCATCTGTACGGGATGAAAACGAGATACATAAGGATGCATATGAGATTTGTATCATTGGATACATATTGAATATTCATACAAATAGATACAAATATATTCGTATCAGTTCAAATTTCAAGACATTCATTTTTGTTTATTTGTACCTCGTCGCTGTCCAGGCTCAGAATGAGGGGGGGCATTCTGGGAGCGCGCAGCATGCAGCCCACCTAAGCCCCCTATTGGACAAGCTGAGGGGGATGGGGGACTGATCTGCGGGGCGCCCGCGCCCCGCAGACGGCCGTGATGGGGGCAGGGGGGACCCTTGGGGGGCCGGAGCGATGCGTTCCGGCCGCCCAAGGGGTTCCTCGGCCCCAGCCAGCCCGGGATCGGCCCCCTGCCACCCCAGAAAGGGGCTACAGGATGCCGATGCTCCCAGGTCCCCAACTCCGGCAGCCGCAATGGGCCGCCGGGGCCGGGAAGGGCCTAGCTCCCCCTGTGCGGAGGGCGATCTCCGTTGCCGGGCTGCGGGAGTGATCGGGCAGCGGTGGCGAGGCTGGAGATGGCAAGGGGTCCTACGATTCAAATCGTGGGCCCCTCGCTGCCATCCAGCCTCGCCGCGGCTGCTCGATTGCTTTCACAGCCCGGCAACGAAGGAGATCAGCCCGACCGCCATTAGCTGCTGGGCCGATTTCCAGCCCATGCTGACGGCGGAGGCGTGGCCGCGGCTGTCAGGGAGAGAAGCATGAGCGAATGCTTCTCTCCCGGAACGCGCCGGGGCTGCTCCTCCGCGTTGGAACGGATGCAGAGCACTTTCAAGTGCTCTGCATCTCGAACGCGTGCAAGACAGCTCCGGATGCGAGGCGGCGCAAGCCCCGCTGGGGCAATGCGAATGCCTCGTCCGGAGCTGTCTTGCACGCGTTCTGAAAAGGCCTGTGCAAAAAGGCCTCAGATCTGTGCTGTCTACACTGATAGAGCTGATCTGGCCCATCCTTCCCCATGGCTGCAAAGCTCACGCAAGGTTCACAGATGCTGCCCTTCACCGTGTCTCCAAAGGCTAAGAGCCACCTCAGAGCCTGGGGTGGAGGGCAGTGTACTAGGTCACACTACAGTTTGGTCTACTGGTTAGGGAGCTGGACTCTTATCTGGGAATACCAGGTTCGATTCCACCCTCCCCCATGAAGCCAGCTGGGTGACCTCGGGCTAGTCACAGCTCTCCTCTGAGCTCTCACAGACCCACATACCTCACAGGGTGTCTGTTGTGGGGAGAACAGAAAGGTTTGTCAGCCGCTTTGAGTCCCCTTATATGGGTGAGAAAAGCAGGGTAGAAAAGCCAACTTTTCTTCTTCTGCTGCTGAAAAACACCCCTCAAGTAGTTTTGGGAACATTGAGGCATGACAGCTGTATGCCTCTCGTGTTCCAGAGCAAGACCCTAGATCCTCTTGTGGACCTGATTAAATGGGTTCACAAGAGATCTGGATTAAGGGCCTCCTTAATCTGGATCTAGCTCTGTCGAGGGCAGACAGAGCTGGACCAGCAGGGACAAGGCTTCGTTGATCCACATTAACATGTAGACAAGGAGACTCATTACCCAGATTAAGAGACTTCTTCATCTCGTTCACTAGTAAGTACAAAAAAGGCTACAGATAAATCAGAAAAAAAACCCAACAACCTGGAAAACAGGCAGCTTGCACAGATAGCTTATATAAGCATTCCTTTCCAAGGTCACAAATGGGAGCCCGTCTGAACACTCAGTCATTTAATCTATTAAAACAGGCTCCACTTATAGGCCCTTAGAAGTATAAGTAGATAATTTTTCATGATTATGAATCCATAATAATATGGTTATATCCCCTGGTTACAATTTCAGGCTACCCAAGCATGGACAAGGACATGCCAAAGAGGGAATGCAGGTGTAATTTAGACTTCAAAATAACCCAATGAATTTACATGCAGTGCTTCTGGGCAGTTTGAGGTGCCCCAGCGGACATCACTTTCCTTGGGCAACTTCATGTTTTGAAATGAAGACACATACATGCCTGTCAGTTCATTGTATGAGGTCCTTCTGGTTAGGATCCCACCTTGATAACCTCCTTAGAGCAACCTTTTCGCTATGGAGCTGAGTCATTGCTGGCTTACACACAGCAGGGTCTGTTTGGTTCTGTGGAGGCCCAGCATCTGCCATACTGTGCTGACTGAGCCAAGTTTTATTATATTTCATATTTAAAGCCTTGTTTTTTTGCATTTTTGTACCGCCCTCTAGTGGAAAGGGCATCAACATCATCATAATAATCGTTGTTGTGGTTGTGCAGCTCCTGCTGATGTTCCTCAGCCCAGGACTCATCACCTAAGGACTCAGACGGAGTGCAGGGCATGACACATGGACTAGTGGTTAGGGAGCTGAACTCTTATCTGAAAATACCAGGTTTGATTCTGCCCTCCTCCATGAAGTCAGCTGGGTGACCTTGGGCTAGTCACATCTCTCTTCTGAGCTCTCACAGCCCCACCGACCTACCTCACAGGGTGTTCTGTTGTGGGGAGAAGAATAGAAAGCTTTGTCACCTGCTTTTAGTCCCCTTAGATGAGTGAGAATAGCAGGGTAGAAAAGCCAACTCTCTCCTCCTCCTCTTCCTCCTCCTCCTCCTCCTTGTGTTTAGTGCTACCGATGCTTTGAGGGTCCTGAGATCAAGAATGGGCTCAAAATAGAAGACCCAGTAAGGTACAAGATGTCCCTGTGACTGAGGCCTTCAGATTGTCTCTGGAGAATGACAGGTTCTTCCAAAATGGAGGCTATGGGTGTTTCTGCACTGGTCCTTTAGACCCCGATAGGGACCTATTAGAAACCCATGCAGGACAGATCCTAAAAGATCCTTCCGCATAGGAAACCCCATTAGGACCAGATGAGGGAGGCCTCTTCCGCACAATGGCCTCCCAATTCTGGCCCTAATGGGGTCTTCAGGGCCCTAAATCCAGATATCCAGAAGACCTAAAAAATTGGGTCTACAATCCAGTCTTCAGTCTTGAAACCGGATTATAGACCCATGCACCTGCACACTTACTGTGCAGATGGGGTCTTCTGGACGGGCCTGGCAGGAGCAGAGCTGCGTGCACTGATCTTCAAGATCCAGATGTCTGGGAAGACCCCATTTCAAACATCCAGATCTTGAAGATCTGGATGTTTGAGAGCAGTGTGGAAGGACTTTATTTTCAGACATTACAAAAGGGTTTCCTCAGAAGCACCTTAGAGCAATAGTGTTGTCTCGTGTTCCCAAATCATTTATAATCTGCCTTTCTAGCACAGAATGTTCAAGAGAGGTGAAAGGGCAGACTGGTGTGCGAGCAGTCCCAACTTGAAGCCTTCTCTAAGCTGCCTTTGAGGGGCACTCTATGAAGCTGATGGGTAGGAGAGTCAGGTCTGACAGGGGGAAGTATTTCTTCACCCAGAGGGTCATCGGCTTATGGAATGTGCTGCCGGAAGAGGTGGTGACAGCTACCACTCTGGATGGCTTTAAGGTAGGGTTAGACAAATTTATGGATGACAGATGTATCAATGGCTACTAGAACGAATGCCTAGGTGCATCTTTCAGGGTGGGGGGGAGGAACTGGGCCACTTCTAAGGCCATCTGCTGGGACTCGAGAGCAGGAGAAGGTTTGTCCTTGTCTCTGCTTGAGATGCCCATGAGCATTTGGTGGGCCACTGTGTGCGACAGGATGCTGGACCAGATGGGCTGTGGCCTGATCCAGCAAGGCTTCTCTTATGTTCTTATGCTTTTTTGGCTGTATCTGATCACAGCACAAAAGTCTCACCAGAGTTTTGATTGAATTTACTGCTTAAGGACAGTTTAACAGCCCCTGTATCATAAGTGTGCAAGTCTCTTTTGATCATGACCATCTCTTTTTAAAAAATTATCTTTTATTTTATTATACAACCATAAAACTTCTAAACTCTCAAAATGGAATCTCTCATACATTTATATTCACCCCATTGTTGATTATAAATCACTTCCTATGTGATTAAAAAGATGGCCGTCTCTTTTGACCGTGAGTACCGTGGGTGGTAGAATTGTTTTCTATCCCACTTGTTTTTCATCCCTGCAGCCAGCCCGCTGAGACTATGTCAGCTTGACTTCTGAAGGAATTTCTCCCTGGGAGATGTCTTAAAATTCTGCAATCATATGCCATACTAATATTCTTGAACTGCAGAAAATACAACTACAATCACTCAGCTGGGATACAAAATTAACCCATCCATTTTGATGAGGGTTAATGATATTTTAATGTTCTTCTAATAGTGTTTGTTTTGTGATTTTTTTCTATTACTCTTTCACTTTGTCTTGCTTTGCTTAAGAAAAGTAGTAAGAATTTGAACAGTAAACTTCTTTAAAACAATCTAGTATTAATTATCAGACAATCTATCAAAGAGCAAAGAGCTGAATTACACATACAGAATAGTTATTAGAATCAGAATACAGATAAAAAACAGTTTCTGCAAACCATAAGTGTCCATAACTAAAACCCTTTAATTTTTTATTACTTATACTCTCAGGCTACATTTCCACTGGTCAAAAAAACCCTAGGTTTTAACCCATATATATATTTCATGATTATGAATCCATAATAATATGGTTATATCCCCAGTATATATTTACCAGTGCCGAGAGCTCCTTACAGCCGTCCCAACTTCATTGGGGTACCATCCCCCCCCTCATTCCTCCGTCTTTCATCATCATCCTGCTCCTTGCCTTCTCCACTGTTCTCCAACAGACAGAGGAAAGGGGCAGGGGGAAAGGCAAGCACCAGGGGAGATAAGGAAAGATGGAGGAAAGGCGTGGGAAGGAAAAGCAAGCACCGAGGGAGATGAGGAAAGACAGAGGAAAGGGGCGGGGAGAAAGGTAAATGATGAGTGGCAGTGGAGGAAATCAGCACGGGTGGTGTTCCCATTAATAAATATTCAGATTTTGAGAGGTTTCCGCACTGAGTCCTGTTAAAATTGGAACATGGATTCCCTGTATTATCGGACTTATAGTCTGCAGAAATAGGGAATCCAATCAAAATGTCAGGATGTTGGACCCTCGATCTGGATCCAGGCTGGACCAAAGGGCCGGTGGAAACACACACCCAGTTTAATACTCTGCCTCTAGATGTTGGCCAGATAACCTGCTAGGAAAGGATAACATAAGATATTGATCTCCCACCATTATCTGTTGTAACTTCACACATTTTAAGTAATGAACATTTCTGGATGCCTGGAGTGCCCAGATGTACTTGCTGTCACTTCTCCACATGTGTGGACACCTGTTTCGGCCTCCACACATGTGTGCTGGAAAGTGCTCCAATAGTGGCTGTGTCCAGACGATAAGTGGATACATGAGGCAACCTGACCATAACAGTGCCGCAAAGGATCTATATTCCCCCTGTCTGAATGGGGCCATAGTATTAATTATGGCTCTAAAATAACACAAGATTTCTGGGGTTCTGAAATAGACACTCAAAACAGAGGGAAAGATGTTCCAAAGATCATCATCAGCATTGGGAGGTCTGATGTTTGTACCATGGATGGGCCCAGTAAACTTTTGTTAGGCTTTGATACCAGTAAATGGTCCACTGATGTATTGTGAAGCAGAATTTTTTGCATTCCCCACAATCCACAATTCCAGCCACAACTGACTTTCAGGCCTCAACTGCATCAGTCCTGCAATGGGGCTCCAGGCTTCATCCACACCAGCCTCCAAGTGGAGCTGTTGGTGTGCAGGAAAAGGGAACTCACACATCTAAGGCTCCAAGGTGGTCCTTACCCACCACTGGGGCTGATCTGTGTTTGGAATGCCACCTGGAACAATCAACATCCCCAACTGGAATTCCAGCCAGGTACCGAAAATTTGGCAGAACCCTGATTGTGCAGGGTATTCATTGGCCAGACTTTAATTGCTGAATCCTCAGTGGGAGACACGAATTTTCAGGATTTGATTTTTAATCGAATATCCAACAAAGATTTTAATCGATTTGAATGTTTAAAATTTGAATGTATTCACGTTTGATTCAAACCAAATACATTTGTATCTATTTGTACGAATATTTGATTTTTATTTGAAGATATGAATGTTGAAAACATTCATATGTGTCCATACACATCCATATGCATCTGTACGCATTCGTATACATCCCGTTTTTATCCCGTGTGCATCCTGTTTTCATCCCATATGTGTCCGTACAAATGCGTACGAATACGAATAGGATGCATAAGGATTTGTATGTAATGCATATACATCCACACACATACGAATGTCCAAATATTTTTATTTTTTATTTATATTTCTATCTCCGGGCGGCTAACAACCTTTAAAATCCAACATATCAAAACTATATCAAAACAATAATAACCAGTACAACTTTTTAAAAATCCAACATGATAAAAGCAATACAAAAACTGCTAAAACAGTAGTGTAAGCAGCATTTAACCAAAGGCCTAATCATTCATATGAATGATTCAAAACATTCAAAAATTCATTTGAATGTTAAATTTGAATGTATAGACATTCAATCAAATTTTGAACGTTTCTTTTTTTTATATCCATTTTTTATTTATTTTCATTAGTACATTTCAATACATAATTATAATAAATTCCATTACAATACTTTGAAATTTTCTGTTGACTTCCTCCGTTCTTCAGACTCTTCTTCTTATAACCTTTTTACACTTTGCTCCCTTCATAAGTTACTCTTTCACTTAAAGGCCGAAGCCTTCCGTCGAAATGCCCAGTCCCTGAAGAAAATCTATAAAGAGTCCCCAATCTCTATAAACTAGTTCACCGTTTTATCCTTTAATAAGTTCATCAATTTATCCATTTCTGACATCTCCATCAGGTGGTGGTGGTGGTGGTTGTTTTTGGAAGATGGCAAAAAAAAAAAGTTTGATTGTTTCAAATATTAGTGAACATCTCTAGGAGACACAGGTGGGCCTGTTGCTGACTACACCAAACAGGGACGTCCCACTTGCAGGGTTAAGTCACCCTTTTTGAAGGTGGCCACCTCTGGAGGGGAGATACGTGGTCACCTTCCAGGTTACCCCACCTCACCCAAATATTGTCATCTAGATGGATCCTCAAAGACTAAAGCGAAGCACACACTTGCAGTTTTCCCATGGAAACCGTAGGTATTAAAAATGGCTCAGACTTCATCGGCATGTGCTCTCCAATTTATTTGTTGCTTTTTAATTAAAAATGTACACTATTGTAAGACAAAACAAATAATCTCGGAGAAGTAGACAAAGAAGCCCAAGATGGAAAACTCCTGCTAAATCTACTAATCCTGCCTGGCTGATGATTATCTACGTGCCTAATTATTGCTTATCCCTAACACAGTACGCAGAAAATATAAGATTTAATTAAATATCATGTTCACAAAGGTTTTGTTTTCATTCGGAATCTAATCATTTGTTTTGTTTTGTTTTGTTTTGTTTTAATGAACCCCTGAGTCTCCTTAAGTGTCTCCCCAATCATATTTCTCCTGTTGTTCTACTTTGCTACTTTTTGCTAATCGTTGATGTGAAATCACAAAGGAAATTGTTTGGCAGCAATGCCTGGCATTATCCTTATGTGGTCAATACCTCATGAAGTGCAGGTGAAATGTCACTATTACTTCTAAGACTGCTTCCAGACATTGATTACCTATTCCACTATTTTAGAATATCGAAGAACATCCAAATATAGCAGGATAAGTAACCAGCATCTGCAAGCAGTCTTAACTCTCTCAGCCCTCAAGATTTACTACTACTACTATTACTACTACTACTACTACTTTTTATTCTTGCTCATTTGCTGTGTTTTGAAAATGGCAAGGCGAAGATACCTTTATAAGCCATTTGTCCTGCCCTTTTGTCATCTTCTTGAGCTGTTCCTCCAAATTTTCCTAACTATGACTACCATCATTCCTAGACACTGACTGGAGTTGCTGAGGCTCATGGAAGCTGTGGTTCCATGATATATAGAAGGCCACAACTTGGCTGACCTTACTCAACATTCTGATGTTTTCCTGCCCGCATGAAGCTGACTACTATTCTCAGGAGGATAGAGTAGAAAGTTTTTCTTTTTTATTTCCATGGGCAGCATACCCACTAATTTTTGCCGAGTACCACTAAGTCATGGCTGGCTCCCAGACAACTGCCTGGGTACCTCTACCCAGTTTTCTAGGCAGGGGTACAGAAGTGGTTTGCCATTACCTACATCCAGGGAAAGGCTAGGGATTGAACCAGCAACCCTCTGCTTTCTGGGCATTTTGCTCTACCACTGAGATTCAGCTACTTCGTACATGCACTAATTCATAACCATTTCCACATACCTTTTATATTGTCAATTGTACAGGGCACTGTATGTCATCTTGCCTTTCCAGTTTCTAGCCAATGCCTTCCATTACCAGTGTGGACATAGCCTCAGTCTTCTTTCTCACTCTCATTCTTCTTAACTCTGGATGAACTGAAGAGGGGTAAAGCCAGCATAAAAAAACCCAGGGACCTCAAGAGTCCTGGTGCAACTCCAGGCCCACATGTAAGGTTAGAAGGAGAAGGCCACAGTTACTGCCGCCTCTATAAGCCTGGATGCATCATCATCATCATCATCATCATCATCATCAATTAGCTTACAAACTGGGGAAGGTAATAGGGACTGAGTAAGGGGCACTGTTAGCTTTGGGATTTGCAGAAAGGGTAGAAATAGGCCATGGTCACACCTTGCTGCAATAAGAAACAGGCACTAACTCTGACCACAACCAATACCTGATCATCCTTCCTCAGTTCATCCTCATTTGGGCCACTATGCTCACACCTTTCTGTTCCTGTCCTAAGACCCCCTTAGGAGACTTTTTAGATCTCCTCTCCACTCCCTCAACACCTCGTGCGTTCTGATAGGATAAAGGTTCTGTCACTCAACAGCGTATCATCACACATAGGGTGAAAGGGAAGGGAAATTCATGTGGGATCCGCCCACCATAGGACAGTTCAGCCCCCTTTAGCCCTCTTCCCTGATCACACTCAAAAAATGGATTAATGCTCTATAACGGCTTGAGACCATTCTGCAGAGGCTGGTGTGACAACTATGGCCCCCTCTGTTCACATTCCCATGCCATGATACTCAGGACTCAGAAAAATCAGGACTCAGGAAAGTACAATCAAAAAGAGGAAAGTCCACAAGTAAAATGGATTGGACTAAAAAGGTGTGAACGTTGTTGACCAAAGATGGACTGAAGAAGGATTAAAGTGAAAGAGTGACCACAGCCATAGAATCATGCAGATCTGTCTTAGGCGTTCCAGAAAGGGAGTAAATATGCCTAGATGCAGTTCTCCAACCTCTTGGAAGTATATCCTCTCCACACACAAAACAACAACCACCCAAAACTGTTTCCTAGAAATGCTGTCCAGGGCACCAAGTGAACTTGTATGCTTAGCAGGCAAAGGAAATAGAAGGATGCCTTTTTGGAGGATTTGGCTGGCTGCTGACCTTGGTGCCTCTTTCTTACTGCACTGTATGTGTCTTTGGTTCAGTTTGTGTAATATGAAGAGCCTGTCTTGCTTTGCTTACCAGGAACCTGTATACCCTAGCTATGCTCCTCTGCATTGCCAGCCAGTAGGATAATTTTGCTTCAAAAAGTACCCCTTTAAATCTATTTAGTCTGTCTATTGTGGAACCTTTAGTGGCAGCAGAGGAGGTACAAACACAGCTTTTCAATGGGGCACACTTTTCCCAAGCTTAGTGGGGATAACTGGTTTGAAAGGCTACATAACCACAGAGTCTAGTTAATACTGTATAATTACGTTTTACCATGTTGGGTCTGTGTCAGTTCTGTCTACAGGGCTGGATCTCCTAGACCTGAGTGAACCTGTTTCTCAAAACGAAAGCAAAGTGAAAAAGCTGGAGAACGCCTCGAGAGCAGACAGTCTGAAGAGTTCAATCCACAGAAAGAAGGTGGAGAATCCAGATCTTATCAGTGTGGATGCAAAGCAGAAAATCCAGCCCCTCAGAACTCCTGAGAAGTCATCGCTGGATTTAGGTACTCGTTCCCCAGGCTGTGTGTCATGAAAGACCAGAGGTAGCTGTTAAGATGCCATTTCCATACTTACCTTGAAGTGGACCACTCCAGCTGGCCCATTCCTATTGGAGCAATCCACCAGATGGAAGATCCATATCTCCCAGAATAACCCATATGCATTGGGATGCCTATTTTGAGACAGCTGCCATGCTGGCCTCAAAGACTGAATCATAGAATCATAGAATGGTAGAGTTGGAGGGGACCTCCTGGGTCATCGAGTCCAACCCCCTGCTCAAGGCAGGATCTCCTAAACCATCTCAGACAGATGGCTGTCCAGTCTCTGCTTGAAGACCTCCATCGAAGGGGAACCAACCACCTCCCGTGGCAGCCTGTTCCACTGGTTGATCACTCTTACTGTTAGAAATTTTTTCCTAACATCTAAACTAAGACTGCATGGGCTTTGAAGCCAGCCTCCCTCACTTTTCAATCTCAGAGCCCCTGGGAGATCCATTTCAGTGAGGACTAAGATCCATCTACATAGTAGCAGCCCAGTCCACCTGGCAACTCTAGAGGCTAGAATGAAAGGTCCCAGTATCAGTAGCTGCCACCTGTTTGTTTGTTTATTGTTAGCTTTAGCAGGTTGCCCAGAAGCAATGCACTTAAATGGCCTCTCCCAGGAGCCTGCCTCCTTGGCATAGATCACCTCCACAATGCAGATGTGGCATTCTGCAGAGGCTGGTGTGACAGCTATGGCCACCTCTGTTCACATTCCCATGCCATGATACTTCCGAAAGGACCTTTGAATTTAAGTGATACTTTTGGCTTTAACTTTGGCCTTTTCCACACTGGGCCTAATTCCATGATGTATCCCAGAATAGGGACATGCTATCCACATGCTACTGCTGACTATGTAGAGCAGTGGTTCTCAACCTGGGGGTCGGGACCCCTTTGGGGGTCCAATTACCCTTTCAGAGGGGTCGCAATGAGCCTCCCACCACCCTTCCCTCCCACCTCCCAGCTGCTCCGCCCCCATGGTTGGAGGTCCCCACAACATGAGGAACCCCATTAAGGGGTTGTGGCATTAGGAAGGTTGAGAACTGCTGATGTAGAGGATCTGCCATGGTGTGCACCACCATGCTCAGGCCCAGTGCGGAAGGGGCCTTCTATAAAGCTGATAGACACTACAGATAGCCTAAATAAATAAATAAATAAATTAGGGATGTGGTGGGAAAGCAGCTGTGCCAGTCACATCTGCAATGGATCTAGAGTGCATTTGACGTGGATTGAGAGCATATTAAAAGTGGATTCAGGTTGGATTTAATGCTTTCAGAGTGTTTTTGTTACGGGATACAGAACAGATACATCGCTTGGATAGGTATCGGATATCTATTCATTCATATCAGATATGTATTTGTTTGTATCCGATGTGTACTTCTTCATATCAGATATTCATACGAATACATTCAAACTGAACAGAATTTCACCACATTCAGACGGGTTTATTTGAACGAATACAAACATTCTAACATTCGTTATGAAGCAAATGCCAAAAATCCACATCCCTTAGACAGACAGAGAGACGGACGGACGGACAGATAGACAGATAGACAGATAGACAGACAGACAGACAGATGATAAGGCAAGCAAGCAAGCTGACCCTGTGAATTTTGCTGAGATTTTCTTTGCCATTCACGAAAGTGGAAAGCACAAACCCTCTCTCTTTTTTTTCCAAGCAAAAATGACCTTGTGTCAAATCCTAATGTTTTGAAATGTCATGGCTGTATGAAACATGATAGTTTGCACTGATTCAGTGTTAAGCCTCAAATGCTTTTCCTATCCGTTGCTTTAACAGCTCTGCTAACAGTTATATAATGTGAACTAGATACGGTTTATAGGCACTGCAAGTCAGAGCTTCCCTCACAGACCTGCTGGACCCAGAGGGAAAAGATCTCTCTCTGCCCCATTTCACTTTCTTTCTGTATTCTCAGTCAACATCCAGGCACAGCTAGAGAAATGGGATGAGGTGAAATACCATGGAGACAGGACCAGCAAAAGCTTTCCAGCACCTGAGAGAAAACCATCTTCCAGAGCTTCGTCCAAAGAATTTTTATGGTCAGTTCTTTGCCTTGAAATTTAAAACAGGGTCCCCCCTCAGCACCTAACTTAATTGATTTCCTGGAGGGAATGTGGGCTGTATTTGTATATGTGGGCCGTGGTCACACCTTCGCTTTAAGGCTTCTTCAGTCCATCTTCTGATCACAGTGCTAACACCTTTTCATTTCTGTTTATTCGTGGACTTTCTGCCCTGCAAGGTCCAAGTAGAGGGAGGAAAGCCCACAAATAAAACAGATAGAAATAAAAAGAGTGTGAGCATTGCAATCAGAAGGTAGATTGATGATGGTTTAAAAGTGAAGGTGTGACCATGGCAATACACAATACAACAATGTATGGTACTCCGACCTTTGGCAATACACACACACACACTTATCATCAGTGGATCTGGAGGTATGTTTTCTGAATGTATTTACCAATGATGAGAAGATAACACTCTTGTATAGTATGAAAACACAAAACATCTTAATTTATTATGTACAATAATAAATATACAGGCTCTGCACCATGGATTCTTGGTCAGTTGCTTTCCACAATAACTTAATAATCAAACTGTTACTTCAGGTTCTCAATCCTTTATAGTACAATTTATGTAGCACACAGTTTATAGGCACTGCTTTATTTATAATTGCTCATATAACTTCATATATTGAGTGACTGGCAGACACAAATATTAGATTAAGGGGCTGAGGTCAGACCTTGCTGAAATAATCCATCCTATTAAGAAACAGGATTCAAAAACACACTAATTCTGACTGCACCTAATACCTGATAATCCTTCCTCAGTTCATTCTCAGTTTGGGTAGCTATGCTCACACCTTTCTGTTCCTATCCTGAGACTCTTGTACGAGACCTTTTTAGTTCTCACCTATTTAAGGGGACTCAGAGCAGCTGACAAAGCTTTCTATTCTTCTCCCCACAACAGAATACCCTGTGAGGTGGGTGGGGCTGTGAGAGCTCAGAAGAGAGCTGTGACTAGCCCAAGGTCACCCAGCTGGTTTCATGGAGGAGAGTGGAATCAAACCCAGTATTCCCAGATAAGAGTCCAGCTCCCTAACCACCAGACCAGAAGAGTTAAAGTAACAGTGTGACAGATTAAGGCAGACTACTTCATGCTGAGTTGTCTTTCTTTAAGAAGGTTACTAACCATTACCAACAAAATCCAGCACTGAGTTGTCCACCAACAGGTTTTAGCACATTTTCTGGAGGAGAAGAAGAAGAGTTGGCTTTTCTACCCTGCATTTCTCACCCATTTAAGGGGATTCAAACCAGCTGACAAAGCTTTCTATTCTTCTCCCCACAACAGACACCCTGTGAGGTATGTGGGGCTGTGAGAGTTCAGAGGAGAGCTGTGACTAGCCCAAGGTCACCCAGCTGACTTCATAGAGGGCAGAATCAAACCCAGTAATCCCAGATAAGAGTCCAGCTCCTTAACCACTAGACTAAACTAGAGAGGGGACAATGGGGCTATTGTGTTGTTGCCTCAGATGCACAAAGGAACCCAACCATAGCAGCGCCATAATGGTGCCACTGTATATACCCCCTTCCCCATTTTGGATGGTGCCAAACTGATGTTGCATGGAACTGGGTTGTGAGTGGCCTTGAGAAATGAGCTTGGTGAAGTGGCATGCAAGTAAAATAAGAAACTTGAAAAATAAAATGAAATAATTGCCAGCAGCCCTGCAATCAGAATGATCCAATATACAAATGAATCCTTTGCAGGTCTGCAGAGAACGGCTCCCAGGCAGAGCTGACTCACGTCAAGGCTGCGTTAGAACCTGACCCAGCTTCAGAACTAGAGCTAGCCCCTGCACCGAAGGTAAGCACATAGCCATTCCTCAGATAAGCTTTGCATTTAAGACTTATGCCACCTCCAGACATCAGCCGAATCTCCCACTAGCAAGCAATAATCCAGAATTTTGCCCCTCTGAAATTATCACTTACCACCTAGACAGTGGGGGTGTGCACAAATGCAATTTTTGGGATTCAATTCGAAGTGAATATCTGAAAATTCAATTTGATTTGAATCTTTAAAATTAAAATTTAACTAAATTCAATTTGAATTAAGCAAATTTGAATCTATCAGTTTGACTTTTTAACTCGAATTTGCACTTACGAATGTCAAAAACCTCCATATGTGCCCTTACGCATTGTTACGCATTCCGTACGGGTCCGTATGCATCCCATATTTATCCTATATGCAACCCGTTTTTGCCCGGTACAAATGCGTACAGATGTGGGAAAGAAGTGTATGTTCAAGCACGCATCACGTATGACCCCGGCCACATGCAAATGTCCTGATAATTCAAACAAATAGATCCGAAATTTGAAATTAGTTCAAATTTTTAAATTTGAATTTATGGACATTTGATTCAAATCTGAATGTCAAAATTCAGACAAATTCAATCAAATTTCAAATACCTTCAAATATTCATGCACACGCCTACTAGACAGCGCAGGAACCGGCACACTCTTAATGCGTTTTAGTGACATGTGCATCCAGGTATTCACCCAGTGCAAAATACCCAGAAGTCTGTGGCCACCACCACCGCACATGAACAGCCATCCGTTTCAGCCCCTGCACATGCGCAGTGGACAGAAATGATAACTGTTCTTCCACAAAGATAAGTAAAGATGCTCTTGCTGGAAAACACTGGGTTTTCCAGCAACATGCTATCACAAATTTCAGAAGGGATATAGTAGAGTTTCCACAGGTATGTGTGGCAACCCCACCATAGCACAATCCTAGTTGCACTATATTCCCTCATCTGGAAACAGCCTTAAAAGTGAATTACTTTGCTGAAATTCCATCCCATTCAGACAAAACATAAAAGGTCAGGAGCTATATATTTCTAGAAGGATTTATCTTCCACTGAAATTTATTCTTGGTACTATATTCATTTATTTATTTCCTGGCCTAAACCTGAAGGTCTCAGGGCGGGTAGCAACCTATAAAATGACAAATTAAAACCAATTTTAAAACCAATAATATACATAAAAACATTTAAAAGATACAGCATATTAAAATACTAAAATAATAATAATATCTGCCATGGGGTGGGAAGTATAATCACATCAGCCAAAGGCCAGGGCAAAGAGAAGCGTCTTCACCGCCTTCCTGAATATATACAGAGAAGGAGCCTGACACACCTCAACGGGGAGACTATTCCATAACCTGGGGGCCATTGCCGAGAAGGCCCTTTCCCGGGTGCCCACCTGAGGGAGGTGGGACAACCAGGAGGGCCTCAGTTCCAGATCTTAAGACACAGGCAGGTCAGTATGGAAGAAGGCGTTCCTTCAGAGTATGGAATATTGCCCACATGGAGAAAACTTACTCATGAAATCAGGCTAAAATGGATGTTGATCAGGGGCATTTCCATTAAGCAAACCAGGGTGTCTGGGCGGCTTTTGCTCCTGGTGTTTGTTAAAGTTCATGGCTTTGATCTTTTTTTGCTTGCTACAAGCCCATTTGGCTTTCTCTGCACTTTAGCGGCTGCACAACAATTCTTCCTCGCTGAAGCCGTTGCTAGCAGAAAGGAGACCTCAGAGCATTTCCCTTCCAAATGAATTCTCCAGATGGCCAAGGTTTTCCAAGCTGCTGTCACTTTTATGACTTGTACACAGTTTCAAGTAAAGCTGTGGAAAGTTATTTGCAGGGAAATTGCAACCTGTCAAGGGACTTGGGGCTGAGGAACAAACAAGCAATCCCAAAAGGAGCACCGGGGTTTGTTTTTGACCCAATCCTTTCTCACTGTGAATACTGCACTGGACGTAAATGAAAGCAAAATCGCACAAAGCTTTTGCCTATACAGTATATTAAGGATCAATACAGAAATGAATAAAAACACAGGCAGGTTGATATTGGCACGTTCCTTAAGTGCTAAGATTTTTAACTTCTGGCACTCAGATTCATTTTCGGTGCCAGCTTGTGAGCTGCAGACTATTAATAGCTTAAAATCCATCCTGTTGGACAGCGAGGGTGATGGAGACTGAAAAACAGAGGGAGGAAGGGAGTCTTCCCTCTTATAATGCACTTGCTGGTATTTCTTATGTTCGTTCAGAATATGGAGGAGCCCACAACCACTGACTGCTTTACTCCATCTGCACCAGATCTAGCATAATCCTGATTCGGGGGAGAGGGGGTAGTGTTCTGAATTAGCAATAGTCCCCAACATCCAGGGCTTCCAGTTTACCAACTCAGCTTAGTCTGGAACATGGAAGCTTGCAGAAGGTGCACCACTGAAATGGGTTCCCCAGGGTCTCTAAAGTTAGGAACCTCAGTTCCTAGCCCTTCAGGGTCCTCCTAGTCTGCCCTAGGGGTGTGCACAAATGCAATTTTCAGGATTTGATTTGATTCGAATTGAATACCCCAAAATTAGATTCAATATGAATGTTTAAAATTTGAATTTAACCAAATTCAATTCAAATTAAGCAAATTCAAATCTATTTGTTCAGATTTTTTACTTGAATTGAACTTCCGAATTTGAACTGGGGTGCTTCTAAGGCCATTTGCTGGGATTCTAGAGCAGGAATAGGTTTGTCCTTGTCTCTGCTTGAGATGCCCGTGAGCATGTGGTGGGCCACTGTGTGCGACAGGATGCTGGACTAGATGGGCTGTGGCCTGATCCAGCAAGGCTTCTCTTATGTTCTTATGTTCTCTTAACAACATTCATAGATGCCCGTATGCATCTTCCATGGGTCCATACACATTCGTACATGTCCATACGCATCCCGTAGTTATCCCATATGCAACCCGTTTTCATCCCATAGGGATCCATACAAATGCGTTGGGATGCAGGAAAGATGTGAATCTTCAAGTATGTATCATGTACAAACCCATACACATATGAATGTCTGGATAATTCAAACAAACCGATCCAAAATTCAAAATTTGAACTGAATCTTTAAGTTGAAATTTAAAGAAATTTGATTTGAATTCAAATGTTGAAATTCGGTTGATTTGATCAAATTCCGAGTGCATTTGAATATTTGTGCACATTCCTAGTCTGGCCTTGAAGCTGATGTCTGGATCAGCTCCATTGTGCAGACTGCACTGTTCTAGATCACACCTTGCTGTGGTCCAAACCAGCAGGCCTAGCTGGTCCATATTTACTGTTCGGATCACGATGAAGCAGTGCAGAAAGGCCCTTATATAAATCACACAGATGGGAATGAACTGATGCAATTACTCATTCCCTTAATTGCTGGCTTCCCCCAGGTGATCACTACTTTTCTATGATTTTGCCTGCACACGTTTGGGCTATATTTGCATTTTACCATGTCTGTATGAGCAAGATAATGCTGTACACCTGCATATGAAATATCTCTGTGCCCCACACCTAGTACCTAAGTATAATGCAGAAGGACACAATCTGCTGTGCTGTGTCCAGCACAAGATGAGAAGAATGGTCTTCTTTTCTCCATCTCCACCTACAGACAGAGCATGGACTCGGGTGGCCAAACCAGATGTACTCCATACCCACCTACCTGCTTTCTCAAGGTGCTGGGGCTCTCAAGGAGCAACACAACCAAGTGGGCACCCTCCAGGCTTTTCAGGAGATGCAGGGTGAGGCCATCTTGCACCCCCTTTTGTCAGCACCAGCGGATGACATCAGCGTTTGCAATGCCCTAAAGCTGGTGCTGGAAATTTGCATAAGGATTTGGACCAAGAGTTTTGCTGAACACCCCTCTCGGCATTCACTCTGGTTTAAGATTCATTTGATGTTTCTCATATGCTTCAAAAATGACTAGTCAAGTGTCACAATTTAGAAGAGGCCACGGTGATAATTCGCATCTGATAGGAGTGCGTCTGGGATACACATGCTGCTCTCTGCTACCAGAAGAAAACAGCACAGCCCCATCTTAAGCTGTTCGGGGGTTAAGGAATGAAACCAGTCTTAGATGTCAAAGGCCATAAAAGCCCCAGAATTGGCCTGGCTTGTAAATAGAGGAAGTAGTAAGCATGTTCTGTTTCTGAGCTTCCCATAAGTTGGGAGCTTCTAAGGCCATTTGCTAGGATTCAAGAGCAGGGAAAAGTTTGTCCTTGTCTCTGCTTGAGATGCCCATGAGCATTTGGCGGGCCACTGTGTGCGACGGGACACTGGACTGGATCAGGCCACAGCCCATCTAGTCCAGCATCCTGTCGCACACAGTGGCCCACCAAATGCTCATGGGCATCTCAAGCAGAGACAAGGACAAACCTTTCCCTGCTCTCAAATCCCAGCAAATGGCACTAGAAGCATCCTGCTTCCGCTGCCCCGACCCCCCCCCAGCCTGAAAGATGCACCTAGGCATTCATTCTAGTAGCCATTGATACATCTGTCATCCATAAATTTGTCTAACCCTACCTTGAAGTGATCTAGTCTGGCGGCTGTCACCACCTCTTCCGTCAGCACATTCCATAAACCAATGACCCTCTGGGTGAAGAAGTTCCCTAGCCTCTGTCGTTTAACTTTCCTCCAGGCAACCTGCTGTGATTTTTTTTTCCCTGTGCATTGGCTTGCAAAGTGCACCATCAATGAACCAAGATCCCATTTTCTTTTCCTTCAAGTTGACTGCGCTATCTTTCAAGTTAATTAGGACTGCAGTTTTATTTTAATTCATTTGCAGGTCATTGGTCAAAACTGTAGTAATAAAAAAAGTATCCTCAAGCATAATCTCATCTCAAGAGAAGGCAGCTGAAAGTGAATGGCAGCTGAAAGGAAGCTTTCTTTCCCAATTCCTGGCTCCAGTCTCCCAAGTCATCCTCACCTCTAGCTGCCTCCTCCTCCTCCTCCTCCTCTTAAAGAGGCAGGTGAATTGAAGCCATGGTGCTCTTTAGTCCCAGATTGTCAGAGATATTTTAGAGCTCAGGGGACTCAATCATTCATCGGAGACAGGTTACATCCCCTCTAATATAGTTGAAAAGCATAGTAAAAGTTCCCATTGGCGTCCATGGAATTTTACTTTCTAGACTTCATAGCAGTGCTGGGGAGAGAAGCATTTATTTAAACCCTAGCTGGAGAAGGATCGGAGCTTTGCTCCAGGGACATTTTAATCTTCCTGCAAGTTAGCCTTCTACCAAGGTTGCAGTGACTCACTCAGGCCCCTTCTATGCTGAGTCTTATTCTGGATTATATCCTGGAATAGGGGCCTACCATCCACATGCTAATCCAGACTATAGCAGGTTCCAGGCATAAGAGCATAAGAGGAGCCCGGCTGGATCAAGCCACAACCCATCTAGTGCAGCTTCGTGCCCCACACAGTCACCCACCAATTGTTTATGGGCATCTTGAGCAGAAGATAAAGGCAATATTCACCTGCTCTCAAATCCCAGCAAATGGCCTTGAGAGGTATCCTGCCTGTCTCCTCAACCTGCATGGTATACCTAGACATTGATTCACCTGTCATCCATGAATTTGTCTAACCCTTCCTTAAAGCCATCTAGGCTGGTTGCTGTTACCTCCTCCTCCAGCAGCAAATTCCATAGACCAATGACCCTTTGGGTGAAGAAATACTTCCCCTTGACTGATCTGACTCTCCTACCCATCAGCTTCATAAATGCCCCCTGGGTCTAGTGTTCTGCAATAGAGAAAAGAAATTTTCTCCATCCACCTTTTTGACACCATGTGTGATTTTATATGATTTTATTGCCATAGTCTGCACCAGTATGAAGATAGCAGGTCCCTATTCCAAGACTTAATCTGGAACAAGGTGCAGCACAGAAAGAACGTCATATTGTACACCTAATTACCTGGAAATAGCCTCCGCCCCACTCGCTGGGATGTACAGTTGAGCCAGCATGCTTACAGGTATTGGGCTGTTCTTCTAAATATGGTAATGCTCACTAGCTGCCTTTCAGACCCCTGGGATTTAAGCAGCCCAGCCATTAAGAAGATTGCAGGCTTTTCATTTTCAGCAAGCCAAGACAATATCATCTTTCTGTAGAGATCTAGGTACACTTTGCAGCTCTTTTAGCTCTCCAGGTTTATAACAGCAGTGAACTGAAAACCTTCTCTGATTGCTTTTGACCTTTCTTGCTGAGAAATATTTTAAGTAACGTTCTAAAGAGACTTTCTTTTACTCAGATTGTTCATCTGCATACTTTAGGCAGCTACATATATCCAGCGCAAAGTTAACAACAGCCTCTGTTTGAAAGCACTGCCATCTGAGTCAGCACACTAAGGTTACTTGAGTTCAACATAAACGACTCCTTAGAGATCATTTTTGCTATCCATTTTGACAACATTGAGATCTGGTACACCCTGCGTGGATGCCAGGAACAAGGTCAACCAAAGAACATCACCTTTCCATTTTGCAGGTGCCTGGTACCATTTTTCTTTCCCAAAGAGAAGCCATCATCACCAACCATTTCATTAATGGGGAGCTGTGTGGATCCCCCCATGAACCTCTTTCGCTGCTTTTTAAATATAAACGTGCCTTCATGCACACACAGATACACACCAACCCTAAACTTGTACAAGAATATTCAGAACACAAGATCATTTTCTTTAATAGTTAGCCACCATGCACTTCAGTAGAGGATGGAAAGTCCAGAAATAAAATGGATAGAAAAGAAAAGGCATGAACAATGAAATCTGAAGTTAGACTGAAGAAGGTTTACAATAGAGGTGTGAATACGTAGTACTACATATTCATTTGCATTAGTGTTCTTTATACATAATCTATTTCTACCTTTATATGGTTGCAACAAGGAAGGAAGGAAGGAAGGAAGGAAGGAAGGAAGGAAGGAAGGATAGAAGGAAGGGCTATATAAATTTTCAGTAAGTCCTTTTCTTCTGGATCTTTTAACTGGTTTAAGAAATGCCTTAAACCTTTGTCCATACACATAACCAATGAACTCTGTACTGTCATCAACTGAAGCAAAAATGGTGGCCATAAAAGGGTCTTTTCTGTGTTGGCACCTTTCCCAAAAGGTGCACCTGGCATTGAATCTTTAAACCTTTAGGTGCCAGGTAAATAACTTTTTATTCACCCAGGCATTTAGAGGTCTCTCCAGCTGTTCTATTTTTAAATGGTATTTTTATTTTATTTTTAATCATTTTTTTAACTACACTATTTGTATATATTGTAGTTTGGTCTATAGGGATGAGTGTGTGTATTCCAATGTATTTTTATTGTAAGCCTCCCAGAGATAATTTTCTCCTTGGGTGGCAATAGAAATCTAGTATATAAAAGAAAATAAATATAATGAATGCATAGGACCACCCCTGTATAATATTGCAGTGGAAAGGATTTATGGATGACAGATGTGGCAGTCACTACCAGAATGGATGCCTAAGTACATCTTTCAGGCTGGGGGGACAAGCAGGATGCTTCTAGGGCCATTTGCTGGGATTCAAGAGCAGGAGGTTTGCCCTTGTCTCTGCTTGAGATGCCCATGAGCATTTGGTGGGCCACTGTGTGAAACAGGATGCTGGACTAGATGGGCTGTGGCCTGATCCAGCAGGGCTCCTCTTAGGTTCTTATGTTCCCATCTAACCTTCTGGGCTTCATGAGATTGCATAAGCATGTAGGCTGTGACCTTTCCATCCTCTGCCCATTTCCCCAGGATCAGTGCCCAACCAAAGATTGGCAACCCCTTTCCCTACCAAAATCAAAAGTCTCATTTCAGCTGCGATGTTCCATGCAACCAAAGTTGTCTCTGGCACAAAGTCAGCCCATTGCAACTGAGTAATCCTGAGGTTCATAATAATAAAAAATAAAACAATGTTAAATACATGCAACTTGCAATCTGCCACTGGGCAGACATCTGGCTAATGAGTTTAACCTCAGGTCAGGAGCTTAGCTGAGGCGACTTTTTATTTTTTTAGGTCACCACATGGCTTTTCCTATCTATGGAAAGGAATATTTCCCCCATTGTTGATGAATTCAGAATTTGTTGGAGTGGAGAAATCAGGGGATGCTAGATACATGTCCTGTACCATTGCTTGGAAATCATCATGGGACGATGGCTGGAAAGAGGCACAGCAGAAACCAAACCATTTACTTGTTTAGGGAAAGCAGATTGCAAAAGCAAAAGCTGCTTCCTGAGGCATGGTCACACCACCACATGGTGGCCTGTCTGAAGACTGAGGGAGACTGTTTTCAGCCTGTTCACATCCAGTCCTCACCTGGGATGGGAGTAGCAAGGTGAGGTGGCTCCAGGGCTGGTGCAGCCAAACTGCAACCGGCAAATGGTGGATGAGGACACACTAGGCAGGCCAGTTTGGGGTGCCCCCTCCAGCTCTGGGTGCCAGAGTCCACAAGCTGGCCTCCATATTGTGGCCAAGTGCAATGGGACGCTCTTTCCCAGGTGAGTTGAGGCAGCTCTGGAGATGGCACAGCCAGTTTGCAGCCAACAGTGGGGGGACAAAGGCAGGCTGGGCAGGTCAGCTTGGGTTGTCCCCTCTGGCTCTGGGCACAGGAACCCACAGGGTGCCATCCATGTTCAAGTGGGGCAGAAAACGAGACCCCTTTGCCTGAATTGCTTGGTGGGGTCCTGCGCCCATTTGTACCAGAACTCATGGGTCACTATAGCCAAACCTTTTGGGACCTCAGCAGTAGACCGGTTGATCTGCATGTAGAAGGTTGCAGGGTCACAACATCTCCAGATGCAGGTGGAAAAGATTTCTGCCTGAAAATCTGAATTGGTGCTGTTAGTTTGTGTAGACGGTACTGAACAACTGAACACATTTAGTAAAAATCAGCTTTCTGTGTGACAACAAAATATGCAGAAAATGGTAATGCATCCTGTTGAAATAAACGACCAAAGTTTGGATTCCTTGTAGCAACAGGCAATGGTGGACTAGGAGTCTTTGGCCCATTCCACATTTACCTTTATCACACACTATGTCTCGGTCCAAGAGTCCACTGTCCACCCACTAGTGCAGAATATAACAGGCTCTGTTCCCCAATGAGGCTTTGTCTGCAATTGGATGAAGCTCTGTTCTGGGATAAGGAACCAAACGATGTCTTATTCTGGTCCTACTCTGTGCCTCTTCAAAGAGGTCCTCAAATGGACCAAGGCCCATAATGTAGGCTGTAAAGGGCACATATGCATCTCCTTAGGTTGGAATATCGTGGGACACTAGGGGTGTGCATGAATATCCAACAAAGTTGGAATTCGTACAAATGGGTACAAATTCCAACATTCACTGACGAACTGAATTGGGCCTACATTTGAAGGCCCTATTTGTCTGCAAATCGGTTATTCAAATTTCCATCAAAGCTTTGGTCGAAGCTTCAGTGGATACCAGATCCCCCCATAGCCTCCAACCACCACCGCGTGGACCCCTCCCCCCCCATGGACCCCATCACCCCACTTATCTGCTGCCACCACCATGCCTTCTTCCTAGGCCATGCCTTCTTCCTAGGCACGCAGAACCAGAAGGCCTGTTTTGGCCTCCAGAAGGCCTATTTCGGCCTCTGGAGAGTGCCAAAATAAGCCTGGGGATGCCACCAGAGGCCTCCCACCCACCTCCCATGTGTCTGAATATCCGTGCACAAATACAAAGCCCCCCACACACACATTCATAGGGGTGGGATTTGGCCAGAGCCAAATTATTCCACGTTTGATTCACACTAAACCAAATGTGAAAAATGGCTTCATGCATGCCCCTATGAGACACCCTTTTCAGCGGCACTCCAGGTCAAAGCGGCAAATGGTCAAAAAGGGCCTTCCTAGAAAGAGTGAAAACCAGAAACAAAGGATCTTCTGAGGCAACGGTCAGGGCAGGGACAGAATGGGCTATCAAAATGTGTTGGCCCTGTCCCATTTCAGCAGTAACCAGCTCCAGAATGAGGAGGGTTGCTAATCCCAAGACAGGGCATCCCACCCTCTCCCAGGATAAAGGAAGCCTGTGTAGAAGAGGACCTTTATTTCTGCCCTCCTGGCTGAAGAACCATGTAGGCCTTATGAAGCTTGGTGAAATTGAACATCCTGTAGTGAGAGACTGTTGATGCCAAGGCAATCTACTTGAAACTGACACTTTTGTGAATCACGCATGATTGATAGGTGCGAATGTGCCGTCAAACTATGCATGTAATAATAGCAAAATGATACCGTTACACAAACTATGGATTTTGTGTTTTCATTTCAGTGCACACACGAGTATTATAGTGATAAGTGTCTGACAGTATCAGATCCAACAATAAAGCTTCAGCATAACAATGACAGTATATTGGATTTTTCTGTGCTTATCATTTTAAACTGCTTTGGGGCTTAGGCTGCAGGAAAGGAAGAAGGCTAACGATGTTACCAAAATGCTAAATATAAGAAAAATGCGCAACTATTTTAATAAGAAATTATAAGCAGTTGGCAAACAATCAGTTACTTTGTGACTGACAGGCCTAAGATTAAAACCTCTAATGACTGCCAAAAGCACATAGACAACAAACACTTTTAGCATGACAAAAAAATGAACTCTGTGGGAAGCAAAGGGTGAACTTGCCCATGTATGCGCTGGCGGATGCTTAGCACATATGAATCCTTCCCCCACTTGTCTGCAAGTTACCTGAGGTGTGGATGGGTGTCCGGACGCTGCCATTTTGGATCCCCAGTGTCAGCACCATGTGCACCGTGCCGTCACCAGGGCAGCCATGTGACACACTGTGTCAGTGCTCTTGTAGAGTGCGTCATGTGCCCCTCCGGCACTGGAAGAGGTGTGAATGGGCTGGCCAGATCCTTACTGTCTCCAGCAGTAGTACAGGTAAGTGCGCAAGTGACGCAGGTATAGTCCCCGCAAGGTGCAGACACTTCATCTGAGGGCTCATCCCACCTGGACGACCAGGCCAAATGAGAATTGGGCCTGTGAAGTGTGGCCAACGTCTGCAGTCATTTCCCGTTCTCTGAAAAACAGGCTTGGATGGAATCACCAAGGTGTGGAACAAAAGTTCCTCAGCTTCAGCGTTCTTGCTGCTATGAAAAGTGGCAGGGCTAAAGACACCATATCACATCACTGCTGGGGCACTTGACAGTGCAGAGGTGAGAACATGAGTGTCTCCCATTACCATCTTTCAAGTGCTTTTGGAACTCTTTTATTTCTGCAACATGTGAATGCAGCTTTCACAGCTCCACAGCCAGGTCATGATATTTCTGCCACTAATACAGCACTGTTATTGTTTTTCTATTATTCATAAATAGTATATTGCAGGCAATGCTGTCTGGCTTTCCTTTCCATGCCTTGATCTTTACCTAAGGACTTGGGGATAGGGATGCACATGAATATTCGTAACATTCAAAATTTGTGCAAATTTGGACATTTGTATTTGAACTGAATGTTGGCACATTCGATGATTGATATTCGAATTCGAATCAAATGTTTTGATACGTTCATATGAAGCTTTGTATGGGATTCGTATGGGATTTGTATGGGATTGAACATTTGTATCGAATTCAAATCCCACTACATTCAAACAAATATGAATTGAATAATAATAATAATAATAATAATAATAATAATAATAATAATAATAATAATAATAATAATAATAATAATAATAATAATAATAATAATAATAATAATAATAATAGTAAACATTCCTACTCGGGAAGCATAAATATAGCATCTGATTATGTGCAAGGTGTTTTTTACTGGTAATGGGACTACTGCTGCTGCTGCTGCTGCTGCTGCTTTTTTGCATACAGTCTAACAAATACTTAACAGCTGGTTTAGTTCTGTGACCATCAGATCCTTCCTAAGAACTTAGGACAACTGGAGATACCAGCACAGTGTGTGAATTTACACTTACCTGCAGGAGGAACTCCAGGGATGCAGCATCTGAACTGCGTGGAGTCCCTTCTTCACCAGAAGTGGCTCCATGCCTGCAGGATTTTCCCCCTTGGTATACCGGTAGAGCAGTTGTAACTGCTATACAGCAGTATGAGAGGCAGGGCTGGGAGAGCTCCGCATGTTCCATTTCCACCTCTTCTAGCTGGAGGGGGTGCGGGTGGAGCATGTGGCCACTTTGCGCCCTGCATAGCAATGGCATAACAGAGGCAATTTGCACCTCGCCCACACACAGGGAAGTAAAAATGTGAAAAGAGCCTGGGTTTAGTAGCTGAACTGTTCCAAGCAGTCCTGCCTTTGGCAACTAGTGGACAGTAAATCTATCAGTGCCCAAGGTCTTAAAATTATTATCTGGGTCATATACCGAGGGCACTAACAACTACTAGAATAATTGTTAATTCCTCTGGCCAAAGTAGTTTGGTTTCAATTCCTCTTTATATTCCTAAAAGTTTTCAGCTGTTCCTCCTCAATTCATTTATCACCACATGTCACTACATCCATCATCCACAGATACTTTTTCTCAACCAAAGTTAGATCAAGACTATTATGTACCAAATCTAAAAGAACACTCTCTCCCATACCAACCTGCCCGTGCCTTAAGATCTGGAGGGGAGGCCCTCCTGGTTGTTCCACCGCCTTCAGAAGTGAGGCTGGTGGGCACCCGGGAGAGGGCCTTCTCAGTAATGGCCCCTAGGCTATGGAACAGTCTCCCCCTTGAGGTGCATCAGGCTCCCTCTCTGATTAGGTTCAGGAAGGCGGTGAAAACGCACCTCTTCGCTGAGGCCTTTGGCAAAATATTGGTCATGTTTGCCCTCCATTGCAAATGCTACCGTTTTAACTGATACTGTGCTGTTTTTTAACGCGTTGGTTTTAAATTTTAATATTGTTTCTTTTGATATGCTGGATTTTAAAAGCTGTTACCCTCCCTGAGACCCTCTTATATAGGGCGGGATATAAATATAAATAAATAAATGTTTATCTGCTTGTTCCTGAAAATCCACATTATTGTTGTTGCTATGATTATTATTTTAGGTTCGATCTACCAAAGAGCATCGCTGGGGTGGTGCCCTCCTATCCCGAAACCATTCCTTGGAGGAGGAATTTGAAAGAGCAAAGGCTGCTGTTGAGGTATTGTGTGATGCTTTTCCTTTTTCTGTGCCTGCCTGCCTGCCAGAAGCCCAAAACTGTGATAAACCAGGACAGTGCATAAGAATCCTGACCCTGGAAATGGGATACCTAGCCAACTGAACATTCACTCTAAGCATTGTTTTTTATTTTAATACTAAAAACATCTAATCCACGTTTTATCTAGAAGTCCAAGGACAAGTTAAGCGTGGCTGCCAAAGAGGGTTTGTAATGAGTAGGAATTTGCACTAATGTATTTTTGACATTTGAATCCGAGTAGATTCAAATGTCATAAAATCCTATTCAATTCGGATATTTAAAATTCGAATGTCTTAATCCCATTCGAATCCGTAACATTCAAATCCGTTAGATTTGTATTTAAAGATATTAATGTTGACAACATTTGTATCTGTTATACGTATCTGTATGCATCCCATAAAAATCCATATGCACCTTGTATTATCCTATACGCATCCTGTTTTTATCCCGTATTTTAAGTGCAAGATACGGATAATTTGGGGGCAGATTCATATATGACAGATACGAATCTACACATTCAAATCATTCAAAAAGCTACACTATGGGTGTTTTTCCACTGTCACTAGAAGTACCCATTAAGTACCCATTAATCGGTACGTAATGGCATTTTTGTACCCATTAATGGGTACTTAATGGGTACTTCTAGTGACAGTGGAAAAACACCCTATATGTCACCTGGACATTTTCTACCTGCAGAAGTTAAGTCAGCTTATGTTCTGCATTCCAGAGGGACACATTTTGTAAAAGTTGTTCTTATTAAAGAATACAAGGGACATGTAAACAAAATATGAGAAAGATCTTCATGAAAGCAGTGCTTTCGTCCATTCAGACAGGATCCTGGTCCAGGTGCACAGAAGTGGGGATTTCTGTCACCCTGCTGTGGTCTCTGGTCCTGTCTCTCATGGAGTGAAAACAATAAGTTCCATTCACTGATCTGAATTGCAGTTGGGAGGGAGGAAACGTGTTTCATTTTTATGTGCTTGCTGGTTATGCCTAGCTTAAATCTAAAATAGTGGATGAAGTTATGACTGTTGTCTTTGCCTGTTGCCAACATATCACAAATCATCCTGGTCGTATTTCTCTTGATTTGCAGCGTGCCTGGTACTTCAGCACCGGGCTTTCTTTTTTGTGCAATAACCAATGATTTAGTTTTATTTCTGGCTCAGAGCGAATCCACCTGTTCTATTTCCAGAAGCCTCAAGAGGAGCGCGTTACAGTAAAGATGGCCTGGCCACCACAAAATTTAGAGTGTGCATAAAGGGTGGTTATTGGACATGTACAAATCACATTTTGGTCTGCGTCTTGGGCACCAGCCAAACAAAAATAATTGCAAAGATATAAGGGAATCGAGGCTCAGTCCACTTCAATACCCTGTGCACCTTTTAATGCACAATATCTAGTCACATACATGTCTTCTTGCTTGCTGAGGCCCGTCTGAGTAGGTTGCAAGTTTATTCTAAGGACTTAAGCTTTCAGTTATTGCTGCTGCCATATCCATCTTCAGAGGGTTTGGCTTTTATCCAAAAGCTTAGGTTCTCAGAAGAAACCTGGAACACGAGATAACAGCCCCAAAACTGCTACAAATGAGATTGAAACCAGGTGTGAACATCTACATAGGACCATTCTTCTTCTTTTTTTTTTAATTATTATTGTTGTTGCTGCTGTTGTTGTTGCAGACATTTTTGCTTGTTTTTGTCCCCCTCCACCCCCACACCCCCACACAAATGCAACCTGAATTTGCTCCCTCCCTCCTTCTGTTATCTTCTGGTATGTGGTGTTTTTAAATCTCCATCAGGTGGCTCAACCAAAGCCCATTTTCTCTTGCCCTGAGGTGCTGGTGGAAAGAAGGCTTAGAAGCAAAATTTTCTTCGCTTTCTCCTGTTCCTCTGAGGAAGGGGAGGGGGGAGAGGGAAAGGGGCAAAGGAGGGGAGTTTTCTTCCATGATCAGGGGGGAAACATTCTGTTGCTGCTCATTTTTTGTGCATTGGACAGCTGGAGCCTCATTAACCTCAAGCTAGTAAAGGTTGAGCACTGTGCCAGAAGACAGGAGGAGGGAAAGCTGGAAGTAAGAAATGAAAGGAGAAAATATGCAGGTTTTTGTTCAAGAGTTCAGTTCATGCAAAAATCCTGGATCCCTTAAATTAACCCCCCACCGGACACCTGGGCATCTCTCTCTCTCTCTCTCTCTCTCTCTCACTCACACACACACACACACACAAAACAAAACTGGCAAGTTTCTGGACCCCTGTTCCCGCTCCTTCCTCCTGCAGCTGAATACCTTAAAGGCAATTGAAGTAGCTGTGAATTACAGTATCTCTTTCCCCCTCTCTGACACATTGGCCCTTTCTATACTTCCATGATTTAGATCCAGATCAGTAGATCTACTGGATTATACATAGGGAGGCCTGGGCAAGATCTGCACCATCGGCACTGACCGCATTCATCTAGCCCAAGCTGGCCAAAGTCTTCAAAAAGATTCACAGCCGCCCCCCCAACCACCCCATATTGCTAGGAGTGCAAGTTCCAATCTTGGGAGCCTGGGCTGTGTGCTTTTCTATGGTGTACTTTCATGCACCGCTGAATAATAGCCCCCCTCCCCAAAAGGCTAGGAATTCTTGTCTCTAGTAGGTAGGGGCATGGGAGGGTTGCAGTCATGGAAAAACACACACACACCAAGGCCTAGGAATAGGAACTTTTGTTCCTAGCCACGGGGGGGGGGGGGTTGTGTGGAGTGCTTTTCCTGCCAAACAGCAGCCACTGGTGATTTAGGGTTACGGAGGAGGACCATTTGCACACCTCTGTGATCCAGAGTAAGGCCCTTGGTCCCATTGCAGGCCCAATTTATCATGTCCAAAATAGCTCCAGATTAAGGGGCCGTGCCTTGATCTGCATTAACATGCAGATGAGGAGTCCCAGGACCTGGACTCTATGGGTAGATGCAGAAAGGGCCATAAAGTCTGTGAGAGGAAATAGGTTCGTTTTGTCTTTTTATGTTTTAAAAGGAGACCGTCCGGCATTGATCCAGGCAGCTGGCGTGTGCCCGGCCAAGACACACAGCAGCAATGGCTTCCCTGTGGACAGCTGAAGCAAAGAAGAAGCCCAAATGCCACTTGCACCCTCCCTCCTGGCACAGACCTGAGGCCATTGCTGTTGCTACCAAAGCAAGCACCTATAAAGCCTCACCTGGGGAGGGATGCAAGCTTCAGGCCCTAAGCCAGATGAAGTAAAGCGTGTAGTTACAGTTACAGGAGCTTCCATAGTCGCCCATCCCATCTGCTCCAAACTGCAGGTTCCCTAAAGAGTGAGTGAATCCTGTCTTTGAAAGGGATGAACAAAAGGAGATGTCAGGATGAGCTAAAGCATTCTTAAAATATTTTATGTGGATCCCTTGGGTCTCAAATTTGCCCTGGGCATCTCTAACCACATGTCTGAGCACACCCAAAGAGGGTGTCACAGATCAAACTTGGGGGACACAGCCTTAGTTCACTGGCCAAAGTCCTGCTTTGTATGAAGCAGGTTCCAAATCTCAACTCACACCTTCTGTCACTAGTGGAAGATGCCAGTGGTACGTCACATCTGTATAGTTGCTAGGGATGTGCAAGAATATTCAAAACACTCAAAATTTGAGTAAATTAGTTCAAATTCAGACATTCGAATTCAAATCGAGTTTCTATACATTCATTTTTTTAACATTTGAACCAGTTTGAATGCTTCAGATCATTCGTACGAATTATTCAGACATCCGTATATGTATGGATACGTAGGCATTACATACATATCTGTGCGCCTCTTAGGCCCCATTCCCATTACAAGCTTAATACGGTTTCCCTAAACCGAAATAATAGAACCGGATGCAAATGCGAATTTGTCTGATTCCATTGCTTTCAACTTAATCACGTTCAATCCGGATTCTGAGGATCGTACATGGCGTATGTGACTCAAGGGAGGACTCAAGTGGCTACTTTCTTGGCTGGGTGGCTGCTGCTTGCCTGGATGGAGGAAAAACGGCAGCGGGCAGCCAGTGATTCTTTCCCCTCCTCTCCCCATTGCCCAGGGCACACAGCAGCAGCGGCAATTCAAGCTCCCTTTGCCCACTCACCGCCACAGCCTTAAAAACATTCACACATCTCCCAGAACCTGCAGCTGCTTTCCTTTCTTTTCCCTTTCTAAAGGTCAGAACTTTCAGAATTGTTATCAGGTGTGAAGTGGGTGGATTGCTACAGTGTAGCGGTGGCTGTAAGGGGTGAATTTTTAAAATCACTATCTTTGGAAGCAAGCTATTGGGGGAGGGAAACCCTAAACATGCATTCTAATCCCACTAAAACTGTACAGTTACCACAGTAAGAAATGTAAAACGTTTCAAATGCATGAACCGGAGCGAGACCTGTTGAAATGAGTGTTAACATTTACAATGCTTTGGGGCGATTTAACATGCAGAAAGCGTGTTAAGCCAACCTGACGTGGGGACTGCAAGGATCAAAACCGTTTCGAAACCGTTTTAAACTTGTAATGGGAATTCACCCTTATTGTACCCATACACATTTGTACAGATACGTACAGGATGAAACGGGATGCATACAGGATAAAAAGGGGATGCGTATGAATGCATATGAACACCTATGAAGGTTGTGAATATTTGTATCTTCAAACATGAATCAAATATTCGTCTGAATAGATACGGATGTATTTTAATACGTTCGTTTTTTTCTCTGTTCGTACGAATTCAGACATTTGAATATTCAATTTGAATTGACTCAAATGTTGAAAATTGCATTTCTGCACACCCTTAATAGCTGCCAAGAAATCCACATGAATATGCCCATGTAGTATCCAAAAGATGAGCTCCACTCAAGGCATTTTGACTTTTAATTTATTCTGGCATTATACAGAACGGCTTCTGGTCCGATTTGTCTGCTGTGAGTTTGTTATTTTGGGTTTGCAGTTATGAAGGCCACAGAGCTATATATCTAGGTTATTTTTCTTCTTAGGTTGTCTCCTTAGAAGTTCTCTGCTTCTTTATTTATTGACACTGCAGTGACAATTTAGTGTACTCATTTCTCTTCTGCAGGTGGGTAAATAATACTCTGGAGAAATCTCACCAATTACATGCAACATCTTCTTCTTTCACGTTTTTACCACGATTTCAGTTAAGCGGTTTTTAATTACATTCCCTGCTAATAGCTGCCTCTCTTTCCGTCACCCCCACTCACTATGGAAATCAGTTGTTTTAATTATCTCTCTAGGTGAATCATTTTAGAAAAAGGAAACTCTTCTTCTTCTTTTCTTTTTTATTTAAATAATTTTTATTTTTGGATGAATGTTTTGTAATTAAGTAGCATGCCTGCTGGCATTTTATTCATATTAAAAGCCTGCATCTTGTTCTGAGAAAAGAAACCCTCTTTTGACCTTGTCAGATAGACATAAAAATCTCAAACTGTGAAATGTTTAAAAATCCATTCAAGTAAATAAAACACTTTAATAAATTAAATGGCTAAAAGTACAAATTAAAAGCTTGATGCGTTACAGAGAGAGCCACCATTCACACTAGGAATGCCTGGTAAAAAGTTACGTGTTTAACAGGAAACTAAATTGTAGGCGCCTCCTGAACAGCAGACAGAAGAGAATACCATAACGTAGGAGCTACCACCAAGAAGGCCCAACTGTAGGCCATTATAGGATCCTGTATTTTGTGGGACCTGCACAGGAGTCTCTACCGCCCCTCCTCTGATCAAACAAAGCAAATTGTATGTTCTTGTGAATCAGTTTGATCTGGGGTTAGAGTGTCAGACTCTTATCTAGTAGTCTCCCAACTCTGCACTCCTACACGAAGCCCACTGGGTGGCCTTGGGCTAGTCACAGCTCTGCCCTGCTTCTTATACCTGGATTTCCTAGAAGCCAAGGGGGCATTAAGCAATGGCAGCCAGATGTTGGGAGAATAGAAGGAAGGGAATGAGTGGTGATTTGGCCTGAGGAGCCTCCAATCAAATGGAGGCCTAGGCCAGAAGACATGGGCTAGTTTGGTCTAGTGGTTAGGGAGCCAGACTCTTATCTGGGAATACTGGGTTCAATTCCGCCCTTCCCCATGAAGCCAGCTGGGTGACCTTGGGCTAGTCACAGCTCCCTTTCTGAGCTCATACAGCCCCTTATACCTCACACATACCTTTTCACACATACCTGACTAATATGATATCATAATACCATACCACTCAGGTAAATATTCAGTGTTGTGGGGAGAAGAACAACAGGTTTGTTAGCCGCTTTGAATCCCCTTAAGGGTGAGAAAATCTGCCTATATAAAAAAAAGACTCTTCTTCTTGGCTGACACTATAAGCAGAGAGTGGAAGACAAGTTCTAAGAGCTCTTCATACCTCTTGCTGCTGAAACGCCATATCTGCATTTAGGGCAGTATGCTGGTGGGATGAGTGGTTTTCATATAGTCACAGTGGCCGCTCCAGCTAAGGGCCACCAGCTCTTTGTCTTTGTCAGATCTAGCTGCATGAGTGATCCTGCCTAAGCCCTGCGTTCCATTGCCAACTCTTTACCTGGGTGCCCTCTCCAAAAAAATTGTAGAGACAGGGGGGAAGCGTTATTTTTTTTCTTTTCCTTATGAGAGCTTGGAAAACCTTTCGTTCCCCCTAACTTTTCAGCGGTAAGGAGTGTTTGCAGACTGACAGCCATTCAATAGTGGCTTTTGCATCATTTGATCAATGGTCAGCAGTGATTTTGGGTGCATTTGAATGTTGGAATTTTTGGTTTGGGGACTGAGTGTAAGTCAGTGGTGGGCATAGTATTAGGCCATGTCTCCAGATACCTGTTGGAAGGACCCCCATCCTCAGAAGAGGCCTTGCTTCACCCACCTCCATTTTTGGTGGTATCAGGCACCTCATGGTGATTGAGCATAGGAACATAAGAAGGGCCCTGCTGGATCAGGCCACAGCCCATCTAGTCCAGCATCCTGACTCATGTAGTGCCCCACCAATTGCCCATGGGCATCTCAAGCAGAGACAAGGGCAAACCTCCTGCTCGCGAATCCCAGCAAATGGCCTTAGAGGCATCCTACTAGTCCCCCCAGCCTGAAAGATATTCTTAGGCATCCATTCTAGTAGCCATTGATAGTTCTGTCATCCATAAATTTGTCTAACCCTTCCTTGAAGCCATCTAGGCTAGTAGGTGTCACCACCTCTTCCAGCAGCAAATTCCATAGACCGATGACCATTTCTGGGTGAAGAAATACTTCCTCTTGTCTGATCTGACTCTCCTACCCATCAACTTCATAGAGTGTCCCCTGGCTCTAGTGTTGTGTGATAGAGAAAAGAAATTTTCTCCATCCACCTTTTCTATACCGTTCATGATTTTATATACTTCAATCAGGTCCCCTCTTAAACGTCTTTCCAGACTGAAGAGGCCTAGACATTGCAGCCTTATTTCAGCCCCTTTGTCAGTGCAGTGCTTTTGGGTGTACCTAGGGACATGGGTCTTGCCCAGTTGCACCATCCACAGATCTGGCCAGTTTTTTACAAAGCCCACCACATGGGAACCCATTTCTCCTCGACCTGACCTGCTTCAGTCAGATCAAAGAAAGATTTTCCACACATTTCACACAAGCTTTTTGAATTGATGTGTGGCAGTTTCAGGCAATTCCAGGCGTGTCTACGAATGGCATCTAAATTAGAACTTTTCCAGGCCTTTATAGAGGACTCGCCAACCAGAATCCTTGGGCTTTTTCCAGCTAAACTTGATACAGATCCATGAAACAAAATAGCCTGTGAGTCTAATCCTAGCCTGCATGTTTAGATGCCAGAGTCATATGTTTTCAGAAAGGTGCAGATTTCCCAGCCTTTGGGGATTTCAGTATAAGAACTAACTTTTGTGGTTGGCAGATTATTCTACAGCAAATCTTGTATCACTAAAAACAGATGCTGCCTGGCAGATAAAGGACTTTTGAGTAAGGAAGCCCAGCACTGGTATGTGATAAGAAACATTAATTATAGAGCCTTCAAACCAATAACCATTAAACTAAGGGGACCCTTCAAATAGCTGGTTTCTTCATGGAGCAAAACACGGATACAGAATCCATCTCCGGCAGTAAAGCCTGAAATTTAATCAAATGGCTGTTACAGCTACTGACTTTGTTGTTCTGGGTTCTTCTACTGAGATTGAAAACTCTGCAGTGAAACAAGTGCTAAGCCAGGAAGGAGAAAGTAAACACACTGTTATAATAAAACCAGGGGGATGTTTATCGATTTACTAATAAACAAACCAAAAGAGGCAGCACAATCACGGAGGGGAGGACGGCGGCAAAGAGAAGAACATCCCTGGCCCTTTTCACACATACCTGACTAATATGATATCATAATACCATACCACTCAGGTAAATATCCAGTGTTGCAACAGCCATCCACACTTCAAGTGCTCCCCCAAGCTTAGCAGCACACAAAGTATGAATGGGCTTGGCAGGGAAGGGCCAGATCACCATGACAATATCCAGCACACACCCAGAGGTTGCCATAGCAATCTGGACATTGTCTGTAACTGTGCAGCGGCAGTTGCGCCACCCACACCCACTTGACGCACCACATCCAGAAGAGAGTGCAGTCACAGCTAGTTGCTCCTGGTAAGCATGTAGACTGCTTTTTAGAAGTCCACCCCTGGACAGCTTTGGGGGAGCCTGAGGCAAATTCTGGAGAGTTGCTGCGGCTCCCCAGTGCGGACATACTCCTCTAGTGAGCAGACCCCTGCTCACTAAGAGGTAAGTACCATCAGGCCCTCTGTCTTGGCAAAGCTGCGTAGTTGACTTGAGTAACAATGGTGGACAAATTTAGCTAAGGTTGGAAAAGGGAGGACATGGATAAAAAGATCAAATGAAATATAACTTCCCAAAAGAAACTTTTCAGTTAGGAGGGGAGTATATGGTCTGTTCTTGACAGGCAAGCAGGTAAGTTGACAGGCAGGTAGTATGACACCCCCCAAATGGATCCAAACATGAATAAAATCAGCTTTAGTTTAATGGCGTCCACCACCTATCGGTGCCGCAGAAGGGCTGAACGGTGATCCACCAGGCTTCAGAGATTCAAAGGATCTCTTTAAACAGGGCGATGAAATGCCAGGTTTTTCAAAAATGCCGGTGTATCCCCATTGTGACCTTAATGGAGGCTGTCAGATTGGTGAGGATTTGTGCCATTTTGTAGGACTGTGATGCCATTTATGGCTGAAAATATGGCCGGTTGATTTGCCTCACCCTATGTTGGCACCATAGGAAAAATCCAGGCTTTTATAAGAAAGTACAAGAAATCCCGTGAATTTCTTAAATCCAGCTTATCAGAAGAATGAGCCCATGTCTGCTGGCCTAGGCGTCCATTTGATTGGAGGCTCCTGAGGCCAAATCACCACTCATTCCCTTCCTTCTATGCTCCCAATATCTGGCTGCCGTTGCTTAGTGACCTCTTGGCTTCTGGGAAATCAAGGTAAAGAAGCAGGACAGTGTAAAAGCAGACAATTCGGCTTTCAAACTAGGTTTTCTGACAGCAAGCAGCGTGGATAGTTTTAAGAAAGGATTGGATAATTTATGGAGGTCAGGTGTATCGATGCCTGCTAGAATGCATGCTGAAGTACTACCTCCATATCAGAAAGAGAATCCCTAGGGGTGTGCACAAATGCAATTTTTGGGATTTGATTCGGTTCAAATCAAATATTTAAAAATTCGATTCCATTTGAATCTTTAAAATTTGAATCTACTAAAATTCAGTTCAAATTAAGCAAACTTGAATCTATTCATTCGATTTTTCAACTCAGACTTTCACTTACAAATGTCAACAACATTCGTATGTGCCCATACGCATCATTACACATCCTGTACGCATCCATACATGTCCGTATGCATCCCGTAGTTATCCCATATGCAACCCGTTTTCGTCTCATACGGATCCATACAAACGTGTATGGATGCAGGAAAGATGCGTATGTGCAAGTATGTATCCTGTACAGCCCCATATACATGCAAATGTCTGGATAATTTGAATGAATAGATCCAAAATTTGAAATTCGTTTGAATTTTTAAATTTGAATTTATGGACATTCGATTTGAATTCGAATGCTGAAATCTGGACAGATTCAATCAACTTTCAAATAACTTCAGATATCCATGCACACCCCTGGGTAGGATGCCTCTAAAGGTGATTCAAGAGCAGGTGAAGGTTTGGCTTTGTCTTCTGCTTGAAAATGTTCCGAAGCAACTGGTGGGCCACTGTGTCTGAGGCAGGCAGAATGCTGGACTAGATGGGCTTTGGCCTGATCCAGCAGGCCTCCCGTTATGTCCGTATGTTTTAAAATGATTTCATGCACTTCCCCCTGTGAAGGCTGAGTTCCTGTTCAAAACAGCACTCCTTTCTTTCCCAATTGTTATGGAAAAATTAAGGAGTCGTCGCCTACGGGCATGAGTCGATATAATGAATTCAGCTAGCATTAAAATCCTCGTAATTCTTTAAGTACTCTTTCTGAACATAAAAACCCAGGTGGCTCAAATATTTTTGCATTAAATGCTGTCAACTATTCACACTTCAGGCCCCCAGAGTCCATATTTGCATAGTTTGACTGTACAATTAGCTAATTGCATGGCTTGAATTGGTATTGCATTTTGTTTTCTCCTTAAGCTACAATAATCCAAGATGTGGGCCTCCCCATTTTCAATAGCAGCTTTGTTACGGGCACTAACTGTGACATGCGGTCTGGTATTGCCCTCTCTGGAAGCCGCCTGTGGTTAACTGCCTTCCTTCCACCCACTCCACACATAAGATTCAAATGTGATATTAGCCTCCTCTAGATGCATCTCATGCAAGTTAAGGTAGCGTTAGAAAAACTCCTGCTAGTTTATTTTAAATAGAGAATGCCATCTGAATTGAAAAAGCAAGGAGTTATTTATATCAAATGCATTCAGGGAGAAATCACTACAGCATAAGCTGAGGTGAATCTCCGTAGAACTGAAGGGTTGCAGCCTTTTTATTACTTTTCGGTCTTCTCGTTTTTCCTCCCCTCCTCATCTCCTTCGTCCTTGATCCATCTTGGTGTTGGTCGTCACCTTTTTTTATTATCTCTTGTAACAAGCAAATTGATGCCAACATTTTCATTATCTCTAAGAGATGTCTCCTTCTTTTGATCTTCTTACCAAAAGTGACAACTTAGCTCATTATTTAAACTTCTTATAGAGACTGCTCTATCCTCATCTCCCGGTCCTTCCTCCTTTGCCTTCTTTGTGTCAATGGCTACTAGAATGGATGCCTAAGTACATCCTTCAGGCTGGGGGGACAAGCAGGATATTTTTAAAGCCATTTGCTGGGATTCGAGAGCAGAAGGTTTGCCCTTGTCTCTGCTTGAGATGCCCCATGGGCCACTGTGTATGACAGAATGCTGGACCAGATGGGCTGTGGCCTGGTCTAGCAGAGCTCCTCTTATGTTCTTATGTTTGTGTGGAAGTCTTATCTGAACAGCTGCTTATAGAGAGAGAAAGAGGGGAAAGAAGCCCATTCTTCCTCACAGTTAGCTTCTTCAGCTCCATTACTTTTCTCTATATGCAAGCATAGGTTACAGAAGCAAAATGGCTGTTAATATTCTATAATGATTAATATTGAAAAGGAAAAAAAATCTATCTACTTCTCACAGTAGTGCTGCTCTAAAGACTGAAGTAAAGGAAGCTAGGGACTTCTCTGCAGTCTTCATATTCCAAATGCGGCATTCTTTGAGATGGTGACTGCATCACAAAGGCCATAGTTCATTCATAGAGCAACTGGCTGGAAGGCAGCAGCTTGCAGGTTAAGTCCCCAGCAACTGCCTGAACGAAGAGGATGGCAAATCATTTCTGTACCTGCCAAAAAATCAGTATTCATTGCATCCAGGCTATCCCCAGGAATTGCTCTAATTCAGTAGATCCTACATAAGAACATTAGAGGAACCCTGCTGGATCGGGCCACAGCCCCTTTAGTCCAGCATCCTGCCTCACACAGTGGCCTGCCAGTTGCTTATGGGCATCTCAAGCAGAAAACAAGAGCAAACCTTTAATCCACTAATCTGGAAAGGACCTTTTCCATCCAGCGACCCATAAATATAAATTTAGACGCACATACAATCTTGCGTCAGATATTGCCCTCCAACATTTCTTAAAGGAGAACATGTTCAGACTTGAAAGGCAATCATGCTAAACAGAAAAACAATAATCTTTAGCAAACAATCTGCATGTAAGCGCGAAGGCTTACACACTCCATTAAAAACTGCTGCTGTTAATATAACTCTGAGATAAGGAGGTAGCAAGGGTGTGTTTCAAGGGCTCAGTCACACTCTAAGCTTGTAGTCCACCTCAGTGACAGATAGATAGCTGGGGCTGATTTTGGTCTGAAATGGCATGGTCACACTTACCATGCCGCCACTCCCTCACTATTGCCACTGCTGCATTGTGGATCCCTATTGTCTAGTAAACTGAAAGCTTCTGGGAGTGGTGGCAGGAGCAGCAGCAGTGATAAACAGCTGGGAGGTAGCAGCAGGGAGGTAGCAGCAGGGAGGTAGCAGCAGGGGGAGACCCCAACCGCCCATACCTTTGCCAGCCAAGGTGACCAGCTCAATGTGGAGGCTGCACAGTAGGACATTGGGTGGGTAGCATATCGGGGGGCAGCAGTGATGGTGGTGGGCCCTTCCCACAGTAAGGTGGAATGAGAAGGTTTCATAGCTGGCCAGCATTCACTAGCTCAAGTAACCCTACTGGTTTTCCTCCACATCACTGCTAACCTGACCTGGGGCCTATTCGCACTTGGCTTTATTCTAGATATATCCAGGAAGAGGGGCTTGCTGGCTGTGTGCTAGTGTAGGCTACAGCAGGCCCCAAGTGAGGCCTGCCAGAGTCTTTATTAGCATGCACAGACCCCTATCTTAAGATATACTCCAGAAAAAGGCCAAGTGTGAACAGGACCCTGGACAGCAGCCCTTTGCCTGGATCCAGTTCTGGCTGAAAAGGACTCACTACTGGAATGATCCGATTTCAGGACAGTCCCATTTGAGGTGGTAAAGTTCTCCAGTAGCATAGAAGAGGGAATTTCAGCAGGTGTTCACCTCTATGGCAAGCTACACACGTTGAAATCCCCTCTTATAGCAGCAGGGACCTTGCCTTCATTTTCATATGGTAACCCTAGCAGTGGGTCACTGTACTTCTTGGGCATGCTGTGTGATTTCTCTAATTTAGACAGGGCCTTTCTCTCTTCTATAAGACCAGCAAACACTACCTTTGAGCCAGTTTTGTCTAGTGGCTAGGGAGCCGGACTCTTATCTGGGAATACCAGGTTCGATTCCGCCCTCCCCCATGAAGCTAGCTGGGTGACCTTGGGCTAGTCACAGCTCCCTTCTGAGCTCTCACAGCCCCATCTACCTCACAGGGTGTCTGTTGTGGGAGAAGAATAGAAGGCTTTGTCACCCTCTTTGAGTCCCCTTAAATGGGTGAGAAAAGTAGGGTAGAAAAGCCAGCTCTTCTTCTTCTTCAGAGCATAACTAGACGTGATCTTGAGTCCAACATCTAGGCCCTGTGTTTTCAAAGATTACTGCTTTTCACCAGCTGAAGGAAAAGATACCAAAGCAAAGTAGCTTCTGGGGGAAATTTTAGCAAATAAATGGAAAAGGAGAAAGTTAAGCTTCACATTTCCTCCAGCTGTCACAACTTTGTTTAGAAAATGTCTTGGAATCTTACACCATGTCTAATTTGGCAAACTGTGAAGGCCCCTTTGGGGTTTCAGGCATCCTCAGCTGCCTTTCCTCTCTTCTTTAAGGAGAGGCGAAGTTACAGGAATGCTTCCTTCTTTCTGTATTGATTAGCTAAAGCAGTTTCTGCTAAATAATGGACCGCTAGCGTACCTTAGGGCCCCAGGGAACAGATACACCAAGACAATTCTAATTGCCTTCCCATTCATACAAAGGCTGTTTATTCTGCATTAGGCGGATTATGGAAAGTAAAACAAGTCCAGACGCATTCTAGATTATCCATATAATGTGGAATAAGTGAGTTTTGTCTGGATGAAGCTCAAGGCAACTTAGAGGACGCTTTGAGGTCAGTTCACATACTAATCTGCCCCTCCCATTTCTGTGCTAGAAAAGGTGGATTAGAGAAGGCTTGGGAGCACGAGGGCCACACACTGGCTGTGTTCACATCTAAATTTTAGTCCAGTCTCAGTCCACTTTCAGGAGTCAGAAAACGCATCAGCAAAATGACTAGCCATTTTCTTTCCACTTTTATCTAACCCAAGGGTTTTCTGAGCTAGATAATGCTGAAAGAAAGCAGCTCAACACCTTGCTAATGCATTCCCTCACTCTGAAAGTGGACCGAAACTGGATTAAAACTTAGGTGTGGATGTAGCAACTGTCTCTCTGAGGCACCTCTGAGGTGGTTGAGAGAAGGCTTTGAGGGAGGATTGTTCACACACTAGTCTGCCCCTCCGCCACCTCCTGAGCATTCTGTGCTAGAAAAGGTAATTGGTCAAGTTCTAGATCTTTTTGGTGAGGTCTACTGATAGAACTTGGATAGGGTTCCATTTTGATGTCCTATCCCAGGGTGTTTTTCCACTGCAGCCCTTAGATCCGGATCTAAGAAGATCTGGATCTAAAGAATGGGTACTTTCCTTAATCCAGATCTAGTAGATCCGGATTAAGGGAAGCACCCAATGTGTTTCCACGGGAGGTGTAGCACCCATTAGCAATGGGTCCTAACACCCCTGCTGTGGAAACAGCTTTGCACCCATGTGGGGAATTCGGATCGACTCCCAAGGGGTCGGTCCATTACCCCAGGTGTTTTGGGGGGCGGGGGGTGCAGTCTTCGAAGCCACTTCGAATTGACTTCGAAGTCATTTCAAAGTCATTTCGAAGTCTGTGCAAAATAGCTCCGGAGTGCCTTGAAGTTTGTGCTGATCTTCGGAATGAACTTCGAAATGACTTTGGAGTCACTTTGGAGTCACTTCAGAGTCACTTCGAAGTCACTCCGAAGTTCACTTTGAAGATCAGCACAGATTTCAAAGGCACTCCAGAGCTATTTTGCACAGACTTCAAAATGACTTCGAAATGACTTTGAAGTGGCTTCAAAATGACTTCGAAGTGACTTTGGAACCTAGGTTTGGGGGGGGGGCAATGGGTGCATCCCCTCCCCCTAGCTTCCTTTGGACCCCACTGGAAACAGGCTCTCTTTAATTCGGATTTTCTGGCAAAAGACCCCATTGTAGACCCCATTAATGGGGTCTACAGAAAATCCGGATTAAAGACCAAAATGTACCCATTAGATCCGGATTTCCCCAACGGCAGTGGAAACAATCAGGTCCCAAATGGGTGCCGTAGTGGAAATGGGATCATCCGGCTCACACCCAAATCGGTCATAAATGGGTGCAGAAATGGGCACTTTTTGACAGTGGAAAAACACCCCCAGTCTCTCACCTCACCCAATGCGGACAAAGTATACTAGGAGGAGGAGGAGGGGCTTGCAACACCCCACACTTCCTCCTGAACAACTCAAGTTATGGCTGTACAAGTTCACAAGAGGGGCTGCAGCCACTGGCAGCAACCGGAAGATCATTAGTGAAGGTACTAGATGAGTTTCCTTTGGCAAATGATTTTTGTGTTCAAGATCCAAATAGCGATACAGGCTTACCAGTCTGGATGCTTATTCCCATGACCATCAGCCTGGAAATGGCTACTACAAAGGCACTGAATAAATGCCAGGGCTGAAGAAGGGCCAGAAATGGCCAACGCACATGCATGGGAGGACAGTGATCACACACTTTTAAGTATTTTGCCCTCCTGTTTTGCATGAGGCGATTGCAGGATTCAAACAAGATTCCACATTTTCATCTCGCTTGCTGGAGGCAGCCTTTCTAATTGAGTAAATGTTCTCTCTAACTAAAAGCTTCGTCTGTTGACTATTTCTTATTGAGTAATGATTCCAGTAGAAAGCTGAGGTTTTCAATTTGCAGTTGAAGCATGCAGCCTAGAATGGATGTGGCCATTGTAATCTTTATTTCTTTTCAGTTCTGTAAAAAAAGAAGAAGAAGAAAAGTAGGCATAGCCCTACATGATATTCTCAGTCTCTCTTGCTCTTTAACTATTCTGGTGTTCTGTTTATTTGTTTCTCTTTGTTTTGTGCCTTGTCTTCTCCTAGTCAGACACAGAGTTTTGGGATAAGATGCAAGCTGAATGGGAAGAAATGGCTCGTAGAAACTGGATTTCAGATAGCCAAGAAGCACAAGGACAAGCAACAGTTTCCATTAATGAGAAGGTAATGTCTGGAAAGAGAATATTAAAACATAATATCAGAGCCCTGCTGAATATTGTCCAGCATCCTGTCCCACACAGTGGCCCACCAATTGCTTCTGGGCATTCCCCAGCAGAAGACAAAGACCTACGTCACCTACTATTGAATCCCTGAAGTGGCCTTTAGAGGAACCCTGCCTGTCTCTCCAACCTGGAGTCAATAGCTAGGCATCCATTCTAGTAGCCATTGATACCCTTACCTCCATGAATTTGTCTCTAAGGACCCAAGAGAAGCCTTGCTGAATCAGGCCACAGCCCATCTAGTCCAGCATCCTGTCCCATACATTGGTCCACCAATTGCTTCTAGGCATTCCCAACAATTCCTGGCATTCCCACTGATACACCTGACTTCCAAGGATTTCTCTAACCCTTTCTGAAACTTATCCAGGTTGGTTGCTGTCACCACCTCTTCTGGTAGTAAATTCTGTAGACTGATGACCTGGGTGAAAAAAACACTTCCCCTCATCCATTTTAAATATAGCCCATAGGCTCATCATGTTCCTAAGAGCAACCATGGAATTCATTAGAATAGTGCTGTTCCTGGCAATTTTCACCAATAGGAACTTTACAAACACACCTTTAGTTTGTTTAATTGCATTGGATACCATCTCCCTCCAGTATTTCATCACAAAACATGCAAATTCTTAGACCAGGGCCGGGAATAAAGGCTTCTGTGACCCCATAGTGCCTCAAGCAATCAGACATGTAGTGTTTCATAAAGCTACATGCACAATGTGCCATTAGAAGGTGCTGGCCATTTCTTGACCAAATGGGGGGAAATGAAAACTCAATAATAGAGGAAGGAGACACAGGGCATTTACTTATATAACTTGCTCTTCCAACCATAGTTACAGAGTATGTATCACAGAATTTTCCCAACTTTCAGTTTTGAGGGCATCATTCCATGGCAGTCTCATTCACTGATTGCTTCTGTCCTCCAAGCAGTGGATGATGAAGTACCACAGAAGGTCTACAAGAGCTCTTGGGGGCCTTCAGGTACTACATCATTATCTTATCTTCAGCCTTGAAAGATAATGCTTAAAAGGTGACCAGACTGAAGTATATAAAATCATGCCCAAGGTGGAAACAGCAGGTAGGGAAGAAGTATTTTATCACACAACACCAGAACTGGGGAGACTCTATGGCCACGTCCCCATGGTGGCCAGTTAGCACCCTTTGGGTGCTGTTTGGGCACGCAAGGGCCGGGCGTGGTACCAGGCATGGATTTTGTGCGTCCTCATGTCATTCCGGGCAATGTAGGACAGGCACTGGTTTGGCACTGATGGTGGTGTCCCCACGCAAAGCATGCCAATCCCTGGTAAGGGGGAGCCATGCCACCTTCTCTCCGCCCCCTCTCTCCTTATTGGCAGCCAGATTCTCATCAGCTGCAGCTGGATTGTCGTCAGCTCACCCCTGTGCCACCTCACCCCCTCCCTTAGAGGCACAGACAGCCAGGACCAGGGTGGGAGGCATGGAAACAAGCTTCATTCGTAAAAATAACTACACTTTTACTTTGACAAACCCTATTCATAAAAGACCAATGAAAGCCGCTAGCGGCAGAAGCCGCTTGAACACTTTTGCGCACCTTTGCTCCACCCCGGACCACGGGAGCACCTGTCAATTTTAAAATCAAGACTCATTTTATTATTGCCTTCACGATCGGAAAATGGGGGCTGCGAGGGCAACAAAAATCAAGCCATTGTGCAGCCTGCCTTGGCATTCTGAAACGGGGTTGGAATTACTTCTGCTGAAGAGGCAGAAAATTTAAAAAATAGCCATTCTCCAGCCTGCCTTTGCAATTGGCATTTTTAAAACTCTGGCAGTGATCTTCAATAGACAGGACAGCAAGGACACCCCACCTCCCAATGACGTGTGTGCAAATCTCCTCCCCATTAGCCTGCAAGTGTCCCCATGTGTGATCCCGGCTCACTGAGCAATGCGTGCTGGCTCCCCAAACAGTGCAGAGACTTCTTTTTTGAGGTACCAAATTTGGCACCCAGTTAGCACTGTTTGAGGGAACCCGGTACACTTTTCATGTGCCAAATCCAAAGCCCATGCGGCTGCCCAGTGCCAAATGGGTGTTCGGCACCGCACCAAAAGTGCTTGGGGACAGGGCCTATGATGCTGATCATCGTCTATGGAATTTGCTGCCAGAAGACATGTTGATCAGTTTGGATGGGGTCCAGAAATGGTTAGACAAATTTACGAAGGACAGGTATATCCATGGAAGACAGGTTGGAGAGATAGGGCGGATACCTCTAAAGGTGAAGGTTTTGCCTTTGTCTTCTGCTTGAGATGTCCAGAGGCAATTGGTTAGCCACTGTGTGAAATAGGATGCTGGACTAGATGGGTTGTGGCTGGGTCCTCTTACATTCTTATGTTCTCCTGTAATTGCATTTTTGCCACAAAGCTATTCTGGGCGAATCCCCACAGCAAGCTTATTTCACTTTCCCTAAACCGAAATAATAGAACCGGATGCAAACGCGAATTTGCCTGTTCCCATTACTTTTAACTTAATCGTGTTCGATCCGGATTCTGAGGATCGTACGTGGCGTACGTGACTCAAGGGGGGACTCAAGTGGCTAATTCTTAAATGCTGCTTTTCTGGGCTGCCCTGCCCTCTTCCTCTTGGCATGGACGCGCCACCCATAAGGGATTCCTTCACCGAGCCTAACTGGGTGGCTGGGTGGCTGGGTGGCTGCCGCTTGCCTGGATGGAGGAAAAATGGCAGCGGGCAGCCAGTCAGCGATTCTTTCCCCTCCTCTCCCCATTGCTCAGGGCACACAGCAGCAGCGGCAACTAAAGCCCCTTTGCTTTAAACATTCACATTCAGCTGCTTTCCTCCCTTTCCCTTTCTAAAGTCAGAACTCCAAAGAGCTAGAATTGTGCAAAATTGCAACATTGTTATTCCAACCATCAAGGTGTGAATTCGTTCCATAGCTACAGTGTAGCGATCCCTGTTAAGTGGATTTTTACACTGAAATCACTGTCTTTGGAAGCAAGCTATTGGGAGAGGGAAACCGTAAACATGGATTCTCATCTCTTAAAATGGTACTGTCCACACAGTAAAAAATGTAAAACGTTTCAAGCGCACGATCCGGAGTGAGACCTGTTGAAATCAGGATTGAGATTCACCACGCTTTGGGGTGGTTTAACACAGGAAAAGCGTGTTAAGCCAAACTGCTGTGCGGACTCCAAGGATTGAAAACATTTTGAATGCGAGATAAGGTTGCCGTGAAGACACGGCCTCTCTCTTTATCACACTATCTTCTATATTTTCAAAACTGCCAACATTCATTCAAACATGTGGTCAACAGAGACATGTGATTCCCTATCTCTTAGCTTTTTCCTGATAAATATTAATTCTTCTGAAGATTTATCTGTGGCATTGCTGATAGGACTGTAAGAGAACAAAATATTTTTATTTTGGTCACAATGTTTGTTATGCCTGTATCTCATTGTCGTTGCTTGAATTTTATATTTCAGGGTTATTATTTTCACACTGAAAACCCCTTCAAAGATTGGCCCGGGGCTTTTGAAGAAGGGCTGAAAAGGCTAAGGGAAGGAGACTTGCCCCTTGCCATCTTATATCTGGAAGCTGCAATTCTCCAAGACCCTCATGATGCTGAGGTATCTGCTCCAAGTACTATCTGGAAACTAGGAAGAATTGACTTGCCTTCGTTTGCCAGTTATGAAGATTTTCCATGCCACTTCATGGCAAATCAAGGCATCTCTACTGTAAACAAGTCGAAGATCCATTTCAATCTAGTTTCAGACCCCATATGGCATAGAAACCACCCTGGTCACCACGGTTGATGACCTTGTCTGGGAGAGAAATGGGGAGTGCAACCGTGTTTGTTCTCCTGGATCTCCTGGTGTCTTTTGATACCATTGACCATGGGATATTTCTGGAAAGGCTATGGAGTTTGCGAGTTGGAGGCAGTGTCTTGTGGTAGTTCCAGAGCTGATGCCAGAGAATAGTTGTGGGAGATTCTTGCTCAGCATCCTGGGAACTCAATTGTGGGGTTCCTCAGGGGTCAATCTAATATCCCAGGCTCTTTAATACCTATATGAAGCTGCTGGAAGAAGTTATCAGGAGGTTTGGAATGAGGTGACACTCAATTCTATCTCCGTGTGCCATCTGAATCAAGAGAGGCTGTTGAAGTGCTTGACAGGTGCCTGGAGGCAGTAATGGGCTGGATGAGGACCAACATATTGAAACTGAATTGCAGTGTGACACCCTACAAGCTGTTTTGGGCCTATTAATGACATGGAAGCACAAATTCAGTGGGAGATGATTCACTGCTCACTTTTAAAGGGCTTTTTTTTGCAGTTGCCTCCAGTAGGCCAAACCAAGTAGACTAAACCCTGCCAGAACAGATAACTTCTGGATTGGAAAAAGACCATCAGCACTCTTCCAACTTGTACTGTTCCAGGCCCCACATCAGCTCTGAAGTTTATGCCAGCTTCAGAGCCAACACAAGGGGCTTCAAAAGCTCTGAAGGTTCAGAGGACAGATAACAGTAGCACACTTTGCTGTACCGGCACAGTGTGTCCAATGGTATATCAGACTACTGAGATATACCCTCCGGACACTTCTGTGCCCCAGTATACCAGCCATTTTGGTCTTATGGTCAGAGTGTTGGATCTTATGGAGTAGTCTCCTTGTTCGGTTCCACACTCCTACACGAAGACAGCTGGATGACCTTGGGCTAGTCACAGCTCTCTTTCTGAGTCCCCACAGCCCCATCTACCTCACAGGTGTCTTTTGTGAGGAGAAAAGCAGGGTTTGTCAGCCACTTTGGGGGTGAGAAAAGCAAGATATACAAGCCAATTCTTCAACTATTCTTCTTAGTATACTGGTAGACCAGACCAACCTACCATTTTGGCCCTCCAGGTCTAGTCTACATTCTGTGCTGTGTGAACAGAGCATGCTAGCGGATAGTGTGGCCTCCATTAGACCCCACCAGGACATGAAAGGAAGGCGCCTAGTACTGGTACAGCGGCTAGTGTGAAGTCACCCTAAGGCCTGAGAGAACAAGGCTTCAGATCTTCATTCAGTCATAAAGGTTTACTGGGTGATCTTGGGCTGGTCAATGGCTTTCAAGCTTAAGCTACAACATGGCATTGGTGTTAAGATAAAATGGATGAGCACAACGTTCTCTGCTTTAACTTCTTCAGCAAAAAAGGTAGAATAAATAAGCAAGGAAGCCTTGTTTAACCTGTCCAATTTAGCAGAACCTGGACAATGCTAAAACTAATCATTCCCTAGCCACCCTGGATGCTTGGAAGGTGCCTTGAGAATTTCACAAATTATGATAGATTATATTTATTACGTATGCATCAAATATTTACATATTTTCTGCTCTTATTTTAATTTTTTTGTCTGCTGTGGACAATGCCTTTGTAGCACGTTCTGCACAGCGATGTCTGCTTCAAACTAAAATAATGCAGGGTTTACTCAAGAGGAGCAGTGTAATAATTCTGTCACTATTTATGTTACAGGCCTGGCAATTTCTTGGAACAACACAAGCTGAGAATGAGAATGAACAAGGAGCAATTGTTGCCCTTCAAAGGTAGACAACTGTAATTGTAAAGGACTTTGTGTTCAGAGCTGCTTAGGATACAGTGGTCCAAAAATAATTCAGGTGTCTTGTTCTGGAAACTCTGGATTCTGGGCAAATGGTTTGAAGGACAGTTTTGTGTGATCTCAACAGTTAGTCTAACAGTCTTGGAGAAATGTTGGAATGATTATTTCCCTGCTGGGGTGTAAATCCCATTCTGGTTGTGTAGTATGAAGCTGAGGATCACATCATCATTAGAGATGTCAGTCTTTTAGGTGGGTAGAGGTTAAGGCTGCTGTGAGCTCCCCACAAACCTGGCTCTATTTGAGTTCACACCGTGCCACTGTGATGCACCCTGCCACTACCATAAGAATCTAAGAGGAGCCCTGCTGGATCAGGCCATAGCCCATCTAGTCCAGCATCCTGTCGCACAAAGTGGCCCACCAACTGCCCATGGGGATCTCAAGCAGATGACACCCTTTGCTGATGACAAAATTCTCTCCCTGCCTCCCTGCTCTGCTTCTCCACACACACACACCTGGATGGGGTTTGTTTGCTTCACTCACTAAGGTAAATTGTAGGGGTGGGGCGCATGGCCGAAGCGAGGTGAGCCAGTTTGGTCTAGTGGTTAGGAAGCCGGATTCTTATCTGGGTGTACCGGGTTTGATTCCACTCTCCCCCATGAAGCCAGCTGGGTGACCTTGGACTAGTCACAGTTCTCCTCTGAGCTCTCACAGCCCCACCTACCTCACAGGGTGTTCTGTTGTGGGGAGAAAAATAGAAAAGCTTTGTCAGCCGCTTTGAGTCCCCTTAAATGGGTGAGAAAAGCGGGGTAGAAAAGCCAATTCTTCTTCTTCTTCTAGAGGTTGCATACTTGAATAGAGCCAGGTTTCTGGGAACGTCACATCAGCCTTGACCTCTAACCACCTAAAAGATTGACATCCCTAATTGTGACACGACCGGTGATGTGTTCTGCTGCTGTGTAGTGACTGCAAATTTTTAAGAATGTCTGGAGGCACACTGAGTGTGTGCAACTGGAAACCGTACCTAGGGTTAGAAGAGTGCAGCTTAAATTGTAGCAATAAGGCTTCCTCCAGACTGCCAGAGGCACTGTGGGATCTAAAGAAGATCCTGCAATTGCTTCTTGATGCCCCCCAGCAGACATAGAAAACCATTGCAGGCTTAGGGCCCTTTTCACACCTTCTCTCAGCACAATGGCCAGCAAATTTCTAGGATGCACCACCGGGCACCCCCACTTTGTAATTCCCAATGTGTCCAAAACTTACCTGGCACTTGCCATGGCAATGGGCATGTTCAGTGCCGTTGTTGCAGTGACCAGGCAACACAGCACACTCTGTTCACCTGGAAGAGGTGTGAATGGCACGGCAGTGGCCGTGGGGTGTTTTGCCACTGTCACTAGAAGTACCCATTAAGTACCCACTAATGGGTACATAATGGGTACTTCTAGTGACAGTGGAAAAACACCCATGGTGTGGTCACAGTCTGAAAGTGGACTGAAACCAGATTAAAACATAGACGTGAACAAGCTCACTGCCTCTGCTCCCAATGTACTGAGTTGCTGAATCAATCGAAATCAGGAGAAAGCCAGTGACAAAATCTACAACCGTGAAGAAGAAACTCTGCATAAAAAGAGGTTTCATTGATATTCTTGGCACTTACACATCTTCTAAAGGTTTATCTCTTCATTAGAAGGCCTCCTTAATTGAGCTGAACCTGATCCGACAGCGGCATGTTAAATATATGATGATCTTTGCCTCTGCAGCCACTGTCGCGGTACCAAGCAGACAATAATCCTGCCAGGCTTCCCACCCAACCGTTGCAAAAGAACCCTAGTTGGTATTCTCCTTGCGTGCCAGAGAATTAGCAGACGCATACTCTGTTTCTTCTCATATTGAATTTACATTATTCAAACCTAATGATATTAGCTATGTTAACAGTGGAGCTAATATCTAGGAGTCCTATGTTACTGTAACACTTGCCTCAAGTTCTCTTCCTACATAAGTTAAATGTAGGGAAAGGAACTGTGCAGTCTCCGGATACCAGCTCAGTATGCTGCTGGCAAGACATAATCTGGAGTATTGTCCAGCTGGCTTTATTGCTTACTAACAGGACAGCACTGTGGCCTGCAAGGGCACATCCCCCACCACCACCACACACACATTCACAGCCATCTTTCTTTGGGAGGTCTGCAAAAGCTCGGTAGCCAGAGCAACAAGGGCAGCTCCCTGCATAAGGTAAGTAATAGCACTATTACTGGAAATCTCACCACCGTCACCGGGGGTTCCTGCAATGCGCTATTGTGCTTTTTAGGGGGGGATATAGCAAAACTATGGTGGGGTTGCCACAGATATGTGTGGCAATCCCATCACAGTACAGCCATAATGGCGCCATATTTTCCCTGTCTGGATGGGGTCTTAACTCAGCACCCAACAGCTATCAGCAAACAACTCAGGAAAATGCAGCCAAAAGATCAAGGTACAAATTGCATAACTTGAGAAATCTAGGAGCAGATTATACACATCTTAACAATCTGCCACAAGGAATATTGTAGGGTTCGCTTTAGGTATTTTGACTGGATTTTGCTGAGTTGTTTGATTCCTTTTCTGCAGTGGGATCTCAATGCAATGTTTTGGGGAGCACAACTGAAAATCTTCTGCACACTTTCTTGGAACTAATGTTCACCTAACTCACTGGAACTTGCTGCAGAAGATCTATTCATTAGTTACAATCTTCTTTTTTCAAAAGAAAGAAATGAAGTCGGTATGAAGTGAACTCTTTCATGTATTAACTAACTTACAGATTCAAAATGTTGCGCTCAAATGGATAGGTCTTGCACCAGAGTATGAGAAATGGGCCTCAAATAGATTGCTTCTGCTCCATTCAGGTGCTTGGAACTTCAGCCAAACAACCTGAAGGCCTTGATGGCTTTGGCTGTGAGCTTCACAAACACAGGCCATCAACAGGAGGCCTATGAAGCCTTAAGAAACTGGATTAAGCTGAATCCCAGGTATAAGAACCTAGTGAAGAGCAAGAAAGGATCTCCAGCGCTTACTAGGAGAATGTCCAAGTCAACCGATGAAAGGTAATAATGGGGCAATAACCAGGCTTAAGAACTAGACCAGGAATGTCTATGGGCAGCCATCCTGATATGCAACCAAATAATTTTTCACCAAATAATGGAGATGAGTCTCTGTATGAGTTGGCAGGGTGTGCGGCATTTACTACCAGAAGTGGTAACAGCAAACTGCCTAGATAGCTTTAAGAAAGGGTTGGACAAATCCATGGAGGTCAGGTGTATCAATGGTTACAAGAATGGATGCCAAGTGTAGGATGCCTCTAAAGGCCACCTCCAGAGCAGGTGAAGGTTTTGCCTCCACCTTCTGCGTGAGATGCCCAAAGGCAAAGGTGGCCCACTGTATGAGATGGGATGCTGGACTAGATGGGCCATGGCTTGATCCAGTAGGGCTCCTCTTATGTTCTTCATGGGCCCAGCCCTGTAATGAAAGAACTGTCAAGAAAGAAGGAAGCCATGTTCTGAACTAATGAGTATGGTGGGACATTGTCCATATTATCCTACAAGGTAGCCACCTTGGACAAAGGTTTACAGTGGCACAGTTCATAAACATTAGACTTCTGATGTGGATACAGAGCCCAGGAAAAGAGCAGAGGGTATAGGATCATCATTGGTTGTGTGATGTCATCATTACTGGTGCCATCTTCCTGGCTGCAAGACCAGCTGTGACAGAAAGTCCAGACACACAAAAGACCATGAATGCTGCTGTGTCTTTAACCTGCTCCTGCATGTAACTTTCATTCATCTGCCCCCATGCCTCCTAACAGTGGCAGATGGGAGGCAAGGAACTGCCTTACCCCCTTTGAGCTGTCTGGGCTCATCAAACTGCTTTTCCACACATCTCTAATATGCACACTGAATAGCAGGTGTTCTGTAACTGCTTTGTGCAGTGAAGGAAACAGTTTTGGGGATGGGTCTGGATGAATTTCTTACAATGGAGTTCATCTTTTACATTTTATGGTAACTACAGGCTTTCTGCCCAAGCTGGTTTCCATAAATACAGGCACCTTCACTGTACAAGTTCAGAAGACAGGTGAAGAGAAACCTCTTTATCCTGGTCTTCAACTGAGGGAACAACATCCCCACCCTGTACGGGAACTGTTATAGTTTTAGTCAAACTTTTTATCTGTTTTTATTGCATATCGCGTATCCGGCTTACACGATGAATGCAAGGGTTCTGGGAAATGGGGAGCAGCAGCTGATTGCTGTTGCCCCGATGGACGGCTGTTACAAAAGTTTTTCCAATTATCTGACCAGCCCAGATAACCGGGGATCAGGCAAATGTAGTGCTAGAAAATGGGGGTTGGGGATTAGAGATGAGGCAGGAGGCAGGATCAGCTGGAAAAGAGAGCATTTATTTCTCTGCAGAGGTTTAAATAGGGCGCCACAGGAGGGGCATGGAGGAAGTAATGTAAAGGCACAATCCAGGGAGGTGATTGGTGGAGCTGTGTCAGGTGGGCAAGCCAGGGCCTTTCCTGATGTCACATCCTGTCGTCAGAGGTGGGGAAAATCCTCAAACAGGAAGAGAAGGAAAACTGTCCTTAGAGACATGTGCTTGGACTCCATGATGGGCAGATTACTCCCTCTGCCTTTCTGGATCACCTCCACTCACAACTTCTGGCAGCCCATTCAGCACAGATCCACAGATGGCCCGAGGTCATGCAGGGGCAGGAGGAAATTTCTTGGTGCTCTTTATTCTGAGCTTTGTCTTCTTGGTCATCAAAGGGCTTATATAATAGTTGGAGTCTGGAAGGGAAACCTAGGGAAACCTGAGCAACTTTTGCAGTTACTACAGTTGCAAAATTTCTTTTCTCTATCATGCAACACTGGAACCAGGGGGCCCTCTATGAAGCTGATAAGTAGGAGAGTCAGATCAGACAAGGGCAGGTATTTCTTCACCCAGAGCGTCATTGGTCTGTGGAACTTGTTGCCAGGAGAGGCGGTAACAGCAGCCAGCCTAGATGGCTTCAAGGAAGGGTTAGACAAATTTATAGATGACAACTGTATCAATGGGTACTAGGATGGATGCCTAAGTACATCTTTCAGGATGGGGGGACAAGCAGGATGCCTCTAAGGCCAATTGCTGGGATTCAAGAGCAGGGGAAGGTTTGCAGTTGGTGGACCACTGTGTGGGCCAGGATGCTGGAGTAGATGGGATGTGGCCTGATCCAGCAGGGCCCCTCTTATGTATGCTCTTAACCCATCCTGAGACTTTCAGGTATCTAGTAACCATTGATACATCTGTCATCCGTAAATTTGTCTAACCCTTCCTTAAATATAACAAACAAACAAACAACATCATGTCAGTGCTATCCGGATTAAGGCAAAACACCTGGATCATGATCATGGCCTCCCTAACTGGAATTGCGCTCTGTCTAAGACAGACGAAGAGTGCCAACAGAAGGCAGGGCCTCATTGATACGAAGGTGCAGATCCCTGTGGCCCAGACGACAACCACAGAAGCCCTTAATTGGGATTAAGGCCCCATGGAGAAAGGATCTTGGTCTGTAATAAATGTGCAACTTGCATCATCTCATAGTTTTGATTACCACACCTTTTGACGTAGGGTGAGGCCTCCCCTAAGCCATACCAGCATGCAGAAAGGAGATTCATAGGACACGGGCTGGTCTGATATACCAGCCAGTGCAGAATCATCCAAAGATTAAGAGGAGCTTTCCAGTTTTATGCTGATGAACCATAGATATGTCTGTAGAATTTGCTGCCAGAAGAGGTAGTAACAACAACCAGCCTAGATGGCTTTAAGGAAGGGTTAGACAAATTTATGGATGACAGATGTATCATTGGCTACTAGAATGGATGCCTAAGTACATCTTTCAGGCTGGGGGGACAAGCAGGATGTGTCTAAGGCTGTTTGCTGGGATTCAAGAGCAGGAGAAGGTTTGCCCTTGTCTCTGCTTGAGATGTCCATGGGCAATTGGTGGGGCACTACATGAGTCAGGATGCTGGACTAAACGGGCTGTGGCCTGATCCAGCAGGGCTCCTCTTATGTTCTTATGATTATTTTTACTGAAGAATTAAGCAGCCAATGGACTGCCACAGCCCCCACATAGCTTCAGGGCTTTCTGGTGCCAGCATTCTGCCATGCCTGCCGTCTCCTTTCTTTTACACTGCCCGGCTCTTTTCTTTGTAGTTCATTACTGGAGGAGGTGAAAGACCTTTACCTAGAAGGTGCTCATCAGAATGGCGAAGCAATAGACCCCGACCTGCAAACGGGGCTTGGTGTACTCTTCCACCTGAGCGGAGAATTTAACCGAGCAATAGATGCATTTAGCGCGGCTCTCACAGTTCGGCCAGAAGTAAGTTTTTTGCTTTGGCAGGGAAACCTTTTACACTCTGCAATGCTGTCTGTTCCCATTTCTCTTGCAGCTGATTTGCATTTCTCTGCTGTCACTACAGCCATTAATACTTCCTGAATTAGAAATGTTAATTGCACGGAGAGACCCGTTTTCAAGCAGTTCTACTCATATGCCATCTCTTGCTTCTCTGCAGATGAAAGTTTAAAAAAAAAATAGAAAGCTACACATATCTCTGAGTCATGCCCCCATTTTTGTCACCTTAATGGAACAGACAATTACTCTTCTTCTTTCTTCCAGTCTAAGTTGGGAGTGGTGGGTAAAAAATAGAAAAGAAGGATATCTGTTCAAGGACTACATTTATATATGGAAACTGTCATTGTGTTCTCAGGATTATTCATTGTGGAATCGACTAGGTGCAACTTTAGCAAATGGGGACCGAAGTGAGGAAGCAGTAGAAGCCTACACAAGAGCTCTGGAAATCCAGCCCGGCTTTATCAGGTCCAGGTATAATTTAGGAATAAGCTGCATCAATCTAGGAGCATACAGGTAAGAGCAATTCCATTAAGGAAAAAAAAAAACCTCAACAAACCCATTCTTTTAATGTCCATGAATGAATCTGCATTTGCAAATTTGATCAAATTTTTTAATTTGCAAATTTTCGCACCAAAGTGAATATAAGGACCTTCAAACAAAGCAAAAAATGTTCCCAGCTCATGAATACAAAAATTCGTTTGGATTTCCACACTTTCTCAGTGTTTTACGAGGTTAAAAACAGGGTTTTTCAAAGGAAAAAACCTATTAAAATGTTTGTATGTGAATATGAATGTTTGAACATTCAAATGAATGACTTAACAACAAAATGAATTTTCGGACATTTGTTTCGATTGTGAAGTGAATGTGGATTTTTCGTTTGTGCACATCACGTCCGTATTTCACCACGCACTGTGTGGTGAGGATGAGGGCTATGCAAATTTCTCAATGCTTGGGAAAATGGACTGCAGAAGCTGAGAAGAAGGGACTTGGGGTGTTTCCGCATTTGACACTGAAAAGCAGATCTAAATAGATCTGCTTTTAGGGGAACCGTCCTCCCGAAGATCCGTCACTATTTGTGATGGATCTGCATGTCCCACACGCACAGGGAGGACAGATTCCAGAGGACAGATTGGAGTGGGTGCCATGCGGATGCACCAGCACCCATTCCAAGTGTCCTCCAGCTTACGCGCCGGTAACACCACCACCGGAGCCTCCAGACTGAAGCATGGAGCTGCCAGTCACCGCGTGTTTCCGGTGGCAACCGGCGTGCGGGGAAGGGCTTTGGAAGCAGGCAATCCTGCTTCCGCCCTTCCAAACATGGCGGCTGCCAGAATCCATCCTGCTGCTGCACACATCCAGGGGGAAGCGATGGATGTAATCCAGATTTCGGCGGCAAAACTGGTTTAAAAACTGGTCTTGCGCATCAAAATGCGGACACGGACTCTCACATCCAGTCTACAGTGTGGATGCATCACAAGGTTTTAAATCTTACCTGGGGTAGGGGGTTAATCCCGTTTCCGCAGTCAATGCAGAAAAACCCTTGGCTACAACTAAAGGATATTTTGTTCAATGGCCAATGGATGGGGTGTCTCTCTCTTAACATCCCCTCCAGATGGGACTTTAAGCAGAAACTTTCCTGGAGATTCAGGAGTCATGGAGGCTTGCAGAGGGGTGCTCCATTATATCAACCAAGGAGAGGCATTGACAATGAAGTAGACCCATGTACAAGGGTCACACCTGTACCTCCCTGACTTAATCCTGTAAAGAGGGGAATTGACCGTCATGTTTCTCCTGGAAGGAATCTGACTGCAGATCAGACTAAGAATATAAGAAATGCCCCACTGGATTGGACCTATGCCCCATATAGTCCAGGAGGCTGCTCTCACTGTAGCTCTATGTATCTATCTCATCCTCCACCGTCCTCTTCTCCTTTTGCCTTCAATCTTTCCCAGCATCAGGGCCTTTTCTAATGAGTCCTGACTTATCAATTGTGTGGCCAAAGTATTTGAGCTTCAGTTTCATTATTTGTCCTTCCAATGAGCAATCAGGATTGATTTCCTTTAGTTATCATGTTACGCAGTTCTATTGCCTTGCTTTGTTGATAACCTAATAGAAACCTGTCAGATAATGGATAAAGATGACTAGGAGAAAGGTTTTGAAAATCCCATTCTCAATTGATTGTCTCACTTGAGAAGATTCCAGAAATACTTTTGAAAAAAGAAATATGGTCAGAATTAGTGGGTCTGAATCAGCCACTCCAACTGATTCTCACCATGGAAAGATGTGGTCCGGAATAGTGCCATCTGTATGACAGCACCAGTACAAACCAGCCAATCTGTGTTAAGAAAAAAAAATATTGGGAACTCCAATTCCCATAACCCTTACAAAAGCAACCAATTAATTATGGGAGCTAGAGTGCAGAAACGGAACTACTCTAGATTAGAGGTGTGAATGAGTGCAGTTTTCGGGATTCTATTCGAATATCTGAAAATTCAATCTGATTCGAATCTTTAAAATTCGAATTTACCCACATTCAGTTCAAATTGAGTAAATGCAAATCTATTCGTTCACATTTTCAATTCGAATTTGCACATACGAATGTCGACAACATACATATGTGCCCATACACATCCCGTTTTTGTCCTGTACGGCTCTGTACAAGTGCGTATGGATGTGGGAGAGATACATACAGGCAAGTACACATCATGTACATATCCATACGCATACGAATGTCCAACTAATTCGAATGAATAGATCCGAAAATTCAAAATTCATTTGAGTGTTTAACTTTAAATTTATAGACATTCGGTTCGTATTCAAATGTCCAAATTCAAACAAATGCAATCCAATTTCAAATGAATATGCGCCAAGGAGTCAGGATAGGTTGTGGTCTTGACCTTCTAAGTGTGGGCTGCAGTTTTTAATGTTTCCTTTCGCTTTGCACTCCAGAGAGGCAGTCAGCAATTTCCTCACTGCTCTCAACCTTCAGCGAAAGAGCCGGAATCAGCAGCAGGTTCCTCACCCTGCAATTTCAGGTAATATCTGGGCAGCACTCCGGATTGCTTTATCCATGATGGACCAGCCAGAACTTTTCCAAGCTGCTAATGTAGGGGATCTGGATGTTCTCCTAAAAGCTTTCAACATCGAACCCTAACATATTCAACACAGACCGCAACAAGTTCTCCAATAAACAGAAAGTGATCGGGTTCTGTGCAGAAGTACACTTAAATTCTCAATTTGGACAGAGGAAAAAAAACCAACAATAGGAGGTATATTATTTCAAGCAACGAAGAGTTCTACAGGATAACCAGAGATCCAGGAAAGAAAAAGCACATTCTGTAAATATCTCTTGCTCAAACATTTGTGAGAGAGTCAAAAAACAGCCTATGGATGGGAGATGGATAAAAGGACCTCAACTAAATATTCCTTATGACATGTACATGTGCAAAGCAAGTATGTTTGAAACATCATGCTGCGTATGTATAAGAATACATACAAAAGGTTGCTGTGTAGCATTTCCTGCAGAGGCCTGCTGGTCCTTGGATCTGTTCCATGGGTGGGTGTGATGGATGGCTTGCTATGCCTTCTTGTCTATTTCCCATGTATACAAGCATTTATTATGTGCATGTTAGAATAGCCGTGTTTCCCCATCAGTATATGCCATTGGTGAACATCTAGGTAGGACATCAAACTGAATTAACTGAAGTTTAATTCTTGACTCTCATCCTGTGGAGCTTTCCAGAACATGGATCTCACAAATTCCAGAATAAATCTGCACGTGGAGAATTTGCAGGTCAAAGGAGATACTGGAGGGCTGTATCGCGCAAACCTAAATTGCAAATTGCACTAGAGATTAGAGTGGACACAAACAGGGATGGCCTTAACTGGGCACCTTGGGCTGATGCCCGGGTGCACCACCAACCTCCTCACCTTTTTTGGATCCACACCTTGTCCCCTCAAAACCCTTCATTCCGTTTTCTTTAAGGATAAGCCTGACGCAGAGCGCCGGCTTTCTGCCCTCCGTTTTCTGCAGTGCTTCAGGAATGTTGTGATGGAATCACATATCAGTGCTGGAACGTACTTGAAATCACTTCTGTGACAACTGCAAAATGGTCAGGAAGTGTTTTATGCGGTTGCTAGGCAACTCCCGCCGCCCCCTTCCCCTCCCTCCGTCCTTTGAGTAAAGCTGTTGTCACTAGTGGGCACAATGTTTGCCCAACGGAGGCCAGATAGGGCTTTCTGGCAGCAGGCTGCAGAGTGCCCTAGACAGACGTCCATTTTGCCTGCCATCTAACATCCTATAGACATACGCACTTTAGCTTCTGTGTTGTCGTCACTGTTTTTATTTTGAGGGGAAGGGGAATATGCTGCTTTTTAAATAACTATGACTTGAGGTCCAAAAGATGTAGATTCTTCCATGCTTCTTCCACAAACTATCAATAAGAACTCTTTGGCCATCTCCAGATGGCGGCTGGATGTATTGCTAACAAGCAATAATGCAGACTCTTGTCCTTCCACCATTATCACACTAGATGGATAACGCTGGCCAACAGTGTGACTTTGCATGTTTTGGTGACACGCACATCTGTGTATTCAGTCAGCAGTAGGGGTATGCATGTGTGCAATTTTTGATATTCTATTCAATTTGAATAAAATATTCAAATGCACAAATTTGTACAAATAGAGAAAAAACAAATGTATTCAAATTCAAACCGATTTGAATACAATCGTATCTATTCGTACGAATATTTTATTTGTATTTGATGATACAAATGTCGACAACATTTGTATGTGTCTGTACGCATCGGAACCTATTTGTACACATCCCATTTTTATCCTGTATGCATCCTATTTTTGTCCCGTACATATCTGTATAAATACGTACGGATACAAATGGGATGTGTACGGATATGTATGCAATGTGTAGATATCCGTACCCGTATCAATGTCTGAATAATTCATAGAAATGATTCGAAACATTTGAATTCGTTCGAATGTTAAAAAATGAATGTATAGACTTTCAATTGGAATTGGAATGTCCGAATTCGAACGAATTTTGAATGTTTAGACTATTCTTCCACATCCCTAGTCAGCACTGAATACCCAGAAGTGTATGCCATCCATCAGTTTCAGCCTACAAGCGTGCATGGTGGATGGAGCAACAAGGGCAGCTCTGTCCATAAAGTAAGTAAATGCAACCATTGCGGAAAAACCCACTATCAGTGCTTGGGTATTCCAGCAATAGTATTTAGGGTTTTTTAAAGGGAATATAGTGGGGCTATGGTGAGGTTGCCACAGATATGTGTGGGAACCCCATTATAGTACAGCCAAAATGGTGGGCTATTCCTCCCCCATCTGGATGAAGCTTTTCACATATAGCAGAGCTGTCTAGCAGCCTCGTCTTTAGAGACAGGAAATTGTCTCATGGATGTCAAAGGGCAAGTGTTAGCAATAAGAAAAAAGAAAACCGCCCCACACCCTTCTGCAGAAAGCAAAGAATAGATAGGTGGAGTCCCTGCTTGGTCAACAACTCACTTCCAAGGGGATCGCAACCATGAATGGGATTTCATCTTAACTATTTTAAACACTGATGGCCATTCCTGAACATAACCTGGCTGGTGTCAGGAATGACCCTGCTGTCCCAGAACAAGGATTCAGCACTTAAAAGGCTAGTTTAGGCAGTCCCTGTGCTGGTTCAGAAAATCACCAGACATTCAGAATCAGCTTCCTGGTTTTCTCATGGTTAGGAATTAAAGCTTCTAACCTCAGAGCCCCAGGGACCATTTCAATGGCACAACTTGGTGTGTACTGTCTAAATGGGTCCCCCTGTTAAACTGGAACAAGGAGGCAAGCACCTTTCTGCACACCTCTCTGTTCTGTTTTAGGGGACCCTGGACTACAGTATCCTGGTCTAAGCAGCCATTTTGGCTATGTGGACTGGGTTACTTGTGTCCAATGCAGACACAGCATGTTTGCAGAGGGGGTGCCTCAGAGGCCTATTCGCACTTAGGCCAGTAGTCAACAATTAGTGAACGTCTGGTGAAAAGCATATGCACAGAGTAGGCTGCCTCCAAGCGTGCCTGCCCTTCCCAGAAGTTCACAAATTGTTGTGTTCCACAACTTTACCAACGTTAACTAGAAGCTTACCTGAAGCGTCTGGAGGCACAATCATTCACTTTTCTTCCGGTTGCCTGCATGTGGTGGGTGGGGAGTGTGGCATCCACGCAAGCCAGATCACAGTAGCAGCTGTGATCGATCACTGATCACTGCTGTAACCAGACCTCTGATCCCTGTGATTGGCATCTGGTCACAGAGTTGTGAGAGGGGCGTTCGATCATGGGCGCTGACGTGATCGGCAGCCATACGTCCCTGTGATCAAACACGCCCCTTTCACAACAGCATCTGAGCATGTTGTGTAACAGCCAGTTGTGGCAGTGAGGAGGCAAAACTTCCAGCTTCGGACACAGTGGCATGGGCTGGTAAACGGGAGGACCATTCGCATTTATGGCCAGTAATGGATGCTTTGGGGAAGCTTCCTCTTCGCAAATGCAAATGGTCCACCTGTTTACCAGCCCACTAGACCCCACTAAGTACAGAAAGACCCCTGGAGTCTCCTTGCTCACCCAGGCTATAAGTAAGTGCAGAAGGTCCTATGATGCTAAAGTCTGACTGCAGACCCACGAAAAATGGTGGGAAATTTTGTACTAAAATCTTGAAATCATTTCACATTTGCTGAAACGTTTTCTCGCTGTTGCTTTGCTTTGTTTGATTTTTAATTTTATATTAATGTATCATTACTTTTTTGTTTTGTGCACCAACCTCGAACTACAATAATAATAATAATATAATAATAATAATATTTATTTGTATACCGCCCTGTGGCAACCCAATCCGGGCGGTTAACAACAATAAATATAATAAAAACATCATATAAAAATAAAACATTATAGTCCCTCCCCCCCCTTAAAAGTATATTAAACAATATGACAAATTAAAATACAATATCAAAAACTATAAAACATAATTAAACAGACCAATAGCCCCAGTGTCCCTCTAAGATCCTCGACCATCACTAAAGATGAGGCTACGGGAGGAGTGAGGGGGTCAGAGAGCCCGAGCAGGAATGATTAATCTGGAAAAGTTAATCTGGAAAGGCCTGCCGGAAGAGATCCGTCTTGACAGCTTTTTTAAAGCTGTCTAATGATATCAACTGACTGATCTCATCCGGCAGGTCGTTCCAGAGTTTGGGGGCGACAACAGAGAACGCCCTCTGGGAGGTCGCCACAAGCCTGGATTTTAAAGGCTGAAGTAAGTTCCTCCCAGAGGAGCGGAGAGCGCGGGGAGGATTGTACGGGAGAAGGAACAAAATGGTTCAACTTACGTGAAATGATTTCCAGCCTTTAGCACCAAATTCCCTACCATCTTTGATGGGTGTGCAATCGTCCTAGTAGGTGCTTGAACCTCTAAAATACTATTCAAGCTTAAAATTCACCAAGAAGAGAGTCAGCAGATGAATGGAAACTGAGTACCTGAACCTCTTCATTTCATTAGCACTGATATGGGAGAGTTTATTTGTCTTCTTTTCAACCAAGTCAGTCAAGTACCTCAAAGGTTTTTGTAAAAAAAAAAAAAAGCAAACAAAAAAAGTTTAACTCCTGTAATCCAAAAGTAGTCGACAAAGGTATTATCTTGTGCTCAGTCTTGAGTTGAATGTGAAAGAATGAGGCCTGATTCATTGAGTTTAAAGACTTAGGCAAACACACACAGGAAATAGCACCTACAAAAGATGGAGGAGCAGGATATATTGGCAATTTTATTTTTAAAATGACAAATATTTGTAATTTACTGAACTCGCGGACCAAAGCAATGGTTTAGAAAGCTGCAATGACCATCTCATACACTGCACAGTTTAAATATGGGACTTCCACTGAAATTTGAAGGCCATTTCAACAGGACTTGGGTTATCATGTGCCATGCTAGGGCCATTGACGACTCTTCCTGCTGTGTTGCTGAAATAGAGTCGCCTGTTGTGTTCCACACTCCAGAGGAGTGATGTTTGGACACCCTGTATAGTCCGGAATACATGACCAGGTATGGTTGCGTACTTCTTTAAAGCAGCCCACTGCAAGAAAGAGGCAGGGCACCATACAATGTGGATGAAACATATTAGGAAAGGCCAGGGGCTGCATATAGCAGGCCCCTGGAGTAGAGGTGTGCACAAATGCAATTTTTGGCATTCGATTTGAATATCCAAATGTATAGACATTTGATTCAAATTCAAAAGTCTGAATTGGAATGTCCGAATTCGATCAAATTTTGAATGCTTCAAATATCTGTGCACATCCCTACCCTGTATACAGGTGGTCCTGTATACAGGTAAGTATAGAAGGAGCCTTGAAGTCCATTCTGTGCTTGTTGGCTTACCAGTGCTTAATGATTATGTTGCATTGGTTTGAAAGCAGCACAGTGCCTCATTCCTATACTAAGCTGAACTTTACAGATGCCCAACCTGATGCATCCCACCCATCTTTCAAGGGTTCTGGGCTCTGCAAAAGGGAAAACATCTTATGGCAGTCCTATCTTGTTGGGTCCTCTTTCCTTACTGTTTGTGCAAGCAACATATGCTGATGACATCTAGACACTTGTTGAATCTTGTTCCGGTTTGGCTATATGATGGAAGGGGGGGGGGAGGGTGCCATTTCAGTGTATTCTCCGCCCCCCCCCCCCAAGAGGCAACATTGGAGGCCAGTGTGATGGGGATCTGGATAAGATGGGCTTAATTCAGAACATCTAGGAAGGATCAAGTTAGCAATGGCCCTTATAAATCCCAGAAAGTAGCAACCATCTATTAATTTAAAAAGCTTAAAAGGGAACCGCATCTGAAAATTTTTTTGGAATATAAATGAGCTCTTAGTTGTGTTGATAACTGAAGCACCACAACTCATCTTGGTCCTAAACTGTCCTCAGGGCAAATGTACAAACAATGATACTGTTTTCCTCATATATTAAAGCTTTCTCTAGGAAAACATTCAGATGAAATGCAATAAACAGTCCATTCGTATTCCACAAGCATCCTGCAATTTGTCTCCCTTTGTGGCTGAGCCTTTTGCAGCCAATCATGTCTTCGGACTGAAGCATCAAAGTGTTTTCTAAAAGTAACAACATTTTTTTCAATAATCTCCCAGAACTGTATCCAGAAACTGTATCCAGACTAACATGTACTAGCGGTCACATGTGGGAACACTAATACATGTCAGACTAAGTCCCACAAGTCCAGAAACGCACCTGCGTCTGGGTGAGCCTCCATCTTGGATTTGGAGCCCATGGTAACAGAGATGCTCTGTGCACACGCAGTGTTGTTTGGGGTTATCTGAGGTGCCAGCATGTTTGCGCAGCACCTCAGATGACCCCTTGCACTGGAAATGGTGCAAATGGCTCCTGTGCTGGATGTTTCTCCTAAGTAATGGGACAGGACTGGTATGGGTTGGGTTGCATGTTGCGCATGATTTCATGCATCACCCCTAGTTGGTGATAGGTCAACATCTGGTAAGGCAGGAGACATTTCTAGATTGTAAAAGCCTCCTGCAAGTGCAGATGCAGCCACCCAGATGTTGACCTAATGTGAAATACGGGGCCAAGTGCAAATTGGCCTCCAGACACGTTTTTGCACACTTGACTGCTCATGCGGTCCCATGTGCTGCCATTTGGCCACTATGAAGGCAGGCTGCTGAAGTGGGTAGATCACTCATCCAATCCAGCAAGATGTTTCATATGTATCAATTGCTTTCCTAGAGCTAGGTTGGGATGAAAAGAAACAAGATTAAGAATGTTAGTAATGGGATTAGCAAGGAGTTTCTGATTTTCTGCGTTTAATGAAATCCATATTTCATCAGGCACTGGCTCTGCAAACATATGTACTTGGAGTGGTTCAGCCTTACCCAAAGATACTGCTGATATTAGTTTTCACAGGTGCTTGGGTTGCCAAGCATCCATTTTGATAAGCATTTTAAAGAAACAGGGAATGTGCCTTCAGTTCTACTCCTAGTCAATGTTGTTGGGTAGCTATTACATTAGGTAAGTACGGAAACAGCCTAGGGTCACATTCCACAGCTGTGTCCACATCTAGGGCTCTTCAGTCTGGAAAGATGTTTAACAGGGGACCTAATTGAAGTATATAAAATCATGGACGATATAGAAAAGGGGGATAGAGAAAATTTCTTTATCACACAACACTAGAACCAGGGGGCATTTTATGTAGCTGACGGGTAGGAGAAATCAGACAAGGGGAAGTGTTTCTTCACCCAGAGGGTCATTGGTTTATGGAATTTTATGTCAGAAGAGGTGGTAACAGCTACCAGCCTAGACAGCTTCAAAGAAGGGTTAGACAAATGTATGGACGACAAATGTATCAATGGTTACTAGAATGGATGCCTAAGTACATCTTTCAGGCTGGAGGGATAAGCAGGATGCTTCTAAGGCCATTTGCTGGGATCTGAGAGCAGGAGGTTTCCCCTTGTCTCTGCTTGAGATGCCCATAGGCAATTGGTGGGCCACTGTGTGAGACAGGATGCTGGACTAGATGGGCTGTGGCCTGATCCAGCAGGGCTCCTCTTATGTTCTTATGTTATTTTTAATGCTCTGTATCTCCCAATGCCATTGAGTTGCTTCAATAAGGTGCCAAGCTAAGAATAAATCCCTTCTTCCAACTCCCTCCCAGCATTCAGGGCAAAATAGTATATAGTTCATGTAAACCTGCACAGCCTCAGCCCATCTGCAGGAACAACCAACAGAGGTTAAGGATTCTGAGTTTTTATGCAGAGTCAGGTTTGTATTATGGAAAGAAGCATCAGGGTGGCATTGCCTGCTGCCCTAAAAATGTTCCCCCTCTGCTTTTTCTGCAAGTCTGCAAGCAGGGGAGCGATCTTAACAGATTCAAAGGGGGCAGGGAAAAAAGTAGCTTGCCATGGTTCACACCACAGCTGCTGCAGGTCAAAGAGATTTTGTGTGTTTCCCCCCCGTACAAATTAGCACCGCTTGCAGTCTGCCAAATCAAATACATGCCCCATAAGTTATCTGTGACTGGCCACCAAGGGCTCATTCAGCCTACTAATCATATGCTCCCTGAGGCTAAAGAGAAACTGGCAATTTAGAATACATAGTTAGAGGAGTGCGCTGCTCTGGAGGTTGGGGAAATGATAGGCATGGTACGCAGGAGGGGCGAAAACGTGTACCCAGGAGAAATCCATTCCTCTTTTATGTGCCTCTAAGGCCAAAGCTGTGCAAACACATAGACAGGAGACAGTGCTTATGTGGGAATATCTGCAAAAAGAACATCTGTTTCCTGTAAATCTGGCACTATTAGAGGAAGCAATGCTGAAAATGTGCAAAATTGGATGCAAACTCTGGGCATTAACTTCAGCTCTCTGAGCAGCCTGCTTCTCTGCTTCTAATGTTGATGGGCTCAACATCTGAAAAGAAGGGGAAATTATCATGGTTTGACGGAAGCGGACAACCCTTTCCATCAGCTGGACCCGCATGCAAGGTCTGGTTTTCATTCATCCCTTGGGTTGTCTGGTTCCCACAGCCCACTCTGTGCAAAACTGTATGATGCAAATAATTCTATTGGAAATTGGAGGTAGGGGGACTAATCTATCAATGGGTTTTTCTCCACTAGGACTAAGAACCCATTAGGGACCCATTAAGGACCCATTAGGCTCAGAGCAGGAAGATCTCGTTTCCACTGCAGACCCCATTAGATTTGCTGCAATCTTCGAAGAATCTCTGGAGCGTCTACAGAGTTTGCACACACACCCTGTGGCACCCCAAAAAAACATGGGGTGATGGGCGGACCCCATGTGGGTAGATCCAGATTTGCCACATAGGTGCTCCAGCATTTCCACTGCGAGAACACTAGCACCCACTGGGCCTACACTGCCTGTGGAGATGCATTTAGTAGATCTGTATCTACTTCCTTAGATCCGGATCTACTAAATCTGGATTAGCTGAAGGGCCCATTCCTTAGATGCAGATCATCTTAGATCCGGATTAAGGGAGGTAAGTGGAAAAAAACCCAATGTAAGTCAAGAGCGGCAGAGAGATGAGACCCAGGTAGCTAATATGGGTCAATGGCACTATGGAGGGATAGCACAGATCTGAATACCTAAATTGCACTGCAGAAGGTCGGTCCAGTATACTAGAATGAATCAGCAATGCCCTGGAAGCTGAATCATATTATTGACTGCTAGGGATTGCATAAAACATAAGGAAGCCACATTTGATCAACCAGGTAAAGGCAAAATCATGTGATAAGAGGTGTTAGGAAAAATGTTTTTTAAAAACATGAAGAAGTATGTAAGCTTATTAATTTTTTTTGGTACAAATCATAAGGAGTAATTGCTAGTCCAACACAAGAAATGTCTAGCGGCGTATACGATCCATACAGGAGCATCCCCAGGCCAAGTGCAAAAAGGCCGTAAGACTTTGAAGGAAGCACATGCTTAGGGATGGGTGGAAAATATTCATCAGCTTTGAAATTCACATGAATTTTGAAGCTTTGAACGTTCACATTCATATCAGATATTGGCTATATTTGGAGACTGACATTCGCATGCAAAGCAAAGACTTGTGTGTTCATTTGAAACTTGGCTACATTCGCGAAGATGAGGAGATGGCAAAATGGCTGCTCAGTAACATCTGCAGCGGATTCAGAGTAGATTCAGAGGGGATTCAGAGGTGCAGTTGGTGGCAGGGATTTAAAGCGAATTTAAAGGGCATTCAAAGTGGCTCCCTATACATGAATGTGAATTTCCTTTGGTCCTTGTACTTAACCCTGGGCCTATACAGAGAAGGAATACCTGAAATGACTGCACCCCATGGCTATCTAAAAACAGGGCAGAAAATTTCAAGACAGCTTTAAGAAGGCATTAGATATATTCATCGAGATCAGATATATCAGTGACTACTAGAATGGATGCCGAGTAGATATTGGGTGTTTTTCCACTGAACTCCTTTGATCCGGATCTAAGAAGATACGCCCCATGGGTGCATCCGCCTTGAGCCTCCTCTAAACCCCATTACTGAATCGTGGTGGAATTCGGCAATGGATTTGAATGCTGGAGACCCCATTGTAGACCCCTTTAATGGGGTCTACACAAAATCTACATTAAAGGTCCCGAAGGAGCCATATGATCTGGATTTCCCTAGCTGTGGTGGAAACAGATCTGTCTCTAATGGGGTCTGTAGTGGAAATGGGGTCATCCAGCTCTCAGCCAAATGGGTCCTTAATGGGTGCTTCAATGGGTACATAGTGCTAGTGGAAAAACACCCATTGTCTTACACAGTGGCCCACCAGTTGCTTCTGGCCATCTCAAGCAGAAGAAAAGGCAAAACCTTCCCCGCCTTTCAGCTTCCTGCAGATGGCCTTTAGAGGCATCCCACCTATCTCTCCAACCTGGAGGCACTATCTAGGCATCCTTTCTAGTAGTCTCTGATACCCCTGACCTCCATGAATTCATCTAAACTTTTCTTAAAGCTATCTAGGCTGGTTGCTGTCATCACCTCCTCTAGTAATAAGTTCCAAAGACCAATGTCCCCCCCCCCCAACCCGGTGAAAAATTATTTCCCCTTATGAGAAAAATATCTCCCCTTGTCAGTTACACATGCCTTTGGTTTTCTAATTCTGAAACGGAAGGAATAAAATGTGAATATTAGCTGCAATGCCAATAGATATATGGACACCTTTGGTGGCAAGTCACATTGTTTGTAGCTTTGGTTTTTAGTTAAAAGTGATCATTTCTATTTAAATAGAGCCTTTTTGGTCTAGTGAGCCAGTTTGGTCTAGTGGTTAGGGAGCCGGACTCTTATCTGGGAGTACCGGGTTTTATTCCCCCCCTCCTCCATGAAGCCAGCTGGGTGACCTTGGGCTAGTCACAGTTCTCTTCCTGAGCTCTCACAGCCCCACCCACCTCACAGGGTGTCTGTTGTGGGGAGAAGAATAGAAGCTTTGTCAGTAGCTTTGAATCATTAAATGGGTAAGAAAAGTGGGATAGAAAAGCCAACTCTTCTTCTTTCTTCCCTATCTAATATCCTGTCTAGTAGCAGTTGCTATTTGTAAAAAAAAAAAAGGGGGGGGGACCAAACATTTAAAGCAACCTATAGCCTCAGGTATCAGCCTACCGCATGCAGCTGCATTTAACACCTACTGTTGTAATGCATGAAACAAGTAACAACCTTTAAAATGCATGTTCGGGTAGTGCATGATTAACAGCTTAACCAGGCGTTAAGAGAATGAAATCGACAAGATACAGCAGGCTCAATAAAATGTCACAAGGCACAGAAACAATTATATTTCTTTGGTTCATCCAGAGCATGCAGTTTGCATAAACTGTGGGCGCATCCACACTAGGGATGTGCACGAATGGTTTTTTGTGTTTTTTTTTTTTTTGCATTCAAATTCTAGTCAAACTTTTAAAATCCGAATGCAACATAAAAGATTCGAATCCGATACATTCAAATCTATTTGTTTAGATACAAATTTGAAGATACTTATGTCGACAACATTCATGTGTTATACTTATCTGTATGCATTTTGTATGCATCCTGTTTTATCATGTATGCATACATACATACAGGATGCATACTGTAATACATACGTATCTGTACATTCTGATGATTCAGATCATTTGAATGCTTTGGAATATTCAAAATTGGTTCGAATGTTTAAATGCGAATGTGAAGACATTCTATTCGAATTTGAATGTCCACATGTGATCGAAATTGATCGAATTTTGAATGTTTAGAACATCCGTGCACAACCCTAGTCCACACGTACCTTACCAAAGTGTCTCAAAAGCATGGGACCCTCATGTTCTCATCCTCTTGCTAGCCTCAAGTGTTTGTGAGAAGGTCCAGGGCAGAGTGGCACATAAATGATCCCAGCTGTGAACTATCTGGGACTATATTTGGTTTACCACTCAACTCCTCTGGCACTCATGAACTTCCACAACCACTTCGGTGAACTACTTAGTGTTCCTTCCCTTGGCTTCCCCTATTCGATTCACATCTCATATTTGGGGTGCAAAAGCAGGGCAGGATGTGAAGGCAGTTCTTTTCTAGGGAGCTATGCCTGTGCCATCATACGTTAATCTCTAGCATGTTTTATTGTATTCTGATTTCATATATATTCCCTTAACACATTAGAGGCGAAGCCACAGTACTTGTGCATGCTGGGTAATAGTGACCAGGGAGGAGGAACATGACAATGTTTGGTATAAGGCTGGGATATCTCCTACATCTAGATTGTGGCATGCAATTCAAGGAAGCTAGATGGCTGTCTACTAGTGTTATGCTAAGAGTGAATGATACCAGGCATTTTGATGTAATGGGAGGGGGACTGAGCTCAGGTATATCTGGATAAAATTCTGAGGGGGAAATGCTTTTCCAATTTTTTAAGTTGCCAGTGCCTTCTTAATAAAAGGATAGATTTCTGCACCAAAGGAGTAATTTATTTCTGGTCTGGGATTATAGGAGAGTATCACAGGTAGCAAACCTTGCATCAGCCCCTGCAGCCAGGCCAAAATAGAGGTATGCTATTCAGTTTAAGAAAAAGGCTCAATTTCAGCCAACAAACACTGGAAACAGAGAGCTCCATTAACCAGAAGAGAAGTAAGCGAGTTTGCTGGTTGCTAGGAGGATTTGATTAATAACCATTAAGTTAAATGCAATGGACAATCCTAGTGCAAGAGAAATGTAAACATACCCCCTGCTGTAGAGTTCTCAGTGGAAAATCATGTAAAAGCTTTTCTCATAACAGCTTAAAATGTGGACACTTTTGTCTCCTTGGCAGTGTGACTGTAGGTGGGCTTCCATGTATAAGGGGGAAAAATGCACATCACAAAAACAGTTTGTACAGAGAATGTAATTACTATGTAAGTTGTATCATAATAGAGGACTATGGAAGCATAAACCCCTCATGTTTTAAAGCTACCTCTGCAAGTTCAGCCAAAGCAAGCACTGAACTGTAATGCATAAATCAGATGACCCTCTTCCAATGTAGCAGAACATTATCTCCTACATCCATTTGTGGGATTGTGTACGGCAAGTCCTGGCATGAATCAGCTTGGCACAAATTTGATGGTACTCATAGAGTGTTAGGTCCTGTTCACACCCTTCATATTCTCTTCTGGGTACAAGCGCTGAGTGGAAGCAGGGCATGGTAGCTGCAGCTGTGCAACCGCCTGCTCTGTTGTGATCAAAATGACAACATCCTGGGATGTGCAAGATGTTGCCTTAGCCATTGCCATGGCAATCCAGCAGAGCAGGGACCAACCATCTGCGCTTCAAATGCTGGTGGCTAGGTTCAGGACTGCCCAGCACTTGAAGAGCAGAGACATCTCACTTCACCTCATCTTAACTTCAGTAGGGTGGTATTGTTACCTGAGCCCACAAAGCTAAATGGGATCAGGCCCTTATTCTCTGCTTCCCTTGACTTGGTTCACTGCTGAACCCATTTAAGCCACGGCATTATGAACCCTGCCAAACTGAATCCTCCTGCGGCTCAGGGTCTGTTGTAGTCTGCACTACCAAGCCGATGGCAGGCCCCTATTCAGGGATATAATCATGTTCAGGCTGCAGATTGATAGATTTCATCGTCTAAATTTTCCCAAAGGCCTAAGACCTTTGAAAGCTTCTTTACATTAATGACCCCATCCCATTTACTGAAGTAGCCTCCTTCCAGGCAGGGCTGTGCAACTGTTCATGTTTCTAAGAAAAACAATGGACCCGGAGATCTAACACCTTTGAATCTATCTGAGGAGGCCAATGTGAGGCTTCTAGATGAGCAGATCTCTTACCATATCTTGCTCTTAGCAATGATGACTGGGGCTGAAGGAAGTCATAGTTCACCAAATTCTGCATAGGTCTTATAAAAAAAATATGTGAATAAGTGTGGCTAGAGGTGTGCTTGTTTTAAGATGAGATTCACCTGAATCTTGCCATCAGGTTTCCTTCCTTAGACCCAGGTCATCAGCTATGAACCATGGAAACAAGTTGTTCCTGGTGTGGAGAGGGCTTCATCGCCATGGCTTGACATGGTTGCATTTTTTACCCTCTGCATGCTGGTTAGGAGGACAGACATCATAGCATTTAGGCCAGTGTTAACAGAGACCCTTTTTGCATGTACTGTTAATCCTGATTAGGAGCCCCCTGTAGACTTCTGGGCCTCATCAATCCACACACTGGTGTGAATCTGTGAGCCCCCCACACTAGGGTGGCCCATGATCCTGATGAGGAGGCCCTGATCTGGGGTTACTGGCAGTACTGGTGAACCAGTGGACCCTGGTCCAGAACACAGAGGTGTGCAGAAGGGACACCTCCAGTGTTCAGTACTGGGAAACCCAATTTGGAAGCACGCTAAAGCACACCACTGGAATACGTCCCCCTAGGGTTCCAACGCCAGGAGTTTCCTTCCCTAACCCTCAGTGCCTGACCCCAAAAGTCACGTGACTTTTGGAGCTGGCACAAGGGTCTTTCCATGGTCCAGGCCCACAGGTTTAGAGTATGAAGAGGTAAGTGCAGAAAGGACCAGACAAGTGAATGTGTCACTGGTGGCACTGAACTACCAAGAGAAAAGGGTATGGAGCATGTAAATGCCAAAAAATAAGGTTCTCCAATCACTCTGGCCATTAGGTGAACATAAACAAGTACATGTACTAGCTACTGAATGAGTCATCTGACTGTATCGTACTATTGGCGGATGGTGACTGAGATCATGGGGCTATAAGGCCCTCACAGCTTGTCCAAGTCACAGACAAACAAACAGAAAGTGTAGTTAAGTGGTGCATCTCTACTTATCGCTGCAGCATAAGTGTGTATAGGGAATGAAACCATCACAGGTCTCAGTCATACCCAGAGAGGCTGCTGAAAAGCCTTTAACGCAAGCCCTCTCACCCAAATGGAATTGTGTTGATATGGGCACCTGCCCAAAGAAATCTCTTCTGTTTAATTTTCAAATACATACGAACAATGCAAAAAGATAAAAAAATTTGTGCAAGCAGCAGCTGACAGAACTTAAGAGTGTGAATGCTGGTGCTGCAGGCTATGGACAACAAAATGCACAAACTTTGCACAAAAGAGATTACGTTTAAATAAGGCCACGGTTCCAAATAAGCTTTAGTGTTGCCTCAGACGATGAATTTTCTCTCTCCCCGTCCCTTCATGAAAGCAGTTGCATCCAGCCAGAAGACACAAGCTGCACCCCGACATGGCATTAAAAATGGCTTTAGAGGGGCACTGAAACCAGCTTGTCTCCACAGTGCTCCATGCCAAAGTGACATGAGGGCACGTGGGGGGCCATCAATCCCCCTTCAAGGCACATAGAGAGCAATTTTTGCACCTTCACTTCCCTGGGAAAACCTCCCACGGAAGTCAAGATAGAGGATAGTTTCAGCGTCCGCACTTTGCAAATCATCAGCATTACAGTGGCGATCACAGTACTGCAGAAACAGCGCCAACGAGCCTGTGTGGCGCCATTGCTACAGTGATGGAATGCTGCAGGCTAACCATGCTTCTGTCGCCCTTCCCCGGGTTCCGTTCGAAGCTCACCTGGCAGAGAGAGGGGTGAATGGCGCCATGCCTGGCTGCAGGGAGCATAGATGTAGAGCAGTTAGAATCGTTCTACATCTACACACACAGGGGGAACTCCTGCATGCGCAGAGCTGCATCTGGGGAAGCAGCAGCTCGGCACAATGTGGATAGACCATACAGGACTTCCCCCAGAGTTCTCCAAAGTTCAGTGCATGAAAAGCACTAAGCTGGGCCCCTGGCCACGGTGAAACAGCGTGCATTTCTGCGCCTGTGCACTGAGGTCAAGGAGACCTTCCAAGTGTTGACGCAAAGACTTCAAAATGGCTGCCTGAAGCCAGGATGAGCCTGCAGGAAAGGCCAATCCGATACTGAAAAAGGCACTTTTGAGACTGATCAGGTAAAGAGTGAAGGATACATATATGAGTGTGTGTGAATGAATGAAGTTCTAGCTCTATAGCTTCAGATCCATGGCTTAGAAAGACTTTGGCCTTAATATCCTTCCTTTTTCCCTGTACGCATAATTTCCTATATGTGATCTTCAGTGGAGAGCATATTGCAATTTATGGTAGCAGCTTTTTAAAATATCGGTACTCTATTAACTGTAAATTTAGGGGAAATGTTTATACTGGCACACGAACACGTATTATATATACATATATATATTTTATATATCAGTATAAGCTATCTAGATGAAACAAAGTATATATAGTTTTGAACAGAATCTTGTGCTGCCTCTGCTATTTGATGTTAACAATTTGAAATGGTTGCTCCCATACTGGGTTTGAGCCCTTTGCATCTAAAGCTCACCCCCTTGTATTGTAATCAGGTAAGATGAAAACCTTACAATCTTTGCTCACATATTGGTGGAGAATTAGTGTTCTGGACGGGCACCAATCCTTGCAAAGATTTACAATAGGCCTGGAGGGAAACATTTCCCCCTATATGGGAGAGATGAAACAACACAATCAAAGAGAACCAGAAGCCATGGAAAACAAAACAATCTTTACATCCAACTGCCTGGTTAAGGCAGAAGGTTTCATTGTTGTATGGCACCAGAACAGGGTAATAGTTTTGTGTCTCATTAGACCAGCAGTTCTCAACCTGTGGGTCGCGACCCCTTTGGGGGTCAAACTACCCTTTCAGAGGGGTCACGGCGAGTCTCCTGCCTTCCCGCCCCATCCTCACCTGAGCTACCCCACCCCCATGTTTGGGGGTCTCCACAACATGAGGAACTGCATTAAGGGGTCGTGGCATTAGGAAAGTTAAGAACTGCTGCATTAGACAGAAACACTGCCATCTTGAACAGTGCGGTCAACGTTCAAAGTCTGTGTTCAGGTTTGCCCACCTGGATGCCACAGCATGATGGATTTCATTCATCTTCAGTTTTCCCTGTAAGACATTGATATTCTGAATTCGAACCATCGTGATTCATTGCCTACGTTTGTACTTGTAGCAAATACTATGTGTAACTGACTGAAAAAATAAAATCGAACAATAATCACTGCCTAATTCAACACAAAACAGATTACAGATTTACTTCTTCACTTTGGATAGAACTGCTTGCTTGATTCAGCACAGGAAGCCTCAGGCTCTTTGTCCATTGGGCCTTATGCTGGATTATAACCCAAAATAATCTCTATTAGCCAACAGGTTCCTATTCCAGAATATAATCTGGAATAAGGCCTAGTGCAGAAAGGGCCAAGAAGACTTGGCACTGCTCAGGCCTATTGTGTTTCAAGTTAACACGTGTGCCCATCTCCCATACACCTTTGTGTAAACATACCAGACGGTACATGATTCACATGTTTTTTAAAAACTGCAAAATCTGGTCCACATTTTCCTGCAAAAAGATAAAATTTGTTTGCATTCTGTCTTTTTCTTTTTTAAGCACACACTATTTTAACCCTGAAGCCTTGGCTACCTGGCAACACTCAAGGGCTGAAAGATACTGTAGGTAATATGACTGTAATAGCAGGTCAAAAACTTTGGCTGAAAATTCCTCAATTTTAAGTGATAAGACGCTCAAAAGAACTACTAGAGCACTGTAAAATACAATACAATCACTCCATGAATGCCTATTTAGGCCCCAAATCCATGAAGATGTACAAGAGAGGATAATCTTTGCAAGAGTGAAGTCTTAGTACGAACTAATAAATCTGATATTGAATGTTTACATTCATTTTTAAAACAAATCCAGACTGGGTTAATTGCTAAATCAAATTGGTGGCTTAAGGTTAGTCTTCAAATATCAAAATGAAAACTTTGCCTCTAAATACATAAAGCATTATTAGCTGCCTTTAATAGTTGAACACCTAGAGCTTCAAAGTGATGTTTCTATGCTCCGCTCTTCAATGTAAATTATGCTTTTAACTCAGAACTGTATGGATATATACTGTTTAATTTATAAGGCTGACAAATTTGCAGAGCACCACAGTAAATGTATTTTTGTACGGTAATGGAAGCATGCCTTCCTTTGATTCGATTTCCACCTATTAAATTGTATTTATTTTCCTGTATTTATAAATCTGTGCTATTTTTAAATATGTTTTAAAATAAACTTTGTCCGTAGCTTCATATTTGTTGTCATCTGGAAATTGATAGGATCTATTTCTACTAAGGTTTAAGGGTATTCGTCTGTACTAGTCTAAAATAATCAGACCAAAATTTAGCTCCTATGTTAATCCCAGCGCATCAGGGTACCTGAAGAAGGAAGACGTAAGTTATTAAACCATTTGAAAATGTGAAAATTCACTCGCTGCGCACACAAAAGTCTAAACCAATAGATGCAAGTTTGTTTTTAATTTAAAATAGTTGTTAACAGTATCTCATTCATTTCCCTTCCCATGGCCAGAAAAATTCTCTCCGCAACATGAAGTGTTTCAAGTGAATAATATCTGAACAGTGCAAAACTCATCCAAACTGCAAACACCTCCAAGATACAGCAGTTAACGGTCAGTGGTAGGGAAAGGCCCATATGCAATGATCCAATCCCATTTGAGGAAGAGGGAAGGAAAGGTGTGTCCAGTTGGAGAAACAGGAGAGAGGTGTTGGTAAAAAATGAAATCAAAAAGGCACATCCAGTTCCACCATAATTTTGCATAGTCATTCAATGCCTCAGAAGTCAGGGGGCAAAACCAGCAAAATTGCTACTGATATAAAGCTAGGCATTCATTCTGCAATATTTCGCCCACTGCCTAATTCCCCTATCTTATAAATTTGCACACCGACTGCGTTGCAGGTAGGTATCAGTGCTGTAGCAGGTTTTTCAACAACCACAGTCACCTGTAATAGCCATGGGCCTGCATCGTATTCCATTCTGTTCAGTTTTGTAAAGCAGCTAAACCTATTGCTACAACAAGCAATAAGGTCAGGATTGTGTTAAATGTGGAAATCTGTGAGGACATAATGCAAAGATAATCTTAAACTAGTATTCCCTGGATACATTTCCAGAGAGAGCATTGAAGGTTATGAAGAATGATTCTGCATTGGCTTGTATACCAGACCACCAAGCATACTAGAAGCCTCCATTCTGCATGCTGCTGCTAAGGGAGACCCTGCCCCCAGGGGGCAGTCTAAGGAGGTGAGGATCTAAGGGAGCAGGGTCTAAAGGGTTGGGGCTTCCCTCAGACCACAACAGCCTGGGGAAGAGAGGTCTGGTATAGCGGCCAGTGAAGACTTGCCCAAAGACACAAATAAATCCACTAGTATGATTGCTCTCCAAAAGACTGTTCATAACATGTCAAGAGGGTTTTCTACATGTGTGTTGGTGAAAAAGAGGAACTCCACTATACTTCATATGCTTATTATGAGCAAGATACAAATTGGAGAGAGAGAGAGAGAGAGAAGCAACCCTTACATTGGAATGGGAGCAGTGAAACCAAATAGAAAATAAATTTTCAAAAAATGTGTTTTGCTTCCCTCCTTTTGTAAGCAAATGAAAACAAAAGTAAAATAATTTCCTATTTCAATTTTTTAACAGTCTTGAAGAATGAGAGATTCTTTAAAACCCAATGGAAAACCAAAATCAAACAAGGTCTCATTTTGCACAGTCGCCTGGCCTCTCACCGAGTTATCTTTCTACATAAATAATTCTTGTGCTTCATCCATTCATTTCAATGGATTTATGTGTCATGGCGTTCCAGGGGACTATCAAAGCCAATACCATTTGCACACAGAAAAGAGACTGTATCTTTCAGAACTAAGAGATTCCTACTGGGGGAAAAGAATACAAATCTCAAATAACCAATTAGCATCATGAAGTCAAAAAATGCTTCCCGATAAACCTACTCGCTTAATTCTCTATAGTTCTAGAGGCAAACAAAGTCCTCAAGCAATGATTTCTAAGGTGCTCTCAACTTCCCATCTCCATGAGCCACAGAAAGAGATGTTTGCCCTACTGAAGCCACTGCTGCTATACAAATTCAGTTATGAAGACGCATTAGAGGAAAGGAGATCTCTTAAAGGGGAACTTGCCTTTGGTCTTCTATTTTTGTAGTATTGCCAGATTACAAAAAAAAATGGGAGGATGGAAGTAAGCACTGAAATGCACTTTAAGCTTACAATGTTGGACCAACATATCCCTCTCCCCTCCCCCCAAATGGGACAGGACTGGAAGCAAAGCCACAGGATCCTCTTTCTACCTTCCCATTAACATTGAATGAAAAGTTGTGCATGAACATTCACGAACTCTTCGTACAGATACCATTTTATTCAATGGGACTCACACAGCACCCGTATCTTAGGTTTGTCTGAAGCACAACATTTGCAGATTCCAGGTCCGGCCATGATTTACAAAGCCTATTCATCACGCTTACTATTCCAAATAGAGAGATGATGAAAGCTCTGATCAGGTAGGGAAGAGGTTGGAGGAAACAGAGCCAAAAAAGCATTCTGACAAGACAGGGAATATGGAGTTCTAGTGGTTGGGTGCAGGGAAAACATCATCTGGGCTTCCCTATTGAGAAGACCCTTATAATACAAGAAAGCCTCACACTTAGTCTGGTTGCTGATTTCAAGAACACAACTTAAGGTGCAAACCCTGAGACTACAGTCTCTTAAAATAATGCTGGCATAAAGAACGACAACCTGAATCCTTCCATGCTGGAAAAAACAGATGAACACTAAGGGCAATTCTACACTAGCTGATACACTAAACCAGCAAGTGTACTAGGTGTCTTTGTTCCACGTGCTTTGTTCCCTTAGACCGCCCCCTGCGGAGGGGCCTCTACTGTTTACCATGTGGAATAGAGACTCCTATAAGGCTTGCTGGTCTGGTATACTGGCCAATGCACAACTGCCCTATGGTTTCCTGAACCTCTGCAGCATGAGAACATTGATGGTGATGTGTCCACGTACAGGCCGCCATAGTCTGATGCTTTCAAATGCAGCAGCCAACTTTCTCTACTTGGTTTTCATAGGCATCACCTTCTGAACAGTTGTCCTCTGCATGGAAATAAACTCTTCAGATGTATAAGCACACATGTGCTGAAACCAAAATGAATTTGAATTTTAACAGGGAGGCAATCTAAATCTGAAGAGAGGTTTTAAAAACTATTGCTTGGAACCTCTGATGATTTATGGACTCCCCCGTGAAATGCTTGTAAATTAAAATGATTATTTTTAATGCAGAGGGAGGTCTAGTTCATGCAACAAGTCATGCTTCATTCCTAGCAAATAATTATTATTATTATTATTAAGAATCCAGCAGTTCTCCTGAGCGCTACTGCTAAGGAAGGCTACATCTTCCAGTGAGATGCCTCTCCTGCTCCCATTGATTGGAAAACATATTAAAGGTGTGAAGGTGTCCTTGATAGCACAGACCTGGAAACTAAAACCAAACAGTCTTGCTGCAGTTCAGCACCAGATGATGTGTATCCTGTTGGCAAAACCTGGCTTTTTTTGGGGGGGGGGGGATTCTCAGCCAATCCACAAGATGTTCATGGTCTGATTCTGCAACTTTCCCCATTTCTTTGATTCCATGGTTGTTGGAGAAGGGAAAGAAGGGAGTTTGAGGACAAGAAATTTGCCATGGGTCCATCCAATGAGTTGCACTCCAATACTTATTTACAGCCTATGACTCAAGAAAGGGGGGGGCAGGTTCAAGCAAAGTAAGGCTCGCTGGTCAATGGCCTTTATTTGAGGCCACCACACAAGAAGGTATCTCATAATGAGTGAAGTACACACACACACACAGAGAGAGAGAGAGAGAGAGATCCACTGAACTGAATGAAAAGAGCACTTTTTATATGCGCGTTCCCAAGGCATAGAAATTGAGGCTGTGTCTTTAAGCCAACCAAAGCACCATTTAAAGAAAAAAAAAACCCAAAACCTCTAACATTCAGATTTTCTATTTGGTACCACCGCAAGCTCCCTTAGCTTCATTAAATCGTGTTACTCGTCATATATCGCAACAGGAAATTTACCATCGCCTGGGATATGCAAATCTATGCAACTTTTCATTGCTTTTTGCTTTCCTTGGTAATAGAACAAAAGCTCACAACCAAACCATTATTTTATGCCAGCGAGCAGATACTTCACCAAATGTAGCATCGTGTCTGCAACAGGGCACTGGTGAACTCAGTTGAAGGCACTGGCTGGCTTTCGCCACCAATTCTCTTGACAGTCTTTACGGGTTCAGACTGAGTTGCGAGGTAAGAAGTGGGTGTTTAAGAGCATAGGAGCAGCTTAACCCTTCCCCCCCCCAAAAAGATTTGTTGCAAACTCGAGCAATAATTAGAACAGTCCTAATGTCCCCCACAAAACGTATACAAATTTTAAAATGCACCATGACTTAACAGAAATTCTCTGCAAAAGTATAAGAAGGCATCAAATGACCGATCCTGATTTGAAGCTACAAATAGTACCCAATTGTTTTCCATTTTGCATTCCTGCTTATTTCTTTGTTCGCTTTTGTGGCAGTCCAAAGGCTTTGCTTGATTGAAACAGAAAAGGCTTAATGGCTTCTTAAGGCCAACGGATGTTACTCAGGCCTAACTTGGTATCCTGCGGTAAAAGTAAATATACCCCAGCTCTTTGGGTGGTCGCTCAGAGGCACAGACTTTAAGATCATTGTAGATTACCCACCTGAAAAGAGAGAGCAGAAAATGAGAACAAAAGCCTCCAAAAGCACAGCCTCCCTTGTTCAAAGTGCAAACCTTAAGACAATGCATAAATTAGATAAACCCAATAAAAATATCATTGACTTACCTTCCTTCCTTTTTGAGATGACAAACATAATGGCCACTCATTGTAGATGTTCCCATGTGACTGACGAACCCAAAGAGCTCATAACCTGTGCAAAGGAGGAGGATTAAATGTGAGAAGCGGGATAGGTGCTGAGCTGGAAAAGCGGCACAATACTAAGGGTGTTTCAGCAAAGAAAGGCCTATATTCAGAATCGTGGATCTGGAACAGTCAGGCCCATTGATTCCAAATACAGGTAGGCTTCAGTAAGAGCTCCGGCCTTCCAGAGCAGCGCACACCACAGCCTCAAAACACGTGTGAGCTTTCTGGCTCCACCTTCACACCCCTGAGTGGAGTAGGGAAGTACACGAATACTCATAGCATTCAAAATTCATACGAATTTGGCTGAATTCGGACATTCAAATTCAAATGGAATGTTTTGATACATTCGTATAATTATTTATTTAATCTGTATCCCACCCTTCACCAAATGGTCCCAGGGCAGGTTACAATAAGAATAAAACATATCAAATAATAAAACATAATTAAAAATATCACCTCCTCCCTCCCTCCTTTCCTAACAGAGCAGAGTAATATTCCCTATGCTATGTGGTGCTTTTTTAATGTTTTGTAAAAAATCTTGTAGACTGCTTTGTGAAAAATTGGCTTTGAAAAAAGAATACATGTGTTAAGAATATCAGCTCAGAAATAATATCTTTATATTCTGATTATTCAAGTGATCCCACAAGAAACTTATATTTAAAAAGTCACGCATTATTTTGCTGCCGTCATATCTGAGATTACTGTTCCATATTGATTGTACAGTGGTCCTCTGGTGCTGCTTAACAGCTCCACCCTGTGGATTTGTAAAGATGCTTTTCCTGCAAAGCTGATAATGACCAAAAAAAAAAAGCACTGAAGCTGCAAATAGCATCAGTTTTACATAGTAAAATGAGATTCAAATACGAGGCTGAACCCACCCAAGCAGAACTGAAAAGTCCTAAACACAGTTGAATATCCCTTCTTTTGCCATTGCAGAAAAAACTCAAAAAACATCTTTGAATGAGAAAGAACAGTTGACTTTTCTACCCTGCTTTTCTCACCCATTTAAGGGGACTCAAAGTGGCTAACAAAGCTTTCTGTTTTTCTCCCCACAACAGAACACTCTGTGAGGTGAGTGGGGCTGTGAGAGCTCAGAAGAGAGCTGTGACTAGCCCAAGGTCACCCAGCTGGCTTCATGGGGGAGGGCGGAATTGAACCTGGTATTCCCAGATAAGAATCCAGCTGAGTACCACTAGACCAAAAAGAGACTAATATATACACAACTGAGTTAACGCTCCAAATAAAACTTACGTCCAGATCCATCTTTGACCCTCGGTCCCTCTGGTTCAGATTCTGCAAGGATGTTGGCATTCAGATGATTCTCTATGTCCATGGCTTCGGATGTGGCCTCCCTCTCCTCCTCTGCCTCTGGGTGACTGAAAATCCATTCTAGTGCATGCTCCAAGTTATTATTCTGTCACCCCAAAACAGCAAGAAAATAGTCAGCTGCCATCAGCACTTCCACCTTCCTTGTGGCCTGTGTCACTTCTAGTACAATGGTTCTCAAAATGTGGTCCTACAGACAATCCCCAGCATTCCACAGGGGCTGGCACAGAATTCTGGGACTAGAAGACTGCGAGTTGCTGGAATAGAGGCTTTCACATCCATTGACCATCTCAGATGATAGGGCTTCCGGTTGGTTTTGCCATGGACTACTGCGCTTTGTAGCCTAAGTTTCTGGATATAACTCTGAAATCCATCTTCAGAGCTCTTGGTTTTACAAAGAGTCAGCTAGTTCACAAAGTCAAGACCTCTGGAGATGAATGCAGCTTTTGAGCTATACAAGAGGGAAAGTAGTTTGTTTCCTGTGTGGGTGTGAAACTGCAGTGTGCAAAGCCATGCTACATAAAGGACAGCTGCGTTCTGGAATCCTCTCATTTTGTTTTTTTTCAAAAGTGCCTCTTTTGACATTCCCCACCCCAGCTGTACTGAGGAGAATGGATGGCTCCATCAGCCAGCTAACACGTACAAATATTTTCAGTACCCATTCCAGAAAATCTAGAGACAACAATGTCTCAAGGAAAGCAGTTACTGTATGTGAAATATCTGGAAAGAATTACCATAGGCTATAAAAAGGAACGACAAAGGAGGGCTGAATAAGTGCTAGGATGAGATCTGAATTCAAACATCAGAGTAGGGAACAGGTGGACAGTTTCCATTCTTAAAAGGTCCTCATAAGAAGAGGCTATGGGGACAAGCAGGATACTTCTAAGGCCATTTCCTGGGAATCGAGAGCAGGAGGTTTACCCTTGTCTCTGCTTGAGATGTCCATAAGCAATTGGTGGGTCACTGTGTGGAACAGGATGCTGGACTAGAAGGGCTGTGGCCTGATCCAGCAGGGCTCTTTTTATGTTCTTATGTACGTAAGAAGAAAAGTTGGCTTTTCTACCCTATTTTTCTCACCCACTGAAAGGGACTCAAAGTGGCTAACAAAGCTTTCTATTCTTCTCCTCACAACATATGCTGTGAGGTAGGTGAGGCTGTAAAAGATCAGAAAGACTGCTGTGACTAGCCCAAGGTCACCCACCTGGCTTCAAGGAGGAGTGTGAGATCAAACCCGATGATTATTAGACATGGTTCTGGCACTCTAACCACAAGACCAAACTGGCTTCAGTCAAACAAACAGTCACAAGGAAGCAGGATGTGGCCCTGTAGTTTCAGATGCACCTAGCTATTGAAGAATTAGACACAGACAGCCAGGAGGTCTAAAAAGCCTACGGACGGGCAGCAGGATGAAGGTAGGCTGGAAGAATGGATAACAAACCAACTACAATTGCCTTCTGTAACTTCAAGCTGGATTAACACTGTGGACACTGGAGCACTGGCTCTCTACCCTGCGTCTCCTAGGAAATGCCAGATGTGCTGCTTAGCTGGTAGCAATGTTGATAAGCCTCGGTGGCCTTCTGACCAGCGCAAAAAGTCCTACGTCAAACTTGGCTGAGCTAAGCAAGGTCTACGGTCACCCTCAAGGCCAAGATTCAGGCCTGCTAGTAATGGCAGGAGAAGCAACAGTGGTTGGTGAACTGACATCAAGTCTTTGAGGGCAGCAGGGAACACAAAGGTATCAAACTACTCTGCCCCCTGTCTTTAAACGACATTAAGAAAATTTCTGTGCAAGTGAATCAAAAACACCCTGAACTTGTTGGCCTTTGTGGATCTGGACAACTGTGAAGTGTCACTCCTGCCAGTGCAGCCCACTAGGGGTGTTTTTCCACTGTCACTAAAAGTACCCATTAAGTACCCATTAATGGGTACATAATGGCGTTTTTGTACCCATTAATGGGTACTTAATGGGTACTTCTAGTGACAGTGGAAAAACACCCTAGATGTCAGTGAATCTGACCTGCTACAGAATGGGGATCACAACATGTCAAACAACTCAAGAGTGTTTCCCAGCACAAGATGATGTGGAAAGGGGCTATTAAGATTTGAAATCCAGTGTCTCCACTGCACTGGTGTCCTTAAGGGAGAAACCCTTTTAATAAGGCTGTGCAGAAGTCTCCCACCACCTTCCAAACTCTATGGACTTTCCAAGGCTTTTCTCCATCTAGGAAGAGCCAGGAATGTGACCTGGCTGATATCCATATGGAAAACCAAGGCTCTGTAACTGATCACTGCCAACAGCAGATGGTGCTATAAACAAGCGCTGCCAAGGCAAGATTCCAAACCAACCAGCTCAGTTTGTTCACCAGCTCAGATACTGCTATCTGAAACAGTCCAGGGCAGCAGGGTGGTTCAAATCCCTGCCTTGGCACAGAAGGGATTAGTTACAGAAGCTTGGAATCAGGCCTGTTTCACGTGAGCCTCACTGATAAGTAAAACTGCACCATATGATTACTTGGTACGTCAAATGGAGACAGAAAAAGATCTAACAGCCATTGCAGAAGCCGTGTTGATAAAATAATTCTTTTCTCTTTATAAGTGCAGGCCAGTTCTGCCAAGGCTGGTTTCCGGCCCTCTTCCTGGCAATTCATATCCTATTGGCCTGGACCTATAACAAAAGAAATTCAAGGTTTTTCTGTGCTAGATGCCCTTCTAGCAACAGCAAAAGGACTCATGTGGCTCTGGATAAGGACATTAATTTATCATACCAGCTTCTGAGAGTCATGTTGGATTAGGAATAGGGCACGTGTGTGATAAGGAGACCCCAAGCAATTTGCTAAACGACTCACTGTTGCCTGCAAAGCGTGGAGAGCGACGTTCCGCTGGAAGCCCATAGAGGTAATGATCGCTACCGTCTCTTCCGGAGGCTGGTTATCCACCCCAGTAATCCCTGTTCCACTTGCCCCCAGATGAGCAGGCCCTCCATACCCTGGGATGACTAAAGGCTCTGCAAAATCTGGAATATAAATGGCAAATATTCAAAACTGGGCAAAAGACAAGATATGGGAGTGAGCAGTTAATGAAAGGGTTTATTTCTTTGTTTCATAAATTTATATCCCGCCCTTCACCAAATGGTTGCAGGGCGGGTTACAATAAGAATAAAACGTATCAAATAATAAAACATAATTAAAAATATCACTCACTCACTCACTCCCTCCCTAACAGGATAGCACCCTGAGGAACCTATTTAAATGGCAAAAGCCTGGCACCAAAAAGTATACAAAGTAGTATTGCTGAGCCACAAAAGGGGATGGGAGATCAACTTCCTGGACTTATCGTTTTTGGTTCCCACTCCTGACTCAACTTTCCATGCTAACCCCCCTGAAGTCACCTGCGGCACATGTGCTTCATTTCTTGTTAAGATGGACCCACAGGCGGAGACTCATTTGGACCGCAGTGTGCGACGGTCATCCCACCCCCTTTGAAGCACATTAAAATAGAAGAAAAGTTGCAGCCAATAAAAAAGGACTTGCAACTATGGCCAAGTTTGATTTGCTCAATGGTCAAATGTTAGCAGCTTTGTGGTTCGCCGAGCTAACCAATAAGCTGCCAACGTGTGACCATGTGCTCCCCAGCTCCTCCCTTCAAAACTAATAGCTTAGCAGACAGTCTTGGCTGACTGAGGGAGGCCCCAGTGGACAGCCAACGTCTCTCAGGACTGAGCAGACAAGTTACTTTTAACTCCCCACCCCCACCCCAGAAAGCTGCAGCTGTTAGTTTTGGAGGGAGGAGCCCCTGTCTGCCCACCACATCCCGCCGCCGCCGCCTGCCAGTGGACGGACCTAAAGTTTATTAGTGTGGTTCTTATAGTTGTTCCGGTGAGGAGTTAGGCACCAGGGATGTGCATGAATATTTGTCACATTCGAAATTTGTACGAATTCATCCAGATTCGGACATCTGAAGTTGAATTTAATGTCGGTACGTTTGAAGATTGACACTTGAATATGAACTGAATGCTTTGATACATTTGTATGAAGCTTCATTACATTTGTGAACCTGGGGAGGAGGGAATGCGGCTGCCTTGGTCACATCTGCAATGGATCCAGAGTGGATTCGAAGTGGACTGAGAGTGTATTTGATGCCTTCAGAATGGATACATAGAGGATACGCAGGGGATCGATGGGGGATACTTGGGGATCTTTAGGGGATACGTAGGAGCTTTGTAGTGGGAATTCGAATCAGATTCGTATTGAGTATTCGCATCCAATTCAAATCCTACCACATTCAAAGGGGATATATTTGAATGAATACAATTTTTTTTTTTTGCATTCAACACACACAAAAATTCGTGCACCTCCCTATTAGGCACAAGTTTTAGAGTTTTGGAGGTTGTTTGTGATTCATGTTTATGTATCCCATTCTGATGTTACAATTTAACATATAAAACATTTTTTAAAAGTCTGGGCAACAGACTAGCGGGTAGTTGCAACATGTCTTTCTTTGAGACGTTGTTCTCCTCATGTGTACATACATTGCCAAAAGGAGGAATGGTCACCTGGTGGTATTAAGTACATCATGGGATAAAACCAACGGAAAAGGGACAGAACCAAAGAACACTTCATATTTAGAAGGCGAACAGAAGATCAGGTAAGTCTATGATTCTCATCTACAAAGAACTTATGAAAGCATAGCTAATAAGCAAGTATAAAAAGCAAACCCGTTTCTTTCACATTGTGATACTGCAGTCTTCTTTCTGGAAAAGCAAAAAATCTGTCACGGTAAGCACACAGGAGTTATTGCAACCCATTCAGATGACAAACCTGGTTCTTCCATGTGGGCAATGATCCAGTTGAAAGCCACCTCGGCCCCCATGTTTCCTGTATAATACACAGCCTTTCGGCATGCTTCCAGTGGGAACCCCATTTCTGCCAGTTGCATCACTGACGATTCATCAATATCTGGTGCTGAGAGAAAAGGCATTCTAAATTTGAAAATGGTAAACCCATTCTTCTCTATCCCAGGACACAGCAGTCTAATAATGACAGAAAGTTTGCACTTTACACAGGACTCAGGATTTGCAAAACACTCTTATAAGTGCGCGCTCACACAACAAACTTGTGGATACCTGGGATTCTCTGAGTTAAGGTGTTAGAACTTTGGCTCACAAGCTAGTCAGGAAATGGAGGATAAAGAAAGTTGTTCTGCTATGTCAGTGGACAGGTTAAGTTGGACAGATTTATGCTGATTACCAGAAATACACGCTAAGCGGTAAAGAATTTTCAGCAAAGTTGTCATAACTATTTATTTATTTATTTATTATTTTTCATTCATTCATTCATTCATTCATTCATTCATTCATTCATTCATTCATTCATATTTCTATCCTGCTGTATTCCCAAACATCTCAGGTCAAGTCACAATGAAATCCCTATAAAACATAAAATAAGTTAGCTAAAACAATATAATTAGGATAGGCAAGGAGGGAAATAAGTGACGGAGAAAACCGGAGAATTTTAGAATCTATTTAGGCTGCAGTTCTAGCCTTCCCCAACTGGGTTCTTCCCAGAAACCGACGGTGCAGAGCAGGGGTGCTAAGTTGTGTCCCTCCAGACATACTTGAACTTTCTGTGCCATGGGCATGGAATGCTGGGAGTTACGGTTCAGGAATATCTGGAGGGCTGTGGTTGAACACCACTACTCTAGTTTGTTTTAGATATAGTTCATATAACAGTTATTCTTTTAGCTACCGTATTCACCTAAGTGTAATCATAGAATCATTGAATTGGAAGGAACTTCCAGGGCTACTGAGTCCAACCTCCTGCTCAATGCAGGATTTCCTAAACCATCCCAGACAGATGTAGGTCCAGCCTCTGCTTGAAGACCTCCAGTGAAGGGGAGCTCACTACTTCCCGTGGCAACCTATTCCAATGACTGATCACTCTCACTGTCAGAAAGTTTTTCCTAATATCTAATCTATATTGACTCCCTTGAAGCTTCATACCATTGTTTCTAGTCCTCACATCATGCGCAAGTGAAAATAGGGACCATCCCTCTGCACTGTGAAAGCCCTTCAGATACTTGAAGACCGTGATCATGTCTTCTCTGTCTTCTCTTCTGTAGGCTAAACATTCCTAGATCCTTCAACTGATCTGTCTCTAGGGCTGAAGTATTTTCATGATAATACCTTTGTCCAACAACTGCCATATTAGTTGAAAGAGTCTTGATTTGGGTATTAATCCAGCTAGAACTAATAAGAAATACTGACATTTCAGACAAGACATACTGGCAAGATTTTGGTTGCTTGCTTTTTAGAAGAAAGAAAAGGTTCTCTTTTATATTATCTGCCTTTCTTGCTTCTTAAAGCTTATGCTGTCTCCTTGTCTTTCATAGTAAGCCAAACACCCAGAGGACCATTCCAAAGAAGGGATGGATGCAATAGTTTGAAGACACTCAAAAAAGAATGGCATTTAGCTGTTCCCTATCCCCTCTTAAGATCCCCTACCTACATCCTTACTTAGTTCTGCTTTTAAGCATTCACTCTTTTATTCCATTTCTGGTCCTGAGTCCTTTTCACACTGCCATCATAGCATTACATTCTCCCTGTCTTGACAGGGTAAGAGTGAGAGACTTGTGCTGAATCTCACAAACATGCACAGTCATAGCACCAAACCAGCAATGTTTGTGGCTTAAGAGCAAGGCGCAACCAGCCCAAGAAGTTGGACTGGGGTTTCACATATAAAGCTGCACAAAAAGTTTACGTAAACGGCACACTGGCTGTTCACTGTTTGCACAAACACACTTGAAACAGTGCGTGCAACAAGCTATTTCCTGCTTGACCCAAATGTTGTCATTACTAAAGGCTTTCTTGGCAGAATTGTCCACCTCGTGCTGGCACTAGGAAATCAGTCCTTCAGCTTAATCCATCAAAGTTCTTCTTATAGCAATGTATTCTGTTCTTTGTCACAAGAAGGAATATTGCCAAAGAAAGTAAACATTTCTAACCTACTGCCTAATTGTGATTGAGTACAAATAAAGACAATTTTGGCAGAACATATTCAAACTCCTTCAAATATTCAAGTATATACAAAATACACCAGTAGGCTTAAAGAACAATAGCATGAAGAAAGGCCCAAAGAAAAGAGCTTCCATGCATCACTTTGCAGACAAAACCTTTGCGAGAAGCAGCATATGAGTTCATTGATCACTACAGCAGCCATTAAAAAGCGATAAATGAAATCGGCATAGGAAAATGAGGTACATACGCTCCATGAAATGGTTCATCGTGCCATCTGGAAATTAAGAAAGTAAAGTGAGGGAAGCAAGGGTGCATGAAGATGGTTTGAGGAAGGAAGTTGGCCAGTTGTGCTACGTCTCACTACAGCTGAACACAAAATAAAGGTTTCCATACAACAAACAGCAGAAGTTTCAGTCTGGAGATGTAAATCCTTTGCCATGTACTGAACTGTTGAGAACTGAAAGCCAAAGGTATGTACTGAATCTCCAGGGACTAAGATTCTGTCTATTCTTTGCCCATTAGGGCCTTTTATGCATGAGCTTTATTCCAGATTGGCAGATTCTTATTGCAAGATATGAGCCCAGTCCAGAAAAGGCTTAGAAATAACACCACTAATATATTTTGTGTAATCTCCTGCAACTCTTTTTCTCATCCTACTCTCAATGGTCCTCAGCCACCATCTCCTGACCCACAGAGCTTGCCAAATTCCACAGGCAAATTTGGTAAACAGACCAGCCTGCTGACAACAAAGAACCAGGCCTCCCTTCTTCTTTTGGCTGCTCCATTCATAGACACAAAACTCAGAGTTCGCAAGCAATGACTGTTGTGCAAAGGATATAGCATGGATATAATGAAACTTGCCATCCAAGAAGGATTTCCATGCGAGGCAGCAAAGTGACAAAGGGAACAAATAGAAGATCAACTAACAGTTGTGGTGGGGAATGGTGAGGAAGTAGAGATCCTCCTGGTAGCAGGCAGTACCTTTGGGGTCATCAGGAATGATAATCGGTGGAGAGATGTCTGGGAGTTCCTCCTCTCCTGGTTGAAGGCCTGTAGCACGGAGATGACTGATGTCCAGAAGATCTGGCATATCTATAGAAACATCTGAAAACCCAATGGAATAAGTCGGCAAATCAGTCTAAAAACAAAGAGCAAACTCTATTAAACACATTCACATTCCCAGCATGCCACAACAAGTGCATTTGTACAAAATCAACACAACTGGAAATAAATCCCACACCGCCAACACCTCCTCCCCCCTGGGAATCTCCCACAGCTCCTCGATGTTTTGTCCATTAAAGGGTAAGTCATGGGGGCACCAATAATCTTGCCTGGAAAAACGAAGTTTCTTGGACTATAATTCAAGTAATCCTTAAACCAAACTGGGCATATTCTTGGATGTAATTTTCACTTCTTGGTTTCATCAACAACAATAAGAAACAGAGCTCCATAACTGGCACGTGACACTTCTTGCCACCTTAAATAACAAATGAACTAACCCTTGCTGCTGGTGTAGAGCATTATCCTAAATAACTATAGGCAGATCATTTTACTCGCTGATATAACAAGATGAAGATGACTAAGTAGGGCTATTATAATCTTAATGCTAAAGATACTCTGAATAGCTTTGCTGGGATGCAATCCAGTGTTTTGGGAGACGTCCTACTATTGGGAATCATTCCTTGTATTATTAGCTCTAAAAAAGGAACCCAGACACAACAGGAAGCTTAGAACATGTCCCTACTAGAAGGAAGGTTTGTCTCTCATCCCAAAACAGTAACTCTTACCAAAGCTTTTGTCATCTGTAAAATGAATGTTAAGAAAAAGCAAATACACTAAACACAATCTCATGGAGAAAAAAGTGCCAGCAAGTGAACAGTACAAGCACCATGTACGAAAACCATGAGCTTCTGAGTAAGGATCTAAATGAATTCAGGGAAACAAAAAGCTTCTGTCAGCATTATCTGAACTGGTTTAGGTCACAGAGTGAATCTGTTCACACGTACCCTCCTGATATGGCATAACAATATCATACCAAACTCATAAGGACCCAGTAAAAGCAGTAAACTAGCCCCATAGTGCTGAAAGGGGAAATGGCTAGGCTACTGTGGGCTAGGTCACCACAGCAACATTTGAGACAACATCTGGCACATGCTCAGTCATTGCCCTGGTGATCTGGACACTGCATACAAATGTGCTGCCAGTCACACAACTGTGCCCACTTGCCACGCCGCACCTGGAAGAGTGTGGATGCAACAGTCCAGGAGCAATACAGCTGCTGTCAGTAACAGTCCACAGATGGATTACCCCACTCTAGGGCAACCACGGCATAGTCCAGATGCACCTGCTCAGCAAGTGAACAGAACTGCTCCAACAGGTAAATGTGGAGAGGCCCAGGCAGTCGGCAGTGCCTGCTTTAATCTCTATATAGTATTAGCACAGATAAAAACATAAGAACATAAGAAAAGCCTTGCTGGATCAGGCCACAGCCCATCTAGTCCAGCATCCTGTTGCACACAGTGGCCCACCAAATGTTCATGGGCATCTCAAGCAGAGACAAGGACAAACCTATTCCTGCTCTAGAATCCCAGCAAATGGTCTTAGAAGCGGCCCGGTTCCTCCCTCCCCGCCCCCCTAGTCTGAAAGATGCACCTAGGCATCCATTCCAGTAGCCAGTGTTACATCTGTCATCCATAAATTTGTCTAACCCTACCTTAAAGCCATCTAGACTGGTAGCTGTCACCACCTCTTCCGGCAGCACATTCCATAAACCGATGACCCTCTGGGTGAAGAAATACTTCCCTTTGTCGGATCTGACTCTCCTACCCATCAGCTTCATAGAGTGCCCCCTAATTCTAGTATTGTGTGATAGAGAAAAGAAATTTTCTCTATCCACCTTTTCTATAACATGCATAATTCTGTATACTTCAATCAGGTCCCCTCTTAAACGCTGTCTCTCCAGACTGAAAAGGCCTAGACATTGCAGCCTGGTTTCGTAAGGGAGGTGTTCCAGCCCTTTAATCATTCTGGCTGCCCTTCTCTGCACCTTCTCCAGTTCCACAATGTCCTTTCTGAGGTGCGGTGACCAGATCACTTGCTGGTGGTCATTCGTCTTTAATTTCCTCGATGACAAATGTTCTGGTAAGAATCACTCTGGAGAAGGACACCCTTGAATACCCCTAACCTGCTTAATGCACAAATTCCATTGCTGTAGCCTCCCAATCCGGGGATCTTAGGACTAGCAAGCTATAAAGACACCAAGGAAGCCATGAAATACTGACTCCTGTTTGCAAAACTACAATTCTGTCTAAGAAACAAAGGCTAAGAACACTTAAGGCCAATTCTAATGGATTAGATCCAGAGGCACTCCTGAGTCCACAAGTTACTTGCCCGATTATGCTTTTGGGATTGTCTTTGTGTGAAGCACCGTGGTGGGATACGTGTTCAAATTTCCCTCTTATTCAGCCTGAAGGTTCACAAACCTTACAAGAGAACCCAGAGCAATTCAGCCCAGAGGAACACCATCAAAGCACGCACCAAGTTTCTTCGGTATCCAGTCCAGGCCAAAAGTGAACTTCTTTATCTGTACTACCAGATATTCAGGAAATGAAGCAAAGCGAGAGGTTCTGGAAATGAAAAAGATTTTACATGAATTACATCACACCCTATGAGTGAAAAACCAGAAAGGGGCACCCCTCAAGAACCAGCCACATTGCCCTTTTAAGGGCAGAAGAATCCCCCAGGCTAGACCACATGTGGGATCTGTCCAGTCTCCAGAAAATGCCAACCTGAAGCCTGTGGAAGTCAGGGTGACCAATGTGGAGACCACAATCCCTGGCTACTTGGTACCCTCAGCATGTAGCGAGCAAAGAAATAAATGAGGTCTGTGAGAGAAAGTCAGGTGAACAAGCAGTGAACAGCAAACTAGATTCGAAACCTTTCGAAAATCTCAAGTGTAATCCCTGGAAAAAATGAGCTGGCCTGGAAGCCACAAACTGGCCGCTACTACATAAAATACAATTTGGCTTACCACTTCCTTCTTTCAACATGTATATTCATGTTATTTGGGGGGGAAAAAACCTCCATACTCACTTCACTCCAGCAGACTTGGCTTGAAGGGCACTGCTCCAGAAATCTTCTACATTTTCTGGTTCGGAAAATGCCTGCAAACATGCGCTGAAAGGGATCTTGGCACGTACTAGTTCTGGAGGTGGTCTCGTTGTTTCTGTTTCTCTCCTTTTCAGTTCATAAGCAATCAACTCATCTATTCAGAAACACAAGCAATACTAAAAGAGCATGATATTTAGGGAAGGGCTACATTTATGTCAGCAAACCACTCAAATAAACACTGTTGTCCATGTTTATGAGAAGTCTCCTCCAAGGTTCTTCTCTACTAAGCCTAAGCTTGGCCCTTTCTGCACTGAGACTTATTTCAGATTGTATCCTGGAATAGGGGCCTGCCAGCCATATGCTGGCACAGATAATGGCAGACCCCAGGCAGGGCCTACCATAGCCTGCAACAGCTTGATGGTAGCAGGCTCCTATTTCAGAATAATCCAGAATAAGGTCCAGTGCCAAAAGGATCCATGGTTCTTCATTCTGCAGTCCAGGTTTACAACTGAAAGTGGTTAAGATGTCAAGAGAAGCTCCCCCATATCAAGTCAGATCACAAACTTATCAAGCTGAGTTGTGTTGACATTGCCTGGTTAAAGTAAAGAGTGAATGGTATCAGTAACTGTCAGAAAGCAACTCAAAATAAAAAAAGGCGGATGTGGAATACATGCTATCATTGAGCTGCCTTTGAGGCAGCTTTTCACCTGCACTTAGATATTCTAGCTCAGTTTTGAATCAGGCCAAAACACTCTGCATTCTGGTAACTTCCAGACCAGACTACAACAATGCACTTATGTAGGGCTGCACTTAAAAGCCTTTCTGCACTTACCCTTCTGGGTTAAAATCAGTGGGTCTGGATCAGTCAAGCAAGGGCAGGCCGAGACCAGCTTCAGGCCAGGCCCTGAAGCCTTGGAGCCACCAGCAATGCAATGCAGTGGCACTTTCTGGCACATCCTCAGAATGCATTCCCCAGCAGTCTCAAACATGGATGCCTCCTTATTCAGGATAGGGCCTGTTGATCTACCAATAGTCATTTAAACTGGCAATCCCAACCAAGGCCTCTTGTTTTGGGATAATAGTCTATCTGAAGCAGACAGAGCACACCAACAGGAGGTGTGGCCTCACAGGTCTGCACTAACTTGAGAATCTCTGAGGTCCAGATCAACACTACAGAGCCCTAAATTCCAGATTAAGGGTCCATGGAGAAAGGAGCAAAGACAGTTCAGAAGTTGGTACCAATGAAAGACACAGCAGTGAGACTACCGACTGGTATTTCTGGCCAGATGCAGATCATGCAAGAAATCCTTCATCAGCTTTCAGGTCTGGTGAGCCAATTCAAAGTACCCAGGACTTGAGAACACCTCCTCCCATACAGACCTGATTAAGATGTCAAAACCAGGAGGGAGGCTCTGTTGCTAGTCCCATTTAAATGTTGAGGCACAAAAAAATAAAAATAAAACGAAAGGCAAGTTTGTTGCAGTCTAACCTTTATTTGTTGCAGCTTCCATCGCTACAGGCAACTGCATGAGATAGTCCACCCTCTGCGTATATCGGACTTTCCTAGATTGGCAGCACTGTGTACGCTCTTCCACTAAGAACCGGAAGACGTCGCTGGGGTTTTCTGATCCAATTCGGTTCCTCTGAAGAGAAATAAACAGATCCAACCACCTGGCTGGGTAATCATGAAAACACAAGACCACTCCAGACAACCAAGGAAATCCTGAAACGGATGTCCAGAGGCCAGGGGTAGTGATCTGCTGAGACCTTTGTGGATTTGTGGAATATCAATGGGCCATCAACACGATTGTCCCCAAGGGCACTCTCTGACACTGTGGAAACAGAGATGCTCCTTAGTTTTCTCAGAAGCTTTAGATGATGAAAAGGGCAGGAGATGAGTCAAGCACACGTGGTTTGCAACTTGCCACGAAGGAGACTGAGTACATGTGGGAGCACACAATTGTGGCAGTGAAGGCTATTGTGGAACTGGAAAAGGTGCAGAAAAGGGCAACCAGAATGATTAAGGGTCTGGAACACCTCCCTCACGAAACCAGGCTGCAACGTCTAGGCCTCTTCAGTCTGGAGAGACGGCGTTTAAGAGGGGACCTGATTGAAGTATATAAAATTATGCATGGTATAGAAAAGTTGGATACAGAAAATTTATTTTCTCTGTCACACAAAACCAGAACCAGGGGGCACTCTATGAAGCTGATGAGTAGGAGAGTCAGATCTGACAAGGGGAGGTATTTCTTCACCCAGAGGGTCATCGGTTTATGGAATGTGCTGCCAGAAGAGGTGGTAACAGCTACCAGTCTAGATGGCTTTAAGAAAGGGTTGAACAAATTTATGGATGACAGATGTATCAATGGCTACTAGAATGGATGGCTAGGTACATCTTTCAGACTGGGGTGGTGGTGACAAGCAGGATGCTTCTGAGGCCATTCGCTCGGATTCAAGAGCAGGAAAAGGTTTGCCCTTGTCTCTGCTTGAGATGCCCATGAGCATTTGGTGGGCCACTTCTCTGCGATGGGACGCTGGACTAGATGGGCGGTGGCCTGATCCAGCGGGGCTTCTCTTATGTTCTTATGTCTCCCTTGTCATCTTAAGCATTGAGGTGCTACCTGCTGAGGTGTCCAGTGTGCGAACCTTTAGGTGACAGCTGAAGTTTTATCTTTTTACCCAGGTCATTGCAGAGTGAATATTTACTTGTTTTCCCCATACAGTCGGGCCGCATGCAGTTTGGCTACAGCAATGAAAGTAAAAGACTAGAGCTTTGGTCAGAGAGCAACTTCAGGTGTTTTCAGGAAAAAAACCTGTACCCTACAAACAGTTGGATCTTTTGCCAGAGTCAATCTGGAATTTTTGGTATTTGTAAGAGAGGTATCCACAGATATATACATAACCATAAACACTTCTTCAACTTTGTCATAAATGTCCAAGAAATAAGTATTGCCCTTAAATAAGCATTTATCTCCCCTACCATATTCAAGATCTAATTTAAGAGACTACATTTGCATTGATTTACATTAATTTATATCAAGACATTCCTTTAGATAAAATATGATAAGGTTCTCCTTCCTTCCTTCCATCCATTCTATTGATTTATTTAAAAGGAACTGCATCGATCCATCTTAAATCACTTGGAACATTCTCTGCTAAATCAGCAATGTCTTGGTAAATGTCCTAGTAAAAAACCACGGAACCATTGCCCTTTCCTGTTCAGTTTACTCTGCTTTCAAGAGTTACAATATAAGCTTTTCAGACTGAGGCCCTTTCTGCACTTACCTGCAATAGATCCAGGTCAGTGGGTCTGCATTAGCCTGGCCCACTGATCTGGATTGTGGGACTGTGTGATAAGTATCAGCGCTCCCTGCACTGAGGGTGGCAATCCAGATTGTCCATGAAGTGTGGCTGCACATCTCCATGCTTCAGAGGGCTAGGAACAAATGTTCCAAGTCTTGGGGCCTGTGGGGGGTGCTTTTCAGCAGCACGCTATGGTGCCCCACTGAAAACTAACCCAAGTAGTCCTGTTCAAAGAAGAAGAGTTGGCTTTTCTACCCCACTTTTCCTGCCCATTCAAAGGGACTCAAAACAGCCGACAAACCTTCTGTTCTTCTCCTCACAACAGACACCCTGTGAGGTAGGTGGGGCTGGGAGAGTTCAGAAGAGAGCTGTGACTCGCCCAAGGTCACCCAGCTGGCTTTGTGGAGGAGGGCGGAATCAAACCCAGTACTCCCAGATAAGAATCCGGCTTCCTAACCACTAGACCTAACACAATTCTTGTGTTACAGATCAAGGCCAATTAGCCCTCTGGTAGTCCCGATTAAATGGGACTACCAGGGATCAGTATTAGGGCATTCCTAATCCGTATCAGGCTGACAAATGCTGACAAAACTGGGGACAAGGCATCGATGAACAGGGGGCCAGATGTGTACTAGCTCAGATTCTTAATACAGATTAAGGGTCCGTGTGGAAAGGCCCCTTGTTTTGCTTATATTAACTTAAAAAGTACTTTGTGAGCAAATAAAGCTACGAAAAACCTTCCCAAAACTGTCAAGTTTGTATCAGATTAATGTGAATGTGTGGGAAGACAGGTGGGTAACAATTAAACTTTGCTCACCTCTATCAGATTTATAAGGTGCAGGAAAAACTCCTGAGCATCTTGCTGCCGATTGGAGGAAAATTCAGGATGCCCTTTGCTTACAAATGCTTTGAACATGCGAGGAGAGATGCCATTGTGCTGGGGCTAAAAAAGAGAATTTAAAAATGTCAAATGCATTTTCATAAATGTTTTACTTTACAAAGCAGGGACTGTATCATTCTTTATAATCTAATCAAAAGAACTGTTGGCCTCATTCTATCAAATTTAGGGGAAGGAATAAAATGTAAGATACAGCTACCTGCCAAAAGAAACCCCAAAAAGCCCATTACCCTTTCTGCACTGGGCCTTAGTCCAGCGATATATCCAAGAACAGGGGTCTGCGGTTTGCATGCTGGGCACAGACTATGGCATGCACCATCTGGGGCCTACCTTAGACTGCACTAATGTGTGGACGGCAAACCCTTATTCCATGAACGACTTCTCCCATAGTGACCAGCCTGTGCGTTGAGATGTAGAAGCAAGGCCCATCTGGGTGTCCCACCACCCTCAGTAGTGAGGTGGGTGGGCACCCAGGAAAGGGCCTTTTTGGTAATGGCCTCCAGGTTATGGAATAGTCTCCCTCTCGAAGTGCACCACGCCCCTTCTCTGTATACATTTAGGAAGGCAATGAAGATGCACCTCTTTGCCCTGGTCTTTGGCTAATGTGATTATATTTTCCCCCACTGTAGATTAATATATATATTAATATATATATTGTTTTAATATATATTGGTTGTAATTTGTTGTTTTAAAACTTGTTACCTGCCCTGAGACCTACGGGTATAGGGCAGGATACAAATATAAATAATACGTAAATAATAAATAAAAAGATATATCTTGGAATAAGGCCCAATGCAGACCCAGTTCACCCTGTAGTAGTTCCTGCGGTCCCCCAAATATTCCATCAAACTTCATGCAAGATACCAGTTATGGTATACATAATTACAACTCCTGGTAAAGTTCTCATTTCCATGTGTTCCTCTGAATACGATATCTGGACTGTACACCGCGTTGGAAGATTTTACATGCAGATGCTTAAGGCAATGATCTACTCTTCCACCACTATAATGTGAAACCCTAAACGTGAATAAATGTTACCACCATCAGTGCAAACAGGCCTCTGAGTTCAAAACAAGGAACTCAGCAGAATTTTAAAATAAACATGGAAGGGTCATACTTTAAACAAAAACTGTAGCGTATCAGAACCCTTCCCCAAACCAAAGAGCACAGGAATATATACAGTTGGGCCCCCATATCCACTGATCCAGCAACTGTGGTCTTACTTATCTGCAGTCAACTGGACCAGCCTCCTCCTGCCCGATGCCATTAGACATCCCAAAGCCTTCCCAGAAGCATGGGGCAATCAGGAATGATGTGAAATTCTGTGCAATTTCCCATGATTCCCGGGAAATATCACATGAGAATCATGGGAAATTTCACATAATTTCCCAGGAATCATAGAAAATCTTGCGAGATTTCCCAGAATTTCAAATAACTGCAGTAAGAAGTGGTGCCTATCCCGCCATGGATACTGGGGCCCAACTATATACATACACATGCATGGACTAAAGAGGATATGTGCCTAGCAGTTACAGCTATAGTCCTCGGCAAGCAGAAATTCCAAATCTCCTAAGTATTGTGCATTTCACATGTTTCCTGTGGGAAATGCCTGCAAACCTGATAAGTCAGGTAAACTGCAAGGCAGGTAAAAGAAACCATATGGAAAAGAAGGGCAAGAGAGAAGAAGAAGAGTTGGCTTTTCTACCCCATTTTTCTCACCGATTTAAGGGGACTCAAAGGGCTGACAAAGCTTTTCTATTCTTCTCCCCACAACAGAACACCCTATGAGGTGGGTGGGGCTATGAGAGCTCAGAAGAGAGCTGTGACTAGCCCAAGGTCACCCAGCTGGCTCCATAGGGGAGGGCGGAATCGAACCTGGTATTCCCACATAAGAGTGCGGCTGCCTAACAACTAGACCAAACTGGTTCACAAGAATCTTTCGAGCTTTTGGTCTGTTTAAATAAAACTTTTCTCACTCTTTTCACAATACAGGCAAAGATCACGATTTGTCAAGAACTTTATAGGAATACCCTTTAAAAGGTGCCCACAGCTGCGGAAAGGATTTCATATAGAAATGAAGACCAATTCTAAAAATTCTGAGAAGCATTTTTGACAATAAATGAAGCAAACAGGAGGAAAACACAGAACAAGGTTCTGACCTCTTTGCCTGCTGAGACCTTCGTACAATGGATAGACAGGGCAGCTGAAAAATTCTTCGCACCCTTTTAAAAAGTTTTCATGACACCATCACACAGATTTGCACATATGTGGTTCCTAAGGAACTGGTCCACACAAATAACCCTGCCACAAGCAGTGCTGAAGAGCATTAACCCATAACAGCTTTCAAGGGGTTGGATATGAACTCAGAGTGAGACCCTTTCTGCACTTAGCTTAGATCGAGCTTAAGGATATAGATTAAGGATATATGGGGCTTTGCAGCCATGAGAGGATGGGCCAGACCAGCATCATCTAGTTGTTGCCTCCTCCCAATTTGGATCAGGGGCCCCAGTTATTCCAGATCTATAGCAAGTTTAAGTGCAGAAAGCACCTAAGGCGGTGTTCCCATGTAGCAAAAAAGTGGCTCAAAAGTGCCTTAAAGATACTAATCTGTGAACCTCATCTTCTCATCCCGTCTCTATTCCACCTTTTCTAGCCTAATATGTTCATGAATGTTCCCACCTATGGACTGCCTCTAAGCCATCTCCACGCTGTGCCAATGTTGTGGTTCTCTTTTTATTACACGTGAACACAGTTTAAGGCCCTGTCCCCAGGGAATTTAAAGTCTGCTAAAAATCTTCTTTTGCCTCTGAGTGCCCCCATGCCAGGGTTTTTAAAGAGCTTCCAGAGCTACAAAATGAGGAAAATCCGCAACAAAAAAAAATGCCCTTTAAATAAGACTTTCAGCGCTCTTTTTGGAAATTGGGGGTTTTCCTCGCACCATTTACCTTGGGGACGCTCCATGGCAAAAGGGGCGGGGATTGCTGCCTGCACACACAGCAATAACACAAGCAGCTTCCCTTTCTAAAGCTCAGAACTAAAGAGCCAGAATTGAGCAGAATTGCAACATCGTTGCAATCGCTGTGGGTGGATTATTGCTACTGTACGGGGTGGATTTTGACAGCAATAACAGGGAAAGCTGTGAGAGTGAATGAGCGATTGCGTGGCTGATGGCTGCAGCCACTGCCTTTGCCGGCACGAGAAGCCATTTCGGGGGGGGGGGGGTGGAAGATCTGGGAGACAAACAGAGAACCGATGGCTATTTTTCCTTTGGACTTGTCAGGAGTTGTCTTCCTGGTTGTGGCCACGCCGAGCGCAGTTCCTCCCCATTCCCGCTGGCACCCTATTAACAAGAGCAGGGGCAGGGAGAAAAAGATGCGCGCAAAGAAAACACAGCTCCCGTGGGGACGGAAGGTGCGTTAAAAACGCACATTTTGCTGAGCCTCATGCGGATGCTTATTCCTGATTTGCATGGCACTTTTAAAGCCCGCTTGAATAGAGGGACAGTAGAGGGACAGTAGAGAGGCAAATAAGTCTTTTGGGGACCCAGTCTAATTCATGGAGAAGAAGCTTATCAGCAGCAACCATGAGGAAAGAGGAGTGAAAGAGACTTTTGCTGCCGACTGCCGTTCCTTCCTCCAGTGGGTTTGAGAGCTGTGGCCCCTTTCAGTCGGGGAAAGCAAACCTTTTCCTGTTTACTGCCTTTGAACACATGCTAAATATTCTACTTACGTCACACTTCTTTATGTAACGGGTTCATGCCATTTCATTTTTTATAAGACTGAAATTAAGATTTATGCGAAATTGCAATATACTGTAAAGGCGGAAAACAAATTAAACGGAACACATTAATGAGTGACTGATAGCTAAACAAATCCTCCTTCATGCCTATCCTAAGGGATTTCCTCCACTTTCCAAGCTAGACTGCAGCAACATGCATGCAGGTTTCAGTGCACACACTGTAATGTATATTTATATATATTTATGCTTAGGGAGAGAGAAAAGAGACAGAGAAAAAATTCTGGTAATGCTTTTCTCATCAAGAGATGAAAAACAGCTTAGCTAAAAATAAGCTGTGCTGGGTCATTCAATCTCCCAGATGATCACTCTGGGCAAGAGTCACTTAATGACTTCCAGGGACAGAAAAGATTCCAAAGAAGCAAGAAAATAAAAGGAGCAGGTATTTCTGAAATGCTTCAACAATCTCCATCTACAACATCCTTCCCCCAGAACTTGGCTTTGTTTGCTTGGGGTGAGATGGAAATTTTAAAAAATTCCTGACTTTATGGCTTTCTTTTTTGCCTTACTCCTATAGGTAGGTATCAACGTGTCTGTTCTAGGGATATGCACAAATATTCATAAAATGCAATATTCGTACAAATTCGGACATTCATATATGAATCTAATGTCATTCGTATGTTGACACTTGTTGAACATTCATACAAATGCTTCTGAAAATTTGTGAACCAGGGAGGTGGGAAAGTGGCTGCACCAGTCACATCTGGAAGGGAACCAGAGTGCATTCAACATGGATTGAGAATGGATTGAAAGTGGATCCAGGGCAGATTTGATGCTTTCAGAGCAGGTATGTTACAGGATACGTACTGGATACGTATGGATACAAATCAGGTAAGTATCAGATACGTATGGGATACATATGGGATACATATGCATTTCTATCAGATATCCATATGAATTTGTACGAATACATTCGTATCAAATAGAATCCTACCACATTTGAAGGGGATCTATTCAAACAAATATTAATTTTCTTACATTCGATTTGATATGAATCAAATGCAAAAATCCCCATTCACGGACGTTCCTGAGCAAGAAGGAAAGTTGACCCCAATATTTTTTTTCTACCCTGCTTCCATACTGAAACATCTGGTGTGGTAACAGCACAACCAGGGCCTGTTTGCACTTATGGTTCCATCCACTCCATGATCAGAACTGTTCACACGCATTCCTTTAGCAACCCAGCTATGAATGGACAACTAAAAAGCAGTTCGCAGCTCGAGCAGGTGAGGCTAGCTGTCACTCAGAAAGCAATTCCCACACCCTCTTCTGGGTACAGCATGATGAGTGGGCATGGGAGCATGGCTGCAGCTGTGCAATTGTGCGCAGCATCTAGATTGCCATAGGAATGTCTGATAGCGCACCGGATGCTGCCTCAGGTGTTACTATGGCAATCTGGCCTGTGCTGACTGCTCTGACTTTGTGTAATGTTGGCCCAGCAGGAGCTTTTGCAGCACCTGAAGTATGAATTGCTGCCACCACACACTAGGGTGGTAAGTGTGCAAAGGCTCCCAGCACAATGCTGAATGCCTTCAAATGTTCTAGGGTCAAAGTTTAGCTGATGCAAGATACAGACAAGATCTATCAACCCCTATGTTGTTTTGTTTAAACTCATGGCCAAACTATATAACTTGTAGGACATGTGTGAACTGATTCCACAAAGTCCAAATGTCCACTTTAAGGAATTTATTTAATTGGGGCAGAAATCTCACATGTAAAGTAGTAGTGAAGGCGTTTCCATCCATTTTACTTTCCTTCTCTAGTTTCCTTCCTGATACCATTAAACCCACAGGATTAGAGTGCAGACACCATGAAGTCAATCAGTTAATATGGAGAATGAAAAAAAAAAAAGCCCATTCCTCAAAGTTTCTTGTCCAAAGTGCAGAAAATGTTTTTTTTAAAAAAAGGAACAGAATATTGAGAAATGTAATCGTGTGTTTTCCTTATCTCAAGACCAGGTCTATTTCACTAAAACACTGTTAGGATTAACCACAATTTAGCATTCGGATGTCACTGAAAAGCTTCTGATCTCCTGTTTGAAATGCAAACATGCATCATACCAGAATTATGTGCATAACCTGTAAGAGACATACCAAACAACAGTACAGAAGGCATGATCTCTCTGGCGTAAAGCCAGATGAGTGCTATTTCTGAACCTTAAAGCCAAAGCACCTGGAGGCCCCCTTCCTAGGCCTTCCCACAGTCAAAATACCTGCTGGCTTTGAATTATGGTGGCAATGCACATCGCAGTGGGAAGAGAGAAGGCAGAGACCCAGCTCAACCATCTCTGCCTCCTCAAGATTCACCTCACAGGTTTGCAAAACCCAACATTACAAAATGGCCGCAAAACATTTCCAATTTATGTCCCTCCCACCTGTAGCTATTTTTTCGGAGTGCCTTTTTTTTACCTAGTTACTCGGCTGTACATGTTGGATCAAATACCTTGTGTTCTTCTTTCATCACCTGTTCAATAAGCTCAGATTTCATTGGTGGTTTAGAATATTGGCCCGAAAGAAGGCCATGTCCCAGTTTGGCCCTGCAGTACAGGGGAAGGGAACAGGGGAAAGAGAAAAGACACAACATGGTTTCCCTTGGTTAAGAAAAGAAACAGCATGTCTTTCTAAGTATGATTAAATCAGTCTTCCCATCAACACTGATTCAGAATATCCACAACCAAAGTATTCCCAATCCCTACCATCTCTTAGCAAAGCCCTTTCCCTTGATAGTCTTTATTTTAAGCAATATCAAGACATTTAAATTATCCTAACCAAAGCTGTGCATAGGATAATCCTAACTAGGGATGTGCTGAACTCATGTTTGATTGAACCCCAAAGGGGTTAGAGGGCAAGGACTGATAAGCGTTCTCCCATTGCTTAGTCGCTTATGACCTACACTATGGGGCCTGCATAGATGTATCCAGCTAGAAGATATAACTGAATTCAACGCAAGGACACCTTTGCTCTTTCATGAAGCAAAGACTATCAAAAACAATAATGTGGGAGAATCAGATAAATTTGGCCTTGCTGAACAAAACCTACACCACTTACATCTGTGTGTTGAAATCCTGAGTTGGGTCTAGAGGAGAGTAGTCAAATATCCTTGGAAGGTTGCCCACATACCTATTTAGAGAAAAGAGCGAGTAAGGAAGAGAAGACATTTTCAGATATTATCTAGTGCTTTATGGTGATGTCTTTTGCTGCCTTTTCTTTGGGACTCCAACTAACACGGTCTCTTAAATTCAGGGGTGTGCAAAATGTTTCGAACTAAAATGATTCCAAGTGAAAGCAGAGCATTTGAGTGCTTCCAAGGTTTATTTCAGAACAAAACACAAAAAGTTTTGATTGGCAACAAAAAAAGGCCCTTTACATCTTCAGCGTGACCTTGGAGGTGCCCTCACCAAAGAGGTGATGGCAGCTTCTTCCTTCCCCGCATCTCAGCAGCGATACTTGAGAAATCTGTCTAAATTTTATCACTGTGGGCATGGCCCTAATATAATAAACGCTATTTTTGCTTCTGTATTCATGCTTGCTTTGAGGAAATAGGCTAAAAGTAGTCAATCGTTTAGCTTGTCATAAGCTTATGCCAAGATCTTGCCATGTTGCTCAGCTGCACTGTCCCACCCACGAACAAAGTCACACCTGGAAAGGGTAAGAACACTACTAATTGGGAGCTCATCAGCTGCTCCTGGTCAAGCTGTGGACAAGTTTTTACTATTGAAGATCAAGCAGTGGATAGGTTTTTTTCTACTGGAGATTGGGGCAGGTGGAGGGGACTCCAGGATGGCAGCAGTGGCATAGCATGTGGGTAGACCACCTCTAGAATATCTGCAACTGCTCAGGAAAGGTAAGTGTAAGAAGACCCTATATCTACATCAAAAGTCATATTCAACAAGGAATCCAATTGCTGCAGCTTTCTGCTGGGACAACCTGAAGTTTGTTATGGAGTGGTGCTAAACCCAACTCTTATTATCACAGTGAGGTGGAAAAGAATAAGATAAACACTGCTTCTAATCTGAGGGTAACCTGAATACGAGTTTATCCTCATACTAGCAGGCAACAACAATATTTATTCAAGCACTGAATTTGGTTGCTATACAATTGCCCTGGCACAACTTACGCTCTCTGAAATTCAGGGATGCTGAAAATGGCTTGCAGAACAGTGTTGACATAGCAGCTGTTGCCCAAGTTTTTCATGCCAGTGTATCCTGGACCATACATTGGCTTCAGCTTCATGCCAGATTCCTGGATCACTTCCCATTCAGAGATCTGAGGTTTTATATCGTTATCTCTCAGGCCATTCTCTGTCTAGCAAAGGTGTTCGAAAAGACAAAAATGCAAAGAAAACTCCATCTGATTACAAAGAGAACATTCTTTAATAAACAATGCGCTTCACCATCCAGATAGTTTGCTTTCTGATTCCAGAAACATGTAGTCCTGTCTCCCTCTGCTGAACTATCCGAGTAATTGTAATCGACAGAATGAATTCACTAGATAACCTCAGACTGACTAGAGGTGTTTCTGCAGTTCCCTGTGCTGATCTGGAGGTGCTGATACCACTGTGCACTGAATCAGACCCCTAAGCTTGCATCCAAGTTTCAGAGCTGACTGTGGAGTCCAGGAATGCAAGTTCCTGGCCGCAGAACCCTGCGGGACTCATTTTGGCGGTGCAACAAGGGATGATGTCAAAATGGATCCCGCATGGTCTTTGTAGTTCAGTGGACCTTTGGGGCCTCCTGATTTGGAATACGTTCCTCTCATGCAGACAGAGGGGACAGACTCTCTAGTCCATACTAGAGTGTGGACAAAAGACGTCCAAAAGAGGAGTGTGTTCTGGAAGAAAGTTAAGTGCAGAATGTCCTTGGGGCTTGACTAAGTCTCCAGTCCACTTGGGGAGACCTGTAACTAGGTATGTGTACTTGGTGGAAATCAAACCCTCCACCCCACCCCTTGGATTGGTTGAACCATGCAAGGTGCTTGCAAATATGATCTCTCCTGACATCACACAAGCCACTGTTCCCCTTGCTTAGCAATCTGGCAGCTCAGAGACTGGCAAACAAGCTGAACTCTGGTTTAGGTTCAGCGAAAGCATTGAGCCAGGGATAGCAGTGGTTTCGCATGATGGGAGAGATCACAACAAACTTCCAATGTGTTTTTCAAACACTTGGGATGTCAGTCCACTCCAAAGTGGGGTGGTCTGGAGATTCTGTTCCAAAGTAGTACATGAGCCTAATAATAACACTGACCTGTATATCAAGCAATATGAACGTTTGAAATAATGTGCATTCTGTTTTAATCTGTTGTTTTAAAGTTGTAACCCGCCCAGAGACCTTCGGGTATGGGGCGGGATATAAATGTAAATAATAAATAATAAATAAATTATATAAATGAATCTCTGCCAACTAGCTTACAAAGGTTGCAAAAATGCAATGAATTATGCACAAGTGCTACCTTTAATGCTACCTTTAAAAATCTAATAACCCCAGTTTATAATTCATGGGATTAAATTTCTATTAATAATATGATACATGGCTTAATGCTCAACAAAGCAAGAGATGCTTAGTGTAAAGCAAAGGATGAACTAGAGATATACTAGGAGTGCCCCGACTTCTGATGTCATGTCATGCAATTAGAACAATCAACTGGTCTGTTCACACTTAACTGTGTGGAATGGTATAACTATATCATTCCACTGCAGTTAAAATCGGGGGCAGAGGGATGCATTCACACTGCAAGCACTGCTGCAGTCCCCAGCTGGACCACCTGCCCTTGCTGAATGGATGGGCTTGCCTGGACCACCATGGCAACGGCTGCAGCAACATGCCATGCCATTGCCATAGCAATTGTGATGCAGCACATGAGCGCACAGCCACAGCAGCTACACCACATCACTCCCTTGCAGGATTGCTGTGTCTTCTGGGAGCAACTGTGCACTTGTCCACAGCTCACAATGATTGAGACAGCTGGAGAGACCTCCAGACACTCTGGGGCACTAAAGCCAGTGCAGTGGAAGTGCAAACCTGTCCAAAGTAAACTAAGAAAAGATTAGACATCCATAAGTCCTTAAATACTTCTGAAAGATCTTTGGATCCTGCCCATCATATTCCATCACTCATGCTCTTATATTTATGACCAGGTGAACGGATTTACCTTCAAACCTAATTATTTCAAATTTAATTCAGATATATATACATATATATATATGTTTCTCCTCTGCAGGACTGACTCAAATAAGAGTCTTTATATGGCGCCAGTTACACCCTTTACACTAATGGCATCAGTACATGGATGTGACTTCTGCCTCTGCCCAGACATGAAGAGGCATTACAAAGGCAACCTACGTACAGAAAGCCCGGGCTGCAAAGGATCAAAAACACCAAATATGATCATATTCAAATTTGCCTGCAGAGTACTCAAAGTGTTAAAGAAACTAGTCCACAGTCAATTCCTTATGTGACTGGCTATCTTTCAGAAGAAAAATATAAGCTAAAAATAGGGTTTATAAATACATAAGCGCTGTAGAATAATGTTAAAAGATAATTTCAGCTTTGGTGCCCAGGGCCTTTCTGCATTCACCTCTCCATTGTCCAAAACTGTGGGCCTGATCCAGTCAGACCTGCTGGCTCAGAGCATGGAAAGCATGGTGTGAAATAATGCTACCTGCACAAGAGCACAAATCCAGGCCACTGTGAGCTTCGGAGCCAGGTTCCAAATGCTCCAAAAGGCTAGGAACTTTCTTGGAGTCACCGAGGACCCATTTTGGTGGTGCACTTTGGTGCATCGCCACAGAGGCATGCTTTCTGCATGCCTCTATTCTGTACCTGCTGGGTGCCAGTAGACCTGTATCACACTTCATCCTCTGCAGATGGAGCATACCATCAGGGTGGGGTCTCACAGATCTGCATTAATGTGGACTGGATGAGGCCCAGAAGCCAACTAGGGAGGCTCCTTTACTGGAACACGGGGAAACTGCGACAATGATGATCACTTACTGCATGCATTTGTAGCATATCAATTCCAAAATGGGCTAAGTGTTTGGCTAAGTGTGGGTCCAAAACCGCCTCCTCTTCGTCAAAGGAGTAGACATCTGCAAGAGTTAGAACAAGAGTGTGAGTTAGAGAACATTGCCTGTTAATACTGTATTCCTTTCAAGAGTAATGAACTGAGCTACTGAAATTTTCTTACATGCGTGTCAGTCTGGCCATAAGTACAGCAACGTAGTAGGAAATAATACAGAACTTCACATCGCTATTCCTCCACTGGCAAGCACAAGTGATGAAATCCACAAGAAACACAAGGAGCAGCATTCCTGTGGCTTCAGCCTGTGCGAGCCAGTTCTAATCTGGAGAGGAAGGAGTATAGTATGGATTCCTGCAATTGGCACCAACTTCACAGCATCTTCCTCTCACCCTGCATTATGGCTGTACTCCACATGGTGCTACTCCTGAAGGTGCTTTGAAAACTGGAAGTGGTGCATAAAGCCTCAACTAGGCTGAACTCTCATTAGGACTCAAATCAGTCTTTAAGGAATTGCACTGGTTTCTGTTTCACTTCCAGTTTGGTCTAGTGGTTAGGGAGCCAGACTTATCTGGGAATACTGGGTTTGATACCAGACTCCTACACAAAGCCAGCTGGGTGACCCTGGGCAAGCAACAGCTCTCCTCTGAGCTCTCACAGCCCTGCCTACCTCACAGGGTGTTCTGTTTTGGGGAGAAGGATAGAAAGCTTTGTCAGCCACTTTGAGTCCCCTTAAATGGGTGAGAAAAGTGGAGTAGAAAAGAAGAAGGAGGAGAAGGAAGAAGGAGGAGGAGGAGGAGGAGGAAGGAAGGAGAAGGAAGAAGAAGAAGAAGAAAGGAAGAAAGGAAGAAGAAGGAGAAGAAAGAAGGAAGAAGGAAGAAGAAGTAGTTGGCTTTTCTCACCCATTTAAGGTCTAGAGGAGGCTAGGGGGAGGGGGAACCCTGAGGGGGGGGGGGAGCCCCAAAACCTAAGCTTCAAAGTCACTCCGAAGTCATTTTGAAGTTTACTCCGAAGATCAGCACAGACTTCAGAGATGCTCCAGAGCTATTTTGCACAGACTTCGAAGTGACTTCGAAATGACTTTGGAGCCACTTCGGAGATTGCACCCCCTGTCCCCCCAAACACCTGGGGTGACAGGCAGACCCCTCATGGGTAGATCTGGATTTCCAAATGGATGCTCCGGTGTTTCCATAGCAGGGAGGCTAGCACCCATTGCTATTGGGTGCTAGACCACCCATGGAAACACATTGGGTACTTCCCTTAATCCGGATCTACTAGATAGATCTAGTAGACTAGATAGATCTAGACTAGTAGATCCAGATTAAGGGAAGTACCCATTCCCTAGATCCGAAGATCCGGATTAAAGGAGTGCAGTGGAAAAACACCCCTTAACAACAGTAAAAAAAAATTTAGAAGACACAAGCTCCTCTGACAATGAGTCAAGGTCACTTTATCAAGTACAGGATTTTGCTCAAGTAAACCTGGACATAAACTTTTATCAAACTTTGATGGGAGTTAAGTTAGCCACTGCCTTTTGACATGGGAAAGGGGGAATGAGGATCCTACATTTGCCATTTTAACTCCTTGGAGGAAAGATAGGATAGTTAACACACCTTATTGAAATGTTAATGTTAATGCCCCAAGTTTTGAATGGAAGATGATGCAACTGAACTTTAAATGGAAGATCTAGGGTGCTTCTGCACAGGCCCTTTAACACCCATTAAGCACACATTCCAATGCACGCCTCCACACACGGGTCAGTAAGTAGGACACTTCTGGCGAGGGGTTTCCACACAGCAAGCCCGTTTTTAATGCGGATTTCGGTGGCAAAACCGGTTTGCTGCCGGAGCGTCCGCATTAGCGGGGACAAAAAAGCACACTTCCGGTGGTGTGTTTCTAGCACACCACATATCAAGTGGTTTTGCACTGTGAATCCGCATCTGTTTCGGACGCGGCCACACAGCGCAAGTGTGCTAGCCCATGGCCTTCCCCCGGCTTGCCATGACTGGCTCCCCGGAGCCAAGCATGGCGAGCCGAGGGCTCCTTCCTTTCGGCTCGCCCTCGCCCCAGAAGCGGCGGATTGCCGCTTTTGGAGCCAGGGCGAGCTTGCCTAAAGCCCACCCTAGCCCACTCTGGGGGGAACGCGGCAGATCCCCTCCTTACCTCTTTGGCGTCTCCCCAAAATTGAAAGCAGGCGCCCAGGATTCAGTGCGCCTGCGTCCTGTGCACCGCCTGATTGGCCGGCGCGCAAGTCAGGGCAGCGCGCCTGCGCGGAATGGCTCCTGAGGGCAGGGGATGCCAGGCGCAGCCCCGGCCACTCAGGCGGCACACAGGGGGCAGGCGCGCTGCATCCTGCGCGCCTGCTTTCAGTTTTGGGGAGACGCTGAAGAGGTAAGGAGGGGAACCGCCGCGCTCCCCCCAGGGTGGGCTAGGGCGGGCTTTTGGGAAGCTCGCCCTGGCTCCAGAAGCGGCGATCCGCCGCTCCTGGGGCAAGGGTGAGCCGCGGCAGCAGGGTCCCGCGGCTCGCCAGGCTTGGCTCCAGCAAGCCAATCGTGGCGGGCTGGGGGTGGGCCCTTTGTCCTGGATCGGAGACGGGTGCCGTGTGTCCGCAGAGCACCCACCTCCAATCCGGACCAGCGCCGCGTGTGCGGAGGCACGGGCGCAGCGTAGATCCGCATCTCTTAGATGCGGATCTACCCCATTAAACCAGATCTACCGTGCACTCGGAGCCATTAAAACTGGTTCCCCTGGGAGCCGGTTTTAATAAATCCGGGTGCCAGAGATCAGGTTTTATTTGCCCCTGTGCGGAAGCACCCCTAAAGTCTACTTAAGCACCAATCAATGGCTACTAGAATAGATAGCAAGATACTGCTTCCAAGCTGGAGGGACAGGCAAGATGCTTCCCAAGGCCATTTCCAAAGAACTGAGAACAGGTGAAGGTTCTAGCTTTTTCTTCCACTTGAGATCTCCATAAGCAATAGATGTGTCACTGTGTGGGACAGGATGCTGGACTAGATGGGCTGTGGCCTGATCCAGCAGGGATCCTCTTATGTTCTTACTCCTTTTTAAAAGCTCTAAGCTGGTAGCAAACACTACATCACATGCTATAACAGAGAATATAGGTAGCTCAGGGATACAGTGCTGCATTACAAGGGTTCTCCCTCAAATATATTTGCACCAAAGATGCCACCTAGTTGGTGGCGAAGTGTCTGCAAACACAAGATTCAGCCCAGAGAACTCATACAATGTAAAATTCAAGCTGTTGTATATCTACCAGAGTATACAATGACCATCTTACTCGTCTGGCTGTGGTCAGGGAAATGCATGGATGATGCTGGGAAACAACCTCTGATCTCCTTCTGGCAGAACTTAAGACCTTCCAAAACAATAGGTCACACGCACATCACAAAGAGGACACAGGAAGCTGATGAGCATATCTTCCTTTAATAAACGTTAGGCCTGTGTCCTCAGCACACAAGCATTAACAATCACAAAGGCCACCCTGCCCTTTTCACTCAAAGCCAGAAGTTAAATGATTTATTTGCTTTCTGGCATGGCATTAATTCTTTGGACAAAAGTATTAGCTGGGGAAGCATAGCTTAAAGAGTTGCCAGCTGAGACACAAAGCCCTGGGGATTTGCATGACAAATGTGGAAAATTGGCCCATCAAGCCCTGGCACAACGTAGCACGCTATCTCCAGCAGTTTGGCTGACCAAACTATCTCACTGGTGGCTGCCTCCTGTGAAGCCACCAGTGAGATAGATTATAACATATTTTTGAAGTACCGAGTAAACACAGTTCTGGAGACCAGACGCAGACAACACTTTGTTATAATTTCACTACCAGAATTTCCAGACAATGGAACTACCAGAAACTCCAGACTATGGAATTTACTACCAGAAGTGGTAATAATTTTAAGAAAGGGGGATCAATGAACTGTTTGCTGGTTAAATTTTCCTTTCTCCAACAGTGTTGTCTCATCCCATAGTCCATGCTCCAGACTCTATCCTCTTCCTTGACTGCGCCCCTCCAAGCCCTGGGCCAAACCCTGCCATCCACAGGAGCCACACCCTATATCTACAAGGTCTTACCTCATCCCAAACGGTCTGCACTGCTCCACTGTCACTGGCTATGTGTGGCTGGCATCCTGCCTCCTCTCAGCCTTTTAGACCTTCTGGAACGGAGGACTACCAGCCCTCGCAAAAGGCCCAGCATGTGGATGGATGTACATCTACTTCCTGCAAAGGCCTTGAACATGACAGATTCTTCCAGGTTCAGTGTTGAACCGTTTGCTCCCTGGTCAATTCAGGTTTCTGAACTGGCTTTTTTGCATTCATGCACATTGCTAGGACAGAATGAACTTGAGGGAGCTCAGAAGAGAGATGCCGATAGACAAGACACGTCACGCAGGAGTTCACGGGATAACAAAGAGTCAGACTCTGCTAAACAACTGAACGACAGCATCCCAAATCTTCCTCATCCTCTTTCGACTTTAGTAAGATATACTGTATGCTTTTTGTTTTTTCACATAGTATGTATCATACCTCTGAAGATCACATTTTCAGTGTCAGATCAGAATATTTCTCACGTTGCAGTAAAAGGAGTTGCAAGAAAAGGAGTTATAATGTTGTTGTGCTTCACTGCCCTATTTTCATCCATATATTGTATAATAAGCCTGGCCTGGGTAGTATTTGAGGTTTACAATCCCTTCCGGAAAAAACTTTATTACCATACTCTTAAGAAATATGACTGGAAAGATGAAGTCCAGATGGAAGATGGAAACAGTTTCCTTTATCTGGGGGACTATTTCTCCCCTAATATAACAATGAACTAGGGGTGTGAATGAATTTTTTTTAGGCAAAACAAATCGAATGTTTGAAAATCCGTATTCAGATGAATGGATCACATTCAAATGTGGTAAAATTCTATTTGATATGAATCTATTAGTATGTATTCATACAAACACTCGAAATGTATCTGATATGAACAGATACGCATCTGATACATTTCCCCAGCTTAACGAATGTCCAAACCTTTTGTATGAATGTCCAGAAACATTTGTATTCATTTGAATGTTAACATACAAATATCATAACCTTCAATTCAAGTTTGAATGTCCAAGTTTGGCCAAACTCAGCTGAATTTTGAATGTTACGAATATCCGTCCCCATCCCTACATTGAACCACTTATGGTCATCCTTATGGAGGTATGACACATCTGAAAAGCTATCTCCAATGGCCTAGACTAGAGATTGTTTCCAGAAAGATTCACAAACTCATTTGTGCTTATAATCTGTAGGATTTCAGAACATATCCTCATCACAAGCAGGTTGGTCTAAATTTAGTGGGACAATACTACAGATCTTTCCTGCATGTGGACATGACGCACATGCTTTGGACAGAGATGGCTTGGCCACAGTTATCCATGCTCTAGTAACCTCCAGATTGGACTACTGTAATGTGCTATATATGGGGCTGCCCTTGAAGGTGGTTTCGAAGCTGCAGCTGGTGCAGAGTGCAGCTGCTAGACTGCTGACCGGGACAACTGGCCAGGCACACATCAGGCCAGTCTTAAAAGAGTTGCACTGGCTGCTGATTTGCTACCGAGCCCAATTCAAGGTGTTAACATTGACACATAAGGCCCCAAATATCTAAAGGAACACCTCCTCCCATATCGACCTGCCCGTGCCTTAAGATATGGAGGGAAGGCCCACCTGGTTGCCCGCCACCTTCTATAGTAAAAGGGATGGGCATCCAGGAGAGGACCCTCTTACTGTTGGCCCCCAGGCTATGGAATATTCTCTCCCTTGAAGTGTATCAGGCCCCTTCACTGTATATGTTTACGAGGGCAGTAAAGATGCACCTCTTTGCCCTGGCTTTTGGTTAAATAGGAATATACTGTCTCTTCCCACTTTACAGACACTGTTATTGTTTTAATATATATTGTTGTTTAATTTTAAATGTTACCCACCCTGAGACCTTCAGGTATAGGACGGGATATAAATGCAAATAATAAATAAATAATATCCTACAGATGATTTATTCCTTTCTGAACTTTGGAATCAACAGGGGGAGGAGATTGAACTATTATTCCACTAATCAGAAACTGGCCTTCTTTAAAAATAACTTCACAGTACCAATTTCTTTCAACAAGCATGCCGGGGGGAAAAATAACGCACTGGTAAAAGCATTGTCCACCAAAGCATTTTTAACTCACCTGCACCATCAGGTGTAATTGTTCCCAACTTCACTGCCAAGGGATAACCCATTTCCTTGTAGTGTTCCAGCGCATGCCCATTTCCACCGCTGCCACAAAAAAACCATTTTCCACACAACACTGAACCATCAGTTAGATTCAGCCAAAGGTTCACCCTTAGGTCACATTTTGCACATTTCCAGCCACTGGGGGGAAAAAACAAAACCAGAATTACTGCTTGGCAAGTATTTATGATTGCTGTTGTTGTTTGTGACAGACTCATGGTGCAGGCTGCAGAGGGCAGGAATATTTCCCCGGCTCTTTGCAAGCCTTTGCTGCAAGCTGCAAAGAGTGGGAGAATTTCCCGGGGACTTTGCAAGCTGGAGTGACAGGAGGGAGGAGTTCCCTCAGAGAGCGGCAAAATCCAGCCAATCAGAGCACAAGGATCTCACTCTATTTAAGGCAGAGGTCCGGGGCTCTCAGAGTCTTTCTCTGGGCAGATTTTGCAGGGGATTGATCATTGGGGAGTCTGCTAAACTCCTTGGGCTTCTGATTGTCGTGCTCACTGTTGGGGCAGGGATTATTAGAAGGGGAGGTTGCGCCTCTCTGTTGGGGTAGATCTCAGGGCGTACCCAGAGGGTACAGGAATGCTTAAGGGGCTGCTTGACTCTGCTAGAGCAAGTTAGACTCCTGATTTGCAGTTTAATTTTACTGCTCAGGGAATTATTCTTTATTTGTTGGGAGAACCTACACACTGAACATCTGAAGGGTTCTTTCTATTTAAAATGGAGCCAGAGGCTTGATTTATTTATTTTACTTCCAGAGTTTAGCTTGGGGAGAGCTAAGCAATTCTAGTGCTTTTGATTAATTGTTCCTTCTGACTACTCAAGGGTTACTGAACAACCTTTATTTTATGCTACTGCCTAATCATTTGTTTATTTATCTGTATGCTTGTAAATAATAAACAGTTAGTGTCTGTGTTACACTGGTGCAACTGTGCTGCTTCTGGAAGGGGGCTTTGCTTCGAGCCTTAGAAGTTGGAACTGAAGAGCTCAAGTGCTCGCTTTTTGCTGTACCCTGTTCCCTCCCACACCATTTTCCTTTTGTTTCTTGTCTCTTTAGATTGTAAGCCTGAGGGCAGGGACCTGTCTAAGATTAATATAATATTGTAACCCGCCCTGAGACCTTCGCGTATAGGGCGGGATAGAAATACAAATAAATAAATAAATAAATAAGTTGGATGCCTTGGGCCAGGTGGTATAGTCCAGTTCATATACTGAGACCAACCCAGCGGGCAGTGAGGACGTACTGCTTGACCGCCGCTTCAACTGGATTACTCTGCCAATTCGAGTTCACAGGGGTGGGTGGGAGTGGGATAGAGTCATCACATTGTTTTTATTAGAATTTTGCCCAATTTTCCAGAATGGATGCTCTTCACTAAATATGCCTTATGATGTGTAATTAACTTTCCCAACCAGGATTAATTTGGGTTTAAGGAACTTGACAGGGTACAGATCAGCAATGACAGAGCCTGAAAAATAAAAGGCCACAAAGGAAGAGGAGATGAATGTCCACGTGATTTTTTTTCTGAAAGAAGTATAAAATAATGCTTTAAAAAACCTCTAGCAAGCTGACAATCAAAAACATTGTAAATTAAATTACTTAAAGAATACAATGTACTGCAGTACACTTTAGAGTCATTTAACTAACTTTAATGTGCTTTTTATGAGACATATAACATCTTAATGCAGTGCAAATGGTTCATGGTTCTGAAGAAAATGCAAAGAGCTGCCAACAGAGTCCTTAATGGCTGATTAACAAGAAATAAGAAGAGCAGGAAGTAAGGCTGTTTTTGCATTCACCTCCCCGTGCTCAGAATCAATAGGCCTGGTACCGTCAAGCCCACTGACTCTGACCAAGGGAAGGCATGGGCAGGATTGGCGCCATCTCCACGACAGCACCAGTCCAGACTAGCCCATACCATGGCCTCAAAGGTCACGCAAATTTGCGGCTGGACTCCCACTCTTCTGAGGGCTAGGAATAAAAGATCCTAGCCAATGGGGCCTCCTGGGGGACATATTTCAGTAAACAGTCTTCATGCTTCCTGTATTCTGGACCAAGGGTGCTGGTCCCCTGGTAGACCCAATAAAACAGGATTCCCTGATCAGGGTCACGATCCATCTAAAGTAGACAGAGTGGACCTGCGAAGGGCAAGGCCTCCCACATTAACATGCAAATCTATCAGGACCAGAAACAGAATTAAAGACTATGTCGGGCATGCAGATAGCATGACCTTGTTGACCAGAACACAATGGGTGGCCCATTTCAGTGGCAGGAAGTGGGTTTGCTGCTGAAATAGCCCTGGCTGGAAATACCAAAGGTCAGGGATTTTTATTTCCTACTTTCAGAGGCAGACCCAGGCTTCAAGGTCAAGCCTGGCCTTTGGAACAGCAACTCAGGACTGGACCAGAAGGCACTGTTCAAATGCAGACAGACCTATCCCAGCCTACTGCCAACCCATCTCAGCTTGTGGATTCCAAACCAGGGCATCCTTCCCTGGTCCAGGATAGCTCAGCTAAGTACTACTCAATGAGGCCTTACAGCTAACACGAAGACTTTCCTGAAGTCTGTGATCCCCACGTCATCTTAACTACATGCGTCTTAAAATGTCAAACAGTCTGGGGGCTGCCCTTGGAAGAAAACAGGGTAAAAAAAACCCCACCTTACTGCTCAGAAGTAAAAAGAATTCTCACCCCCTTGCAGACGGGAGGTTGAAGGAACACTTCTTCTGGTAGCTTAGATGCAGCCGATCATGGCAGCAAAATGTGACCCATAAAATTGCATATTTTTAGACAACATGTCCTAATTTGATAGTCTAGATTGTTAACGTATGAAAGTAAGCTTGAGGAGGCTGGGGGAGTTGGTCTGGATTGTGAACATGGCGGTACTTGTTTTCAGCATCATCTAGACCAGCGGTCCTCAACCTTCCTAATTCCGCGACCCCTTAATGGAGTTCCTCATGTTGTGGGGGCCCCAACCACAGGGGCAGAGCAGCTGGGAGGTGGGAGGGAAGGGCGGCGGGAGACTTGTCACGACCCCTCTGAAAGGGTAGTTCGACCCCCAAAGGGGTCCTGACTCCCAGGTTGAGAACCACTGATCTAGACCAACAGGGATTTCTTCTGTTTACTTTTGCTTGCCCTTCACTTTAATAACAGTGAAAATTCTGGTATAGTAACTTCTTCCATCGTTGGAGCCTTGTGGGGAGGGGGAGGTTGTGCACACCTAATCTACTTGACAACCCATGTTAACACAGTCCCAGGTTAGGGTTTTCCAGTTATCTTCTTGCAAGAAAAACTTCCACGAACAAGTCAGTTTCTCTGCAAAGCTAACGATTACACAAATTAGGTAAAAGGGTTAGACTCTACATTAGTTTGACAATTAAGGAATTTCATTGGCCTCGATGGAATAGATTCAGGGTCCATTTTCAAGGCAATGGACCTCTGAATGTTGAAAGATAATGGCAAGCACAGCCTTCTGCTTTCAAGAACCTGCATGGATGCTTAGGAAGAGACATTTGACTAGACAGAGAATGATGCGTCTTGAATTAGATGCACCCATGGCTTGATCCTGCTGGGCATTTCTTATGAACAAACCACAGCACTCCCACCTTGGTGGAATCCGGACTCCATTGTCTAACTGTACAAGGGTACTGGCATGTTTAGAAACTTGGAGCTCCTCTTCCCAAGAGTCTGGCTCTTGCTTCCTGTATGGAGATTTTGAACTGAGGACTGCATCACAAGCTATTGTGACCTGGAGGAAGAAGGTGAAACACACTGAAAGAGGAACACAGAACATTAAAGAATTTATCCTTTATACCACCCCAAAGTGCTTTATGGATGCTGTCTAAGCAGGCATTGCAAGAGTTCTGCCTGCCTGGTCAATAATCTCCATGCATCAATACTAGAATGGATGCCTAGGTACTTCCTCCAGGCTGGAGAGACAGGCAAGATGCCTCTAAAGGCCGTTTGCAGGAAGTCAACGGCAGGTGAAGACTTTACCTTTGGTCTTCTGTTCAAGAATGCCAGGAAGCACTGTGAGCCACTGTGTGAGACAGGATGCAATGCAGATGCTATAAGCCCTGTTCCATATCTGTGGATACCAACTACCACTGTGCATCCCGCATACCGCCAACACTGTGATGCAACTGACTCAAAGCACACCCAGCACCTGATGCAATTGACGACGTCCCCTTTGATCAAACGTTACATTTTAGCAACCAGCCTAGATGGCTTTAAGGAAGAGTTAGACAAATTTATGGATGGCAAATGTATCAACGGCTACTAAAATGGATGCCTAAGTACATCTTTCAGGTCGGGGTGGGTGGGGAAGCAGGATGCCTCTAAGGTCATTTGCTGGGATTCGAGAGCAGGAGAAGGTTTGCCCTTGTCTCTGCTTGAGATGACCATAGGCAATTAGTGGAGCACTATGTGAGACGGGATGCTGGACTAGATGAGCTGTGGATGGGAAGAGGCCCAGGGCCGCACCGGAGCACTCCTGTCAGCCTCCCGGGCACCTCCTTTTGGGGCGCTCTGTTGGCACACCGAGCTTATTTCTGACACTTCCGGAAAACCTGTCTGGCATTCTGGAACACCTGGAAACAGGCCAGGAAACAGGCCCAGAGTGCCACCGGGGCGTTCCAGCCTGCCTCCTCCCCGGCACCCCGTTACCAGAGGGGGTGTGCCGGTGGCATACCAGTCCTGCTTCCAGTACTGGAAGGCCCTGTTTGGCATTCAGGAAGGCCTGGAAACAAGCCCAGCGTGCCACCGGAGCATTCCTGCCTTCCTCCCCAGCACCCCCTTACCTTTGGGGGTGCATCAGTGGCACGCGGGCCAGTTTCCCGTACCAGAAGACCCTGTCTCCAGCTTCCGGAAATCCTGTTCAATATTCCAGAAGGCCTGGAAACAGGCCCAGAGCACTCCGACCTGCCTCCCCAGCGCCCCCTTACCTTTGGGGGCACTGCGGTGGCAGCCTGGGTCGTGGGTGGCAGTGGCAGCAGCGGCAGCACGGACAGTGGTGGCGAGATGAGGTAAGGGGGAGGGGAGGATTATTCATTCCCTGCAGATATTCACAGAATATCCATGCATGGATACGAATACCCCCACATCCGTGAGGGCTGATATTCGCCCGGAGCCGAATACTTCCATATTCTATTCACCTCGAGTAGAATGTGGAAATTGGCTCCGTGCACACCCATAGTCTTTGCAGGCACTGTGAAAGTGTCTGCAGTCGTGTTGTAACTAACCACACCCACATTCTTCTTGGATCCATTCTACACGCAGATGCCCCTTTATTGATCCAGATGAGAGTTTTAGTGTGGATTTAGATCACATTTATCTGGTCAACTACTAATCTGGATCAGTGAGCCCTTAGCACAGTTCTGATACAGATCTATGCTAGCCCTGTGCAGATGACATGTTCTTAGTAGCTCCCAGATCCAGATTAACACGCAATGCTCCCAGTAACCCAAACCACTTCAAAGTCTTTATTTAAATACAATTTTCCTAGGCCACCCTCATTCCTGCATTTACTCACCAGAGCTGGTAACTCTTCTATGTTAGGCAATGGAATTTCATAATGATCTGGAAATATGACAAGTTTTGCTTCATCCTCATACTCATAATCGTCATTGTTTAAGTCGCCACTGGATTCTAAATCTGCAAGAATGAAAAACAGTTGAACAGGATATTAGAAAGGGAAACGAAAATGTGCTTTCACAAGGTAGCGCTCTCAGAAAGAGTCTGAAAAAAACCCTAATGGCTCAGACAGTTGCTTTGATATCTGACTTGAGTGCTAACTAATCTGAAACATGCTTCCTACAAATCTTAAACTTCAGCATAAAGAAGAGAAATGCACACGAAGAACAGACTATTGAAGAAAGACTTAGCTTCTTCTTTATTTTATTCACACTTGCATCCTGCTGTTGTTCGAATGCACAGAAGACAGATCGAGGGGGTTGCTCCCTCTCCGCTAATTTTATCTGTAGAAGAGCTGTGAGGCAAACGAAACTGAAATATAGCAACTGAACACAGCATGCAAGAGGGACTTTTCTGTGGTGGCCACCAGACTGTGTGGACTAACCTCCCAAACAGAGGTACTCCAGGCACCAACCTTATTTGGCTTTCAGCACCTGGTTAAAACTTACCTCTTCACCCAGGTCTCTGAAGTTTAGCTCCCTCCTAATGTTGTTCCTGTTAGGAGGGAGGGTTGTATTTTAATTATATTTTTATTTAATATTGCCTTGTTGATTTTATCTATAATTTTATACTGCGACCCACCCTGAGACCTTAGCAACAGAGAAATGCATGAACCTCTAAGAGTGTGTTCAAACGTGGCAAAAGAAGTGTGTTCTCGTTTCATGGCTAATCCACCTTTTCTAGTCTATAATGTTTTTGAGAGGGAATGTGTTCACAATCCCACCAGGTCTACTGGCATTCCAGGGGCAGTTAAACCAGCCTAGGGAGACATGCGCCCCTGTTTAGCAGAGAGAACATTAGGGTGGTACAACAAACTGAACAACTGAAATGTGCCCCCCTAGGCCTCAAAAGCCAGGAACTTTAGTTCCTGGGCATTGGAACCCTTGCATCACATTCCATGGGCAGCAGTGAAGACTATTCCAGAACAAGCTGCCCAAGTGCAAATGGCCTTCTTTTGGGACAGTGGGATTGTTGCAACTGGGAGCTGTTCCAGCTACAATGTTCCCCCATGCAGAAATGCAGAATTAGCCCATGAAAAGAACAGAGAACATTAACACTGCAGTGCTGAGTCTTAAAGCTACACATGAGAAGCTAGACCAGGTTTTTATAAATGTTTAGCAGCTGCTAATACTGCTAATAATTCTTCACAGGAGGTAGAACACAGCCAAGCAAACTATTGATAGTGAATACAAAGGAAGGAAAAGGATGAACCAATTCAACCAAAATGGTCTAAATCAGTATTTCTACAGTTCTTCAACTAAACAAGGTGGATAATTGGTATGTTGTGCCTATTATATTAACAACTGCTACACTGCATACAAAAGCATGAAAAAATTTGTCAATTTCAGATAAAAATGCTTTGCAGTAATTGGATGTTCATTATTTTGCTGGCAACAATCACCCTGACCAGGAAGTGAAGCAATGACCTGGAAACAAAAGGTTATTTTATTTTGGCCAAATAACAAATTCCCGTAATTACTTGACAATTAAGAGAAATTAGGCATTCAAGTCTCAAAAATAATTTCAGTAGTTTTAATTGTTAAAACCCTGACCTCTCTGACAACTTAAGAACTAACAGATACTCTGGTACTGTTTATTTACGTTAAAAAATCATATTCCGTTTCACATTAAAAAAAAAAATCTTGAAACAGCCACCACCACCAGTGCGCCAAAGGTAGAAATTAAAAACAAGACAAAAGCAGGTTAAAATACGTAAAGTTGTTGATACAGAACGACTTTAAGACAAGCAACATTCTACTCAACAGAATGGACATTGTTACCTTGTCATTGTCATGATTTCCCCCCCTAAGGAAAACAGAACAGCCACAAATCTGAGTATTTCTCAAAATTCTAAAATAACCATATTTAAGATGTGAAAACCCCTTGATGCCTAGGGAGCCTGAAATATTTATTTCAATATTGTTTCCCAAAAATGTCTCATGGACAATTAAAAAATAAAATAAAATGCTCATCTTATCTAGAAATCCCATTTCCAAATGGTTCATAGTTTGATGATCCCATCTCCTCATGACTGAGGAAAATGAGAACTCTCTGAGGCAGAATTCCACAATTCAATCTTTAAGTTCAAATTATTCCATTACAGAATCTTCACCATTTAAAAATGTAACCCACTGTGCTAAATATGCTTTTCTTTTAATGGTTATCTTCGAAAATATTTTATTTTTGTTATAAATGGTGAATTTTAAGGTTGTTACCCACCCAGAGACCTTCAGGTATAGGGCGTTAAATATAAATAATAAATAAATAAATAAATAAATAAGGCGCTAACAAAGATAGTAGTTAGGTATATTGAATCTGTTATTAGGAGGAGAGACGAAAAGATGTTTATATGTGAGGCCTAGATTATGGCTGCTGATGTATTTACCTATGTGCTGTATCAAGTCCTCACTTTTAATTTTTAATCAATGGTTTTGACTGTATAAACGGATTCTAATATTCGTATATTCTTTTATGCCAATAAAGGTTTTTGAATTTGAATTTCAAATAAATAAATAAAATAAACGTGGTAAATTTTGTAAATTTTGTTATTTTTGATATTGTTAGACCACCCTTGTTTATACTGCAGTTTTCTACTGTATTAATTGTATCAACTTTATTAACTCTAAGTTATAAATAATTTAATTTTTTTAAAGCACATGGCATGTGCAACAGAGGGGCCCTTCTGACTAGACTATGTTTCTCAAATTATTTCATGTCCTGCGTAGAATTCAATAAAAAGAATCTCCTTCACGTGGCTGTAAGGTCAGAGATGGGCATGCCACTTAGTCCTTTTCTTATGTAATAAGCTGAGTTGTTCCAAGACAAACGTTTAGCACTAAATGTGTGAAATTTCTGATGTGATTGGGACCTCAAACTGCCTTGATCAACTGAGGGCTGATTAATTGAACTAATTAACAGGCTCCTTTCACCTAAACAGTCCCTGCTGAGCCAGGATATCTTTTCTAATCTGTCCAGGCCCACAAAGAAAACAAATCCAAAGATCTCTTCAAATGGGCTATTTCCTTTTAAAAGATCAGCACAGAAAACTGGACAGCTCTCGCAGAGATCCTGCCCTCCTGTGACACAGAAGCTATTTCGATGAAGTGCTCTTCTTTTCCAAAACTGGAGAGCAATTCAAGGCGCTTAAACAGCGTCACAAGAGAGGAGAGCCCTCGGCTGGCCGTCAGCCTAGGGTTCAAAAGAGCTAATGTGGAAAGCAGGGTGAATTTCCCCTCCAAAGGCCAAAAGCGCTCAGAAGTTTAGAGGGAATCACAAAGAGAGGTCACCTTCCCCTCCAGAAGATAAACACAAAGAAGAGCAGAGCGGGAGGTAGGGCAAATCAATCAATGGCATAAGCCTGCTGAGAGGAGTGGTGAACGCGGGGGGGGGGGGGGGAAGGTGGCCTGAGAAGTCTTTATTTTTGGGCAAGCAGTCAGTAGAGTAAGTTTCCTTCAGATGCCATCTGGTCAAGATCAACGAGCGTCACTCTAGTGACGGGCGATGACAAACACTCGGCCAGCAGCTGACTGAAAAGAGCAGCTGAAGCTTGGCTGGAGGCAGCCCAGGGAGTTGGAAGAGGAAAGAAAAGAGAAGGCTGCCTTAACTAGACATGCCCAGATCAGATTTAGATGTTACCAACTGAATGTGCTAATAATAGCCATACAATCAGATCCTCTGCGAGTCTCCCAAAGAGGATACCAGCAGCAATTAAAAGGGGAATGTTTCCTCGTCAAAAGCACAAGCCAACAAGTTCACAATATTGCGGTCTACATAGGGCTACCCTTGAAGACAGTCTGGTAACTGGATCCAGGGCAGGATGCGGCAGCAGCTCGGCCGCTGACAGGAATTTCTGGCCAGACACACATTACGACGGTCTTCAAGGAATCACACTGGTTACCAATTCTAGGGATGTGCCCTAATGAAAAATTGAAATGAACGGCTGAAAATTCAGTTCACTGTTGAATCATTCCTTCAAACTTTTGAACGTTTGAACATGGCACTGAAAAGGTCTACTTCTATCTGGAAAATACTGCAAAAGTGTGGATATCCAATCAATTTTCATACTTGCAAGCTGAGAATATGATTTCTTTCACTCAAAAGTCAGGATGTTTTGAAAGTCTGGACTTCCATTTCGATACGAAAATTTGCAAATTCAATTCCCAGCGTGCTATTCAAGTTAGAAATTGCTGGACAGTGACGTAGAGCAAAGGCCAGGGTAAATACAGGTATCTTCAGCAATCTTTTAAACATATATTCTGAAGGAGCCGGGAGCATCTCAGGGGGCAGGGTATTCCACCAAGAAGGCCTTATTTCAGATCCCCACCCCTTGAACTGCTGAAGGTGATGGTACGCCCAGGAGACGCTCCCCTGAAGATGTTAAGGTAAAGGCAAGTCGATACAGGGAAAAACAGAAAGTAACAAAACTTCAAACTGCTATTACACTCACTAGATAGCACTGGGTATCTGAGAATAGCCTTGAAGAGGGAAGTTCTATCTGGAGTGAGTCAAGCTTATAAAAACATCCATGAATAATATATGGACTCTGGAGCCATTAACCAACCGTCTGGGAAAACAAGCTCTCAGGGCAATTCAGACTTTATGATGCACCTTACTAGAATTTGCTGTGTTATTAACTTTGGAATGATTTAGCCACATCCCTGATTTTATTTTATTTTTTATGAGAACCCACATCACCATAAACACCTTAAAAAGAAACAGCATGAGCCTTCCAGATTGAAAATGAAATAGCAAGTGTGACAGTAGGAAAATTTCCAAACGGAACATGTTTTACTATCATTCCATCCTAGCATCTTCAAGGGCTGCCCTCCTTTCCCCTTGACACAAATTCCACGCATCTGTTTACATTTCACAGGTGGCAAAATGAAAACTGTGGCGTCCTTTGACAAGTCAATTGGCAAGTTCATGGCTGAGCTACAATAAAAGAGCATTTGCCAGGAATGAATGCTTACACATCCAGCAACTTCAGTGGTAAGAAACGCTTGCACAAGTGAGCTCGTGGCTCACGGTTGGCTGGCAATACAGTGTTCACGTAACCCCTACAGCACATGTTTTGGCATTGGCGACAGTTCCACAAATAACAAAAAAGCAGGAACCGTTATATATCCTTCCTCAAAAAGGGCCTTTCTACAATTACCTTAGATCTGCAACAAGGAGCCACAAAGTCCACTTCAAGTCCTCACTGGTCTGCACATCATTATGGATCTCTGAGAGCCTGTCCATTGTTGACACACTCATCTGCACTGGGCAGAGTGTAACCCTGCTCAGGGAAGGCCTGATTGGGATCACTGGTAATCCTTGACATCAAGGTCTACCAGTGGACCAGTACGGCCTAGTCCAGAACACAAAGTCATGCAGCAGGCACACCTCCATCTTCTGGACCACTTGGAGACATCTTTTTAGAAGTGTACCAAAGTGCACTACCAAAATGAGTTCCCCAGTGGCTCTGAAGCTAGGAATGAAAGTTCCTAGCCCTTTGCTGTGCTTGAAGTCCTCCCGGCCCAAAAGCTCTGGAGTTAATTTCAAGGGCAGGGTAGGAACTGGTCTGGACCAGTGGTACTGTGCAGACAAAACCGTTCCAGACCACACTTTCCAAGGTCCAAACTGGGAGACAAGGCTGGTCCAGAGCCACCAGTTCAGAGCATGGTGAGGTAAATGCAGAAAGGCCCAAAGATACCTGACCTGAGGTGAGAACCAATGCACGAAAGTGTATAAAATGCTTTCCTCTGTTCTATCTACAGTGATAATATATAATTCTAAAACTAGCTCATAACTAATGCAGAACATCGAAAACAATTTTCTGTTCTTAAGGGGCCAAATCCCTAACTAAATTAGGATCACAACATTTAATCAATGTGATTTTGATTAAGAGATTTCAACACTTTAAAAAAAATGCAGAATTTTTGTTTAAAAAATCCTGGTTTAGTTACACAGGACCTTTTTCTTTTTATAAAAAAAGTTATTTATGAGTGGCTCATCAGAACTGTAAAGCAGTAGGAGCCATTTCAAGAGCTAAAATTCTCACTTCTTTTTTCTAAGGCTGCACATGCTGATATATATATTTATATACATATATATGTATATATATGTGCATATCACCAAAAAAGGAAGAAAATTTGTTTTAGGATCTGCGTGTTTCACTGTTAAATATATTCAAAATCTCCCGTGATTAACTGACTAATGCTTCCTCAACCCACTGGAAGAACCCAAAACAGAATGTTTATTTAAAGAAGGTAATATGGCACCATAATGATTATAAATGCATTAATTTGGTTAAAAAAATAATAATATTGTTTAAAAATACTCTCCATCTTTAAATCCACTTTTTTCTTACCTTTCACACTATAAAAGTCAAGGGAAGACTTTAACAATCTTACCAAGCTATGACTTTCCACTCATTTGCAACCGGAAAATGTCTCTCCTTTGTCCCCAAGTTAATCATTTGGAAAAGAAACTAGCTATCCCTTTCTTTTCTGGCTTTGCAATCATATCCACTTTGTATAAGGTGCCCAGTTAAAAGATCTTCTAATAAAGAAGGTATTGAGGAAAGTTTAGTTGTCCCAGTGCTGGCCAGTTGACCACAATTTACCAATATTCCAGAAGAAAGCACAGCTGGAATAATCGCTAGTTGCCCTTGCCAGGCAAGCAAAAGTACTTACCTGGGACCTACTCGCGCTTAAGTCTCTGGTATGCAATTAGGACAGCTCTGGTACTGGTCTGGACACTTGCTCTCTCAATAATTTGATGTGTACATCTGAGACTTAAATACCTGGAAGTGCGTGACCACCACCATTTTAGATCTAGTTTGGCCCTGCACAGGCACACTAGCCATTTCCCAAAGCAGCAGATCCCACAAGCAAGTATTCAGACCAGGTAGATACTTTTGCTATATTTGAAAAACTCAGATTGGGAGTTGTTTTTCCCCAATCAACAGAGGCCTGTGCTACCCACACAACTCCATGACCTGGTTTACCATCACTAGTACACTGGTAGACGTCTTTAAAGACGTCTAATATACAGAACTAGGCCATTTGGAACCTCTTAGTCTGATTTAGTGTGGACAGAGAATACTAGGATGGGGACAGGACCTTTCTTAGACTGAACCAGCTGTACTATAGGGGGGCCTATAGTCCCCTTCTTAAACCAGACTACTTCCAAGTGCAGGAACAGCCTTAGGTTTTGTTACAATCCCATTCCATGGAGCTAAGTCCCTTCAACAGGACACCAAGCTATTGTTCAAACTCACTGAGGGGAAACATACTGCACATGAAAATGTGCATGTGAATTGGAAAGCTTAGCCGCTCATCTATGAGCTTCATGGTACATCGTACAGCAAACTAGCCCTATTATTTTTCATAGAACAGGGGGGAAAGGCAGCAACAAATGTCCAATAACAATAGCAAAGCCAGTACATTGTGATCCTATTGAGTCACCATCTCAAGTTTAAAAAAAGAGTCACTACGGCCAACTTCATCATCAACAACAAATTGAGACTTTTGGAATAATCTATTTAAGAGTCTCTTACATAAAAGAAGAGGGAAAGCATAACTGGAGGAGAGATGAGGAAAAAGCTGGTGAAGTTAGTTGAACCATTATACTAATACGTACTATACTCTTCACAGTAACTCCAAAAGCTGAGCCAGGCTGAGGCTGCATTCAGATGCCAGTTACTTAGGTTGCCTTCAAACATAAATTAAAAATGCAAAGCTTACTTTTACTGCAAAGTAAAGGAGCTCCACAGGAAGAATGGACTGTCCTTATGGTCTCCTGATTCTCTGAAGCAGCATGGAGGGCTTTTCCGACCACGTGGAAGTCCTTACCTCCTTGATAGGTTCAAATGTTCTTGAGTTGGGGTGAATTCTCACAAGATCTCGTAGAGTTGACCCAAACACCCAGAAAAATGAGGAAGGAAGGGAAACTCCGCAGGGATTGCAGAGCATCATAAAACCCATTTAGCAGGTTGACAGATGTTCCACAGCACCTGGGAAGTATTCCTCCTATCTGAACACAGCCATATTCTGCTATATTTGGATATTCTGGGATACCAAATGTAGCAGACTAAGTAAGCAAAGTCTGGATGAAACCTAAAAGCCTACTAAGCATTCACCAAAACTGACTAATTACCTTAACCATGCGTGAAGGAATGAGGCCTTGTTTCCTTAGTTCCATTCATAAGCTGTATCATATTTTTCCTGCTTCAATTGTTCCGTGTGTGTATAAGGTGAATGAGGTTATAAAAACCTGCACAGTAGTGTACCATTTGACACTGGTTTTGGAGGGAAAGAGACAATGTGATTTAATTAGATATATTTTTAAAACTGGATGGAATTTTAGCTCAGTCTGGAACAGGAACAGGACTCCTGAAGTTACCACTATCTTTCAGACACATGTACAGATACACAGAAGCACCATCTGAGCATTACTAAAGCTACTAGCTGTGTTTTGTGTACCATAGGTTTCCATTTAAAATGGCTCCTAAAGTTTGGCCTTTCAGTTCTAAAGTCACTTGGAAGTCCCCTTGCTAGGAGTTCCTCCACCATTTTCTCACAGGTAGCCCACCTGTTCCGCATTTTACTTCTCAAAAGAAGAGGCTGGATGGGATATCTCTACAATCTCTTGTGATTCAGAAACACCCAATGAAAAGGGTTGAAAGCATAGCACAAATATAGATATATAGTTATCCCTTGAATAACAGTGTGGTTTGGTCCCCATAAACAAAACTGGGTGTCAGAAACTGCCACCTAAGGTGGAGGCCCAATGTATCAATGTAAAGCAATGATTCCCAACCTGGGATATGCATACCCCAAAGGTACAAACCAGGCCACTTAGGGGTACACTCAAAAAAGAAAAAATAATAATGGCAGAAAAGGGCATATACATCACCAGTGTCAGAGAAGACACAAGTCATAGTTTATGAAACTATAACAATAATCACACAGCAAGATGTTACCCTTACTCTGATAATGGTCTTTCTCCTCTTATTTCAAGAAGCAAATGCGAACTTAAACACAAAGCACTAATTAAGACTTTGGTGACTGCAGCTAAAGCAGAGATTGCCATGAACTGGAAAATGACAAATCTCTTAACAAAAGAAAAATGGCTAACATGAACTTGGACTATTGCCCTAAATGACTTGGTGTCTGTTCACGTGGCAAGGATGGTGGCTGAAAAGGAACAATCCTAGTTCCTGGAGAAATAGTCCCCTCTGTTGGAAAAAGCCGAGACAGAAAACCAATTGAGACTGAATTCTTCACTTCTGTCATCTTTTATGAACTAAAGTCTATTCCCACACCTATTTCCTCAATAAGATAGTTTCTCTTTTCACACTAGAATGTTATGTATTTTTGTACTGTAATTTTCTCATCTTTGTTCATATGGTTTCCAATAATGTGATAAGTTGAAGTAATTTTTTAAAAAAAAAGTTTATGAAACTAATTAAATGTTATGATGAGTGAGGGAGTGGGTTTCCTTTGCTATTTAAGAAAATAAAAAAGTCCCATTATATAACTTTGTTATTTTGGCGAAGTCCCTCCCTAAACAATGTATTGCAAACACACCACTATATGCTCAGTGGCGCATCCCTCACAGGCTCAGCTTCCAATCTTCACTGGTGCTTGAAAAATTCATATGCTGTCCTACATGAACTGCTCAGAAAAAAATAAGAATTGTGGTATGAACTAAGGCAGGGGTAGGCAAACCATGGCTCGGGAGCCACCTGCAGCTCTTTGGCCCCATGAGTGTGGCTCTTCCAGATTAGGAGTACTCTAATTAAGTTAACAACAATGTATCTACTATATAGTTTAAGTTTTAAAAATTTGGCTCTTAAAAGAAATTTTAATCATTGGAATGTTCGATATTTGGCTCTTTTGACTAATGAGTCTGCCGACCACTGAACTAAGGCAAAAGGCAGCATTTTCTGAGGTTTGGCCACTGTGTGCAAGTGAATTAGACTTATAACAGGCTTAAGGACCAGACCAGGTCACTCTTGGACTCTTGTAGCCTTACAGATGTCATTTCTGAAAACCCAAGTCTTTTTATTGTGAAGGCAAATTGCAATTTTTTTTCCTGCTGCTCCTTCTCTCCCTGCTCCCCAAATCTGTCTGCAAACAAAAAACAGGATCTGGCACATAAGCCGATCAAGTTGTTTGGTTGTGCTAAAAAGCTTTGCTTCACTTAGGGCAATCTAAGAAACTTCAGAACCAGTTGCTTCTGGCACACTTTGTTTTCAAATTCAAATAATATCAAATATGTAATTGAGATACTGTTGTATCAACCTTGTCCAACCTTATTGTGTGATCAGATCCAGGTGGGAAGATTGGAGTGTCACCAACAGAAAAGCTGGTCCACTGGGTTTTGTCTTTATCTGCTCAGGCCACCAGGGCTGGTAGAGCGAGATCTGATTTCTACTGAAACACCAGGACCAACTATACCTCTGGGGACAGTCTATTGTGTTTACAGTGTTTACAGTTCTGATTGTTTCTCTATCCATCCTGTCTCTCAATTTGCTTTCTGGTCAACATGTTTACATTTGCAGTGGTCACATGCCCATCTCTGATAGGCAACCACTTGTATTTTTCAACCAACCCGTTTGTATTTCTGTATCCTACTTTCAACCAATAGGAAGTTCAGGATTTCAATCTGTTTTTCACCCAGTGAGCTGTGTTAACCCCTTTATCATTTGGTAAAAAAGTAATAAATAGTCCAGTTTTTTCCATTCTGTATGAGGGTTCCAACCTACCTCATCACAAGAGGTGAAGTCACTGCAAGAAAGAAGAGATCACCTTAAGACTGTCCACCCTCACCCCTTCTCCTTGTCTCCTGCCAAACTAGAAAAGGGAGAAGCTCTGCTTCTCAAGGAGACTGCTTCCCTTCCTTTGAGCTGATTTCACCTGGGAAGAGGGGCCTGCTCCTTTCCCCTTCTTGCTACCTTGGTTTCAAGCTTAGCTTGAATCGCTGAGCCCTGCCACCTGGAAAAAGCCAGTCTCAGTGTCTGGAGAGTGCTGAGAGAGAGAAACCTTCTCTTCTCCTCTTTCATTTTCCCTTTAAGCCTGGTGAAGATCTGCCTGAAGAAGACTTCTGATGGTCGCTCCTGTTTGTTATTTTCTTCCCTAGTGCTAGGATGACCAAAAACTTTCACACACTAGCTGAATTTCTTAAGAGTGCCTCTGGACATGTTTGAACCTCCAAAGTCCCTGAGCAGCCGCTTCCCATTGTCTCAACCGGATGAGAGAAAGCTGTGAAAGGAAGGCAGAGCCCCTGAGGAGCCAGGCAGGACGACTGATCATCTGCAGTATCCTCACAGTATGCGAGGGAAAGCATGAAGTAAAAAGCTGCTGATTAAACAGCAGCTTTTTACCTTATACCAGAGGTGTCAAACTCAATTTTGCAGAGAGCCATATATTAACTTTAGAATGTGTAGGCGGGCCAGATTCAAATAAAAAAAATGTACTGAATTATTATAACATTTTATTTATTTAATTATATAGTATAGTATATTATATACTCAAAGCAGCTGACAAAGCTTGTGTTCTCTTCTGAGCTCTCACTGGTCCAACTACCACCCTGTGGGGAGAACAGAAGCTTTGTCAGCTGCCTTGAGTCACCTTTAATGGGTGAGAAAAGCAGGTATTAAAGCCAACACCTCTCTCTCTCTCTCTCTCCCTCCCTCTCCTGCCTGCCTGCCTGCCTGCCTGCTTCCTTCCTTCCTTCCTTCACGAAGGAGGCAGGGAGGGAGGGGAGGCAGGCAGGCTTCATTTCTTCTCAGATCGCGTGGAGATCGGAGAACTTAACTCGCAGCTGCTGCCTCCACCCCTTGCAAGCAACGCCAGGCCGAGGGGGGCAGCGGCAGCAGCAGCAGCTTCAGCTCTCCGATCTGCATGGAAGGGATCTGCCCCTGCGATCGGAGAAGAACTGAAGCTGCCCAAGAAAGAGCAAATTTCTACAAGCGCCGGCGCTCGGCTCTGCTGCTGCTGCCGAGAGAACCAACATTAATTCTCTCAGCAGCAGCAGCAGAGCAGAGACGGCGCCTGTAGAAATTTGCTCTTTCTCGGGTCGCTGCCTGCGCGCGGCGGTGGCGCCTCCTCCTCCTTGAAGCCGAGGCGAAGCCCGAGCATATCGGGCCTCGCCTTTGCTTCACGGAGGAGGCGGTGCCGCGCGCAGGCAGCGGCCGAGAAAGAGCGAATTTCTACAGGCGCCATCTCTGCTCTGCTGCTGCTGCTGCTGCTGCTGCTGCTGCTGCTGAGAGAATTAATGTTGGTACTCTCGGCAGCAGCAGCAGAGCCGAGCGCCGGCGCCTGTAGAAATTCACTCTCCCTCTGGTGGCAGCATGCGCGCAGCGCCTCCTCCTCCTGTGTGATCGCGGGCCGTATCAAATCGGCCCACGGGCCGTATGTTTGACATGACTGCCTTATACTTTCCCTGCCACTGCGCTGCCACTGCTGCTGATCGAAGTGGCACCACAGCAGCTGCAAATCTTTTCCTTATGTCTGGAAGCACCCTTAGTTTTGAAGTGAAACTTCTTTCATTTCCTTTGTTCTTGTCAATTATTCATTTGCTCTTGCATTGATTACTGCCTCCTTGTTTTTAAGCCTTTTTGCTCATTTTTTGAATCTTTTATTTTTGAGTCTGTTTTTGGGTCTTACCCTAGTTAATTCTGTTTTTAAAACCTACAGCCGGCTAGGTACTTCAGGTTTGGTCTCTGGGGGAAGCTCCCCCCCCCCATCTCTGCTTAGCCCTGCATATATGTAAGTGAGTACCTCAGTCAGTTCTGTGAGCAATGTCCTTTTTGCTTACATGAAGGGTACAGTTTACGGAAATAGGCTGTCAAGGGCAGTGAAAGTGAAAAAAAAAGGTTGGGAATCACCGATGCAAGATAATGACACCACAGAGCTGAAATCCAGTCAGCCAATTTAAGTCACAGACAATGCAGAAGGAAGCTACACTGTTAACCGATCAAGGGCATTCCAGAAACTCAGGCCTGATTTATCACGCCACATCAATACCAAACACAACACAGAAGTGGGAGTGTTCCCTCCTGCCGCTGCCTGTCCCAGTCACAAGTGCAAAGCCTTGGCCTGCTCTGAAGTCTCTTAGAGCTTTGTCAGAGGCATCCACCACAGCTGGAACTCCAACTCACAATGAAGTGAGACCTCCAGACAGGAGACATTTGTTGAAAATGTTACCTAGGCCAAGAACTTGCCATGCATATTTGTACCACGTGCAGGAAGTTGGTGGTTGTGGCAATGTCATGGCAAGGTGCAGACTCAGTTAATGGTGCTTCAGAAGACAAATCAGTCCTGGAAACTTTGAGTTAATAATGAAGAAAGTCATATTTTCCTGAGTGCATAAATGCAGGATTATGACTGCCTCCAGACAGTAGCCAGATAATCCGCTAGAAGGCAGTAATGCTGGAAATCTTCCCTCTGCAGTTAAAACACCACTACAACTGACACTGTCTTCACATGTTTTACTGATGTTGGCATTTGGTTGTTCTGAATGCCTGGATGTGCACATGGGCACCTGCGTGCATGCACAGACAACTGTTCTGCCCTCTGGGAATGCATGGTGGATGGAGCCATGATGGTGGATGGAGCCATGATGGTGGATGGAGCCATGATGGTGGATGGAGCCATGATGGTGGATGGAGCCATGATGGTGGCTCTATCCCATGGTATGTAAAAGTCCCTCAACCAGTCCTGGTTTTTCCACAAATTGTTTTTAGCACTTTTTAACAGGGAAACAGCGGCGCTATGGACAGCGGTCAGATTTATTAGGAAACCCCAACACAATGGCGGTGTAATAACACTAAATCCCCCTATCTGGACAGGGCCTATGCTGCATAAAAACGATGCTATACAAGGAAAGTCAGGTGCATAAAAACTATATCATACAACATCCTGTTATCCAAGGGTCAACTGTGTATCTGTTCCGAGACTGCAACTACCCAGTGAGTTATATATGAGTAAACCCCATTAACTTCAGCAAGACAAAAGCACAGATAAACTATATTCTGGCTTGTATCCAGTAACTACTAATAAATTCTTAACATAAACCATCAAGTCTTTTAATAGAAACCTATTGAACTCCTTAATTTAGTCAGCCTTTCAGAGGTTTTATTCCAAACTTCCTCTTTGACATTTGGGATTTATGTTCCCCATTCTCCACTTCTCTCAAGACTTTCAGCAGCACAAAGAGCAGCTCCGTGTTTTAATTTATTAAGCCATGCACAGGGTTATTACAGCACAAATGGCTGCAGAGAGGAAGGAAAGCGAATTCCAAATATTTTATCAAGGCAACACAGAAATAACTCTACCAAGCTTATAAAAAGAATTTATATCTTTTTAAAAAAGGTTTAAAAGATGTCCCCTCCTCAGCTGAATAATCTAAATTTAATTGATAAGAAAACTCAAAATAGAAGAGCCAATATAATTTTTTTTAAAAATACATGCACCTGGGTTAGTTAAAATAAGGTTGTGAAAACAGCTCTTTACAATACCTAAAAATAGCTTGGTGTTTCTCCTTTTTGGTAAAGCTCCACCAGATGCCCCTGTTACCTTCTGAAAAGAAAGAAAAAATGGGAGAGAGAAACAAAGAAGAAGAAATGTTAAAAGTCTAACTCATGTCACTGAAAGAAAAAAATACTCTTATGTGTTCAGAAAGAAAAGAGGGGTATGACATAATAAGTCCCACCATCATGGTCCCAACAGTGGTGGCCCCTCCCTCCAAGCTGCTACCACACAGGTTCAAGTGACTTTCTTCTTCCTTTTTCCTTCCTATTCTCCTCTTCCTGTGGGTCAGTCTATCAGACTGTTAAGTGTGAAGTCAAGTACCTAACTTCACATTCCTCAAAGAGCCATTTACCTTTCATAATTGTTGCTGTTATTTCAAATTTATGTGTTTTAATTCTGCCATTATTCCATTTTTCTCCCCACATTCCCCTAAATATCCTGGTTCATACCCCTGGGAGTACACATACCCAGACTGGGAATCACTGATTTGGAGCCTTAGAGGTGGCCTAAAAATACATTAAGTATATAAATTATTTGCTTGGCCACAAATAACCAAGGTAACATGATTATTTCCTGGGCAGGGCACAGCAGCAAAGTTAAAGCTGAGTCCCAACAAATGTTACAGTGTTTTATGAAGTTACATTTAAAAGCTTACTAAATAAAAACAAATTATCATAACTGGGAACACAATTTACTTTCCTTCAACACACAGATGCAAAAGATTTTCAGATTGATAAAGATGATTTTAACATCTGCAACCTCTTTTATCCTTGTCTGACCAAGCACACAGGCTAGCCGTCCCTTTTACCCACCTGTCTTAATAATACTATAGTCCTTTTTGCCTCTCGTCACCCTGGATATTGTCCAAGGCCATACCAGAAGATGCTGGTATAATTTGCCATAGCCTGTAGACCAGCAGTTCTCAACCTGTGGGTCATGACTCCCTTGGGGTCGAACTACCCTTTCAGAGGGGCCACGACGAGTCTCCTGCTGCCCTCCCCTCCCCTCTCCAAGCTGCCCTGCCCCGTGGTTGGAGGTCTCCACAACATGAGGAACTGCATTAAGGGGTCACAGCATTAGGAAGGTTGAGAATTGCTGCTGTTGACTGAAGCCATTTCTATACTTACTACTGAAAGGGTCAAACAAGAGTTCTAGGGGCCTCCCTTCTGCTTGCAGATGTGATCCATGGGAGGCTCCTGCCCTTTGCTAGCATGCTCCATCCAAACAGGATGGAGAATAGTCCCAATCAGGCCAAAAATGGCCTCCTGGTTCTAACTACCAGGAGACCTGTTTTAAAAGGTCTACCAGCCTACCGTGGTACAACTAAATATGGGAGACCCATTTCGGCAGCGCAACAAGGCACCCACCACCGAAATGTGACCCCTGGGGGCTCTGAGATCAAGAACCTTCACTCCTGGTTGTTGGAGCTGTTGGAGGCCAGCTCCAAAGCTCATGTGAGATTTGGGGCTGGAGCAGAGGATAGCCTAGAACAGTTGTCCCAGTGCAGACAGCCATATGGGCCACCCCAGTGAAATTGACCTGACTCACTAACCAGGCTATGAATGTACAGGGCACATTTATAACATTCTGTTAAACTGGTTAAATACTAGTTCTCGTTCCACAAATGATTAGACATCTATTAAAAGTCTTGCAAGACTTTAACTACTATCAGGATTGTATATTAATATAAACTGAGATTAGTTTTTGGAATATTCCCCAGGACAGCAAGTGAGAGTGAGGAAAGTTCAGGGTTAAAACTGGGGATACGAAAGATAAAATATTTAATTATTTGGATATATTTAGGTATGCTAGGAAAATTCAGCCTGTTAGGAAATTTGTTGCTCTGTCAGCGAATCTCCTCCATGTAGGTTTCTTAAAGTAGAAAGGTCAGAGAAAAAGGATTTCTTTTAATTTTACGTTGCAACATAGGAAACCTGCCTTCCAGAAACCCCATCAAGACAAGCTTCAAAGCTTTTCACATCACAGCCTGACTTTTATTCGTAACCTGGCCAGAAGATACAATATTTCCAATTACGCCTTCCAAGGTTAATTTGCATCTGACTTATGCCCAGTAAGGAGGAAGATTATATATGAGATTTCTCTTACTTGGCAATGAAGGCAAAATAAGAATAGTTCAATATCATTCAAGTCCTTTGAAGCACTTTTATCAGTCTTTTTGTTTTTTAAAAGCATACTGGCCTTAATCATTCCTTACAGGTATTTGAATAACTCCATATGGGAAAATTTGGAAGAAACAGCAAGAAGAGCCAACGGGAACATGGAGGGCAGCTCCACTCCATCTGAGCCTACCCTAGAGGATAGGAAACTGCCCCAGAAATCAGCCATTTTTTATCCATCTGGGCAGATATCATGGCCCACGAGTCTCTCCCCCTTCTTTTAGCTTTTCGTGTGTGTTTATGTTTGTGTGGCTTTTAATATGTCCTGTAACTGCTTCAATTTTTTTTAACAAGAAAAACTGTACACAAAGGTTTTAAATCAGTGGTTCTCAACCTGGGGGTCGGGACCCCTTTGGGGGTCAAATTACCCTTTCAGAGGGGTCGCAATGAGCCTCCCACCGCCCTTCCCTCCCACCTCCCAGCTGCTCCGTACTCGTGGCTGGGGGTCCCCACAACATGAGAAACTCCATTAAGGGGTCACGGCATTAGAAAGGTTGAGAACTGCTGTTTTAAATGAATAAGAAACCCCATCCCCACTACAGCCCTGAGAGTAGTTTTTCACGGCTTACATTTGGGGCACTCTCAGGGTCAGCTGTGGAAGCTCAGGGTGGATGAATTTAGACAACGTAGTCTCTGGAACATCACTGGTGCACACCAAATGTCAATGTGGATAGAGCCTATAGTATTCAACATTATAGTAGTATGGCAAGTTTTCATAAAAGGAAATACTGACCCTTATTTAGCAACCCATCCCAGCACAGATTGGGACAGGGTCATTTGTGTCCTACTCCAGCCCCAGCCACCACCTCCAAAATGTTCCTGGAGGCAGCTCCTAACCTCTGAAACCCAGGAACAATAGTTCCCAGCGTTCACTGTTTCTGGGAGGGTCCTTTTTGCATGTATTAACCCTTCATAGTGCCACTTCCTGGCCTCCTACTGAAAACAGCCCCCCATTATATTTCAGCCTACAGGGGCAACCTCAGCAGAACAAGGATAAGGTTCTGCTTTGGCACCTTATCCCAGAAAAGAGCATTGTCCAATGTAGATGACACATGACTGGGGTGGGAGGGGGGGGGTTGCATAGTCCACACTCGCGTGCAGATGGCGCTCCCAGGGACTCCTTCATGTCACGGATCACAGGTAAATGTGGAAAGGGCCATTCATCCAACAAAGTCCAAAAGCAAATCTGCTACCTTTAGCACTGTACGGTGCTTCCACCCCTTCAGCAACTAAAGCTTCATCCTGACAGCTCTTACTTCATTTGCATTATTTGGATAATCCGAATAGAGCATGGATAATCCAGAATAATATGTGTCTGGATGTGCTTTGCTCTGGATTATCCAAATATCTGGGTAAAGCTTAAGTTAAATAACCTCCTTTGCATATAAAAACAAAGAGCTGGGACTGTTGGAGATCTTCAAGCTAATGGACTGGGGAACTCCAAACAATCTTGAGCTACCAATATCTGCCAATATGATATTTAGTGAACTGGGGTTCCACATTCAACACACTCTTGCTGATTCCTGCCTTCCTTCATCCAACTATCTCACATTTTAACAGACCACGACTCTTTCTTTAAAAAAAATTACAACTTTTCTAGAAGCACCAGAACAGATACAAAATAACTGAAGCTTTGAGATTATTTATGTCAACTGCTATTTGACACAACAATCCAACAAGTAACACTCGCCTGAACAATTTCCAGGCCCCTTGGAGGTTCTGATAAAACACTACAAGATGAATATACCTGCTTATTTATTTATTTATTTATTTATTTATTTATTTATTTATTTATTTTGCTTGCTTGCTTGATTGATTGATTGATTGATTGATTGATTGACTGATTGACTGATTGCCGGGTAACAACCATTAAAACAACAGATTAAAAACAATATACGTTAAAAAGCACTTTAAAAATTCAACAAATATAAAAGAATACACTCCATGTTTAAAATGATAATATCTTTACTGGGAGAGGAAATATAATCAGCGCAGCCAAAGGCCAGGGCAAAGTGGGGTGCCTTCACCGCCTTCCTTAATATTTATAAGGAAGGGGCATGACGCACCTTGAGGGGGAGACTATTCCATAGTCTGGGAGCCATCACCAAAAAGGCTTTCTCGCAGGCGCCCATCAGCCTCGCTACTAAAGGCGGTGGGAGAACCAGGAGGGCCTCACTGCTAGATCTTAAGGCACGGGCAAGTCGGTATGGGAGAAGGCGTTCCTTTAGATATTTGGGACCCAAGTCATTTAGGGCCTTATAAGTGAGAGAAAACACCTTGAATTGGCCTCGATAGTAAATTCGCACATCAACTGGCGTGATGTGCATCCAGCTAGCTGTTCTGGTCATCATTCTAGCGCAGTGATGGCCAACCTATGACACGCGTGTCACAGGTGACAACCCAAGCCCTTTTGGGTGATACACCTGGTCACCCTGGAACCTGGACATGTAGTGCTTGAATAGAACCCCTTAAAATGTGGTCGGATTCGTATTCTATACGAATGTTCCACCCCACATAAATCCCATACAAATACATATGAATCCTATACAAATCCCATACGAAGCTCCATACGGATGTATAAAAACATTTGATTTGGATTTGACTGTCAATCTTTGAATGTGCCAACATTCGATTAGAATTTGTCTGAATTCGGTCGAGTCTGAAAATGTTATGAATATTCGTGCAGATTCCCCTAGCGGCTGCATTTTGCACTAGCTGCAACTTCCAGACCGTCTTCAAGGCCAGCCCCACACTGAGTGCATTACAGTAGTCCAATCTAGAGGTTACCAGAGCATGGATTATGTACCATATTTTCCGGTGTATAAGACGACTTGGCGTATAAGACGACCCCCAACTTTCCAGTTAAAATATAGAGTTTGGAATATACTCGCCATATAAGAAGACAACCCCCAGCATATAAGATGACCCCCGACTTTTGAGAAGATTTTCCTGGGTTAAAAAGTAGTCTTATACGCCAGAAAATACAGTACCGTATTTTCTGGCGTATAAGACAACTGGGCATATAAGACGACCCCCAATTTTTCCAGTAAAAGTATAGAGTTTGGGATATACTCGCCATAGTGTCCTAATACCTTGATAGGGATATCGGTTCTGTACTTGCCTTCAGCCGACCCCAGTAGGACAGATGACTCCAAACATGAAATGAGATGATTCATACTGGGACAGCCCGATTTAAGACTCTCTTTAAGACTACGATTTTCCGCAAACCTATATGAATAGGGACCCTACCAGACGCAGTGCCTGCTTTAGGAAGGCCCCTTGCTGGCCACGCCAGATAACTCTGCAGAAGCTGAAAGACAGGAAATTCTGCCAAGGGCTGACAGGGAGTGAAGCTTTTAATCCCAAAGTGAACTGAAGAATCTTTCCTGTCAGCCTAGATCTCTCTCTCTCCCTCTCTTTCTCTGTGTGTGTGTGTGAGTGAGAGAGAGAGTGAAGAGAGTGCAGTGCTGTCCCTTTCCCAGGGGGGCAGTAAGGTTGGAAAGCAGGAACATTCAAGCCTCTTGTCCCCCCCACCCCACTTCAGATCTAGGCTGACAGAAAGAAGCCTCAGTTAACTTCAGGAGTAAAGTTTTTAATCCCGAAGTGAAGAATCTTTACTGTCAGCCTAGATCTGAAGGGGGGGACAGGGGGACAGGACAAGGGGCTTGAAGAGGCTGCAGTGCTCTCACTTTTCCAGGGGGCCAACCTTATTGGCCCTGTCTGCTGTTGGAAGCAGAGAATGCTTGCCTGCAACTGAGGGTCTCTTGGCTGGGTAATAGACAGAGATCAGGGAATGTAGCTCCGTGTGTGTCTGTGTGTGTGTGTGAGAGAGAGAGAGAGAGAGAGAGAGAGAGATCTCCTTGCAGTCTCAGAGAGGAGAAGAGCCTCGTGCAGAGAGAGTTGATTGGGGACTGGTGCCGGAGGGCATAGTAGAGTCAGAGGGGGGCTGGGTAGCAGCAGCAGCAACTTCCAAGGGGAGGAGAGGAGAGAGGATGCAGCTGCTGCAACACCCTGCCTTGTCCTGCCCGCCATCCTGCCTTCGATCTGCCAAGAGGGTCCCGTCCATACAGGTCTCTCCACCTCCCGCCTCCGCGCTCGGAAGGCCAAGCAGGGGAGAGAGAGAGCAATTGCCGGTAAAGCAAAAAGGGCTTTAGATTAGAAAGGTGGACTGGGCAGCTGAGTCCTCTCCTCTCATCCCCTCGTAAGTTGCTGCTGCTGCTGCTGCTGCTTTACCTGTTGCTTTACCAGCAGCTGCTCTCTCCCCGCCCCCCTCCCCGCCCCCACCTGGCCTTCCAAGAGCAGAGGCGGGAGGAGGAAAGAGCAGTCTGGACGCGACAAGAAGAAAGGACTGTGATCGCTACCGTCTTTCAACCTTACGCCACCGCTGGCGGATCGAAGGCTGGCTGGTGGGCAGGACCAGGCATCGTCGCAGCAGCAGCCCCTCCAGTATCCGGCATATAAGGCGACCCCTGACTTTTCAGAAGATTTTTCTGGGTTAAAAAGCCGTCTTATACGCCGGAAAATACGGTATATCATTATATATCCATTTCCCAAGACAGAAGGGGCAAGTTGAGAACCTCAAACCTTAGAACCTGAATGTCTCCAAAAACTTTTTCAACACATGAAATGCCCCTCCAAGACAAATTCACATTGAGAAGATGTTTGAACCGAGTAACAGTATAAACAAACACATGCTGGTTCTAAAGAACAAGGCTTAAAAAAAAGTAGGCAAAAGGCCATAAGGATCAACTTCGATTAAGGCTGGAGTATGCAAGGCTTAAGTTTCATCATCATAAGGCGAACTGGAATCTGAGCAACAGTTTAACAAGACAGAAAGAGCAAAGGTGATAACCAACACAAGTATTTTTTAGTTCCTTCAGGCAAAGGAACACAAATTAACACACATCTCATCTAAGGGCCTTTCTAAACTTGCTCGCTAGCAGACATGTTCTGCACGAGACAAGCACCATTCTGGTCCAGAACTGTCCTAAGGGCTCCCTGACTGTAGTCACACCTAAGATTTAATCCAGTTTCAGTCCACTTTCAGAGAGAGAGAATTTTCTTTCCACATTATCTATCCCGAAGGTGAATTTTTTTGAGTTATTTAACACTGAAAAAAACAACAGCTTGTCACTCTGCTGATGTATTCTCTCACTTTGAAAGTGGACAGAAGCTGGATTAAACCTTAAGTGTGACCACAGCATAAATCCCAGTTTAGTGGTGGAGCTGTTTGAAAAGGTCTACAAGCATACTAATGCCAGCTGTTCCCTCCAGGTGACAGCACTTCCTCATCTGGTCCAGAACAGCGAAACAGTTTGGTCTAGTGGTTAAGGAGCCGGACTCTTACCTGGGAATACTGGGTTTGATTCCGCCCTCCCCCATGAAGCTAGCTGGGTGACCTTGGACTAGCCACCTAACAGCCAGGTTTTTCTGTTGTGGGGAGAAGAATAGAAAGCTTTGTCAGCCTCTCTGAGTCCCCTTAAATGAACGAGAAAGTGGGGTAGAAAAATCAGCTCTTCTTCTTTCAAGCTTGCATAAGCTCCAAAGATAAGTTCCGAAGCCTGCATAAGATTTGAAGACAGGGGTGTGGCATTTTCCATTGTTCATTATGCAAGTTTTGAAGTACATCTTTGAAAACCCAACATGGAGGTAGTTCAGGCTTGTCCTCATGCACTAGACTGGTGCATGGAGACACAGGTACATGGAGGATGGGTAGTGCTTGCATTAGAGGCAAACTACATTTGGAGCAAAGCAGGCGTGCGTCCGTACTGTTACCAGTCCAAGACAATACTGTCCCAACCCTCAGAATGAAGACAGCACCTGCTGGGCTTGGATGAGGACAGGTGGGAGAGAAGGCTAGGGTGTTTTTCCACTGGCAGAAAGTACCCATTTTTGCACCCATTAAGGACCTATTTGGGTGTGAGCTGGATGACCCCATTTCCACCACGGCACCCATTTGGGACCCGACTGTTTCCACCGCCATTGGGGAAATCCGGATCATATGGGTACATCTCAGCCAGAAAATCCGGATTAAAGGGAGCCTGTTTCCACATTAGTTTGGCAATGGGGTCTAGAGGAGGCTACGGGGAGGGGCACCCATGGGGGGGGGGGAGTCCCAAAACCTAGGAAGTCATTTCACAGCCATTTTGAAGTTACTTTGAAGTTGCCTTTGGAAATCTTGGAGAACAAAGGGAGAACAAAGCAGACTGTTACCTTCAGGCATAGAAAGAGGTGCATATTTAATGAGGCTGACTCATCCCTGCTCACAAAGAGCTAATTCATATGCAGGCTCTCACAAGGGGTTTGTCTTCAGAGCCTTTGCTAATCTCCGAAGTTGCCTTGGAGGGACTTCGGAGGCTTTGCTAACATCTGAAGGCAACTTCGGAGGGATTTTGGAGGGACTTTGGCGGGACTTCGGAGATTGCCCTCCCTGTCCCCCAAAACACCTTGGGTGACAGGCAGACCACTTGTGGGTCAATCCAGATTCCCCACATGGTTGCAAAGGTGTTTCCATGGCAGAGGGGTTAGCACCCATTGCTAATGGGTGCTATGCCTCCTGTGGAAACACACTGGGTACTTCCCTTAATTCAGATCTACCAAACCCGGATTAAGGAATGTAAACAAACAAAAATTGATCATATTCAGAAGAGAGAGTAGTTTAAAGTTGTACACTTGTTCCCCACAGAACACAATCCTATACAGGGCAGTTTTGCACTTGCGCAATCAGTTGCTTTGTATGGCACCGTTTCACGCTATGTGAACCATGCTATACAAATCATTGCTGGAATTGTAAAGCCGGCAATTTTATCGATTCACTCCACAAGATTCATGTAATATGGAAAACAAACTGTATTTTAAGTTTCATGGGGCATAGCCACTGAGTAGGGATGTGCACAAATATTCATAGCATTCATTATTCGTACAAATTCGGATTAATTCGGACATTCATACATGAATCTAATCTAATGATACTCGTATATTAACATTCATACAACTATGAACATTTCGGACATTCGTACGAATAATCTGGACGTTCCTTCAACTTCGGGGGTGGGAAAGTCACTGCACCACACATCTGCAACGGATCCAGACTGCATTCAACACGAATCAAGAGCGGAATAAAAGTGGATTCAGGACGGATTTGACGCTTTCAGGGCGTTGATTTGTTACAGGATACATATTGGATACATACTTGTTCGTATCGGGTAAGTATTTGTTCATAGCAGATACGTATTCATTTGTAACTGATATGTATCAGATATCCGTACAAATACATTCGTATCAAACAGAATCCTACCACATTTGAAGGGGATCTATAGGAATGAATACAAATTTCCTGACATTCAATTCATTACGAATTGAAAGTCAAAAAACCCATTTGTGCACACCGCTACCACTGGGATCTTCTTGGTACACCAAGCTAGATGGGCCGTCTGACTAGCTTATTACTCCTTGACAATAAAACCAAACTGGTTTTAAAACCACTGAGACAGTGACTGCAAATTAAGCTCTTTTTCCAAGAAAAGCAGAAGAGTTTACATGTTCCTAGCAGATTTTCTGTTGATAGGAGAGCACTCTCAAGCCAAACTTGCTGACACATTATCTTCAATAACCTTCTCCAACGTGGTGAGAGGATTTCTATGAAACAGGAAGGGTCGGTGCCAAACACAGAAACAGCCTTGTCAATATTTATCCAAAACACTAGTTGCCCAATTCTGCTCCACATGCCAGAACAGCTGCTCATCTCCTCCCCCATTCATTTCTACCCTTTGCCAGAACAACCACCAAATATGTATTGCCTGCTAAAAGGCAGGATTAGCAGCTCCTCTGAGGGTGCGTGGCATTTGAAAAATACAGCACTGTAGATCCTGCCCCCAAAATACTTCATTTCGGGGGGAGGGGGTGGACCAAAACCTGACACAGTCTGTGTACAGTTGTCCCTCATTATTTATGATTTGATAGGCAGGAGTTTCATATACGTGTGGCGCCAAAAATGTGATATTTGCAAGCTGTGCATTTGGAAGTTAACTCCTGGGTAGGGATGTTCACAAATATTCATAATACTCATTATTTGTACAAAGTTGGACATTTATACGTGAATCAAACTGGGGATACTTATCAGATATGTATCGATACATATGCATTCATAATAGGATACATATCCAATATGTATCCAATACGTATGCATTGGTATAGGATACGTATCCAATAATAGAGCATTAGTACTGGATCCGTATGCAGGATCCGTATGCATTCGTATTGGATATTTGTACAAATTCATACAGATACATTTGTATCGAACAGAATCCTACCACATTCGAAGGGGATGTATTCAAACAAATACACATTTTCTAACATTCAATTCATTACTGATCAAATGCCAAAAACACATCTGTGCACATCTCTACTCCAGAGAATGGCACTTTCCTTCTGATTTTTCAGGTGCATATTTTTCAAAAGTCCTGGTCAGTTCAGAGTTCCACGTTTCAGGATTGCCGATTTCGCCACTTCTACTTGACTTTGGAAGCCATTAGCAGCACGTTCCTCCTTTTTCTATTTTTTTTCTGCGGAGTCTTTAAACCCAATTCCTACAGCAGCATTTTTTCCCCACGTGCAATAATTCAAGAATCTTAAATCCATAAAGTTTTCTGGAGACCAAACCCCCACAATTAACTAGGGTCTCCCTTATGGAGCTGTAACACCTGCGTACATGTGGAGTCTTTCTGCATTAAGTGTTGATCCAGATTAAGGAGCCTCTTAATCCAGATCATGGCCCTCCTCAACTGCATGTCAACGAAGATAAAGGAGACCCTGCCCCGCACTGGTCTGGATCCCATAGAAACTACATGTGCCCTGTAACTGAACCTAGATGATCGGAGTGCAGGTGGAACCCAGCTACTCCTTGCAGGGGAATTCCACCAGGGAATCTAAGAAGTGTGGGGAATACTGAAAAGTAGAAATACACCCCAGGAGAAGGCAATGGCAAATGACTTTTGTATTGCTGCCAAGAAAGCCATACACCCAGGACAACTGCAAATCTTGGGGGGAGGGGGGTAGTTGTGACTATATGCGCTCTGAAAAGAATTGGGATACTCTAGAAAGCTCAAGAAATCCCTAATGAAACATCTGAATCCAGAGAGAAGCAGGACACGGCCTTCAGAGTTCAGAACAGCATGGTTCATGGTTCTCAAGGGCACCAGTATCAGAGGCAGATACCAGATGGAGAAGTGGCCGATGGCTCTCCCATGCTGTCTGTAGGCTTCTCTCAACCATGAGTTGGCACTGTGGGAAACAAGGTCTTAGTCTAGTCTTTTGGTCTGACCCAACAGGTCTTTTCTCATGCATTCCATAGCAACTCCATCAATGAAATGCAGGTTATGTCATCCAGCAAAAATCAGCAAGCAATTCCCCAACGAAGCCAACACTTAACACAAGTCAAAAAGCAACTCCTTGGGGGAGATGAGGTATGCGGCCTCCCACGGTGTCCTGACATGGCCTAGCCGTGATGAATGTAACAAGCGTTGGTCACTGCAAGATCCCATATGAACAATCTCAGATGGCTAAGGGATGCCTTTGCTACTTCTATTAATCATGGGTGGTAACAACTACTGATTAGCTGCTCTGGGCCTTATTCTGGATTATATCTTGGATAGGTGCCTGTCATCCACACACTGGTGCTGCCTGCATGTGGAGAGCAGGCCCCTGTTTCAGGATACAATCAGGAATGAGGGCCAGCGCAGCAAAGTTCAAGTTTGCACTGGAAGAGTTAATCAGTAGCTACTATTACCATGATAGATACAAATAACAAAGGCATGGTTTAGCGCCCTTTTGTCTCTTCTTCAGAGCCAGTCCATGTCCTGTAGAAACCCAGAAGAAATACAGTTCTGAAGGCTGTGACATATCCCAAATTATCCCACAGCCCTTTACCAGCTACATGCACTGTAGAAAACAGAAACACATATATCATTAAATTACAAAAAAATCAACAGACTGTATTTACATTTTCTTCAACAGGCTTTGATATGTCAAGCAAAAAGCAGTAACAATGGCAAGGAGACTCTGGTGCTCTCTCCTCAGCGGTCACCTCAGTTCTTCAGTCTTGTCTAGTGGTTAGGGTGCTGGACTATTATCTGGGAGTACTGGGTTCGATTCCGCCCTCCCCCATAAAGCCAGCTGGGTGACCTTGGGCTAGTCACAGCTCTCTTCTGAGCTCTCACAGCCCCACCTACCTCATAGGGTGTCTGTTGTGGGGAGAAGAATAGAAAGCTTTGTCAACCACGTTGAGTCCCCATAAATGGGTGAGAAAAGCGGCATAGAAAAGCCAACTCCTCTTCTTCTTCACTGTGTGAGACAAATGCTTCCCCCCAACCCTTCATCTCCAAAACAGAGCACAGGCAACACACATACATGCTCATGCAGCCCATGGATCATGAGTGCCTACACCTGTTGCTTTGGCAAGGGTATCTCATCACAGCATAAAAAATGTTTGAAACAGACTGGTGTGTGAGTGGTGTCGACTGTGAACCATATTTATGCCATCGCTACACTGCCTTAGAAGTGTTGAATGCAGCCTTAGAAGACATGGCTGGCTTCCAAGGTTGACAAGCCCAAATGTTCACATGACAACATTGAAATAACCATTGACTGACTGCTCTGAAAGACCACAACTTTCCCACAAAAACCACCACAACAATATGACTGTGTTATGGGAGTGCGTCCACTTCCTTCCCCCTGTATTTCAGTTTCCACACCTACTTGGCCTTGGATCACTCCAGCCAACCTATTTCTACTAGTATGGTCCCCAGCTGCAACTGCTGTTTCGGGACAGCCCCTGCACCACCCCAAAGTTTGAGCAAACTACACGGCCTCAGAGGCCTCATTTCAGCAGAACAATTTCATGGATGGACAACAAAACAAGCCCCTGCTAACCTGGAACAACCAAGCATGCACACTTCCACATGCCTCCATGGGCTGGTTTTAGTCATGGGTAGACCTTTTCAAAAACAGCCTACAGCTTATACTGAACTAAGATGGCCATTTTGGGCTGCCTAGTCTGCAAAAAGCTCCGTCCAATGCAGATGGAGCGGTCTAGCAGGGGACAGGGTCTCTTTGTTCCACACCAGCATGAAGAAGAGACTGAGAAAAACACAATAGGCCGTATTTCACTGGTTGTATCTATTAAGACCATAAGAGAAGCCCTGCTGGATCAGGCCACAGCCCATCTAGTCCAGCATCCCGTCGAACACAGTGGCCCACCAAATGCTCATGGGCATCTCAAGCAGAGACAAGGGCAAACCTTTTCCTGCTCTAGAATCCCAGCAAATGGCCTTCAGAAGCATCCTGCTTCCCCCGCCCCCCAGCCTGAAAGATGTACCTAGGCATTCATTCTAGTAGCCATCTAAACTGGTAGCTGTCACCACCTCTTCCAGCAGTAAATTCCATAAACCGATGACCCACTGAGTGAAGAAATGCTTCCCCTTGTCGGATCCAACTCTCCTACCCATCAGCTTCATAGACACCCCCTGGTTCTAGTGTCGTGTGATAAGAGAAAAGAAAATTTCTCTATCCACTTTTGTATACTGTGCATAATTTTATATACTTCAATCAGGTCCCCTCTTAAATGCCGTCTCTCCAGACTGAAGAGGCCTAGACGCTGCATCCTGGTTTCGTGAGGGAGGTGTTCCAGACCCTTAATCATTCTGGCTGCCCTTTTCTGCATCTTTTCAGTTCCACAATATCCTTTTTGAGATATGGTAACCAGAATTGTACACAATATTCCAAAAGTGGCCTCACCACAGATTTATAAAGAGGCATTGAATTAGCTTTTTTCACTGCTGCTCCACACTGGGTTGACACCTTCATTGAACTGTCCACCAGAACTCTGAGATCCCTTTCCTGTTGTGTTGCAGAAAGCTCAGACATAATTTGGATTTTTGGCCCCGATGTGCATTACTTTGCACTCGTTAAGATTAAAGCACATTTGCCACTTGGTTGCCCAGGCACCCAATGCTAAGAGATCCCTCTGGAGCTCTTGGAAATCTCCAGTATTCTGTTTCACATAAAATGGGGAAACACAGTTAACTATAGATTTGTATTGCTTTTCACTTCAGCCTTACAACTTCTAGGGTGTTTTTCCACTGTCACTAGAAGTACCCATTAAGTACCCATTAATGGGTACAAAAATGCCATTTCATACCCATTAATGGGTACTTAATGGGTACTTCTAGTGACAGTGGAAAAACACCCTAGATAATTATGTTGAATAGTAACAATAGATTCTTATTAGGGAAAAATCTCTTATTGAGGGAAGCAGGAATCACACACTGTGTGGATGGTGGAACTGGAATTGTCAGTAGCTATGCAATACACACTCCTGAGCAACAAGACACACTTCCTATGCCAAGCTTTAATCCTTGTGCAAGGAAAATTAACTTTCTGTTGCCTGTATCGGTACTCACCTCTTTCACGTGCCTCTTCAAATGCATGTATACACACTGTCCTGTCTTTCGATAATGCCTCTCCACATGTTCCCTTCCAAATCCCAGGAACGTGTTCATGCACACATACAGCCCTCCTTCAGAATCCTGCAAAGAAAAAGAAAAATATTTAGACTTGAGAGAATATTGTCTACAAGGTAAGGTAGACCTTTACACCAGGGTGGATAAAAAATCAATGATTTTTTAAAAAAAAATTGGATTTTTTTTATTTAAATTGGATTTTTTAAAGAATAAAATGCTTTTTGAGGAAAATATATTACCATCCAAAGGTTATTCCATCATGAAATAAAGATTAACTTTTTAATTATGTAGAATAAGGCTGTATATGTTTAATTTTTTGTGGTAATTAATCCATTCACAATGTCATGCTCTTCCAGAAGTTTTTGTAAGATTATTGGACAGTTTCTCTGCCTATATTATCACAGATGCTTGGTTTACTTTTGCAGTTCTCAAAACTGAATTTGACTCAGTTGACTTTGTTATTTTTCTCCTTCCTAAGTACAACAGAAAAGTTGTGTCCAAATATAAATGATTAACCTATTAAACTGGGGATTAAAAAAAACTAATATGAAAAGTTAATCTAAAAATCTTCATCTACTTGAATATTAAAGTAGCAAGAATTAGTTTATGTAGAAACTATGATTTAAATCAAACCTTACTGACTAGCGATTTAAATCGTGATTTAAATGTTTGATTTAAATCAAGTCCACCCTGCTTTACGCCCTTCCCTGCAATGGCTTGAGCGTCACATGGATTATGAAGAAAAAAGGGATTTTTTTATCTCAGACCCAAAAAACAGTGTGGACTTGGAATTTATCTGACTGATGTGAATAAAGTTTGCAATGAGTGCAATAACTATGATGGACCAAAAGGACCATTAGAATCAGAACAACTAGTTAACGTTCTGCAACATCTAGGCTTCTTACTTGAAAGATGGAGTTTTAAAAAATGGCTTGACTGATGTTTAAAAAGCTTGTGTGGTGTAGAAAAGGTGGTTAGAGAAAAATTATTTTCTCTGTCGCCCAACACTAGAACCAGGGGGCGCTCAATGAAGCAGATGGCCAGAAGAGTTGGGACCAACCAGGGGAAATATTTCTTCATCCAGAAGGTAATCAATCTATGAGATTTACTACCTGAAGAATTGGTGACAACAATCACCCAGGATGGAGAAATTCATGGAAGACAGGTGTATTGATGCCAACTCGAATGGAAGCCTAGGTACTTCCTCCAGGTGGGAGAAACAGGCAGGATGCCTTTAAAGACCATTTTCAGATATTTGAGAGCAGGTGAAGGTTTTGAAGCTACCAGTCTAGATGGCTTTAAGGCAGGGTTAGACAAATTTATGGATGACAGATGTATCAATGGCTACTAGAATGAATGCCTAGGTACATCTTTCAGGCTGGGGGGACAAGCAGGATGCCTCTAAGGCCATTTGCTGGGATTCGAGAGCAGGAAATGGTTTGTCCTTGTCTCTGCTTGAGATACCCATGAGCATTTGGTGGGCCACTGTGTGTGACGGGAAGCTGGACTAGAGGGCTCCATTCTAGTAGACACTGATACATCTGTCATCCATTAATTTGTCTAACCCTTCCTTATAGCCATCTAGGCTGGTTGCTGTTACCGCCTCTTCCAGCAGCAAACTCCATAAACCAATGACCCTCTGGGTGAATAAACACTTCCCCTTGTCGGATCCGACTCTCCTACCCACCAGCATCATAGAGTGCCCCCTGGTTCTAGTGTTGCATGATAGAGAAAAGAAATTTTCTCTATCTACCTTTTCTATACCATTTTATATACTTCAATCAGGCCCCCTCTTAAATGCTGTCTTTCCAGGCTCTCATTCTTCCCTAACCAGATAAATGCCAATTTGCTCTGAATCCCTACAGATTTCAGGAAAGGGCCTAAGACTTGTTAAAGTCAACAGGAATGAACCAGACAAAATGAGTGGCCTTTAAATAATGATCCAAGCTCCTCCAGCTGCTCTGCCTTAAATACTGAACACCACAACATGTCTGGCCTTTCTAATCAGCGCAGCTCCCTGATTCACAGAGACCCACTGGGTGACACTTGAGATCTGAAGTGTGTGGGGTATAAAAATAGACCGTCTTCCATCGAGAGATGACAAACACCAGGCGGCTGAGTCACCTTTGAATGCCACACAGTTTGTTTGTTTTTTAACCAGAATGTCAAAACTAAATAGAAAAGTAGAGATACTTTATCTCAAAAATGAAATTGTGTCTCCAGTCAACAAAAGAATTGAATAAAAAAACGAATCTGGATGTTTATTATCAAAGGCCAGGCAAAATGGACAAACAGACAGCTCTTCAGATTTTTCAGCTTTTGCATTCAAGGTTTATTTACCTGCTTTCTCAGAAGACTATTTGCATGCTCCCTTTCTGGAAATGTTCCCAAGGTGATTTATTATTTGAAATAATAGCTTTACGTCTAACAGGCAGGATAACAATAGAGGAAAAATTGGGGAACATCAAACACTCAGGAGTTGGCTTTTATGTCCTGCTTTTCTTACCCATTTAAGGGGTCTCAAAGCAGCTGACAAACCTCCTGTTCTTCACCCTACAACAGACACCCTGTGAGGTAGGGGGGCTATGAGACCCCAGAAAGAGAACTGTGACTAGCCCAAGGTCACCCAGCTGCCTTTGTGGAGGAGTGACTTCCAAATAAGAATCCGACACTCTAACGACAAGAACACACTGGCTCACTTCCTCCACATTTACCTTAATTCCAGACTACACTCCCTCATAGCCTTTTTTGGGCCCCTTCTGTCCACCCGCCAGTACAGACTAGGCAGACCCCACTGTCCCTGGTATGCTCCGTCTGCACTGGTTCACTAAAAATCTGGAATACCAGACCCGTCAATAACAAGTTCCACTTATGTACTAGAGCCATGAGGAATCTATTTCAGCAGCACTCCTTGTTGGCCACCAAATGAGTTCCCCAGGAACTCTAGTCAGCAACGAAGGTTCCTGTTCTCAATCTGACCTGCCCCAAAGTTCCTGCAAGCTTCAGGATGCTTGCCCTGGAACAAAGGACTTCATGGTATGGATCAGCAGGTTTGTGTCATCTCAGGTAAGTCCAGAAATGCCCTAAGGTACAGATATATCGCCCATGCATTAAGAGATTTCTGGAAAAAGAGAAGCCATGTTCATGTGTCCACTTCTGGAAGGCCTTTTCCTGCTCCTGAGTGTGGTTGTTTTAAATTGGAGCCGCGTCAATGAATGTCTGAATTCTTAATCTTTCTTTTAATTGCAGTTTTTACACGTGTTTATAGAAAAGCTTGTATTGCCATAATATATATCAGGGGGGGTTGGATGTCTTTATCTGTCAAACCTCCTTGAGGCCTACGGGTGGTGGAGAGAGAGAGATGTCAAATAAATACAATAATGATAGTGATGAGGATGAGGATGAGGATGAGGATGATCCTCTTAGAATGGCCATCTCACCCTACCTGCCTGTAAACAAATTACAGAAAACAAGTTCTGCGCAATTTTCTAACTAGCTGAGAAAGCACGTGTAAACCACCCCTAACTAGTAGGAACAAATTTTAAAATAACAATTTTAAAACAACAATTTACCAGGGCACCCATGTGTCAAGGTGATGCTTTTGCGGGGGTGTTCATTCACTGGCCTGAGTGGCATGGGGGCGCCAGCTTGGGGCAGTGAGACGCAACGCAGGTGGTTGGCGGGGAAGTATGTGCTAGCAGCGCAGGGCATGTTCTGGAACAGGCCAATCAAGTGCAGATGGCCTGTTCCTGGGACAGAGTGACCACTCCAGCTGAAAGCAGTTTCTGACAGAGCTTTCTGCATTACAACACCCCAACCACGGCAAATGTGGAAATGGCCTAGATGCTCATCTTGATTAGTTTTCAGGTCATCAAGCTGGGAACATTCTTCAGCTCCCAACATATAGAAACTATACAATACCTAGGTTATGAGCTACTGCATGTACACCTCCTTATCAGGACTACCATGTCACTCTCAAGACGGGAACTGTTCTTTATGTTTCATCAGGATGCTCTCTCCTATAGAGATACTCTCCTCAGCAGAGAGGTCACTGGATTGGTTTGCTAGACTGGGGGCCTTTCTTCACTTAGCCTTATTCCGGATTATATCCCAGATTAGGGGCCTGCTGTCTGCACGATCACACAGGCTATGGCAGGCACCAAGCGAGGCCAGCCATAGCCTGCATTAGCATGCAGACAGCAAAGCCCCTATCCCAAGGTATAATCCAGAATAAGGCCAAGTGCAGAAAGGCCCTGGGATTCCACAAGTTCTAGTTGAGAACACTACAAGTGCTGATCTTCCAGATACCAATAACTATGCAAAATAATACTAGTCAATTAATTATAATTGATAATTATGCAGGACTAAAGATATTTTTACTCAACATTAATAGATTACAGAATCATGCTAAAAAATTCAAAATGTTTGAATGTTTAAATTTGAATTTATAGACATTTGATCAGAATTCAACTGTCCCAAATTTGGATGAATTCGATCCATTTTCGAATGCTTCAAATATCTGCACACACCCCTAGTTCTGACGACTTTCCTGCCAACCAGACGAGTGAAAAACACAGTAGAACCCAAAGTGAGACAGACAGGAAGCACAAGAACAGGTGAGCTCCACCCTGCTTTCGCACCTCATTCCAGGACCAATGCAGGCATATTCAGAACCATGCCACCTGTATGAACAGTACATCTGAAACAGGTAAACCCATGGTACAGACAGACGGTCCCCAATATGGCTCTCACAGGGACATTTGTGTACACCAAGGTTTTCTGTGACATTTGCAACAGCAATAAAACCCCATGCTTGGCATGACGGAGGGAAGGAGCCAACAGACAAGACAGGTGAGCAGGATCAAAGAGACAGCTGCAATGTCCTTAGAGCTATTATTATTAGACACAGGTGGAAACGGTGAAGCTTTGTCTGTACAGCCATCAGAATTCACACTTGACTAGACAGCCACTAACAACGTGTCCCAAGCAATTCAAACATGTTCCTAACTTTCTTCTCTTCCAAGCATGCACCTGAATCTCCTCTCCTCTGGCTCAGCTAAAATGAAGGGCTTACTTTTACATTTAACCTTCATTTTTTTTCCTTTTTCATGCCCCAGAATAATCACTGTGTAATATGTGGATTCTGTACTTTCACTAAATCACCCACTTCCTTACAGCCCTACATATCTTGAGGACTTCTGGGGTGTTTTTCCACTGACCTCCTTTAATCTGGATCTAAGATGATCCGGATTTAAGGAATGGGTACTTGCCTTAATCCAGATCTACTAGATCCAGATTAAGGGAAGTACCCAGTGTATTTCCACAGGTGGTCTAGCACTCAATAGCAACGGGTGCTAGCCTGCCTGCTGTGGAAATGCCGGAGCACCCATGTGGTGAACCCATATCTACCCACATGGGGTCTGCCTGTCACCCAAGGGGTTTTGGTGGACAGGGGTTGCAATCTCCAGAGATCCTTCGAAGATCACCTGGAGCGGCTCCAGAGAATTTCCGGAGCGATCTGCCGCAAACTTCGAAGATTCTCTGGAGCCTTTGACAAAGGCTTGCATGGGGTCCGCGCTTTGGAGCCTGTGCTAATCTTCGAAGGCAACTTCAGAGGGACTTCGGAGCCAGCTTTGGAGGGACTTCAGAGAATGTGCACAGGGTTCGAAGTTTTGAGTCTTGGGGCACTCCCCCCATGGGTGCCCCCCCCGAGCCTCCCCTAAACCCCATTGCCCAATAGTGGTGGAAACAGGCTCTGTATAATCTGGATTTGATTGCTGAAGACCCCATTGTAGACTCCTTTAACGGGGTCTACACTAAATCCGGATTATAGGTCCTGAAGGACCCCTACGATCCGGATTTCCCTAGAACTGGTGGAAACAAATGCAGCTCTAATGGAGTCTGTAGTGGAAATGGGGTCTTCTTGCTCTGAGCCAAATGGGTCCTTAATGGGTCCTTAGTGCTTGTGGAAAAATACCCCTGGAGTAGGTGTTACAAGTGCACAGCTTCAGGGAGCAGATACAAAACATCTTCAAAACAGGTGTGTTCATGAGTACAACAGGTGAAGCTGCAAACACGTCAGCATCCAATTTTAACTCCCACCAGTAGCCTCCTTTCTACATACGCCATCACCAACCCAGTTTAGGAATATTAGATCAGGAATGGAATGAAATAGAAATAAACCTTCTATTTTTAACTCATCTGAATCACAGCCTATTCAAAGGTATACTAAAGACAATGAGAGCAGCCCAATTTCCCCTCCACAAACTAGCTTTGAGGGAAATTCTGTTACATTACTTGAAAAGCCAATTAGCCAGAAATGGTACCACCCTGGAAGCACCAATCAGGTGTCTTTTCTTCTTCTTTTCAAAGTTATTTATTATATTAATATAGCAGGTTACAACACCACTTTTCCTGTATGCTGCAGTGATTAACATGCACACATATATCTATTTTAAATACACCATAATGGAATTCAAAATAATTTGCAATACAATCTAATTAACACACCATACTTTAGTGTGTGTGTGTGTGTGTGTGTGTGTGTGTGTGTGTGTGTGTGTGTGTGTGTGTGTGTGTGTGTGTGTGTGTGTGTGTATTGATAATTCTAATATTAACAAAAATCCATTTTAGACCCTTTCTACACAGGACACTGTCTTGCAGTAGAAAGGGGTCTAGAGGTCTCCCTTCCATAAACTAGTGTGAAATACAAGGGGGGGGGAGGAACCGGGGCGCTTCTAAGTCCATCTGCTGGGACTCGAGAGCAGGAGAAGGTTGTCCTTGTCTCTCCTTGAGATGCCCATGAGCATTTGGTGGGCCACTGTGTGCGACAGGATGCTGGACTAGATGGGCTGTGGCCTGATCCAGCAAGGCTTCTCTTATGTTCTTATGTCCTTCTTGCGTGCTCCATCTGTACAGCATAGACCAGGTAAGAGCATTCAAAATGGTACCCTAGTCCAGTTTAGCAGGAGATCTTGACATCGGGTTCACCAGTGTGCCAGCAGTGGCCCAGTATGCTGTAATAATAGAAGAATGTAAAGGGACCCCTGTAGTAACCACAATAGCTGCCCAGCTTTCCCCTGGCTTCCTTTTCTTCAGCCTTCCATTTCTCAAGCCTCAGAGTTAAAGTAGCAACTATCTTCCTGTCCCGTGAGCTTTTAGCACACACTCAGCACCACCAGGGAGCTGAATTCTTCCCACTCCATGCGGCAGCCTTTGGGCATTATGGCATCTGCAAAGCACATGGCTTTAAAAGGACAACTGTTCTTTTCCTGTTTAGGGATTTTCCCCGCCTCCGGCCACAGGATGTGACATCAGAAAGACCTCCGATCTGGAAGACAGCAGCTTTTCCTCCAACCACCTCCCCTAAAGTTGCTTTGACGTCACTGGAGTTTCTTTTTCCACCTACAGCTGTCTCCCTGTATTTCTTACCTGCCGGGTCTGCCATTGCTGGGCAACCACACGGTGGATCACCAGGGCTCTTGCTGGTAGAACAGCTTGGCTTTAACTATCACAACATCCAGTGTAAGAGCAGCAAACCTTGCCGCTGCAGATCTCCCTCTCTGGCCATGTTAGGGCACATAAGCCGGATACATGCAACTCACCCCTGCTGGACAGAGCCACAGGCCATCTAGTCCAGTATCCTGTCTCACATGGTGACCCACCAATTGCTTCTGCTCTTCAAGCAGAAGACAAAGACAAAGCCTCCACTTGCTCTTAGTTCCCTGCAAATGGCCTTGAAGGGCATCCTACCTGTTTCTCCAACCTGGAGGCAGTACTACGCATCCCTTCTAGTAGCCACTGACATACCTGTCCTCCATGAAATTATGGGGCACCCAACCAGCAGCGCAGCAGAGCACAGTGCCAAAATATGTTCCTGAGAGCAGCAAATGCCATGAGCTTTCATTCCTGGCCTTCAGAGCATTTGGATGCTCCTTGCCCCAGCTATGAAGCTAGCACAGGCTTTGGAACTAGGTGCGTGTGTGTCACAAAACAAGGTGTTCCAATGCAGACAGCCTTGCCCTAAGAACTAAAAGGGGCAAACTTGCTATCATCAATTTACCAACCAGTCCGCATTCATTTTAATGTACCCTAAATATCTTCCCTGTGTACTATACTGTAAAAGTTATTATAGGATAATCCCAGATGTCCTATTTCTAGTTTATTTATTTATCTACTGGTCTAGTGGTTAGGGAGCCGGACTCTTATCTGGGAATACTGGGTTCGATTCCGCCCTCCCCCATGAAGTCAGCTGGGTGATCTTGGACTAGTCACAGCTCTCTTCTGGTCTCTCACAGCCCCACCCACCTCACAGGGTGTTCTATTGTGGGGAGAAGAATAGAAGGTTTGTCAGCCACTCTGAGTCCCCTTAAATGGGTGAGAAAAGTGGGGTAGAAAAGCCAGTTCTTCTTCTGCCGCTGCTTCCATTTTACCTAACGGCAGCAGGTGCCTTTTCTCGGTAAAATAACTCTTTAAAAATAGTTTGCATGAAGATACAGTATTTTTTTATTCTTGCAAAATCTTGTTTCACAGGTACTATCCAACAGGATGTTCATTATTAGGATGGCCACTTTGTTTCAGGATGTGATATAGCACAGGGTTGCCATAGGGCATACTAAATAATACTAAATATTTATTTTCTGACAGTCTTGTTGTTTAAGAGTACTCATGAGCTGAGTTAAACTCCTGGTGAGAAAGAAGTTATTCTTCCAGGGAAATGTCTGGGTTTGAACCTGTAACCCTTTGTTTTCCATTCAACTGCTCCTACCGCTGAGCTACAGCCACACCCAAGGATACTTAACTCATCAACAAAAGCCCTATACAGGTATGTACATGGGGCAGCTAGATAAGAACTATACATTAATTTCTGCTACTGAGCCCAGTTCAGGTTATTAACCCTAACTTATAAGGTTCTAAATAACTTGGGACCCAAATATCTAAGGAACACCTCCTCCCATTTAGACCTGCCTGTATCCTAAAATATGCTGGTAAGGCCCTCTTGACTGCAGTTAAGGGGGCGTGGATGCATGGCGGGACATTCTCAGTGGTAGCCCCCCAGACTGTGGAACAGCCTTCCCTCAGACACCCTTACTGTATGCGATTAGACACATAAGGGACAACGCAGCTCCTTAATCTGGCCTTTGGCTGATGGGCAAACAGTTCCTGTGTTAGGTCACCGATTTTACCTTCGGACAAGCCGCTTGCTGTTTTTATAGTGGTTTTACTGTGTCCCAACCTGAGACCTCCAAGCACAGAGCAGGCTAGAAATGCCAATTCATTTACTGCAGGAAGGCGATTGCATTAACATCTTTTTAACCACTTTGCTTGCACACAGATTCGGAAGCGTCATAGAGCAAAAACGAAACGATTCCAGGCAGCCGGTTTTCAGAGCATCTGTCCGATTCCCAAAACATAACTAGCAACTGAGCCACACACACTCGTCCTGTCCTGTGCAGGGGGAATCCAGAGTGTTTGTCTGCATAAATATCCACCCCGGATAAATAAGTGAGGGGATGATTAAATGTAATCGCAGATTAATTAAAAGGGAACACAAGCTCCCTGATCCTGCGTATGTATCTGTGTGCTTATTAATTCAAATTAGATTGGCCCAGTGCGCTGCCCTGTTCTGCAGAAAACATACAGGCAAGCGTTGGCCCCAAATCCTCAGCCAAATCGCGGAAGGCTGGCAGAAGGTTAGCAAGAAACCCCAGAGAACGGAGAGAGGAGGGGAAACTATGTCTAATCAATTATTTCAAACTCCCCAAGGGGAAAGAACACAGGGCTCTGCGTTAAGTCTGCCAGCTACGTGGCTCCTATTCAACTGCGGCAGACCGGCTGTAAATTAGGGTTTCAAAATAAAACACGAGCACTCAATTGGGGCTGGGGGAAGAAGAGAGAACCTTGTAGAGAAGGAAACCCGCCCACATCCACCTTGCTGCCTTTGGTTTCAGCTGCCCTGCAAAAGTAAGCCTGGTTCAAGCTAATTTAAAAAAAAGAATTTAAGCAACTTGTATTTTGCAGCCTGGTGAAACGGGGGGAGGGGGGGCAGAGGGTGCCATCAGGAGGTCCCAGTTGGCCATTGCACATTGCCTTCCTCTTAAAATACAAGCTCTTTTGCATTGCTAAATCCAGCCGCTCCTAAATGCAGAGATTCACATACCCCTCTAGGCGGTCTGGGAGCAGATTTGCCATTGCATGAGGAAACGGCCGGCCCAGGAGTTTATACACTGCCCTGGGAAGGGTGATCGGGATAATTTCAAATGTAGGGCTATTTTCTGTCCAGCAAAGTACACGTACGCCTGTCCCACGCAGCATGCCAAGACCTAGAGCAAATTATAACCTCTACTTATTACAAATAGCTTAATTATCTCCTGCTCAGGAGGGCTTTTTCCTTCCTACGGGGCTCGTTCTCTCTGCACTAATTATAGTGGGAAATTAAAGTGGCTAAACAAGACATCTAGCTGGGACTGGCAGCAGGAAGAGATTTTCCCCTTACAAAATTGGGCAAATGAGCAAAAGGTGGGTTGGCTAGCTGAGAGAAGGTCCAGACTCAGAGCAAAACATCTTGACAGGAGCACAAATTCCTACTTGTAAGTGGCTTTGAGGAGGTAACATCTGTACATTAGTGCATCTAATCTACACTGAAGGCCAGAAAATGTACTTTCAAAGGCCTTTAACGAGGATCAGAAGCGGAATAGGAAGACTAGGATCTCCATGCGATTTTCTTCTGGCCACTATACCTGACCATAAAGTGCGTTAGGGGTTTCTCTTCTAAATACTGGCATGGTCTAAGGGCCTCTCCATACTCAAAGTGTGTCAGTCGAACTGGAGCAGATCCCAGCATGCAGTGGTTTGGAATAGCACCATCCAGATCTACACTGGCCCCAATGCTTTCGTGAGCTTCAGGCCCAGCCTCCAAGTACTCCAAAGGGCTGGGAACAAAGGCTCCTAGCCCCGGAACTCCCAGGGGACCCAATTTGACAGCGTGCTTTAGTGCATCACCAAAATGGGTCCCCTGGTAATCCAGAAAATGGAGGCATGCCTTCTCCGTATCTGGACCGATCTCCCAGTGATTGTGAGATCAAGGGGTGTTTTTTCACTGTCACTAGAAGTATGCATTAAGTACCCATTAATAGGTACAAAAATGCCATTATGAACCCATTAATGAGTACTTAATGGGTACTTTTAGTGACAGTGGAAAAACACCCAAGGACCCCTTGATCTGGATTATGCTCTGTGCTATGCAGACAGAGCACACCAGTGGTGGGCTGGGCCTCGCTTGGACCGGTCCAAGATGCAGAAGGGATATCCATAGACTACATCATGGACTGGGCCAAAGGTAGGTGCAGAAAAGCCCTAAGGAAGGGTCCTAGTTTGCTTATTGGCCCAAAATACAAGCCAGAGTGGAATCGTCATAAGTTGCTTTCAAGCTGCTTTTGGCAAGCGTGAGGGTGCAGCGTTAGTATGTCTACACAAGCTTTCACCAATGTGACTGCTAAAGCCCTGCCCTGTCAACCTAGTCTCAGCATTACAAACAGAAGCATTTACCAGCCCAGCCTGAAGATACAAGGGCTGAAACTAGCACCTTAGTCATGCATTAGAAGGGGACGTGCAAATCAAAGTTTTTAAAAATGCATTTATGTACCAACATGGCAATTCTGCGCCTACTCAGAAAACCTGAGACACCAAAGGGCAGCAATAGAAAGACCGTGCTAGATGAGACCAGAGACTTGATATTCATAGGAGAACTTGCGGTTTTGTTTTGTCACTGATCTCTCTTTCCACCCCAACATTCAAAGCAATTCCTTCCTACTCTTCCACGGGTTGCTACTACAGTCAGGATCCTATAAACCACTGTGGCCATCCCCACACTTTCAGGGAGTGCAACAATCCAGCGGAAACCATTCCAACTGGAGCAGGTCCAAGCTAGAATGGTCCAGCAGGCGCGGAAAAAGTTCCAGCACGGGCTTCAACTCTTTTTTTAAAAAAAAATTAAAAATATTTTCTTTATTACAGGTTGGGCTTCAACTCTGAAGCCCTAGAGAGACCCATTTTGGGGGTGCCATTTGGTGTGCCACAGAACGGAGTCCTTCCTCACTTCTCCCTGGGATGGCCTGGTGGCTGCTGGACTGCTGGTAGACCAACATCCCAGTATAGGCAGCCATTTTGACCACTTAGATGGAACATGCTCAAATGAGGGCAGGAACTCTCTGATCCCGCTGAAGACAGAGAGCCTTCTTTCACTGAGGCTCTAAGGACACTCCGGAGAAAGTGCTGAATGCACCACCTGCATTTCGCAAAGCTGCATCTTCTACACTTCCCTCAGACTGTGAGGGGTGGCACAGTTGTGCTCAGCGACACATTGCCCCATAGCCACAGCAAGGATGCCACACAAGCACGTTGGCACCATTGCTGTGGTGCTCTGATCGTTGCTGTAATGGCGGCAATCGCACCTCACCAGTGCTGGGAGAAACGCTGGCGAGGTTATGGGAGGGATCTGGCATCCGAAAGGTGGATGCCCAAACTCTCCTCTTTCGTCACTTCCGGGGCAGGTTCTCCCTGGGAAGCCAAAGTGTGACGTTGTTCAGAGGCTCAGAAGTATATTAGGTCTTACACTAACCCCTTCCATATGTTAAGTGAGGGAAAAGCCCATGTAGAGCAAAGCCATGCTAAGTAACTGTGACACGCAGAAAAGTGGAGTTACGGGAAACACAGAGGCCCACCCTACAGCGTAACACAGGTAGAGGGCCAGTCAATCTGCCAGAGATGCCGCAGAGGGCAAATCACGTTACTTAAAAGTCTGCAGGACCATATTAAACACAGGAAGCCATGTTTTACCAACCATATAAAAGCAAAGCCACACTGTAGAAGAAAGAAGTTATACAAGGGAAGTCACACTGAGCAACCACATACAAGCAAAACAGACAAGGAAGAGTGTGTCCAGACTTGGGAATGGTCGCAGCGTGGGCGTCACGCCTGACACCCGATACTCCGTAGTGGTGGCACATTATGCCGCTGCTACTTCGAATTTACCTACTGCAGAACAATGAGCGCTCACTCCGCAGTATCAGGTAAATTTGAAGTTTCCCGCCAGTCCGGCGAGAACAGCAAACGAGAGCTGAGCCTGCAGTTCAGCTCCCACTAGCAGCCCCATCCCACGTGACACACGCATCACCATGCATGCCACAGAAGTCTCACAGCTACCGAGGAGGAAGCTGCGGACCTGTATTTCAGGTGGGGACCTATATTTCGCAGCCAGGTAAGCTGTGATTTTTCGACTAACTGCAGATTTTTTTCCACTAGTCTGCAAGGGACCTAAGAAGGGACAGGTGGCAAAAGCAGAGAAATGCACTAGACTAGGGGTTCAGTAAATGGTTACAAGCTGCTTGTACTTTTAAAATTCTGTAAACAGCTTCAATATTATCCTTTTGAAATGAAAAGTGGTATATAAATTTTTTAAATAAATACATAATAAATGCAAGCTGAAATTAGGCGATGCCAGAGTGGCTTGTATCCACTGGAGAGACCACATCTAAAACCAAACTAAAGGACATTATACAAGGTGAGCTGCCCAGGCACTGCAAACATGTAAGAGAACGAGAGCAATTGTGCCAGTTTGTGGTAGGATTCATGTACTACAGACAGCTATTCATGTAACCAGGTAGTTGCTCCCAGAGATATACTGCCAATGCTACGGTCTGAAAAGTTGTTCCAACAACCAGATTCCAGGCAAAACAGAACCAAAGGTTTCATTGAACAGGGGTGAGCACAGGGGCTGCAGGAAGTAACTGCTTCTGCACCTGTAGGGCATGAAGCAGGTGAGAGTTTCACCTTCATCTTCTGCTAGAAAATGCCCAGAAGCAATTGGTGGGCCACTTGTGTGAGACAGGATTCTGGATTAGATCAACCTGCCCCTGCCTTAAGATCTGGAGGGGAGGAACTCCTGGTTGTCCCACCACCTGCAATAGTTAAAGGGGCGGGCACCCGGGAGAGGGCCTTCTCAGTGATGGCCCCCAGGCTATGGAATAGTCTCCCCCCCTTGAGGTGTGCCAGGCCCCTTCACTGTATATGTTTAAGAAGGCAGTGAGGACACACCTCTTTGCCCTGGCCTTTTGTTCAATGGAAATATACTGTTTCTTCCCACTTTACAGACACTGTTACTGTTTTAATATATACTGTTGTTTTAATATATGATTTTAGATGCTGTTACCCCACCTGAGACCTTCAGGTATAAGGTGGCACAGAAATGCAATAAATAAATAAATAAATAAATGGACAGACGGACGGACGGACAGTGGCCTGATCCAGCAGGGCTTCCTTATAGACAAGTTCAAGGAAAACAGGTGTATCAGTAGCTACTAGAATGGATGCCCAGGTGTCACTGAAAGGTCATTTTCAGGGAGTCCAGAGCAGGTGAAGGTCTTCCCTTTGTCTTCCACTTGAGATGCCCACAAGAAATTGGTGAGCAACTATCTAGCATGGGACTAGACAGGCTCCTCTTACATTCCGCTCAGTCCAGGGCACTGCAGGTTGAAAAGGTTCCCTTACAGGAGAATAGCTCTTCTGGGGGCAACCAGGGATCCGAAAAACCGGAGGCCAAGGGGCCAAGATCGGACGCGCCTAGCTAGATCATCCCTGGCTGCGAAATCAAACACTCGGGTGACCCAGGCTCCGCATCCACGATGGCACCCTACCAGAGCAACCCGCTTTGTGAGTGCATTCCAGATCCTATCCTAGGAACAACAACAACAACACCCCAGCAGCCCTCTTCAAGCTGCCGCCCTCCAGTTAATCAGAGAATCCGGAGGGCGCTCCGTTGGGGACATCTACAATAAGGCGAGGCAAGGCAAGGGAGCCCGGCTGGAAGGGCTGGAGAAGGAAGAACTGGGGAAGGGGAAGGTGGATAGGGCCCTGGGCCTGGAAGAAAGAGGCTCAGCTGCTGGGCCGGTGGGGCAGCTCGAGGCCGGAGCGAGGAAGGCCCACGGGGGTGGCGGCGGGAGGGCTCGGGAGCCCCCTCCATGCGCGCACAAAAGCAGCCGCAGCAGCAGCAGCCGCGCAATGGAGCAGGACCCGTCCCCGCGGGCCGCATCCAGACGACCGGACGGCGCATCGCAAGGGAAGGAGCAGGCCAGCGTAGCCTGTGCAATCCCGGACGGATGATCTGGAGCGGAGGGAGGCAGATCTGGAAGCCCCCCCCCCCCAGGAAGCCGCATCTTTCCGGCCGCCTAGAGAAAGCGCATGGGCGCACCGGAGCAGGGAGAGGGGGGACAGGGGAGGCGGCCCTGGGGAGACCGCGAGGTGTGGTGGGGGTCGGTCACTGAGACGGGGAGGGGGGGCACCTGACTTGGCCATGGGGGGGGAGCTGGCGTACTTACGGGCGAGTCGAAGGAGAAGGCGCACTCGGTCTTGTAGACGCGGTCGCCGGTCTTGGGCACGCGGATGGTGGGCATGTAGGGCACCAGGAGCTCGCCCACGTCCCCCGCCGCCGGGGGCGCCTCCCGGCCGTTCCCGAAGAGCGCGGCCCGCTCCATGGAGCCCCCAGGCAGGCACAGTCCGCGCTGGACGGACGGACGCGAGGAAGGAGCGAGGGAGGGAGGCGGCGGAGGGCGTCGGCAGCGGCGTCGGGGCAGGCAGGGGCCGAGGAGGCGCCCGGCCCGCAGGGGAGGAGAGAGGCTATATTTATCCAATGGGGGCCGCCGGAGCCGCCGCGGAGGGAAAGCAACGCCCCGGGCAGCATCGCGCCGACGAGAGACGGAGAGGCGTTAGTGCAGCGGCCCGGGCGAGGGTGCCGGCCGGCCGGCTCGAGGCCGCCACGCCCAGTGGGAGGAGCAGTGCATGAGGAGGAGGAGGAGGAGGAGGAGGAGGCACTCTGCACATGGGCAGGGGAGCGGCGCTGCGCTTCGCCTGGAGGATGATACGGGCGCGCTGCTGCAGTCGGCGGGGTTTTTCCCCCGGGCAGGAGGAGGAGAAGAGGGGGAAGGAGGGAGGAGAGGGAGGGTTGGCTTTTGGCTTAGTGGAGAGGGAGCCCGACTCTTATCTGGGAGTGCTGGGCTCGATTCCGCCCTCCCCCACGAAGCCAGCTGGGTGACCTTGGGCGAGTCAAAGCTCTCTTCCGAGCTCTCACAGCCCCACCCACCTCACAGGGTGCTTGTTGTGGGGAGAAGAACAGGTTTGTCAGGCACTTCGAGTCGCCTTAAATGGGTGAGAAAAGCAGGGTAGAAAAGCCAACTCTTCTTCCTCCACGAAGCCAGCTGGGTGACCTTGGGCGGGTCACAGCTCTCTTCTGAGCTCTCACAGCCCCACCCACCTCACCGGGTGTTCTGTTGTGGAGAGAAGAACAGAAGGTTTGTCAGCCGCTTTGAGTCCTCTTAAATGGGTGAGATAAGCAGGGTAGAAAAGCCAACTCTTCTTCTTCCTGCTCTCCACCCTCAGAACAATATTTATATTCTCCTTCCCTCCTCTCTGTTAGTGAATGCTGTCTTAATTTCCAGGCCTCTTGAGGAGCACCTGTGAGACTTCCCCAGGATTCAGATGCAAAGACAGGATCACAAAGGGTTGTTGGTGGTGGTGCTGGTGGTGCGCTCTTTTGCAAAGTATCCCGTTAGTCCTGAGTGCTAGTGAAGAAACCAGGAGCCTATTTGCACTGAGGTCTCTGGTATGCAATTAGGGGTGTTTCCACACTAGCTGCGGAAACCGGTTAACCCCCCCCCCAAGACCAGATTGGAGACACGTTGCAGAGGCCGCATCCGCATTTCAGTGCGCAAGATCCGTCTTAAAAATGGGTCTTGCCGCCAAAATCCAGATTAGAACAAAGACATGAAAAATCAGGACTTCAGTCCGTCACGTCACCTGGATGTGTGCAGAAGCAGGACGCTTCCGCGCATGGCCAGGCTAGGGGGATTCCAGCAGTGGGAGCAGCAGCACTGCTGCAGAACATGCCATGATCTTCAGAGCAATGGCTAGGAACTTCAGAGCCCTAGGGGCATCTGTTTCAGCAGCGCAATTTTGTGCAAGGTCCAAATGGGTCCCCCTGCAAAGCCAGCCCATGGAGGCACGTTTCCTTTCCTTTCACATGCCTCCCGGGCCAGTCTAGACCCCTGGTAGACTGTTGAAATTGGTCCACTGGTATCCTAGTCGGGCTACGTTGCATTCAGTGTGACCACAGTCTGTTAGCAGGGGGTACGGCCTCTCGTTCTGCGTCAGTGCGCAGAAGGAGAGCCCCAAAGGGTGTCTAGGCTTTGCCGCTTATCTGTTCTGACAAGAAGTGCAGAAAGGCCCCGGAGGACAAGAGTCTGTAGGCCAAATAACACCACACTATCAAAGCATTTTTAACTCCACTTTTCATTCTAAAAGGCTTCCAGGGTAGCTCACAAAATGTCGATGCCCATCTGGTCTCCGCTGTCTGTGTTCGGTGCTCATTTGAGCCCAGCACATGTTACTGTTCGTGCATTGCATGCCTGCTCCATGGGGGCAAAAGGCACGCAATGAAGCTGCGGGGAATTGGCTGGTGTGGGCAAAGAGAAAGCCACTGGTGCATCAGAATTTGAACAGAAACTGCAGAGAGAAAATCCCCACATGTGGGAGTTGTATGCAAAAATGGGCATGCAGAAGTGAGGGCTCTCAGCCACATGCAGCTCATGAAAGTAGGTGCTGTCGGTCCACACGGTCAGAGTGCTTAGGGATATACTGCTCTCTAGTGGTTCTGGGAACTAAAAACCCCTCAACAGAGTCGCAAGCAAAAATGCCACACAGATGCCAGATTACTCGTTTTGCAGAAATAAAAAGAAACGTATCTGTTCTGGTGGCAACTGAAGCAAGCTTTTGAATGTAAAGGAAGCCTCCCTGCATATAATAAATCAGCATAAGAAAAGAAGATTTAATGCGTACTTCTTCTTGATGGTCTATATGTAGGCAAAGCCCTAAATGACTAAGGCCCCAAAGGAAGCACTTCCTCCCATAGTGACCTGCCTGGGAATGAAGATCTTCTGGAAAGACGCTTGTGGGAGTTCTATCATCCTTAGATGCCATGAGGGGACCTTCTTTGTGATGGCCCCCAGGCTGTGGAATAGCCAGTCATTGGAGATGCATCAAGTGCAGACATTATATACATTCAGGTGACTGACAAAGATTCACCTACCTGCTTTCATCTGCAGTGGCCATTCTCTTCCTCCTCCAGTACTCTCCAGTTTCAGAAAGAGCTATGACTAGCCCAAGGTCACCCATCTTGCTTCATGGAGAAGCACGAAATCAAACCAGAAGACTACCAGATAAGAGCCCAGCATTCCAACCATAAGACCAGACTGGCTCACAAAGCTTAAGTAGGACACTTAAAAGAATAATTTTGAATGGAGAGCATTGCAAGTTATCTAATAAAACCGATAAGGATTAAACTGGTAAGGATTAATAAGGGTGTGCTTTTATTCCCATCATTTTTTGTTTAAGGGCTGAACAGAACGACAGGAATGCATTGTGATTTGAAGTCATTTGAGGCCAGGAAGGGTGGTACTCAGTTCAAAGCCATAGAATCATAGTTGGAAGGGACCTCTAGGGCCATTGAGTCCAACCCCCTGCTCAATGCAGGATTTCCTAAACCATCCCAGACAGATGTAGGTCCAGCCTCTGCTTGAAGACCTTGTCTTTACTGAACATCTAGAAAGATGGACTAAACATGTTACAGTTTGACCAGATGGTCTTCCATCCAGTACCACCACCAACACCAAGATTAAATTGTGAGCCTTTTATCTCCCCTTTGGTAAACATATATGCCAGTCTTCAAAGATTTCTCGGATGCGGGATAGATGTTCCAGTTGGGGAAAGGGATAGAGAATGCAGAGGTTCCAGGTTTAGACACAAAGTTGAACAAATGTCAACCAAACTAGAGTCCAGCTGCTCTGAGTTTTAATCACTTTGTAATGAAAAACAACAAACCATTTTCTCTATGCTTTATCTAATGCCAAAGTGGATTTTCTAGGTAACAATGCAAAAGGAAAATGGCGTATCACTTTGTTGATGTATCTCACTTTGGGAGTAGTTGGAAAGTAGATTCAAACTTGGGTGTTAGCTGGTTCCTACAAATATTTTTGTATTAGCAGATCATCAGCCGCAGGCCAAAGTCAGGACAAATTTACTCAGATAAAACAGCTGCTTCTGTCTGGAGACAATTGGCTAATCACAGAGGTGGTGAAAAGCCTGTGTTTTATCCCATTTATTTCTGAACAAAAATGTTGAATGTATTTTTACATGATACCAAATGGCTTATTTTTCCAAATTCCACAACTGCGAGGGGGAAAAAAGAGGACAAACCACACGTTAGGATGCCTGAAACTCTGTAAACTCCAAGGATCCCTGTGCTTAAATGCAGCAGCATGATTTTAGTGGCTTGTTAGGAAACTGGAGGTGTGTTCTGTTGTTGTTCACAAGTGCAGCCAGATGATGCTGGTACTTTGGTGGGCTTCTCATAGCTCTGCCATCCCATGCAAGCTCCAAGCAGTCAGGGATCTCAGATGTGACCAGATGAGCATTTCTCCATTCTCCCACAAATCAATAAAGGTACACTGTTGTGCTTTTACAAAGGATTCCTTTTAGAGGCTGCACGCCTCTACTGCATTTTTATAACAAGGTCTGTGTGTCTTGACTCCAAATTAGGGGCTATTTTGCTGACATACTTTGAACAGTTGCATTTTTTTTCTTTTGTGATTTATCCACCGGCAGATGCTTCGCTCTGTATCATTATTTCATTTCTTAATTTTTGTGTATCGCTACCTACAATGTGCCATGGCTTCCAAGTTCTGTACAGATTTTTCAGAAAGTTTAGGCCCACAAATGTATGCCCTTTCAGACTGTGATGCGCCTACCCCAAAATAAAGTCTGTGCAATCGTTTAGCGCACATGGTTAGGTTATTAAGCCAAAATGATCAACATAGACAACTATTGGGTCAAGAATTTTTATTAGTTACCAAGTCATATATAAATTACATAATTCACTATTGTTTGAGAGCTTCATCAGTCATCACGTGGACCAAACTAGTTGTCAGGTGTTGATTTATAAGAATAATCAATAAGCTTTCGATCGGGGGTTTCATAATGATACCATGGGCCATCACCTCGTTCTTCCATCAGCTGACGGGCTTCACTTTCTCTCTTCCTAAAATAAGAAGACAGAAAAAGCCAATTGAGGTACAAGGAATAATTTTGTGAGTTTTGCCATTATTCAAATTCAGTACAGCCAGACTAGGCCTCGTGGTGAAGTTGCCAAGCAAAACTAACAGCTCTGGGCTTAAACTTGTAGGTGTAGCTCCCAGTGACTCTACAATATATACTGTACTGTCATTGTTTTCATATATGTTTGATTTTAAATGTTGTAACCTGCCCTGAGACCTTTGGGTATAGAGCAGGATAGAAAGACAAATAATAAACAAACAAACACCCCCATGCAAATTTCCTGGCAGAAACAGAAGGCATTTGCCATGACCTTCTACTGGGGAGAAACTAAGGACTGATCCTGCCATCTTTTGTTTTTCCAGACACCTTCTTCTAGCACTAAGAGAAACTCAAGAACATTCCAAGTTCACAACAGCAAGTCTGTTTTTAACAGCCTAAGTTAAGCCTCTGCTGTTCAGATCAAAGCAGACAATCCATTACTCCACAATGCCACCCAGACTGGATTTTTTCCCCTACCTTAAAGCAAGTTTTTGACCTTCAACATCAAGGAAAGCCATGAACTTCTCATAATCCTTTTCAGGAGGATCAATGACGTAGCGAGCAATCCACCTTGTTATAGGATGCTGGAAAAAAGGAAAAACAAGAGATTGTCAAGAATCGCACCGCCAAGACAGGCTGAGCATGATGCATGATGTCACGTGTTGTGCAGATCTGTGAAACACACATTTTCTTTCTTAAAAGGCAGCATTCCTTGTTACTTATTCCAGTGTGAATTATCAAAGGTTTTATGTATCGGCAACTACAGAATTGTATCCATCATCAAAACAGTGCACTTGGCCTGATTCTGGAATATATCTTGGGATAGGGGTCTGTTGACTGCATGCTAATATAGACCACGGTAGGTCTCAGCTTGCAGACTCCTGTCCCCTATGTACTCTGAGATATATTCCAGAATAAGGAGAAGTGCAGAAAGGCCCATTCCCCCAGCTTTTTCTCCCCAGGGCTTTCAGAGTTAACACTGCTGACCCATAACATTTTGAAACTGTGACTATCTGGAGTTGTGATACAGTCGAAATTCTGGAATGGCTGGTTTTGGCACTTCATAGACATTTTAGACATCATAGAATCATAGAGTACAGTGCCACCTAAGCCCTGTTTTCCCTCAGATGCAGTGTTTTAATATTTTCCAATTAGATATTCCCCCTTTTTCCACGCCCAGTCAAAGATCCAGATCTTCAAGATGCCTGAAGACCCCACTGTGGACACCTTTAATCAGGTCCACATGAAATCCAGATTTAAGGGCCTGAAGGACCCATTAAATCCAGATTTCCCCTGCCCTTGTGGGGACAGGCCTCGTAGATGGGGTCTTCAATGGGGTCCAGGTGGGGAAAGGGCCTTCCTGATTGGTACCAATTGGGTACTAATCAGGTTCCTAATGGGGTCTTAGAAGGGCTTTAAGCCCTAGTGGAAAAAGACCCATTCTCAAGGTTTTCTAGGAACCTCACCCTTACAAACTAGGCCAAACCATAATCTCAACCATGGGCCCAACTTTCAACTGCAAAATCTTACACCCGTGCTACATTATAAAGTAATGGGTGCAGAGAAGGAGAGTCCTGGTAAGCAGAAACCTCCATAGAAGGAAAAGAGGAAATCAGATATTACCAATTTTCCCTTTTCCAAACCTCCATCATGGGGTAGTCTGCAGGGGCTTCATGCTGCTGAACTACAAGACTAAGCAGTCCCTGCCACCATGGCTGATCCCAAGGAATTATGGAAGCTGTAGTCATCCCAACACTCTTGAACTACATGTTGCAGTGCCCCTGATCCACCTAGATGAAACTGCTATATTTTGCTATATTCACCTTCTAACCTTTTAACATGCAGAAGGATCCGCTTGAATCCAGTTTTAAAGGACTGTTCTAAAACTGGTACACATGAATCCTGATTTTTTCCCCCCCTTTAGCCCCATACTCACTGAATAATATTCCCAGTGCTCTGGGACGTAACCTTCTGGGATTTCAGCAAGTTCAGCTTCACCTGGGTGGAAAGAAATGTAACGAATATGAAAGGCAATTGTATTTCACCAGACATTGCTACCAAAAAGTATTATCTTCAAATGCTGACGAATTCAAAATTTGAACCTCTTTGTGTTCATTCTAGGGATGTGCATGAATATTAGAATGCATTCAAAATTTGATTGAATCAACCAAATTTTGTCATTCAAATTCAAATCGAACGCCCTGAAATTCAAATTTAAAGTTCTGATCCAAATTTTGAATCTATTCGTTCTAATTATTTGGACATCCACGTGTATGGGTCCATACATGATGCGTACTTGAAGATTCACATCTTTCCTGCATCCATACGCATCCTACGAGATGAAAACAGGTTGCATACAGAATAAGTACAGGATGCATACAGATGTGTACGGATGCGTAGGGACCTGGGGAAGATGCATATATGCACATATGTTGTCGACACTCGTAAGAGCAAATTCTAATGAAAAATTTGAACAAACAGATTTGAATTTGCTTAATTTGAATCAAATATTGTTAAATTTGAATTTCACAGATTTTAATCGAATCAAATTTTAGAGTATTCAATTTGAATCGAATTGAATCCCGAAAATTGCATTTGTGTACACCCCCAGTTCACTCAACATTATGTCCCCACTGAATTTAATGGAACTTGTGCTTAACAAACAGCCACAGCTTTTTTAAGTCACCAGTTGCTAAAAATAATTGTAATTCTCAGTTGTCTGGTTTTTGTTTTTGTTTTCTGTTGTAACACTAATCCTGGGAAGGTCAATCTGAGAATTTAAGCAAAAAACACTGTACAAAGAATGTCTTTCATTGTCTCAGGTATGGTGTGATGTGATGTATCTTAGTTGCTCTTCCTGGTTCCATGTACATTTTCCTGAACTGAAACCTAACATGTAATTCCTTACCAAGGAAATAAACCAACCCCCTCTTCTGGTTAAACAGGCAGATTTATTTTCTCACGTTCTACTGCAATTCAGAAAGTTGAATAAACACACACAAGGTTTTTCAAAAGTCATGAAAGACACTTATGTTCATTTTATATGTTGCAACTGGCCCTAGAGGCACCCTGAAAGATGTACTTAGGCATCCATTCTAGTAGCTATTGATACACCTGTCATCCATACATTTGCCTAACCCACCCTTAAAGCCATCTAGGCTGGTAGCTGTGACCACCTCTTCTGGCAGCAAATTCCATAGACCAGTGGTTCTCAACCTGGGGGTCGGGACCCCTTTGGGGGTCGAACTACCCTTTCAGAGGGGTTGCGACAAGTCTCCCGCCGCCCTTCCCTCCCACTTCCCAGCTGCTCTACCCCCGTGGTTGGGGGTCTCCACAACATGAGGAACTCTATTAAGGGGTCGCGGCATTAGGAAGGTTGAGAACCGCTGCCATAGACCAATGACCCTCTGGGTAAAGATCCCCGGGCTGCTGTCTCTTCTGCACTCCCCACAGGCAAAATGGTTCACAGCTTTTTGGGTGGCACTTGGATTAAACAAGATGGCAGGACAATCCAGCCTGCTGTCTCTTTTCTACTCCTTTCAGGCAGGATGGCTCATAGCTTTCTGATGGTAAATGGAGGAGGGAGGGACAAAATCTGTGTGCGAGAGAGCAAAGCAAAGCAGCCCGCTATCCACTATATTTTTCTGGTGGTAGCTGGAGGAAGGAGAGGCCATCACTGGGAACATATTTTCAGACAAAATACTCACCAATAAAGATGTAAATAAGTGAGATAGCTATGATTACCGGGATTCCCGTTAACAAAGCATAGAATCTCTGTTTACAAAATAAAAGAAAATAGCCAGAGTATTACTAAGAAGAAAAATATATAATATCCCAATTTTTTCTTAAGCTCTTATAATTTGAGAAGCATTGTTAGAGAAACATCACAACATAGTTTCAGAGAGAGAGGAAAATAACCTGGACCTTCTTTTCCGACAAGGGGTCAGAGATATTAAATGCACACTGAAGAGCATGATATGAGAGACAGATTTCATTCACTTCTTCTGTGGCAAGTAACTGAAGAACAAGCAACTTTGAGAAACATAACTATAGCTTATCTTTTTGGGCCAAGAGTTAGGGTATCGAAACCCAGTGAGCTGTGCATTACATGGATTTTAATTCCACATTTACTTGCTTACTGGGTTTCCACAGCTGCCACAATAACAAAATACCTGGGCATCTTAGGTGCACACATGCACCCATGTACCCACACACAATCTCTCTTCCTCTGCATCTCTTGCTTGGAATTTCAGTCCTGATACCAGATGGTACCACTTACAAACAACAATTTCACTTTGCAGTTCTCTTACTCCGCCACAACAGTCACCAGAACTGCCGCAAAGCTGCCGCCATCCTTACTCAAAAAGCTACCACAACCTATGAGCCAAGGAACAAAAGCTTCCTTATATCCAACCGCCAGGCAGCTTTTAGAGTTCAGAAGTAGCCATGTTCACCTGGCGTCAGGCCTCATCATGGCACTGAGGCTGCTTTGGCAGTCCTGGCTGATAACATTTATTGAGAGAGGAACAGGGCAATGCTAAGCCGCACAAGAACATAAGAGGAGCCAGAGCCTATCTAGTCCAGCATCCTCACTCACATGATGGCAAGCCCAGTTCAAGGTGCTGATGTATAAAGTCACGAATAACCTAGACCCCATATGGACCTGTCTGTCAGTTACAATCAGCAAGAGCGGCCTTCTTGACAGTGTCATCTCTAGTTACAGTTAGCAAGTGCAAGAGCCCATGGCAGGGCCTTCTCTGTGGCAGCTCCAGGCTATGGAATGACCCTTCTTCTGAAGTCTGTCTAGCTCTCTTTCTATATATATATAGATTTAAATCTGTGGTGAAAATGCACCACTTTACTTTGGCCCTTGTTAGACACTTTTGGCATTGTTTGGGCCAGTTCATTCTTAATACTGTTTTAATACTCTGGGTATAGAATGGGGTAGAAATATAAATAAATAAATATCCTCAAGGGAGTAGGAAGAAACTCTGAGAAAGGTCTTTTTCAGATTAATGTTCCCAGGATGAGCGTGGACAGAACCCTTAGAATCAACAAGAAAAAAGCCTCGCAAATTTTTCACCTACAATTATCCTTATTCCAAAAAATACAAACTCACCAACAATTTCAGGAACCTGTCATCATAATATTTTGTTGGCTGGATGATGAACATTTTTTTCCCTCCACCTCCACCACCATAGCGCACTGGAGCTAGAAAATGAAGATGGTATATTAGTAAGCAAAGTCAACAATTATTCAAAATTGCATGCGTCTTTAGCTTGGACTCAGTCTTTCTTATAGCCACATGGCTGGCTCAATCACTCTCTCTAAAACAGCCAGACTTTTTTTTTGGCCGGGGGGGGGGGGGGAGAAGGGTATCTAAATCTTTATTAACATTCTCTCTGCCTTGTAACTTTTCTGCCAAAAACTGGACATATAGCAAGTAATTGCAAAAGTACTGGGAGGAAACAGTTTCTCCCACATAATCCAAAGATAGATTTATCAACGCCAGACTAAAATCAAAATTATCAATGTAATGAAGCAGCACAGAAAAGCTCAAGGTGTTTGTTTGTTTGTTTGTTTATTCTTTAAGCGTATCTGATCTTTCAAACACTAGTCCAAGACACTTTGAGAGCTGAAACCTAGAAATCCTATCAAATTACAAGCCAAAATTAAGGGAATTTCACTAGAAGGAGCAATCAACTAAGCACTGCTGTGCCCCCCATTTATTTATTCATTTATTTGTATTTTTATCCTGCCCTATACCCAAGGGTCTCAGGGCAGGTTACAACATATAAAATGAACACATTAAAACCAATAACACATTGAACATATTAAAATCATGGCAGTGTCTGAATGTGGGGAGGAAAAGTTTGATCCTTTACTAAGCAAAAGGCCAGGGTAAAGAGGTGCATCTTCACAGCTCACCTAAACACAACGAGTGAAGGTGCCCGACACACCTCAGGAGGGAAAGTATTCCACAATCTGGGAGTCACCACTGAAAAGGCCCTCTCCAGGGTGCCCACCCTATGCAACCTGAACATCCCAAATTAAGGATGCATCCGGGTAACATATCCTGCTATTTTTTGATATTTTTTTATTCTGGAATATCCAGAACTGCAGAATAAATAAGCAATGTCTGGATGGAGCTTAAATCTAACACCCTTCCACTTCTTCACGGTGGCCTCTTAAGCAATGTGCACCCCGCAGAAGCTACGCACCTTTGCATCTTTTTAAACCTTTGTATTGAACTTCCACTTATGCTCTTAGGAACAAGAGGTCAGGTGCCTCTGTGTCGGCCTCACAACAACCCTGTGAGGTGGGTGAAGTAGAGATGCATTAACTGTTCCTGTGCTACTCTGACACCCTAATCACTACACCAAACATACACCAAATGCAAAGCACACAAGCTCCTTCTCTGTACATGTTCAGGAAGGCAGTAAAGATGCACCGCTTTGCCCTGACCTTTGGCTAAATGTGGTTACTTCCCCCCCTACACACACACTTTTAAGTAGTACTATTTTTAATACATATTTGGTTTGTTTTAACATTCTGGATTTAAAATGTTGTTGTAGGTATGACTGTTTAATATATATTGTTGTGTTTTAAGGTTTGGAATTTTTTAAGCATTGTTACCCACCCTGAGACCTTCAGGTATAGGGCAGGATACAAATGCAAAACAATGCAAATGCAAATACTAATTGTTGTTGTTGTTATTATTGTTATCATTATCATTATTATTAATTCTTTTTACTGGCCTTAGCTGTGTGAATGTGTTTTTACTGATGCACCTCATTCTGGAACTCCTTGCATGGGATGGGGGAGCACAAATTTCAATCTAAACAGCAACCTAGTGGGTTTAATAATGGCAAACAGCAAAACTAAAAAGGATTTAATTCTTTTAGAAGGTTTTATTTTACAACAAACACAAAGCACATTATTTGCAATACATTAAATAACTCTGAGCACTATAAATATATCAGTTATTTAACGATTAAATGCTGGGAAGAAACACGGTCAAATGTCAAAAGCCGAGAAGGGCGTTAGAGGGGGAAGGGGCGTCATCGCCCCTCAGATAGTTCAACAGGTGAGGAACCTCATCCCTGACCTGACGAACTTCTGCCCTGCAACCGTCGCAGAGACTCCAATGGGGAAATCCACGGGCTCAAGGTCAACGTGCAGGGAACCCGCCTGCCCGCCCCGGTTCGCCCCTCGCCAGCGCCATTTACCGATCACTCCGGAGCGACCGGCGGCAGACCCGAGCAGGGAGAAGCCGCCCCGGAGCGCCGAGCCGGGAAACGCCACCCGCCGAACCCCCAAAGCCGCCCCGGCCCGGAGAAGGAGGCTCATGGCCGCCATGTCTTGGTCTGGCAAACCAGCAGCGAAGATGGCGGCTAGCGACATAAGGGGAAACGACCGGTGAAGCCGCGGATACTACCATCTTTGGAATGGGCAAGGGATTTTGAACGCGGGCGGGCGCCACCTACACAAACCTAAGCTAAGGGCGAGGGAAAGTTTGCTGGTTCTCTGTGGATTTTTTCTTTTTGTGTCATCCGGTCGGGAGGAAACAAATAAGTTTATTTTCTAGAGCCGCCCCCAGGAGGTCTCTTTCCTTCCCATTTCTTCCTTCTCCTCTGCTAGGCAAGTGAGGGGTAGGAAACTGGAAGAAGTTGGCAGGGGGCTCCTATCTTCAGCTGTATAAACGTAGTCATTTTGGCAGGTTCAAAAGGGACTTGCAGGAGGAGGGCCTTTTCTGTGGTGGCCCCGAGGCTCTGGAAAAGCCTCCCTCTTGAGGTTCGCCAGGTGCCTGCAATGGATAGTTTTCCGTGCCTGGTGAAAACATCTCTTTTCACCCAGGCTTTTGCTGTTTAACATCTGTTTGCCCTTGTCTCTGCTTGGGATGCCCGAGGGCAGTTGGTGGGCCACTGTGTGAGAGGGGATGCTGGACTAGATGGGCTGTGGCCTGATCCAGCAGGGCTCCTCTGAGGTTCTTATGGACCAGATGGGCTGCGGCCTGATCCAGCAGGGCTCCTCTGAGGTTCTTATGGACCAGATGGGCTGCGGCCTGATCCAGCAGGGCTCCTCTGAGGTTCTTATGGACCAGATGGGCTGTGGCCTGATCCAGCAGGGCTCCTCTGAGGTTCTTGTGAGCTCCCTCAGGGTGCTGCCCTGTTAGGGAGGGAGAAGGTTATATTTTCAATTATGTTCTGATATTTTACATATTTAATTTTTATTGTAACCCGCCCTGGGACCATGTGGTGAAGGGCGGGATGGAAATTTTTCAAAATAAATCTGTTGAACTTCCCTTTCCAGGGATAAGATGCAGCACTCCTCCTCGCGCGGTCCCCCGCCCGCACCGGAGTAGTGGCGCTCTAGCATGAATAACTCTATCGTAACGCCCTCATATGCCGGAGAATCCCGTTGGACTGTCTACCGGAAGTTGTTGGATAAAGCGCCTCTAGGAAGACGCCGCAGTTTCCCCGTCCATTGGCTCAGCCAATGAGCGACCGGGAATCGCTCGCTGCTCTGCTGCTGTCCCGGAGCACTATGGGAGCGTGAGGGTGTGTCATGGCCGCCGCCGCCGGTGGGATGCTTAGCCGACGGCTTTCAAAGTGGCTGCAGCGGTTTACCGGCGGCGCGAATGGGGGGCCGCTGGCAGCGTCGTCGGCAAGGTAGGGACGGGGAAGGCGGTGGAGGAGAGAGTGTCGGGGGCGCTGAGAGGGCTGGGAGAGGAAAGGAGTTTCGTTCACATGTCGTTGAACTTAGGCTGTCATCATTCCTTCCCATTGGGACCCGCGACAGGGCTTTATCTGCGGTGGCCCCCGGACTCCGCAACAACCTTCCTCTGTAGCTGTTTCACCCTCTCAGTACCTCTCCACCTTGGCCTTTGACGTACAGTTTCCTCTGAGGGTTGCCATTAGGGCTATGTTTTAAATGTTTTAGGTACACTTATTTGTTTATTAACATTTTTAAATATTTTAGGTTTGTTTATTCATTCATTCATTCATTCATTCATTCATTCATTCATTCATCCTGCCCTATACCATGGGGGTCTCTGGGCAGGGAACAGCATTAAAATCAAGCATTATTAAAACAATAACAGTATGTGTTAACACAACGGCATCTGCAAGTGGGAAGGGAAAAGTGTATCCTGATTTAACCAAAGCCCAGGGCAAAGAGGTGTGTCTTCACTGCCTTCCAAAATGTGTACAATGAAGGTGATTGACGCACCTCACGGGGGAGACTATTCCATAGCCTAGGGGCCATCACTGAGAAGGCCCTCTCCCGGGTACCAACGCTTTTTGCTGCTGAGAGTGGTGGGACAACCAGGAGGGCCTCCCCTCCAGATCTTAAGGCACAGGCAGGTTGATATGCTGTATATTATATCTTTTTATTATTGTGGTGTGCTCTGGGACCTTTGGATATAAATTCTTCAATAAAGACCGATTATCTATCCCCATGGGAAGAGTTATAGTTCATCGCCTTTGTTTTTTTTGGGGGGCAGTAATTTGGCAAGCCCTGTGTAGTGGAATCAGTCCTTTTTGAAAAGCCAGATTCAGACACTTTAGAATCAGGGGATGTTTTAAAATTGCCTAAGCAAGTAAAGGTAGAGGTGAGACAGATTTCTGTATGCTACCAAGACCTGGTTTCAAACTGGGATTAATAGGGACAGTAAAAGAAGTGGGTCCACTATCATACTAACAAAATATTACGTAGAGATAAGTCAGGGAAAGGTAATTTTATAGTAGGTTGTGCTAGGTGTACTTTGATGTTATTATCCCAATTGTGGCAAAGGTTTGCACAGTTGTCTCTGCATCCTGAATGGAATTCAAGTGATATTGTCATGTGCAGTAACTGCACACTTTTTTTTTTGAGGCAAGTATTTGTGCAGGTGAGGGAGTGTCCTTAGTGCTTTTCTACGCAGCCCATTTTGAAATAGGTTCTAATATTTCCTTTAAAAAGCCCCAAATGACTTGGGCTTCGAAGATTTAAATGAGTGCCTCCTCCCATATGAACTTGCCTATCAGTTAAGGTGCTGAGAAGAGGATTTCTTTGTGGTGCCACCACTGCCAGCAACCAAAGGAGTAGAGGCACACGAAAGAGCCTTTTATGAGGTGTCTTCCAGGTTGTGGAAATGTCTCCTCTATGAGGTGCATCCAGTCCTAGCTCTGTAAAGTCTTAGATGTATGGTAAAGAGACTTTGCTTTAGTCTTAGGCTGAAGAACTAGCTGCCCTTTAGGTACTCCCTTTTGGGGCATTATTATTTCTGGTTTCAGCAGCTGGTGAAAACATCTTTTCACCCAGCTTCTGTTTAAATAGCTTGCTTGAGATACTGTCCCTGTTAGGGAGTGAAGGAGGGTTGGGGTTATATTTTTAATTATGTTTTACCATTTGATATTCTTATTGTTAGCCTGCCCTGGGACCATTTGGTGAAGTGTGGGATATACATTTCCTAAACAAATAAATCTTGGTATCGAGAGATCAGATTTTAAGTGTATATAATTGCTTTGTTGTACTGGGGTGTTTTTCCACTGTCACTAAAAGTACCCATTAAGTACCCATTAATGGGTATGTAATGGCATTTTTGTACCCATTAATGGGTACTTAATGGGTACTTCTAGTGACAGTGGAAAAACACCCCTGGCTCAGGACATGAGGCAGGTTAGAAATTTAAATTTTATTTATTTGTTTATATCCTGTCCCAGGGCAAGTCACAAAATTAATAAAACCAATCTACTAAAAACATAATTAAAATATAACCCACGCACCAACATTCAGGGGGAGCTCAACATCAAAGGTATTGGGTAAAGCGCTATATTTCAACCAGGTGCCAAAAACCATTTAAGGTTGATGCCTGGTGTACATCCACCAAGAGGCTGTTCCAAAGCGTAGGAGCCACCACAGAAAAGACCATTTATAATAGTACTAGAAACTAGGGGTGTGCATGAATGGAATTTTCAGGATTTCTAATCAAATATCGAAGTATCTGAAAACTTGATTCGAATCAAACCTTTAAAATTTGAATTTAACCACATTTGATTCTAATTAAGCAAATTTGAATATTTGTTCAAATTCATTTGAATTTGCACTTACAAATGTTGACAACTTTTGTATATGCCCATAGGCATTGTTACGCATCCCACACACATCCATATGCATCCCGTAGTTGTCCCATATGCAACTCGTTTTCATCCCATACGAATTCGTACAGATGTGGGAAAGATGCATATCTGCAAGTATGCATTGTGTACACATAAAAATGTCCAGATAATTGAAATGAATAGATTCAAAATTCATTCTAATCTTTAAATTTGAATGTATGAACATTCAATTAGAATTCAAATGTCAAAATTTGGACAAATTCAATTGAATTTCTAATACCTTCGAATATTCATGCACGCCCCTACCAGAAACACATGTTTTGGATTTATATAGTTTAGTGCTTTCTGTGCATCTTTAGAATTTTTCAAGAACTGCCCTTTTAATCCTGTTTTATCAACCTTCAGATTATTCCTCAGTAACCTGCAAAAGGGCCCCACAAAAACAGAGCTGATCCCTTCCTGTGCATTGTTCCATACCTCCTTGCCTCAAAATGGCCTGGAAGAATTTTTTGATGATCCTAAAAACTGGGGGAAAGATGAAGTCAAGTCAGGTAAGAAACACCTGAACCTGTAAGTGAACATTAGGTAGCATTATACAAAGTTTAGTCATGGAAAGACTTTTACCATTTGCATCGTAGAATCATCATTGGAAGGGATCTATCTATAGCAGTGGTTCTCAACCTTCCTAATGCCGCGACCCCTTAATGGAGTTCCTCATGTTGTGGAGACCCCCAACCACCAGGGTAGAGCAGCTGGGAAGTGGGGGAGAAGGGGGGCAGGAGACCTGTCGCGACTCCTCTGAAAGGGTAGATCGACCCCCAAAGGGGTCCCGACCCCCAGGTTGAGAACCACTGATCTATAGGGTCATTGAGTCCAAACCCCTGTTTGGCAGCTTAATAATTGTAATCTTAGCTGGCCTATTTTAAGACAGTCTATCAAACAATAAAATAGGAGAAAGAAATCCTGAAGAACAAATGGATTTTAATGTTTTCCCTAATAGCTTGTTTTACTGCCAGTGATCCCTGGTTTATAAATTATAAAAGAAAGCCTTTGAATGGGTCCTCAGGCAGTTGTTCGTGAATGACGATTTTCCCCCTCCCTGCTGTGGTTTGTGGCCTTTGCAGGTGATTCCTGGACAATAGAACAGCTCCGGGGTAAGAGCAGTGAGGATCTGCACAAGCTTTGGTAAGCATCTTTCCGTCTGCTCATTGACTCCTTTTCTAATTCCTTGTCCTTCCCTCAGGAGTGGTTTCCAAAACCAGAAGCATCCATTGTATTGTAGTTACCAGTGGCTGCTTGACTTCTTGCAGTGGGTCAGCATACTTTTGCTTCAGGAATGAAAAGTTCAAGGTCTGGTTTTTGTGGGTGCTGCACAGACTCAGGGCCTGTTCGCACTTGACTGCATTTTGGAATATACCTCAGAATAGAGACCTGTTGTCCGCATGCTGTGGCAGCCTCTGGGTATTGAGTGTATTGAGATGGACAGCACTTAAACTAGTCTAGCTGCTGCCATGTAGCCAGTTAGGCTGAGTATTCTTGAGCTTATAATAGCCAAGACTTTAGTATACTTGTATCAGTATATTCGTTTGAGTTTAAGTTGTGGATTTATTTTCATAGCTGCATATATCAGTTGTGTTCACACATTTCTGTAGTTTTTCTTACTTGCATCCATTCCTTAATAAAATGATCTTACATGGACTTACCAGTACATGGATTACGTTTTGTCTTCATTGATCCATTGTGCCTCCAGAGGCAAACGTGCTACGTTGTGCCAACTGCTGAATGCAATCTCTGCTAGGTTTTATCTTATCTGAACTAACAATCGTGATAAGAATCACAACAGCTATCTCAGGTGAGTTTGGGAGGGGTCTCCACAGTGATATCTCAGGACTTTCTGTAACTTACTTGGTCTGAAATGGAGCTACTCTTTGTTCCCTGTTTTAGGTATGTCCTGCTAAAAGAGCGAAATATGCTGTTAACAATGGAGCATGAAGCAAAAAGACTTAATAAGCCAATGCCCAGTCCTGAGCGATTAGACAAGGTAACATCTGGGCAGTCATGTTATCTGTGCAGTGTGATTTTGCCCCTTGACAGCTGGGACGAGGCAGCCGCTCTCCTTGAATACAGATCCAGAACAAGCAACGATAGGCCTGGTAGACTGGAACTCGTGGCCCTCATGGCTTACTGGCTGAGTGGCAGGCAAAAGGATTCCCTTAATTTCCAGCTTTCAATAGGCTGCAGTCACTCACATAACGTGATTCTGCTGGAACCAAATTATCAGTGTATCCCAAGGAAGTGAAGATCAAGAATGGAGGTAGACGTTCCCGCTGTGAACGCCGACTCCATCGCAAGGTTCCCTGGGACTTACCTAAAGTGTGAATGCTGGTGTCCTGTGGCATTTCATTCACTGCGGCAGTAGCTGGACACACTGGCCGTTGCTGTTGTAACTGGGTGACACAGTGCACAACTGCAGGCGCACCCCACCTCCCACACACGCCCTTCACGTGGGAGCAGTGTGAAGGGTGTAAAGCTGCGAGCCAGTTTGGTCTAGTGGTTAGGGAGCCAGACTCTTATCTGGGAATACCAGGTTTGATTCCACACTCTTCCATGAAGCCAGCTGGGTGACCTTGTGCAAGTCACAGCTCTCTTCTGAGCTCTCACAGCTGCCTCACCTACCTCACAGGCCGTCTGTTGTGGGGAGAATAGAAAGCCTTGTCAGCCACTTTGAGCCCCCTTAAATGGGCACGAAGAGCGGGGTAGAAAAGCCAACCCTTCTTCATCTATCCAGGATGGTGGATGTTCCCATAGGTTCGGACCTTGTGAAGGAAGATCTTTGGTGCAAATGCCATTTAAAATCATTTCTATTTTTCATATTTGTTTCAGTGCATCTTGGCGCTTTAGCTCATAGGGAATACAATGCAATAGGCGAAGCCAAATCTATTGCAAAGAGTTTCTAGCGTCTTCTTTCATACCACAGTGCCTGTTGTGTAGGATGATTCCCCTGGACCAATGGGTTCCAGTTCGTACTTCCTTTTTTGCAGGTAAAAGACTCCATGGACAGAATGGATCTTGTTATCCAGGAAAGAGAAGATGCTTTGCGGCTCTTGCAGACTGGCCAGGAGAAGGAGAGGCCGGGAGAATGGAGGCAGGACTTCTTGGGCCGCACCTTCTGGTACAAGAAGTCTAATGTTTTCAAGTTCCAACAAATTCACATATAAAAAGTAGATACTAAAAATAACAAAAAGAGGCTTCAGTCCTGAATTTTGTTTTCGAAGGTAGTATTTGACCTATGTAATGCTTCTTTTGTGTGCATATGTGTAGAATTCTACAAACCTTGATGTCCCTACAATTGCTGGTAATTTCCTTTTACTTGGTACCACCTTAGCAATATTCACCTTTGATCTTTGGAAACAGTAATACTTGGGCTACACAGATAATGAATAGCTAAAATGCAGTTTCACGTTTAGTAAAAATACTTTGTAAAAAGCTTTCCCCGTAGTTTTAAAAGCACGCCCTATAGCTATTTGATATTTATAGCCCACTTGAACACAATCATACAGCGTCAACACAAGATGTTCAAGGTGCTGGACGCAGGTAGGTCAGGCTGAGACAGTGACCATTCAAAGGCCACTCAGCTAATTTTATGGCCTGAGCATTCACCCCACACTGGGTTTTAGGAATGGAGAGGTTCCCTTGCTATCGCTGTCTTTCTGCTTCTGGAAGCCATTCATGTGCCACTGTTGTATAGTAGGTTGCCACAAGCACCTATGGTTGCTTTCTGAAAATAACTGTGCCTCTTACATTCTTGTAAGAGCTGGAATGCACTTTTGTGGAAAGCTAGCCGCTGATGAAGCAGGCAAAATTGTGGGGTTTAAAAATCCAGAAAATTGCTCTTAAAAACCCTTAATATGTTATAGTTCCCTATGCTTAGCCCAATTTTTAATTTCTGTTCCATTGACAGGTATACTTTCAGAGAATGGCCAATCCCCTGGTATCTAAATGCAAGACACAAGAAGAAACGGTTCTATTATCTGCCATACGTCAACCATTTTATAAGGTAAGTTGGTTCTCTTTAAGACTTGACCTTAGGCTGATTCACGCTTAATGTAATGGGATGGTGCAATAATACCATCCCACTGAAGTTAAGATGGGACAGACTGGGATACCAGTGCACTTTGAAGTGCTAGGACAATCCCAAAACTAATCACCAGGATTTGAAGTGCAGATGGTCAGTCCCAGCCTGGCCAGATCGCCAAGGCAACAGTCATGGCAATGTCCAGCACGTAGTGGGCCATTCCATGTCCATACCGTTACCATACCTGAACTGCCCTGTACTGTGTACACACGGTGTTCAAAAGAAGGTGCAAATGCTGCATCTGGAAGCTTGCCAGGAGCTCCCTAGCAGCTTCTGGCGAAACTTTGGAGCAGCAGCAACTGTTCCACAGCTTCAGAGGATTGAAGTTAATCCGGGACAGAGGTGGTGCTGCAGTGTGCAGGCAGAGCATCCACAAGCAAACCCCTTGTTTCCTCTTATATCCCCCTGTCCGGCCTTGCCTTTGTACTAGAGAAAAATGTTCTCAGTGCTTATTTACATCTTCTGGCTTTTTCTGGCAGACTCAGAATTGAAAAATACCTGCGTCATAAAGCCAGGAAGAATAATGCAGAGAAAAGGAGTCAGCGGGTATTAAGTGAAAAATACCCCAGCCTTCACACTCAATCTCAGAGCTAATGCAGAATGGAAAAACTCCCTGGCGTATACCGAAAACAGATGTAATGGACAACAGTGAAGTAACAACTAACTACAGCGTGATTTCAATCTTGTTTTTCTACCCACAATAAAGTTGATACATCCCTGATGTGAGATATCCATTTTGCTGTAGGGCAGATGTCTTCAGCTTGGGGCTGGCATGTTAGACTGGCAGTAGGGATGTGATGAACCAGTTCCTTTTAGAACTCTAGGGGCAAATTTGCATTTTCCGTCCCATCCAGAGTACAGAGAAAGATGCAGTAGCCACAGGTGTATTAGCATTCACACGGCTTAGTGCTCCATGACCATCTGGCCAGGGGATGGTCCAGCATGCCCAGAGCCGCTTCCGTGACAGAAGTGGCCCCACATGGTATGGATTCCCCATGCTGGAGCATCCCCCAAGCTCCCTTTTTACCCAAGTGTGAAAAGGCCTTTGATTCTTTACCTGATCACGGAACATAAAATAATTTGTTGGCCATCATAGTAATGGCCTCTGATCCACCTTTCTGCAAATGTGTTTTTGGCACACAGGCAACCCAAACTATTAGACAATGTGAATTGAGTCCATGGTGTGCTAGCTGAGCCAGTTTAGTCTAGTGGTTAGGGCGTTGGACTCTTATCTGGGAATACTGGGTTTGATTCCACACTCCTACACAAAGCTAGCTAGGGGACCTTGGGTGAGTCACAGCGCTCTTCTGAGCTCTCATAAGTTCCACCCACCTCACAGGATGTTCTGTTGTGGGGAGAAGAACAAAGCTTTGTCACCCACTTAAATGGGTGAGAAAAGCCAACTCTTCTTCTAATTGAAAAAGGAGTTGTAATGATCTAAGATGCTGTACTTCGGTCATAGTTGCCTTGATTCCAGCAGACAATTTGCTTCTGCAGCTGAAGCATAGTGTTCCCTCTCTCTCTTTTGTCCAGTGATGGAAATAATTCCCATGCTTGCAAACAGTGAGCAATGGCAGATAGTCATAGGGTGTTTTTGCACTAGGTGAAAACCTGAAGGTGGAGGATGCCCCCAGGCGGTAGTGCAGAGTCTCTTCTATACCAGAAGTGGTTCTGCGCTTGTGGAAGAGTCCCCCCCATGTATACAGAGGTAGAGCACTAACAAGTGCTCTACACCTATGAGAGCTGTCAGTCTGGAACGTCCTGGCATGCTCCATTTGCAACTGTTCTGCCTGGCCTCTTGGTGCACTCACCACAACACTGTATTCACATTTAGCTGGTGCTTGGGGCACTGCTGCCTAAGTCTGGAGCAGACTGCGCAGGATCTATTCCAGAACTTCACTGGCCATTGCACCAAATAAAAATGCAATTTGTCCCACAGTCTTGAACTGCCTCCCTGGTCCAACTTTTTAAGGAATTATGGATTATGTGCAAATGCAGAGGGTCCAGTAACCTGTACAATGAAGCATTTTTAGAAACTGTTAGAGAAAACACAGCTGAACATACGTTCTAGGTCAAACTAGAAGAATTTATTAAGGCCAACTTAACAAAGTAGACTAGTCTGAAAGCAGACATTTTCTTAGAAATCTCACAGAATGGCTAGAAATTGTAGCCAGTTTTGGAGTTAGTATATTTCCAAGAAATTTTTTTGCAGAAAATAGATATTTATACAAAAACTATAAAAAAGCTTGTGGAAGAGTTATTGCGTTTAAAAAGGATGCGGACATCCATTTTGGCCTTTTAAAATAATACCTACAGCCTGTTAAAAAGGAAACACAAAGTAGACCTTTCCTACAAAAGAGGCAAATTTGTCATTCCTGAGTACGCTAAAGCTATCAAATGTCAGACGCTCTGAGGAAGGCAGCAAGTTCATGGGCATTTCCTTTCTACACATTGTTTTCCCCCTTCTTCATATTCTTGCTTGGAGATCCACATTTGCTGGAAAGTACCCTGCCAGAGAGAAAGACAGAGGAGGCGTTCAAAATCTTCGCAGGGCTGTAGAAAAGAGTGAGTGAAAAGGGTCTGTCCCTGCTGCTTTGGAAAACTGGTTCTGCTTCAGCACATAAACCCTACCCACAGGTCTCTCGGCTGTAGCAGCAGAGTATGAAAGGGGAACGGCAGACAACTTTGAACAGAATATTAAAGGGCTACAGTTTTCTCCTACAAATTAGTGATAAGAGAATAACCAAAAGCCAAACGTTCAGTAAACCTTTTGCTCTGGTTAACTGAGCTTGCTTATCACAGGAGAAGGCTGATCAGCCTGCTTTCTCCTCTCACGTTCTCCCACCTACTCCAGAGTCCTACCCAGGTTTATAGTGTCTTTAGAGCAGCTGTATCCACACAGCCATCTAGTTTACTCACCAAAGAAGCCAAAATGGAGCCGCCGATCCAAGAACTGAACCTTCGTTCCACCGTCGTATTGTTTGCTATTAATTTCAACCGCATGCTCTGAAACCGAGAAGAGATCATGGGAGCTTTCAGTCTGTCTAGCCATTCTTCCAGCCTTCCCCTTCCCAACAATATAGCTGGGCCCCTGTATCCGCCGATCCAGGAACTGTGGTTTCATTTATCAGCTGGACCAGCCTTTCCCACCACGACCACCTGGAGCAGTCAGAAATAGCATGGAATTGTGCAAAACTTCCCACGATTCCTGGGAAATCTTGTGCAATTTCCCGGGAATCATGGGAAATGGCACATGATTACCCAGCATTTCAAATATGCACAGTTTCCACAAAGATCTGGGTCTGAATAAGCAAAACACAGTGCAGCCAAACTTACCGGAGGGGTTTTCTGAGAGAGTTCTCTATTTAATCGGTCTGTAAAGCTCTGCAGTAATGTATTGCCTCCTGCCACAATCACACTACCATAGAGACCCTAGGGAGAAAAGTTTTCTTTTTAAAAAGCATTCAGAATTCATTACAGACTTGTTGCCATGTCCACTGACTTACTGTCCACTGATCAATTCAACCACGGTTGATCAAAAAGTTTATATAGCGCAGTACACGTGTTTGTATTATCCATGGCTTTCGTTATCCACGGTAGGAGCTAGAATGTATCCCCCGTGGATGCGGGGCCACACCTGTACAAATGTATTTTTCCTTTACCAACTGTCACAATACATATACAAATTGGAAGCCATAACTCCCAATTTCTCACTGAATAGCAGTAGCAAGCCTGTTAAAACCCTCCAAGTCATCCAACTGCAGAAAAACAAAAAAATGAATGGACGCTGGTGGAGTTCTCAAAGTCTAACACTTCTTGGGATTTATTTTCTAAATTGGCAAGTTCTCTCCGTAACAATCAGCCACACGGACGGGACAATCAAGTCAAGCACAGAATTTCACCGTCACTGCCATCAGCGGCTGCACTGTTGCATAGAAGAGTGAATCTTCCCTTCCCAATAGGTAGAAATGGTAAGAAATTTTTTCTTTCTCTCTGAACTGCTTACTGTTAGAGGGTAAACGGGCTTAGATTACATGGACAAACTACCAAGAAACAGAAGTTGAAAGAGAAGTGGTGAAGATGAGAATGACAATAATAGTGAGGGAAGAGTGATCCTGTCTATTAAGCCTGAAATCAGATTTAAAATAAAAATAAAACCTATCTAAGAAGCGATAATCAGCACTAACACTCTCCGTTACAAAAAAGCTAACTCACATGATTTAAAATATTTTTATACCATTACCCACTGAGAAAGTCTCATAAAGATTAACATAAAAATGTGGGCGGGGAGAGAGATCGTTTAAATAGAGAAAAAAAAATCAGACAAAAAGTTTTAAGCAGAACACTAGCAATACGCCTCCAAAGAGTTCTATTTATAATGCAGCCCTGCAGAATTCAAAGCAATAGAAAACTTGCCAAGAAAAGTGGCAGCAAGCATTTCTTGAGGCTCCATCAGTTTCAGAACCATTTAGGCCAGCTTAAAACACCCTGCATGGAATAGCTCCGCTTTAGTGCGCTCTTTTATTTTGCATGTTCCACGTGGTTTTCAGTTTTGCAAAAGAGACAGAGCCCCAGTTTTGTGCTGAGCATTGGGAGGGGACTGCACCACCCCATGCATATATGCCTACTAGAAGAGGGAGAGGCACCAGGTGACTAGCAGGAAATTAACCACATACAGTCCATCGTATAGAGAAAGAACTCACGAGTCCTTAAATCTGAAATTTAACTGTGCTGGATTTCTCAGATGAGAGGATCTCATAGAACTCTTATTAAATTTCCTTGCGGATTGCTGGGTTTACCTCTGAAACACAGCCTCTTCAATTTCAGATAAGGAAAGAGAGACTTTTAAGTCTGTGTCCCACTAAATCAGGGTTTCTCAAACTTTGCTGCCCACTGACCGACTAGGAGCCTAAAAAGAAAAGATTATCCATGGAACTTGCATCATAGATACATTTCAATGTCATGGAGATAACTCAAACCCTACAAATAGATATTTTTGATAGGATGAAGATTATTTACCCTTGAGAAGCCCCCCCCCAGCCCTCCCCAAGGGATCTACATTAACCCATCTTGTCCAACTAATACCTACTGGCCTGATGTCTATATCACACATTCCAACACTTGTGGTGACCACATGACTCACACCAAGCATTGTATTGCCAGATAATCCCTGTAGAGGAAACAGAAAACAGAATATCAGTTCTGCAGAAAACCCAAACAGAAGAAAAATAATATGTTTTATGATACAGTCAGCCCAACAGATTGGGCAGTTACAGAGATGCAGACAGAACAGTTTTTGTATGTTGCTCTGAGGTAAGAACAAAACAATAGAACTTCAGTATGTTCTAGACTGCTTTTTAGCAGATTGGTTTGAGGAAGCCTCAGGGAATTCTGAGTAAGTTGTGGCAGCAGCCAGGTGTGGACAGGCCTGACCAGCAAGTGGGACCAGAGCTCACTAAAAGGTAAGCGCAAGCAGGCCCTGAATGTATAATATGAAAGAAAACAGAGAGAGAGAGAGCGCACATCTGGGCAAGAAGAAAGGACCCAACTATTCAGTGTGCACCTTTCCACATTTACTGGCAACGTTCGGAAATCTAACAAGAAGATATAACAAAGAATCTTTTTTACAACTCCTCATATTTCGTTTTACCTTTACGTTGGAAGGGTCAAACAATCCTTCAGGAATTTTTAGCCGCTCAGCACCAAAATCACAGTTGTAACCATTTGGGAACTCATAATGTACCGTTGGCATCTGTGCCGCCACCCTAGAGGAGAATCCCACCGATTTTTAGAAGGCATTATCACTGATATTTATTTCTGTTCCTGTCCTATTTCTTGTGCTTAATGGCACATTGTATTTCTCATATAGTTGTTCTGGTTTGCATTGTGTATATCCTATGCCTTCCAACACAAACTTCAGTCTCCCAGGAAGCTAAAGAACCAGCAAGGTTCACAAGAGCTGCTCGAAAAGATTCTGTGGCTGTACATCTCCAAGCACAATTTCCTCCTCTAAACAGCAGAAAAATGCAAAAATAATTCATTGTCAAGATTTTCTTGGGAAGCAAAAGAAAAAATATATATTTTCACAGCCAGAATCTTTTGGCAGGTACTACTGTTTTATTTAAATATCTATAAGGAAACTGGATTTTTGCAAAGGATAGCATTATTTGCAATGGCAGATAAACTTGCCTGTGGTTAAATTTAACAGTGATTAATAAAAATCAAACCAGCTATGAAAACTAGTTTTAAGTTGGATTATTTGAAAGTACTGGACTACAAAATGCAATTTATGACATCTGATTTTACTTGAAATTACAGCTTCAATATTAATCTCAGCAATCAGTTCTATCAACATGGCAAACCATAATCAAAACGAAGTAAAAGTTTACAAATTTCTGTCCTCACTGAAGGAAAAGCTTTCATTCCTGCATCACTAATTTAGTCTTTTCACACTAGGTGAAGACGGGACATGGGGGGAGCTGCACACCTATACTAGAGGCTGGGCTGGGTTAGCCTGGCCCCTTGGCACTTTTTCTGGGTGGAAGGGGTGCAGAGGGACCACGTGATCAGCAGAACAGGTGCAGTTGTGTGCTGCATCCCCCAGTCACCACGGCAAGAGCACCACGTATACGCGTCGGTGCCTTTGCTGTGGCAAAGCAATTGCTGCCGTAATTACTGTAGTCAAGCGCCAGCTAAGTTTCGAATGGTTTGAACGCACATTCCCAAACCCTTCCAGATGTTAACTGGCCGTCACACCTCACTGAGGTGCAAATTGGCCTTAAACGTGAACCAAATGACAGCCTTAGGATGGAAGGAGCTCAATTTCGCTCCCAGCTATTACAAGCTTAACAGACTGAGGAAAATTATTACATACTGTTCATCATACGTCGAATCAGAAACTTGCAGGACAGAAGCCTGGAAATCTTGAATTACGCACTGTAGGCAAAAATATTTTAAAGAAACTGTGTGATGAAATATCATACGCAAAACACTTCAAATTCCATACAGTCAAATGATGGCAAAAAGTCTAAGTGGACACTGCCTTCTGCACCAGTTTTGACACTACCAGAAATGGGAGAGAAAACCCCTGAAAGTTAAGCAGCACTTAAAGGTGCTTTGGTCAATATAGAAGAATCTGACACAGAGTGGAGGAAGGACATGTCCATAGAATTATAAGAAACTGAACTGGATTACTTGGGAAATGATTCATCAAGAAATCCATGAAAGAACCAATGAGCAAATCTTAGCAGAGAAACATCTCCCTCAGCTACCTTTCTAGATACCTTTGCAAATCCAAAGCGTACTTACATTGCACATATAATTGTGCCAAGATCGTGTGACTTGGGGCAACTTCTCTTTCCTCTTCCAGTTTGCAGGGGACCCCTCACGGACTGGTTCCTGCAAAAGCAAAAAGATTGCAATCCCAATATTTTCGCAACTACATAAATTCAACACCTGTGTTCTGTGAGGAAACTATTCCTCAGATCTCTCGGTCTGTATGATTTCTGTTGCACTGCAGGAACAAACGTGACTTTATAAGAAAATATCAAGTATCTGCTGTTTTTAAAAAAACAAAAAAGCATTTGGGTACTTGTTTCACCTCAAAAGTTAAGATGACCCAAGGCGCTTATGAAGGGCCATGCACAGTGCCATTTTGAATACTTAAGACAGCCACAGTCCCTTACAGAACGGTATCAGTGGATACCATTGGATCCAATCTCAGGTTGGAGAGATTTTCCAGTTTTTAAAAGTCTTAGATCAGCTCCTTTGGGGATGCTTCAATTGGAAGATTTGCACTCACTTGAGCATTCATTGTTCACCTCCCCAAAGAAGGTAACAAAGACCCAGCTTAAATAAAAAAACCTCTTAAAACCTTGCTTAAAACTGGCAGCCTGGACCCCGATTTCAATCTATCCATCTCACTTACCTTAGATGCAATCATATAGGGAGGTGTGATCTCAATGTTCATTTCCTGAAACAGTTCTCTGCACTGCATTGTAATGAAGTCTCCAGCCAGAGGTGATTTCACAATACCTACAAATGCAGGACACGTGTTGGACTCCTAGAAAGGCTTCCATCCTTGAAGTTCACATGTTGGTTGCAAAAACTGCTTCCCCCTTAGCGACAAAGACGGCTGTCTCCTTAATCCCAAACTTGATACCTCTCACAGTCTCAGGAACCAAAATAAAATTTGCAAGGTGTAATAAATCATCAGGATATTTTATGAGCAACAGAACGTTAGAATTTGGCCTGCATGGTCTTTCTCCAACAGAAAACACCCCTAACGAGTACTGCAAGAAAGCACGACAACAACGGTGTTGCTAGCATTTCAACTCAGGCAACTAAACAGCACCTACAGATCCTGATCAAATATCAATAATCACCGCTATGTCTTTGAGATACAAGATTTAGTTAACTTTGCATGGAGAGAACCAATTTCCTGCAGTATTTAACTGTGGCTGGTTTCTCAGTGAAACTGCCCAACCACATAGTAACTATCTGAAAACAATGTTACCTTGCTGGAGCACATATCCATCATGCACAGGGATGGCAGTGGTGTGTGTTGCTCCACTGTCCAAGATCAAGCCTGTAGATCTGCCATTAGCAAAGCTAGTTAAAAGGGTATAGGAAGACAGATCAACCAGTCTCTGAGCATAACAGCACCGAGTAGCTATATATAATTAATATTTTAAAATAAGAAGCTGTAGAAAAACTAAATCAAAACTGTGACCATAGTTCTAGTTATTCTTACAATGGAGAAACTTCTTCCATAGGATTTAGTATATGCAAAGAGCTGAGATGCAGAATTGCTTAAAACCTAAATCCCAAACCCTGATCCCTTACAAAGACCTAATGTAGTTTTATTAGCACTACTTGGATGGACAATTTTATGCACATATACCCTGGTCTTCAAAATAATTTCCTAGGGCAGTTAGAGCAAATACAGCAACATTCTAATGTAGTAGTCAGGGTAGAATATAAAAGCTAATGGTAATTTGTTCCTGTTGTTCTTGATTCTTTCACTTTAATAGCAATTTTAGCAAGGTTTAAATCATGAGCCACAAGTGAAACTATCTTTGACGCTAACACAATGAAAATATATTGACTGGGAGTTTAAGTTAAGGCTGCTATTTTTGTTTGATGCCTATGTGTTCATTAATGTTTCTAGGATACGCGCTGAGCACTGCAGTTTTGCACAGGAAGAAGGCAGGAATATTATAGTGTTCAAACATCAGTTCAGTCAGTTTCTCACGCTTAGCTCTGGTGTTCCACTGTAAGGGGAAAAAAGAAAAAACTTCAATCTACAACTTCTAGAGGTAAAGATTTCATTTAACGTAGGCTATTTAAGCGGAGTTTGTAAAATCTGACTTAAACTCTGGTTAATTTGATTTGGTTCCCACAAACCATAGTGTAGTGGAAAACCATGCAATGCAAGTTAAGTGCCACCTATAGGCTCTTGGGGGTTAAGGGAAAGGGCATCCAAGTTGAAAGTCTCCAGTGATGCAACTGATCATTTAAAAATGCTGTAATTGTGACAAGCAAACTGGAAAATATCTTTTCAAACTGAAAAACTCTTCATATGCATCCACTTGAATGTGCTGGATTACCTTCCAAGTCAGGACGTTGAAATTACTCTTATCCCTGCCCATCCATTTTCTAATTTTACCATTTTCAAAGTGTTCAACATCATATCACCAACAATTTCAAAAAAGAAACTGGAGTTTTACTCACCGGTGCTTCAGACATTAACACCGGATGCAATGCAGCTTCGGATTTAATGTGCATTTTGTAAGTGTGATCCAGAATCGCTTGGAAACTATCCCAATCTTCAACTGTAATAATACAAAATAAAGACACCCAGGACTGAGCATGACCCTTGAATAGAGGAAAGATGTAACCAGCACTTTACACAGCACATTAGTATAAACCTATCATCCTATGAAATCATAGTGTCAGGGCTGTGAGACCAAAAGGAAGAACCGCGGAGAGAAGTGTGGATCTGGGAAACTATAAAAATCCAATTCAGTTGGAATGTGCCCAGCTAGGCAGCACAGAGATGTAAAAGCAGGGATGTCATACTTTCTTTAATGTAATTGGATAGCCCCATATGAACATGCAAGTATGTCTCCAGAATCTTTGCCTACTCATGCCCTTCCTACAGAGCATGCTTAAGAGTCACGTGGCACAGCTCATCTATCTCCATGTTGAATGTGTGCCTCTTGGGTACAAGAATAAAGCAGCTGCATATGTCTTTGTGGTGCCCGCGAGGACCCCTCACCCTAAAATTATTTTGGCAAAATTACAAAGTATGGTGAAAACGGGTTGTCTATACATCCAGAAGTGTCATCAAAGTGGATTATTTAGAAATGGTAAGTTGGTAAGGGAGGGGCTATTCCAGCTCTCCAGGAGAGAGGGTGGAATAGAATCCTGGAGGAGCATCAACCAATCAGGTTGCAGCTCACCAGCTAGGCGAGTATTTAAGGGAGCCTGAGGGAATTGTTAGTGTTCTCTGCCTGGGGGTTAACCGACCAGAGGGTAGTTAACAGGAGAGAAACGGGCCCTTAGCTTAGGGAAGCTGGAAGAAGGGTCCTGAGTCATTAGTGAATATATGGTGTTTAGAAAGTAAAAGAATTGAAATGGTTAAACGTTACTTATGCTGCTGGCATTAATCTGAATAGGACTGGAGTCCTTGGGCTGAGTGAGGAAGCTGGGGACAGTACAGTCAGAAGAGCAAATTGACCTGTGATTGACATAGTGAACTTACCTGTTTGTTATTAAGAAAGCTGTAACCAATAAACTTATTTATTGTTTGTTAAACGTGGAACAGTCTGTCTGTCACTCATATAGAGTATTTTAAAGTCAAGCCTGCTTAAGGAAAGGGAAACTATCTTTAATCCACTGCTGGTAGTGAGGCAGAGTGGGGGAAGGGGCTGTCTGCTGCAGCACCAGGAAGGAGGCAACATTATTATCAAACTTAATAGCAGAGAAACGAAAATGAAAGGCGTGTCTCTTGGAAGGGAATAACAGAGTTTTTAATATAAAAAGTAAAACCAACGCTACCACACTACCAAAGATATATATAAAATCGCTACCCAACCGAGAGGCAGCTGTTACAGTCTTGGGCACTAATTTGGTATTTAGACTGATCTTATTCTATTACAATACATTGTGAGCAACAATGCAGAACGCAAAGGCCAAAGCATCAGTAACAACTGTGCAATCAGATTATCAAAACAGTACAGTACGTAAACGTGGTTAAAATAAACACCAGTCCACGGCAGATATAAAGATCAACCATGGCTTGTTTTCCTTGATTGAGTCTTCCTGAACACAAAATCTTCTGGGGCTTAAGAAGGCCCCAAAATATGATGTAGACCTGGGATTCTCATACTGATTTGGCAAATTTTAAGATCATGACTCAAACAACATAACTGGATAATGTAATCGGGACAAAAATGTTTTGAGAATAACTCCAAACAACTTTGTCTTCGTATCCCAAACTAGCATGCGTGCATAGATAGAGAGAACAAACATACTCATTCCATTCTTCAGTGGTGAAATGGCCTCCATGTTCTCCCTCGGAACACGCAATGCATTTGTGTCTATGTAATAAGTCGGCCCTCCCTGTTTACTTTTATCACCATCGATCTCCATCATGGAGCTTCCATCATCCCGGTCCAAGACCACCCCAATAGCGGTGGGGAAATCAACCTGCAACAGAAGATTTTAAGACACGTCAAGTTAAGGAATGGTCTCCTACTTTGTTCTGTCTGAACAAGCGCAACTGCTTGGGACAGAAGGATTCACACTAGCGCCTCACCAGGTTCCCTCCAAAAATGTCACCATCATCCCATTCCAGTGCTCAGCAAGGAGAAATTAAAGCAGGATAGAGAAACATCCTTGAAGGAGCATATATGTGAAAAGCAGCACCACTAAAAATACAAGGAGAGGCCCCACTCTGCTTTGAAAGACGAGGCTGGGGCTGACCAAAATACTTGATTACAGAAAGCATTTTAGGTGTCTCTGGAGAAGTGTTTTCCAAATCCGGAATTTTCTACACATTGCCCTTTATAACTTGTCACAGCTGTGACCACACTTTCTGGAGATCATGCACCCTGGAGTCTATCACCACCTTGAAGGGGGCCAGCCTAGGAAAGACTACTTAATCCAAAGGAAAAAGAGGATAAAAGAAAATCAGAGTGGGCATTTCATATCAGAACCTCTGTTATCCAAGAGACAGCACTCTCAAAGCTGAGGATTCTGGGAAATGCATGGCTACATTATGGCAATCTTTTCCTGGAACAGGCAATGTGCCACTAGTGGGGTGCAAGATCACTTTAGGCAGAATGCAGATGAACATTTATTAAACTCAGATTTATTTAAAATAGGTGAGTTGATTTAAATATTAAGCAGCAAAAAAATATTAAAGGTACTACACAGCTATAGCAAAAGTCCCAAGAGTGCCACCCAAATAATAGGGATTTTGGAGCCATTGTGCTATGGTATCCAGATTGTTTTCAACACTAACTAAGTTGTTCAGGAGTTTCTACATTCCAAACTTACCTTTGGACAATCCTCTCCAGCATAGCCAGCCCTTACTGTATATGAGCCAATATCAAACACCAGGGCACCAACTTCATCTGCCAACAAAAACGTAAAATTAGCATACTCAAAGAACAAGTTTTGTGCTTATCAGTAAAAAACACATAGAGAGAGACAAGAGGACAGAAGCTACTGCCATTCATATGCGCCCTGAGGCTACAGTTCTAAGGACACTTATGAGGAAGCATGGTCCAGTCAACTCAAAGAGATCTGATTCTCAGCACACAACCAATGCCAGGAATGCTTTCTGTGCTCACCCCTTTCTCACAAATTTCCTTGACCCCAAAGTATCCCTGATCCCCAATGTGCCACACTTGGCTCAGCGGCTTCCCTGAATGGTCCCCATGCATCTCTCAAGCCCAGCCAAGGGAGAAATGGCTGTAGGTATTGCTGGGAGTCCCATAAAAGGAGTGAATATTCAAAAAGCCAGCGATCACTTAACAGAATGAATTGGTCTTAAGTCATCTAACACCATCTTTCCATCTTTTTAGCATAATTGGTTAACCACGTATGAATATGTAAAGCGACAACAACAGTCTCTTTGCCTACTGCTGCCTCCTTATTCTATATAAGCATGTATTAAGATTCTCAAGTCCCCGCTCAGTGGTCGCCTTGCTGAGTCCTTGCCTCCCTGCACAGAAAAAAGTTTGCCTTAGTCACTAAGTTAGGCTGTTTTTGCATTAGCAACGAAGACCCCATTAGGAACCCGACTGGTATGGATCAGTCATGCACTGTCTGCACACAAGACTCCTTAAGGACCCCATTTGTACCCACTAGCACCAGTGAAATCCAGATTTAATGGGGTCTTCGGGCCCTTAAATCTGGATTAACACAAGACCCCTTTAAAGGGGTCTTCAATCTGGTCTACTGCCATGAAGACCAGATCAGAGGTCGCACATCCCCAAATCTATCAAGGCGTGGGGCTCTCACCATGATGCGGATCTTCAAGGACAAGATTCAATGAGGACCAGATTTCAAAGATCTGGATCTTCTAAATCCGGACTATCAAAGGTAAGTGCAAAAACAGCCATAGTCTCAGAAGTAAGGTTCTTACCACACATGGATAACAACGTGTATGATCCTTAGTGACAGTGGGATCTCATAGTTAAAAACCTGCATACTTGCAAGATCTGTAGTTTGAAATGCTTCAGTGAGGAGCAGATTTTAGAAAACAAGATTGTTCTCCAAAATGCATGCAAAAAAATATCTGCAGTATGGAATGCTCCTATGCAGGATTCCAGCTTGGTTTTCTCCCCTCTGACAGAAGCATTTGCTACCCTTTCAATATTCTCAAAGCGAAAATGCTCATCTCTCATAAAAGTGTTTGAAATTCCTCTATCATATTCCCACCCACAACACATCATTAAGGTCTTATGCACACCTGCAAAACATCAAACAGCACAACATCTGCTGATGCCACCTACTGAAGTTCAGACTGTACCGTTCCATCTAAATAATGACAGACTCTAGCAATATGTTTACTATTAGCCCACAGGATCTGTAACAGGCCATAAGGAGAAGAGTTCAGGGTTATTGTTTCTTTAACAAAAATGTGCTCTGTCTGTTGGGATCAAAAATCACAACCTTGGGGTGGCATCTACGTTCTGGATGCCATCCCCTTTAGTGTCTGCAGGGACATATTTTTACATCAGGTGTGGGGCTATGGTGAAATGGGCCCCTGCAAAGCAAACATACGTCCTTGCTATGAGGCAGACTGAGACAAAAAAGATGCCCAAAGTTCCCGATCAGAAGAACGAACATCGGGATCAGCAGCCAAGCAAATGCTGGAAAAGAACCCCAACAAAATGCCCTTTTGTGATATTTTTATGGGAAGTAGTGCGAACATTTTAAAAATAAATGCTGGGCGCACACGGAACAGTCCTATCACCGCATGCGAAGCAGCACAGAGTGGTTCCTCCTCAGGCTGTTTCTGCACTTCCATGCCTGTGTTCAGAATCAACGGGCCTGGAACAGCCAGTCCCGCTGATTCCAACCATCGGAAGGGGGAAGGCGGTGGCACAATCAGTCACGGTCTGCATGCTGGCACTGATCCAGACAGGCTCGCGCCGCAGCCTTGAAGCTCGCACAAGCTATGGGGCCAGACTCCCATGCCTCTGAGGACAGGTCATGGGATTATTCTGGGATATAATCTGAGATAAAGCCCAGGACCGAAAGGGCCTCATGTTAAAAACAAAAAGGGGTTCTAATCATTTAAAAAGCAGACGGGCCAATCTGTTCTTGTGCTGTTATGGGAAAGGCCAGCAGCATCTCATTCAACAAGACCCTTCTTGCAGAGGGTGCTGGTTTGATCCCCAGCCTCTTCCTGGAAGTATGAAATAGCAAACTACTTCTGAATTTCTGCCAAGAAAACTACATAGGGGTGTCATGCAGGTACCCAAACAGATATTGGTCACGACTTGGTGGCACCCAACCACAACATTTAAATTTACTTTTAAAAAAACAGTGGCCACGAGTCATGCAATATCAGCTAACATAAAGCGCCAAGGGGCAGCCCATGCTTGTGCTGCAGTGCAGAAGCCCAGCAATGTCTCACTCAGCCACCACAAGGCACAGCAGCTGCTGGTCCAGATGGGGAGAGTTAGGATAGGCAAGGGGAAGTATATTTTTCATCCACTGGGTCAGCAGTCTATGGGAGGTCGTGAGCTCTCCTTCACTGGAGGTCTTCAAGCAGAGGCTGGACTTACATCTGTCTGGGATGAGAACATAAGAACATAAGAGAGGCCCTGCTGGATCAGGCCACAGCCCATCTAGTCCAGCATCCCGTCGCACAGAGTGGCCCACCAAATGCTCATGGGCATCTCAAGCAGAGACAAGGGGTGTTTTTCCACTGTCACTAAAAGTACCCATTAAGCACCCATTAATGGGTACATAGTGGCATTGTTGTACCCATTAATGGGTACTTCTAGTGAAAGAGGAAAAACACCCAAGGACAAACCTATTCCTGCTCTGGAATCCCAGCAGAAACCTATCTAGATGCCGCATGATGTCTGCAACCTTCACACCTGGCAGGCAACACACCCATCACAAACTCGGCTCTCTATATTCTTGATAATCGAATCGTCCACTACAAGAAACCCTCCTCCCGCTACCTGTGGAGGACTATCCTCGGTGCAAGAGGATACAGGCACATCCATTGAGGTAGGGGTCCTGACTAAGAGAGCCTGTCCCTCTTCCTCGGTTTGATGTCCTCCCTGCCTGAGGCTTCGACTCTCCGAGGCAGCTGGAGAGCTACTCCTACTGCATCCCTGAAGGCCTCACCCTCAGCCCTGTTACTCTCTATCTCCTTCTCCAGGTCCACTACTTTGGCTTCAAGGGAAAAAACATGTTCCCTGAGAGCCTGGAGCTCATTGCACCAAGTACAGACCCAAGACTTCTCCCCCATGGGCAGGTAGTCATACATATGACACTCAGTGCAAAACACTGGGAAGCCCCCCTTCCCCTGCTGGCATTCTACTTTCATTTTATTTAATGGATTTGTGTTATTTTTGAAAAATTACCTTAAAAAGTATTACTTTTTTTTAAGATAAACTTTTCTGAATTAATATTTTATGTTATGATACAGTATATTTCTTCCAGGTTATTTTATCAAAATCCCAGTTATTTTCTGTTTAGTTTTAGGAGAGAGCTCTTTCTTCCACTGAGTTTCTTCTCAAACTGAACTAAGACACATCCACTAGCTCAGGAGTGGCTAATCCTCTTTGCTTATACTAATGCTTTGTCCCTTTTTTTATTCTGATGTGGTCTCCCAGGAATGGTTTAAGAAATCCTGCATTGAGCAGGGGGTTGGACTGGATGATCCTAGAGGTCCCTTTCGACTCTATGATTCTGAATTAGCTGTAAAGAGAGGTGGCAACAGCAACTAGCCTGGATATGTTTAGGAAAGGGTTAGATGGATCCACGGAGGACAGGCTACTGGAATGGATGCCCAAGTATTGCCTCTGGTTTGGAGAGACAGGCAGGATCCCTCTAAGGCTGTGGTCACACCTAAGGTTTAATCCAGCTTCAGTCCACCTCATTGAGAGTGAGAGAGTACATCAGCAAAGTGTACATCCACATCATCTATCCCCAAGGTTAATATTCTGAGAAGTTTAACACTGAGAGAATGCATCTGCAGTCTGTCACTCTGCAGATGCATTCTCTCACTGTGAAAGTGGACTGAAGTCAGATTAAACCGTAACTGAGCCAGTTTGGTCTAGTGGTTAGGGAGCTGGACTCTTATCTGGGAATACTGTGTTCGATTCCGCCCTCCCCCACGAAGCCAGCTGGGTGACCTTGGGCTAGTCACAGCTCTCTTCTGAGCTCTCACAGCCCCACCCACCTCACAGGGTGTCTGTTGTGGGGAGAAGAACAGAAGGTTTGTCAGCCACTTTGAGTCCCTGAAATGGGTGAGAAAAGCAGGGCGGAAAAGCCAACTGTCCTTCTTCTTAAGGGAAATTCTGCAGGGGGTCAAGAGCGCGCGGAGGTTCTGCCTTCCCCTTCTGCTTGTGACGCCCAGGAGCCATCGGTGGGCCGCGGGTGAGGCAGGACGGGGGCTGGACGTCTCTGGCGCGATCCGGCGGGGCTCCCCTGGTGTCCTTACGGGGACGCAGGTGCGGCGATGCGCAGAGCAAACGGGCGCCCTGCAGAGCACCAGAAAGGCGACGATGCGGCGATTTCACCCCTCGGGAGACGGAGGGAGTCGCCCGCCCTCCGCCCCCAGCGCGGTTCGAGGCCGGCTTCTGCCCGCACTCGGGCCCGTTTCGTTCCCCTCCTCGCCGAAGCCCCGCGGGCAGCCGGAGCCTTCGCTCCCCAAGGGGCCGCCCGAGGTCGGTTCTCCTCACGGCGGGCGGGCGGGCGGGCGAGGCAGAGAAGCGGGTCTTAACGGGACGGTGACGAGAAGGCGCCGCCTCGGCCTCTCGGGTCGCGTCCGCACGGGATGCGGCGCCTCCTGCTCTTACCTCCTCCGTACACGCCGCCGCTCATGGCCGCGCCGTCCCAGTCGCAGCGCAGCCCGACCGCCGACCGCCTCCGCGCCTCAGTCAGCCAGGCCAGCCGGCCGTTTTCTCCCTCAGCCCAGCGCAACTCTGCCGCTCGCTCGCTCGCTCTAGCCTGCTAGTGCCGCCGAGCCCGAATTGGTCCCGCCTCCGGACCAATCAGAGCCGAGACCGTCTTCCCTCAGCCTCACGCCAACCTATCCCTGCCCGCGAGGAGGAAACAAAGCCGCCCAATCACGGGCGCTGGCTTCGAGGGCGCGACGAAGTCCAGGGTGCCGCGAACGGGGAGGTCAAGTTTGGTTGCAGCTCGCGGAGGGCCGACGGGCGGGGCTAAGGAAGGAGCCGTCATATATTTATATATTTTAAAAATAAACTTAAAACTCGAATAGTATTTTCCAGATTTGTTCATTTTATTTCCCCCCGCCCACGTTCCCTCATTTCTCGCTCCCGACGTGTGTTTGTGTGGGGGATCAGTGTTTTAAAGGATGCTTATTTTCCGACTCCCTCAGGGCCTACTGAACTACAGTTCCCAGAGAGCACGGTTCCTAATCGAGAGCGGAGCATGACGGGCGTTGTAGTTCATTTGCGACACAGTTGAGCGAGACCTTTGCCCATCGCCGCTTCTTTGTACAGCCGTCGAGCGGAAGTGACGTCACCCTCCGTAGCGCATGGGGGAGAAGCGCGTGAGGAAGTGGCGGAAGTGGCCCTTCTTTTCCTCTCCAGTAGCGTGATGGCGGCCACCGCCGCAGAGACCGCCGAGCCCAAAGGCGCCGCCTCGGCTCCCCTCCTGTCTTTGGACCCGGAGAAGCAGGAGCAGTTCAAAGCGAAAGTGCACCGCGTGCGGCAGTCGGCAGCTAAGGTGAGAGGTCGGGGTGGGAGGGTTGCGGCCGCGGGAGAGGCAGTTCGTGCGTGGCAGCGGTTGGCGCTCTATGTCCCCCCCCTCTTACGGGTCTTGGAATCTCCCAGACTTCGACCCTGGCAATGGACTTGGAGGCCGGATGGGCTGAACCACTACAGTTTGTAGGGGGACTTGGAATGTTTTCGGGAGCTGACAGTTCCGTGCAGAAAACGGCACAGGCCTTAATAAAGGGTCTTCTGACTAGTAATTGGGCGTTGAGGAGCAAGCAAGAAGGGGGACTCTTTCTTCACGGTCCCCTGTCCTTTTATACCAATGTATTTAAAATACGATTGTGACACTTGCTGTGTTGAGATCCCGAATCATTTTACGAAAAGAAAACAAAGACTAATTAAAGTGTATTTAATTAACTAAAATACGATTTTGGGGGGAGGAAAGTGGTGGGTGAGAAGAAGAAGAGTTGGTTTTTGTACCCCGCTTTTCTCACCCATTTAAGGGGACTCAAGACGGCTGACAAACCTTCTGTTCCTCTCCCCACAACAGTCACCCTCTGGGGTAGGTGGGGCTGTGAGAGCTCAGAAGAGAACTGACTAGCCCAAGGTCACCCAGCTGGCTTCTTGGGGGAGGGCGGAATCAAACCCAGTATTCCCAGATAAGAGCCCAGCTCCCTAACCACTGGACCAAACTGGGAAGGCCTGTATGAAGAAAAATGTCTTTGCTAGGCCCCTGAAACTTGGTGATATAGGTGCTCCATGGGTGTTGGAGGGAATTGCTTTTGAAAAGAAAAGGTGCCGCCACAGAGAAAGCCAGCTGTGAGTGACCCGATTAACCTGGGGCACTTGCATTGTGAATTCTTCGGAAGATCTTAGTCATGAGAATACACAAAATGCTTCCCTGGATGTAACCTGTGCCCACCTAGTCCAGCAGTCTGTCCTCACAAGTATCAACCAGCTGGACAGAATTACACGGCTGCTCTGCTTGCAGTTTTGCAGCAGCCATCCTTTGGTTGTGTACCACTTCTAACTACCATCACTGGTAGCCATTGATGGCTCTGGCTTCCATGGGTGTTTTTCCACCATGCTCCTTTAATCCGGATCTAAGATCCAGATCTAAGGAATGGGTACTTCCCTTAATCCGGATCTAGTAGATCCGGATTAAGGGAAGTACCCAATGTGTTTCCACGGGTGATCTAGCTTGCCTGCTGTGGAAACACCGGAGCACCGATTTGCAAATCCGGGTCTGCCCACAGGCTCTACAGAAAAACCCCTTTGGAGCCTTTGCTAATCTCCAGAGGCAACTTCAGAATTACTTCGGAGGGACTTCAGAGCCTCCTATAGACCCCGTTGCCCAATTGCAGTGGAAACAGGCTGCCTATAATCCAGATTTTATGGCTGAAGACCCCATTGTAGACCCCTTTAATGGGGTCTACACAAAATCCGGATTATAGGTCCAGAAGGACCCATATGATCCGGATTTCCCTAGCTGTGGTGAAAACAGATGCGTCCTTACTGGGGTCCGTAGTGGAAATGGGGTCATCCGGCTCTCAGCCAAATGGGTCCTTAATGGGTGCTAAAATGGGTACTTACTGCAAGTGGAAAAACACCCCATGAATTGGTCCAAACCACTTCTGAAACTATCCAAGCTAATAGCCTACACCACATCTCATGGGAGTAAATTCTGAAGTTTAAGTATGCAGGGTTTTTTTAAAAAAAATTGTCTGTCCTGATTTATCCAGGATTTAGCTTCTACATATCAGTTCAGCTTCCTTAAAAAAAAAACTTATAGAGCAAAATTCAAGGTAATATTCGAGTGGTTTCCTGTTCTACACTGAACTTTTGCAGAATTCTTAATTTGAACAATGTTTCTATATCTTGTAGTTTTGGAAATGACTGGGAAACGTTGCTTCCCCCAGACAGTCTGAACCCCCCTCCTTGTATAATAATTGTTTGGCATCTATGGTTTTGTTTATTTCTGGTGAAACAACTTACTTGAATGTGCAATTTCAACCTTTTGTTTATTCTGTCTCTTTTTGTTGCAGAATGAGAAACTGACACCTGGTGTTATTTATGTGGGGCATCTTCCAAGAGGTCTTTTTGAACCACAGCTCAGAGCATACTTTAGTCAGTTTGGGACAGTCACAAGGCTTCGACTTTCCAGGAGTAAAAAGGTGATGCCCTGATCTTGGCTGATGTTTATTTTGTTTGATCTGTTGTATGCATTTCTTTAAAACAGGAGTCACCGACTTTTTTTGCACCAGGGACCAGCTTCCTTTTCCATGGCGGGGTGGGGCAGCCTGTTGCGGCAGCGGCAAGGACTGGCAAAAAAAACCCTACGGCCCCGCATCCGTTTGCAGACTGGTAGTTGGGGACCCCTGCTTGATGGGATACATCAAATGTAGGGATCTAACTAAGAAAGTAGTTTGACCATTAGATGACAGTGGATAGAAAAGAAGAATTAGAGAACATTGAGATTGCAGAGAGGCTAAATGAATTATTTCCCTCTGTTTTTGCTGAGGAACAGCTTATGCCTTTAGCAGAACCAACCTTTTAAGAGAGGGAACCAGCAGGATTATATTGGATAGATATAACAAGGGAAAAGTCCTCACATGACTTAACAAACCAAATGCTAATGGATTGCCATGACTAGATGGCATTCTTCTGAGAGTTCTTAAAGAACTCAGATGTGAAATTGCTGATCTTCTAGTAAAAATATACAATCTTTCCCTAATATCAGGCTCTGTGCCTGAAGCCTGGAAGATAGTAAAGATAACACTCAGCTGTGCTTTCCCGCTTTTATTTTCCCCTGGGGGTACCCTAATGCAGGTATGTGGTTTCCATTTCCTCTGGAGTTTGTGAGTGCATTTGTGAGAAAATGATATACCAGGAGCTTCAGTTTCACATTCAAAAAATTTCTGTGCTCTTAAAGCAGTTCATTTGTCATTGCAGTTATATTATGACTTAAAAATCCTCTTTTTACCAACTTCAGTCAAAAGATGTTTATTTAGGACACATGATAAAATCGTATATTTTAGTAATACATATTTATTCTTAACAGACTGGGAACAGCAAAGGTTACGCTTTTGTTGAATTTGAATATGATGAAGTTGCTAAAATCGTTGCGGATACTATGAACAATTATCTTTTTGGTGAACGCATTTTGAAGTGTGAGTACTCATTCCTTTGTTTGCCCAAATGTGTTGAGAAAGGTACTTACAGGACTACAAGAAAATAGAAGACCCACTTTTTCCCCAAATGCATTTCTCTTAAAATCACCCTGGGTCCTGTTTTATTATTTATTTTCCTAAATATTCCTTGCCAAATTATAGGTGTGTCCTGTATGCCATTGTATGTAATAAAGCATGAAAATACAATGTTTGGTTGAGAAATAATTACTGAAACACATTCCTGCATTATCCAAAAGACCCACACTGAGATTTTTAATTAAAATTGAGACTGAATCCTAGAATACACAGTTAAGTTTATTTAAAGCTAATGTAGAAAGATATGTAGGAAGATAATTTAAGCATTGGACTATGGCTAGCACAAGAACTGAGGGTTCTAGAAACATAAATAAAGGAGACCAGGAAATTCCTGCTATTTTTTTCAGCAAAAGGCATAAAATACAATATTTCATTCTTACTCATACAAAAGAGTAGTCTAGCTAGAAGAAGCAGACAGTTTCTTTTATAGCTGCTATATAATGTATACATTCAGAAGCAAAACTGAAATGCATATCTTACACTGCAGTGACTACTGCTTTTTCCAAGGCTTTTTATATTGGTTTTAATCTTATGTGTCTGTTTTATAGGCCAGTTTATGCCACCGGAGAGAGTGCATGAAAGCCTCTTCAAAGGCAGTGAGAGAATATTCAGCAAGCCATCACATCCAGCAGTTAAACGCTATAATAAAAAAAGAACGCCCCAACAAAACGCAAAAATGATGTCACGGTTATTGAAGAAAGAGAGGCAGCTGCGGAAAAGACTGGCGGAGAAGGGAATAGATTATGATTTCCCTGGCTTTGTAAGTGAATGTCCATTTTGTGACTGAGGTGTGATTTAGGGGGTGGAAATGCAACCTGGAGAGGTGTCTAATTCTAACAAGAATTTCTTTGTCATAATCAATGCCACGATGCCCAGCGGTCCAGTTAGTGCCTGCCCTCTCTAGGAGAAGCTTGGCCCTGTTAGGATGTTGGGTTCGTGCAACGGCCAAGTGAATACTACAGTGTGGACACAAAACACTGGTAGCAAGCGTTTCAACAGTAAACAAAAACAAGTTTATTATTATACACAAGCAATACTAAAAAGATTATAAGGTTCAGGTAGTTGTTGGTTTAAATTTTCAAGTCTCTTAAGGCTAGGAGCTACCCCTTTCTCCAAAGGAAAATAGTTCCCCTTTTAAAAGACAAGCCTCCACACGTTCCTCCCCCTCTGACTTGCTTCTGCCACAGCTCAAGCCAAGCCAGTGTACCAGAACGTGGCCCTAGATGATCACAAGGCCCAGTCCGTCCTTGCTCGTCCGATCATCCAGCCTGGTCAGTTGCTAGTGAAGTCTCCCTCAGAGCTACAATCCACCCGATTGCCTCCTTCAGAAATCACTCAGCCCAAAAGACCACTGGTCAGCTACTGGTTCCAGCTCCCTCAGGATCAGCTCCTCTGTTCCCTTCAGCCTCAGTCCCAGCACGAAGACCCCTGGTCAACTACTGGTCTGGCTCCTTCAGGTTCAGTTCTTCTTCTCCTTTCAGCTCTTGGCCCAGCATGAAGACCTAGTCTGCTGTCTTCTGTCTTCCTTTATACACACACCCCTGATCCTGATTGGCTCTAGCCGCAATAAAATGCTGCTGGAGACTCCTAACAGAGGTTGCTGTCCCTCCAGCCTGATTGGTGGGAACTCCTACCCTAGCCCCTCCAGCACTCAGATCCCCGGACAGCTTTTCCCTCCAAAACCTTACTCCAGCCAATCACTGCAACAGGGCCCGCACAGGATTTCCCGCCCTTTTTGCAGCCCAAATCCCAGGGTTTGCAACAAACTGTTAGCAACAAGGCTGGCTATTGCAGCTAGCTAGAAGCCTGCAAAGCCAGAAAGCAAAACAGTTTGCAGCCAGTACCCAGAAACCGTCACAATCAACAATCAAAGATGGTACAGAACTTGTTGAACAAGAAGATAACACACTTAATAGTCCTGGGGCTTGATTCACAAGCAATAGCTGTGTTCAAGACCACTCAGAGGAGATTTAGAGCTGTTTTAAGAGGGTGACAGGAAATTGCCTGCTTAGCTTTAAGGAAGGCTTAAATAAATTCATGGAGGACAGGTGTATCAATGACTACTAGGATAGATGCCAAGGTACCATCTCCAGGTTGCAGAAACAGGCAGGACATACCAGGACAGAGGGTTCTTGGAGCTGAAAATCAGCCATTGTTGCCTTATACTCCTTTCAAGTAAAGGACGCATTTCTAGCAGATTATTCCCGTCTTTTAATGTCACGAGGCTTCTTTTTGTGTAAGTAGTTTATGAAAGAATATTTGGCTACTAAGTACTTTTGTGGGGCATATCTCTGATGCCGTTCTTATTTTTCCTTCCTCCATAGGCTGCTGAAATGCCTCTCAAGAAATCATCCCCCAATATGAATGTTTCTGTGAACAGTCAAGTAAGTTTGGTGTACTTATCAGAGGGCCATTTGGCAGGGTGAGGGTAAGGGTCAGCTTATGTACATTTTCAGGCAGTTGATGTGAATTAAGAAAGACTACATATCACTGTTACTGTTCTACCTATATGACTTAGCTTGGCAATTAGGAAGGTGAGGTCAATAAAATTACATTTGTTATTGAGATTCATTAAAAATATATGTTGGCCTAGTGGTTAGGGAGCCAGACTCTTATCTGGGAATACCAGGCTTGATTCCACACTCTTCCATGAAGCCTCACAGGGTGTCTGGTGTGGGGAGAAGAACAGAAAGCTTTGTCAGCCACCCTGAGTCCCCATCAATGGGTGAGAAAGCAGGGTAGAAAAGCCAACTCTTCTTCTTCTTCATAATAGAAAATTGCCTTCCCCAGAAAATATGAAGGCACATCATTAAATTTTCATCCTGTGCTGTCTGTGTGGAATGAAAAAGATGGCAAAGGCAGGAACTGAAGAAAACCATGGAACCATCATGGGTCTGTATGAATTGCCAATAGACGTTCACAGCAGATCCAACACGAACCGGCTTGAGATGAACCAACTTGAGATTGAGGAATCATGCCATTCCTGATCCCTTTCTCTTGGCTAGATGGGCTCCAGCAGTCAAGAGATATTGCTTGAGATACCATGGTGAAATGTGAGGAGGAACAACACCCTGCTACTCAGCTGAATGACAGCAGTTGGTCGATGTGGCAGTGATGAAGAAGCAAGGGAACAGGAATTCCCTGTCATCACACTGCAAAGAGCAGTCTGGTTCAGGACTGGTTTGGCCAGAGTGACCCATCCTCTCCCAGTTGGAACATTTGGCATTACAGAGACAAACTGGATGTCTGCCACCTTCAGGTTGAACTAAACTGCAAAAACAGTGGAATGTAGTCCTCTGTAAATCAGATCCTTGGTTGGAAAATATCTCTGCTATCCGTGCACAGGGACATATTTATGAGATTTGTATTCCACCTTTCTTACAGAGCATTTAAGATGATGTCCGTTATTATTTTGCCCTCCATTTTTTTCATAGCAACCCAGTCATCCAGAATTCCAGCCCAGGAACTCCTAATTTGATGCTATAGCTATTACACAACGCTGTTTCTGTCTGATGGAAACATAGGGTGTTTTTCCACTGTCACTAAAAGTACCCATTAAGTACCCATTAATGGGTACTTCTAGTGACAGTGGAAAAACACCCATGGGCAATTCTGCTCCATTTTCTTGCCACCAATTGAACCTAAAACTTTACATGCTGAGTAGTAGCCCTTCCTTTGAGCTTCACACCAATATTTGCTTGGCATAATTTGGCTCTCCTCTTTTTCCCATCCAGGATCCCACTCCGGTATGTAGTCCATCATTTCTTGAAAGGAGAAAATCTCAACCAGAAGACAGTGAAGACAAAGAAATAACTTTCAAGCTGCCAGTTGCAGGAATTAGTACACAGAAACCAAAATTGTTGAAGAAAAAAACGGTTGGCAAGAAGCGGAAATGTAAAACTTGAGTTATTATTTTCCCCCAAAGGACCATTTGAGTACATAAAGATTTTGCCAGCGATTGTGCTTTTATAAAGAAAATCTCCATGCAATTCTGCTGCATGATTCTTATCAAATTTCTATCTCCAGGATAAATAAACCAAGACAAAAATATTGGTGCTGCCCATTTAGAGTTATTTGTATTTTACAGAGAGGATATTCGAAGTTCATTTGTACTCAAGATAGGTTAAATATTTTTTAAAGTATATGACCAGCATTATTATTGATGTCTCCAGAGTAATTTATATAAGAAATCAGCATAAAAACAGATGTTGATCGTTAGCTTATTTTCTTTGGCTATCTCATATATTGTACAAAATAAATTCCCTGTCAGACAACACAGTGAAATTATTGTAATAGCACATTGCTATTTTGTGCAATATTCAACCAGCTCCTTTGACAAAATGCGACAGATCAACGTGAGGGTGATCGGTCGGTGGAATAGGTTGCCATGGGAGGTAGTGAGCTCTTCTTCACCGGACGTCTTCAAGCAGAGGCTGGACCTACATCTTTCTGGGATGGTTTAGGAAATCCTGCATTGAGCAGGGGGTTGGACTCTATGGCTCTAGAGGCCCCTTCCAACTCTATGATTCTGTGTGCAATGTATTTTGTTATCCTTAGTCATGTACTACTTTGCCTTGCACTGCCTTTATATTCAGACAGCTAAAAGTACAATGCATGGAATTCACAATTGATCTTTGTCATCACCAAGCCTATGGACTCTCCTTTGACCTTGGAGTATAGGGGTGTTTTTCCACTGTCACTAGAAGTACCCATTAATGGGTACAAATTGCCATTTCATACCCATTAATGGGTACTTAACTGGTACTTTTAGTGACAGTGGAAAAACACCCTAAGAGAGCCCTGTTTTTCAAAAACACCTGAAAGACAGTCACTAGGGATGTTCCCAAATGGGGTTTTTTGCATTTGATTTGTATTAAATCGAATGTAAGCAAATTAGTCGTTGTTCGAATAGATCCCTTTCGAATATGGTAGGATTCTATTCGATACGAATGCATTTGTACAAATTCGTACCAATATCCAATATGAATCCATACATATCCGATACGTATCTGGTAACATATCTGCCCTGAATCCGCTTTGAATCCACTCTCAATCCATGTCGAATGCACTCTGGATCCATTGTAGATGTGTCTGGTGCAGTTGCTTTCCCACTTCCCCAGGTTCACGAATGTTCTGAAACATTCGTACAAATACAAATGTCAATGTACGAATATTGTAACTTTCGATTCATATTCAAATGTCCAAATTCATATGAATTCATATGGATATCGAATGTTACAAATACATGTGCATATGCCTAACCAGAAGTGTGAGAGTTCACATATTTAAAGCTGGGGTTTGGTTTCACAGGTATATAATTGGAAAGCTTAGGGAAGATGGAAGAGAGAGACATAAACACTCAAAATCTAGTAAGTAAATACATTTATTGAAGGAGCACCGTCTCAGTTACAAAAACAAAGGTCACAGTGCTGAGGAGAAGCTACAAAATCAAAATATCTGCAGTGTGGAAAAAGACACGCGGAATAAAATGCCTCTAATCGCAAAGGTTATTACACTTGCCTAGCCGATTAAAGTTCTCATTTTGCAAATGAGTCTCAGAAGCTGTTGCAGTGTTGCTCTCAGAAGTAGCATCAATCAGAATGCAAAGGTGAGGGAATAGAAACCTAAGGAAGCATAATGCATAGTGTGCTCAAAATAAGGATTTGAATTAAGTAGGGAATTATCTGCTAACGGTGGTTAGAAGACTACCATGTGTGAAATGAATTTGCCTAAACTGTGGTGAATTGGCTGGGATTCTCTCACTGCCCAACCAGTGGTCATAGATACCGACTTGGCCAACACGGTAATGAACTGGGCCACAACTGGGGTTGCAGCTTTCCTCCCCCCCCCCCAATCTCAACTTCCTAGACTACTTTCTGCTGATGGCTGCTGGGATTGTGGGTGGCTAAAGGCCCTTTTAGACCTTTCCAGAATTCTTCTCGCTTTGAGTAGGTGCTTCTTCAAAGCGCACAAAATCTACAGATTCTTCTTCAAATGTGAGTACTCTCATGTATAGCTCAGAAAATTCATAGCTTGTGGCTGATTTTTGGGCACAGTTTTCCCCACCTGGGAAACTCAACTGGGGTTCCCAAGTTTGATCCAGTTCTGAGCATGAAAACTCCAGAGATGACTGAGCGACAAACGCCAGATTGAAAGCCACATTTTCACCACAGCTCCGTGCTTGAGTTGGTGGTCTGGAGAGTAGTTCATGTGGTTACTTGAGGGTATATATGAGAACCTCCTGACACCTGTTGTCTCTGCCACTTGGGTACTGTTGCCACAGGCTTTGCTGGTCACAAGGAAAGGAGGTGAAATCCTGTAATCCAAAAAATATGAAATGGCTGATATTTGCTGGTTGTGCTACAAGCATACGTCAACGTCTTGGGCACAGAGACTGCATTCTCCTTTCATTGGTCCATTGCAATGCCAAGGTTCAGGGAATAACTGATCCACACCAGTCTCACCACCATGAAAGGGGGCATTTGGACCCTTACTGGATTCTGGACCGGCTAGAGAACTTAAAATGTCTCTCCCCATCCCACTTCTGTGTCTGATTGTGGTTTTGCTATTTTTGTGACAGCAAAATCATCATATGATGATTGCAGGACTGCATTAGGCTTTTTGACAGTCAACCACCTCATTAACACTTTTATTGTGCCTGGAATAACCCCTATGCATATGGGGCTGTGGTAGAAATATGGAGTTACCTTGCTTTGTTTAATAGAGGGGAATATAAAGGACATCTCATATAACTGATCTGCGACCTTTCAGGCCTTTGTTTTTCCTACACAAGTAGTACTCAATACAAGAGGGGAAGAAATGATTGTGAACATTGAGAAGGGTTATTCCAATACCCCAAATCCTCCACGGATCCTTTGTCCCTGCCTGTCCACATGTGTTACGTGTAGTACAATCAGTTTTGCATTGGTAAAGTTTTATTTATTTATTTATTTATTTAAGTTCTAAATTGGTGGACTTCTGAAAGTGGCTTTTCTGTTTTTGTGTCATACAATCCTGTAACACAGAGTGCTTACCTCGTGTTTGTATAGCAGCTTAAAGGTGTAAGCAGAAGTTTGTTTTAAAGAGAAAGATGTTTTAACACTAGGCGGCAGCGTGTTTGCTGGCTGGAAACCTGATCTGGCACAAATGAATGGAGATTCTGCTGTTCAGCTCCAAGAAGAAGAAGAGGGGGAGGAGGGGAATTGGCTTTTCTTTCCCACTTTTCTCACCGTTCTTCCATGAAGCCGCCTGCAAGACCTTAGGCTAGTCACAGCTGATCTCTCACAGCCCCACCTACCTCACAGGGTGTCTGTTGTGGGGAGAAGAACAGAAAGCTTTGTCAACCGCTTCGAGTCCCCTTAAATGGGTGAGAAAAGGGGTAGAAAAGACTGGAGCCCCCTTATTGAATATCTACAGGACTTGGAGGTGTTGACAGAGGGCTTTGGCTAATGCGTATGGAAAAGAGTAAAAGGCATATAAGGGGAGCGAAGAAACACAAATTGAAGAACCGGAGTCAGAAGGACAGAGGAAGTGCTTGAGATGCCCATGAGCATTTGGTGGGCCACTGTGTGCGACAGGATGCTGGACTAGATGGGCTGTAGCCTGATCCAGCAAGGCTTCTCTTATGTTCTTAAAATATCAAAGCATTGTAATATGGGGAAGTGGGGAATATTAATGTTGAAATGATTGGAAATTGCTGTTGGAAAATAAAAGTTATATGGGAAAAAAAGAAAAGAAAAGTGGGGTAGAAAAGCCAACTCTTCTTCTTATAGCACATTCATGGTGCCATGACGGTGCCACACAGATTCTGTGTCTGACACCAGAGCATGTTTCATGCTTCACTTGAAGTGATGTAAGAGTCCCTTTTCACATCCTTGAATCAATTGTTGGGTTTTGGAGGAGAATCAATGAGTATATGTTGCTTGGAAAGAATATGTAGTGTTTGTGACAGTTATTTCCAAAAGGAACAAAGATTCAAGTCTACCCAAACTAACTAATGTATAGAATCACCCCTTGAACAGTGTAGCATTATGACTGGGTTCCCATAAAGCGTCCCATGCAAAACAATGTTAGACGAGCGAATCCCACTATAAACAATTGAAAAATAGAGAATTATGGAGAGCCAGGCGGCCTCTAGATACAGGTAAAACCCCATCATATCCCTGCACTCTATTGAGATTGCCATTCAAGGACCTTTAATTCATCTCACAAGACAGATTTAATAACAGAAGTGATGTCAGAACAAGACCTCATTTTATCAAAGATTGGAATTTATATCTAAAAATTGATTGCAGGATGGCTTAGAGCAGCGCAGTTATCAATAATTAAAATGGAGTAATCTTTTTCTAAATAGCACCACTGGCCCACGTACAACTCAATAATACATTATTCTTGGTTCGCTACTGCTTGCTTTCATGCATTTCCTAAACTGACAACAACAGGAAAAGCAATTTTCAACTCTTCTAAAAGAACCTGTTCTGATTGGTATGTTAGCATTTTAATGGGCTTAAAGTTATGGCCATTTTCCTAACTATCTTTGGGCGAGTGGTCCCGCATTCGCAAAGGTTGTAAATTTCCTGTGATTCTCAACAAAAACCTTGATTATTTATACATTTAGTCTTATAAAATGAAGTTGGGAAAAAATTTTCTAACAAATTAGGCCAAAGGGAGGGCATTCTGCATGGTGGCCCCAGGTTGCAGAATAATTTCTCTGCAGAATTAAGCCAGGCCACCAACACTGAACAGATTAGTGGGTTAGACAAATGTATGGCTGACAGATGTATCAATGGCTACTAGAATGAATGCCTAGGTACATCTTTCAGGCTGGGGGGTGGAAACAGGATGCTTCTAAGGCCATTTGTTAGGATTCAAGAGCAGGAAAAGGTTTGTCCTTGTCTCTGCTTGAGATGCCCATGAGCATTTGGTGGGCCACCATGTGCAACAGGACGCTGGACTAGATGGGCTGTGGCCTGATCCAGCAGGGCTCCTCTTAGGTTCTTATGTAGATTCTAGAGCCTATAGTGAAAATAGATCCTGACTCCCTCAGCTTTTGAGGAGTGATGCTGTTTCTGTGTGTTTTATTGAGATGGTTTGGTTTTTGTTTTAAAAAATCATTTAGTCCACCACCCATAAATAAATAAAATGGTACTATTTGTTCTCTTCTGGAGAAAAATTACTAAAATCACAAATGCCCCCTTTCAACATTCAAATGATCGTTTCCCTTTTCTCCAGCTTAGGGTCATGGTAGAAGAAAGCTTGAGCCAGAATGGGGGTGCAATGCTTGACTGTTAACAATTTCATCAAGCATCACTGAGAGGCACACAATATGTGTTCCGTCTTGCTGAGTGCTGTTCACGAGGGGCTGGAGGAAGTTTCTCATTTTGGCTGCTTGTCTAGAACTGCAGGCATTGGAAAGGAGGTGAACCAGGCATCTGGCTGATGAGAAAGTGTTACTGGCTGACAGTGTTTGCAAACATTTCTGGGTAAAGGCACCCTCACCTGAACTTGTTCCTGGTGACTAGGGCCGCATCCCATGCAAGCTATTTGGAGCGGGATCGGAATGCGTGGGATCAGGAGCAGGACTGAGATCGCTCCCAGCCTGTTCCCCTGCCATTCCCGGCAACGCGGACTGGGTGCGGATTGGGCACGGATGGAGGCCTCCCCATGCAAACCACACCAAACCTTGGCACAGGGGAGCAGCGCCCCCTCCTCTCTGCCCCCTCTGCCCTCATTGGAAGTCAGATTGACATCAGCCCACCCCTGTCCCGCCAGCTGCAAATGCCACATACCCCCCCCCTTCCTTGGCGGCACAGAAAGCCAGGACTGGGGTGGGAGGCAGGGGAAAAAGTTGAAATAAAGCTTAATAACAATAATAAATTTATAAATAATTTTAAAAGAGCGAAAGCTGCTATGAGGTTTAGCGGCAGTTAGGCACTTGAGCAGTCTTGCGCACTTACGCTCCACCGGGAACCGCGAGAATGCCTGGCAACTTTAAAAGGGAGGAAATCAAGCCTTTATCATGATCACCTTGGCGATCGGGAAACAGGGGTTGAAAATGTTTGGAATTAGAATGAAAATCAAGCCATTATCCTGCCTGCCTTGGCAATCGGGATTTTTCAACTCCCAAAAAATGTCAGCGGCTGCGATCTCCAATGCACAGGGCAGAAACGGCAAGCGCATCCCACCTCCCAATGACATGAGCACCAATCTCCTCCCCGGATAGCCTGGGACTATCCCCATGCGTGGTCTTGGCTTGCCAAGCAACACGTACCAGGACCCCAAACCATACCGAAACTTGATTTTTCAGGTACCAAATTTGGTCCTGGTCTGCTGCTAGTCATCTGCATATGACTAGCACCATTCTGGTCCAGATCCATCCTAAGGGCTCCCTAGTCTGGATTACTGGTAGACCTCCTTGATGAGGAGGTCCATAACTGTACCAATGCTGACTGTTCCAGTCCAGGGATTGTGCCTTCTACACCTGGCCTGAAACAAGGAGAATGGGGGCTGTTCAGGACTCAGTGAAATGGCACAGCATCTGTGAGTCTTCTCAGCCAGCACACTTCAGAACTCCAGAATGGAGGTGGGCAGGCTGCCTTCAAAGACAGTCCTGTTGAGCTCCACCCACTTGTGCTCTGAACACAACATATGAATAATGAAGTCTGGGCCAATCACTGACAGGGCTGGAGGGTGCTTGGGTTGGTCATAGGGGGTCAGTTGTGTGGTCCAAAACAGCTATGGCACCATCACACTGCTGCCACTGTTGGCTTGGAACAGACTGCACTCTCCACTTGCAATGCAGATAGAACCTGCTGTGCTTGGGCCTTTTTCCACTAGGGCTTAGAAATCTTATAAGACCCCATTAGGAACCCAATTAGTACCTGGTTGGTATCAATTGGGAAGGCCCTGTCCTCACCTGGACCCCATTGAAGGCTCATCTGCAAGGCTGTGTCTCCATGAGGGCAGGGAAAATCCGGATTTAATGAGTCCTTTGGGCCCTTAAATCTGGATTTTGTGTGGACCTGATTAAAGGTGTCCACACTGGGGTCTTCAGGCGTCTTCAATATCCAGATCTTTGACTATGAATGGAAGAAGAGGGCTTGATCCAGAATAGGCTGGAGTGAAGAAGACAGGACAGTTCCAAGCAAGGTGGGTGTGAACACAACCTAAAGAGAGATGTAAAATTAAGAATTAAATCTCCCCTGCCATCTTGATCAGAAGTGTGCTAATAGAACAATTTTGTAAGGCAAAGGGTTGTTGTCAATTCTTTTTTTATTGAACACTTGGTGAACCTCATCCATGGTTTATTTTATTGAATGCTGTGACCTCCCCGCCAAGCTCCCAAGATCTTCTACTGAAGGGCTAGAAACGTTTAGAAATAGAGAAAAAGAAATGAAAGAAAGTAACGTAAGCCTTAAGAGATGATGCCTATATTATTAACTGAAATCAGTTCAGAGTCCCTTTCGCTGCAATTAAACGTTTGGTTTCCTTTTCCTCCACCTTGCCGGCATGCAATAAGAAAAGCATTAAGCTTTATTAAGAGAGTTCATTATTTGACTCTTGCTTATTTACAGTCACTGAAGGCTCTTTGGGTTAATTTGAGTCCTGGTGCACAGGTTCTTGGGGTTATCTATAATTCATGGTGTTTTTCCCTCTTTGATAGTTTCCTGCTTTCTTGACGTCAATTGCCGTTGTAGCTGTTGTGAGACAAATACGTAACAAAGCAGCGGTAATCCGTGGAGATGGCTGAAAGATTTTTCCTTCTATGAAGGATGTGGAATGGATGGTCGGGGTTCATCTGGAAAACAGGCTCCATTTTCCTGGATGCTTAAATGCTCAGAAGCACATCCCTCTCTCTCTCTCTCTCCATTATATATATAAATATATATATTTATGATAAAATGCATGTAAGTACACTCTGTGCCACTGAAATCATTGTACCCATCTGGCAATCATGAACAAGTGCTGTTAGATTGAAGCTAGATTAAGAATTTAACAAACAGCAGCAACTAAACATGGCATGCATAGCAATTTGCATGGCAATAGGTCTGGAGTACCACTGAGAAAGTTAATCAAGGGTTCAGCTTTCTCATTTTGCTTCCTTCCCTTCTTCTGTTCTCTCCCTTTTCCTCTATATATGCATGCTTTATTGCATTACTAATCCTACCATTTCTTAGGGGTTACGTATGGGTCCAATGGATATTTGTTTTAAAAACTGAAAATGGCTTGCAGAGTGAAGATTTGGAGATTCTTTCAAGACACTGGCTAGCAAGCATCTTCTAAGTTGAACTGGAAAAGGTGCAGAAAAGGGCAACCAGAATGCTTAAGGGGCTGGAACACCTCCTTTATGAAATCAGACTGCAACGTCTAGGCCTCTTCAGCCTGGAAAGACAGCGTTTAAGAGGGGACCTGATTGAAGTATATAAAATTATGCATGGTATAGAAAAGGTGGATAGAGACCATTTCTTTTCTCTATCACACAACACTAGAACTAGGAGGCATTTTATGAAGCTGATGAGTAGGAGAGTCGGATCAAACAAGGGGAAGTATTTCTTCACCCAGAGGGTCATCGGTCTATGGAATTTGCTGCCAGAAGAGGTGGCTACCAGCCTAAATGGATTTAAGGAAGGGTTAGACAAATGTATGGATGACTGATGTATCAATGGCTACTAGAACGGATGCCTAAGTACATCTTTCAGACCATGGGGACAGGTAGGATATTTTTAAGGCCATTTGCTGGGATTCGAGAGCAGGAGAAGGTTTGTCCTTGTCTCTGCTTGAGATGTCCATGGGCAATTGGTGGGCCACTGTGTGTGGCAGGATGCTGGACTAGATGGGCTGTGGCCTGATCCAGCAGGGCTCCTCTTAGGTTCTTATGTCTTCGCCTAGATCACACTGAATCTTCTTGCAAACTAATATCACTTTTTTCACATCATTGAAAAGGAAGGAGGGGTAGATTTTCACTTACAGCAACATGAGAGCTTTCATAAGGGGAAGCTGCTCTATAGAAGCAAGAGCTCCGGGGCTGCGGGATAGCCTCTAACCGGGGGTATGTCACAGACCATCACTTTATACATACCAGCAGATGAGGATGATGCAGTTCTTTTACCTGTGGCCTTAGGTGAGAAGGCCATTTCCTTTGTTTTCTATGTACTGTGCTTAGCGTCTGCATGAACCCAATTTCCCACATTCAGTTTGATGTCAATTGAATCAAATGTGGGAATATTTGGCTTTGGCTGGAATCCCCCCGCCCCTGAATGTGGGGGGGGGCTTCATATTCACACCAAAATATTCATATGAACATTTATGCACAAAATGAAGCAACCCCCCCCCCACTCTTCTCTTCTCCCCCCCTTACCATTCATTGCCACCACTGCCATAAGCTTTTATCCTAAGCACGTCTGGCCCTGTGTGCACAGCTCTCACCGCATTGTGTGATCCCTGTAGGGGGGCTGCATGCACATACCAGGAAGTGCTTTTTCAGCCTCCAAAGAGCACAAAAATCGGCCCAGGGATGCCACCGCGGCCTCTCCAAAAGGTAAGGAAGAGTGCCAGAATGGAACAGACATGCGCATAAGCACCACCACGCATGGGTGATTGGCTCTTTTGGCCTCCATGCACGTGCACTGAATGGAGCTACGATGACAGCGCCATTCTGGAATGCTTGCCACAAGCTGGGTTTTCCAGCAATAGTTTCTAGTACTTTTTAGTGGGGGAATGGTGGAGCTATGGTGAATTTGCCTCAGATACATAGAATCATAGAGTTCGAAGGGATCTCTAGGGTAATCGAGTCCAACCCCCTGCTGAATGCAGGATTTCCTAAATCATCCCAGACAGATGTAGGTACAGCCTCTGTTTGAAGACCTCCAATGAAGGAGAGCTAACTACCTCCCATGGCACCCTATTACATTGACTGATCATCCTCACTGCCAGGAAGTTTTTCATTATATCTAATCTGTATTGACTCCCTTGAAGTTTCATCCCATTGTTTCTAGTCCTCCCATCTTATGGAAGTGAAAATAGGGGCAATCCCTCTGCACTGTGACAGCCCTTCAGATACTTGAAGACTGTGATCTTCTCTCAGTCTTCTCTTCTGTAGGCTAAACATTCCAAGTTCCTTCAACCTTTCCTCGTAGGACATGGTTTCCAGACCACAAACCATTTTTTTTAAATTGGGGTACCCAGAACTGGATACAATACTCTAGATGAGGTCTGACCAAGGTAAAGAGGAATAATTACTTCTCATGATCTAGATTCAATATTCTTCTTGATGCATCCTAGGATGATGTTTGCCCTTTTTGCAGCTGCATCACATTGTTATGTTCATCCTGTGATCGACCAATATAACCAGATCCTTTTCACTTGTACTACTACTCAGCCTAACTCCTCCTATTCTGTATTCATTTGTACCATTTTTCTTACCAAGATGTAGGACATTGCATTTGTCCCTATTAAATATCATCCTGTTAGTTTCAGCCAACTTTTCAAGCTTATCTAGATCTTTTTGAATCCTCTCCTTCTCCTCCCTAGCAACCCCTCCTAGCTTTGTGTCATCTGCAGATTTGATCAGCATCCCTTCAACTCCCCCATCCAGATCATTTATAAATATGTTGAATTGCACTGGACCCAGGACAGACCCCTGTAGCACTCCACTTGAAACATTCCTCCAATTTGATATGAAGCCATTTATTGCCACTTTTTTAGTGTGATCACTAAGCCAGTTATGAATCCATCTAACAGTTTTCCTGTCTATCCCATATTTGATCCATTTTTCAATAAGTATGTCAAATACTTTGCTGTAGTCAAGATACACTATGTCAACAGCATTTCCCTGATCAACCGATCCAGTGATTTTGTCATAAAAGGATATCAGATTAGTCTGGCATGAACATTTGCCCTTGGCTCTGGTTAATTACTGCATTCCCATCTAAGTGCTTGCACACGTTTAATAATTTGTTCGAGGATCTTGCCTGGTATTGAAGTGAGGCTCACAAGCCTGTAGTTTCCTGGGTGGACTTTCTTCCCTTTTTTTATGATGGGGACATTTGCCCTTCTCCAATCTTCTCAAACTTCCCCTGTTCTCCAGGAATTTTCAAAGATCACAGAGAGTAGTTCATGAGGCAATCCCACTGTAGTCGTGCCATAATAGTGCTATATTCCTCCAGTCTGGACAGGGCCTAAGATCCTGGCACATGGACACTAGTGCCTCTAAACTGTTTTTAAGCCTTTTTTTTTAAAAGAGCCTTTCTGCACTTACCAGCCACTGGAACTCCGGGTAGAGTCCTGCATGGACCATCTTCATTGTGCAGAGCTGCTGCTTCCCTAGACACAGCTCTGTGCATGCATGTGTTCTCCCTGAGTGTGTAGATGTAGAGCAGTTCAAACCTGCTGGGAGAGGTAGAAATGGAGCCTGGGGAGGGGTGATGCAAGCACAGTTAGTGCTGCAGTATCCCATCAGTGCAGCAACAGTGATAGGCAGGTGCATTGGCGCCATTGCTATGGTTCTGTGACCATCACCATAATGGTGGCAATTCTCAGCTTTCCAGGGCTTAGGGAAGCACTGGCAAAGTTAGGAGTAGATCTCATGTTCCAAAATGCAGACATGAGAACTATCCCTGCCCCCATCTTTGCTTCCTCGCAAGATTTTCCTGGGGAAGCAAAGGTGCAAAATTGCCCAGTGTGTGGGTGCATCCTTCACCTGTGTGACCTGATGCAGTCCTGTGAATATTAGAAACTGGAAACCATGAGCTATGCATCTGGAATTCACGAGAAGGATGACTCTATGGATTATCAATTCAGAAAAGGGCACAAACATAGAGATGGATTTTAAATCTCTCCTCCCCCTGCTATATTTTGCTTCGAGGATGGAAAATCCCTCAGCAACTACGTATTTCAGGTCCCGCTGTGCTCAATGCAGAGGTCCAATTTTGCTTTATACATCCATCCATCCGGTAATCCCTATAGAAAAATTCACCTTGCTCTAGCCGAGCCTATTTTTTCCCCTCCGATGCATCTGCAGCAACATCAAATTGCACAGTGCATAGTGCCTGTTATCTATTACGAGCCGAAGTGTGCTATTGATATGCAAGAAACGTTTCATCCACAAGCTGAGGAGCTATTTTTAGCCATCGATGTGGCTTAATATAGCAAGAGCAGTTCAGTCCCCTTCCCATCTCAGCCCCTGAAGCAAGCAGAATATTAAAAGAATGGGGGGAACCAGTCATCACTGCAGCTGGTTCTCCCTGCAAGGATAAAACTAGATAAAGGTCATGACAGCACAATGTGAATGATTACTTGTTTGAAATAGTGATTTGTTTCCACATGTCTGCATGTACTTCAGGGACGGTCCGTGTGGCAACCATTTCCCCTCCATATAGGGAAATACGATACTTCTAAATGTTGATGAGTAAACATTTGTTACACACTCTTGAATTGAACGTGCGCTTATATTCTTACCTATTAACATCTGCTGTACTGTGGGATAAACTAGAGCATTATATTCAACCCATAGTTTGCAGATGTGTTTATTTTATTCTAGGCAGGATCCACACAGGGCCTTAATGGCATCATGGGATTGTCCTGAAGGTGCAGGACCCATCCTTGTTGCAGGACAGAAGTGCTTCAGGGCCCTGGTCACACCTGCATGAGACAGGTCATCCTATTCATAATTGGAAATGAAGTCATGCCAATTCTGTTCACACTTATTTATTTATTTATTTGTTTGTTTGTTTGTTTTTTATTTTTTATTTTTTATTTGTTTATTTATTTATTTGCATTTCTATCCCGCCCTATACCCGAAGGTCTCAGGGCGGGTTACAATATATTAATCTTAGACAGGTCCCTGCCCTCAGGCTTACAATCTAAAGAGACAAGAAACAAAAGGAAAATGGTGTGGGAGGGAACAGGAAGCACTTAGATCATTATAGGTCATTCTCAAGCCGTCTTCACTCTGGGATGCATCACTCACACTTCTCTCCACAATCAATCTGAGCCTCGTCCATGGAGCTCTTGGCTCTTCACCCTTTTTCTTGCATCAAATCTACCTCCGTTCTGATTGGATTCTGTTCTGTCACTCAAGGGTGGCAAGGGTGTGTGTTTGCGGGGGTTTTTTAAGCCTGCTCCCCTACCTCCATGCCCCTTTCCTTTTTTATGTGCTTTTCTTCTCTGTGCAATTAATTTTTAAAATAATAATAATAATAAATTTGTGGGAAAACATTAGATAGAGGAATCATACACATAAACTGTGGAGAGAAGGGGAGGTGCCTCACCAACTCTACGCATGCCGCCCTCCCCTAGACATTGGCTGAAATGAAAGACTGGACTCCACCCACCACAGCACAGCTCAGCCTCCTTAAGCCCGTCCCCCTGCTCACACAGAGGAAGAGAAGACGGTCTTGGATGCCAGGACAAGCTGAGTCCTCTGGGGAAAAGGACTCCAGTTAAAATGGTCTGACGGGGATAAGCCGGCTTGGAAAACGAATTTAATAAAAATAATGTGAGTAGCGTGTCCAGAAGATGACTTGAAGTTGTCTTAAACTAGAAGGGTGACCAGGGTCCTCTGCTGTAAGAGTTTGTTGGAGTGAGACAGGTGTGCATTGGACTTTAGCACTTCTGTTTCCTATTCCAGGATTGCCATGGGCAGCAAGCCCAAAGAAGTGGTGGTGGTGGTGACTGGACCATGGTTACTTGTCAGACCCAGACTTGCACCAGACAGGAGCTACTGGGCTGGAGGGAACCACTGTGCATGAGAAGGAGGCTGGCTTCCAGAGTGATTGGAAAAGCTTTTACAGGGCTTTCCATTACTCCCTCCCCCCAAGCGCAGTGTGGACTTACCATCTGAAGTGCTATTGGTTTTACAAAGCACAGGAAAATGGCTAACCTCTGTAGACATTTCCTATGCCTTGCAAAAAGTTCCAGATGGCAACACTGAACCAAGGAGCAAAAGTTCCCCAGCCACGATGTTCTCATTGTTGGCAGTAGTGGCCATGTGTGGACATCTCTACTGGAACACCCTATGGTATAGGGACTGGTAATTACTGAAACAGCGACCAACAGTTACTGCCCTGTCTCTGCTGTTGTGCAGAAAGTGCCTCCATCAGAGATGTGACCTGTCTTGCAGCACATAAAAGTGATGCAGTGAATAGGGGAGGCAGCTGACCCAGGAGGAGGAGCACTGGCTTTTCTACCCCACTTTTCTCACCCATTTAAGGGGACTCAAAGTGGCTGAGAAAGCTTTCTATCCTTCTCCCCACAACAGAACACCCTGTGAGGTAGGTGGGAGCTCAGAAGAGAGCTGTGACTAGCCCAAGGTCACCCAGCTGGCTTCATGGAGGAGGCCGGAATCAAACCTGGTATTCCCAGATAAGAGTCCGGCTCACTAACCTCTAGACCAAACTGAGGTAAAACGGGAAGGGCTTAAGTATCTCAGAACTTCCATTTAGTCTCCCTTTCTCCTTTAAATGGTTTGGGATCCAGGCTGGCTAGTATGTGCAGAACCCATTCAGTTCACTAAAACCAATTTTCATGTGGGTTTGAACAGAACTGTAGCCTTAACGCTGTCAAGATCCATACCAGCTGCAAAAAGGTCAGCCTGTGTGGCAACGAGCACCAGCCAGAACAGGGGCAGGAGGAGGAAAGTGAAATGGCCAAACTTTTTAAAGCCAGGTGGAGCAGGAAACTACATAAGCAGAATGGCAGGGTGTCCTGCCAAGTGGTCAGTCGGTCAGTAGACCTGTAGTCAATGTAAGTGTTGCCTGACTTGGATGCAAATTTAGGGCCTTTCCGCACATGCCGCGGGAAAACCGTTTTTTCCCGATAATCTGTCCCAATTCTTGGCTGACTCCTTTTCTGGCTGCATACCAGGATGCATCACTAGAACAGGGTGTGCCTCTGAAATTTTAAAGGTGTGCAAATCCTCCATCTTTCTGAGCACTTTCACATAGCTGCAGCCTTATTCCCGTGGAGTAGAATGTGAGACTGATTTCCAAATTAAACGTGCAAGATTCCATAGTAGCTATTTGGGGCTCCTTTCTGGTCTCTGGATTGAATAAATGTGGCACCCTTCGTTCATGTTTCCATGATGCCCCTTCCCCATTGCTTGAAGGAGTCTTGGTCTTTGATGGGAAAGCAACATCACAACCCTTTCAAAGACTGATCTTCGTTCAAGCTGCTGCCTTTGGTGGGCAGTTTACTGCCAGTGGGGACTCAAGCATTTTGGTCAGCTGTATATCTGTTTAGAAGCCCTGCTGGATCAGGCCACAGCCCATCTAGTCCAGCGTCCTGTCGCACACAGTGTCCCACCAAATGCTCATGGGCATCTCAAGCAGAGACAAGGACAAACCTTTTCCTGCTCTTGAATCCCAGCAAATGGCCTTAGAAGCATCCTGCTTTCCCCCACAGCATGAAAGATGTACCTAGGCATTCATTCTAGCAGCCATTGATACATCTGTCATCCATAAATTTGTCTAGCCCTGCCTTAAAGCCATCTAGACTGGTAGCTGTCGCCACATCTTCCAGCAGCACATTCCATAAGCCGATGACCCTGTGGGTGAAGAAATTCTTCCCCTTGTCTGATCCAACTCTCCTACCCATCAGCTTCATAGAATCCCCCCTGGTTCTAGTGTTGTGTGATAAATTTTCTCTATCCACCTTTTCTATACCATGTATAATTTTATATACTTCAATCAGGTCCTCTCTTAAATGCCGTCTCTCCAGACTGAAGAGGCCTGTATATATTCCTATACATCCTTGTTTTCCACTGAAGCAAATTGCCAGCCTTTTGCTTATCTCAGGCTGCTCCTTTCATACTAACCTTCTGACGTCAATGCAAGTTTTGATGAGAATTGTTTATTTTCTTCCCCTTGTGACCAATAAAGGCAAGCTTCTCGATGGGGTTTATCAAAGACAAGGCGAGGAGAAACACAGGGTGCCTCCAGACGCAGACTAAATCCTACGATTTCCCCAGACCTATATTGAGACCGCCAGGTGTAATTGCAGCATTCTCATTACAGTCCTGGGTTAGTGAAGCAGTAACCCTCTATAATGCTCTCATGGGAAATCTAGCTATGATGCTGGATTTCCGGTAATAGCAATGCTTCAATTCCATGCCTGCCAGCCTGTTTCATTCTAATTTTAGGCCCTTCCTGCATTGGGTCTTATTCCAGATTATATCCCAATGGTGAAGCTTACAAATGTCTGGAAACTGCAGCAGCCACAGTAACGAAGGCGACACCCATCAGATCTCCAGTCTCTCCCTCTGGGGTGATGTGGGGCTGAGATGATCAATCTGCAGCAGTGAGGGCTTTCAGGGATTGTGCCTTGCCTTTCAGGGATGGAGTCAGTCTGTCAGATTTGTTCGGGCCCCTTTAAGGCCATGCTATGTGCTTCCAGAATCTTCTTTTACCTGAGGCTTCTATACCTACTCCATTGTTTAATGCAAGCTGTCTTATTGCACTTATTTTATTGGGAATAGCTGTTCTCCCTTGGGGCTTAATCACTCTCACCTGTTCAACATACACCAGCCCTGCAATGTTGGGTATAACTAAGACTAAGGCTGCTTCCGCATTTGACTAAATAAATCCGGATCTACCTCACCCAGCTTTATTAAATCCGGTGTGGAAATTAGATCCGGATTTATGGGGGTAGATCCATATCTAATAGATACGGATCTACCCACCCCCGTCCTTCCGCACACGTGGTGGAAGGACAGATTAAATCCGGATTTGAGGTGGGTGCTGTGCGGATGCACAGCACCCGCCTCACATCCGTGCTCCAGGGCCCCTCCCCTGGCCCACCATGTTTGGCTCCTTGGAGCCAAGCATGGCGAGCCGGGGGACTCCACTGCCGTGGCTCACCCTCACCCCAGAAGTGGCGGATCCCCGCTTCTGGAGCCAGGGGGAGCTTCTCCGAAGCTCTCCCTAGGCCACCCGGGAGAGACCAGCCAAAATCCCCTCCTTATCTGCTCGTGGTTGCCCCAATTCTGGCTGCAGGGACCCAGGATGCAGCACGCCTGTGTCCTGCACGCCTCCTGATTGGTTGGGGCTGCTCCTGGCAGCTCCAGCCATCAGGAGGCTTTCTGCGCAGGTGCGCTGCCCTGGCTAGTGTCCTAAACAGCAACGCATATGCGGACACGGGATTCCGAATGTGTGCTTAATAGGTGTTAAAAGGCCTGTGCGGAAGCACCCTAAGTTGTCCTTCTGCTTTTGTTACAGGGTTAGGGTGTTAGAGTGTTGCAGAGTTGCTGTATTATTGAATTGCTTTTTAGTTACTCTGATGTTTGTGTTAACACAGATAACTGAATATTTACTGTAACCATTACAGGACTGTTTATCTCCAAGAGACTGAGGCTGAATGTTAAGCTGTACGATATTCTTATTTCATACCTACATGCAACTGTTTCTCCTTGGTTTGTAGTGTTATACTTGCATGCACTGAAAAATAAAGCACCTTCCTTTTTGGAAAGAACCTTACGTGTCTTGTTGGAAGTGATCTCGGGAGAACAAGCTTCTCTGTGCACGAGCTTTCTGCTCCTCTGCTACAATCTCTGTCTGCATTGCCAGAGATATGCGAAATATTCTCAACAAGATTGGCTGAGACCTTGCCTGGGAGGGGGTTATGGTACTTTTGTCCTGACTGTGGGTCTCTTAGAAGCATGTGGTTGGTGTGACGTGGGCTTGTTTCCCGGGCTTTTGGGCAGTCTGAGTGACAGGAGGGGCGGAGACGCCATAGAAACTGCCAAAACCAACCAATCAGAACAGCAGGAACTCAGGCTATTTAAGCCAGCAGCCTGGCATTCCAGCCGTCTCTCATCCTGCAGTTTTTGGCAAGAGAGGGAACGCGGAGGGTTTCCTTCTCCCTCCGGTCTTCTAGGCCTTGTGCTCTTGGACCAGAGGGGCAGGGGATAGAAGGGAAGTCTCTCCTCTCTAGCAGGGGAAGATCTCAGGGCGTACCTGGAATTAGGCATGCATGCATGCAGCAGGGACTGTTGATTTGGGGGTAGAGTGAGACAGGGTCCTGGAATGCAGTTCATATTGCCACGAGGCAAGCTTTATTATTAGGAAGATACTTCACACTGAATGGTGGTTGGAATCCACTCAGGGGCAAGGAGGAGAGAGTGGAGCTAGAGGCAGAGTTTATTTATGTTGTTCGCTTTCAGTGGGACTTCTTGCTGAGAACTGGCTTTATTTTATTTACAGCAACATTTCCTTTCAAGTAACTCAAGGACTTTTGAGCTAACCTTTACTTTGCTTCTACTATTATTTATATTAATAAACATTTAATGTTTGGATTACACTGGTGTTTATTCGGCTGCTTTAGTGGGGGTTGGGGGGGCTTGGCTACAAGCCATTAAAGCAGGGCACCAGTGGGGTGTATAGTCCAGTTCATATACTGGCACCCCATTGCTGGCAGTTGGGCTGTGGTGCTCAGCGGCCACTTCCTTTCTGCGCAGCTCTGCAGAGGGCGAGACGGGAGGAGCTGGGCCAAGTCACCAAAGTCGGCCACCGTGGAAGAAGATGCTGGGAGGTCCCAGGGAGGACCACAACATGTGATAAAACTAAAACATATTTAAAAATTTAACCTATCCAATCTCCTTCCTCTCATCCACCACCTACCTACCCACTGTGCCAAGACTGCATTTAGACAAGCTAGGAATCAAAGGCCTGGGTGAAGAGGTATGCTTTAACCAGGCCTTTGACAACCATATAAAGTTGGTGCCCAGAGTACCCAGAGGTCACCACAGAGAAGGCCCTCTTGTGTGCCACAGCCCATCACACCTCCAAGGACAGTAGAACTCCGTGAAGGCGCTTGTCAGGCCTCGTCCCCTCAGCCCCTCCTCCTCCAATGAAGAGCTGTCTGTCACTAGGGACAACCAAGGTCAGCCTAGCTTCCCTGACAGTCAGGGCAAGGGAGGCGCAGCTCAGTAACAGTACTTGTAACTGTTTTACAAGTAACAGTCGCTGACCTTCTTAAAATTAAAGAACTCAATTTGCTACATTCCCTAAAATATTTGGCTGCCCGGAAATAAAAACTGGATAGCTGGGTCGGGGTCTACAATTAACTGGGTTAAAAGAGAATGATGCTAATTTCTTTATTTTTCTCTGTATAAAGAAGAAGAAGAAGAAGAAGAAGAAGAAGAAGAAGAAGAAGAAGAAGAAGAAGAAGAAGAAGAAGAAGAAGAAGAAGAAGAAGAAGAAGAAGAAGAAGAAGAAGAAGAAGAAGAAGAAGAGTTGGCTTTTCTATCCTGCTTTTCTCACATATTTGATGACCCTATAGCCCAAGATGGAGCCCGGATGAAGATGCCAGGCGACACCCTTCCCCGAGCATTCTGAGGTAAGAGCGACAACAGCTGAGACTGTCAGCACATCTGCAGGCCAAGCACCTGCGCTGAAGAAGCGTGATTCTCCCTTACCTACTTAAACACTCCCCAAGCCTGCAGAACTTGTTGCAGGCATTATGTCTCTTTATCCTGCAATCTTGGCTCATGTTCTCTTTGTATTTCTGATCCTTGAACTAATATCTGACACTGCAGACCCTCTGGCATCTTGGAACTTGGAACATTTGACTACGCTTTACTCTTGCTCCCTGAAAGAACTTTGAACTTGGCTAGTTGCTACTTCTGCTAGACCTGAACATGCGCATGTGTTTCCCCTCTAAGACCTGGCTGGTTTGGGACACGACAGCCCCCGCCTCATTTAGATGAACCATTAATCTGATCCAGCAGGGGTCTTCTCACACTCTGGCCACAGTCACATCTTAACACTATAGTCCATTTTAGGATAGATCAGGAAGTGAGATCTTTTTAGGACTGAACACCTACCTTAGGATGGGGGTGAGGTGAGGCAGCCCTGGGTGTGGCACAGCCACATCGCTGCTGGCAGAAGGTGTGTGAGGGTACACCAGGCAAGCCAAGCTGTATCACTCCTTCCAGCTTTGACCAAGAGAAGGTTTGCCCTTGTTTCTGCTTTAGATGCCCATGGGCAATTGGTGGGCCACTGTGTGAGACAGGATGCTGGACTGGATGGGCTGTGGCACGATCCAACAGGGCTCCTCTTATGTTCACTTATGTTCTTACTATCCAAATGCAGGCTAGATCTGAAGATGGCCTCCGTTCTGCTTAAATGCAAGGTGTTAACAGGACCTTTGAGTGTTAACAGGACCTTTGCACTGTGTGTACTTCCAGCCTGCCCCATCTGTGGCTGCAGGCATTCCATTTGTCTTCCCCCAAGGACCATGATTAATTTCAGGGCCTCCCAAGGCTGTTCGGTCCCCTGTCCTAAGGGTAACGTGGTGCCATCTGGAGCGATATCAGTTTCAAAGCAGACAGACAGATGAATAGCAAGTAGGACTCTAGTGGGGAAGAAAAGCAAGGCTGCTTCATAAATGACATACCTAAGGGAAAACACAGACCACCATCATTATTAACTGCATGGATATTTCATGTATTATCCTATACTTAAGTCTTAAAGTCAGGCATTCACTATGGCAACCGATGAAGTCTACCGCACACCCACCTACCCACTCACCCACACATACCCACCCACCCACACGCCACTTTCCTCTTGCAAGCAAAGGGCTGTACTGAAAAATATATCCTTCCAAAGCTAATAAAGATCAGGGATAACCACTTGGGAGCTTGCTGGTGGTAGAAGAGAGAGGTTAAGCAGCTATGGAACCGAGGTGGTGAGGGAAAGCAGAATTTGAATTGACTGGAGTCATAGGCTTTTTCATTAAAGAGCTCAATTTGCTACATTCCCTAAAATATTTGGCTGCCCGGAAATAAAAACTGGATAGCTGGGTTGGGGTCTACAATTAACTGGGTTAAAAGAGAATGATGCTAATTTCTTTATTTTTCTCTGTATAAAGAAGAAGAAGAAGAAGAAGAAGAAGAAGAAGAAGAAGAAGAAGAAGAAGAAAAGTTGGCTTTTCTATCCTGCTTTTCTCACCCATTTAAGGGGACTCAAAGTACCTGACAAAGCTTTTCTATTCTTCTCCCTACAACAGACACCCTGTGAGGTAGGTGGGGCTGTGAGAGCTCAGAAGAGAGCTGCGACTAGCTCAGAGGTTCCCAAACTTTTTTTTCTCGTAGACCACTTTCAAAATTTTACTGATTTCGGTGGACCCCCTGCTGCTACATTTCTACCATATTCCCAAAACTCGTCAAAAAATGTGAGGATTAGATCTAACGATGGAAATTTGCGTCCCTTTGCACGTCTGAATAAGCGTTGCGGGCGGGCGGCACTTTGCAAGTCGCTGACCTTCTTAAAATACTATCTGCCTACATTGATAGGTAAAGCCAAGCCAGCATTTTTGTTCTTTACTATCGAAACCAGATAAATTTTCATGGACCCCCACTTGCAACTTGTGAACCCCCTTTTTTTTTCACACCAACGTAGACCCCCATTGAGTCTCCCATGGACCCCGTGGACTTTGGAAATCACTGGACTAGCCCAAGGTCATCCAGCTAGCTTCATGGGAGAGGGCAGAATTGAACCCCATATTCCCAGATAAAGAGTCTGGCTCCCTAACCACTAGACCATACTGGCTCACAATAGGTTCCTGATTTGTGTAAAAAACCAGGATGGTTTTGCCTGCTGGGCCAGTAGTGTCCAAGTACCTCCCCTCCATATGTTATTAAACTATAGCTTCTGTCCTAGATGAATTTGGCAGGGCTGATAAGAGGGGTAATGGGGGACCATCCAAAGGGCCACACTTTGAGAACCTGCAGGCTAGAGCGTGTCAAGGTCAGGAAAGTTGACGTGCGAGGTCCAGATGAACACCCAGAGGACACAGCAGACAGGAGGCTAAACCAGAGATGAACATGGAGCAATATCAAAGACTAGAAGGAGGCTTGGGACATGGCTGGAAGACACTTGATCGGACTTAACTTAGGAGCCAGACTTGGTCAACGGACTGAAAGCAAGCCTAGGAGACAACACCGGTGCTCTTTTTGTACTGAAGAGCTGTGGGCCATGGTCACACAAGTCCCAATCAGGACGGCCTGTTAATGAATTCAAATTGAATTCGTCCCAGTGCCAGTCAGATGCGGATCAATAGAGGCTGACACCTCCTTGGACTGCATTGGCCACACATTTCTACAGAGTTCGGCCTGGCATTCCTCCATGGAGCCCTTCGCTCCCCACCCCTTTTGCTACAACACATCGATCTCATTTCCTATTGGATGCCGTTCATATCACTCAAGGGAGGCGAGGGTGTGTGTATGCAGTTGTTTTTAAAGCCTGCTCCCTCACCTCCAAACACCCCTTCCTTTTTTATGTACTTCTCTTCTCCATGCAATTAATTTTTAAATAAATAATAAAAATACATTTGTGTAAAAACACTAGGGAGAGGAATCATACCTCTAAATTGAGGAGAGGGGGAGGTGCCTCACAAGCTCCATGTATACCGATTGGCCAAAGGGGAGGTGCCTAACTAACTCTGTGTGTGCCGATTGGCCGAAGGAAATACTAGGTGCCACCCACCACAGCACAGTTCTGCCTCCTTTAGGCCATCCCACCGCTCATACATGAGGAAGTGGAAGCTGGCCTGGAATTCCAGGCTGCCCTCAGTCTGTGTTAGTGCTGTTTAAAGAGGACTACATTTTAGGACAGTCTAACACAGTGGTTCTCAATCTGTGGGTCGCGAGCCCTTTGGGGTCGATCTACTCTTTCACAGGGGTCGTTAAGAAGTAGCAACAAAAATAATTTTACGGTTGGGGTTTAAAGTTAGGGTTAGGTTGGGGGTCACCACAACATGAGGAACTGTATTCAAGGGTTGTGGCATTAGGAAGTTGAGAACCACTGGTCTAACGGCTGTAGGCTGGCTTGCAATTTGTAATAGTTTAAAATAGTGTGAATCACACGTCCTGCCGGATGACTCAGGTCATCCTAAAACTCACGTGTGACCAGGCCCATGGCCTACTCTCATAGTCTGGAGAGTGAGGCAAGGGTAGGATTTGGGAGCAGGACTAAAAACTAGCCTAGACCACCCTGGAGAATAAGGTGAGACAGGGGACTAGACTTGTGGCAGAGTCAAAGTGGGGGGTGAGGCTAGAAGACAGACTGGGAGCCGGAACCAAAAATCTGGGCTAGTGCGCAAGTGGTCTTGGAGAATTCCTTGGTTCCATCCAGGGAATCAGGGATGTGAGGCTCTGTGCTGCTGCAAGAGAAAAAGAGGCAGTGGACTCATTTCTTGCACCTTGTTACAGCTCCTGGAATGTGGCTGTGAGCAGAACTTCTTCTCACCCCCGTGAGGACCTTGCCAGGTATTGGAGTGATGCACAGGAAATAGCTGTGGAAGTCAGCCATTTTAAGTCTAGAGCAGGGAGTTCTAGCAGAATTCTTGGCCCTAGAGTTGCTTTCTCTCTCTTCTACCTGCACCCCCAGCTGACCCACATGAACAAGTGCAAAGGGGCCTACTGAGGAGCAACTGTAGCTAAGTGGTAGAGCAAATGGTCTGGAAAGCAGAGGATCACTGGTTTGATTGCTATCCTCCTCCCAGAAGTAGGCAATGGCAAACCATTTCTGCATCTTGGTCAAGAAGATGACATTAGAGCTGCCCTTGAAGGTGCCTCGTGCAATCAACCAGGAGTCATTCATGACTCAGTGGCAACCACTGACAACAACAGAAATATTGTAATATTTCTCCTTTCTGTATGATGTTTCTGTGGTGCTTCCAGATGGGCAACTGTTAGAACTAAACAAAAATTGGCCTGCTGCTGATAAAATTACAGCTGACCTTCCAAACACTTTTGTGTTTTTCTATGGTCTGTTTTCCCTTGTCAGAGGGAAAGGAAAATACTATTTGCCTGAAAAGACTTTTCTAAAGAGGTCAGTTGTTTAAAATATGATTGGTTTGACTTATATTTTTAAATGATAAGAATGAAGCATTGGGGGGGCTGTTAAGCGCAGAAATATTGAGAAAAGAAATTGACAGAATATTTGTGTCTGAAAAGCCAGTGCTATTCTTATTTAATCATTCATTCATTATCACTGTAACCATTCCTTTTGAGTGTCATTGCATTATTCTTTTTTTTTAAAAAAAATCTTGCTGAAAAGACATTTAGAGGCAATTAAAAAATCGATAAAAATAAAATAAATGGGATAATAAAATGATGTCCACTTGAGAGGCTGTGCTCCTGGCATGTCAAATGGCGATTGGGTCACAAGTGGAAATACTTCAGTGCACTTGTCAAATCAATAACTATGGGTGTGCTCAGACATGAGCTTTCAGACGTCCCTGGAGCAATTTTGAGGCCCTAGGGACAAACATAAAATGTAAAAAAAACCCAAAACACTTTACCTCATCTCCAACCTTCTGATGATCCATCTCTTCCACACAAGCAAATGAATCACCCATGAGTTGTTGCACTTTGGGGTGGATGAGGTGGGAGGCTGGAGGCTCCAAGCCCATCCTAGCCTGCTAAAGCCATCATCTAATCAGGGCCCTGGAAAAACAGGCTGCCATCAACCAATGGGAGGTGATCAGAGCAGAAGAAAAGCGACAGAGGAAAGGAAGCAAAGTAGAAGACTTTTAGGCACTTATTTTAAAAAGTGTGTGATGCAAGGAAGAGATCTAAGGTACCTGCCTTCCACAAGCTATCATGGAATGGCACAGACATCACCCTCTGTAATGCTCTGTCCACATAGAATCATAGAATGGTAGAGTTGGAGGGGACCTCCTGGGTCATCGAGTCCAACCCCCTGCTCAAGGCAGGATCTCCTAAACCATCTCAGACAGATGGCCGTCCATTCTCTGCTTGAAGACCTCCATCGAAGGGGAACCAACCACCTCCTGTGGCAGCCTGTTCCACTGGTTGATCACTCTTACTGTTAGAAATTTTTTCCTAACATCTAAACTAAATCTTTTCCCCTGCAGTTTCACCCCATTGTTTCTAGTCCTTCCTTGAGAGAGTGAGAACAGGGCTGATCCCTCTGCCCTGTGACAACCCTTGAGGTATTTGTAGACAGCTATCATGTCTCCTCTCAGTCTTCTTTTTGATAGACTAAACATTCCTAGTTCCTTAAGCCGTTCCTCATAGGACATGGTTTGCAGACCGTTCACCATCTTGGTAGCTCTCCTTTGAACCTGCTCCAGCTTGTCAGTGTCTCTTTTAAACTGGGGTGACCAGAACTGGACACAGTACTCCAGATGAGGTCTGACCAAGGTAGAGTAGAGGGGGATAATAACTTCACGTGATCTGGACTCTATGCTTCTCCTAATACACCCCAGGATGTAGGACAGAGCATAGAATGGACAGAGCATAGAATGGACAGAGCATTTAAAATGGTTCCCTGTCCTGTTGCACCAGTAAACATGGACATCAAGGGGCCAATTTGCACTTTGGCCCATAGTCAACAATTAGGCAACATCTGGACAGGTTCATCTGCACTTGTAGGAGGCTTTTACATGCTAGGAATGCCCCCTGCCTGCCCAGAGGTTGCCTAATAGCTGACTAGGTGTAGAGCACAAAACCGTGATCCACGACCTTACCAACCTTTACCCCAAATTACTGGATGGCATCTTTCTATTCATACAAGTTCTGACTTCATCGGATATTGGTGCACATCCCTAGTTCAAACTTAATAAACTGCAGGTTTGTAAAAATAAGTTTATTTGAAGACTGGATTTTGTTTCCAATGCTGATGTGCACAATAGCCTCAGACAAAAATCTGCACTGTGCCGAAATGATGCAAGGGGAATGCTTGAATGGTACGGGCATCCAAATTCCACACCCATGAAGGAAACATTCTGCCCCAGAGGGGTAGAAAATGCTGTCAACATAGGTCTCATCCCCATGGGGCTGCCAATACCTCAGGGTGGATTCGGGGCAGCCTTAATGTGAATCTTAATTCGCATTAAGGAGTCCCCATGCTAATGGAGGACAGCGCGGGTTCAAGCCAAACCCGCCTATCCCCATGAAAACTACGATAAATTCCTGCGTCGGGATGCCACAGTTTTCTCCACCCCTCCCACCTTGCCTAAGTGTGCATTAGCCTAGGTAAGGGTTTGTTTTACCCCAAACGATTGCCTGACAGCTTCCCTGCAATCACCTGAGCAGCTGTCCGGTAGGTATAGGGGCTGTCAAGCGCACGAGCAGAGCTCTGGTAAAATGATTAAAACAGCTGCAGGAAAGCAAGCCACAGCTCTTTTAATCATTTTACCGAAGCTCTGCTGGTGCATTTGTCAGCCCCTAAACCCACCTGACAGCTGCTCAGCTGACTGCAGGGAAGTTGTCAGGCGATCATTTGGGGTAAAGCAAGCCCTTACCTAGGCAATTGCGCACTCAGGTCAGGGGGGACAGTTGCGATCGCAGCATTAGCGGCAGGGACAGCAAAACCCACCCCGCTAATGCTGCAATTAGCAATCTACCTAATCCAGGAGTGTCCCCATGCCCCCATTTTTGCCCCCTAATTTGGAGTACAAACAGTTATAAAGGGGGGATTGCTTTGGCTTTTTGGCTTTTGTCCCTCATGTAGCCCGAATTAGGGTCCTGATCATGGGAACGACCCCATACTTTCCCTGCCAAGGGGGAGGAAGGACTTTGACAGTGCCATGTCCCACACTGCCACGGTACAGACCTATCTGGAATGTATGCAGAACTTTCAGGTATGCTGTTTTGGAAGACACAGAAAATGGCCTCTTGAATTATTTCCTGGATAAAAACATTTTGCACCTCAGTTTTGATGTTTGTGTTGCCGTGAGCAAGGAGAACCTGCAAACCACACTTTCTGCTTTTACAGATGGAACAAGCGCTCCACCTTCAGAAGTGATAGGAACCACCATGATGTGGACCGTGCCATTATTAAAAATAGGGGATATTTAGACAACCTTTGTATTTTCTTGGCTGTGGAAAGTGTATCTGGGTATACTGAATGTAAAAAAAAAGCTATTATGTTTGTCAATTACGTATCATGGAAATTTGCAAAAATTGTTTATCTATATATCACTCTACATGTCCTAAATTATGGGTAGTTTTTCTCTTTGGGAATAATTTTATAAAGGCATGTGTATTTGGCCTCCCATGCTGGTCACATGATGCAAAGGAAGATCCTTTCATTGATTTAGAGAACTTGACCATGAAAGAAGATGAACAACACATACATTGTAATCTGCCTGGGACATAGCAAAGCTAACACAAACAAACTTGCATGGAGCTATAGAGAGCTGTAGCTAATGTAGCATTGCTAAATGGTTCAGCAGGCATTTGGATTTCAACCAGCACTACAAGAAATTTGGCACTACCAACAAGCTTCATTAAGACCGTTTGGGGTGGGGGTGGTTTTAAAATCAGACTCTGTCCATGTCATTCAGAAAGCACTGACATGAATGGATTGTCCTCAGAGCATAAGGTCAAATCATCTCACTCTCAAGATAGATTTGTAGTGTCATTTTTGGACAGTCCTACATTTGACGACCTGTTACATAGACTGCAGTTGCTTGCAAGGGCTGCTTCACTTTTTGAACCAGGCCTGCATCGACATGGCCCCAAAGTGCAGGCCAGGGCTCAAGGGCAAATGTTCACACTCCCTTCAGACCCCTGTAGCACCTCAGAGTCTCCAACATGACATCCTTCCATTGAATCTTTTGCAAGCCTTCTGGGGACACATTGGTGGGGGAAGTTACTTCCCTTCCACTGTAGCCCCATCTTCACGGCATCGTTATCTCGAATTCAAAATGATTTGAGTCCTCACAGTTCAGACGGCAGTTCGGCTTAACACGCTTCTTCCGTGTTAAACCTCGTTATACCGATTTGAAATAAATCCTGATTTCAACAGCTCTCACTCCGGAACGTGCCCTTGATACGTGTTTCATTTTTTACTGTGTGGACAGTATCGTTTTCCGGGATGAGATTCCGTGTCCAGGCTGTCCCGCCCCCAATCGCACTGTAACCAATGGCTTGTCCGTATTCGAGGCACGTCATGTTTAGGATTCCCTCCCCCAATAGCTCGCTCACTTCCAAAGAGTGATTCCATTGAAAGAATCCAATCTCGAAACAGCCACTATCTCCAAAGCTACACTGTAGCGATGTAGCTTATAACAATGTTGCAGTTTTGCACAGTTCTGAACTTTAGAAAGGAAAGGGGAGTCCCCGTGGAACTTTCCCAGCCCACTCTCCCCGCTCTCCAAGTTCCCTCCCGGCCCCCGGGGGAAGAGCGAGCGAGGAGCCCCCTTCGCCCTCCCCCGAGGTGGGCATGCTGAGCTCGCCTGCCTCTCGGCTCTCCTCCTTTTCCAGTGGCGGAGGCGGGCACCGAGGAGCCCCAGGGTGAAGCTGCCTGCACCGCAGCGCCAGGATGGATGGATGGATGGATGGATGGATGGATGGATGGATGGATGGATGGATGGATGGATGGATGGATAGATGGATGGATGGATGGATGGATGGATGGCGCGGCGGGCGCCGGAGCCGCCAGCGGGGGAGGCAGGGGCGGCCCGGGCTGCGAGCGCACTCCGGCCAGCAGGGCGAAAGGCGCCGAGAACGTGGCGGCGGCGGCAGTGGTGGAGTCGGGCAAAGCGGAGGCAGGCACCGAGGAGCCCCAGGGCGAAGCTGCCTGCGCCGCAGCGCCAGGATGGGTGGATGGATGGATGCTGATGCTGATGCTGATGCTGGTGGGAAGGGGGAGGGGAGAGAACGGGAATCCCCGGCGGAGCATGGATGACGCAAAGTGGCGGCGGCTCTGCCACCGGGCAACAAGGAGTCCCAGGGCGAAGCCGCCCGCGCCGCGCCAGGATGGATGGATGGATGGATGGATGGATGGATGGATGGATGGATGGATGGATGGATGGATGGATGCTGCTGCTGCTGCTACTGCTGGGAAGGGAAAGGGAGGGGAGAGAAGGGGACGGATCGGGCAGGGGATCCCCGGTGGAGCATGGATGACGCAAAGGGAAGGGAGGGTGGGATCCTGGGAGGGAGGACCAATCACAGGGCACCATAACTGGCAATGGGCGGGAGCACAGGGCTATTGTGGGGATTACCAGGATTGATTCCGCGTTAAGGCTGCAATCGGAATGCCCTCGGAACCGGATCAATTTGCAAGTCGTGTAGACAGCTTTATTCCGGGTCAGTTATTTCGAATTATTTAAATATATATATATATATATCCTGCCCTACACCCTAAGGTCTCAGGGCAGGTAACAGCATTTAAAAACAAACATGTTAAAATAGAACCAACCATATATAAAAAACAATAATGTCTGTGGTGGGGAAAAACTATACCACATTTAGCCAAAGATCAGAGCAAAGGGGTGCATTATCTTCTGCTGTATTTATCACGGCGACCAATAAGGGGTGACGCTCCAAATTAGAATGACAACTAGCTTCACCCCTCCTCACTCATCCTTGGTCACCCAAACTGTCACACCTTCTTACCTGCAGAATAACAACAAAATCTAAGAATACTAGGGAGTTTTTAATTTTGATGGGCTAACGTCACAGAAAGGGCCCATCAAAGACACAGGACAATCAAGACTTAACAGTCTGGTCTCCCTCAAGTCCTGTGGGGTGAGTTCCTCAACATCAGAGGGCTTATTTGCTGCCATAGACCTATGACCTTCTAGGCAAAAGAATACTTCCCCTTGTTGGTCCTCTCTCTTCTGCCCATTAGTTTCATAGAACACCCCCGGTTCTGTCAGGAATGCAAGGGTTACAGAGAACTAACCACAACCACCAAAGAAATGGCTGATGGTTAAGAGAGGGAACATATGAGAAATGCACACAATTAAGGTCGGTGATCTTCTTCCTTGTCTTGCTCTTTCATGATCCATAGTGGTCCAATACTTTTACAACATTTGCTCCATCTTTGGCATGGATAGAGATGACATCAGGCCCATCCTGTTGGCATCCTTCAATCTCAAAAGACAATGGAAGGAGCCTGATGATATGGAAACTCTGAGTTGCCCAGGATTTGGCAATGGTTTGTCTGAAGGAGCCGCTGGAGTGATGACCTTTGGTCCATTCAACTTCATTCTGGGCTCTACCTCATCATTTTCCTGTCCCTTGCCACTCAGAAGGCAGTTTGGTATTGTGGTTAGAGTGACAGACTCTTAACTGGTATCCTCCCATTTTGATTCTGCACTCCTACACAAAGCCAGCTGCACTCCTATGCAACAGCCCCACCTCCCTCACAAGGTGCCTGTTGTGGGGAGAAGAACAGAAGCTTTGTCAGCCACTTTGAGTCCCCTTTAAAGGGTGAATAAGGCAAGCTACGAAAGCCTTCTTCCTCTTCCTCTTCTTTATCTATAGCTGAGAAGACCCAATGATTTCCCATGGCAGAGTGGAAATATGAACCCAGGGATGTCTGGGTTCTAGCCTAAAGTTCTTAGTCACTTCACCATTAGAGAGCCCATCCAAGTAGTCGGCTCAGGTAGTGCAGGTAAAGAACCAAGATCCATTTACTGGATCCAAGATCCAAGGTCACCATTGGCTGTAGATGCCAAGTCCTGTGCTTGAAGAAATAATTCTCATCAGCATACTTCTCACTATAAATTGATGAATCACCTGTTCCATTATGATGAGTAAAGCCACCATGCTGGTCCATCACCCCTGAAATGATTCAGTGGAAGCAGGAACTTTTGCAACCCAAACCTTTCTCCCCAGTGCCCAAAGCGATCAAATCGTCTACCACATTCGGCATCTTTGTCTGCAAAGAGCTTGACTGTAATGGCACCAGTCTTGATACTGAATAACACTGGAGTATTGGCCAAGATGGCAGCCCAGGAAGGAGCTGGGTACAAGGAAGGAAGGAGGGAAGGAGAGGGGGAAAGAATTTTAAAGATGGCGTCCATGGCCAGGTGTCCATGAGAGCGCAGACAATGCTAGGGTGCTGCCGCATTGGCCACCGAAAAACAGATCTAAAAAGATCTGTTTTTCGGTGATCTGTCCTCCCCCTGATCTGTCACTGTGACACCCCTGATCCAAAGGGCCCTCACATGTTTGCACACATGCTGGGAAGCTGGATTCCAGAGGACGGATAGAGTGGGTGCTGTGCGGACGCATCAGCACCCATTCCAAAGTCCTCCGGCTCACACGCTGGTGATGCCACCCCCAGAGCTGTGGGACTGGAGCGGTGAGCTCCCTGCCAGTCAGCGTGTGTTTCCAGCGGCGCCTAGCACGCCGGGGAAGGGCTTCGGAAGCAGGCAGTCCTGCTTCCGCCCTTTTAAACATGGCAGGCGGAAGGAATCCGCCCCTTCGCCTGCCCGTGTGTGGAAGCGTCCTGCTTCTGCACACATCCAGGCAAAGAGACAGATGTAAGACCTGATTTTTCAGGTCTTAAATTTAATTCAGATTTCAGCGGCAAAACCAGTTTTAAAAACCAGTCTTCCACACCGAAATGCAGAAGCGGCCTCCACAAAAGGTCGCAGAAAAGGACTCCAATGTGGAAGCTGCTTAAGATAAGGCCGCATCCCCATTACAAGCATATTTCGCTTTCCCTAAACCGAAATAATAGAACCGGATGCAAACGCGAATTTGCCTGTTCCCATTACTTTTAACTTAATGGCGTTCGATCCAGATTCTGAGGATCGTACGTGGCGTACGTGACTCAAGGTGGGACTCAAGTGGCTACTTTTTAAAAGCCGCTTTTCGGGGCTGCCCTGCCCTCTTCCTCCTGGCATGGACGCGCCACCCATAAGGGACCCCTTCACGGAGCCTAGCTGGGTGGCTGGGTGGCTGCCGCTTCCATGGATGGAGGAAAAATGGCAGCGGGCAGCCAGCCAGCAATTCTTTCCCCTCCTCTCCCCATTGCTCAGGGCACACAGCAGCAGCGGCAACTAAAGCCCCTTTGCTTTAAACATTCACATTCAGCTGCTTTCTTCCCTTCCTTTCCCTTTCTAAAGGTCAGAACTTTTAGAATTGTGCAAAATTGCAACATTGTTAATCAGGTGTGAAGTGGTTCCATCACTACAGTGTAGCGCTGCTGTTAAGGGTGGATTTTTACACTGAAATCAATGTCTTTGGAAGCAAGCTATTGGGAGAGGGAAACCCTAAACATGGATTCTCATCCCTTAAAACGGTAGGGTCCCCACAGTAAAAAATGTAACATGTATCAAGCGCAGGATCCAGAGTGAGACCTGTTGAAATGAGGATTAACATTTACAACGCTTTGGGGTGGTTTAACACGCGGAAAGCGTGTTAAGCCAAACTGACGTGGGGTCTGCCAGGATTGAAAACGTTTTGAATTCGAAATAAGTTTGCTGTGGGGAAGTGTTTTTAATCTGGTTTGGGGTGGTGGTGTTAAAACGGTTTGTGCAGCTAGTGCGGAAACACTCCTAGAGTGCGATAACAGGCCTTCCTAGTGTGGATCGCCTCCGATCTACAGTTTTTAATCATGTCTTTAGAAAAGGTATTTGTCTGTTCTTTTTCTTGTAATCTCTTTTGAGATTTTACAATGGGAAGCAGCAAAAACAAATATTTTAAATAAATAACTTCTTGATCTAGAGGGCGGACGTTGATTAAACACAATTCTCCCTTTTTCCAGAGTGCACTTCACTCCACACAAGTACTGCATATTCTTTCGGATTCCCGAGGAGATTATCTGGGTGTTTTTTTTTACCATGTCTGAACAGGACATCTTTTAGCATCATATCTGTGGCTGATCCACCCAGCTTCCTCATGCCCACCTCACCAAATGTGGTGAAGTTGAATTAAGTCGACATTTTATGTGGATTCCAGAGAGATGAGTCTCTGTGCCTGCTTGGAGAATATCAATAAACGTGGCTAAAAAACTTAATATTCAGATTTAACTTCTACTTCTCATCTTGGAAGATTAGCAGTTATATCCTCCGGTGTTTCATATGATAATCAAGTTGTCAGGGAGCAGGTTTTTGTTAATGTAACTGTCACATTGACAGGGTTGGGCGGAATGGGGAGGGGTGAAGTGTTCAGCATTTAAATAGATTCTAGAAGTTAGTTTTAGCAGCAAATGCAAGCTATTCTCTGGTATTAGACCATTTCTTTCTTTTGTTTAATGAGATCCATCAATCATACATTTTAAAATCTGCTTGTCAAACCTGGTATCCCTTTGGCCTGTGAGTCACTGGCCGCGTTCCCATGCTTGTTTGGTTCAGATCCAAAATCGGGTTCGGTAGGGGTCATCCCCATGCACTTTTTATTTGGGCAGATTTTTTTTTGGACCAAATTGCCCAAACCAGGACTAAATTTGGTCCTGGAAAAAACAAGTCTGAGCATGGTTTGGGTGATTTGGTCTGAGGTGAGCCTGCACACGGGAACAGTCCTGGGCTTCATTTTACTCCCTTTTCCAGGCAAGCAACTCTGTTATCTCCCTGGAAAAGAGAGAAAACACAAGCCTCTGCACCCCCTGTTCACAATCTCAGCTGACAGGAAAGAGGCTTGAGTTTACTTGGGGAGTAAAGCCAAGCCTCTTTCCCATCAGCTGAGATTGTGAACAGGGGGTGCAAAGGCTTGAGTTTTCTCCCTTTTCCAGGGAGGCAACCTTATTGCCTTCTGGCCTAGGGTGGCTGTCCGGAATCCGCACCTTTGCTTTAAACCTTCCTCAGTCCATCTGCAGGTCTGACTGCTCACACCTTTTCATTTCTATCCATTTTACTGCTGGACTTTCCACCCTCCATTTGGCCTTTCCTGAATGGAAAGTCCACCTATAAAATGCATAGAAAAGATGGACTGAAGAAGGTTTAAAGTGAAGGTGTGACCATGACCCAGTCAGGGTTGCAATATCTAGAATAGTTGTGTACGAAAGGGAAATGCACTGGGTGTAGTTTGTAATATAGTCAGACCCCCATATCCACTGATTCGGTAACCATGGTTTCAGTTAACCACGGTTACCAGATCAGCCCACCCCATCCCATGGGCACTACAAGGGAAAGCACCCAGAACCAGAAGGCCTATTTCGGCCTCTGTAGAGCACTGGAATAGGTGTTCGATGCTATCAGACCCCATTCTAAACTGTAAGGGGGTGCGTGGGAGGGGCGTGGGAGGCTTCTGGTGGCATCTCACACTTATTTCAATGCTCTCCGGAGGCCAAAATAGGCCTTCCAGGGGCCAGAAAAGCACTTCCAGTTCTGGGGTTGCATGACCAGGTTGGAGACGGAATGTATCCCCAGTGGATACAGGGGTCTGACTGTAGCTTATTGGCAACATCTTGCCTTTTGCTGTGAGCCACCCTCTGGCTAGGTATAATGGGGCAGGATGTAAATAAAATTAAATAAATAAACAAATATGCTTCTACTGAAATCCTCGCATATACACAGCTGTTAAAGTTACAGGAGTCCTGACTTGGATTCCATAGGGCACCTACACTGGTCCCAATCCAAAGAAAGTTCCAGAGGGACTCCATGCAAATCAGATTCCAGTGCCAGGCGCTTAATGAGAGTTGGGACTTGTTGTTGTTGTTGTTGTTGTCTACCACTGAGTTGTGACTGGCTCCTGGTTTACTGCATAAACGCCTCCATGCAGTTTCCTTGGCAGTGATACGGAAGTGGTTTGCCATTGCCTACGCCTGGGGCTCAAATCAGCAACCCTCGGCTCTCCAGGAAATTTACTCTACCACTGAACTCCCAAAGAACTGGCATAGCTCAGTAAAGCAGTATCAGCTTTGGAAGAAGCTAATTCTTGCATTTACTTTCCAGCATTCCTTGCAAGAAAGCTATGGTAATCAGTGGTGCTTAGTGCCTGTCTTAGCTGGATATGGCATGGCATGGCATGGCAGAGGAGATCAGGGAAGGACAGCCAAAAAAGAAGTGGTTAATAGGAATCAGAACCGATAAATTTAAGAGTTTATGGACATACTGTAAGGCTGCAATTCTACAGAAAATGATCCCATTAGCTGTAAAGGATGCAAGTCCAACATGCATAACTTAGAGATCTTCTATCCTTTTAAAATCTTCTATCCTCTCAGGTAGGCAGGTATACCTGAGCTCTGGTTTGCACAAGGATGGGAGAAACAACAAAACAAGGAGCAGAGGTTATGTGCTTCCTGCAGGGAGATGAAATCATTCCTAAGAACATAAGAGAAGCCTTGCTGGGTCAGGCCACAGCCCATCTAGTCCAGCAGCCTGTCGCACACAGTGGCCCACCAGGTGCCCTAGTTACTGCATCTCTTCCTCCTGTTCTCTGGAATGGGGCAGTGGCCAGGTTGACCTGTGTAGAGGAGAGGGGCTGTTTCTGCCCAGATTATGTGGGTGGAGTTGGAAGGTATGCAGTTGGTGGTGTTGATATTGACATAATAAACCCCCAAATGGCTTGGGTCTTCTTGAATATCTCCAGGACTGCCTTCTTCCATATAGACCTGTTTGTGCTTTAAGATCCCAAACCCTCACCATAGTTGCAAACACCTGATGAACTTCCACGCCTGAGTGGAGATCCGAAGGACTCCTGGCTTCTAGCCTAGTGAACTTAACCACTCGGCCACGAGAGGGCCCTCAAGCATCTTATCCTTTATTCTACAAGCTTAATTTGGTCAGTGAAATCCACTGCAACTTCTTGTAGGCAAAAATCTTCTTTAGTGAAAAACGGGTGAGAATTGGCAACCCTCTCACAAATATAATTTCTCAAAGCAGTTACTTGTACAGCAACTGGTTACTTTAAACTGTTGCTGCTGTTCCTGTTGCCAGTTTATGGACCTTATTTGTCCTACCAAATTCCAACAAGTTGCTCAAGGCTATGTTCCTAGTCCTCATGAGGCAGTTTGGTCTAATGGTTAGGGAGCTGGATTCTTATCTGAGAATACTGGGTTTGATTCCACACTTTTTCATGAAGCCAGCTGGGTGACCTTGGGTTAGTCACAGCTCTCTTCTGAGCTCTCACAGCCCCACCTACCTCACAGGGTATCTGTTATGGGGAGAAGAACAGAAGCTCTGTCAGCCGCTTTGAGTCCTCTAAAATGGGTGAGAAAAGCAGGGTAGAAAATGCATTTGGCTTCTATTTGATTTCTCATTGTTTTTAATTAAAAAAAAATTTAGATTATTCTATTTCATTTCACACACTTATATTTTTATTAAATATTCTTGTATATCTTTAGTGGGGTATATTTTACCCTTACAGGAATTATATAATTCTTTACTCTGGACCATGCCTTTCCAGCAGGCTTGGCTGTTTCAGATCCAGTGCTTTAGACCACAGACAGGTGCATCCATGGCTACTAGAATGGATACCTAAGTCCATCTTTCAGGCTGGGGGGACAAGCAGGATGCTTCTAAGGCCATTTGCTGGAATTCGAGAGTAGGAGAAGGTTTGCCCTTGTCTCTGCTTGAGATGCCCATGGGCAACTGGTAGGCCTCTGTGTGTGACAGGACGCTGGACTAGATGGGCTGGGCCTGATCCAGCAGGGCTCCAATTATGTTCTTATGAGTGCAGAAGGGCCTCAAGCTGAGCGGCCCATGAAACACTCTAGTCCACCAAATATCTAAAGGAACACCTTCTCCCATATTGACCTGCCCATGCCTTAAAATCTGGTGGAGAGGCCCTCCTGGCTGTCCCACCACCCTTAGTAGTGAAACAGGTGGGCACCTGGGAGAGGGCCTTCTCAATAATGGCCCCCAGGCTATGGAATAGTCTCCCCCTTGTGGTGCATCAGGCTCCTCTCTGTATATGTTTAGGAAGGTGGTAAAGACACACCTCTTTGCCCTGGCCTTTGGCTAAATATGGTTACACTTTCCCCCCACTTTTAGGTAGTACTGTTTTTATATATATTTGTTTTGTTTTAACATGTTGGTTTTTAAATGTTGTAGATATTACTGTTTTAAGATACAGTATATTGTTTTGTGTAATGCACTGAATTTTGTTACTCACCACCAAAAAGGCCCTGTCCCTAGTTTCCACCAATCGGAACAAATGAGTTGGACAGAGAAAAGAACCTCATTTGTGGATATCAGAGCCCTGGCAGGCTGAGTCAGTCTTTCAAGTATTGCAGTCCTAAATCATTTAGTACTTTGCTTTTAAGTGTTTTTATGGATTTTATGGTTTTAACCCACGGTTTTAAAACTTGTAACCCACCGTGAGACCTACGGGTATAGGGCGGGATAGAAATATAAATAAATAAATGACACACCTGTCCTCAGCTGCCATCCAGGCAGCCATTCTGTCACCAGGAAGGAGGCAGGATAGCAGTGTAAGACCCTCCACCTGCCCTACAGTGGGCCAGCAATACTATTAAGTTCCCCTGTTCCCTTTCAGTCCCTCTTAGGGGTATGCACGAATATTTGAAGGAGTTCGAAATCCGATCGAATTCGTCCAAATTTTGACATTCAAATTCGAATAGAATGTCCATGAATTCGAATGTAAAGATTCAAACGAATTTCAAATTTCAGATCTATTCGTTCAAATTATCCGGACATTCGTATGTGTACAGGTGCGTACATGGTGCGTACTTGCAGATATGCATCTTTCTCGCATCTGTACACGTTTGTACGGATCCAGACGGGATGAAAATGGGTTGCATACAGGATAACTACGGGATGCATACAGACCTATACGGATGCGTACGAGATGTGTAACAATGTGTTGTCAGCATTCATAAGTGCAACTTTGAATAGGAAATTCAAACAAATAGATTTGAATTTGCTTAATTCAAATAGAATTTGGTTAAATTCGAATTTCAAAGATTCATATCGAACTGAATTTTTGGATATTCAATTCGAATTGAATTGAATCCAAAAACTGCATTTGTGAACACCCCTAGTCTGTCATCCCTCCTGGATCATGTCTTTCTGCATTGTGAGCCTAATGGCAAAGACCTATATATCCTGAAACACTCTGGAAGTTTAAAGGTAGAATATAAACTAATCAACGAATGTCATCTCAGACACGCACCAGACATGTGAAAGTTTGTTGTTGTTTGGTTGGTTTAATTCAGAAAATTCACTCAAGCAAATCAAGGGCCTCTGTGCAAAGAATACAGATCAAATGGAAAACACGCGCAACCATATAGCCTTGAGTGGGGCTATAAAAGACACTGGATTTTATAGCTTCTAAAGTGGGGATTGCAGACAATATGTAAGTACCTCCCCTACTCTGCAACCATCTTTGTTCCACATGTTGTAACTGGGTACTTAGGTGAAATTCAGAGTTCAGCGAAGTGCATATCTAACTGATTTTTTAAAATTTGGACATGAAACTTTAATTTAAAAGTTTCACCAATACTTCTAGAGGCATTCTGGAATAGTCCTCACCAGAGGCGTTTTCACACTTACCTGATTAGTTTGCTGTGAACTAAGGGTGTTTTTCCACTGAGTCCCCTTAAGCTGGATCTAAGAAATGGGTACTGCCCTTAATCCGGATCTAGTAGATCTGGATTAAGGGAAGTACCCAATGGCCGCATCCCCATTAGAAGCTTAATCCAGTTTCCCTAAACCGAAATAACAGAACCGGATGCAAACACGAATTTGCCTGATCCCATTACTTTCAGCCAGAATCGTGTTCAATCCAGATTCTGAGGACTTACGTGACTCAAGGGGGGACTCCAGTGGCTACTTTTTAAAAACTGCTTTTCGGGGCTGCCCTGTCCTCTTCCTCCTGGTGTGAACGGGCCATCCATAAGGGGCCCCTTCACAGAGCCTAGCTGGGTGGCTGGGTGGCTGCTGCTTGCCTGGCTGGAAGAAAAACGGCAACGGACAGCCAGCAATTCTTTCCCCTCCTCTCCTCATTGCTCAGGGCACACAGCAGCAGCAGCAGCAACAAACATTCACACATCTCCCCAAACCGGCAGCTGCTTTTGTTTCTTTTCCCTTTTTAGAAGGTCAGCACTTTCAATGGCAAGATCATTATCAGGTGTGAAGTGGTTCAATCGCTACAGTGTAGCTTTAAGCTGTGGATTTTACAGCTTGCTTTGGAAGCAAGCTATTGGGGGAGGGAAACTCTCATCCCTTAACACAGAAGGGTTCCCACACTAAAAAATGTAAAACGTTTCAAGCGCACGAACTGGAGTCAGACCTGTTGAAATGAGGATTAACATTTACAACGCTTTGGGGAGATTTAACACACGGAAATTGTGTTAAGCCAAACTGACATGGGGTCGGCGAGGATTGAAAACGTTTTGAATTCGAAATAAGCTTGCTGTGGGGATTCGCCCAATGTGTTCCCATGGGTGGTCTAGCACCCAGTAGTTATGGGTGCTAGCCTGCCTGCTGTGGAAACACCGGAGCACCCATATGCAAATCCGGATCTACTCACAAGTGGTCCACCTGTCACCCCAGGTGTTTTGGGGGATAGGGGGTACAATCTCCATAGACGCTAGGGAGAATCTTCGAAGATCCTCTGGAGCGGCTCTGTAGAAACTCTGGAGCGATCTGCCGCTAACTTCAAAGATCCTCCAGAGCGCCTGACAGTGGCATTGCTCTCTCAAGGGTTTTTTCTGCAGAGCCTGCGCTAATCTCCAAAGGCAACTTCGGAGGGACTTCGGAGCCAGCTTCGGAGGGACTCCAAAGTCTTGAGTTTAGGGCACACACACCCATGGGTGCCTCCTCTAGACCCCATTGCTGAATTGTAGTGGAAATAAGCTCCCTATAATCCGGATCTGAAAGCTGAAGACCCTATTGTAGACCCCTTTAATGGGGTCTACATGAAATCCGGATTATGGGCCCTGGAGGACCCAAATGATCCGGATTTCCCTAGCTGTGGTAGAAACAGATGTGTCTCTAATGGGGTCTGTAGTGGAAATGGGGTCATCTGGCTCTCAGCCAAATGGGTCCTTAATGGGTGCTTCAATGGGTAAACTTCAGGTAAAGGTGGACCATTCGCATTTACCGGGAGGAAAGCGCCCATTACAGCCAGAAATGCGAATGGTCCTTCTGCTTACCAGCCCACGCGCACCTCCTCACTGCCATGATTGGTGGTCTGATCGCAGCACGGGTGAGTGAGCAGTCATGGCCGCCACCGCGCCTGCGCAGATGCTGCACTCCCTGCCCACCAAACGCAGTGAACCAGATGCAGAGCGAATGGTCCCGCTCCTGGACCCTTAGGTAAGCTTCTGGAAAACTCGGCCAGATGTTCACTACTTTTTCACTATCAGCCTAAGTGCACAAAGGCCTCAGATTTCTGCTTACATGGGCAAACGTGCTGTCTGGAAATGTTTAAAAATAAGACAGAACTTCAGAAATGAACACACCACAAAAAAATAAAATATAGAAATACAACTTTTCTAGTTTCCCAAGTCCACTGGTGTCTCAGATCTGCAGAAGTGATTTTGCCACAGTGTTGCAATGATCCTGACGGCAACTCTGTTCTTTTCCAAAGCATTGTAACTTGGGGATAAGATCACGTTTTTTGCTTTGTTCTAATAATATCCTGAGTCTATCAAGTTCTGCTTCAAAAAAAGAAAACCACCCTTAATTGAGGGAAATAAATGAGGAGTCATGTGTTTAACAGGTTTGTTCTTTTCTGAGACAGTGAAGTAAAACTTTTATTCGGTTGCTATTCCTTAAAACAGGTATTAATTGCTACTGGGCCAGACAGCAGATGAAATAGAATAAACAACAGCTGCAATGCGAAGACAAATAGCCTTTCTGAATCAGTGAAGTTCGGGTAACAATTGAGCCTCTTGTGCTGGCTTCAGAAGGCTGCGTTATTCAGCTTGCAGAAGCAACGGAGTTAGGCAACCAATAGAACATAAAGGGGGCAGGAGGAGATCTCTGGAGAGATCGAGAGATCTGAAATTTTCTGTGAAGCCTTTGACATACTCCCACAGTCTTTGCACACTTTACCGTGGTTGCCCAAATAAACATGACTGAAATAATTATTTTTTAAACTCTTATCTTCCCTAGCTGATGAATCCTGGAGGAATCAGGAGGACAGATGAAAGGATTTCGTTTTATTTTGCACAATGCATGGCCAGCCTTGGGAATTCACTGCCACAAGCTGAGATGTTAGGATGGTTTCAGAAGTGGTTTGGACCAGATTCAGGGTGGTTGGGGCTATCAGTGGCTACAATCCCTGAGGAACATGAGAACATAAGAAGAGTCCTGCTGGATCAGGCCACAGCCCATCTAGTCCATATGAACCTAAGAGGAGCCCTGCCGGACCTACTCCATAAAAACCTAAGAGGAGCCCTCCTGGATCAGGCCACAGCCCATCCAGTCCAGCATCCTGTCTCACACAGTGGCCCACCAATTGCCCATGGGCATCTCACGCAGAGACAAGGGCAAACCTTCACCTGCTCTCGAATCCCATCAAATGGCCTTGAAGGCATCCTGCTTGTCCCCCCAGCATGAACGATGTACTTAGGCATCCATTCTAGTAGCCATTAAGGGTGGGTGACTTCCTCCAATATGGAAAGTGTGATGTCCCTGGAAGCCAGTTCCTGGGAGGCTGTGATCAGGGCAAGCTGTGTGCTCGAGGGTTGCTGGTGGGTTTCCTTGTGAAGCCGGCTGACCACTACGCAGGCCGTCTAAGCACTTCCAGGCCGTCTATAAGCACTTTTAGGCTGGGGCCTGACTTCTGATCAAGGGACCAGCTAAAGGTCAGATCCAGTTTGGACTGACTCCATCCACATAAGGGCTGAAAAAAGGGCATCTTCCGAAATCGCCTCCAAAGCTGGGTCTGTTCACTGGAAACCAGAGGACGGGAGGAGTCCTTGATTTGTTGGCGGCCTATTTCTACTATCTCTCATACTGGTAAGAGTGGAGATCATTCCAATAGCCCAATCCCTAGTCAATGCTGTGTTGGATTTGTTGGCTGCCCCAGATTCCCAGACTTGTGCCTGGTTTGAATTGTGAGTGCACACAGGTGGTGGCACATTCCCCTCTAGGCTTGCGGGTTGCATTGCCTTTCCTCCCCAAGCTGTGGGTAATAAGGCAGCCACTTTGTTGGCCGATGCTGGGGCACTGTCTCCCCACCTATGCAACCTCACAGGGTCGTTGTGAAGACAGTGCAAGGGAAGAGAATAGTATAAGGTCTCTGTCTGCTCCCTTGGGCTCTGTGGAGGAAAGGTGTGAGCTATCAATGCAAAATGCAATGCAATGCAATGCAAAATGCAATAAAATAAAATAAAATAAAATAAAATAAAAGGTAGTTAATCTCAAAGTATCCCTCGCTAGATAGACACATGCTACCCTGGAGGATGTCTGTTGAGAAGGGACGTGCATGGATGCAATTTTGGGATTCGATCCGAATATCTGAAGATTCGAATCGATTCGGATGTTCGAATTCAAATGTGTTCATGTTCGATTCAAACAGAATACGTTCAACTCTGTTCATACAAATTTTGATTTGTACTTGAAGATACGAATGTTGACATTTGAATGTGTCTGTAGACATCCGTACACATCCTGTTTTTATCCCATATGCATCCCGTTTTCTTCCTGTATGTACCCGTACAAGTGCGTACAGATATGAAAAAGATGCATACAGATACGTAGGTAATGCCTACCTATCCGTACACATGCGACTGTCCAAATAATTCATATGATTCGAAAGATTGAATTCCACCGACTTTTGCCCGTTCCGAATATCCGCTAACATCCCGGTAGCAGCGCATAACTGTGCGGCGGATCGGGGGGGGGGGGCACGCCCTGGCAGGCCCCGCTGCGAGCGAAATCCTCGTCCTTCCGCTCCGCCGGGTTGGAAGCGAGTGATCCCCGCCGCCGCCAGGGAAGATCTTTTTTCTTTTTTTTTCCTTTAATGTTGCTGACGTCAGAGATGCGAAACCATAGCAACTGTCCATCACGTTGGATGAGCACACGAGGCCAAGGGGGAAGCGGGAGAGGCAGCGCGCTGCGCCCTCGCCCTCCAGTGCAAGCGGCGGGCTTCGTCGGGGGAGGAAGAGGCACAATGGGCGCATTTATTTGGTGACATTCAACGCCGGAGTCGTGCAGAAATACATCGATATATTCATATATGTCTGTATATCCAGATCTCTCCGGCTAGAAGGCAGCGCTCCTCAGCAGCCCAGCGGAGTCAGGCGACGCCAGAAGGACAGAGACAAAGAGGGAGGGAAAGGCAAGTAGTCTCGCCCGTGCAAGTCTTTTGGCCAGGCTTGAGGATCTGCGAGTCCACGCTTCTTGCGGGCAGGAGGAAGAGGAGGGGGCGTGCAAGGGCTCGCACGGATCCTGCACGCCAAGGATCGGGCCCCCAGGAGCCGGGAGGCGGCGGCGGGGCAGGGTGGGAAAAGTCCGCCTAAGGGGCTTTTCCAATCCGGAGTGAAACCGGTCGCTGTGTAGACGAGGCGCCTGCAAAGGGACCGGTGGCGGCGGGGGGTGGGTGGGTGGCTGGGTGGGGGAGAGAGAGAGAGGTGGGGGGGGCGTCTTCGCATCCTGTTGATTGAAACAAAAGCGGAGGGGTTCGTCGACCACAGGGGCGCAAAAGTCGGGCAACGCCTCCTGCCCCCTAAATCGAATCGGTGCATTGGGGGAGGGGGGGCTGGTGGTTTTGTTTTCACCCATCGGGAGGAATGCGGCCGTGTGTGTATGTGTGTGTGTGTGTGTGTGTGTTTGCGTGTGCAGATCGCTTTGTGTACGCTGCTACACGCCTCTTCGCTCTTTGCCCCGGCCTCTGGTTCAATGCGAAGACGCTGCCTCTGCCCACTTGACGGACACACGGGGACTGTTTGTCAATATCCTGCTGTGGTTTTTTAAATAGGTCTGGTTTTAAAGGCTCTTACCCGCCCTGAGACCTGCGGGGAACACGGCGGTGGCAGCGGCGGGGTGTGTGTGTGAAAATAAATAAATAAATAAATAAATAAATAAATAAATAAATAAATAAATAAATACTACGCTTGCTGCTTGCTGCTGCTGCTGCTGCTGCTGCGCGCGGTTTCTTTTTCCGCGACCACCGCGCCCGCCGGAAGAGCGGCTGAACCGGAGTGGAGTAGCGCGATCCGATAGCGGTTCGACGGTCCGCACTTGTTTTAAAGACACACCCGAACGAGCGAGCGAGAGTTCGGAATAGGACTTCGCCTCCTCCCGCGATCGTCGCCACTGCTGCTTCTGCCGCCTGCTTGTTGCTTTCTTTGCCTTCCTTTCCTTTCCTTCCCCTCCCCTCCTTCCTCCCTTCCTTCCTTTCTTCCTCCCTTCCCTTCCTCCTTCCTTCCTTCCTCCCTTCCTTCCTTTCTTCCTCCCTTCCCTTCCTCCTTCCTTCCTCCCTTCCTTTCTTCCTTCCTCCCTTCCCTCCCTCCTCCCTCCCTCCCTCCTTCCTTCCTTCCTCCCGAGCCCAGCCAGGAGGGACTTTTCTCCGCTCTTTCTTTCTCCATAGTGTGTCTCGTGCGTTTTGCGGAAATCCCATCCCAGGCAGGGGTGGATCATCGGGGAGCAAACGTGGGTGTGACAAGTGGCCACTCTGTCTGTCTGTCTGTCTGTCTGTCTGCTGCAATGAACGCTCGGGGTCAGACATGCGATGCCGGCGCGCTGCATATCCGTGGAACACCTTCCCTGTTTTTGTCTTCCCCACTTGGACTTTCTGGTTCAAAATTGGTTGGGTTTAAAAACACACTCACACACACATCCAATTTTGCATCCCTGGTGGTGGTGGTGATGGTGGTTTTAACAAACAGCTTACTTGCAGAAGTTAATCACCTCTGGCTTCTCTTCGAAACTCATGTTAAGATTCATGCTGCGATGCTCCAGAGCATTGGCTGGCTGGCGGAATGCATTTCTAAAAAATCCCCCAAACTCTCATTTTATTTATTTATCTTATACTCAAGTGTGTTATCATATAATCCGCAGGTACAGTAGGGCATTTCTTGCCTCACTGTATTATGCTCCAGCAGTTTCGGTTGTTGGCTAGAGAAAGCCAGGCGTCAAAAAGCTCAGCGATGCTTGTGGCTTGGCCGTTGGAGCCCAAAGTCTGCAAAGGAGGCAAACCTGGTGTAGAAGCAGGTTTCTGTGAGTTGACTTGGCAACCTTTCTCACTCACCCACGAAGCTGTGAAAACAGCAATCTGAAGAAGGGTTGCGTCTGTGAGGCCATTAGTTACCTGAACGAAGGACCCTGTTCTTTCCTCCTCCTGTTTCCGTACAGGCGGAAGAACCGCTTTCAGAGCCAACATTTGGCAATGGAAAAAGTGTAGCAATCCTGGGATTTGGTTACATTAGCAACTGTGAGGAAGTCAGCAGGGCAGGGGGTTTATTTACAGGTGATGTTTTTAGGCTTACTTGCATTTAGCTTGCCTGTTTGAGACAGCTGGGCTTTCTAGATGTTCCTCAGGTATTGGCGAAATCAAAAAATCCTGTTTGCATGCCCTGGGAAAGTTGTGCGTGAAAACATCTTTTAAGGAATGTCTCCCACCCCCAGACTGCAGTGTCGTTAGCTCCTAGCTCAGACATGAAAATACTCTGTTTAATTTGAATTTACACACATAGGCCCTTTCTGCACTTAATTGTTAATCTGGATCAAAGAGCTGCTAAGAACACGTCATCTGCCTGCCATTCCGGGTCAGGAAGCTGCTGAGAACACATCAGCTCCACGGGAGTAGAGTAGATGGGATAAAAAACGCGGTCTACATCCGTGCTAGCACTCTTTAGCACACACTTGGTGTTGTATATCTTACTCAATGCAGATGACTCTGTCTGTGCTTGATCTGGATCTAGTTAATACAGATTAACTAGAGGTAATTGCAGAAAGGGCTCCACGCATAGAGAAAAGTAAGATAACTGATGGAGTTTTACATAATGCGTACAGGAGGAAAAAGTGATTTGATGTTTGTAGATTCTGGAGACCAAAATACACAAAGATCTGTGTAGCCAGTGTGTAGCCAAACCACCACCAATTCCTGGCAGGTACAGTACAGCAAATGTGCTCCCCTCTGTGTGGATACCTGATGCTACAATTTCCACTATATTGGTTTAAGCCATGTGGCATGCAAATTTGGTTTGTCAGGTTGTGTGTCTTCCTTGGAGCTTTTCCTGTCTTCACAGAAAAGTTATGTGGTCTTCTGCCCTGTGTAGACAAGGGACAGATGATGAGGTGGCATTCATAGGGTCTCTTTTACAATCATGTGAGTTAAGGCTTGCGCACTATGTACAACTGTTGTGGGGCATTTAGACAGTTCTCAACCTTCTTAATGCCACGACCCTTTAATACAGTTCCTCATGCTGTGGTGACCCCCAACCTAACCCTAACCCTAACCCTCAACCATAAAATTATTTTCGTTGCTACTTCATAACTGTCATTTTGCTACTGTTATGAATCATAATGTAAATATCTGATATGCAGGATGTATTTTCATTGTTACAAATTGAACATAATTAAAACATAGTATTCACATCAACCACAGCTGAGTATAAAAGTGTCGTTTTACCTCCAATACTGCTGCTTTCTACACAGTAGCTGCTCTCTACTGTATTTGTATGGGGTGTATGTGGTGGGGTTGGCGCAATGATGTCATCACGCCAGGTACTCGTATGTGGGCGTATCTGCATGTGGGCGGACAACCTGGAGACGGATAGAGGAGCGGTCTCTCGGTCCCTATGTGTTTTCTGATGGTCTTAGACGACCCCTGTGAAAGAGTAGATCGACCCCCAAAGGCGTGACCCACAGGTTGAGAAGCACTGCACTAGACAGCCGCATTTCTGAACTTCAAACTAGTATTTCTCAGATCTAATGCAGATTATGGTACTGATAATGGCGTCTTGGCATACTAGGACTGGCAATTCTGTGGATTTCATTCATTCGTTCATTTACATTTTTATCCTGCCCTATACCCAGAGGGCTCTGGGTGGGTAACAATGGTTCAAAATAAAACATTATTAAAACTATAACAGTATGTATTAAAAAAAATAGCATCTGCAGGTGGATCAGTGAGATCTAGCTGGTACCTGGTCCCAGAAAGAAACAGGGCAATGGTGGGTGTGGAGGATCCCCCCTCATCTTTTATTTGGATTGTCAGTGGGGCTCATATGCAGTGACTTCCTCGGCCCTTTGTAAGTGCAATATTAATACATTAAGGTCCTTGAAAATAACCTTTCACTGGCCAATCGCTTGTTTTCACGAGTTTGTTATCAGCTACATTTCATACTGCTGATGCTCCAAAGTAGTCATGTCCTAACCAACCTATATTTTATCCTTCCAGTGACTTGAGTGGCGCGTCTGCACTGAGAACACGTCAGACCACTTTATGGTTATATGTCCCAGGTCTTTTTAAACATTCTCATAATTATTATGTGGGGAGATAATAGCCTCAAGGCTACTAAAGAACTGGAATTATATCCCATTTAATCCAAGGGGACCTAATGTTATGGGAATATATAGTGGATTTCATTGCAAATGATTAAAAAGCCCCTTTCTCCACTGGGGCTTTTTCTGGATTATATCCTGGAAAAGGGACTTGCCACTCACATTCTAGTGCAGACTACAGAAAGCCCTGCTCCGCATCTGCCCTAGTCCGGACTAGTGTATAGAAGGCAGATTCCTGTTCTGGGGAATAATTCAGATTAAAGGCCAGAGCAGGAAGGGCTAGTGTTTATTTGTTCAGTTTATTGCAGATTCTGTTGATTGGTTAAGGAGCTGGACTCTTATCTGGGAATACTGGGTTTGATTCCGCACTCCCCCATGAAGCCAGCTGGGTGACCTTGGGCTAGTCACCTTCCCATTGGCCAGCTACCCTCGCAAGGCTTCCTGGGAAATATAGGCATTGGCGCGCCTAGACTCAATGGACGCCGGCCTGCTGCTCTCACAGTTGCTCCACCAGCGACTAGGTAAGCACCCCAAAAGTGGCCATGGGTGGGGTGCAGGGTGGCAGCTGCAGCTTCCCCTGGAAAGAGAAGGGGCCATGGCCCTTTCTCTTCCGAGGGGAAAGACGCAATCAGCTGTGAAACCTTGGAGGGGAGCGGGGGGGGTTCTACTTTGGCTTCCCTGGCAAAGATACGGGGTCATGCCCGCTTTTCTTGCCAGGGCAAAGCCAGGCAGGGCAGCAGCCGGCAGCACCATGGCCAGCTGTCAAACAGGGAGCATGCGCTCTCCCTGTTTAACAACTGGGCATGCGCCGGCAATCCGGCTTTTCCCCCTCCGGTGCGGAAACGTTCGTTTCCAAACCGTTTTCAGGGGGAAAGCCAGATGTAAGACCTGATTTTTTCAGGTCTTACATCTGGGTAGGATTCGGCGGCAAAACCGGTTTAAACAACCGTTTTTGCCTGCCAATATGCGGACGTGGCTTCCTCAAAGGGGTCCTAATTGGGTTCCCTGTGCGGATCCCACGTCCAAATCCTTCCCCGAACAGGCTCTTAATCCGTTTTTACAGCCTGTGCGGAAAGGCCCATTCTGTTTGGCCAGTTAGAGCTTCTTGTAATTCAAAAGGTAGATATACTCAATTCTTCATCACATATTGCTCTATTTTCCTGCATGAAGTCAAGCACTACCACAGGGTCAGACTTTTGGATGCCAACTGCTGTCCCAGAGTCTGCCCATTAGATTCATATATCTGAAGAAGAAAAGCCAATTCATATGTAGCTCTTTGCATATAGGTTATCATGCACCTATGAATTAAGCTTGGACAGGGTTACTGAACGTGCCTAGAACTCTATACATGTGATAAGCTTTCCCACTGTAAATTTTCATGTACAGTAATCTGGCGTGCCCATTGTGCTACGTGGAATGTAATGCAAGAAAGCGGTGCTTATAGGACACATAGCTATTTGCTTAGTGGATTAAGTCTTTTATTTCAGTAAACAGCCTAGCTCGTGATTTGTAATTATAGGGCATTAATGAATATTCTTAATAGGAAGAAGGCAGCTATGAAATGCATCTTAGAAATGCAGAAATGAAGAACACCTATTAAGATGAGGGGAGTCCATTCTTGGGTGACAATATGGACGCTGCTATGTAGCTTTTGGGGCAGATACAGGTTTGTTTGTTTGATATAACAGGGATCAAATTTGTGATCGTCTGCTTTTCAGGCACCACTACATCTACTGGAGAGTTTACAAACTTAATTATTTGAGGTGGGTAGGGAGATCAGAGGAAAAGTCTAGCTGGTGTGATGGAGATTTATTCTCAAGTGGTTCTCACAACCAGTGAAAGAAACCAGGACTGAATTCTAGTTTAGTTGACTAAGTGGGTGAAATTGCATTTATTTATTCATTGTATTTTTATGCTGCTGTCCTTTGGCCTAAGAATGGCTACAGGATACGTATGTAGAAGTTCTTTGAATTTAAAAAGAAAGCACACAAGGGCAGAAGACAGGGGAGGAATGGGAAGAGATCTCTGAGTAGGGAAGATGGAGAGACCCTGCTTGGATTGGAACCGGGAGGAATTCTTTCAGGGCCAGTGAGAGTTGACAAACTGAGAAAAACATCTATCGTAAGAGGAGCCCTGCTGGATCAGGCCACAGCCCATCTAGTCAAGCATCCTTTCCCACCAATTACTCATGGGAATCTCAAGCAGAAGACAAATACCTGCTCTCAGATCCCAGCAAATGGCCCTAGGGGCATCCTGCCTGTCTCCCCAGCAAGGAAAATGTACTTAGGGATCCATTCTAGTAGCCACCAATACATTTTTCATCCATAGTCTGACCCTTTCCTAAAGCCATCTAGGCTGGTAGCTGTTACCACCTCTTCTGGCAGCAAATTCCTTAGGGGGAGAAAAAAAGAAAGAAATGATTTTATTTTCAATTATAAGTGCGACACATGTTTATATTACCATAAAGAGCTCCTGAATAAAGCATGAGGATGCTTTTTCTAATGTATTTCTGTTACGTCTGCTAAACAAATCCTTCAACTTCCTAAATTGGGAGCATTTAATTAAAACAACAAATAAGTTATAACGTCGCCATTAAAATCTTAAAACATATAGCAATTTAGTAGATTCTTAACCCTCAGCAAACCATTCCATGGGAGCAGGCGACGAATAATTTCCGTCGTAATACTTTAGGGCAGATTTTAATTAGGCTAAGGATTCTCTCTGCTCAGATCCTCCAAGCAGCAAAAATATGGCAATACAGATCTTTTCCCACAGAGCATCTCGCTGGAAAGTGTTGCGTGAGCCACGCTGTGTGTGGAAGCAGCCTATACATTATTCAAAACAAAAATACCCTGACAGAATTAGGGATGCCATATGGAGCCCAAAGCATGTCTTCACATATTTCCAGGGAAGGGATCCAAGAAGAGGGGTGGTTGTGAAAGCAGGCAGCCATGGCTGAAATTCGTTTGTGTTTTTTTTTTTTTTTTGTTAAGCACAGGTATAGCAACTCTGACTTGGATTCTATAAATGGTGGGGTAGCTGAGGAAAGAGCCCTCGTTCAGAGAAAGAAAACTTGGGCCCTGAGTGACGGTGAATGTAACTTTTAACTGTCCTTTCTGAACTGCCCTGCAGTTTTGCTTTGTTTTTAAGACGTGCGTGGTGTAGAAACGTTTTAAATACATTGTTCCTGTTCGTCCACACTGTGGGTTGGCAAGGAGAGGTAAGAAAGCGACAAAACAACAACCCCTCATCAGATCTCTTCCCCCCCCCTTTTCCTGCTTGAAGTGGCGTGTTCCTTTTTCCTCCCACTGAAGCCAGCCTTTGGGCTGTTCCATTCCACCGAGCGGCGGGGGCGAGAGAGGAAGGAGCCCGCGAGGCGACGACGACAACAACAAACAAGGAGGCCTGGGCGGCGCCACGGACGCCTTTGGTCGCGTCCTCGGGAACAAAAGTGAGCGGGCCTCCTTAAAAACTTGCAGCCGCGGGCAGTGTTCCCATTGGCTGCCGGGCTGCCCGAGGGGCGGTGCAGAAGGCGATGAGTGACAAGGCAAGTAGCCACGCCCTTTCCCTTCCTTTTGCAGAGAGAGCGAGAAAGCGCTTGAGGTAAGGAGGAAAGGCAACTTGGCTGTGAAATGCAAGGGGAGGGGGTACACCGGTGGGCAATATGTGCATGTGCTCTTAGTGTGTGGGCGCGTCAGTGTAAAGATCCCCACACAGCTGGGGCCGGGGGACTCTCAAGCCGATTTGGTCAAGTGGTGAGGGAGCCGGACTCTTATCTGGGAATACTGGGTTTGATTCCGCCCTCCTCCACGAAGCCAGCTGGGTGACCTTGGGCTAGTCACAGCTCTCCTTTTGAGCTCTCCCAGCCCCATCGACCTCACAGGGTGTTCTGTTGTGGGGAGAAGAACAGAAGGTTTGTCAGCCGCTTTGAGCCTCCTTAAATGGGTGAGAAAAGCGGGGTAGAAAAGCCCACTCTTCTTCTTCTTCTTCCTCCACGAAGCCAGCTGGGTGGCCTCGGGCAAGTCACAGTTCTCTTTTCTGAGCTCTCACAGGGTGTTCTATTGTGGGGAGAAGAGCAGAAGGTATGTCAGCCGCTTTGAGTCCCCTTAAATGGGTGAGAAAAGTGGGATAGAAAAGCCAACTCTTCTTCTTCTTCCTCCACGAAGCCAGCTGGGTGGCCTCGGGCAAGTCACAGTTCTCTTTTCTGAGCTCTCACAGCCCCACATAGCTCATAGGGTGTTCTGTTGTGGGGAGAAGAACAGAAGGTCTGTCAGCTGCATTGTGTCCCCTTAAATGGGTGAGAAAAGCAGGGTAGAAAAGCCAACTTTCTTCTTGGAGACAGTGAGAGAGAGGTGGCATTCAGTTGCTGCTGCTGCTGCCTTTCAGCCAGTGGTGCCTTTATTTTAGTTGGTGCAGCAGCAGGCATGAAATGCACATTCCAGATCTTTTCCACATTCACAGTCTGGTAACCTTGAGCCTTTTTGCACTTGGCCGTATTCTGGGATATCTGCATACCAGTGCTGATTATGGAAGGCCCCAAGTCAGGCCTGCCCATAGTCTGCATTAGCTTGTGGCCAGCAGACCACTATCCTAAGATTTAAGAATAAGGCCAATTGCAGAAAGGACCCTTTATTGGGCTACTCAATATGTGGAGGTAAGTTGGCATCATTTCCCTCAAGCATTAGTGGAGGGACTGTTGTTACTGTTGGGTACCGCTGAGTAGTGGCCAACCAAATGGCTTGGGACATCGATACTTGATGCCCATGGCTAAAGGTTACCCGAGAGGGGCTCTTCCGTGTCCCACCAGTTAAAGAGCTCCGCTGTGCTAGGACATGGGAGAGGGCCTTCTCAGCCGTGGCCCCCAGCTTATGGAATGCCCTTCCTTTGGAGGCCGGATTAACGCCAACTATTAGGTGCCAAGCAAAGACCTGTCTCTTTACTAAAGCCTTTGGGCACTGATTCACTCAATGTGGCACCAGCCTTGATTTGTACAGACAAAACAGATATTCAGCTGCACAGCCAGTGAGCATTCTTTTCCCTCTCTTCCAGTGTATGTATGCATGTATGTATGTGTTTATTGGTTTATTTACATTTCTATCCTGCCCCATACCCAAAGGTCTCTGGGCAGGTAACAACAGATTAAGAACAAGAATATACATTAAAAACCCTTTAAATATTCAACCGAGCTCAAAGAAACATGAGCCAGGGCCAAGTAAGATCTGCTGTGACAAATTTGCAAAGCACTTTGAGGACAAAGTCGCTCAGATTCGTAGCGGATTAGATGTCACAATTGGTTATAGTCCAGATGAGGTGTCCAGAGAACTGTCTGGTCCAGTTTGCTTGGATCAGTTTCAATTATTGCGGCCTGAGGATGTGGACAAACTACTTGTGGGGGTGCGGCCGACGACATGCTCTCTGGATCCTTGCCCTTCCTGGCTGATAAAATCCAGCCGGCAGGGTATGACCGGGTGGATCCTGGAAGTAGTGAATGCCTCTCTGAGGGATGGAGTGGTCCCACCAGCCCTGAAACAGGCTGTGGTGCGCCCCCTCCTGAAGAGAGCCTCCCTGGATCCAGAAGATTTGAACAACTATCGCCCGGTGGCTAACATACCTTATCTGGGCAAGGTTCTAGAGAGGGCTGTCGTTGTTCAACTGCAGGCATGTTTGGAAGAAGCTGATTATCTAGACCCATTTCAATCTGCTTCAGGCCCGGTCATGGCACAGAAACCGTCTTGGTCGCCCTGGTTGATGACCTACTCCGGGAGAGAGACAAGGGAAATGCCACTCTGTTGGTTCTCCTGGACCTCTCAGCGGCTTTTGATACCATTGACCATGGTATCCTTCTGGAAAGGCTACGGAGTTTAGGAGTTGGAGGCAATGCTTGGCACTGGTTCCGCTCTTATCTCCAAAGCCGATCCCAGATAGTGTCTGTGGGGGATGTGGACTTGACACCCTGGGAGCTCAAATGTGGGGTTCCTCAGGGGTCGATCTTATCTCCCATGCTTTTTAACATCTACATGAAGCTGCTGGGAGAGGTCATCAGGAGATTTGGAGTAAAGTGTCATCAGTATGCAGATGATACCCAGCTCTATCTCTCTGTACCATCTGAATCAGGAGAGGCGGTTGAAGTGCTTGACAGGTGTCTGGAGGCAGCAATGGGCTGGATGAGGGCCAATAAATTGAAGCTGAATCCAGACAAGACAGAGGTGCTGTGTGTTACAGGATCTCGGGTCCGTGTAGTTGGGAGACACCCTGTTCTCGATGGGGTTGTTATGCCCTGGAAGGGACAGGTGCGTAATTTGGGGGTGCTCCTGGACTCCACACTAACACTGGAAGCTCAGGTGGAGGCTGTGGCCAGGAGTGCCTACTCCCATCTACGGCTGGTGCGCCAACTGAAGCCTTTTTTGGATAGAGATGACTTGGCCACAGTTACCCATGCTCTGGTAACCTCTAGATTGGACTATTGTAATGCGCTCTACATGGGGCTGCCCTTGAAGATGGTCCGGAAGTTGCAGTTAGTGCAAAATGCAGCAGCTAGAGTGCTGACTGGTACAACTAACTGGACACACATTACTCCAGTATTAAAAGAATTGCACTGGCTGCCAATTTACTACCGGGCCCAATTCAAGGTGTTAACTTTAACTTATAAAGCCCTAAATGACTTGGGCCCCAAATATCTAAAGGAATGCCTTCTCCCATACCGACCTGCCCGTGCCTTAAGATCCAATAATGAGGCCCTCCTGGTTGTCCCACCACCTTCGGTAGTGAGGCTGGTGGGCACCCGGGAGCGAGCTTTTTCTGCAGTGGCCCCAAGATTGTGGAATGGCCTCCCCCTCGAGGTGCGCCATGCCCCCTCCTTATATTTATTTAGGAGCGCCTTAAAGACACACCTGTTTACCTCGGCCTTTGGTTAAAGATTTGTTTTCCCTCCCCAGCTATAACGGCATCATTTTAATGCACTACGGAGTGCACAGTTTTAAATTTGTTGAATCTTAAGATGTTTTTAAGTGTGCATCTTGTTTTATTTGTATTTCATTTTTATCTGTATTGCTCTCAATTTGTATCTTGTTTTAATTTATTTTTACTTGTTGTAACCCGCCCAGAGACCTTCGGGTATGGGCGGGATAGAAATGTAAATAAATAAATAAATAAATTTAAAACAATACACAGCGTGTTTAAAATGATGGTACCTGTGCTGGGAGGGGAGGTATAATCATCTCAGCCAAAGGCCAGAGTAAAGAGGTGCGTTTTCACTGGGAGACTATTCCATAGTCTGGGGGCCATCACCGAAAAGGCTCTCTCTTGGGTACTCTGATCTGCCCAGGACCTTGAGGGGAATGTTCTTCTATAAGTGTGTGTGTGTGTAAACATTTAATATTCCAGGAATTTAACATTTGGCTCAGGAGCACATGCTGTATTTGACTGTTAACCTTTATAAAATGTTCACAGGAATGTAGTATGTGGCCACCTTAGGGCATTGGGTTGTGACCTGTGGGGATAATATATGTATAAAACTGGAGGACTCTACTTTAAATCTGCTGCCAATTCATGTGGAATATGAGGTTTGGAAATTCCTCTCTCCTCCGAGGTCTTGGGAGAACTTGCTGGTATTGTGTTTTGTGCTTTTGTCTTACTGAGCTCAATTCAAGGTGTTAACTTTGACTTATAAGGCCCTAAATGACTTGGACCCCAAATATCTAAAGGGACGCCTTCTCCCATATCAACCTGCCCATGCCTTAAGATCTGGAGGAGAGGCCCTCCTGGTTGTCCCACCACCTTCAGTGGTAAAAGGAGTGGGCACCCAGGAGAGGGCCTTCTCAGTGATGGCCCCCAGGCTATGGAATACTCTCCCCCTTGAGGTGCGTCAGTCACCTTCATTGTACACATTTCGGAAGGTGGTGAAGACGCGCCTCTTTGCCCTGGCCTTTGGCTAAATGGGAATATACTGTCTCTTCCCACTTTACAGACACTGTTAGTGTTTTAATATATACTGTTGTTTTAATATATGTTTGATTTTAAACGTTGTTACCAGCCCTGAGACCTTCGGATATAGGGTGGAATAGAAATGCAAATAATAAATAAATAATGATTCCGTATTGGTTGCAAGATAAAGGTTGCCTTATCTCTCTCAAAAGCATCTTATTACTTTTAATGAAAAATTATAACTTAATTTTCTTCCCTTCCCCATTCGGAGAAATTTGTGATACTTCATTGTGATACTTTTTGTTCAGTTGTTGTACATCTTAAGCCTTCGTGAACAGGGTGAATAATTATTTTGTAAAATAATACTCATTAGAATTCCCATTTTATCCATAACTATCAGTAGACAGACGGATGGGTAAAACCCAAAATTAAAACTACCACCACCTCCTTCTTTTGGAACACCCACTGGCTTATGTTCCATTCCTTTCTGGGATAATTTCATGTTCCCATGGCTTGTTTAGGTTTTTATGGAATATTAACAGTGAATAGAAACAGTTTTTAAAAATAGCAAGGGATGTTGAATGAGCAACTTAGATATTTAATTGATGAAAATAGACAAGGGATGGATATATGAAGAGGGAAAGTTGAAAAGTCAGACTCTTCCAGAGGCAAATAAATTTGCTAGGGGGTGTGCATGCATTTTAAGGAATTAGGAATATTGCAAGATGAGATTTCTGACTGTTGACTTACTGTGAAGCCAATTAATGGCAAAAAGATAACATTTAAGTGGACAGATGGAGAGGGTGTAAGTCTTTGTGTTGGGTTTCACAAAATAATGTTCTTTTTTTAATTAGAATGCTTTGGTGTTTGATACGGTGCTGAATTTAGCAGTCAGTGTATATTAAGAAGCAGATGATAAATTACTGCCAGCACGGGATTATAAATCTTCTAAAAGTACCATTTGAAGCAATTTGTCCTCTTAGCTAAAATGCACAAAACGGTGAGTGCATTTACTTTGGTCTTGAAATTTATTAACATAATAGCCAATTTCTTTGGAAGCCCTACTCTTTCTGTAAATGAACCAGAAATCCTGTTCAAGTAATAGCTGGCACACGAGCAAATCGTGCTATGATCAGTTTCTTTCTTTCTTCTTCTCATAGCTGGTACCTTTTTTCCTATGCGTGATATTGGTCTTCTTCAACTGTAACGAACAGCAGTGCATTATAGGAGAAGCAAACAGGCTTACGGGCATGGTGCTTTGTCATGGCTGAGCTCACAGATTCTCTTCGCCTTTGGTGGGATGGATATGCAATATTGTTTCCATAACGTGGCATTAAAGCTGTTGGTATTTTGGCTACATCAGGAATAAAATACCTTAAAAAGAAACCACAGGAAAAAAACAAATAGCATGATATTTTGTGAGTAATGCTCAGATCAGGGCAATTCTTGTGCTAACAGTGCGACCCACAAACTCATTACCGAACAAAAACAGGGTTGCTTCCTGATGGTGCACTGAAGCATTAAAATCAAGGATGGGGGAAATAAAAAAAAAAGTTCATTGTGGAAAGACTTAGTTGCAAAAAATGAACCTTCATCATGGCTTGGCTTCGCGAACAAAGATTTACGAAGGGCTCAATTCACGCTTAAGTGTGTGCGTACCCCTCGGGCCTGCGCAGTGGCTTTTTAAGGTGATTTTAAGAGGCTCATTAGCCTCTAGGCAACCATCCTAGGAGTGGGCAAAACTGAGCCCGTCCTTTACACCTAAAGTTCATCTGCCAGGGCCTAACAAGCTTGGACGGTGACCGTGGAATCCTCAGGTCATAGATTTGGTTAGAGTTTGCTTCTCTTAGAAGATGGATAGCCTTACAGGGCTAAATGAGCTCCATCTGCCCAGGTTTGAAATTGGAGTTGTCCTCCTAGCATGGTTGCCCAGAGGCTAATGAGCCCAACCTGCCCATGGCCATACTTTGTCTGAACCTTCAATTGAGACCTGCCTGGCATGGGAGGTCCTACCAGGCCAGCATAGCTCACAGCTTCACAAGGGCATGCAAGCTCCCCCCACGACAAGGGGGTGCCCATGGAGGAGGAACAAGGGGGGACCCATGGAGTAGTCAGTCAGTACCTAAAGTCAGTAGCTTCATTCAGTACCTAAAAACAAGATGCATAGGCATCCCTAAGAGTATCAGAAGAGAAACTATTCTTGAGGGTGGGTGTCACCACGGAGAAGGCCTGACTGTGGGTAACTGTAAGATGGCATTTAGCTATTTGTGATACCTACAGCAGGACCTCCCCTGAAGATCTTAATGATCTTCTAGGCCTATAATGAGAAAGGTGGTCTGCTAAATAAGCTGATCCCAAATGGTTAAGGGTCTTGTATGCCAAAGATAAAACCTTGAATTTGGCCTGGTAGCTAACTGGCAATCAATGCAGGTGCCTAAGTACAGGTGTGATATGTGCATGGTGAGATGTCCCACTCAGCCACCTGGCTGTCATATTGTGCAATAGTTGCAGCTTCCAGACCAGGTACAAAAGCAGCCCTGCATAGACTGCAGTAATTTACATTGGTGCTTACCAGAGCATAGATAACAGTAGCGAGGCTATGTTGGCATAATTGGTACACCAGCCAAAGCTGGTAATGGGGACTCCATTGTCAGCAGTGCTGTTCAGTCTTACAAAAGTACATATAGAGGAGGATTTGTTCCTTTTGTCCAAATAGATAATTTGATATTGAAAAATACAATCGGACCCCTGTATCCGCTGGGGATACCTTCTGGCTCCTACCATGGTTCCCCCAAACCATGGATAATTGCAAACAGGCCTTCTGGCACCTGAGTTGTGCAACCTCAGAACTGGAATTACTTTTCTGGCCTCCTTAAGGCAAGGTGAAGCAGGATTCTGAAATTTCTTCCAAAATTTCTGAACTAAAATTTCTGGAGTAAATTCCTTGCATAGTTTGCTTTTTTGAAATAGCTTCAGTCTACCCCACCAAAATGCCACTTCTGTTCTCTTCCATTTACGATTGCATTCTCTCTTAGCATATGTGCTTCGTATTTAAACAGAGCTGCTGTTTTAGCTGCGACATCACTTCCTGGGAGGTAGAACAGATATTAACCACTGTTGCTGTAGCAAACTGAAATGTTTATGCAACTCATTGTATGGAGCAATCTTGGCATCAGTCTATTGAAAAGCAATTGTAAATGCCTGGACATGAAGGCATGGAAACCCAGAGACCAGAATTTCTCTCTTGGCCTTGCCAGTGTGACCCAAAGGCATGCCAACATGGCCTTTGGCACCCAGTTGGCTGCAGAAGCTATCAGAGATGATCCATATAGCCGATTTACAGACGCCATTTTTGATTTTCTGTCACGGTTTACATTCTTAGCTTTTGCCCTTCCTCTTCCTGGGAAGGCTTAGTGAGTTGCTATGGCAGAGCAGAGGTTGGAACCCAGGGAATTATGGGTTCTATCCTAGTGCCCAGAGGGATCTCTTAGCGTTGGGTGAGTGGGCAACCAAGTGGCAAATGTGTTTTAATCTTAACAAGTGCAAAGTAATGAACATCGGGGCCAAGAATCCAAATTACGTCTATAAACTGATGGGGTCTGAGCTTTCTGCAACACACTAGGAAAGGGATCTCAGGGTTTTGGTGGACAGCTCAATGAAGGTGTCAACCCAGTGCGCGGCAGCAGCGAAAAAAGCTAATTCAGTGCTGGGAATAATTAGGAAGGGAACAGAAAAAAAGGCGGCAAGTGTCATTTTGCCTCTTTATAAATCTATGGTGAGGCCACATTTGGAATATTGTGTACAATTCTGGTCACCACACCTCAAAAAGGATATTGTGGAACTGGAAAAGGTGCAGAAAAGAGCAACCAGAATGATTAAGGGGCTAGAACACCTCCCTTACTAAATCAGACTGCAGTGTCTAGGTCAGTGGTTCTCAACCTGGGGGTCAGGACCCCTTTGGGGGTCGAATTACCCTTTCAGAGGGGTCACGACGAGCCTCCTGCTGCCCTTCCCTCCCACCTTCCAGCTGCTCCGCCCCCGTGGTTGGGGGTCCCCACAACATGAGGAACTCCATTAAGGGGTCGCGGCATTAGGAAGGTTGAGAACCGCTGGTCTAGGCCTCTTCAGCCTGGAGAGACGGTGTTTAAGAGGAGACCTGATTGAAGGATATAAAATCATGCATAGTATAGAAAAGGTAGATAGAGAAAATTTCTTTTCTCTATCACACAACACTAGAACCAGGAGGCACTCTATGAAGCTGATGGGTAGGAGAGTCGGATCAGACAAGGGGAAGTATTTCTTCATCCAGAGGGTCATCGGTTTCTGGAATTTGCTGCCGGAAGAGGTGGTGACAGCTACCAGTCTAGATGGCTTCAAGAAAGGGTTAGACAAATTTATGGATGACAGATGTATCAATGGCTACTAGAATGGATGCCTAGGTTCATCTTTCAGGCTGGTGGGACACGCAGGATGCTTCTAAGGCCATTTGCTGGGATCCGAGAGCCGGAGAAGGTTTGTCCTTGTCTCTGCTTGAGCTGCCCATGAGCATTTGGTGGGCCACTGTGTGAGACAGGATGCTGGACTAGATGGGCTGTGGCGTGATCCAGCAGGGCTCCTCTTATGTTCTTATGTATGTTCTAACCACTGTATCAAGTACTGCACCTGTGTCTTAGCCATTCAAGGACAGGCACCTCTTCTCAGCCTAGATCACAAATGCCCAGAGCCTGAAAATATTGGCTATGGATGGACAGTCATAGAATACGTGTCGAAGTTCTGTTCCATATCTCGTTGGAAGCAGGAAGAAAGAAACTTGAACTCCTCCGTCCTTTTTATAAAGCTGCAAATGTTGTATTATACTTTGGTTGGCATAATTGCGTTACTCTGTAGCTTAGTGCCATAGCATCTGCTTTGCAGATAGGAAGTTCTGCATCCAGACCTAGGTAGCTTCCTAAAAGTAGGCAAAGACAACCCACTTTTGACTGTAGGAAAGCTGCATCACCAAGAGTCAAGCTTGATTCAGAGTTGTCTTGGCTTTTAAACACTGATCTAGCCAAAGGAATTGGCTCTGGAATAAACTTAATGCTGCATTTGCTAAGCATTTATTTCCCTTCTGTCTCAGAATTTAATCTGTCTCCAGCAAATCTTTCTTGAGTAGGATAGGACCAGATTAGTACTAAGATGGGAAACCACTTGGAAAATGTGACGTATTGAGGGCTAAACTGAAAAGTTGAAAATGTCCTGGGAAAAGACACTGTCAAACCATTTCTTGAGTGTTGCCAAGGAAACTGAATGGATGTACCCAGGAGTCTAATCCTGTTTGATGGATCCTTTACTTTTTAGATTCCATTTAAAGCAGAATGCTGTTTGGGGAAAGTATGTGATAGGCGAAAAACATTTGTCACCTTCACAGTTTGCATGAGCTGCAAAGTTTTGAAGGTTCGCTTTCCAACTGAATATTGGCTGTATTCCAAGATGGACATTCTCATGCAGAGCAAAAGCTTTTGTGCATTAGTCTGAAGCCTCATTACATTCACAAAGGTGAATTCATGGATTCTTGGTAGATTAAGAGATGTGGCTGGTGGCAGCAGGGATCAGTGAGCAATCGACGAACATTCGAAGTGAATTCGAAGCCAATGCATTTGAAGTGGCTCCATTAACAGAAATGTGGATTTCCGTTCCAATCACTTCAGTGCTAAAATTAATTGGGGGGGGGGGGCAACTGTGCATATTCCCCTCCCAAAATGCTCTAAGATATGAATGAGTGCTGAAATCACCTGAACTGCACTTCTGACATCACTGGTTGAGCAATTCAATGTCCTGTGCCATTTTGGACACTTAAATTCAAATCAGATGTTTTCATATATTGGCATGAAGCTGTGTATGGGATTTGTATATAGGATCCATATGTTATTTGTATGCATTTGTATGGGATCCATATGCTGTTCGTTTGCATTCATATATAGGATCCGTGTGCTGTTCGTATTAATCCATGGGTGTTTTTCCACTGCAGCCCTTAGATCTGGATCTAAGAAGATCCGGATCTAAGGAATGGGTACATTCCTTAATCCGGATCTAGTAGATCCGGATTAAGGGAAGCACCCAATGGGTTTCCACGGGAGGTGTAGCACCCATTAGCAATGGGTGCTAACACCCCTGCTGTGGAAACACCTTTGCACCCATCTGGGGAATCCGGATCGACCCCCAAGGGGTCAGTCCGTTACCCCAGGTGTTTGGGGGTGCAGGGGGGGTGCAGTCTTCGAATTCACTTCGAAGTGACTTCGAAGTCATTTCGAACTCAACTTCAAGTTACTTAGAAGTCACTTTGAAGTTAACTTCAAAATCACTTCGAATTGAATTCGAATTGAATTCGAAGCCAATGTTGGGGGGGTCCCAGAGGTGCATCCCCTCCCCCTAGCCTCCTTTGGACCCCATTGCCTGTTTCCAGTGGAAACAGGCTCCCTTTAATCTGGATTTTCTGGGAGAAGACCCCATTGTAGACCCCTTTAATGGGGTCTACAGAAAATCCAGATTAAAGGCCAAAATGTACCCATTAGATCTGGATTTCCCCAATGGTAGTGGAAACAATCGGGTCCCAAATGGGTTCCGTAGTGGAAATGGGGTCATCCAGCTCACACCCAAATGGGTCTTAAATGGGTGCAAAAATGGGTACTTTTGACAGTGGAAAAACACCCCATATGGGATTCGTATGGGATTGAACATTTGTATCAAATATGAATTGTACCACATTCAAAAGGGATCTATTTGAACGAGTATGAATTTTGAGCAAATCCCTAGTATATACATATTTTCCCCACCCTCAGGAGTTATACCAATGCCATACTTTGGTGATTTTAAGGATTAATAACAGCCTCTTGAGAAATGAAATTGAGTTTAGTTACCTTTATAGTTTGCTTTTTGATCTAAATAACTATGGGAAGGAAAAAATATTGGTAATAGCTGTGCTTGTTTAATGAAATAATGTTGATTTCCACCACATGGGAATACTTAAATGGTGTAGTAATAAATTAATGGAGGGTGAGCCTTTCAAACAATATTCTTAAATGTGAGTTCTTGAGAAACAGAGTATGACAAATACTCATGTGGTTCTGGCTGCTTTGAGAACAGGTTGCAGGACTGATCCAGTAAAGTTTGCATATGTTAATTACGTAACATTTACTAATTTTTCCAAAATCACTTAGAATACACAAATCTCAAATACTCATTTATAGTTTTTCTAAGAAATGGAAAGCCAACAAGATCATGTCCATTGATGGTAGGTTATCCTGAAGATGTAGCTGGAGAAGGCTTGACTGTGGTTTTCACTAGCTTCTTGGAAATTTCCAGAAATTCACGTTATAGCACAGTTTATGATAATTTGCTCTGCTGAAGAGGGATTGCTCCTATGTAAATGAGGCCTTTGGTAAAATTATGGAAATTTGTCTCCATGCTGCTTTAAATCCCGTGGACAAGATGGTACCTTGATTTGAAGATCATGATTTGACTTGCAAAGCTAATGCTCTTCTGAGCTGATGTTTTGATAGTGTCATCTTCTCGTAGATTTCTTTCCCTTTTTGGAATTTGAACCACTTGTGCCTTTTTAAACAGTTTTGTGCTTAAATTGTGATAACACAAGGGAAGACATCTCATTGTTTCCTAATGTTCCTATTACTCTTTTTTTCCTTTTATGTTTAAACTTAGTATTGCCACCACAAAGACATGCTTCAATAAATACTTATTTTATATATATGGAGGGTGAGCCTTTCAAATATATATATATTACTTAATTAGTAAGCGCTTTATTATGGTCACTGAACAACATATTAAGAGCAGTTATGTTAGTATATACATACTACAACTCTACTCAAGGATAGTAATTACAGTCATATAAAATCCTCAGAGCATCCTGTTTGGACTATAAACAGTGGTGTGAGTAAATGGTTGCTTCCAACAAAAATAAAATGCAGCAAAGGTGTTCTATGACCCATAGTCTCAAATTCATTCCCATTCTGTTCAGTTTCATATAAGTGCACATAAGATGGTAATGTAAAAGCAATAGACTAAATCCAAAAAATATTTTTTAGGGACTTCCTAAAATACACTGAACAATTCAGAATAAATGGGAGAATATACTAGTTTAGAGAGTTTAAACTAGAAAACAAAGAGTAACTTTCTGTCAAATAACCATGTCCATAAATTTACTTTATTTGAATTGAGTGTCTTTTTTTAATTAATTAATTTATTTAAGTTTCACATCATTACAACAAGCATTATTGATCTACTTTAACAATTTTATACATGACTTCCTCCGTTCTTCTGACTCTTCTTCTTCTAATCCAATTAAATTCTATGCTCCTCATATATGCCTTATGTTCTTTTCCATATATGTTAGCCGAAACCTTCGGTCATCACCTCCAAGTCCTGTAGAAATTCGATAAGGGGGCTCCAATCTTCCAAAAACGTCTTCACTGTTCTGTCCTTTAACAGATTCATCAATTTGTCCATTTCGCTTCAATGACTTACTCAGATGTGCATTTGCATTGTAAACTTTGGGCTAGGTGTCTGATTAGAATGTTGTACCGACAGCATATGCGACAAACGTCTCTGCCTATTGGATTTCCTGCATGAGGGATGAATCACAGCAGGACATACATCACATAAAGATATTCTGAAGTGTGCTGTTTGCCCTGATACCGTGGCATAGACATTCTCGTTTCTTTAGAAAACTTAGGCAAGCTTTTTTGCTCCAAAGAAGGGAGATTTCACAGTTAGACATCGATTAAGACTGGGTATACTTGGCTGTGATTGTTTATTGATTTTTCTTTCTCCCAGTTTGGAATTTGGTAGATCTATAAGGTGGCCAGAAAAAATAAATAAATATGTGCTACAGATAAGGTGCCAGCAACTAACACGTGCCGGAAGCAAAATAGTAACCCAGATGCAAAAAATTCAACCCCAAATATAGATGCCACAATACTGTAGGCATTTTGTTAGCAATTTTAAAAGTATATCACCAATTACATTTAAAATATAGAAAAACCAGAAACTAAAAGAGAAAAAAAGTACCCATTTTTGCACCCATTTAAGACCCATTTGGGTGTGAGCTGGATGACCCCATTTCCACTATGGAACCCATTTGGGACCTTATGCTTCCCACACTGCAAACACTACTGTTTCTAACTGCAAACGCTACTGCTTTTAACAGTTTTTGTATCACTTTTATCATGCTGGATTTTAAATGCTGTACTAGTTTATTATTGTTTTTGACACAGTTTTGATATGTTTGTTTTTAAAGGTTGTTAGCCACCCAGAGACCCTCGGGTATGGGGGGATATAAATAATAAATAAATAAATGACTTCCCATCATACCTTTGATGATTAAATGTCTATCCATTCTCCTACCCTATTGGTTGTTAGAAATGTTTTTCTTCTATCTGCAATACATACTTTTAATTAATACATTTTCTCCCTTGTTCAGAAAGTCAGTGAGTCATTTCCAATCTTTCCAAAATGGGATTAGTATTTTTTCACTATTCAAGCATGTCAGTGTGTCCATTCCTTTCAAGATTTAAGAAGCTTTGAATTTGTTTTCAAAGCTGGCCATTCCCAAATGATAGGAGGAATCCACAGTTTCTGACATGGATTATCTGTATTCAAATCAAAAGAACTCTCACTGCAGGATTTACAAATAATCCTTGTTATTTGTCAATGGGAACGCAAGCTTTTTTTTTTTTTTTTGAGGTGTAGAAGCATAATTTAGGGGCGTTTTATTCTCTTTCCCCTGAGCCAGTCATAAGCCAGGATTTCCCCTCTGTTCCCCCAGCTGTTTGCTAATGAGATCTGGCTGCACTGTGTCATGCAGCACTCTGTGTCCCCTTTCAGCTCTTATGAAGGAGGCTGGGAGGAATCCTATGGCTTTTTGGCTCCCACCTGAAGCTGAAATTGGAGTTGGAGTTGCAAAGTGTGCCAGCACTTAAAAGGCTTCCTACTTTCAGCTTATCAGATCTAATGATAAGGTGAGATTTCTTCCCCTTTTCTGCCTCTCCCCAATACATGCTAAGGTTCAGGCTTGGCTGAAAGTGTGAGTGAAATGTATCAAGAGATCAGAGAATACAATGTTATGAGCTATCAGTCCTGGGAAAGTCTGATGCCTGCCATTCGTGCTGATCCGATGCTGCGCAAAGCTGGTGCCTGCTTCGTCCCTCCAATTGGCAAAGAGGGACTCTTCTGCCAGTGGTTGTGATCCTGCTCCCCTCCTCCTTTCTTCCACCCACGCCTTTGCCTCCCTCTCTGCTTCCCCCCCCCCACCTCCACATAATAAGCTGCCAGTGGGATCGTGAAAATACAGAGCTCACTGCTGATTTAAAAGACTCGGATTAAAATCCAGAGTAAATTACCGAGTGGAAACAAGCCCCAAGTGTGTTAATTTCACCAATCAATCTTCCATAGTGCACAAAGCTGGATTCTTCCATCTTTGTGCAGATAACAGTCTCATAGCTGTAATCATCTACTGAAATAACCTTCCATACATCTCCAGTGGCAAATCCATTAGGTCCAGAAAAAAAGAGAGTTCTGGTTTCGTCTGAATATCCATTTTTGAGATGCTCAGCATAAGTGTATAGAAATGAGTCCAAAATGTCTTGGCTTTTTCACATGAAAAGACCCATCATGTTTTCTACATTTTCGGCAAACATTGGAAATATCTTTCTACGTTTTAGCTCATCTCTCCAGTATCAAACACAAACAGAACATGATTTTATATTTAAAAAAAGTTCTTTCAGTTGATTAAATATTGCAAATTTCAATCTTCTTGACAACATCTTAACATTGTAGGCATTGTAAAGATAATAGGTTTTAAAAGAACATGACAAATTTTCTAGCTAATGGGAATTCTCTTTCCTTATATAAGCCCCTTCATATCTGCAAGAGCAGGTTTCTTTTTTGGAACTTACTTTGCAACTTAGAATATTGCAACAATTTCATTACAAATGGAGCCGAATGAGATCTAATCCTGATAGGCACTTGTCTCCATGCGGTGGCTTTGGGATTTGAGGGTGAATAGTGACCAATATTTCAGTATATTGGAATGCTGTCCAATTCTTTGTGACCCCCTGGATCATAGCAGGCCAAGTCCTCCCGAAGTTTGCCCAAACTGCCATTTTTTCTCCATTTGCCTTTGGTCTTTCACAGTATCAGAGGGTTTTTCAATGACTTATTTCTTACTGTGTAGCCAAAATACAGGTGTGCCGCCATGTCCGCTGATCTGGTTGACCAGACCAACTTCTCCACACACACACTGCCAGTGTTATGCCACCTTCTTCAGAGGCCTCCTAAGGGTACACATGCAACTAAAATGGCTGCCCCCAGTCAGGAATTGTGGGAAATCTCACGAGATTTTCTGGCGTTTCAAATATCCATGGTTTCCTGTATCCATGGTGGGTTTGGGGACCTGTACCCTGCAGATGGGTGTGCAGGCCTGTATTTGAGCATCGGCTTCTGTATTTGTCCTCCCAATGAGCAGTCAGCATTGATTTCCTTTAGTATTTATTGATTCGATCTCCTTGCGGTCCAAGGGACTCTTCAAAAATCTTCTCCAGCGTCACATTTCGAAAGCATTGATTCTTCGGCACTCAGCCTTCCTTGTGGTCCAACTCTCACAGCCATACACGGCTACTGGGAAAACCGTGGTTTTGGCTATAGGAAGTGAACATAAAAGTTGAATAAATGTGGAGCCTCCTGTTTTTCATTTGTGACTTCACTGCACAGCGAGTAAGACGGAGTTGTTCTCTGCATGCAGAGCAGAAAATGAGTTTTACCAATATGTCATTTTGTTGCAGTGGGTACACATGCATTGTTAAGCATCTCTTGTGTACAGGCATCATGTTCTATGGATAATGTTGAAAGAAGAGAAGAGCACAACTGTCTTGGAGAAGACAGGCGCAGACACTAGAAAGCAAAGACCAAGAACCAGATCAAAATAGAGTGTTTGGAAAAGGGTGTAGTGGATGAACATAAGGAAATCACACCGGCTGTTGGTCTAGATAAGGGTCCTGGTACCTACAGCAAACTGGAAAGAAACTGCAGCCAGATTTTATGCTGATATGTCTTCCGGGTGCTAGTGGGTGGGGCTGTCCTGTCTTGCACGGAAAGTTTAGAATGAACTAAACTTTCCGTGCAAGACAGGACAGCCCCACCCACTAGCAAATGTTGTGCAAAACGATGGTGCTTACGGCTACCATCTTTGGCCTTGCAAATGTTGTTAAGAAGAAAACTCTCGTTCTCTCTTGCCACTTGCCGTATTGGTGAGGTTGATGAAAGTTTTACTTCAAGAGTATCTGGAAAGTCGTGTATTAGGGTGGTTCCACACTGGCTCTCCAAAATGCGGATCTATTAGATCTCTATTTCGGAAATCTATGTCTAGTAGACCTGCAAGGGAAGGACGGATTTAGAGATGGATTTGGGGCGGGTGCTGTGTGGAAGCACAGCGCCCACCTCAATCCGTCTTCCCAAGGCCCTCCCCCCTGCTTCTAGCTGCTGAGGCCCGGCACGGTTTATGCACTTAGCCTTCCTGGTCTAAAGATGCAATTCTATCCACATGGAGCAGATAACTTCCTTGAAGGAAACCTTCCAGTTTCAGTAATATTCCTCCCCCACGCTCCCAGAACATTAATGTACCAAGGCAGAGGAAATGCAGTTTGAGTCTGCTAGAACAAGGTTGCGCAACTATTACAAGCACCTCTTGGATGCTTGATCTCTCTGATAAGCAACTCAACTGCTTCTCTGTTCCTTGTGTCCACACTGTGATCAGCTGGCAAGGAGGACAATCTTAAAATAAAGTCAGGAGCACCCTGTTACTCTCCTGGCCTCTCAGATGTTTTTAGAGACAGCAACAAAGCAATTTTACTAAAGAACCTATAGATCTTTTTTACTTGTTCACTTAGTTAGTTTCTGTTCCTGTATGAGTTCCTCTTTGTATGATTTCCATGTGTTGTTTTGTCCTTTAATTTCTTTTTGCCTTTAAGGATCTCACCTTCCGGTACCTTCTGGCAAGATGTAAAATAGTTTCACCATTTTCAGCTAGCTCTATCTGTGGTGTTTAAAATGAATTTTTATGCCATCCTTCACCAGAGTTACAGAGTGATGAACAGAATACCATAAAGCAGACTTATAAATTATGAATTTAAAAACAACAGCAACAGCAACAAAAGTGTCAAAATACGATAAAATAAATGGAAGGAATAAAAACTGCACAACAGGTAGAAGAGTTGGCTTTTCTACCCCGCTTTTCTCACCCATTTAAAAGGACTCAAAGTGGCTGACAAAGCTTTTCTATTCTTCTCCCCACAACAGAACACCCTGTGGGATAGATGAGGCTGAGAGCTCACAAAGGAGCTGTGACTAGCCCAAAGTCACCCAGCTGGCTTCATGGGGAAGGGCGGAATCAAACCCGGTATTCCCAGATAAGAGTCTGGCTCCTTTCACCACTAGACCAAACTCTCATAGTATGAATGTTCTGGGTGACTGTCTTTACACCAGGCGGCAAAAGGATTGGCATTAGTTTTTATCTGCAAGGGGAGAGTGTTCCTCAGCCTGGGGGCCACCACAGGGAAAGCCCTCCATCTAGCTGCCACACCATGTACATCTAAGGATCTTAATTGCGTATCAGGACTGGAGAGGAAGAAGCACTCCTTCAAGGTTTTCAGTATTTGTGGACAGGGTCATAAGTGGTTCAATTTAAATCAAACCAACCATCCTTTGCTTGGATCCACTTCAAAACATTTTTTTTTTCAAACTACAGGGTGGTTTGGTGCACATACGAACATGCAAGCCATCTAGTTTGCTGCAAACTACAAACTTTTTCTATGATGTATTTTTTACTATACATGATTATTAATTCTTCTTACTGTTGGCCTGCATATTTTGTCTCACGCTTTGTCACCCCATGCTACCTATTTGGCTTCAGCAGGTTGAGACCTTTGTGGCACGGCTTTTATCATGCAAAACCTCTTGCTAGTCCTGCTGTGCCTAGACAAGGGCCTGCAGAGCTCCTTTAGCTCCAAAGCCAGCATTACGAAAGGAACATTTGCTCATAACAGTGCTCCGTCTGTAGGTTTTTGTACGGGAACTCTTGTCGTTGCCGTTGGTCGGTTTCTGGTGCAGCAGAACTTTGTTTAGCAATGAGGATGGGCTGGAAATGGAAAGAAAAAAGAATGTTGAAATATAGGGACAGGTCTCTTTTAAAGCTTACGATGCACCAATGTATGGGTTACTTAATTAGTATTAGGAGGCAACAACTTAGGGTACCTTCAGACAGGGCAAGAACTGCTGATCCGGCGGTCACGCATATGGCCATCAATCATCAGCAGCGACCGTGCTGCAGCGTCAGGGAAAGTGTACCGTTAAAAGCTGCTCTTTTATTAGCATGTTTTAACTTTGCACTTTCCCTTGAGTGAAGGGAGGATGCAGCAGAGTTTTTGATCGTACTGTCTGGAGGGTGAGATTCAGCTGCACAGGGAATTTGAAGCTTCAAGACACTTTAAGCTATCTGGATGCACCCTCAGATGTTGATAGGCCATTCTAATACAGCTGAAACTACCGTATTTTCCGGCGTATAAGACGACTGGGCGTATAAGACAACACCCAACTTTCCAGTTAAGATATAGATAGAGTTTGGGATATACTTACCGTATAAGAAGACGACACCCAGCGTATAAGACGACCCCTGACTTTTGAGAAGATTTTCCTGGGTTAAAAAGTAGTCTTATACGCCAGAATATACAGTATATGAATATTTCCACTGTGTTAAAAAAATGCAGAATTAGGTTTGCCCCATGATTTATTTATTTTATTTATTTATTTATTTATTTGTTCAATTTCTATGCCGCTCCTCTCCGAAGACTCGGAGCGGCTTACAACAAGTCAACAATAGTAAAATAGTTAAAACAATGACAGTTAAAAACAAAACAATAACGCCAAAACACCCACCCTCATACCCATTCCCGAAACAGGGAGGTCTTAACAAGCTTTCTAAACTCTAGGAGGGTGGGGGCATTTCTTATAACGTGCGGGAGCTCATTCCACCAGGTGGGGGCTGCCACCGAGAAGGCTCTCCCCCTCGGGGTCGCTCTTCCACACTGTTTTAATGTAGGAACTTTCAGGAGCCCCAGTCTATGGGTCCTGACCGGTCGGAGGGACTCATGAGGCAGGAGACGGTCTCTCAGATATACTGGTCCTAAGCCAGTGGTCCCTTCCAAATTCACGGATAAAAATCCGCAGTTGTTAGTAAATTTGCAGCTTACCTGCTTAGGCTGCAATGTCACGCCGCGTTGTCCCCACTTGAAATTAAGGTCCACAGCTTCCGAGACTTCCGTGGTGCACACGGTGAGCCGCGTGTCACGTGGGATCAGGCAGACAACGGGAGCTGAGCTTCAGGCTCAGCTCTCGCTGACTGTTTCTCGCCATCCTGTAAGAACGGCAGGAAACTCCGAAATTACCTGGTACTGCAGAGTGAGGGCTGACTGTTCTGCAGCAGCTAAATCCACAGTGGTGGCGGCATAATGCGCCGCCGCTGCAGAGTATCTGGCATCAGGTGTGACACCCATGCACCAACCGTGCATCAGAATGTGCACACCCAGTATTGCTTCATGACCAAGCGATCGGCATAAATTAGAAGATAGCTGCCTGATTTTTTGAAAATAGTCCGAGGTGAGCTGGAGTTATGGAATAGGAAGAGAAATAAGAATTGGCATGTTGGGAGAACTACTTAGATTATTTATTCACACACACACACAATGTCTCAAATAGCATGTTCACTAATCAAATGAACAGTAAGCCTTTGACCAATACTGAGAGTACAGTCAGAGAGTTAAGGGTAAACTACAGTAAAGAGCTACTGAGCTATGCTTAACATTGACCAAGATGTTCCTTATATAGCTATTAATCATGCAATATTGGGAGTGGCTATAGCTCAGTTGTGGAGCACCAATCTGGGATGTAAAGGGTTGGAGGTTCAATCCCTGGCTTCTCTGTAAAAGATGGTATGGGCAAATGACTTCTGTACCTGCCAGGAAAACTGCATAAATGTGTCCTTGTAGTAATCATGAGTTCACTTGAAGGTACCGTACAGTAACAACAATTCAATATTGATTATATTTGACTAATTCCCTGCTTTTCTGTACTGATAACCCTTTGATACTTGACTGATTGAACCAATTCATTTCAACGTAGCTTACATAACTATAACATTCATCTACAGTTCATCCACTATTGCTAAACATACTGGTTGATTTCAGCAGGGTTTGGGCTGATTGTATTTAGCCTTGGGTCAGTGTTGAAATCCCCATTTGAGCATAGGTCAGGAAGGAAGCAACTTTTGTTGGGTGTTGTGACAGGGCAGCTTTCTGATACAATTAAAAAGTGTAGATTTCTGTCCTTCTTTCCCCATAGTTTGGATTTCACGCACTTATGCAGAGCCTTAAAGGATAAAAATGATGTTTGAAGAATCAATAATAGGGACAAATCAGTGTTAATCAAAATAAACTGCTTATGGAATTTGTTCTGATTTGTATCTGTAATCGGCTACAAGGAGTGTTTAAGTGTCCATGCAGCGCAGAATGTGATTGTGTGAACAGAGGTACCTTCCGGTTGGCAAAGTTGGTTATAAGAGCAAGCTAATTTCTGCCCTTTGCTATGGTCTGTCGGTCATCTATAGGGCTGCCTGCATGAACAACTTAACTGGCCATCAGTGAAATTGTTTGGCATAAATGTCAAAATGGGCTTCCTGCACCCACCCATTTTCTTCTCTCTTTTTTTTTTCATGTATGAGACGAGCACCCAGAGGTCCTCCCTGACGCTGTGCCTGATGACTTTGTCAGACAACTAAGGGTGTACACAAATGCAATTTTTGAATTCGATTTATAATGGATCAAATATTCAAAAATTCAAATGTATCTGAATAATGAAAAAAAACGAATGTCTGGACATTCGATTCAATACGAATACATTTGTATGTATTTGTACAAATAATTCAGACATTTGTATCCCTACGGGTACATACGCATCTCATACGTACACGTATGCATCCCGTACAGGTGTGTATGGATGTGTAAGAGATTCCTACGGGTACACACGAGATGCGTACATACCCGTACTGATACAAATGTCTGAATTATTTGTATGAATAACTTGAGATATTTGTATTCATTTTTCAGAAATTGAATGTCTGGACTTTCGATTCGTTTACAAATGTCCAAATTTATACGAATAACAGATATTTCAAATATTTGTTCACATCCCTACAGACACAACTACTAAGTCATTATCATAAAAGGTCCAGTTCTTATGGTGGTATAGTGCCTGCATTTTCCCCATTGTCACAAGATCCCAATGAATTTCTAATCCAAATGATATTTTTAATGGATCAACTGAGTGACTTTAGGCAAGTTGCTTTCTTAGCCCACATCTGCCTCATTAGGATTATTATCCTGTAAAGGCATAGTATTATCCTGATTTATAAACCTATTAGAGATGTCTTTGAGAGAGAGAGAGAGAACTGTTAGGATTCAAAAGTGCCTAAACAATTTAAGATACGAGTTAGATTTCTCTTTTCATCTGAACTAAATTCTTCCAACAATAGACTCTCGTGAAGTATCAAACATGGCTTTTGAAACTCAGCAGTGTTTTCAAAGGGTTATTAAAAATAATTTGTAGCCTTAGGCTGTGATCAGACAGGGCTTTTTAAAGTTGCCATTTTAAGGAAAAGTGTCTTCAGATGCACACAAAAAATGCCTTACAGACTGTTGTTCAAATATGCAGGCTTAGCTTATTTTGCCACACTGCAGCCTACATTTGTCTCCACATCAGGCAACACCTATCCTTCTGATCTAACCTCAGAATTTCTATGTGATAAATTTCTCTCCCAAGGCAAAACCAAAATATACCTTGTTCTTTTGGCAAATGTTTGGAGACTCAATAATACAAAGAGTTTTCTTATTTACATGTAAGGTAATTTTTGGTGCTTTTGCTCTATATAAATACTTTTCTTTTTAAATGCTGCCTGACTGGGCTGGCTTGCAAGAGTTTAGATGTGGTGTTATCATCTTTATCCAACCAGTAATACATTCATGATTCAGCAGTGTGAAGGATTTGAAGGTTGGTGTTTGTTCTCTACCCATAGATAGAATATGTGACAGTGGGAAAATCTGTTAGGTTCAGTCTTTTGGCTAGATATCTTATTGTTATCTTCAGTTGCCTTGAGAAAACTTTTGAGTCATGTTGCTGTTTATACCAATATTTTTTTTCTTGCTTGTCATATTTTAACCATGATTCATTTGGCTGTGACTTACAGTCTTGGAAATAGAAAGATAAATAGCACCTTGCCATCTTATTTTGAGTTTCTAAATGAGTAAACTGTAACCATTGCCTTTTTGGATGTTAATCCTCTGCTTGTATTACTAAAACTTTAATCTGAAAGACCACATATTTAATCTGGCAAATGGAAAACATTTTTATTGTTACGTGGTAGAAGTTGTCCCAATCCAGATGCTGTGTGACCTTCATTTCTCGTGTGGAAACTGAACTCTACCAGGACCACTTGCATGTGTGTCCTTAACTATGGTTTTGGTTTGCAAATCCTGATGAGAGAAGGTATCTAGTTTCAACTAGGAGTATGCACGAATGTATTTTTGACATTCGATTTGCAACTAATTGAATGTTCAAAAATCTGAATTTGTACAAATAATGAATATTTTGAATATTCAGGCACATCCCTAGTTTTAAATCTTGACCAGAATGCACAGGGGGACAAGGAAAATCATCACAACTTCTGTTCCGTTCTTATTGTTGGGGGTCACCAGTCCATTTTGACCCATGAGCAGGGCTCTGAAAAACTGTAGTGACAAAAAGAATTAAGGCTACTAGCTTAATCCAAACATTTTGGCTACTGATTGAAGAAGCCTTGAGAGATATAGTGTGTTTTTCCACCGCGCTCCTTTAATCTGGATCTAAGAAGATCCGGATCTAGGGAATGGGTACTTCCCTTAGAACATAATAACATAAGAGAAGCCTTGCTGGATCAGGCCACAGCCCATCTAGTCCAGCATCCTGTCGCACACAGTGGCCCACCAAATTCTCATGGGCATCTCAAGCAGGGACAAAGACAAACCTTCTCCTGCTCTCAAGTCCCAGCAGATGGCCTTAGAAGTGCCCCAGTTCCCCCCCCCCCCCCAGCCTGAAGGATGCACCTAGGCATTCGTTCTAGTAGCCATTGATACATCTGTCATCCATAAATTTGTAGATCTGGATTAAGGGAAGTACCCAATGTGTTTCCATGGGTGGTCTAGCACCCAATAGCAATGGGTGCTAGCCTCCCTACCGTGGAAACACTGGAGCACCCATTTGCAAATCCGGATCTACGCACGAGGGGTCTATCTATCACCCCAGGTGTTTGAGGGGACAGGGGGTGCAATCTCCAAAGCGGCTCCGAAGTCACCTTGAAGTCTGTGCAAAATAGCTCTGGAGCGTCTTTGAAGTCTGTGCTGATCTTTGGAGTAAACTTCGGAGTCACTTCTGAGTCACTTCGAAGTTCACACTGAAGATCAGCACAGACTTCAAAGACGCGCCAGAGCTATTTTGCACAGACTTCGAAGTGACTTCGAAATGACGTCGAAGCTTAGGTTTTGGGGCTCCCCCCCAAGGGTGCCCCCTCCCCCTAGCCTCCTCTAGACCCCATTGCCAAACTAACGTGGAAACAGGCTCCCTTTAATCTGGATTTTCTGGCTGAAGACGCCATTGTAGACTCCATTAATGGGGTCTACAGAAAATCCGGATTAAAGGCCAAAAAGTACCCATATGATCCAGATTTCCCGAGGCGTGGTGGAAACAAATGTGTCCCTAATGGGTGCCGTGGTGGAAATGGGATCATCCGGCTCTCACTCAAATGGGTCCTTAATGGGTGCTAAAATGGGTACTAAGTGACCATGGAAAAACACCCATAACCTCCCAAACTTTTACATTTACCTCAGCGATGGTTTTTCTTTTGTATTTCAAAGAAACTGCTGCCCCCCTCCAACATAGAGAATTATTAAAGACTCTGATCACAACAGCGAAAGCAGAGGTTGCTTTATTTTGGAAATTCCCAGGACGTTTGTCTCAAAGCAATTGGATTTCACAAGTGTGGTCCCAACTTACCAACGAGCTGTTAACAGCAAAAAAGGTGAAGATGTAAGCAATGGAAGTACAAAGCAAATTTATTGGTAAATGGCTGCCATTTATCAAGAAAGCACAAGCTAATTCAAGCTAGAGGATTGCTGACTCTTATTCTTTGCAGTTCTTGAAGAACAAAATTCAAGCTTTATCTCTGGAGATAACTTGGGAGTAAAACATTGAATTGTCATCAAATGGAGCAAGAGGTTGTACTAGTTTTGTTATGACTGAGGTGTAGGCCATATGGTTAAGTAATGTCATGTTTGGATGATTGATGGTAAATCCAATGGTTGAAATGTTTAGATGTTAATTGTAATTGTAAGTTAAGTTTTAAAATAAAATGATTTTTTTTTAAAAAAAAAAAAGGCTACTAGCTTCATCCTGAAGCCCTTGTAAAGTCAACATTCAAAAATGATGATGGGTAGGTTGTTGTAAAACAGACAGATTAGTGAAGATATTGTTGCTGAGTACCAATGAGTTGTGTCCAACTCCTGGTTGAGTTCATGGGCATCTCTATGCCGTTTTCTTTGGAAGAGATAGAGAAGTGGTTTGCCACTGCCCACCCTCGCCACCAGCCTCAGCATTCTCTGAATGCCCAAGCAGAACCTATCTAGAGCTTTTGCTTTTGCTGTACCCTGTCTTACAGACAACAGCCCTGTTGCAACTGCCAGAACTCTTCCTTTGCTCCTTTTCTCAAATGCATCCATCAATTCTGTCCAGCATTCCTGGTAAAGATCTATTTACTGTAAATAAAATCAAAAAGATCTCTCCAGATATTTACTGTTGCACAATAGCCCCCGTTTTCTACCTGGTTTTCCTGTAGAATTCTCCAGACAGTGGCCAGTGTTTAAAAGGATAATGGGATTATCTGTCTTCCTAAGATGAAGGTGGTGAGAGCAACCAGACGGGATAGCTTTAAGAAGGGGATAGACAAATTCATGGCTACTAGAATTGATGTTTAGATACTGCCTCCAGGTTGGAGAGACAGGCAGGATGCTTCTAAAGGACATAGGCAGGGAGCTGGGAGCAGGTGAAGGTTTTGCTTTTGTCTTTTTGCTTGAGATGCCCAGAAGCAACAGGTAAGCCACTAAGGCTATGGTCACACTTCAGGTTTAATCCCGCTTCAGTCCACTTTCAGAGTGAGGGGATGCATCAGCAAAGTGACAAGCTGCTTTCTTTCAGTATTAAATAACTCAGAAAATTCACCTTTGGGATAGGTAATGTGGAAAGAAAATTACTGGTCACTTTGCTGATGTGTTTTCTTGCTCTGAAAGTGGACTGAAGCTGGATTAAACTTGAAGTGTGACCACAGCCTCTGTGACACAGGTTGCTGGACTAGGTGGGTTGTGGCCTGGTCCAGCAGGGCTCTCTTATGTTCATAAGGCTGTCTTATGTGAGCCAGTTTGGTCTGGTGATTAGGGAACCGGATTCTTATCTGGGAATACTGGGTGCGATTCCACCCTCCCCCATGAAGCCAGCTGGGTGACCTTGGGCTAGTCACAGCTCTCTTCTGAGCTCTCACAGCCATTCTGAACCCAGGTTTTTTTCTCATGCATGACGGTAGCCATTTTGTGACTGGCACTCATCCCACTTTCTTGTTACCCCACATATGCTCAGAGATTAACAAAGATTCAGGATCCCTGTGTAAAACACCAGAAAACTGAATGTCTGTACTGTATTTAGACTTGCAGGATGCTCTTTAGTCCGCGAAGATCTTTTTCACATAAAACTGTTTTCCTTTATTGTAGCTGCTTGATGGTACAAGCTGATTTAACATTTTCTTTCAAAACAAACATCAGAGCCAAAACGAGTTGAGCAAGCTAGGGGGTCATTAGAAATAACATCTGATATTTTTACAGAATGGTTATAATCCATTTCCATGGATTTTAATCCATTTCCATGTCAAAAAAATTGCTCAAGGCAGTTTAGAACAAACCCAATCCAAGCGTACACTGCTTCCATTCATCTATAAGATTGGTGTAGAGGAATAAATTTTTCCATACAAGTTCTAAGCTATCTAAGGCTCCATCCAGACAATAGTTACTTATTCTGCTATACTTGGATATTCCGGAATAAAGCATGGATATTCCAGAATATTCATGTTTTATTTGGGAATATCTAAATATAATGGGAATAAGTAACTGGTGTCTGGATGCAGACCAGGAATGTTATGCAAAAAGAAAATGAACAAGCATTTCATAAGTATGATAGCCCTTTCTTCTGAGACATAACATGCTATCTGCCAAGAATCATTGTATAAATAGGGTAAAAAATCTTTCCCTCATTGTGATTGTGGAAGAAGAGGAAGAGGAGTTGGCTTTTCTATCCCGCTTTTCTCACCCATTTAAGGGGACTCAAAGCTGCTGACAAACCTTCTGTTCTTCTCCCCACAACAGAACACCCTGTGAGGTAGGTGGGGCTGTGAGAGCTCAGAAGAGAGCTTTGACTAGCCCAAGGTCACCCAGCTGGTTTCATGGAGGAGGGCGGAATCAAACCCGGTATTCTCAGATAAGAGTCCAAGGCAGGCAGGATAATGGCTTGATTTTTGTTCCTTTTCCCAAATATTCCACCCCTGTTTCCCGATCGCCAAGGCGAGCATGATAATGGCTTGATTTTCTCCCTTTTAAATGTACTAGGCGTTCTCCCGGTTCCAGGTGGAGCAGAGGTGTGCAAAACTGCTCAACCGCCCAAGTGCCACTAAACCTCATAGCGGCTTTGGGTTTTTAAAAAATATTTAAAAATTTATTAAACTTAATTTAAGTTTAATAAATTAAATCCATGCCTCCCAGCCCAGTCCTGGCTTTCTGTGCTGCGAAGGGAGGGGGCATTTGCAGCTGGTGGCGCAGGGGTGGGCTGACATGAATATGGCTTCCAATGAGGAGAGAGGGGGCGGAGAGGAGGGGGCACTGCTCCCCCGCACCAGGGTTTGGCGCAGTTTGCATGGGGATGGCTGCATCCGCACCCAGCCCGCGTCACCAGGAATGACATGGGGATGGGCAAGGATCAATTTTGGACCTGCTCCTGGTCCCATGTGTGCCCACTCCGCCCCAAATGGCTTGCATGGGGACGCGGCCTAAGAGGCTCTTAGTCTGGCTCTCTCGTGGACCTGTTTTATCTGGTCCACAAGAGGACTAAGGGCCTTGGTCCAGTTCACAGCAGGTTTGCAGATGGCACGTCTCTGTGATCCAGAACTACAGGGAGGATTCTTTTCAGTGTGCTATCAAAAAACACCGCCCAAGACCCAAGTTTTGTTCCTAGCCATTGGTGGTGGTGGTGGTGGTGGTGGTGGTGGTGGTGGTGGTGGTGGTGGTGGAACAACTGAGATCCTCCTACAAGCTTTGTAACTGTGGGAAAGTGTGGGGCGGATCAGCACTGTCATGACCCATATGATAAAACTGCAGTGGTAAGGGCAATTCCGTAAGTGAGTAAAGGAATCTAGAGTTCCACAGGCTTTTGATTCTCTTAGGCCGCGTCCCCATGCAAGAGATTTGGGGTGGGACTGGCTTGCATTTGTCCGGGTGCAGGACTGAAGCCGAATCTTGCCCGTCCCCATGCTATGACCACTAACGCGGACTGAAGCTGGATCTTGCCATCCCTATGCATTTGAGCTGTTTTGCGCACCTCCGCTTCACCCAGGAACCAAGCCTCTGCCCTGCCAGCTGCGATTGTGAACAGGGGGTGGATTGCTTTTCCACAGCAAGCAGACAGTCCGTGATCACCGCTGGCAGGGCAGATCATGGCTGGCAGGGCAGAGGCTTGGGTTTACCGTGCAAGTCTCAATCGTGAACAGGGGGTGGGTTGCTTGCTTGCTTGCCTGGAAAAGGGAGTAAACCTAAGCCAGTCTCCCAGGACTGTCCCCATGCGCAGGATCACCTTGGACCAAATTGCCCAAACTGTAGCAAGAACAGTTTTTTCCAGGACCAGATTTGGTCCTGGTTTGGGTGATTTGGTCTGGGAAAATCAGGCCAAATCAAAAATTCATGGGTACAGCCCCTCCCAAATCTGATTTCGATTTGGGCCGAAACGTGCATGGGAACGTGGCCAAAACATGCACGTGGCCAAAACGTGCATGGGGACATGCCCTTACAGTGGTGGTAGCTGACCATAGATTTACAGTACTGTATATCTTGGCTACCCGTAGATTTACAGTACTGTATATTTGCAGCAGAGCACACTGTTGTAGACCCTTTTGGAAATGTGCCCGATATCCTCAGCCATAAAAACTGAGGGCACGCCTAGGCCCATTTCCTGTGTTTATTTTTGAAGAAACAAAAGCCTTTGCCGAACAATAAGATTTCTTTATCACTTTCCAGCTGTGAAGGAGTGCTTGAACGTAAATCTGACATCAAAACAATCTGTGTGGTATCTTCTACTGCCAGTAGTAAATTTACCTACTTGTTTCTGTTGATTGTTAGAACTTCAGCTACTACCCGTGTGGTTACTGCCTAATAGTGAAAGTGGACTTTATAGCTCTTCAAATATCGTTAATTTTGGCTTGGGCTATTTTACAGACTGTTTCTCAAATCTCATCTGATAAAAGTGGTCTTTATGGGAGGTTGTTTTTCTTTGGAAGACTAACTCAGATCTTTAGTGTTGCTTGGAAATTTTTTTAGTTGGTATTTAATCAAATTGCTGTTGCTTTTTGATTGAAGGTTAGGCAAACAAATATTTTTTTCCCTCCGGATTCCAGCTCTCTAGGTATGCCAGGAGAAGTCTCCAAGTTAATATCTGCTTATAGATGCATGTTGCAAAGACAAAACAAAATTGGATTTTGTTGCATTTGGATTCTAAACATTCGAACCGAGTAGAATGTTTTGACATTAGATTCGAATCGAATTCGAATAAAAAAAACCAATTTGTGCACATTGCTAGTGTAAACAATATACAGAATTCTAATAATAGGCTATGTAATAAAAATTACAATAGACCAGTGGTTCTCAACCTTCTTAATGCCGCGACCCTTTAATACAGTTCCCCATGTTGTGGTGACCCCCAACCTAACCCTAACCCTAATCCCAACCATAAAATTATTTTTGTTGCTACTTCATAACTGTAATTTTGCTACTGTTATGAATCATAATGTAAATATCTGATATGCAGGATGAATTTTCATTGTTACAAATTGAACATAATTAAAGCATAGTATTCATATCAACTATAGCTGAATATAAAAGTGTCGTTTTACCTCCAATACTGCTGCTTTCTACACAGCAGCTGCTCTCTACTGTATTTGTATGGGGTGTATGCGATGGGGTTGGCGCAATGATGTCATCACGCCAGGTACTCGTATGTGGGCGTATCTGCATGTGGGCGGACCCACCTGAAGATGGATAGAGGAGCGGCGTTTCAGTCCCTGTGTGTTTTCTGATGGACTTAGACGACCCCTGTGAAGGAGAAGATCATCCCCCAAAGGGGTTGCAACCCACAGGTTGAGAAGCACTGCAATAGACAGTCTAGAGAGACAGGACTCTTAGGATCATTCACCAAAAGTCCTGGCTGTAGTCGGTTGCACTTGCTTACTCATGAGTAGAACTGCAAAGTGGGAATCCTGCCCTCTTTCGGCTGTTGCTGCTGCCATGTATGTGACGTTATCACACAAGCACAGAGAGTGTCGCTGTTTGAGCATGCATGATCATGTGTCCTGTGGGGCCACCCACAGAGGGCCCTGTAAGGGCAGTAGCAACAAGGGCAGAAAGCGATAAGTGGTTCTACTTGTGATTAAGTGAGTGCAATCACTTACAGTCAGGTTTGTTGGCAAATGAGCCTAGAAGTTCTGGGTCTTTAAGCCCTGCCCGTATTCGCCAAATAAACATTGTCTTCTCCGTAGTTTGGTTTTAGTTAACTGCTATCCAAATGCATAACAATCAAATAATATAATGCAGTACATAGCTACTTATCTGGAATTCGTACAGAAGATTTTGGGGTTCCCCTAAGGTGATAGACCAGTTGCTGTCCATCTGTTTTAGATGGGAGTTAGGAAATTTTGTCAAGCTGTCATTGGGACAGAAATCCACCCCGTTGGGTGGTTTTCCTTAAAATTAAAAACTCAACTGGGAGGAAGGATCAGTTTATTCAGAATGATTGCGAGGTTAAATTGTGTCTAAACAATTCCGCTTCTAACTTTTAAAATTTCTAACTCTTTTTTTCAAAAGAAATAATTTATGCATGTGGTTTGGTACATGCTACATCGGGAGTTGCCATGGCATTCAGTCTAATCTATTTGTGTTTACAGATGTAGGTGAAAGTTACTTCTTACATACACTTTATTATCCTCAAGTAGTTTCGTATTTATGAAACAATAATTTCAGTACTATTAATATCGTATTATAACCAGAGGAAAGGAAGAAACATCTGTTTTTAATAAGTGAAAATATTAGCATCAAATCTTTTTGTTTAATAGCGGGAGTGATATATTCTAAGAAAGCCTTAATTAACATTTGTATTATTAACTTGTAAGTAGGACTTCAGCTCCACTGGAGGAATCTCTGTGTATGTGTGTGCGCACACACACATATTTTGGAAATAGCGGAATAAGCAGCCTTTTACCATTTTTTGAAGTTGTCGTGTGGACACACTTTTCAGTTTGAATTCCATCTTTGTGGCTTTTTACTTTTCATACAAGAGATTCTTCCCTACATTCAAAGAGTTAAGGAATTTCAACGTAATTCTGGCTAGGAGAGTGAACAGTTGCTTTTCATGTAATTAATTTTGGTATCTACTAATGAGGTCTACCTTGATTTGAGTAGCGTCTCATTATTTCTTCACATATCCATGATCCATGCTAAAAAATAGACAGATGACTAAAACACGGATGGTTTTGTTTTTTAAGAAGCAAAATTTGAAATAATATATCAATTTTCAATTAACAACAACAACAACAAAGAGATGTGCGCATTTTTTGCCCCATTCACTTCTAAGCAAATGGGATGGAATTTTGCATTTGTGAGTATGGAGCCAGAGTCATGCCTCCAAGTCTGCTCTGAATCCATTCCAAAGCTTTGAATAAAGTCACAAAAGCTTTCGCTTTGCATGTAACTGTCAATCTTCAAGTGTAGCCAATATTCAATTCGAATGCAAAATTTGGAATGTTTGCAGTTCATACAAACTGCAGAGGTGACAGACATTTTTCACCTATCCCTAACACAAAATGCTTTTTTGAGATCAAAAGTTTTTATATTTCCCCCTCCTCAAGCTATGGACCTCTTAAGATTTCTTCTCTTAAGAATATTTTAGGCATGCGGTAGGGTTGGTTGGTCGGTTCGGCTCGGTCGGTTTTTTACCTCCTGTTTTACCATCTTTTTGTCCTTCTACTCTTTTATGACTGTAGGTATGAACTTGGTTACATACGGTCAGTTTTTTCTCACCACTATTGAGATTTAATCCAAACATGGGAGAGCAGTGGTTTCATTAGTCTCCACACTGTGGGTGAAGAGGAGATTTGTTGGACGACAGAGGTAGTCAGAAGAACCATGCTTCTCCATGAGATCATCTTGGGTTTTTGGGCCCCTTTTCTTTAGAACATAAGGAAGCAAAGCAGCTTAGTAAATCCAGAATGGAAGAAAAATCCATTACATTTCTTTCCAATTTCTTCCCCTCCACATGTAATTATGGCTCCCTGCCTTGTCAGTCATGCTTTGTTCTTAAACACAGGTCTGGTCCTGTTCCAAAAATATGTTCTTGTGTTGTTTTCCAGTGCAGGACCATAGTTTCTAAATGACACCTACTCCATTGGTGTAATGCTGTAGCTTCCTCAATTTGGAGATTTCCAGAAATTAGATTGCAGTTGCCATAATCTCCAGCCACCTCACTTGTAGCAGATTTTGGGCTTTTAGTGCCATGTTCTAGGTTTCTTTTGAGAACCTAAGCTTCCGGATATAGCTGTGATATCCGTCTCCAGAAGATTTTGCTCCTGGAAGGGTCATTCACTTTTTACTCTTCCAAGAGCAAAATCCTCTGAAGATGGGTATTGCATCTATATCCAGAAGTGTAAGTTCTCAGAAGAAACCTGGAACACAGTTTAACAGCCCCCAAACTGCTACAAATGAGATTCAATCTGGCTGAGAAAGCCCACACATGGCCATCTCCAGCCAGTTTGGCCATTGGTCGGGGTGCTGAAAGATGCAGTTCCTGATTCCTCATGAGTGCCAAGTTGGGGATGCTTGTGCTGTGGGATAGCTTTACTAAGGCAACTAAGGGCGCGTCCTCATGCTCAAAATAATCCGAAAGGATTCCGTGTCCACCTCGGGAGCATCTGCATGCAAGCCCCTAATTTGTGCTACATCTGAGTCAATATGTGTTTAAAAAAAACCCACTTAACAAGTGTACTGCATTTGAAATAAGGGGCTAACATGTATTGTCACGGGGGTCATGGGGACCCTCCCGGGTTACTTGGGGCAGAGCTTGGCGGCCGCAATATTAGCGGGCGGGGTTTTCGACGGTGCTCCATGTTCCTGCTGTGCGCGCTGCGATCAGCAGCCGCTTGGGGTTTTCCACACAAATTGAGGGAAGAAGTAGATGAGCTGTCATGTGAAGCGGATGGGCAGGTGTGTGCACATTTGCATGACTGTTCATCTGCTTCAGCGCAAACTTGTTGCCTTCCCAGCTGTGTGAATAGAGGTAACGTTACTGGCAGAGCGAGCAAGTGAGCGAGCGAGCGAGGTTATTTTCTCATTCATCCCTTCCTTGTCCATGGCCGGCAGGGGAGGAGGGGATGAAAGGGAAAATAACCTCGCTCACTCGCTCTGCTGGTGGGTGGGTGAGGGAATACTGCAATGCTCCTCTCACCACCATTGCCACGGCTGCTGTTCCCCGCCATTCCATGGGGACAGTCAGTTACGGTTTGGATCCGCATTGCCCCAAACCACATAGGGACGCTTTATTCCACGTTACAACGTGGATTTTTATCACATGTGACAAATTGCATCAGCTGGCTTGCATGCGGACGTGGCCTAAGAAGAGAAAAATTGAGGAAGCAGGAGGAATAATTGCCGTCTTGCGTGTTCTGCGTGTTTTGAGGAATAGAGACAAGCAATATTATGTTATCCAAGTCCCTGACGTATGTCACACAGGCACTAACAGAATTAAAGTTTGCTGCAGCGAGACTAGGAAGAGGACATGGACTTTTACAAAATGGCCACTGCCCTCCTGTGTCAGATGGTGGTGGTTGATTAGTGCTGGTAGATGGCCACCTGTTTAACTTGACGTTGACAGAGATGCCCTCGATCTTAAACCATAAAACTGTTGAAAATGTAGTGAGGAGATGATCTTGGCTAAAACAGTCAGTCTTCACCATGTTTGGACTTTCGGCACGTACTGTAGATGGTTGCCTTTACAGAATCTCTTTATTTGTCTTATTCTGTGATAATGCTCAGGTTATGGACGGGCCTCTTTTCTGAGGTAAATCAAGCACTGTCAGTATATTGCATCTCCATCAGCGACCTCTCTATCATGGACTTTGGTTAAACAGGGGGAAGGAAGGAGAAAGAGCAAACTGGGAATATACTCCGGCTGTGCCCCCTTCCTCCCTTCCTGAGCAGGCACCAGAAGATCCACCTTGCCGGAGGGAGTAGAGGAGAAAGAGCAAACTGGGAAGTTTCTCCGCTGGCTCCCAGAAGTGACCTCTCTCTCCCTCAGTTGTCACCGGAGGAGTTACCTTGCCTGAGGGAAGCTGAGGAGAAAGGGCAAACTCAGAAGCTTCTCTATTAGCTCCCAGTGGTGGCCTCTCTCTCATTTGTCACCAGAAGAACCACCGTACCTGAGGGGCTGGGAGGAGAAAGGGCCAGCTGGGAAGATCCTCCATTTCCCAGTGGTGTTCTGACCTCGTGCAGGGTGCATGTGTTTTTACGTCCAGCAACTCGTGTAGTTTGACGGTGTGGACTTGTGGTTGAAATGTCAGACTGTTACTGGTAGACTCCCAGGTGGAGTCCGCACTCCTCCACAAAGCCAGCTGGGTGACCTTGGGCCAGTCACAGCTCTCTTTCTGAGTTCTTACAGGGCGTCGTTTGTGGGGGGAAAGAACAGAATGTTTGTCAGCTACTTTGAGTCCCCTTAAGGGCGAGAAAAATAGGGTAAAAAGCCAACTCTTCTTCTAAACCACTCTGGGTCCTCAGGGTGAAATTGCATCCAAATGTAAATAACAAATAAATAATAAATAGCTTTATTATGTTAGAACATCACTGATTAAATTCTGTGAATTTACTTGCCCTTGTATATTCTTAAATTATATAACTTATCCTGATACTGGTTGGGATGAGATGAGAAATCAAGGTGATAAGTCATTCTCTGAATCTTCTCTTCGCCAAGGAAGAAGCACAGAACAATTCTTTAGCATCCTGTATTTTTCCATCGCCTTAAGTTAGTCTTTTTCTGAAAAGTTAGAGTTGGGGAATGTCCGTCTGAAATCACTCCACGTCCTTAAGCTTTCCAAAGTGGCTTTGGGCAAAATTATGCTCCCTGATTCACCCTCACTTCCTATCTCTAGCATAAGGACGGTAATGACTTTCCCTCTCAGAATTGCAAAAAGAACTACTGAGATCATGGGTATGAAGTGTATTTTGACCTTGAAATGCATTCTATAAATGGCATGTATCCTGAGTTCTGCTAATGTGTTTTGTCAAGTCGTATTAGCAGAAGAGTTTGTAGCCGTCCAGTAAAAGTATTTCTTCTTCTTCTTCTTTGTTGTTGTTGTTGCTTTAACAGACTTCACCGGAATTATAGGAGCAGAAGAAAGTGTCATTCAAGATGAGCGAACTGGAACAGTTACGGCAAGAGGCAGAACAACTTCGGAACCAAATCAGAGTAAGAGCTTTCCGCATTTGGAATGTAACGGAAGTCTGGGGGTGGCACTGCACACACCATCTACATTTTGTGGAGCTCTGTGCATGCAGCATCTTCCTCAGAACGTGTAGATGTAGAGCGGTTTTAACTGTTCTAGATCTATGCTCCCTGCCACCAGGCAGGGCTCCCTCCACACTTCTTCCTGCTGGGAGAAGCAGAAGGGGCACTGGAGACAGGGTTCCACACCCCTGTCATCATGGCAACAGCGCCACACAAGTCTGTTGGCACCATTGGCGCAGTGATGCGATCACTGCCGTAATGATGGTGATTTGCACCTCTCCAGCTTTAGAGAAGCCCTGGGGAGGTTAGGCAGGGAGGTGGCACCTGAAATGTGGACACCTGAACTCTTTTCTGTGTTCTCTTCCCGGAGGGGATCTTCCTGACAAGCGAAACTGTGACTTTGCCATTCGATGGCTTTATACCCGCTAGCTTTAAATGAGAAAGATGGTGTTAAGAAGAGACCTGATTGAAATATATAGAATCATGCATGGTATAGAAAAGGTGGATAGAGAAAAATCATTTTGTCTGTTTCACACTAGAACCAGAGGGCCCTCTATGAAGCTGATGGGTAGGAGAGTCAGATCAGACAAGAGGAAGTATTTCTTTACCCAAAGGGTCATCGGTCTATAGAATTTACTGCCAGAAGAGATGGTAATAGCAACCAGCCTAGATAGCTTTTAGAAACAGACAAATTCATGGATAACAGGTGTATTAGTGGCTACTAAAATGGAGGCCTAGGTACTTCCTCCAGGCTGGGGAAAGGCTTCCTCAGAGGATGCGTCCCCATGGGCACTCTAATCCAAATTCAATTCGAATTTGGGAAGGAGTGTCCCCGTGGCTACTGTAATTAATCTGAATTGAATCCAAATTTGGCACCAGCTGTCCCTGTCCATTTCCCTATTCCTGGATTTTATGAGGACTATCCTGCCCAAATTCGGAGGAAAAGAAATCCAGAATTCCACCCCTTTTTCGAGCTGAATCTACTTATTTCTCTTGTATTTAAAGGGACTTTTACAACATTTTTGCTTTAAACATGTATCTGTTTCCAAAAGATACATTAGAGAAGCTTAGAAACCCTGAAATTCTTGATACATTTTATCTCGCACATTTGCTGGTAGTTCCAAAAGAGAAGTATTTGAAGCTCCTTTGTGTTTGAAGTCCCTTTGTGTTTGCTTCTTTTATTGCAGGCAAGCTTCCGGGGGGGGGGGGGGATTTAAAAGCCCTGTTTTTTAACCTTCAGAAATATCCCCCCAAAATTTATATCATGCTGGGAGATGTGCATGAGCACCCTTTTGCAGGTAATCTCAAAATGGAGAGGGTGTGAAAAAGAAAGTATTTTCACTAGAATTGATTTTTAAAACTTCCATTTTGCTGCCTTTATTGCAGGCAGGGTTTGTATGGGGGGAATTTAAAAGCCCTGTTTTTTACGTTTTAAAATAGTCCCAAAACCAGGACTAAAAAGCTGCATGGGGACAGCTATATTCGGAGTAATTGACAAGCACTCAATTTGGAATAGAAATATTTCCCAAAAATAGTCCAAACAGTACTGAGCTCACATTAAAGAATCTGCATGGGGATGCACCCTAAGGCCATTTGCTGTGATTCAAGAGCAAATGAGGCTTTTCCCTTCCGCTTGAAATGCCTCCAAGCAGTTGGTGGGCCACTGTGACCTGTGGCCTGTGGCCTGATCAAGCAGTGCTCATCTTATGGTCTCATGTCCTAAAATTGTGAATTGGGGCCCATTTAGAACTTCTTTTTTGGGGGGGAAGAAAAGGAGGAGGATTTTGTTGCTCTTTTCTCTGCAAGTGAGGCTGAATTAGAACAATTCTGAACCCCCTTAGATATCTCTTTCTGTGGGGCTTTTCAGTCTTTTCCAACAGAAAGGTTTTTCAGGTTTGCAGTGCTGAGCTTCTCTTCTTTAAATAAATGAATAAATAGAATAAATAGAGTTTAAGAACATAATTAATTTGATTTGCATGAGGCCTATTAGTCCCAGGATGGGATCAAAAGTGAAAAGCCAACGGAGGCTGCGTATATTTGGATATTCTGGAATAAAGCCTGGATATTCCAGAATAGCCATGCTTTATTCTGGAATGTCCAAATATAGCGGAATAAGTAACCAACATCTTGATGAACCCTTATATGTGGGGAAATGTTATGTGATAAATATGTGATTCCTTTAGTTTTTCTTAAATTTCCTCATTCTTTTTCATCAATGCTTTGTATGAGCCTCTTTTTAAATTCATTCCTTTGTACCTGTATCTGTATTACTCTTGTTTGTCAGCTGAATTTGATTCTTGAGTTCTTTGTGAAGTTCTCTGTACACGCATCCCCCAAATAATTCACTCCATAATGAAGCTCTTGATCCATCTGGGGGACAATCTTAACTGTGTTGAAAATGTCTAATTCTGAGGTTTCATTTTGTCATCTTGCTTCTGAATTAGAGTCAAAAGCGATGGCTGCATGCTTAAACAGTGAACCAACCAAACAGTAAATCCACTAATCCAAAACATATATATACATACATACATATATATACATATACATATACATATACATATGCATATACATATACATATACATATATACATACATATACATATACATATACATATACATATACATATACATATACATATACATATACTACACACAGTATATTCTGGCATATAAGACTACTTTTTAGCCCGGAAAATCTTCTCAGAAGTTGGGTGTCGTCTTCTTATACGGCGAGTATATCCGAAACTCTATATTTTAACTGGAAAAGTTGGGAGTCGTCTTATACACCCAGTCGTCTTATACGCCGGAATATATATGTATATCTTCAAAACAAATTTACAATTTACAAAATTACTTGTAATTTAAAAAATTACTTTGAATTTACCTGATACTGCAGAGCAAGTGTTTTATCATTCTGCAGTAGGTAAATTCACAGTAGCGGTGGCATAATGTGTGACGCCCACGCCCTGACCGCACATTAGAATGCGCAGTATTCGTAAGTCTGGGCCCAGCTTAAATATCCATAATCCATTTTTTGTTTTCTTATGTTCTCATATCTAGTCAATTTGTAGTAGCTAATAGGAAGTAAGCTCAAATTGGTTTGAAGCACGTATCCCAGTTTCTCTTGATTCAATTAATGTTTATATTTTTATTTTAAAGGATGCTAGAAAGGCATGTAGTGACACCACTCTTGCTCAGGTATGTGTAATTTAAATTTACGCCTCACCTTTCTTCAAGGCTCCAAAGCAACTGGCAGCACTAAAATGCAAGTTTATGATAAAATACAGAGACCTCAATCTTGATTTCTATAAGACAAGTATAAAGTCATTGCTGAATTGTTTCTGCTGCGTAATTTGAATCTCTGTGGTTTCTTTATTGCTAGGTATGTGTTGATATTAATTTCTCTCCCTTCCTCCAAATTAATGGTTGGAAGTGTCAAATCATGCTGACAGATATCTAAAAAGGAGATACAGTGAAATTGCTGTTTTTGTGGTTTAGAAGAAGTACAATACACTTGGTTTCTACATGTATACATACATGTGCTCCCACACAGTCGATATTCTTAGAGACTTTTGTCTTTTTCAAGCCAATTATTTATTTATGCAAAATATTTGTATCCCACTTAACATAATCTAAGTGGTTGATAAGAAAGGAAACAGTCAAATAAACCAATATTATTGAAACTGATAACAAACTGATGTCAAATGTTAAAAATAGCAATTAGGAGAGGAAAAGGGGAAAGATTTGGGTGAAAAGAAATGCCATTGAGGGGTGCCTAAAATATGATAATGTAGATACCCCATGAATATCAGAAGGAAAAGTTTTTCAAAGGGTAGGCGCCACCACAGACAAGGCCTTGCTGCAGGCATCTGCTAAGTGAAATTCTATTACTTGTGGAACCAGCAACAAGATCTTGTTGACTATTAAAGTGACCTTACAGATCTCTAATGAGAGAAGGCATCTACTCAATAACTGGAAATTGAAGGACTATCGTAGACACAGCAACTTATGGGAGAAGGTTAATAAACTGCTTTGATTTTATTTTTGAGAAGATCACCTCCACAGGCACAAAATAATATTAGTTAGAATATAAGGATTTTTTGTCTTTTTAAAATTGATTTCAAACATTTGAACAATACAGCTAAAATAACCTTCAAGGAAAAAAAATATGTATCCTAATATTCTACAGACAAAATACAGAGACGTATTATCTTCAACTACATATGGTGAACTGCCATTTTCACACTAACTGTACATAGGACATTATTTTATTAGGAAGGAGATCACAGCTAAAAAAGAGGATTAGCTCTGTCCATGTTATAATAGCACCTTTTTAAAAGATGTTTATTGTATAATTCAGTTACAAAATGATCTTACAAATGCAAAGTATGCAAAATGGAAAGAAAGAAAGAAAGAAAGAAAGAAAGAAAGAAAGAAAGAAAGAAAGAAAGAAAGAAAGAAAGAAAGAAAGAAAGAAAGAAAGAAAGAAAGAAAGAAAGAAAGACTTCAGGGTCAGTGGATCTGGCTGTTCCAGCTGCACTGATCCTGACAATGAGCAGGGAAGAAGAAGAGGAGGAGGAGGAGGGTTGGCTTTTCTAACCCATTTTTCTCACCCATTTAAGGGGACTCATAGTGGCTGACAAAACTCTCTATTCTTTTCCCCACAACAGTCACCCTGTGAGGCAGGTGGGTCTGTCAGGGCTCAGAAGAGAGCTGTGACTAGCCCAAGGTCACCCAGTTGGCTTCATAGCGGAGGGTGGAATCAAACCCAGTATTCCCAGATAAGAGTCCAGCTCCCTAACCACTAGAGCAAACTGCAGAAAGGGCCTGAGTCTTGTATTAGTCTAGCTGCAGTGTGCAGAAGCCATTATAAAGCCTAAATTCACGGCATGAGCATCACTTAGAGCCATTGGGAAGTCACAGCTGTAAGCCAGAAAGCTTCTTTGAGCCTGGCCACAAGAAATGAAGGCCAAAGAACTTGATGGTGGCATAGAAAGTTCTAGCAGGTTCCTGTGATTCCCCAGCACTGCTCTGGCACATCCCTTTGTACAATATGGAGTAGACCCCTCACCTAATTTCACATTTCTGGCGCAGATTTCTTGAGGCACAATCTATTTTGAGCCAAAGGGAGAAAAATTGCTACTAACTGCTTGGCAGGAAATAGTGTACTGCATAAGTCTGGACCTCAGCAGCATAATTAGCTGTAATGCCTGGGGCAGCTGTTAACTATAGGTCAGCACATCTGGAGGCCACCTTCTTGAGGAAAGCCTTTCTAAAGAAAATTGAAACTACTACGATTGTGACTCAACTGTAACCTTCAGGACATTGTGTTGTTCTTAGGTGGCGGCTTTGAGTAATGTTTTTCTCCCTCCTTTGTCTAGATCACCACAAGTCTGGACTCGGTGGGCCGAATCCAGATGCGCACCAGACGTACTCTGAGAGGCCATTTAGCTAAAATATATGCCATGCACTGGGGAACCGATTCGAGGTTTGTACGAACTGCTGATGGGTGAATCACTTGCATGGAAATAGAAAAAGTAGAAATAAAACACAGCATGTGGTAAATGTGTATCTTTAGCTTCAGAAATTCCCCTCAAAGGCTTAAAAACTCAGCTGAGAATCACTGAGTGTATTTTGTCCTTGCCCTTGTAAAGCAATGTTGGCACCCTTCTGGTTCGATAGTCAATGGAAAGAACCTGGACACAAAGGCACGGACACTCTGAGTGGTCCAAGTATCAGAGATTCCCTCTTGACTTTGCTGGTGTAATCCAAGTATATGTAAACAGGACATTTGACACTGGGTTGGCCCTGGGAGCTGCTAGAAAAATGGCCTGTGCTCCATCTGACCACCTTAAGGCTTCCGTTCTGGATTTTCTGGCAGGTTTTATTCCCTGATCCTTTTCCTTTTCAAGACAATGAGGCTATTTTATCCATGGCTTTGAAGGCCCAATGAGCTTCCATGGGAGAATGGGGAGTCAAACCAAGGAACTCCTGGATTCTGAAATAGTGTTTTGTGCCATAAGAAGGCCACTTGTAAAGCATTAAACTCTGACAGTTTTTTTAATGGCCTTACAAAAATCCAGTTTTTAAAACATTGAACTTGAATTTTTAAAAGGCCACAAAGGAAATGCTATACGATACTTTAATGACTAAAAAAGGTTCTTGGTTAAAAACAGACAAAAGCGTTTGACCTTTCTCGGGGAGCCCTAAGAAACTCTTTGCATAACTGATCCAGTGTTGGAGTGAAATTGCGGAAGCTGATGATAACAGTATTGATGTGACAGATGATTTGATTTTGTAATTGTTGTATATGCTATATATTTGGGAGCATCTGGTCCCAGTGTTCTGTCTGTTTCTAACAATGCAAGAGAAGAAATGGAAGTGATGCACAGAGGACCAGTTGAGTGTTTTTTATGACATTCTGCTGGTTAGAATAAGTAAGCCGTGTTCTCCAAGATAAGTTCTCAGTTTGTAGATTTCTCATTACCTAATTAAGTAAGGTCTTCAGTGTTGGAGGCCACCAGTGGTTGGTGGTGAGGTACACAATAGCTTGTCCTATTTTCTTTGCCTGTGATCAGCTGACATATGTTTGTTTTCCTTCCTTTTCCAGGCTGTTCCTTGTTATGATGATTAAGAGTTCCTTCCTGCTTATTTAGGTGTTGGTTGCTCTGAACACCTGTTAACAGTTAGAAGGAATGATGGAAACTCTCTAAATTTTCTTGCATGCAGACACAAATAAAGCCATAAGTTCAAATTGGGAAGCAACAAAGATACTGGGACAGTTTTAGTTGAAAAAGGCAAGAGAATTCCTAGACAAGTGATGCTGAGATAAGTAAGTTGTTCGCGGACATATAGATATGGACCACACTTAGAGACCACCCAAAAGAAGCAGTCTAACAGAAGAGGGAGGCTGAAGCCAAACAATGAGAGGGTTAGTTCTGAAAACTCTCACAAGCATCAGTCACCAGCTAGGTAGGCTGGCACTACCCAGCCAGCACCTTACAAGGCTAGCAGAAGTCAGTACTTAAATAAGCAGGAGGGAAAGAAGGGACCTCTAGGGCCATTGAGTCCAACCCCCTGCTCAATGCAGGATTTCCTAAACCATCCCAACAGATGTAGGTCCAGCCTCTGCTTGAAGACCTCCAGTGAAGAAGAACTCACTACCTCCCATGGCAACCTATTCCACTGACTGATCCCCCTCACTGTCAGGAAGATTTCCTAATATCTAATCCATATTGACTCCCTTGAAGTTTCATCCCATTGTTTCTAGTCCTCCCATCTTGTGTAAGTGAGAATAGGGTCAATCCCTCTGCACTGTGACAGCCCTTCAGATACTTGAAGACCATGATCATGTCTTCTCTCAGCCTTCTGTACTGTAGGCTAAACATTCCTAGATCCTTCAACCTTTCCTTGTAGGACATGGTTTCCAGACCGCTAACCATTTTGGAAGCTCTCCTTTGGATTTGCTCTAGTTTGTCAATGTCTTTTTTAAATTGGGGTGCTCAGATTGGAGAGAGTAAATAACATGGCAGCCAAGCAGTCACAAAAAAAGTTGGACAAATAGTTCATAGTTCACCACTAACCACAAATGGCTTTTAGCACAAAAGATGATGGACAGTTGAGAACTGTGGTATCCACAATTGGAGAACATAGCTTGCAGAACTCTGTCACACTAGCCTTAGGCCACTATTACAGTGGATATTCCTATTAAAATCTAGACTCTTATAATATCTACTCCATCCCACATCCACCCCACCAGGCCACCTCTTGAGTGTCCTTCTGTTCCTTTGTCTCTCTGTAGATCATTGGACATTTGACCAGAATCTAGTTATAAGAAAACGACATTTCACTTTGCAACATGTGGTCTGGATTTTCTTTGAAGTCATGAGTGACTTGCAAGAAGAAAAGACAAAAAAATAAACTGTTAATGCATTTGATTCTCAATTTTTAAACCAGGCAGGAAGTGGCACAAAATTAACTTGACAATGTGTTTTTCTTGTGTGTGTGTGTTCTGTGGTTATCTTTAGGCTACTAGTGAGCGCTTCCCAAGATGGAAAATTAATTATTTGGGATAGTTACACAACAAACAAGGTAGAGGTTGTTGTTTTTTCCAAAACTCCATTTTGGCATTTTTTTTTTGTGCCTAATACAGGTGGGCTGTGCTTTTTGCTTCCATTCTACATCTGATTTTTGTTGTCGCTGTTCTTTACCTAAAGCACCACTTTTCCTATTTTTCCCCTCACATTTTATTATTGGCACTCTTACTTTTTGTGAGTTTTTTTTTAATCCAACTCCAATAATTTTTCTTCCACTGTCATTTCTTTTTTTCTTTTAGAAAACTGGCTTATATACTGACACATCTTGACAATTTCATCTCATTGCTCTTTGCAACTATGGCTTTCTTGCTTGGGAAGAATCTACGGTTGGGTTTCAGGACTTTTCTCAGACTGTGGGTTTACAATTGTCTTGTGGAAGGTGCAGAATTCCTTGAACGGTAATGCAGAGACGTTGGGATGTAATCTGGAAACATGGGTCTGGTTCTCACGTAACTTAGTGGGATGGTATAGCAACACCATCCCCCTGAAGTTAAGATGGGGCAAACCAGGATGCCTCTACCATTCAAAGCGCTAGGGCAATCCAGAAACTCACCACCAGCATTTGAAGTGCAGATGGTCAGTCCCAGCCTGGCTAGATCGCCATGGAAATAGCCACGACAGCTTCCAGTGTGCACTGGGCCATTTCCATGGCAATCACAACGCTGCAACTACAGCAGCAGCACCCTGCCCACATAGTGTTCACACCAGAAGAAGGTGTGAACGCTGTGTCCTGGAGCAAATCAGGTGTCCTCTAGCAGCCCCAGGTGAAGCTGTGGAGCAATAAATCTGGTCCGCAGCTTTGGAGGATCAGCAATACTCCTGGAGGTTCTGGGACAGAGGTGGTGCTGCACTGTTGCAGATGGTCATCTGCGAGTGTCCTTGCACGGTAAGTTCTTGCTGAAGATCTGTTTTGTGTTAGAGTATTTTGTGTCCCTTAAATTTAGCCCTTGAAAAAAGGAGAAGATACCTATCTTTCTAAAACAGCTATTTAGATCTGTTTTTAAAGGTAGATACTATCAGTTGGGATGCATGAGTTAGTAATTTTTGAAAACATAACAGATTTTTCACCCTTGTTTGGAAACTTAGTGGGAGGATTGGTGCCATTTAAAGGCAGTGGCCTGCTGAAACAAAATTTTAGATTATCCATTAAGTCCATCCCAGATTGACCAATATCTGTAACGGTGAAGTTAGAGGTTGGCAGACTTTTTCCCAAGCTCATTTGGAGGAATTATATCAATCCACTGCCATTTTGGATTCCCTGGAGTTTCACTTAGCTCCTGTCTGGCTTATAACAATAAACCGCCATCTTCTACTTGTTTGTGACCTGGCAGGGGCTAAAGGGAGCCTTGGTGGGACCACAAACGATGTTGGGCTGACCGATTATGCCATAGATGACTCGGTCATGTGGCTTAATGCAGCGAGAATTATTTTGCCCCCTCTTGGCTCCCAGAAATGGTCAGGTTGCCCAGCTGCAGAATGGGGAAAACTTCATAAATGCGAATAGTTACTAATCTTTTGAAAAAAAATAGGAGAGCAGATTTTCCTTTTCGTAAGAGGAGTATGGCTATTTCAAATGATTCATAAGGCATTCAAAATGGTGTCTTGCACATCAGGTTTTCGAAAGCTATTTGTGATAAAGAAATTTTGCATTACGCTTGTCTTCCCCTGTCTGTTGGCTTTGAGTAGCTTGCAGTGACTACCAATAAACATAGGACCTTTCTGGGCGTTCCTCCAGATTATATCCCAGAGTAGGAGCATGCCATCTACATGCTGGTGCAGACTATGGCAGGACCCACCTGGCGCCTTTACCAGCATGCAGTTGTCAAGTCCCTTTTCCAGGATATAACCCATATAATGCAGAAAGGGCCTTAAGAACATAAGAGGAGCCCTGCTGGATCAGGCCACAGAGACAAGGGCAGACCTCCTGCTCTTGAATCCCAGCAAATGGCCTTAGAGGCATCCTGCTTGTCCCCCCACCCCCTTGTTTCATGGTATGCAAGGGAAATAGACTGGTACCCAGACACAGTGCCTCACTGGACAACCTCAGGGTCTCCACAACAACTTCCAGGCTGCTCTAAAGCAGGTGAGCCCTGTGTAAAAGGTTTGGGGAACATTGTCCCTGGGCAGAGATGCAGTGCACATGTGCAATGCGTCTCTGCCCACAGGGTGGAGTATAATGGGTGGTGGCCATTATTTTGCAGAGGAGAGTACTCCACACACACCTTTTACATGGGGCTCACCTGCTTTAGACCGACAGGAGCTGTGAAGAGCCAAAGTTGTTGAGTGATGCCTTTGATGGTACCGGACCTCTCTACGTCTTGACAGAAGCCAAGATCATACGGGCGATGGTCATATTTACAAATGTTGAGTGCAGAATATAAAAGGAGCCTTTGATTCTTTAAACTGTTCTGTGTCATGTGGCTTATAACTCTGTACTTGATAGTTCTTTAAGTGAAGTATGTAATCCCAGATAAAAGATTAAAAGAAGTAATAATATGATTTTTTTTCCAGTAACACAGCTGTTGCAGAAGATGTTCACTTATTTGCCTGAAGAATGTCAAAGCACAGTTTAGAAATAGGTGTAGTGTGTCATTGCTTTCTTGACCTTATAAAAACAGCTGGGAATAAAGTTAGACTAAAAAAAATATTAAAATTGAAGGAAAAATTCTAGCCGGTTTCATTTCACAGTGTTATTCAGCGTAGCAGGAAGTATTGGCATTCCACCCAAAGAAGAGGCCTTGTGTTTTTTGACACGTAACAGCTAAACATGTATAGTTGTTCATCCAGTCATGGCAAATTGCCTTCTGCTATGTGCAAAAAGCTTTGAGCACCTTGGAAGAGGTTATTCCTCATTCTTATGGAGTCCTTTTTGTCTCTCTGAAGATGCATGCCATTCCCTTGCGATCCTCATGGGTGATGACATGTGCGTATGCGCCATCCGGGAACTATGTTGCATGTGGTGGATTGGACAACATCTGCTCCATATACAACCTGAAGACAAGAGAGGGCAACGTACGAGTGAGCAGGGAGCTGCCTGGCCATACTGGTTAGCTATTACCTTTTTTTAATCTTTATTTTCAGTGAACCAAGTGCACAATGGGCCCCCATTTCCGCTTATCCGGTAACCATGTTTTCACATATCCATTGTTACCAGACCATCCTCCCCCTCCACCCTGGCCAGTGCTTTTTGGCATACCTGAGGGTCCCTGTGGCAGTCGGAAATAGCACAAAATCACGTGAAATTTCCCATGACTCTTGTGAAATCTCATGGGATTTCACAGGAATCGTGAGAAACTGAGTGGGATTTCCTGGTGTTCCAAATATCTGTGGTTTTCAGTAACTGCGGTAGGACTTGCAACCTATCCCCTGTGGATATGTGGGTCCAACTGTAACTGATTTAACCTTTGCAGTTGCCTGAAAGAACAGAAAATACATTATGGTGCAAAAACTAGAGATACTGTATCCAACACAAGATGGAATTGAGTTCTAAGAGCTATCACAGATGGGTAAACTTGATAGTTAAGCCAAGGGATGTTTTCCCATTTCTTAAACTGACTGATACTCAGGATGAACAATGTTAAGTATGACTCCTGCATCTCAGTGGACAACAGAGATGTGTTTATTAGAACAGTGAGTTGCTACCAAACATATTTCCTTATATAAGATTTATGACAAATAAAAGATTACCACAAATCACCACTAGTATTTTGGTGCAGCTTGAAGCTGATCTTGTTCAGCCAGGATGGATGCTGCCTCAGTTGGTCAGTTGACAGGTCAGATCCAGACCTGATTTGGCCAAACCAGTTTAGTCATTTGGTACAAATGCAACACTGAGGAATGGAAAATATTAGCTTGAAGCTTTGATGTAGGGAAGAAAGCCATCTCCCGCCCAGACAGACTTACCTATGTGAGAGGCTGGCCTTGCTGTCTAGGATCTACAATAGATACTCCAGCTGAGCTGTACTGAAATTGAGGAACTGCTACCTGCTATCTCATGCTTCACTTGGGGCCTTTTTGCACTTGGGCTTATTCTGGAATATATCTCGGAATAGGGACTTGCTACCTGCATGCTAGTGCAGACTGTAGAAGGCCCCAGGTGAACCCTGCCATAGTCTACATTAGCTTGTGACCAGCATACTGGGGTCCTGAGATATATTCCTGAATAAGGCCAAGTGCAGAAACGACCCGGGACTCAATCCAGCTGAGCCCACCAAATTTTTGAATGGAATATTGTGGCAGATGAGAGCATTGGAGTGGAGGAGTTCTTGTGGTTTATAAGTCTCCTGTTCTTCTCACTCCAAACCTCCTGCAGACCATAGTTGGATCTGAAGTTTTCCATGCTTCATACTTCCACATTTTGTGTTGTGTGTGAAGATACACTCTTTGGTCACCATGTTAAGATCTCCTGATGTTATGTGATACTGTTTCCGAGATGTTCAGTAGGTGCCTTCAGACCTTAGGATCTCATCCTGATTTGGGGGGAGGGAAATTCTGTGTCAAGATTTGTATGAAAATGACATTGTCATATTGCGTTCATTATACTTCTAAGCAAATTGGTCCCAAGTACCACAAGAATCCCTTAAAGCTCCATTTCCAAGTCCCAGGCAAGTTTCCAGTCCTGGTTTGTCTGGATGCCAGTTTAGTCTTGCGGTTAGAATGCCGTACTCATATCTCATAGTCACTACATTTGATTCTGCTCTCCTCCATGAAGGCAGTTGAATAACCTTGGGCTAGTCACAGCTCTCTTTCAGAGCTCTCCCAACCATTTTGAGTCCTCTTAAATGGGTGAGAAAAGTGGGGTATAAAAGCCAACTCTTCTTCTATGTTAAATTCAGCTAAGATGGGCCCTGTTCTTGGCAGTTCCTGCTGAACACAGAAGACACTGGCTCCTGTCTTTAAATCAGGGTGTTCAACCCAAGATGTTCCTGTATCTCATTTCTCAATATTTTGTGCTAATCCCATTCTGCTTTAGAGAACAGATTTTTTAAAAAAATGTTTCCCAAACTTTCCTGGTAATTCTCCAGGCTGATCCTAGGGTAGATTGATTTACATGAAGGAAAGTCAAATTACTAGATTAAAAAGTACTTCAGCTTTGATTGCTAAATCAGGTTAATTAGTTGCTCATTGCGGTATTTGCAGGATCAATGAAAATAGTGATTTAATTTTATTTTATTTTTAAATCTCTTTTTGTTCTCCCTGTTTGCTTTCCACTTTCTGAGCGTTATTCTTTACTGGAAAGTATAAGTGCATAATTTATTTTCTAAACAAATTGACTCAGAGATATAGATTTAGGTCTGCTGAGACTTTTCATTAAATTTGTTTTCTGTTTTGGGTTTTTAGGCTACTTGTCATGTTGCCGCTTCTTAGACGACAACCAAATAGTCACAAGCTCGGGAGATACCACCTGGTGAGTTTCTTGGCTTATCCGCCAACTTCTCATATCTGCCTTACGCATTTAGTGTGCTGGGTTCTAATAATTCTGTCATTTCCAGTGCTCTGTGGGATATTGAAACCGGGCAGCAGACAACTGCTTTTACTGGACACACCGGAGATGTCATGAGCCTCTCATTAAGTCCAGATATGAGCACTTTTGTCTCGGGGGCCTGTGATGCGTCGTCCAAGCTCTGGGATATTCGAGATGGAATGTGCAGACAGTCTTTCACAGGACACGTGTCTGACATTAATGCAGTGTGTGTAAGTGACTTACTTTGCTTCTAAATATAACAAGTTATAGTCACAAATACAAGTATGTATGAAACAGCCCCAGGATCAGATCTCTGGTCCAGCAGCCCACTGTCACCAGGGCCAGCTGGATGGAAACTTGATGGACGGACGTTACTGCTCTTCTTTCCTGTGGTTTGAAGAGGCTGGTCTTTAGCAAATTGCCACTTGCAGTATTGAAGATAGCAGTACAAAGCTGTTTTGACTAATATCCCTGTCCTCCATTGATATGTTTTTTTGAAGCTGTCCAGGTCAGCTTGGCATAACTAATGCCATAGTTATGCCTTAATTTATCTGACCTATGACTCCAGGATTTTGTATCCTTTGCCTGTCTTTAGTAGGGATGTGCATGAAAGGACTTTTGTTCAGATGTTTGTGGGGAAAAGAATTAACTGGACCCAAATCAGATCAAAGAAAAACTAGGCAATGGGAGCTCCTTGTAATTTTGCGGATTCCCATCTTCCATTCACACGCACATGGTAGGTTCTGACAGTCCTGCGTTTCAGCCAAATCATGTCTCATGGCTATTTGATAGACCTGTATAGTCAACTAAAAAGGAAGTATTTCCTCCCTCCCTCCCTCCCTCCCTCCCAGTATAACTAGGTTGGAGTCCTTGATAGTTGTTTTGAGGCTTCTTGCTTTCTTGCTTTTATGGATACTGACCAATTCACATTCCAGATAGGAAGCATCAACCTCTGTGGTATCTGGAACCAAGGGTAGGAGAAGAGCCTTTTTGGTTGCAGCCCCTGATCTCTGGAACTCTTTGCTAACTTAGACAGGAGTGGCTTCTTTGCTGACGTGTTTATAAAAATCATTAAGTTTTCTCCTGTGCTTTTGGTACTGTTTTATACCAGTTGCGGTTGCTTTTAATCTTTAGTTCTTTCATTGACTTGGTTGCTCTCTTATGTTAACCACAGAGTCTTCTCAGATCCACAGTGAATGAATGAATGAATGCGTAAATAAATCAACTCCCATTTCTTTTCGTGACTTTCGTTTCTTGCTTTGAATCCCAGTTTTTCCCCAACGGCCATGCGTTTGCCACGGGTTCAGATGATGCCACCTGCCGTCTGTTTGATCTGCGAGCGGATCAGGAGCTGATGATGTATTCCCATGACAACATTATCTGTGGGATCACCTCCGTAGCTTTCTCAAAGAGCGGCCGCCTCTTGTTGGCTGGTTATGATGACTTCAACTGCAACGTTTGGGACACTCTGAAGGGAGAGCGTGCAGGTTAGTTGGTGCATACACACAGCTCATCCACACACACAAATTATTTTTTCTATTGCACAACACTAGAAACACTAGATTTAAGAAAAGGTTAGACAAATTCATGAAGGGTGGATGTATCAATGGTTACCGGAATGGATGCCTAGGTACTGCTTCCGGGTTGGAGAGACAGGCATTAATTAATTAATCTAGTAGTTTATCTACCTTAGCTTGTTAATTCCAAGGATAGGTCCAACTAGGATGGGTCCTAATACCTGTCCCACCGTGGAAATCTCTGATGACAATGGGGCAGTCCTTCTCACTTTCTCTTGCTGCATCCAGATGTCATTTATGGATGACAGATGTATCAATGGCTACTAGCATGGATGCCTAAGCACATCGTTCAGGCTGGGAGGGACAAGCAGGATGCTTCTAAAGCCATTTGCTGGGATTTGAGTGCAGGAGAAGGTTTTCCCTTCCCACTGTGTGAGACAGGATGCTGGACTAGATGGGCTGTGGCCTGATCCAGCAGGGCTCCTCTTATGTTCTTATGTACTTATTCCACCATTTTTGGATATTCTGAGATAAAACATGGATAGGAGAATCAGATCAGACAAGAGGAAGTATTTCTTCACCCAGAGGATCATCAGTCTATGGAATTTGCTGCTAGAAGAGACAGTAACAGCAACCAGCCTAGATGGCTTTAAGGAAGGATTAGACAAATTTATGGATGGCAGATGTATCAATGGCTACTAGAATGGATGCCTAAATACATCTTTCAGGCTGTGGGAACATGCAGGATGTTTCTAAGGCCATTTGCTGGGATTTGAGACCAGGAGAAGGTTTGCCCTTGTCTCTGCTTGAGATGCCCAGAAGGAATTGATGGGCCACTGTGTGAGACAGGATGCTGGACTAGATGGGCTGTGGCCTGATCCAGCAGGGCTCCTCTTACATACTTACTCCACCATTTTTGGATATTGTAAGATAAAACATGGATATACCAGAATATCCAAGTATAGCAGAATAAGTCAATGGCATCTGGATGAAGCTTTTTTTGTTCTCTTTCTCTCCGCCTAGCTTTGGTTTCCCTTCAAGCCTTTTGAGAGTTTTGTTGTGTACTGCTTGGAGGAAGAGGAAGGATGAAGAAGGAAGGTCCACTTGGACCTTGGCTTCTACAGTGTCTCCTCTTGAGCCCCTTATTTCTTTAACGTTCTCTTCTTTTTTCTTGTCTTCCCAGGCGTTCTGGCCGGCCATGACAACCGAGTCAGCTGTTTAGGTGTTACTAATGATGGCATGGCAGTAGCTACAGGGTCTTGGGACAGTTTTCTCAGAATCTGGAATTAATATGGCAGCCGAGATGCAGACACAGAGAGATCAATACGCACATGTTCTCCACCGAGATCTGGAGAAATCAATGCTGCAGCCAATTGCTGTGAAATTATCATTTCTATCTTGTATTTACAGGTGAAGTTTTTCTACTCACTGATTTACTGTAAATGAGGGATGGCAAAGGCGATTGAAGTAATGATGGGTGGGGGAAAATTCCTTATTTACGAGAAAGGAACAAGGGGCAGGAACAACATACAAATTTGTGATGACGTAATCTACGAGAGATGGTCCATTATAGGCTTGGTTCAGCTACCTTCCCGGAAGGATCTTTGCTTGTGGCCCAATCCTGCCATTTCTGTATCCTTTTGTACATAACTGAATATACACATAGCAGCCAATCATGTAACATTTTGTCTGTAAGTAACAAAATAATGTTTGCCTTTTTTAAAGGAACTGCATTTATATAGTTCAACAGTTAACCCGAGTTGTCTCCCCTCCGGAGTCCCCCAGCGGATGGATTAGATGGCTGATTTCAAATGTGTGTATGTGTGTGTGTGTGTGTGTGCGTGTTCTTAGTTTTTGGAGGAGGGTGAATTTACTGTAGATAAAAGTATGAAGTCAATAAGCTCTCTGTGGATTTTATAACCAAGTGTTGGATATATTACGTGACCTGGTGTTTTTTTTTGTTTTTGTTTGTGCCTGTTTAAACAAAGAAAAGTAAGAAGAGAGAAAGGGGGAGGGGCCGTTAACTCCTTGTGATACCCAGCGCCTTACTTGTTCAGTGATCAACTTACTTAAAAATGGCGGGAGGGGTATTCCTTAGTGCCAACCAAGTCTGGTTAAGTCTTGGCAACCAGATTTTTTCAAATACTAGTGAGCTCAAGAGGTCATCGGATACCCCCTTCAGAAATCAAACTTATTTACATTGGGAATGCCCAAATTTGGCTGCCTTCCAGGAACTTCAAATGTCACTTTGGTCCACATGATGGTTGGACCAGCATTATTTTAAGTCTCCCCCTCCCTGCTTTTTTTCCAGACCTTCTTCTGGCCTGCTGTAAACTCCCACTTTGCCAGCAATGGTATTGGCAAAGCTACCTGGTTCCTTGCAAGATGTTGTACTGCTCCAGACACACATGGGGCGTGTTGTTGTACCTCACCCCATGGGGAATAAGAGCAGGTATCATCTGTGTGGTAACATCAAGAGTCTGAATTGGCTTTGGGTGTTGGATTCATCAAGCAGCGTTCACTTTTTCTTGGAGACCAGGGTGTGGAAGGTCAGCATTCTAGTGTACTAGGCACTAGTGGGAGGCTGTGATTCAGAAGCCCTGTGAGAGGGGCAGAGCAGCCCTAGGCAGCAGCAGAGGCCTCACTGGCATCTTCCCAAGTTTCATTTCAGCATGCAGTGGACCAAAATAAAATCTGGGGAGACCCAAGCGAGTGTCTTACACCCCTCTTTCATTCCTGTCTGCAGGTCGCCTTTGCCAGATACTGAATCCAAATTTGTATCTTCTTTTCTCTTATTGAATCAATGGTCCTAGGATCTTCCTGTTTACATTACACCACGGGATATAGTTGGTTGGGGGGGGGGAGCTATTTATTAAATGAAGCAAAACTGAAAATAACTTCTGGTGCTGATGGAAATTTGCTTTACTTTCCCATTGAAGTTTTCCATGCCGTATCCTTTCTCCAGCGAGGAGAGCGAAAAGAAAGCTATGAAAATGGTAGCTGTTCTGTTAGAAAATCGGGAGCCCTTTAAAAGAGAGAGGTTTGCCAAATGATCTGTTTTCTCAAGTTCAAACTGGATTTTTACCACTAACTTCAATCGTTTTCCATGTTTACAATAGCAAACATGGCATTTCATCTTGCTTTCTCTACTGCCGCACTTTAGAACGAGGGACCACTCTATGAAGGTGATGGGCAGGAGAGTTAGGACCAACAAGGGGAAGTATTTTTTCCACCCACTGGGATAGTTTTAAGGAAGAGTCAGACAAAATCATGGAGGACAGGTGTGTCAGTGGCTACTAGAATGGAAGCCTGGGTACATCCTCCAGGCAGGATGCCTGTAAAGGCCATTTGTAGAAGAAGTCAAGAGCAGGTAAAGATTTTGCCTACATCTTCTGCTTGAGATGCCCAGAAGCAATTGGTGGGCCACTGTCTGAGGAAGAATCCTGCACTAGATAGGCTGTGGTTTGATCCAGCAGAGCTCCTCTTGCGTTCTCCTTTGTGAAGAACAGGATTTAGTAGTGTTGGTGGTCACTGCTACCTTAATATATGAAGAAGCATTTTCCAGCATAAACAAATAAAAAGCACTATTGCACCTATAGGGCCAAACTGATGAGCCCTCCCTCCAGCATTTTCAATGTATTTAAAAGCCGTATTTGTGTTACCTGGACCAGAGATTAGAGCAGTCAGGCACTGTTTCGGGTATTATCTTGTCTCTTATGTATGTTCAGTTTAAAACTCTTTTCATCCAGTATTCTGAATGGTGTAAGAACTACTTCCTACAACAACTGTCCTTACCCCACATTATAGGAGTCAGTTATTGACATTAACTTAAGATTTTCCTTATGCCTGGAAGAAGAATGTGACTCTTAAATTTAAAACTAGTTCAGTAGAAGGGCAACAGAAGAGATTCAGAATTGAGAAGGGATATGTTCAGCGAACCAACAAGCACCTGTTACATAAGAGTTTTTAATTATGGAGGAGCAAAAGAAAATATTTCTATCTACAGTTTGGGCTTTGAAATAGCTTGCACGGGGTAAAAATTATACAGAATAGATGCTGTGATTTTCTCTTTTTTTTGGGGGGGGGAGGAGCTTTTTTGTCTTGTGACACTCCAAAAAGGAAATTGTAAAAATCAGCTGATCTGTCAATGTCAGATTTTGCATGAACAATACACGGGCGAGTTTACACATAGTAGAGACCAGTCTGAGAGAGACATTCATTATAAATTGCTCTTTAAATGGAAAGAGAAATTACCTTGCTGCCATAATTTCTTTGCTGTCCTTCTCTTTCCACATGTACTGCACCGCTGTGATTTTTATAGAGCTGCTTGTTTTTTAAGCGTGAGTGCACAGTACATCTTAGGTGACTGGATCCAGTGGTAAAACTCAAGAGATTTGATTTGTAGCGGTTTTTGGGCTGTTATGCCGTATTCCAGGTCTCTTTTCTGAGAACCTAAGCTTTCAGATATAGTAGCTGTGACTTGGTGATGAGCAAAGACCTCTGAAGATGGATGTTGCAGCTACATCCGAAAGCTTAGTTTCTCAGAAGAAGAAACCTGGAATACGTCATAACAGCCCAGAAACTGCTAGAAATGAGATGGAATCTGGCTGTGAAAGCCTACATACATCCTAAAGAGATTTAGTCTCTGTATGGCCGCAGCCCCATTATAAGCTTAATTCGGTTTCCCTAAACCAAAATAATAGAACTAGATGCAAACGCGAATTTGCCTGTTCCCATTACTTTCAACTTAATCACGTTCGATCCGGATTCTGAGAATCATATGTGGCGTACGTGACTCAAGGGGGAACTCAAGTGGCTACTTTTTAAAAGCCGCTTTTCGGAGCTGCCCTGCCCTCTTCCTCCTGGCGTGAACGCACCACCCATAACGGACCCCTTCACTGAGCCTGGCTGGGTGGCTGCCGCTTGCCTGGATGGAGGAAAACTGGCAGCGGGCAGCCATCGATTCTTTCCTCTCTTCTTTCCATTGCCCAGGGCACACAGCAGCAACGGCAACTCAAGCAAGGGGGCTTTAAACATTCACACAGTTCCCAGAACCTGCCCCTGCTTTCCTGTTATGGGTGGATTTTTACACTGAAAACACTGTCTTTGGAAGCAAGCTATTGGGAGAGGGAAACCCTAAACATGAATTCTCATCCCTTAAAACAGTAGGGTCCCCACAGTAAAAAATGTAACACATATCAAGCGCAGGATCCGGAGTGAGACCTGTTGAAATGAGGGTTAACATTTACAACGCTTTGGGGCGATTTAACACGTGGAAAGTGTGTTAAGCCAAACTGACGTGGGGTCTGCGAGGATTGAACCCGTATTGAATCCGAAATAAGCTTGCCGTGAGGATTCGCCCTATGTGTGGCAGGGGTTGATTTGCAGGCATATCCATAGCTTTTTGGCTCTGTTCACAGGAGATCCTTTAGTAGAACCTGGGTGTTTTCTTAACAGGATAGTTGGTGCATGTTGGAATGATAGATGCCATCTTTCCTAGCTACCTGCTAATCCTGTTTGACCGGTTGCTGTTGTTCCTTAGTGTTCATCTTGAATGCTACCTATTGCAGCCAACTGTTTTTTGAAAGATGTGGGATATGCCCAAGAATGTAGCTTCCTTACTACACACAGGTGTTGCTGTTAAGTACTACTGAGCTGAGCTTGACTCCATGAATGCCTTCTATACAGTTTTCTTGACAAAAAAGAAATGCAGGAATAGATGTCTAGGTAGTCTGATGAATGGATACTTAGGTCCTCCCTCCAGGTTGGAGAGACAGGCAGGATCTAGTCCAGGATCAAAAGGTCATTTATAAAGGGTCAAGAGCAGGAGAAGGTTTGTCCTTGTCTCTCCTTGAGGTGTCCATGGGCAGTTGGTGGGCCACTGTGTGAGACAGGATGCTGGACTAGATGGGCTGTGGCCTGATTCAGCAGGGCTCCTCTTGCCCACACCCAGTTAAAGATTCCCTTGGCTTTCCTTCTTGGATGTGCTGAATTTTTCTCATTACAACGATCACCTTCAGACTTCCTGTTTTACATTGCCTTTTTAATTAGTACAGCCTGTTGTTTGTGTTTGGAAATGTACACATCCTGCATCGAAAATCTTGCCGTCTAGTTTCGGAGTGGGGATGTTGCTACGTGAAGGCCCTAGATCGCATGACAGACTTTATAGAACTGTAGCGTAAAGGAAGATGACTAGATAGGTGGACACTAGTCATGTTTTGTGAGTTTAATATTACAAATGATGTAATATGGAGATAAATCTGTTATCTAGGTAACATGTCCATGCTTTATTAGTTCTGAGTTGCATGTTTTCCTCTTGATGTGTCTTGTGTGCTTAATGATTAAGTCATTTTGTGCTGGCTAGTTAACAGCAGGAAACAGCCTGAAATCCCTTATGCCCTTATGCCTTTAGCAATTTGGTCATTACCCAAGTATTCTTCAGAGGTTAAGTGTTTTATGGTCACCTCATAAGCAAAGACTAGGGTGGGTGTTTCAAAGTAATTATAGTGATTCATCCTTGTTTTGAAAATGGGGACTATGTTCTCGTGGTGAATTCAGTGCCCTCCATTTTGTAAAAGATTATGGTTTTGGCTTGTATCAATGGCTGCGTTTGAGCCCTCCTCCTCCAGGTCCCAAGAAGTTTTAAGGAAAGAGGTTGCCTCTAGGTTGGCAAAGCAGGCTTCCCGGCGTATTCGCTGTAGTGCATGAAATGAAAATTGTTTTTGATGTTGTTTCTAATCTCGTTTCTCAGCAAAGGCCACAGCAGCTTAGTCAAAACAGTGTGAGAAATGGCATTTCTTTCCTTCACAAATTTTTAATGTTGTACCACATCTATGTGATAAAGTGATCTGCAGATTTTGGCTTCAAGAAATGTGTGTGTTGCCATGTCTAGCAATAGCATTTCCAGTAGAAGTAACGGAGCTGGGATTGCTGGTGCCAAAGATTGGAAACTGGCTATTCATTTAGCACGTTGGTGGCTCAGATACCTGGCCTGGTCTTGGTGGCTCAGGTTCCGTGAAGAACAGTCGTAGACTTTGGTCATAGGACCAACCAGTGCCTCCTACTTCTGTCTGGATGCAGTAGGGCTTCCCATCTGACCAAAGTCAACAGCAAACCTTACTCCTGTTGGGAGTGGGACCAAAGCTCTACATGTCTGCTGGAGCTGTTTGGTGGTTTTTCTCTCTACCAGTTCTCGCTGTAGTTCATCTTGCCTCCAGTGAAGTTGATCCCAAAAAGGAGGAACAATCCTGAGCGTGGCAGCTGAAGGGTAAATAGTCATCCCTTCCAGGTATGAGGTCGGAGCACCTTGTGCATTTGCAGAAGGTTTTCTTGGATCCTCACCATTATGGTCATCTCCGACCTTGGGAATTTCAGGTCTCTGTTGGAACCCTTACACCATGATCTGGCATGCTTGCTGACAGAATAATTTCTTCCACGTCTGAGACACTGCAAGTGTTTTTTTTTTAAATCAATTATTGATTGTGTAAAATATATGAAAGACTGTTACATGCTCGATAATATTCTGGTGATTATGTGAACAGTGTTACTAATGACTTACACAATATAAACAATAAGATGTTTTGTTTTTTTTAAAAAATGTGCCTGATCTTTTTGTGCTACTTGATGTTTGGTTTTGACTAAGATGTGCATCTTGAGAGAGATTTCAGGCCTTTGTTTTGACAACACAATGGTGCTCTCTTCATTTACTTCTTGCTGCAACGTGTATAAATGTGCATCATCATCATCTGAATGAACTGCATCAGATTGTTTTCAGAAGTGGATGGTTTTTGTGCCCTTACTAACAGACTCACTCCAGCCTCTCACATCTGGGATGTATGTATGTGGTGGCGTCCTTTTTGTTTTTTAACTATCACTTGCTGCCAGTGGAGGAAGACTTTCCAAAACATTTCCAGGTGCCAAGTGATTCTGCACTGCCTTTTGGATCATGTATTCAGAACGTCTTAAAACCTTTTATTTAACCTACTTAAAAGCAAAGAGTGAACCCGGGGATTTGTTCCATCTGTACTCTAAAGAGTGCTGTTGTATTAAGATGTCCCTGCGGAAAATAAAACCTCCTAATATGAATGGTTTATATATATTCCCCATAATGGATCTTTCCTTTGTTATTTGTACAGTGGCTCAGTGTAAGATGTTACCCCAACTTGATATTGTAATCAATAAACAACTACTTTTTAACTAGGATTTATCTGCCTGTCATTGTCTCACATCTGTCTTGGGTTGGGCTCCATGCTGTAAAACAGTACGATCAGTGTTATCGCTTTTAATGCAGTAAATAAAACACAAATCCTGGAGTCCTGAGTTGATATACTGTGGCCAGTAGAGATGGGCATGAATATTTGTAACATTCGTTATTTGAATTTGTCCGAATTCAGACCTAGTGCCTGTATTACCCTGGCATCTTCTGGAGAGGCCTGCTGCAGAAGAGAAGATGGTCCTCTTACTTTTCCCCATACAGCTAACGGATCCCAAAGACTGAACATGGAAGACAGTTCTAGCATAGCTTGCTGAATCATAAAACAGCTGAGTGGGTGGTACATAGTTCTCGGGTACCGATACACTTCATCGCCAGTTGACAATCAGTGCAGTTGCTCTAAGACCGTTACTGTATAGCTCTGAAAGTATCATTCTGACAGAGGGTGAATTCACCCTTACTTTGCTGGGGAACTCCAGGTATGCGCCCAGGTGGAGCGTATGCAATACGTGGAGCTGATTCTATACCAGAAGGGGCTCTACACGTGCCGGAGTTCCCCTGCGTCTATAGATGTAGAGCAGCTAAAACTTCTCCAGACTTCTACTAGTGGCCAGGCTGGGATATCCCCAGCATGTGCGCTAGCTGCACCTCTTCTGAGCGGAGAGAGCACAGAGAGTGCAGAGAGAGCACATGGCATGCACCTCCCAGTCACCACAGGAGTGTGCCGCACACACGCATGCACCTTTGCTGTGGCAAAGCAATCACAGCTGTAACGGTGGCGATTTGCACTTAACCGGTGCCTAGTCAGGCATCGGCTAGGTTCTGAATGGTTTGGGAGTCCCTTAAGTGCACACCCCCAAACCATTGCAGACATTAACTGGCCATCATCCCTCATCATGGTCCGAATTGTCCCATTCATTGTTCAAACTGAATCAGTGTGCTGTCTATGGGGGTGAAACCCATAGATCGTACCTGCTTGGCTGTTCTTGTACAAAAGGCTAAATGTAGTAACCATCCAAGTGACGTGTATCCGTGCAGCTGAAATCTATGAAGAGTACTTGCCACATTTTGTTTTCTGAAACTTCACCATCTCTCACTAACCAGTTTGGTCTAGTGGTTAAGGAGCCAGACTCTTATCTGGGAGCACCGGGTTTGATTCCGCCCTCCCCCACGAAGCCAGATGGGTGACCTTGGGCTAGTCACAGCTCTCATTTGAGCTCTCACAGCCCCACCCACCTCACAGGGTGTTCTGTTGTGGGCAGAAGAACAGAATGTTTGTCAGCCGCTTTGAGTCCCCCTTAAATGGGTGAGAAAAGCGGGGTAGAAATCCAACTCTTCTTCGTCTTCTCTCTATGAAAGCACAGTATGAACAAAGTGATTTTGTCTAGAGATTTTCTAATAAAGCAAGTCCTTGGAAAGTGGAAGGAACCAAGAGCTCAGAAAGGGAAGGCAGAATTACGATTAGAGGTTGGTACAGGCTGAAAAGCCCAACTGCTGCTGTAGCCCAGCCATTTCATGCCTAGAACCATGGGCCTTTCCACACTTGGCCCACTGGTAGCTTTGCTGTGCATGCTAGGACAGAGCACTGCGCTGGAAGAAGCCATTTCCAAATCAGAAATGCCTCCATCTGTGCAGGAGTGCACTTCAAAGAAACTACGTTTGGAACACAATTCCGTGCTCCACATATACTTACCTTCACCTGTCCCAGACTTTCCCAGCTCCAGGAATCCCATTTGCACCTCTACGGTGCTGGGCAGGTCAGCTAACAACACGCAAGCATGTTGGCGCATCAGGTGACCTGGAATGCAAGCGCACATACAAGGCATATCGTTGTCGTCCTGGTGGTTACACATGCATTGGCACCAACAACAGGACTCGGAGGTGGTGCCAGGCATGCCCCTGCACATAAGGTAAGTCTGTGGATGTGTGTGGGGAGGGATGGCGTTTACTAGCATTCAAGCATTGGAAAGTTCACTTTTCCTGCCCCCTGGAGAGGATGCAAAGAACAATGTTGCATGTATCCGGCTTACGTGCCCTAAAACGGCCAGGGAGGAAGATCTCCAGCGGCAAGGGTTGCTGCTCGTACGCTGGCTGTTGCGATAGAAAAGCCAGGCTACTCTACTAGCAAGAGCCCTGGTGATTCACCATGTGGCAAGCCAGTAATGGCGGACCTGATAGTATGGAAAATGGAGGGGAAAGAAGCAGCTGGCACCAGAGTAAAGGTGGAAAAAGCAACGCCAGTTTATTCTTGCAGGGCTATTTATTCAGCAATCTCAAGGGGCATGGGGAAAATGACATCAAAGCAACATCAGGGGAGGTGATTGGAGACAAAGCTGCTGCTTTCAGGGTCAGAGGTCCTTTTGATGCCGCATCCTGTGGCCAGAGGCAGGGAGAATCCTCAAACAGGAAAAGTTCCTTTTAAAGCCATGTGCTTTGCAGATGCCACAATGCCCAAAGGCTGCCGCATGGAGTGGAAAGAATTTAGCTCCCTGGTGGTGCTGAGTGTGTACTACAAGTTTATGGGACAGGAAAATAGTTGCTCCTTTTACTCTGAGGCTTCACAAATGGAAGGCAGAAGAAAAGGAAGCCAGAGGAAAAGCTGTTTGTGGTTACTACAGAGCAAATTTGCCCCAGGTACTGTATAGTTTGAGAAGGCATTATGGAGATGCCATAAGTTGAATGCCTTAAAGGGTTTTGTCTATGAAGTTGATGGAACAGCTGCTTCTCTTGAGTGTGATAGGCTATAAATATTTCAGGACACTTCATCGCCAAAACTGCAAAGTTTATTTATCATGACTTCTAGCAAAAAGCTGATACTCTTGGGGGAAAAAATACTGATTTAGAGCCCAATATTTTAAGTGTGTGTCACACCTTTGTTTGTACCTCCCCTCAAAACATCCAGGAGATTAAAAACTGCATAAGGGATGAGTTACAGTGGAAGCTTTCAAAGGGTCAGTATGTGTCAAACCCCTTTGCCAATTTAAATGCATTTTCAAAGTGTGTCAATTAAAACGGCAAATCTAAATGCTTTTAGGAAGAGACAGAACTCAAATGGTTGCTATTTTTCTGCAACTTTCACTCTTATTTAACCTTATTTCATCATGTAACTTTGTTAGCCACATTTATAATGAATCCTGCCCATTTCATCACGTTAAAAAAACACATTTAACTTGTAAGTGCATCAAATTAAAAATACAAGATCAAATCTCATATATCCAACAAGAAATAAGTCAGAGATCCACAATTTTAATAGCCCTTTATAATCAGAAAACACTTCTGTTCAAGCACCGCTATATGAATTGAATCTTTTCTAGTTAACTCTCATTTTTTGTTGTCTAGACATGCATATTTTTTTTCTTCTGTATACTATTCACATGACAAAAGATTAACAAGTAATCCAACTGCATGCATTTTCCAGCCACATTTGCAGCTTCTGGAGCTGCTGTGCTCTTGATCTGCTGCTGTGCCAATCCTGCAAATACTCCCTCTGGAAGGGAACTGGGGACTGTCCCAGCTGTGGTAGGGATGGAGAATCTAAGCCATGTGCGGCATTTGGCCATCCCTTCCTTCCCCTATTTTGCTACATCACAACTGGTCAAGGAAAATACACCTTAAGGCTTGACAAACTACTAAATTTAGACATGTGATCAAAACTCAAAAAACCTGGAAAGGGCTGTGAAAATGAAAGAATCTGGGACACTTTGATACTTCAGAAATGTAGCAGATTAATTAGAACACCAGGTGGGCACAAGGACAGATGCTCAATTGCAACTTTTTAGATGTTCCTGAATCACAGCTCCCATAATTCCATGCCAGGGTGTATGAATGGGGCTGGCATTGGCACAGAATGATGGGAGTTGTAGTTTAGGGACATCTGGAAGGCTGCTGCTGTGCATCCTGGGTCAAAGATACTGCTACACAGAATTCTGCAACACATGTGAAGCACGCCTATTATTCTGCCCAGTTCCTTCAGCTTTCGAGACATGCAGTTTAGGAAATGGCCGTGTGAATGTATTAATTATGCCCACAACGGTACTGCTCGAGAACCAGCTACCAACTCAACACATCTTTTATTGAAACAGCAACAGCAGTAAGCTATTCTAAGCCAGGAACTCAGATGGAGGCCGGCGAAGGCTTAAAAATTTGCACAGCCAAACTGATTGTCTCTGCAATGAAAGTTCATAAATAACTCTTTGTCACCCCGTGTCCTTCATTTCTGTAGCAGGCATTCTCTATTCACTTCCTGGATGCCAGAAAGAGTCGAGAGCCCCCTTGGAGGGAAACATACAAAATACAATTGATTTGGTAGTTTATTATTACTGTCACATCTCCAAATAGTTTTATGCACACTAGTAAATATAAATTATTTCTCGCTTCTTTAAGAAAAGTTTCAAAAGATTCACTTTAGGGTAATGCTCTGTTCATCTGTCTTGGCTCACAGGCACAGTTCATCAGCCATGGTTGTGGTTTTTTAGAAAAAAATTCATTTGATGCGAGAGGGTGGGTAGCCAGGTCATCTCAGAAGTTCTAGCTGGAGCAATGGGAAGAGCACAACGGTTTCTCTTCATTTTTGCTTCTGGAGAAATGTCTTTGTAAAACAGTCAAATTCATTGTCGAGGTGAACGGCTTTGTTTCTACAAAAGGCAGAAGGCAAGCGGTTATACCTACAGGTGAATGCCCAATCTCCTCATGTCAACATGAATGGTCTCACCCAGAAGCATCAAACGACCAGATGTAGGGAAATATTAAGTCAACCAATACAAGTCCCTAAAGCCAGAAAACCCAAGTACTATAACCAAAAAGCCAAACAAAAGGGTTCTGCCAGAATATATCAATAAAGTATGTCCCACTACCAAGTGTAGAAAGGCAAATATACGAGGAAATAAAGAAATACACACAATCTGGAGCAGAAAAACCAGTGTAATTTCTAAAAGGCTCGCAATACCCCACTGAAAAGTTTATAAGTACTGAAAATAATAATAATATTGCTACCCTTTTAGAAATTGATTTCCTCGTATATATGCCTTTCTACACTTGGTAGTGGGACATATTTTATCCTGTTTATTGATATATTTTGGCAGAACCCTTTTGTTTGTTTTTTTGGAAAATATTAAGTCACCATGCACTGAAGCTGGCAGTAAATCTATTTCATCCCTGCATCTTTCTGCTTTGCTGTTCTCTCCAAAGGCTAAATAATATATAAGACAACTTCAGAAATACAGAAGACATTTTTGCCCATACCTGACTGGCATGGTGTAATAATACCATACCGATCAGGTAAAGGTGCAGCCCCATACTGGGCCACTGGCGCCTGAAGTGCAGACAGCCAGGACAGGACAGGCTTGATTGCCATGGCAATGTCTGCAGCAACATCCAGCATGCCCCTCAATCACAAACCCAATGCTACTCTGCCAGACCATACCCAGAAGAGGGTGTGGATGCAGCAACCAGGAGGGCTCTAGTTGCTCCCTGTAAGTGTGTGGACCGCTTTTTAGCGGCCCAATGCTGAAGGGCTTTGGGGGAGCTGTGGCAACTTCTGGAGAGTTGCTGCAGTTGCCCAGTGTGGATGTACTTCCCTAGTGAGTAGACAGCCACTCAGTAAGAGGTAAGTGTGAACAGGCCCACAGACTTTGATGAGATGAGCCATGTGGTTCTTGAAATAAAATTATCTCTGTCTACTTCAAAGTCTGCAGAGATAAGACTGAAAGATGCTTAACATGCAGATCCACACTGTTCTTTGAGAGGCACATGGGGCAGATGTCACCACCTCCATGAACTGCAGGCTGATATGGTCTGGATCAAAGTCCAAACTGGTGCATTCAGAGGCAGGCAAGGTGCTAATTCCCCCCTGCCCCAATCCATCACATCAGCTATAGTACTGAGACCAATGCACCTGTGTTAGTGGTGGAGAACTGGATCTCCAGGGTTGTTCATCTTCCAGTTCCCATCAGTCCCAGCCAAAAGGGCCAAAATTAGCCACCTGGAGTGAAAGAAGCATGGGTCCAACCACAACCGGAGCACCACTTGGGTCCAATTACAATTGAAGCCCCATCATCTGACCTCAGTAATACAGAATGCCACTGACATAGCTACTGTTTCTACTTCTACAGAATATTCCAGACCACTCGCACGTACTGGTGAGGGGGGAAAAAGCAAAGGAAGGAAAGCAGCAAGGATACAGCTTCCAAGGAACAATGATTTCTACCCTATAGACAAATTCCACCTGTACGTTCTAACTGACATAGCCTTATGGTGTTCATATGGTGCCAGTACTTAAAAGCTGGGTTGATTTTTGGCTTTCAAGGACAGATTGAAGGTGCAGATTACATGCCTGCTTTTGAGTTTCTAAATAATTTGGGATCTATGGGCCCATGTTGGAGTGGTTCCAATCACTCCAGGGAAGGTCTGTCTCCATACCGGCATTCCACTGCCGTTGATATGGAGTTCCCTTCAGAGGCCCCAATCTTCAACAGCACTGGGAGCAGCTGGGTGTGAATGCCACACGCAGGCAGGGCAGGATGGCTGCAGCTGCACAACCAAATACTATGGGCAGATTGCCACAGCAGCGTTCCAGCGGAGCCAGATCTGTTTGGGGAGTCCACTAGCACCTGACGTGAGGTGCCCCCCTCTGCACGTGACCTTCACCTCGGTGGGATGGTACTGTGAAGTGCAAACAGGCCCTAAGACTCCTAGCCTACGTTTGCTTCTTTTACCAAGTCCTCTTCCATGTCCTTTGTCTATCAGAAGTATATAAAGGTACTCCATAACAGAGGCCTCGATATAGGATAAAATCCCAGCAAGTTTACATTTAGGGTCTTGGGTCACAGCACTTCAAAAGGCACCTTAAAATACAGTTCCCAGAAAGGTTTGCCTGATATCAGCATTACTATCTTTTCAAGTTTATTATTTTCTTTATGCAAACATTCTACCGATGTGTGTGTGTGCGTCTTTGCTTGTGAATACTGGATTTATGATCTCTCTTACTCAGGGAGTACAGAAATTTTTCAAATAAAATAGAAAAAGAACTTCTGGCTCCATCTCAGTGCACCATTCTGGCTCGCAAACACGCAGGAGACCTTGATGCTTGAGACAAATATGAAAGCAGTTATTTGGTACTTGGTGACCAATGTCAATAAGAGCCCCCTACCCCCCACCCCGCCCCCCAGTCATATTAATGGCAGGCTCTCCCTGGGGTTACGTACCGTAAAACTTTTGAATTGTTTTGAATTTTTTCTAGCTGGTCGATTTCTTTGGACAGGCGCGCAATCTGTTCTTCCAGATTTCTCTCTGTGATGTCAACTTGTTGGCACAGACGTGCAAAAGTAGTAGCCATTTCCCTAAAAGGAAAGACAGAGGAGGGGGGACTGATCAGACCATCCACACTTCCGGGGGGGGGGGGGAAGGGGGGAGACCTAAGATAGTGTGATTTGTTGCCACAACTTGATAACGCTCAACAAGGAGGCTTTTCTTACCTACCAAATGGAGGAAAGAGGAAAGCTTAACATGTCAGTACAGTCAAAATCCGTTCTGAGGAAGCTCTGTGGCAGATCTACCCAGCTGCCTCAACCCCACTCCTTGCCATTTATGCAAGACGAGACAAAAATGTTCTATTATAATAGCAATGAAGATTAGTCATCATTTGAAAGCATCCTGCTCTTTCCATTCCACTAACTCACTTTGAAGAAAAAGCTGCTGCCAAACCCATGAAAATGAAATTATATATTGCAAGCAAAACCAATTATTCATAATGTCATTAGCATAATTTATTGTAATTGGAAAATCCAGGTTTCCTTGTTGCTGTGAAGATTTATAACCCAAGAACAGCATAAACCTGCTGCTGTTAATTCAGCTGGACTAAGTCTGGGTGGAGCAGTGGCTGTAGCTCAGGGGTAGAGCAAACCGCCTGGAAAGCAGAGGGCCGCCAGTTCGACCCCCAGCCTCTCCCCAAAAAGTCAGCAATGACAAACTTCTGTTACCCAAAGGCTGATCATTCCTTTCTGGGTAAGGTCCCGGAGAGAGTGGTGGCTGTTCTGCCACAGGATTGCTTGGAGGAAACAGGCTATCTGGAGCCATTTCAATCTGGCTTCAGGCCTAGTCACGGTATTGAAACAGCTCTGGTCACCCTGGTAGATGACCTTTATCAGGAGAGGGACAGAAGACGTGCAACCCAGTTGGCTCTTCTCGATTCTCAACAGCATTTAACACCATCAACTATATGGTTCCTGCTGGAGCAACTTTAGAGACTAGAATTGGAGAACCGGGGACAAATTTGATGGGAAAACATGCTGGCTTTTTACTCCCAGAGAATGCTTCCAATCTGGTATTCTTACCATTCAAAACAACGTTGGACACGTATTTCTTCTTTCCCTCCCCCTCCAACTAGGAAATTTTCACTTTAGAAATATACTTAAATATTTCTGACGTACAGCCAGATAGAATCTACATATACCATCCTCCTCTTCCTGTCTATATGTCCTGAGCCCCCTGTTGGGGATGTCACCTGGCTCCATGTAAAGAACAGGACTGGATGCAAAGTGGGAAGGGGTTGCATGACAGAAAGGAGCAAGTCTGTGGGGGCTTGGGGGAGAAAAGGGGAACATGGAGAGATCCAAAAGTACAGCACAGCTGTTTCCATAGCTAAGCTTAGTACCTAGTATTCAGACACTGATAATATTAATTGGAAGCTGAGCACCAGTGACGTCCGGAGGCATTATCTAGGTTGGAAGAAGAGTTGACTTTTATACCCTGCTCTTCTCATGCTTTAGGGGGACTCAAAGCAACTGACAAACCTTCCGTTCTCCTCCCCACAACAGGGAGCTGTGACTAGCTCAAGGTCACCCAGCTAGCTTCGTGGAGAAGCATGGACTTGAACTGGGAGACTATAAGATAAGAATCTAACACTTTAACAACAAGACCTAATGAGTAGTAAATATAATAATAGGAAAAGCAGGGGTAAATTCTTAGCCTATTCTTCTGAATTTCTGATACAGTACAGAAAATAAGTTGTTGAGCACAGGGAGATGAGCCACTTAGAGTCCATTCTTCAAGTTAGTGCATCTAAATCAGCGGTTCTCTACCTTCCTAATGCCGCGACCCCTTAATGGAGTTCCTCATGTTGTGGGGACCCCCAACCATTGGGGCAGTTCAGCTGGGAGGTGGGAGGAAAGGGCGAAGGGAGACTCGTCGCGACCCCCAGGTTGAGAACCACTGATCTAAATGATGTAAAAAGATGGACTAAAAGCCTTCGAAAGAGCCAAAAACATAACAGTTCTTTTGAAACCTCGCAAAAATAGCCTGAAGATGGACCTTTCAAAACATGTGCTTCCAATTTCCCCGGTGTGTAGAAAGCACACGAGGCTAAGGAATCCCATATCATTGTCCCTGTTGCTAGAGAAGAGGGAACAGATTTTCCCTTCTCTTCTCAGAAAGTGCCTAACCTGAGTGAACGCGGCTGTTGGAAAGGTGAGGGTTCAGAGGAAATATCACCATTTCAACGGAGGCCTTTGTTCAGTGCTTCCGTGTTGATGTAGCTAAAGGTTCCCTGTCTTATGAATCAAACTTTCTGTCCTCCAACATTCAGTGGGTAAACAGATGTCAATAACAGAACCTTCCTTTCTGTGACCTTACATAAACCTTCTGCAGGAAAAGTGCCAGCAGTCCCATCAAAGCATTCTTACGCAAGGCAAAATAAAAACAGAGAAGACATACTGTTGCACCTGGTGGCTACAATTTGCACTTGTAATGCTGACGATCATCTGCAGCTTCTCTGTGGCGTAATTGACGAACTGTCGCTTGAAGGAACGTTCCTTCGCTCTCGTGGTCCAGCTGAGCCTTTCATAGAGATACATCAGCCCGTACATGCTCAGGGAGAGGGAGATGACCTTCCAGCCAACCGTCCTCCAAACCTGCAGAGAAGCACCAACACTGAATGGAGATCCAAAATGTACCCAGACTAGCCTGCTACCCTGAGCACGGAAACTGCCACCACATGAGAATGAATCTGTCCAGATGCTGCTAAAGATCCTCCTGTTTAGGCAGACACTGGGATCTAAAGTTCTTGGGCTGGCCAGGTACCATTAAGTGGTCCTAATTTTTCCTATGTTTACCAATTTTCATTTTCTGAATTTAAAGATTATTCACTGCTCCAAATTTCTAACAGTACAAAGAGCAGTATATCATGTTCATGTGAGTCAGAGTTGCCTTGGTTGATTGTGTATTTTCAGTTCTGCACTGACAAATCTCCTTCCTTCTGATAGGGACAATGTGGGAAATCTGTTAATAAGGATTTCAGAGCTCTCTCCAAACAAGCCTGGCCAGCAATAAGACACAGAGGCATAAGTCCTTTTCCCAGACAAGTTACTGGGATATGCTGGACAAAAATTATTTCATAATGAAAAAATTTAAGAGATGATTGCTGTGTGATTTAATTCTCACTGCATGAGAAATTCATGGTGATTTGGCTTTATGGGTTATCGGGATATCTGAATGAAATTATTGTGTTAACTATTATTAACTCTAGTTGTCCCTTATATGAATAAAATGCAAATCATTTAATGGGATTCTAGAAACTTACAATAATGTGACTTGGCCTCCACAGTGCCATTGGTTTACAATGATAGACAGGGCCTAACTTTTGGAAATGTTTTTTCCCAACTATAGTAGTTCTCCCTAGCTACTGGTTCTCTGGAGATGACAATTGCCTGCATGACACGGTTTTATATTCCATAGTGATTGTGGGAACCAAACCATACCATTTAGATGAACAACAACTGTGTATACTGGCAGAAATTTGAAGGAGTCTTTTTAAGGATCTCTAGGGTCTTAATTGGCTTTAAAGAGAAATATTACGTTTAAACAAGAATTGTTTTTGTTGGGAATTGTAGATAACAGTTTCGATAGCATAAACTCTTTGATTTTATATATGGTGCCAGCAGCTAGATTAGTATATACACAGAAATGGAAGGAAGAAGAGCTACCTACAGGAATGGCTAATTAAATTGATGGACTTGGCTGAAATGGACAAATTAACAAATTTACTAAAAGATAAAACAATGGATAAGTTTTTCATCAACTATCTTCGCGAATTAGAAGTAAGGATGGATGGTTATGGCTAAAGACCAAAGAAAGCTGAAAAGGAACAAGAGATATCTAACGGGAGCAAAGAAACGAGCGACATGAAGAAGAGTCTGAAAAACAGAGGAAGCCACATTAAAAAAACCACACTAAAGTAACATAATAATCCAGTATGAAATGTAAGAAGCTTTTAGGCTGTTTTAAAACGTTCCTTATAAATAAAATATCTATAAAAAAAAGAAAAATTTAATTGAATCTGTTCTTGTCCCTCCATTTTTGACGAGGTTTTTGATTTAGCGGTGGATTAAAAGACAATATGCAGAAGTGTGCAATGCTTTGCCTCCACACCATTAAAACACTCGCCAGAGCTTTTCTCTCATAGGAACTGTGAATCTAGTAACGGCAGCATGTAGGTCGTAGCTCTCTGGAACCAATCTCAGCTACCACCAGATGAACACCACTGAAGCAAGGATCCAAGCCAGTTCAGTAACCCTGAACCGACCTAGACAGTCCTAACTGAACCGATCCAGGCATCAAGCAAGTGCCAGTCCTTGCTTTGGTAGTGCCTATTTGTAGCGCCATCTAGTGCCAGGAGGGATTGGGTCCAGGGTTTTATTCTTCCTGCTGACATCTCTAGTTTAACGTTCCCCACAGTTCCCGTAAGTGTTTCTATTAGGGGTGGGGGAGGAGAACCTTTGTGCACCCCTATATGAGTGATCTGTATTGCCAGTATTGGTAACTTTTTGGAGGGGAAAATGTGTCACAGTTCTTTGGCTAATGACTAGGTTTAAAAAACAAAAACAAAGCACAATCAAAACAGGGCTGAATTTCTAAACCGAAGCTTCAATTACTGCCAAGCGCTGTACCACAAAAAAATGAGCATTTAAGATGAAGACGTATACACCAGTTATGTATTAAGCGCCAGTTAAGTATTAAGTATCTGTCAAAGAAATCAGCATGAGAATTTACACGCATTTTCGTAAGCCTGTTTTGTACGCCCATTCATCTATTACGCCCATTTGGCATGCACAATACTATAACACAAAGCACTGTTGTACAATAGAGATGTTTACGTTGCAAAATCCAATGAAGTAGTTTTTCATATTGCCGTTTTCATATTGATTTGGGAGAGACTGTTTAAAAGAAGACTTAGTTGAATTTTCTCCTGCTTGGAAGAGGCAGTCTGTACAAAGAAGAGAGCAATGAAAGGCTAGGCAGAAGAGAGATACGGCAGCACCAATTTGGCACGTCAACGTGTTCACTTATAAGTCTCTAAATGGCTTGAGCTCCAAATAAGGAACGCCTTCTTCCATATCAACCTGCTTGTGCCCTAAGATCTGTAGAGGAATTACTCCTGGTTGTACCACCACCCACAGTAACAAAAGGGGTGGGCACCCAGGATAGGGCCTTCTCAGTGATGGCTCCCAGGTTATGAAATAGTCTACCCCCAAGGTGTGTCAGGCATCTTCAATTCCCATGAATTTCCTGGGTTATTTAACAGCTTGCCACTTTAATGATGTATTCTCCCACTCTGAAAGTGGGCTGAAGCCTGATTAAACTTTAAGTGTGACTACAGTCTTGGTTTTTAATGTTGTAACCCACTCTGAGACCTCTGGGTATAGAGCGGGATAAAAATGTAAATTATTTATAAATAAATAAATTTAGTCCTACTTCTAGGCTTTATCCAAGAATGCCAAAACTGGTCTTCAGGCACTTGAAGAGGGAGTTAGCTAACTCTGGCTTAACTTCTTCCAGGTTAGGGCTATCATTCTCACCAGTCCTCCCACAACAATGACCGTCATGGACGTCCGGGATGTCAAGGAGGCCAAGTTGGTCACCAAGGAGACCATAAGCTCTTCCTGTGATGCATTTCCTGGTGTCAGAGCTGGAGCAGTGGGGGCACACGGCGTGGAGGCGAGAGATCGGGGAATCTAGGAGTCAAGAATCACAGATTGTGATTAGCTTCCCCCGCAGAGAGTGTGGAAGGGTTTTAAACAAGATTTTGTATTTAGTAATTGCTGTAGCAAAACAATTGATTTTTATTTATCTGACGTCATTTTTTCCATTGGTCCTCCATCGAGGTTCCAGGGTTGTATATAAGACAGGTAAAATGTAATAAATACTTAAACAGCACTCAAAAATGGAGAAGAAAACCATAATAGACAAGTCCTATAGCAGGGAAGCATACAAAAATAATTAACAAACGACTGAGTGACCAACAGGTGCCAAAAAGTACTCAGGAAGGCAATTCACTCTGGAATCTGCACCACTTTTGCCTTGGTGACTAAACTGTTTCATTGCCTCCAGGTCAGCCAGAAATACAAACCAGGCTGTTGCCAGCATTTATTTAATTATTGCTACTTCTGCCCTTCTCCAGAAAGGCCCCAGGGGCAGGTCACATCATACAATAAAACACAGAACTCTAAAACCCAATTAAAATACAACCCATCCTTCCTCCATAGCCTTGGCGGGCACATTGACCATCTCGCTTGGAAACTCCCCGGGTGCAAACAGGAACCTCACCTGTCTGTAAGTCTCCAGGGGCAGACCATAGAAATAGGTTCCCCACCACCACTGCAGTGAGGAAAGGTCTCCAGAAAGCCAAATTTCACCATAAAAAGATCAGTCCATGAGAATGGACTAATGGAAATCCATTCAATGCCTCTGAAGTTGAAAATAGGTCCTACTACATGTGTCAGAAGTGAGGCAGTCCTTGGTTTTTGTAGAAGCCATGAAATCTTGTACCACAGGGAAGATCCTCACTATGGAAATCACAATGGCAATTTGAGATGCCCTCAACCAGCTCGGGAAAGAAGGATGCCAGGCAGTGCGATGGACAGTACACCTACTCCAGACTCTCTATCCTGGGTCAAACTCAGCTGATCAAATGGAGAAGATGGAATTTCTATGACTCTGGTGACCACCCCTACCTATCCAGCTGATTTGGGATGCCTCTGCATCGGGTTACCTGTGGCACAAAGCTAGGAGCGTGCTGCCCATCCCACCAAGGAGTCTATCTGCATTTTGCCAACGCATGCCAGGTTGGCCCATTCACCCATGATCAAATCTTGGACCTAGCATCCACTAGCACCATCACCCACCGCAGCAGCCAAGAGGCTGACATTTTTCTGATGGCTGGGAATGAAATTAGAAGTAGTTATAGCCTTAATGCATTTAACAAAGGATGATTGTATACATACCACTGAACTATGGAGACTGCAAAATTTTAACCTGAAATTATCCACTGATCAGTAGTAAAGATGGCAGGCATGATATGTACCCAGGAATTAACCACAGAATGCAAGGCCTGCCCACACCGCTAATCAAAGTGAACAAACTAATGTTCAAAATAGTGATGTTTCTTTCTTGTGGTGGGCCCAGTATCCATCTACACAAGCAGCAGCATTGTTTAAATCCATCTAGAAGAACCTTTTGAAGGACTCACTGGAAGATTTGTCTCAGCCATGCCCAGGAGCACCCGGTGAGCACTTTTAGGGCCCAGGAACCGATTGACAAGGGCAGTCCAGCCCAGGGAGAACTGGAACGTGATATCCTCTTGGAAATCTGAGCAGAGGCTGTGGCAGTTCAAATCATAGCTAAGATCAAACTTCCTGCATGGAATTAGCAAATGAAGCTTATTCTGCACATCAGAAGGCAACAGGGGTTGCAGGTTTTCTAGAAAACAAAAAAGCAGGGTTAAGAACATTCTGATTTGTTGGCTTCTATCACTTGCTCCATGATGGCTTATTGTGTGCATTCATATGGATTTTGAGAACAGGGATCATTTCAGTAATTAACAGGTGACAACAGCATCATCACATTAATCAGGACCCACAAAGCACATACTGTGCAGGACAAAGTCTAAGGTGCCGCTCCAAAGGTATACTCAGACCAAAAGAAGCAGATGTTAGAGACATTGTGGTCATAAACACTGAAGTCAGGACTCGAACCTTACAAGAAATTCACCTGTCTCAGTGAGCCAGTTTGGTCTAGTGGTTAGGGAGCTGGACTCTTATATGGGGATACGGGTTTGATTCCGCCCTCCCGCATGAAGCCAGCTGGGTGACCTTGGGCTAGTCATAGCTCTCTTCTGAGGTCTCACAGCCCCACCCACCTCACAGGGTGTCTGTTGTGGGGAGAAGAACAGAAGGTTTGTCAGCCACTTTGAGTCCCCTTAAATGGGTGAGAAAAGCAGGGCAGAAAAGCCAACTCTTCTTCTTCTTCATTTCACATTGCAGGAGCAAGAAATCAGTTCTGATTGTTCTTCTCTTCTAGCTACTTAAATATATACAGTAATAACTATGGGGCCTAGTGAGAACCTCTTCTAGCTTAGAGCAGAGTTCTCAGAAACTGCCGTATACTGGATGGCCTGATCCACAAGCTGCCCCCTTATCGAATCTAGCAGCCACTGATGACTGCAACAAGGGAATATTGTTAAGGGGTTGCAAGAGATCAAGCATCTGAAATGCCACACATAAGAACAGTGGGGGAACCTTGAATTTCAACAACTTTAGACCTCAAAGACTGCAGTTCATCTTCACCTAAGTGTGTATATGCACATATATCTATGTGCAAGAAGAGAGAACATTGTATGTGTTCATCTGAATGAATATTACCAATCATTTCCTGCTGCGACTGATACATTGATTCATTGACTTCACTGGAGCATCGGTCAGCCAGGTTCCTTCCCAAACCTTCTTCTAGGTGCTTGTTCAGCTCCTAATATTTTACAAGAAAGCAAGCAATAAACAATCTGGCCCACTTCAGCAATGAAAGGCAATCTTCTGATAGACTCTGTGCAAGAAACAGGCTTTTAAAGATAAATCTACAAGTCAATGACAGCTACCCTTTCTCTTATCCATTACTGAATATATCACAGTCACAGACTGGATTAAAAGTACAGTGAAGCCTTCGGAACCTTTCCTCAAACATGATTTTTAAAGCATATTTTTTCAAAAATTAACTGAACGCCAATTTGAGCCTCCCTCTTATCATTTTGACGAGGTCTAAGTAATAAAGTCACGGTAATGACTATAAATGAGGTGTTGGATCTGATGCTAAAAAATAAGATACTAGAAGAAAACCAACCCAAAACAGATTTTAACCTGTGGCTGAACTTACACTTTTATATAATTTCAGAACTTGTGGAGATGGGTGAAAGTCAGAAGAAAACTCATCTACCAAAACAGAAAGTCGACAGATTTCATCAGTCATAGCAGATGATACCTGAAAGAGATGGGATGTATTATTTACGCTTATGTCCTCTCCTACACCCTGAGGGTTCAAGGTGAGTTACAACAACTGAAAAGTAGGAAAGCAGAATGTAATAAAAACAGTCCAGTACATAGAAGGGCTGTAGCCTGCTGGTAATGGAAGCAGCCTGGAAAACAGAAGGTTGCCAGTTCGATCCCCAGGATCCCCCAGGAAAAAGGCAACAGCAAGCCATCTCTGCCAAGAAAACTGCACAGAGATGCCCCTGGAGTCTGGGAGTGGCTGCAGGTCAGTGGTAGACCAAACTGCCTGGAAAGCAGAGGATAACTTGTTCAAATGCCAGGGGATAGACAGGTGCCTCCAAAAGCCCAGATAAAAATGCACAGAAGACAAGAACAAGGTTGACAGTCTTGAAAGAACAATACACAAGGTGCTTAATGGGAGTCTCTGGCCAGACCCATATCACGCTGGTCTTAAAGAATCTGCATTGGTATCCTATTCGCTATCGAACCCAATTCAAGGTGTTGACACTAACATATAAAGCCCCAAACTGCTAGGGCCCTGGGTAACTGAAGGTGCACCTTCTCCCATATAGACCGGCCAATGCCCTGAGATCTGAAGAAGAGGGTCTTCTTGTAGATCCTTCTATTACAGAGGTACAAGGCACAGGGACATGCAAGAGGACCTTTTCCATGCTGGCCCCTAGACTCTGGAACAGACTTCTCCTAGAGGTTTGCCAGGCGCCTACGCTATATAGTTTTCAGCACCTGTTGAAAACGTATCTTTTCACCCAGGCATTTGCCGTTTAAATAGCTTCCTCAGGGTGCTGTCCCGCTAGGGAGGAAGGGTAGGGTGGGAAGGAGGTGGTTATATTTTTAATTATGTTTTATTCTTATTGTAACCCACCCTGGGATCATTTGGTGAAGGGCAGGATATAAACTCCTTAAATAATAATAATAATAATTAACCATGCAAGATGATGCTTTGGCCAGTTATGGTGATCTTCGCCCCCCAGAACTGCTTAGAATTTAAAGAAATGCTGCAGTGCCCAAAGTCTTCACAAATACTATCTTAATAATCCTTATTGTATGAAGCTGGCCTACCTCACAGATTCCCCCCTAGCCCCCTGCCCCACGTCCACTAACCGCTGCTCTCAGAGGGCGCTCCAAGCGGTACCTTAGGAAGTTACAGTGGTGGAAACGGTGGCCCTCCAGATGTTGCTGAACTTAGAGCCCCTATCATTCCTGGCTGGGGCTCACGGGAGGTGGAGTTCAACAACATCTAGCTCTGGATGACTTAATAGGCTGGGGCTGAAGCCAGGCGCTTCACCGCACACAACCCGCATCCTTTGCTACCATCCTTAATCCATACCTGTGGGCTCACAATAGCATCACTACGGCCACCTGCATTTTACACAGCCAAAGAGATGCTGCACTGAATGCAGCTACTTAAGGTCACTAATTCCAACATGCATTTCTTCTTATTCTTTCCTCTTCCACTTGAAGAATTTGAGGACTCAATCTGGCTTCACTAGAAGCCTCTATGAAGTCTAATGTCACCATTATAGATGTGCACAAATATTCAAAACATTCAAAATTCAACTGAATTCAGACATTCAAATTCAAATTGAATGTCTATACCAGAGGTGTCAAACTCAATTTTGCAGAGGGCCGGATTAAAAAAAAAAAGTACTGTCAGGGCCAGGGGGCGTGGCCGGGGGCGTGGCTAGGGCACAGAGGAGGGGCTGGGGTGTGGCCGGGGGCATGGCTAGGGCACAGAGGAGGAGCTGGGGACATGGCCAGGGCGTGGCTAAGGCACAGAGGAGGAGCTGGCTGTCCATGGCGGCACCCGCGCAGTCGGGCAGTGGAGGGTCCCGCTGCGCGCTCGCCTCGCCTCACCTCGCCTCCTTCGCGCCCAAGGAGGACAGCGGCGGGCGGCGGTGGTGGTGGGCGGCGGCGGCGAGCCGTATTAATACAGCCCGCGGGCCGTATCTTTGACATCCCTGGTCTATACATTCAAATTTAATATTTGAACGAATTTTCAAATCTTTCGAATCGTTTGTACAAATTATTCGGACATTCGGATGTGTACAGATACTTATGCATTACATACGTATCCGGACACATCTTATTCATATCCATACGCATTTGTACAGATACATACAGGATGCAAACGGGATGCATACAGGATGCAAACAGGATTTGTACAAATACATATGGATGCACAAGAATGCATACAGACACATTCGAATGTTGTCGACCTTAGTATCTTCAAATATGAATTGAAAATTCATATGAATAGATTCAAATGTATTCGATTCAAATCGAATGTGAATACATCTGAATTTTTAAACATTCAAATCGATTCAAATCGAACTGAATCCCGAAAACTGCATTTGTGCACATCCCTAGTCACCATTAGCATCCAGGCGGCCGAGGACTGTGGCAGCAAAAAGAAACCACCAGGGGAAACCAGAAACTTGTGAACCGTCAGGGGACCCCCAATAAGAACACTCCAGGAAGGAGACCGAAGCTGCCTGCCACTCACCTTGTTTGCTACCTCTTCAGTAACTTCTTTTATTTTCTTCTTAATGTCCTCTGTTAAAAGGTTGAGCTGGTTTCGGACAAATTCCAGCCGGTCCTTCATCTCCTCCCGCTCTTCCATTGAATTAACTCTGCCGTAATGGAAGGACTGCCATCAATCCCTGCGCGCCAGTTGCTCCACAAATGCAATGATGAAAGAAAAACTGAGCTGTGCCTTGCTACCAACTCCCTATTTTCAGCGATTCTTGCAAACACGGTAGAAGGTACAAGTAGCCCCAGCCTTTGAAATAAACTACCATCTGATGTAAGGAAATCCTGCCCATCAAGTTAGTTTTAGGAGACAGCTGAAAACATTTCTGTTCGCCTTGGCATTCCTCTCTGCACAAGCCCTTTGTGCTTCTAATGTGCTCATTTCATAGAAATATCGTGGAATCATAGAGTTGGGAGGGGCCTCCAGGGTCATAGAGTCCAACCCCCTGCTCAATGCAGGATTTCCTAAACCATCCTGGACAGATGTAGGTCCAGCCTCTGCTTGAAGACATCCAGCGAAGGAGAACCCACTACCTCCTGTGGCAACCTACTCCACTGACTGATCGCCCTCACTCTCAAGAAGTTTTTCCTAATATCTAATCTGCATTGACTCCCTTGAAGCTTCATACCATTGTTTCTAGTCCTCCCATCTTGTGCATGTGGGAACAGGGACAATCCCTCTGCATCTCTTTGTGTTTTAAGCTTAGAAGCTGTCTTGGACAAACAAATGAATGATGACTGCATACTATATAGAGGTTAGAGGAACACAGGACCTCATGTATTGTTCAAAGCTAAAATTCCAAGCTGACAACTCAGGTTTCCTCCTATTTGAGCCACAATATCTGACCAAAACAAAGTGCACAAGCAGTTTGTGTGCTGTTGCAAAACTCATTCTGAGGATGGGCCAGTCGCTACTCTTCAACCTAATTCACCCAACAAGTCTGTGGCGAGTCTAGAATGAGTGTGGACTGAGAATCATGACTGCTGCTTAGAATACTTCCAATGAAAGGTGGGATACTCGTTGAATAAAGGAAACATACAAAGGATATCTGTTAGCGTTTTCTAGCAAACTGTGTTTTTTGACAAAGGGCAATCTGGTCAATATATTGTACCTGTAGCAGGCATGTTAGGATCCCAGCAAGGTAAAAAGGCCTGTGTTCCTGAGAAGGATTAAGACCTCCTGCATTTCAAGGGAGAAAGAAATGGACACACATTTCCAATGGGAGCCCTAATGGCTGCCTATCTGCTGATAAAGGGAAGAACACTCAGCGCCAGCCAGTGGCTGTTCCCAGCAAGGCTGAACAAGGTGAACACAACAGGAAAGACCTACCTCTGGTGTGCTGCTGCCACATTTATGTTGTCCATAATGTTTTTCACAGTTTCTAGGATCTGTTTAGCTCTGATAGTGTGCTGTTCAAACTTGGTTTTCACTGCTGACTGCGAGATACACTCCTGCGAGGGGCCCAAGCCAGAACACATTACTGCAATTCCATCACATACTCAGGAATTTCTGGGTCAGAAAGCATTGACTTGCTATTCGTTAAAATTTTGACCACAAAAGCAAAGGGCAAAGGAGAAAACAAAACCAGAACAAGTAAAATTCATTCCACAAAACCAAAAGGAACAAAGATGAACTAAAAGCAAAATCACAGCTCTACAGCAGTAGGTAGTGCTTTCTCGCTCCTGGAGGAATAGAAAGCTTGTAGCTGTCTGTAAATTCCTAGACTCCATTTCCCATTAGCAGATGGGTTATAGGAAATGTAGTCCCAGGATCTGTAGAACAGTCTCTGCCAAGTTGATGCCCTGCAGATGGTTCAGGCTCCAATTCCAGTCATTACTTGCTGGCACACCTGGAAGGCATCAGGTTGGTAAAGGCTCTCCCAGAGCACCACAAGATCTCCACACCCGGTTTCCAGTAATGTGCCAAAGCTGAAAGAAAAACAGGCCTACAAAAGCAAGGAAGAAATAAAGATTAGCATGAACCCACTTGGTTTTAATGGATGGGATGGGATGGGATGGGATGGGATGGGATGGGATGGGATGGGATGGGATGGGATGGGTGGGTGGGTGGTCATAGAACCCGCACATGAACAACAGGACAAAAATAACATCAACTGAGTAAATTGGATTTATAAATTAAGTTATGAGATCATAAACGAACTAGACTTAAAAGTGAAATATTATGGAGGCTAAAAACAAGGGTTTGCCACTTGCTCTGTGATTCAGGCAATTTTTTTGTCAAGCAAAAGCATGATACAAAAGTCATCATAATAGCCCAGGTATGGTGTTAATAATGAGGTAATCGGCTCAGCCTACAGGTCCTGCTGGAAGGCAGAGGCCCTAATCCTCCAGGCTGAAAACTTACTCTTAGCCAATAAAACAGCCTAAGTAACCGGACTCTGCCCTCCTCTATCATTAGCCCTGCCTTATGTCCGAGAGGGGCGTCTGAGACACATTTAGGTGTAAAGAGATTCCAGGAATCTCAACTGCACTGTCTCTAAGGGGAACAGTCCATTCAGAATTTCACTGAACAGATAAAGCCTCCTGTTTTCCACCAAGAACTACCATGCATCATGATGTTAGATTACATCTAAGTTGTAGCATGGAAATGTGTGATGAACACAAATATAACTGGCCACAGCTCCCTTCTGAATATATGCTCAAGATAATGTTCTCCTCCTCTTCTTTTTCAGCTTTTCCTACACTTGCTTCTTCAACTACTTTAAAAACTACAAGAGATACTTTCTAAAACAGTTGCATGTTTTATGAGAACAGGAAGGAAGATATATAATGCGCAACCTTGCATATTCCCATATGTGCTTTTCCTCCTATCCTAGTTAGTTTTAATCCGCTACTGACCCCTGCTTATTCAATTATTTGAGACAACTTGTAGGTCTTTAAATTTCTTGTATGTACTTGTACCACGTAAGAGGATTTGAGTTCATAGTCGTATGCTTCAACAAAAGGTGGTGGCAGTTAACAAAGAGCAAAGAGGGCGGGGAAAGGAAAAAGAAAACAAGGAAAAAAAAATTAAGAATACCCTCCTGATCCTCGATGAAGCAGATCTAGAAATCAGCAATGAAAAAGCAAGGCGTTGAACTATAACAGCACATTGTTAGAGCTAGACAAGATGTATAGGAGGGTCATATCCCAGAAAGGCAAATAGGCAGGAGAAGAAAGATCTATGAACTTATCCCACGCACCACACAATCAGACAATCTGTAGTAGAAAACTATAAGATGAGCAACAGTTAGTAATGTTGTAAGGAAGGAAGGAAGGAAGGAAAAAGGAGTAACATACGAATCAGACAGGTCCACATGTCAACGTTACTGAAATTTTCTAACTACAGTTTGGAAAGATGTCCTTTTTATCAGCAGCTGTGTAAGATCTGATACTTTACATAGGGGTGTTCAACCCGCAGCCCTCCAGACGTCCCCAAACTACAACTGTCAGCATTCTTTGATAGGTAGTTTGCAAGGAATGCAGGGAATTGTAGTTCAGAAACATTTGAAAGGCAGCAAATTGAGAACCCCATCTGTCCACACAGGAAGGTCGGCAGCCTCAGTTAAAGAATACCAGACAAAAACACTCTTAAGTTTCTTGGTATCCATGGCTTTTGGTTGTAAAATCGATTCTGGACTTTACTCAGATCCTGGACTTGACTTTATATCATCAAGACCTTTATGGTTACCAGCAGGGGTCTCTCCTGCCTCTGTTAGTCTCCCTGATACCAGAAATTCCTTAAAATGTAACTGGCTGAGCTGTAGCGCTCCAGGAGTTCCTAATTAGTTCCTAATTAGTCACCATACTAGTTGTGGGTGGTGGGAGTTCTATAGGATCCCTGCCTCTGTTTCAGTGATGGCAGGCGTTGAACCTAGGCTGTCCTGCATGAAACTTGATGTGCTGTATGCTTTTATGGTTGAGAAATGAGGAGGTTTCACTACAGTAACTTCACACAACTGCTTTGCGTTCTAGGCTTCTTGGCAAGGTGAGGCATTAAATATCAGTGTAATTACTTTAAATAATAGCATCAGCACTGCCAGACAGCTAGCATTTAGAATGAGCTGGCCTATATTATTTACGATATTTATTTCTGGCTCATGTGCCCTCTGAAGCCAAGTATGGAGGGATGAAGCAAAGACAGGTGTGCCACAGTTGCATGACCTTGTTACAAGAACTACAAGAACTTCTTCCCTCCTCTGGAGGGAAGTGGAGCAGGAGGGAAGCCCAACCCTCCTCCTACGAGGCTGTTAGATGTGGGTTCTAAATAGTAACTTAGAGCCATAGCATGCCCCTAATGCCTCCTCCTCAGAAAAGATTCTCAAGATGTTTTCATCTTCAAGACCTCAGGGTGCTTGTTACATAAAGGGTGCATCCCCATGTGTGACGGTTTCGGGGTACAGGCTGCAAACTGTTTTGCTTTCTGGCTTTGCAGGCTTCTAGTTGGCTGCAATAGCCAGCCTTGATGCAAACAGCCTGTTGCAAGACCTGGGCAGAGGCTGCAAAAATGGCAGGAAATCCTGTGCGGGCCCTGCTGCAATGATTGGTTGAAGCTGCTTTCTGGAGGGAAAAGCTGTCCGGGGATCTGAGTGCTGGAGGGGCTAGAGCAGGAGTTCCCACCAATCAGGAGTTTCTAGCAGCATTTTCCAGCAGCATTTTATTGCAGCAATCTTCCCCAGGAAGTGACAGCCAATCAGGGCCGCAGAATAAGGTATAAAGGAACTCAGAACACTGCAGACTATGTCTTCATGCTGGTACAAGAGCTGAAAGGAGAAGAGAGCTGAATCCTGAGGGAGCTGGAACCAGTAGCTGACCAGGGGTCTTTTGTCTGGAAGATCTTGAAGGAAGACTTCAATAGCAACTGACCAGGCTAGATGATTGGACAAGCAAGGACGGACTGGGCCTTGTGATCATCTGGAGCCACGTTCTGGTACACTGGCTTGGCTTGAGCTGTGGCAGAGCAAGCCAGAGGGGGAGGAATGTGGAGAGGTTTGTCTTTTAAAAGGGGAACTATTTGCCTTTAGAGAAAGGGGTAGCTCCTAGCCTTAAGAGACTTACTGAGTTAAACCTGAGTTAAACCAACAAATACCTGAACCTTATTTTCCTTTTAGTATTGCTTGTGTATAATAATAAACTTGTTTTAGTTTACTGTTGAAACGCTTGCTACCAGTGTTTTGTGTCCACACTGTAGTATTCACTTGGCCGTTGCACGAACTCAGCATCCTAACAGGGCCAAGCTTCTCCTAGACAGGGCAGGCACTAACTGGATCGCTGGGCATCGTGACACCATGCAATTTAAAGTCCGCTAAAAATCCTCTTTTGTCGCTGAGCACCCCCATGCATGGCTTTTATCCGGGCTTCCAGTGCCACAAATTAGGAAAATGCGCAGCAAAAAAAGTGCCCTTTAAAGAAGACTACCAGCGCACTTTCTGGGAAGACGCGGGTATTCAGAGCAACATTTTGCATGGAGACGCTCTGTGGCAAAAGGGGCGGGGGTTCTCTCTGAGATGGCAAGCTCTCTCTCTTTTTTTTTTTTGCCTCTCATCCACAGCCAACATTCACAATATGAAAACAGTAGGCAGGCATTCCAATCACAAAGAGAAACAGCAAAGATACATTGTAATGAATTGCTTCTGCCTGCCCACAAGTGAAAGTGTATGAGCAAGATCGCTGGCTGGGGGAGGCATTTTGGGGCCAGAGATCTTGTAAACTGCCTTCGCAAGCAGGGGAGACGAACCAGAGAACTTGTAAATTTTTCTTTTGGACTTGTGAATGAGCACACGATTGCTGGCTGGGGGAGGCGTTTTGGCAGCTGGAGAACTTGTACATAGCGTAATGAATTGCCGAGCACCCAATGAAACAGCGAGGGGCGTGGAGAAAAAGATGTGGGTAAGCAAAAGACGCTTCCTTGGGGACGGTCAGTGCATTTAAAATGCGCATTTTGCTGAGCCCCACGGGGACACTTAATTCGGAACTGAACACGCATTTGTTAGATCCGCTGCAGTAGAGGGACAATAGTGCCACGAAAAAGTACCATGGGGATGCACCCAAAGAGAGTTAACTGCATCATCAAATATACTTTTATCTGGCTTCTAATTTGTGACTGATGGAACAGAATCTTGAAAATCTGAGTTCCCCCAACGGCAAGCTTAGCCCTATGCAGCACAGAACTTGAGTACCTCTGCCCTGCCTACATGTGCCTCAAAGGAGAATATTTTCAACTCGATTCATCCCAAATCTTTTCATTCAGAAATCTTATTTGACTTTATGGATATCAGTGCATGGTACTTGTTAGGGGTGGCAACCCTGCTGAACTACAGGTGACATCTGCTTCCCAATACTTCCTGTCTGACAACTGCCCAGGAAGTAATTGGAATATACTTTGAGAGACCTTGATCCTTGGACTTCTTCATTGTATCACCTGTATCAGTTCATTTTTTAAAAAACCCAAATAGCTTAGTTTATATGCATACTTCAAGTAAACAACGTAGCTTTGAAAAGTCAACTGAAATCTTACATCCCTTGCACAGGTCCCATCGCAAAGGGTTTATCTTTGGAAGGATAACTTTTTGGAGACGGCATGCATGCACCGTTTATAAAATTACAGACTGGTTTTGACGGGAAATGATGCGGCTTTTCAAAGACAGGCACGACAGTTTCAAACTGGCAGGATGCATTTACCTCAAACATCTTCTCAAAGTGCTGAAATTCCTGGAACCGTTTCTGAAAGCCCTCGGCAAGCGCCCCTCCTAAAAAGTGCAAAACGGATGAGTTGAAGTCACCGTTTGGAGTTTTCAATCCAGGGTGAACTGCCACCAAATAAAAGCGATGCAGCAGATTTGAAGCAATAGCTCATTGTTGGGTTAGATGACCTTTGAAATTCCCCAATACTATGAAGGATAGGAAGGCTTTGAAACAACACAGTGGAGCCTTGGTTTCTAAGCTTTATGGCTTCTTTAAATGAAATTTAAAAACAGTCCCCCCCAAAAAGTTTATATTCTAGGAAGAAAAGCCTATATGTAAGGCATACCTCCCTCAGGCATGCCCTGGGCTCTCTGCTTCCGAGCTCCAAGGACTTCTTTGGCTGAGACAAAAAAGATTCGGTTCTGGGCTTCAGACGGATCCACAATTTTGAGCTCATCCACCAAAAATGTCATGCAACGTTCCATGTGCTGCTTCCGAACCTGCAGAGAGCACAGGAGAAGTGAATCAGGGGCTAATAAAATTGCCTGTTGATTTACAGGAAAAGAATGCTAAATCCATCTTTCTAATGGGAATACCTGTTACAGGAAATGCATGGCAGCTGCTAAACATAGTCACCTTTACGTCATGCTGGGTGGATTATATTTTAAAAATATTTTAATATTTTGTGTTTTATTGTATGCTGTGACCCATCTTGGGAGTTTCTGGTCTAGAATGAAGTACAAACATTATAAATAAATTAATGTATTTTTGGCAGCACCAACTTGTATGGGGCACTAGAGAAAACACCCAGTTGGTCTAATTCTTGGCAGTATTATCCTCCGATAATCATCCTTTAAGACCCTCCAGCTCATAAACAAAACAAAATCTTTTATCTTGAAAGCTGAACCAATGCAGCCTCTTTTAAAGCAATACAAAACCTCCAACTCACATCTTCCATGTATTCTGGCTCTGACGCAGAGGCATCCCAGCGGTTATTCAGAATGAAGATGTTTGGCTTAGAAAGTTTTTCATTTACTTTGTGGAAAAACTGTTTCTCCTGAAAATGGACAAAAGGAAACAGGTATGTTTTCGAAGAGTAAGACTTTAGTACAAGTTGCAGATTGAAGGCAGTGTAGGGAAAAAAACCAAATAATTAAAAGTTTAAAGGGGGCAGAAGGAAAATAAAGCAAGTCTCTCCTAGCTGAGTTTTCAAAACAATCTTCAAGCTTTAGGAGGGGGTGGGGGGAAAGGAAAAGCCATAGGGAAAAAGCAGAAATCTTATCTTAAAAGCTGAGCCCGGAAATGTCTAGTTCAAGTTCTAATATATCCATGAATTCAGTAATTAACTTTTGATAATTAACTCCAGAGGCCTCACAACTGCAGAACAGAGATAAAAGCAACAGCCTCCTTTGCAGAACTACTGTAGGAAGTTGTTTAAATTAGCAGTTGTTTAAAACATAGCTTAGGTGCATTCTCCTGTTACAAGAACTGCAATTACTTATCTCAGACAAATATTATCATCTCCATACTTGGAATAAGTATGTTGTTACCCGCCCTGAGACCTTCGGTATAGGGTGGGATATAAACATAAACAAACAAACAAACAAAGCAAAAGTGAGCTTTCAACCACAAAATCCCAGAAAGCTTTTTCATCGTGTGGAATTCACATTACAAATATTCAGTAGAGTTATTACCAAAAACACAAAAAAATGAAACTAGAGCCAAAGCTCTGGATTTCAGCTGATAACACTGATTTTCTTATACAGCTTTTTGTTCCTGTTGTTTTTAACTTAGTTTTGCAGATTGTAGCAGAATCTGCTTTCAAGCCACCGTTAATATATAACCCCACTACTGGAAAATAGGAATAGCAGGCCTAGAAATGCTAAACTCCTCCTCCTGCTGCAGAGTTTCAACCCATTTATAACTAAACTAAGCCAACAGTTCTTGCTTTTCTGAAGTCCACCCAAATTAGGAATCTGCACCATACAGAGACTGGGGCAGAATGCTGGCGGTGGTGGTGGTGAAACAAGCTACAAACATGTCTAAAGATCCTGAGTCTATTATAACTTATTTTAATCTGCATGTACTTTCACTATTTCTCTTGTTCCTCTGTATATTTTGATAGGCTCCTTGGACTAAGAACATAAGGGGAATCTTGCTGGAATCAGGCCATAGCCCCTCGAGTCCAGCATCCTGTCTTACACAATGGCCCACCAATTGCTTCTGGCCATCTCAAGGCAAAGGCAAAACCTTCACCTGCTCTTGATTACCTGCAAATGGCCTCTTGAGGAATCCTGCTTGTCCCCCCAGCCTGAAGGAAATACCCACAAATCCATTCTAGTAGCCATTGAAAATCTGCCATCCATGAATTTGTCCAACCCTTCCTTAAAGCCATCTAGGCTGGTTGCTCTCTTCACCTCTTCTGGCAGCAAATTACACAAACTGATGACCCGCTGGGTGAAGAAATTCTTCCCCTGACTCTGATCTAGTTCTCCTGCCCATCAACTTCATAGAGTGCTCCCTGGTTCTAGTGTTATGTGATAAAGTAAATAATTTTCCTCTATCCCTACTTTCTATAACATGCATGATTGTATATACTTCAATCAGGTCCCCTTTTAAACATCTTTTAGTAGTCCACATATGCCAGGAATGAGAGACTTGTGGTCTCCCTGGCACTTTGGGACTACAGCTCCCACCAACCCTGATCATGTGACAGAAGTAATAACTAGAATCCAGCAATATCTGAAAGGTAATTAGATCACTCAAAATTTAACAGAGAGGTGTCACCAAAATTAGAATCTCTGGATGGGGCAGAGACTAACTTGTCACTCACAGCATCTACTAATACAGAGTTACTTTAGCAGGATCCCTGATGGCCTCTTAGTGACAGGAGATTAATAGGTTTGTTTTTAAACTGAACTAAGGAACTATTTAGGAAGCAAACAGAGAGAAGCTGCCTGAAGAACTGATAATATTTTGGTCGGCGGCTACCAGACAGCTTGTAATTAGAGGTATACAAGTTCAAATTTGGTTGTGGCTCTGGAAGTTGACTGGAACACAAATCAAACTACCCCTGGCTCGACTCAGGTTCAAACCTAGCCAAACTAAACCTACTCCATTTTAGAACGAGACCGGACTAGTTCATGTCAGTTCAATCTTTTTTTTTTTTGGGGGGGGGGGGAGTATGACCTGCCATCCCTTTGCTCCTGACACAACCTGGCAGTGGCTAAGAGCTCTGTGCCAGTTGGCACAGGCTGAGTGAGAAAAGTCATTTGTGGAAACTGAAGCTGCAGAGGGTGGATTCATATATAAATTCCTTTTAGATCCATACAACAGAGTAGCCTTATCTTTGATCCCAATGAGAATCACGGGAGCTGCTCTGGAGCGTGGGATTTGTTATAAGCTCCAAGAAGCAGCCCTCTAAACTGCAGCTCTAATCTTCATTAGCTCCCAGCAGTGGTCTGACCTCAAGCTTAAACTGAACTGCATTTAGTGGTCCATGCACACCTCTACTTGTAATTCAGCCATGGAAGTTAGGAAGTGGCTGTTCTATTTTAGCTTGGATTCAAAAGTGTTGGCAGCTAGCCTGAAAGGATTAAGTTGACAAAAGGAAAAAGAAAAGAAAGATAAATGTTTGCCATAGCTGAAGACAATTTCTTAATAACTTGGAATAGTACACACAAGTTGGCATTAACTTGTATTGTTTTCCCAAAACAGACAACTATTTATTGCAAGAGGGAATGCCAGATGAATGTGATTAATTGAATTGTGTAAGTTTATACTTAATACAATAGATTGTTGCTTCTAAGACATTTTTTGCTCCCAGCCCCTTTTTGAGTTTATCTCTGTGGCCCCCTGGAGGGCTATAAAAGCCATAATGAAAGTCACTAGATTGGACCATTATGATTCATAATTATATTAGCTACCTGTTCAGTGACAACCGGATTAAAGAGGGATGAGAACCAAGGCTGACCTGTGTAGCAAAGGCCTTAGCAGAGGTGGGGAAAACGGCAGGTTATGTAGCTCTACCCAATAAGAAAAAGGTGCTGCAAATTAAACTCTGTACAAACATTTAAAGTAAATCAGGGATCCTAAGCTGCAGCCCTCCAGCTGTTCCTGGACTATAACTCCCAGCATTCCACTCTCTGCATTTTGCAATGGAATTTTGAAAGTGGAGTGCTGGAAGTTCCAGTCCAGGAATACCTGGAGGGCCACAGCTTGAGAGCCCCAAGGTTTTTGAAATGTAAACCTCTTGCCGTGAACCCATCTTGATTCAAGATACCACGAACCAAAATGGTTACATGGAGATGCACAACATTCTCCATGTATCTCTGCATTCATTAACCCCGTCAGTTAATCAATTCACTTCCTGGAATTAACAAGAATGCAAAAGCACCTTTGGCATACAGTCCATAACATAGAGACAAAATAGAGACAGCAGAGTATTTAATTGACTTATAGAGACACCTACAGACCCAATCGCTCATGGATTTTTGGCAAAGGTTCAAAAACTAAGTGGAAGCTAACAAGAAGCCTGCATAATTTTTTTGACGTCACTGAAGAGTTTTTTTAATTAAGATACAGAGAACCTCAGTATTCAATTGCTCTCTTTTTTTCAAAAAATATATACTTTGTACTCTTGCATTCTTTTATAAAGAACACTTTTGCTACAGCAATAAGAGAAACTTAAAAGAAACTTACACTAAGTAGCAATACTTAGAATACCTAATTGGGAAACAAATCTAATAGAAAATATAAAATAGTAGCCTATGGCTGCATTCACATGCAGCAAAGACAGGCAGCCTGAAAATGGCTTAGAGGTGGTAGCTGCCACACTCTAGTGTTCCCATCCCACTTCTAATCCAATGCACTTTGAAAGTCCATCTCCTATCCAATAATGTGCATTAGATGTGGGATGTCTACTCTTAGATTGTGGCAGCTATAGGTGATCAACAAGACTAATCTATTTAACACAGCTGACGTCAGGATGTGCAAAAGCTTGGATTAGACGGCCTTCCACAAGCATATATTCTGTCCTTCTACAATACTATGATAAGCCCATTAGAAAACAAGCACAATCTGACCAAATAAATAGCAGGTTTAAACAGCCTTACCGTATTCATGAGAGTTGACTCTGAATTAGCAACTAAAACGAAAACATCAGCATCTAAACAGAATTTGTCGATCCAGGTGTCTAGCTCTGTGGTGACATCAGTGCCTGGGCTGCAGAGTAAAATCAGGAGTTACCCAGAAATCTGAACTGTTCCAGTTTAGAAACCCAAGCATAAAGCAAAGGGTGTTTTGGAAATTACATTTTAATTGAAGCAGAGCTATGAAGCGCATAGGCATTCCTTCAGGTCCCAACACTCTGGCTTAGGGATGTCAGGTTTTCCTACTGTCTTCCACCAAACATTATCAGATGAGGAGACACTGGGGCATAGATCTGGGGTCCACACTTTGGAATACCAAATCTATCCCAGACATCACCAGCACCTCCTTATGCACCAGTGTGAATTATCTCCATTACGGAGAAGATCATGGAACCGCACCGACTCTGCCAACACACCACAGTTGCTGCGGTGATTGGACAGCACAGCATGGTCACATGTTCCATCTGCCCTTCTTCCATCTGAAATGGAGTGTTTAGGGCAGTGTTTCCAAAAGTGCGGTACGCGTACCCCCAGGGGTACGGGAAGAGTTTGGTGGGGGTACACGTTGCACCGGAGTTTGGTGGGGATCACGTGGGAATATCCACTGCACTGTGCTTAGCTGTTTTTTTATGAGGGGTACTCAGCGTTACGAAAATTATAGAAGGGGTACACATATGTCAAAAGTTTGGGAAACACTGGTTTAGGGCATTCCCAGCCCATCCATTCCTATAGCTGTGGAGCAGTTACAATGCAGATGCACTGTCTAGGAGTCTTTCTGGAGTTTCTCCTGCAGGAAAGTGTGAATTCACCTGATTTTTACTCACAATATGGCATCAGGGGAAAGGCCTAGAATGATGCCTCCGAAGTACTATTTCCTGATGGGAAACTAATTGCAGCAGACCTTAACAGCTGTTTCAGTATCTTTCAAGATTTTGCTTGTCATCTGCAAAGTTTTCCAGTTCCCCTTCTCACTGCTTCCTCCATTACAAAATGGCAAGCATAGCTAAACTCTGTCCCTCTTGGAAAGCACATAGTACTGGAGAGGGAAGGGAACTGAAAGAATTTTTAGTTTTACATTCTTTGCAAAGCTTGGATTGGCAGAGGAACAGAAAGCAAAGAAAGCAAGAGAGCACGCGGGAGGGCAAGGATCTAAGAGGGAAAGTGGAAGCAAAAAGAAAAAAAATAATGAAGTGATGAAGGAGTGAGGAAACAGATGAGATTGACAGAAAAAGAAAAGAATACAGTGTAGACAAAAACAGAAAAAAGACAACCTCTTAAACTACGTTTTCCCATGCTTTTCTCTTTTCAAACACCATCAAATCAGCAAATTGTAGAAGTCACGATTCTGTTTTTTTCCTTCATTAATACCGCCACCCTCAGTTGCAAAAGGGACTAGCACCCAGGTAGTGCCTTCTCAGTGATGGCTCCCAGATTACGGAATAAGTCTCCCCCCAAAATGTGTCAGGCGCCTTCACTTCGCTTGTTTAGGAGACCAGTGAAGGTGCACCTCTTTGCCCTGGCCTTTGGTTAAAGAAGGAAATGGCTTTTCTTCCCCATATTCAAACACTGTTATTGTTTTAGTACACTCACTTTACATTTGGCTTTTAATGTTCTAACCTGCCCTGAGACCTTTGGGTATAGGGCAGGATAAAAATCCAAATAAATAAAGGTAAAAATATTAATTCATGGGATGACTATAATGTGGCATTTACTACTTGTGTAGCTTTCCTCTCGCAGTGCCCATAGCTCACTGGTAGAGCAAATTGCCTAGAAAACAGAGGGTCAACAGTTCAATCCCCAGCCTCTCCACTGAAGTAGATAATGGAAAACCAACGTCTTTATCTCTGCCAAGAAAACTGCATAGAGGTGTCCATGGAGGTCAACTCAAGTCAACCAAAGTCAACTATGACTCGGTGGTACCCGACCAAAGCTTTCCTTTCTTGTCTTGCCTTGAGAGAGGCTTAACTTTATTTACTTCAATATATTAGAAACTACATCTGCATTTCCAAAGTAATCCTCATAAAACTGTCATCAAGTTAACTGATTGTATTGATATCTCACATAAAATCCATAACCCCCCATGGGCATCTATGTCTAAACCCTGATATCTCATGGTACTACTAAGCAAAGGTTCTTAGTTTTTAGTGAACAATCAGCCCACGTAAGGCTTAATTTAATGGTTCCAGGGAAAAAGGGTGGAATCCGTGCAAGATCCTGCAAACTGAAGATGTTTTGGATGATGCATACATTTCATACAAATGCCCCAGAAAAGCAACACTAAGGGAGTGAGAGACCAAAGCAGATGGTGAGGTGCAATCATGCCGACAGAAATGAAAAGACTGACAATCCCTGCCATGATGTAGCATCTGTTATAATCTGTATTAGGCATTTCCTCTTGCAGGCATTACATCTATATGGTACACAGTTGGTCTTGACAATTATGTAGGTATTTCTCCTTCTCAAACTGTGGCTCATATGCATTTTCATGAAAGCTCCAAAATATCCTTTGCAGTTTTTTAACATTTATGTTTAGGGATGTGCACGAATATTCAAAATATTCATTATTTGTATGAATTCGGACATCCATATACGAATTGATTGTCCAGCCATTTGGATTTCTGAATTTGAACAAATACAAATATCTCGAGTTATTCGTATAAATAATTTGGACGTTCGTATCTCTATGGTACATACGCATCTCAAATGTACCTGTACGCATCCATACAGGATGAAAACGGGATGCATACAAGATGCGTATACAGGTACGTACAAGGTGTGCATGTACCTGTACAGATATGAATGTCCGAATTACCTGTATGAATACATACAAATGTATTCGTATTGAATTGAATGACCAGACAGTAGTTTTTTCGTTATATGGATGCAATTGAATTTTCAAATATTCAATTAGTTACGAATCAAATTAGAAAACTGCATTTGTGTACATACCTATTTATGTTGCTTTTCAGTTAAGTCAAAGCTCTGAGTACGTTAAGAAAATCTCATCAATAAGAAAACACAAAATGCCCTTTTAAAAATACTCCACTCATAAAAATAATTTAAGGTGCTGAATTAACACCGCTATTCTTCTAGAATTTGTTCCTTAATACAGACTTAAACTTCTCTCAGGAAGCCTATTTTCTTGGCCTATCTGGCAGGCACTCTGCCTCTTTTTGAGCCAAGAAAGGCTAAAGAGGACACAAAACCATTTCCGCACTACCGCTTGCTTTTGTTTTGCAAGAGTAAATCTAAAATGCAGCCAAGAGTTCTATGCTTCTTTTAAAACTTTGATCTTTGAGCTTCTTCTTGGGTCAATTGTAAATGCTAATGGCTTAGCAGAAGAGAAAGGACAGCCAGGGGAGACTGTGAAGGAAAGAAAGCTGCTGCTATGTGACACCATTGGAGACGGTGTAAGAAACTGACTGCTATACCTGTCCATTAACACCAAGTCATCTCTCAGGAGGGCACACTTTGCCTTGGGCCAAAACACATGGACCAGACAGCCGGCTTCTAAATCTTTATCCATATGAAGGGCATGCGCAAGCTGATTAACAGTCTGTGGAAGAGATTAAAGTCAGAAGAAAACTGATGCTTGCTAAAATCGGAAATGCATTCAGATCCCACTAAGACCATGATAAGGCCTATCTCCTGGGGTCTCCCACACTGGCCCATTGCTGCCGTTGCCGCTGCAGCAACAACAAAACAGCAGCGCCCTGCAACATTTTACATCCGGCACACAGCATGCTTACGGCCATATATGTGGCTGACCATTCCATCACGGTGCCAAAGGAGGGCATCCCATTCCCCACCAAAACAGCCTTGGAGAGAAGAAGCGTCACAAAAATGCTGGGACAGTCCTCTATCCCACCCTCTCCCTCTCCTGTTGTTTCCATGCCTCTGCAATGACAGGCATTCACATGACAGGGGAGCACATTCCTGCTCTTTTTTTAGCGCCTGAAAGTCTGAGTAGAGGTACACTATGAAGGGTGGAACTCAATCTTATTTTAAAACTAACCAACAACCAAGACACTGCTGACCAAGATTTCTTTCTAAGCATACATGGCTTTGGCTCTCTTCCATATTTCCAATTTGAAATATTTTAGATTTAAAAAAGCATTTGCCACCCTTATTATTGGGAAACTACACTTAGAAGCTCAGAAAATGTGACTCTAAGTGGAAGAAGGAAAGTAAAACAATCCAGTCTAGGGATAAATAAGTGAGCCATATATATATGTGGCACTTTAAGTAGCATCAGTACTGGTGGAAACCGTGGGATTTGGGGGGTTGTTCTGTATCCCACCTGTTTTCATCCTCTATAGTCAAGCCATGTATAGCCCTTGCCTGATTTCTGTACAGATTTTCCCTGGAGAGTGTCCCAAAATTGTAAAATTGTCTTAATTATAATTTTTGGACTGTATTCAAAAATACACCTTTACTTTCAGTTGGATGGGTACAAATTTACCCCATCCATATCGATGAGGGATAAAAACAGCTGATGATCTACACGGAGTTTATACCTTCACACTCTTCTTTTCATCCGAGCCTTCAGTCATGAGGTAGGCTTTATCACCATCAGTCCCTTCCACACTGAGGAAACAATTTGTTGTGTGTCCAATGCCACTGGGCAGCACTTTATCCCACAACATTGCGTTGATCACAGAACTCTTCCCACTGCTGGTTCTAGAAAGGAGAAGGGTGCAGTAGGTCAACACATAGCCTTTGAAACACTGCAGTTCAAGACAGAGCTGAGAGCACCGTAGGCCGAAAGAAAAATCTCTGCTGGTAATAACCCACCCTCTAACCGCCAAGAAAGTGCTGAGTGAATGGGCCAGAAATGAAAAGAACCTGCAACTTAAAAAGATTTGCTATGGCTGTTTTAATGCAGGTTCTTCTTTTTCAGTTACTTGCACTGAGAGGACTATATGCCACTCATGTCAATGTTAACTGTCAAGTGGGTTGATAAACTCATTGTTGACCAGTTATGGAACTCTTGGCAGTAGCACCCTTAACCCACAGTTTTACATGACTTGCTTTATTTGGATTCGACCTAGAATGTGCTTTCCTAAAACTGAATCACAGTATAAACGTAGGGAATATGTATGCATGTATGTATGTATATATGTGTTGTATGTTCTTCATGAGCCATATTTGAAGACTTAGTTTTAGGGACACTCCTCATTTCTGAATAATTCACAAGGCCATTTAATTTTGCCTTCTTCTTCCTAGGTTGTTCAGAAAGCATTAGCACTCGTAAACTGAAGCCTGCAAAGGGAGGTTATGGAGCTGTAAACCTAACAGTGTGACTCGAACTGAGCTGCCTCCGTTATGCACTCTCAGGGCAAGAAATTACTTATCTAGCAGGTAACAGACAGGGCGCTCAAGGAGAGCAAATAGACAAAACACAAAATCCAGCCAGAAAACCATCATAAACAAATGGCATTACAATGGATGGGTTCCCTGTACCAGACCTGCAGCTCTAACCTCACCTATCTGAGGTTAAGGCACAGTCTCTCATCTTTGGTTTACCTGTGTGCTATATGAGGGAAACATATTGGCCCATCTCAGCAGGGCTCTTTTAAGGCTTTTTTTAAAGGGCTGTTGATACAACATATCCAAAAGGAAAGCCTCCTCCTACAAATACCTGTTCGCGTCCTAAGGACGGCCCGTGAGGCCCTTTTAGCTGTGCTACCACCCTCAAAAGTTAAAGGGTGGGAATGTATGAGAGGGCCTTCTCAGTGGCAGCCCCAAGGCACTTTCATTGTACACCCAGCTAAACTGAACCACTGAATAACTTATTTATATAGCACCATTAATTGAACAGCTACAGTGGTACCTCGACATACAAGTGCCCTGACATACAAGTGTTTTGAGATACAAGCCGCCGAGCGAGTGATATTTTGCTTTGAGATGAGAGCAAGATTTGAGATACGAGTATGTAAATACAGTACAGTACATAACAAAAACAACTGAGGTGGTGTTTTGGGAGCTGGAATGGATTAATGGGAAAACTGCTTTGAGATACGAGCTATTTGACATAAGAGCAAGGTTACCGAACGAATTAAACTCGTATGTCAAGGTACCACTGTATTCCTTCTATCTTTGGTGCTTTAAGTTTAAATGTAATTCCGGATTTTAACTGTTTTAGCTTTAACTTGCTGGATATCAGTTTTTACTTGATGTAACCGACTCTGAAACCTCATCATTCAGGACGAGATACAACATTAAGTAATTAACTAATGTTCTAAACATTCAAACAGAACTCAATAAATGCTAGGCAATATCGTCATCCGTAGTTTTAATGTCAAGATTCCAACCCTTAGGCACTTAATTCAAAAGAGCAATTCACTCACTTACCTGCCAAAAAAAGCAACTTTCATGTGTCGCCGTGCAAGAACCTCACCAATAACTGCCAACTTGTTTTTGTAAGCCTGTATTTCTGCCAGCTCATCTTCAGTTGTTATATGTTCAAGGTCTGGATGTTTGTAGGTTTCTGTTAACAATAGGATAATTACATATGGACTTAACAGAGAGTGGAAAGTCTTTAATCAACGCCTGTAACTTGTGCCTTAGATTTGTGTTGAATTTTAGGGCTTGTTCACACTTAGGTTTGCACTTCCATCCCACTAAAGTTAAAACTGGATGAAGAGGGATGCATCTGCACTTCAAGTGCTGGGGCAGTCCCAAATCTGATCACCAGTGCTTGAAGTAGGGATGGTCAGGCACCGCCTTCCTGGATTACTGTGGCAATGGCCACAGCACAGCCATAGCCACCCCCTCGCAGTGTTTGCACCCGGAAGAGCAGGAGCAACTGGGAGGTCACCAGCTGCTTCTGCTGAAGCTGCAGAGAAGCTCAGAGTTGGTAAAGATGGCATAATGCACATACACACTTCCCCTGGAGTAGCTGCAGCCGCTCCAGAATGGTAGGCTCATACCCTATACAAGGGTAATTGCCAGCAAGCTTGTGTCCTAGTCCATTGGTCGACAAACTCATCAGTCAAAAGAGGTAAATATCAGAAATAGAATGACTAAAATTTCTTTTGAGAGCCAAATTTTTTAAACTTAAACTATATAGATAGGTACACTGTTATTAACTTAATTAGGATACTCCTAAGCTGGAAGAGTCACATGTGGCTCCCGAGCTGTGGTTTGCCTACCCCTGACCTAGTCAAATACACCAGCAATTATCAGATTAATTCTGACCCAGCAAGTCACATATCTACATGGAACTGTGCATCTAAGCGCCTGCTCAGAGAATTAATAGAAGTTCCACATATAGTCTGCTCTGGGTCTCTTAGAAAAATGCAGGTAGTTCAAGAAACAGCTAAACTCCTGTTTCTGATCATTTTCTTCTCCTTACCTCAACTGTACAGCCTGATACTAACAAACACATCATCTAAGTTTTCCTTTTTAGTCTTTATTCCACTAACCTGTATTCCTAGGAAAAATATGAGTGACCACTATTTCCCATCAACTGAGCTTAGAAAGAGACCTCCCTGCCTAACCACCATAATCCTTTCCTAATTTCATAGCAATTGCAATACATCAGTTCATTTCTTGAACTAATAGTTATTTTAATTCTGATTTTTTAAAAAAAATTAGTAATATACTCTCTATTTAGATCATAAAAAACATACACCATCAGCCAGTCTTTAGTGGAAGGCAACCACTCAGCCAATTTCCATTAATTTTTCAAAGTTCATTGGCTGAGAATATGAATATCCCAATGACAGCCATCTATTGCACTCACCTATTTATTTATTTATTATTTATTATTTACATTTATATCCCGCCCCATACCTGAAGGTCTCTGGGCAGGTTACAACAAATTGAAATAGAATATACATTAAAAGACATTAAAAGTTCAACAAATATAAAACAGTATACAATATGTTTAAAATAATAGTGTCTGTACTGAGAGGGAACATAAAAAGCTTAGCCAAAGGCCAGGGTAAAGAGGTGCGTCTTCACCGCCCTCCTAAATGTATATAAGGAAGGGGCATGACGCACCTCGAGGGGGAGGCTATTCCATAGTCTGGGGGCCATCACAGAAAAGGCTCTCTCCTGGGTGCCCACCAGCCTCACTGTTGAAGGTGGTGGGACAACCAGGAGGGCCTCATCGCTTGATCTTAAAGCACGGGCAGGTTGATATGGGAGAAGGCGCTCCTTTAGATATTTGGGGCCCAAGTCATTTAGGGCCTTGTTCGTCAGAGTCAACACCTTGAATTGGGCTCGGTAGTAAATTGGCAGCCAATGCAACCCTTTTAAAACCGGCGTGATGTGCATCCGGCTAGATGTTCCGGTCAGCATTCTAGCAGCTGCATTTTGCACTAGTTGCAACTTCCGAACCGTCTTCAAGGGCAGCCCCATGTAGAGTGCATTACAGTAGTCCAATCTAGAGGTTACCAGAGCGTGGATAACTGTGGCCAAGTCGTCTCTATCCAGAAGAGGCTTAAGTTGACGGACTAGCCGTAGTTGGGAGTAGGCGCTCCTGGCCACGGCCTCCACCTGAGCTTCAAGTGTTAGCGCAGAGTCCAGGAGAACCCCCAAGTTACGCACCTGTCCCTTCCAGGGCATTGCAACCCCATCAAGGACAGGGTATCTCCCAACTACCCGGACCCGAGACCCTGTGACACACAGCACCTCTGTCTTGTCTGGATTCAGCTTCAATTTATTGGCCCTCATCCAGCCCATTACCGCCTCCAGACACCTGTCAAGCACTTCAACCGCCTCTCCTGATTCAGATGGTACAGAGAGATAGAGCTGGGTATCATCTGCGTATTGATGACACCTTACTCCAAATCTCCTGATGACGTCGCCCAACGGCTTCATATAGATGTTAAATAGCATGGGAGATGAGATCGATCCCTGAGGAACCCCATAGGTACATTTAACAGCTCCCAGCCCTTGTGTGATTATCGGAGATTCTTACTGATGGCACTAACAATTCCATCAAATTAAGTCAAGCAATGGAAATAAAGGGATATTAGGCAAGCACATAAGTTAAACAAATTTTATAACCATAAAGCAATGAGGAGCAATGCTGAACTCCTGACTAGCTTAAAAATATGTGCTGACTGGCAATCTCTTATATTCAAAATTGTTAGAAAAACTTCTGCTAGTTCTTCTTGAATAAAAAGAATGCTATACAAGTTTGAAAAAGCAAGGAATTATTTATTTCATAAGCATTGAATGCATTCGGGGAAATCACCCCAGTGTAAGCTGACATGAACTCCATAGGACAAAGGAATTTTACAAGCTTTTATCACTTTACTTTCCCTTCTTCTTCCTGCCCCCCTCGTCTTTCCTCTCTCCTCCTTCTTGTACCTGGTCCACCTTGCTGTTTGCTCCATGCTAACACTAAATCTTGTTGTGCTCCAATCAGAAAAAAATTCTACATAGTCTATGGCTGTTTTTGCACTGAGCCTTATTCCAGATTCTATCCTAGGAGAGAGGCCTGTCCTCTGCATTCTAGTGCTTACTATGTCAGATTCCTGGGCAGGACCTGCCATAGTCTGCACTACCATGCGCAGAGCAGACCCCGGTTCTGGGATATAATCTTGAATAAGGCTCAATGCAAGAAGGACCTATGAATTGTCAATAGCTAAGCAATCTTGCTTTCATCAGATTCCGGTGAAATGTGTTTGAATATTACTGAAATACTGCAGAGAGACATACAATGGGATTCTCAAAACTTCGTTACTGCTGCTGAAATACATATTCCTTACTGCAGCGCTTCCAAAAACACGGCACAGGCATGCAAGTTGATTTTACGTGGTGTGCAGCAGAACCTTTTGTCTTTAAAGAAACTGAAGCAAAAGAAGTGACCCAATTTAAACATGAAGTATTAAATAATAATAGAGGTGGAAAGGGAGTATGGCAAAACCTGACAGTAGTATGCAAAAGATTGAAGCTTGGGAAACACTGGCCTAGACATTCAGCTACAACGAACCTTCAACAAAATTTGTTCCTTCTGTAACATAATCCAAAAGCTCTTCAAAAATGGCAGTAATCTTCTTCTTAGCCAGCACAAAGTGTTTCAGTGGAGAGGGATTAATGTCTGCCATTATGCAACTGAAAAAAATAAATAAATCGTGAGAAATTAGAAACAAGGAAAATTTGGTTCCCGATCCAAGCAAGTCAAAACATATTCGTTAACCAAGACAATACTTCACATAGTCCAAACGACACCCAGGGTAATGAGTTTGCTGGACAGGGGAATTCCAAAGCAAGATGTGGCTCTTCAACACTGAGAAAAAATTGGAGAAATGAAAGCTGCCTTCTCCAAGAGTGTACACAGCATTTAGGAAAGGTATTCACAAACACCTGTATAGGATTTTAAGATATCTGGGTTACTATTTACGGCACCCACAGCAGCTTAAAAAGACAGAAGGAAATATTTGCTGCACATCATTTGCAAACAAACTCCACACTTGCAATAATAGTTATAGTTTTGTCTAATGTGGAGAAACTGATGCACCAGAGCACATGTGCCACTCACAATTAGCAACAGCTTGATTATAGTAATGTATTCTGAATTTGGGATCTTCTCTATGCAAGTTAAAAAAGCCATGTGCAAGACCACTGTGATCATTATGGTTAGCTGCTATTATTCAAGAGCAAAAAAACCCCTTGGCAGTTAAATGTGGAACTTTCACAGCTATAAGACCTAATAGAAAATATTGCTTACTATTATTAAGTAAGATAAATTCTACCTAAGAAATGTTGTCCACACAAGTGTGGGTCTTCGAAATACATAATCTAATAGAATTTTAAAATATGAGATTGGTTAAATCATATTTCATTTACTTCTCAGTCAATATATTCTTCAGATTTGAAAAAAAACCCAAAAATCTAGTACTACTTCTTATTCTGTGTAAATTCTTCCTAAACCATATTTATGCACTGCAAGATTTCTTGAAATTCTGCCTTTAAATTAACATCAGTAGCTCCGAATTGCCCAGCAGCCCAAAGTTACGGTACTCAAGACAAATTCTTGCAAAAAGATAAGTGCAGAATAAAACTAACTAATAATCCAACAACTTTCTAGAGGGAGAGACAATCAAGAGCAAACAAACCGGATTGTACAGCATTCAGAAATAATTGTTCCACCCTTACTGTGGCACACTGACCTAGAAAACATTAAGTGTACATCCCTTAGCTGATGGAAGTGTCAAATCTACGCAATATATGGGACAGGCACTTTGCCATGAAGGCATGTACTGAAACACAGCCTACAATGTGTTGCTGGAAAAGTATATTTAATATTTCAATATGCTTCATTTAACTAATTTTTCTGTGCTGCAAAACACATTCTGCAAAGCACGCTGTGGTATCTTCCAAGATTAACACATTCACCTGAACACATATTGTGTGGGATAGGACTTCTTCTGAAATGTTTGAATGCCCTCAAAGAGAGACAAAGTACCCCAAGTAAACGAAAAACGTGCTGCCTCTTATGTAGGGCATAAATGAAATCCATTCAGAAAAATAGTAGATTCAGCCATAACAGAAGTGAATCCCTCCTAAGTGGTAATGCACCACCAAAGACAGGTCAAGATAATGCCTTACACAGCCTCTGTGTTTCATATAGCATTCCATTTATTTCTGGATTCCACTGAAAATGCAAGGAAGCCCTTGTGTCTTCTCTGGGACACGGAATTTATTCTGTTAGTTCTCTATCAGCCTGGTTGCCTCCGCTGTTTTATCAACAACCAACTCAAGGCAGCTGACAGGTCCCAGCATGATTCTGACGGAGGTGCAGGCTCTCCTAATCAGGCTTCAAGCTGGGAAAACATCTGCACTTCCCCTTTCCAAAAATGGGACTCTCCAGGAGAGGATAAAGGGTGGGAGGGGGAGAGAAACTTCTCAACAGACGGGCCCTATCCCGCCATCTGAAGCATCTTTAAATCTGAGCCAGATCAGACCCCAGGCTCACCCCTTGTTCACTTTCACTTTTATAACCCCTGCTTCACCCCCTCAAGGGAGAAACCTGTGAAAGAGAACAAAGTGGCTAAACCAGACAAAAAGGCTAAACCTCAAGCAGCCACTAAAGAAACTTATTAGTCACTGCAGCCCAAATAGAGGGAAAGTGGCACACTTAGAAGAGGGGGCTCTGGTCACCACCTAAAGTTTAATCCAGCTTCAGTCCACTTTCAGAGTGAGAGAACACATCAGCAAAGTGACCAGTAATTTTCTTTCCACATTATCCATCCCAAAGGTGAATTTTCTGAGTTATTTAACACAAAGAAAACTACTGGTCACCTTGCTGGTTTGTTCTCTTGCTCTGAAAGTGGACTGAAGCTTGAAGCCTTAGGTGTGACCACAACCTTGGAGGCAGCTGGAGCTTCCCCTCTTCAGAAAACAACTACCCATATTGCTGGTCGCCTTGAGGTGGAACTGGCCCACTCCAGCTTCTCTTTCAGGCTGCTGCTTCTGGAGGGGGAAGAAGAAGAGGTGGCTTTTCTACCCCACTTTTCTCACCCATTTAAAGGGACTCAAGGCAGCTGACAAACCTTCTATTCTTCTCCCCACAACAGAACACCCTGTGAGTTTGGTGGGGCTGTGAGAGCTCAGAGGAGAGTTGTAACTCGCCCAAGGTCACCCAGCTGGCTTTGTAGAAGAAGAAGAAGAGTTGGCTTTTCTACCCCGCTTTTCTCACCCATTTAAGGGGACTCAAAGCGGCTGACAAACCTTCTGTTCTTCTCTCCACAACAGACACCCTGTGAGGTAGGTGGGGCTGTGAGAGCTCAGAGGAGAGCTGTGACTAGCCCAAGGTCACCCACCTGGCTTCACGAGGGAGGGCGGAATTGAACCTGGTATTCCCAGACAAGAGTCCAGCTCCCTAACCACTAGACTAGACCAAATGAAACGTCCCAGCCAAGTGCGAGGTGGTGCAGGTGGAGGACACTGAGGGTGAGGCAAAGCAACCCCTGGAAGGCTGCGGTCACACCTAAAGTTTAATCCAGCTTCAGTCCACTTTCGGAATGGGAGAGCACATCAGCCAAGTGAGAAGCTGTTTTCTCCGACTGTTAAGTAACTCAGAAAAATTCACCTTTGGGATGGATAAAGTGGAAAGAAAACTACTAGCCACTTTTGCTGATGTTTTGTCTCGCTCTGAAGGCGGATTGAAGCTGGATTAAGGGCGACCAGAGCCCAAAGTTTAATCCAGCTTCACTCCACAAGTGACCGGTAATCATCTTTCCACATTATCTGTCCCAAAGGTGAATTTTCTGAGTTATTTAACACTGAAAGAAAGCAGCTTGTCACTTTGCTGATGTCTTCCCTCGCTCTGAAGGCGGAGTGAAGCCGGATTGAAACTTAAGTGTGACCAGAGCCAAAGACACTCAGCAGGGCGTTACATAAGCCGACCCAAAGCCCCCTCCAGCCTGTAAAGACTTCAGTCCCCACTCCACACCCAGCCGGGTGACTCCCCGCTCCCACACGAACACCCCACAGTCGCCCTCACACTCCAGAGTCCCCCAGGGAAGGGTCCCCCCACCTCAGAGGTCAACGACACTGCCACCCCCCCCCCCCTTACCATGAAGCCAGAGCAGCCGCTCAGCCGCTCACACACACACACGGGGCTCCTCGCCCCGCCCGTCGTCACCTCCCCCTCGGCTCCTCCGCCTCTTGCTCCCGGCCAATCAGCAGCAGGTAGGCGTCACTTCCGCCTCCTTCCTGCCGCCGCTTCCCACCCACTCTCTCCGCGCGCCGCCATTGTTACTCCAGGCTTTGTCGGAGGGAGAGTCGGGCTGCCGGCGTATCTTCTGCGCATGCGCCCAATGTTAACTCCGCCTTTCCGGAATTCCGTCAGTCTCTCTCTGTCTCGTTTCCGCTCCGAGGCGCTTGGAACGTTTCGGAACGTTGGTTCGCCCATCTCCCGTTTCCTTGGCAGTGGCGAAGGAGCGCGGAGGCTTGCAAAGCGGCTCTGTTTCGGCCACTGAGCCACGCTCTGTTGGGGTCTCAGCAGTGTAGGAGGGGAACAGAGAAGAGCTGCCAAAACCGGCAGCAAACTGCTGTGTGAGAAATATAGGTTTTCCTTTCAATGTTAATATAGAATATTAGCAGACACCTTGCTTTTGTCACCTGTGCTTGCATACTGAGGGAATTAAGAGAGCTAATATTTTGAAGGGAGGAGCTCCCCTTCCTTATCCTCCTTATAACAGCTGTTTAGATAAGGCAAAGGAGAAGAGAGGGAGAAAAATAATTATAAAAAGTGTATTGGCACGACTTGCGAAGAAGTGGTGCATCGGCACACTGTATGTAGAAGGTAACAGAAAATGACGAAAAAGTTGGCAGCCAGGAACATGGATCAAGGATGAAAGAGAGGAGGGGAAAAGGGGAAGACTGAAAAGTAATGAAAAGTCTGTAATCTTATCATTTTATGGAGAGAGACTCAGCTCAGTTGGTGCCGAAGTGTCCTCCCCGAATGCATTCGAAATAAACAATTCCTTGCTTTTACTTCAAGTGACACTCTTTATTTAAGAGAATTACGGGAGTATTATTTCTCACAGCTGGGTCGGCTGTTAACGAAAACTGGCCCTCGGAAGATGCGGGACTTGCAAGACAAACTGTGAGACGTAGCGGTGGCTTTTAAAGGAAGGTGTGAGGAGAAGGCCCTTTCTGCACTGAGTCTTATGGATTATACCCCAGAATAGGAACCTGACATCCACAACCTGGCGCACGCGAGGGCAGGCCTCGGGCGAGGCTGCTGTAGTCTGTGCCAGCATGCAGATTTATTTATTTATTTGTATTTCTATCCCGCCCTATACCCGAAGGTCTCAGGGCGGGTTACAATATTATATTAATCTTAGGCAGGTCCCTGCCCTCAGGCTTACAATCTAAAGAGACAAGATACAAAAGGAAAGTGGCATGGGAGGGAACAAGGACACTATGTAATATATAATGATGGTTAAACTAGACAATATTCAATATGGGTAAAATAGACCAGAACAAGATCAAAACTCGTTAACATAAACAAAAATCAGTCAACAAAAGAAAATTAAACAGAGGGTACAGGAGAAGAAACAGCAAGTTTCTCGTCTGGGAAATAATCCGGAATAAGGCCAGTACAGAAAGAGCCAAATACAGGACCAGGGCTGCTAGGTAGGGTGGCTGTGCTTTGCCTCAAATGTTGAAATGGGTATATTTCTGAAGAAGAAGAAGAGTTGGCTTTTCTATCCTGCTTTTCTCACCCATTTAAGGGGACTCAAAGCGGCTGACAAAGCTTTTCTATTCTTCTCCCCACAACAGACACCCTGTGAGGTAGGTGGGGCTGTGAGAGCTCAGAAGAGAGCTGTGACTCGCCCAAGGTCACCCAGCTGGCTTTGTGGTGGAGTGCTGAATTGAACCCGTTATTCCCAGATCAGAGACCGGCTCCCTAACCACTAGACCAAATTGGCTTACGAGAGCAACTGCTGAGAAACTAGGCTAAAGCGCTCTGACTGGTCCTGCTTGGGGGTCCCCAGGGCCCCCTGGTTGGGCCAGAAGCAAGTACGCAAACAGAACAAGTCTAAGGCTGTGTTCAGAGGTTACAGAAGGGGTGCCTCAGAGAGAGACCCTTTCCGCACTGGGCCATATTGTGGATTATATCCTGGAATAGGGACCTGCTATCCATTTGTTGACACAGACTATGGGAGGGCCTGCCCTTATCTGCACTAGAAGGCAGATGACAGGCCCCTATTTCTGGATATAATCCAGAATAAGGGCAAGTACAGAAAGGACCCTAGTCCTCCTCTAATCCACCTTTCCTTGCACAGAATGTTCATGTAGGGGTTGACTGGTGTGTGAACAATCCCATCTAAGCCTTCTTAGAGATAGTTCAGAGATGCTTTGTTTTGCTGTCTGATCATGTCCTAAGTGACCCAATGTCTGTGGTTGAAAGTTTGTTGCATGTGCCCTTGTACATCTTTCAGTGGGCTGGGAGATCCTGGATCACCTAAACAAGGATGCTTAACCTGAAGCTGTTGTGCCAAGATGGCTTTCCTATGCTGCAGCAAAGATATTAAATCCAGTAAAGCATGAATTGTAGTAACGCTCATCTGTGAACCAGTTTAAGTTATTAATGAATGTAAATGTGATTATTACTTAGATCTAGCATAACTGATGACCTTTCTGTACTTGACACTGTGTGGAATAAGGACTTTATGGGCCTCCTTTCTACATGCTGGTGTGGCTCACTCCTTAATATGCTCCATCCAAACAGAACATGGACTGGGCTAGGGCACCCAAAATGGTGTTTGGGTCCAGTCACCAGTATATGACTTTTTTCAAGGTCCACCAGAAAATTTGGGGATGGTACATCTGACCATGAAGGAATGCAGATGGCACGCCTCCATGGTCCAGCATACAATGGAGATCTGTCTTGGCTCACAAGAAGGTGCACCACTGAGATGGGTGCCACAGGAGCTGTGACGACCAGGCACCAACACAGGCTGTTGAGGAACAGGCTGATCCAATGAGGATAACCTTGTTCTGCACCCGGAGCAATCTATCCCATCTTTGAAGAGATTGCTTATTCTGGCATAGGGCAGAGCACCCTGTACTAGAACATCAAGATGCCTTCTCAAACATCTGGCTGTGATTGTTATGTCAGAGCTGGGTCTTCATGCCTGTGAGGAAAGGACAGTCTATAGTGACTCTCAAACCCTGGTGGCAGATTAAACTCCAGGATAGGGAAGGGTTGTAGGATAAAAGGAGGGGCTGCTATGTTCTTCCAGGATCTGCCACTCTTTAATACGTATCTTGAAACCAAGTTGCTGATATTATCTCCCATCCTATGTAGAGGAAGCAGTGATCGTGGACTGGAGAAAAGTGGTGGATCCATACTGAACTGATAGCAGGAATGAACTTGTGATCACCACATTCCCAATTTAAATGGTGGAGAAGTACCTTCAAGCAGAACCTCCAGGGAGTTCAGTCTATAATGAAGGTATCCTACAGGGCACACACAGCGAGAATTGCGTGCATGACTGGAATTAATTCATTAAAGAGCACCTGGACTCAGGTGCTTAATTTTCAAAACAGAAAAGAGTGCTACAGTGCTAGGAAAATATGTGCAATATATCTGCAAGTAGGGCTGGAGAAGCATCCTTAACGTTTCGGAGATTTGCTCCCTGACTTGGATGCAGCTATAGTAGGATTCAGTCTACAAGTTTCCTATATTCATAGTGAAGTCTTTAGATCCTTTTGCACGGAAGCTCCTTTGAAGTAGAAAACAAACATGTTTCATTCTGTGTTTACCCCTCTGCTCCACAAATATGTCAGGAGCCTAGACTGTTTGAACCCAAGATGCCAGGGCTGAAATCGCCATTCAACCAAGGAAGCTCCGTGGGTGACCTTGGGCAGCCTCTGCCTTCCATTCTTGACTACTGCCCAAACGTGTGAAGACAAACTAGACTAGAGCTTTTAGAAAGAATTATGTGACCAAGGCACAATATTTTGTAATGCATTTGTGTCAGTGGTGCCCAGCGAAGGCCTCCAAGATTCAATGCTATAGATATTGATGCAGAATTAAGTCCTGGTGGATTCAAGAAGAGCGAGTTTCTAAGTACAATTTCCAATAACAACACACATTAGTATATTTTAATGGGAAGCGGTATATCAATATTTTTAATAATTAATAAAAATTGTGAGCAGGGCAAATTGCGTTAACTGAGATATTTGCTATCCAATTAATGATGGTGGTTTTATACATTTATCATCAATTTATATTGTATAGTGCCAGGTTTATAATATACGTGCTTAAATTCTAAATAATTTAAGATGACAGGAATAAAGTTTAAATCCCACATTGTGCTTCCCTTACAGAATGGGTTCACATTTACTGAATCTTTTTTTCAGTCTAAAAGTCACAGGGGTAAAGGAAGGTACTGTACTGTAGTTTTCCCTACCAATCGGAAAATATAGCAAGTATTTTAATTGTATGCTAAAGAAAAAAAAGAAGCTTCCTTAAGGTTAAGAAGTCACTTAGATTATGTTGTCATCAACTAAAAAGCAATTAACTTCTTTACTTTCCATAGACAGTACAGAGTGCTTTCCTGAGGCACAAATTACATCACAATTTGCTAATGCTGGCAGCTTGTGTGATTTGTAAACCTTTTGTTTTGTGATTTGCGTTTCCCCCCTTTTTTGCAACAGCAAAGCCCACCTGAGATGAAAGGCTGGTATGGAGAAACATTTGTTTCCAGAAGTGGAGAACGGGTGTAGAAATGGGTCAAGCAGACCCCAACGTGGCTGCAGGGTTGCTGGGCATGCCTTGGAAAACAGTCACAATTCATAGAAACAATTCTGAAAGTAAGCCACTAATAACGGTCATAGAAATTAATTTTGGAAAGCATTTGTTTTTCACACAATGTTCCTAAGTGGAATCTACTTAAATCTTTCACAGATTCAAAATCAGTATGTTCTAGCATGGAACATCTCCAGCATATAATGCCACCCCCCAGGGACACACTGAAGGTGGTGGCTTAAATAAGAGGGATAGCCTGCTGTGAGTCAGAAGTGCAGGACACTCTGGTGGCCACATCTGGAGCTACAGTCACGGCCCTGAGCAAAATGGCAGCATTTTGTCTGTATAATTTAAGTGTTTTTCTTGCTTTATTGGGTATACGGTTCCACTTAAATATGCCTCTTCTGATGGCAAAATTCATCATGCACCTCGGAAATCAATAGCTCTTTATAAACTACTAAAACTTAACTGGTTACAGTTTATTTCTAACCGAATGGCAAGACAGCCATTAAAATACAGAACGTTACAGTCACAGTTAAAACTGTAGACTTTACCTTACCAATAGACCACACACCTCACCATTTACAGCAGCCTCTAAATAATTCAAACTGGTCTTTGAAGCTGCTATTAAAAGAAGTAGCTCTCCTTGTCACACAGCTTTGGCTGATGGTGCTCGGTGCTCATTAGTGCCAAATTGCCCATCCTTGTTCGGAAGGATTTCACAAACCGGGTAAGATAAAAAAGGGAGAAAGTCTCAGGCTGTTAAGTTTTACAGTTATTACTAAACATTACATAGGAAGAAAACTTAAGAGTATGCATAAAGCATGCTCAGACACACACAACAGCTGGTAGAACACACACACACACAAAGGGTCCTAGCAAGATTAGTAAAGCTACTGTTTGTCTAAAAATGATACCTACAACTCTCAGTTATTTCTACATTTCACAAACCTGTTTCTTTATATTTGAAACCTGTATCAGGAAACATCCTTCTCCACCACAAATTTAAGAGGAAAATTTTAGAAGCACCCCACTAGATTGGATCCTCAGCCTGTCTAGAAAAAAAGAGCCGTACTGGATTGGGCCATAACTCCTCTTGTCCAGCATCCTGACTCACACAGTGGCCCACCAAATGCTTCCACACATCTCAAGCAGAAAACAAGGGCAAAACCCTCACTCTCTCTCAAATACCTCCAAATGGCCTGGAGGTATGTACCTATGCACACATTCTAGAAAGCACCTGTCATTCATGAATTTGTCTAACTCTTTCTTACAGCTATCTAGGCTGGTTGCTGTTACCACCTCTTCTGGCAGCAAATTCCATAGACCGATGACCCTCTGGGTGAAGAAATTCTTCCCCTTGTTTAGCTGCCATACCCATCAGTGTCACAGAGCGCCCCAATGCTAGTGTTGTGTGATAGAATAACTTTTCTCTATCCACCTTTTCTATACCATGAATGATTTTATATACTTGTCAGGTCCCCTTTTAAATGCCGCCTTTCAAGGCTGAAGAGGCCTAGACGTTGCAGTCTGATTTGTATGGAAGGTGTTCCGGCCCCTTTTCTAGTTCCACAATACCCTTTTTCAGGTGTGGCGACCAGAATTGTACGCAATATTCCAAATGTGGACTCACCGTAGATTTATAGAGGCAAAATGACACTTTCTAACTTAGTTTCTATTTCCTTCCTAATTATTCCTAGTATTAGCTTTTTTGCTGCTGCTCCTGCACATTGGGATGACACCGCCATTGAGCTGCCCACTAGAGCCCTAAGTTCCCTTTCCAAGAGTCTCACAGAGAGCTCAGCCCCCATAGGGACATAAACATAATTAGGATTCTTTGCCCTGGTGTGCATTACTTTGCACTTACTAAGATTAAAGCACATTTGCAATGGTTGCCCATTCGCCCAGTGCCAAGAGATCCCTCTGGAGTTCTTTGCAACCCTAGTACAGTAGTTTTTTCCAGTGGCCAACCAGCAGGACTTGAGCACCCAATTTGCTCTCCTCACAGCTTCAACAGGAGAAACACTCTCTCCTATTGCCATCAAGGTTAATATCTATTGACAGTCCTGACTTTCATGAATTAGTTTGGAGCTTTTTTGAAACCATCCAAGTTGGTGGTCAACACTGCATTTTGTGGTAGCAAATTTCAAAGTCCAACTATTTATTGCCTGTCCTGATTTGTCCAGTATTCAACAATCATCACCATGAGCGTAAAAAACAACAACCTAAAGGTGCTAGAACACTCTGGAAAGCAGATGCTACATTGGAAAGAACATAAATGCTCGACTGGATGGGACCCATGGCCTACTAGTCAAGTGGCCTCTTCTCACAGGACTTGAGCACACAGCTTGCCCTACACAATCTCTCAGCAAGTGACCTGAAGAGGGAAACTGCCCCCTACTGCCATCAGGGATATTTTAGTCATTTTGTGAAACACATTCCTCAGAATGTTCACTTGACAGAATGCAGCTTGAATTCACACAAGACAAAGCTCTCCCAATTTAAACACAGGACAAAAATCTTATATTCCTTCATCTGCCTAGTGACAATACAAATAGAGATAATATACAGGTTTATTTGCATATTGCTCTTTATTTTCTTCAACAGTACAAAACAAATTTAAGCTATGCCATCTTCAGACTTAGCACATGCTATTACGCATGTATTACTCCTTGTGTCAGTTTGACCGCTATTTATTTTTCTGCAGAAACCCTTATGTGAGGAAATCAAACAGTGCAGAGATGAAACTACCTATTGCACTTATGTTGTTATTAATGCACTGGGTCTGCCTCAAATTTTGCTGTGCTTAAAAGGAAGCAGCCTATATTCCCCTATACAACAGTGCCGCCAGTGCAAAGCACTAGGTTTCCACTGATATCAGGATATATTTTCAAATACGCATAGGGATACATATAAAGAGTAGCTGTGGCTAATGTAACCCTCCCGCACTGAGTCAAGGTAAAGTAATCTGCAGCTTGACCCGAGGGCAGCGTATGTGGGGAATACATTTTCAAATGTAACATCACGGGCTAGATGGGAAACACAACGAGAAAGCAATCAAGCAGATTCATGCATGTGAAGATGACTTAAAAGGTCTTTTTCACTGCCAAACCTCATCAAGCAGTCAGTGCACTTGTGAGGCAACTCAGCTGAATGTCTGAAGTCCAAATGAATTTTGAGGTCTCCAATCTGCCCTGTTGAGTATTCGCAATATTGACACAAATAAATCCCTTCTGACATGTGCGTGTTCAAATGTTTGCAGTATTCCAGCATGCCTGAAAAACCCTTCCCACAGTCATCGCAAACATGGGGGAATATTTTGGTGTGCTCGATCGCCACGTGCCGGTTGACATTGGTATGGAGCCTACTGCGGAAGCCACACACCTGGCACACAAAGAAGTTCTTGCATTTGTCGAAGCTGATTTTGTTGACCAAGCTGTACTGGCCATGCGGCTGCCTGCTGTGGTAGCTGTCGCTCAGCTCAATCAACCGCCCAGCATGTTCATTCACCACATGGCTGTGCAAGTCCTCCGGATCACTAGTTTCATGCTCACAGAACTGGCACAGGTACTGTTCATCACAGCTGTGCTCCTGGAAATGGAGGTACAATTCACTGCTGGAAGAGAACTGCACATCACACTGCTCGCACCAGTAAAGGTGATCGCTAAAGTGTGTGTCAGCTATGTGCTGGCTGAGGTTCTCAAACATCACCGTTTTGTAGTCACAGTATTTGCACATGTAGGGATCTTCCTCGTGTATTTTCAAGTGTTCGATAAGCACCTTTTTGGTGGAGAAACTCTCCTTGCAAATCCTACAGATGTTGCCCTCTGGACACGTCTTATGCTTCAGGACAAGATGCTGCTTTAAATCGGAAAAGTACTTGCTATTGAATGCGCACCGCTCACATTTGTATAAGCCACTGCTGTTGGCCCGCAGAAGGGGCCATTTGGGCTGCATGGCGACATTCAAAGCCGCGTTTTTCTCATGCACCTTGCACTTTTCTACTGGGATTTCCTCCGCTTCCTCCGCTTCCAGCTTCTCTGGGGAAATGGTCTGAGTTTCTATGTCGTGAACTTCCACAGCCTGCACCTCAGTGGTGGAAATTTCTACGGTCTGAATGTCCAGAGGTTTCTCCTCTTCCGTCAAGCTGTCACTGAAGATAGGTGATTCACAAGTGTCTTTAAAAATACCATTACTGGCAGGCTTATCTATAAAAAAAGGGTGGTGGAGAGAGAAAGAGAAGGGCAAATTATCAAGTTTCACAGATCCTGGTAGCTTCATTTACTTGGCCATCTTAATCTGCTCTGTACATAGTTTGCAGGGTCCAGTAGGCAAATATGAGCTTTATCTTGAACCCGAGCCAATCTCATCAACTTACAGAATTTAAAATCACAATCCGTCTCCTGCCCGCTGGTCTGTCCAAAGAGAAAGAATGGCTTATTTACAGGTGTCTGAGATGAGCAACAGGAACCAGAAAATCTGGCCACGTTCAAAGCAAGGCTTCTCCCAGGCACGCAGGTACATGAATGGAACCATTTCTACTTTTGTTTTGTGTAGGAAAGCCAAGGTGATGTTACATCTATAATGCGGGACCCCGGAGACTAGGGTTGAAAACCCCATTTGGCCTCTCAGTTTTACCTGGAATATTGTGATTAAAAAAACCTGGAATGGACGGTAAAGTTCACTATCTTTGTACTGGTTAAGGACTGCAAATAAATTTTATATATTGTGCTCTTCAGAAAAAATCTGGAAGATACATTAGGGATGAACAAGTAAGGAGAAACTGGCCAGCCTGTTCATTAGATGGCTCACAAATTTTCTAACATCACATCCCAGCCTTTCTCTGCTTCCCTCTTTGCACTAGCTGCCTTCCTGGATTATACCCCACCACATCACCCTAGGAAGACCATGGCTGGCATACTGTCTTCTAGGCTTACTAGCAGGCCTTTTGGAGTGAACATTGCAAATCCTTCCAAAAGGCCCAACAGCAAATAAGTGTGTGATTTGCAGGGGAGGGGGGGCATATGAGGAGAGAAGGGATGGTGAGGCACAATGGAGGGTCGAGGGGAGGCCAGGGTATAATGGGGGAATTGAACCAAGAAACCAACATCAAATTCCCTGTCAATTCATTTCCCTTTCAGAACAAACCAAAGGACAGAACAGAGCAAAGTTTGGTCTGATAGCAAACCATGAAATATTATTTGCACTTTTATCCCACCCTATTCCTAAAGGTCTCAGGGCAGATTATGTTTAAAACCAAATACAAACATTATGGGTGTTTTTCCACTGCAGCCCTTAGATCTGGATCTAAGAAGATCCAGATCTAAGGAATGGGTACATTTCTTAATCTGGATCTAGTAGATCTGGATTAAGGGAAGCTAACACCCCTGCTGTGGAAACAGCTTTGCACCCATCTGGGGAATCCGGATCGACCCACAAGGGGTCGGTCCATTACCCCAGGTGTTTTGGGGGGTGGGGGGGGCAGTCTTCGAAGCAACTTCAAAGTGATTTCGAAGTCAGCTTCGAAGTCTCATCGAAGTGAATGTGAAGTCAACTTCGAAGTGACTTTGAAGCCAATGTTGGGGGGGGGTCCCCAAGGTGCATCCCCTCCCCCTAGCCTCCTTTGGACCCCATTGCCTGTTTCCAGTGGAAACAGGCTCCCTTTAATCCGTATTTTCTGGGAGAAGACCCCATTGTAGACCCCTTTAATGGGGTCTACAGAAAATCCAGATTAAAGGCCAAAATGTACCCATTAGATCCAGATTTCCCCAATGGCAGTGGAAACAATCGGGTCCCAAATGGGTGCTGTAGTGGAAATGGGGTCATCCAGCTCACACCCAAATGGGTCCTAAATGGGTGCAAAAATGGGTGCTTTTTGATAGTGGAAAAACACCCATTAACACAATAAGTGTCTGAAAGTGGGGAGAGAAAAGGAAAATATTTTGAAGATAAATTACTTGTAAAACCTAAGGCTTGTTTCTGTAGCTACATGGAGTAACCTTGGGGCTGAATGCAGTGTTGGGTTATGCTATTAATCTTCCTCTTTCTAGAGGAATGCACAACCTCTCCAAATCATGGGGCCATAGCTGTACTTCCATTTTGTGCTGATGACAGCTTATTGACCAAGGAACTCTATATAGGTTTATAACATTTAATTTATTTCATTGAAAAATGAATGCAACCATGTGATCCTAAACATTTTTGAGAAGCAGAAGTAGTGAAATCTGGACACTTATATAAGCAGATGATGAAGGAGTCAAGATAGCGTTTACATGCTCTTTTCCCTCTTATGTGAGTCACTGTGTCCCACATGTGCTGAAATATTCAGAGATGTTAAGTCTTACCTCGATCAGAAACTTTTGAGTCTAGTTGTTTCATAGAACACACACTGTAACAATGATCAGAAAATATGCCACTATTGTCTATGTATTTTGGGACGCCAGAAGAATCTGGAAAGAAAACAGAGACAAGTGTCACTACAAAATGCCTGACAGGAAAACAAAAAGAAGAAGAGTTGGCTTTTATACCCCCCTTTTCTCACCCATTTAAGGGGACAAAGCAACTGATAAACCTTCTACCCTGTGAGGTACGTAGGGCTGTGGGAGCATAGAAAGAATTTTGTTAACAGAACATGCAGGAACTTTTTTATTTATCTATTCAAATCCATACCCTACCTTACCACCTTGTGGCATTCAGGACAAAATGCAAATAAAAAAAGACAAAGAAAAATATCACTACTGGTTTATTTTTCACAGTTGAGGTCACTATACGACTGCTGAGAGAGAGGCTCAAGACTATATACTATAAGAGAAAAATGAAGGGTCATAATTTCTACATCTACTTCCCATACATATTTTAATGTACACTTATCAATTCACATTTTCATTAAACAACACAACAGCCAAAGTATATTTGATAGTGAAGTTTTACCTAGATCTATCCATTTCAAAAAGAGAAGTTTGCAAAAAATTTAAGAGGTTATTTTCAGAATCTATACCAAAAGTTACTTAGGCAAAACTCTCTTTCTAGACTGGCCTACCTGAATACCGTGAGGGATGTAAAGTCTTCCTTTTCCTTTTCTTTGGATGCTCATTCATTTTGCTTCAAGCTGAAAGAAAAATACAAATTGAAAAGACGTTGCTCCTTCCTGTTTATCTGAAATTAGGAGACATTTATTATAATCCACTCATGCTGTGTCTATGTGCCACTGGAAGACCGAGTGTGGGAGGACTATCTATTTAAGTTCATATATATTTATTTTTTCATCTTATATGTGAATGTCCCAATGTAACTTTTTTTCCGGAGAAAAATACAACAAAATATGACACAAAAATATTAAATGCAAAATCCCATTACAGTCAAGAGATTTTCTTGGAGCATAATTTTTTTTCCTATTCATGCAACATCTTTGCAATAAACTCTCATGTATTTTCTTTTACATGCAGCACATCTGATAAGAGCCTGACACTGAAAATACACTGATAAATTAAAACTAGTTGAGTGGTAAGAAATAATTTGAAAGCTTATGGTTAATGAGTATATAACAGTTCAGAAATTTGCGCTGATTTCTCCAAAACAAATGAAGGACTGCTTAAAAATCTGGATTCCTCTTTTAAAGGCTTCTCAGAATACACAGGAAATGAACATCCTGATAAGACCCCTTTATTGTATTACATTTGTGGTGATCTGTTTACATGACGTGGACAATTGTCATAAATAATGTCTTTATGTTATCTTACTAGTACACAAAATAAATGTTTAATCAAATCAGCATTTGCTGCAATATGTTTTTAGTTTTTGATTCTTTGCCTTGTCGGCAATAAATTATTGTCACAGTGGCCAAAGGCTTTATATAGTGGAAGGACAAAGGCAGGCCTGTAGCTAATGGCTGCACGCGCAGAAAGCAGTACGCACACATTATCTTTGCTTTCATCTCTTCTGCTCCCTATTCTTCCTCAAGGATTGTGGGACACCCCCCGCGTCCCACCAAGGTGCCCCAAACTGGGCCAACAGATCTTCTGCCTGCAGTCTACTGTGATGCTTCAAAATGTTGCACTGAAACGCAAACCACATTATCCCACAATCTCAACCCAAAACTGATTTGGAGAACTTCTACAGTGCCACATGGTACCATATTCAAAAGATATACAGGAAGATCCCTGGCTTAGCTGCTCTGCTGCTAATGTTCCTGTTTCTTTTAAATTAACTTTGATCCCAATGCATTTTAAAAACTCTTGCAGCTACAAATGTGACAGAATGACACATTTTCATGGTACGGTTTTGCAGTCATGAAGAAGACCCAAGAGAGGTAAAAGCTAATGAGGTTTGATCTCCTAAACCCCTGAATACTACATGGGCCTTTTTGTGCTCGCTAGTGTTCTGCATCAGCAAACACACTAAGGGCTTCCCTTCTGCGTGGCAGTGTGGAACACAGGAGGCTCCACCCACTGCTAGGACTCTTCACGTGCAGAGGATGTGGCATGATCCAGATCAGGAGCTTCCTGATCTGAAGTGCCAACAGACTTGAGGTCTACTAGCATATTAGTGCAGGGATCCAGTATACGGAGGCATATACATTCAAGGCACCCAGTACTGTACAATATATTTAGCTACCACCTTTCTGGAGGCGAAAACAAGTAATGATATTTTCAAATTCACATCTATGAGCTGACTGTAATTTGTTTCGAAAACCTAGCAGCCAGACCAGTATGGCAGGAAAAGTGTAGTACCAGTCAGACCCACGGGGGATAGGTTCCAGGCCCTACCATGGATAATAGCAAACACTGGGATTTCAAAGGCGTTATGGAAAATTGTACACCATTTTGGGCCATTTTCTGCCTGCCCCAGGCCTCAGAAGACCTTAAGGTAGGCCTAATGGCACCCATGGAGGGTCACCGTGGGAAACTGAAACCGCAGTTACTGGATCAGTGGATATGGGGGTTCAACTGTATTCTAGGGCTGGGAGAAGATAATCCTCATATATACACATACAGCCTAGCAAGTATTTTCCACTCCCCAGAATAGTGGAAAGGATAAATTTCTTATGAGATAACCCACCCCATACTGCTCAGTGCAGCCGAAAGAGTCCCCTTGCCCTTGCTCTGACCTGTGGAATAAATTATTCACCCTTCAGTGCTCTCGAGTGCAGTGGAGAGGAGCACTGCATATTGACACTGACGGATGGAAGAAAATTATCCACTTCCTATCACAGTCTGCAGCAGGGGAAAAGATTTCCTTTACAAAAGAACTCACTTGGGACAGTGCAGAGGGCAGGTGTTGGGCTCTGGTACTGACGCTGTCTAGTGAGGAGTGGGAGCTCTTGTGGTTTGGCAGCAGCATTAAGGCTGAGCTTGTGGATAATTTTCTTCCATCCATCAGGGTTACGCAAGGACAGCATCAGTCATCCTGCTCCTGAGGCCTCAAGGGAACACTGAAAGATGGCTGAACTTATGGAGACAGCTAAAGTAGGCATCAATGGATGACCGGGAACTGGGAGAGGGGCTGAATCTGGTGGTAACAGATTCAGCAGTTTGCTCCCAATCGTACTACTGTATGAGATTGTACTGCACTCTTTTTAGTCTTTTCCCTCACCTTTCTCTGGTCAGGTGGCTGCCTCAGCCACAGCACTAGCCTTCCTTTTTAAAAAAGGAATGGAAAAAAAGTTTGCAGTCTCTTTCAAATGCTTAAAACCCTGCATTTTTGGATGTTGCTCACTACCAGGCAACTGCAAGTTTTTGAGCTGTTGCAGATTCATCTCATCTAAATTATTTCAGTTTTATTGCAAATAGAACCAAAACCCTGCTATGCTTAAGTGTAACCTTTCTGAAATCATCACAACCGGCTTAGGAGATGATTCTTCTAAAATGCCTGCACAGCTCCACCAAACGTACTGCAGTCACGTTCAGCAAAAGGCTGTTTCCCAATCCGGATAATTCCAAGCATCTCTAATTTGGAGAGCTAAGCACACAGTTTTCAAAGCTCATTTTGGCACTGCTCAGGTTTACAGCAGCTGTTTGGGCCTGTGCTGATTCCCCACCATGTATTTTGCTAAAAGGGCAAAGTATATTGTGCTCTTTAGAACCTTCCTCATCTGGCTTCTCAAGTTCATTAGAACAACTCATTTTACTCTCGGGAACCCTTCCCAAACAATTACAATGTTCCATTAAGATTATCATAGCTACAGGCCAAATGTGGCTTCCTAACCAAGATCCACCTGATTGGTAGAACTGCATGCACTATCCCAGCTCAAATGAATGAGAGAATTATTTCTGAGACAACATAATACTGAAATTGTTGCCTCTGGCCCATCCAGAAATAACCAGTCAACCAAAAGTCATTCAACTGAAAGGAAGAGATATGAATATGAATATTGGTGCACCGATACAAATACCCCCACATACTCATTTGGCTGACAAGTTGCTTCTGGACATTCTCAAGCAGAAGACAAAGGCAGTATCTGTATCTGCTCTTGACTCCCTGCAAATGGCCTTTATAGGCATCCTGCCTGCCATTTATAAACCTGGCATCCATGAATTTGTCCTAACCTTTTTAACAAAGCTATCCAGGCTGATTGCTGTCAACCATCTCTTCTGGAAGTACATTCCACAGACCAATGACCCTATGGTTGAAAAAATACTTTCTCTTTATCCTAACTCTCCTGCCCATCAGCTTCATAGAGCTTTGCAAAAAAAAAAAAAAAAATCTCTACCCAACTATTCTATACCACAGATGATTTTATATATTGCAATCAGATCAAATTCCATTCTTCAAGGATGAAGCTGCCTAGATGTTGCAGCCTGATTTCACTGATCATTCTGGTTGCTCTCTTCTGCACTTTTTTCCATTCTACAATATCCTTTTTGATGCGTGGTGACCATTATTGTATACAATATTCCAAATGGGGCCTCACCATATATTTATAAAAAAGGCACAATGAGGAGTTATTTTCTATCTTCTTCCTAGTTAGCCGAGCACTGAATTTGCTTTTTTCACTGGGTTGACACCTTCACTGAGCTGTCCACTAGAACTTCAAACTTTCACAAAAAGTTCAACCCCTATCAGTTAATAGATGTAAATAAGGTTCTTTGCCCCTAGTGTGCATTACTCTTCACTTACTAATATTGGAGCACTACTTCCAGATCATTAATTATTTAATACATTAAAAAGCTTAGGTCCCAATACTGACTCGTTTGTATTTCCCTTCACTGAGGATTGTCCATTTTAGTACTACTTTCTGCTTCCTGTCCTTTAGCCAGTTAACAATCCAGGACAGGACCTGTCCTCGTAATCCATGAGTGATGAGTTTATTCAGGAGCCTTTGATGGTCTTTATCAAAAGCCGTTTGAAAATCCAGATAGGCAATATCAACTGGATTGCCTTTATCCACATGCTTATTAACACCTCAAATAACTCTAAAAGGTTTGTAAAGCACAATTTATTTATGCAGAAGCCATGGTGATTTCCCCTCAGCAATGCTTGCTCCTCAACGTGTGCAGCAATTTTATCCTTAAGTAATTTCCATCACTTTACCTGGAAATGACCTTAAGCTGACTGGTCTGTAACTTCCTAGATCACTCCTGGATCCTTTTTTTGAAGACTGGTGTTACATTTGCTACCTTCCAGTCTTCAGGGACAGAGCTTGACCTTAGGGAAAGTTTATACATTTTGATTAGAACCTCAGTAATTCCACATCGGAGTTCTTTATAATGGCTGCTGTTAAATCCAGGTTGTTGTTTTTCCTGAAAACACCAGACTTGTTATTCTAATTATGGAATCTTTCAGTTAATGTTTAAATCCAAACTACTTCAATTTGCAGTGTTTTTTTCTTAAAAGGCTGCATTGGCATTTCAGTTATTGAACTTGTAGTTTTTAAAAGGAGATCCAGTTCCTTTCTGTCCTCCTCCTAATCAAGACCACTGACAAAATAAAAAAAACCTAAAGATACCATAGAAAGGGTAAAGTGGTAAAACGAGCAGGTTCAGAAAGTACCTCTGAAAGGGATTTTGTGACAGGGTACACAGAAAAAGATCACTTGGCTAAATGGGAAAGCAGAATGCAACCATTACACTTGGTTGCAAGCACTGAAAAGAAAGAAAATGCACCCACTCTGACATTCCTGCTAAAAGGCAGTTTTATCAGATCTCTTCCCTTTCTACAATAACTAGGAGGTAACAATTACACCTGCTGACATTAAGCAAAAAAGGAGAAAAACCCTTGATCCTCTAGAAGGAAATTTGTGAAGGGTTATGCAGAAACAGACCAGTGGACTAAGTGGTACCGCAAAAGGGAGTAATAAGGAAATGCATTGCCTTTGTAGCTGACATGCAAAGTCCAAGGGGACTGTCCTCTAGGGATGGTTTAGGATACGCAGAGCCAGTCTGAAGCTACTGTGTGAGTGGAACACTTGATTCTTCCCAGTTGTTGTTTTCAATTGCACAATTTATATTTGATATTTTAAAAAAATTGCTTGTGAACAAAAATGACCTGAGGTTTGATTTAATTAAAAGAAAACAGTCCCAGAACCATCCACAAATGTCAGGTATACCTATGAAAAAAAGCATTTGAGGAAGAAATATGACTTTTTATATCATATGCCATAGCCGGCAGCTTGAGCAAAGCTCAATTGGCAGAACAGTGTTTAAGTGGGGACCTGATTGAAGTATATAAAATTATGCACGGTATAGAAAAGCTGGATAGAGAACCAGGGGGCACTCTATGAAGCTGATGGGTAGGAGAGTCAGGTCAGACAAGGGTTAGTATTTCTTTACCCAGAGTAGGGGTGTGCACAAAGCCAATTTCCACATTCTATTTGAGGTGAACAGAATGTGGAAAATTTCGGCTCCGGCTGAATACCCCCCCCCCCCATGTGGGGGTATTTGTATCGGTGCACGGATATTCACATATCCATGTACAGAATGAATAAATTCTCCCCCCCCATTCCCACCCCCCTTACCTCACAACATAGCCGCGCTGCTGCCGCCACCCAGACCTTGGGCCACCACAGGGGCACCCCCACAGGTCAGGGGGGCCCCAGGAGGCAGGCAGGAGCATTTCTGGGTCTTCTGGAATGCCAGCCAGGCTTTCTGGAAGGTGGACACAGGCCTTTCGGGACCAGAAGGACATGTCTCCAGCTTCCGGAAAGCCTGGCTGGCATTCTGGAAGGCCGGAAAAGAGGCCCGGGGGGTGGGGAGGTTTGGCCCAGGGTGCGGAGGTCCTGGATAAGCCAGTATCCTTAGAAACTTTGATTGAAGCTTCTACGGATACTGGATTATCCAATTCATCGACAGAAAGGGCCCTTCGCATAGGGCCCTATTCAATCCATCTATGAATCTCAGAATTTGGATGTATGAAGCTGTATGGCTTTAAGGAAGGGTTAGACAAATGTATGGATGGCAGGTGTATCAATGGCTACTAGAATGGATGCCTAAGTACACCTTTCAGGCTGGGGATACAAGCAGGATGCCTCTAACGCCATTTTCTGGGATTTGAGAGCAGGATGAGGTTTGCCCTTGTCTCTGCTTGAGATGTCCATGGGCAATTGGTACACCACTGTGTGAGACAGGATGCGGGACTAGAGGAGCTGTGGCCTGATCCAGCAGGGCTCCTCTTATGTTCTTACATTAACCCTGAAATGCACAGAGTGCCACATTCTAGACTAACATTAAGTGGGAAGTCACAGTTTTGGATTGGCTTATGTGAAATTTCCCAACAATGAAAAGTAGCAGCAAGAAAAATAAGTTTTCTAACTAACCTATGGTCTTGTTGCCCTAGATTTTTTCATATACTAATTTATGAGAACTGGAGACTTTCAATACTGTGATTTGGCCTATGAGACACCACTAACTTACAAAAGTAGACCAGATCAACCTTCAGCAAGGCAGATGGCATCTCATTTCTGCAGTGCTACTGAGTTACACTGGAAACCTTGAACCTCCATGATTATTCTCCTCTCCATTACTTGCATAACATGGTTTTGCACAATTGGGTGGTTTGTGGGAACCAAATCACAACAATATACAAGGGATACCTGGTTATCTTTCAAGCTTAGAGAAGACCACAGATAAAAGCCTTTGAAAACGTCGTACTTTGTATGCCCTGCTTTGAAAGGAGTAAAAGATGAGAAGAGGGAACAGGAAATAAAAAATTAAAGACTGTTCCCCACATCTTTGTGGCATTTTAAAATAGGCAGAATCCACACTTTTCACACGTAACCCTTTGAAGGAACCTTCTTGCATGCTATGGAAGCTGAACCTCATTCAATTATCAATCCTACATACAGAGACACTCCTTTTGTGCCCCACATCACAATCCCAGATGAATTCATTTTAACTGACTTTTCTGTGCTAGCCACTGACACTCTTTGAGTCAACAAGGGATTGTGCTGGGTTCCCTTTAAAAGGCCCATCCACACTTAAATTTTAATCCAGCCTCAGTCCACTTTCAGAGTGAGAGAACAAATCAAATACAGTGAGGAGCTGTTTTCTTTCAGCCTTCTCTAACCCAGAAAACCCACCTTTGGCTTAAATAACGTGGAAAAAGACTAGCCACTTTGCAGAAGGGTCCTCTGACTCTGAAGGTGGACCGAGGCTAGATTAAAACGTAGGTACAGACAAGACCTACTAAGCTGAGGCACCTGGAAGAGCGAGCCTGGCACATTCACACAAGCCACGAGATGCCCTATGCCGGGCGAACAAGCAGGGCTTATTCTCACATAGGCTGCACTCACACCTCTGTTTTATATATCTAACTTTTTTATACCTAGTTTGTTTTATATGTTTTAGATTATATATTTCGATTTTATATGTTTTAGATCAGTGATTCTCAACCTGTGGGTAACGACCCCTTTGGGGGTCAAACTACCCTTTCAGAGGGGTTGTGACAAGTCTCCTGCCTTCCTGCCCCATCCTCACCCAAGCTGCCCCACCCCCATGGTTGGGGGTCTCTACAACATGAGGAACTACATTAAGAGGTTGCAGCATTAGGAAGGTTGAGAACTGCTGTTTTAGATCCTATATCCAATACCCCAATAGCTTGTTGTATATGTTTTAGATTTCATATTCTGATTTTATCTGGTTGTTTGAATGTTATATATTGTATTGGATTGTTAATGTTTGTATGCTACTTTGAGTCACTTTGGGGAAAAGGTGGGATATAAAGTTATCTATCTATCTATCTATCTACCCACCCACCCACCCACCTATTGGTGGGATATAAAGTTATCTATCATCTGTCTATCTAAAGGTGGGATATAAAGTATCTATCTATCATCTATCTAAAGGCAGGACATAAAGTATCTATTTATCTATCATCTGTCATAAGGCAGGATATAAAGTATCTATCTATCTATCTATCTATCTATCTATCTATCATAGGGCAGGACATAAAGTATCTATCATCTATCTATCTAAAGGCAGGATATAAAGTACCTACCTACCTACTGGCGGGATATAATCTATCTATCCATCCATCCATCCATCTTTTAATCCAGCTTCAGTCCATTGCCAGAGTGAAAGAACCCAGGGGCATAGCGAATTGTCATTTTCCTTCCACGTTCTTACTCACAAGGTGGATATTCTGAGTTAGATCAAACGGCCTGTCGTTCTGCCAGCGTGCCATCTCACTCTGAAAGCGGACTGAAGCCGGATTGAACGTCCGTGTGAACACAGCCGCAAGGCGCACACGCGGGGCTGCGCTTCAGTCCCGAAGCCGCTTGCTGGTCCAGCCGCGTCTAAACACCACGAAACGAAGCCACCCGCATTCCGGGCCCGTAACGGGGGGGTCGGCGGCGCTTTGTTATGACCAGCAGTAGCAGCAGCAGCAGCAGCAATGAGGGACTGAGGGGAGGAACCAGCGAGCCCCTCCAGCCCCAGCCCCACAAAGCTCGGCTTGAAAGGAGATGCATGGCGCTGGACGCCCCCCCCCCGGCGGAAGGTCCCCCCCACCCCCGGCTTGCCTCCGAAAGAGCGAAGGCGCTGAGGGGAAAGGAAGGAAGCACCCGCCCTCTCCGCCCGCTGCTCACGCGGGACTCACCTTGAGGAGGCGCAGGCCGCAACCCGCGAGCAGCGGCGGCGACGATGACGCCTCACGCGCCGCCGCCGCCGCCGCCGCGGAACAGAGAGAGAGGGAGAGGGAGAGAGGACGACGACGAAGCCGCCGCCCGGCCGCGCGCGCGCGCGAGGCGGAGGGGGCGGGGCCAGACACGGACAAGGAGAGGCGGGAGGAGGAGGACGCCGCTCGCCAGACGATACCCCGCCCCTCGGCCAAGAGTGGTCTCTCTATGTCTCTCTATGTGCGTGTGTGCGAGGAGAGCAGGAGGCGGCGCCGGCGGGACGAGCGTGCGCGGCTGCGCTCCCAAAGGCCACGCCCACTCCCGAAAAGGCGCGACCCAGCGGATGACGTCATCACAGGCACACGCCAGACAGGGGGATGGGGGTGGTGAGTAGGGAGGGAGGCAGTGGAGTGGGTTGCTGGCTTTGACGGCGTTCACGTTTAAATTTTAATCCGCTTTCAGGGTGTTCTTACAGTTTGCAGTAAAGGACCCATTAAGGGTCCTTAATAGGTCCTTAATGGGTACTCTAGTGCTAGTGGAACCCCCCTAGCACTACAGTACCCATTAAGGGTCCTTAATGGATCCTTAAAGGGTACCCTAGTGCTAGTGGATCCCCCCCATCACTACAGTACCCATTAAGGGTCCTTAATGGGTACTCTAGTGCTAAGTGGAAAAACACCCTCAGTTCACTTTTCAGAGGGGGATAATATATGAGGAAAGAGACACGTTGTTTGGTTTTGGCTTTATCTGACTCAGAAAACCTTACGTGATCTCTCTTCCCAGTTTTCAGATACTGTTACTGTCTTAATATATACTAAAATAATATTAATGTATTAGAAGTATATTAAAATCTAATATCTATACTTGGTTTTTAAATGCTTTTACCTGCTTTTAAATGTTACCTGCCTTGAGACCTTTGGGTATATAGGGCAGGAAAAAATTGCAAATAATGTGGAAAGAAAATGATGACTCACTTTGCTGCTGTGTTCTTCCTCACTGAAGGTGGTCTGAAGCTGGATTAAAACTTAGGTGTGAGCGCAGCATTTTGTGAGGCCGGCAGCAGCTCGGTGGCGTTCTCACACTGAGCTCAGAAGCGTGAACATGGCAGGAAACAATTGCGGGCGCAGGGTCTTGTTTATAATACTCAGCATGGCCCCTTGCTGCCCTGCAGCAGCAAAAGTGCAGGAATTGTACATTTGAGCAAGAGTGGCGTTTGTGCAGATTGCACACTCTGGGGCCTGTCTTCCTTCAAAGCCCTTCCAAAAAGCATTGCATGATCTCTTTTTCCATCGCCTCATAAAAGCTGGCAGCAAGCGGGGAGCAGCTGGGTGAACTTTGTATTTAGAAGAAGACGGTGCTTCTTTCACTTTAAAACTGCGTAGAAGAGAGCATTTAAGCAGATGCCCTTGTACCACTTACTCAAGGCAAAGGCTTCCTGTTCTCTTTTCTCTATGGTAACCCTCCTGCAGTTGGGTGCAGCTCCACCTGGGAATGCCAGGAGTTGTAGGCCAAAATAGGAAGTTGCATAGGCCTCTGGAAGGTCTCGCTTCACTGCAACAAAGATCCAATTAAGTAGGACAATAGATTTTATTTGAACTTATTTCCTGTTCAGCATTCCTGGGAAAGATCTCTCCAGTTGATTAATTCATTTATTAACATTTTTATCCTGCCCTATATCCCAAGGTCTCTGGGCAGGTAACAACATCTAGAATCAAACATCATTAAAACAACAACAGTATGTATTAAAACAGTATCATCTGCAAATCAGAAGAGAAAGTGTATCCCCATTTGACCGAAGACCAGGGCAAAGAGGTGCATCTTCAGTGCCTTCCTAAACACATACAGTGAAGCAGACGCACCTCAAGGGGGAGAGTATTCCATAGCTTAGGGGCCATCACTGAAAAGGCCCTCTCCCGGATGCCCACCTCTTTGCTGCTGAGGGCGATGGGACAACCAGGAGGGCCTCCCCTCCAGATCTTAAAGCGTGGGCAGGTCGATAAGGGAGTATGTATTCCTTCAGATATTAAGTCCTTGTCTCAGCTTGAAATGCCCATGAGCATTTGTTGGGCCACTCTGTGCGACGGGATGCTGGACTAAATGGCTGTGGCCTGATCCAGCATGGCTCCTCTTAAGTTCTTATTACTGGAATGATAGGGACCCCTTGACCAAAAATAGGGTCTCCTGGCCAAACAGGCTTTCCTGAATCCACTGTGGCTTGCTATGAGAACTGTTCATAAAGATCCTAACGCTGTATTGCTAACATCTTTTTGCCAGGATACGAAGAATGGTGTATAAAGTTCACAGGAGAAAACATATTTTAGTTTGACCCAGCAGAGTTAGAAGCAGATCATGATAATGCCTCTTAACCTACTAAATGCCCTGCCTATGGAAGGGCAGCTAATGTGTGAAGTAGGAAGTAGGCGGGCTATGAGCCATTACAATGTGCAGTAGACATGTGTTGCAGAATTATGCTGCATTGACTCAAATGAAACCAAGCATGTTATTAGTAAACTGTAACTATGTGTATAAGAACTTCTTTCAATATGGATGAAGAGATGCTAGTCCTTGAAAGCCATTTCCTGGTTTCCTTTATTGCTGGGCTTAGTGGTTAGGGAGCCGGATTCTTATCTGGGAGTACTGGGTTCGATTCCGCCCTCCCCTCCCCCACGAAGCCAGCTGGGTGACCTTGGGCTAGTCACAGCTCTCCTCTGAGCTCTCACAGCCCCACCTACCTCACAGGGTGTTCAGTTGTGGGGAGAAGAACAGAAGGTTTGTCAGCCACTTTGAGTCTCCTTAAATGGGCGAGAAAAGTGGGGTAGAAAAGCCAACTCTTCTTCTAACAATAAAAAGAATTGCAACTCCTACCTTAGTGTGTCTTTTGGACCCAGAAATTGGCCTGAGGTGTAACACAAAAACCAATTAGTGCTGGGTTTTCCAGCTATATTTTCTAGAGCTTTTTTTTGGGGGGGGGGAAGGGAGAAGCAGGGCAATGAGGTGGTTGCTTACAGTATGTGACACCATAAATAGCGGCATCATAATGGCACTATATTTCCTCTATCTGGACGAAGCCCAACAAATCAAACATGGTTGTGGTAGTACGATGGTGTGGGAAAGCTTTGTTGCTTCCGGGCCTGGGTGACTTTCTATAATTGGCAGAACCATGAACTCTGTTCTCTATTTGTGTATTTATATCCTGCCCTTCACCTCAAGATCCCAGGGCGGGTAACAACCATAAAAGGATTAAAGCCATAAGGCAGTATAAAATGTACATTAAAAGATAACCCTCCTGCACTCCAGTTGCCAGTCCATGATCTGAAGTTCAAGGTTAGACTATTTTAATGCACTCTACATGGCGCTGCCCTTGAAGATGGTTCAGAACCTGCAGCTAGTGTGCAGTGCAGCTGCTAGGTTGCTCACTGGGAAAGCTGCCCGGATGCCCCGTGTCTGTGTTTTACACTGTAGTACTCACTCGGCCGTTGCACGAACTCAGCATCCTAACAGGGCCCAGCTACTCCTAGAGAGGGCAGGCACTGACCGGACCACTGGGGATCGTGACAGTGCCCTTTAAAGAAGACTTTCATTGCTCTTTTGTGGAAGTCGCGGGTTTTCCTTGCAACATTTACCTTGGGAACGCTCCGTGGCAAAAGGGGTGGGGATTGCTGCCTGCACACACAGCCATAAAGCATTCACACACCTCCCAGAAATGCTGCAGCTTCCCTCCCTTTCCTTTGTAAAGGTCAGGACTTTCAAAGAGCCAGAATTGCTCAGAATTGCAACATTGTTATCAGGTGTGAAGTGGGTGATCTGTGAAAGTGTTAAAGAGTAAATGAGCGCACGATCGTGCAGCCGATGGCTGCAGCTGAACAGAGAGCAGAGTGAAAGTAAGTGCTGCTTTGCCGGCACTGAAAGCCATTTCGGGGGACGGAGATCTGGCTATTTTTCCTCTGAACAAGAGAGGGGGTGGTGAGAAAAAGATGCGGGGAAAGAAAACACGCTTCTGTGGGGATGGAAGGTGCATTTTAAATGCGCATTTTGCTGAGCCTCATGCGGACGCTTATTCCGGAAGTGCAGGGCACTTTTAAAATCCGCTTGAATACAGTGACAGTAGAGGGAGACCAGAGAGGTAAATAAGTCTTTTGGGGACTCAGCCTTAGAGATCTTGCCCCTTATAGTTAATGATCTGGAACAGTGTGCAAGTGCTCAGTGGTGTGGGTTCAGCCTGATTTAATTATTCAACAAAACTCTGTTCCGTGCACCATCTTATTGTTGGGAATGAAAGTTCCAACCGTGAGCACCTCTCAGCCAGTAGTCTCCAAGAAAAGAAGAATGAGTAGCAGAAAGTTAACCTAAGCCCAAGCCATCATGGGCTGAATAATTCAAGCCAATGTGGGTTGAATGAGTCAGGTCAATGTGTATTGTGACACAAAGGTCTAGGCAACAGGAAGTCTGTCAGAGTTTGGAGGATCTGGGGAAATGAACAGGGGGAGGAAGGAGGCTAAGGGGAATGGAGCAGGAGGGGGAAATCCAAGGGGAAGGAACCAATGTTGAGAACATTGTGGAGCTGAATGGAACTCTTCAGGAGCAGATTATGGTGCTTGAAGAAAGTGACCAGGACTACATTCTAGAGCAGACAGAAAGGCCACAGGGAGAGACTGAAGTGCTGGATGGAGCTGTTCCACAGGAACTCCCAGAAGACACAGGAATGGATCATGAGGTTGTCATGGGCATAGCTGGAGGTGCCAGGCCAAAGATCAAAGAACCACCTCAAGGAGGACAAGAAGATTTTATAGAGCAGCCTACAGAAGTCTTAATAAGAAATACTAGGCAAGCTGGAACAGGCCAAGGTACGTTCAGAGGGTGGACGACCAGAACTCACAAGAAGATTCTAAGGCAGGCTGGGAGATCTTGGGAAGAGGTCACGGAGCATGGAGGAAGAGGCCAGGGGAAGGTTGGTGAAACGGAGGCCCAAGGCCAGGAAGCAGGTCTCAAACTAGTCAGGGACCTGTTGGCGGTTGTATCCCGGTCTGACCTTCCCCACGAAGAAAAGCTGGAGTTGGAATTTGTAACTCTTCAGTTCATGATGGGAGGAAACGTTCACTTACTTGGAGAGCTACAAAGTCAGGCGGTGGTGGAGAACTTCCGCCAGGAGGTGTTTGCAAAGTTTCCCATCCCAGCTTTCCATGTTACCAGCTCCGTGATCTGCTGTGATCAGCCTACCAGCAAAAGGCCTGAGAGATCCCCGCTTGTGAATGAAAATGGCTGCTCCAGGCAACAAGAAAGAATCTACTCTCAGCTAATCTTCTTCCTGTGCAGAGCCCCTTTCCTGAAGTCCTGGGACCAACTGGATCGACTGGCTGAAATGCTACACAAGCTGAAGAGCTGTATCTACTATAATCCGGTAGCCTTGGTTGGGGTGATTGTGCAGGTGGACCCCGATCCGGGTTTGGATGCTGAACAGGAGGCCAGGGCCCGTCGCTGGCTGAGATGCTTGCTAGATGGCTTCTTCTGCTGTGATTTATTGTTAGACCAAGATGGGACGGAGCCACAGGTTCAAGTTCAAGTAGCTGTGTATCAGTCTGGGCAACCTGAGAGGGCTTTAGAGGTCAAGAGGGCAGCATGCCAGGCCATTCGAGCAGCTCTAAAGTTCTGAAGATCTCTCTGATCACACCAGGTAAGACTAAAACTACAGAATAAGTTCATGCCACATGAAGAAGACCTGACCTAATGTTTCAGAAGTTGTGGATTTTGCCTCCATCAAAGCCTTTTTCCTAAGGTTGTGGTAGATAGTACACCTTCCTTCCTGGGTGGGTTTGGCTTGGGGAACTAAGCAGCTGCATAACCACAGTTCTCAAGCAAACTAATTAAGGCATCAATTAACTGGATTGTTAATTCACTTTTACTTTTTAAAGATCCTTGTTGGTTGAGGTCTATAGCAGATTTCTTGGAACAACTGAAGACATTAGGTTGGTGAAAGCTCTACCAAAGCGGTTGTGGGAACAATGGCTTTGGGTGTGATGTTTCCAGATGTCATGAAGCATAGTGTGGTTTTGTCCCTGCCAGAGCATTCTCTGGCCTCTAAAACCCCCAGTGGGCCACACAGGGACATAATCTCAAAGCACTTACAATTACATTAAAAGTAGTGATAAAAACATTATAAACCAATACTGTATATAAAATCACTCTTGTAAAATTTGGTGGTGGTGGTGGTGGGTTTACAAGAAACAACCATTCACACAGGAAAGGCCTGAGTGAAGAATATCTTTTTTCTTTCTTTACATTTTTATCCTGCTCTATACCTGGAGGTCCCCGGGCAGGTAACAACATCTAAAATAAAAAATCATTTAACATCATTAAAGCATTAAACAATAACAGCATTTGCCAGAAGGAGGCACCTTTAATAAGTGCCAAAATGATGAAAGGGCAGGTGCTTCCCAAATGTCATTGAAGGAAGTATTTAAAGGGGTGGGGTACCACCACAGAGAAGACCCTGCTGGAGATGGCTGCAAGATAATATTCAGCAAGTCATGGCACCTGTGGGATGACCTCCTCAGATGATTTTAGCAATCTCCCTGGCCTGTAAGGCAAAAGGTGATCTGTTATATACCTCGGTCCAAATTGTTTCTGGCCTCACATGCCAGGCATATGCCATTAATCAACTGGCAACAAGTGCAATTGCTTATGCATATGTATCATTTATGGGTGACCTGGCAGCCTGGTTGCTGCATTTTGTGCCATTTGAAGCTTCCAGAGCAGGTGCAAGGGAAGCCCCACAGAAAGCACATTACAGTAATCTAAACCTGATGGAACTAGTGTGTGAAGAACTATTGCCAGGCTCTCTTTGTCCAGGTAGGGATATAGTGGGCTCAGCAGCCCAAGACAGTAACAGGGATCATCTGAGTCTCTAGTGGCAATGGTGATGATAAAGCTTCCGTTGATGTAGCCTCTGTTCTGTAGACATAATAGCAGCAAATACTATTTCACTGGAGAAGTACAGTGCAAGATCACTGGAGTCAAACATCACTGCAGACGGTGACTGCAGTCATGAAATTAAGAGATACTCCTTGGGAGGAAAGCTATGGCAAACCTGGACAGCATATTAAAAAGCAGAGACATCACTTTGCCAACAAAGGCCTATAGAGTTAAAGCTATGGTTTCCCCAGTAGTAGAGTATGGCTGGACCATAAGGAAGGCTGGATTTTTGCCATGGCAGGAAAACGTGGCAAATATTTTTGATATCATGATGTACGTACTCTTCTGGCACAGCAATTGATTGCCACATGGAAGCCAGGCAACTGGCCCCATATTCTACAGCCATGCTCCGCCCAGCAGAATGGCTAACAATAACTGTAAAGATTTCTGTCTGACACGGGCACTTGAGCTGCATATATTAAGGCATGTCTGGAGTTTCTCAGTAGTGGTAAAGCAGAGATGAAGAAGGAAACATGAAACTGAGGAGGAATCTAAAAATAACTGGGATTTTTATATAAAATACTATATAAAGCAAGGCCAGAAATAATATTTTGGCCATCCAGCCACCCGCCCACCCACCTGAAGGTCTTAGGGTGGGTTAAAATAATATCACAAAACATATAAAAACAAATTAACAGATAAAATATGACTAAACCAATGACAGTCCTTGCATTTGGAGGGGATGCTGTTCCCTCAGCCAAAGCCCAGGGCAAAGAGGTGTTCCTTCACCAGTCATCTGAATAAATACAATGAGGGTGCCTGACGCACTTCAGAGGAGAGACTATTCCATAGTCTTGGGGCTATCACCAAGAAGGCCCCATCCAATTAAATGCTGAAGGGGGTAGCACCTCCAAGAAGGTTTCTGTGGCAGATTGTAGGGCTCAGGCAGGTCTACGAGGAAGGAGGCATTCCTTTAGATATTTTTTCACATAGTTTCACAATCTAAAGATGTTTAGTAGAGGGAAATAGAGCGGCCATTCATTCAAGTATATGAAACCCAAGGTTGTCTGATTATTTTTTCCTTAAGTGTTCTGTATTTCTGCGTCCATTTTTATTTTCTTATTGTCTTTCATGTGAATAAAATTTTATAGATACAGACACTGTCCACACTGGGCTGGTGGAGTGGGCCAAGGGAACTGCTAGACCATTCTGTCTGCACTAAGGTGTGGAAATGGAGCTTAGCAGAGGGCATGACCTCAGCTAGAGTGCTCTGGAGTGGCACAAAAATTGTTCAATATCTCAGTATGGATTCATTGAAACAAATATAGTTTGTCAACAGGCTGCATGCAAACAATCCTCAGTCTGTGGACTGCTATACTATGCCTGAGATCCTCGTCTTGCTGTGGACCTCAAGCACTCCACAGAGCATTGTAGAAAGTATAGTAAACAAACAGCCCACATGCAGACATCCTCCTGTTGATGGACTAGTGTACTATATACCTGGTGCCGTTTTTCTGGGCAACTGGGAGCATGCCAGAAGTAAACCATTTCTGGGCACCCAACCCCAACACCCATGTTTTCCTGCCCTGGGATGTTGGGCCAGATGGGTCTTCTGCAGTGTGGATGGGCCAGTGCAAGCCCATCTCACTTTGAGTTGAGTTGCCTAGAGAAGGCCCTTGTGGTGCACATGATACCCTTCGTGGTCTGAGAATGTCCACAGCGGCCAACCAACTGCCCAGAGAAGCCCATCAGAAGAACACCGATGCCCTGCTTGCTCTGCTGACAGTTTCCTAGCAGCTGGTCCACCTCTTACTGCCATTGGAGCAGCTCCAAACATTTTTTGAGGCCTTCCAACCTGACAGCCAAGGCTACATCTCCTGGTAGTGAATTTAAAAACTGGCCTGTTGTCGAAATTCACACTTACAGTTTTGGAATGGCCTCCAAAGATCATCCTGGCCAGTTTACAACAGGAAGAGTTGAGATCATTCACATTCTGAGCACTGGGACAGCCTTGCTCCTGCTCAGAGCTTGAGAAATGCCAGTGGCAAGTCTTCCTCTTGCGTTCCTGGTGTAATCTCCTCATGTCAGACATCCTGATCACCCATCACTGCCATTGGGCAGTGGCACAAGAGTGGCTGAACCATAACTCTGCTCCCAAACCATTCCGTGCAAGACGCCTGCAGGATCGAGGTGAAACAACCCGTCCATGCAATCCAATGGGGCCATCACTGTTCTAAGAACCAAAAGGCCCCACACTTCGTAGATGGGATGACTAGGGATGCTTCAGCAGAGCACACGGACTGTGCAGAGCCACTTCCATCCTGGAATGGCTCCCAGTGTGTGTGACGAGTCCCCATTTTTGTTAGCTATGGAGCAGTAAAAGCTGCTCCAGAGTCAAACTAGGATTCCTGCACACAGCCTTCACATTATTTCTCTGGGGCTGCATGGAGGTAATATGGTGCGGTGCGGCTGCAGCTCTGCAGTTGTGCAATGCCTTGCCCAATTGTGGGAAGAACAGACCAGTGCACATGGCTGTTGCTCAGTGGGGCTCCAGGTGGGCATGCTTGAACTTGGGAAGAATGAAGGTGAGCGTGGGTGAAAATCAGGCCAGGTCAGCCCTAGGGATGTGCACAAGTATTCATAACATTCATTATTGGTACAAATTTATCCGAATTCGGACATTCATGCATTAATCGGATGTTAGGACATTTGTATGAATAGTTTGGACAGTCATATGAATAGTTCTGACATTCATTGAACTGGGGAGGTGGGAAAGCAGCTGCACCGGTCACATATGCAATGGATCCAGATTATTTATTTATTTATTATTTACATTTCTATCCCGCCCCATACCCAAAGGTCTCTGGGCGGGTAACAACCGTAAAACAGATTAAAACAAAGTATACATTAAAAGACTTTAAAAATTCAACAAATGTAAAACAATACACAATATGTTTAAAATAATAGTGTCTGTACTGGGGGCGAAACATGAGCACCTCAGCCAAAGGCCAGGGTAAAGAGGCGCGTCTTCACCACCTTCCTAAATATATATAAGGAAGGGGCTTGACGCACCTCAAGGGGGAGGCTATTCCATAGTCTGGGGGCCATCACAGAGAAGGCTCTCTCCCGGGTGCCCGCCAACCTCACTATTGAAGGTGGTGGGACAACCAGGAGGGCCTCACAGCTTGATCTTAAGGCACGGGCAGGTCGATACGGGAGAAGGAGTTCCTTTAGATATTTGCATTCGAGATGGATCGAGAGTGGATTAAAAGTGGATTAAAAGCACTTTCAGAGCAGATATTTTAGGGGATACATGTGCATTCGTGAGGATACATATTCGTTTGTATCAGATATATATTTGTTTGTAATTGATACATACTGGATATTTATACAAATTTGTACAAATACATTCGTATCAAATAGAATCCTACCACATTTGAAGGGTATCTATTTGAACAAATACGGATTTTCTAACATTCAGTTTGTTACAAATCAAATGCCAAAAAAAACATTTGTGCACATCCTAACTCAGCACTCACAATGTGACCGGGCTCCCTTTCTGATCTTAACTTCCATGGGACAGTGTCCCATGGAAGTTAAATGGAAAATCCCCTCTAGATGGGGATTTTGGCAAATACCTCTTTCATTGGTTCACCCATAACCCTGGTGGATAGAAACTGCAGGCTTAGCCATGTTCTGGGAACAATAAACAAAAATTTTTGCATTAGCCCTATAGCATGTAATCATTGGCAGCATTACAATGTTCTATGTATAAATTATAAGGCTTAAGGTTCATAAGGAGTCACTTTGAATATTCACACTGTGTTCTTTTTCTTTCCAGCTCTCCAGTCACACTCAACACCTCATTCATCACTGGAACATCATTTAAAATTCAGATTATTCCCTCCAAGCTTTGTGTGTTTGCATTTTCATTCAAAATTACTGACATTCACTCAGCATGAAATATTGAGTTAACCTGGGCAACCAAAATTTGATCTTTAGACTTGAATGCGGAAAGAAAAAATATGTTATGCTTATTGCAAAGGAAAATTTAGAAATGAATGATTCGTAACTCCAAGTCAAGATCTGAGTAATGTGGAGCCAGAATACAGTTCCACATTGCTTCCCCCGTTATTCATTCTTTTAATACCTTTGACTACAGAATTGTAAGGGCTTTTGTATCTATAACCCTTATATTCATGAATTTACACTATAGATTAGCACTTTGCCACTTTTTATATATATTAGGTGAGGATAAGAAAACCGAAGGTAGGTCAGTTTACGGTTCTGAATTTTGGCTCTTCTCAGTCCTGATATTGCTGGGATTTTTGAGTTGGATGTTATTTAATTTGGTCAGATGTGAATTCTAGTTCTGCTGCTTTTTGACACTTCTGAGAGAATTTGAGTCACGTGGAATTCAGTTGCATCTACTTGGAGTAGCTCCTGTGGCCTTGGGAGGTGTTAGAAGCAAGCTGCATCATTTCTGTTCTTTTTTTCCCATGGGATTTCCAAATGAAACTCCCTCTAATCCCCATTCCTTCACAAGGACAAGGACATAGAGTTTGCATTTTTTGAATTCATGAGTTTTTTCTAGGAATCTATGCTTAGCAAATAATGAAGGATTTCTGTAGCTTCAAGAATAACCTCAAATTTACATTCTTCCTGAAACCTGTTTGCCAGATCAGTAGGGACAGGGGTGGGTACATTTTGCTAAAGATTATCTATCTATCTATCTATCTATCTATCTATCTATCTATCTATCTATCTATCTATCTATCTATCTATCTATCTATCTATCTATCTATCTATCTATCTATCTATCTATCTATCTATCTATCTATCTATCCATCCATCCATCCATCCATCCATCTATCTATCTATCTATCTATCTATCTATCTATCTATCCATCCATCCATCCATCCATCCATCCATCCATCCATCCATCCATCCATCCATCCATCCATCCATCCATCCATCCATCCATCCATCCATCCATCCATCCATCCATCCATCTCTATCCATCTCTATCCCATCCATCCATCCATCCATCCATCCATCCATCCATCCATCCATCCATCCATCCATCCAATCTATCATCATCTATCATCTATTTTCTATCCATCTATCTATAGCATAAAAACATTTGATCTCAAAGCAGTTTACAGGAAATACGAAAAACAAAGGTAAACACACACACAAATCATTAAAAGCATCGTGTTAGGGTAGAGAAGATACATTTACGTAAGAAATGCCTGGAGCAAGATTTTCTGGCTGAATACTGTGGCTAGAGGATGTTCTTTCTCATTGTGTATAAGGTTAGGTTGCCAGAAAAAAGCATCGGCCCATTTGTTCCTGGATAGTGATATGTAAGTCACCGTGAAGTTAAAGCAGGAAGAAATTTACCATCGCTTGAACTTTCTTGTGGTCTGCCGGCATTCTAACTTTCAGTGACCAGTACGCGCCAACAAATACATCTTCAATAGCCTGAAACTTCTTATCCCATCCTGGAAAGTTTTGTTCTGCAGAAGCTCATTTGCGGGAATGGCATGCTCATAGCAAAAGTTCCCTTTTCAGACCCACAGCTTGGGAGAACACTGTACCCGCTGCTGCAGAAGATGCATCAGATAAATTCCACCATATGGGTTCTGAAGTGAAGTGTTTCTTTAATTGTTCAGAGGCCTGCTGTACTTCATCAGACTGGAGTTCATTTCCACAACAGGTTAAGGAGCAGTGAGGTGGGTGAAGGCTGTGATGAATTTCTGATAACAGTTATCAAAGCCCAGGAAGTTTTGCACATCTTCTTCGTCCATGACTTGACACGGCAGAATGACTTGAACCTTCTTTGCTTCCATGGAAATGCCAGCAATAGATGCCTGATATCAGAGATAATTGCAAAACTTGCTGTTGGAACAGCTGGTTTTGCTATTGTTTTAAGGTGGAAACAAATTGTTCTAGCACAGCCAGTTGATAACTGAATCCCAGCGAAGGAATGTGTAGACAACCATAAAAGCCTAACAGGATTTATTGCAGCTATAAACATTAGGTGGCATTCACAAGCTTAAAAGCAAAGGCTTTATAGAGCTTCTAGTTTTTTCCCATTGGAAAGCAATGATCCGTAGAAGACTTCCAATAAGGGTTGAGAGAGGGCTGGGTCGGAAGTGTGATAATCAAGGCTCCCATATTAAACATCTTAAGATTCTGGCAGGAGTTCTTTTCGAAAGAAACCCATATGAAGGTTGCAGTCACACATAGGGTGTTTTTCCATTAGCACTAAGTACCTATTAAGAACCCATTTCCACTACTGATGCCATTAGAGCCACATTTGTTTCCACCTGTTCTAGGGAAATCTGGATCATATGGGTCCTTCAGACCCTGGAAAATGGGGTCTACAATGAGGTCTTCAGGCATCAAATCCAGATTATATGGAGCATGTTTCCACCACAATTGGGCAATGGGGTCTAGGGGAGGCTTGGGGGGGGCACCCATGGGGGGTGCCCCAAAACTCAAAACTAGGAAGCCTGTGCACATTCTCCAAAGTCGCTCCGAAGCCGGCTCCGAAATCCCTCCGAAGTTGCCTTCGAAGATTAGCACAGGCTCTGAAGAGCATGCGAGAGCCATGCCTTTGTCAAAGGCTCCGGAGAATCTTCTAAGTTTGTGGCAGATCACTCCAGAGATTCTCCACAGCTGCTGCAGAGGATCTTTGGAGAATCTCCGGAGCGTCTACGGAGATTGCACCCCCTGTCCCCCAAAACATCTGGGGTGACAGGCGGGCCCCATGTAGGTAGATCTGGATTTGCCACATGGGTGCTCTGGCATTTCCACTGCGAGCAAGCTAGCACCCACTGCTATTGGGTGCTAAACCACCCGTGGAAATGCACTGAGTAATTTCCTACTAGATCCGAATTAGAGGAAGTACTCATTCCTTAGATCTGGATCATCTTATATCCGGATTAAGGGAGTTCAGTGGAAAACACTGCAAGTCAGTTTCAGGCTGTCCCGCATTCCAAGAAATCACTCATGCATTTCTGTTTCTTAAGCGTCCTCAAGCCCCAACCCCCCAATTAGGATTATCCTGTATTTGGAGTATGTCAGCATTGAGACGACGGACGCGCACAAATATTTTTAACATTCAAAATTTGTCCGAATTTGTCCAAATATAGGCACATTCGAAGATTGACATTCCAATTCAAATTGAATGAATCAGAACATATGTGAACCTGGTGAGGTGGGAAAGCGGCTGCATCAGTCACATCTGCAATGGATCCAGAGTGGAGTTGGAGTGCACTGAGGGCGGATTCAAAGTGGATTCAAGGCAGATTTGATGCATTCAGAGCCGATACATACATACTGGATAGCTAGGGGATTCGTTCGGGATCCGTATTGAACATTCATATCAAATTCGTAATCAACATTGATATCAAATTTGTAATCATTCATATCAAATATGAATCCTACCTCTTTGAAGGGGATCTACTCGAACAAATATGGATTTTCTTGCACTTGATTCGACATGAATCAACCCTCCCCCCCAAATTTGTGCACGTCCCTAACTGAGACCGTTTCAATCCTTAATCTGTTTTCATTTATAGGGGACTAACAGAGGCAACAAAGTGTTTTTCTGGGTTGGCAGAGGGAGATTTTCTGACCATGTGGGCATTCTAGAGGGCTGGGGCCATAGTCACCTACTTCTTCCTTGCCCTGCATCAGTACCTTCCTCTTTTTCTCTTCTTTTTTCATTACAGAGTTAGTGTTAGGAGTGGAGTTAACCTCACGAGAAAAGAAATCATATACCGTATTTTCCGGCATATAAGACGACTGGGCGTACAAGACGACCCCCAACTTTCCAGTTAAAATATAGAGTTTGGGATATACTCGCCGTATAAGAAGACCACACCCGGCGTATAAGACGACCCCCAACTTTTGAGAAGATTTTCCTGGGTTAAAAAGTAGTCTTATAGGCCAGAAAATACAGTATTTATTACCCAATGAATGTATTTGCGTAAACAGGCTTTGTCCTGTTTAGCCTCCAACTTTTTTAAAGGCAGAAGTGCGCAGTTCTGAAGATCTGCCCCTTCTGCCCCTGCCTGCAACAGTGATCTCTTAAGTACACCGTTACAACATCAGGCTTCCCTACACCATGGGCCTATTCGCACTTGGCTTTATTCTGGAATATATCCTGGAATAGGGACTTGCTGTCCATATGCTAGTGCCGGCTTCAGCTGGCCCAAAGTGAGGTCTGCTAGAGTCTGCATTAGCATGTGGACCACAGACCCCTATCCTGAGATATACTCCAGGAAAAGGCCAAGTGCGAATAGGCCCCATGTCTGCGCCACCAAAGAAAGCCAAACCTGGAGGGGACTACCGGGCGGAGTGTGAACAGGAGCACTGGAACAAGTGGCAGTTGTTTTTTGTCCTATTTTGAATAGCATCCAAATTATTTTGAACTACAAACTGAATCCATGGACTGTGTAGAGCCCATCATGCCTATTAAGACCTATAATTTTGGTGTCTGTGGCTCTTTTGTTGCCTTATGCAAGTTCAAGAAGTCATCCCTTTGCCATTAACTTGTAATAGAAGATGATTAAACCTCTGTGCCTAGGTGAATGGCAGTTGTAAAAAAATCCTGCACATGGTTGGCCTGCAACGTCGAGGTCTCTTCAGCCTTGAAAGACAACATTTAAAAGGTGACCTGACTGCAATATATAAAATCATGCATGGAGTGGGAAAGGTGGACGGAGAAAAAATATCAGCACTAGAACTAGGGAGCACTCTATGAGGCTGATGGGCAGGAGAGCCAAATCAGACCAGGGGAAGTATTTCTTCACCCAGAGGGTCATCGGTTTATGGAATTTGATGCCGGAAGAGGTGGTGACAGCTACCAACCTGGATAGCTTTAAGGAAGGGTTAGACAAGTTTATGGACGACAGTTGTATCAGTGTCTACTAGAATGGATGCCTAAGTACATCTTTCAGGCTGGGGGGACAAGCAGGATGCTTCTAAGGCCATTTGCTGGGATTCGAGAGCAGGAGGTTTGCCCTTGTCTCTGCTTGAGATGCCCATGGGCAATTGGTGGGCCACTGTGTGCAACAGAATGCTGGAATAGATGGGCTGTGAACTGATCCAGCAGGGCTCCTCTTATATCCTTATGACAGAACTGACAAGGGGAGTTGTTTTTTCACCCTGTGTGTGGAATTTACTACCAGAAGAGCGACAGCAGTCAGCCTGGATAGCTTTAAGAAAGGTCTAGATAAATTCACAGCTAACAAGTATATCAATGGATATTAGAATGGATGCTAGATACTGCCTCCACATTGGAGAGGTAGGCAGGATGCCTCTGAAGGCCATTTGCAGGAAGCCAAGAGCAGGTAAAAATTTGGCCTTCATCTTCTGCTTGAGAACCAGAGGCCATTGGTGAGTCACAATATGCTGGACTAGATGGGTTTTGGACCTACCCAATAGGGCTCCTTTCATGTTCTTATGAGTATGGCCTGTGGCATGATGCGTTTGGGATCTGTAATTACTAAATGTGATGGGTATGCAATGTGGCCACTGCCCATGTTGGTTGACTAAATTTGGAAGTCTGAATATCTCTGAAGCATCAAGGAATTGCTCAGAATGCCAACAGATTTGCTTGAAGGTGGCTAAAGAACTATTTTTACCATTCTTGGCCACAGATTTCTATCTTACAAACCCATACAGAATCATCTGTCACAAAATTAGTTTTCGCAATTGGGATATCTGAGCAGTTATGTAACCCTGTCAACAGCAAGTTTATATCTAAATCAAATGATTTTTTTTAAAAAAAGTTATAGAACAGCAGAACACCCAGTATTCCATTTAAGAAATGTAGTCCTCATCCATTTACAGACTATACAAATTTATTTATAATGTTATACTGTAAAACGCAATGTCAGCACATTATATTCAAACCGGTATTGCACTCCAAGTAATACCTAGATTTGAGGGACAGAAGAAAAGGCAAATACACTCAATTATCCAGCTTTCTTGAGCATTTTCAATCCTGTGAGCCAAAGTGAGACAACATTAATGTGAAAGAAATGGCACCATTATGTATTTTAGGCTCAACGTTTCTGGTATTATAAAAAATGGAATAAATTGTATCAGCAAGTCTGCTAGATGGTGCCACTTTATCACTTTTTTTGTTATAAAGACAGATATACAGATATAGGTATAGATATATACACACAAACACACACACATACAAATAGCTATAAAACATTGGTTGGTTAGCTCTGCATGCTAGGGATTGTGTCTTTTGCAGTACGAAGGACTTTTAGTGATCAGATTGAAAATACAATTTTCGTCTATGCTTTTTGACTGCAGTTAAGCAGTCACTTTCTACCAGTCCAAGGGAGAGGACCAAGACAGAGGTGGATTTCAAGTCAAAAATTAACAAAATACACAGAATATCATTTTGAGGGTTGCCTGAGAAGACTTGGCGGAAGACCTGAAGGGCCTCATTCTGATTTAATACCTCAGGGCTAACAGTGATACTGGAAGTCAGAATTTTCCTGCTTCTTCCACCCGAGCAGATCTTCCTATGGTGGTGTAAGCGGCCATCCCCGGAAGAACGCACTTATCTGATAACCTGCCTTTATTTGTCTGTACAACGGTTGGGTTAGGAAGCAGAGAATACCGGCCCCCTGCTTTTCTTCCCCTCATTCCTCAGTCCATACAAGTCTCTTGACTGTACTGATCAACAGTACTGGAAGGCAACGGCAGAGGACTGCCTTCCTTCATTTGAGAACGTGAGGGTTGAAGGTCTTCACATTTCTATTCAGCTGTCTGGTCCCATGCCAAGGATTTAGCATCACTGGTGCACCTCGCTGTCTGAACTTCTAATGTGTATTTCTGTTGACCTATTTTCACTATCAAAGGTTGAAGGGCCCTCGCTACAGGAAATGGAATTGGATGCTTTTCATAAAACCATGGTCTAAAAGGCATGTTTACTGCCTCTGGAAGCAACTTCCACTGATTTCAACCTGAAGACTTTGGAGCAAACGAGTTGCAACGGCTGGCAGCAGCCTTGTCTTCAGTTCTGACGCAGAAGCTTGTGCTGTTGCAGGAACGGAGCATGCTAAGTATGGCAAACGAGTTGTGCCTATGGAGCTGTGATCGGATTGCTCGTGGGAACTCTCCGAATCTTCCTCTCCCAGAGCTGAGCAAAGCCGCTTGAGCAGTAATGGGATGGGACAGCTACCGCTACACTGTTTCTAGATTTAACTTCTAAGCACCGGTAGACATTATCGTGCACTGGCCCAACACAGGGACATTTCAAGCTGCCCCCGCTGGATCACCGCACCAGCCTAGTGGCTTATACAATCAGGCTGTTAGACAGAAAAGTGGTCTGTAGAATTAGAATGACAGAAAATCAGACAAATCAATGTAGAGAAATATTATATATTAATAACTTCTGTTATATAAATAACCTTTATAAAAATAATCTTTTAATTCTAACAAGTCAACGCTTTTTTCAGGTTCTGTAAAACATGCATGAAAAAATGTACTGAGGTTTAGGTTAGAAAAAAAATCAAAATGCCAAATGTTGCACTAAACCCAACCCTCCCCATTAGCCAAACTTCTGAGGTGGAGGGAGAGGTAAATGTTTTATGTCTACTAATACTGTCCAGCAGAATCTTAAGATTTATTCCTAAGGACTTTGAATTAGATGGTCACTCAAAACTAAGAAAGATCGTTACTCTTAAATCCACCTATTTTAACAGTATAAAGGCACCATCTCCTCTAAATTTTCCAAGCAGAGTTCATGGGAGATGAACTCCTTCAATAGTAATATTGCTAAGCTTTTTTATTTTTCAGTTCAATCTTTTGCAACCCACATGAGCCCAGTTTTCACCAGGCCAACTGGTACATGCGAGACTGGTTTTAATGCTGGCACAGATTCCATAATTAAACAAACCAAGATAAATAAGCCTCCAAAGGTTACCTTTCTGGATTTAAGGCATAACATGACTGTTCAGGAAACGTTACATTTTGAAATGCACCATCTGTAGTGTTCGGAAACCCTGTTTTACATATTTAAATAGCCTCGAGTTCTTAATCTGCTGCAAGTTCAAATGCTGTGCATGGTTTGTGCAATTATGATGCAACAAGTCCTTAGTGCAGTGGAACACCCATCAGACGGGCTGACAGTTTTTCAACACGTTTAGTTTTCGCTTCAGTTCAAGGCATGTTGCTTGATTGTATGAAAGATCCAGTCCATTTTTGTTGTCCAGCCACCATGATGAGCATCGTTCATCTGCTTCATGAAATATTCAAGAGCCTCCTGCTCAGTTTTGTCCAATGCGAGAGTCTTCCGAATATATGCAATATCGTCAAAAGACTGTAGTTCTGGCATTCCTGAACCGAGCATCATGGAGAAGAGGTTGATGAAAAGATTGGCATGTTGCCGGATTGCAAGGTAAGCCTTGTAGCACATTTCTTGGAACCTGGGAAAAATAAATAAATAGAACTTTTCAAGACCTACAGCACAGTTTGAGAATCAAAGCAACAAGATTGGTACCCAGGAATAGAAACAAACCACTCTTTCCATTCCATTGGGCATCAAGCTGCAGTTCTAACACTTCAGTTCTTGGGCGATTTGAACCATATTGAGATGTGACTAATCTAAACCAAGCTTGGCACAACGAAGGGTACAAAGTATTCTGCCAAGTTTTCCATTCACTTCCCAGCATTTTCATTTTTTGGGTTGAGCGGGGAAGAGGCTAAACCATACTACAGTGGGTGGATACTGCATGAATTTGCCTTCCCTTTCACCCCATGTGTGATTGCATGCTGTTCATTCACAGAACCTTTATCCTATCAGCATGTAGGGCATGTTGTGGCAGTGGAGATCTACAAAAAGTCTCATAAAGGAGTCTCGCGATGGGAACAGAAAGGTGTGAGCATAGTGACCTGAACTGAGGAAGGATAATCAGGTATTGGGTGGGAGCAAAGTTAGTCTGGCTTCTTAATAAGATGGACTATTTCAGCAAGGTGTGACTATGGCCTCAGTTACTTTTTCACACGCCTCATATAAATGTTGGATAATTTTTTTAACCTTCAACAAATGAAATGCTCATTTGAAAGCTGCATTTTGTGTTTACTCAGGTTGTCTGTGTCTCACATTAAATTTTGTTTGAAGATCTGAAACAATTACGTGTGACAGACATCCAAAAATAGTAGATACAAGGAAGGGGGCAAATATTTTTTCACAACACTGTGTCTACAAAGATTTAATACAGTTGGTCCCTCGATATTCACTTCTGTTAGGTTCCTAGAAAACCTTGGGGAGTCATTTATGAAAACGCCACTGGAAAAACATGAAGAAATGGTACAATTTACTTTCTGTGTCATCAAGTCTTGAGTGCCTATAATCAGATGTAAAAACATCAAACTCTTGAAATAACCATGTGGACCAAATTTTCCTTTTTCTTGGTCTCCACACTGTAGGAGAAGTAAATTCAACATGTAGCCTGGATTCTGCAAATGAGATTATTATTATTATTTTAAATCAAAACACCAAATACAAGACAGCTCACCTTTCAAATTCTCTTGTTTTGGTACATTCTTGTGCTCCCTTACTAATGACTATCAAGAAATCTTGTGTTAAGACAAACGGAACACGCTCTCGTTTGTATCCAAACTTCTTCTTCTTGTGATCCAAGAAGTGTCCAAAATCAATATGAAACAGCTTTCAGGGAAAGAGATATAAGTTACTGCTTAAACTGAAAATAGCACAAGGACATAAAATTGCTGCTTTCATATTTTCCTAGTAGTATATGATTGGTGGCTTTTAATTTGTCTTTGGGAGCAAGATGTTATAAATTTATTTACTGAACTTCTAACTTGTCCTTCAGTTCTACTGAGAAGGCTTTCCTACGCCACCACACTTCCGGCCTCTGAGGTTACTCAGATGCTCCTAGTGTGCAGCTCACTAACAGGGACAAGGTTTCCAAGAAAGCTTTTTCTTCGCTAGCACTTCTCCACTCAAAAAACACAGTTGTAGAGGCCAACCATCTGTGTCGGGATACTCCCTAGCAGGCCAGGAGCAATCAGAGTGACAATGACAGTTTCAGTGCCATGACCATGGCTGAAGCCAGCCTGAAATGGTTCCAGATCATCAGCTTTCTCCAAGCAGGCTTGCAACTGAGTCATCACCACCCAATCTAGAACCTTGCCTAAGAAGGGTATATTTGTAACCAGGAATAACCTACTTCCCACAATAAGGTATCAAGTCCCACAAATCACCCAGCCAGACCTCTTCAGTTAGACCTTATCAGCTATGATAGACAAGGATTCAGGGAGCATGTGATTGGCTGAACCCCTGCAGGGAGCTTGCCCACATCATCAGACTACAGTAATTGAAACTGATCCAGAATAATGAGACCAGATGGTTGTGTGAACACCTCCACCAGGCGATTCTTAACTGTAGTGTTTAATTCAATGTGGATTTGAGCAATTTAACACCAAAAGAGCTTTGAACATAAGAACATAAGAGAAGCCTTGCTGGATCAGGCCACAGCCCATCTAGTCCAGCATCCTGTCGCACACAGTGGCCCACCAAATGCTCATGGGCAGCTCAAGCAGAGACAAGGACAAACCTTCTCCTGCTCTCGAGTCCCAGCAGATGACCTTAGAAGCGCCCCAGTCCCCCCCCCCCAGCCTGAAAGATGCACCTAGGCATTCGTTCTAGTAGCCACTGATACATCTGTCATCCATAAATTTGTCTAACCCTACCTTAAAGCTATCCAGACTGGTAGCTGTCACCACCTCTTCCGGCAGCACATTCCATAAGCTGATGACCCTCTGGGTGAAGAAATACTTCCCCCTGTCAGACCTTATTCTCCTACCCATCAGCTTCATAGAATGCCCCCTGGTTCTAGTGTTGTGCGATAGAGAAAAGAAATTTTCTCTATCCACCTTTTCTATACTGTGCATAATTTTATATACTTCAATCAGATCCCCTCTTAAACGCCGTCTCTCCAGACTGAAGAGGCCTAGACGTTGCAGCCTGGTTTCGTAAGGGAGGTGTTCCAGACCCTTAATCATTCTGGTTGCCCTTCTCTGCACCTTCTCTAGTTCCACAATATCCTTTTTGAGGTGTGGTGACCAGAATTGTACACAATATTCCAAATGTGGCCTCACTATAGATTTATAAAGGGGCAAAATGACACTTGCTGTCTTATTTTCTATTCCCTTCCTAATTATTCCCAGCATTGAATTTGCTTTTTTTGCTGCTGCCACGCACTGGGTTGACACCTTCATTGAACTGTCCACCAAAACCCCGAGATCCCTTTCCTGAGGTGTTGCAGAAAGCTCAGACCCCTTCAGTTTATAGATGTAATTTGGATTCTTGGCCCCAATGTGCATTACTTTGCACTTAAGATTAAAGCACATTTGCCACTTGGTTGCAAATCTTGCTTTGCAAATCTATCACAACAGACCTCCAATTTAATAATCTTTTGTTCCTTTTACTGCCCCTAAAAGCTCTGCTGATTGGCTACATGAGGATGCAACTGTAGTGGAGAAACAGTTTTTTCTTTAACCCTGTACCCATGTCTGACCAAACTCACAATGGGACTTGCACTGCCTTGTTCTAACTGCCAACCTCCCAGCTTCACTGTCCATAATTCTGTGAAATACTACAGGAACATTAAGGCAACTTGGGAGCAGTTGTGTTGATGGTCCTACTCATCTCATAATTCCACAAGATCCCAAGGTTTTGGCAAGACCACCTGCCATTTCAGGTCCTGCTATCAAGACACTACTCAGTGAAATACCTTCACAATAAGCAGAGACCTAAAAGGTAGAGGCTTACAGGCTTTTCCCTAGTCAAATCAGTCCGGAACATATCTTCCAGTGATAAAAGTCTGAAAAACACTACAGCCATAAGCGCATGGAAACTAAAAATATTGCAGACCTATTTACCTGCCCATCATCCTTCACCATGATATTGCTGTTGTGACGATCACCAATTCCCAGTATGAAAGTAGCAACACAATAGCCAGCACATGAGCGTGTAAACAGATCAACAGCTGCATCATACCTGTTCAAAAGATACAGAATAAGCTTAGGATTACCTGCCTTGCTGTCTTGGGTTTCTGGTTACAAAAGGGCCCTGTTTGTGCATAAGGAAAATTTAGCATTTCTTTTATATCTAACTTCTTCAGGTAGTGCATTCCTAAGGTTTGGGAAGGGTTAGTATGGAAGGTACTAAAGATAAAATTGTCCTTGAGAAGAACATAAATACTGGTGTCTTCAGGATGTGTCCATATAGTTTACTTGGCAACAGAAATAGTTTTCTGCTGCATTCTTCAGGAAAGATGTCCGAGACCACCTGTTTGCAAAACCAATATTCCATCTAGGGAGGTGTTGTGGGGTTTGCTTTCAGTCTGACCCCTGCTAAAAGTTCAGAGGTTCAGTCTAAAAATGAACCATACAGGAGATGGACTACTGATGAATGATTTGTTGGTTCGATTCCCCTGATGTCGCATCCCAGAGTGTCTCTCCTTCCCCCATTGCCCCTGCTTTCTCTTTGGTTCTCACTCCACTATCGTCCTCCTTCCACTGCATGCCATGCCATCCCCATCATGGTACCCACCCCCTCATTCAGTCCATAGGGTTTTATCTGCTCCGTACAGGCCTGAGAAACTTCATTATGGCTGGCTGAGAAGTCATGAAAAAGCCGAGGCCGTTGTCTCGGGCTTGCAGTAGAAGGGTGCAAGTCCTCCCAGATTGAGCAATTGAACATGCATGTCCTGAAAGGTTCTGAATGAGACTGGTCAGGAAGTGTGTGCATGTTCATACATTAAGCCTTCTGGGAGGACTCATAATTGTTTGCTCCGGAAGGCCTGGCAAGCTGAGGATGCCAGAAGCAGTCTTTCTTAGCCAGTGTTGTGGCAACAGCAAGATGGTGCAGGCCTGTGCAAAGCACAGATGTGATGAGGACACGGAGGTTCAATGGGGAAAAGGGAAGAGGCAAGAGTATGACAATGAGGATAGTGAGGCATGATCCAAAAGAAGGGGGGTGGCGTGGTATGGCATGGCATGTCTCCGAGGGCAGCAGGTATGATTCAGGAGACAGGGCAGTCTGGTTCAATTCAGGGAAGGGGTGGGGGAGATGGGGAGGGGGAGATTTGGGGTACGATGTGGCATGGGCTCATAAAACACTCGAGGAACACCCTGACAGGTTCAAGGGTCATCCTTGACTATAATCACTCTGTTATGAACCAAACTACAATTTTTAGTTTGTGGACACTCTCATCTTGTAGCTTTCATCACCTGTAATTTCTGAAAACAGGTTGGCTCTTAAAGGGAGGGGGGGGAGATCAACTAACCTCAGAAGAAAGTAATGCCCTAACAACTAAATGTTAAGAAAGTGCTTTGTTTAGGATGGCAAAGGGCACTTCCACTTACTTGCTTAGGAATGCCTCATCCTAGGAAATATACATGGCTCACAGACTAGGCAGCTCAGTATAAATACAAACCTTGAACTAAATAATGTATACACCAAATATAAAGGAATTACCAAAGAGAGGACAAGCAGAAGTTTCTACTTGCTTCAGAAAGGACACTGAAGAAAGAGGTTTATCTTGAAGTAAGTATACTAGAGAAATGAGGATTACTGAATTTGTGGATTTAACTTTAGAGACAGTACCTGGAAAGGCCCAGAAACACATCAATGACCAATGTAATTCTTTTAAATTGAAAGAGCATTAGGGTGTAATTTTAAAAAAATACTTTATTCTTGCTTCCATATGCACATTATCTGCCAATAGCAAGGTATCATGCCAGTTTAGCTCTGAGTAACAAGAAATATACCTTGCAACACAATGTACAAACTATTATGAACATACTGTAGTTCTATCGGCACGGAAAGAACGTAGGATTCTTTACATAAAACTGGGAAAAGAAAGGAAAATCAAACTCACATTTCCCCTTTGTTTTTGTCTTTGAGCCACTGATGCAGAGTATGGCTGTTGAACTGCAATGCTCCTTTAATGCCCCCTTTACACTGGATTTGCATGATCGTGTGTGAATTCCTCACCACTTCAATGAGCCCCACACAATCTCCGATGGATAAACAACCATAAGGCAGCATCCTAAAGCCACAATAAAAAGCTTTGTTTGGTTTTAAAAAAAACATATACATCTGAAGATACACGCATGGGACTTGCCATCTGCATGCAGGTGAAGGGCAGTCTAGATAGCTGATAAAGTTGGTTTTTATTTTAAACTGTTATTGTTTTAGTTATTCTTTATTATTTTTATAATTCCCATTTTCATTTTCCATCCCCCGCCCAAAGCTTGGACTTTGGAATAAAAGAGAGAACCATTTAACTATGTTTTAACTTATTGTTTCCTCTTATTTTTTTTTGCATTGTCCACCATTTTCTCCCAAATTTCTTTTATACTTTATTCTTCAATACATATGATATCTGATAAATAAAGTGCTTTAAAACGTGCTACAGTCTCTTAAACCAAAGAAGGAGTCTTGAAAGAAAGAAAGAAAGAAAGAAAGAAAGAAAGAAAGAAAGAAAGAAAGAAAGAAAGAAAGAAAGAAAGAAAGAAAGAAAGAAAGAAAGAAAGAAAGAAAGAAAGAAAGAAAGAAAGAAAGAAGACAGACTGTAATTGCTTACCTAAGATCCAGGCCTTGATTTTGCCAGATGTTTTCCATTATTCGAATTATCTGAAGTGTGAGCATATCCTGACGTAAATCTGAAAAGTGTGCAGTTCAAGCACTGTGAACTTTCTGAAGACCAAATATACAGCAAACTGAAGCTCTGCATTATATTCTGTTTAGCTTTGTTATTCATGCCTTCATTATTTTAAGAACAGGCAGGTGGTAACAAAAATATGAAACCAAATTCATGCCAGGATTTCAGTGCAGGTAACTTGACCTAAGATTTTTTGATTTTAATAATGTGATGTGGCAAACACAAAGGAACAAAAGAAGAAGAAACCATCCAAGGCAATACTACTACAAACTAAGAATAAATACATTGGGGACAAATTCACACTTCGCTTCCCTTCACTGGGAGGCAAAGTGCTAGAATGATTCAGGCATCTGCACTTGCAGATTCGTAAAGCATTCATAACTTAGCTGGTGCTTTACTAAGGGCTGGCTAGGAGCATACTGTTTCAATTACAGTGGGCTTCGCAGAGACCCACTGCTGGTGCCAACATGCCACCATCGCCAGGGTGACCTGGTGATATAGCATGTAATCACCCCTGTGCCAACAGTCACGTGTTCTCCCTGAACTTCTTCCACCAGGAGGAAGCGCAGAAGGAGCATGCAACGCTTTACAAGCTGTGCCACTGGTATAGGCACGAAGCAGTGTTAACTACTCCATGCCTAAATAGCACAAGGGATGCTCTGGCCTGCAAGGAGCCATTTCTCGTAAAGAAATGTCTCCATAAAGTGCAAACACTCCATGCCAGAGTGCAAAAACACTCCACGCAATGCAAGTATGAAAAGGCTCTATTTGACCAGATTGGAGTGCCCATATTTTCCCAAGCCAGGCAAACATGAGAGGGTGCTGCTTAGCTTTCTATTTCTGTGCTTGCTCCCATTAAAAAGGAGCAAGAATGTACATACAACAGCCACAGCACTCTCTGTTCCTTCCTAGGAGAGAAAACACCACCCAGCAAGACAGTAGCTGTTATTCCCAGGAGAGGAACAGAACTATGGACAAGACAAAAAAAAAAAAAGAGGTGAAGACAGTCTTGTTTATCCGTTGGATGTTTGCCTAGAGTAGAGTTCCAGTCAAAAAAGTAAAATTATGAATTGGCATGAATGGCAGTATAAAGATATATACTGAGCATGTATACTTATTACAGCTGTGTGTATTTTTAAATAGAGGTTACTATGGAAACAAATTCCAGTACATGTTTTCAGATGTTTCAGTACATGTCTCAGATGAGCAGAGTATCCAGATTTTAAACAAAGGAAATTCTGTTTATAAAAATATTTATAAAATACAAATATTAGTTCAAGAAATATATACAGTGACAGGCACAATTTGAAGACTGTGGGAAATAATCAAGGCAACAGAAGCACAAGTGCCACAATAAAATATTCCTTACCATCTCCGTTTTTAAAGATGATTTCATTATTTTGAAACAACAGCTCGGACATGATGTCTGGGTTTTCCCAATTAAGCCATAATGGCCTTTTAGCAGATGACATAATCCTGCATTCCTCAAGCCTATAGAAATGAGAAGATTGCTTTTTAAATTAGGATACTTGAAAAAAAAAGTTCTTTAGATTCAGTATGAGCAGCTTTGTACATTTAAGAGCATTACCAAGTAACAGACATACATCTAGAGAAGAAATTAATTAAAAGTCTCTAGAACTGAAGACATTGGCTTATGCAATTAGAGGGGGGAAAGGCTACTGAAAAGAGAATTTATATTCTTACTTTAATTAGATTAAAAAGTTGCTACTGCTGTTGTTATCATCACCATCATCTGTATGCTGTTTTTACAGGAACAAGTGCTCAATGTGAATTTATAAAATTCACATATTCACACAACCCCCCCCCAAACCACCAAACCCAAATAATTATGAATACTGATAAAAAGAAAACATTACATTCACTACTACAGTTTTTATACATTATGAGGAGGAGAAGGAGGAGAGTTGGCTTTTCTACCCCGCTTTTCTCACCCATTTAAGGCGATTCAAAGCAGCTGACAAAGCTTTCTATTCTTCTCCCCACAACAGACACCCTGTGAGGTAGGTGGGGCTGTGAGAGCTCAGAAGGAGAGCTGTGACTAGCCCAAGGTCACCCAGCTGGCTTCATGGGGAGGGCGGAATCAAACCTAGTATTCCCAGGTAAGAGTCTGGTTCCTTAACCACTAGACCAAACTGGAAAGGGATAGCAAAGACAACTGGGGAAAGAATCTTCCTTCCTCTCGAGCACTTATTTATTTATATTTCTCTCCCACCCTATTAAAAGGTCTCAGGCCAAGTCACAAAAAAAATTATAAAGGCACATAAAATATATTGACTGAAACAACCTAACCCACACTGGCAACTGCAGGAATGCTATGACTGGATAAAGCAATTTTTTTTCACCAAGTAACATTTGACTCCTTGTGACTGTACAGTCAGAGCCATTCCACTGCCTTTGTCTGAGTTAATTCTGACATCCCAGTCTGATCTGAAGAAGTAACTGGAACCCTCATGTGATTTCCTATCCAAGGACTAACCTGATCTGAATCTGCATTAGTTTCCAAGCTCAAGCTAAAATGGCAAGGAACAACCTACTTACTGTATCTGCAGACGGGGCTAGGTTAGACTCTGAAAAACTGCTGTCAGTCACAGACCCCTAAGAGCCAGTAACCAGTAATGGTCCTGACTTTCAATACCACACTCTGTGACAGTGACTTCCACGCTTAGCTATGCATTTGTAAATCTATGGTGAGGCCACATTTGGAGTATTGTGTACAATTCTGGTCACCACACCTCAAAAAGGATATTGTGGAACTAGAGAAGGTGCAGAGAAGGGCAACCAGAATGATTAAGGGTCTGGAACACCTCCCTTACGAAACCAGGCTGCAACGTCTAGGCCTCTTCAGTCTGGAGAGACGGCGTTTGAGAGGGGACCTGATTGAAGTATATAAAATTATGCACGGTATAGAAAAGGTGGATAGAGAAAATTTCTTTTCTCTATTACACAACACTAGAACCAGGGGGCACTCTATGAAGCTGATGGGTAGGAGAATAAGGTCTGACAGGGGGAAGTATTTCTTCACCCAGAGGGTCATCGGTTTATGGAATGTGCTGCCGGAAGAGGTGGTGACAGCTACCAGTCTGGATGGCTTTAAGGTAGGGTTAGACAAATTTATGGATGACAGATGTATCAATGGCTACTAGAACGAATGCCTAGGTGCATCCTTCAGGCTGAGGGGGGGAGGAACTGGGGCGCTTCTAAGGCCATCTGCTGGGACTCGAGAGCAGGAGAAGGTTTGTCCTTGTCTCTGCTTGAGATGCCCGTGAGCATTTGGTGGGCCACTGTGTGCGACAGGATGCTGGACTAGATGGGCTGTGGCCTGATCCAGCAAGGCTTCTCTTATGTTCTTATGCATTGTGTGCAAAAACTATTTTGTTCTGTGTGCTCTGATTCTTCAAATTTGGTTTCGTTAGAGGATGCCTAGTTCTGTTATTTATTTCTTGTTTCCTTTCTAGACTAAAAAACCTCAACCCATTCAAACCTTTTCTCACGAGAGAGCTCCTCTAGCATCTACGCCATTTTAGTTGCTTTCTTTTTTGCAATTTTGAGTTGTGGTGACCAAACCAGAAAAACATATATCTGTATTTCTTTTAAGTCTAGAAAGAGATGATACCGAAGGTTTCCCAGCTGATGAGCAGGATTGAGAGGCGATACAAAGCCTTGCAAAGCATCCATGAAGTCTGGCCGCCTCATTTGCTCCACAAGGAATTTCATCTGTACCTGATGGATTACAGCACCCAAATATTGATGAGTCAATAAAAAACAACTGAAGACAGTCTTTAAAAAGAATCTCAACCAAAACCACTAAAAAAAATACAAATTACAAAGTGTTTTAAATTATAAGACATTTAATTTAAAAACCATGCCATCTTAGATAAAAATGCTACCTTTTGAGTTTCATCCTTTTTCTCTTGCTTAAGGATGTCTGTGAGGTTTATAAGTTTTTCCATAGCTTCCACCTGTCTGCTTAAATGTTTAAGGTACATTCCACACGCTCGACAGTAGGACTCCAAAAGCAGACCAAACCTCTGGCTCACATTTTTATTGTGCATTTCAGATCTAGTACAGAAGACACAGTTCACATGTATGTTTGAATAAGGTATTTGCAAAAGAAAAAACAAAGATTCAGCTATTAGATTTGCCAGTCTAAAGCATCTCCACTAGAATAAGTGGGAAATAACTGGAACCCAACTCAGGAAAAATAACGAACACGTTATGAGGATAGGAAAAAACTGCTGCTAATATTAACTCAGCCACTCAGATTTTCATTTCAGTTCAAGTATCAATGTACACTTCTGTAAGAGGTAACATCTTTTTGATGGTGGTTTATTCAAGCAAACCAGCCAAAAGACAAATTCCATTCCTCTAGGGCCCGGTGCTGCTGCTGAAAACTTTTCACATAAAGAAATTTACACTTCCTTTCCTAGGGTGTAGGTTTGTGCCCCAAGCAAGTTATACTTTGTTTTGATGAAGATTATATAGGTATCAAGGTAAAAAAGCAGAAACTGCATAGATCAATAGCACTCTAGGGGGGTTTCCACTAGCACTAGAGTACCCATTAAGGACCCTTAATGGGTACTCTAGTGCTAGGTGGAAAAACACCCCAGAAAGACTGACTACTCAATATACCTTCAAAAGCATCCTCAAGAAAAACATTCTGGTCAGTATATACTTTTAAATGCTTCAAATATTAAAAACAATAATATACTTAAGAGGTGATAGAACAATTATGAACACATGATGCCTCTGTATAAATTGACAACAGTTTAAAAAGGAAACTTACTTTAAATGCCAAAAGAAGAAGTGTCCTATTCTTTGATTGGTTAATGCCTTCTTAAGTAAAAATCTTACCAATAAATTATCCAGGTACTGCTCGTATTTTAGAACCTGCAATAAGAGCACCATGCTGTTATTTATGTGCTAGACAGAGGTGGTATCACTACACATGAAAGGCATAAGCCTCAAATTACTATACATTGATATGAGGTGAACAAGGTAGATCCAGTATTTTCCTCCTACAGTTCTCTGTGACCTTAGAAGAGAGGAACCCAAATAAAAAACTACTTTCAATCCTGATCCATAAGGTATAAAATTATTTTATTTGTGGAGCTTCCTTCTTTGATTTACTAAGACCATAGCTGCTCTGGTCTTACTCTATGTGCCTAGTTGCATTCCTTGCATTCTTCTACACAACACAACATTTAGCGACAGATTAATACCACCTCGTTTATTTGCTTTTGTTTCTTTTCTGCCATATGTTCTTTCTATTTGCTTATTTACTTTTCTATTCCATCCTATACACTAAAGTCTCAGGGCAGGTTACACTAAAACCAGTGTAATAAAATACAGTTCAAATCTGATTCCCTTAATTCAGTGCCTGAAATAGGAGGGTAATTTCTTCTGCTGCCAGTACATTTAAAAGTGCACAGAAATGGGGCTAGATGTACCTGAAGGAAGGTCATTCCATAACCTGGAGGCCACAGCAGAAGGACAACCAGGAGGGCCTCTCCTGCAGAAAACTGACTTTTGCTGTTTTTATTTTTAGAAATCTCTTTTATGATTTACACTGGACTTTATCATTTTTATAGCTAAATCTGTCAGCTGTGCCAAGGCCTGCAGATGAGTAGGTAGGTCGTAAACTGAATACGCAAACACACTCCTTAGATACTTGGGACTTGTAAAATAAATCTTAGAACCTTAAACAGCAGCAGGTCAACAACCAGCGGCGGTTCTTTTAGGACTGGTCTGAAATGTGTCCAGGCAGGCAGACCTATTAATGGCCTTGCTGCTGCGTTCTGTACTCATTACAGCTTCTGAACCATTTTCAAGGGAGGCCCACCATAAAGCTCATTGCAATAGTCCAATATATTGGTGTTTAGTTGCAGACCCAGAGACCTTTAATCAGCCCATCTGGGCAATCATCCCTTTTCAGGTTCAGCAATATTGGAAGAGCTGCCAACAAGCCCTTACTGAATGCCCAAATCTCATCCCTACTGTCAAGATCTGAAGAAGGGATAATGGCTAAGCAATCCACACCCACCCACCCACTTCCCCATTGTCAGTGGGGTAAATATTAATGTTAAGCTTCTGGTAAGTTCTGCTTATAAAGGCAGGATTTTCCACTAGGCCTACATTGTCATGCAGTTACAAGAATAGTTCAAAAGTAAAGAAGGTTTCAAGTAGCCCTCTTCAGTCCCTAAACTGGAACACATTAAAAGGAAATAAAATTTGTAGCCACTCCCGGTTAAACGGTATTTAAGTGCTGCAATTAAAGGTGGGGATATTCCTTTCCTCTCAGGCCAGGCAACCATGCATCCATCCATCTAGCCTTCAAGTGCATTTCTCTCCTGATTGCTCAATCCTCAGCAGATCCTGCCTCCTGTCTTCCCATTGGCTTGTAGAGTGTAGGTAGGATATAAGCCAATCAGGACACCCTCCCGGAAACATGACAGAGCATGCAGCTACTCTAGGACCAGGGTGAGGTGACAACTGAAAGTTAACTGTAAGGGGAACCTGATAATCATTTAACTTCCAGCTGGCAGGAGTTAAGTTTGGAGTTGAACAGAGAAATGGTTTACTGCGGCTGAACTATCTCTAGCTTCATCTAGACAGCATTTAGTTAATCTGCATTGTCTGGATAGTCCCGAATAAAATGTATCTGGGTGTGCTTTACTCTGGATTATCCAAATAATGTAGATTAAGTGTGGATGAAGCTTCAGACTAACAAGGGCACTCTTGGCCATTGCTGCCACCTGGGCCTTAAGCAGCACTGAAGAATCAAGGTGTATCCCAACGATGGGTGTTTTTTCCACTGTCAGAAAGTACCCATTTTTGCACCTGTTAAGGACCCATTTGGGTGTGAGCCGGATGATCCCATTTCCACCACGGCACCCATTTGGGACCCTATTGTTTCGACTGCCACTAGGGAAATGGGTACTTTCTGGCCTTTAATCTGGATTTTCTGTAGACCCCAATGGGGTCTTCAGACAGAAAATCCAGATTAAAGGGAGCCTGTTTCCACACTTGTGTGGCAATGGTGTCTAGAGGAGGCCATGGGGGGGGGGGGGCAAAACCTAAGCTTCAAAGTCATTTCGAAGTCACTTCAGAGATTGCACCCCTGTCCCCCCAAACACCTGGGATGACAAGCAGACCCCTCATGGGTAGATCTGGATTTCCAAATGGGTGCTCTGGTGTTTCCACGGCAGGGAAGCTAGCACCCATTGCTATTGGGTGCTAGACCACCCATGGAAACACATTGGGTACTTCCCTTAATCCAGATCTACTAGATCCGGACTAAGGAATGTACCCATTCCTTAGATCTGGATCTTCTTAGATCCGGATTAAAGGAGCGCAGTGGAAAAACACCCTATGTTCACAGTGTAATATAACCTTCTCAAGAACAGGACATTTATCCTCTTCATGGAAATGAAAGCAGCTCCATCTTGTCTGGATTCAGCAACAAATTACTGGTCCAAATCCAGGCCATTTCTGCCTCCAAGCAATAGTCAAACATCCAGTGCTTCTTCTGGGTCAGATGCAACGGACAGGCAGAGCTGAGTGTTTTCAGCATACTAATGGCATATCTCTCCACACCACCTGATAACCTCCCTCAGCAGGTTCTCCTCCATAGCTGGAAGCGTGAAAACTGTTTTCCAGTGACCCCAAGAGCAAACTGCAAGAAAACATGTACTGGAATACATGCATTTAAGAAGAAAAGGAAGACATTTTTTTGAGAAGCCCTTTCACTGCTCTTCCTAGCCTTTGATAATTCAGAAAAGACTTCAAAGATTTCTTAAGTATGAACTGGCAAACTGGCTAGCAGTATTCTACATGGATAGGGAATTTCTGAAAATGTATCTGCAATGCTGCATTAGCTTTTGTCCCAGTGAGTGACAGGCTGCCAAATCTTATCCAACTAGCAGAAATTCAGAACCACCTCTCTAATGCAACTATGTAGTAAGCTTACTAAAAGTTAGTCATTTAGGGAGAGTCTGATTATTCTCTTTCCGACAAGAGCATCTAGAATAAAAATAGGTTTTCATGACAATACCTGTACCAACTGAATCAAATACTGAGAGAGTTTGTCATCTGTCAAATACTTCTCCAGGCACCGAATTGCAAATGCTCGCACCCTTGGATCTGGGTAGTTGCAGTCCAAAAGCTCCATTGCCTGCTCAGGCTTAATGGGAGGCCAGTCTTTTATCAAGCAATACATCTGCATAGTAAAAAGTAATCAATTTGAATCATTAATATGTTTTGCTGCATTGCCTTTTCCATGTTCAACAGGGATTGTCACCTGGAGTCCAGGGTTGTCGCCCAGAAAGACAGTATCCAGGTATTGTGACGGCTACCAAGGTGCATTCTCCAATATTTTGATTAAGTGACATATTAAAAAGATATCTGAACTATTGCTATCAATATGCCTTGTGGTACAAAATCTTCAAGTGAATTATGGTTCCTTTAACCCCTGAAGAGGGATCCAAATATATATATTTATTAACAGAAATGAGAACAGATCGACAATCCTGTCATATTCTGCTACTTTAGGCCACGTTTTCACAGATATTGCTCTAACAAAAGTCATTGAAGACATGCCAAAATGGCCTATTTAGCAGTTTATTCAGAAATGGATACATTACCTGGGCTACCTCATCTCTAGAGTTCCACTTCACAGACAAAAGGAGCTTGGGCAGAATTTCTGGCATATTTACACAATAGTGCCTGTAAAAACAAATACATAAAAAGGCCCTTCACACATTATGGAACTACTGTATGTGGTAACCAAACCCCTAGACAAAAACACATGACACTATTTTGAAAGGTGTGGCTAAGGGACAACCTAAACCACCCCAAGTGCCTTTCCTTTTTCCACCTGATATACAGAGTAAGGCTGGTGTAGAGGTACAAGCAGCAACATGCCTATGAATGTCCCACTACTAATTAGAGACTTAGACATGATCTGTATTCTCATTAAGCAACTCTAGCTGTCATACCTGTGGCTCCAAAGGAAGTCTTTTTCCTGTTCAGTTATTTCAGACAAGGGGTCTCGAGTGCAGATTGCACGAAGCTGCTCTTTGTCACTTTCTCTTAATTCATTATCTCTAGCTAGTCTATTACTCTGAAAAACAAGAGTATAGATTGCATCACATTTACACTGACTAGTTCAAATCTATGACAGTAAGTGAACCATCTTATGAAAAGCATTTGGAGCAGAACTACATATGTTTCTCCTGCTAAAACACTCTGTTTTCCTTCCTACTAGCCTAAGTTTACAGTACCATCAAGTAAAGATGATCTTGTCCAAGGCTCTGTGTATCCACTTTAAATGCCATTGCTTCTAAGACGAACACATCCTTCAGCAAACCTACGCTCTTCCACTTCTGCATATCAGGGAACATTACTAAACCCATTCTGAAGAATATTCCATATAAACGTTTATCTACCACTTACCAGTAAAATAGGCCAGTAGTGACTCTTTCAACTACAGTGGTACCTTGACAAAAGAGTTTAATTCGTTCCGTAACCTTGCTCTTATGTCAAATTGCTCGTATCTCAAAGCAATTTTCCCATTAATCCATTCCAGCTCCCAAAACACCACCTCAGTTGTTTTTGTTATGTACTCTACTGTATTTACATACTCGTATCTCAAATCTTGCTCTCATCTCAAAGCAAAATATCACTCACTCGGCGGCTTGTATCTCAAAACACTTGTATGTCAGGGCACTTCTATGTCGAGGTACCACTGTATAGGTAACAGGTTAAGACAAACAGCTGCCTACCTAAAACCACTGGATAAGCTAACAAATGGCAGTGAGAGTTGATCAAATCATAGTTCTTGCTTTTACCTCAATAGAATAGAGAAGGAAAATCTCCTTACCAGCCCTGCATGACTGTAGTTGAACCCGAGTTCTCGAGATATTGTCCAGTTGGCATGTTCTTCAATTACTGCCATGTCAGGAAACTTTACAGGACTGCTAAACCAATCAAATTCAAGCTCCAAACATGGAGTTTCCTAAGAAGAAAAATGTTTATGCTTGAATACATATACTTTCCATGAAAAAAATTTAAAAGTTGAACAGATGCAATGCATGCTGTTTTAAGAGACACAGCAGTTGCTAAGAGATCATTATGGCTATGCTCTGATTCTGGAAATACTGTGTATATTGTGCATCTTTCAACTTGAATTCCCCCCCCTTTAATGGTCCAGCCAGATCCTTGTGGATTTCCCTGGGGTCTTCACTTCTGGGATCTTAGTTTAGCAGAGACTGCAGTCTCATACAGTTCCTGTTTGCTAACCACTTTTTTCCATTTATGATACCCACATGTAAAGTAAAAAAGTAGTTCTATTACAGCCAAATCTGTCATAGATCTAGAACTTGCCAAAAGCAGGTAAATAGATAAACTGTCACTATGCTCAGCCTCTATGTGATACCTATCTTTTCCTTTCCAAAATTCAAACAAATCAATCACTACATCCAAAGGTTCACCTGGTATTTAAACTAATTTAAATATAGGGGAATAAACTATAGAGTTGAGTCTTTCGTAACAACTAAATTGAAACAGCTCTTCTTATAAGCAAAAGCTATCAAAATTAAAGTAGAATGGTAACTGACTAGCACAATTACATTTTTAACCTAATTGGTAAAATGCAACTTCCCTCACACAGTGCAATTGCATTATAGTAAATTTTTGTTTGCATTTTATCCCAGTTAAAGCAATAAAAGTGTCTGAAACCGGGGAAGAGTAACCGTTTCCTTAACCAAAGACCAGGGTGAAATTTCACTATAGGAGATATTGCTGGCCATATACAGTGTATCCTGGCGTATAAGACTACTTTCAAACCCAGGAAAATCTTCTCAAAAGTCTGGGGTCATCTTATACGCCAGGTGTCGTCTTCTTAAACAGCGAGTATATCCCAAACTCTATATTTTAACTGGAAAAGTTGGGGGTCGTCTTATACGCCGGAATATACGGGTAAATCGGCATTTGGAAAAGCACCAGAGGAATTTGCTTCCTTTAACACTATTTACACAATGCAGTAGGTTCTATAAACAGAATCACCTTGTTATGGGAAGGGCAACTCTCCTCTTTAAATGGCTCAGAAGCTCACAAGAATGACTAAATGAGAACTGACCAGTTTATCTAATGCAGCAAATGACAATTTGAAAGAAATCAAACAGTGCACATTCCTTCCCATACAAAAAATATTTCTGCAAACGAAGAAGAAACATATTACACATAACCTTCCTTCTGATATATAGTAAGGCCTGTTAAGTAAATTCGACTTGCATAGTTTCAATATAGTCTGTTTTACCTGCTGAGACCTTGTTTTGTACTAAGCTTTCCCGGTGCTAAAGAAGGGTCAGAAGGAGGGTTTCACTTTAATGAAATTTCATTCAAAGTGATGAATTGTTGGAATGGAACCTTTGCATTAAATGATCAAGAATTTACTTGGGTGAGAAGGAGTAGGATCGCGCAAGACGCCCTCCCCCCCCCCCCCATTAGCTTCGCTGCACGTTGAAGTGAATGAAACGGACCTTTGCATTTGTCGCAAATGGATCCACTTCAAATGTGCTAGGTTTTGAATTCGCTTTGAACCCCTGTCACCAGGAGTTGCGCCTCTAAACCCATTCTGAAGCTCTGAACGAGGGCACAAAAGCTTTCACTTCACAAGTAAAGGTCAGTCGCAAATATGGCCAATATCTGATTCGAATTGCGAAGGTGACAAATGTTTTTTGCCCATCCATCCCTAGAATGGTGTATGAATTTACCTAAGTCGACATCTGTACCCCAAATGTTACAATTAAAAAAGGTTTACCACTTCATTTACCTTATTTGGATTTGATCCAGTGACTCCAATAGGATTTAATAGGTCTTCCAATCCGTGAGGTACAGGCCACAGATTCAGAGCCATTTTGCCAGAAACCAGAGTGTCTGTGTAATCAAACATGTTAATATTCCCCCATGCCAATGGGCAGTGCTCCTTAAAAAGAGTAAATAAATCACTGTTTAGTCTTGTTTTTTACCACCACGTTACATGCTCAGATTTAAAGAAATTAAAAGAGAAAAGTGTTTCTGAAGACTTACATATGGGATCAACAAAGTACAGTATATTCTGGCGTATAAGACTACTTTTTAACCCAGGAAAATCTTCTCAAAAGTCAGGGGTCGTCTTATATGCCGGGTGTCATCTTCTTATACACCGAGTATATCCAAACTCTATATTTTAACTGGAAACGTTGGGGGTCATCTGATATGCCAGAATATACAGTATATGGAAAATACTATTCTCAAAAGTAGCTTAGTTTTATAACTATTTTTCAAGTTTCTGTAGCTTCTATTGATGGGAGTATTACCTCTTTTGCACCTTTTCTGCCTTTAACGGAGCAGATTGAAAGGCAAAGCCTAGCAGCACGTGGAAGATCAAGAACATGCATTTCATACTGCAGCCATTCATTCCACCTGCAAAAGACACAAAAAATGACTTTATCCAGCAACAGAAATTTTACAACAGCAAACAAAAACACAGATATGCTGTAATTGTGAGAAAGCACAGTAAGCCTTTTGTTTAATTTCCCTGTCTGGCATTTATTTTCGTGTATAATAACTGTAAACCATATAAACATTAACGTATACCTGACAGTTATCAACCTTCTTCTGGAAACCTGCCCTATAGAGAATTAGTTCTATCACCAATTGCTTTGCCATCGAGGTATTTATTTATTTATATTTATATCCCGCCCCATACCCGAGGGTCTCTGGGTGGCTTACAACAATTAAGAACAAGCACACTAAAAATTGTATCACACAATAATAAAACCAGCGTAAGATTTAGAAACCAACATGATAATAAGAATAAGAATAAAAACAATACAAAAACAGTTTAAAACAGTGGTGTTTGGAAGGAGGGAAGAATAAAGAGCATTTAGCCAAAGGCCTGAGTGAAGAGGTGCGTCTTTACTGCCTTTCTGAATGTAAACAAAGAAGGGGCCTGACGCACCTCCAAGGGGAGACCATTCCATAGCCTGGGGGCCACTATTGAGAAGGCCCTCTCCCGGGTGCCCACCCGCCTAACCACTGAAGGCGGTGGGACAACCAGGAGGGCCTCTCCTGCAGATCTTAAGACATGGGCAGGTTTATATGGGAGAAGGCGCTCCTTTAGATATCTGGGGCCCAAGACATTTAGGGCCTTATAAGTCAGAGTTAGCACCTTGAATTGGGCTCGGAAATGAATTGGCAGCCAGTGCAGTTCTTTTAGAACCGGTGAGATATGTGTCCGGTTAGCTGTACTGGTCAGCACTCGGGCACCTGCATTTTGCACTAGCTGCAACTTCCGAACCGTCTTCAAGGGCAGCCCCATGTAGAGCGCATTACAATAGTCCAACCTGGAGGTTACCAGAGCGTGGATAACTGTGGCCAGGTCATCTCTATCCAAAAAAGGTTTCAGTTGACGTACCAACCGTAGTTGGGAGTAGGCACTCCTGGCCACGGCCTCCACCTGAGCTTCAAGTGTTAGCGCAGAGTCCAGGAGTACCCCCAAATTTTGCACCTGTTCCTTCCCGGATATAGTAACTCCATCAAGGACAGGGTATCTCCCAACTACTTGGACCCAAGAGCCTGTAGCACACAGCACCTCTTTCTTGTCTGGATTCAGTTTCAATAAAATGTCAATAAAATCTCCTAAGTTGTAACTCCAGTTCTTCCCCTGCAAGGTAGCAGAGAGCTTTCCCCTCTTCATCACATGAACCCCTGAAGAGTTCTCTGGAAAGTCTGTTTTGATATGCGGCAAGATGTTACCCACTGAACTCTGAGAAGAGAATGGATTTTTCATGTATTATATATCAAATCTAAGCCCCAGCTCAATTAGAAAACTTACTCCCATGCAGAGTATACAAAGAAGAATACAAGTTTATGCTTTAATGTGCAGAGCTGAAAAGAAGCCTCTTGAATTTTGTGACTTCTTCAAAGCTTGAGTTCAAAGCAGAGATGTACCAAACCAGGTTCTGCCCGGTTCAGTTTGCAATGAATGCAACTCAGGTTCTAGGTGAACTGTTCCACATGGTTCAAAGCCCCCACTCCTTAGCACTGGTCTTCTCTTTTGAGTCTGTGGCTTCCCCCATTTTGTAGGCAAGAACTACATGACAAGGCAAAATGATTTTTAGCACATCTGACCAAGCAGACTGGAGCCCATCAAAACTTACCATATACTGTATTTTCTGGCGAATAAGACTACTTTTCTCAAAAGTCAGGGGTCGTCTTATACACCGGGTGTTGTCTTCTTATATGGCGAGTATATCCCAAACACTATATTTTAACTGGAAAGTTGGGGGTCGTCTTATACGCCCAGTCGTCTTATACGCCGGAAAATACGGTACTTTGCTATTACTTACAAACTAAACAACATATTTTTTTGCAAGCTAGCCTTATGGAAACTCTGAAAGTTGTTTGTTTTGTTGTGAAATTTCAATGCTCAAATCCATCGTTTTATTTCCAGAGCTTTAGTTATTATTCTTTACCTGGGATTTGAACAAGGCACTCTCTGAGTATTCACATTATCACATAATGGTTCTCCTCCATGATAGATGCCAGTGCGGACATAGATCTGAAAACAAATGTCACTATAGATTAGCAGGTAAAGAACAGAAGGCGCAAGCTACATATCAGTTTTACATAAGCATAAATAAAATGTTCTGTATTAGCATCTTGCTAAACTTAAGATAAGCAAGCAGTAGCAAAGATGTGCAAAAACTGCCTCCTCCCACCCCAAATTAGCCCATACCAAAGAAAAGATTTTGTACAGACAGACATTAGAAGAAGAAGAAGAGTTGGCTTTTCTATCCTGCTTTCCTCACCCATTTAAGGGGACTCAAAGCAGCTGGCAAAGCTTCTGTTCTTCTCCGCACAACAGAACACCCCGTGAGAGCTCAGAAGACAGCTGTGACTAGCTGGTTTCATGGGGGAGGGCGGAATCGAACCCGGTATTCCCAGATAACGAGTCCGGCTCCCTAACAAATAGACTTAACTGACTCACAGACCAAACTGAGAGAAAAAGAATCCTAGAACTAATGAACAGCTGCTTCAATATAAGCAGTACCCTGGATCATCATAAAATGACCTATCACCCCGATCAAGAAGTGTACAACTTTACTTTGGGTTTCCTTATCTTTTAACACAATTGCCCTCACAGAAGCCATATTTAAAGCAGTTCAAATAGATCCCCCCATAAGTACAGCATTTTTGAGAATTATATTTACCTTATCAATGTCTCTAATATTTACATTTACATAGGTGGCACAAAGAATCTTTATTCTAAGATTACTGTTAATAACCCAGAGGGATTTGGCTGGTGCTTCTCCATTCATGTAAGGTGTAGCTGTAGAAATACGCCTGGAATAGGATGGCATTGTAAAGGTATCTAGGGGCAGTTGTGTGTAAAGACTTTCTTTAGCCATCAGCATCAAATTAGGCATCCGACCAAGCATGATACAACTCCGGATGTACTGAAAAAGATTGAGAAAACAATTAAGCTCTGGATGTTGCACCTCTGCCTAATTGCACAGAATGCTGCATTACAGCGCCCACATTGTTAATGTATGTTTGTGTTTATTTATATTTCTGTCCTGCCCTATACCCGAAGGTCTCAGGGTGGATAACAACCTTTAAAATCCAGCATATCAAACAAAACTATATTAAAACAATAAGAACCATCACAGCATTTCAAATCTAGCATGTTAAAAACAAAGCGATATCAGTTAAAACAGTAGCGTCTGCAGTGGGGAAATATAACCAACATTTAGCCAAAGGCATGAGCAAAGAGGTGCGTCTTCACCGCCTTCCTGAACATAATCAGAGAAGGAGCCTGACACACCTCAAGGGGGAGACTATTCCATAACCTAGGGGCCATTACTGAGATGGCCCTCTCCCGGGTGCTCACCCGCCTCACTGATGAAGGCAGTGGAACAACCAAGATGGCCTCCCCTCCAGATCTTAAGGCACTGGCAAGTCGATATGGTTAATATGGGAGAAGGCTTTCTTTTGTCACTAAAGGGTACAATGAGGCAGGGTTTGATTAAGCTATCATTCAAAAAGTTCAGTATTGGGATGTTGTATTACTAACTAACAGTCACAAAGAATTCCAAAGACCAAGCTATCTTTAGTACTTGTAAAAACAATAACGGTAAAAGGCCATTTCTGCACTCATCTTGCTTGGAGCAGTTTAACTATTCCACTCCAGCATGTTCCAGACCAAGCACAGTAGGTCCAATCCACATCTTGAGAGTAGGGTTGCTCTCTGTCCTAAACAGTTACTGGCAGCTACTGTGAGAGACAGGATGCTGGACCTCAGGGGTTGTGGTGCAATCTAACAGGGCCCCTCTAATGTTATGTTCAAAAGCTGGACCAGAATAGTTTGGGACAGCTGTAGACCTGTTCAAATAGTCCTACAGCTAATATGGTTCTAGATTGGGATGGTGCTAGTACAATCTGGATGAACAGTATTAGGTAGCCGTTTGGCCCGGTCTACTGACCAAGTCCGGAAATGGCCTAACAGTCTGAACAAAAGCAAACTCTAACTGGCACCTGCTGTTCTCCATACAACCCATTCTGTTTTTACAGCATCATGTTTTCACATCACTTTCCTTCTCATGGGATGACTGGGCAGCTACCCTGATGATTCTGTTTTTAAAAGTTAGTAAGATAAGGTTTTTCTGTGTCTGTTCCGCAAAGGTTCCTATCCTACATGGCTCAACACCATTTAAGTTCCAAAATTCTAGGATTAAGACTGGTAGTAGGCCAACCCTCCTCTATGGCTCCAGTCATGCACTGCATGCCTCTCCTTGAAGTAGACACAGAGAAAACATTTATCTTGCTTTTAGAAAATGTATACTAAAGGACTAATTCAGCCTTTAGCTGAAAAGTAAAAGCCAACAGCAGCAGAAATGAAAGCAGCTGCGGATAGCACTGGGTTCAGACAACAAGAAAAGTTATAATGAGAACAGAAGGTCCTGAGTAACCGGCATGTATAGTTAAATTGGCAATCCCATTCCCAACAGGAGCTGGATAACAGAGCTTTTATTTTGTAGCCTCATTCAGATCGTGAGAAACAGGAATATTTAAATAAGTACAAATATAAATTTGAGGGGGCAGTAAAGTGGGAAGGAAGCAGATAAACATATGCAGTAGTTTTCTGCAGTAGGAGTAAATGGTACTTCTACCATTGTTATGCAACTGTATAAAATACTACTTCACTATTTCCTCAAACCGCCCTAAAAACACTGAGCGCTGACCTCAGGTTTCTACCAGAATAGATTGCACTACGAATAACAATAATTAGAAAACAGTAACATTATAGTAAACAATAATCAGAAGAGGACTAAATAACTGAGTTAAAGAATTATATGTGTATGCTGTACAGAAATGGGGTACATTTAAAGTATATCAAATAATTATATAAATAGCCATAATAACTTTAAAACTGCACAAGAAACATACCTATTGCAAATCTTGCTACTTAATTTGTATTATGCTACTGGAGTAATACCTCCAAAAGTCTCTCTGGAACATTTATATTTGATATTTAAACACTCTCCAGTTTAAAAAGAATATTCCTGTAAGAATTATTTGTGGGTGACAAGCTTTCTTAATTAGCTCTAAAGGGTATCTTTTACATATGTACATTCTTGGGCCATAAGTTCATTAAGTTCAATGAGTCTGACGCCTAATTCTTAAGGATTGCAATTTTAAGTTCTAAATGTTCTAATAAGCAAGGTTTCTTTGTTCTCACTACAGAAAACCCCAAGGTGAAATCTGGCCACATCTAAAACAAGACGCTAATTCCTGAGCTGGTGTAGCAACTGCAGAACAGCAGCAGAACATAGGGATCCATTGCAGTAAGACTAAAAGGATTCTTTTCCTTCAGTTCTGGATCTGGTCTCACTTCATTTTCAGCAATTTTACATCATGTGTTGCACAAATTGTAGCTTGCAACCACAAGAATACAGCTCACTTGCTGTAGAAGACCAACCAGTCTCAATCTGGAGAACAATGTCTTCCATAATACACTTTGTCAGGCAACAGCGAGTTAACCGCAAGAGAAGAAATGATATAATGAACTTTCAGTAGTTCCCAGTAAAAGCTTCCAAGTCTTCCTGCCCTGATAAACTGACTTTCTTTATCAACAGAAGGAAACAAAAGAAAAAAATAATAGAACCCTAAATATATAACCAGATGCTTCACATCTCTGCAGCCCCATACCTAGATAACTCACTCTTGTGAAGCTGATCATGTTACACTTCTAACACAAGTCCATCTTCCATACCTAGTTTTACACAAGCAGAACTGTATTCTAAAATGTACAAGATACCAACTTACCTTATACTGACTCAGAGGATGTTTTTCTAGCAAATATTCATCACAACCACATACTTTTAAAATATACTTCCCTTGGTATTCTAAGACACAGAGTTTTAGCTGTTCTGATGACAGCAACATACTTCGTGTTTTCTTCCTGATTGCTTCAGCAATGACTTGTTCTGGCACATAATCGTGGTTGATTTTTAAAGTGTATTTCTGCTTGTCATTGTTGGGGGACACTATTACCCATATCACTACTATAATTTGTCCTGGAATAGAAGAAAACTGGGTCAGGTTGTGTTGACAAGCAGATTGTTGCACATAAATCATTAAACAAGATGGGACAAAAGGATTCTACAGATCGCCTTCTCCATTACAAATTTTAAAGATCGCTAAGGTCATCTAGAAAGTCCTGCTACAAGTACACAAATAACTGGACTGTCATCTTGTTGCCTACAGCTAGTCTGGAATGCTTCTCCCTCTGATGTCTGGGAGTCACTGATTTACTGCATCTTTTAGATGCCTGCTGAAGACCTCTCTTTTCACCCACTTTGTATGCATGTGTGAATAACTTGACAGGTTTTCTTTCCTCACCCCAATCCCTATACTAGCCTTAATTTCAGTTAACTAGCAACAGGGCTGTGATATAAATATTTGGAATTAAATACTTATAATTAAACTGAGTAACAGCCCTGTTGCAATGTATATATAGAACAATTCTGTTTGCTCATTTCTTCTCACTCCTAGAGTAAATTAAACTGGATGCAATCAAAGAGCTACCCAAGATACGCAATCATAAGATGACCAACAAACGACAGACTCATTGGGCCTTTTCACACTTGCCACTATTGCGGGTTAAGAAGGGGGTCTATTAAGAAGGTTAGTACTCTGCTTGAACAGGATAGAATTAGACTAGGCTGGGGTGCCCAAACTGTCATTGTGGTGCAATCTATTGATAAGACCTCCTTTTCAAGCACCAGCATAATAGGGGGTGGTATACCAGACCACGCAAATGTCATGCCTCTAAGGTCCACTAAACCACAGGGCCCATTTTGGCAATGCATGTTGCAAAAATGTTCCCCCTGGGACCTCTGAAGGTCAAGAATTAATGTTCCTGGCTTTCAGAACATTCAGCAGTCCACTGCATTGGGTCCAACGCTGGCAAAGGTTTTGGAGCTGGCATGGGGAACTGGTATGCCCCAATGCAGACAGCCTTGCTTTGTGGTAGAGGCAATCTGTCCCAGTTTGGGACTGACTGTTTATTTTGGTACAGGCCAGCCAACGCCGGATCAGAACAGCCACTGTAACTGCAGAAATGGCTTTCTACTCTTCAGGCTACGTTAAAGTTTTAGGGTAAAAGGGAGGAAATAAAGTTTCAGAGTGATCAGACATTTCTGAAAATGGTATCCTGGCTCAACTCTGAATATGCTTCATTGGCAATTTAAATAAGCACAGGTACAGATTGTTATTCAGGATATTTGTAATAATTAGCTGGAAATGTTATATGTGCATGAAAAGACATCTATTTGTATACTAAGCAGACTCTGCATTGAATGAATGTTTGCCAAAATGAGATTTAGTCTTATCGTTCAACAGCATCCGATTATACTAATCTGCCAGATTCACGGGATAAATTTCTCTTTTTTTACCTTTATCAAGTTTACTGTATATGTGCTTGGGCAATTCAGGCGACGATTCTATGTTTGGGGGACAGACATATAACGCTCTACTATGGGGTGCATTGGCGTCTCGTAGATCAACTGCTTCTTTACAAACATTAAGTATATTTCTTCTGAAATCTTGAACTTCTGGATCTTTAACCAAATCAAATTCACAAACAGGCATGCCAATGGCAAAACCTAAAAGAGAGATAATGTCAAGCGGACAGTTCCTGTCACAGAGCCAACACAAGAATAATGCACACCACCTTCTGCTCTGAGCCTGTTAAACAGTACAGCTACTTTTCAGTCAGATCCAACATAGTTTAATTCCAAAGGGCTGAAGCAGCACAGGAAATGACCTATTAGCAGTGTTTGAGCTGAACCAAGTAAGATGGTACTTTCAGACCACAGAACATTTATTTATAATCTACCATGACTTAAATAAGCCCTAAACAGGGCTACTAAAACCCAGAATAAAAAAATCCGTACACCAGTAGATAATTATTGCAAAACATGCAAGAAATGTAAAAATGGCACAAAGTTAAAATGACTGAGAAATGGAGGTTTAAAAACAGAGTAACCATAGGGTGTTTTTCTACTGTCACTAGAAGTACCCATTAAGTACCCATTAATGCTATCCTTTGACCAAGGCAGCATAGCATTTCAATAAATGATGTGACAAGATTTTTCTAGTCCAGTTATCATGGCCACCTTAACTAAAGCTACTAGACAGATACCTTCTACTCCTCAGATCTTCATGAAACAGCCGAGTACCTCGTGAGACACATAAAACACACAGATGTATTCTGGATTTAAGAGCTTGATCTAAACTGTAAAGTTTCCAGATTACTGGACAGTTTTGCCACTGCAAATTCTGCAATGCATTCCAATAGTCATCTCTCAAACTACTACTCTTTGAGCTGGGTGAAACTGTGTAAGTTATTTAATTCCAAATATTTTATTTATTTATTTGCAGCTTTATCCCAACCTATAGCCGAAGGTCTCAGACCAGGAGCAATGTTAGAAACCAAACATAAAAATGAGCATACTAAAACAATACAGTGCTTGGAAGTCAGGAGGAACTACCACATCTCAAATAGAAATAACCTGTATTATTTGCAAAAGCCCTAATATTTATAACTAGAGAAACATGTATTATGAATGGGCAATCATGCTTCATGAGGAGAAGCAGCCTGTAATTTCGACAATGTAGTGACTTGTGACATTGTCGCACAACAGCTTGATTCTTTAAAAAGTGGCTTTATCCAAAATACCTATGTTTATAAAAACAGTTCCTTAAGCTTTGGGGAATTAGTATCTTTTTTCCCCCTGTACACAACATCTCTTATAAACATTAGTAAAAACTTAAATTTTAATTCTCACCAATTTCTCGATTCAGAATTTTCTCTTCTCTGTTGCCTACGGGTTCTATAACTTTAAGAAAAGGCTGAAAAAGCCGTAAGTCACATAGCCGACGTGTTTCATCAAAAAATTCTTCTCTTTCTGCTTCTTGTGTAACACTTACAAAAATATAGGATGACTCGTCTTGAAGGAGCTGGTAGAGAGGGTATTTTCTAGCTTCTTTGAAGAGTTCATGTTTAATATTTAACAGAGTGGCCTCACGGAGGCATTCTAAAACCACTATCATACCATTAGGTAGAAGACAGTCTACTAAGATTCGTGGGGGCATCAGGTGGATGCCCCACAGTTCACCTGAAGATGGTCTTGGAGGCATTTTGTCAGGTACCGTTTGAGATTAAGTCTGTAGACTCTCAGAGGAAAACCTAAACAAAGAAAGTTGTATCATAAAGTAATGTAAACACATCTTTCATATTTACTAACTTTCACATGAAATCACATTTCCAGTAGGGCTGGGTTTCACGTATTTCATTTGAAGATGTATCTCTATGGAGTAACTGAAAACCTCAGAGTAGCTTGGCCTGGGTAGCAGGACAAGATTTGGGTGGGTGAAAGTAACAGTTGCAAAGAGACCCACCTCCCAGCACTTCACAAAGCTAACCTGGGAATTTATAACATTTGCTTTTAAGAATACAAACAAACAAAAACAGTCCCTCTGCTATCATCTTCAGTAGCTAAACTGCCACAGTAGAAAAGAAGTAGTCAAGACAACAAGATAGAATGGATGGTGACAATCCTCAAAATTATTCTGAAGTCTTGATAAAACGGTAAAACAATAACAAAATAGTTTGTGCACAACATGTCTATAAAAATTCATGGCTAGGAAGCAACTGAAAAGAGTGACGTGCAAAACAGACGAAAGCACAGTCATCATACTTGAACGAATGTCACAAATGCTGCTTGTCAGAAGAACAGACAGCACTGCCAGATATACAGCATACAGCTCTGACCTTTGTATATTATGCCACAAACAGATTCAAGGACAAAAGATGCTCTACAATCTGCCCTGGCACATCCTTAACAATAGTTATTAACTGTCCCCTATTCCAAAGCAATCCACCTCCCAACTGCAAAAAACAATCACTAAACAGAATAAGATTTCTCACACTCCTCAGACTGTTGCCTTACGTTCTTAGAAAGCATTAGGAAACAGAAGAAAGGACTTCCGAGTCAGAATGAAGCACATTCCCACACAAAGCAGTTGTATGGCAGTACTGTATTCTAGTTAAACTACTTAGGAACAAAGCAAAAGAAATCCAGAGCTATCAAAGCCCCGCTTCCAGGTGACCCATGATCGTGTACAGGTGTGGCAGAGACTGTACACAAAAAGTAGATTCTTCAACTGTTTCAGACCATGGACAAGGGGAGGGAGACTCAGCGCTCGACCGTCACACCTGTGCGAGAGCTACAAAAACTCGGCACCACTCTGCCCCAATGCCACTATGGACCAGGGGAGGGAGACACAGTAGCCAGCTTTCCAACCTACTCTATAAGTTTTTTTTTCTTTTTATTATTATATAATGTATTATTTCCTTATGTAAACAGCCTTGGGCAAAAAATTGTCTTTGATTTAAGTTGCTGATTATATTTATTAGCCATATTTCTCTGATGTAATGATTGTATTTGCATTGTATTTTTTCCCATTTGCTGTAAACCATCTTGGGCAAAATGTACTTTTGGAAAGGCGGTATATAAATAAAGAATGGAATGGAATTAAACTAATACAAAAATAACTGTGCACTGAGGTGGTTTTTGAGGAGGAAGTCTTAAGTTGGCTCTTTATCACCGACAAATTTCATTCCTAAAGTTGAAAATGGAGGAAGCCTACGATGTCTTGCTATGCTGCTGGAATACTGAAAATTGTCAGTAATGCCAATTAGCAACATTTTGTACAGAAGCTTAAAAAAAAATATACCGACCATAAGCAGCCTATAGAGTGCCCTTTAGCTTCCTGGAAATTTTATCATTAAAATGCCTAGTATTAATGGCCAAAGAGATGTTCAAAGGTGTGGAAAGAAGGAGCAAATCTGTCTGCCAACTGAAGTTCATTGGGATGACAGGATATGAATGCAACCCTTTAAGAGTAGAAGAATATGATTTCAATAAAATCTTTATCTAGGAAATTTCTTATGCTTTGGGCTATTTTAGTTCATAGCTCCGAATTGTGTGTGTATTCATCTTTCATTAGTACTCCCCAACCCTAACACTGGAGACTCATCTTCTATCGTATGCAGTCAAACATACTGCTTTAAGTACAGGTTTTAAAAAGAAAAACCAACTGAAAACAAAACTCTGTCTAGCAATTTACACAGCTTTCTGGTGGAGGAGACAAGCACAGCAAAGAGAAATGTGACATGATTTGTGACAATGTTCTTAATCTGTCATACCTACTGACACTTGATGCTCCCCACAGTAAACGAGTGATAGAACCCTTGCAGATAACAATGTGGAGCTACATCAGATATTTCAGAACAGTCATCTGCACATATGTAATAGAAGTGCAACACTTCTAGACTGCCCTTCATCTAAAAAGACTATACTGGAAACAACATCAAGCTGAAGTTGGATTGCTTACTAATAAACAATTCCCCATAGAACTACTTCGTGGTAAGGTACTTGCCAGAATCCTCTGACATTAACTCATGAAATCACACGAGACATTTAAAATTTTGAATGTTTGATCCACTATCTTTGCTTTTCCTCATAGCTGATACATACCAAAACCACACATATGAAACTGATTGACAGAAAAGCACACAGTTACAAGCAGCTTTTGAACTAGATAAAATAACTGCATGACAACCTAATAATAAGAATGGCAGATACTCACAGCAAGCTAATGGTAGATTTGTACCTGGAACCAGAATGAGCAAGAATTCACTAGCAGCAATACTTCTACTTTCTCAAACAACAGATCAAGGAAAGCAGGAAGTTCACTATAAACAATCTGTCCCCTAATCCAATCAGTGTTCCATTAAACTTACTGTGATTTATGCTCTATAAATTTTCATAGAATAAGGTAGTAAAGAGACAGCTGTTAAACAAGTAAAGCAGTTCCATACTTGTAACTAGTCGGATATGTTTCAAGACAGAATGATTAAGATTTGGCTCTTATAGGGCTTACGTGCAAGCTCCAACTTTCATTTTCTTGTCAGGCTTTGTAAACTGCAAGTGTAAGCAAGTTGTCATGGCACCAGGATTTGAAAAGACTGCTTGGAAACCGCTCTTAAAATCTTGGTGTTTTCTTGAGGGTTTGTATTAGGACAAAAAACTCTTCTGAACTTCATAAATACTAATTATTTACTACACTGTATTTGCATAAAGACTATATAGAATATCCATCACTTCGCATCTTGAATACACCAATTAATTTCCACCAACTGATTAATTTCCACCAATTTATAATCAAGAATGAAGAACATACAGGAGGGTGAACTTCCACATACCTGCAAACTTTTTTTCCTTTTGGATCAGGAAGATCCCACACGATCTCCTACTTCACATGATTTATTACATTATTGAAAGTTCTCTGTTATTCACATGCTGAACAGCACCAAGTGGTGTTTTTTAGATAATCCCGAAACATTCCTATAGTCTTCTTTGCATGAAGCATTCTTCAGCTCTGCAAAGTCATACTGTCTGCTTCTTCAATGTACAGAATCATGTCCGAGATCATATGCAACATATTTCCAAGGCTAGCAGAGCTTGTGGAAGGTGAAATGCTGAACTGAGGTGATTTACCTAGAAAAGGAGACGGGAAAAGGCAATTGATTTAGTAAGTATATTCCAGGTTGTATTTAAAGAAAGACCTCTACACTGTAGTGAGAAGGGATGGGGAGGATGAGAGCAGTATTAGGATTTCACCATCTAAATGAATGATAGCTAAACACTTTGGTTTATAGGTTGGCATCTGGTGAGAGGCAAGTTTTGGATGCAAATAAAAAATCAGGATAATAAACTATGCACATTTCAGTTTTCCAGTGTTGACTTTGGTCTCTAGACTGAGCTAGAATGTAACCCTAGAAAGCAAAGAAGGGGTGTTTTTCCACTGCAGCCCTTAGATCTGGATCTAAGAAGATCTAGAAGATCTAGATCTAAGGAATGGGTACATTTCTTAATCCGGATCTAGTAGATCTGGATTAAGGGAAGCACCCAATGTGTTTCCACAGCAGGTGTAGCACCCATTAGCAATGGGTGCTAACACCCCTGCTGTGGAAACAGGTTTGCACCCATCTGGGGAATCCGGATCGACCCACAAGGGGTCGGTCCATTACCCCAGGTGTTTTGGGGGGCAGGGGGGCAGTCTTCGAAGCAACTTCAAAGTGACTTTGAAGTGATTTCGAAGTGACTTCAAAGTCAGCTTCGAAGTGACTTCGAAGTGAATGTGAAGTCAACTTTGAAGTGACTTCGAAGTGACTTCGAAGCCAATGTTGGGTGTGTGTGTCAAAGGTGCATCCCCTCCTCTTAGCCTCCTCTGGACCCCATTGCCTGTTTCCAGTGGAAACAGGCTCCCTTTAATCTGGATTTTCTGGCAGAAGACTCCATTGTAGACCCCATTAATGGGGTCTACAGAAAATCCAGATTAAAGGCCAAAAAGATCTGGATTTCCCCCATGGCAGTGGAAACAATCAGGTTCAAAATGGGTGCCGTAGTGGAAATGGGATCATCCAGCTCACAGCCAAAAGGTACAAAAATGGGTGCAAAAATGCATACAATTGACAGTGGAAAAACACCCAAGGTTTCACACATGCATCAATGACTACGACATCCATAACATTTTTTACGTTGAGAAATCATCCATTTAGTTGAAATTTCAGCTATTTTAACTGATTCACTGAATAATTTATACTTTAGCAAAAAACCAAACCAAACAAAAATGACTTTGGATTACTTTTTAAACCTTGAAACTGAACAATGTTACCACCTAGATTAATTTTTCAAAAAGAAAAACTGCCCTTGAATCTAAGGCCTGCTGATTAAAATTTCTATATATCTAGCAGTCATTAAAGATGGAGTGGTTTATGCTATTAATCAAAGCTCTACAGCGCTTCTACTGCTTCTGTGGTAACCTATAACATATTAGAAACTTAGCCCATCAATTTCCTCAAAGTTTTGTTAACATTTTGCTTCCCAAAAAGTTTACAAAACTTTATCAATGTTCTTTCCTCATCTCTGACAGTATCTACCAGGATAAGAGAACACAGCCAGGATTCATTCCCCCCATTTATAGGCTTCATTTGCAGTCTACTACATAGGACCATTATCGGAGAGTTAAGAATATTGTACAATTTAGAATGTAAATGTCAGAGACAACTCAAAAGATCTTTTTACAAAAGTTAGGCCAGCCTTTATTCACACAGAAGCACTGAGTAGGCTTGTGCCAAACTGCTGTTTATATAAAAAAGAACTGCTTAGAGAGTCTCAGGACTTTCTATGTCACTTGCAACATACCTTGGAGCAGACGAGCCTAGTGTGAAAGGTGCAGGGAATTCACCTCTGCATAAAATGGAGCCGTGTCACATTTGCACTGTCTCTGCCCCAAAGTGATGTCATGCAAAAGCACGCTGCAACCTCGCTCACAGAGAGACAAATAGTGGAAAGACCCTTGAAAAAGCCTGCTATTTCAAAAAAATCAGAGGAGTGTCTCTCATGGTGGGAGGAAACACTGAGTCCCACCAGTCAGGTACAGCCACAGTCAGCCCCCACCACAATCTGCTGGTTCTGTTGGACACATGGTGCTCAGAAGACAGCCTTGACAAGATGACTGAACACAATGCACCAGGCAATCCCCCAAAAAGTACGTTCTCCAGTTTTGCATGTAATTAGAATGTCAGGAACTTGTGCTCAGGTCTCTGCAATGCTTTCCTAAAGGCTGCTAATACCAGGAAGGCTGCCATAACTGACCACAAACTTAAGAGGCTGAACGTAGACATTGCTACCTTGTAACAGACCAGGCTGCCTTCAAGCTGCAGTCTTATAGAACAAAAGTACACTTTCATTTGGAAAGGGAAAACACCAGAGGAACAACAAGTGTACAGAACTGGCTCTGCAGTGGGAAACTTGAAGTGTCTCGTGGAACTGAAGGCTTGGGCCAAAAATCTTAACCATCTATGCCCCAACACTGAAATTAAAGATCAGTTTTATGCTGCCCCGGAATCAGGAGTGTTTCTGCCTCAAAACATCTGTTTCTATTAATTACTTAAGAAGAAAACTGTACAACACAATATCACAATGCTCAGTCAAAGGACAATAAATGGACAACTTACTGAAACATTTCCCTGGTAGTTTAGCCTTTAGGTCAGTGGTTCTCAACCTTCCTAAAGCCACGACCCCTTAATGGAGTTCCTCATGTTGTGGAGACCCCCAACCACGGGGGCGGAACAGCTGGGAGGTGGGAGGGAAGGGTGGTGGGAGACTCGTCGTGACCCCTCTGAAAGGGTAGTTCGACCCCCAAAGGGGTCCCGATCCCCAGGTTGAGAACCACTGCTTCAGGTGATCAAAATATGTACTTTTACATTAACAGTCCTATCAAAACCAACAATGTTAAGGCCATAACATATATTTCCTATATTAAAAGGTATGGAAAATAGCTGTTAATTTGTCATTAATTTAATAATCTTTGCAACGGGTATATAATCATTAGAAAGTATAAGCATGGTAATAGTTAATAGGGACCAAATATCAGAGAATGGTAGCTTGGAGAGCTGCCCAACCTCCATTTGTATGTTAAATATTCATTAACTGCTAGCTCTCATCATTTATGCTACCACAGCTTCACAGTCTATCCAGAAGTGATTACTTTTTTTGCAGCCAAAATCATAAAATCCTCTAGCCTTTGAGCTTTGCCAACAGGAGCTCCATTTCTACAGCTATGCAGGAAGGTCGGGTTTTTACTAAAGACACATGTTCTTATTTGAATGAAAACGGGCAGAGATTGTTGCAGCTTTCCTCCAATCACAAACCTTGGATTATAATGGGTATTTCTAGTGACAGTGGAAAAACACCCCAAGTCACAGGATAAGGCATCATGAAAGCATCACAGGTCCAGTCATTGGCACCATCTAGATCTCAAGAAGAGATGGACCTTGAGTTGGGTTCATATTACTTTCAATTGTGATATTGCAGACTGTGATGGCAATCAGTCCTTGGGTGGCAACAGAGTTCACTCTAGTGAACTATAACGGGAATCCAAGAGAGGAACAGCACTTAGGAAAGCTCAAAATTCACCAAGTGGACTGCGAGATGATGTGCTAATGACAACTAGTTGAAACTATCCCAGAACATTCAGTGTCAGCTGACTGTGGCAACACCTGAAGCATCTATGACAAATTAAGAATTCTGCTGCTTGGACCCATCTCGGGAAAAGCTGTGCCACTGAAGTCATCCACAGATGCCATCAAAGATGGAGAGGAGGGCTAAATATTATCAGGATCTCTACTCACCAAATAATACTGTTGATGATGCAATGTTTGCAAACATCGAAAGCCTGCCTGTCATAGAAGAACTTGATGTTCTGCCTTATTAAGATGAATCAAGCAAGGCAATAGACTCTCTTACTAGTGGAAAAACTCCGGGAACAGATGGCATTCCATCTGAAATCATCAAGACTGGCAAGCACACCACACTTCTCTGCCACCTACACTAGTTTCGTTGTGAATGCTGGGCAGAAGAGTGTGTGCCTCAGAATGTACATGACACTAGCATTGTTAAACTCTATAAAAACAAAGGATGAGAATACAACAGCTATTTTATTTATAGCCCACCTTTCACCCAGAGGTTGTAGGGTCATAACAATAAAAAGCGTTTGAAAACTACAGTAATATCTCTCGCAATGTGAAATCCTGCACTGCAAATTCATTGCTGAGGCCACTATTCATCTAACCCATTTCCAATATCCTCTGGTGCATTTTTCTACCACCAAAGACAGAGGTCAGAGGTGAAGAATGTAGTGATACTTTGCTTGGTTTAGCAGCCATTTTCCAGCTTGTTTTTTGGTGGGGAGAAATGTGTTTGGTGTGACTCTTCTACAAAAAACAATTGTTTTCAGTTGTTTTTGTGAGCTTGTGTGAGTGCCTCTGTTGTGGAATATTGAAATGGCATGGAGTAGGTCATTGGTGCATGTGCGTTTTGTTGAGTTCTGAGTGCTTTCTTAGATATTGGATGCTTTTGCTTGTGTACTACAGCGTATCTGTGCTGTGGCTGATGACTGACTGGGTGCCTGAGTGAGTACAGCATGCTTTTGGTGTATATCTTTTCCTGTATGGACTATTTCTCCTCGCTGGCAAAGATGGCTCCAAAGCATGCTGACAGCGAGAAAGTAGCTCCTGTAGAGGCAAAGGGGAAGAGGAGAAGGGTCGCCCTGTTCTCTGAAAGTAAAATCAAAGTGATGAACCTTTGAGATGTTTCTGGATCAGGGACCTCATGGCATGAAGGTGAACGTACTTAAACATTTGGATTGAGAACCAGACACGGTAGAGGATGCCTTTGAGCTACCAGATGAATAGCAAAACCGAACCACAACAGAATCATCAAAAGCTATGGAGGGGTGATCCTGGCACCTTCTAGGCTACCTACTGGCTGGTTCCAGAAGTTCAAGAATCATTCAACCTCCACAATGTGAAAATAGTGGGGGAAATCATGTCAGCTACAAGGTTTCTTGAAGAGCTAAAACAGATCATCATTGCACAAAGGTACGTTATTGATCAGGTGTTTAGTACAGGTAAAACTGGCCCATTCTGGAAAAAGATGCCGGACTGCATATATATCACCAGGAAAGAGGACACCTGAAGAATCGTCAGCAAAATATCATGTCACCTTTCTGCACTGTGTAAATGTATTTGGCAGCTGCACGATCAAGCCTAACCTTATCTACTGATCCCAATAGCCACAGGTGCTGAAAGGAAAAACAAAGAACATCTTCGTATGTTCTGGAGGGCAAATTGGAAGGCCTGAGTGACACCAAACATGTTCCTGGGCAATGTCTTCACATGTGCCCGAATATTCCAGCATATAAGACGACTGGACATATAAGACGACCTCCAACTTTCCAGTTAAAATATAGAGTTTGGGATATACTCATCGTATAAGAAGATGACACCTGGCGTATAAGACGACTCCTGACTTTTGAGAAGATTTTCCTGGGTTTAAAAGTAGTCTTATACGCCAGAATATACAGTACTTTATTCCACAGGTCCAAAATTATCTGAGGCACAAAAAATAATTCCCTTAAGGTGTTCCTGAATTTGGATAATGCACTAGTTGCCTACTGAATCAACCACAGTGACCTCTTGTACCAGATTTTGAGCATTACCTAGAACCAAGTGCAGCATCTCTTTTCCCCTGGTTGGTTTCACAACTATCTATTCTAAAGAACAATAATTCAGCATCACCAATAATTTTACTTCTCTTATTGTTGTCTAGTCAGTGAAAGTAGTAGAAGTCCCCAATTTGTTTGGATGCCTCCCAGACCTCATTTTCTAAATGCCAATCTTCCTTAGGAGTGTGGTTAGGAGGGCACTAGCACATCCCTAATATTAAGTTTGCTTTCTGTCCTGGTATTCTTACCCAAAACACCTCTATGAAGGGTTCAATTCACCTACTCATTCTAGTTCATTAAATTTCACATCTTCTTTAAAGTACAAGACTAGATCATCTCAGATTTGTCTCTTTCTGTCCTTCCTATATAACCTGTAACTCTGGATAGCTGTATTCTGTTGGTTTTCATTTATCTACCAGGTTTCAGTTATATCTTTGATTTGACAGTTGAGAAGTCTTCAAACCCAGGCAATTGTTTTATTGGCTATTTCCTGAGTTCAAAGTGTAGGAATGTTGTTTTTCCCTCCTCCTGAGTAAAGATAGGGTCTGATCTTGATTCAGAGAGAACGAACTTCCTTCTCTCCCTAATATCAGAGCCTCTCTTGACTGGGAGAGGGTGGGTAAGATATCCTCCCATGGGCCTCAGCATCAGCTGATCTTGATATGGAAGAACGCAGCTCTTACCAAAGTCAAGATGTCCCCGACTTCTTTGTCAATGGTGGGAAATGGCTACCCTGCTATCAGATTCAAAGCAAAGGACGCAGGACACTTTTAAGGCCATTTGCTGGGATTCGAGAGCAGGAAAAGGTTTGAGCTTGTCTCTGCTTGAGATGCCCATGAGTATTTGGTGGGCCACCGTGTGTGATGGGATGCAGGACTAGATGCGTTGTGGCCTGATCCAGCAGGGCTTCTCTTATGTTCTTATGCTCAAAGGAATCTTCAGCTGTAAATCTGATGGCAAGGGGGATTATCTTCCCACTTCTCTTCTCTTCTCTTTTCCATGTATTGTATATCCAGAGTCTTTAATAATTCTTTTCCTTCATGAAACGGCAGTATTGTTGCTGAGCAGATCAACAAGAAACTATATCCTGCAGCCAGGATAGTGTCTGCTATCAACCAAAGAACAGCTTTCTTTCTAAGGGTTTTGACTGAGGACCTGGGTAAAAACCATTGATTCTCCATCGTATTTCAGGTGTTCACTCTTTCACTCTTTCATATTGATTTTAAATCCCTTGTCCTGTCTTTTCTAAAAGTGATGCTCACATCTCTGGGGTACCTGCCTTCTGTCTTTAAGATGTTAATTCCTATATTTAGTCTAGCCCTCATCTACCATTGTTCTATTTAATTCTTGTGCACACTTGCTTTCTTTTCAATCTTTTCACATTCATGTTTTTCTGCTTTTGATCGTCTGCCAAATTTTCAATTTGTTCCATTAAGAAACTCTGTTTAATTACTTTTTCATTTTTGATTGCCATAGTATATGTCTCACTTGCAATTCATTGTTAACTCTATAATGTTGCAGTTATCGCATTCTATTTTTCTTCCACGGTCTTAAATTTTTCTCCCATTGTTCTAAAAGCTTCAATTAGACTATATTTGAGCCATTCCCTGATACTTATTCAAGGCGTCAAGATCATCTCTTCAAGCCTCAGTTTAAAAATAGACATAAGTTCAGAAATATTCAATAAAAGTTCACAAAAAGTATAGCTCTTTGCAGTGTATATATCGAACGTCTTTCCCCACCTGATTCTCGCACTCCAGATCACGCCCACAGCACAATAATCTTGAGTTCTCATAATATTCTAGTAGTTCCCAGCTAAGTACTGTCATCCCACATGGAATTCCACAAGAACCTAGGGGAAAGACAGCACCTGTAATGAAAGCTAAAGGAGAAGACTTGGTATGCAAGACTGACAAAGACAGTAGCCCAGCAGACAAAATGACAAAAAGTTGCATTAGACTCATGCTCACTGTCATTTTGTTTTCCTCTCTCCCCTCCCAGTGTGAGAATGGTATATCTACTTTATTCTTGTATATTCCCTTTCTATAATTGTTCCAAGAAAACTCACATTTTATAAGACACTCCTTTCCGCATGAAGCTCAAGGTACAATGGAGTGAGGTAAGTGTGTAACCTTACCAAACCTGATGCATGCACGCTATCCAGAAGTCCAATACCTCACCACAAGGCTCTCTGGGAAGCAGTGGAAAAAGAGAGAAGTCAAAGATCCTTTCACAGAACTGAGTGCCAAAATCTTTCACAGGTACTTAATAATGGCCTTGGCAAGTTTTGACAAGTGTGGATCAGCCACCAGGGTCAGCAGACCACCTGAGCCTTGCCCTAGAAAACAGGAAGATATTAACTGCTGCCCTGAACTGGGTGAAGGAAAGTCCTTGACTGAAAGGCCTTGCAAGAACTAGAGTGGACCAACTAAGGGACAGGCAGTAGCAAACCTGGAGTTCACCAGCAGCTAGCTCAGAAAGAGTGGTGCTATCTTACCTGGAAAATTTGCCAAAAGCAGCAAGAAAAAAGAAAAAAAACTCTGAGAAATCTTCCAATGTCAAGGTGAGCAACCTGAAAGGAACTGAGGATTTGGGTGTCATCTACCTCCTTTTATACTGTTCTTTTATGCCATCTACAGGTCATTCAGGGTGAAGCAGGTGGAAATAACCCAACAGACAACCATGAGACAGCCCTCTGAGAAAGTTTTTGCTTCAGAGGTTCTCAACAGGTTGCAGTTGCTTGCTGATCAGATATACCCAAAGGTTTAGTGTGATTTCAAAGATGGAAGATTACCTGCTGACGCCATCTTCTGACTTTATCAGCTACAAGACAAGTGTCATGAGCAGAGATGATCAATCTGTACTGATTTTATTGACCTGGCAAAGGCTTTTGATGGGGTTAGTAGAAAAGGCTTTTTCATTATGCTTCAGAAGAATGGCTGTCCACCCAAGATTCTTAGAATCATTTCACCTTTCCATATGGATATGTAAGCGACTATCCAGTAAGGCAGAAGAACTTCAGAATCCTTCCTGATTAGTGGTGGGGCAAGGCAAGGTGTTTTCATCTTCCTGATCTTACAGAACACCTTCAAGATTTCCGAAGATGGCACTATTTCCACAAAGCTGGCAATGGTAAACTTTTTTAACCCTGCATGACTGAAAACTGCTCTTTAAAGATTCCGCAGTACATCCTGAATATGAACTCAACAAATGCATCAGCAAGGCACTGACTTCAATGGAACTAACAGGACCTGGAAGAACCCTTTGCAGACCATCACTAAAAGGATCTGGAAGAATCTGTTGTCAATCATCACCACAGAGATGAAATCTACCCATCTTGCATGCTTACTGCCCTCCTGTATGACTGAGTCAGGGGCACCATATGCTCACAAGGAGTGCCCTCTACATTCATTCTATCTTTGCAACCTCCAAAGAATCCTAGGCATCTGCTGGCATGATGGAATTCCAAATAAAGATGTCTTTAAGAAAGCAAGCATTCCAAGTATGTTCACTCTCCCGTTTCCACAATGCTCACACTGGCTTGGCTGTTACAGATGAATGAAAGATTGCAGGATTTCTAATAAGTCTGTGGGCTGTAATAAAGTGTTTGTTGTTGTTCCTTAAAAAATGTTTTATGGGGCTTGCCACCAGGTGCAAGCCTGCTTGAAGATCCCTTCATTGTTGCAAGGTGTCTACAAGTGTGAAACAAAAGCATGTGGCATGACTCAAAGATCTGGGAGTTAGTGAGAGTTGACTAAGTCAGTAGGCGCAAAATGCAACATCTCTGCTCCAGGAGAGGAGAGGAACAGGCATAAGAAATGGTGGAAAACACTGGTTCAGTGATTGGCTTGGCATTCATGCAGGTGGTTCCAGTAGGGCCCGTGGCTCTAGGACTGTATAGTCACAGCAAGCACTACGGAGGATGAACTGAGGCACAGTGTTCCATTGTTCCTGAAGACAGAAGGATGTCATTGAACAACAACATGCTGCAGTCTTATTGAACAACAGCACCACATGTACACATTTCATGCAAATAAATCCTGAAGTGAGCTGTCTCAGGGGTTTTGAATTCCTATGTGAAACAGGTTGGTCATGCCTGTTATTCTAGGTATCTGCAAATCTCTTTGTGTACTGTACCTTCCCACAATGCTCTGAAGAAGGCACTGGGGCATATGTATATGTATGGTGATTTTTTTGCTCAGAGCTTCCCAAAGGTTGAATCAGAACAGGTTGAATCAGAACACCCAATTCCAAATATTTAAAATGTTTTGCTTTCCTCTTTCAAGTTCTAATTAAACCATCTCCCCAATCAGTAACAAAATAGTAATAATGTCTCTTAAGAAATGTAATTGCATAAGCCAATTGACATTACTAAGCTGTACCTTCCTCTTCAAATCATCTCCTCTATGTTAGAATGCTTCCCTTGTTCTCTAAGCATCCCTCAATATTATGTTGGCAAACCGCCTTAGAAACACAAGCACATTTGTCATGCACCTTTTATTAACTTGCCTAAATGAAACTACTGCTACTGGACTAGAAATTCTGAGCTCTAAAATTCAAAGAACCTGCTTGATTCCTCTGGCATATCAATCAGCACAGGAACTGACTCTCCATCTTAGTTATATAATAATAGTTCTATTGTTTTAATGTTGATAAATGAATGAACTCGTGCTCTTCAGTCCTATAAAACTTGGAATAATTTTTATTCCACAATTCATTCAGATCTCTCTTATTAAAGGAAACATTTCTGCATTTTTAAATTCCTCTTTAGGAGCAACATAGATTGAGGTCACGGTTCCCACTGCAAGTTTTACTGGTGGAATTTGCTGTTCCGTCATGTCCAGTGCTTTGTGATCCCCATGGACCCCAGCAAGTAGGGCCCTTCAGTCCTCCACCATCTTCCAGACTTTGGCCAAACTTATATTCATTGCCCTCCATGGCCCTATCTATCCATCATGTATTCTGCTGTTCCCTTCTCCTTTTGCCTTCAATCTTTCCTAGCCTCAGGGTCTTTTCCAATAAGTCCTCTCTTCTCATGATGTAGCCAAAGTATTTGCGCTTCAGTATTTGTCCTCCAGTTGAACTCTAAAGTTTGGGTTGTCCAAGAGATTCTCAAAAGCCTTCTCCAGCACCACAATTTGAAGGTGTCAGTTCTTCAGCAATTTGCCTTCTTTATGGTCGAACTTTCACACTTATACTTTATTACTGGGAAAACCACAGCATTCACTATGTTGGCAAGGTGGTGTCTATGCTTTTTAACATGCTGTCCAGGTTTGCCATAGCTTTCCTCCCAAGAAGCAAACATCTTTTAATTTCATGGCTGCAGTTACCATTCCTAGTGATCTTTGAGTCCAAGAAAATCTGTCATTGCTTCTGTTCCATCTGCCTACCTCTATTTGACAGGAAGTGGTGGGACTAGATACTGTGATCTTAGGATTTTTTTTAATGGTGCACTTCAATGGTGCACTTTTGCATTCTCCTCTTTCATCTTCATCAACTGAAGAAGATGGTTTCCATCTTTATCCCCTTCAGAAGTCATCAAAGAATAGAATACATTCTTCTTACTATTCCTGCTAAGTTTTGCCATTGAACTATCTAGGGTGGAGGAGTAGCCCCTTGCATGACATCTGTAGATTTTAGCACTGCATATCTGTCAAAAACCCATGTTTGGACATTCATGGAGGCTGGCATCTTCTACAGCATCTACACAGCACAAGTTTCAGACATTTGTCTGTTCTGGCATTGTCCACATGATAGAATGGCTGTCTTACATCCCTCACAATGCCTGTTCTTGTCGTCCTCCATTAACTTAACACTGAGGAGCTCAATTCCCCATTTAAGCCAATGTAATTTTCAATTAGGCTGGTCAGCACAATCAAAGACAATGGAAGTTTTTAATACAGTTACCTTAGCTGCTGGATTTCCACTGAATTTTTTGTTCACACAATACATTTTCACATTAAATGGCTCTTCCCAGAACAGAATCTTTGAATTATAGACTCCACTTGGCCTCTGCTACCTCAGTGAGTGTGTATGTATGTGTGTGTGCGCAAGTGTGCACACACACACGTGTGCAAAACAGAAATGAAAAAAAAAACTGAATGAAACTGATCAGGTCTAGACTGGCTGCCTAAACTTCTATACCTTTGGGTGTTGTACATAATATAAGCAAATCAGCTTCTATATTCTATAAATAAATCAATAGTCATAAACCTAGTACAAGAGATGGCAATATTCATAGATCAGTATAATATTTCAGTCTACTGGGACATAGCAGATGGGCAAAAGGAAGCTAGGGCAGCAAACTGTAAAACTAAAAGTCATTAAGAATTACAACTCTCTTTATCTGGGTCTGATTACAGACAATAATCCTCTTCCACTAGAAGCACTACTAAATTTATAATTTAGTTCTATTTGAATGGGTTATTACTGTGCTTTTTACATTTCCCAGGGCCCTATTTATGGCTTACAAACTTCCCTTATCACCACAATATGACACAGTACATCTACAACTGAAAATTACATTTCATATCTCTGATGAAGTAAATTCTACGCTCTATTTTATTTCAGACATTTTAACCCCTTTTTTCTTTAAAAAAAAATTAAAGAGGCTCACAGAATATTAAAAACAAAACCTGAGTGAGCCAGGACATCTTTGCACTTTGAAATAGAGGTGATATAGCAAGGTGTTTCAGAGCTGTGCAGGCCTGTGAGTAAGGCTTCATCCTGTCCTCACTTATTTATTCCTCTTTATTTGGATAATCTGGAATAAAGCATGAATAATCTAGAATAAAATATTTCTAGATTTCTAGATGGAACTCAAGCTGTGAGTGTTAAGCAGCTCCATACTTCAGAATGGATATTTTGCAGTAAAAAAGCAAACCAGAATGATAAGAGGTCTAGGTCTTTTCAGCCTTGAAAGACAACATTTAAGAGGGAATTTGATGTTTATAAAATCACACATGTTGCACATATCCGGCTTACATGCTCTAAAATGGCCAGGGAAGAAGGTCTGCAGGCTGCTCTTACACTGAGACTGCTCTTACACTGGATGTTGCGATAGTGAAAGCCAGGCTGCTCTACCAGCAAGAGCCCTGGTGATCCACCATGTGGTTGCCCAGTAACAGCAGACCTGGCAGATAAGAAATACAGGGAGGGGGGAGAAATGAGGCTGGAGACAGAGATCACGTGGGAAGTGAGCTTTATTTCCTTGCAGAAGTTTAAATATCCCTCCAAAAAGGGGGCGTGGAGGAAGTGACATCAAAGCAACATTAGGGGAGGTGACTGGAGGAAAGCTGCTGTCTTCCGGGGCAGAGGTACTTCTGATCTCACATCCTGTGGCCAGAGGCAGGGAAAATCCTCAAACAGGAAAAGAAGATTTGTCCTTTTAAAGCCATGTGCTTTGCAGACACCATAATGCCCAAAGGCCGCTGCATGGAGTGGAAAGAATTCAGCTCCCTGGTGGTGCTAAGTGTGTACTACAAGCTTATGGGACAGGAAAATAGTTGCTCCTTTTACTCTGGGCCTGAAGAAAAGGAAGCCATGGGAAAAGCTGTGCAGCTTTTGTGGTTACTACACATACACACATGTGAAAAAGGTGGATAGAGAAAATGAATATGTCAAACATAATTTGTTAAAACTGTTCAGGCTAATGGCTGTCACCACTTCCTCTGGTAGTAAATTCCACAGACCAATGACTGCATCATGAAAAAATGCAAGATAAGTCAGAGTAAGAGGCAAAGACCAGGATGACAGGTAATCCCTAGTTCCCACATTCTGGTCCAACAAGGAAAATGTGTCACAACTAAGACTGCAAGGAGTCAAGAGCAAGGGACAGTTTTGCCTTTGCCTTCTGCTAGTGGTCCACCTGGAGAAAAGGCTCAATTGTAAAACAACTGTAGAATTACTACTAGAATCCTTGTCAGAACTACAGAGCTGACTCATTAGCTACTACTCTGCAGGTAAGCATAATTTCAATTACAGAAGAATCTAGCATTCACTTATTTAATCTACCAATCTCTTTATGGCAACAGGTAAATACTGTAGTCACTTTTAGGAAATCTACAAGATGGTATGGGAGCTAGGCAACAGTTTCTTCCTGTTTGCCCACAGCATCTGGCATTCAGAGATATATTGCCACTAATACAGAAGATCCATTTAATCGCATTGCAAACAAGAAGCGACACATTTATCCAGCACACAGGTGACATGTTGTCTTTGCAAATACAATAGCCTTTCACCGGTTACAATCACAGTATCTTTGAGTAGACAATTTCATAAATGAATTGAATTTATTATTGGTTTCACTGGTTGTTTCTGACTTTTAGCATGTCAGGCAAAATAAGTCTATTCACACTGCTCATGTCACAAGCCACTTAGCCTTGAGAACTTTCACAAAGAATAGACAAATAACTATATTTGTCTTATAGAAAACCAGTACAGCAAACAACCCCACTTAAGTTTCACCTAATCAAAATTCACTTGATTAGGCATTTGTTGCTCTAAATATTAATACAAAATAATTAGAAAAATCAAAGAGCCTAAATGACTGATAATTTTATCTTCCTTAATAAGTTTTCAAGGTGTGTTTTCAGACATTTAGTACAGACCAGGGGTGTTTTTCGACCGCAGCCCTTAGATCCGGCTTGTGACATGAGCAGTGTGATTTGGTAGATCCGGATTAAGGGAAGTACCCAATGTGTTTCCACAGGAGGTGTAGCACCCATTAACAATGGGTGCTAACCCCCCTGCCATAGAAATACCTTTGCACCCATGTGGGGAATCCGGATTGACCCACAAGGGGTCTGCCTGTCACTCCAGGTGTTTTGGGGGACAGGGGATACAATCTCTGAAGTCCCTCTGAAGTTGCCTTTGGAGGTTAGCAAAGGCTCCGAAGTCCCTCTGAAGGCAACTTCGGAGATTAGCAAAGGCTCCGAAGACAAACCCAGAGCTTGCATATGAATTAGCTCCTTGTGAGCAGGGATGAGTCAGCCTCATTAAATATGTACCTCTTTCTATGCCTGAAGGTAACTGTCCGCTTTGTTCTTTGTTCTCCAGTTTGTCTTCAGAGCCTTTGCTAACTTCAAAGTAACTTCAAAATGGCTTCGAAATGGGTGCCCCCTCCCCCTAGCCTCCTCTAGACCCCATTGCCAAACTAATGTGGAAACAGTCTCCCTTTAATCCGGATTTTCTGGCTGAAGACCCCATTGAACAGAAAATCCGGATTAAAGGCTGAGATGTACCCATATGATCCAGATTTCCCCAGCGGCGGGGGAAACAATCGGGTCCCAAATGAGTGCCATGGTGGAAATGGGGTCATCCAGCTCACACCCAAATGGGTGCAAAAATGGGTACTTTCTGCCAGTGGAAAAACACCCTAGAACCTCCACTTATGCAAGAGATTTCAAGGGCAACTGAGTACACAGGACATATCCTCAAACTTTCCAAATTCTGTATACAGACCAAACAATATCAATTTTGTTTACAGTATCTGTGATTACAGACAGAGACAGTAGGCTTTAGCTAAGCTTCCTTATCATTCCAAGATGATATGTATAACTCAGCTGAAGATTTCAGGGCATCCAGATATGAGTGAAAAAGAGAACTGTATTTTGGTTATCAAGTGTGGAGTACAGAAAGCACTTACTGAGATCATTTATAGGTTTACAAACACTTAATAGGACCTACAAGTTCTATCATGAGAACTTAAAACAGTAGCACTACTGCTATTTCATTCAATCCAGTCTGATGGCTGGCATTAAATGATACCTAAGGTATAGGCTGCAATCCACAGCTGTACTTTGACTACTTACACGACCTTTCCCTTTCTGAACAAATTCAATGTTATTATACTGTTGTTTCTCTTTTGCAGTCCAGAAAATAATTCCCTACGGGAGCCACCATTTCCTGTTATGTCCTTCCCATGTTAGAACAACTTTTTCCCTCCCTCCATGACCAACCTTACTTGACAGGTGATACAGAAATACATGATTTGAACTATTCATATACTCCCAGGTTAACTTTCAATTGAGCATAGTGGGTGAAATGAGGGAGAAAGTGAGTCATCCTTGTCATTCATATTTACAAGTCTGGGATACTCCAAGGCCTGTTGCAATAAATGATCTGGCCAAGAGTATTTTTAGCCAATTACACGTTTACTATTCCCAGTTAGAAACTATAAACTGTGCCTTTATTAGCATGGAAAAGGTTACTGTGAAGGCTCAAACCCTTTCCACACTAGCCAGTACTCTGGAATAAGAAAAGGCCTACAGGTATACTCTGCGTGTACATGATGGAATGCAGACCAGACTGGGGCACACAAAATGGCATCTTGGATCCAGTCAACTAGTAGACCTCTTTTTCAAGGTCTACTAGTGTTCTAGGGGGTGGTATACCAGATCACAGAGGCACACGCATGGCATACTTCCATGGTCCAGTTACTAAGGGGAACCCATTTCAGCAGTGCAACAAGGCACACTACTGAAACAGGGCTCTCTGCAGCTGAGGGTGAGCACTGGAGCTATTGTGAGGGCTGTTACGGAAAAGGTTGTCCCAATGTGGACCAAATAACAAAAATAAATCTTGTGTTTTATGGGTTTTATAAACAAGTGGTCTCAAGCTCATTTTTTGGTTGGAATTCTAAGGAGCTGGGTTGAGGAAGACCTTGGAGGATTACAGCCTGTCAAAATGTGTTTTCGCTGGGGGCACACTAGTTTGTCAGTGGAGCAGTGGGTGCTGGGGCTACGGTGGGCAACTTCTAGTTGCAGTATTATGTGGGGCACAAGTTTTTCAAGTTCAGTTTTATCCCAATTGTAAACTCAGATATGCAAACAGCAATTATAAAAATGTTATGATTAGAAAAGAAGCATATGTACACAAGATTGTGATGAAAGAAATGAAAAGGATAATTAATGACAGTGAAATCACAAAACAAGGTGATGCATCATGGCCTCCACCCAACTAAGTTGCTCTACAGCTTGAAATTGTAATTGCTGATCAACACATCTTTTACCACACCAAAAATTTGTTCTCTTATTCATGTCAATCAATCCAAGGATCCAGAAGGTCCGAGAGTGTTTCATTACCTTATCCAGGACCTCAACCGTCTCAGATGGCTTATGTAATTTTTTTTTTTACTGCATGAATTTAATCAATACAAGCTTTATATATAGAAAGCAAAAAAATGTATTTGTCAATAAACTTACAACTGTTACCTTACATTTGTAATGATAAAACTAAAGAGATGAGATGGAAAACGGGAAAGTCATGTTTCCTTTGTAGTGTCAACGTGGAAATCTTAAACCTTTGCTTCCCACTGATTTAAATATATCACTTTCAGTTTTGTTTTTGCCATGAGATTCTCGAAAAATAGAGAACATTTTAAGGGAACAATCACTGAATACTCATTCCTTCTCCTGATACTTGTCTATAAAATTCCTCTGTTTCAATATGATTATCTTAGCAAACCACACATTTCCAGTCACCACAGTATGTTTCACCCAGAAACACTGCATAATGTACCCTAATTTGGATGTCTACAGTCAGAGAACCTCTTTTTATGTCGAAAATGACAACTGTAGGCCAATTATGTTTGCCTTCAGAAACACACAGACCTCCTAGCTTAACAAACTTTTACTATAAATTATTCACTTATTCAAAAATATTTACCTTCTGTTTCCAATTAAAAATAATCTTGGATTACAAACAGCATTTTTCAAGTCATGGTCAGGAAATAAAAACATTCACACTGGGAAGCCAATCCATATGGTGACCAAGAGGTGGCTATGTCTTGATGGCATCAAGCAAGCAACATTGACAAAGAGAATCTGCCTTCAATAGGTGTCTGAAAGCCCTAAGTGAAGGTACCTCAGGACTATCAGAGGGAGACTGTTTCAGTGGGTGGGAATTTACCACAAAGAATGGCCAACTCTGGGTATTAGCAAGATGGCATTCAGTAGTTTGTGTTACTCATGAGAGAGAGGTGATCTGCTAAGTAATTTAGTCCCAACTAGTTCTGCAACATGTATTCAGATAAAGGAAGCAAATCTATGTACATTTAAACCAGGACTAATTTTTACCGAATCTGGTGCACCTCACTTTTAAAAACAAAACCTAATTCCACAAAGGATTGTGTAACATAGCTACCATCCAACATTTCAATGGGTTTAAATGCCACTGAATAGAGATAATCCACTCCATGTCACATCTGCTCCTTGCCAGTGACCTCTGTACAGAGTAAGGATATTCAAATTTGGTCGGCTGGATAGCGCTGATTTTTAACTCATGGATACTGGGTAGAATGAGTGCTGAATCCCTCCAACATCTGGTGGGACACAATTTGAGCATCTATGGTGTAGTTGTGTATCTGCATTCTGATCAGACTGTGAATCATCTTTCCCTCAATTAAAAAGGTGTACTCAAACATCTCAACTGCCCAGTCACACATGAATGCTATCATTTACCCCTATCAAACAGATTTCAGCAAGAGGCAACAGCTGCTTGAAGATAAAATAATGTGCGCCCACATACATTTCTTGTTGCCTGTTGAAGTTTACTTTAAATCACTATCATTGCCTACTTGCCCTGGATTATTCAACACATTGTGTTGTTACCACAATATTATCCCAGTCATTCAAATGCTTGCATGTATGTACTGCTACCTTTAACGTGAAATATTTTTACATCATCTACGAATCAATGTGCTAGATAGAACAATATCAGACTACAGCTGTTCTCCTAGACCAGTGGTCGGCAAACTCATCAGTCAAAAGAGCCAAATATCAACAGTACGACGACTGAAAATTCTTTTGAGAGCCAATTTTTTAAAACTTAAACTATATAGGTAGGACATTGTTATTAACTTAATTAGCGTACTCCTAAGCTGGAAGAGCCACACTCAAGGGGCCAAAGAGCTGCATGTTGCTCCCGAGCCATGGTTTGCCTACCCCTGTCCTAGACAGCTGTAATCACTTCATTTCAAACAGATATATCCACAAAGCAAGCTTTGTAAAATATAAAGTGTGCTTATGAAACAGCATTAAAAGATTCCAACCCCCCCCCTCCTTTACAACCACACTACAAGTTTTGAGCTTTGCAACCCTGCCTGTCCGCAAAGAATAACTCAACTGAAATTATGCAACTTGTTTTTCAGGTCTCTTGGGTACTCAGATACAGTTTAAAAACAGGAAGCCGTAAAGCTCTGAAACTATATACAAATACATTAATTGAGAACGTTTGATCTGTATTATGGGACTGATGATTCCCTTCCAAAGCAATATATGTTTATGCTTCTCGAGATTGCCTCCTGACTCTTAAAGTGAATAGCTTCCTAATCTCCTGTTCTGATTTCTACAGACTACTGAAACAGTCAGTGCAGTGAGATGACATTAACTATATTTCTCCTCTGCTCGTCTAATTGAAACTGTTTTGTGTTCCTTCCACAGACACATGAACATGTACGCCATAAGCAAAATCTTGGTGGTAGAAAACAGAACACCCAGCAAAACACTGAGCCTTGATTCTAATGTTTCCTCCAACTCAACCAAACCACACAAGCAGACAGATAAACGTCCTGTTTATGCCATGAAATGGAGGGAGCAGCAAGGCCCCCAGCCTCTTGTCCATTCATCTGCAAAAAGGAAGCACAGGGTGGGAATGCGGAAGGGGCAGCAGAAGCATGGAGATCTAGAAAAAGAAAAGGCACAAAAACAAGGGTGGGGGAAGGGAAGGAGCCCACAGGTAGGAAGGACAGGGAAACAAGAAGGCTCTCACATGGTAGAGAGAAGAAAAAGAAACAGGAGGCAAAACCAACATGTGCAGATAAGTATGTACAAGGTCCATACAGGATGCCAGAAAACAAGCGACAGAAGGCAAAATAAGTTCTGGGCTTAATATCTGCCAGTATACAAACAATAGTGTAATCCTGTTTCTATGCTCCCAGAAGTAAGCGCTATCTATGACAATGAGACTTACTTCTATGTAGACACGGATAAGACTACACTGTAAGGCTACAATCCCACAATGCTTCACCCCCATGGAATAGAAGTCGGCTGTAATTTTGAATCAACCACCTTCCAGGCGCCTCCATGATACCTTCACATCCCTCAGAACTCCTTACAATGTAAACATAGGCAAGGAAGTAGGCGGTGGGAGCAGCAGGGAAGGGCTATTTGGATGTTAGGAAAGGGGGAAATATATAATCTTAGGTATGTTGGTCAGCGGAAAGTGTAGAGAAACAAGCTCCAGAAAAGGCAAGTAGGGAACAGGCGAAAGAATCTACGGAAGGTACAGAAACCTATATAAGATGCAACTTTTTAAAGTTACAAGAACAGGTAGAATACAAGGACTGGAAAAGAGTTGTTTATCACAGGCCATAGTCACACTTAAGGTTTAATCCAGCTTCAGTCTGCTTTCAGAGTGAGAGAACACATCAACCAAATGACCAGTAATCTGTAGTTTGGTTATCAAGTGTGGAGTACTTATATAATCTACAGGTTTACAAACACTTAAGAGGGCCCACAAGTTCTATCACAAGAACTTAAAAGAATAATACTACTGCTATTCTGAAAGGTGAATTTTCTGAGTTATTTAACACTGAAAGAAGACAGCTTGTCATTTTGCTGGTGTATTCTCTTACTCTGAAAGTGGACTGAAACCTTAAACCACACTTAAACTTTAAGTGTGAGCACAGCCACAGGGTATACTGGAAAAAGGATATATACTGAAGGGAAAGTGGGCAGGCCAAGCTCACGTCAAACCCTGGATCTATGAAGGAGCGCGCCTACCAGTCTGAAAGGAAAGTGCATGAATGAGTCAGGCTGCATCGGGGCAAAATGTGTGTCTTGCAACTTACAAAGGGCAGCAGAGCTTACTCCCAGCTGCAGTGGGCCAGGAGTGACCCTTTAGGGAGGAAATCAAAAGAGAGAGAGGGAAAGACACTGGGAAGTCCCACAGACGTTCAAAGGCTTTACTCGTAAGGAAGCCTCACCACTGCCAGGCACAGAGGTCATACCTCCCCCACAGAGTTCCCTCGGAAGGGGTGTCCAGTCCAGTCCTTGTGGACTAGCCAGTTTGGTTTAGTGGTTAGGAGGATGGACTCTTATCTGGGAATAGCGGGTTTGATTCTGCACTCCTCCAAGAAGCCAGCTGGGTGGCCTTGGGCTGGTCACAGCTCTCTTCTGAGCTCCCACAGCCCCACCCCACCTCACAGGGTGTTTGTTGTGGGGAGAAGAACAGAAGGTTTGTCAGCCGCTTTGAGTCCCCTTAACTGGGTGAGAAAAGCGGGGTAGCAAAGCCAACTCTTCTTCTCCTTCTTCATTTCCCCCCTCTGTCCCCTCAGCCAACCGCCCTTCCCCGCTCCGGCGGCGGCGGTTCACTTACCTTCGCCTCGTTGCCCCAGAGCCGCCGAGGTGGTCGCAGCGGAGCGGGAAGGGAGAAGGGGAAGCGAGACCCTCTCAGGGCAGCCGAGCCGAGCCGAGCCCGCTGGCCGGGGTCCCCTGCTCCTCGCCTCAGAGCCCGCCTGGGGCTCCCTCCGTATCACAGCCCCTCTCACGGGGCCTTCCCGCCGAGGGCGGCGCCCCTCTTTCCTCGGGAGAAAGGGACGAGAGCGGGACACGGGGGAGGACGACGACGGCTTCAGTTCAGCGGCCGGAGCGTGGCCAAGGCGCGGTGGCACCGCACACAGCCGCAGCAGCAGCAGCAGCCGCAGCCAGCCGTGGGTCTCCCATTCGGGCCCTCCTTCCTTCCTTCCCTCCCCCGCCCACCCCACAAACAAACAAACCGACCAACCACACACAAAACCGGAAGCGGGGCGGCCTGACCCCGGATGTGGACAAGCCTGTCTGACAGGCAGGAGAAGAGGGGAGGGTGAATGGGAGACGGGGAAAACACCCTCGACTCCAGTAGCGCAGCAGCAACCCTCGCTATACACGCACGGTATATACAAACAAGACCGGGCTTCCAGCGCGCATGCCCAGCTGCGGCCGGGGCAGCTTGGGACAGCCGCCGCACTGCGCAGGCGCGCACAGTTTCGGCCCGCTTTCAGAGAGAGAATGTACCTCAAGCAAAGGGACGGGCTGGTTTCTGTCAGGGCTAGAATAACTTAGAGAATTCACCTCTGGGATAGATAATGTGGAAGGAAAATCACTGGTCACTTTGTTGGTGTGTTCTCTGGTGTGAGCCAGTTTGGTCCAGTGATTAGGGAGCCGGACTCTTATCTGTGAATACTGGGTTTGATTCTGCCCTCCTCCACGAAGCCAGCTGGGTGACCTTGGGCTACTTACAGCTCTCTTTCTGAGCTCTCACAGCCCCACCCACCTCACAGGGTGTTCTGTTGTGGGGAGAAGAATAGAAGCTTTGTCAGCCGCTTTGAGTCCTCTTAAATAGGTGAAAAAAGCAGGGTAGAAAAGCCAACTCTTCTTCCTCCATGAAGCTAGCTGGGTGACCTTGGGCTAGTCACAGCTCTCTTTCTGAGCTCTCACAGCCCCACCCACCTCACAGGGTGTCTGTTGTGGGAAGAAAAATAGAAAAGCTTTGTCAGCCGCTTTGAGTCCCCTTAAATGGGTGAGAAAACCAACTCTTCTCTCGCTCTGAAGGCAGACTGAAGCTGGATTAAACCTTAGGTGTGATCGTTGTCCATCAGACGTCTCTGAAAAATTGAACGGTTTAGCAAACTTCCAGAATAAAGGTGCTCCAAAATGACTGCTTGTTGCCCAAATACGGAAAGTGCCACCTTCTGCACTGGCATCATGCATGCACTGGGTATTTCAATGGTACAAAACACTGTAGAAATGTACATGTACCAGCTGCTGCACATGCACAGTGGCCGTTTCCCCTCAGATTCAGCCATGCTCATGTGCAGGGTGGTATTTTAGGGGGGGGTTCCACTGACTTCCCTTAATCCGGATCTAAGATGTTCCGGATTTAAGGAATGGGTACTTCTAGTAGGTGCCCCCCCCAATCGCCCATAGACCCCATTGTTCAATAGTGCCTTGAAACAGGCTCTGTATAATCCAGTTTTGATGCCTGAAGACCCCATTGTAGACCCCTTTAATGGGGTCTGCAAGGAATCCGGATTATAATTCCTGACGGACCCATATAACCTGGATTTCCCTAGAATAGGTGGAAACAAATGTGGCTCTAATGGGGTCTGTAGTGGAAACGGGGTCTTCCCGCTCTGAGCCAAATGGATCCTTAATGGGTCCTTAGTGCTAGTGGAAAAACACCCTTATTCAGTCACATCCCATCCAGTTTAGTTCATCTCACACAGTGGTCCAACAGTTGCTTTTGGGGATTCCCAAGGACAAGGCGGCGGCAAAACCTTCATTTGCTCTTTTCTCCCAGCAAATAGCCTTTAGAGGTGTCTTAGCTATCTCATAAGAAAGCCATTTTTGGTAAAGTAAAAGTATGAATGAGCAGACCAGCTTCAGACTGAGGCAAGTCATTACTTATTCCTGCATGTTATTCCCAATCAGAATGCTTTTGGTGAGGTGGAGCTAAGCTGGGAGATGGTAATTTTGAATTACTCATTACCTGATGATGTAGATAGAAGTGTATGTGATGGTTACTCATGTGTACCAAATGTGTTTCTAATACTGGAAAATTACAAAACATCAACCTTGTAAACAACTTAGCATAGAACCTGGTAATCCTATTCATATAACCTTGTTTTTGTTCAGAAATAGTATGCAGTAATAGCGTATAGCTAATATTATAGGGTTGCTGGTATAATTAATACTTATTAATGTAATATCTCAGGAGAGTGCTATTCCTTTTGAGGTCATCTTAAACAAGAGACCTGATCACACTTGCTTTATGACAAATAACATTTATGATGTGTCATGACAGAGTGACTTCAGCATTTTACTTATGGGAAACCAAAAGTTAGTCATTCCATTTGCAAGTCTTCTCAAAAAGGAAAATGATAAGTCTGCACTTTTCCTAACTCCATCTTCTTAAGAATAAGAACCACTAAGAATAATAAGACTTCTGAGTAAGCACATGGAGATGAACTGCATCCAAACAGGGTCTACAGCCCAAGACTATTCCGGTACACTGATGTGGCAATCTCACCGTAATCCTAGTACAGAGGCTGTTGCATGAAAAGGAGCGGTGAACATGGGTTTTCCCACATAGTGATATTGTTTACCTTGTCTGGTGTTTTCTTAAGATTTTTCACGTTGGAAATACCTGCTGTGTAGGCACAGAGATGATATCTGGCTGAAAATACCAAGCACACAGGTGGGTGCTTGCATAGTTTTAGATATTCCAGACCATTGGATGCATCACGAGAGCAAGCTCAAGACAGGGTAAGGGCTCAGGCTTGCCTTGTGATTTTATCCTTCTATCTGAAGGAGGTGGCAAGAGGCAGTTGTGGGAGCTAAACAAGATCCCATGTTTTCCACTCACCATCAGGAGGCAGCCATAGATTGTGGGCACCTATGTCAGCTGTAATGCTGCCCACCTTATCCACCATGATGAGAATCTGGAAGCACTTACGCTCTGTGTATTTATGTGTGGACCATTTCAACAAGGTTTTTATAAATGTCTTTCCTTTTGATGTTTTTAATTTCTGTTTTTAGTTGCTCTGCATTGCATTGCATTTGCTTTAAGGAAAATAAAGGCCAAATCATTTCAGCACTGAAAGGCCGCATCCCCATTAGAAGCTTAATCCAGTTTCCCTAAACTGAAATAACAGAACCGGATGCAAATGCGAATTTGCCTGATCCCATTACTTTCAGCAAGAATCGTGTTCAATCCGGATTCTGAGGACGTACGTGACTCAAGGGGGGGCTCCAGCGGCTACTTTTTAAAAACCGCTTTTTGTGGCTGCCCTGTCCTCTTCCTCCTGGTGTGAACGCGCCACCCATAAGGGACCCCTTCACGGAGCCTGGCTGGGTGGCTGCTGCTTGCCTGGACAGAAGAAAAACGGCTGGGTGGCTGCTGCTTGCCTGGACGGAAGAAAAACGGCAGCGGACAGCCAGCAATTCTTTCCCCTCCTCTCCTCATTGCTCAGGGCACGCAGCAGCAGCGGCAACTCAAGCCCCCTTTGCCTTAAACATGCACACATCTCCCCAAACTTGCAGCTGCTTTCCTTTCTTTCCCCTTTTTTAAAGGTCAGAACTTTCAATGGCAAGATTGTTATCAGGTGTGAAGTGCTTGGATTGCTACAGTGGATTGCTTGGATTGCTACTGGGGCTGCTGCTTTAAGGGGTGGATTTTACAGCAAAATCACTATCTTTGGAAGCAAGCTATAGGGGGAGGGAAACTCTCATCCCTTAACATGGAATGGTTCCCACAGTAAAAAATGTAAAACGTTTCAAGCGCACGAGCCAGAGTGAGACCTGTTGAAATGAGGATTAACATTTACAACTCTTTGGGGCGATTTAACACGCGGAAAGTGTGTTAAGCCAAACTGACGTGGGGTCTGCGAGGATTGAAAACGGTTTGAAATCGAAATAAGGTTGTAATGGGGATGCGGCCAAAGTGACCACCTTGAAATAATTGGGGCTGTAGCTTAATGGTAGCACAAATGTTGGGGCTTAATCTCCATAGCAAAAATACTTCTGTATGGTTGTCAGGAACACTGTATGACTATGTCCATGTACTCCACTGTCTGCCAATTTAGTGCACAAAAGGTACAGAAAGCCAAATTGTTGTCAGGACAGCAGGAATTAAAGACGGCCCTAAACTGATTGATTATACAGCATGCAAGACCACAACCCATGAGTCATCTTTATTATTAAGTCTCAGGAACTGGGATAATACCCATGTATTTTTTTTATACATAGTTAAAAATATGATTAAGTAGTAAAGTACAGTTTTAGATCTCTCCTCCCACCCCCCTGGGAAAAATCCATGCATGAACATAGAATATGAAACAGTCTCACTGTCAACAAATTATGTTAATTCTCGTCAACAGGGGTGAAAAGTTAACAGCTCAGGGATATGCAGTCATGCTGTGACACCTTTCTCTTCCTCTGGAAATAAATTTTGCTCAGTCCCGATTGATTGCTGCCATCTAGTGATATTTTGTACTATAGGACTCTATTTTTTTGTATAACTGTCAATAGAAAGGGAATTCCCTCATTTACTGGATATTTGCCGTAATGGAACTGTGAACCATTTACAGTCAGACCTCTGTATCTGCTAATTGTAGTTTCAGTTTCCCGTGGTGACCGGATCAGCCTCCCCTCCAACCTGCTGGCACCATTAGGCCTACCTGAAGCTTCTTGGAAGCCTGGGACAAACAAGAAATCACGGTAAATGATGTGAGATTTCACAGGAATGATGGGAAATAGAGTGCATTTCCCTGCGTTTGAATTATCCACAGTTTTTTGTTAATTGCGGTAGGACCCGGAATGTATCCCCTGCAGATACTGACGTCTGACTATAATTCCATTGATGGACCTGATCTCTCTTTTTTCCATTCCATTGACTTACACTGATAGAGTGGGCTTATGTGGCATGCTGCCATTCTTTCCAGAAAGGGAAGTGCCAGATCACCTGTATGCTATAGGGATAAGTTCCATCAAATCCAGTGTCTTTAAATAGTTGAAGGGGGAGAAGAACCATGTAATACAGTGTGCTAAAGTACAAAGCAACTCAGCAGTATTATAATGTACTAAAACTAGCCAGCCGTCATGTGCAAAACATATTGCCATGTTTGGAATGTGAACAATGCACCAGCTAGAATAAATCTGCATCTTAGAATATAGGGGACTTGTGTATCCACAGAAAAACATGGGGGCATTACAAATGAAGAAGCTACCAGGGCCGGGGAATTGCAGTCATACCACCAGCCGAAGTGCTGAATGTCCCCTTCCTTGAGCCTCCTGTCTAAGTCGATGAAGACAAAATTGTGTTGCAAAATGTTGTATCCACAGCATTCAAGCTGCAGGAAAACTTGCTGGTTTTGTTTATTTCATTACATTTCTATTTCACCTTTCACATGAAGGTTGCAGGACAGGTCACAGCACATAGTAAAAAACAATAAAAACAAAATAAAAATATATTAAAATATGCATTGTTATCAGGGGTTGGATAGCTTACAAGCCGATTTTCTGAAAAAGTCTCAGGAATGCACATGAATATTAGAAACATTCAAAATTCGATCAAATTCATTCAAATTTGGACATTCGAATTTGAATTGAATGTCTATAAATTTGAATTTAAACATTCCAACAAAATTTGAGGTTTTGAATCATTCGTATGTATACAGATATGTACACAATGCGTACTTGCGCATACAAATCTTTCCCACATATGTACGCATTTGTACGGATCCATATGGGATGAAAACAGGATGCATATGGGATAGATACAGGATGCGTACGGATGTGTACGGATGCATACAGATGTATACAGACACAAATGTTGTTGACATTTGTATTTGCAAATAGGGATTGAAAATTTGCATGAATAGATTTGAATGATTTTGAATCAAATTGAATGTGAATATATTCAAATTTTAAACATTCAAGTGGATTCAAATTTTCAGATACTCAATTCATATCGAATCCCAAAAATTGTGTTTGTGCACACCCCTAGACTCAGTTCTTTGCTTCTCTTATTGTTTTTCAAACCTAAGCATTAAAATAATCCATAATTATCAATCACTTGAATAAAAAGTTTTTGTACTGCACAGCCATTTGCATTATACAACTGAAAGTGTTATGGGTCATGGTCTAGACCAGTGGTTCCCAAAGTTGTCTGGGCTACGACCCATCTAATATAAGTTTACCAACTCAGGACCCACCTCTAGGAAATTTAACCGTTACCAATATGAATATAGGACTTTTCAAATAACAAAGTTTTAATACAATTTTTTTATTACTTAATTCTACAGGCAGGGCCCACTCAATATTTGCTCGCGACCCACCAGTGGGTCCTGATCCATAGTTTGGGAAACCCTGGTTTAGACATGTCTTTTATCAGGGGAAATTAGCTTGGTCCACCCAAACAGTCCCCAAAGGGATTGCATTAATGCTTACGCTTGGAAAGCAATACAGTGGTACCTTGACATACGAGTTTAATTCGTTCCGTAACCTTGCTCTTATGTCAAATTGCTCGTATCTCAAAGCAATTTTCCCATTAATCCATTCCAGCTCCCAAAACACCACCTCAGTTGTTTTTGTTATTTACTGTACAGTGGTACCTCGACATACAAGTGCCCTGACATACAAGTGTTTTGAGATACAAGCCGCCGAGCGAGTGATATTTTGCTTTGAGATGAGAGCAAGATTTGAGATACGAGTATGTAAATACAGTATAGTACATAACAAAAACAACTGAGGTGGCGTTTTGGGAGCTGGAATGGATTAATGGGAAAATTGCTTTGAGATACAAGCGATTTGACATAAGAGCAAGGTTACGGAACAAATTAAACTCGTATGTCAAGGTACCACTGTACTGTATTTACATACTCGTATCTCAAATCTTGCTCTCATCTCAAAGCAAAATATCACTCGCTCGGCGGCTTGTATCTCAAAACACTTGTATGTCAGGGCACTTGTATGTCGAGGTACCACTGTAAATTGGCAAGTGCTTTGTAATGCAAACAAGCAGACAATATTTTCTAAGACAGTTTCTTTAATGAAAGAGGTTTTTATTTAGCAGGTGCTATGCAGAGTTTTGTCAGAAACAGTTCAGAAATACAAGCAGAAGGAATCACAATGAATGATGTACTTAATTAGACACCAGGCACATAGAGGAAGTCCAAATAAGGAAAGGTAGCTTGGGACACAAAGGTTTTTTTAACGGAGAAAATTGCTGAGGGGACCTTTGACAAGCAGAAATATTGGGAAGGAAGAAAAAGGAAATAACCTATCCTAAAACACTCTGAACTTTCCAAGGGACCTAGACTAGCCAGGAGCAGATAGTTTTCACCTTCAAGAAGTTTTGAGCAGGAAAAGTGGAACCTTGGCCTGGGGAATCTCTTCAATGGAGCAGCGAAGATGGAGTTTTGCATTAATGCTGAATTTTGCTGCTTAAGAAGTAGTGCACAGCAGTAGCAGCAGCAGCAGCAGCAGAATCCAACCCTCCAGGTAGCAGGAATGATGGAACAGGCTTATTTTGGCAGTGGAGATTGAATCAGGAACAGGCAAAGTGATGGGAGGAAAAACCATACTGTACAGCTCCGAGTTCCCCATTTTTATACATGTTAAATCAGGGATCAGAGGGTCAAGGATCTCATCCAGGTGAGTGGCCAGATTTGTGGTAGGAAGAGAGGCAGGAAAATCAAGCAAAGGAAGGCCTCCTCCTATGGGGTGGAGGTTGAGTAGGAGTAAGTATGTGCACAAAGCCAATTTCCCACCTTCGATTCAATGTGAATCAAATTAGGAAATAATCGACTTCACCCGAATTCCCCCCACCAGTGTGTGGGGGTGTTCAGCTTTGTGTGCGAATCTCACAAATATTTACAAATGAAGAGAACCCCCACCCTTCCTTTCCTGCTCCCCACTCACCTGCCACTGCTGCCAACATCATCATTGCACACTGCTCCAAGCTTGAAATAGGTCTTTTGGGTCTGCATACACAGCTCGCCATCTAGGGATCATCGTGACCCCTGGATAAGCTGTGCACACCCACCCGGAAGGCCTGTGTTGCCTTTGGACCAGCACAGAAATGATGGCAAACAATGCACTGTGCCTCCCCATTCTACTCCATTCTTTACCTCTGTGGAAGCTATGGCGTCATCATCTGCCATCATTTTTACACTGCTCTGAAGCTGAAACAGGCCTTCTGGGTATGTACATGCAGCTCCCCATCTAGGGATCACAATGAATGGGATGGGAGCTACATGCACAGACTCAGAAGACTTACTCTGGCCTACAGTGAGCATGTGGCGGTGGCATGGCCAGAGGTAAGGGGAGAACAGGAGGCTGCAATGAAGCTTTGACAAATGTTGGATCCATTCAATTTGTGGACAAATAGGGCCTAAAAAATATAGGCCCCTTTCGATCTGTGAATGTCGTAATTCATACAAATTCGTGTGAATTCTGAATGTGACAAATGTTCATATGCATCCCTAAGGTTGAGGACTCCTTTTAAGTGAATGGGAAAGGAGAGGCTTGAGCAACATCAGGAAAAGAGACAAAGGGAGTATGTGACTTTGAGTTCTCTTGGCTCCACCACAAAAGAGATTCTTTTTACCCTATCAGGGTTATGACTTGTCACCATTGTAGACAAATATCTAAGCAAATAGGAACGACAGTTCCAATCAAAACTCATTAATCCTGTCTAGCATTCCGGATAAAGATCTCTCCAGGTATTTACTGTAGACAAAGGTTGGTCCAAGTTTTCCAATAGTTCTTATTCTCTAGCATCTTGTTTTCTTCACAGAATTCATTAAAGCTGTACCTCCAGGGATAAAAGGGTTATTGTTGTGTCTCAGGTGGGTGACAGTAGTGAGGCAAACACACATGCACACTTACAGCAGTCCGTTGGGGGCTCAAGAGTAGTTAGTGTCAGGTCAGTCCAAAGTCAGGGTTCCAGAAGTTTGGCAGAAGTCACAGCAAGAGTCAGGTCAGTCCAAGTCAGGGTTCCAGAAGTATGGCAGAGTCACAGCAGAGTCCAAGAGTTAGGGTTACTGGTGAAGGTGTGGACGGGAGTTGCACGAGTTTTTGTCTGCAATGCCATCCCAGCTGCTCAGTTAAGTAGGGGAGGCAGCACAATACCCTTGTCGAAGCAGCTGCGCCAGCTGCTGCGATCTACATCTCACCTGTTTCTGCTGTCGAAGCAGCAGAGGGGAGGGGTGCTCTTGGGGCTGACTGTCTGAGCCCTTGTCCCTAGAGCTGTCTGTGTGCTCCCCCAAAACTGGCCCCTGACCCTCAATGTCCACACTGCTGTGCCCTGGTTGCTGCCCAGACTGTTGTGCCCTTGAAACCGCACTCTTCTCCCCCGAGGAGACTGGACTGGCAGGACGGGGCATGACAGTTATTTCCTTGCTTGGCTATTTCTTTTGAGGTGTAGATTTTCACCACATTCCTGCTTCCTGTAAATAACCATTTTGCAGTTTCGTTTTCTCTGACAGAATGGAGGCTTGTATTTTTAAAAGTATATTTTTGGACCTTTTTAATACAGCTTAATGCAGAAATCTCATGTTCCATGATCATAATTCTGTACTTCCAGTCTGAATACCAATAAAGTCCAGAGGTGTCAGTGCTGTGGCATAGCCTTGCCTTTGCTTGGCACAGAACTCAAAATAGGGAATTCCAGGAAGCAAATGACGTCAGTGTGATAATTAACGGAACTGCAGAGTTTCTCATCGATTTAAGGGGACAGAACGCGGCTGACAAAGCTTTCTATTCTTTCCCTACAACAGAACACCCTGTGAGGTAGGTGGGGCTATGAGAGCTCAGAAGAGGGCTGTGACTAGCCCAAGGTCACCCAGCTGGCTTCATGGAGGAGTGTGGAAGGCTCCTTGTGGCCTCCGCACATTCCTGGAAATTTTCAACTATACTTTCATTAGTCACCTCACCACCTCACCCCCACCCTTTACCTTAGCTTAAGAGTGAGTGAACGAGGCAAACCCAAACCCCATCCACAAATGGGTAGGGGAAATTACCTACCTGTTAAGTGACCCTAATGTTACATAGCTTACAATATGGCTTTGTTTGCTATTGCTGCCAGAAAAATACGGGCAGAGTTTTCAAATTCTGTATAAGAAACCAAAAACATTTTATTGGGTGCTCCCATGAACTTGTTCCTTTTTAAACGTCTTATATGTTTTTAATGTTGTAAATCTTTGGATTTTGGTCTTGTGACAACCCAGGGCCATATACAAGAAAGTGTGCATATGTACATTTTCTTAGGAGTCTTCAGAATGGTCTCAGGCTGTGATCAGACAAAGCAAAAACAAAGCATTCCTGAGGTACCTCTGAGGTAACTTAGAGAAGGCTTTGAGATGAGATTGTTCACATTTCACTCTGCCCCTTCCCCTACGCATGGACATTTTGTACTAGAAAACGTGGATTAGAGAAGGCTTGGGAAGATGAGGGCTACTCACTGTCTCTCTATGGTGCCTCTGAGGCACCTCTGAGTTGCCCCATTTATTATGTCTGAACACAGCCTAAGGTCTTCTGAGTCTAGTACCTGAAATGAGGCCGGAATTGAAACTAGTGTCATGCTACAAACCTGTGTATTCAGGGATGCTCAAAAAAGCCCTCTAATGGCCACACTATATAAATATTTGATGCTGTTTATGTTCTGTATTGTTTCTGTACAAGAACAGCTGTCATAGTAATAAATATCTTTCAATAAAAATGTGGCAGTAAATTTTTTTTTGCCATATTTAGCACAGAATGCCATAAGTCTTTTATATTCTATCATGCCTTGGTGTGACATAGCAAAACCCTTTAAAATAGGTGCTGCCAATCAATGGCTTGTGTTGTGGGTACCAAGAAAATTTAGTGCATGGTCAGTCATTCAAACTGTGAGAGAGGGTGACAAATCACAATTTTTACACCGGTTTTGCAAACTCATATCCTGTGTCTTTCACAGTTTGTAACCAAACAGAGCCTTTCATAGCTCACCTGAAAGCCAGATGCATCCTGCTAGGTGACAGGATGCTCTATTCTTTGACCACCACTGTTTTTTAAACTGTTTTTGTATTGTTTTTATTCTTATTCTTATTATCATGCTGGATTTTAAACCTTACACTGGTTTTAGTATAGTGTGATACAGTTTTAATATGTTTGTTTTTAAATGTTGTAAGCCGCCCAGAGACCCTCGGGTATGGGGCAGAATATAAATATAAATAAACAAATAAATCTAAAAGATGAAAAAAAAACTTGGTATTTTGCACTGTTTTTTCAAAACACTATTTAAAGACCTCCAAGAGGGCTTTAGAATGCAATTGCTGTGGATATCATGTAGCTTATTCTATGACAACCATCTCATGTTGAGAGGCAGGAGAATTCAGCAGTTTTGTTTAGCACACAAAGCATACTGCTTTCAGGTTGTTTTCTAGAAAACTTTCTAATCTAGCATGGTGATCAGAATGTGATTTCCTGGATGGCTTGTGGTGTAGGCTGCATCCACATATATTAAAAAGGCTGCTTAGAGGTGGCAAATGCCACCTAGTGTTCTCATCCCACCTCTAACCCACACTGATGGCGGGAGAATTAACTTAGAAAGGGCATTCACTAGTAGGCATGTGCACAAATATCCATGCTATTGAGAATTTGTATGAGATTTGTGCATGGATCAAATAGGGCCCTATTGTCCACAAAATGGATTATCCGGTATTCGTAGAAGCTTCAGTCAAAGCTTCTGTGGATACCGGAAGCCTCGGGGCCTCCCCCACACCTTCTTACCTTTCCAGATGTGCTCTGGTAGTGTCCCAGCCTCTTTCCGGGCTCTCCGGAGCACAAAATAGTCCTTCCAGATCTGAGAAAAGGTACTTCTGATTCTGGGTCAGGCCTGACCCAAGACCAAGCCTTTTTCCAGGCTCCAGAAAACCTATTTTCTGCTCTGGAGAGCCTGGAAAGAGGTCCAGGATGCCACTGCAGCGGTCCCACCAACCTCCCACGTGCCCCCTTACTGTTCGGGGTGCATTCTGGTGGCATCCCGGGCCTCCTTCCACAGTCTCTGGAGCACAAAACAGGTTTTCTGGACACTAGAAAGGCACTTCTGGTCTGCACGCGCAGACCTGGAAATGCCTTACAAGGAGGCACGGCAGCGGCAAGAACAGGTAAGTGGGGGGGGAATGGAGGAGTGGGGGGAAATATTCATTTGTATATATGCGCACAAATATGAATATCCTCACATTCGTGGGGGTAGGATTTGGCCAAAGAACCCCCTTCGCATGCAGTCAGCAATTGGATCCGGTCATACCCTGACTTCACTGGGTTGGGTAATTCAAACCCCACCCTCTATATAAACCTGCCCCCGTATCAGATCATGGAGTCCTTTGTCAGCAGCTTTTGTTCACCACTTGCCCTCCCCCTCTTGCATCCACTGCAGCACAACTTCTTTCTCCTGTTAACAAGGCCGTAGAACATTAAATATCACTTTCCCGTTTTTCTTATAATGGAGCTTTGCGCTGGATTGTTACAGATCAGTGTGAAATGGTAGGGAGTGAGGCAAAAAAGGTGGATTGCAGAAGCGATCCTGGAAGGAAGTAGGGAAGAAGGGAGGGAAGGAGCAGGCAGGCTTTTACAGAAGAGCTGGGACACTTTACAACGCCAGGATGGAAGCTGCTAAAGTCTTTCACTTGATTGCTCCCAGTGAGTCCTTCTTAGGCTGTTTTTCCACTTAGCACTAGAATACCCATTAAGGACCCATTAAGGGTACTTAGGGTGCTTTTCCACTGTCACTAAAAGTACCCATTAAGTACCCATTAATGGGTACGTAATGGCATTTTTGTACCCATTAATGGGTACTTAATGGGTACTTCTAGTGACAGCGGGAAAACATCCTTAGAGTACTTAATGGGTACTCTAGTGCTAGTGGAAAAACACCCATAGTAAAATCAGACACTTTCACTTACTCCTGTCCCTGCTGCGTGGTCTGATCTCTTGTTGCATTGTGTGTGCCTGAGTTATTGCGGGATCTGTTCATTCTTCCCCTCCTTCCCCTCCCCTTTCAGCCAGTGCTAGATTTCCTTAGCTCATAACGAAGAGCACAGGGAAGAGAGGACTACGGCGGAGAAAATCATGGCTTAACATTGGATCAGAGGAAACTGAGGAGAACACCCCCAATGCATGGTTCCCTCCCCCCCAAAAAAACACTCGTGTTCCCATTTTGCTAAATAAAGCTGAATATTTTTAAATCCAGCAGCTAGACCCTTTTTGATCCGAACACAGATAATCCACATTTCGGGACCTTTAATCCTCAGAATGTCACTGGTTTGGCCTCCATCCTCTCCCTGTAAGTAGCTAATGGCAAACCACTGCTGTGTCTCTGCCTTGAGATGCCCAACTGCCCATTGAGTTTGGAAGTGGCTGCAGCTCCGTGGTAAACCCTAGAACCACTGGTTGGATCGTCTGCAGCCTCTCCCAGGAAGCAGGCAGTGGCAAACCACTGCTGTGTCTCTGCCAAGAAGCCTGCCTAGAGGTGCCCAACTGACCACTGAGTTTGGAAGTGGCTGCAGCTCTGTGGTAAACTGCTTACAGCCGCTGGTTGGACCATCCACAGCCTCCCCCAGGAAGCAGCTAATGGTAAACCACTGCTGTGTTGCTGCCAAGAAGGCTGCCTAGAAATGCCCAACCGCCCACTGAGTTTGGAAGAGGCTGCAGCTTCATGGTAAAGTGCTTAGAGTTGCTGGCTGGATCATCCACAACCTCTCCGAGGAAGCAGGCAGTGGCAAACCACTGCTGGGTCTCTGCCAAGAAGGCTGCCTGGAGGTGCCCAACTGCCCATTGATCTTGGAAGTGGCTGCAGCTCCTTGTGGTAAACTGCTTAGAGCCGCTGGCTGGATCATCCGCAATAAGCAGGTAATGGTAAACCACTGCTGTATCTTTGCTAGGAAAACTGCATTAGAGGCCTCCACGGGGGGGTGTCCATGGAGTCAACCAGGAGTCGGCCTCCACTCGGTGGCAGATACCCCCAAAAACATGTTACAACTGCGCGCAGCCACACAAGGAAGGCTGCCGCGGAGCGAAGCGACCTGCCCCTTGCGATCCTACGAGGACCACCGGCAGCAAGTGGATCGGCGCAAAACCTCCGATCGAGCGCAGTGGGAGAATCCATGCGCCCGGAGAGAGACGTGACAGGGCAGCTTCTCCAAAGTCTCCTCCTCCCTTCCCGGCTTTGCTTCTGCAGTCACTTCCTGCAGCTGTTTCCATCTGTGTCCGGTTATGCTGCTGCTTTCCACCCACCCCCCCGCTCTTTGTGGCCCCCTCCCCCCGGCGCAGAGCAGCTTTCATCATTTACACAGAGAGATGAAAAGGAAAAGCTGAAGATCTGAAGCTTGGCCAGGAGCCACGGCAAGGCGAGCGCCAGGCCATCATCCATCCAGCCCCGGGGAAATCCTTGCAGAGAAACCTCCTATGTGCATCTCTCTCCCTCGCCTGCTGCAGCTTCTGGAAAGCCGGTAGGTCCCCCCCCCCCTGATCTTGTCCTGGGCTTGCAATGGCAGGCAATAAGCCGGCATCGGGATCAACTGCAGTTTGGTGCATATGATCTACCTGGCTTGTGGGATGTGGATCCTCCAGCCCAGAAGCAGGCAGGCGCACAGGGTCGTGCCGGCTGCGCGTTGTTTCTTTCGCTGGGCTTGAGGTTTGGGAAGCATTTAAAAAGCAGGCTCTTTCTCTCTCCCCCCACCCTCCCCTTTGCCCAGCACCTGATATTATATGACATATTCCACGCAGGCTGTATGGCATATCGTATGTGTAGGCGCGCAACCGGATGGAGAGCATTTAGGACCGGCGAAGTCTACCTGCATTTCAGTCAGGTGCCATCGAGCAGAATGGAAGGCGCGTTCTGGCCCGGGATTTTCTTCTGTCTCTGTCCACAGCTTCAGTTTTGCCTCCCTTGAACCGATTGCCTTTTTTCTTAAAGCAAAGCAAAGATAACTGGAACTGTTTGCATGTTTATCTTAAAGCAAACCTCCTGTCACAGTAATTTTGCAACATCAGTAATGCTGTAAATATATCTATCTATAAGATATATGGTGTTTTAATGGCTAAAAGTTTTAACTATATGTGCTTGGTGATCTTGTACGTGATTCTTTGAATTTTACAGAAGGAAATTTGAGTTCAATCCAGAAGGTTCTGATCCCAGAACTTTGTTTCTGGTAATAAGTCCTTGCTGCTTTGCCTCCTCCCCCCAATTTAATCAGCTGTGGATTCATATTAAGGAAAGATCTACAACCGTGGACTCTCTTCATAGTGGTCCATTCTATATTAATATGCTTTTGTTTTGAGCTTTTCCTTTTGAAAGAAAATCGTACACATTGTAAATCTATTGGCAAGAAAGATTGGTTAGATTTAGCTCCTCTCTTTCCTCACTTGTGCTATTTCAGATTGAATAGGGCACATGTTTTAAAATATATTTTTGAGGAAATGGACTTGGTGGACAAGGGGGGGGGATTTACACTTAAAAGTTTTGTGTTTTATCTTTCCAAGTTTTAGTGGAAGAGTATTCAAACATGCTGTCCTGCATGTATTGCAAAGTGGTCAAGTGTCCAAGACGGTCACTTAATATGGGATTCTTCCAAGGGAGATTTTCGCTGAGAGGTGTTCAATTTCTACTTTTTTGTTTGTTCAGTTTTTACTTAACAGAGGAGAAAATCTCCGTTTGAATGAATCAGCCATCCTTAAAAAAATAAATAAATAGAAAGTTATATAATTTGTAGAATCAACAAGTACTTAAATGATCCAGGGCTATCTTCTCATGATGTTGAAAGTCTGAAACAAATCTTGGTTTGATCATTCTTGGGGATTATTTTTAAGTTACTTAGCATTTGAAATAGAACTCGGAAATTAAAATATTTACATATAATTAAACAACTTACACGTGTATTTTCAAATTTGGGCTTGTCTCGTTAACCCCAGGGGATATTCAGTGCCTTGTATATATTTTTAGAAAGCCCTGCCTGTGTTCTCAGGATTAGTTCCAACAGATGAGAAACAATTCATTTAAAAATCAAGTAAAAACAAACATAATTTCCTACACCAACCTCTGGATCACACATGGAATAGCCTGACCCACTGATCCAGATCATGGGGAGCTCTGGGTGGGATTAGTACCATCGTCACTGTCTGGACTGAGCCGGGTTAACTCCCATCATAGTGGCAAAGTAATAGGAACAGAAGTTCTTAGACGTGGGGCCCGCGGAGGTGTTTTTTGGTGGCACATTATGGTGCACCACTATAAAGCACCCCTTGATAACCACAAACATTGGAGGTGGCCTTCTGCATCCCTCCCATGTTCTGGATCAGGGTACTGGTCCCTCAGGTAGTACCAATTAAGTGGCATTGCCAGAGATCTGGATTAAGGGCATCAGTCTAGATCTGGCGCCATCTAACACAGGTGGAGTCAGACCAGTAGGGGACAAGGCCTCCTTTGTCTGCATTACTTTGTGGATAGGGAAGCCCAGACTGTCTACCACCCTTAGTCTTGATGAAGGGTCTGCGCAGAAGGGGCCAAAACCAATGCAATAGTTTCCTAAATGTGCCTCTCCAGATGTTGTTAAAATACAGCTATTTCCCCTTATTTTGGCCATACTGAGACTGATGGGAGGCCCACGTTTGGGAACCTTTGCAATAGCATTATTTTTTATAAATAGACTGAAGTCATTAGACCTGTAAAAGCTTGATTTGGTTTATTCTCAGTAAGTTGTAATGCAGATTAAAAAGAATTATGCACCTGTATGGGAAAAAGAGAGGTGAGATGCTGTTGGAATAGCACTGCAATTAGATTTTGGCAAAATGTGCAATTGAAATTGCTACTGTTGACTAATGTAGGAGAACAAAACATATACTTAGCAGTGATGGCTATGAAATAAGCAGCCTCCTCATCTAGATCCTGGGCCTCCTTATCTGCACATTAATATAGATTAAGGAGGCCTCGGTCCCTGCTGATCGACCTTCATCTGCTCTGGAAGGAGCCATATCTGTATTAAAAGTCCCTTAATCCAGGCTAGTGGTGAGTCTGTTTAACTGGGTCCAACAGAAGACCAAGGACCTTGTTCAAGTGGCATGCCATAGTGCACCACCAAAAGTCACACACCCCCATCACTGGTAGCGGGTTTTACAGCAATAGCACTTTGTACTTAACTTCTGGACAGAGCTGTCATCGTAGCTCCATTCACGACACCTGTGTGGAGGCCAAAGCAGTCGTTCATGCATGTGCGAAGGTGTTGTCGCGCACATCTGGGCATTTGGGATGCCCGAATGCCTGGATGTGCGCATCAGTAAAACGTGTGAATAGAGCACTGTCTAGCTAGGAGCCACTAATTGCAGAAGGAAGATTTCCCGCTTTATTGCCTCCTGGTGGGATATCCGTTTGCTGTCTGGAGGTGCCTAAGACATTTGGGTATAGGGCGGGATAAATAATAAGAATAGCTTTTATAACACTCCTCCCACCAAGGGATGGCTCAGGGTTAAAAATTACAGAAATAACAATAGCATAACAATAAAACAATCTAATAATAATCAGAAATAAACAGTAAAATAACAGTAACAAATCCCCGAAATATTTCATCCGTCACAGATAAATACCATCCACTAAAAAAAGTCAATTTAAATTCATTGAGGGGTATTAAAAAGAAAGGTCTTTAGACCCTTTTGAAATTGAATTGGATCTTCTTCTAATCTAAGGGCTTGTGGGAGGTTATTCCAAAGGTGAGGAACTAAAATACAAATTAAAAATGCAAATAAATAAATACAATTTGTGCTACATGTGCTACACTTTGGAAAACACTGCTATGTGCTGTTTCACGACATAAGGATAGAATGGCCATTGTTGTGTTGAAAAATAATTAGGCCAGTATCCAATACAAAAAGATAAATAGTGGTCTTCATAAAAAAGCAACAGCAGCATCTTATGTGATGAAAAGGGATAAATTGTTGAAAATCTAAAGTGGGGAAACCCCAAAACATGGTAGAGGAAATAATGGAACATCTAGAAATGAAGGAGAAAGGGAAAGTGATAAAAAGGTTACTGAATCAAGCAACAAGCTGCCTGGATATGTAATTTCCTAGTTCACACTGAGTTCTTTTTTAATTTCCCTTTCTAGTGTCAGAACAGTTTCAACATGTATATAGTTGTCAAGGCCTTTGGTTAATGCGATCTTTTGAATATAAGTGGGAACAGAAGTGTGCGTTGCTCTTAGAAACCAGAGGTTTATTGAACACATACTCCAGATAAACCACATGACATGGCTTGCAAGCTCTTTAAAAACACTTTTGAAAGCCGTGGTTTACACAATAAATAAAACAGAAATAAGAACATAAAGAGAAGCCCTGCTGGATCAGGCCACAGCCTATGTAGTCCAGCATCCTGTCGCACACAGTGGCCCACGAAATGCTCATGGGCATCTCAAGCTGAGACAAGGACAAACATTTGCCTGCTCTTGAATCCCAGCAAATGGCCTTTAGAAGCATCCTGATTCTCCCCCTCCCCCAGCCTGAAAGATGCACCTAGGTATTCATTCTAGTAACCATTGATAAATTTGTCTAACCCTACCTTAAAGCCATCTAGATTGGTAGCTGTTACCACCTCTTCTGGCAGTACATTCCATAAACCGATGACCCTCTGGGTGAAGAAATACTTCCCCTTGTCAGATCTGACTCTCCTACCCATCAGCTTGATAGAGTGCCCCCTGGTTCTAGTGTTGTGTGATAGAGAAAAGAAATATTCTCTATCCACCTTTTTTATACCATGCATAATTTTATATACTTCAATCAGATTCCCTCTTAAACGCCCTCTCTCCAGACTGAAGAGGCCTAAACGTTGCAGCCTGGTTTCATAAGGGAGGTATTCCAGCCCTTTAATCATTCTGGTTGCCCTTTTCTGCACATTTTCCAGTTCCACAATATCCTTTTTGAGGCGTGGTGACCAGAATTGTACACAATACTCCAAATGTGGCCTCACCATAGATTTATAAAGGGGCAAAATGACACTTGCTGACTTATTTTCTATTCCCTTCCTAATTATTCCCAGCACCGAATTAGCTTTTTTGCTGCTGCCGTGCACTGGGTTGACACCTTCATTGAACTGTCCACCAAAACCCCGAGATCCCTTTCCTAGTGTGTTGCAGAAAGCTCAGACCCCATCAGTTTATAGACATAATTTGGATTCTTGGTCCCGATGTGCATTACTTTGCACTTGTCAAGATTAAAGCACATTTGCCACTTGGTTGCCCACTCACCCAATGCTAAGAGATCCCTCTGGAGCTCTTGGCAGTCTCTTTCGGTTTTTACTATCCTAAATAATTTAGTATCATCTGCAAACTTTGCTATTTTACTATGTACCTCTTCTTCTAGATCAGTGAACCTTTTGAGCTCGGTGTGTCAAAATTCGCAAGAAAACCTAGCTTAACTCGGGTGCTGTGTCCATAATTTTGTGATATTTGTGGCTCTGGCAAAAAAGTTATATTTTTGATACATGTATTTTATTAAAAGCAAAAACAAATAATTCTTTACATTTGCTAAATCTTCAATTGAAAATTGGTATTGCGTACACTTCAGGAACAAGCAAGCACTACAAGCCCAGGTGCCAGGGTGACCATGTGTGTCACCCGAAAGGGCTTGGTGTGTCAACTGTGACACGCATGTCATAGGTTGGCCATCACTGTTCTAGATCATTGATGAATAAATTAAAAAAGCATTGGTCCCAACACTAAACCTTGGGGGACCCCACTTTTTACCTCTTTGCACCCTGAGAATTGGCCACTTATTACTACCCTTAAGCCAGTCACAAATCCAGGATAGAACCTGTCCTTTTATTCCATGGCTGATGGGTTTACTCAGTAGCGTTTGATGTAGGACTTTGTCAAAAGCCTTCTGAAAGTCCAGATAGACAATGTCTACTGGTTCGCCTTTATCCAACAAGTTTGTAGGGCATGATTTACCTTTGCAGAAGCCATGCTGGCTTTTGTTCAGCAATGCTTGCTCCTCCATGTACACACTAATTTTGCCTTTAATGATGGTTTCCATCACCTTACATGGAACCGATGTTAAGCTAACTGGTCTGTAATTGCCTGGATCACCCCTGGATCCTTTTTTGAAGATTGGTGTAACATTTGCTACCCTCCAGTCCTCAGGTACGGAGCCTGATGTTAGGGAAAGATTATATATTTTTGCTAGAAGGCCGTCGATTTTGCATTTGAGTTCCTTAAGGACTCTTGGGTGAATACTATCTGGTCCTGGCGGCTAGTTAACATTTAGTTTATTAAGACATGCAAGGACCTCTTCCTTGATTATTTCTGTCCAGTTTAATTCTTTAGAAAATACAGTCTCAGCTATTGGCATGTATTTTCTGTCTTCCTCCGTCAATACGGAGGCAAAGAATTTGTTTAGTCTCTCTGCAATGTGTCTTCTTTAATTATCCCTTTCTGCCCTTTACCATCTAATGCTCCAACTGCTTTCCTGGTTGGAATCCTACTTCTGATATACTTATAGAAGTTCTTGATTTTTGTGTTTGTTTTTTAAGCAGTGTGCTCCTCAAAATCTTTCTTAGCTTTCCTAATGGTCGTCTTGCATTTGTGTTGCCATTGTCTATGTTCCCTTCTGTTCTCATTAGGACAAGCCTTCCATTTTCTAAATGAACGCTTCTTGTTTTGAATGACTTCATCTACTGCACTTGTGAGCCACATTGGTTTCTTCTTGGATCTAGAAGTCCCCTTTCTTCTTTTAGGTATGCATTCTAGTTGCACTTCCGTTATTGTGTTTTTAAGTAGTCTCCATGCATTTTGAAATGATTGAATTTTTCTAACTTTCCCATTCAATTTCCTTTTTACTAGTTTCCTCATTTTGGGGAAGTTTCCCTTATGAAAGTTTAAGGTCTCTGTGTTAGACTTTGTTAAGAACTTACTCCCTGTATTTAAGTTAAAGGTTATTGCATTGTGGTCACTGTTCCCAATTGGCTCAGGTAAAGTGATGTCCTTTACCAGGTCCTGAGCATTACTTAGGATCAAGTCCAGAACTGCCTTTCCTCTGGTTGGTTCCATGGCCATTTGCTCCATGGAACAGTCATTTAGCAGATCTAGGAATTTTCTCTTTCCTGAGTTGAACGGGAGTTCAGCCAGTCTATGTGAGGATAATTGAAGTAAAATCTTATTTGAGATTAAAGAATTAAAAGCAAGCAATGAACAAAAAGGTCTTTTACAGCTACACTTCAAAGCACATAAAATAGATGCCAGGCCTACCTCTCTGGGGAAGGAATTCTTTAGACACCATGAGACGAAATGTTCTTTGTTTTTTATTTACTACCCTATATTTTGTTTCATTTGATGGGGATAGTGAATGAAGTGGCGTGGCACTTTGTTTTCCAGTACATACATTAGATGTCTTTCTGGGTGTAGGGAGGATGAACATAGATAATGGCCATCTAGTTGATTGCAGTTATCAAAGTGAGCCACAATTGCTAGCAAAGGCAGTGATCAGACACAGAAAAAGACATCCCTGTGATGTCTCTGAAGTGGCTTAGAGAATAGGGATGCACACACACAAAAAATCATGTTCATTGTCAAATTCTTCATTCGGACATTCAGACATTTAGATTGCCAGGGAATATATTTGTGGCTTCTTTCCCCATTGAAAAGCTTGTTTTCATTAATAAAACATTGCAAAATTGCAAAAATTCGTTAGAATGTTTATATTCACAAGCCAGGAGCATTGTTCATTTTGTTTGAAAGTCCAGGGGTTTTAATGGCCAGTCTTTTGTTTCAATGTGAAAATTTGCGAATTTTAAATGCAAATTTTGTTTATGCATATCCCTATTGGAGAAGGCTTTGAGGCAGGATTGTTCACACGCCAGTCTGCCCCTCCCCTTCTCCTGAACATTCTGTGCTAGAAAAGGTGGGTTAGAGAAGGCTTGAGGACATGAGGGCCACACTATTATTTATTTATTTATTTATTTATTTATTTATTTATTTATTTATTTATTTATTTATTATTTATATTTATATCCCGCCCCATACCCGAGGGTCTCTGGGCGGCTTACAAAAATTAAGAACAAGCACACTAAAAATTGTATCACACAATAATAAAACCAGCATAAGATTTAGAAACCAACATGATAATAAGAATAAGAATAAAAACAATACAAAAACAGTTTAAAACAGTGGTGTTTGGAAGGAGGGAAGAATAAAGAGCATTTAGCCAAAGGCCTGAGTGAAGAGGACTATGTGTCTCTCTGAGGCGCCTCAGAGGTGATTTAGCGTTTTCCCCCACTTACCTCTCTTAATCCAGATCTAAGTAGATCCGGATCTAAGGAATGGGTCCTACAATTAATCTGGATTTAGTAGATCCGGATCAAAGGAGGTACCCGATGCATCTCCATGGGCAGTGTAGCACCCAGTAGCAATGGGTGCTAGAGTGCTTGCAGTGGAAATGCCAAGCACCCATGTGGCAAATCCGGATCTACCTACATGGGGCCCACCTGTCACCCCATGTTTTTTTGGGGGGTGCCATGGGGATGGGGTGCAAACTCCATAGATGCTCCGGAGATTGTTCAAAGATCCTCCGGAGTGGCCTCGGAGAATCTTCGAAGATTGTGGCAAATTGCTCTGGATTGTCTCCAGAGCTTTGGATAAAGCTCCGTAGAAATGGCATTGCTCTGATGGGTCATATTTGAAGCTGGTGCCATTCTCTGGAGTTTCCTTTGTAACCTCCTTCGAAGATTATGCACAAGCTTCGGAGCTTTGGGTTCCCCCCCCCATGGGTGCCCCCCAGAATCCGCCCCAGACCCCATTGCCTGATCCTGGTGGAAACACACTCTGTATAATCCGCATTTGATGCCTGAAGACCCCATTGTAGACCCCTTTAATGGGGTTTACAGGAAATCCAGAGTATAGGTCCCGAAGGACCCATTTAATCCAGATTTCCCTAGAACAGGTGGAAACAAATGTGGCTCTAATGGGGTCTGCTGTGGAAATGGGGTCTTCCTGCTCTGAGTCTGATGGGTCCCTAATGGGTCCCTAATGGGTCCTTAATGGGTCCCTAATGGGTCCTTAATGGGTGCTTAGTGCTAGTGGAAAAAAACCCTTAGAGAAGGTTTTGAGGGAGGGTTGTTCACACACTAGTCCAACCACCTTCCCTCTTCTGAACATTCTGTGCTAGAAAAGGTGGATTAGAGAAGTCTTGGGAACATGAGGGCCACACACTGTCTCTGAGGTGCTTCTGTGGTGGTTTAGAGAAGGCTTTGAGGTGTGATTGTTCACACTCACCCTCTTCTAAAATTCTGTGGTAGGAAACATGGATTAAAGGGCCTCTGAGGCACCTTTGAGGTGCCCCTTTTGTTGTGTCTGACCACCCCTAATTTTAGCAGGTGGTCCAAAATTGTCCTCTCTTTGATTTTTTTTACCGTGCCCTCTCTTTAGAAGAATGAAGAATGGTTTTCTGACATCATGTTGTGCTCAAGTTCTGATAAAATACTGGTGGATGAGCTTCTGCCATTCTCCTTCACTCTCAGGGGAGGAGAAAGGTAAGAACCTGTCCCTTGTGGCATTCTCCTGGCAGGAACCAACCTCATGTTTATCTGGATGTTTCTGCATTTAGCCTTGCTGCTTTTCATGTTCCTTAGTAGAGGAGCAGAGAGAATCCTCAACACAGGGTCTGTATTTTTTGTGGGCCTCGGCTTTGGTATCCTCTTAGGCACACACAACTTTGTGAAAAAGAGTTGTAGATATGAGTCACAAAATGAGAAAGGAAAATTGGTTTTCTGATATGCAAGAGGTCAAATTAAAACTTTGTGCAAAAGCCAAGAAGCGGAAAAGCAGACAGTAGATCTTTGTGATGGTTGCCTCTTTTGTTGAGTTTAGATCCTCCTGGAGGCCCCAGGGAAGACTTTGGCAAGTTCCTGGGCATTCATGGCTATCCTGGTGGGGGATCTCAGCTCTCCATTCATTCAGCCACACTTAAATAGAGCCTCCTGAACTTTAGTGACAGAATCACTCCAAAGCATGTATTTTCTTAGTGAGTTTAGCTCTTCCTTCTGGAATGGAGAAAAATGGTCAGAGGAATGTTAGGAAGCTTCTGTATGTACATGAGGAACAGGCTAGTTGCTTTCCAGGAATACGGGATCCATTTGGTACACTGTACATCCCAGAAAATGTTCTAGTCTCATGGGCTTAAGATGGCAGTGCTGCCCAGTGCAAAAATTTCACCTGAAAACATTAAAGGGGAGACTACTTTAAAGTGGACTCCTGAGGTGTCCTGGTCCAAGTGGCCTGTGGAGCCTGATGCCATTAGATAAATTCATAGAATATAGGTGTATTAGTGGCTACTAGAATCGATGCCTAGATGCTGCTTCCAGGCTGGAAGACAGGCAGGGTACCTCTAAAGCAGTGGTTCTCAATCTTCCTAATGCCGCGATCCTTTAATACAGTTCCTCACGTTGTGGTGACTCCCAATGTAAACCTATCCCCCATCAATAAAAGTATTTTTGTTGCTGCTTCATAACAGCCCCTGTGAAATTGTAGATCAACACCCAAAGGGGTCACAACCCACAGGTTGAGAACCACTGCTGTAAAGCTCATTTGCAGGGATTCAAGAGCAGGTGAAGGTTTTGCCTTGTTTTCCGCTTGAGATGTCCATAAGCGATTAGGGAGTCATAGTGTGAGACATGATGCTGGACTAGATGCACTGTGCCCTGATTCAGCAGGGCTCCTCTTATATTCTTATGTTTGTCTCATTGTGCTCTGAAAACAACAGCAGAAATGGACCTGTTGTGGGTGTGCCACAAAAAACCCTGCGGTTCTAGAGTCTGAGAAACATTTGTTTCCTGTCTTCAGAGTTAGGTCATGCCTGGTGACCATCATGAGGATGTACCCTGGCTCAGTCTTCACTACTTCAATCCTCCTGGTTCAAATTGCTTCATGAGGACCAGGAAGGCCGTGTCTTCACGGCAACCTTATCTCGGATTCAAAACGTTTTTAATCCTCGGAGTCCGCACGGCAGTTTGGCTTAACACGCTTTCCCCGTGTTAAACCACCCCAGAGCTTGGTGAATCTCAATCCTGATTTCAACAGGTCTCACTCCGGATCGTGTGCTTGAAATGTTTTACATTTTTTACTGTGTGGACAGTACCAATTTAAGGGATGAGAATCCATGTTTAGGGTTTCCCTCTCCCAATAGCTTGCTTCCAAAGACAGTGATTTCAGTGTTAAAAATCCACCCTTAACAGCAGCGCTACACTGTAGCAATGGAACCACTTCACCCTGATAACAATGTTGCAATTTTGCACAATTCTACAAGTTCTGACTTTAGAAAGGGAAAGGAAGGGAGGAAAGCAGCTGAATGTGAATGTTTAAAGCAAAGGGGCTTTAGTTGCCGCTGCTTCTGTGTGCCCTGAGCAATGGGGAGAGGAGGGGAAAGAATCGCTGGCTGGCTGCCCGCTGCCATTTTCCCTCCATCCATGGAAGCGGCAGCCACCCAGCCACCCAGTTAGGCTCCGTGAAGGGGTCCCTTATGGGTGGCGCGTCCTTGCCAGGAGGAAGAGGGCAGGGCAGCCCCGAAAAGCGGCTTTTAAAAAGTAGCCACTTGAGTCCCACCTTGAGTCATGTACCCCACGTACGATCCTCAGAATCTGGATCTAACGCGATTAAGTTAAAAGTAATGGGAACAGGCAAATTCGTATTTGCATCCGGTTCTGTTATTTCGATTTAGGGAAAGCAAAACAAGCTTGCTATGGGGATTCGCCCGAAGTGAGCTCTGTGTTCTATGCTAATGAATGGAATGTGAAAGCTCCCTTAGATGCACTGTTGGGATGGGGAAAAGGAGGTGTATGGGCTGATTTTGCAGACTAGTTTCAACTAAAAGTGCAGGATTTAGCTTGCAGTACTCTAGTAAAAATAGTGCTGGGCATCCAGAATTCACATGTACCTCTCATATCTGCTGCAGGTCCCTATTCCCCTATTTACAATGCTGGGAATAATTAGGAAGGGAATAGAAAACAAGTCAGCAAGAGTCATTTTGCCTCTTCATAAATCTATGGGGAGGCCACATTTGGAAGATTGTGTACGATTCTGGCCTCCACACCTCAAAAAGGATAATGTGGAACTGGACAAGGTGTAGAAAAGGGCAACCAGAATGATTAAGGGGCTGGAACACCTCCCTTATGAGTTCAGACTGCAACATCTAGGCCCCTTCAGTCTGGAAAGGCGGTGTTTAAGAGGGGACCTGATTGAAGTATACAAAATCATGCTGCATGGTGTAGAAAAGGTGGATAGTGGATAGAGAAAATTACTTTTCTCTATCACACAGCACTTAGAACCAGGGGACACTCTATGAAGCTGATGGGTCGGAGAGTTGGATCAGACCAGAGAGGTATTTCTTCACCCAGAGGGTCATCGGTCTCTGGAATTTGCTGCCGGAAGAGGTGGTAACAGCTACCAGCTTAGATGGCTTTAAGGAAGGGTTCGACAAATTTATGGATGACAGATGTATCAATGGGTACTAGAATGGATGCCTAAGTACATCTTTCAGGCTGGAGGGGACAAGCAGGATGCGTCTAAGCCATTTGCTGGGATTCGAGAGCAGGAGAGGGTTTGCCCTTGTTTCTGCTTGAGATGCCCATAGGCAGTTGGTGGGCTACTGTGTGGGATGAGATGCTTACTAGATGGGCTGTGGCCTGATCCAGCAGGACTCCTCTTATGTTCTTGTGTTCTTACGAAGTGTCTTTGTTTTGGGTGCAGATTGGACTCTTATCTTCTATGGAAGCATGCTAGAAGGCCTCTCAGCCAATGATTCTCCTGCAACAAGCTGGGCTTCCTCTTCCTCCTCTTCTTGAGAAGGTTCCATCGCTTCCTATGTCAGTGGCCACTAGGCCTGCAGCCAACTTCCTACTGTCCCCACAGAAGCCTCTCAGTCTGGGACCAGCCTTGCCACTTGCACAAGATGAGGAACTTGCGGCTGGGGTGGAGCAGGACCCGGTGCTGGAGGAACTATGCAAGCCTTTGTGCTGCAGGCTCTGTAACGTCACCCTGAATTCTGCACAGCAAGCCCAAGCTCATTACCAGGTAAGGACGAAGCTGTGAAGCAAACACATCCAAAGGCTGATGGGTCTTTCCAGCACAAAGCAAAACGAGGCATGAATTTTCTTGGACGGATCTTGCAACTCGCTTGGGCTACAAAACACAGGAGTCTTCTGGCTTAGTGGTTAAGAAACTGAGACCTGGGTTAGATCTGGATCAGTGGATCCGGATTAATTGGATCCACATCTGGATCTTGTGGAAGCGTGGGCTGGATCAGAGCCATCTGAAGTATGGCATGCCACTGAATAGCAATGACCCCACCCCTGACAGATAGCAGGGGTGTGAGTAGGGGATGCTTTTCAGTGGTTTGCTATGGCAGTCTGCTAATGCAGCTCCAGAACAAGGCCCATAGTCCTCTTATGGGTCTATCCACAGGAGATCTGGATTAAGGGCCTCCTGAATCCGGATCTAGGAGAGCGTGACCTCATAGATCCACATTATGGTTCAGCAAGTTGTATTTGTGTTGGTTGTTACTTTCTAGTCCTTGCAACTATTGTACCTGAATAAGACTTTGCCTTCTATACACCAGGGACCTCAAAATGAGGCCGTCCAGAAGTTTCTGAACTACAGCTCACAGCACTCCACTCCCCAAAGTGTGCAATGATAAATTATGCTAAATGTTGTTGTGAGTATAAACAAATGACAAAACAAGAATGACATGACATTTGCTCGTAGCTATGGAGGTGCTTTTTGGTAGCACACTGTGGCACACTGAAGAATAACAGCCCGCAATAGACCCAATTCTGGTTGTAGACCCAATTTAACAGGTCTACAATAGATCCAGATTAAGGGCCTCTTGTGCAGATGGAATCAGATTGACCAGGGATGGGGGGAGGGAGGGCAAGGCCTCCTTCATCCACATTAATATATGGATGAGGAGGCCCAGGTTCCAGACCAGATGTCCCTTGATCCAGGTCTACAGGTAAGTTTAGAAAGGACCTCAGGCTGTTTTTGCGCTTAAATTAGTTAATCTGGATTTAGAAGACCTGGATCTTTGAAATCAGGTCCTTGTGGGATCCGGTCTTTGAAGATCTAGAGCTTGACGAGGATCCTATATGTGTTCATGGGCCCTCTAGCACCTGATGGAAATGGGTGCCAAATGGGCACTCTGTGGATGCTGTAGCACCCATCTCGGCATCCATTTAGCCAGAGCTGGAAGGGTAACTGGTAGCGTGGTGTGATTGGCCAGTGCCAATGCCAATCAAGGTGTATGTTCGCTGACAGAGGGCATGGTGGAGAGTCACGGTTTCAGGGGTCTTGTGTGGGGACAGTGCACGACTGATCGATACCAATTGAGTACCAATCGGGTTCCGAATGGGTTCCTAATGAAGTCTTTAGTGCTAGTGCAAAAACAATCTCAGTGTCCTGAGCCTTACACTGAAATGAAAATGCTAGTCCTAATGCAAATGCTTTACTAAATTAATGACAACAGAGATTATGGGAAGAAATGGAGTCATTAGTTAGGCTCAGGCTTCCGTTTGGCTCCAGATTACATTGGCAGTGTTTTAAATGACTTCATCCAGTCATTTCCTGTGAAATCTCTTTCTGCTAAATACTTTTTATTCTGTTTCAAAAACTTCTTCCTTAGTATAATGTTTTATATATTAGTGAAAAAACACTGACATCACTGTCACCATTTGTATACTGCCTTTCCAAGGTGGTTTGCACCAAAAAATAAATACAATACAGTATAAGTGATGCAAAATAACACCTCATAAAACTGAGCAGAAAAGATGAAAAAATACAAAAAAGTAATATTGTTCATATCATAATGTTGTTTTCATAGCAAAATAATACATAAAATATATAATAAAAAGAATACACACACATATGTATACATACATGCACAAATCTATCACATACAGAATGCTGGTTCCTTAAAAAAAACCCTTAAAAATAATAACCACTAATAAGGACTATTATTACTGTAATAATACTTTTTTTTAAATGAAGGAAGACTTTCACACATACACAGTTGGCACCCAATATAAGTGCATGGCTGCTGTTCTGTAACTCTAATGTCTCTTCTCATGAGGGGAGGTGAATATATGAAGCAGGAACTGTTTTGTTATGCATAGATCTGTGGTACCCCAATTGAGAAGTGTGCCCCCAGGGGATGGGTGGGTATAGGACCATGAAATAAAGCTAAATTTTGTTGTGAGAATCAGCTGATAGGTTAGTACTGTTAAAATAATTGCAGTTTAGTAGATCATGAACAATGTATAACAGTGTAAAAATATTGCAATATAGAAGGGGCACAAGTCAAGAAGATAAAGGAGTAAAGATTTATTTCAGTCCAAAAGAGGCGAGGGGCATGGAAGTCTGGTAAATACCAAGGGATTGGTTGGAATGATGTCAGATTAGAGTACTGTAATGTCCTTTCTTGGGGCTATCCTTGAAAACAGTCTGGAAGTTGGAACTGCTGTAGAAGGGAGCAGTTGACTGCTGGTGGAAATCTTTAGCCGCATGTACGTTACATAGGTTGTGAAGGATCTGCACTGGTTACCTATTTGCTACCAAGTTGCTGACACTAATATATAAAGACCTAAACAGCTTGGGCCCTGAGTATCTGAAAGAGCACCTTCTCCATTAGACCTATTGATGTATTAGATCTCAAGAAGGCCTTCTTGTAGTTCCTACTTTTTATAGGTGGCACTTTTTCTTTGGTGGCACCCAGACTCTGAAACAGCTCCCCTCTCGAGGTTTGCCAGGTGACTACACTGTGTAGTTTTGGTACCTAGTTAAAACATCCCTTTTCACCAAGGCTTTTAATGTGTAAATAGCTTCCTCAGGCTGCTGTCCTGCTAGGGGCGGGGAGGGAGGGAGGGAGGGTTACATTTTTAAATAAGTTTTGATATTTTATGTTAAATTTGCATTTACAGGGTCCTTGGTATCAGTCATTAAAAGGTGTTTTGGAAACAAGCCTTTGGGGATATTAGTTTTGATGATGTTTTGTTGGAAACCTTTCTTTAATCATACCAAATTGTGTTCCAACCAAAGCCTTGTTCTGCCCCACTGATTTTCTGTAAATTACTTTTTTTTACCCTATGCTGTCAGTATAAAAGTTTCTAAAACACCATTGCCTTATCATTTTTTGCTTACATCCACCTGCAACAGCTGTTAAACACTAGCTCTTCTTCTAGGGAAAAAACCACAGTAAGAAACTGCGGAACTACTATGCTGCCAATAGCTGCCCTGCTCCTACAAGAATGAGTAACTCACTTGAACCTGCCACGCATCCGGTGGTTTCCCTTCCAACCCAGGTGAGCTGTCAGAAAGTGCTGCTCTGCAACACAACTCTAGGTGTGTTAACTTGGAAGTATGGTTTACCTACAGTAGTTCAGGGGTCTGTCTTCTTGGAGACACTGGAGGCCTATTTGCACTACGGCCTCTAGTGAAGAAGTAGTGAACCTCTGGTAAAGAACATCCACACGTGTTGGAGGCTGTTACAGCCTCCAAGCATGTCCTTCCTCACCAGAAGCTCACTACTTGTTCATTAGATGTGGAGCATGAAATTGTGCTCCACACGTTAACCAATGTTTACCAGACACTTACCTGAAGCGTCTGGGGCAGGAGGATTTGCTCTTCTTCTGGTGCTCCAGGGTTGTTTGGGGTGCCTTGGATGACTGTAGACGCAACTGTGCATGCACAGAGCGTCAGCATTGTCAGGGAGATTGTGCTGATACACGTGCAGTTGCGAAGGGTGCCAGAGCCAAAATGGCGAAACCCAGAGGAGGACTGGGCCCCAGATTGAATAAGGTGTTCCATAGCGTGGTAAGTGGTGGTGGTGGGAACAGCCAAAGTTGACTTGCACTCCAAGTGCAAGAGCAAGTCAAGATTGGTTAATCACGCTCCTTTCCCATGGATGGGAAGGGAAGTGTGAAAATGCCCTGAGATCCCAGGATGGGTCTGAATGTAAGAATAAGCTGAGATTCCTTAAGTGTTACTGAACATCTGCTAAGGTTATTCTCTTGGCCAAGTAGTAGGAGGAGAGATCTGTGTGACCTCGCCACTTTGCTTGGGGTCATTTGGGGTTTGGGTAACATAAAATCATAGTTAAACCTTCCATGCTGATTTGGCGCCTCTATGTGATGCAGAGAACCCATCAGATTATTATTTTCCCAGCAAAACTACTCACTTACCTGGGTTATAGCATTGTCAATATTGCCACAATATGTCCCTCTGCTCGCACGTGCCCCTCTGCAATGGCGTCCAAGCATGTCACGGAATGGCTAATGGTGGCAGCGAGGAGGTGGAACTTCTGGCTTCAGACACGGTGCCGTGGGCTGGTAAACAGGAGAACCATTTGCACCAGTTTGTTCCAATGGTTAGGGAGCCCGACTCTTATCTAGGAATACCGGGTTTGATTCTGCCCTCCCCCATGAAGCCAGCTGGGTGACCTTGGGCTAGTCACAGCTCTCTTCTGAGCTCTCACAGCCCCACCCACCTCACAGGGTGTTCTGTTGTGGGGAGAAGAATAGAAAGCTTTGTTGGCCACTTTGAGTCCTCTTAAATGGGTGAGAAAAGTGGGGTAGAAAAGCCAACTCTTCTTGTTCTTCTTCTGGCCATTAATGGGCACTTTGGGGAAGCTTTCCTCATGACAAGTGCAGATAGGTCCACCTTTACCAAATGTTTACCTGTCCTAGTTTATGGCAGCCTAATCAGCTAAGTGCAGAAAGGCCAGGTGATGCAGAGGGGGAAAGGGGAAATTTGTAGTCTGAGTTGGCTAGCACAATAGCAGTTGTCATCTGAAGTATCAGGAGGCTGCTAAGGCATGTGCTGAACCACTCATATTGAGTTGGATCCATATCAAGCCACCTTGGCCTCCTGCTATTCCCCTGCCTTCCACTTCCAATCTCCAAGCAAAGCAACAGACAGTGGCCAAAGTGGCCTGGGTGCACACTTAGAGATGGGGCTGGCTAGTGGCTAGGAGAACTATGCCTGAGGTTGTGCGGTGCCGCTGGAGGTTCTGCCCCTTGTGTGCTGCAAACCTGTGCTTGTAATGTAAAGAGAAAGTGAAGATTTGCAGCACTTAACAAGCATACATTCAGCTTGCATGGGCAGTAGCTCGATTCCCTTGGCTGTTAGCTGGCCTCAGCTCCACCTGATGCACGAAAATTTATGGTGCTTAGTGGGCAGAAGTGTTGCCCGTTCTGCACCAACTGTGGCTTCACTCCCCTGGCTGTTAGCCAGTCTTGTCTCCAAATACACAGCCTGAGCGTCTTCCTGCATTGTTTGGGCAAGATACAAATGCAATTTATTGCTAATTTTGTTGTTTTACTTGGAAGTTAGAAATGGATGTCTAGGGCCAAGGGGGAGTGAAAATTCCATTTTGGGGAGGCCACGAGGAAGGGTAAGTTTGAGCTAGGTTCCAGCATAAATCCTTATGGACAAATTGGCTTGAGTGATGACCAGGCTCAACTAAATGAAAATAGAGCCCTGAAAGTAGGCTCGTCCACAACCCAGTGGGTCCCAATTACAATATATAAAGGTGTCATCAGATGCTTAACAAGATACTCTTTGGGTGAATTTGAGGCTGTAAATTCACTTACCCCATCCTGAAGCCTCTGAATGTGTGCCCCTTCCTCATACAGGGTAAAGTAACTCCAAGAGCGACTCTTATTTTGGTCGGATTGGGAGGAAAGGAACATAAGCACAGAGGAGGGCAGTGTAGCCAATCACTGTGTGTGAAATGGCTGCTGCAGAACCAATCAAGGCCAGGCAGCCAAGGACCCAATCATTGGTGAGAACTGGTTAACAGGAAAATGTTGCCAGACTTTGAAGTGAACGAAGACCTACTATGAAAACAAAGTAGGCTTTTTCATTTAACTGTTTGATGCTTTTTTCCTGTGCACTTGCAAAGGAACACTTTTTTTTTAAAGGAGTGACTGATCACACTCTAAGTGGTTTGGAGAAGCCATTTTTGGAAGTATCTCTTGGTTAAAATGGGTAGTTCTGTTCATATTTTTTTCAAGTTCCCATATCTCCTATTCTCTGATCTAGTTCTTCCATCATCTGAACTACAGAAAAGTATTTTCAGTGCAAAGAGAAGTTAGAACAGCTGATGAGGTCAACCACTGGAGGGAGACAACTTCTTATGTAAAAAAATAAATGGATTCTGGATTGAAAGTTAATGACATCTTTTAAATTTATTACATATTAAATAAGAACATAAGAGAAGCCTTGCTGGATCAGGCCACAGCCCATCTAGTCCAGCATCCTGTTGCACACAGTGGCCCACCAAATGCTCACGGGCATCTCAAGCAGAGACAAGGACAAACCTTCTCCTGCTCTCGAGTCCCAGCAGATGGCCTTAGAAGCGCCCCAGAAATAAATGAGCATTATTTATGCCCAGGAACAGGGATGGTGGTAAACATTATGGTGGGGTCAGTACACAGAGATTGTATCCAGATATCAAATCCTGATTAAGATGACCATGGTCAGTTTCCACATTAAAAACCAAACAACATTCAGTCTCCAAAGTCACTCTGTTTTCTCCCAAAATGTAACAGCTGTTGGTGTTTCTAAATATTCCCCAGATATTTCCTTTGAGCATTTTTTTTGTTGCTCTGTGGGCCTATTGAAAGCAGTGAAATCTGTTTCTGGGTATTGTAGTGCTGAATGTCTTGTAAGGTAACATTGTGTGGCAGAATGTACCTCCTGGCCCTAATTTTAGCAGCTTTTCTGTGATAAATGTGGCATCCTTTTCACAGACATCTAAATGTGGTACCAAGGCTTCATGTTATGCTTGACACTGTATATTAAGGGTTAGAAATTGTACATGGTTATTTAGAGTTAATTCCTGTGTATCTAATTGCTTGCTCTGTATCGGAAGATCTCAGAATGGATTCTAGTAATAAAACAGAATATTTTATACTCCAAAATTTTGAATTATTTGGAACGGCCACACACATCCCACAAGAGGGATGGTGTATGGGTGCACAAGTATTTCTTTCCCAGGGGATTTTTGCACTTCCCTTCCCGTTCGCAATTAACCAACTTTGATTAGCGTTCGCACTTGGATTGCTGGTCAACATTGGCTGCACCCCCCACCCTATTCGATCTGGGGCCCAGTCCGCCTCTGCACCCCCCCCCCCCCGCCATTTTGGCTGCAGTGCCCTCTGCAACTACGCATGTGTCAGTGCCATTGCCCTGATGACTGATGCTCTACACATGTGCAGTCGCATCTATGGTTGTTTGAGGTGCCAGCAGGCTTCTGCAGCACCTCAGACACCCCTGGAACCCCAGAAGAAGAGCGAATGCTCTTGCCTCGGATGTTTCAGGTAAGTGTCTGGTAAATGTTGGTTACCTTGTGGAGCACGATTTCTTGGTCCACACCTAATCAACAAGTAGTGAACTTCTGGTGAGGGTGGGCATGGGTGGAGGCTGTAACAGCCTCCAACGCATTTGGATGCTCTTCACCAGAGGTTCACTACTTCTTCATTAGAAGCCATAGTACGAATAGGCCTCAGGTCTCCTAGAAGTAAGGTGAAACTATTACCAAAGCAGACCTGCCTTGGGTTCTTTGGTCTTCTCCAGACCAGATGAAGTGGGACCAGACGTTGCTGGTCTGGCGTGCACCAACCCTCTCTAAAGTGGAGGAACAAATCTTTCTTTTTTTACATATACCCTATTTTCCGGCGTATAAGACGACTGGGCGTATAAGACGACCCCCAACTTTCCAGTTAAAATATAGAGTTTGGGATATACTCGCGGTATAAGAAGATGACACCTGGCGTATAAGACGACCCCTGACTTTTGAGAAGATTTTCCTGGGTTAAAAAGTAGTCTTATACGCCAGAAAATACAGTACATATGGATTTGACCATATTTAACAAAAATCAATCTGAAATATTTCTTCATGAATCATGTTAATAGGCAGCAAAATAGTATAAACTTGTCCAAAATGAAGTGGAGCATCTCAGCATGTCTTTTTGAGGTGTCCCTTTTGTTATGTCTGAATACAGCCACAAATAAATGGTTGGAAATCCAAAGGAATTTTTTCCCCTTCTCTTTTCTTTTAATTTCATCTCTGTCAATAAAATAGATTTTCTTCTTTGCCTCTGTGTAGTTGTGTCAGTTTGGTATGGCATCTTATAGACTAACAGATTTGTTGGGACATAAACTTTTGTGAGCTATAAGCATGTTCATCGGCTGTCGCTGCAGATATTTATGTCATGGTAAATCTACTAAAGATGCCATAAGACTCACTTTTGTGGCTAGTGCTAAACCGTGGTTAGATTTGTTGCTTTTTAAAACTGAAGATTTTGGTCGGAGCCAGCAATGATGTTGTTCATTGACCTTCCCCTAGACGTGTCTCATAGCTAGCGGATTTGACCCAGCTTTTAAAAAGCAGTTCTATAAATACCTAAAACTAAGCTAACTGCCACACATTTCCCAGACTGAGGCTGCATCCAAATATCACTTACGTATTCCGCTATACTTGGATATTCTGGAATAAAGGATATTTTGGAAAATCCATGCTTCATTCTGGAATACCGAAATATAGTGGAGTAGGTAAATGATATCTGGATGCATCCTTATTAGGCCGTGATCACACAGCCATTGCAAAGCAGAAGTGTCCCACTCCTAAAGGTACAGGCAACTCTTGGTAGTGCCTGAGATTATGCCACACACCATTTTACAGCTGTGTGGCACTGTCAACAACTGGAAAGATGGTTGTACATCATGCCAAGCAGCCAGCCATTTTGGATGGTTAGTTCCCAGCTGTGCAGATCATGGGCACCACATGACACACAACCTGGCATAGTAAGGATGGAGTGTTCCCAAGGCACTGAAGGCTGTGTCCAAATGCCAGTTACTTATTCCACGATGTTTGGATATTCTGGAATAAAGCATGAATATTCTGAAATATCCATGCTTTATTTCAAATATTCAAATATAACGGAATAAGGAACTACCATCTGGACGCAGCCAAAGAGTGCGAATTCCTCACTCTTGACCTTCTTAAACTTTCCACATCTCTGTGACAGAACAAGTGTGACAGGAATATGTATGTTTGTAACTCCCAGCCTCTGCGTGCATATTCTTTTCACTATAAGACAGCATGAAATATAATGAAATATCTTAGTGCAAGTGTTACAGTAGTAGCAAATTTAATTCAGGCCTAACTGTTTTTAGCAGTATTGATGTCATGTGTGAGGGGAATCCTTAGTAGAGGGCCTTTTTGTAATGGTGTGTTTCTAGCAAAGGGTGTTTTTCCACTTAGCACTAGAGTACCCTTTAAGGACCCACTAAAGACCCTTAATGGGTACTCTAGTGCTAGGGTTTTTTTCCACTAGCACTAGAGTACCCATTAAGGACCCCTAATGGGTCCTTTACGCTGATTGGAAAAACGCCCATAGGCATGTTAAATCAGAACGGAGAAGATGAAAGCATCAACAAGTAGTGTTGCGATGATATATTGATGGCAGTGCATGAAATTAAAATGGCGCCTCTTAGGCTCGGGAGGTTCTTACGACAAAGGCCTAAGGGGAGGTATTGGCAGATGTGCCTGCCTAAAGATGTGACAGTTTGACCTCAGGCCTGGTTTATAGCCCTGTTGTTGCCTTATATAAAAGCCTACTAAGTTTACTCTGTTGTCAACAATTTTGTGAAGCCCAAGTCAATCTGCGCTCAATAGATGACACAACACTTCTCTGAGGCAGGTAAATATTTCATTAGTACTAATGGGGAACTGAGCCTAACAGAGCGTGACACAGTCAGGCTGTTGTGGTATGAGAATATTGAATTCTCATAGTGCTACAGCAGGCCCACTGTTTTGCTAGGAGAAAGCTGCCTTTATGTTGTTTTAAGAAAAACCCCAAAACCAAAAAACATGGCTGTGGTAGAGAGCAACCTTGCTGCAGTCTCTAGGGCTTGGAAGAAATTTCTGCATGATGCTATCATGTCCTCCTTTTTGCCCAAAGAGCTCAAGGCACTGGGCATAATTTTCCTTGGTTCTTTTTGCCACAGACTTGTGAGGCAGGCAGCACTCACTGGATTTAGTTTATCTAGTGCATTTCCATGGAGCTCATACAGAAAAGGGAGCCCATTTGCTGTAAACAAGATGGTTTTTGCATGAGAGCAATAGCTAGCTTGCCATAGGGCACATCCCCATGCATGTTTGGTCTGGTACCAAAACTGGGCTTGGCATGGACTGTCCCCATGTGTTTTCGATTTGGTCCAGTTTCCACAGACCAAATCCCCCCAAACCGTGCCAGACCAGGACCAAATTTGGTACCCGAAGAAACAAGTCTGAACACAGTTTGGGGTCCTGGCACGCATTGGTTAGCGAGCTGAGACTGTGTACAGGGACGGTCCTGGGCTATTCAGGGAGGAGAAAATTATTTATAAATTTATTATTAGTAGTAAGCTTTATTTTAACTTTTTTCCCATGCCTCCTAGCCCAGTCCTGGCTTTCTGTGCTGCTAACAGGGGGGGGGGGGGAATGCGGCATTTGCAGCTGGCGGCACAGGGGCATTTGCAGCTGGTGGCAGAGGGATGGGCTGATGTCAATCTGGCTTCCAATGAGGAGAGAGGGGGTGGAGAGGAGGTGGCACTGCTCCCCCATGCCAGGGTTTGGCACAGTTTGCATGGGGATGGGTGCATCTGCGCTCAACCCGTACCCATCCCGCGTCACCGGGAATGGCATGGGGACAGGGCGGGATCGATGTTGGACCCACTTCCGGTCCCATGCGTGCCCATTCCGCACCACACGGCGTGCATGGGGACACGGCCATAATGTCTCTTTTGCCATTGAGCTCCACAGGAGGTGGCATGGAGCCGTTTCTTGTTGTGAAGAAAACTGCAAGATATGTTTCTTTTGCCATATAAAGCCATCTTTCTTCTGGCAGAGTATGGCTACCTAGTGAACATTCTTATGATTGGAACCTCCCCTGTGGGGCACTAGATTGCCTCTTGGTGCCATATCCAGAGGTAACAAGAAGTCACCAGCTCTGTTAAATCCCACTGAGATGCCAAATTCCAAGTGAACAAAGCAGGGCAGCTAGTGGGTGACTGTGATGGAGAAGGGCGGACAGCAGCTTTTCTGTGATGGCCCTCAGGCTTTGGAAGGACAACCCAGTGGAGGTATGCCAGTGTTTTAAAACCTTATATGGTTTTTGGTGCCTGGTTAAAACATACTTCTTCCCCTAGTCCTTTGACATTTAGCTCCTCTGGATGTTTTGTCCTGCTGGAATGGGTGAATTATATTTTAATTGTGTTCTTAGTATATTAATTTGTGACCGTTCCTGAGATCTTCAGGCTGAGGGTCAGGATATAAATACTGCAGTAAATAAAGTATTATATTTCTAGTTGCTCTCAAATGGAAGACAAAAGCTCATCTTGTCTCTTTTAACATACACATTGAGAGTCAGCGTAGCTTAGTGGCTGGACAGTCAGGGCTACAACCTGGGCCAGCTATTGCTCAGAGAACCTACCTCACAGGACTGTTGTGAAGAGAAAATGGAAGAAAAGAGGGAATAGTATGTGATACCCCTAGGTTTCTTGGAGTAGAAAAGGGATATGGCAATAAGAAAATTAAGAAATGAAGAAGACTTTCTGGTTTCTTTATAAGTCCAGGGGATCCACACGGTCAGCTGACCCTGATGGACTCAAGTACTTAAAGGCCACAGAGAGTTCTGTTCTAAGAGAAAAAGCTGAATTATTTACATGGAGCGGGGCTGACCTATCTGGGTGAATGGAGATCTGGGGCATTTTCGCACTTCCCTTCCCTTCCACCGGACAGGAAAGAAGCACAATTAATGAGCATTGACTAGTGCTCACACTTGGAGTGCTAGTCAACTTTGGCCATACCACCCCCCTCCCCTCCCCGCTGATCGAATACTTACCTTATTCGATCCAGGGCCTGGTCCTCCTCTGGGCACCGCCATTTTGGCTGCAGTGCCCTCCACAACTTCATATGCATCAGCGCCGTTGCCCTGATGATGCTGATCTCTGCACATGCGCAGTTGTGTCTGTGGTTGTCTGAGGCGGCCCCTTAGATGACCCTGGAGTATCAGAAGAAGAGCAAATGGGGGTAAGGTAAGTCCCTGGGTAAGGTTGGTTAAGGTGTAGAGCAGTTAGTGAATTTCTAGTGAGGACAGGCATACTTGGAGGCTGTTAACAGCCTACTCCACATGCAGATGCCCTTCACCAGAGGTTCACTAATCGTTCACTAGAAGCCATAGTGCAAATAGGCCTCTGTACCTTTCTTTCCTTTGTGCACTTCTGTTTTGAGAAATAAACTGCCTTGGGATGTGATAATATTTTGTCTTTTCTGCCCAGGGAGCTTCCTCTAAGCCAGGAGGGCGAGTGATTCTGGCTACAGAGAATGACTACTGTAAACTGTGTGATGCCTCATTCAGTTCTCCAGCTGTCGCTCAGGCGCACTATCAAGGGAAGAACCACGCCAAGAGGTTGCGTCTGGCCGAAGCTCAGAATAATTCGTTCTCGTAGGTATTGCTGAACTTTTGCAAACATGGGGGGTTGGGTTCCCAGTAGCTTAAGGGTGTTTCCAGATGCAGGCGTAAACCCACAGTCCTCTTGGGACTATATTGGAAAAGCCAGATGTAATTGAGGCATTCCTCCAATACAGTCATGAGATGGTGAGGCGTTATCCTATAATACTGCTATTATGGGAAATCTGGCAATGATGCTGGCGTTCCCAGTGATCGTGATGTTTACCTGGTATCTGCTGGTTTGTCTTGTTATGATTCCCTTGTAGCTACCAAGAAGTCAGGCAAGCATGAAAAATAAAATAAAATAAAAAGGGAAAGTTCTTTCCGGTAGCTACAAGAGAATTATAAGGACCCAAGCTGGCAGACACACATCTACATCTGGTGGGGGTTGCAAGAGACAATCATAGGAACTTCTTAAGAACAAAAGAAGACTCTTGCTGGATCAGGCCACATCCCATCTAGTCCAGCATCCTGTCTCAGTGGCCCACCAGTTGTTTCTGGGCATTTTCAAGCAGAAGAGAAAGGCAAAATCTTCACCTGCTCTCTGAAATCCCTGCAAATGGCCTTTAGAGGCATCTATTCTTTGAATCCTGCAATTGCCTTTTGCCATCTGGAGGCACCCTTCCCGATGTTTTCCAAGGATGTTTGTAAAACATGCCTCTCTTTCCCTGCCCAACCATTTTTCCCTCCAACATCAGGGAGTCATCAGATGCAACAAGCAAAAGGAGAATGCGGAAAGAAGGGAGCGAATACAAGATGATGCAGAGCAGACGAAATGTGTATGCCGTCCAGAATAATGCAGGTATTTGCACAGGAATGTCAAACATTGAGCTTTATCGACTTGGACATTGATTGGTCCCCATCTTATTGAGTGTGACTGGCAGATCATTTCTAGGTGTGCAGACAGAAGGCTTCTAGGCCTTATCAAGAGACACTGGAAATTTACTTACGGTTTTTACTTGTTTAGATTTTAAAACCGCCCAATAATGCACTCACACAACCATATAAAACAAAAATAGAAGATAGAAATCGTGTTTTAAAAGTACCAATAAAAATGTAAAAAATGAAAGGTAAGGTAAGGGGGGAAATTCCAGGTATAAGGCGACTTCAGGAAAATTCAAAATACTGGGTCCTCAATTACTCCGTGAAGGTCTGGGAAAGAAGATACTATTTCTCCTGGTATTTAAGTAAATCATGTGTAGATATTTGGAGGAGCACCATGGAGAATGCCCTATTTTTAGTTGTTAGAGATCTTCAAGAAGGACTACAGCTGTGAGGACTTCCCTTAGAAGACCTTAGGAAGTGAGTAGGTCTGTATAGGAGGATGTCTTCTTCAGATATTTGAGTCTAGGATATTTGGCTTCCAGAGCAGACTCTTGTTACTGAATGATGAGCCATTTTAGACTTTTCATTTTCTTCAGGGATTTGATGAACAGATTGATCTAGTTTTTATGGTATCAAGGGAAAGTCAAGGGTATCTTAAACAGGTTTTGAGTTCAGAATGACAGTAGTTATGGGATCCAGGTATGGAGCTGAAATTAGAGCCTAGATCAGTGATAGCTAACCTATGACATGTGTGTCACAGGTGACACGCCAAGCCCTTTTGGGTGACACACCTGGTCATCCTGGCACCTGGGCCTGTAGTGCTTGCTTGTTCTTGAAGTGCACAAAATACCAACTTTCAATTGAAGATTTAGCAAACAAAATTCAGCAACAAACTAACTAATGTAAAGAATTATTTGTTTTTGCTTTTAATAAAATACATATATCAAAAATATAACTTTTTTACTAGAGCCACAAATATCACAAAATTCTGGATATTTCTAGATGTGACACAGCACCCGAGTTAAGCTAGGTTTTCTTGCGAATTTTGAGATACCGGGCTCAAAAGGTTCGCCATCACTGGCTTAGATATTAGCAGATATAAGTTTTTAATTTATTTCTAAAGCATCTGCAGAACAATATAATAATAATAATTATCATCAGCAGGAAAAAAAAAGCAGGAAGAAGAACAGCACCAGAGATGATCTCCTCTCATCTCCAGCTCAAAGCAACCTTGGTCCTTATTTGTGCCCTAGGGTGGGTGTGTTGGGGCAAATGGGCTCAGTGGCAGCACCAAAGAGAGACAGTCTTCACCACTAAGCAGGGATGTACACAGATATTCGTAACGCTCAAAATTCATCCAAATTTGTCCCAGTTTGGACATTCGAACTCAAAAGCAAATGCTTCGGAACATTTGTACAAAGCTTCATTACATTTGTGAACCTGGGGAGGTGGGAAAGTGGCTGCACCAGTCACATCTGCAATGAATCCAGAGTGGATTGAAGTGGATTGAGAGCAGATTCAAAGTCGATTCAGGGCAGATTTGACATGTTCAGAACAGATACATAGGGGATATGTATCAGCTATGTAAGGGATCTGTAGGGGATCTGTAGGGATTCGTATACCATTTGTAACAAACATCTGTCTTGAATTCAAATCCTCCCACGAATATCATTTTTTTGCATTCAATTCAATATGAATTGAGCCCCAAAAAACCATTCGTGCACATCCCTGCCACAAAGGCTGTGTTCACACCTTCGCTTTAATCCTTCTTCAGTCCATGTTCAGGTGCCACCTCTCACACCTTTTTATTCCTATCCTTTTTATTTGTGGATTTTCCTCCCTTCAGTTGTAATTTCCTAAGTCTCAATTTTTACAGGTCTCAAAGCGTTAATCCATTTTCATTTTTTGAGTGCGACTGAGGAAGAGGAGTAAAGGGGGCTGAACCATACTATAGTGGGTGGATCTTGCATGAATTTCCCTTCCCTCTATAGAAAAATGTGAATTCTAAGCTTCTCCGTGTGTTTGGTGGATGTGCTGCTGAGTGACGGAACTTTTGTCCTGTCAGAGCGCAGGGGGTGTTGTGATGGTTGAGAGGAATGGAGATCTGAAAAAAGCCTCCTAAAGGAATCTCAGGACAGGGACAGGAAAGTGTGAGCCTAGTGACCCAAACTTAGGAGAAATTGAGGAAGCGTGATCAGGTATTGGGTGTGGTCGGAGTTAAGGGATTTCGAGTCCTGTTTCTTAATAAGACAGACTGTTTCAGCAAGGTGTGGCCATGGCCGAAATGTAGCTGAAAATACTACAAACCCCATGGTGGAGTCCTGTTTTGCTCTGCTTTTGTGCTTCGCTTTTGTGCTGGAGATTTTTAGTCCAACTGTTTCTGCTGCTTACGATCTTGTGCAGTCTGTGCTATGTCAAACAAACGCTGGCGGTGTGATGTGAAGAACTTTTTTTTTTGTCTGACTTTTGCTGACCCCTGTTCGTCAGCCTGCCTTCAATCTCTCAGCATCCCAAGTTGCTTGGATATGCCTGTGTTGTGTATTAGCTATCTCTGGTTTCTTGCCTTGTTTCCTAATTTGCCATCTGCCCTTCTCCGCCACTGCTCTGAGTTGGGGCAATTTTCTGCTCTGTTTCCTTGGCCTGGGGCCAGATCATCCAACTCCTGCCGCACTGCTCCTGAATGTTGTCCAGGTTGCTGTCATCCAGAAGGACAGGACAGGTTAGCCACCCTCCAAGGCCATCTGCTGTGGCAATCCTTTCTTCTCTGTCCCGCAGCATTTCCGATGCTGAATTTTAATAACCAGTCCAGGATGCAGTCTGTTCTGTTGTTTTCAAAGGGTCAAGAGGTACTTTGTTGGAAGAGTAACTAAATTAATATACAGAAAACTTCAGGCTTGCATCAGTCAACTTTCTGGTTATAAAAGAATGATCTTAGGGGCCTTTTAGGATGCTGCTTTCAGAAAATGACTCCCTCTGTAGAAAAAATATGAATTCTAAGCTTCTCCTTGTGTTTGGTGGATGACAGAAACTGGGCTTCCTGCTGACTGGGGTACTGCTGTCCTTCCTCTGTACAGGTTATGGGGGCATTCCCATGCACTCTATTCTCTGAATCGAATCTGAATTCGACTTGGAGCATCCCCATGCAGAGTCCCCAAACTGGGCTATATGCGGTTAGCTTTTTAGCTGGTAAACTTCAGAAGCTGCCTGTCAGGGAGTGGGCGTGGAATAAGTTAACCAAAGCTGCTACAATGTTTAGAGGCAGTTTAGCAGAGAAGTTTAGCAAACTGCCTCTAACTAGAAGCTGCTTGCCAGCAATCAGGGAGTGGGGGTGGAATAAGGGTTGCAGGAAGAGGATTGTGGGACAGCCAGGGCCAGATGACCCCCCTCATCGCAGCATCTTATTGGGGTGATCAGTTCTTTTGCATTTGCCTGGCGACCAGATCACAGAGAGAAGAGGCTCGTTTCTGTCTGATCACTGTTTAATGCCCAGCAGTTGCGAATGGGGAAGGGGCATTGGGTGGGATTTCCCTGCCCTCTCACCTATCAGGAGAGAGGGGGTGGAGAGAAAAATATGCGATTTCCCGATGCAGGGGTTTAGCGCGGTTTGCTTGGGGACCAGTGTATTCGACTTGAACCTCCGCTTTCGTCAGTCGCATGGGGACGGGTCAATTTGAACTCAACTCCGTATTGGGAATAATTTGAATTCATCCCGAAGTAAATAGAGTGCATGGGGATTCAGACTAAGTATATTGACACGTGGATATTCAGATGCATATACAACCCCAGACCCCATTTGAGGCATAAAATCGTGCTCCACATGTAAACCAACGTTTACCAGACACTTACCTGAAGTGTCTGGGACAAGAGCATTTGCACCTCTTCTGGTGCTCTGCGATCATTTGAGGTGCCACACAAGTGCACTGGCACCCCAGATGACCATAGATGTGACTGCGTGTGTGCAGAGCATCAGCGTTATCACGGTGCCAGCGCCAGTCAATACTGTTTAATTGCATTCCTTTCCAGTCCAGCGGATGGGAACGGAAGTGCGAAAATGCCCAAACAAACAAATACGGGTTCACTTGTCCACAGCTCAGGGTTCCAGTGTTGCATTAAAGTGGTTCTCCTGCTGCAGACATTTCAACATCAGGCTACAATGCAGATCATCATCAGTGGTTTACACTGATGATGCTCCCTAGGCAAGTGACAAAATGTTTTCCACAGCAAGATCCATCTCAGAGAACTTCTATAATGCAACACTTACCTAAGGTCATAGCCTTAAGCTGCCGCCCTCCAGATGCAGGACAACTGCCAGCATGGTATTCCTGACATTTTGTTCCATCTTCAGCAGAATTCTGGGAACTGTAGTTCTGGAACATCTGGATGGCTGCAGATGTGGCATAAGGGCTAGGAATGGTCTGAGCTGCCTAATTCCTTACCTGTTTTGTTCTGTCTCCTATTATGTTTTGCACATTTTTTTTAAAAAAAGTCTACAAGTGAAATGTACACAGATCTATCCACAGTTGATATATAAAATAGGGTGTTTTTCCACCACGCTCCTTTAATCCGGATCTAAGAAGATCTGGATCTAAGGAATGGGTACTTCCCTTAATCTGGATCTAGTAGATCCGGATTAAAGGAAGTACCCAATGTGTTTCCATGGGAAACACCGGAGCACCCATTTGTGAATCTGGATTGACCCACAAGGGGTCTGCCTGTCACCCAGGTGTTTTGGGGGACAGGGGGTGCAATCTTCGAAGTCCCTCTGAAGTTGCCTTCGGAGGTTAGCAAAGGCTCTGAAGTCCCTCCGAAGGCAACTTCAGAGATTAGCAAAGGCTCCAAAGAAAAACCCCTTGTGAGAGCATGCATATTAATTAGTTCCTTGTGAGCAGGGATGAGTCAGCCACATTAATATGTACCTCTTTCCATGCCTGAAGGTAACAGGATGAGTCAGCCTCATTAATATGTACCTCTTTCCATGCCTGAAGTTAACAGTCCGCTTTGTTCTCCCCTTGTTCTGGGAGGTTTGTCTTCAGAGCCTTTGCTAATCTCTGAAGGCAACTTCGAAGTAACTTCAAAATTGCTTTGAAATGACTTCTAAATGAATTCAAAGCCTAGGTTTTGGGGCTCCCTCCCATGGGTGCCCCCTCCCCCTAGCCTCCTTTAAACCCCATTGCCAAACTAACGTGGAAACAGGTTCCCTTTAATCCCGATTTTCTGGCTGAAGACCCCATTGTAGACCCCATTAATGGGGTCCACAGAAAATTCGGATTAAAGGCTGAGATGTACCCATATGATTCAGATTTCCCCAGCGGGGGTGGAAACAAATGTGTCCCAAATGTGTGCCATGGTGGAAATGGGGTCATCAGGCTCACACCCAAATGGGTCCTTAATGGGTGCAAAAATGGGTACTTTCTGCCAGTGGAAAAACACCCATATTTACTGCTTATAAAAAATCCATGTTCTGAGGCACAGAAGCACTTTTTTTCTTAGCTAGACCTAGCGTGCGTCCCCTTTCGTTTATCACAACAAATGTGCATTGCACAGTCCAGGAAGACATGGAACATGAGGCTTTTCCGCACTGCAACGCGTTCCAAACAGAACGCGTTCAGGCGGGAAGCTTAAGACAGCTCCGGGCGCTTTCACCGTTCACACAAAGGCGCGCCGGAACGCGTTCCGGCGCGCCTGTGTGTGAATGGTAAAAGCGCCCGGAACTGTCTTGGCCGGCAAAGGCTGGCCAGGGGCGCGGAGACAGCTGCGGAGGCAGATCGGCAATCAGCTGATCGTCAAACAGCTGATTGCCAAACCTGCGCCGGCGGGGGAGGCGGGCCTGCGGCTGTTCGGGAGCGAGAAGCAAGCGCAAATCCTTCTCCTCCCGAACGCCTGCGGGCAGTTCGTCCACGCCTGAACGCATGTAGAGCACTTCAAAGTGCTCTACATTTGGAACACGCGAAACGTCGGATCGCAAGCCCCGCGGCGGCAATGCGTTTGCCGCGTTCCGGGCTGTCTCCCGCGCGTTCCCAAACACCCCCGTGCGAAAACGTCTATGGTTGAATCCTGTACTGCCCGTAAGTACAGTTGCAAAAGGCAGGGCAGCTGAGTTCCTCATCCACTCTCAGATAAATTGGCTCTTCTTTTCTCCCTTCCTGCAGGCCCTTATTTCAACCCGCGCTCCCGCCAACGGATCCCACGTGACCTTGCCATGTGTGTCACCCCCAGTGGCCAGTTCTACTGTTCCATGTGCAACGCTGGTGCCAGTGAAGAGGTGGAATTCCGGCAGCACTTGGAGAGCAAACAGCACAAGAGCAAAGTGTCTGAACAGCGGTATAAGAACGAGATGGAAAACCTTGGCTATGTACAATGAGACATGGTTCCTGCTAGCGATGCTTTTTATTTTTCTTCCAATAGGGAGCAGCTTCCTTTGCCTGCTGCTTGTCACGTGCCCTGCTTTTGTGCTCCGTGCCTTAGGAGGCGTGCTCTCCATGTTTTTAACAACCTGCAAAACCTGCGGCAAAGTAGATGAAGTTAAAAGGCTTAATTTCACTCTCCCTTGGCAAGACTAGGCATTGCAGGTTGCCAGGTGTTTCTGTTGCATTTGTTCCTTAGCAGAGCTTGACCCGGTTGTCTTTCCTCTGTCCCAGTATGCTCTCCGTTGCATGAATGAGCTTAGCCTGAGAAGCACCAGAACCGTGAAGAGGAAACGGCCCTGTCGTTCCAAGAAGGGCAGTTTGGAGGGAGAAGAGGGGTAGAAGAGGTCATAGTTCTGGGAAGGGGCTGTGGGCCAGTGGGGGTGTTGGCCAGGGAAGATTCTAGGATTCATCTTGAAGTTATCAGTTTATAAAGAAGGATCTTGGTGAAAGGTCTGTGGCCTTGGAGAGCCATTGCTGGTCAGGGTTGTCATAACTGAACCAAGAGCCAAGTTGGTAACAAAGGTTTTATAAGTGAAAATCTTAAATGGAAATGGAGGCAGTTTGGGTGTACTTAGGTTAGAGTTGAGAAGGACATAGGGGACTTAAGATTTTGTTCTTAAGGACCATAAAAACATGAACGTTCCTGATTTTTATGGCCTCCAGTTACCTGTTCCTTTCATGATCCTTGCCTTCTGCTCCAAAAGATTGGAGCACTTCAGTTTCATTTTAAAGGGTGTGGATGTTGGAAAGCTTCCAAATGCATTGCTTTTGTTTAAAAACCACCCCTGGTTCAAAAAAAGAAAAGAAAGGAAAGGAAAACGAGTCAATATGTCAGTGATGTAGTGTCCACGCTCCATGGTAAATGGTTCTTAGGCAATATTTTGACTTCTTTTTCTTGCACAATAAATAAGGTGAAATCAAATACAACACAGGAACTTTTATTGTGTTGTGTTGTTTTTACCTTATTTCTTGGTTTATCTCACAATAACAAGCAGTGGTAATACTGCTAAAAGTGGAGAGATAAGTACAGTGTTGGGATGGTCGATTGGTTGCTAAGTAAAACTCACTGATAGCCATTTAGTATGTTTACTTTATCATATGTGTGGAAAGGAGCTAAACCCTTCCATGAATTTAGGCCATTGCTATACTTGTCCTGCTTGGAGCGCTTTAACTATTCCACTTGCGACTGTCCAAGTCCAGGCCCAGCAAGTTCTGTCTGCATTGTGAGGCCAGAGGTGCTCTCAGTTCTGGACTGATTCTGACTGCAATGCTGAGGCACCGTAACTGCCCTGGTCCATACAACTGACCTCCCCCACAAGGCACCAGCCACCCTTTCCCACAATTAACCCAGCCCCCTCTCCTGTACATCATGTCTGCTGTACAAGGGCAAAGCTAAAGAGAACAGTCTCTGAAGGCAGCATGCCTACCTCCTTGTCAGGTTTTGAACATGATCATTGCAAGCTTGCATGTTCGTTGTTCTGGACCAGGTGTAGAAGTTCCAAAGGCTGAACCGGATAAGGTGGTTTGGGACAGTTGTAGATCCCTTCAAACAGGTCTATAGCTAATCCAGAATAGTTATCACTTGAGACAGTCCTGGGGTCTTCACTTGGGCTTATTCTGGAATATATCCCAAATCCAGAGATGTATTCCAGAATAACACCAAGTGCAGAAAGGGCCCTGGACCAGATGATACTAGTCCAATGTGAACAAAGTGTACTAGGCAGCTGCTTGGTCTGGTTTACTGACTGATCACAGAAATGGCCTTAGATTCACATTCGTTTCTATTACAAAATGTGATGCACCTTGGATATCTGGGCTGAATTCACACTTAGGCCTCTGGTGTGCAATTAGGACAGCTGTAGTACAGATATTCTGTACCAGAGCTGTACCAGAGCTGCCCTAATTGCATACCAGAGGCCTAAGTGCAAATTCACCCCTGGGGCCTATTCGCACTTGGCCTTTTTCTGGAGTGTATCTCAGGATAGGGGTCAGTGGTCCACATGCTAATGCAGACTCTGTCAGACCTCACTTTGGGCCTGCTGAAGCTGGCACTAGCATATGGACAGCAAGTCCCTATTCCAGGATATATTCCAGAATAAAGCCAAGTGCGAATAGGCTCCCTGTCTCACTCACTTTTTAACCCTCTTTCCACTTATTTATCTTTTTTGGTTACATTTTATTTCCTTCTTTCCATTAACTAAAAAGAAAAAGAAGGTTGAGCAAAGCCCAGGACATTTTTAGCGCCTGAATTAGAAATACTCCAGAATGGTCATTTTAATAAGGCTTAGAGTTGGAATATAGCCTTATACATATTCTAATTCTTAATTGCATGGATTCTCATTCCCACAAGTGATGAGCAAAGTGGTGTTGGGAATTTAAGTGTCTCCAGTGATAGACTAGGTGAATCTGAGATCACTTGGAAACATGTGAACTTGGCTTCCAGAGGCATGGTGATAAATGAGCAGCTCCATCTGTCCCAGGCAGGCTTCCAGCCACTTTTGTGTGATAGCCCACTGTCCTGCAGAGCTGAGACTCACTTTTACAAGTTGCCAGCTGCCTGCTTGTCTGCTGAAACATCAACACTGTTTATTGACTGTCAAAGAGAAGAGAATTGCCTTTTGGGGCAATAAGGAGCCATCCTTCAATATTGTGTAAAACCTTCACAGAGCTTGAAAAACATCATTTATTTGAACTGTACTTCCCAAGTTTATTAACTAAGGTGCATGTATGTTACAGTCCAAAGGAAGATTATTTTTCCACACTTTTCTCAGGATCTGTAAACAGAAGATAGATGTCTCCACATGTTTAAAAACTGCCATTTTTCGGGGGGTGGGGAGTATATTGGGATTGCCACATATACCTATGGCAGTCCCAATATACTTCCTGGATAGTCCTATTGAAAATTATTATATAGGCATGATGGAAAATCCAACTGTCACACCAGGTCTTCCATCATGCCAGATTGCTTTCCTTGTCTGCAGGAAATGGATGTGGGCATGTGCGTGCTTACATCCTGGTACTTTTGCAAGAGCTATGCTTCTGATAAGAGATGGCAGATGAGGCACTTGTTGACAAGCCTAGATCTGGGTGACCAACAGTGATATGCACGTGACACTCACTTGAGAAGTTGGCTGCTGGGCACTTGCAAACTCTTCTGGCTCAATAAAGGATCAATTGAATGACTGATGAGAAGGCGATTTGCATTTCCATCCTAAGGTTATGGCCTCATCCTCTGTGCCTGGAAAGTTGCATGTGGATTCCTGAACAGGAATCTGACCACCCTTTGTCATAATGTGGAGGTCCCTACATAGATAGATCCTTATGGGAGAAAAAAAAGCTGAGCTGTAAATGTGTCATCTTATTGTTTGCATTTATAGCTAACATTTTCTGGAGAGTTTGAGGCTAAGAAACAGGGACTGGCCCAAGGTCTCTTAGTGAATTGGATGGAGATTTAAATCCTGCTGTTTCCACAGTTCCAGTTGGAACATCTACTCAATGTATTGTATTACCACTAGCAGTTAATACAAATTCTCCAGGTGGAGAGGTAACTAGAAAACTAAGGTAACTAACGGTTTATTGCCCTTCTCCCTATAATTAGAAACAATATGGGGGTGGGAACAGCCCAGAAAGGTTCCCCATCCCAGCATTTGTATTTTGAAATAGTCTTCATATCACTAACTGCTCATGCATACCAGGAAGAAAGGCTATGTGCACCCATGTCCGATGCACTAGTATACTGTGTTTTGATAAAGAATATTAGTAAAACAGACAAAGACACTTCCTTCCTCTGTACCATGCAGTATGGTTGTAAGTTTTTACAAGCCTGCTATTTATAACGGTAGCAGCTTAAAATACCCCCACCTTTGCTTCTCTTGGAAAGTACATTTCCTTCCTGATGTTAAATTTGAAAGTTTCATCAAAAGTCCAGTCTTCTATCAGGTCCAAGGCAGATACCATTGTTCCTGTTTCCAGTACCAGTAGAGTTGATTCTAGGCCTTACATCATCATTATCATCATGGCTGAAAAAATGAGTGAGTGCTGCTCACCCTTTTTTGGGGAATTACATCAAATTACAGAAAGAATAACTACCTGGACTCTAGAACAAGATCTTATACCTGTTTTCTCAAGGTGCAGTCAGACAGGGATTTTTTTCAATTGTCCCTTTCAGAAAAAGTGCCCCTTCTGTAAAAAAGAAGGCATTCAGACAGTTAAAAGAATCAGCCTACCTCATGTTTCCACAGGTTGCTCTTTGTTCATCTCCAAATCTGGCAATGCCCTCTTGACAGTACTTGTCATCACTGATTGGCTACTTGTCTGCCCAGTTTTCATGGCCCTGATTGGTTGCTTGATGGCAGCTTTTGTTCCCTTGCAGCGATTGGCTCAATTTCCCCCATCTGTGCTTATGAAGCTCTCTGCCCAATGTGACTAAAAGGAAGAATCACTCTAGGGACATGATCCCACTTAGCTCAGTTAAAGCGGAATTAACAAAAACGGATGCGAATGCACATTGTGTGCGTTCCCATTTGTTTTTGTTAATTTAGCTTTAAAACGGAGCATGGCGGTGGTGCAGCAGCAGCGGCCAAAAGGGAAAGGAAATAGGGCAGAGCTCACTTACTTGCCTGCCGCCCGGTGTTTCTCCTCTCTATGCCTCGGGAGCACCACGGCCGCTCAGGGTGGAGCCGAGCAAGCGAGCATGGTGGCGACAGGCGGCAGCCACAATGGTGGGTGCAAAGCAGCAGCCGAAATAGCAGGTAGCCAGGTGGACAGGTGGGCTGGTAGGTGGGCATTAACTCCACGGTTTCAAAACACTCTGAGCTGAGTGGGAACACCCCACTGGGAAAATAAAGCATTTCATAAAAGAAAATGGGAGTGAGAGCTGTTCGAAGGGGTGTTTTTTTTTAATTCGTTTTTTACCTATTACTCCTCTTTTTAATGCTGAATGCCACTTTTGAGTTCGGACAATTTTGAAACCATTTTGAACAAAGTCCTAGTGGGAACTGAGCCTAGGTGTTAATTAACCCTATATGAGGAAGAGGTGCCAATTTCCCAGGCTTTGGGTAGGCGTGAGGCTGTTACAGGAATTTTATGCCTGTCCTTACAGCCTCAAATTCACCCAGAGAGTGTCTCATTAAGTATGTCTGATTGCAGCCACAAGATCAAGTGGATTTGAGAAGGCTTAAAAAAAATGTGCAGGGAACGGCAGCTTTAGAGTGTTTATGTTTTGCTGAGAACTAAAGGTTATCTGACGTAATTCATTCTGTGCTGCTGATTTAAGGTTTTATTTCAACTGGCTTGAAAGCCATGACTTTATATTCTCAGGATTTGAGACAACGGACCATTTTGTCACATTTTTTTTCTCCTTTGTCCAGTTTCTTACTCAGTTGGCCAATTTCTCAAAAGGCTTCAGTGGTCCTTTCAGATGGAGGAAGAGGTATCTAGGACTGGGCCTTGCTGGGAAGGAATATATTTTCTTATTACAGAATATTCTGTCTAAGAGTTAGGTCATATCTAAAGGGAGAGAACACCAGATGAAAGGGAACACATCCAAGATTCTTCTTGGACTATAGAGGAGATGGGCAATGTTTAACTATGTTTAAATTATATTTGTGTCCAATTTGAAATAACCTTTACTCCAAAATGTTTGCATTTATGAAAGGCACAGGGCCCACGCAACCTTTTAACACCTTAGATCTGAGCAGAAGTGGCTACAATGCCTGTGGACAGAGCGAGCAGAAATGTGTGTATTACACTGGCCAGTAGATTGATTAATCTTTGCTGCTAATAATTTGTATAGTTTAATATTTATTTTAATCATGCTGGCCACTAATAAGCTCAAAATGTTTGGCTTTATCCTGTATGCTTTATTGAATATTCGCTTTGTTAACCTGGAAGGTATCTGTGCTACTTTTTAAAAAAAGGTTCAGATGTTATGAGTTATTTATTACGTTTCTAAAATGTGTGTCGTCTTCTTGTCCTGCCGCTATGCATTTTTCTTTAGACATAAATTGAACTCTTTTCTGTGCTTTAATCCAGAACCAACAGAATTAGAAATGAGTGGCAAATGTTCCCTGGTAATAATTAATTAAGGCAACCATGACATGATTGTGACTGAAGATCACATTTAATTTAACCCTACTAGTAAATGCTGGTACAAACTTATTGTGGCATCACCATTTCCCTTGATGTTTATATATTTCTTTATGTATTCTTTGTTGCATCGATCTCTTTAACCTTCCTGCATTCAATATCACTTCTGAATTTCTCCTTTGCTGATGACACATCTGTCAAACTGAAATCATATGGATTCATACTGTATTGGCACCCAGAAGATTGGTGCTGATGTTACACTAATAACTGAGATTGCCACCTGGGTTCATTTCTCAGGACTCTCCCTTTATCTCCTCCACCTTTCCTCAGTTGCGGTTGAGCATTTTAAAAATGTTCTTAATGAAGGGATTGTAACTTTCCATCCCGGTTCAACAGGAACCCTGGTTAAATCGACCTGACTTGAGTGACAAATGATTAACTATTTGCTGCATCCACACCTAAATTTTAATCCAGCTTCAGTCCATGTTCAAACTGACAAAAGGCCTCAGAAAAGTGAACTGTCCTTTTCTTTCCACATTATCTAGCCCAAAGGTGGATTTTCTGAGTTAGATAATGCCAAAAGAAAACAATTTTGTGACTATGCAGATGTGTTCTCTTAGTTTGAAAGTGGACTGACATTGGATTAAAGCTTAGGTGTGAATGCAGCAATTGTTAAGGAAGGAGGTGAGTTTCTTCGACAAGAGAGATTCAGGCCCTTTATTCCAGATTATATCCTGGAACAGGGACCTGTCGTTCACCTGCTGGTGCAGACTATTGCAGGCTGGACTTGCTGTAGCCTGAACTAGCATGTGGACTGCAGAAATATTTCTGGATATAATTCAGAATAAGGACAAATGCAGAAAGGGCTATAGAGAAGTGAGCACAGGTTCCTACGCTTGAACCTGGTTCATTCTGTGGGTTCATCTACACTAATAGAGATGTGTCCTTGGATTAATCTCAGGAAATGTCATGACTGGCCATGTAATACAAGGATGCTCTGCTGAAGATGAATGAATGAAAATGCAGTGAGAAGGAAGGAATTGTGTCAGTTGTGGTTTGTCGGAAATAATCCTTTTTCAGGATCTAAGATAGTGTCTTGTGTAAGTTTGGACTTTTTATGTAGATGATCTCCTAGTAATGGAGGCATATGTTGGTCATGGGGCATTTTGGATGAAGACAATGCTCAGAAATTAGTATTAATTACCTGAAGACTGCTGAATTTTTCTTCCTATTTTTAACTTAAATAAATGGCTTTGGGTTTGTTCCTCCACTACAAGTCTTGCAGTCACGTTTCTTTTAATTTCTGTGCTGTGTTCCATGTGAGAACAACAAAGCCGTTTTATGTCACTTCCATGGCTCATTGTTACTGTCTGTAGTTTCTACAAAAGGTAATAATAAAGTATGCATTGTTTAAATTGTGATAAACATTCAGCTTCATTGCTCACACTGTTGTGAGCAAGTTTGCATTTCTCCTAGTTGTGCTTTATCTCTTATTAGAACATCCTTCCATGGTCCCTGCCTGTTAGGTTGTTGTTCATACGTACATGTATGCTGTTGGGGTTGTCAGCCATACATGTTCCCATCTGGCCACCTGGAAGTACTGTCTTCAATGGAGCAATACCATAGTTCACTCTATCAGAATTCATCTTTGTTGTCTTGTTATCACATGCATGTTACCACTTGCAAGTTATCACTTCCGAAGGTCACAAAGACCTATTAAATCCAGTATGGACTTGGCTTGTTTAATGCATTTTTCATTATGGCTAGGGCTAGGCTAATGTCAAAGCCCACTTCAATCAGCAAAGCTGTTAACGCCATCCTACTCCTTGATCTAACTAAAAGTAGGCCTTCGTTGTTTAAGACTTTGAATAGTCTGGCATCCCTTTTGTTGTGCAGAAAAAAACTGTCACATGGGCATTTTATCCAGATGCACACGTTATTGTTACTGTTTTAGCAGGATAACAACTAGAAAGTGGATATATAAGTTGTAGTTCAATGATTACATTTGCATGTCGTGTGTGTTACTGAAACTTCCTTCTTCCTTCACTTCCATTTCTGGTAATAGATATGAGGAAGAATTCGGAAGATTTTATTTTTGTTAATTGTAGTTTCTCATAGCATCTGGTGTGACAAAGTGTAGTTAACACAACTGCGGTTAATTTCAGATTTCAAATGAATTCAAAACAGTTATCTCTATGGCCATGATTAAGAACATAAGAGAAGTCCTGCTGGATCAGGCCACAGCCCATCTAGTCCAGCATCTGGCTTCACACGGTGGCCCACCAATTGCTTCTGGGCGTCTCAAGCAGAAGACAAAGGCAAAACCTTCACCTGATCTTGAATCCCTGCAGATGGCTTTTAGAGGCATCCTGCTTGTCTCTCCAACTTGGAGGAAGTACCTAGGCATTCATTCTAGAAGCCATGGATACACATATCTTCCCTGAATTTATCTAACTCTTTCTTAAAGCTATCCAGGTTGATTGCTGTTACCACCTCTTCTGGCAGGAAATTCTATAGACTGATGACCCACTGCGTTAAAAAACTGTTCCTAACTCTCCTGCCTTTCTTATCTTTATCCACTTTTTCAATACTATGCATGATTCTGTATACTTCACTCAAGGGCAAAACTAAGATCAGATTTTTTAAAAAAGTAGACATTTAGTAAAAGCTGAGCAATTAGAAAGTAAATAAAATAATACTAAACATTAGTCATAATATGCATGCCTTGAAATGTAATATTTGTATAGTTCACAATGGGCCTGTCCCCAAGCAATTTAAAGTCTGCTAAAAATCTTTTGCCTCTGAGCGCCCCCATGCCAGGCTTTTCAACGAGCTTCCAGCGCTACAAAAGGAGGAAAACCCGCAACAAAAAAAGTGCACTTTAAAGAAGAGTTTCAGCGCTCTTTTTGGAAGTCGCGGGTTTTCCTCGCAGCATTTACCTTGGGGACGCTCCATGGCAAAAGGGGTGGGGATTGCTGCCTGCACACACAGCAGTAACACATTCACACATCAGAGGGAACCCAGAGAGGCAAATAAGTCTTTTGGGGATGCAGCCAATGTTATTATAATGTTTCTGGGAAAAGTCTTTCAAATGTGATCAAAAGGGAAAAATCACATTTCAAGAAGCACTTTCAGCTATACAGAAAAAGGTAAGTGAGCCATGGATGTCCACAAAACGGCGGATTAAGCCTTTTCTGTTTTATTGTATTCTCAATGAATACACAACAAAACTAATTCATTTTCAGCCCAGGTAAGACTTATTTCAGGAGGAAGAAATCTGGGATCGAACAAGATTGCAAAAAAACCTGCCAGCACTAGGGTAGTGCATGCATATTAATAACATTTGTTATTCGTATGAATTTGTGCAAATTTGTTCAATTGTACATTAACATTCATGCGAATACGAATGTTTTGGACATTCGTACGAATAGTTCAGAGATGCATATGAACAGTTCGGACATCCGTTAAACTAGGGAGGTGGGAAAGCAGCTGTGCCAGTCAGATCTGCAACGGATCCAGAGTGCATTCGACCTGGATTGAGAGCGGATTAAAAGTGGATTCAGGTCGGACTTGACGCTTTCAGAGGATATGTTACGGGATACGTATTGGATATGCATACATTCATGTCAGATATATATCGGATATGTATTGGATATTTGTACAAATTCATACGTATACATTTGTATCGAATAGAATCTTATCACGTTTGAAGGGTATCTAGTTGAACAAATATGGATTTTCTAACATTCAATTGGTTATGAATCAAATGCAAAAAACTTATTCGTGCACATCCCTAGCCAACACTATGATGGAAATAATAAAAATAAGAAACCTTGTTAACATGAGATGCCCAAGCAAACAGGAGATAAAATGGCGGTGGGAGGGGTAAGAATGCAGAATGAGAATGCAGAATCTGTTCATTTTTCTTTTTTCAGTGCCTTGAACAATGTGTTTCTAAGGAGGGGATGCTGCTGGTCACAATTTTCACTGGAGGCTTAGGTTTCTTACTATGCAGTATCCATTTGCACTGGTTACATTAACAATGTTAATATAGATTTTTATTCTTCTGATGTCTAGGCAGTAGGTCTTCATTTATTCTTCCTTTTTTCCCCCTGGTTTAAACTCTATTGATTTTCTTGCCAGATCTTAGATAATTAGAAAAGGGCTTCATTTTTTCCCCTACAAAAACAAAACAAAATCTAATTATAACATGTTTTTCTTAAGCAAACAGACTCTAAATCAATCTAATAAGATATTAAGCAAGCATAATAAAAGCCCTTTTGCTAATTAGGCTGATTAGTGGCAGCTCTGAAAAAGCCTTTTCTGTCCTCATGTAAATAAGATAAAAGAGATAATCCTTCCAATCAAATTAGCAAAGGGAAAGCTTCAAAGTACAACACTTTTTAAAAAACAAAGGACATGTTGTCTTTGGTGCTCAGTTCTTGGCAGTTCTGAACGTATTGTGGGTGGCCGGCCGGACCACAGGTTTTGGCTCTTTTGAACTTCCCAAGGCCACAGCCTTGAATGCAACGACGGGCATAATGATCACTACCCGTGATGCGTGTCTTGATGTAGCTAAATGACTTGCTTTGTTATACACTAAAGCTGACAACGTACAATCCATGGCTTGATTTTCATATAGCTAGAAAGGAAGGATAAAATAGAAGCCTAAGGAATGCAGTATTTGAAAGACAAAGGTTGCTCACTACAAATGTGATGATGAAGGGGTGAGTTGTACCTTAAAAATGGAGTGATATTTATTTTTTTATGTGTGACATTTATTTCCTGCCTTTTTCCCAAAGAATCTGAAGCTACACACACTCCTTTACCTCTCCTCCGCTTTTGTATTAAGTTATGGTGAAAGGAAATTGTTGGCGTTGGGTTAACTAGGAGGTAGGAAATAAGAACATAAGAGGAGCCCTGTTGGATTAGGCCACAGCCCATCTAGTCCAGGTTCATGTCTCAGAGTGGCCCACCTCAAGCAGAAGAGAAAGGCAAAACCTTCATCTGCTGTTGGTTCCCTTCAAATTACCTTTAGAGGCATCCTGCCTGTCTCCCCAGCCTGGAGAATGTGCCTAGACATCCATTCTAGTAGCCACTGATACACCTATCCTTCATAAATTTGTCTAATTCTTTCTTAAAGCTATCCACTACCTCTTCTAGTAGTAAGTTCCATAGACTGATGACACTCTGGGTGAAGAAAAAAATACTTCCTCCTGTTGCCTCCTGAGACCTTTCTGCACTTAGGTGATTAGGCTGCTGTGAACTAAGGCTGGTGTCATAGTTCTGACCTCCCAGCCCCAGTGGAGCCTGGTGTTCAGCAGCCCAGCCTTGCCACAGCAGAAATGCAAGACATGGGAGACATGAGGAGAGCAGAGGAGAGCAGAGAAGGAAGGGTTAAGACGAACGAAGAGATTTGCAGAGAAACACACTGATAATCTACAGCCGTGACTGTAGATAAAACACTGGGCAGATGCCCAGACCTTTTGTCAGAAACTATTGGTTTTCCTTTAGAGAAGGCTGCCGTATCTGACCCCTAGACCTTGAATACTTGGCTATCTTGACTTCGGACCGGACTGCTGCGTTGCTCTCATAAACCCTGGACTTGGACTGTTTCTCGACTTCTTCTCTATGGACTACGTTTGCTGTGTTGCTGGAGGAACTGCCTTGGCAAGTGAGCTGTTTCTTATCAGCTGTGTGTTTGTGTATGTGCTGGCAGCTTTCCCGGACAGCTGGAAAACTTCTGGTAAAGGTGGACCATTCTCATTTGCCAGGAGGGAAGCTTCCCCAGAGCATCCATTATGAGCCAGAAGTGTGAATGGTCCTCCGTTTACCAGGCTGCGCCACTGCGTTCAAAGCCGGAAGGTCCTCCTCCTCGCTGCCACAATTGGCTGTTCTGTGACATGCTCAGACACCATTGCAGTGGGGCATGTTTGAGCACAGGGATGTATTGTGGCTGATCATGTCAGCGCCCGTGATTGAACGCCCCTCTCGTGACTCTATGACTGGGTGCCACTCCTGGGAATCAGTGTTCCAATTGCGGCAGAGGTCAGCGATCAATCCTGGCTGCCAATGCCACTGCACCTGGGCAGATGCCGCCTCCCCTGCCCACCAACCACAGGGAACCGGAAGAAGAGCAAATGGTTGTGGCACTGGATGCTTCAGGTAAACTTTTACTTAACAATTAGTGAACTTTTGGGGAGGCAGGACCCGCTTGGAGGCTGTAACATGTGTATACTCTTCCCCAGACATTCACTAATTGTTGACTACCAGACTAAGTGTGAATAGGCCTCTGGTTCTAGTGTTGTGTGATAGAAAAAAGATTTTCTATCTTTCCCACACCATGCATGATGTTATATTTCGGTCAAGTCATCTCTTAAATGTTATCTTTCAAGGGTGAAGAGGCCTAGATGCTGCAGCCTTCTTTCATAGCAGCGGTGTTCCAGCCCTTTGATTATTCTGCCTGCACTTTTCTGCACTTTTTCTAGTTCCATAATATCCTTTCTGAGATGTGGTGGCCAAGGATTGTACACAATGATTGACTTTGGGTTTTAGTTTGCCCATCTACTAAGCTGGAAGGAACCACAAACTGCTTATTGTTAAGCTGAACCTTTGCGTTGCCTGGCATTAGTACTGCTTTTAAAATAAGAAAATGTTCTGGAGGTTTAGGACAAACTCTGGCTTAAGGTCAAGTGGATTCTTCAGCCTGGGACAGAATCCTTTCCAGCCAGGGTAAGTATAATAGCAAAGAAGTCATGGTGGAAAATAAATAAAGCCCTGGCCTGAATGCACTTTTCGTTGGTGATGATCTAGTGTTTTAAGCTGAAGAAATCCACTGTGTTGAATGAAGATGCTTAGGCTGCATTCCCACTGGGGTTTTATTGCGCATTGAAAATGTTTTGAAATTTTTTTGTCCACATTAAAAATGGCTTCCTGCATTTTCAGAGGAGTAAATTGAAAAAAAATGCATTAAAAAACATTGTTTAAACAACTCTCGCTCCTGCTTTTCGGCCACCCCCATCATCTCGCCTGCCTGCCTGCCCTTTCGGGCTATGCCTCCTCCTCCTCCTCCTTCGCTGCCTTGCTTGCCCACCTGGCTACTTGCCCGCCTGTCTGGCTGCCCTGTCGGGATGCACTACCACTGCCTCGCTGCACCGTTACCACCTCACTCGCTCACTTGCCCACCCGGCTGCCCGCCCTTTCAGCCACCACAGCACTCCTGGGATATGGGTATGAGCAAGCCTGCCCAGCCTGCCCTCCCTCTCTCCCTTTTGGCTGGCACTGCCCCACTCTACTTTTTAAAGCAGAATTAACAACAACAACAAAAATAATGGGAACGGGTAGAATGCACATTTGCATCCGTTTTTCATTAATTCTGCTTTTAAAAAGTCTAGTGGGATCACGGCCTTTGAGAACTCAGGCATAGAGCTTTTAAACTCCAGGCCCACAGAACCATAGTAGGAGAACATGGCAAGTTTTCAGTGTCACCAGAATTGAATGTGGCTAATAAAAGAAGCTGCAACTTTTCAGTGAATTTAATTTTATGACTTATCGTGGTTCTTGTTTCTGAAACCTGCCTCTGCTTCCAGTCTAGGTTAGGATGTGGTAGAAGCCATGCCAGTCACTGTAATGATTTTGCATTCTGTACTCTGAATAGATTGTCCCTGGAAACCTCTGTGGCACTTGCCATATTTTCTAATTCTACCTGTTTTCTGATTCGCCTTCCCCATTGCTGATGTCTGTAATATGGTGGCAAAGATTTCTAACTTGAAGCACTGTGGGCAAAGAAGGTGGCAGGTTTGGGAAGGCTATTAAGAGGGCACTAATTATCAGTCATACTTATTTTATTATTTTGTGTTGCCCTTTGTGTTACCCTTGTGTTACCTTTTCTTCCCCGGGTGACCAAAACCTCTTGGGTTCTTTCTAAGTTCTGTTCAGCCATCTATTCCAGGACTTTTATTTTCTACTGAAATGCAGGTATATATATTACAACACAAGAAGACAAATAACAAAAACAAAAGTTGACAAGGGAGCATATAACAAACCATAGAATAAGTCATAGCTCAGAAGATTTATATTGCAATCACAACAAGATTACTACCCTCTGTAACTTTCCAAAAGGATAAATGAGATGATGAAGGCAGAATACCCAGCAGCTCTTTGTGAAGGTAAGAGATGAATGAAAACTATATTTCAGATTATTTATTGCCATTACATTCTGACATTCAGGTGCAATAGCCTTCTTTCCATCTTTCTTTGCAAGTAGGTTTTCAAGGAACGTAAAAAATAGATTATTTGCAAATCCTGTATCAATATATAATAAAGATGTCAGGTATTCCATTTAGGCAGCTCATGATAAGATATGAACTCTCAGTTGTTGGGGGGTCCAGCTATGTAAGAGGAGCCCTGCTGGATCAGGCCACAGGTTGCCTAGACCAGTGTCCTGTCTCACACAGTGACCCACCAATTGCTTCTGGGCAAATAAGCATCTTACATAAACTTACTTCATGAACCAGGGGTCCCACATTGTATCCAAAGGGGTACTTGATTTTAGGGGAGTGCATGAATGCAATTTTTGACATTTAATTCAAATTGAATATTCAAGTATCTGAATTCGTACAAACTGAGAAAAAATGAATATGTTAAAATTTGAACCAGTTCAAATACATTCGTATCTATTTGTATGAATATTCAATATGAATTTGATGATACGAATGTTGACAACATCCATATGCATCCCATTTTTTATCCCGTACATATCCTGTTTTTATCCTGTTCGCATCCCGTTTTCATCCCATACATATCCGTATGGATGCGTACGGATATGAATAATATGTGTATGGACATGTATGTAATGCTTACGTATCTGTACACGTATGAATGAATGTCCAAATTATTCAAACAAATGATTCAAAATATTTGTATTTGAATATTAAAAAACAAATGTCTGGACATTCAATTCGAATTCGAATATCCAAATTTGGCTGAATTTGATCAAACAATGAATATTTCAAATGTTTTTGCACATCCCTACTTGCTTTGCTACCACTGAACTTTCTACCTCCCCGAATTCCTGTTTAAACCCTACTTCCCCAATTTGAAGTGTCAGGTCCTATCCTTTGTAATTCACTTTCCCATGAGAAATTATGCCCTATTGATGAATTTGATATTCCCTGAATAAGAGACTGTCACCATCACATCTAATTTGAATGCCTTGCCTAAGCAGACAAGATTTTATAAATATGTGATTGTTTATCTTTTGGAATTTATTGGAAAAAAACAGTAAATTAACAAGTTGGACCTGGAAAATGGTGTGAGTCAGGGAAGTTTAAATTCCTTCCTAGAGAGTCTCTTGAATATCCCTGTTAAGCAGATATTTTTCCTCCAGAGTGTCATATTCAAAATCAGAAGCAAGAATTCACGCTGGACTTCACAATTTCCCTCCAGGACAGCCATTAGTGTACATATGTCTACATGTACAGATGAACACACACCAGCAGTTGTGAGTTACAATAGCATATCAACACACACAGCAGAAAAGGTCAAAAATGCCACAAGAAAGCACAAAAGCACAATTAAATATGAACACTCCGGATGTTTCTAGTTTTCCACTTCTAGGTTACTTTTTTAAAAAAGGTTTTTCCTATGATACAGCAGCACATCAGTCCCTTCTTGGGCATCTGGTCATAGGAATAAGTGAAAATCTCCAGTAGCAGTTCTGCTAGGCCGCCCGGGCTCAGCTGTGTCAGCTATGCACTGAACTAACTGGACGGCAGCTCAGATGTAATGAAGGCTGTGATCAGACATTGGAAAACATTATCTCTGAAGCTTTTCTGAGGTAGCTCAGAGAGACTGTGGCTGCGTTTTGACACAAGATATAGTCCGGCATGAATTTGGCTGGAGCCCCCCCTGTTCTGACACTTTGCAAGGGATCCCCCGTTTCTGCAGACTAAAGGTCCCAAAAGGTGGAGAATCCCTATCCGGATTATAACAGGACTTGCTGGTGGATCTACAAAAAAATCATCTTTATTTAGCAGGAACGCAACCAGGTTTTGCGTTCCTTTATTTAGGAACGCAACCAGGTTTTGGAGGGGAGGAGCCATGCTTTGGGGGCATTCTCTTCAGTTCCCCCTGAGCCAACTATAAGTGTGATTTTCCCTTTCTTCTCCCTTCTGTCCACCATGAGATCAGAGGCAGGGGAGAGTTGTAACATTTGCAATGAGATCAGTATAACAATTGTCCCTCCCTCCTTCCATTCACACCTGCTGTGATCTTCCAATGCAGTGCAATTGTTGGCTTGCAAGCCTCCATTTCCCTCTGTCCTTCCCCTGCCCCCCCCCAAACAAGACAGCGCTGCCAGGCAGTGCTTTGTTTTGCTTTCCTTTGCCCTCTCACCCTCATCTCTCCCCAAAGATTCAGTTTGTGAATTAAGATGTTAATAAAAATTAAATGATGGTGTCAGGGAGGTGAGAGATCAAATGAAGGGGTAAAGGAGGAGGGCTCAGCTCTACAAGGGAACAACCTCCCCAATGACATCAAGGTATGATGGTGAGGAGGGAGGGTTGAGGGTTTCTGTCCTGCCAGTCTGCATTGTAAGCTAGCGATGGGAACAGCAAAAAACTGACCTGGCTGCTGGTTAAATAAATTAGGATTAAAACATGGATTAAAATGGTCATTCGGAACTTGGCCTGTGTTGCCCTCATGCTCTCAAGCCTTCTCTGATCCACCTTTTCTAGCACAGGAGAGGGGGGAGAGGCAAACCGGTGTGTGAACAATCCCACCTCTAAGCTGTCTCTAAGCCTCCACAGAGGTTCCTCAGAGGTGCTTTTTTCTCCTGTGTCTATTCCCAGCTTCTGTTTCCTTTTCTGTCTCAAGCAGTTGGTCCCCACTTTCTCCAAAGAGTTATCTGGCATTTCCACCCCTACCCCCCAGTCTCTACCTGTTCCTATCGTACCGACATCTGGAACTAACCTTTTAGTTAGTTAACAGTAATCCCTTCCCAGTTTGGAGCTAACCTTTCTTTGCGTCCCTTCCCAGTTCTGATAAAGGTGCGAGCAAGTGAGAAATGCTAACAACCTATCGCAATACAGTAACTCAGACATTCATGGATTGGCTGCCTGGAGCAGTAGAAACGTTGCTCCGATCCCTCCGGATGTGCACTTCCCCGTGAGATCATTTAGACTAAATTGCTAAAGCCTTTTGTGACCTTGTAAAGCCAATAATCACTCAGAGAAATCTGGGCAAGGAACCAGAAACCAAGAAGTGCCAACTTCGAGGGCCAAGTGTACCATATGGGATTGAATGATAAGTGTCTCAGAACCTGCCCAGTTTAAAACGCTACACATTGCTGATGGGGCGGGGGGGGGGAATTGTTTGATTGACTTTGTCCTATATAGAGACTGTCAAGAAACTGATGTAGCTACTAAGGAGGTATGATAAAAATTTGTCTGAGGTCAAAGCCGATGCTTCATCAATGTCATTATCCAGTAACTTAGCATAGAGGAGGAGCAGTTGCTGGAAAGCAGTGTAGCAGACTGCATTTGTTGGAAGGATTACCGCATCTGCATTTTTATGAGAAATATTTCAATTCTCTTCGCATCGTTCTTAAAAAGAAACATGTCACTTGGAGGGTGTTAAAGATTTAAAAGACTCATGTTCCCTGCTGACTGCATGAGGGGTTGGGATGGAATTCTAATCTGCTGAGCAGGAATGTTAAAATGGACTCGGGCTGCATCTAAACGAAATTAAATCGCAGGCGGGAGGAAAGTAAAATGAAGGCAAAGTGAAATGCTGGCTTCCCCCTTTCTGCACCCGGAGCTGATGGTGCAGCTGCAAGCAAACACCATGGCAAATAATCTAGAAGGAAGACTCCTGTTTCAGAGGTGGCAGGAACCATCAGTGGTAGAGATTAGGTTCAGCACTTGGGCTGGGGCAACGCATTTGCCCCAGTCTTCCTTGCTGTCATCTGCAGTGGACTGTGAATATATTTTAGAGGACAAGGATTGGTAGGTGCTTTCCCTAACGGCCACAACCCTTTTCAGCATCGGTCCTTTTTAGTGTGTAAAGCACGCAAAGCAGGAAACTTACCCAACAGGAACATAAGAGGAGCCCTGCTGGATCAGGCCACAGCCCATCTAGTCCAGCACCCTGTAGCACACAGTGGCCCACGAACTGCCCAGGGGAATCTCAAGGAAAGACAAGGGAAAACCTTCTCCTGCTGTCAAATCCCAGAAAATGGCCTTAGAGGCATCCTGCTTGCACCCCCAGCCTGAAAGATGCTGTTACCACCTCTTCTGGCAGCAAATTCTATAGACTGATGACCATCTCTAGGTGAATAAATACTCCCCCTTGACTGATCTGACTCCTACCCATCAGCTTCATAGAGTGCCTCTTGGTTCTAGTGTTGTGCGATAAATTTTATTTATTCACCTTTTCTGTACCTTACATGATTTTATATACTTTTATATACACCCTTGTTCCATTCGCCCTTGTGGCCATTACAGGGCCCTTTGTGGGTGCAACTGCTCAATTCTAGGGAGAGGAAGAAAGAAGGAAACTGGGTGAGCCCCTTCCATCAAGCTCCCAGCATTGACCCTTCCCTCCCAACTGTCACCACACAGGCCATGAAGGAACCATCTTGCCTGTGGGGAATGGAGGAGGAAAAGAAAAGAAAAGTATTTTACCATCGCAAGGACACTTTTGTTCCCTGTTCCCTCCCACACCATTTTCCTTCTGTATCTTCTCTCTTTAGATTGTAAGCCTGAGGGCAGGGACCTGTCTAAGATTAACATAATATTGTAACCCGCCCTGAGACCTTCAGGTGTAGGGTGGGATAGAATTATTTATTTATTTATTTATTTATTTATTTATTTATTTATTTATTTATTTATTTATTTATTTATTTATTTATTTAACTGCAAGCTACACCACTTAACAGTGCTTGGCCTCTAACAATTTTGGCACATCCCTGTTTGCAAGGGCAATGAAGAAATTCAATTTGCTTGTGTCTTTACTTGCTTAATTACACACTAGAGAATATTTACATTCTGCTCTATAATTCTATAGTATATAGAATTCTATAGTAAAATATACTATTAAACATGATAGTACAAAGAATGAAAATGTGTGCATTTAAAAACTCGGGACTCACCTCCCTTATGACATCAGGACGCAAAATGCAAGCCTCTTCAGCCTTGAAAGACAGAATTTAAGAAGTTACCAGATTGAAGTATATAAACCACACACAGTGTGGAAAAGTAGAACTAGGGGGCACTCTATGAAGCTGATGGGCAGGAAAGTTAGGACCAACAAGTGGAAGTATTTTTTCACTCAGAGGGTTATTAGTCTATGGAATTTGTTGCCAGAAGAAGAGATGGCTTTTCTACCTCTCTTTTCTCCCCCATTTAAGGGGACTCAAAGCGGCTGATAAAGCTTTCTATTCTTCTCCCTACAACAAAACACCCTGTGAGGTGGGTGGGGCTGTGAGAGCTCAGAAGAGAGCTGTGAGTAGCCCAAGGTTGCCCAGCTGGTTTGTGGAGGAGGACGGAATCAAACCTGGTATTCCCAGATAAGAGTCCGGCTCCCTAACCACTAGACCAAACTGGCTCACCGGTGATAATAGCAACCAGCCTCATTAGACAATTCATGAAGGTCAGGTATATCAATGGCTACTAGAGTGGATGCCTAGGTACTGCCCCCAGGTTGGAGAGATAGTCGAGATGCCCCTAAAGGCCATCTGCAGGTAGTGAGAGGAGCAGGTGAAAGTTTTGCCTTTGCCTTCTGTTTGTGATGCCCAGAAGCAATTAGTGGGCGCGGTGTGGGATGCTGGACTAGCAGGGCTCCTCTTATGTTCTTATGTCCAGAAGAAGAAGAGCTGGTTTTTCTACCCTGCCTTTCTCACCCATTTAAGGGGACTCAAAGCACCTGTCAAAGCTTTTCTATTCTTCTCCCCACAACAGAACACCCTGTGAGGTGGGTGGGGCTGTGAGAGCTCAGAAGAGAGCTGTGACTAGCCCAAGGTCACCCAGCTGGCTTCATGGGGAGGGCGGAATTGAACCTGGTATTCCCAGATAAGAGTCCAGCTTCCTAACCACTAGACCAAACTGGCTCGGAAGAAAACAAAAATGTTTTCAGTTTTCTTCAAAATCTAGCTGGGAAGAGTCTTATGTCAGTTGGAGGTTTATTGCAGAAGATTGGTTCTGCTGTGGAGAACAACCTCTGGCAAATGACTGCCATTCTGCATCCTAGCTAAGTGATATTGTCAGCAAGCCTGCTCCATGTTGTTACCAGATGTGCACAGATGTGCACATTAAACATGATTTTAGGCATACTTTGCTGCCTATGAATTTTGGAATAGATATGAGAACATTTTCTTGCTTTTGCTAATGCCTTTTGTTTTAATGACATTTTCCTTGTGTTTTTAATAAAGAATTCCTCATTTTTTAAAATCAAAAGATAAAAATAGATAATATGAAAAGAAAACAAGTCATTTTACTGATAGATTCTCTCACTCAGAAGGTTGGATTAGTGAGGGATTAAAAATTAGGTGTGAATGCAGTCCTGGAATACGGTCATCATCATTAATGTGTGGAATCAGACCATGGATGTGACATGACACAGAAAAGGAAAAACAGGAGACATTTAACAGTTGTGGGACTCTAGCACAACCCAATTGCTCGCCAAACAATCTTAGCAAGGATATATTCTATGTGTCTACTTAGGTCCCTGGGCAATTCAGATCCCATTTGACTAATGTCATGGGATTGGTAACAAGCAATATTCTGGAGAAAGGGCCCTCTAGAATTATCACTTGGGCTGCCTCCAGATTTGTGGAATAAATCTGCAGTTAAATGTAAAAGTGCAGCTTGCCTGCCGTGCAGTGAGAACTGGTTGTCCCGACTCGATAAGCAGCTCCATAGTTTCCCATCAGAAGCTGCAAGAGCTGAGTCGGCTCATCTAGTCACATGGGTCAAGGTAGCCAATCACATTTGAGTTACCCTCCTGCTCTCGTTGTGCTCTTCTCGTTGTTCTGCCCAGACTGGTGGGAAAATTCAATTTTTTTTTCTATTGCTGTCCTTAGAGCAACATTAAGGTAAGTGCACAATAGCGATTGGATAATGTGAGACCACAACTATGTGTTGATCGTTGTGTGTGATGCCCCGATCATAACTGCGCATTCCGCCGCACAGTATAAACAAGTCTGGATGCAGACTTGTTCAACGGACAGTGCAGAGCTAGAACTGTCCATGTGCAATATATGATGTGCAGAAATGAGTATTTCAATACTGCAAAATACCCAGAAATTCATGATCACGACCACTGTGCATGCACAGCCATCTTTTTTGGGACCTGCACATGCTCAGTGGCCAAATTGAAGATGGCGTCTCCATCCACTGCTGTTTCAGGAAAACTCACAACTAGTCAGGTTTTCCCAGAACAGGTTATAGCAGGATTTAGCAGGGATATAGCAGGATTGTCACAGATATGTATAAGAATCCTATCATAGCGCAGACATAATTGCGCTACATATCCACCACATCTGGATAGGGCTTGAAATGACCGAAGCAGCAGCATTGGAACTTCACTTTCCTAGCCTAGCTTTAGGCCTTGGAATTAGAGCCACTTTTGTGAAATGTGTCAAGCAACAGATAATTGCAGGGAGGGTAAAGACCAAAGAGCACGAAGTAAGCTTTTATAACATGCCAGCAATGCATTTTTCTCTGCTCTCCGAACTTCAATCATCCTGCTTTAATGGCTTTCAGAGAAACATGTAGTGGCCTTTCCGAGGAAAAGATGAATTAGGAGGAGCCAGATTTCATACAGACTGGGATGCTTGTAGTGTACAGTATTGTTTATAGACAAATGGCTTTCTACAATTTAAGATTCTTTATTCTTTAAATCCCAAACTGTTTGACTGCGAGAGCTGCTCTGGGGGAAACATACATATACATGCCTAGGCTGGTCCATAAGAGCATGCTTGGCCAAACCCAGAAGCTCAGCCCTTGAATCCGCTCTGAAGAAGGATACAGTTCAGGTGTGGCTAGAATCATAGAATCATAGAGTTGGAAGGGACCTCTAGGGCCATTGAGTCCAACCTCCTGCTCAATGCAGGATTTCCTAAACCATCCCAGACAGATGTAGGTCCAGCCTCTGCCTGAAGACCTCCAGTAAAGGAGAGTTCACTATCTCTGGTGGCAACATCTTCTACTGAATGATAACCCTCACTGCCAGGAAGTTTTTCCTAATATCTAATCTGTATTGACTCCCTTGAAGTTTCATACCATTGTTTCTAGTCCTCTCATCTTGTGCAAGTAAGAATAGGGACATTCCCTCTGCACTGCTACAGCCCTTCAGATACTCCAAGACTGTGATCATGTCTCCTCTCAGTCTAATAGGCTAATAGGTGCATAGTGCAGTATTGCAACCAATGTCAATTTTCCTGTGGATTTGTGTACACATTCTGGGGCTCTCATTCACACAGTAACGCAGATCAAGGAGGTCCCACTTCCTGCTGGTCTCCTCCATCTGCATTAGACAGAGCCCGATCTGGATTAAGAGGTCCTTAATCCAGAGGCCTATTCGCACTATGGCTTCTAGTCAAGGGTTAGTGATCTTCTGGTGAAGAGCCTACACTCATGGAGTAGGCTGTTACAGCCTCCAAGCGTGCCAGCCCTCACCAGAAGTTCAGTAATTGTTGATTAGGTGTGGTGTTCGAAATCATGCTGCACGTGTTAACCAACTGTACCTGAAAGTTTACCTCAAGTGTTCAGGGCAGTGATCATTCTCTGTTCATCCATGCTCTCGGGTCTTCTGAGGTGCTGTGCCAGCGTGCTGGCATGTTGGACGATCATAAATGCGACTGTGCATGCGCAGAACATCAGCATAGTCAGGGCGACGGTGCTAACGCACATGTCGTCACGGAGGGCACTGCAGCCAAAATGGCGGTGCCCAGAAGAGGACTGGACCCTGGATCAAATAAGGTAAGTATTTCATCCTACGGGGCTGGGGGTAGGGAACGGCCAAAGTTGAATAGTGGGAGCGCTAGTAAATATTGGTTAATCATGCTCCTTTCCTGTCCAGCAGGCGGGAAGGGAAGTACGAAAGCCCCGAGGCCAGAAACTTTGCACGAGCTTCACAGGTGCAGTGTGGGTTCTTTGAGACCAGAGCCACCTGAGCAGACAGCACTGATCCTGCCCACGGTTCCCCGCAGTCTGGATCCACTATTCTGGGTTCATTAATCTAGACTAAGTGGAGAAAGGATCTTAGTCTTGCTTAGAGATTTTATGGATTGAACAGGGAACCCACGCTGTTCTCAGCTTGAAAGAAACTGACCACACCTACTAAGCTGCCAACCATCACATCGCATATGCTGCTGCCATCACGCCATGCCAAGCTTTCATGGATCCCCTTCTCCTGGCAAAAGGTAAGCTTCAGGGTGGCAGTGATGGGTGTAATGGGAGTGAGAGGGGCAGAGGGAGGGCATCAGTGGTCAGGGTGAGACTTCTCTGCTGCCACGCTGGTACTTACCTTTTACCAGGCCAAGGGGATCCATGAAAGCTCGGCATGGCACGATGGAAGCAGCACGTGTGGTATGATGGTGGCTTGGCTTGATGTCGCATTAGCAAGGGAGGATTGGGGCTTTGTCTTTGGTGGGGCTGGAGTGGTGGGATGAAGCCCTTCTCTGCTGGCTGCCTTCCATACTGCTGCAGAACTGGACGGCAGCCCTTTGCCTGGGTCAGTTTCTCACTAAAATGGACTCAGTGCTGGGATTATCTAATTGCAGGATAACCCCATTCCAGCCAGGAAAAAAATGGAAACACACTTGGGCATCTGATCTCTGAAGACTCAAGATGGCCTCTGTGCCTACCAGGGCCTTTGTCTACAGTGGCTGTGGCTGTTTCAAATTACACACAGAAGAAAGCCCATACAAAATAGCAAGTAAAAAGTGTAAGCCACCTTGGACAGGGTCAGGTAGAAAGTACTTAGTATCTTAAAATATTGTGACACAACCCTGAGACCTTTGGGTGGTAGGGCAGAATAGAAATATAAACAAACGAATAAATACTTGGAAATGTACTCATTTCTTCAGTATTTTTTAATTGTTGCAGAACAATGCTCTGTTTGGTCTAGTGGTTAGGGAGCCAGACTCTTATCTGGGAATACCAGGTTCGATTCTGCCCTCCCCCATGAAGCCAGCTGGGTGACCTTGGGCTAGTCACAGCTCTCTTCTGAGCTTTCACAGCTCCACCTACCTCACAGGGTGTTCTGTTGTGGGGAGAAGAATAGAAAGCTTTGTCTGCCACTTAAATGGGTAGAAAAGCAGGGTAGAAAACCAACTCTCCTCCTCCTCTTTTCTCTGAATGTGATTATCCATTGTCACACTTCAAATTCAAATTTCCAAGTAAGATAAATAATTTTAATGACCCATTTGGCTGACAATGAAAGCTTCCCAAAGAAGATCATGAATACTCTGCACAACTGGCATGTAAACTCCCCGAGGAGGTGAATTTTCAATCAACACCATCACCTGGACATATAAGACTAATGTAAATATTGTTGGAAAATAGCAGCAAGCAATAGCTTCAGTGTGGGCACAGCTGCTCTGTGAATTGGATCCACCCCCACACTCTAAAAGGTAGCATGAATCATCTCTAACTCTAACATGGCATGCTCTGGAGCATTCACAAATTGTGATATATAGTTGATAGAATCAACGGAAGGATTAGATTTTTTCAGCAGCAAAAAAAAAAAAAAGAGAGAGAGAGGGAGAGAGAGAAATGATGGGGTAGATTTTGGAACTGGAAAAACACACATTCATTTTCTCAGAGCCAAACTCTGGCATGCTTTAATTGAATCTATATGCTTAACATGGAGTAAAGCCCATTGAAATCAGCTTCTGGAGGCACCAGAGGACAGAAGAGCTTGGTTTGCTATGTGGCATGAGATCATGAGGAGTTGGACAGGACTTAACAACTTAGCAATAAGAAAAATTGCTTAGTTTTGTTCATCAGTTCTGCTCCTAGTTTGAACTTCATTTCCCAGAAGACTTCAGACTTCCAGATCCATTCTTGTTCATAGCTCTAAGCTTGATCATGTGGAGACCTCACTTTGCTTCTAAGTCCAGCCTTGTTCTAGTGTTACCTAACTAAGCTCATGTGCTCTAAACTTCCATTGTGACACTTCACCTCCCATTGCCAGGCCTCCAGTCTCTAGCAGAGTCCGAACTTCCTGATTCACAGCCTCAATTTCTGCTTGTCACCCCACCTTCAGTATCTAAGCTTGCCCAAGATGGTCTTGTGTTACTGTCATACTCCAAAATATATATTTCTGCAGATAACATGTAACAACGGTGCTACAAAGAAATATGGGACCACTGCAAGCCTATGAATTTTGACCTTTGGCCCCAGAGAAAAACTAATTAGCTGCATTAACAGGCAAACGTGACCTTTCATTCACCCCCTTTTTGGATGTGTGCTAGCTCTAGTTGGCTTCCTGTAAATGCAGTGTGCATTACAGATCATGGGAAATAAAACATCAATAAGATAAAAGTAAACTAAGGTGATACTTTTAGCACCATTTATCTGGTTTACTTGAAGTGCAGTGATGGAGACACCTAATTATTGGCAATGGGGTGATTAATGGTGTGCATCCAGCAATGATTATTTTGTGGCAACGCAGTCATTTACTTGAGCCAGATTAAGAACATCAACTACAGTCTTTTCATTCGGAAATATTACTTTGCATCTTAATCTGAAAGGAGAGCGCATTGTAAATACGCAGGCAGCCATCAGCTGTCAGAGGTTTATTGATTATGTTAATTCCTTCAGTCTTGCAACCTTCTTTCCTTGTGAGCTACATAGCTTCTGTTGTTCTCATTTGCCCCACCTTTCTTTTGGTAACTTTTATTATTATTTTTGTAACAATGCAACACTTATAACAAATATAACAAATTTCAGAAAGATCCACAATAACACAATAACAATTTAACTAAGAAACAGTGCACTCAGGAAATAGCGGTTTGACTTGTGGTTAGGGTTGTCCATGAATATTTGTTGGCATTTGAAATCCAATTGAATGTGCCGAATTTTGACACTCAAACTCGAATGTCCCAAAATTCGAATATAAACATTCGAATCTAATTTCAAGTTTTGGATCTATTTGTTCAAATTATCCAGACATTCTTATGTGTATGAGTTCGTACATGATGCGTACTTGAAGATCTGTATCTTTCCCACACCCATATGCATTTGTACGGACACATGCAGGACGAAAATGGGTTGCATACAGGATAACTATGGGATGCATACGGATGTGTACAAATGCGTATGGATGTGTACGGATGTGGGGAAGTGCACATACGAATGTTGTTGACATTTGTATGTGCAGATTCAAATGAAAAATTTGAACGAATAGATTTGAATTTGGTAAATTTGAATCAAAACTTGTTAAATTAATAATTAAAAGATTTGAATCAAATTGGACTTTCGGGTCAAAAAATTTTTGTTCATATCTCTACTTGTGATATTCATTCCTAACCAATATTTAAGCTTATAGGAACTTGGAATGGTTATATTTATGTCTCTAGGGATATAATTTATGAAATGGTTCCATACTGTATAAAAAGACAGTACAACGTCACACCTTTGATAGCCCAAGTGGTCATCCCTGACTGATAGTGCTCCTGGTCCTCTCCCAATCCCCCATAGTATAAAAAGCCCCATAACTGGTCCTAGTTTTAGGGAAGTCAGAGAGAGAGAGAGAGAGAGAGAGAGAGAGAGAGAGAGAGAAAGAAAGAAAGAAAGAAAGAAAGAAAGAAAGAAAGAAAGAAAGAGGAAATGAGAACTTGGGAACCTCTTCTCCTCACCTTCACTGCAAGATCGGCATAAGCCTTCAGAACAGGTAAATATAAATCTTTGGAATTTTGCAGATTTCTAGGAAACCTCAATCAATTAGGCTTGAATAAGGGAAACTAAATGTACGTTGCCTAGGATTTCCATTCCAATTATAATTGTTAACTCTGTTTCCTGGGGAAACAGTGGACAACTTCATGTTATCTCTTGTACTATTTTAAAGCTGTTTTAAACCAACTTTTGAATTGTCTTCATTTTAAGTAGTCTAATGGAAGTAGTTTAAGTGGATGTGAAAGGAGTGCGATTAATCAATGCTTGCACTTGGACCACTAGTCAACTTTGGCCGTTCCCTTATTCAGTTATCTATTATCATATTCAGTCGCGGGGCCTGTCTTCTGCTGAGTGCCGCCATTTTGGTTGCGGCATCCTCTGCAACTGTGCATATGTCAGTGCTGTTGCCTTGCTGATGCTGATGCTCTGTGCATGCGCAGTCACATCTATGGTCATCTACGACCCTGGAGCACCAAAAGAGGTGCAGCTGGTCGCTGCCCCGGACGCTTCAGGTAAGTCACTGGGTAACATTGGGTAACTGGGTAACTGGGTAACAATTTCGTGCTCCACACCTAATCAACGATTAGTGAACATCTGGGGAAGGTGGACACTCTAGGAGGCGGTAACAGCCTACTTTGCATGTGTATGCTCTTCCCCAGAAGTTCACTAATTGTTCATTAGAAGCCATAGTGCAAACAGGCCTCAAGTGCGAAGGGAGGCATTTGCACTTCAAGGCCTGATGCACTTTCCAGCCATAGCACCAGTACTTAAAAAGTCTAGGTGGCCTAGCTGCTGCAACATCCAGCTTGCACTACAACATTGCCATGGTGATCAGCCCATGGCACATGACTGCATCATCCTACCTACCTGCAGCATTCTCATTTGGAAGAGGGTGCAGCCATTGAGACCAGGAACTTACCACCTGCTCCCGATGAAGCTATAGACAAGTTTTTATGTGACTGAGGCAACTGGAGGGAGTTCTTGGATGTGGCATGTGGAACCTCTTCAGAAAAGTAATTGCAAACAGACCCATTATTTAAGAACCTGTTTGGTTGTTTTCACCTCCCATAAGGATCACTTATACATGAGAACCAAAACCAGTGTCTTAAAAGCATCCCAAAGCCCCTACCAGCTGGTTGTAACAAATAATGACAATCCTGCAGCTTGCTTTTCGAGATGACAGCTAGAATATCAAAGAGCAGGCAGAAGTTCACTCCTTTGGCTTCTCTCAAGCATAGCTCTATTGGTTATCACTGTATTGTACTATTTTTGGGTTTTGTGAACAAAGGTGGAATTGAAGGTTTTTTTAGACACTGGATTTAATGGTTCAGAACTGAAGCAGCTTTGGACACACTCTTGAAACAAACCCTGATCTTTGATGGACTCACAAGTTATAAGGACAACAACATAATTGTTAGAGTTGGTTCTCCAAGTTTGCCTGCTTTTCTCTTTTTTCCTTTTACATTGTGTTATGCTGACTGTGAGCCTGAGGGCAGAATCCGTCTTGTTGATTATTGATTTTGTGGAAGCCATTCTAGACGTCACAAGATGAGAGGAGTGGGTGTGAAAAGGTCTTAAATAAATAAATGATGCCATTCATGCCGGGAAACTAGATATAAATGTTGACCTTTAATTAAAAGAATGGCTAGACCTACAAAACTTTGTTGTTTTCTGTAGCAGACATCGCAGCGGGATATTTAGAAGAGCAGGAGATAAGGAGAGATTCTGGTGATCTTTCAGTTTTCTTAGTTTTAATTTTTTTCTTGGTGGTGGGATCGTAGTCAAATCACACCATTTCCCTGTTATGATTCCAGAGTTTTTTTCATTATTCGGATACATTCAGATATTCAATTTATTGCAAATTGAATTCAAAAATTGCATTTCTGCACACTCCTACTCCAGAGCAACTTCTCAGGGCTACAATCCTGTGGAAGTTAAGTTCTGGGACAGTGGCCAGGGCTGTGGTCATTTTTAAGGTTTAACCCTGCTTCAGTCCACTTTCAGAGTGTGAGAATACATCAGCAAAGTGACAAGCTGTTGGGTTTTTTTCCCCCAGTGTTAAATAACTCAGAAAATTCACCTCTGAGACAGATAAGGTGGAAATAAAATTATTGGTCACTTTGCTGATGTGCTCTCTTGCTCTGAAAGTGGACTGAAGCTGGATTAAACCTTAGGTGTGACCACAGCCTCAGAAAATTCCCCTTTGAAATAGGTAATGTGGAAAGAAAAGTACTGGTTACTTTGTTGATGTGTTTTCTTACTCTGAAGGTGGAGTGAAGCTGGATCAAACCTTAGGTTTGACCACAGGGCAGCATTCGCATTACCGTCCAGGACAGTCCACATTGCCATAGCAATAGAATGTAGCACTTTCTAGAGGAAAAAAATAGCAGGGCTATGGTGTAATGGTGCTATCTTTCTCCTGTCAGGATGGGGTCTGAGGGCGCATTCCCACTTGACTTTTTAAGTCCAGGTTAGACTTTTAAAATCTGGCTTCAGGACTGAGTACGCATTCTGGGTGTTCCCATTTCCTTGAGGATAAAACGGGCTGAATGTGAATACTGGTGTTCCCACTCAATCCACACACACACACACACAAACCAGCATGGAGAAGCGGGACCTTTTAATCTCTGCCTCTGCCCAACCCTTGTTAAGCTTGCCCTGCAGAATCAGCTAAGAGAAAGGGCTTCAAATTGGAAGCTCCCTGCCTGCCAGTTCTCTCTGTTTGTGCTTTAACAGGAGAACTGCCAGCGCAAATTCCCTTTCAAAATGGAGGCTGACATCTTGCATGGAGAGGCAAGAGAGAGACTACTCTCCCTTTCGGTTTCTTTCTGTAAAATGCAGGCTGTCCACTGCAGTGCAAGCCTTGCAACAATGTACTGCTTGAGGCTTGAGTTTTTAAAAACTTCCTGCTGGTAGCTCTCCTAATCACAAGAATTTCCTTGCTACAATTATATCTTTTGAGTCTGGCTGCTGTTTTAAATTTTTTTTTCTTTCTCCTCTTGTGATTGTGTTCCGAGCAGGCATGGCGAGGGCAGGGGGGAGACTTTTGCAGCTTTGAAATCCCACCCACATCTGGCAGGCTTTGGCCAGAGCGATGGATCCCCACCCCAAACAGTCCTGTAGCATTCCCAAAGGCTCCAAAAGGGGAACAAGAGCCCTGTCCCCAAAAGACTTATTAGCCCCTCTCGGCTTCCTCTGCTGTCACTCTGTTATAGCTGACTTTAAAAGTCCCCTCCACTTCCGGAATAAGCGTCCCCTTGGTAGCCGCGATCTAAACGGACTTTCCGTCCCCAAGGAAGCCTGTTTCCTTTCCCCGCATCTTCCCCCCGCCCCCTCTCTTGTTAAAAGGAAAAATAGCCAGATCTCCGTCTCCTGAAACGGCTTCCCGCCCCTAGCAAAGGCAGATGAGCGCTCATTCATTCACTTTCAGCACTTACGTTCACTCAGTTCTCTGTTAGAAAAGGCTTTCTGCCCCGGCAAAGTCAGCGGCTGCAGGCATCGGCAGCGCGATCCTTCTCTTTTAAGGCTTTCACAGATCACTGATAACAATGTTGCAATTCTGAGCAATTCTGGCTCTTTTTACAAAGGAAAGGAAGCGAACCTGCTGCATTTCTCAGATGTGTGAATGCTTTTTGGCTGTGTGTGCAGGCAAGCAATCCCCGCCCCTTTTGCCACGGAGCGTCCTCAAGGCAGATATAGCGAGCAAAACCCGCGAATCGCCGAAAGAGCGCTGGAACTCTTCTTTAAAGTGCACATATTTTATTGTGGGTGTCTCACTTTCCTAAGCTCCCTAAGCGCCTTGTAAAGACTGGAATGGGGCCGCTCAGAGGCAAAAGAAGAGTTCCAGCAGACTTTCAATTGCATGGGGACAGGGCCAAGAAGAGTTTTGTGAGGACTTTTTTTCTGTGGATTTTTGCAGGAATAAAAAATTAAATGGGATCTCCCAATCCTGAATTCTGATTTGATTCGGATTTAAACTTGTATGGGAACACACCCTGAGATAACTAAATCAGACTTAAAATATAGGACAGTGTCCCATTTTTAAGGGCAAGATCTAAGGCCAGAAATCTAATGTGTTGCCCTTGTGCTACATATTTGTAATTATATTTGATATGCTTTATTCTTTCTTATTGAGGCCCATCCTCAGACCTTTTGGTGAAGGGCAAGATATAAATGTCTTAAATAAATATATCGTGGGAAACTGAGTGAGCAGGGTTTGAAGGGAATAGTGTTTTTGACAGCCTCTATTAAAGGTAATGGGTCCTCAAAGCCTGAGCAACTCTCTTCTGGTATCACATGGGATCAGGCCTTCAATTCCTTTAACTATGTTTTTTAATTAAAATGGGGGGAAATCTCATTTTCTAAAGATAATCCACTGCCAACTATATAACGGAGCCTCTCTGGAAGGGTCCATGATCTAACTAGAATTATTTAAGTTGCTAATTAAACATAGATTGCTTTTTGGAAAGCTATTTTTGTTCATTTATGTTAAGGGGAAAAAATACAGTAGAGGAGCTGCCTTTTCATTCAGTTGGAAGCACCTCAAAGATAACGCTTTTCTCTGAAATCTTCCATCGGCTGAAGCTTTGGATTTAAAACTGGCTCCAGGGCTTCTCAAGTTCCTTAGGGAAATCCACATGTAATTTATATTCATGTGTTTATGGGAGAGACCATAGCTCAATGGCAGAAGAGAGATAGCCTGTAACTGTCTGGCACACAAAGGCCAAGTCCCAGCTGGGCATTTTAATCCAAGCTTTAATCTGGATTTATTTAATCAGCAGCCAGGTCAGTTTTTTTGGCATTCCCACCCCTAGCTTATAATGCGGACTGGCTGGGGAGAAACCCCCAACCCCCCTTCCTCACTGTCATACCCTGATGTCACTGGGGTGGGTGTTCCTCGTGCAGAGTGGAGCCCTCCTCCTTTACACCTTCACCTGAGGCCTATTCGCACGTGACCTTTTTCTGGAGTGTATCTCAGGATAGGGATCTGTGGTCCACATGCTAATGCAGACTCTGGCAGACCTCACTTTGGGCCTGCTGAAGCCTGCACTAGCATATGGACAGCAAGTCCCTATTCCAGGATATATTCCAGAGTAAAGCCAAGTGCGAATAGGCCCCTAGTCTCTCCCCTCCCTGGAGATGGGGAGACAAGAATGAGGTGGAGGGAGACAGAGTAAAGGAAAGCAAAACAAAGCACCAACAGCAGTGTGGAGTCCTTTGTCTTGTTTGTGGTGGGGGTGGGGGGAGGAATGATGGAGGGAAATGGAGGCTTATGAGCTGACTACTGTGCTGCATATACTTGGGGTTTTTTTCTTGCCCTTTTTATTCCAGTAACACTGTTGGTTTTAGCAACTAATCAATAATATGATGTACACACACACGTGTGTGTGTGAGTCTGTGTATGAGCATGTAAAACTGGAAAGTTAATGTTTAAAACACATTTTCTTCAAACCTCATATAAATATGTAGTTCAGCAGTCATACTAACTGATACTATTTTCACAGCTGTTAGGCTACATAATAGTTTTTGATTACACAACTTTCAGTATTTTCTCACAACTTTGTTCAATGTACCTTGACAGAATTTCCAAATATAATATTTATGAAGCTCTGCCTAAGGAGAACTGTGTCATTGTTTCTGGAGGGTTGTGGTTAGTGATGGCAGCCTAGGCTTCACTGCTTTCTGGTTGCCTCTCTTGCCTGGCTTGCTGGGTGTGTTACCTGGAAAAGCTGTGGTAGTATCCAGATCAGCGGAAGCCACAATGTGCTGTCTGGACTTTAGCAGCCTCCCTACAGCTTCTTCCTCCTCAGCAACTGTGAAACTTCTGCGGTGCACACAGTGAGATGGGGCAGCCGATGGGAGCTGAGCTGCAGGCTCAGCTCTCGTCTGCTGTTCTCACCGTCCTGTCCGGACTGGCAGGAACATTTGAATTTACCAGATACTGCGGAATGAGTGCTTGTCATTTCATAGTAGGTAAATTTCAAGTAGCGGCAGCATAATGCGCCACCCCTACACAGTAAAGCGAATCAGGTGTGGCGCCCAAGCCCTGGCTGCACATCGGAATGTGCAGTATCTGTAATCTGGATACACCCTGTGTCTTTGCAGGATAGGGTCCCTTCTATAAGGGACTTCACCTGGTCTCAGCTACAGCTGCCTGCGACTTCAGCTGTTGGAAGGTCTGTCAAAAGTGTGGAAACCCCTGCCCAATCATCTTTGGGTATCACACAGATACAGCCATGTTTACTTGCATTGCTGCTTGATCCTGCTTTCCCATGGAAACCTCCCTAGCCTCTATGTTTGCTATCAAGCTCCCATGGTGGCCTTGACCAGGGGAGGAGGAGCCCATAGGAAGTTGCTGTGCCTTACTCAGTCAAATAGCTGATGCTGCCTTTGCTTTTTGTCTTCTGCTGTCAGGCTAATAAATGGAAGAACCTGCTTTGGCATCAGTCCTGTGTCTCGCCGTGTGTTTTGTTTAAAGTTCCGGGTCGCTGGTGGGTTTATTTATTTATTTAGCCTATGGCAAATTCATATTGTCCTACATTAATAAAATAGCTAAACGCAAGATAGGAAACAGGAAAAGTCTGTAAAGATGACATGGTAAGATCACAAACTTATATATATCTAAATCACAGACATAATCTATTGTGCCTTTTGTCATTGTCAGGAAATCACAAAACTTCCCACTATATGCTCGATTTTCACATTCTTCCACAATATGCTGGACTATTTGTTTTTCCACCCCACAGTCACATCTTGGGATGCAAGTTATTCCCCACTTATAAAGAGCATCTGTACATCTACCATGTCCCGTGCGTATGCGATTTATAGTTGTCTGTATTGCACGGGGCTGATCGAATCCAGGTGGTTTTTCCAAAATGCAGGGCAGGATTTGGCATTGTGGAGGGCAAACCAGGGTTGTTTCCATGTATTAATGGCATTAAAATAACCTTCCATTAGGGCTTTGGTAGTAGTAACAGCTGGGTGTCTAAATCGTAGCCTGTTTTGCTCCACATAGGCTGTGTCTCTCATTAGGGGCAGCTGGGGATTGCCACAAATCTTTTGATATTCACGAAGAAGTTATTATTATTATTATTATTATTATTATTATTATTATTATTATTATTATTATTATTATTATTATTATTATTATTATTATTATTATTATTATTATTATTATTATTATTATTATTATTATTATTATTATTAGTTTATTTCTATAGCGCCGCCAGTGTGCTCAGCGCTGTACAAATACAAGACAAAAAATACAATATAAGTATAAAAACCTGCCAAAGGCATAGAATGTAAACAACAATAATCTCAAGATAACAATTAAAAACACATAAAATAAGCTAAAGCATAAAACAGTAAAAAACAATAGAGAGTATCTCATTAAACAGTCCGTCTTCAGCAGGGATGTCAAAGATGCGGCCCGCGGGCTGTATGAATACGGCCCGTGGCCGCCGCCCGCCGCCCGCGGCCGCTACCGCCGCCACTGTACTCCTTGGCCGTGAAGGAGGCGAGGCAAGGCGAGGCGAGTGAGCGTGCGGCGGGATCCTCCACTGCCTGAGTGCGCGGGCGCTGCCATGGACAGCCAGCCCCTCCTTTGTGCCCTAGCCACGCCCCGGCCACGCCCCGGCCACGCCCCGGCCATGCCCCCAGCCTATCCTCTGTGCCCTAGCCACGCCCCCGGTCATGCCCCCGGTCACGCCCCAGCCCCTCCTCTGTGTCCTGGCCAGGCCCCGGCCATGCCCCTGGCCACGCCCCCTGGCCCTGACAGTACTTTTTTTTTTTTAATCCGGCCCTCTGCAAAATTGAGTTTGACACCTCTGGTCTACAGAGAGCCCAGGAAAGCTTCGCTAAAAAGAGTGGTCTTGAGCTCAGATTTAAAAGATGATAAAGAAGAAATGGCACGCAAGGGAGAGGGCAGTCAATTCCAGAAATAGGGGGAAGCAAAGGAAAAAGGACGAGTCCTAGATGGAACAGAAACTAGCTGAGGCTGAGAGCTTTGAAGGTTAGCAAGAGCAGCTTATAACGAATACGAAGGGGGAAGGGAAGCCAGTGAAGAGATGAGAATAAAGGACAGATGTGGTCAAAACGGCGTGCAAGCATGATAATATGAGCAGCAGAGTGTTGGACAGAAATAAGGGGATGAAGGCGGAAAACGGGGAGACCCACTAGCAAAAGATTACAGTAGTCCAGCCGAGAAATTACCAGGGCATGGACCAGGATTTTGGCAGTGGATGTAGAAAGGAACGGACAGATTTTAGAAATGTTGTAAAGAGAAAATCTGCATGCTTTGGCCATGGACTGAATATGGGGGATACAGGATAAGAGTCAAAGATGAGCTCTTTCATCCTATATTGGGGGGGGGGTTGATATAATTTAAAACAGGCAGCCAATATGTGGGAGTAGATCATGTTGATCTTGATAAGATCTTGAGATTTGATCTTGTTGCAGAGTGATTTACCTGTGCTATCTGTCTCCTGGCTTTCCGCTGCGCCGACAGACTTCGTAGCTCTGCTCCTAACTTCTATCAGCATCCGGCATTCCAGCGTACTAGGAATGCAGCTCATTAAACACAGCAGACAGTCTGAGTGTTATTTCTAATGAGCTACTATTTATTGCAAATAAGATTACAATGGCATATAGAAAGCAAGTACAGTCTCTAGCCTGGAGTATCTGCATTCCAATCCATGTTTAGCGCATGGCTATCTCCTCCCAGGCTCACATTCTTGGCAAAAGCATTGAGAGCTGAACTACACACTCTCAGAATACACAACACACTACATCCGTTCAAAGAACAAAGACTACAGAAGCCTTATACATATTAGCAACCGGACGTTGTTGCTGACAACTTCCGGTGGTGGTGTAGCTGTCTCCCCCTCCCATTTGGAATACGTGTTCGAAAACACTTCTTGACCTTGCAGCGTATCAGCTTACTTTCTTTCCCAGGAGAGGCAGACACACTATCAATGTGTTTTGAAAATGCACATCCGAACGTGTTTTTTTTTTCTTCACTCTTTCCCACAGCTAACAGATCATACTGTCCCAGTAATGATAGGCATAGTATCATTTAGTCTGCTGCTGGGTGATTCTGACACAGAGAAGAACTGTGTCCTCATTCCTGAGGGTGGTCTAGTGCGGGCAGCCTAGACCACCCAGCTAGGCACAGTTACCCTGGAAAAGGTGCTTCTTTGTAGGATGGACCTTAGTCAAAAGAACAGCTTCTTGTGGCCTTAGGGTTCCTCCAGACATGCTTAAAACCCCACCATCCCTGTGGAGCAGCTTCCTGTTGTCCTGATGGAATGAGGGAAAGCTGTGCAGGCAGGGTGGAGCTGACCAGATAGGTGATGTCCTGACCAGACACTTGATATTCCACATTTTCCTTCCTCTGGGCAAGGGAAAGTGTGAAGTAAAAAGCTGCTAATTAAACAGGGGCTTTTAAACTCACACTTTTCCTGCTGTTGTGCCACCACCACCACCAACAACAGATGGGTCTGCAGCAGTGGCGGTGAAGTTTCCCTCCCTGTCTGGAGGCACTCTCAGTTGCCTCAGACACAGGATGCTGCATAAAAGGACTGTCAGGAAGGAGGCTCAAGGACTGCAAGATGCTCTGTGGAGGCAAACAGCTGTGTTTTACAGAGATCATAAGGACACAGGAGGAGCCACAGCCTTCCAGTTGCTTCTGGACATCTAAAACAGAAAACAAAAGCAAAACCTTCACCTGCTCTCAAATCCCTGCAAATGGAGGCGGTACCTAGGCATCCATTTGAGTAGCCATTGATACACCTGTTCTCCGTGAATTCATCTAACTCTTCCTTATCTAGGCTGCTTGCCATTAGCACCTGTTCTGGCAGCAAATTCCATATACCGATGACCCTCTGGATGAAGGAATACATCCCCTTTTCTGATCTGACTCTCTTACCCATGGAACCTTTTTGCTTGGATTTTATATTTAAATGCATTGCATTTTATATTCCATGCTACTCGATTATTGTCTTTTGTTCCTGTATTTTCCTTGGTAATGGCTTGTAGACCACTTTGAGCGTACCATAGAAAGGTGGTATACAGCTAAAGAGGTGATGGTGGTAATGATTTTTCATGATGGTGTTTAACAGCACCAATCCTGAGATCCAGGCTTTATATATGAAAGCATAATCAAACATCAATGCTTCTTAAACTAGGACCCTAGCCTCTTCAGCATCCCTGTAATCTAAATAATAAATAGAGGTCTGAAATTCAATTCATTGCTCAAGTAATATTATACCTGCAACTTGTTTCTTCTGTTTCTCTGCACTTTCAGGTTTGCTTTATCAATTGAATTGCTTTTATTGTTTCAAATGCTTCATGGGCTTCAGAGTGTGGATCATAAATGTGAAAACATCCAACTACTGAATTTATGGGAAACAAAGTTAGGGAAACAGCTATAGGATTTCCCATAGGATCAATGCAGCTTTATCCCATCCCATCCATCACAAACAGTATTTCCCAAGAGCAAAACACAGGAGAAGGTTAGGGAAATGAACTAAGCAAGTTTCGAAAAGTGGGGAGAGGTAAGACAGGGAGAAGCCATAATGGAGGTTGATGCAAAAGTAGGGGGCAGAGAGAAAAGATCAAAAAAGGCGTGCACAAATGCAAAACGCTGCAAGCAGTAATGTACTGGGAAGATGCTAGCACAAAAAGAAACTATGGAAGAGCGGTGGTCTACAGGATAAAAAAATTAAGAAAGGGACGGTCTACATTGCTAATGCATATGCACAGTAGTAAAGAAACAGTGCAGGGCTCTACTAAACAATACTAAAAAATTATGCCTCAAAAGAATATGCAAAAGAAGAAGAAGAGTTGGCTATTCTACCTGCTTTTCTCACCCATTTAAGGGGACTCAAAGCAGCTGACAAAGCTTCTATTCTTCTCCCCACAACAGACACCCTGTGAGGTAGGTGGGGTGTGAGAGCTCAGAAGAGAGCTGTGGCGAGCCCAAGGTCACCCAGCTGGCTTCAAGGAGGAGTGTGGAATCAAACTCAGTATTCCCAGAAAAGAGCCCGGCTCCCTAACCAACTAGACCAAACTGGTTCCAGCTTAGTGGGTGAGAACTAGGTTTGGGGCTGCTTTTTGCGCACTGAAGTTTTTGCAACCTGGAGGGGTATTAAAATCCCTCTACCCACCCACCCAAATGCCCTGGGGTGTTTTAAACAACATGGGAATATGCTGCCTATGGCATCTGAAAGATTGTGAAAAAGGTCCAGTACCAATTTTTATATTTCTGTTAATCTGGCATTAAGATAATCATTTAACATGTTGCATAGCACAGGCTCCAAATACATGCATTTCAAACTCATTTCCCCTCTTTTAAAATGCTCTCTCTCTCTGCTGTCAGTATTCTCAATGCATCTTTAAGCCACTGGATGTCTCTGCAAACCAGATCAAGGTGCAAATGGTAGAGAGGGCTGAAATCTGAGGTGTAGAGGGTTTTTTGTTTTTTCTTTAATGCAACAAACTTCTATTTTTTTTTCTTTTGGGGATGTGGTTGAACTCTGTACCATCTGCTTACATTTCCAAAGCAGGAAGGGCCCCAGATCACATGGAGGGTCTCCATGCTGTGGCTAATGTGCTGGGGGAAAGCAGAAAGTGTTCATCTCTTCTGTATGGCTATCCCACAAGCGTCTCCTTTCTTTCCCCTTAAAGAACTCCTGCACTTTAGTATAGACACGCACTCTTATCTTGTAATTAAAGCCTCTCTTATCATGCCAAGCGATGTGGTTAAAAATAGCCCACAATTCTCTCCAGACTGCAAGGATCAGAAGAGCGAGGGAGCACTGCTGAAACAATGCGCAATCATGGAAGCCTCCAGGATTAGCTCAGAATAGTAGGTGGAGGATTTTGTGTCAAAGAGAGAAAGGAAAGTGAAGAAAAAGAACATAAGAATGTAAGAGGAGCCCTGCTGGATCAGGCCACAGCCCATCTAGTCCAGCATCCCGTCCCACCCAGCGGCCCACCAATTGCTCATGGGCATCTCAAGCAGAAGACAAGGGCAAACCTTGACTTGCTGCTCTCAAATCCCAGCGAATGTGCTTCGAGGGGTTGCTTTCTTTCCATCTAGCTCCTTTCTAGGGCTGGACAAAGACATCCTGGGCTACCCAGGCAAGCTCTTAGTTTGATGCTCCCTCAAACTGGTTCCCTGAGAATCTTCTTGGGAGACAGCAATGACAAACTTAATTTCCCTCTTTCAGGAGTGATGCATAAGTGGTGTCTATGGAGTTACTAGGTGCATACAGTTCATTCTAGTGGGTAGGGAGCCAGACTCTTATCTGGGAACACCGGGCTTGATTCCGCACTCCTTCACAAAGACAGCAGGGTGACCTTGGGCTAGTCACAGCTCTCTTCTGAGCTCTCACCACCCCACCCACCTTATAGAAGGTATGTCAGCCACTTTGAGTCCCCTTAAATGGGTGATAAAAGCAGAGTAGAAAAGCCAACTTCTCCTCCTCCTCCTCCTCCTCCTCCTCCTTCTTCTGCAGTCAGGTAGTGCAGAGGCTAAGGAATGAGGGTGAGAAACATCGCAAACAGTATTCCTAACTGCCCTTGTCATACTCTGGATCTTGGAGGACTTGAGGCGAAACCTTCCAAGAGCAAGGATAAGCAGCAGAGAGGCAGCTGGTCGCTTTGGGGGATTGTGGTTGAAGAGGTCAGCCCTGATGGCAGCAAGATGCAGCTGGTTGGTCACTCTGAGAACAGGCTACTAGACTTCAGGGGCCATAAGTCCTATCCAGTGGAGCACTTCTTATGTTCTTATATTCATGGATGTCAAGGCTACCAATAACTATTAACCTGATTGGGCTATTAACCCAATGGCTATCGATGGCTATTAACAAAAAAAACAGGTGGTAATTACACAGAGAGGATTTCCCACATGGCTAGAGGACCATTCACCATTTTGGTAGCCCTCCTTTGAACTTGCTCTACTTCGACTGTGCCTTTTTAAAAATTGGGCTGCCCAGAATGGGACACAGTATTTTAGATGAGGTCTGAAACAAAGTTGAGTAAAGAGGGATTATTACGTCTCGTGATCAGAGGCCTATTCACCCAAGGGCCTCTGGAGAACTATTATGCCAGCCCTGGGACAGAGCATTCACTCTGCAGATTGGGCAGTTCCATCCGGACCATCCCATCCCAGGTCAGCCTAACTGCGGCCAGAAGAACTAAAGGGCTTTTCGCATTACAGCCAGACGGCTGTAGTGCACGAAGGCTGGACGTATGGTAAGGGATGCATGGGAACACGTCTCTTACCAGCCAAGTGTGAATGGGGGATCCGTCCCCATGTATCCCAGCTGTCTGGCTGTAGTGCAAAAAGACCTCTAGGCTGCATTCCCAAAAGACTTATTTGCCTCTCTATTGTCCCTCTACTGTCACTCTATTCAAGCAGACTTTAAAAGTGCCATGCAAATCAGGAATACGCGTCCGCATGAGGCTCAGCAAAATGTGCGTTTTTAAGGCACCTTCCGTCCCCATGGGAGCTGTGTTTTCTTTGCGCGCATCTTTTTCTTCCCGCCCCTGCTCTTGTTGATAGGGTGCCAGCGGGAATGGGGAGGGACTGCGCTCTGTGCGGCCACAACCAGGAAGACAACCCCTGACAAGTCCAAAGGAAAAATAGCCATCAGTTCTCTGTTCGTCTCCTAGATCTTCCGCCCCCCGAAATGGCTTCTTGTGCTGACAAAGGCAGCGACTGCAGCTAGTGGCCGCACAATCATTCATTCACTCACACCACTTTCCCCTGTTATCACTATCAAAATCCACCCCGTACAGTAGCAATAATCCACCCACTTCACACCAGATAGCGATTGCAACAATGTTGCAATTCTGCACAATTCTGGCTCTTTAGTTCTGAGCTTTAGAAAGGGAAGCTGCTTGTGTTATTGCTGTGTGTGTAGGCGGCAATCCCCGCCTCTTTTGCCATGGAGCGTCCCCAAGGTAAATGTTGCGAGGAAAACCCGCAACTTCCAAAAAGAGCGCTGAAAAGCCTGGCATGGGGCGGTCAGAGGTAAAAGAACATTTTTAGCACACTTTAAATTGCTTGGGGACTGGGCCCTAGACTCTTCTTTGCTGCATACAACTCTGATACCTAAACAAAAAGGGACATTTAAATTTTTTCAAGGCATTATGTTATTATCAATTATTTGGATTTATACTCTGCCCTTTACTGAATGGTTTCTTGGCAGGTCTCAAGTTTGTTTGTTTTTTAAAGATAGAAAGCTGGCTAAACTCTCTAAAACCTAATAAACAGTACCACAGCTAATCTGTAGTGGGAGAAACACGCTGACTCCAGTAGATCAACCTTGAGATGCCGGATCATTTTCTTTATCCATGTTGGCTGGTTGAGGACACTTTTAAAGGAACAACAAATCTTGGCACAGATAAAGCACCTGCCTCATACAGGAAAATGGTTGCTATGGTTGCAGAGAAAACCAAACAGCCAGTGTGAACGTAATTGTTTTCCTGGACCCTGGCTTTCTTTCTTTCTTTCTTTCTTTCTTTCTTTCTTTCTTTCTTTCTTTCTTTCTTTCTTTCTTTCTTTCTTTCTTTCTTTCTTTCTCTCTTCGAAGGTAATGAATGGATAAAGTGATGCTCCAGAAACATCTTAGGCCGTGGTTCCATGAACATGCTGAGCGATGCTGGTTAATCAAACTTTGGATTTGGTGACTGTGTTTTTATGGAAAATCCCATGGATGGGAAGAACCATTGATGGGAAATGACACCTTTTGCTCTCTGTCACGCACAGGACCTTTCTGCACTTGACTTGACAATCAAGGTGGGTAGAGCTCCTGGACAGTGCATCATCCACACGTCACAGAGCTGTTTCTTAATGAGAAATGGCTCCATACATCCCGCGAACATAACACATCCCATGGTGCCTTTCCTTGATTTCTTGCCAACAACACAGCCTCGTACACATTATGCCTTGCAAACACCAGTAAAATTACAAGCACAGCTGTTGTGGGGCCAGCCACCCTGTCATGTGACCTCAGGAAAAAAAAATCAAACAGGCTTTCTCTGGTTATGAAAGCTGTAATTACTCCATGAAAGCTTTTTAGGAGTCTCTTGAAATAAATATTCCAGGCCCCACTCGCATTAACTCCTTCTGTGCTCCCAATGTTGAGGCTGGCACTGGGGAAAGAAAGTAAGCCATGGGAAAGGTAATGACCCCATAAGTAGTTAAGCAGGTAGATGGTGGCCATGCTCATGAGTGGGGAACAGGCAGCTCCCAGGATGCACCATGATTGTAGATCTAGGTGGTACCTCACTGGCTGTGTCACGAGAGAGACCTGGTTGTTTGGTGGAATGCTGGTGATATTTATATGGTAATTACAGAAGCTCACAAGAATGATAGTCATTCTCCCAGACTACTTGGGAGTAGGAGTACAGACTCTGGGTAGACTCACTGAAAGTCCAGGGACCTTTCTGCACTTAGCTGATTAGGCTGCCATGAACTAGGGCTGGTAGACTTCTGGTAAGGGTGGACCACTTGCACTTGTCATGAAGAAAACTTCCCCAAAGCGTCCATTACCGCCCAGAAGTGTGAATGATCCTCCCACTTACCAGCTCACACCACTGTGCCTGAAGCTGGAAGTTCCGCCTCCTTGCTGCCACGATTGGCCATTGGCATGCTCAGATGCCATTGTAGAGTGGTGAGTTTGAGCAGAGGGACGTATTGTGGATGATCACATCAGTGTCCATGACTGAATGCCCCTCTCGCGACTCTATGACCGGACACCACTCTTAGGAATTGGTGGTCCGGTCACGTCAGAGGTCAGCAATCGATCACGGCCGCCAACGCCACTGTGCCTGCATGGACGTTACCTCCCATGCCCACTGACCACAGGGAACCAGAAGAAGATCAAATGGTCATGCCGCTGGAAGCTTCAGGTACACTTTTAGTCAACATTAGTAAAGGTGTAGGTATGATTTAGTGCTCCATGCGTAATCAACAATTAGTGAATTTCTGGGGAAGCAGGGTGTGATGCCCAACCCCAGATCTAGTTATCAGATTAGCAAGACAGTGTAGTATAGTTAGGGAAGCTGTCCAGTCAGAGGGAGGTGTGACTTGCTCATTCCAGTTTGGAGGGGGAAGTCCGCTCCAAGGATAAGCCAATAGGAGGAGAGAATAAGCCCAGGGAAGATATAAAAGGGCATAACTGAACATAAGAGAAGCCCTGCTGGATCAGGCCACCGCCCATCTAGTCCAGCATCCCATCGCACACAGTGGCCCACCAAAAGCTCTTGGGCATCTCAAGCAGAGACAAGGACAAACCTTCGCCTGCTCTTGAATCCCAGCAAATGGTCTTAAAAGTGCCCCGCTCCCCCCCCAGGCTGAAACATGCACCTAGACATTCGTTCTAGTAACCATTGATACATCTGTCATCCGTAAATTTATTTAACCCTACCTTAAAGCCATCTAGACTGGTAGCTGTCACCACCTCTTCCGGCAGCACATTCCATAAGCCGATGACCCTCTGGGTGAAGAAATACTTCCCCTTGTCGGATCTGACTCTCCTACCCATCAGCTTCATAGAGTGCCCGCTGGTTCTAGTGTTGTGCAATAGAGAAAAGAAATATTCTCTATCCACCTTTTCTATACCATGCATAATTTTATTCTCTGTGCCAACCCCGGTCGTTACCACTTTGGGGCCAGGAGTTACTCTGCCAGGAATCCCGCTGCCTGGCTCCTTCCCTCCACCGGTGCCTCCTCCAGGATTGATGCCCCCAGGGCTGCCCCCAGGCATTCCACCTCCTCCCATGCCTCCGCATTTTCTATACCGTGCATGAAGAAAGTCAGTGTTCTGCAACTGGGGCTAATCTTAAGGAAAAGATAGTTCAGATCCGGGTCCTGTATAGATCTATGGGAGAGATTAGACAGGGTCCTGAGTTATGAAAGAGTTGATGTGAAGTAGGGAAAACTGTTTATGCTGTGTTTAAACTGATTGAAACGAAGAATTGTGAACCAATAAAGAAAACGCTGTTGTCAAAGTGAAGTGACTTGTGAAAGTCTGTGGTTACATCAGACTGGGAAGTGGAGGCTGAACTGCTGGTTATTTTAAAAGTCAAGCCTCAGGTTGGAGGAAGCCAGGGGCAGCAGGTAAAGTGGTGCTCGGCAGCTAGATAAAAAGGAAGACATAAAGGGGAGAGAGTGCACATTGTGGCTGGGTGGTTTTTGGGCTCTGAAACCCTGTTCCCAAGCAATTCAGGAGCTTTGAAAGGGAAGGCAAGCCTCGAGATGCAGGCCAGGGAGACGGATGCCCGGCCTCCCTTCGCACAGGGCATGCTTGGAGGCGGTAACAGCCTATTCCACATGTGTATGCTCTTCCCCAGACGTTCACTAATCGTTGACTACCAGCCTAAGTGTGAATATGTCTGGTTGCTCTCCTGCTAATGTTCAGCTCTCCCGGCTTGCATTCCTGATGGACTCTGTGTTTCCTTTAATCTCAGCATAGGTCGTTGGCTGTGGGGACCGTTATCTTAGTAATAATGGTACCGATGGAAGGACCTTGAACATTGATGGGAGTGTGAGATAACTTTGCTAGCTCAGCCCGTTCGCAATACTCACTGCAAAACTTTTGTCTTCTGTTATCTACAATAAACAGAGGAACATGCTATGAGCCAATGCTTGCCTTATGATTGACTTTCTGGAGCCTGGGTGGTGATTCTGACAGTAGGGCTGGTTCATCAGACCCACATGCAGAAAGGCCTGGTGCTTGAGAAATGATTTTGAGGAATACCTGAGTGGATCAAGGATAAGTGGTCCATGCAAGAATGGTACCATTATCCATGGGCTATGGGCTGAGATCTGTCCCCACAGCACTGTATAGGGGCCCCCATGGCCTTTCATACCATCCTTCTCACCCTCACTGAATGTCAGTAGATGCTGGCACTGCTACCTCCTGTTTGCAAGGAGGGAGATGCTACAGCTGGGTACTATGGAGAGAGGAGCTGTAGGGAGGCAGGTTCTGTTGAATGAGGTGCACCAAGTCTGCCTAAACTCACATTCACTGCTTCCGTAACCCCATTTATTAATTCATTTATTTGAGGATTTATATCCCATCCTTCACTTACTGTGAGCCAGTCTGGTCTTGTGGTTAGAGTGCCGGACTCTTACCTGGTAGTCTCTTGGTTCAATTCCACACTCCTACACGAAGCCAGTTGGGTGACTCTTGGTTAGTCACAGCAAGCTTTCTATGCTCTCACAGCCTCACCTCCCTCACAAGGTGTCTGCTGTGTGGGGAAGAACAGAAGGTTTGCCAGCACCTTTGAGTCTCTTAAGGGTGAGAAAAGCAGGGTATAAAAGCTGATTCATCCTCTGCTATTTCATTCTCCATTCTTTCCCACCAGCAGGGTCTTTCCCAGTGAACCCTCTTTTCTCATTTAAGCTTCATGTTCCTTTAGTATTGATTTGATCTTCTTGCAATCCGAGGGACTCTGAAGTGTTTCTCTACAGCATTACAATTCAAAAGCACTGATATTTTTGGCCCCCAGCCTTCCTTATGGTCCAACTCTCACAACCATATGTTACTACTGGAAAGACTATAGCTTTGACTGTACACACCATAGTTGGCAAGGTGAGGTCTCTGTTTTTTTGTATGCTGTCCAGGTTGGCCCTGGCTTTACTTCCAAAGAACAGGTGCCTTTTAATTTCATGGCTGCAGGCACCATCCGGAGTGATCCTTCAGCCAAAGAAAATAAAATTTGATGCTGTTTCCATTTCTTCCCGCTTCCATTGGCCAGGAAATGGTGGGACCAGTTGCCCCGATCTTAGCTCTTTGAACATTGAGCTTCAAGCCAGCTTTTGCACTCGCCTCTTTCACCCACCTTGAGAGGCTTCTTAGTTCTTCTTCACTTCCTGCCCTCCGGCTTTTGACTGGTCCTGGCACTTTGCACGATGTACACTGCATCTAAGGGTGGGGTTATACCTTATCATTTAAATCGACTTCAGGAAGGCAGCTGTATCTAAGCTGTTTTCAGCCTGGAAAGGCTGGGTCAGACCTTCCTGCAGTGGCAGGACAGAGGAGGAGGAGAAGAAGGAAGAGGAGGAGAAAAAGGCTTGGCTTTTATACCCTGCTTTTCTCACCCATGTAAGGGGACTGAGAGTGGCTAACAAAGCTTTCTGTTCTTTTCCCCACAACAGACACCTTGTGAGGCAGGTGGAGCTGTGAGAACTCCGAAGAGAGAGGTGACTAGCCCAAGGTCACCCAGCTGGCTTCATGGAGGAAGAAGAAAAAGGAGAAGAGGCTTTTCTGTGCCACTTTTCTTGCCCATTTAAAGGGACTCTGAGTGGCTGACAAAGCTTTCTGTTCTTCTCCCCACGACAGACACCCTGGGAGGCAGGTGGGGCTGTGAGAACTCAGAAGAGAGCAGTGACTAGCCCAAGGCCACCCAGCTGGCTTCATGGAAGAGTGCAGAATCAAACCTGGTATTCCCAGATAACCTGGATAGGCATTGAGCATATTAATGTTCTCCACACCTATGCTCGCGCCAGAGCCGGACATACCATTCACACCTTTTCCTATTTGGAAGGCATGCAGGGGCAGCACATGACTTGTGGCTTATGCACTGTGGTTGCCCTGGCAGTGATGCTATGCACATGCGCTGGTGCCAGCACCTGAAGATGGCTGCCATCTGCCCTTAAGGTAAGTTTGGGGAGGGTGTGGGTGGGTTAAGCGCAGGTGCTTAGAATATACTAATGCTATGCCTCCTAACTGACTGAGGTATGTTGTGAAAAAGCCCTCTGTTGTGTGAGTGCCTTGGGAAAGACAAAGGCTAAGTGAGGGACCCCCAACAGAAAATTCAGAGTGGAGCCCAAAAAGCAGTCGCACTGACCATTGGTCATCCTTCCACCAGCTTCTGCAGCCAACCCGCGGCCAATCATCATACATAGCCCCTGCAAGAATTTTGTCTATGCCCCAGCCTTCCATAATTCCACAGAAACTAAAGATCAGTCACTATGTGGACATGAAATCTGTCTTCAGAAGTGTTCCTGCTGCAGTGACCACTCCATGGTGGTCATCAAAGTGTACCTACTGCACAACAAATTCATCATTTTAAGCTGAAAGGTTGTGCTTGTATTAACATCCTAAAACATCAACTCCTTATATGTGTGAGCACTTGGCCAATTCAATTAGCCATACCCTCCAGGACTACCCTAATAATAAAGCTGAAGTGGGCTGGAAGTACGTCATGATGTGATCTATTATAAGCCCATGGCTACCTTCAGCAAGAGGGAGAGACATGGTCCAGATCTGTTTAAGGCTGGCTTTGTAGAGCTGGAGCTTGTTGCTGAGGCCAAACAGGCAGCTGTAGTGAATTATAAGAGTAATCCATCAGAGAAAAACAAAATACCACTTAGAAAAGCATCAACTGTCACCCAGTAGACTCTGAGAAGATGTGCCAATGACTACTGGTTGAAGCTATCCCAGAACTTTCAGTTGTCAGAGGATTGCAGCAAGGCTCAAAGCATGTATAATACGATTAAGAAGGCTATTGGCCACATCTCCAGAAAAACTATGCCACTGAAGTCTGTGAAGGCACGATCATTACAGATAAGGCCATGAACTCTATTCACAGAAGAATGCCTTCTCTGCATGCTCGATCCACATGCAGCATACCTGTAAGCTATGGTCAGGCATTCCTGGGACATGATTCATGGCTTTGCATTGCTCCCTCCCTGAGCAGATACATGATGGGCATAAGGAGCAACTCAGTGTGCCCATTTCTTGTCCAAGTCAGGCTATTTTTGATGTTCTCAAAATGACTGACTTCAGGGGCAATTCCGCACTTCGCTTCCCAAACAGGGGATGGGGAAAGTGAAGTTGCCCATGCATGTACAGAATGCTAGCACACACGATCCCTTTCCCCACATGTCCAGACACTTACCTACAGCGCGCATGGTGTCTGGGCACTGCCATCTTGGAGTCCTGATGCTGGTCCCAGTGCTGTCACTGGGGCAACCACGACATGCTGTGCACACGAACGTGTCAGGTGACCCTCCAACACCATAGAGGTACAAATGTGCCTGTCTGGAGCCTTACCGGTTCTGTCACAGGTAAAGATAAGTTCACATTTGGAGCACTTAATCGCGCTCCACATGTAGTCACTTCACAGAGCGCTCCTTCACGGAAGGAGCCTTTTCTGGTTTGGAAATGGTTCCTGAAGTGCGGATGCTCTGCCTGGGAGTGTTCTGCTAGGCAGCTATGAGTCCAAGCATGGAATGGCCCCAGGTTGGTGCTGCAAAAAGTGAATTGGACAGGAATTTTGCTGCAGCAAGGGGTGTTCCCCCACACTAGCTCCCTCAAGCCAAGTGGCAGTTGTGGCAAGATAAATTATGTGCACACGTTATAGTTCCTGAGCAATTGGGCCAGCAGTCAGCTGTAAAGGCTCCTATCTGGATGCACCCCCAAAATGCCTTTGAGTCAAGCTCTAGTCTTGGCAAATACATGAGTTTCTTGGCAGCAATATGGAATTGTTTTGCTGTTGGCTGCATCCAGATATCACTTACTTGTTCCCCTATTTTTTAATGTTCTGGAATAAAGCCACCTAGATCAGGAAAGGGGTAGACCTTTTTTAAAAGATCTACCACTGTCCACCTTGCAAGTAAACTGCCCCAGGAGGTATGGGCAGGTTTAGCAGGGTTGGACAAAATTGCACCACTGAGATAGGTCCCCTAGATCTCCGAGGCAAGGCTGTTTAGTTCTAAGCCATTGGAAAATGCAGAGGGTGGCTCTGAAGATTGTGTGGTCTTTGAAGCTAGCATGGGGACTGTCCTGGGACAACCTCACTAGTGCAGAAGGCTTGTTCAAGGATACTAGGGCCGCATCCCCATTATAAGCTTAATCCAGTTTCCCTAAACCGAGATAACAGAACCGGATGAAAATGAGAATTTGCCTGATCCCATTACTTTCAGCCAGAATCGTGTTCAATCTGGATTCTGAGGATGTGACTCAAGGGGGGACTCCAGTGGCTACTTTTTAAAAACTGCTTTTCAGGGCTGCCCTGTCCTCTTCCTCCTGGCACGAATGCGCCGCACATAAGGGACCCCTTCACGGAGCCTGGCTGGGTGGCTGCCGCTTGCCTGGATGGAGGAAAAATGGCAGCAGGCAGCCAGCAATTCTTTCCCCTCCTCTCCTCATTGCTCAGGGCATGCAGCAGCAGTGGCAACTCAAGCCATCGCCCGTCACCGTCACAGCCTTTAAAACATTCAAACATCTCCCCAAACCTGCAGCTGCTTTTCTTTCTTTCCCCTTTTTTAAAGGTCAGAACTTTCAAAATGGCAGGATCGTTATCAGGTGTGAAGTGTTTGGATTGCTACAGTGTAGCATCTGCTGCTTTAAGGGGTGGATTTTACAGCTTGCTTTGGAAGCAAGCTATTGGGGGAGCAAAACTCTCATCCCTTAACACGGAACGGTCCCCACAGTAAAAAATGTAAAATGTTTCAAGCGCACGAACCGGAGTGAGACTTGTTGAAATGAGGATTAACATTTACAACGCTTTGGGATGATTTAACACGCAGAAATTGTGTTAAGCCAAACTGACGTGGGGTCTGCGAGGAATGAAAACGGTTTGAAATCGAAATAAGGTTGTAATGGGGATGTGGTGGGGATGCGGCCTAGGAGTGGTCCAGCTACTGGAATCACTCCATTCTGGACTGATACAGCTGGACCAGCCAGTAAGATAAATGCGAAAATGCCCACCTTCACTTCCCTACCACTAAAGTTATAGTTAGCTTTAATATTTTGTATTTCTTTTTAGCACTGTAAATGTGCAGGTGATGACTTTCAGTCCTTGTCTCCCCCCCCCCACACACACATTGCACGTATTTTCTCCAGTATTCTTTATAGCTTCCCAACAGCCCGAGGGAGGGGGAAAATCAGCTCAATGTTCTCCTTTGTCAGCCTGTCTCTTTGATCTGTACCTTTAAAAAAATTTGGAACCAAAAGCCTTTGACAAACGCACTGCCATTACTATGAAGCGACATGAGCGCTTGTCCCTTCATTACTCTCTCATTGCTGCCTAATGACCTAAACATCTTAAGCACTTTTGCGGAAGATGCCTGAGGTACATCGATTGTGTTTCCTCCATGAAGGACTTTTGCCAGTGTGCAGTGAAGTAGCTCATCTGTTCCTCAGCATGGGGCCAGGGGAAGAGATGCCCTGCTGCAGTGATAGGGTGCTGTTCCAGGAAGCGAAAGGCGTCGAATGTTATCTGGAAAAGGGTCTTTAAAAAAAAAAAAAAATTCATCCGATTAAGAGCATAAAAACATATGAGAAACCCTGCTGGATCAGGCCACGGCCCATCTAGTCCAACCTCCTGTCTCACACAGTGGCTCACCAATTGTTTCCGGGCATCTCAAGCAGGAGACAAGGGCAAAATCTTCACTTGTCCTTGAATCCCTGCAATGGCCTTTCGTTTCCTCTCCAATAACTCTAGTTTCTGGTGACAACAGAAAATGATTGCTCAGGCCTTCCTTTTTGCAACCCGGAAGATGTCGGCTACTGAACGAATGAAATAATGTTTTCCTGAGAATAGTCCCCTACGGCTGCATTCACACCTGAATTTTAATCCAGCTTCAGTCTATTTTCAGAGCCAAATAAGGCATCAGCAAAGTCACAAGGGCTGCATTCACACTTACATGTCAAACTGCTTTCCTTCAGGATTATCTAACTCAGAAAAACCTATCTTTAACTTAGATAGGCTGCATTCCCATTCAAGATTTAAAGAGCTTTGAAATCGTTTTGAAATCTCACTGTTCCCAAAGGTTCAAAAGAATCCTCAGTTTCTGAGGACTAAAGGTCAAAAAACACAGATTATCTATATTCATATCAAAAGGGGTCTCACTGCTGGATGTAGAAATAATCCTCACTATTGAGCAATGGGAATGCAAGTGGGTTTTTTTGGGGGGGGGGAGGGAACCATGCTTTAGGAGGGTTCTCTTCAGTTTCCCTTGATCCAATAAGCAGCCATGATTTCCTGTGCCCTAGCCCCCTCTCTTCCCCCGGCTGTCCGCTAATGAGATCAGGCTGCCTGAAAGGCAGGGGAGAGCTGTAACATGGCAACAAGAGTTCATTGTAACAAGTTATCAGCTTCTGTCCTGGGGTTGCAAAAGTGTGTTGGCTTTTGTGTCCTTCCCTCCTTCCATTCACACCTTTTGCCAGCATTGCATCCTTGCCATTTCGTGCTGCTCTGACATTCCGATCCAGTGCAATTGTCAACCGCTCTGTGAAAGCCTCCCTGTTTCCCTCCGTCCTTCCCTCCATCCCCTCTGCCATTTTCCACTGCTTTGATCTACAGATCTGGCACAAAACACCAAGAAAAGTGATCTTAACATGAGAAGCTGTGCTATGGTGAGTTGCCAAAGGATTCCATTGAATCGGGGACAGGTGGGATGCCTGGATGATGTCAGGATATGGCAGAGGAGAGAGGGGAGGGGGTTTCTCCCCTGCAAGTCTGCAAGAAAATCCACATAGAGGTAAGATAATACGGAAAGAAAATGCCTAGTCTCTTGGCTAAGTTTTCTCTCTCTGAAGGTGGACCAAAGCTGCCTTAAAACTTAGATGTGAATGAAGCCTAGGATATTAATTTTATGTGCCTCATAAAATATTTTGTGGAAATCAAAGGAGATAATTGACTAAGGTTGCACTTCCACTTGAGTAGTAATGTCCTGGTTTCCCAGAACCCTTTGTGAAAAGCCTTGTGGTCGTGTTCTTTCCCTGCTCTATTTTTGAAATGACCCTCAGGTCAAATACAGTAATTTGCTTGAAGGGTTATTAGAGCAGAGATTGCTGGTGCCAAATGGCTTTCCTCTAGGTAGGGTCTCAGATGGATCATCAAGTGAAGCTGGTGGAAGACAAAGAAGAAGAAGAAGAGTTGGCTTTTCTACTCCACTTTTCTCACCCATTTAAGGGGACTCAAAGCAGCTGACAAAGCTTTTCTATTCTTCTCCCCACAACAGACACCATAGCCGCATCCCCATTAGAAGCTTAATCCAGTTTCGCTAAATTGAAATAACAGAACCAGATGCAAACGTGAATTTGCCTGATCCCATTACTTTCAGCCAGAATCGCGTTCAATCCAGATTCTGAAGACTTACGTGACTCAAAGGGGGACTCCAGTGGCTACTTTTTAAAAACCGCTTTTCGGGACTCCCCTGTCCTCTTCCTCCTGGCGTGAATGCGCCACCCATAACAGACCCCTTCACGGAGCCTAGCTGGGTGGCTGGGTGGCTGCTGCTTGCCTGGATGGAGGAAAAACGGCAGCGGGGAGCCAGCAATTCTTTCCCCTCCTCTCCTCATTGCTCAGGGCACGTAGCAGCAGCAGCAGCAGCAACTCAAGCCCCCTTCGCCCGTAACTGTCACAGCCAAACATTCACACATCTCCCCAAACTGGCAGCTGCTTTCCTTTCTTTTGCCTTTTTTAAAGATCAGAACTTTCAATGGCAAGATCGTTATCAGGTGTGAAGTGCTTGGATCGCTACAGTGTAGCTTTAAGTGGTGGATTTTACAGCTTGGTTTGGAAGTAAGCTATTGGGGGAGGGGAAACTCTCATCCCTTAACACGGAAGGGTTCCCACAGTAAAAATGTAAAATGCTTCAAGTGCATGAGCCAGAGTGAGACCTGTTGAAATGAGGATTAACATTTACAACGCTTTGGGGTGATTTAACACGCGGAAAGCGTGTTAAGCTAAACTGACGTGGGGTCTGCCAGGAGTGAAAACGTTTTGAATTCGAAATAAGCTTGCTGTGGGGATTCACCCCATGTGAGGTAGGTGGAGCTGTGAGAGCTCAGAAGAGAGCTGTGACTAGCCCAAGGTCATCCAGCTGGCTTCATGGGGGAGGGCAGAATTGAACCCGGTATTCCCAGATATGAGTCTGACTCCCTAACCACTAGACCAAACTGGCTCACTCAAACTCTCAAGCTGCCTCCAGACAGTGGTTGAATAACCTGCTAGCAAGGAATAACGTGGGATTTTGATCTCCTTCCATTAATCCGTGCTAGCTGGTGTAGCTTGTTTGAAGTTAGATGTGCATCTGGCCATCCAGGGATGCTCACCATCCCCTCTGCACATGCATGGATGCCTTTTTCAGCCTCCATGCATGTGCGCTGGCCAGCACAATCATGTTGCTTCTGTCCACAAGGTAAGTAAATGCACTATTGTTAGAAAACCCACTACCAGCTCTGAGTTTTCCAGGGATAAATTTTAGCATGTTTTTTGGGGGGAGGAGGAAGGGAAGTGAGCCCGTGATGGACTTGATTCACATAAAATAGAGCAACCAAGCATGAGCCCACAGACTTCCTTGGGCTGGGCTTAATTAGCAAAGAAGACATTCCTCTGTGAGGCAAACCTGTACATTGGCAAAACCAGCACAGCGGCTGAAGATTGGTTCTCTCATGCATTGCACCAGTGGCATGCTGCGTGCGTCTGCAGCTGCTGCTGCTGGCACTGAAAGCATTGAAGCTGGGGAACTTTTGTTCCCCAGTTCGATGTGTCTACACAGGGCTGTTTTGCTGACCATAGGAAGTGACTAGGGAGATCACCTATTTTCCTGTGTTCAGGAAAATGGAGTGCAGTTAGCATAAGTCGTCCTGGTGTGGGGAGGGAAACTGGTAGGATGCACTGTCAAATATCTTCTTTCAGCGATGACCTTATAGCACTCCTGTGAGTGCTTATGGTGGAGTGAATGTTCCCAATGTGTTTATCCTGTATCCTTGTGGATCAGTAGGGGCAAACAGATGTGTGACTCCTGCCCCATGAGCCTGGTCCCACAGTGCCATAAAGGCTACATGTGGATCCTGCCTTCGGCCCTTTCTGCACTTACTTCAATTAACCTGGATTAGCTAGGTCCAGATTAGCTAGATCCGGATCAACCACAGGCTAAGGCATCTGCATCAAGTGGGCTTTACAGTAGTATACGTGTGCGAAAGGGTGCTAGCATGGTTGTAGACAACATTTATCTGGTCTACCACTAATCCGGATTAGTGAGCCTCTAGCACAGTTTTGATCTGGATCTATTCTACTCCATGCAGATGATGTATTCTCGAGCAACTCCTTGATCTAGATTGCTGGGCAGATGTCAGGTTCTTAGCAGCTCCTTGATCTGGATTAACAAGCAAGCACAGAAAGTAGGGATGTGCACGAATGGGTTTTTTGGCATTTGATTTGTAACGAATCAGATGTTAGAAAATTTGTATTTGTTCGAATAAAATCCCCATCGAATGTGGTAAGACTGTATGTGATATGAATTTGTATGAATTCATAAGAATATCTGACATGAACGCATATGTATCAGATACATATCTGATACGTATCCCATAATCCCATTTACTTGCCAGGAATCTTGGAAAAGGTATTGTGCATTCTTAATCTCAGTAAAAAAGACTTGCAGGTTGGTAAGATCCAACAATGAGGCCCTCCTGGTCGTCCCGCCACCTTCAGTAATGAGGTTGGTGGGCACCCGGGAGAGAGCTTTCTTGGCGGTGGCCCTGAGATTGTGGAATGGCCTCCCCCTCAAGGTGTGCCATGCCCCTTCCTTGTATTTATTTAGGAGGGCTGTAAAGACATACCTCTTTGCCTTGGCCTTTGGATAAGGTTTTATTCTCCCTCCCCAGATACAATGACATCACTATTAAATGCACTAGGGAGTGCATGGTTTTAAATTTGTTGAATTTTTAAGGTGTTTTAAATGTGCATCTTGTTTTTAATCTGTATCTCTTTTCATTTATATCTTGTTTTAATATGTTGTTACCCGCCCGGAGACCTTTGGGTATGGGCGGGATAGAAATGTAAATAAATACATAAATAAATAATAATAATAATAAAATAATAAATAATAATAGTATATCCACTCTGAAAGTGTTAAATCCGACGTGAATCCACTTTTAATCTGCTCTCGATCCATGTCGAATGCAATCTGGATCCCTTGCAGATGGGACTGGTGCAACCATTTCCCCTCCTCCCCAGTTTAATGAATGTCCAAACTGTTTGCACAAATGCCCTTAACATTTGTATTTGTAGGAAGGTTAACATCTGAATGTCATAACATTCGATTCATGTACAATTGTCTGAATTCGTACAAACTCATACGAATAACGAATGTTACGGATATTCAGAAAGGGCCTTAGAAACTTATAACCCGGGACAGTGATGAGATGCGGGTAATATCCGTGTGGATGATGAACCCCGTAGGTTACAATGTGGTCTGAGGACATCACAGGCAGGCTTCCCGCTGGAGAACACGATTCTTCTCCTATAGCAGATCCAGAAGTGCTTTGCAAGCCTCCATTGCTCCACAATATTTTATTCTTCTGTTCATTGTGCTGGGGTCTCTTCTAGACAGAAGAGTAGTATTTGAGTTAAATAAATTCAGCAGTGCAAAAGAAAAAGAGTGATAGAGATGGTAGGGAATGGATGGGAGCAGATTCAATTTACTTAAAACATGAATATTCCACCTATCTTCTACTGGCAGCTGGGGGGGGGAGCCCCCTGCGGAAAGCTCATAGACCTGATTTCAGCCAAGGGAGGGACCTCCGGTCACCTGCGTGAGTCACCACTGCTGTCTTCCCAGGTGTTTGTGGTGATAAACCCAAGTGTCCAAGCAACTTCCTTTTTAAGCCCTTGTCAGATCCCAGCCTGCTTGAGCTCAGGAGGCATTGTCAGCCTTCAGACCACCCCTGGGACAAATACGGGTTCTTCTGTTGTTGGGAATGAAGCTTGAGGATTTAGAACCCGGACTTAGCAGGAGGGGGGAAAAAGTCCCATAGTTGCAGAATGAAAACATAAAAATCAGAAATGGTTTAACTTGGAGGTGACATCATCCAGGTTTTCTAGACCTCTCCTCTTTGTTTTTGCATTGTTTCCTAATTAAATGGCTATACCTTTGTGTCTCCTGTGTCAGGACCACCATTCACAGGACCAAGTGTGGAAAGCACACAGGGACAGGGAGCTGAAACTCTAGCATCATGTCGGTGTTCATGGGTAAGAGAAAGAGAAAGCACCTGCCCTCCCAGCACTTGTCATATAGATAGTTACAGAAGCATTCTCGTTTACTCCCATGAGTTCCCATCAGTTCATCCTTGAGAAGCAGTAACCACCAGTCCTTGGCATTTTCACACTTCCCTTCCCACGGATGGGAAAGGGGTGCAATCAACCAACGCTGGCTAGCACTCACACTTGTGATCGCTAGTTAACCTTAGCCAACCGCCCCCCGCGATCAAACACTTACCTTTGTCTAATTGCCAGCCAGTCCTCTTCAGAGTGCCGCCATCTTGAGTGTGGCAACTGCGCATGTGTCAGTGCTGTTGCTGTGACAACACTGATGCTCTGCACAGTTGCAGTTGCATCAGGAGACCAGTGGAGCCGCCAGTGCGCTTGCACAGCAACTCCAATGACCTCCCTGTCCAGTAAAGGTGAACATAATCGCCGACTTGATGTTATCAGGTGAGTTGGGGTGAGAGGTGGTAAGGTTGTGGAGGAAGATTTCATGCTTCACACTTAGTCAGCAGTTAGGCAACTTCTGGATCGGCAGGGGGTGTTTCTAGCATGCAAACCAGTTTGCATCTACTGGTTAGGGAGCTGGACTTTTATCTGGGAATACCGGGTTTGATTCCATCCTCCCCCATGAAGCCAGCTGGGTGACCTTGGGCTAGTCACAGCTCTCTTCTGAGCTCTCACAGCCCCACCTACCTCACAGGGTGTTCTGTTGTGGGGAGAAGAATAGAAAAGCTTTGTCAGACACTTTGAGTCCCCTTAAATGGGCGAGAAAAGCAGGGTAGAAAAGCCAACTCTTCTTCTTCTTCTTCTTCTTCTTCTTCTTCTTCTTCTTCTTCTTCTTCTTCTTCTTCTTCTTCTTCTTCTTCTTCTTCTTCCTCCTGCAAGTGTAGATGCACCTGCCCAGATGCTGACTAACTCTTGACTTAGGGCCAAAGTGTGAATTGGTCCCTTAACCTCTGATGCAAAGCAAATGCTGGATCTATGAAGTTAGCCAACAAAGATGGCCTGATGTCTAACACAGGGGGAGATGGCAGACCTCTTCCTGGATCACAAAGGGGCTTGTGCATCTCAGTGAAGCTGTGACCTATGCAGTGTAAGACCACCAAAATGGAGAGGTTAGAGTGCAGATCTCAGATCAGATTTGATTCACTGGAGAAGGAAATAGCAAAGCACTCCATCGTCTTGCCCAGAAAACCCCATGGAAAACACTACAGGAAGAATGATATGATATTAGAAATGAGCTTCCAGGTCATTCTAATTGGGGAAGAGCAGAAAATAACTAAGAGTATCACCAGAAAGAGTGACACAGCTGGATCAAAGCTGAAAGGATGCTCAGCTGTGGATGTGTCTGGTGGTGAATGGAAGGTCCAGTGCTATAAAGAACAATATTGCATAGCAACCTAGGATGTATGATCTATAAACCAAGGTTAGATGGATGTGGTCAAACATGAGATGGCAATGTTAACAGTGATATCTTGAGAGTCTTGACAGAGTTTTGTCAAGATAACTCACTGCCGTGTCTGGAGTGGGGAGCAGCAGCAAGCACACACACAGCTAGTGGAGTCTAGTCAGTTTCAAGTGTCTGTCTGGATATAGAGTTAAATGGAATCAAATGTCCCAGAGTCAGGTTACCATAAATTCATCATCAGTCAGCACTCTGTCAGAGGTAGCATGAGCTAGAGGTTGCCAAGAAGATCCTTTGTTTGCAACGGAGGCAACTGGGTGTGACTTCCTTATGTTGGCCTCGGACTGTCCTGCCCCTGCCAACATAGCTGTTTGGTAAGTAGGCAGGCTGAGCATCTCAGGTGTTCCCATTCTCTCCGCAGAGAACTTGGCTCTGGCCGTTGTTCAGTGTCTGAGTCTGAACCTTCCCCCTCTGGGGAGACAGAATCAGTTTCCAAGTCTTTACTGGCATGGGTGGGGACTTCACCATCAGAGGAGTCAGAGAGGGTACAAGGCATGACACTCACAGCCCAAAAGGTGACTCTACACATGAACATCCCGGATGATCCATTATATACTTTGCAGCCACAGATGGAGAAGCTCTATAAAGACAGATTGTGAGCTTTTCATTGCAAAATTCAAACTTAGATGGAAGAAAGTAAGGGAAATCATTAGATCATCCAGGTATGACTTAAATATACCTCATGAAACATAGTGGAGCCGATGAATTGATATAAGGGATCAGATCCAATAGACTGAGTGTCTGAAGAATTGTGGACAGGGGTTTATAACATTGTGCAGAAGGCAAAATGGCTGTCTGGTGAGGCTGTGCAGATATCTGAGGGGAAAAAAGCAAGGGAGAATGGAAAGACATATCCAACTGAGGGTCCATTCCCATACAAGATTAAATGTGAATCCAGTCCATTTTTGGGATCATCTGATCCCATTTCAATTTTTATTCCCAGACTTTATGAGAACTATCCTGCTAAAATCCATGGAAAAAAAGTCCTCAGAAAAACTGTTCTTAGCCCCGTTTTGGCACCCAGCCCACTTTTTTCCCCCCTTTGGGAATGCTACTGGACTATCTGAGGAGGAGATCAGTTTTTCAGACTGCCTCCCTCCATATGCTTCTGGCCAATGCCTGCAGTGGTTTAGTGGGATTTCACATCTGGGGAGGTCTGCCCCCTCCCCATCCCTGCTGGAGATTTAAAAAAAAAAGGCTTGCATCTTTGAACACACAGATTTCCCCTTGAATGCCACTGCAGTTATGAGAGATACATTTAGCAGTTGCAAAGGAGGGGAAAACTTTTTAAAAATCCAAGGCTCATTTTATGAGAGAGACATTTGTGGCAACAATCGCAGAGGGAGGGAAACTGAAAGGGAGAGTGATTATTTTGCCCTGTGTCTGTTCTTTTGCTTAGCTGATTCTGAGTAGGGTAGGCTTACAAAGGTTGGACAAGGGGCGGAAATGAAAAGATCCTGTTTCTCTGTGCTGGGGATTTGGATGGTTTGGGTGGGAACTGCAGTATTCAAATTCAGCCCATGTTATCCTCAAGCAAATGGAGGTACCCAGAATGCGCACTCGGTCCTGAATCTGGATTAAAATAATCCAATCCAGATTTTAAAAGTGAATGTTAACTTCCAGAGGATAGCAAGGACAGATAAGAATGTATTTTTAAATGAACAAAACAAATAAATAGGAGAAAACAACAGAATGGGAAAGACAAGGGATCTTTTCAAGAAAACTGGAGATCTCAAGGGAATGAGTCATGCTAAAACAGGCGTGATAAAAGACAAAAATGGTAGGGACCTAAAGAGAAGTAGAAGATTAAAAAGAGGTATTCCACCAGGGTAGGGTAAAGAGGTGTATTTTTACTATACAAGAAAGATCTTAACATCTTAACCATGAGGGTGTGGTCACTGACCTAGAGCCAGACATCCTGGAGGCTGAAGTCAAGCGGGTATTAGGGTACCTTGCTAGCAACATGGCTAGCAGAGGTGAGGTGCCCTTCACTAGCCTTGGGAAGAGAGCAAGATTATGAGCAATAAAATGAAAAAGAAAATGCATATGGTCTGTTTGGTAAAGACTAGCATAGGAATTATATGCTTAAAAAAAAAAAGGGGGGGAGGAGGAATTTGCCCAGACTCTGGAAATTGCATTATTGGAGTAATGCTTCCTATTGCTTTGTCTGTTGCCGAAAATGTGAGATGGTGCAAACATATAATGCAAGCACACAATCAAAGGAGTGTTTGTGGCTTCATGTATCAGGAAAAAAAGAAAGGCAGAATGTTCCCCTTTTCAGCCAGTTTGTTTTTTGAAGTGCTTCGGGAGGGTGTCAGCAGCTGCTCAAATGAGCAAAAATCAAGAAGAGAGGCAATTTACTTTTGATGTATCTAGCAAGCTGGGATTTGGGGCCAGGGCAGACACTTTGCGGCTGCTGGTGTTAATTCCCCCCCTGCTCCTTACCCATTTTTAACCAGATGGCACAAGGGTGACAAGAAGGCAATCATGTTTCTGAGTTGTGCTTTGCTGCGTTCAGCAGTATTTCCTCTTTCCCTTTATGTTGTGCAGCTGTCTTGCTCTATTACAATTGATGCCAGACTTTCTCTCTCTCTTTTTTTTTTTTTGCTCTGGGCCTGAGCAAGTGCAACTTATGTTGTCATCAGAGTTTACATCCAGTACTCCTTGGAAGCGAGCAAAGGTCTGAGCTAGGATTTTGCCAATGAGCAGGCTTTCTGCTTTTGGTTTAAGAACATAAGGGGTGCGTCTTCATGGCATAGTTATCTCGAATTCAAAACGTTTTGAGTTTGCGCAGTTCAGACGGCACTTCGGATTAACACGGTATTTCCGTGTTAAAGGACGTTATCCCGATTAGAAATAAATCCTGATCTCAACAGGTCTCACTCCGGATCGTGCGTCGATACGTGTTTCCTTTTTAACTGTGTGGACAGTATCGTTCCGGGATGAGATTCAGTGTTAAGGCTGTCCCGCCCCCCCAATCGCACTGTAACCAATGGCTGAACGTATTAGAAGCACGTCATGTTTAGGGTTTCCTTCATTGAAAAAATCCACCCTCAAACACCCACTATAAACCTCCAGTCCTTAAAGCTGAAACACTGTATCAATCTAAGAACTTCACACCTTAAAAACAATGTTGCAATTTTGCGCAATTTCAGACCTTTGAAGGTTCGGAACAGTCGCTTTCAGCCCCCTTAAGGGTGAGAAGGCTTGTCAGCCACTTAGTCCCTTGAAGGGTGAAAACAGAATGTCAACCGCTTTGAGCCCCCTCTAGGCTACTTTGCCTCTGCCTGTGGTCACACCTAAGGTTTAATCCAGTTTCAGTTCACTTTCAGAGTGAGAGAATACACCAGCAAACTGACAAGCTGGTTTTCTTTCAGGGTTAATAACTCAGAAAATCCACCTTTAGACTAGATAATGTGGAAAGAAAACTACTGGTCACTTTGCTGATGTGTTCTCTTACTCTGAAGGTGGAGTGAAGCTAGATTAAACCTTAGGTGTGACCACAAGCCAAGGTTTTAATCCAGCTTCGGTCCCTGTGAGGTGGGGGGGCGGAGTTCCCTCCCAGCCACGGGGGGAAGAGCAAGCGAGGAGCCCCCTTCGCCCTCTTGTCCACCCCTTGGCTCTCCTCCTCTGCGGGGCAAAGTGGCGGCAAAGCGGGGGAAAAGCGGCGGCGGAGCCCCAGGGAGAAGCCGCTAGCGCCGCAGCGCCGCAGCGCCTGGATGGATGGATGGATGGATGGATGGATGGATGGATGGATGGATGGATGGATGGATGGATGCTGCTGCTGCTGCTGCTGCTGCTGGGAAGGGGGAGGGTGGATTGGGCAGGCAATTCCCGGCGGAGCATGACGCAAAGAGAAGGGAGGGTGGGATCCTGGCAGGGAAAACCAATCACAGGAGAGAGTGTGGGCAATGGGCAGGAGGACAATGCTGCCATGTGGACTCCGAGTATTGATCCCGCGTTAAGGCTGCCATCGGAACCGGATCAACTTGCAAGTCGTCTGGACAGCTTTGTTCCGTTTCTTTTATTTCGAATTCTTTAAACTGAAATAACACATGCCATGAAGACGCGCCCAAGAGGAGCCCTTCTGGATCAGGCCACAGACACTCTAGTCCAGCATCCTGTCTCACACAGTGGACCATCTGGGCATCTCGAGCAGGAGACAAAAGCTTGCTCAGTAACTTTCTGGATTTCTTAGGCTGCCTCCAGACAATGGCCAAACATCCTCCTAGGAGGTGATAATGCAGAAAATCCTCCCCATATGATTGCCACCTCCTAGTTAAGACAGAGGCACAGCAGGCACTGTCTTCACACAGGTATCCAGGCACCCAGAATGTGCTGGTCATCGCCATCTGTTCTTCTCCCCACAACAGAACATCCTGTGAGGTGGATGGGGCTGTGAGAGCTCAGAAGAGAACTGTGACTAGCCCAAGATCACCCAGCTGGCTTTGTGGGGGAGGGTGGAATTGAACCCAGTATTCCCAGATAAGAGTCTGGCTCCCTAACCACTAGACCAAACTGGATTTTAGCATGTTTCCATGGTGGGTTGCCTCAGATATGGCACTGTAATGGTGCTACATTCTCCTTGTCTGGATGGAGCCTTAGTAATTCCCCTCACCCTCAGCTTTATTTGAAGAGCTCCAGAGTCCAGGATTCTCTGTGTACTTGACTGATGACCCTTAGTGCCTTTGGCACCACCCACAGCTGCAGCATTCATAGACAGAATGGAAGAGCTGAACAGTAGTTTAGGGTTTGCCTTTGATCTTTTTACATTGTGACAAATCGCTCTGATCTGATGTCTTGGAAAGTGCTTCTGTGTCAGATCAAAGGCTGCTTCCCTGTGCTTTATGAGCATAAGAGCAAATGGCAAATTGTGATCTAGCCCCACAGTCACTGCTGCATCCACAGTCACCACTGCTGGACGATTAGCTTAAAAGAATCCATGGAAAGAGAGATCGTCCTTATTCTTACTTACACGAGATGGGAGGACTGGAAACAATGGCATGAAACTTCAAGAGAGTCAATAGAGATTAGATATTAGAAAAAACTTCCTGACAGTAAGGGCAATCAGTCAATGGAATAGGCTGCCATGGGGGGTAGTGAGTTCTCCTTCACTGGAGGTCTTCAAGCAGAGGCTGGATCTACATTTGTCTGGGATGGGTTAGGAAATCCTGTACTGAGCAGGGGGTTGGACTTGATGACCCTAGATGTCCCTTCCAACTCTACGATTTTATGATACAATGAAATCATGTGTGCTTAAAGGGGAATGTGCCGTATGGTTGTTGACCATGCTTGGTAAGGAGCTTGAGCATACTTTGTGGCCAGTTGGTAGAGAAAGTAACTGAACAAGTGTCACTGGTCTGAGATTACATTTACATTCATTTGTTTGTCATCCATCCATCCGTCCGTCCGTCCGTCCATCCATCCATCACCTTAAGATCTCAGGGTGGTCCACAATCTAATCATAATAAAAACAGATAAATGGCATAACTATAAAAGTCCCCGCATGGGGAGGAGATGTTGTTCCTCCAGCTAAAGACCAGGGGACAGTTGTACTTCCTGTGCCATCTGGGGGATAGGAAAGGTGAACTTGCCCGTGTGTGTAATAGCAATTGGACTTGTGATTCAAATTCACATGCCATCCCTCCCCCCATGTGCTTGCAGACCTACCTGCAGTGCAGACGTGTATCCAGGCGCCACCATCTTGACTCCTGATGTCAACGCCAATGTGTGTGCACCAGCGACATCAATGACACGATGTGCACATATGTTCACATGCCAAGTCACCTTGTGTTGTATGTCAGGTGATTCACTCAGCACCTTAGAGGTGTGGATGGGCTCACTGGAGCCAGGAAAGATAAGGTAAGTGTACATGTTGATTGTGTTCCACACATAGTCACTGTGCAGTGCTCTCCTGCACAGAAGAAGCCATTCCTGATTTGGAAATGGCTCCTTCAAGTGCAGATGCTCCATCCTCAAGGGCACCGCAAGGCTACCAGTGGGCCAAGTGTGGAAGGGCCCCAGCTTGAAGAGCTCCATCTTCATCAGTCATCTGGATTAGGATGCCTGATGTACCTTGTTCCATAACCTAGGGGCTACAACTGAGAAGTTTCCTGTAGGCAAGAAAGCAAAACAATACCTGCTTCCTTGTAATATACAAAACATCCCTTAGTTACTGTTGGCTCCCTCTTCATGTGGTTCGATAAGGGATCTCCTTCACGGGTGCATTGCAAAGGAAGGCGAGAGACATGAAACACTTGAAGCCTTTGTGCTGAGCTGTGCTAATGATACTTAACATCCTCAGATCCTGCCTGAAGAGCCATTTAGAGATGCTGGAAAGACTTAAAATGTTTCCCAACTGAAAGGGCATCTTTTAGAGTTTTTGCTTTGTTTGCTTTTTAACCAGCATGTTCTTCTCTTTTCAGGCTCATGTTGGAGTATTTTTCACTTACTTTGGACATTAAGTGGATTAATTAATGCCTTGTTATCCCAATCAAAGGCACTGCAAGGCTGCCATCCTTGTTTACTGTGGAGAATATGATGTGGGACCCCGGTGGGTGGAGGAGAAATCTCCAAGCATGTTAACAGAACCTAAAGCAAAAGTCCCAACTGTAGGCTTATAGGGACACTAATTTAAATTCAGGAGTATCTTACAGCTTGGGGCTGGCAGATTGCCAAGTTGGATGGGCTGCTCCATTAAGAACATAAGAGAACATCAGAGGAGTCCTGCTGGTTTGGGCCACAGCCCATCTAGTTCAGCATCCTGTCTCCCACAGAGGTTAACCAATTGCTTCTGGGCTTTCTCAAGCAGAAGACAAAGGCAAAGCCTTCACCTGGACATATGTAGGCTTTCAAGGCTGGATTCAATTTCATTTGTAGAAGTTTTAGGGCTGTTATGCCGTGTTCCAGGTGTAGTCTTCTGAGAACCTAAACTTTTGGATGTAGCTGCAATATCCATCTTCAGAGGTCTTTGCTCTTCGCCAAGCCAAAGGTAACTGGTGTCTTACTAGATCTTGTTTCTCTTATAGATCTCTGCTGTTTGTTTGTCAGCTCGTCCTTTGCTTGAGTTGCTAATGAGTCATTGGTCTTTCCCTGGCTGCACCCTGTTGGTATTGTTTCTTGAGTGGAGGTGTTAATAGTGAGTCATTGAGACTAACTCATTTACTGTGTATAGGTGTAATCCCTGGCGGTGAGTGACAAACAACCAGCAGACATCTATAAGAGAAACAAAATCTGGTAAGACACCAGTCACCCTTGACTTGGCAAAGAGCAAAGACCTCTAAAGATGGATATCACAGCTATATTTAAAAGCTTAGGTGCTCAGAAGAAGACACCTGGAACATGGCATAACAGCCCCAAAACTTCTACAAATGAAATTGAATCCGGCCATGAAAGCCTACATATGTCCAGGTGAAGGCTTTGCCTTTGTCTTCTGCTTGAGAAAGCCCAGAAGCAATCGGTTGGCCTCTGTGGGAGACAGGATGCTGAACGAGATGGGCTGTGGCCCAAACCAGCAGGACTCCTCTGATGTTCTCTTATGTTCTTAATGGAGCAGCCCATCCAACTTGGCAATCTGCCAGCCCCAAGCTGCAAGGTACTGGCAGATAAGTGTTTTGTTCACTTATCTGCCAGTACCTTGCAGCTTGGGGCTGGCAGAGAATTAACTGTTCACATTGTCTAATGAAGTTAAACTGTGTGCATTACATTCTTTTATTATATTATTGTTATTTTAACTGTTAATTTAACTGTTCCATATTGACCTGCCCATGCCTTAAGATCTGGTGGGGAAGCCCTCCTGGTTGTCCCACCACCCTCAGTAGTAAAAGGAGTGGGCACCCAGGAGAGAGCCTTCTCAGTGATGGCCCCTAGGCTATGGAATAGTCTCCACCTTTGAGGTGCATCAGGCTCCTTCGCTGTATATGTTTAGGAAGGGGGTGAAGATGTACCTCTTTGCCCTGGCCTTTGGCTATATGGGAATATACTGTCTCTTCCCACTGTTCTTGTTTTCATATATACTGTTGCTGTTTTAATATATGTCTGATTTTAAATGTTGTTACCCACCCTGAGACCTTCGGGTATAGGGCAGGATAGAAATACAAATAATAAATCCATTATAAATAAAATAAGCTTTAGTAATGAGCAGAGTTTGCATTTTTAATAAGAAACAACAATTACTGAGAGAGTAAAGCTGTTTGCAATGAGGTCCAGTCCTTTCTGAGTCTTGCCTTAGCTGCAAAATTTGCACCATGTGAATCATTTAAATGTGATAGGGAGCAACCTTGATAAGTTCTCCTCATAGAGCCAGTGATGCATAATATTTTCAAAACCACTTGAAAACAAGCTTTATCTCCTTTGCCAGAGAAAGGTAGGACCGTGTTTTGACCTTATTAGCTAGTCAAAGTTTTTGGCCTATTTTCTCCCCTTAGGCAGCATGACTCTTCCACAGGAAAATGAGCAGCTAAAAGTGGCTTTGGAAATTCATTGCTCCTAAGTAGAGAAGTTACCTTTGAGGCTGTCTAGTTTTACCCATGGTGCAGGACATTTCTAACAGCTGGTCATCCAACTTCTGGATAAATACCTTCACAGAGAAGACCAAGGACCTGTTTGTACTTATCTTAAGGATACAGTTTTGGAAACTCTGGGAGAGCTCTGTCCATACTCTGTGCCACTGCTGCTGTTCCAGAGTTCTAATCCTTCAAAGCTATGGAGAAGTAAAAGCTTGACTACAGTGAGAGCATCTGGTGAGCTCCCAGTTGCAATGTTTGCACTCTCTCGAATCACCATGGTAACATTCTGTGTCTGTTCCCATATCCATCACCTGGGTCGAGTCGAGTCGTGTCGAGATCCATCCATCCATCCATCCATCCATCCATCCATCCATCCATCCATCCATCCATCCATCCATCCATCCATCCATCCATCCATCCATCCATCCATCCATCCATCCATCCATCCATCCATCCATCCATCCATCCATCCATCCATCCATCCATCCATCCATCCATCCATCCATCCATCCATCCATCCATCCATCTACCTGAAGGTCTCAGAGCAGGTAAGAACATTTAAAATCAAATATATTAAAACAACAGTGTCTGCAAGTCGGAAGGGAGAGTGTGTCACCATTTAACTGCCTTCCTGAACGTATAAAGTGAGGGAGCCTGATGTCTCAAGGGGAGACTCTTCCATAGCCACGGTGCCATAACTGAGAAAGCCCCCAACCAGGTGTCCACCCATGTCACTGCTGAGGATGGTGGGACAACAAGCAGGGCCTCCCCTCCAGATCTTAAGATATGGGCAGGTCAATATGGGATGAGCTGTTCCTGTAGATATTTGGGGCCCAAGTTATTTTGGGCCTTATAAGTCAAAGTTAACACAAGTGCTGCACCAGCCCTTCAGGTGAAGATGCATCCCTGTGATTTTGATCATAACCTCAGTCAGATGGTATTGTTATAACATCCCACTTGAGGGGGGGGGAGGAACTGGGGCGCTTCTAAGGCCATCTGCTGGGACTCGAGAGCAGGAGAAGGTTTGTCCTTGTCTCTGCTTGAGATGCCCATGAGCATTTGGTGGGCCACTGTGTGCGACAGGATGCTGGACTAGATGGGCTGTGGCCTGATCCAGCAAGGCTTCTCTTATGTTCTTATGTTCTTAAGTGCAAACAGGCCCCAAGTCACCTACCAAGGTAGCTGTCCCATTGAGAAATGTGGTTAACTGTCAGCAATAAATTCCATCCCTTGCAATTTCCAGCTGCATTACTTAGGAGCAATAGCGAACAAGACTGTTTCATCTTCTTCTCCATCATCTTCTATAGATATTTGAAGGCATCTGTAATAATGTATCATTGTTTCTTCTTCACAATAAATATTTCTGACTGTCCACCATGCCCTGAACACTTCATTTCCACCTCCTTCTGGGCCTTGACAGGGCCTTTGACTAGTTTACCCTTTTAAAGAGCTCTGTGACCAAATTCTATGTCTAGGTGCTGGTGAAAGGATTAGACAATTCCATGGAGGACAGGGCTTATCAGTGGCTACGAGTGGATCCCTAGGTTGGAGAGGCAGGCAGGATGCCTCTAAAGGCCATTTGAAGGGAGTTGAGAGCAGGTGAAGGTTTTGCCTTTGTCTTCTCCTTGATGTAAGAACCTAAGAGAAGCCCTGTTGGATCAGGCCACAGCACAGCTAGTCCAGCATCCCATCACACATGGTGGCCCACCAAATGCTCATGGGCATATCACGTACCTAGGCATTAAAGATGTACCTAGGCATTCATTCTAGTATCCACTGATACATTTGTCAACCAAATATTTGTCTAACCACTACCTTAAAGCCATCTAGGCTGGTAGATATATCCAGGATGTGTGAGACAGGATGCTGGACTAGATGGACTGTGGCCTGATCCAGGGTGGGCTTTAGTGGATTCCTGCACTGAGCAGCCAATTGACCTTCATAACCTCCAAGATTCCTTCCAAGTCAAATATTCTATGATTCTCAAATAGCAATTGTTTTAACACACATACACTGGAGACGGCTAAAATATATTCAGGGATGTACTTTTTGTTGATTTAAATTCTCATTCCTAAGGAGCAGAGGATTGCTGTGTAAAGGGCCATTTTTTTTTATTTGTATAAGTACCTTGGATTTTACATCTCTGCCGGGTTTCTTTGTAGGTAAGATCAAATCGGTGGCAACCTGGAGGAGTCCAATTTCTCTTCTTAACAGGTTTTTTTTAGATCTCAAAACCAGACCCAGAAGCTACAGCTTTCAATTAAATGGCTTCTTCAAACAGGAAATAATTTTCTTCCCTGTTCAGTATGATATTTAACCATCATGTATGTTGTACAATCTTAGGTGGCTCTGCCTGAAACTAAACATTTTAACTCTCTCTTTTTCTATAATACACTTTCTTCTTTCACTTACTTCCTCCCCAAAACTGTAATATGTCTTGCTTGTGGGTTTGAATGGTTTTCTAGCTCAGCCTTTTAAATGAGCCCTGCTAACTGCAGCTTGGAGACTATTGCTGGTGGTAATTTTTTTTTGGGAAGGGTCCTTGTCGAAGAAAGATAAAAAGGGGTTCCTTGGGTAGTTTGAGAAGAGGAAGGAGAGAATGGTGGAGCAGAGGATGGAGAAGTTGGTGTGGGTGAAGACTGCTTTGGATAAATACAGATGTTGACAAGGTGGAAGAGGAAAGGCGAAATGAATTGGTGAAATGAAGAACTAAGGAGAGATGTAGTCCAGAAGGGGACTTTGTGATGAGTTGGGCACTGGGAAGAGGACTGAAGTTGGAGATTGTCTATGAAGAAGGAGGAGCGTTAGCTTTTATACTCTGCTTTTCTCACTCATTTAAGGGGATTCAAAATGGCTGGCAAAGCTTTCTGGTTCCTCTCCTTACAACAAACACCGCGGGGCTGTGAGAGCTCAGCAGAGAGCTGTGACTAGCCCAAGGTCACCCAGCTGGTTTTGTAGAGGAATGCAGAATCAAACCTGGTGACTATGAGATATGTGTCCGGCACTCTAATCACAACATATGATGTGACTGGACTGTGAACTGAGCTGCCAGAAGAGAAACTAGGGCCCAATCCCCAAAAGACTTATTAGCCCCTCTCGGCTTCCTCTGCCGTCACTCTGTTATAGCTGACTTTAAAAGTCCCCTCTACTTCTGGAATAAGCGTCCCCATGGTAGCCGCGATCTAAACGGACTTTCTGTCCCCAAGGAAGCCTGTTTCCTTTCCCCGCATCTTCCCCCTCCCCGCCCCCTCTCTTGTTAAAAGGAAAAATAGCCAGATCTCCGTCCCTGAAATGGCTTCCCGTCCCTGCAAAGGCAGATGATCGCTCATTCATTCACTTTCAGCACTTACTTTCACTCAGTTCTCTGTTAGAAAAGGCTTTACGTCCCTGCAAAGTCAGCGGCTGCTGGCATCGGCAGCGCGATCCTTCGCTCATTCTCTTTTAAGGCTTTCACAGATCACTGATAACAATGTTGCAATTCTGAGCAATTCTGGCTCTTTTTACAAAGGAAAGGAAGCGAACCTGCTGCATTTCTCAGATGTGTGAATGCTTTTGTGTGTGTGTGCAGGCAAGCAATTCCCGCCCCTTTTGCCATGGAGCGTCCTCAAGGCAGATATAGCGAGCAAAACCCGCGAATTGCCGAAAGAGCGCTGGAACTCTTCTTTAAAGTGCACGTATTTTATCACGGGTGTCTCACTTTCCTAAGCTCCCTAAGCACCTTGTAAAGGCTGGAATGGGGCCGCTCAGAGGCAAAAGAAGAGTTCCAGCAGACTTTCCATTGCATGGGGACAGGGCCTAGGAGGTTTCTGAGACATAGGGCCTTTTCACACTATGATGATTGGGACAACCTAGGGATGCTGTAGCTCAGAGCATCCACACACCATGGGGCTGGTACTATTCTGGAGCAACTCTGGGTGTGTGTGGCCATCTCCCATTGCAAATAGCTGCAGAGCAGGAAAAACATCTCCAGAGCTATACTAGGAGTGCCTATGGTGCTCCTAGTGCTATCCCAGATACAGCCTTTGTACTTAATCCCGTGTGAAGGCTGTGGGTGGGTGGGGGCAGGGTGTCTGCAGCTGCGCAGTCATGTTGCACATGGCCATTGCTGCAGTGAAGCAGATACTGCCAAATGACAGCCTTCGCACTTACCCTGCTACAGGGCACATTCAAGGTAGGCTTGGGATGGTGCTGGTGTTCGTAATCTTAGCCTCCCTGGGACACTGTCCCATGGAAATTAACTGTGGGGGTGTCTGGGTGCCTGCAGATGGAAAGGGAAGAATGTGGGATCTTCTCACTGCCCTTGCCAGGTGGCACAAACCAATCCCAGATTCTTAACTCCCACTGCCAAGATCCACCAGATGCAACAGAAGAGTGGTGGAGCCCAGGTACTGCTGAGGCAAGCTCAGTCTAATGGTTTGTTTGGTCTTCAGTTTCATGCTGAACTTCCCCGCCCATCTCAGAAACAACGTGACAACAGAGAAAGCCTGCCAGTCTTCAGGAGGGCCAGATGCAGCATGAAGGCAGCTGGGCAGTTAAGTGATTTTCAGATTGCAACATCCATTAAGTAATCCTAGCACATGACAATTGCACTAATCAGATACAATCCTCCCATGAAACGAATGACAAAACTGCAGTCCATTTGCTCAAAGGTTTATATGGTTGACAGAAATGATGACATTTCAGGCAGCTGCATATTTCCTGCTTTTTGTTTGCTGGTGACAGGAGAGCTGATTATTCCTGACATTTACGCATCAAACGTTGTTTGCAACGTGTCAGGCCATAAACAATTTTATTTTATTTATTCGTTTTTAAAAGTGGATGCTCTTGTGGCTGACACATCTTGACGTTGTATGTAATTTTCATGACATCAGAACAGAGGGTGGTGGGGTAAGGAAGTAACGTGAGGAGATTGAATCAAGTGAGGGGAAACTGAAGTGAACTGCCAAAGCCTTGGAATGGTTGACTTCCTCATTAATCCCAAACAGAGAGTTAGCATATGAGGAAGAAGAAGAGTTGGTTTTTCTACCTGGCTATTCTCACCCATTTAAGGGGACTCAAAGTGGCTGACAAAGATTTCTATTCTTCTCCCCATAAAAGAACACCCTGTAAGGTAGGTGGGTGGGGCTGTGAGAGCTCAGAAGAGAGCTGTGACTAGCCCAAGGTCACCCAGCTGGCTTCGTGGGGGAGTGTGGAATCAAAACCGGTATTCCCAGATAAGAGTCTGGCTCCCTAACCACTAGACCAAACTGGCTATATCCGAAATATGAGACTTAAAAAGGCAGCCTCTGGGTGAATCTGAGTCTGTAATGGCAGACGTTTTCCTTCTGCGTTCACTTTACCTCTTCCTGGAGTCTGAGAAAAGTTGTCTCTTTGCTTTTGGGATTTCATAATTCTGAAGGCATCTCTTTCTTTAAGACAGGCTGGGCAGAAACGACACAAATAAAAAAAGCAGAGTTTCTCACTGAGTGGCCTGATCAGTGAGTAACACTCATAGTCAGGACAGGTGTTACCTGTCTTGGATGTGAATATAGGCTGCAGTGTGGCAAAATAAGGTAGGTTCTCAGGGGATAATTGTTTGTTAGGATTGTGTGTGTGCCTGAAGATGATACAGTCTTAAAGGGATGGCTTTAAAAAGCCTTGTCTGATTGTACCCTCTGTAGTGTGGTAAGGATCATCAGCTATTTCCTAGAGAAGATTTCTAGTTGGAAGCTTGGTGGAATTATTTTTCATCTTGTACACTGCTATTTCACCTCCCCTGTCACTTTGCTTATTTGTGTGAAGTGGAACTCTTGTTACATGGACAAGGAGATTCCAGCAGTTCTAGAAAAAGCAAGCAAAGGTCTTAGGATTTGTGACTCAATTGCAACACAGTCACTGACCTTGAACATTTCATTTAACTTGCCTGCCATCCATCTAAGATGGCCACTCATGATGTAGTGAGGATTTTAATTACTTATAAACAGAGAGAATAAATAACAGTGAGAAAGGCTCCAATGAAGCATCTAAGCATGAACACAAATGTGTCAGTGGAAACTTCCTGGTGATATTCATTACTCATTGTGGCAAATTGTGGCAAGGACTGGGGCCACGCCAGTTTAGTCCCATTATTTGCTCTGCATATTCCTTCTTAATATCAGTGCACAGAACACAAATATGTTTGGATGTTTGTGATGTGGTGGTACATATGATGCTTTGGCTGGGCGCTGAAAGAAGGCTGGATTAAAATAAGATATAAGGTTTAAGGCCTGGATTATTTTTCATTCATTCATTTTCACTTTGGACAATTAAATCTCCTAAAGCAAGTGACACTGGTAAACCTTTACACCTTGGAGATATTTTCCATGACATCAATGGAAGAGTTGGAATTTTCTGAGTATTACGTCAAGAAAAGTCAAAGTTTAATTTTGGAGAATATGGTATGTAATTTAGGGCCTTTTCTGCATTGGGCCTTATTCCTGATTATAGCCTGGAATAGGGCCCTGCTGTCTCCATGCAGAGTGATGCACCTTGCTCACAGGACATTATGACTATAGTGCATTTGTAATGCAGAGAGAAGTTGGTAGCATGTGCTACTTCATTGGATGCACACAGTGAGGTGCCTATGGGCAGACTTATATTAGCAAGCTGTGTGCTTGAACAGCAATAGAAATGCAAAACTATGTGTGTGAATAGCAATAGAAATTTGATGGAGTACCAATAAAACAACAATAGAATGCATTTAGAGAAATGCAAAATTGTGTGTGTAAATAGCAAAGAATTACAAAACTATGGATCTGTTGATGAGGTGACAAGATCAGTATAATGATCATCATTAAAGCATTATGTGTGAATAGAGGTGCAAACTTCTTAGAGTGCTAAAATGTAGAATGATGATGACTGAGAACTTGAAGGGAGATATGGTTATATGTAGGCTTTGGGCCTTTCCACACTGGCTCTAAAAACGGATTTAGAGCCAGATGTGGAACGCATTTAGACGTGGCTTCCGCATAGGGGCCGGAATTAGGACCCCTTTGAGTAAGCCCCGTCCGCATATCGGCAGGCAAAAACGGTTGTTTAAACTGTTTTTGCCGCCGAAATCCTACCCAGATGTAAGACCTGAAAAAATCAGGTCTTACATCTGGCTTTCCCCCTGAAAACAGTTTGGAAACGAACGTTTCCGTACCGGAGGGGGAAAAGCCGGATTGCCAGCGCATGCCCAGTTGTTAAACAGGGAGAGCGCATGCTCCCTGTTTGACAGCTGGCCATGGTGTGGCCGGCTGCCGCCCTGCCTGGCTTTGCCCTGGCAAGAAAGGCGGGCATGACCCCTTATTTTTGCCAGGGATGCCAAAGTAGAACCCCCCCTCCAAGGTTACAAAGCCGATTGCGTCTTTCCCCTTGGAAGAGAAAGGGCCATGGCCCCTTCTCTTTCCAGGGGAAGCTGCAGCTGCCACCACGCACCCCACCCATGGCCACTTTTGGGGTGCTTACCTATTCGCTGGTGGGGCAACTGTGAGAGCAGCAGGGCCGGCGTCCATTGAGTCTAGGCGCGCCGCTGCCTACATTTCCCAGGAAGCCTTGTGAGGGTAGCTGGCCATAGAGTGACCAATACAAGATTTGTTAGAAAGTGAATCTTGCCACACGACTATTTTAGGGAAGGGGAAAAAATCAGATTGACTGAAAATAGTGAAATCTGAAAGATTTTATTGAATAATTTGTGTACCAAATCACACAGTTTTAAAGTCCTGATTACACACACCCCAGGAATTTATTTGCCTACGAAAAAATATCTTTGCATTATGGATTACAAGATCACAGAATAATTTCACTGCTGCAGACTTCAGTGGTACAGCTCAGACAACACTTGCACAATTCATGGAATCTTGTAACGCCATAAAGGTTTCTTTTTTCCAACATTACATTGTGGAGAATGAGAGATTTCTTGGACAGCACATGAGGCAGCTACTTCAAATGTGCTTTTTCCTTTTTTTTTTTTGGCAAAATAAGAAAAAGAAAAGATTAAAAAAGAGAGTAACCTTTTCTTCCAATTTGCCTTCTAACAATTGCTTAAAACACAAAAGAACCACATTCTGTAGGGGAAAAAAATGCACCCTGCCTTTTAGACATTCTATATCAGAATAGATTCAGACTGCCCTTAAAGTTTAAGAAAATTGCAAATATTAATTGTAATGATTCTGGAAAGAGGGGTGGAAAAGTATATTCAAGTTTCTGCCCCCTCTAATCTGTCTTATTTACTTTCTCCTGGGCTTCAACCAGTGGGGCCGTGAGGAAGGAGGAAGCATTGTGTATCAAAACAGGGTTTGGGGACATGAAAATGAAGTTTCTGTTCAGTTTTGCCCCTCACTGCTTTTGTGCAAAAATGTATCTTCTGAAATGACACAAGACTTCAGGCAACCCCTGCCCTCCATTTTATAGCTTCAAGGAAGTCCAGTCTCCACTAACTTTCTTCCTTTCCACTTTATACCTTCCAGTATATTCCAGTCTTACTCACATTTTACATATACATTGCACAGGGTAGCTTTCCAGTTCTTTAGCTGCTGAGGCCCTTTGCCTGTTGTACAGTTATTCACTGTGTAGTATACACAGAGAATATCTCTATACTAGGGATGTGCACAAACAACATTCATGTGCTTGTTTTGCTGTCAAAATGAACAATTGTTTGCTCATTTTGCTCTCAAAATATTTAATTAAGAAAACCATTGTTTGCATTATATTTTGCACTTTGAAAAGAAAAACATTTCCCTTTTATGGGCAAAAACATGGCAAAACACAAATGTTCAATGGAACTTCATTTCATTGAATTTCTGGATATGTGAAGAACCACATGTTTATTTAGATGTGAATATCTGCAAACATAAACTATTCAATTGAATTTTTGAGTGTGAATCAATTTTGCACATCTCTACTATGTACTATCAAGTCCTCAATCTTGGTTTAAGATTCTGCTATCCCTAAGCAGCAGCAAACCTATGCACCAACATTGGTGTAGGAAAGGAGTGGAAAAATGCTAGCTCTTGCACTATGTTATCCCATATACTTCAGTGGTGAAACAGGATTTGCAATAAACATAGAGCAATTCTGCACTGGCCAGTATACTGGACAAAGTGTACCAGAATTTCATTTATAGCAGATTTTGGGTTGTAACGCCATGTTCCAGATTTCTTTTGAGAACCTAAGCTTTTGAATATAGCTGCAATATCCATGAACTTGCTACCAGATAGGCCATTGAAATAAAACAACATCCCCACAACTTTAACAGGGACCAAGGCCTGTTTCTCAGCAGCATCTTGAAACTTTAAACAGAAACAATCAAAACAGAGTTTCACACCCTAGCTTAGCAACCAAGCAACCAACTGGTTGCTCACCCCCAGGGATCATTCTAATACATAATAAGGAAAGCCTCAACAACCTGCCATTAATACTTCCACCCAAGGAAACAGTGACAACAGAATACAACCAAGAAAAGGCCAATGCCTCATTAACAACACAAAGAAAACCACCAAGCAAACAGCAGTTGTTGAGACTTTCCTTATTATGTATTAGCATGATCCCAGGGGGGCGAGATATCAGTCTGTTGTTTGGGGATGTTGTTTTATTTCAATGGCCTCACTGGTAGCAAGTTCATAAGAAGGGAAACAAGATCTAGGAAGACACCAGTCACTTTTGACTCTTCCAAGAGCAAAATCCTCTGAAGATGGATATTGCAGCTATATCTGAAAGTTTAGGTTCTCAGAAGAAACCTGGAAGTCAGCATAACAGCACCAAATGCGATTGAATCTGGCTGTGAAAGCTTGCATATGACCAAGAGTACCAGAAACCTCCCTTCTGCTTACTTGGTGTAGTCTGAGGTAGGGTCCATGTGGAACCTCACTTAGACACCACCAGTGTAATGGAAGGGAGGCTCCTAGTATGCTTGCTGGTGGTCTGGTCTGCCAGACAGTCTGGAATCACCCATAATGTATTTATGCTCCTGATTCTTCCCATGTGTCTTATGTCCTCTGGGGCATATACAGACAGACTCATCTGTATTCAGTCCTTCCTCACCAGCTGTTGAAAGAAAAGTTGTTCTGTATTTTTTTAAAAAAGTAAAAACAATCTTTGTAGGAATAATATTGGTACATTCTATCTGTTCTCTCTTCTGGGCTCACCAACGCAGAGTGCTCCTCAAGCGCTCAGTGAGCTTCTTTGAACAGAAAAAGCCAGTACAAGTGGCCTCAAAGACCAGCGTCAGCCCGCGTCTTGGATCAAAGGGCCAGCAAGGGATCGAAAGGCAGTTTAGGGAGATGAAAGGAAGATGTCCCCGCTGGACCTTCAGCTCCCCTCTGTTGGGTTTTCACGTCTCTCCTATGGCCCAGCAGGTCCTAATCTGTCGGCTGCTGCTGTTTAAGACCCTACCCCCAGGACCCTGCTCACCTTAAGTTACAATTATAGCCACAAGTGGGCAAAGACAAGAACAGTACGGTTCACTTCCCAGTTAGTAAAGAAATAATAAAATAGAACATATTTGTATTACAATACAGCACTAGATATACCTTTTCTTGTCTTGTGTTCTTTTTGTTTTTAAATACCCAGTTTAAAAAAAAATCTTAAACAGTTGGAAGTAAAAAAAATGTGGTTGATTTTTTTAAAAAGTTCTTTTTCTTTACAGTGATATGGTAGCAAATACAAGGAAAACGCAAGAATAATATTGTACATAAGGTGTGGTGTGGTCCCATATCTGCCAACAGGGCTCAGGTTGGAATGGAAAACTTGAAGGTGACAGGATGGTTGGATAGTGAGAGTTGTTGAATTGTTTTTGGCTGTAGCTTTGGAACAGACGATCCATGAGAAAAAAAAAGATATTGCAAATAAACAGGTTGCTAGAGATCTGTCAAGGGAAAACTTAACCCTGAGCATGAAGCCAATATGAAAACTGTGATTTGGATCCAGACGTTTGAGCATCTCTACTCATCTGAAGAAAATGATGCATTTAACATCCCATTAAAATTCAGTCATGGCTAGGACCTCCCCCTACCATTGTCAGTAGGAGGTAGTTTTGCGTGATGATCTTTGGATGTGGGCGTCAGCGTGTAGCAATGTGCAACTCAGTGGACTCACATATACTGTCACTAGTGAAGTGATGACAGTTGTGGGTTTATGGGAAACAGCATATTGTCTGCATAACCTGTCATGCACTGTCTCTCTTCCCTTGTTGATCCAAACTGTGCCTCGAAGACACATCTTTACAGCATGTCTTTCATACATGTGATCCCTTCTGGACATGCTTCTGGGTCTGGGACTTTTTCTGTGCGCAGGATCCCACACCTGCAACAGATTTCTATGTCAAGGTGTCCATCTCAGTTCCACTTCAGCTGAAAACTGATGTTCTTACTTTTCTCGAGACTTCATTCCATCCCTTACTCCTTCTCCTGGCCTCCTAGACTTAAGAGGGACTTCAGTGTGTCCAGCGGACATATGCAGTGATGTAACACATCTTTTCCAAAATAGATTTGCAGTGAAATGTTAATGCCTTCATTGACATGGCTTGGCAAATGGTCATACTGAGCCCTATATTGGCTGTAGAAAAAGGAGGAAGAAAATGGTTGAAAGAAAGAAAGACTAAGGCTGCATCCAGACATCAGTTACTTACTCCACTAAATCTGGGTATTCTGGAATAAAACATGGATATTGTGGAATATCCATGCTTTGTTCTGGAATATCCAAATAAAGCAGAATAAGTAACCAAAGTCTATATGCAACTTAAGTTGCAGCATAAATCAATAGCATGTAGACGGCCAATGCAAACTGTGATCCCTTTCCCCATCATCTGCATAATAAAAGCATCACGTTTGCATATAGAACAGCCTTTCTCATTATTGCTCTACGTCATAAAAATATAATGAACTTAGAACAGATACACATTACAAACTTAAGGTTCTTTGGTGAACAATGAAAAAAAGAAAACAGTATTTCAGCTGTAAATCCATCCCAAAAGCGAGTTGCTGCTTCTATCTGTTGATTCGTTGGATTCTCTCGCAGAGCAGGGACAAGTATTGGGTCAGTTTGACCATGGCAACAATAGCAAGACCTCCAATCATCATGCATGTTGGCCAAAAGAGTGAATGGAACAGCACATTCGAACTGTAAAGTTTAGTTAGTAACACATTCTTCTGGACACCTTCCGGGTCATAAAAGCAAGAGAAATGCTGATGCTTCTTGAAGTTTTCCATAACGACATTCACAAAGGACAGAGATTCTTCAAAGTTCTTGCCACATTTGGGTATATAGGAACACTGTGAGGAGGAAAAAGGAACATGGAAATAGAATGACACAGTGAGTTTTTGAGCCAAAGTGTGGATTTTTTTCCCTCTTCCAAAAATCATAGAATCATAGAATCATAGAATGGTAGAGTTGGAGGGGACGTCCTGGGTCATCGAGTCCAACCCCCTGCCCAAGGCAGGACAACCGTGCTTATGCTATGATCTAAACAGTTGGGTTTCTCCTTCCAAATTACTATGGGGAATAGTAACTCTGTGAAGAATACCTGATGGACAGAAGGACTGATGCCCCTCCAGATATTGCTGAATAGCAACTCCATTCCTTAGGCCTTTTCCGGCTGTAGTGCACTAAGGCTGGTACGCGCTGGGGACAGCGGCACCATTTGCATTGGCTGATAAGGGACACATTCTCAACACACTCCTTACCGGCCAAGGTGTGAATGGTACAGCTGTCCCCAGGGTGTACCAGCTACCCCAACTGCCACTCCCATGGGGGCCGCACAGCCCACCCCAGGCTGCCGCCATTGGCCTCTATTGGTCCACTGGCTGGTAGATTGGGCTGGTGGCGTGTTGGGGTACCATGGGCTCCCACTGCCCTGACTGGGCCGGTGGCAGCCAGCGCGAGCCTCTTGGGTGCCCCCCTCACCCAGGGGTGTGTGCCAACCCCCAGCCCCACACGCCCTACTTACCTGTCCGGACCGCTGGCTCAGTCCGGATGGGTCTCCTCCTGCTTTCTGGGAGCGATCTGCCACATTCTGTACAGGTGCCCGCCGCAGCATTTTGCTCCCATGCCGCGGTGTGCGCCTCAGCCGTAATTACCTCAGCCATAATTCTGGGCAGAACCGGACATCCCAGAATGCAAATGATCTGTCCCAGAGCTGTGCTAAGAGGCCTGAGGGTGAATAGGCCCATTTGCTCACAGATGACAGTAGGTGCCAAAGTAATCAATAATTAAAGATAGCTCTGGCCATTACGCGTGGGCACAGCTAGAAGCACCTGGAGCAGATATATACTATTTACAGGTGTTTCCAATGAATCCTGCACCATCAATCCTGTTGTTAGGGCGTGACAGATTGTCCACTTTTGCTCTAATGGAATTCTGGGGTCTTCAGAAACTCAGTCCCAGGAACCTTGGGAAGTTTGCACTTCCCATCTCATCTGGGGGACGGGAATGGTAAACTTCCCCTGGCTTGTACTACCATGCGCACTTGTGAATGCTAGTACATGCCAATCCCCCCCCCCACATGTGTCCAGACACTTACCTGAGTGTGAATGCATGTTCTGAGTGCCACCATCTTGGGTTGCAATGCTCATGTGACTGTGCATGTGCTGGCGCCATCACTGGGATGACAGTGACATGCTGCGCACATACAGTATATCATGTGACACACCTGTGCACTTGTGTAGTGTGCCATGTGCTCATGCAGCATAGAGGTGTGAATGGGGGCATGCTAGACACTCCTGGCTGCTGCTGGCTGCAGTAAGCGCATGTGTGCAGCATGAAATCACGTTCCATATGTAGTTTGCTTCCAGTACGCTCCAGGATAGACAGGGCCATTTCTGAGTGCCAGTGCAGATGCTCTGTCTGGGAGCGCACTAGAAGCAAAATACAAGGCCAAATGCAGAAAGGCCCCGTGTTGGAGAAAATGATGCTGTTTCCAAAAAGTGAGCTAGAGTGTGCTTGTTCCTGAAATCCTAATGATTAACGTGAACATCATATTTGAAGATGGAGGGCATTCATTTATTCCTTAAATAAATAAAAATATTGAGAAAAGGAATGCACAGACTCTGCTTTGATGCAAGAATGACTTCAGTCTCCACTACCAACTGAGGTGCCAGCTGCCGGCACATTTCTGTTTGAGGTGGAAGCAAGTTTCTAGTCAGGATTGCACTACCCCATTTGCAGGTGTGATTGTGGATGGAAGAGCCATTGTTTCAGGGAATTATTTCATTCTCCACGCCTAGTCAAGAATTAGGCAACCTCTGGGAAGGCAGGAGATGCCTGGAGGCTGTAACAGCCTCCTCCAGGTGCAGATGCTCTTCTCCAGATGTTGCCTAATTCTCGACTATGTGTCGAAATGTGAAAAGGCCCCTGGTTTAGTCCACTTTCAGAGTGAGTGAATACATCAGCAAAGTGTCAGTCTGTTTTCTTTCAGCATTATCAAACTCGGAAGATTTACCTTAGGGTTAGATAAAGTGGAAAGAAAATGATTAAGTCGCATTGGGCGTGTCCAGACTTATAGATACTGTGCATTCCGATGTGCCCTCGGGGCGTGGGTGCCACACATGATACCCGATACTATGTAGCGGTGGTGCATTATGCCGCTGCTACTTTGAATTTACCTACTGCGGAACTATGAGCATTTGCTCTGCAGTATCAGGTAAATTTGATTGTTCCTGCCAGTTTGGACAGCCTCACAGTACGTGCCATGGAAGTATTATGGCTTTCCCTGAGAAAGCTGCGGTGAGGCTGCTGGAGTCTGGATGGTGCATTGTAGCTTTGCAGCAGGTAAGCTGTGCTTGGTCTAGTGGTTAGGGAGCTGGACTCTTATCTGGGAATACCAGGTTTGATTCCGCCCTCCCTCATGAAGCCAGCTGGGTGACCTTGGGCTAGTCACAGCTCTCTTCTGAGCTCTCACAGCCCCACCTACCTCACAGGGTGTCTGTTGTGGGGAGAAGACTAGAAAGCTTTGTCAGCCGCTTTGAGTCCCCTTAAAATGGGTGAGAAAACCAGGACAGAAAAGCCAACTCTTCTTTCCTCTAACAGCGGATTTTATTTCAACTAATACAGCCTTTGTTGATGCGTCCTCTCATTCAGAAAGTGGACTGAAACTAGATTAAAACATAGGTGTGAACACAGCCTAATAGTTCAGGAACAGCAAACAAGGGCTTCTAACTGGAACCTTGTCTTTGAACTCACTTCTTTCATGGGAAGTGATCCTTCTGTTGAACTCTAGTCCTCCTGTTGCAGAGGCAGAAATAAAAATATCCAAGCCAATTGTATCAAATGCCAAGGGCATCAACTGCAACCTGAGTGCAGAATTTAACAGCTTGATAGGAAACAGTCAGGGGGGTAAAAGAAAAGTCAAAAACGGATTCTTGCATGCTGAGAATCCCCCCCTTCCAATCTGTCTTACTCTTATTTGCTTTAAAACTATCATTTCAATTGAAACCGGAAATTTTCCTTCTGGATCTACTGGATGAAACCCTGGAAAAGACTTGTTGAAAGTGATTGCAGTATATGGCATATGATCACAGTGGCAAGACTGGTATATGTGCAGGATTGGGTGAATGCATCACTGTACATGATAGAAAATTGGATAATTAAACGGTTGGAGTTAGCAGAAATATAACTTGATTTGTCTGATCAGAGAAAATAATTCAGTTCCTTTGTCTAATAACTGGGAGCCTTTTATTGACTTTCTGCATAAAAAAGAAAATATGTTATTGGTGGGAAAAGGTCAAAATGAAGTTAAACCAGGGTATAATAAGAATAAATCTGGGGATTGGAAGTAATTTTAGGGCCTTTTTGCCTTGTCACTTCTGTTCTGCCCCAGGTACACTCAAGCTTTTAAGTTCAGTCTGCACTCTGGCCTTGGGCAGAGGTCTTGAACAAGTGAAACTCCTCCCTCTTTGAAGAATCCACCAGTCTTTCTTAGTATGAACAAATTACAGTATTTATTGTAACAGCAAAACAAATATATAACCACTTTCTTAGCAAGTAAGAGCTTACAGTTTCTTTGCAGCTTACTGGGTCTTCAGGCTTTAGTTACTGTCCTTTGCTGAGGCACTCAGACCTAGAAAGAGCTCCTGCCTTCCTTTGTGACACTGGCTGGTCTAGAAGGAGTTTCTGCTTCCTTTGGCACTTGCTGGCCTATTGGAAGTCACTGTTTTGCTCTTTCTGTCGTGGAGTTTCTTCTTTCTGTGGCACTTGCGGCCTATGAGGAGTTTCAGCCTGTCTAAGAATGATGATTCCTTCCACTCTCACAGCAGACTGAAAACTGATCTAACTCTCCTGTGTAAGCTGTAAATGCTCCACCCTCCTTATCCAAAAGCCTACCTCTTAAAGATACAGGCTCACATTCCTTTCTAAACTTCCAATAAACAAGGCTTACAACACAAACTTCAGTTGCTACAAACAAACTTGTTGCAGAGGCATAACAACTTCCCTGGAAAAACAAACCAGAGAAGTGAAGACTGAGGATAGGTCCAATGTCCTCACTACAGGATGCCAAATCTGCCCTAAACTTCACCTATGATTCCCTATGCACTGGTGTGGTGTGAACTGCTTTTGTTACAGAGGTGACTATGGAAGAAGGAGAAGGAGAAGAGGAAGAGGAGTTGGTTTTTATACCCTGCTTTTCTCACTCTTAAGGGGACTCAAAGCGGCTGGCAAACCTTCTGTTCTCCCCACAACAGAACACCCTGTGAGGTAGGTAGGGCTGTGAGAGCTCAGAGGAGAGCTGTGACTAGCCCAAGGTCACCCAGCTGGCTTCAGGGGGGAGGGCGGAATCGAACCTGGTATTCCCAGATAAGAGTCAGGCTCAAAGCTGCTGGCAAACCTTCTGTTCTTCTCCCCACAACAGAACACCCTGTGAAGCAAGTGGGGCTTTGAGAGCTCAGAAGGAGAGCTGTGACTAGCTCAAGGTCACCCAGCTGGCTTCATGGAGGACTGCCGAATCAAACTGGGAGAGCTCCAGATAAGAATCTGACACTCTGGCCACAAGTCCAAAGGTGCCTGTGTGCTGCTGCTGCTGTAGTGATCGGACAGCACAGTGCGCAATGTCCCTGCAAATCTTCCACTAGGAAGAGGTGGGCATGGAGCACACAGGTCTTTCCCAGCCCTGCCACTCATATAGCTGTAGAGAAGTTATAACCGGGGCCTTTCTACACTTGGCCCTGGAGTTGCCTTCCACTGCACTCCCAGCATCTGCACTTAAAAGAGCCCTCTCTGACTCAGAAATGGCTCCTTCCATTCAGGAGCGCACTGGAAGCAGACTACATGTGGAGCAGGATTAAGTGCTCTACACATGCGCTTCCCTTCACCTGAGATGGCCTCTCCTGTCTCCCGTGAGCCCATCCACCCCTCTACTGGGTGGCTCAGCTGATGTGCTGTGCCAGCGTGCTGGCACATCCAGTGACCTGGAACACAAGCACATGTGCACAGTGTGCCATAATTGTCCCAGTAACAGCGCTGATGCACACGCACTGGCACTGACATCTGGACTCAAGATGGTGGTGCACGGACATGCGTCTGCACTTTGTCTAGGTCTGCAAACACATGGGGGGGGAGGAATGGTGTGAATTTGCCTTGTGAATTCACCTTTCCTGCCCCCCAGGTGGGATGGGAAGTGTGGATTTGTCTCTGCTCTACTACAGTACATGCAGAAGGAACTCCTGAATGCATGGAGCCACTTCTAGTAAAGAAGGTTAATGCAGATGCACTATCTGGGTGTTTCCCTGGATTTCCCCCTGCAGGTAACTATAAATTTCCCCTTAGGCTGCACTCAGACAGGAAATACAACCCAGGATTATCCCAGTACTATCTTGGGATTGCATTACATATCTGTGGCAATCCCAATATACCCCCAGGATACAGAGGTGAAATACCAAGCTATCACTGTTCTGGGAAAATCAAATCCCAAACCAAGTTTTCCCAAAATAGCAATAAGTCTTGCCTTGTCTGGATGCTTATTCTGGGGACCGTATTGAAGAAAATGCTTTCTGAGCATGTGGGAACCCAATCCAAAAAACCCCATTGTGCAAGTGTGTGTGTGTGTGTGTGACGCTTCTGCACTTCCAGGTATTTCACACCTTTGAAATACCCGGAAGTACCGTATTTTCCAGCGTATAAGAAGACTGGTCATATAAGACGACCCCCAACTTTCCAGTTAAAATATAGAGTTTGGGTATACTCGCCGTATAACACCCGGCGTATAAGACGACCCCTGACTTTTGAGAAGATTTTCCTGGGTTAAAAAGTAGTCTTATACGCCAGAAAATATAGTACCTACCACACTATTGCAGGACCAGTGCCAGGCGAGACAGGGGGCTGGCCTTGCTGTGCAATTTTGCCTTGAAGTCTAGCTGAGATGGCGAGAGGAAACAGCAGGATCTAATCAGGAAACTGCAGGATTTAATCAGGATCCTGCATTTTCCTCATCCGGAGAAAGCCATAGTCACATGCGTTTTACTTCATTTTTTCACCTTCTTCCTTTTTGATGTTGTTGCTGTTTCTGTTGTTTTTGTTGTCTAATGATCTTTATATTTTGCTTTTATCTCATCTAGAACATTTAATAACGTTCTTAAAAACCAACCACCCAATCATGTGATGCTCAGAATGAGATCCTTTGTAACAGGGACATGATATCAGCTTCAGTGATTATCTGTGTGACCTTGAAGAGGCAGGTTGTGGTGCCTTATGCTTGTTTAATGTATTGTGTGTTGAATTGTGTAACTATTGTAAAATGCTTGCAATGTATTTAAAGTGTTTAATATAATGTATTTAAAATAATGTATTTATTGTAGATAAAGAGACAGTAAGGTAAGCTGTGGGCAGAGCACCCTAATTAGCATAGGAAAAGGAGGGAGAGATTGCCCACAGGCACAGCCAATCAGAGGCAGCCCATGCCAGGCTGCAGGGATATAAAAGGCACAATCCTAAGAGAGGAATTGTTCTATGATTTGGGTTTTCAGGGTGGGAAGGTCCAGAAGTGACCATTCACCATCCTGAGAAACCAGGGAGAAACCTTTAGGCAGTCTAGGGTAGAGTAGGTTGTCAGTTGCTGTGTGATTACTTGAGAAGCCACTTACTTATTCACTGATTCTCATATTTATTTATTTATTGGCTGTTACTGATGGTTACAATAAAGAACTCATCTTCTTGTTATTTAAAGAGAACTCTGCTTGAAGTGCTATTTATTTAAGCAACGGGGATCACCAGGGAAAAGGGATCCTGTGACTTTAAATTTTAGAGAAAGCCAGCGGGCGAAAGTGAAGCCGTGAGTGACAGTTAGAAACGCTTCTCTGCTGGGGGTTTCTTGTGGAGGCAAAAAAGTGGCAAGCTCTTTGGCGTGGGAAGACAGGCGGCCAGCGCTTGATATTTATTTATTTATTTATTTATTTATTTAGATGGCAGTCAGTGGGGGGTTGAAAACTGCCCTGTCTAAAGGGGTGGCACACAGGTACAGAGCTAATTAGGAGGTTGGATATTCCTCACTACAGAGCCAAGAAACATCCCAGGGTGTGGGGAGATACAGTGCAAAACCTTCAGAAGAAGATGGCCTCCCATAGACTGTCAGTAGTGTAGGGAGGTGGAAATCCATGTTTTCAAATTTACGTTGGATGTTGTTTGGAAACAACTGTCTATTGGTCTAGTAGTTAGGGAGCTGGACTCTTATCTGGGAATACCGTGTTTGATTCTGTCCTCCCCCATGAAAGCCAGCTGGGTGACCTTGGGCTAGTCACAGCTCTCTTGTGGTATCTACCTCACAGGGTGTTCTGTTGTGGGAAGGAGAATAGAAAGCTTTGTCAGCCACTTTGAGTCCCCTTAAATGGGTGAGAAAAGCAGAGTAGAAAAGCCAACTCTCCTCCTCCTCCTTCTATTCACCTTTATGCATAATACATAGTAACCTAATGATAGATGGGGTCTGTTTATGGCTTAGCATTGCAGCTAAATAAATGCTATCGGACTAGCCTTCAATGTATTTGATAAGAACAAGGGTTTGGAAGGATAGAAGAAGAGAATATTCACTGTCATGTTGTAAGGAAAGATACAAATGAAAATAAATTGTTCAGTTTATGGATGGTGCACTGAATTGTTACTTTAATGTTATGCCCATTTGGAAACTTATGAGCACATACATTGTCTTGAAAGACAATGGAAAGAGGCTGAGCATGAAGGTGTGCGAAATCTTGAATTGCCCAGTCATCAGAGTTCTCCCTTCTGGCCTCACCATTGCTATCCAAACACAACTTTTAGCTCTGGGTTGGCTGGAGGAACTCCAAGGCCCCATCCCCATGCAACTTTGGCATGGTTCTGAGCATGGGATCAGTGCTGTTCATCCCAATAGGTTTTGGATTTGGTCCGCGAAAGGCATACTAAACATCCCCAAAACATGCCAGAAGCGTAACAAATTTGGTACCCGTTTAAACAAATCTCAGCATGGTTTGGGAGACCGGCACACATTGCTCAGTGAGCCAGGAACACACATGGGGATGCTCGCGGGCTAACGGGAGGAGATTTGCACTTACTGTCAGCCCTGTCCATTGAAGATCACAGCCGCTGACTTTTTAAAAATGCCAATGGCAAAGGCAGGCTGGAGAATGGCTTGGTTTTTTAATTTTCCGCCATTTCCATGGAGGTAATTCCAACCCCGTTTCAAGAATGCCAAGGCTACAAGCATGACACACACTCCTTGCCTTATCTCCCGATTTGCAAGGCACGGGTGGGTAAGGAAGGGCTTGATTTAGCTGAGTGCGCTCAGCTGAGCAAGATCTGTCAAGCAAGCTGTCAAGGGAAGGAGCGCATCTCTGGTAAAATAAGGGGAAAAACAGCCGCAGTTTCAGCTGCTTTCAGGAGCTTCAGAGGCTTCAGGGGCTGCAGTGTTCTCCCTAAACGATGGCTGTGGTCACAAACTTCACTTTAAACCTTCTTCAGGTCTGACTGCTCACACCTTTTCATTTTTATCTATTTTATTTGTGGCCAACAGATAGTACCAAAACCATGGCAAAACAGTGCTTTCAGTCTTCAACCCATGGAGGTGCTCCAAAAGGATACCATGGCTGATGGTACTGAAAGCCAGTGAGTAGGGATGTGCATGAATATTTTTAACATTCGTTATTCTGACGAATTCAGATGTTCTGACAAATTACGACATTTGTACATTGACATTCGTACGAATACAAATGTTTCAGAACATTCTTAGGAAGCTTTGGAACATTCATGAAATGGAGAGGTGGGAAAGCAGCTGCACAGTCACATCTGCAATGGATCCAGAGTGAATTCGACACGGTTTGAGGGCAGATTCAAAGTGGATTCAGGGTGGATTTGACACTTTCAGAGCAGATATGTTACAGGATACGTAACGGATACATATTGGATACGTATCGGATATGTATGCGTTTGTAGCGGATATTTATATGAATTAGTACAAATACATATCAAGTAGAATTCTACCACATTTGAAGGGGATCTATTCAAATGAATACGAATTTTCTTACATCCGATTCAATATGAATCAGATGCAAAAACAAAACAAAACATTCATGCACATCCCTACCAGTGAGGGATTTAGAAGGAAAAAAGAGAGAGTTTAGATCTCTAAGAATATCGTCCAGCATGTTCCTAAGAAGATTATCCATGAGGGGCAGAAGTAGTAGAATGTACAGAAGTTAATTTTCTGGGAACAATTCTATCCCAATGCATCTAGCTGTAGTGGTCGGAACTTGCATCACACCTACCCAATGGTTACCATTGTGATTCATACAGGTTCCATCTGAATGACAGGGTGACTAGATTCCTTGGAGAAGGACCGAAACCCTGCAAGGTGAATATGAATGGCCCATTGCAGTGCTACAGTATTGCCATGGCTTTTAGTGCCACTAGACTAGCTCCTGGAGATTGAGCTGTACTGTCAAATGGTGCACAATCCAATGACATCATGACCTTGTACTGGGTGCTTGCTCATCATTTCTTACTTATGGCCCTTGTATCGCCTGTGAGCTGGTAATAGAACAGAAAATTTGCTTTGATAATCAGAGTGGATTGGAGGTGAATAGCATTTGAATTCCATTCTAGGTCAAAAAAGTATTACCTTCCAGAGATACTGCATTAATAAAACTCATATGGGATTCAGTTTAGAAGAAGGGGAATCACAGAAAGACCTAGAGAGGCAATCACAACCTGTAAAACAGCCGTGAATCAAGCAAGCATTAACTGGACCGGTATTAGAAGAAGAAGACCTGGCAATTGGGAAGATTTAACTATGAATATAAGGAGATTTTGGGCTTTTGTACACTTAATTGCCATGAGAAAGTATCTTACAGTAGTTAAAATCAGGAATGGTGGCTGGTCTCAAACTTAACTCAAACTTAAACTTAACCCAAATCTAATTGGGTCTCAGTGTGAAGTGTGAATAGTCCCATCCAGGACTGTCCACCTCACTGGCCATGTGCACTGAGCCATTGCTATGGTGATTGACAACACAGAGTGCAACTATACAGCCGCAGCCTCAATCATTCTGCCGTGACTCTCACAACCTTTGCATACAGAAGTAAGTGAATGCTCCATTTGGGGTTGTGCTAGGAGTGTTGGAGATGCTCTTAGTAAATCTATGATGTGATTTTTACTGCTCCACAGCTAGCGGCAATCAGGGTTGTAGTAACCACAAAAGCTGCTCAGCTACCCCCCCACCCCGGCATCATTTTCAGCTCTTCTCCATATAGCTCTTTCACCGGTTAAGGACAAACCTTGAAGAGCAAAAGGAACCAAGAATTTTCCTTTCCATAGACTTGTAGTACACACTCAGCGCCACCAGGGTGCTGAATTCTTTCCACTCCGTTCAGCTGCCCTTAGGCAATAATGGAGTTTCTCAGCCATGTGGAGAGAAAAAGGCCCTTCTCTTCCTGCTGACTAGAGGATGTGACATCACCAGGACCTCTGACCTACAAAGCACCAGCTTTCATCCAATTGCCTCCCCAGATGTTGGATCTATGTCATTTCCGCCACACCACTTTTGATTGCTGTATTTAAAGCCCTGCAAGAATAAACTTGTGGTCTTTTTTCCTGCTGTCTCTGATGACTCAAGCCTCTTTATTCCCCCTCCCCCATTTTCTGTGCTAATCGGGCCAGCCATTACTTGGTTGGTCTCCATGACCGAGCCGGTTGGAGCCTGGGTATTACCTATCGCAACAGCTGGCAAATAGCAGCAGCCCCCAGCTGCTTCTCCCTGCTTCCCAGGGCCAAGTCAGGTCGCGAAGCCATATTGTGACACAGGGTGACTCTTGGCTGTTCTGAGATGGAGGCAGCACTGTGGGATGTGTATGCTCCATCCTAGAGCACGCTGGGGCACACTGATTATCTTAGTGCGAACATGCCCTTTGTGAGCTAACATAGCATACCAGCTAAGGGCTGAATGAAGAACTGCATGCAACCATGCATAGCTTTTCTCTGTTGCCTAAAAAAAACCCTTTGAAGCATACTTGCATTTGTGAGGTAGTAAGTTGAAGCAGATGAATGGTGGGATCATGTAACTTCTTCTTTGGCCCTTTCTGCACTGGGCCTTATTCCAAGTTGCATTCCAGAATAGAGTCCTGTCATCCACATGCTAATGCAGATCACAGCAGGACCTGAGCATGGCCTACCATAATTTGCACTACCTTATGGACATCAAGCTCTGGTTCCAGAAAATGTGGGAAACTGAATATGGGAAATTGTGCAGACCTCTAGTTATTTCCTCCATCACTCAGTTTTATTATTTCTTTAAAATGACCCGTGTGGGAGGTGGAGATAAGGTGAGACATCGAGCTTGTGTATATGTAGTAGTATCTAAGAACTGGATGACCTTTCAAAGTTTTAATATAAGTTTTACATCTCCACAGCCGGATATTTGGCTACATAAGCTTATTTTGCCTCAAATAGATCTTCCTTGACAAATGACCTGCTTATAAAGATAGTACAATCTATCAGTAAGATTTCCACAGTGAACTCAACCTCTCTTGGGGTTTCCTTCACCCAAAAATCAAAGACGCAACACAGATGTGAAAATTTCCTGGAGTCCTTGAAACACTGCGAAAAACACTATTAAATTTCAAGAGTCGTGACAGATGCAATTCCTTGGGCCTCCACATCTGGATGTTTGACTTACAGGTTACTCTCTTTCCCTTAAGCTGCACATAATGTAAATCTTAATCAATTCTGCTGCGACATTTCTCCCCTGGAATGTTTTGAATTGGAAAATGTTCCTATTCAAACCAGGCTCTTTTGAATGACTGTAATTTTAATCCTATATTGTCTTGATTTTATGTCTATTCAGCTTATGTTTTAGCCCTAGCTTTGAATTTCTCTTGCTTTCCTTTTATATGCTGTGCCCTGAACCCTGACACTTCATGGTATAGGGCGAGATATAGATGTAAACAAAGACTCAGTCAGCATTAAAAGGGTTGCAGTTGGCAAAACTGTCTGATGTTCCTTTGAGAATGGTGTCATAGGCATTTTATGGATACTTTGCAGACGTATTTTGGATGAGCTGATGCAAAGTGAAGTACAGCTTTCCCTTGTATTATGTTGTGCTTTTGTTCCTGAAAATCACTGAGCCTTTTCGCACTTTGGCAAAAAGGGAGGACCTAGAACGTCCACACTGCCCAGAGCCACTTTGATTCTGGAAGTGGCTTTGAGCATCAAAGACCAACCCCTGCTTTAGACAGCACTGGAGCTATAAAAAGTGCTCCACAGCTATGCTAGCAGCATCTAGGACAGTGATGGCGAAGCTTTTGAGCTCGGTGTGTCAAAATTCATGGCTTAGCTTGGGTGCTGTCACATCTAGAAATATCCACAATCTTGTGGTATTTGTAGCTCTAGTAAAAAAGTTATATTTTTGATATATGTATTTTATTAAAAGCAAAAACAAATAATTCTTTACATTAGTGACTTTTTTTTGCTGAATTTCATTTGCTAAATCTCCAATTGAAAGTCGGTATTTCGCACACTTCAAGAACAAGCAAGCACTACACGCCCAGGTGCCAGGGTGACCATGTGTGTCACCCAAAAGGGCTTGGCGTGTCACCTGTGACACGTGTGTCATAGGTTGGCCATCATTGATCTAGGATATGGCCAGCATAGGGACATGCACAAAGATTCGTAACATTCAAAATTCGGCCAAATTCGGCCAAATTCAGGCATTCAAGTTTGAATGGAAAGTTGGCACATTCAAAGACTGGCATTTGAATTCGAATTGAATGTTTCAGTACATTTGAGAGAAGCTTCATTACGGATTCATATGGGATTTATGTGGGATCCGTATCTAACATTCATATAGAATTTGCATCCTACCACATTTGAAGGGATTTATTTGAATAAATATGAATTTACTTGCACACATCCCTAGGCCAGCACACTCTTGCACGGACATTTCACACCACTTTTGGAAAGGCCATGTGGGGCACGGTGCTGCAGCTGCAGCCATCCACTGCATCGCCCAGTTGTCATGGCAACGGTTGGCACATGCGGCTGTTGCCGTGGTGAGTCCATCACTGATAGTACAGTGAAGTTCACACTTACCCAGCACTTGGGGTTGTGCCAAGTAACTCTGGGATGGAGCAGGCATCTGAAATGCAAACCCTCTCTTAGGGATATGCACAAGTATTTGTCACATTCAGTATTCATATGAATTTGGCTGAATTCGGACATTCGTATATGAATCAAACGATATTCGTATATTCGATATCGGATATTCGATATTCCGAACATTGGTACAGATAGTTCGGAAATTTATGAAACTGGTGTGGGTGGGTGGGAAAGCAGCTGTGTCAGTCACATCTGCAACGGATCCAGTGTGCATTCGGCATGGATCGAGAGTGGATTAAAAGTGGATTCAGGTCAGATTTGACTCTTTCAGAGCAGGTATGTTTCGAAATACATATGGGATATGTATCAGATATGTATGCTTCCGTGTCAAAAATACATGCCTTCGTTTTGGATATCTGTACAAATTCGTACGAGTACATTCGTATCAAATAGAATCCTACCACATTTGAAGGGGATCTATTTGAACGAATGAGAATTTTCTAAGATTCAATTCCTTATTAATCGAATGGCAAAAAAAAAAAAAAAAAAACATTTGTGCATATCTCTAGCCCTCTCTATCCCTGATTGTCACTTCCCTGGGATGGTGCTCCAGGGAAATGAAGTTCAAAAATGCTCACAGTGTAGTGGAAAAACTGCACGATCTAAGCCAGTGATGGAGAACCTTTTGAGCTCGGTGTGTCAAAATTTGCAAGAAAACCTAGCTTAACCCAGGTGCTGTGTCACATCTAGAAATATCCATAATTTTGTGATATTTGTAGCTCTAGTAAAAAAGTTATATTTTTGATATATGTATTTTATTAAAAGCAAGAGCAAATAATTTTTTACATTAGTGACTTTTGTTGCTAAATCTTCAATTGAAAGTTGGTATTTCATACACTTCAAGAACAAGCAAGCACTACACATCCAGGTGCCAGGGTGACCAGGTGTGTCACCCAAAAGGGCTAGGCGTGTCACCTGTGATACGCGTGTCATAGGTTGGCCATCACCGATCTAAGCAGTGGCTCCCCAGGCCTGTCAGGAATGCCTCCCACTCTTACCTTTTCCCTGCTTTCCCTCCTTAATGAGTTTCTAACTTCCCCAGATCCAGGCAGGCGGAAAAGCAGCAGTGTCTTTCTCTCCCTCTCCCCGCTAGCCTGCTTTGGTGCAAGAGGATAATGGTTATTTGTTATTTATTTATTTGCTATTTGTCAAGGGTCTGGAACACCTCCCTTACGAAGTTAGGCTGCAACATCTAGGCCTCTTAAGTCTGGAGAGATGGTGTTTAAGAGGGGACCTGATTGAAGTATATAAAATTATGCATGGTATAGAAAAGGTGGATAAATTTCTTTTCTCTGTCGCACAACACTAGAACCAGGGGCCCCTCTATGAAGCTGATGGGTAGGAGAGTCAGATACGACAAGGGGAAGTATTTCTTCAGCCAGAGGGTTATTGGTTTATGGGATCTGCTGCCAGATGAGATGGAAACAGCAATCAGCCTTGATGACTTTAAAGTAGGGTTAGACAAATTTATGGACAACAGATGCATCAATGGCTACTAAAATGAATGCCTAGGTGCATCTTTCAGGCTGGGGGGCCAGAAGCAGGATGCTTCTAAGGCCATTTGCTGGGATTCAAGAGCAGGAAAAGGTTTGTCCTGGTCCCTGCTTCGGATGCCCATGAGCATTTGTTGGGCCACCATGTGTGATGGAATGCTGGACTAGATGGGCTGTGGCCTGATCCAGCAGGGCTTCTCTTATGTTCTTACGATCTTATTTTCATTTGTCGCTGATTCACCGTGGCATGTGGCTAGATTGCCAGGGGTAGGAATCCAGGGCAAACCTACCTCATTGGGTGGTTAGGCCACTGAGACAACAGAACTGGAATGCAAATGCTATAACTAACTAACTAACTAACTAACTAACTAACTAACTAACTAACTAACTAACTAACTAACTAACTAACTAACTAACTAACTAACTAACTAACTAACTAACTAACTAACTAACTAACTAACTAACTAACTAACTAACTAACTAACTAACTAAATAAATAAATAAATAAATAAATAAATAAATAAATAAATAAATAAATAAATAACAGAGCATCAAAATGGCTTCTGCAAGAGAGCAACAGCTGTGTACTTATTGCATAAGCAGCCAAGTTACTAGGAAAAGCCCAAAGAGTCATGATGCCTTTGTATGTCCCTGCTGTGGGGTGGGAGTCCTGCCGTGCCGGCACATCCCAAAGCAGGCTGTTACGCATTTTTGCTACACTGGCTTTTGCAATTATACATCTGCCGGCAATCATTGGGGATCTGAGCTCTTGTATCTGATTTCACCCTATCTTAGGCAATTAAATCTCTACAGAATGAAGACCGTTGCATCTTTATTAACTGAAGGCAGATAATGAACAACTGCGTTTGCCTTAACATCGTGCATGCAAAGCTGAGAGACCTCCCCAGCACCTCTTTATGCGGTGGAAGATGAGCAGCCATCTGGAGGAAGAAAGTCACGCTATAGGACGAGGCCGTGATGAACACAGTAATGTTGCGTTGACACAGATGTACTTACAGCTTGCCAGAGAGCGTTATACTTTCCCCACTCCCTGTGCATCTCATTAAACTTTCCTTTCATGTAGAAAGAAACAGAGGCATGCTTTGCATCTAGATGATCCCCATATCCTGGTGTCTGGAGGAGATCAGCTTTCAGACTGCCTCTCGATATAATGGCCACATGGCTAGAGATCATTGGAATAATGGCTGAGAAAATGAACTTTTCCAGTCCATCTGAATCTTTGGATATCCCATCAGAGACCAGCAATCAGAAATGTCTGCCTTCCAGATGTTTTCAGACTCCATCCCCTATCATCCTCAGTCAGGGGTATCAGATAATGGGAGCCATAGTGCTCATCCCCATGGCAAGGATATTGCAAAGCAAATGTTAGTTCACCTCGTAAGAGTCCTCATGCAAAGCCCTAATTCCGGCTACATGAGGGACAAAATGCTCTAAATCGAAACAACCCACCCCTTTATAACTGTTCTTGCCCTGAATTACGGGACAAGAATGGGTTATAAAGGGGGCATGGGGACACTCTCAGGTTAAGATCGCAGCATAGCGGGCTGTCCCCACTGCTAATACTGCGATCGCAACTGCCCCCCCTTACCTGGGCACTTAATCGCCCAGGTGAGGGCTTGGTTTACCCCAAACAACCACCTGACAGCTGCACTGCAGTCAGCTGGGCAGCTGTCATGCGTGTGAGCAGAGCTCCGCTAAAATGATTAAAACAGACGTGGCTTTCGTGTCTGTTTTAATGATGTTACCGGAGCTCCGCCCTGCTCTTGACAGCCCCTTATCTGCTCAGCTGACTGGGGGGCGGCTGTCAGGCAGTTGTTTGGGGTAAATCAAGCCCTTACCTGGGCGATTAAGCACTCTGAATCTGTTGCAGATGTGACTAGTGCAACCACTTTCCAGCCTCCCCAGTTCACAAATGTTCCGAAGCATTCGTACGATACAAATGTCAGTGTACTAATGTTGTAACATTTGTTTTGTATATGAATGTCCAAATTTGTCTGAATTCATAGAACATTGAATGTGCACATCCCTAATAAACCTACGAGATTTCATGTGAATCCATCTTGCCTGAGAGGAGTGGAGAAGAGGCAGCAGGCTGGGCTCTGCCATCTTGCTCCCAGTAGTGCCCCTCCCTCTTCCAACTGCCATCACAAGGCTAGGAACCATCTTGCCTGAGAGGAGTGGAGAAGAGGCAGCAGGCTGGGCTCTGCCATCTTGCTCCCAGTAGTGCCCCTCCCTCTTCCAACTGCCATCACAAGGCTAGGAACCATCTTGCCTGAGAGGAGTGGAGAAGAGGCAGCAGGCTGGGCTCTGCCATCTTACTCCCAGGACTGCCCCTCCCTCCTCCAACTGCTCCCATCAGAAGATGGCAAAGAGACTATGGCAGCCAATCCACCAGTTGAAAAAATGTCTGGCCCTGAGGCTGAGCAGGGCAGGGCTGACCATCTCTACCATCATCCGGTTTGTCATCAATTAAGAGAAAATTCAAAGTAAAGAGAATCGGAAAATTCCAGCAATAAGAAACAGAAAGAAGAACTGGAACTGAAGACCCCAAGTGCTTGCTTTTTGCTGTTCTCTGTTCCCTCCCACACCATTTTTCTTTTGTTTCTTGTCTTTTTAGATTGTAAGCCTGAGGGCAGGGACCTGTCTAAGATTAATATAATATTGTACAGCGCTTTAGAAATAAACAACAACAACAACAACAATAATGATGATGATGATGATGATGATGATGATGATGTGAATGGAGTCTCATAACAGCCAAAATAAATCCTACTCAAGCAGGCTACTGAATCTGGATACTGTTGATTGGGAAGGAAAATGAAAACTTTGGGTGTATTCTTCATGAGCTTATTCTTTATTGAAGGTGGAAGTGAAATTTTCAAAATGTTAAGCCATTTCAATGCTATAGGGACCACCCTGGGAGAGGAATCTCACAAGTGACAAAGCCCTCCCCCAAGCCCTCTGGTTCTACACAAAGCAAAATCCTTCCCAACAGCCCATCCACACTGAAAACAGACTTGCAACAAAAATGGTTCTTACCTCAGAATTGATTTTAATGGTCTCTTCTGTGTGATAAAGCAAGAACTTTTGCCCAGAATATGATACATTGACGTACACCTGTAAACAGGGGTACTGAGAGTTCTTCCAGCAGTCTGGGCCACAGCTGAAGGAGCAGTTAAATGTTTCCGTGATGGAGGCATTCAGGAGCGTGCACTGTGTTTCTTCTGTCCAAACACTGGAGAGGAAAGAAAGGCAGAGGGAGAAGTTATTTATTTATCATTTATTCGTAATTTTATCCCATCCTATAACTGAAGGATAGAATGAACTCTGGGGTCCACCTCATCAGGTCTCCCCTTCATACCCAAAGTTCACAGGGTGGTTCCACAACTCCATCTTTCACCAACCCTAACCAGTATGGAATTCTGGGAATTGTACTTTAGCATTATCTGAGGGCCATATGATAGTTGTCTCTATACTACAATCAATGGTCAGGGCTTGGCTGTGGGGGAGGCTGGAATCGAACCCGGTATTCCCAGATAAGAGTCCGACTCCCTAACCACTAGACCAAACTGGTTCACAACAGAGTCCGACTCCCTAACCACTAGACCAAACTGGCTCACAACAGATTTAATCCCCCCATAGCCCCACTCCCCCCCCCACAGCAAAAGGGCTAAAAACTATTGCTAGAAAACCCAGAAATTGTTGGTGTTTTTTTTTTAACAAACTTGTTTGATTTTTGAACTCAAACATTAGAAAATTCAATTAACTGGTTCGCATTTGAGCCAAACAAATGGGTGTTCAGTCTGAACAGCAATTTTAAGTTCGTGTGCATCTCTCCTATGTGGAAACTGCTTAACTATTTTTTGTGCATCTTGAGGCAATGGGAGTTGAAACATGCAGACCATAACCCTAACCTCATTTGGTTCAGTTTTTCACTTCTTCTGAAAGAAATGCGGATTACTTGATCCTGTCGGTATGAATGGCATGGTGATTTGCGTTGCTTGGAACCTGCACAAGCCAATTAGTCAAGATCTAAATTCTCTGAACCCTTGAATCAGGCAAAGAAGAGCTCAGCATGAAATATTCCATCAGTTGCTCCTCAGCTCAACATGCAGATCACTCAGCCTGGACATGGCACAACTCTTATTAAGACATATTAAAATGACTTGAGATCAAACTATATTGAAGGCAAATACCTACTGTTCACGTAGATCAGGCAGCTGGAGTGTCAGTTGTTGAGTGATAACATTTGATAAAGGTTTCACCTGGTATGAGAAAGATACTAACTCCAGACTTGCGGAATAAATCCACAGTTAAAGGTAAAAGCACAGCTTACCTGCTGTGCAGCAATGACCAGATCTCCTGACGTGAAAAACAGCTCTGTAGCTTCCCATCAGAAGCTGTTAGAGCTGAGTCGGCACACACAGTCACATGGGCTGAGGCAGCCAATAAGATTTGAGCTGCCTTCTCACTCTTGTTGTGCTGCTCTTGTCGTTCTGCCCGGACTGGCGGGAAAATTCAAATTTTGTTTCTACTGCACAGCGAGTGTCCTTAGATCAACATTAAGGCAATAATTGGATAATGTGTAATTCCCCGATTGTGATTGTGCATTCTGCTGCACAGTATAAGCAAGTCTGGAAGCAGCCAAAATTTCTTGGGAAGGGAATCTCGCCATGTCCAGCCATGGGAACCACTTCCTCCTCATGGAATGGGAAGTCCTCACAATTAAATGTGAATTGTTCAAACATTGTACACTATGAAATGTGAAGTTTGCACAGAGGCAAGGTGTTCACCACAGTAAGCCAGTTTGGTCTAGCGGTTAAGGAGCCGGAGTCGTATCTGAGAATACCAGGTTTGATTCTGCTCTGCCCCATGAAGCCAGATGGGTGACCTTGGGCTAGTCACAGCTCTCTTCTGACTTCTCACAGCCCCATCCTCCTCCTCCTCCTCCTCTGGGCAGAGTGCTTACTCTGGTTTTAAAAGTGGCCAGGTGCTCACATACATTTCTCTGACTTTGGTGGTGCAAATGTCACGGCCAGGAAACTTTAGCATTCTCCAGCAATGATGTTTCTGCCAGAGTCCATTCTGGAAGGCACAGGAAGTGGCCATGGAAGTCAGCCATTTTCTGTGCCTTCTGAAACAAGGATGTGAGTTATGGCCTCTTGGAAATGCATCCACATAGGCATACCCAGATGCTGCAGATGGGGGGAAAAGGTGGGGGGAAACTGTACAAGTGTTTTCTTCTCCATTGCCAGGAATGCCTCTTGACAACTCTTCCTCTTTCTGGGGATGGACGCTTGAGCAATGGGTCCAGAGACATGTGATCCCCATTCCCTTTCAACTAGGGATGTGCACGAATATTCGTAACATTTGAAATTTGTATGAATTTGGCAAATTCGGACATTCAAGTTCAAATCGAACGTTGGCACATTTGAAGATTGGACATTTGAATCCGAATGGAATGTTTTGATACATTTGCATGGAGCTTTGTATGGGATTCATATGGGATAGAACATTCGTATCGAATATGAATCCTACCACATTCAAAGGGGATCTATGCAAATGAATACGAATTTTCTTGCATTTGATTTGATACCAATCAAATACCAAAAACATTTGTGCACATCTCAGCTTTAAGCTCCATTTTAGCGCTGTGGAGAACCTGCCATCATTTGTGCAAGAAACTTGTAATACATGGTGCACAACAGAGCATTGAGAATGCTGACCAGAATTCTTGGCCAGACACATATTGCACTGACTTTGAAAGAAATGTCAATTGCCACCAAGACTAATTCTAGGTGTTAATTTTTAACCCATAAGATCCTAAATGGCTTGGGGCCCCTATAGCTAAAGGAATGCCTCCTCCCATAGTGGCTTGTCACATTTTAAGAAAAAAAAATCCCAGTTCTCAGAAGTTAGAGTGGGGATGTATGAGAGGGCCTTCTCAGTGTTAGCCCCCAGATTGCCAAACAACGTCCTCTTTGAAGTGTGTCAGGCACTCTCATTGTATAAATTTAGGTCTTGTCTCAACTTCAATGTGGAGCAGGTTGGTCACTTCTGCTACTGCTGTACCTCCACACAGCAGTGGCAGGAGTGAGATCATGCCTTGGTGAAAATGCCTTGTTTGCTGCATCATCAGACAAGCTGCTCTATATCAGAATGCAGAGGAGCCCTGTGATGCGGTGCACAAGTAGTTTTCACCGGGGTCAACAACTTATGTGACAAACTGATATGAAACTGTGATGTCAATTGCACTCTTAACAGGGGCGGCACCGCTGCTGTGCCGTGCTTCTTGCCACGGCAAATGCAGAAGTGGCAGGCAATGCCACATCCTTAGCCACTTTCCAGGGTCAGTGGAGACAAGGCCCCAGATGTCTGTTGAAGATGCACCTCAGTGAAATAGGGCAGTTTATCTTTCCTTTCCGAGCGCTGCAGTTTTAATATTAAATCAAATCAAATCAAATGTTTGATTTTAAAACTCTGTTAGCTGTGTTTTTAACTTCCTATGCATTGTTTTTTAATGGTTGTAACCTGCCTAAATATAACGAGATATAGGGTGTGATATGCATCTAAATAAATAGATAAATGAGTGAGTGAATGAATGAATAAATAGATATATGAATGAATGAATGAATACATGAATGAAATGCATGGATGGATGGATGGATGGATGGAAGGGTGGAAGGACGGACGGTCGGACGGACGGACGGATGGACAACTAACTAACTAACTAACTAACTAACTAACTAACTAACTAACTAACTAACTAACTAACTAACTAACTAACTAACTAACTAACTAACTAACTAACTAACTAACTAACTAACTAACTTGGACCATCCAAAGCAGCCATGATTTCAGCCTGCAAGGCAAGGTTTCTGCACTATCACTAAGAACAAGAGAAAAAAAAAAGCCAAAAGTGGCATTGGAAAAAATTAAGTTGAGAAGTTTCAAGAGACAGAAACGATCTCACTCTGAGCAAAATTATTGTTAAGCTAATGTGAGTGTTTCAATCCTAGCAGAATTATTACACAGAGCAGCAGGACGTCTACTTGGGAGGAGGGAGGCATTAGTTCTGTGCAGGAATACGCAAAGTGCTGTAAAATAGCACGATCCTCTTCATAAATTAAAACTCCAATTCTTTTTCTTTTTTTCATCTAAGAGCTTACTGTTTCCCTGGGCCCCAGATTATTACCGCTATTCCCTGCTGAATTAAGCAGGGATGGTGTTTTGCAGTGATAGATGCACAGTTCTTTACGGACTTCAGTGGGACATAGATTAGTCGATAAGGATATTAGTCAGAACCCCACGGTGCGAAGGAAGAAGCCACAAGGTGCCTTTTCCTTCTCTGCTGTACTGATTAATCCAAGGCTAAACAATGACAAATGAAGGCGATCACATCTATGAAGCCAGATCCTGCAAACTAAATCCCCCCACTAAAGAACTGGGTAAAAATTTTCAACAGCATCCAGTGAATAATTTTGCAGGGGTCGCCTGCTGTTTCAATGCACACAGGGAGTTGTCAGCAGCTTTCTTAAAGAAGGAGGGCTAGCAGAGGACTAGACGTTCTGTGTAGACACGGGTAACTGGCCAATCAGAGCTGGAGACACATGCAGATGCACAATGCTGCTGGCCGGGCCCACCACTTCGAACCCAGTGACAAAGAGGTAAGTGGCATGTGTGCACGTTGCTGGGTAGGCCGGTGCCTGGGGGTGGTGGTCCTGTGGGCTCTAGGGGGCCCATTCACATCACCTAGAGCACGCAGGGACCTGGGGAAGGGATGAGACAGTCTTGCCTGCCCCTGGGTCGAACCAATGGCAGCTGGTGGGGTGGGGTCCACAGCTGTTCTGGAGGGAGCATGCAAATGCTCTTCCGCCTGAACAGCTGTGGCACATCCCGGCATGGCTGGGAATTGTGCTCTACACCTGGAATGCGTGTAGGATGCCCTGGGGAGGGCTGGGGCAGTTCCAAACGGAACTGCGAGCCCAGCTGTGCCAATGGTCTGTCTCAGGGCATCCTACACGCGTTCGAGAGGCCCTTGTGCAAAGAGGCCTCTCTTCTCAGCTTCTTTCTTTCACACTCTGGTGCAGGCTAGGCAGGCCCTGTCACTATGTAATCTAGTCTAGACTCTCAGATGGCTGCTAGGATTGGAACACTACTAGGCTTTTTAAATATGGGTTTATTGGTGGTCCAGGGACTGCAAGACTGGTCTAGGGAGGTGGGCAGAAAGGCACATGCCTCCATGGTTTTTTTTCCATTAGAACCCATTTAGAACCCATTGGGCACCCCATTGGTAACGATCAGTAAGACCCTGTTCCCACACAAGACCCCATTAGGACGCCATCCATTCACACCGGCATAAGGGAAGTCCGTATTGAATGGGGTCCTCAGGCTCTTAAATCTGGACTTCCCATGGATCCCTTTAACGATGTCTTCAATCTGGTCTTCAGCCTTGAAGATCCAAGGGCCTTGAAGATCCAAGGACACCCGTTTGCACTGTGACCAGGGCAATGGGGTCCAAGGGTGGGCTTAGCAGCCACCATTTACAGCAGGGTGGCTCCACCTCCGCCTCCGCCTCACCACTCACATCTACGTAGCCACACATGTCCTTCATAGCTGCTTACAAAGTCGAGCACAGGCTGCGTAGTTGTGATATAGCTGTCTGCGTAGATGGATCTATCTGCATGACCGCTAAATGGTCAGCCCTATGTGTCTAATGGCATCTTTGTAGATGAACTATGTAATTCGGCTATGGAGGGTGTGCCGGACTTCATAGCTGCTACATAACCTGCTACAAAACTTCACCTCTCCGCAACATCCACTATCAACGGAAGTGGGCCTTGAGTTACATCCACACTGGCTAATCGTGCTACGCCTGGAGCATGCCTTCTCCTTAGGGCAGAATGGATTTACCTGCTGGGTGCTTCGGTGTTCACACCGTGACCCTGTCTAGCACCCATTGGCATCAGGTGCAAGATTGCCAGTGGAGAAGCATTGGGTCCTTGCAAAGATCTGGATTTTCAAGGACTGGATTCACTGAGGACCCCATTTCAAAGATCCAGATCTCCTAAGATCTGGATTAAGAATCATAAGTGGAGAAACACCCCATGACTCAGTGTAGTAAAGGGACCTATTCTGGGTGGAACATCAAGCTGCATCACCAAAACGGGTTCCCTTAAGTCCCTGAATGCTCTAGCCTTTGGCTACATCTTCCTGGCCAAAAACATCTGCATGGAAGATACTCAAGGGGCATCTACAAACTACAGGTGACAACTACACCCATTGGGCCCAAAACTTGCAACAGTGGACAGCAGGAACTCTCAAGTGGCCTTTTTTTCTGTGGGCACTTTCAGCCCCCATTCACTCCTGCCACTGCTGTGCAGAGGTATAGCAATGGCAAGAGTCACTTACCTGCTCCATTTTTTAACTTCCTGAGCCATTTTCTGTCTGACCTTTAATGGTGCTGGTCAGAAACTTTGAAGTTTGCAAAGACCAAGAGCCATGGATGTGTTTGGTTACTGTACTTCCTGGTAGGGATGTGCACAAATATTCAAAGACATTCAAAATTCAATCAAATTCATCCGAATTTTGACATTCGAATGAATGTCCATAAATTCAAATTTAAACATTCAAATGAATTTTGAATTTTTTAATCTATTCATTTGAATTATTTGGACATTCATATGTGTACAGGTTTGTACGTGATGCATACTTGCACATAAACGTCTTTCCTGCATCCATACACATTTGTATAGATCTGTACAGGATGAAAATGGGTTGCATATGGGATAAATACAGGATGCATATGGACATGTATAGATGTGTACAAGATGCGTAACGACACATATGGGCACATACAAATGTTGTCGACATTCATAAGTGCAAATCTGAACTGAAAATTTGAATGAATAGATTCAAATTTCCTTAATTCAAATCAAATTTGGGTAATTTCAATTTTTAAAGATTTGAATTGAATCAATTTTTTGGATGTTCGATTCAAATTGAATCAAATCCTGAAAATTTTTAAAGATTTGAATTGAATCAATTTTTGGATGTTCGATTCAAATTGAATCAAATCCTGAAAATTTTTAAAGATTTGAACTGAATCAATTTTTTGGATGTTCGATTCAAATTGAATCAAATCCTGAAAATTTTTAAAGATTTGAATTGAATCAATTTTTTGGATGTTCGATTCAAATTGAATCAAATCCTGAAAATTGCATTCATGCACACACCCCTACACCCTGGCTTTGGGGCTGGAGCAAACTCTCTAGCCCAGAAGAGCCCTTTCCCCACAATCATATGTTTCTGTGACATTCTGGGAAAGAAAATATGGCAGCCCCCATTTTGAAAGAGGAGACCTTTCCTTAAAAGACAAAAAAAAACCAACAACAATCTCCATGCCTGAAATGATGCAGAGTACAGGGCGTATAGGAAAATAATTTGCATCTGTTAGAAACTGCCCCTTCAAACCAGCCACCCAGAACAGTAACAAGCAAAAATAAATAAATAAATAAATAAATAAATAAATAAATAAATAAATAAATAAATAAATAAAACATTGCAAGAACAGCAAACCTGAGTGAATCCAGTGTGAAATTAATCAAATGAAAAACGAAGTGACACCAAAATAGTATGGAATGATAAAAGAACCCAGTTTCTTGTTATGATGATCTAGACCAGTGGTTCTCAACCTGGGGGTCGGGACCCCTTTGGGGGTCGAATTACTCTTTCAGAGGGGTCGCGATGAGTCTCCCACCGCCCTTCCCTCCCACCTCCCAGCTGCTCCGCCCCTGTGGCTGTGGGGGTCTCCACAACATGAGGAACTCCATTAAGGGGTCGCGGCATGAGGAAGGTTGAGAACCGGTGGTCTAGACCAAATGGAGTAATTTTTGTTTTGCCTTCAAATGGTCCTAGAACAGGATTAAGAAATCCTCCTCCTCCTCCTCCTCCTCATCATCATCATCAATAGGAAGAGAATTACCTTTGCATGTATGACCTCAGGAGGGTGATTCCTAGAAGGAAATACATCATGAGGGAGCACACCATCATGGTCAGTCCAAGAAGGATGGCTCGATCTTCTCCAGCTTTGAGAGCGGTGACTGTTTTCCTTTTGTCCAGTAGATCATGATCCCTGATTTTTTGGTAAATATTTCTGAGGTTGAAAACAATACATTCTTATGTGGAGTTCAAACTTAATCAATAAACCTTCTAAAAGGATTGGCTGCTCCATCACCAGGGCCTGTCCCATGGGAGACCAAGGCTTTAAGGCTTCCACAGCTGATGTTTTCTAAAAGCATTTGATTAGACCTGGTAGGGAAAAATAACTTGACACCCAGCAGATACAACAACAGACTTTTGTTGGTGAGATGTTTTCAAAGGGCTTTTGTTTTGTCTCTAGGAATATTTCAGCAGGTTCGTGCATGCTGAAAGTACAGGCATTATCACTGTATTAAGAAATGGATTATATTAGAAACTGGTGGGCCTGAGGCTAGATGGTTGGGAAGGGCAGTGAGTGTTCTATCTTAATTGATCAGTTGTGAGACTAGCAAGGGGAACCTGTGTTTCTATTTTTGCACGTACCTAAAAGTATTGAATTACTCCTGTTATCAGACAAAATGCTTTGCAGAATAGTTGCCTTCTGATTAAGATGCAAAAGGAGCTGCATTTAAGCTACAGTTATTTTGATTTGCAATATTTATGTTCCTTTTTGTAATAGGGTCCTCGTTCATACATCTTGTTATTATTTGTTTGCACTTAATTGGGAAGACAGTGGGCATTTCTCTGACTCATCATGGGTTACATTTGGAATTGTAAGTTGTAGAAAGTGATTCCTGTGAGAAATGTGTGAGTGCGCGCGGGTCCCTATAGATGAGGATGCACCTTTGAACATTTGCGCAAAACTGCATAGCTTGAACCAACCCATGGTTATTGAAAAGTTGGCTCTGGAAGTTTATTTATTTATTTATTTATGCTGACCTATACCTGAAGGACTCAGGGCAGGTAACTACCTTTAAAATAACCTTTTAGTGGGACTTACTCCCAAGTAAAAATGAACAAGACTGCAACCATACAAAATACTGGGTAAGTCTTGGGCTCTTTCTACACTGGGCCTTATTCCCGAATGTATCCCAGAATAGTACAGATTATGACAGGCCCTGGGCAGGTCTTGCCATCCACACTAGCAGGCCCTTATTCTGGGATACATTCTGGGTCAAGGCCTAGTGCAGAAAGAGACCCATTTTGATTTTTTTTTCCTAAGCAATTCCACATGGTACTGGAACTTTTGCCATGATGGACATTTCACTGTAAACAAAATATTTGTCATATATTTTATACCTAATTTTTATGAAAGCATTTTTGCTGCGTCTCCATAATCTCCAACAAACTGTACTGTTCCTCCTCTGATTCGAGGGTATAGATATCTAGGAATTTCATAAACGTTAGTAAAAATTCAACACCAAGGAAATAATGGGGGAATAACTATGGTGGGATTTTTTTTTTGCAAGTTTTGCTGGATAGTGGAAGCCCCATTGTCTTCAGAGAGGGGATGTGAAAAACTAAAGTAATTGTCTGGCGATGGCTGTTTATCAAAATATATTTAACCGTGATGGCTCACTATTGGAATTTGTGTCGCTACCAAATGAAAGCAGGCAGGAAAGGTAGCAATTGTCATGCCGTTCTGGAACATTAGCACATCGCGCGACATAATGTGTGTCATTCTGTAGGCATAAAATAGGCACAGCGCAATCAGTCAACAGTTTTACTGGAAAGTAAACCTGATTCAAATGGACATCCAGGAAATAAGACTGTTAATTGAAAACATCTCTCTATGGGAATCTAGGAGCCATAAAATCCAAAGGAGAAGTTAAAAAACAAGTACTAATGAGTTAGTTAGTTGAGGAAAGTGTTTTCATTGACAAAAGTGGTAGAGAGCTAAACCCACATTTGAAGGAGTAGGTTTGCCACCCCATTACATCTAGTTTGGCCCCTAATGCTGAATATTGTACAAAACTGATAGCCTAAGGACTAGACAGGGAACAGCAGTAGGGTAAACCTGATTCCCTCAAAGATAGAATCATAAATTTCATATAGACAGCACTTACTTAATCTGCATTATTTGGATAATCCAGAATAAAGCATGGATAATTTGGAATAAGACGTGCCTGGATGTGCTTTTACTCTGGATTATCCAAATAAAGTGACCTAAGGAAGTAGTGTCTGGATGAAGCTATAAACCTGGAAGGGACTCCAAGGTCTTCAACTCACAGCTCAAAGCAGGATTCACTATTCCAAAATCTGAGATAATTCAGTCTTAGGCCATTTCTGCACTTACCTTCAATGGGGCGCTTCAGTTGATCTGTTCTTACTGGAGTGGTCCAGCAGCTGCAGTGGCCCAACTATCCTGAACAAGGCCAACTGCATTGGGACAACTAATCTGGGGAAGATCCCATGCTGAATTTGATGACCAGGAATGGATGTTCCTGGCCTTGGAGCCTCAAGCGGACTCATTTTGGTGGCTCAACAAAAGCTGGAGCAGTCCAACAGACCTGGAACAAGGCAATCAATACTTGGAGGGCCTGTTCCAGGATCAGCCCTGTGCCGATCTGTGCCACTAGAGCCTGCTGCCAGGGCTCTCACAGCCAGGAATTAAAGTTCTTGACCTTGGAGTCCCTGGACAGGGGGAGGGGACACATTTTGTCAGTGCAATTTGGTGCACCACTGAAATGGGTCCCCCTGCTAAACCATTCCATGGAGGCATGCACCCTTCCACCCTTCTAGCAGCTCCTGGACTGCTGGTACATCTGTTAAAACAGGTCTACCAGTAGTTTAAGGCTGGCACATGTGGGGGACAGATCAATCATTCACTTTGGCCAGTAAGGGACGTGTTCCCACTTATCTTGTGCAAGTGAGAAAAGGGCCACCTCTTATCGGCCAAGCTGCAAATGGTCAATCTGTCCCCTGCGTGTACCAGCCCGGAAAGGCTGCTGCTGCCCCGGGCTGCCACCATTGGCTGCTATTGGCTTGTTCTGGGGCTGTCTCCACAGCAGATCATTCCCTGCAAGTCCTGGGACCCATCAGACCGAGCCAGTGGGGCATGGGGAGCTGGGGGGTGGTGAGCCCCCCTTGGTGGGGGTGGGCACCCAGAAGGCCCCTGCTGGCTTCCACTGCCCCAATTGGGGAAGCAGCAGCAGTAGGACCCCAAGATGGGCTGGGCCAGGCGAGTCTCTCTCCTGAAATAGGGCTGCTGGCCAGTGGGGCTGATAGGGTCCAATGGCAGCAGCCTGGGGTGGGCCTCCTGAGCCTTCCGGCTGGGAGAGTGTGTATGTTCTCCCTGCCGGACAGGTCTGGGATGCCCAGGGCTAAGGTTGGGCCGGGTGTGAAGCACAATTTCCTGCTCCACACCCTGGCCGCAATCAGGACAGCTCTGGGACAGGCCAGGACTCTTCTGGACAGAACGGACCATCCCAGAGAATGAATGGTCTGTCCTAGAGCTGTCCTGATACTTAGCCGGAGGACTATGTGCGAATAGGCTTCTGGTCTAGGCAGTCATTTCATAGAATCATAGAATCATAGAGTTGGAAGGGACCTCTAGGTCTGCTCAGCTTCTGCTTGAAGACCTTCAGTGAAGGGGAGCTCATTGTCTCCCATGGCAACCTAGTCCACTGACTGATCGCCCTCACTGTCAGGAAGATTTTCCCAATATCTAATCTGTATTGATTTCCTTAAAGTTTCATCTCATTGTTTCTAGTTCTCTCATCTTGTGCAAGTGAGAAAAGGGTCACCTATTTTTGGCCAACTAGATTGCGTTATGGCTGTGTTCAAACCTAAATTTTAATCCAGTGTCAGTGCATTTTCAGAACAAGAGAATGCATTAAGAAAATGACAAGCAGTTTTCTTCTGGCATTATTTAACTCAGAAAAATCTACCCTTGGGTTAGATGACGTGGAATGAAAATGTCAGTCTGCTTAGAAAACTTCTTTCATTCAGTAGGTGAACTGGAGTGCGCTTAACAATTGGGTTTGAATATAGCCTACACTGCATGCAATGTGGATACAGCATACTAACTGGGGGCAGAGTCTCTCTCAACCGCACCAGAATGTGGACATGAGAGTCCCAGAAGTGGGCTGGGCTGGACTGGGCAAGGTCTAGGACTTCTCTCCTTCCCTCTGTCTGTCCACACTACTTCCGAATTCTCTCTTAAGAAAATTAAGCCATTTCAAACCTTCCTTGGTCCTTCTCTCTGTTGCAATACATTTTTTTTTTAAAAAAATCATTTTCTTTTGCTTTACAACTTCTAAATGTTTTAAAATCAATGTCTGAATAAAATTAATCAAGATTATTACTTCCATGCCTCCTGGGACTCATTTAGCTTACATTATCGCTCACCTGAAATGAAGGAACAATTGATTTTTGACTTATAATCCACTATTTTATATTGTAGCAGATTGTTTCTGGTGCGTGATGTTATGTCATTCCAGCAGCATTTCGTTCAAAAAGAATGTCTGTGTAGAAATGTGTGGGAAGGGTGAACAATGGCGAAAATCGATTGAGCTATCAGATTAAATTGGAGAGGAGAGCATGAATGAATGTGTTAATAAAGAGTGGAAGCGAGAATTCCAAAAGTGGGATCTGAAATTAGGTTTTCAGCATGAACACTATAGAGGTCTATCAGGTGTGGTCCTCAAAAAAGATTTTGGGCTTCCTCTTAGTGAATGGGTGGGACTTTAGGGCCCTTTCCATATGCACTCTTACCATGGTGTAGGAAATGGACTAGGGACCTACCTTCTTCATCCTGGATAAGGGAGGCTCTTCCTCTTCCTCGTACGCTCTGTCCTTGCAGGATGGAGTGTAGACTAGGTTCGGGTGCCCCAAATAGTGTCCTTGTCCATTTTACTGGTAGACCTTGATTTTGAGGTCTACCAGTGGTATATTGGAACACTGAGGCTTGAGGTCAGCGTGCCCCTGTGGTCTGGAATACCACAAGGGATTCGTTTTGGTGGCACAGGTGTTGGAGCCAGTATGTGTGTGTGTGTTGGTGGAACAGGCTGTGATCGGACCCAGAAAAAACGCCATCTCTGAGATAGAGATGTGCATGGATATTCGAAAATCCAAAATTCGATATTCGAATTCAAATTGGGTTTTTGAAAATCTGAATTCTCGAATTCGGATCGAATTTTTGACTCAATTATCGCATCCGAAAATTGCATCCGAAAATCGGGTCTATTTGCGCATGTAATACGGGATGCAAATGGGACGCAAATGCGGAAAAAACAGGATGTTAACGGATTCGAAAATCAGATACGAATGTTCCCAACATTCGTATCATTTGATTCAAATTGGATTTTCAGAAATATGGATCCAGATAATCCAGATTTGAATCAGATTTTCAAAAATCTGGATTTTCAAATTTCGATTTGAATATTTGAATATTCTATTTGAATCAAATCCCTACTCTGAGTTACCTCTGAGGCAGTTCAGAGAAGGCTTTGAGGTGGGATTGTTCACACCAACCTGCCTCTTCCCTCTCTCATGGACCTTCTGTGCTAGAAAGGGTAGACTGGAGAAGGCCTGGGAACATGAGGGCCACACAATGTTTCTGAGGCACCTCTGGGCCACCCCTTTTGTTATGATTAATAATAGTCTTGATAAGATGAATATCAGTCTTCCCCAACTTACTTACTAATCCTTCAAGGAAAAGGTCAATGGAATCAAAGCATTCCCTGGTAGGACTGTGTCTTTTAAGGACCACTCTGGGAAGCAGATGCCATGCTCCCAGTTGGCAGCTAGCATGGCCCAAACTGACCATCTGGGAGGTGCCAGTGACTTTACCTATAGCCAATCCTTAGAGTGACAGAGCAAGAGAAGAGGGCAAATTCAGTCAACAACACACAGGTGATAACAAGACCTGTATCCTTAACTTTGCCCAAAGCCTGAGATGCATTTGCCAGTGTAGAACTTCATGACAGTGACAGCCCAGCCCAGGCATGTTTGTGATGTGTTTCTCTGGTGCTTGGGCATGTTTATGATGTGTTAGGTGTAGATGGAACTGGTTCTTTGGTACATAAATACTATTCAGTTTGCTTGCTATCAGATGGTGGTGATGACTGCACAAGTATTTGACGTACTTCTTGTTTTAGATTTACATTCTACTTTCCACTACACGTGTAGTTTCCTAAGGCTCACAGATCCAGGTATTGGTTAGGCTTCATTCACATGGGTTTGGGATTTGGGGTAGGTTTGCTTTTTTTCTGTTGTCACCTTAACCTGTTTATTTTGTATATGTTGTTCCTGCTTGTGGTTTTATGGCTTTGTTTTCTACTCTGACCTGATGCCATAAGAACATAAAAATGTAAGAGAAGCAGTGCTGGACTGGGTCATAGCCCTACTAGTCCAGACTCCCATTTCACCCATCAACCCCTTCTGGGCATTCTCAAGCAGAAGATATTCCAAAATACCTGGACTCGGATGTCAAAAAGACATTTGTGCACATCCCTAGATGGGAATGGATTGCTATGCTTGATATATAGCCCAGTTTTTCTTTGTTTTAGTAAGGGGCTCAGCTTGTGCAGTGAATCAGTGGATACGGCCAAGTGGCCAGTTGTGGCTGACCTCTGATAGCCCTTCATGGAGCTTTGATTTGTTCTGAATGAAGGGGCTGTTTGCTGCTAACAAAGACTTATTTATTCATTCATTCACTTATTTATTTATCTGCTGTGGATTTCAGAAGGCTCGGTGTAGTTTGCAACCCTGCCACAAAGGACAACAAAATACTCACAACTGATGATGGTCATCCTATTTAACTGCACCAACTCTACCTCCTTCTGTGCCCTACCATGCGAGGTACCCCCCCCCACACACTTTTGAATCATGTAGGTTTAGGCTGTGTTATGAAAGATGGCAGGTTTTGCATTGAATAGTAGGAAGCGGCACAAGGGGGCAAGGGACATGCAGAAAGGGCCTTTTCTGTAGTGGCTCCCAGACTTTGGAGCAGCCTGCCTCTGGAAATTCATCAGCTACCTTCATTCTCTGGTTTTTGGTTCCTGCTTAATACATACCTCTTCCCCCAGGCCTTTGATGCTTAGCTTCTCTGAGCGTTGCCCTTCCAGGGAGGGAAGGAGGGTGACATTTCAGTTATGTTTTAAGCATTTCTATTTTTGTGACCCACCCTGGGGCCTTTGGGTGAAGGGTGGGGTTTAAACTCTTTCTTTTTAAAAAACCTGCCCTACGAAGCCTCACCAAGATATAACCGAGTTCGCTAGAAAAACCACCTTTCCTTCTCTGATTGCCAGTTAGATGTTTATGGTGGAAGAATGATGCATTTGAGTTAGGAATCCGATAACGTGCTGTGCTTCTATTTTATTTCCAGTTTTGGGGTAAAGTTATTAGCGTTATGATCTTAGATCAAAACCATAAATTGCTGTTGTCTCCTGTTAACCACAGCGTCAGGGCACAGTGGTGGTTTGGTGTTCATTTCAGGCAGGATAAACAAGGCTTATCCAGTATGGGAACAAACCTTTCCGTGTCAGATCGAAGCCTTGTTTGTCACCCTTCAAAGACATCAAAGGTAAATGGCAGATCTCTGTTCTGCCCTGTTCCTGTGCCCTGAAGCTGCTGCTGATTAAATCCACCCCACTCTATAGAAATAGAGCATGTATATTTAGCCAGTGTTTTACTACCTCCCCCCCCCCCAGTAAAAGTATGAGAAAAGGCATGTCTTGCTAGATACTTGTGATATTAGGATGCAAGGAGCAGGGCCTTATATGTGGTGGCCTCCAGACTCGAGAAGAGATTCCCTCTAGAAATCTGCCAGGTGCTTGCATTATATGGTCTTAACCCAGGCCTTTGGTATTTACTTTCCTCTGTGTGTGTTGCCCTGCCAGGAAGGGTGGAAGGGAGGGAGGTTGTATTTTAAGTACATTTCGATATTTTATATATTTTACATTTTATTGTTATGATCTGCCCTGGGACCTTCTTGGTGATGGGTGTGATTATAAATTATTACAGTAGATAAAAATAATGAATGAATTATCAGCTTTAGCCAATGAGAGTTTTAGGACAATGCCTTCATAGCCTAGAGAACAGCTCAGCTTCAGGTTGGAAAAGGTGGGGCAGGAAAAGCCCAATTGCAAGGATGAATAGTAATACTTCATGCTACCACCGGCCTTTACAAACAGGTGGGATAGATGACTGCGGTTACTTATGGGGGTCAACAGAAGCCAAGCACTTTCCCTCTCCCCACAGCACCGAGCGGGGGCCACGTACCTTCTCTCGTCATGTCTGTATGATGTGGAGCTCCGGCCGCTGGTCCAAATGAACATCTTAGAGGATTGGTCTCCACTGCCTCTCCTTACCGTGGAGGTCCTGGTAGGATGATGGTAGGACCTAAGAGGAAACGGATAGGCTTCATCACCAAGTGCCGGAAACCTGCCGGGACGCATTTCATCCGTCAAATGCAAGTGACAAATCCTGATTAGCTTGTCAAGCACTTTACATGGAAACTTGGCTTTTAAATGATTCCAGGAGATATGCAAAACAACGGAGATGACCTTTCTCTTTCTTTCCAGGAGGTTCTAATGTCATTCATTAATTATCTTTTCTTTCTTTCTTTCTTTCCTTCTTTCGACTCTGGCCAGGAGTTAGCAAACTCACACTGCTGTTCTTATGAAATTCAAAATTTTGCTTTTGTTTTGGGGAGGTCTACGTGGCAGCTCATTTTCCATTCAATGCTGCTTCCAAACATTTCACATCTATTACTTTGTAGGCCTTTCCCCCACTCCCTCATGCAGGTACCTGACGTGAGCTTTTGTTTGTCTATTTTATCTAAGCAACCATAAGATTTTCAACAATTACGTTGGGTCGTCTGTGTGCTTCAGATCCACTGATCTGTTATGAGACCTGAAGCTATATTTAAATTGCGGTTAAAGTCCACTGCCTGGATGCCCTTCGGGTCGGTGTTGCTGGGTGAGACAGGAAGGGACAGCAAACAGCTGCATCAGGTGCTCTGAGCCTGGACCAGAGTAGAATGTTGCCCTTCAAACTCACAGGTAAATGTTAAAGACACCAGTGTTTCTCTTGTTTTGCATTCATCTACCAATATTTCACCAATGGACACGTATCTATCTACATTTTTTTTATACCACTCTTTCCATAAAATGTTGAAGACAGTTTACAACTTGAAGAAGTAAAAGAAGAAGAAGAAGAGTTGGCTTTTCTAACCCGCTTTTCTCACCCAAGGGGACTCAAAGCAGCTGACAAACCTTCTGTTCTTCTCCCCACAACAGACACCCTGTGAGGTGGATGCAGCTGTGAGAACTCAGATGAGAGCTGTGACTAGCCCAAGGTCACCCAGCTGGCTTTCATGGGGGAGAGTGGAATCGAACCCGGTATTCCCAGATAAGAGTCCAGCTCCCTAACTACTAAAGTATTAAACCATACACAAAATACAAGGTACAAATGCAAAACTTCAAAGCGCATCATCAACATAATGAAATATAAAATGCAGCTGCCACCACTAATGGCAAAGCAATCAAATTCCCTTTGTGGATGATCATTGGACACCCCCTACATGTGTGTGTGTGTGTGGGCTTCTCATAAAGACAAATATTTCCCACTTTGAAGATCCTTACTCCTCTTATGAGCCAGTTTGGTCTAGTGGTTAGGGAGCCTGGCTCTTATCTGGGAATACCAGGTTCGATTCCGCCCTCCCCCCTGAAGCCAACTGGGTGACCTTGGGCTAGTCACAGCTCTCCTCTGAGCTCTCACAGCCCCACCTACCTCACAGGGTGTTCTGTTGTGGGGAGAAGAATAGAAAAGCTTTGTCAGCCACTTTGAGTCCCCTTAAATGGGTGAGAAAAGCGGGATAGAAAAGCCAACTCTTCTTCTTCTTATGCTCTTATGTGCTCTGTCCCTTGAGGCAGCAGGGACCTCTGATGCACAGCTCCTGACAGACCCACACTAGAAAGAAAAGTGCACCCATCCTCTGGGAATGTCTGTAGTGGTGTCATTAGATGTCATTTCACACAGGACGGGGCACACAACTGCACATTAAACAGCTAGCAAATGGTTTGGCTCACCCTTGCTAATGAAGCAGCAATGTTAATGATAATGTGGATGAAGAACTCTAAGGCGCTGGAGGTTTGTTATGAGTAAAGGGGTCCTTCCCATCTGTCACTCTGAGCATGAACATGAGGGATATCGTCCACAGTTCATTAACAGCCTCTTAAAGAAGTGCTTTGGATAAAAAGGCTCCATGTTGCACGGAAGACATTTTGACCTGCTGGGAACCGTATTCATTCCAACATATATATATGTATGTATGTATGTATGTAACAGCCTCCAGCACCTTTACTGATGATTATTGACTCTGGGAATATGCTATGTGTGCTCCAGAAATGCGCAATTCTCAGAAAGAAATAAAGGCCCTTTCCAAGCTTACCGACTTGCAATTCAGATCAGTGAGCCCGGATTAGTGGAGCCCACTGGTCTGGATCACAAAGAGGCACGCACAGAATCAGCACCATCTGCACCTAATGGCATCGATCCGGAGTAACACATGCCACACCGGAAGAGCTCATGTACTTCGTAGCCACATCCCCACGCCTCTGAAGGCCAGAACACAGGATCTTCCCCTCTGGGCCTCTGGAAGTGGAATATTGTGGGCTCAAAGATCACTGCAGATAGTGACTAGGGATGTGCGCAAACAGTTGTCACATTCAAAATTTGGACAAATTCATTAAAATTCAGACATTTGAATTCAAATTGAATGTTTCTACAAGTACATTCGTACGGAGCTTCATTACATTCGTGAACCTGGGAGGCGGGAAAGCAGCTGCCCACTCACATCTGCAGAGGATCCAGAGTGGATTCAAAGTGGATTCAAAGCGTATTCGGAGCTGATTTGGCACATTCAGATTTATAGGGGATTCCCAGGGGATTCGCAGGCATGACCAGCAGCAGGGATTCAAATCGGATTTGAGTAGCATTCAAAGAATATTTGTATCGAATTCACATCCTACTACATTAGAAGGAGCAGTATTTGAACAAATGTGAATTTCCTGGCTTTTGATTTGAATCAAACATGAAAAAGCATTTCTGCACATCCCTAATTAGTGACTGTAGCCTTTAAATTGGAAGACACTTGCTCCTTAGGAGGTAAGCTATGGCAAACCTGGACAGCGTACTAAAAAGCAGATACATCAGTCTGGTGGCAAAGATCCACACAGTCAAAGCTATGGTTTTCCCAGTAGTAATATATAGCTGTGACAGTGGGACCATAAGGCAGGCAGAGTGCTGAAGAATCAAAGCATTTGAACTGTGGTGCTGGAGAAGACTTTTGAGCGTCTTTTGGACTGCAAGGAGATCAAATCAGTCAGTTCTAAAGGAAATCAATCCTGATTGTTCATTGGAAGGACAAATATTGAAGCTCAAATACTTTGACCGCACAATGAAAAAACAGGGGCCTTTCTGCACTTCAGTTCCCACCCAGGGGGCAGAAATAGTGCATCCCCACTGGTGTGCACTAGCATTCACATTTGCAAATGCTTGTGCACACCAAACCAATCCTCCACATGCCCAGACACTCACTGAGTGAATGTCCGGGCATAATCAGTGTGGGTCAAAGTGCCACCATCTTCTCTTTGGAGGCTGGCAGGACTGTGCTGTCACTGTCACCAGGATGATGGTGCCATGTTGTGCATGTGCAATCACATTTCTGGTCATCTGTGTAGTAATCTCTAGGCTGCACAGTTTTTCCCCTAGCTTCCTTTTCTTGCAGTCCTCCATTTTATAAACTTCAGAGTAAAAGGAGCAAGAATTCTCCTTTCCATTGACTTGTATTACTTGCTTGGTGCCACCAGGGTTCTCACCTCTTTCCACTCCGTGCAGCTGCCCTTAGGCAATAATAGAGTTTCCCAGCCATGTGGAGAGAAAAGAGCCCTTCTCTTCCTGCTGACCAGAGGATGTGACATCACGAGGGCCTCTGACCTACAAAGCACCAGCTTTCATCCAATCGCCTCCCCAGATGTTGGATCTATGTCATTTCCTCCACACCCCTGGGGATTGCTGTATTTAAAGCCTGCACAAGATTAAACGAGGTCTTTTCCCACCTGTAACCTGTCTCCAGCTTTTTCATTTTCCCTTCCCCATATTTTCTATCTAATCAGGTTGGCCATTAACACGTGCTCGTTCCCCAGGACTGGGTCGGTCAAGAGCCTGGAAATATCTATCACAACACCCAGCAATCAATAGCAGCAGCCCCCAGCTGCTGCTCCCTGTTTCCCAGAGCCCTCAGATTGGTTGCAATGCACCTGATGTTCCAGCAAGCTTGTGTGGCATGTCAGCTGACTCCCTGGCACTGGAAGAGGTGTGAATGCTTTCTCTGGTGGCCAGGAAAGGTATGTTTGCAGATGCATGTGGTACACAATTTCATGTTGCTGGAGTACATTTGGGTATAGCATGAGATATTTCTGATGTGGAAACACCTCCTGCAAGTCCAGATAGTGCTTCTCAGAGGCTACCCCAGCGTACACTAGCAGGCCAAGTGCGAATTGCTTCAAGACTTATTGGAAAAGGCCCTGATGCTGGGAAAGATTGAAGGCGAAAGGAAAAGGGTGTAGAGGATGAGATCAATAGATAGTGTCATGAAAACAACGAACATGGACTTGAGCAAAGATCGGGAGAAAATAGAGGACCAAAGGGCTGGCCAACCATGGTTTATGGGGGTTTCGAAGAACTGGACATGATTTAATGACTAAACAACACCAACAGCATATATTTATGCTTTATGCATTATATATATATTTATATAAGTCCATGTGTTATCCTTATCTTTATGCTTGGTGCTGCTTGTTAGTTTGTTGCATGCAATATATTATATTTGGGGTTCTGTTACTCCTTGGTATACAGGACTCTTTCAGACTTGCTTCTTTCTTATCAGTCTCTCTGTGCTAAGATGATTAGTATTCTAGTCTGTCTTTATATATTGTAGGAAGGATAAGCCAAGGTATTGATAGGAGATGTGATATAACAGGAAGGATGGGAACCAGAGGCAGCAACAACAATTACAATCCCACCTGCAGATTTTGCTTTCCCAGTTGTGACACCACAGATTTGCAGCTGGCACTTGGCAGAAATATTTGGATGAATCTAGCGATTTCTACCATTCAGTGTATACAGTGTAAAACCACCCCATATAATTTTTTGATCCAGTCCCAACAAATCCACCTGCCCTTGAAATTTTGGGGCTCATCCTAAAGGCCATTTTCAGGGATTCGAGAGCAGGTGAAAAGGGATGTACACAAATTATTTGTTGGATTTGCGATTTGTATGAATTCTTGAATCAAATGGGAGGATCTGGCTGAGTAGTAGCACAAGGGGAAAGGATCTGGGTGTACTGGTTGATCACAGGATGAACGTGAGTCAGGAATGTGATACAACTGCAAAAAAGTCAAACACCATCCTAGGATGCATCAAGAGGAGTATAGAGTCTAGTAATTATTCTTCTTTACTCTACCTTGGTCAGAGTACTGTGTCCAGTTCTGGGCATCCTAATTCAAAAAGACATTGACAAACTAGAGCAAGTCCAAAGGAGGGCTACCAAAATGGTGAGTGGTCTGGAAACCATGTCCTACAAGGGAAGGTTGAAGGATCTAGGAATGTTTAGCCTACAGAAGAGAGGACTGAGAGGAGACATGATAGTGGTCTTCAAGTATCTGAAGAGCTGTCACAGTGCAGAGGGATTGTCCCTATTCTCATTTACACAAGGAGGAAGGACTAGAAAAAATGGTATGGAACTTCAAGGGAGTCAATACAGATTAGATATTAGGAAAAACTTCCTGATATTGAGGGTGAACAATTAGTGGAATAGGTTGCCACTGGAGGTAGTGGGTTCTCCTTCACTGGAGGTCTTCAAGCAGAGGCTGGACCTACATCTGTCTGGGATGGTTTAGGAAATCCTGCATTGAACAGGGAGCTGGACTTGATGACCCTAGAGGTCCCTTCCAACTCTGATTTTATGAAATGTTGGCTACATTTGGAGATCAACATTTGAATGTAAAGCGAATGCTTTTGTGCATTCATTCGAAGCTTCATTATATTTGCCAATGTGAGGACCTTCTGCTGGCCCAGCCACGTGGCAGTGTTTGCCTCAGCAGTGCCACTAGCAAGCGGCCGACCAGTCACTTTTGCAGCAGATTTGGATCTGCCTGAGTGCCCCGAAAGTGGCCACCCAAATCATGCAATTGGGTGGCAGCGCTTCCAGATAAGATACAGATGTACAGAAGCCCTGCCACCAATTGCATGATTGGATTCCTGGGGGCTGGCCGCTTTTGCCAGTGGCACGTACCCGGAACCCCATCTGCTGTGAATGCTTCTAAATGTGCTGTGAGAGCTTTCACATCTGCTGCGAATGCTCTGCATCCATGGTGAACATTCACCAAGACATTCACAGCAGATGCGAACTGAATGTGAATGTCATTGCATTCAAAGTGGTTACATTGGCACAACTGCGAATTTCCTTCACATTTGCTTCGAGATGAAGTGAACATGATACTTATGGATATGTATGTAATGCAGACAGATCTGTGCACATACGAACGTCTGAATTATTCGTACAAATGATTTGAAATATTTGTATTCATTCGGTTATTAAAAAAAATGTCTTGACATTCAATTCGAATGTCCGAATTCGGCTGAATTTGATCAAATAACAAATGTTTTGAATATTTTTGCACATCCCTAGTGCAGTAAGATCAAAGTGAGGTCTAGGGGACTTACTGCACTTACCTTGCTTTATTCTGGGCCAATGGGTCTAGGACAGCAAGACTGATGGTTCAAAGCTCAGTAATGTCTGGAACAGGGCCATCTGGACAACAGTGCTGGTCCAGACCAGCATCTGCATCTGCCCTGAACCTTGCGGGAGATTCAGGGCTGGGCTCCAAGGGCTTTGAAGAGCCAGACATGAAAGTTCCTATCCTCAGCACACCTGAGGGACCCATTCTGGTGCCATGCTGTGGAGTAGCACCAAAATGGGATCAATAGTAGTCTGGAAAATGGAGGCATGCCCCCTGCATGCTTCTATGTTCCAGACTGGGGCCCACTGGTCCACCAGTGGACCTCAATATTAAGGGCCTTTTGATCTGGATCACACTCTACCTAATGCTGATGGAGCGCTCACAGATCTGCACTAATGCTCAGATTAAATGAGGCCTTGGAATCCAGAATAGCAATGGGACTCAGGTCTTCTCCATTTGAGGGATGAGACAGATGTGAAAACATCTGATTGGAGTTTGGAGAGATTGTTCCATATCAAAATATGACCAAGAAAGCCACTCTAAGTGCACAGTAGTATCAGGTAACTTGAAATGGACTTAGAGATGGCAGCATTTGCGTACTAGTGTCTCTAATCCAGATTAAAGGCCAGAAAAATGCACTTTTAAGATCCTTTTGTGTCCGCACATTACCACCTCTATGCTACGTACAAGCCCTTTTTTCATTTGTGCAGATGCTGGTTACAAATGTGACCTTGGCTTTTTAGCAGTCTAGATGGCTTCAAGGTAGGGTTAGACAACTTTATGGATGACAGATGTATCAGTGGCTGCTAGAATGAATGCCTAGGTACATCTTTCAGGCTGGGTGGGTGGGTGGGGGAAGGTGGAAGCAGGATGCTTCTAATGCCATTTGCTGGGATTCAAGAGAAGGAAAAGGTTTGTCCTTGTCTCTGTTTGAGATGCCCATGGGCATTTGGCGGGCCACTATGTGCGACAGGATGCTGGACTAGATGGGCTGTGGCCTGATCCAGCAGGGCCTCTCTTATGTTCTTATGTAGCAATGGTATCATCATTAATCAACTGCAGTATCCTAACAGATAAACAGCAGTAGCAATGGCAATAATCTATGATTATATAGAAAGGATCATTTACCCCACATAATTCAAAAGGTGCAAAACTAAATAACAGCAGAGCATTGTACAAAACCTAGGTGAGGGGATGCAGGTATAAGGAAGAGCAAACTAATTGCAGATATAGAACTATTAATTTTGTGAAGCTACATAGAGTTAAAGAGAATCATATCTTTCTATCGCCAAAGAGAATTAATAAAACTAAAAATAACAGGTCAATTTATGTCTTCATTAAGACCTGAAGGAGACAGAGTTTATAACCAATATAATTCTCAGTTTCAAACAAATTGGAACTACGGTATGGGAGAACGCTGCAAGCAAAAGGATTTCAGATCTTGGGCAGAATGTATGAACTCCTGAAAATGTTTCACGGAGAGAGCGTGTGGCTTTTGTTTGCTGATGCATGGCTTGTGTTCACTGATCCTAATCTCTGCCGGTCTCTTAGTCATGCGCACGTACAATTTGTTGCACAGGCAGACAGTTACACTCGTGCCGCCTTTTGAAGAACAGGTGGAGAAACGTTTTAGGACGTACACTAGGCCATTAATAAGATTGGTGGAAGTTTTCTTCACATCAAATGCTCCACTCCCCCGACTTCTAGAGATCCAGACTGTATATAATGGGGGCATTTCGGATATGCAATACTCACAGATATTAAAAACGTGAATAACGAGGGGTGATTGTATAGGGTAGCTTATGCAAAATTCCATAAATCTGCAAGATGGGCTTATGTTCCATATGTTTAATGGGCTTAGCAGGGGATGTGGCTAGGAAGGAAAGGAAAGATCCACATGGGCTTCTAAGAGTGCTGTGAGATCATTGTGACGGTGCATGGTGCATATGATGGTCTATTTGGTTAATAGTGCCTAAAAGTGGAGAGGGGAACCTATTTCATCAGTCAAAGGCCAGCGTACATAGTTGGGTATCCACTAAGATCTTGAGCAGGGTGGAGTCTGTCCCATACTCGGAGGGCTGCCATTGAGAAAGCCCTATTCCAAGTCCCCACCCCTTTAATGTGGTGGTACACCCAGGAGGGCCTCCCCTGAAGATCTTAAGGTGTGGACAGGTTGATAGGGGAGAAGAGGTTTCTCTATGTGAGGAATGCTCTTAAGGACATTGTGTCTGCAAAAACAAACTGATAAGGTAGCTTCAAAGAAGTAACTGGTCTGAACCAGTCAGCCATGGACTTGTCTCTACTGTGCATGTCAGAGAAATCTGATATGTATTTCTTTTCCTACTTGGAAGGCGTTACCAGGAATATTGTAATTACCGGCCGGGTTTAGGTATATTAGATTGTGCTGGAATGTGGGAGGTTTGAAGTTCGTCTTGATGGGTTTTGGAAAGCGGACTTCCTATGCTGCAGCATATCCAAAGGAAAAGAATCTTTTCTCTCTGACCCTTTCTGCTTATTAAGAAACTAATATGGATAGCATTTGCTGATAGAGCGGCAACTTGTTTTCATAGTGGTCTGGAATTTTCCTAACATCTAGATAATTGAGGCCCAAGCCATATAGGGCTTTATAAGTTAAAGATAACACTTTGAATTGGCTTTGGTAGCAAACTGGCAGACAGTGCAGCTCTTTTAAGATTGGAGGAAAGTGCATCTGGCCAGCTGTTCTGATCAGCAGTCTGGTTGCTGCACTTATGACACAGATAATAAAAAAAAACCCCACGAACATGCAGTTGCCTACAAACATCAAGCAGAGCAGCCAGCCAGGTTGCAAGCTAGGGATGTGCACAAATATTCGAAACATTCGAAATTTGTTGTTCAAATTTGGACATTCGGATTCGAATCGAATGTCTAAATTCAAATTTAAAGATTCAAACAAAATTTGAATTTTTGAAGTGTTCGTACGAGTTATTCGGACATTCATATGTGTATGCATATGTACATGATGTGTACTTTCACGTATGCATCTTTCCCGCATCCGTATGCATTTGCCTGCAGTCTGTATGGGACAAAAACAGGATGCCTACAGGATGCATATGGGAACATACAAATACGGATCAAAATTCACATGAACAGATTAGAAAGTATTTGAATCGAATCGAATGTGAATGCATTCAAATTTTAAACATTCAAATCGATTCAAATTTTTGGATATTTGATTTTTGAATCAAGTTGAATCCCAAAAATTGCATTCATGCACACCCCTATTGCAGGCACAGAGGCTGGCAGGCCAGGTGTAGTTGTTTCTGCCACCCCTAGCACCCATTGCTGCCAAAAAACTTTGGGGCCAGCCCCTGCAAGATCAGGGTATCCATATCCAGAATTGCACAGGTAGATGCAGTAAGACCCTGAAGTTCATCCCACTAGAATTAGTCTGTGTTTAAGCAGCCAAGCTGCGATCTGTAGATGAGTTATTGTGGAAAGACACTGAATTTAAGGGAGATTCAGTTCCATTGATTTCCTACTGAGAGATCTAAAACAGACTGTTTTCCTATTTGGTTGTTTTATCTGTATCTCACATCAACCATACCTTCAGCCAATTATTGTCCGCATCTTCTGCCATCTTAAAAAACAAAAACAAAAAACCTGCACAGAACTTTGGCACTTATCCTGGCCTGAACACCCTCCAAACAGCCTGGAATTACAAACATAATCTTGCAGTTTAATTCATGTACTCCTCCGGTGGACACTTGAACTGATGTGGTACAGTGGTAGAAATCAGCTTCCACTTTAGTTTGTTACAGGAAGCAGATCAGAAGAATTGTAGGGTGCTGGTGAAGAAGGCCCTTCCAGCACTAAGGGCCAATGGCCAGCTAACTTCTGGGACGGATGGGGCATCTGCATTCTGAAACGCCCAATCCATTCCAACCTTACCTGGCACGATTGCTTCTATACTAGGGGCAATCACATTGCGGCAGCAATGGTGGCAATGCACATGTGTGGCACTGTTGCTGTGCTGGCTGGGTGTCATGAGGTGCAACCACATTTGTGCTATCATGCACACACTTCACCAGGAAGAGATTAAAACTGAGTGTGCCTGGCAGCTAGTATGGTTGTAGAGCACATTTTAATGCTCTACAGCCATAGACCCTGGAGGATGATCTGGCATCGTGGAGCCACTTCTTGCTCTGTGCAGTGTGGGTGCTTCATGTGGGAACATCGTCCAGCTGTCCCACTGGGCCTAGTAAGAAAAAGCCCTTACTTTGTTTTGATACAGAAGTGTGTGCAAATGCTACCACCAGGAGATACTAGGAGCTCCCAGTTCCTTCCTTCCTTCCTTCCTTCCTTCCTTCCTTCCTTCCTTCCTTCCTTCCTTCCTTCCTTCCTTCCTTCCTTCCTTCCTTCCTTCCTTCCTTCCTTCTTTTTCCCCCTAATACTATTCATGTAGAAAATGGTTCATTTAGCAGTTCTTTCATATTGTTTTGACTGAGGACACTATGCTGTCTAGAGACGGGCGAAACATTTTCATCATTGTACTAATTGTGAAGCTTTGAACTTTCTCGTTCCAGTCGAATATTGGCTGCATACAAAGGTGATTCACATGTGAGGCAAAGGCTTTTGCGCATTCATTCAAAGCTTTGTTACATTTGTGAAGGTGAATTTGTAGATTCAGTGCAGATTTGGAGCGGATTCAGAATGGATTCAGAGGTGAGACGGATGATGGCAGGGACTGATGAACATTCAGATAACATTTGGAGCATATTCTGAAGTCTGGCACATTTCAACTTGCTCCATTTGCACAAATGCGAATTTCTCTCCCATTCTCTTTAATGCTAAGGGGAAAAGGGAGGGGGGGGGGAAATCCGTGCCCATCCCTAATGCTGACACTATATGACTAACACTGATTTATTTATTTTTTTAAAGTTCACATGCAGATGTGTACTTAGATTTTTATTTTTGTTACGGAAAAATATGTACTCCGATAATGTACCTGTAATAACCCACCCCTCAAAGCATGCTGAACAAATTAGTACAGATGCAAAATCAATTAACCTCCCCAAACCTCTCACATTCTCACTTAGAGGTTTCTTGTTTTTATTGCTACAAGAGCAATGCTTTTCCCAGTGCACAGCTGAGAGGGAACAGCTTTGGAGTAGAGAGGTGCACGAATGTATTTTTGACATTTGAATCCGAGTAGATTCAAATGTCATAAAATCCTATTCGATTTGGATATTTAAGATCCGAATTGTCTTAAAATCTGATTCAAATCTGTAACATTAGAATGCGTACGTTTGAATGTTAGATTCGTATTTTAAGCTACTAATGTCGACAACAGTTGTATCTGTTCTGGGTACAACCAGGAAGAGTTGACAAAGGTAAAGATGCTGTTGAGTCCAGCTTTGCGCCTGGAGTCTAAATGGATATTCCTTGGCAACATCCCAGGCTGCTTGTATCTTCCCGTGGTGCAAATTGAACCTCAGACCTTCTGTAGATGTTCCGTCACTGAGCTGTAGCTACTGCCCTGGTGGGCAATCTTTGGAAAAGTTTCTAGAAAGGATGTTCTGAAGTATTTAATTATAAACCCTCATGTGTTCATTTCATAGCTAGCTGGGATTGTGTCTGGATCACATTATCTTTTCTACAGGAATTCAGTTCAACAGTACTGCAAGAAGGAAGTGCCAGGTTCAAAAGAGGGGCAGATAGCAAGGAAAGAAGAAGAAGAAGAAGAAGAAGAGTCAGTTTTTATACCCCACTTTTCTCACCCTTAAGGGAACTCAAAGCGGCTGGCAAACCTGTTCTTCTCCCCACAACAGTCACCCTGTGACATAGGTGGGGTTGTGAGAGCTCAGAAAGAGAGCCATGGCTAGCCCAAGGTCATCCAGCTGGCTTCACGGAAGAGTGTGGTCTCGAACCAGGGGACTATCAGATAAGACTCCAGCTTTTTAAGCGCAGGATCAGTAAAACTGGGGGAGGGAATCTTTTTGTTTTTTGTGGACCACAAGTTCAACTCGCATGGTCTTTACTTAGTGCCCACCTGAACTATTCTCGTCCCCTGGCTGGAAGTGCAAAAAGGCCCCTAAATACCCACATAACAAATCATCACCAGCGACTGACACTGATGCTGCTGCCTAGGCCAGTGATGTTGTTACTCAAGGGGATTTGCTAGTCTCAACAACTTCTTCAAACAGAAGAAATGGTCAGAGAAATTCACTGCCTGTGATCTTGGTGGGCAGAACCCCTAGAGGCAATCTTTAAGGCTGGGGGCTGTGGTGGCATGTTGGCAGCATGCCACCATATTAAGACTAGTCCTACAAGTATAGCAGGAAGACAATGCCTTTGTGTCTCTGAAGACCGTAAAGATGACTGTGCCTCCTCCCTCCTCCAGCAATCTATGCAATAATAAACAATAATACACTTCCTCCTATTGCATACTTTATGGCCAACCTAACGATGGGCATTTTGCTGCTTTATAATAATGGCAGGTCTTTCCAGATGGCAGGAAAGTTGTACTCTTATTTGGAAAGCTATCAAGAGCACTTTCGTGCATTCAGGCACCTATAAAAGAAAGCATAAAGCCAGAAAAAGTATAATAAACTGGGCACGTCCCTGTGTTTCTGTGCGCACCACTGTTTAAAGGAAAAACACTAGATTATTCTTGTTCTTTTATCTTTATGGGGTGTCACATGTGGTAATGCCCTCTGCAAGGTAATCCTTCCAAGAGGAGCCCTGTTGGATCAGGCCACAGGCCATGTAGTCTAGCATCCTGTCTCACATAGTGGCCCACCAATTGCCTATGGGCATCTCAAGCAGAAGATGAAGGCAGAACCTTCACCTGCGTTTGAATCCCTGCAAATGGCTTTAGAACCTAAGAACCCAAGAGGAGCCCTGCTGGATCAGGCCACAACCCATCTAGTCCAGCATCCTGTCAGGCACACTGGCCCACCAATTGCCCATAGGCAACTCAGACAGAGACAAGGTCAAACCTTCTCCTGCTCTCAAATAGCAAATGACCCTAAAATGTCCCTGCAGCCTGAAAGATGTACTTAGGCATCCATTCTAGTAGCCATTAATATATCTGTTGTCCATAAATTTGTCTAACCCTTCCTTGAAGCCATCTAGGCTGCTAACTGTTACCACCTCTTCCAGCAGCAAATTCCATAAACTGACAACCCTCTGGGTGAAGAAATACTTCCCCTTGTCGGATCCAACTCTCCTACCCGTCAGCTTCATGGAGTTCCCCCTGGTTCTAGTGTTGTGTGACAGAGGAAAGAAATTTTCTCTATCCACCTTTTCTATACTATGCATGATTTTATATACTTCAATTAGGTCCCTTCTTAAACAACGTCTTTCCAGACTGAAGAGGCCTAGACATTGCAGCCTGATTTCATAAGGGAGGTGTTCCAGCCCTTGAGCATTCTGGTTGCCCTTTTCTGCACCTTTTCCAGTTGAGTTAGGGTTAGGTCTCTTGACATTTATTTATTAATTATACTCGTAGGTCTTAGGGTGGGTTACAGGTTTTTAAACAACAGATTAAAACAATGTCTCTCAACATTGAGGAAGTACCTAAGCATCCATTCTACTAACCATTGATACAACTGTCCCTCATGAATTTATCAAATCGTTTCTTAAAGCTACCTATGTTGGCTGCTGTCACCACCTCTTCTGGTAGTATATTTCATAGACTAATGACTCTCTAGATGAAAAAAAAAAAGCTTCCCTTTGTAAATCCTAATTCTCTTGCCCATCGGCTTCATAGATTGCCCTCTGGTTCAAGTGATGTGTGATAGAGAAAAGAACTTTTCTCTCTCCACCTTTCCCACTTTGTGCATGATTATATATATAGGCCCAACCGTTGCAGCCTGATTTCATTAAGGGAGATGTTCCAGTCCCTTGGCACTGCTTAAGATGGCAGACACTAGGTGTTAGCAGCAGCATCCTAAATTATATTGCTCATTCCATCCCCCCCTAGCTTTTGGTGGCTAAACTGTATTCCTTATGGGCTTCCTCCGCACCTCCTAATATCGTCTGCTCCCTTCAGTAGAGATGGTCGAGGTAATCTGAAAACAAAGTGGGAAAGTGACAGTTCCCATTTGTAAATATATTATCAGATTGAATGTAGATTGCCTCCTCTGACGTACAGTGGATTGTTTCTCTCTCTTTTTTAAACAACTAACCCTACTTGAAATATTGTGGGTAGTTTTGCTTAATGCCTCCTTTGGAGCCGTGACTTGGGTTGTGGTCACATCTAAGGTTCAATCCAGCTTCAGTCCATTTTCGGAGTGAGAGAATACATCAGCAAAGTGACGGGATGCTTTCTTTCAGTGTTAAACAACTCAGACAACTCACCTTTGGGATAGATAAAGTAGAAAGAATGGTCCCTTCTAGACTAGCGGATAAAAATCCGCAGTTATATAAAATGCGCAGCTTACCTGGCTGCGAAATCACGATGCGTTGTCCCCACTCAAAATGTAGGTCCGTAGCTTCCTCCTCAGCAGCTGCAAGACTTCCGTGGCGCACGCATATGGTGAGTCGCACATCACATGGGATGGGGCAGCCAATGAGAGCTGAGCTGAAGTTTCAGCTCTCATTGGCTGTTTCTCGCCGTCCTGTCAGGACAGCGGGAAACTTCGAATTTACCTGAAAATGCGGAGCGAATGCTCATAGTTCCGCAGTAGGTAAACTCAAAGTAGCGGCGGCATAATGCACTGTCACTACGAAGTATCAGGCATCAGATGTGATGCCCACGCACTGACCATGCATCAGAATGTGCAGTATCACCCAGTCTGGACACAACTAAAATTACTGGTCATTTTGCTGATGCATTCTCTCTCTTCAAAGGTGGACTGAAGCTGGATTTTCTTTTTTTTTTAAAGGAACTCTTCATGAATTTGTGTGTCATCCCTGTGCAGGGCCCCTGATAATCTTCTCTGTATCATTCCAATTTTAGCCTATGTGCTGCCGAAGCAAGCTGGATTAAATCTTAGGTGTGGCCACAGACTTGCAAATGGGGGCACAGCAGGGAGGGGACTGAGGTCTTATTCTGTATTATATCTCAGAATAGGGACCTGCCATCTGCAGACTCTGTCATGCCTCATTCAGGGCCTGTCATAGTCTGCAGCAACATGTGGATGGCAGGTCTCAATTCCACGACCTAATCTGGAATTAGGCCCAGCCTAGAAAAGACCTGATACCTTCTGTGCAAGCTGCTCCGGCTCTTGAATTCAAGGGGTTTGAGGTTGCAATAACCAAAGTAATACTTGTAATTTTAAAAATCGTAATATCAAGTGTGGAGTGAAACCTTGCTTTTTTTTTTTTGGTAAGGAAAGGAATAATAGGCCATTTCTACATTTGAAGGGGCTCCACAGCTCCAGGTAGAACTGTTCCTGCTAGAGGGGTCCAACAGTACTGGAACAAGGTCATCTGCACCATGACTAAGGAGGTGTCTTCCCATGGGCTGGTGTATACATCCAAGGCCAAGGAAAGCTCTTCCAGGATCTACTCATCTACTAGAACATAAGAATTTAAGAAAATAAGAGGAGCCTTGCTGGATCAGGCCACAGCCCATCTAGTCCAGCATCCCGTCTCATACCAATTGTTCATGGGCATCTCAAGCAGAAGACAAAGGCAAAACTTTCACCTGCTCTCAGACACTTGCCATGACCTGAGAGGCATCCTGCCCGTCTTTCCATGCCTTCTGCACTAGAAACCATGGAAGCGTCCATTGTTTAGCCTTATTGAGCAAGCACATGTGGGCCGTGTCTTCATGGCAACCTTATCTTGGATTCAAAATGTTTTCAATCCTCGGAGTCCGCATGGCAGATTGGCTTAACACGCTTTCCCTGTGTTAAACTACCCCAAAGCGTGGTGAATCTCAATCCTGATTTCAACAGGTCTCACGCCGGATGGTGCGCTTGAAATGTTTTACATTTTTTACTGTGTGGACAGTACCATTTTAAGGGATGAGAATCCATGTTTAGGGTTTCCCTCTCCCAATAGCTTGCTTCCAAAGACAGTGATTTCAGTGTAAAAATCCACCCTTAACAGCAGCGCTACACTGTAGCAATGGAACCATTTCAACCTGATAACAATGTTGCAATTTTGTGCAATTGTAAAAGATCTGACTTTAGAAAGGGAAAGGAAGGGAGGAAAGCAGCTGAATGTGAATGTTTAAAGCAAAGAGGCTTTAGTTGCCGCTGCTGCTGTGTGCCCTGAGCAATGGAGAGAGGAGGGGAAAGAATTGCTGGCTGGCTGCCCGCTGCCATTTTTCCTCCAACCATGGAAGGGGGCAGAGCAGCCCCGAAAAGCGGCTTTTAAAAAGTAGCTGCTTGAGTCCCACCTTGAGACTTCTAGGTCCAAGAAGAAACCAATGTGGCTCACAAATGCAGTAGATGAAGTCATTAAAAACAAGAAGAGATCATTTAGGAAATGGAAGGCTTGTCCAAATGAGGAGAACAGGAGGGAACATAGACACTGGGAACACAAATGCAAGACAGCCATTAGGAAAGCTAAGAAAGATTTTGAGGAGCACATTGCTAAAAACATCAAAAGAAATAACAAGAACTTCTATAAGTATATCAGAAGTAGGAATCCAACCAGGAGAGCAGTTGGACCACTAGATGGTAAAGGACAGAAAGGGGTAATTAAAGAAGAAACGGAGATTGCAGAGAGACTAAATGAATTTTTTGCTTCCATATTCACGGAGGAAGACAGAAGACACATGCCAGTAACTAAGCCTGTATTTTCTGAAGAGTTAAACTGTACAGAAATAACCAAGGAAGAGGTCCTGGCATGTCTTGATAAACTAAATGTGAACAAGTCACCGGGACCAGATGGTATTCACCCAAGAATCCTTAAGAAACTCAAATGCGAAATTGCCGAACTTCTAGCAAAAATATATAATCTTTCCCTAACATCAGGCTCTGTACCTGAGGACTGGAGGGTAGCAAATGTAACACCAATCTTCAAAAAAGGATCCAGGGGTGATCCAGGCAATTACAGACCAGTTAGCTTAACGTCAGTTCCATGTAAGGTGATGGAAACCATTATTAAAGACAAAATTAGGGTGCACATGGAGGAGCAAGCATTGCTGAACAAAAGCCAGCATGGCTTCTGCAAAGGTAAATCATGCCTCACAAATTTATTGGAATTCTTTGAGAGTGTCAATAAACACGTGGATAAAGGTGAACAAATAGACATTGTCTATCTGGACTTTCAGAAGGCTTTTGACAAAGTCCCACATCAAAGACTACTGAGTAAACTCATCAGCAATGGAATAAAAGGACAAGTTCTGTCCTGGATTTGTGACTGGCTTAAGGGCAGAAAGCAGAGAGTAGAAATAAACGGCAAATTCTCAGGGTGGAAAGAAGTAAAAAGTGGGGTCCCTCAAGGCTCAGTACTGGGACCAATGCTTTTTAATTTATTCATCAGTGATCTAGAAGAAGGGGTACATAGTAAAATAGCAAAGTTTGCTGATGATACTAAATTATTTAGGGTAGTAAAATCTGAAAGAGATTGCCAAGAGCTCCAGAGAGATCTCTTAGCATTGGGTGAGTGGGCAACCAAGTGGCAAATGTGCTTTAATCTTAACAAGTGCAAAGTAATGCATATTGGTACCAAGAATCCAAATTACGTCTATAAACTGATGTGGTCTGAGCTTTCTGCAACACACCAGGAAAGGGATCTTGGGGTTTTGGTAGACAGTTCAATGAAGGTGTCAACCCAGTGCGCGGCAGCAGCAAAAAAAGCAAATTCAATGCTGGGAATAATTAGGAAGGGAATAGAAAATAAGACAGCAAGTGTCATTTTGCCCCTTTATAAATCTATGGTGAGGCAACATTTGGAGTATTGTGTACAATTCTGGTCACCACAACTCAAAAAGAATATTGTGGAACTAGAGAAGGTGCAGAGAAGGGCAACCAGGATGATAAAGGGTCTGGAACACCTCCCTTACGAAACCAGGCTGCAACGTCTAGGCTTCTTCAGTCTGGAGAGACGGTGTTTGAGAGGGGACCTGATTGAAGTATATAAAATTATGCACGGTATAGAAAGGGTGGATAGAGAAAATTTCTTTTCTCTGTCACACAACACTAGAACCAGGGGGCACTCTATGAAGCTGATGGGTAGGAGAATAAGGTCTGACAGGGGGAAGTATTTCTTCACCCAGAGGGTCATCGGCTTATGGAATGTGCTGCCGGAAGAGGTGGTGACAGCTACCAGTCTGGATGGCTTTAAGGTAGGGTTAGACAAATTTATGGATGACAGATGTATCAATGGCTACTAGAACGAATGCCTAGGTGCATCTTTCAGGCTGGGGGGGGGAGGAACTGGGGCGCTTCTAAGGCCATCTGCTGGGACTCGAGAGCAGGAGAAGGTTTGTCCTTGTCTCTGCTTGAGATGCCCGTGAGCATTTGGTGGGCCACTGTGTGCGACAGGATGCTGGACTAGATGGGCTGTGGCCTGATCCAGCAAGGCTTCTCTTATGTTTTTATGTTCTTATGATCCTCAGAATCCGGATCCAACGCGATTAAGTTAAAAGTAATGGGAACAGGCAAATTCGCGTTTGCATCCGGTTCTATTATTTCGGTTTAGGGAAAGCAAAATAAGCTTGCTGTGGGGATTCACCCGTGGAGTTCTTCACAGATTTGCCTTTCACACGAAACTTGATAGAAACATTTCCAGGGAAACATGCACAGGATCAGATGGCTCGGCAAGTCATGCACCCCTTGTTCTGTGGCCATAAACGCTGTTCATTCTTTAGCCATGTATATCAATGGCTCATAAACCATGAGGGATGCAGTTTTAAAAAGCTCTTTATAATAAAAGATGAGCAGTTACAGGGTCAGCTGCCAAAGATAATGCTTCTACATTAGTGGATGACAGCTACTGCTTCAGGGAAGTACATCTTTTGGACAGGACTGCGGCACAAAATTCTGCAATGAACAGAGCAAAGTCATAATAACAACCTAGTTCTAAATCACCGGGAGCGGATGGACTGGTGGTTAAGGAGCAACATGGGCAACTGAGTGCTTAGCAACAATGTGGGCGACGGATATGCATGAATGTTCTAAAAATTTGAAATTTGATCGAATTTGATCAAATGTGGACATTTGCATTCAAATAGAACGTCTTCACATTCGAATTTAAACATTCAAATGAAATTCAAATGTTCCAAAACATTCATTCAGATGATTTGAATGATTTGAATGTATGAATGTATGTATCTGTACAAATATCCTACGTATTTGTACGCATTTGCACTTGTAATACGGAACGAAAACGGGAGGCATGCAAGATAAAACGGGATGCATATGAAATGCATACAGATATGTATAACATATATGAATGTTGTTGACATTTGTATCTTTAAATACGAATGTTCAAATTTAACATTCCAACGAATAGATTTGAATGTATTTACTACCGGGCCCAATTCAAGGTGTTAACTTTAACTTATAAGGCCCTAAATGACTTGGGCCCCAAATATCTAAAGGAACGTCTTCTCCCATACCAACCTGCCCATGCCTTAAGATCCAATAATGAGGCCCTCCTAGTTGTCCCGCCACCTTCAGTAGTGAGGTTGGTGGGCACCCGGGAGAGAGCTTTTTCTGCAGTGGCCCCAAGATTGTGGAATGGCCTCCCCCTCAAGGTGCGCCATGCCCCCTCCTTGTATTTATTTCGGAGGGACTTAAAGACATACCTATTTGCCTCGGCCTTTGGTTAAGGATTTATTTTCCCTCCCCAGTTATAATGACATCATTTTAATGCACTACGGAGTGCACAGTTTTAAATTTGTTGAATTTTAAGGTGTTTTAAAGTGTGCATCTTGTTTTATTTGTGTTTCATTTTAATCTGTATCTGTTCTTAATTTGTATCTTGTTCTAATCTATTTAACCTGTTGTAACCCGCCCAGAGACCTTCGGGTATGGGCGGGATAGAAATGTAAATAAATAAATAAATAAATAAATAAATAAATAAATAAATAAATAAATAAATAAATAAATATTGGATTCAGATAGATTTTTGTTGCATTCGGATTCTAAACCTTTAAATTGAATCAAATGTTTTGACGTTCAATTCGACAAATTCAAATGCAAAAAAAACGTTTGTGTCCATCCCTAATCTGGCCACTTCTCCACGTACCATCTGGGGCAGCTCTCCTACTTTGGTGCTGCAAACAAGGCACCTCTGCTGGTAAAGGGGATGATGTGATTGCCACAAGGTGCCAGCTGCCTCTGTGAATGGAGATACGGTGGCAGTGGGTATCTTCTTCTGTGGCTCAGCGGCGCAGAAGGTGGGCAGAAGTCCTGCTGCAGATGTTGGCTAAATAGCATCCTGAAGCTACTTACAGGAGGACCTTCTCTGTGCTGGCACCAGCCTTTGAAATTATCTCCCCTGTTACATTTGCAAAGACCCTCCCCCCCCCAGCACAATTTTGTCACACCCTTCAAGCAGGCCTTTCCTCTGTGAATGTCTGTCTGCCCTTAACTATTCACAGTTTTACGTTTAAAACGCATAAGTAAACCATCCAGATTTTCTAAACTACAAAACGGATTATAAATGCTGAAAATAAACAAACTGAATCAATGAATCTGCAAGGTTGTTGTGTGGTTTGATTATCTGCTTACCTGCCTACCTACCATATTTATTGTGCTTTAACTGTGCAGTTTTCTAAATCTTCCCAAGTGACATGCATTAAAACAACACCCTACAAACTGAGAAAATCAAATAGATAATGCAAGGACACTCTCCCATGAGTAAACAGGTATAGGGCTGAGGGTGCATGAATAGAACCAGTCCTCCCTGACATAAGCTGGGAGATAACCAAAACCTGCCGAGCCCAGAGTTGCTGCAAGTGACTTCATGGGGCTCCTTTGAAGTCCTGCATATGGAAGTGCTTTCCATGACGATCCAACTCAGGATGCCTACATGCAGTGGACTTCAAAGGAGCCCTATGAACCTGCATGCACCAGATCTGGGCTCCTCCTATGGCTTCCCTTGGCCATAGGGAAGGCTTTGTCAGTTCCTTTGTGGTCCATCATATGTGGCCGTTTCTGCACTCAGTCAGTAGGCTGGACCATATGGCTGCCTAGCACACTTTGTCCACATGGGACTAGTGCTATTGCAGCCCAGAACCATCTCAAGAGGACGTATTTGAAAATGTCGGCAAGTGCCCACTAATACCATCTGTTCCTATCTGGGCATTGGTACTTCCACATCTAATACAAAAAATAAGGAGAACTGTAATCTCTGAAGATTGTTTTTGAAACCACAGCACAGAGGTAGGGACACTCTATAGTCTTGCTCATGGGTTATGGGTCCTGCATCTTGGGTGGGGAGACAGTTGTATGGATTGAAACATTGCTTCTGGAGTTTGTCTGGAATGGACAGCTTCTCTGACCTCACAAGGCAGACAGGATCTGCTGTGCTTCGCTTGGAATAGGCTGAAGTGGAATAGTTAAACTCCTCCAAGCAAGGTGAGTGTGGAAAAGACCTATGACCTGGCCCTTGGTTGGATCATGGAATCCCTATGCACAGTGGATTTCCTCTGCTGATGCCCAATAGCAGGTTTTAAGCAAATTCTTCTGAGCCACACAAAATGAACTCCGCTCCAGAGCCAAAGTCTGGGCCCAAAGATGGTGTGAGGCAAAGCGTGGGGCATGTGAACATAACATACCTGCCTTGGGATGTGATGCCCTCACCTTGGGATGCGGATGCAGCCATTGTCTGACTATTCATTTTGCAGTCATTAACACCCAGTGGTGGCCATTTCCCTCAGGATTTTTGTCAGTATAACTCTTCTCAAAACAGCCTGCAATGATTGACGCTTCTGCCAATCATATTCTAGCCGACACTATTTGAAAAGCAAAGCTTCTTCATGCCTTGTCAGTCTGAAATGGCACAAGACATGATGTGCTGAAAGCTATGTTTACCTTCTCAGATGCCCTCAGGGGTGCTCTGGCAGGGCGGGGCCAGATGTAAAAATGAAGCCGCGTAATGTATTATGATGCCATTCATCCATAAAAAGCACATGTCTGCCTCATGTTAAACGAGGAGCACAATATCCAAAGCTGACCTGAACAATTTTCATAGGCCACCAGTGACTTATAATGTTTCAAAGACCACTTAAGAGCTTTATGATCATCCAGACAGGGATAAAAATCCGAGTTTAATGCATAGCAGCATTTCATTTGGCTGACACATATCACAATTCTCCACTGTAGCTGAGCATTATATACCCAATACTCTGGGCTTAAAAAAGAGTGGTTTTAAGCTTTCTCAATGTGGAGGATCATGTGACAGTCCACTTCTTTGGTCTCCGTGGGTGAACTGTGTGTGAATTAACAAGAACTTGCTTTCACCCGAGAATACATGGGCTTGTCAGAAGTTACTTCATGAGCACACAGGGAGGGGCTGAGCACATGAATGCTGAGGCAACGTCAACATGCTAAATTGTGGAAGATCAACGGTGGGTCTGTGTGAAACCTTTTCTCTCTGGAACCACTTTATTAGTGGTAAAATGCAGGTTTTTAAAGTGATGTGTGGAACAGGGATGCGCACAAATTCGAGTCAATTCGAATATTTGAATATTCAATTCAATTTGAAATTCAAAAATCCAATTCGAATCTGGATTTCCGGGATCCGTAGTTTCAGAAATTCGAATGTTAGCAACATTTGTATCTGATTTTCAAATTTCCACGCATTACATTTTCACCCCATATTATAAGCACAAATAAACACAATATTTGGATGTGATATGCACGGTACTATTTAGTCAAATTATTTGAAAATCCATATCGGATTTTTGAAAATCCAAAATTTGAAAGAATGTTTACATTTGGATTTTCAAAAACCCGATTCGAATTCGAATATTGATATTTGATGAAGCTGAATTGGATTTTTGGATTTTCGAATATCGGTGCAAATCCCTAGTGCACGAATAGATTTTTTGACATTCAATCCATAACAAATTGAATATTAAAAAAATTGTTTTCATTTGAATAGATCCCCTTCAAATGTGGTAGGATTCTATTTGATACAAATGTATTTGTATGAATTTGTTTGCGTATCTGATATGAATGAATACGTATTCGATACGTATCCCATAACAAATCTGTGATCTGAAGGTGTCAGATCTGTCCTGAACCCATTTTTAATTTGCTCTCGATCCATCTCCAAGAGTCCTTAAGGAACTCAAACGCTAAATTGCCGACCTAGCAAAAATATATAATCTTTCCCTAACATCAGGCTCTGTACCTGAGGATTGGAGGGTAGCAAATGTGACACCAATCTTCAAAAAAGGATCCAGGGGTGATCCAGGCAATTACAGACCAGTTAGCTTAATGTCAGTTCCATGTAAGGTGATGGAAACCATCATTAAAGACAAAATTAGTGTGCACATGGAGGAGCAAGCATTGCTGAACAAAAGCCAACATGGCTTCTGCAAAGGTAAATCATGCCTCACAAACTTGTTGGAATTCTTTGAGAGTGTCAATACACATGTGGATAAAGGTGAACCAGTAGACATTGTCTATCTGGAGTTTCAGAAGGCTTTTGACAAAGTCCCACATCAAAGGCTACTGAGTAAACTCATCAGCCATGGAATAAAAGGACAGGTTCTGTCCTGGATTTGTGACTGGCTTAAGGGCAGAAAGCAGAGAGTAGTAATAAACGGCAAATTCTCAGGGTGGAAAGAAGTAAAAAGTGGGGTCCCTCAAGGCTCAGTATTGGGACCAATGCTTCTTAATTTATTCATCAATGATCTAGAAGAAGGGGTACATAGTAAAATAGCAAAGTTTGCTGACGATACTAAATTATTTAGGGTAGTAAAATCCGAAAGAGATTGCCAAGAGCTCCAGAGGGATGTCTAAGCATTGGGTGAGTGGGCAACCAAGTGGCAAATGTGCTTTAATCTTAACAAGTGCAAAGTAATGCATATTGGTACCAAGAATCCAAATTATGTCTATAAACTGATGTGGTCTGAGGTTTCTGCAACACACCAGGAAAGGGATCTCGGGGTTTTGGTGGACAGTTCAATGAAGGTGTCAACCCAGTGTGCGGCAGCAGCGAAAAAAGCAAATTCAATGCTGGGAATAATTAGTAAGGGAATAGAAAATAAGACAGCAAGTGTCGTTTTGCCCCTTTATAAATCTATGGTGAGGCCACATTTGGAGTATTGTGTACAATTCTGGTCACCACACCTCAAAAAGGATATTGTGGAACTAGAGAAGATGCAGAGAAGGGCAACCAGAATGATTAAGGGTCTGGAACACCTCTCTTATGAAACCAGGCTTCAATGTCTAGGCCTCTTCAGTCTGGAGTTTAAGAGGGGACCTGATTGAAGTATATAAAATTATGCATGGTATAGAAAAAGTGGATAGAGAAAATTTCTTTTCTATATCACATAATACTAGAACCAGGGGGCACTCTATGAAAATGATGGGTAGGAGACTCAGAGCCGACAAGGGGAAGTATTTCTTCACCCAGAGGGTCATCGGCTTATGGAATGCACTGCCGGAAGAGGTGGTGACAGCTACCATTCTAGATGGCTCTAAGGTAGGGTTAGAGAAATTTATGGATGACAGATGTATCAATGGCTACTAGAATGAATGCCTAGGTGCATCTTTCAGGCTGGGGGGGGGGGGAGGAACCGGGGCGCTTCTAAGGCCATCTGCTGGGATTCTAGAGCAGGAATAGGTTTTTTCCTTGTCTCTGCTTGAGATGCCTATATACAATTGGTGGGCCACTGTGTGCGACAGGATGCTGGACTAGATGGGCTGTGGCCTGATCCAGCAAGGCTTCTCTTATGTTCTTATGTTCTTATCTTGAATGCAATCTGGATCCATTGCAGACGTGTGGCCTTCCCCAATTTACCAAACGTCTGAACTAATAGTACGAATGTCTGGAAACATTTGTGTGAATGTCCAAAACATTTGTATTAGTATGAATTTTAATGTACAAATATCATAACATTTGATTCGTGTATGAATAATGAATGTTACAAATATTTGTACACATCCCTAGTGTGGAGTCAGCCTTGCTCTCTCTCTCTCTCATTCTCTGATCTGACTTCTAGAAGACGGCAACTCCTAACTACTCTGAAAAAGACTTTTATTGAAACATGACACATACTAACCACATAGAAAAAACCCACTCGCACAAAGATAGGCCATTCATTTGGTAAAGCCCTTTCTGTGTATAAAATAGAAAGGAATCAATAGAAAAGAAACAAAAATTTGATTAAGTAATAAGCACTTCATCCACATGGGTGGAAAGACCACTTGTCCACTTGAGCTCCGTCTGCCTTTTGGAAGCACCTCTGTTAGATCAGCCACCCAGGTTCCATGGTCCCCCATAAACCAGGAAAAAGTTATTCTGTCTAGTGGTTAAGGAGCTGGATTCTTATCTGGGAATACCGGGTTCGATTCCACTCTCCCCCATGAAGCCAGCTGGGTGACCTTGGGCTAGTCACAGCTCTCTTCTGAGCTCTCACAGCCCCACCTACCTCACAGTGTGTCTGTTGTGGGGAGAAGAATTTCTCAGCTGCTTTGAGTTCCCTTAAATGGGTGAGAAAAGTGGGGTAGAAAAGCCAACTCTTCCTCTTCTTCCTGGGGTTGGCAAAAAATGTTTGTCACTTTCACAAATCATACAAATTGTGAAGTTTCAAAGCTTTGTGTTCAGATTGGGAATGTGCACAAATATTTGTAACATTCAAAATTTGTACAAATTCAGCTGAATTTGGACATTTGAATTTGAGTGGAATGTTGGCACATTTGAAGATTGACATCTGAAGTCTAACTGAATCTTTCGATATATTCCTATGAATATTCATTACATTTGTGAACCTGGGGAGTTGAGCAAGCGGCTGCCCCAGTCACATCTGCAACAGATCCAGAGTGGATTCAATGTGGATTGAGAGTGGATTCACAATGGATTGAGGGCAGATTTTTGACATGTTCAGAGTGGATGTGTAGCAGATATGTAGCAGATGCATAGCAGATTCGTATGGGATTTGTATGGGATTCACGGCAGGAATTTGAATGGAATTTGTATTGAATGTTCGTATTGAATTTGAATCCTACCACATTTGAAGGGGATCTGTTCAAATGAATACAAATTTTCTTGCATTCAATTTGATACAAATCAAATACAAAAAAAAATTGTGCATATCCCTAGTTCAGATGGAATATAGGCTATATTCAAAGACTAACCTTTGCATGCAAAGCGAAAGCTTTTGTGCCTTTGTCTGAAGTGGAATGGCACCAGTTTGGATGTTCAACTGGGGGCAGCAGAGATTCCAAGCGAATTCAAAATCTAGCACATTCAAAGTGGCTCCATTCACGCAGATGTGAAGTTCCATCTCATGTGCTTCAATGCAAAATTAATGGGGGGGGGGAATCTGCACGTCTCTACTCAGTCTGGATACATATGGTGAAATCCACTTTGCCCTCTTGTGGAAGCATGGAAGGGAACAATGTGACTTATCTACTCTCATTTCTGCGCAAGTGAATCCTCTGACAGAGCAGAACAATGGCTGGGAGGTGGCCATTAACAGTGTGTTGGAAATTCTGCCAGCCTGGAAACACAGCTGTGGGAGAGGTTCCCCTTGCATCTGTGTTCTGGGTCCATTGCTCCCTGTACCAGATCTTGGCCCTGTGCCCTAGTAATGAAGAAAAAATGAGGTTTTTTTTTTTTGCACAATGGAATAACAAAGCAAAATAGCTCTTGATGTTTGATGCTCTCAGCTTTTGTTTGATTTCTTGTGACTGTTAAGACAGACTGTATCTATAGTGGAAGAGCAGACCGACTCAGCAGGACCTGTAGAACGTGTTGTCTGCACTACAAAGCTCTTTGTGTGCATTGCTGTGAAGTTGGCACAGAGTTGCTATGCAGTGAATTGGTGAGAATGCACTCTGGTAGAAAACTGGGTACTAGGGCCATGAAATTTACTGTCTCTGGCAGCTGGATAGACCAACACTGCTGTGAATGGGGGAAAGGATAAGGCTGTTTGTCTTTTCCTGGCATTGATTTCTAGTTTCAGCTGGTGACTGGATCTCTGGAGAACAAGTCACAGTGCTTTCCCTACCACTACTGCATATGAAAATTATACAAATACCATGATGGAGGGAAGGGGAATGTAGTGAATTTGCTCCCCACTTTAACCCTTGTCGGTTTTGCTGCCATGAGAAAGAGACCAGTTTATTTATTTATTTATATTTACATTTCTATCCTGCCCTATACCCTAAGGTCTCAGGGCAGGTAACAGCATTTTAAAACAGACATGTTAAAATAGAGCCATATATAAAAAACAGTATAAAACAATAATTTCTGTGGTGGGGGGAAACTATACTACATTTAGCCAAAGGCCAGAACAAAGAGGTGAATCTTCACCACCTTCCTGAACGTATACAGTGAAGAAGCCTGATGCATCTCAAGGGGGAGACTATTCCACTGGGGGCGGGGGGGTGGTGTATTACTGAGAAGGCCCTCTCTCATGTGCCCACCCATCTTACTACTGAGGGTGGTGGGAGATCCTCCAGATCTTAAGGCACGGGCAGGTCGGTTGAAGGCGAGCAATTTTTCCTGAACACATTTTCTCCACCAGAGCGGTAACAACAACTCCCAATTATGCAAGATGAGAGCACATCTGCAAGTCAGCATCGTATTTGCCTTTTCAGGCCTTTAGCGTTTCAGTCGCCTTTGTGTGGGCAGACCTTTCTCTGCTTAAGGACATAAAAAGCGCCTTTTTGGATTTCCCCTCACCTATTGAAACAAGGTATTCAGGCAAAGCTCAGCCACTGCACACTGGGAACCCAAATCAAACCAAACCTTGGCTCAGGTTTAAAGAAAGGCAGAGATGAGCAACCTAGCAATTACAACAGTTTATGAATGGAGCCGCCACCATCCATAGCGGGCACGTTGAAATACAAATTTGCTTTCGTGGCTGCCATTCAGTGTAAATGCTGGGAGAGCTGAAATGAACAGGGTGAAAATGAATTGTACAAACATCAGAACAGAAATCACTGCCTGCTGCCTCAGGCTTGCTTCCCTTATTGCATGATTTTGATGGTTGTTTAGTTTAATTTTGCTCAATGAGATGCCACAGTTCACATTTAATGGCTTAGCAAATTGCTGCTGAAAAAGATGCTCAACGTTCAGTTTCCTTCATGCAACTTCTGTTTCTCTTAAACAAACAAATGATGAGCAAACAAAGCCAAAAAATGAGATGATAGGATTTGTGTTCTTGCTTATTGGGCCTGGCCCAAAGGCTCAGCAAGAAAAAACATTTATTGAGAATGTTGGTCTTGTAAGGTTGGAGAGGCCTTGTCCTGAGCAAACTGGATTGCTCCAGCACGGAATCTGTTCCAGTCTGAGCGATTCCATCTGGAGCAGTCCAGCCCCCACAAGTGTGGAAATGGCTTCTCGTTCCTTCAGCTGTGCAGGGTGACCTTGGGCCTTTCCGCACTTGGCCCAATAGTCAAGAGATGGAGAAAGAGCTGTTTCCAAACTAGAAACAGTTTCTTCCATGCAGGAGTGTGCCACAAAGTGACGACGTGTGGTGCACATTGAAGGGAGCCACATGCACACTTACCTTTAGCTGCGCTGGAGCCCATTCACATTGTACCAGCTGTTTCCATGTCCTGTCACAGGCTGCGCAAGTGTGCTGGCACAACACAGTTGCCCTCTGTGATGGCGCTGGCACACGTGTGCTGGTGTTGGCACCAAGGCTGCAAGATGGCAGCACTCAGGCATCCAACCATTCTCAGTTCTTAGTAGTTGCTCAAGCTCACATTGCAACTTCCAAACTGCAGGCCTTCCAAGACTTAGTTCCTCACCTTTGGAAAAATCTCCCACAAGCCCTGAGATTAGAAGAAGATCCGGTTCAATTTTGAAAGAGTCTGAAGACCTTTCTTTTTAATAACCCTGAATGAGTTTAAATTGACTTATTTTAGTGGATAGTATTTATCTGTAATGGATGAAATGATATTTCGGGAATGTATTACTGTTATTTTACTAGATTGATTTTAATACTGTTCTCATTATAATTAGATTGTTTTATTGCTATGTTATTATTATTTCTGTAATTTTTGACCCTGTACCATCCCTTTGTGGAATAAATGCTATTATTATTATGTAAAACAACAGTTACACACAGCAAATGAGATCACTATGCTGGATTTCGTATTATATCACTAGTCGGGCACTTCCCAAGCACCTAGGTCTGCGTGATGATGATGATGATGATGATGATGATGATGATGATCCACACCTCCTGTAAGTGTCTGCATGCATGGAGGGAGGGTTTCCGTGCCCTAAGCATTTGCTACAGATGGGAAGCAAAATGCAAACTTTCCCCCAGACACTACTATCCCTCCATCTTAGTACCTATCTCTCCTGTACCAAGCTATGAGTCTTTGGCACAAAATGAAGGCTGAGAACCTCAGAACCTCCTACCATGGGACCTCAAAGGCTAATTCTGTAGTTAGTTCATAAGAATATAATAACATAAGAGAAGCCCTCCTGGATCAGGCCACAGCCCATCTAGTCCAGCGTCCAGTTGCATACGGTGCCCCACCAAATGCTCATGGGCATCTCAAGCAGAGACAAGGACAAACCTTGTTTTGTCCTTGCTTTAAGACACAGGATTAGATAAGACTGCTTTAAGAAAGGAATAGGTAAGTTCATGGAAAATAGGTGTGTCAATGGGTACTAGAATGGATGCCTAGGTACTGCCTCCATTTGCAGGGATTTGGGAGCAGGTAAAGGTTTTGCCTTTGTTCTGTGCTTGAGATGCCCAGAAGTGATTGGTGGACCACTGTGGGAGACAGGATGCTGGACTAGATGGGCTGTGGCCTGACCCAGGATGCAACAGTACAAACAATATCTATTTTGGAAACTTGATGCCAAAGAAATCAAAATAGAAATGATTTGATATTTTAGGAAGAAAGGAAAAAGTGGCTGCAAGAGAGATTATCTTGTGAAAGAAACTTAATCCTGCTGAAAGGCTTTGGGGAAGCGTATCTGGGATAATTACTCATTCATTCATGAAAAAGCTGCCAGAGGTGGAACAGCGACAGATGTTTGCTTGGCTTCTTGCTTTCTGACACATGAGGAATATGAATTACATAAAGAGAGTTAAGACAGATGTGCTGCATTTAACAGTGATCAGGGTAAGTCCTTTACCCTTTCTGTGATCCCTGCACATTTCTAGTACATATCCATTTTGCATTAGTTTTTGCAACCGTACATTTGCAAACATTAATTTAACAAGTGCCAAATTTATACTGACCTACCTACCTACTTACCTACTTCATTTAGTCACCACCTCTTATTTTTTTAAAAACCCCAAAGGGGTTTCAAAATAATGCAAAAAAGGAAAGGAAAAATCAAGGAGTATTATCACAGGATACACAGATGTAAGATGGATAGCATCGTACACACTGAGATAAAATCCACAGTTTCTTTGGGTGCTTTAAGATCTAGCTAAAGAGATGGACACCTGTGACAGGATCTTTTCAGTGGTGGCTCCCAGATTGTAGAATAGTCTCCCTCCTGAGGTTCGTCAGGCATCTTCACGTTATGCATTTAGGAGAACTGTGAAGATGTACCTCTTTGCCCTGGCCCAATAAGGAAATGGCTTTTCCTCACCACATTCAGGCACTGTTATGCTTTTAATATGTTTACTTATATGTTCACTTTTTAAATGTTGTAATCTTCCCTGAGACCTTTGGGTATAGGGTGGGATAAACAAACAAATAAAAACTAGCTGTGTTTGGGATGTGGCTAGTATGTTCTAGCAGGCACATTTTACACCTCTTCTGGATTAAGGGTTTGTTGGGTAAGTTGGCACAGTTGCAGTTGCATGCCACTTCACCCGGTTGCCACAGCAATGGCAGTGTGCGTGGCCATCACCACAGCAAGGTGATCGCTGCTCGTACAACAGCAAATTGCACTTATCTGGCACATAGTGGAGCGCAGGGTAAGTTTGGAATGGACTGGGCATCTGCACTTTGGTATCCATCCAGGATCATGAAGGCAATGTCCAAAGCAACATCCGGAGAGACTGGATATGGTCATGGAGCACTGGAAGAGTTGTGGAGCCATGGTGATTTGTGGTGCTGCACCAGGAAGAGGTTGTGAATTCATCTCTCCAGATGTGATGCAGCCACTTCTGGGAAAGCTATGGGCTGCATTCTATCAGTCCACAGCTGGATCGCTCTGGGGAAGGGTTATCCCACTCTGGGGGAGCTGTGGTGCAATGCAGATGTGCCTGCCCAGCAAGGTAAGTGGGAACAGACCCCCACACTGCCTTATTCCTGACTCCGGCACTAGAGTGGTGATTCTGACATCCTGCAACCTTTTCCTTGCCTGGCAGGATCTGTTCCACTGGGCTAAGGGCAATTCTGGAGCAATGATATGGGATGGGCACAAAACACCAAATGTTCATGACCTGGGTCATTTTTGCATTTCCCTTCCCATCCGCTGGAAGGAAAGGGACTGTGATGACCCAGCATTAATTCGCACTCCCACTTGTGATCACTAGATAATGACAGCCTAAGCCCCGCATGATTGGCCACTCACCACAGATTGATCCTGGGGCCGGTCCTCTTCTGGCCGCTGCCGTTTTGGCTGCGGTACCCTCCACAACTGTGCATGCATCAGTATCGTCACAATAACAACGCTGATGCTCTGCACATGCGCAGTTGCATCTATGGTTGTCTGAGGTGCCAGATGACCCTGGAGCACTGGAAGAGGTGCAAATGGCCACTGTCCGTGTGGTCCAGGTAAACTTAGGGTTAAGGTTGGCTCCACACCTAATTAGTAGTTAGTGAACTTCTGGGAAGACAGGGCATGTTTGATCTAGTCCAAACTGGAGCCAGACTCTCATCTGGGAGTCACTGGGTTTGATTCTGCTCTCCCCCACGAAGCCAGCTAGGTGACCTTGGGCTAGTCACTGCTCTCTTGAGTTCTCACAGCCCCTTCTACCTCACAGGGTGTTCTGTTGTGGGGAGAAGAATAGAAGCTTTGTCAGCTGCTTTGAGTCCCCTTGAATGGGCGAGAAAAGTGGGGTAGAAAAACCAACTCTCTTCTTCTTCCTCCGAGTGCTGATGATCTTCCCCAGGTGTTCACTAATTGCTGACTACCAGCCGTAGTGAGAAAAGGCCCCTGATATGACGCAGTAGGAGGCGAAAAACTGATATCAAGATCTCCACATTCAGTAATGGTCCTGGATTGAACATAACCAACCCTAAGCAGCAAGTATTTGCTGCTACAGAATGCATAAGAAAGTCTTGCTTTTCCCTTTAAGAGAAAAGAGCAGGAACTGCAAACTGCATCTGTATGCTTGGCGCAAAGACAAGGTTGGGCAGTTTTTCTGACACATTTCTGGAGGCATGTTTGCAAAGCACTACTTAAAAAGAAACCATTTTGTGTGCGCCCTGAGGGAAATGAACTCTTGGTACCAAAATATTTTCCCCCACCACTTCCACATCCACACTGCAGCGCTTTCATCTCAGAGATGGGTTTGTACATAAGAATGTAAGAGCTCTGTCAAAACAGTAGAATATATTAGGGCACAGATGAATTGCTGGCGCACAAGTGGATAGACTTTTCCCTATGAAGTGAATGTGGAGGAAGGAGGGAAAGGCAAGATGCATGTAGACACTTTAGGTTGCACCGCCAAAAGGTCTTTGGGAATGCATGTAAGGAGTACAGTGACCCAACAGCACCCACTAGTGTCTGGCCCACTCCCAGGAATTGCTCGTTCTGCGGACCAGTCAAAAACACTTTGCAAGGGTACACCAAGCCTGGTTTACCATTGCACTCACCGTGGAGAGGCAGCAGCCACTGGAGCAACCCACCTCATTTCCCACAGGCTGAGTCTGTGGCACAAACTGCCAAAAAATGTTGGCTCCTGGGGCAATTTCCAGTGTAGTGGCCCCATTTGGAAATCTGGGCCCTTTCTGCACTGGGGTTTATTCTGGAGTAGGGATGTGCACGAATATTTGAAAATTTGAAAATCCGATCTGAATTTGACAAATATCGACATCTGAATTCGAATCGGGTTTAACGATATTTGAATTTAGACATTTGGGCCGATTTTTGGATTTCCGAAAATCCGATATGGATATTTGAATGATTTGAATGAATAGATTCGTGTATATCATATTTGAATTTGCACGGAAATTATGTGTATTTGCACTTATAGTACGGGATGAAAACGGGATGCATACGGGATAAAACGGGATGCTTACGGAATTTGCGCAAATTCGTATAACTGATACAAATGTTGTCAACATTTGTATTTTTGAATACGAATCAGATTTTCAAATTTATGGATTCAAATAATGCGGATTCAAATCAGATTTTCAGAAATTCGGATTTTTACATTCAAATTTAATTTTCAGATATTCGATTTGACTCGAATTCAAATGCCCCCCCCCCCAAAAAAATCGTGCATACTCCTATTCTGGAGTACATCCCAGAACAGGGATCTGAAGCCAATTTGTACTTGGCTTTCTAGTGCACGCTGGCATAGCTTCTGGGAAGCACTGGCAGGAGGTGTTTCCAGATCAGATATGTCTCCTGCTGTACCAGAAGTTACCCCAGCAGCTATTAGCGATGGTGCACAAAATCTTCTGGTGTTATACATGGGTGTTTTTCCACCACACTCCTTTAATCTGGATCTAAGAAGATCCATATCTACGGAATGAGTACTTCCCTTGATGTGGATCTAGTAGATCCAGATTAAGGGAAGTACCCAATGTGTTTCCATGGGTAGTCTAGCACCCAATAGCAATGGGTGCTAGCCTCCCTGCCGTGGAAACACTGAAGCACCCATTTGGAAATCCAGATCTACCCACGAAGGGTCTGCCTGTCACCCCAGGTGTTTGGGGGGGGGACAGGGGGTGCAATCTCCAAAGCAGCTTTGAAGTCACTTTGAAGTCACTTTGAAGTCACTTCAACGTCATTTCGAAGTCACTTCGAAGTCTGTGCAAAATAGCTTTGGAGCATCTTTGAAGTCTGTGCTGATCTTCGGAGTAAACTTTGAAGTGACTTCGGAGTTACACTTCGGAGTTGCAAAAATGGGTACTTTCTGACAGTGGAAAAACACCCCATATCTGTACACATTTCGTACGCATCCTGTTTTAGTTCTGTATTATAAGTGCAAATGTGTACAGATACAAATGTTTTGGAACATTTGAAATTCATTCGAATGTTTAAATTTGAATGTGAAGACATTCTATTCGAATTAAAATTCAATTGAATTCAATCCAGTTTTGAATGTTTAGGACATTCGTGCACTTCCCTAGTGGAGATAATGTGTTAAGATAAATCTCTTCTGCTTGTTGTCCTTTGTTTTGTCACCATGCAGAGCAAGTACTGTTCCACAGTGCCTCCTTACTCCAAGACGGAGACAAAGAGGGCACCTTTTCTCCAAGTTTCTTCCCCCATCTAGGCTGCTCCACCCAGAAGTGCCAGGCTGGAGATGCAGTGCAGCATCTTCGCAGTTTCTACATGCACAAGACAATTGTGAAAACGATGCTTTTAGATGCTGTTTATCTTTAAGCTTCGGTAAACTGCTTCAAATATTTTAAATAAATAAATAAATAAATAACACCTTCTGCTTTCTGAGCCAGTTGAAGGTCAAAGTTAGGATCAAAACTAATCAGTCAAGACTCACTCTGAAAAGGGTTCCATTCCAATGTTCATCTTCGGCCGAATACAATAGCCAGGGAAAACATGTTATTACTCAGTGCAGTCAGGGAAATAGTAGATTCGAGATGGGCCGTGCTTCTTGGCCTTTAGAATACAGATTCGCTAATAAATGCAATGATATTTTTATTGCAGTGACCTTCGCAAGTGCAAAAGAATGCAGGCCAACAAGCTTCACTGCACTCTCTATTAACTGAAGCAGTGGTCACGTTTCTTCTACATCTCCGGGAAAAGTAGAGAGAGTCTTTAGAAAGATCCACATGGGCACTTTTTGTATTTGTTGCTGAGTCATTTAGTGCCTTTCCGCAAATACTTAATGAAGCCATGGGCCTATTCGTACCACGGTCGTCACCTTGGCGATGTTGACGCTCTGCCCACATGCAGTCATGTCTATAGTCATCTGAGGTTCCAGCATGCTTGCGTGGCACCTCAAATGGCCTCAGAGCAGTAGAAGAAGAATGGATGCTCCTGCCCCGGATGCTTTCAGTAAGTCTCTGCATAATGTTGGTTAATGTGTAGAGCATGATTTCAATCATTAGTGAAGGTCTGGGGAAGGTGGGCACGCCTGGAGGCTGTAAGAGCTTGTGTATGCTCTTCCCCAGAGGTTCACTAACTGTTCACTAGAGGCCGTAGTGCAGACAGGCCTCTGATGTCATAAGAACATAAGAACATAAGAGAAGCCTTGCTGGATCAGGCCACAGCCCATCTAGTCCAGCATCCTGTCGCACACAGTGGCCCACCAAATGCTCATGGGCATCTCAAGCAGAGACAAGGACAAACCTTCTCCTGCTCTCGAGTCCCAGCAGATGGCCCTAGAAGCGCCCCATTTCCTCCCCCCCCCAGCCTGAAAGATGCACCTAGGCATTCGTTCTAGTAGCCATTGATACATCTGTCATACAGCAAGGTGTGGATTCAGCCTTTGTTGAGACTGAAATTTTAGATAAGCACACATGAAAACTGACCCATTGAATGGAATGGAGCATACAAACATTAGCTGACCCTGAACTGAAATGTGTATCAAGGAAGAAAGGAAGCAGACACAAACTTTGAGTCACTGGATTACAGCGGGGGCTGTTTGCTTTTCCCAAATGAGCCATCCATCCAGCCTCTTATCAAGAGCTGTTGCTTCTATGTATCCAAATGTCCACACCATTCCCAAGAAATGCAGATGGCAATGCGGGGAACAACAGAAACTAAGCGTAAACAAGGTGTCCTGGACGAAGGCTTTCTGGATATTGCTTCACTGCTGGCTTATATTTTCCACTGCACCTGAAGACAGCAGGGTATGAGAGAAGCAGCTAAGAACAGCACAGGCTGCATGTCACACGCAGGAGAACAGTACAGCCACAGGGCTTAGAAAGTGTAATGACTATTCCTAGCTTCAACCATTGGAGTGATGACTTTACTCCATCAAACAATAGCCCCTGCCATGACTCAGTGGGAAACAATACAGAAGCCATCTCTCTACCACTTCTAAGGAAAGTAAGTCTGCATCAAAATAAGAATGTCAGAACAGAAGAAGAACTCTGCTGGATTGGGCCATGACCCATCCAGTCCAGCATCCCATCTTACACAGTGGCTGACTAATTGCTTCTGGGCATTCTCAAGCAGAAGACAAAAGGCAAAATCTTCACCTGCTCTCAAATCCCTGCAAATGGCCTATCCAACCAAGAGGCAGTACCTAGTAGCCATTGGTACACCTGTCCTCCCTGAATTTGTCTAGCGCATTCCCCAAACTAACCAAGTTGGTTAAAAGAGGTGGCCTAGGGGGTAGAGTGCCTGTGTTCCAGTGATGTACAGTTGTTGTCCTAAGGACCTAGAAGGGACATCCTTGCCCCAAAGCAGGAATTCCCATTCTTGAGGCAACTCTTCCAAAAATGATGTCTCTGAGTCAGCAATACCACACAACGTCAGCCAAAAGATGCCTGGCCACCTTCCAGTCCAGCAGCCAAAGGTTTGACTGCATTTTCAGGTCTATGGCTTAGATTGACCACTCCAGGGCAGCAGCCATCTCCACAACCTCTTTGCCACTGATCAGAGAAAGGATATGGATATTATCAATTGTTAAATAAACAAATAATCAATAATAAACTATACCATCAGCTTGTATGTATTCTTGGAAGCAAAAGCTTTACAAAGATTGTGGGCACTTAGTTAGCACTAAACTAGATCCATACCTGACCAGCTGTGTGGATGACCACACCTGGGGGTGCCCAGATCACAAAGGGAAAGCCTGAGAATTCTGAAGGCCTCTACATCTTTGGAGGCTACGGTCTTTGCAGCCAGCTGTGGGGACTGGCACCGTTTGTACCATTCCAATGTGGATGGCCCTGTGCCATGCCAGCTTCAGCCCATCTCCGCCTGGAATGGACTGTGTATTCTAGGACAAGGTATCCTGCCCTGTCCCAGGATTCTTAAGGCAAGTGCACAAACAGGTGTTAAGAAGCACTTTATTCACTTCACTGAGTTGGGCAGTCTGCAGGTCTGTGCAACTTTGTGCATCACCAAAATGGGTCCCCTTGCTAAGCCAGCCGATAGGGGCTTGTGCCCTTCTGCATGCCTCCCTGGGCCAATTTGTGTGTGAATAGAATGTGGTAGACGTTTAGAAAGGTCAACCAACATCCCAGTCTAGGTGGCCGTATACACTCTGTCCAATGCAGATGGAGTGGTCCAGCAGGGGGCGAGGCCTCTCAGTTCCACATCAGAGTGTGGAAGAAAGAAACCCAGAAGGGTTCCAGGCCTCATGCTACACCTGCTTACCACTAAATATCTTACTGGGCCCCCACTGAAGAAAATAGGATGGACCCCCCCCCCACCAGTCTTAAAGGAGCTGCACTGGCTGCCGATTCATTACCGATCCCAAGCCAAGCGGTGTTTTCACACTTCCCTTCCCTTCCTGTCCTGTGGATGGGAAAGGAGTGCAATCAACTAACCTTGACTAGCATTCACACTTGCGATAGCTAGTCAGTGTTAGCCTACCTGCCCCTAGAAATCAAACGCTTACCCTATTTTGGATCACTGGCCAGTTCTCTTCTGGGTGCCGCCATCTTGTGTGCAGCGCCCTCTGTGACTGAGTGGGCATCAGCACCATCGCTATGATGACATTGACTGCACAGTTGCAGTAATGTCAGGAGGCTAGTGGAGCTTCCAGCATGCTCGTGCGGCAGCTCCAGTGACCTCTTGGCCCAGCAGAGGTGTGAGTGGTCCCCAGCTGGGCACTATCAGGTAAGTTGGGGTAAAGGTTGGTAAGGTTGTGGAGCATCGGGGCTTTCTGCACTTGGCTTTGTTCTGGAATATATCTCAAAATAGGAGCCTGCTGTCTGCATATTGGTGCAGACTATGGCAGCCCCAGGTGATGCTTGCCCTAGTCTACATTGTCATGTGGACCATAGACCCCTATGCCAAGATATATTGCAGAATAGGGCCAAGTGTAGAAAGGTAACTTCTGGGCAGGCAGGGGGCATTTCTAGCATGTAAATGCCTCCTGCAAGTGCAGATGTTGCCTAATGGTTGACTATGGGCTGAAGTGCAAATTGGCCCAAGGCGTTAACCTTAATTTAAATAGCCCTAATATCTAAAGGAGTGCCTTCTTCTACATCAACCTGCCCATTCCTTAACATCTACAGGGGAAGCCCTTCTGGTTGTACCGCTACCCTCAGTAGCAAAAGGGGTGGGTACCTGGGATAGGGCCTTCTCAGTGATGGCTCCCAGATTACGGAACAATTTCCTCTCTGAGGTACCTTCACTTTACATGTTCAGGAAAGCAGTGAAGATGCACCTCTTTGCCTTGCCTTTGTCTAAATAAGGGAACAGGTTTCCCTCCCCACTTTCAGGCACTGTATTGTTTTAGTATGTTCACCTTCATGTTTGTTTTTTAATGTTGTACCCTGCCCTGAGGCCTTTGGGTATAGGGCAGGATAAAGATGTAAATAAAATAAAATGCAGACAAAAACCTACACAGAATAACGCACAATAAGCACTGTCTCTTTCTTTCTTTTCCCCTCCTTCCCTTTTCTCTCTCTCTTATTATCATTGCAATCACCAACTTCATTATCTTCATAATCATGCAATGGCGCATTTAGAAACAGAAGAAAACCCAGTCAGCTTCATAACATGTCAAATTCAAATTAAGAAAACCACCAACAGCTCAGACAGCGTGAGGTCAATACAGTATCACAATGAAGTAAGCAAGAATTAATACAAAAAAACTACAAAGGAAAAGTGAAATTAAACAGATTTTTAAAAAGATGGCTTGGACAGATGGGAGTGAAGGTTTAATGCAGTAAATCTGGCAGGACTAGACTAGCAAAAGTTAAGGTGTGCCAGCTGCACATTAATACACATTTTACGCTTCTTGCCTGGTACGACCCATTGATTTCCATCACCCCTGCTAATATCCTTATTAGAAATAAGGCATATTGTGCTATTTTAGCAGCCACCTTGAGAGCTGCTCTCTTCCTCTGCTAAAATGCATACGCTAATATGCTCTTCATACTACAAAGACACCCCTCCATTAAGCCTTGACTTTTCTACAATACATTTAAGTCAAGTGGCATCAGAAATACTTTATGCACAGAAGTTCTCTGGATGGCCTCTTGAGCCCTCTTGAAATATCAAAGTTTCTTCCTAGTTTTATCTCTCCTCCACACCACAAAGGGCACTTTAAATGTGGTTTCCTCTAAGCCTGTGGCTTTATGGATCACAGAACGCTGACTAGTTTTCCTTAGCTTATCCTCTTAGTTCTGTGAAAAGTTACATAAGGAGGGAAAACTGCTGCTGGCTCCTTCATTTATGAATGAAATTTTGGGTTCCAATAACTGAATTAGAGAGGGAACAATCTTTCTTTCTTTCTTTCTTTCTTTCTTTCTTTCTTTCTTTCTTTCTTTCTTTCTTTCTTTCTTTCTTTCTTTCTTTCTTTCTTTCTTTCTTTCTTTCTTCCTCTCTTGCTCTCCCTCCCTCCCTTCCCTGAATGCAAAAGCTAGGCAGTTCCCCTACACTGTGCCCTTGGCCACATCCAGGTGTTGCTTAGGTCCCATTCAGATGGGATGAATATAATGCCATTACATGTATCTGTGGCAGGTCTACTGTAGCCACCTCTCTCCCCCCCCCCCCAGCCCCACCAAAGAGTACTAAAAGTTATTGCTGGAAAACTGAGAGCTGGCTGTGAGTTTTCCATCAATAGCACATTTTCCTACTTGGGGACAGAGCTGCCATTATAACTCAGTCCACCACATATTCATGGAGGTTCAAGCTGATGGGCGCACATGTGTGGCGGTGGCAACATGTACCTTCCAGGTACTTTGTGCCAGTGCTTGGTGCTGTTTAACTAGAAAGTGATAATGGATGTGACCTTACTTATTCCACTCCAGGTAAGTCCGTGGTAAATGTTGGGATAGGTGTGGAGCACGATTTCATGTTCCACACCTAATCAGTAGTTAGGATAGTACGTACGTGCATGCGTACACACACACACGACTCCTGTTTCAAGGACAGGCTGCCTTGTGGAGGGGGCCAAACATCCTTCCAGGCAATATTCTGGGAAGAGGATAGACTAAGCATCACCGCCACCATCATCACCTGCTCCGTGCTTTAAATCTGGAGGGGAGGCCCTCCTGGTTGTCCCACCGCCTTCAGCAGTGAGGCGTATGGGCACCTGGGAGAGGACCTTCTCAGTAGCGGCCCCCAGGCTACAGAATAATCTCCCCCTGAAGGTGCATCAGGCTCCTTTTCTTATTATGTTCGGGAAGGTGGTGAAGACGCACCTGTTTGCTCAGGGTAAATGTTGGTTATGTTTTCCCCCAGTGCAAACACTACTGTTCTAACTGATATTGCATTGTTTTCAACATGTTGGATTTTAAATGTTGTGATGGTTATTATTGTTTTAATCCAGGTTTTTTGGTATGCTGGATTTTAAGGTTGTTACCCGCCCTGAGACCATCGGGTGTAGGGCAGGATGGAATTATAAATAAGAAATACAAGAAATAAAAATCTTCTAAGTCGGTGACTGAACAGATGGGGCTGGTCAAAAGGTTTCCTGTTCAAAATATTTTTGGCCAGAAACTTGGCACAGTTTTGCTTCCTTGGACATCGCTAAGTGTTGGTCTAGATGTTCCCCGTGGTCCTTTCCAAGTTCACAATCTATGATTCTGAGTGGAAGTAAGTCACCTCTGCTAGTTTCCAGAAGCTCATGGTGAAACCAGCCTTGGAATGATCTGCTGATAAAAGCTACTGTCCTGCTGCATACAACTGGAAAAGTTGAACAAAATCTTGCAAGCCATGCCTTTCCCTCTCTGGTACAGCTTTAGAAGAGCCCAATGTCTCCGGAGACATGATAGGTGCACATCTAGCTATCCCTCAGCAGCCCTGGCTTCTCTGTGTTCATTCATGTGCTTCTCTGGACAGTTGCCCAAGCAGGGACTTCTGCTATTCTCAAAGAACAGCCATTGTATTCCAAAAGTATTATGCTTGCGTGTTTATACCTTGGTGTGTTTGTAGCCTGAATTTGTAGCCTGGGGCTCTTTATGGCTTATTCCCATAACAATAAATGATGCCATTATAGCTGAAGGCAGACAAAGGGGAGGAGAGATTCTCTTCCAATTTAGCAGTAATGGCCAGCATTGTTTTCAGTGCAAACATAACACTGTTTTGTCAGGGGTGAAAAAGTGCCTTTCTAAACAACGGACTGCCAATGCGGTCATTTCACAATGACACAAACAAAATTAGGACCCATTGCAGCACCAAATAAAGGCCATTTCCTCATTCTGCATCCCACAATGGGAGCTCAAGACCTGTGGCCTATCTCTGCTCACAGTTTATTGCTTTGCCATTTTATTGCCTCTGCCAGATGTTTACATTTTAATGCAAGATGCTCTTTGAGTGCCAGAGATACAAGGGGGTAAAAAAAGCAAAGAAAAATAATCATTTTTGGACTTTGCTCATCTAGGGTTTTGTCTTTCTGCCACTGTTTTCCTCCTCTGGTTTACCCACTAGATGCTTTTGCTGTTGTTTGCACTGTACCATCTGTTTGCTGTTGAGCAGCACCACTGATTGGAACTTGGTGCGCTCTTCTATACATTACCTCCACCACTATATTTACAGCTGGGGCTTTGGAATCAAGGTCACCCAGCTGGCTTCATGGAAGAGTGCAGAATCAAACCCAGTGAGTATGAGATATGAGTCCGACACTCTAATCACAAGACCAAGGTCACCCCTTTCTAGCAGAAATTGGCATGGGGCTGACATGTGCCTAACTGATGGACCTGACTGTGTCTTGTAGGCTTCAGATTCAGGCTGTATGCTCTGTGCGATGGGAGGTCTGATGCACCAGTCAGGTAACCAGGAGTGAAAAATTTCTATATAGCAAAATCAGATGGTTTGCGGGAGTGACTAAAGCATAGTCTAAAATATCTGGATTTGGATCTAAAATCCAGCAGGATTTGGCTCAAATCCCGCAGGCAGTTAGGGTGTTATGCCTCAAGATCATCCCTTATGCTCTGAGTCATAGATTCCTTAAGGTTAAAGTTGTTTTTCTATTGCATCAGTTTTAGAGAGCAAAAATGGACTTTGTCTCTTTAAGAATATGAAATAAACTCTGGGAAATTCCTGGGTTCTTATTCTAATTCTGTAGTTAGTTCAGTTAGTGTAGCTTTGAGAAACAGACCTGAAAAGAAGCAATCTCTTTTTGATGGGAAAGTTGGTTCACAAGAAGAAGAAAGCCAGTCTACAGAGAAAGTGAACAGCAAGTATAAAAAGGGACAAGAAAAGCTTATAAAAATGGAAACCTTGTGGACATTTATCTGTTCAGGCTGAGTTCCTAAAGGCCAGGAGTTGAAGCTACACATATTAGTTCTTAGTACTGCTCTTGGGACAAAACATAGGGTGTCAAAAGTTGTGATTCTCCACCCATATCTGTGGCATTCCTAATATAGTCCTGGGATATTGAGGTGATATCCTGAAAAGTTGCTATTATGGGGAATATGGCAATGAGGCTGGCTTTCCCATAATAGTAAACACGTACCTGTGTCTGCCTGCTGCTTCCATGGTTGCCCCTCTTGCAAGTACCTATAGCTTGTGAAGGACAGGAGAAAAGGCAAGGAGAAGAGGGCAGGCCCATGGCTGGCGTGCGGATATTTTCAAGAGGAACAATTATGGAAGCAGCAGGTAGATGCAGGTAGGAGACTGCAGGTGCCTTTTGAATCTGGCAAGGGTGGCGAGTAGGGATGTACAGGATTATTATTATTATTATTATTATTATTATTATTATTATTATTATTATTATTATTATTATTATTATTATTATTATTATTATTATTATTATGCATTTGATTCAAATAGATCCCCTTTAAATGTACTGGGATTCAAATTTGATATGAATGTTCAACCCCATATGAATCTCATACAAATGCATATGAAACCCATATATATCCTATATGAATCCCATATGAAGAAGAAGAGTTGGCTTTTCTGCCCTGCTTTTCTTACCCATTTAAGGGGACTCCAAGCTGCTGACAAACCTTCTGTACTTCTCCCTACAACAGGACACCCTGTGAAGCAGGTGAGGCAGTGAGAGCTCAGAAGAGAACTGTGACTAGCTCAAGGTCACCCAGCTGGCTTCAGGGTGGAGGGCGGAATCAAACCCGGTATTCCCAAATAAGAGTCTGGCTCCTTAACCACTAGACCAAATTGGCTCACCCATATGAATCCCATATGAAGCTTCATAAGAATGCATTGAAAAATTCTATTCGAATTTGAATGTCAATCTTTGAATGTGCCAACAATTGATTCAAATACAAATGTCCGAATTTGTATGAATTTGTACAAATTTTGAATGTTACGAATATTCATTCATATCCCTAGTGGCAATCAAGGCATCTTTTCTTTAGACCACACAATCACCTCTGCTTTTGGAGGCAGCCTTATTCAGAGTAATAATATTCCAGCCTCTTCACAATATTTTCACACTGTTGTAAAAGACCGTCTGCATTCTCTGGATATTCTTTTTGATGCCAAGTCATCTTGATGTAGTATGTGAAACGTTTGTGAATATACACTGATAATAGAATAGTTTCTTTTCTTTTCTTTCCTTCTCCCCTGAACCCAGTGCCAACACTACAGTACTGAAATGCTGTAATATCTAGAAACCCTGGGTGGAAGTAAATTGGACAATTCTCTTGGAATAGGCTGAGATTTCTTGAAGGCTTTGGTGAATACATTTTCTTTTGTCCTTATTTATTTAACATTGCTCTCAAAACTCAGAAGATCTCAAATGGTTCCAAGTGTTCCAGTGGACACTTTTTGGTAGTGATGCCAAACTTAGGGGTGGGGAGGGGAAGGAGATTCCCCGCTGGGCCAATCTGGTCTTGTGGTTAGAGTATCTGACTGTTACCTGGTAGTCTCCCGGACTCCTGCATGAAGCCAGCTGGATGACCTTGGGCTAGTCACAGCTTTCTTTCTGACCTCTTACAGCCCCACATAACTCACAAGGGATCTGTTGTGGGGAGAATAACGAAAGGTTTGTCAGCTGTTTTGAGTCCCCTCAAGGGTGAGAACAGAAGGTTTGTCAGCCCCTTTGAGTCAAGGGAGAGAAAAATGGGGCATATCTTCTTCTGATATGTTGAGTTCCTCCACTGTCCTACCATCTCCCATTGCTGAACTGATGGACAAAGACCCCTCTCCTTTCCTCTTTTTTGCCCCTTCTCCTACCTCCCTGAAAACCACATGACTAAAAAGAATAGTAAGAAAGGCAAGAACTGCATAATCATCACATATTTTTATTTGGAAATTATAGCCGGTTCTGCACTTCCCTTAATGGCCTGTTCCAATAGTATTGTGTTAAGTTGAAGAGATTTCAGCTGTTGGATTGCTCCTACTTTCCCAGAAGAGGTCTTCTGCACACGGAAGGCTGTCCCAGGACAACCATCACACTGGCCCTGGACACTGCATGATCTTTGCAGCCAATTTTTGGGATCACTGATGGCTAGGAACTAAGGATCCATTTTGACAGTGCAATTTTATGCCACCGTAATGGGTTTTCTTAAACCAGCCCATGGAAGCATGAACCCTTTCTCATGACTCTTGGGCTAGTTTAGCTTCTGCTAGTCGAACAGGTCTACCAGTATGATCTAGGCCAGTGATGGTGAACCTTTTGAGCTTGGTGTGTCAAAATTCGCAAGAAAACCTAGCTTAACTCTGGTGCTGTGTCACATCTAGAAATATCCATAATTTTGTGAATTTTGTAGCTCTAGTAATATTTTATTAAAAGCAAAAACAAATAATTCTTTACATTAGTGACTTTTGTTGCTGAATTTCGTTTGCTAATATTCAATTGAAAGTTGGTATTTCGTACACTTCCAGAACAAGCAAGCACTACACACCCAGTTGCCAGGGTGACCAGGAGTGTCACCCAAAAGGGCTTGGTGTGTCACCTGTGACACCCGTGTCATAGGTTGGCCATCACCGATCTAGGCAGCCATTTGGGCTACATTGTATCCAATGGGTATGCAGCACATTAGCAGGAAGCATGGCCTTCCCATGTGGAAGGGAGGCTTCTGGACCCATTGCTGATCAGGGCCAAAGGTTGTCTGTGCACACAGTCACAAAAAAAGTGCCCCAACATGGCATAGGTGGTGGCTCCCATCCCATCTCAAATCCACATTAAGGGCCAGAAAATGACTTCCAATGTAGATTAGAGGTGGGATAGAACACTAGGCACCACATGCTCCCACCTCCAAGCTGCTTTTCTCATGCTTTGCACTATGCATGTGGATAGAGACACACCCCAGAGCAGCTGGGACAACTAATCAGATGACCTGTCCAGATGGCCAGGTCTAACTAATGGATGCAAAATGTCAAGGTCTTGCCTGCTGTATCTTCCTTGCACAATTCTTAGTCTTTTAATTGGACAAGACTACAGAAAGGCTATCCTCCAGCAGCCTTCAAGACAGAAGGCTACTGTATATAAATTTGGATACCTTCCCATTTGAAAGGAAAGTCGCAATAAAATTTGGGCAAAAACTTCAAGACAGCAGTTGCTGCTTCTTTAGAGCAAGGGCGCTCCTGCAAAACTCCTCTGCTCACACAAACATTAAAGAAGGGGCACTTGCGTCCTGAGGGCTTTTTGGCATTTACCTGGTGTCATGCCCCTTGTCATCAGTGCTCCTTCCTCTGAGAATGAAGGGGTAGTTGCAATGTTCAGCCAATCTCAGGCAGGCTACCCGGCCAGGCAAGATGAAGAATGCTTGCCACAAGCAGCTAGTGAGGATGCTGAGCCCATACTTCCAGGTGACAGCAGCTCAGGCTCAGAGCGTGCTGGGCGACACCCTTCACTGAACAGCTGCCTAAATCAACTAGAATCTGCACCCGTCACCTATAGCAAAGGAGGCATGATTCTGACTTGCCTATTTAAGGCAGAATATTCTGATAAACTTTGTTGCAGATAAACGCTCACAAAGCTGCAACTCCGGCATTCTGTGACCTTGCTTCTTGATTTACTACTGAACACTCTGATCTTTGACCCTGGAACTCTCTTGACGACACGTTTAACTCTAAAGCCCCCAAGGTACTTTGATTTGGCCTTTTGCTGTTGCTGAGTGTGGCTGCTGCTACTCTTCTGTGTGAATGCATGTGTTTGCTCTCTGCACCGCGTCAGATAGAGATACGACACCTGACTGGTAGGATAGAACAATACCACACCAGTCAGGTAAGGTAGGAATGGTGGTGGCCATCTGCACTGCACATGCTGGTCCAACCCTGTATTGGCCAGCAGTGTGTGCAGCGCAAATGAGCAACATGGCAGCTGTGATAATTCATCTACACACACTTGTCATGCTGCTCTTGGAAGAGGATGCAAAACCACCATCCCAGGAGTTATTTTGCTGCTTCTGGGCAGACTGTGTGCTGCTTTTTAGCAATCCATAGCTGGGTTGTCCTGAGGAGGTGACGAAATGTGGATGGGCCTTACCAGCAAGCAGATGGAACTGCTCCAGTAGATAAGTGTGAACACGCCCCCTGGCTTAGATGTTTCCATCCAGAACTAGGCCCCATCTGCACTAGGCCTTATTCTGGAATATATCTTGGGATAGCAGTCTTGCTGGCCATAAGCTAATGCAGACTATGGCAGGCCTCACCTGGGGCCTTCCATAGTCCGCACAAGCATGCAGATAGCAGGTCCCTATTTTCGGATATGTTCTGGAATATGGCCAAGTGCGGAAAGCCCCCCCCCTTTTGGAAAGCACACAAAATAGTCCTGGAAATTTGCCATTTGGTGCCTTTTCCAAAATACGGCCACACCATTTTGCCTAAGATGGCGTTTCCGAATAAGTGTGGACTTTATGACTGCAGTACAGGGGTGGGTGAATTTACCCCTGCTTTACCCCTGTCTAGTGTTAAAATACTGTCAGGAGTGCTTATGGTGGGATGTTTGCTCAGTGCCTGTGGGGATGTCTAGTCCCTCTGCCCTCCAGACACCTTCATGGTGGCATTCTGGTAGTGGGCATGTCCTGCTTCTTTTCACCCAACAAGGCATTAATGAGCAAAACAGCTGAATCCTCCTGTAATGGGGACTTTATCGACCTGCCTTCCAATCTCTTAGGAGGAATAAACATAGGAAAACATTTGAAAAATTGCATTATTTATTTCTTCAGGAAAGCAGCATGCCTGTCCCAGGGAGGCACTAGCAATATTTTTATAGCTTTTGGAGGGGGAAAAAGGGAAGTTTTTATAACTTTAAATGGATTTCCCTTAGATATGAATCACACTGTTCCCATCAATGCAAATACCCTGTATGATAGCCCTTGAGTCAGACATAGATATATAAAGTATAGAACTAAATTCACAGCTGTTGAAAATGTGCTTAGAAAGGCAAAACTCTAGGGTTGAAACTCCATAATTGACCTAACGATGAAAACCTAACTTTGCTTTAGTCACTGTGGGTCCAATTTATGTGTTTTATCTCCCATTTAAGACATATTTGCAGGGCCTAAGTGGTACAGCCTGTCTTCCAATGGAGAGTATCTGGAGGCAATAATTCATGCTAAGGGATGCATCCAGGTTGCTCATTAGGAAGGAAGGTTTCCCAAGATGCTCCTTATGTGTGGCTGTGACACATGACACAATTAGCTAATGCAAAGACAAATGGGGAGGCAGCTAACTAAGCTGGCGATAGATCATGTTGGAGAAGATGCAGAATGCATGGCTGCCACGCAAACAATACACTTTAACATACAAAGCCCACGTCTACACACAGCAAAACGAAGTGGCTCAAATGCAGCTTGGAGGTGTGATAGCATCTGCACACTGCTAGGGAGTGCATGAATATTCTAAACCAGGGGTCCCCAATTATTATTATTATTATTATTATTATTATTATTATTATTATTATTATTATTATTATTATTATTATTATTATTATTATTATTATTATTATTATTATTATTATTATTATTATTAGTTTATTTCTAAAGCGCTGTACATGTACTCAGTGCTGTACAGGAAAAATTACATTAATAAAACAGTATAAAACCTGCCAGTGGCGTACAATCTAAAGATAAAATGAAATAAGAATAATTTAGGCTAATAAAACAAAAACAAAGCAAAAACAATAAAACTTCAATACAATAAACAGATCAAATACTACTATTAAGGAATGAAACAAATCACCCCAAATCTGGGAATGCTTTCCTGAACAGGAAAGTCTTAAACTCAGATTTAAATGACGTCAAAGACGTGACAGCCCACATATGCTGAGGAAGGAGATTCCAGGCATGAGGAGAAGCAAGGGAAAATGAACAAATCCAGGAGGGGGCAGTAGAAATCCTATGCTGAATCATACAAATAACACCCCAAAATTTAAATCCCACTGTTACATGGGCTCTAATTTTTGCTAGACCGTCCTTCATTCTATCTGCCAGGGAGTCTTGACTGGTAGCTTCATATAGTCCAGTGATGGCGAACCTTTTGAGCTCAGTGTGTCAAAGTTTGCAAGAAAACCTAGCTTAACTCTGGTGCTGGGTCACATCTAGAAATACCCTTAATTTTGTGATATTTGTAGCTCTAGTAAAAAAGTTATATTTTTGATATATGTATTTTATTAAAAGCAAAAACAAATAATTCTTTACATTAGTGACTTTTGTTGCTGAATTTCATTTGCTAAATCTTCAATTAAAAGTTGGTATTTCGTACACTTCAAGAACAAGCAAGCACTACACACCCAGGTACCAGGGTGACCATGTGTGTCACCCAAAAGGGCTTGGCGTGCCACCGTAGGTTTTTTTTTACTGGTCCATGGTGACACTGCACAAGCTGCCACACCACACGATGCCATGTGCCATGTGCCATGTGCCATGTGCCATGCGCCATGCCCCTGCCACCGCCCCACCATGGAAAAGGAAGCTGGTCCCTGGTGCAAAAAAGGTTGGGGACTCTTGTTCTAAACATTCAAAATCCAATCGAATTCGATAGAATGTGGGCATTCAAATTTGAATCGAATGTCTTCACATTCAAATTTAAACATTCAAATGAACTTCAAATATTCCAAAACATTCAATCAAGTGATTCGAATGTACAGATACGTATGTATTATACATATGAATACCTATGTATTATACATACGATATACATATGAATATCATATGTGTCTGTACGCATTTGTGCTTATAATACGGAACGAAAATGGGATGCATACGAAATGCATACAGATATGTATAACACATGAATGTTGGCGACATTCGTATCGTCAGATTTGTATCTAACATTCAAATGAATAGATTTGAATATATCGGATTTAGATTTTAAACATTCAAATTGAATAGAATGTTTTGACATTTGATTTGATTGAATTTGAATGTAAAAAAAATGTGTGAACACCTCTACACACTACAACCTCTAATCCACATGAAAGGCCAGGAAGCACCTTTCTAAAAGCTTTTAATGAGGTTTAGAGATGGAATGGGAGAGCTAGCGTCCACACATTGCTGCCTCCAAGCTGCTTTTGAGCTTCTTTGTTGGATGTAGCCAGAGCAATACAGAAGATCCATTTGCATCAATGCAACACAGCCATTGTGCTGCCGCTGAAAAAGAAGTATACTTCAAAGTCAGGATTGCCAAATCGATGTCCTCCAGATATTGTTGGACCATAATTCCCTTTACTTTTAAGACTGCGTTCACACCTAAGTTTTAATCCATCTTCAGCCCATTTTCATAGTGAGAGAAAACATCAGCAAAGTGACTAATCATTGTCTGTCCCCTTTGACTTTTCCAGGTTAGATAATGCTGAAAGAAAACAGCTTGACTTTGCTGACTTATTCTCTCTCCCTCAAAGTGGACTAAAGCTGGATCAAAACTTCAGTGTGAACGAAGCCTAATTTATTTATTTATTTACATTTTTATCCTACCACATACTGGGAGGTCTCAAGGCAGGTAACAACATCTAAAATCAAACATCATTAAACATCATTAAAACAATAAAACAATAAGAGCATCTGCCAGTGGGAAGAGCAAAGTGTATCCTCGTTTAACCAAAGGCCAGGGCAAAGAGGTGCATCTTTACTGCCTTCCTAAATGTAAACAATGAAGGTGATAGACGCACCTCAAGGGGGAGACTATTCCATAGCCTAGGGGTCAACACCAAAAAGGCCCTCCCCTGGGTGCCTACCCCTTTTGCTGCTGATGGTGGTGGGACAACCAGAAGGGCCTCCCCTCTAGATCTTAAGGCACAGGCAGGTTGTTATGGGGGTAGGTGTTCCTTCAGATATAAGAGCATTTATGTTGGCTAGGACTGATATGCTGCATTCACTCCTAAGATTTAATCCAGCTTCAGCCCACTTCCAAAATAGAACAATACAACAGCAAAGTGACTAATCATTTTCTTTTCATATTACCTACCGCAATGGTGGATTTTCTGAGTTAGAGAATGCCAAAAGAAAACAGATTCTCAATTTGCTGATGCGTTCTCTCACTCTGAAAGTAGACTGGAACTGGATTAAATCTTATGTGTGAACACAGCAAATAGCAATAAATAGAGGATGCTTGTTTATCTTTCTTGTTCTGTTTTTCCCCAATAAAAATCATGTCTGGATGGATACTTGAAGGGCAGACACTCCAGTTTGGTCTAGTGGTTAAGGAGATGGACTCTTATCTGAGAATAATGGGTCTGATTCCGCACTCCTCCACAAAGCCAGCTGGGTGACCATGGGCAAGTCACATCTCTCTTCTGAGTTCTCACAGCCCCACCCACCTCACAGGGTGTCTGTTGAGGGGTGAAGAATAGAAAGCTTTGTCAGCCACTTTGAGTCCCCTTAAATGGGTGAGAAAAATGGGGTAGAAAACCCCACTCTTCTTTTTCCATCTGGGAGTACACTGTAAGGTGACTGGTGAGCCAAGTGTGGAAAGGGTCACAATATCCATCAGATGTCTCCATGCACAAAAGCTACCAACCTTGGGTCCTCCTCACCTGCTCCAGCTCCATCACACAAGGAGTGGATTTGTTTCCAGATGTTAATGGGCAGAATTGTAAAAATAAAATAGAATGTTAGGGATCTCTTGACACCCATAAATGCTTCTGAAAACTCCCCCTTGCAGGAACGCCAGCTCTTATTAGAAGGCTGCTTAATTTAAGCTTTCCAGATGTTCCTAACTAGAATGCTCAGCATGATATTGTTGGAGACATTTTCCTTTGGTAAATGAGAACAGGCTGTGACTCAGGGAAGCATCTCTCTCTCTCTGTCCATATTTAACTACAGCTCTGCTTCTGGGTCTTGGCAGAATCTACTCGATGAGTGGAGCACAGCAGAATATTAACAGTCATCTGAACAGCTTTCAGAAGAATATGGCACAGCACTAATTAAGGGGCTTGTATGTTCATGGTTTCTAATTATGGCAAGTTGGTGTTATTTATAGACATGGCCGAGTGGGATGAAAATGTTCCTTCGCACCATATATATATTTAAACTCTGTACAAATACAATTCAATCATTTAGCTACTCGGCACTCAGCAAAGAGATCCTGTTAATGAAAGACACTTGAATCCTTAGGAAAGCCGGTCTTGCTATTGTTGCCTGTATTAGGTGGGGGTATACATAGGCTTGGGCTCCATTTACATATAGGGTGTTTTCCCACTGCGCTCCTTTAATCTGGATCTAAGAAGATCTAGATCTAAGGAATGGGTACTTCCCTTAATCCAGATCTAGTAGATCCGGATTAAGGGAAGTACCCAATGTGTTTCCATGGGTGGTCTAGGACCCAATAGCAATGGGTGCTAGCCTCCATGCTGTGGAAACACCGGAGCACCCATTTGCAAATCTGGATTGACTCACAAGGGGTCTACCTGTCACCCCAGGTATTTTGGGGGACAGGGGGTGCAATCTCCGAAGTTGCCTTCGGAGATCAGCAAAGACTCCGGAGTCCCTCTGACGTTGCCTTCCAGGTTAGCAAAGGCTCTGAAGTCCCTCCAAAGGGCCTTCTGAAGGCAACTTCGGAGATTAGCAAAGGCTCTGAAAACAAACTCCTTGAGAGAGCAATGCAAGAGAGGTGCATATTAATTAGTTCCTTGTGGGCAGGGATGAGTCAGCCTCATTAATATGCACCTCTTTCCATGCCTGAAGTTAACAGTCCGCTTTGTGCTCCCGCTTTGCTAATCTCCGAAGGCAACTTCATAGGGACTTCAAAGCTTTGATTTTGGGGCTCCCCCCCCAAGGGTGCCCCCTCCCCCTAGCCTCCTCTAGACCCCATTGCCGGATTGTAGTGGAAACAGGCTCCCTACAATCCGGATTTTCAGGTTGAAGACCCCATTGTAGACCCCTTTAATGGGGTCTACACGAAATCCGGATTATAGTTTCTGAAGGACCCATATGATCTGGATTTCCTGAGCTGCAGTGGAAACAAATGTGTCCCTAATGGGGTCTGTGGTGGAAATGGGGTCATCCGGCTCTGAGCCAAATGGGTCCTTAATGGGTGCTAAAATGGGTACTTTCTGCCAGTGGAAAAACCCCCATAATTCTGTTTGAGGCAGCAGTACGTCTAGCATGGATAAGGGAGGCCTTCATCAACAATGCATGGAGTTTCGTGGAAGCCTTCCTTACTCCCTGGAATGCTTCTGCAGGTGGAACTACCCATGGGACACAAAGTCCAGAACTGGGGGCACCCAGAAGCCTGGCGTTTCATTTGGCATGATGTAATGGGTCCATCCGACACTACTCCCACACCAAATCAGTCACAATGGAGTAGTGTTTCCCACTTTCATAGGAAGCCATGCCAAACTGTCACATAGCAGGAGGTGGTCACATCTGGGACAACCCTGTTTGGCACTTTCTGCACTTACCATTGATCTGGATTAAACAACCTCTTAATCTGGATCATGGGTTCCCTTCCCTGCCCATCACTGCAAATTGAGAAGGCCCCACCCACTCTGGTCTGACTTCATCTGCACAGGGTGGAGCCAGATTCGGATGAAGGAGAATCTTCATCCAGATCTTTTGTGGACCTCTTTTAACTGCGTCTACAAGAGAACCAAGGAAATATGGAAAGCATGTAGATACTGCGAGGTGCTTTTCAGGGCTGTGCTATAGTACACTGCCAAAAACCACCTCCTCTGCCCTGGCTCTGAAGCTAGGGACTTTCATTTCTAGTCTTTGAAGGAGGAAGATGGTCGCTGTGAAGCTCACATGAACTTCACAGCTGTGAGAGGGAGCATGGGTCGGATTAGCACCGTAAGTGCAGATGATGCTGATCCAGCCCACACCTCCATGAAATCCAGATCAGAGGGGTGGGTTATTCTGGACCCACTGATCTAGGTTTAGGACAAGTCACTGCAGACAGGCCCTTTGTCAGCCCCACCTTCTGGCCACCCCTATGCCACCTGGAAATTGCCATGTGGATTGTGAGCAATGAGCAAACTATTTGTAGATTTACAGAGCAACCGCCTCCATAGTCTCGGGACGCTGAGCAAATAGGATAAAACTCAATAAAAACTGATTAAAACCCACCAATCATTAAAATATATATATAAAGTCCACAAACATCATGGGAAGAAGGAACAAGAGGAAGCTCATCAAGCAAGGACATGAGTCTACAAAAATGTTTTTACTAGTTATAAGGTTGGACACCTTACAATGTTTAGTAGAAAACATTTTTGTTCACCGAGACTTTTGGTGAAATGTTTTTGGTAGGCACTGTAAGGTGTTGAGTGTGGTGTGTAGTTATGAGTGGAGAAAGCCAGCTTGGGCAAATAGTGAGAGTCAGCCATATCTCAAAAGGAAGACTTTCCTATACATAAATACTGTATCTGAATCAAGTAAAGCTCTTCTTTAATTGACTTGACAGGTTGCCATGAGTCATGGCTGCTTGACCGTTAGCTGACCTAAATGTCCATCCTCCCATTCAGTCCTGCCCATGCATTAAGTACTGCCCCCAGATGCTAAAGTGGTGGATATTCATGAAAGGGCCTTCTCTGTGGTAGCCCCAAGTGGCCTTTCTGAAGTATGTCAAACACCATCCTTCCAAATATTCAAGTGGCTGGTAAGGATGCACCGCGTTACTTGACCCTTTGGTTAAAGAGGCTGGAACGGCACTGTTTTTGATTGCTTTTAATTTTTCTTTTTATGTTTTAATTGTGGTAGTCTGCCCTGACTCCTTGGGATATATGGCAGGATATAAATGTAAATGACAGACAGACAGAGACAGGCAGCAGATAGACAGAAAGAAAGATAAACAGACAGTTGATAGATGATAGACAGACAGATGATAGAACAGCACCCAAATCTCTGCATTTGTGAGTTTGGATGAGTTTGGGTGTTTGAGGTCTTTCAATATTTGCTTATGATATTTCATGCTTTCCTTTAATTTTTTCCCTTAAAAAACATACGTGAATTAAAGTATGTATATTTAAATAGGCCTATAAGATTCTAATGCTCAAATAAAGTATTTTTTCAACAATATTTGTGTGTGCAATTTAGATAAAAAGCCAGAAGCAAATACAGGTAAAAGGGCAACTAAGCCTTAAAAAAAGAAAAGAAATAGGGAAGGAGGGAACCCATGTGATATCTGAGAGGCAGGTAAGAATATATTCTCATAAGCTTGAGGAAAGTTTAAGGAGAAGTGGGGTGGATCTGATAATAATGGGGCGGGGATGCTAAACTTACTGAAAATAATGAATCATATAGGGAGGGCCTTTCTGTTGGTGGCCCCCGGGGTTTGGAACAATAATCCCTCTGAATTATGGCAGGCATGGACCATAGATGTATTTTGGAAAATATTTTTAAAATACTTGTTCAGTTTGGCCTTTGCAAGGATATTTCCCTTGATCTCTATCTTGATAGAGCCCCATACCTGTATATATTTATCTTTTTAAAAAACACACACAGGCTTTTAATTTATTTTATGCTTTTAATTTGTTTATTTTTCTTTTTTCTTCTTGTTTATCTCTCTGACACGTATGTAATAGGATCATAAAGAAATCTTAATAAGCATAGGCTTAATAAAGAAGGACTCTGAAGCTAGTGCAAGCTTTGGAACTAGTGTGTTCTGTCTGTCCCAATGCGGATGCTCCGTTTCCACTCCAAGACTCATCCATCACAGCAGGGTCCAGTCTGGTTGACTAAAGATAAGTATGAAAAGAGTCCAAACTTCCTCTCAGGAAAAAAGAAGGCTTTTTGTATAACTTTGTGTTTTTCCACTGTTGTGTTTCAACTCTTTAGGGCTTTCTCTTTAAAACATGATAATAGTTAAGCTCTTTGGCTTCCTTTTTTTGTATGGCAACCAAACCATTAAGGTCTTCTTTAAAAACACTTTGTTTAGAATTGCTTTTTGAAGAAAGAAAGAAGAAAGTCCAAGAAAGCTCAACATAAATAGCTATTGTTGGAGCTGGCATTTCAAGTAATTAAAAAACCCTGCATTTCTATGGGGGAGGCATGAATCTTTCTATTGCATTGTTGTTGTTTTTAATGTGTTTATCTAACCTTTCCTCTGTGCATTTTGGTAACTATCTGTATAAATAGATCAATAGCTTTCAAATTGCCAGCTTGAAGAGGAGAGTTGTACTTTTGATTTGAAAGTATGCAGAGGCTAATTTATCAATATAAAATAAGAGAAAAATGTAATCCTTCTTTCTTTAAAAAGGAAATAACGGCGTTTCAAAATTCCCCATTCTTCCCCTTTTTCTAGTTAGCTTAACTGTGTGTTCCAGCAGCGGCCCATTTTCTGCTGGCTCACTTATCTGAATAAATAAATACTGGATGCAAAAAACAGGAAGAAGACTGTCTGTGTAACAAGATTGGCTTTCCAGAAGGTGATGATAATCTTTGTTAATTCCTGGTTTTCTTTAAAGCAGAAGCTTCTTATGGGTTTGGGGTGAGGTTGGAAATAAATCTAGCTGCAAAGGACATTAGAAACTCCACGTGTCTCTATTTCTGGTGGAGAAGGCTTCATTTGGGATGGGTGGGAAGAGGTACCTTGTCCCTGTTCTGGAATAAGAAGGCACTATTTTCTGTGGTGCTTTTATGCAGGGTGAAAGCGAGGTACCTCTTAATTCATCACACTGGTAAACCAGCCACATGGTCATAAGAACATAAGAGGGGCCCTGCTGGATGAGGCCACAGCCCATCTAGTCCAGCATCCTGTCCCACACAGCAGCTCACCAATTGTTCATGGGCATCTCAAGCAGCGACAAGGGCAAACCTTCTTCTGCTCTCAAATCCCAGCAAGTGGCCTTAGAGGCATCCTGCTTGTCCCCCCAGCCTGAAAGATGTACTTGGGCATCCATTCTTGTAGATAACAGCTGTCACAGAAAATGGCGACAAGGTAGCAGCTGTTGCGATCTCTCATCCCTTATCTCGGAATCCTTGAGCCCTCAGAGGCAAGAGGGAAGCAGCAGGGGGAGCGGCTGCTGTAAGGGCTCTGGGATGTAGAGGGAAGTGGAGAGGAGTGGCCACAATAGGAACAGCAGCTGAGAGGCTGCTGTGATAAGCCGGATGTTTCAATACATATTGCTGGATACCTGACCGGCCTGGATTCCGAGAGCCAGCGATGGCTGACCCTGATTAGATAAGAAAATGGGGTAAGGGTAAAAATGAAGAAACTGGAGACAGCTTACAGGTGGAAAAAGAGACCTAGTTTAATGGTACAAGGGGTTTTTATACAGCACAAGAAGGGGCCTGGAGGAAATGACATCGATGCAACATCTGGGAAGGTAATTGGAGGAAAATTGCTGTTTTCTGGGTCAGAGGTCCTTCTGATGTCACATCCTGTGGCAGGAGGCGGGGAAAATCCTCAAACAGGAAGTGTTGTCCTTCCAAAGCCATGTGCTTTGCAGACTTTATAATGCCCAAAGGCCACCGCATGGACTGGAAAGAATTCAGCACCCTGATGGTGCTGAGCGTGTACTACAAGCTTATGGAACAGCAAAATAGTTGCTCCTTTTACTCTGAGGCTTGAGAAATGGAAGGCTGAAGAAAAGGAAGCCAGAGGAAAGCTGTGCAGCTTTTGTGGTTACTACAAGCAGCAAGTGCGAGTGCTAGTCAAGCAGTTTAGTTTTTTGCACACCTTTCCCGTCCACAGGACAGGAAGGGAAGTATGAAATCACCCCAGGTTTGATTTGGACTGTTTGAGTTCAAACTGAATTGTATATTTCTACCAGCTGCTGCTGCTTTAGCTAGTCTTTTGTTCAATAAAGATTTTGTTTGGAAATGACTCTTTTCATAAAATAGTACAGAAGTGGTGAGTGTATTTCCTATCAAATTATGAATAGTTCAATTATGCAGTTAATGGGAAAGCTTGAACAGATTAAGTGTGCCTGTCCATATTTCACAATGTTCCAGGTGGTTTGTAGGAGGTACACATATGGTCCTAAATTTCTACCAAACATAGAAGAACTCCAGGTTGGTAAATGACTGAGGCCTGACATTTCCAAGCTGTTAGTTCCATATATATATATAGAGAGAGGGAGAGACAGAGAGATAAATGTGTTTGTGAATACATATGCATATTTGTTTTATCAATATCTGTTTCTTCCTGGTGAATCCCTTGTTCCATGATCAGTGTTAGTGTTGGAACTTTTTTGGGGGGTGCTATTCAGGGGTACGCCATAGTGCACCACTGATTAACACCTCCCAGCCCCAACAGCTAGGAGTGAAGGTTCCTAGCCAATGTGGCTATGGGGCACAGCTATTCATTGGAATGTTTCGTAGCTGTGGGGAGGCCTATGTCTGATCAGTGCCATCAGTGCAGATGGTTTTGATCCAGCCCATTCCTCCACAAGATCTGGATCAGTGGGTCTTGTTAATCTGCATCCACTGATCTGGATCTAATGCAGGTAAGTGTGGAAGAGACCTCAGATACTATCTTTCTCTATTTTACTTCAGCTTTCAGATGTAAAAACATGTTAATAGGGGGTGGGGGAAGATTTTTTTAAAGGTGACAATGTATCTGTATGAGATTAAAATAGAAGTGAACTCTTCTCACATCTGGGTAAAGCAGCAGGGTGTCCCTTTACATGCAACCGAAGGTAGGTGGGGGATGCCTTGCTCTGTGGGCCTCTGCCAATAAAGTAAATCTTCTAGCCACTAGGGAAAGGGCTTTATTGGTGATGGCACCTAGATTCTGGAACAGCCTTCCCAGATGATCCACTTAGTGTCCTTGTTCCATGAGGTTAGAATATTATTATTCACTCAGACATTTTAGAGAAAATGATCTAATAACATCAGAGAATGGCAGTAGACTTGCTCCCTAGATTTCATGGTCTTCTGAATCCATCACCACCTGAAGACAAACATTCAAAATACCCCTCTCCTTCCTTGAGGTAATTTTTGCCTCCAGAGGACTGGTCTGGGCCTCCTGAGAGACACATCCAAACACACCTGTTCATGAGAGTGGGGAGGGCCAGACTGGCATGTGAATGATCCCACCTGCAGGCATTGCATCACTTTCATGGCCTTTTCTGGTGTGAGGAGGCCTCTTGCTTGTGGACCTGACAGCTCACCTCTGAGGGAAGGAGAAAGTGTCGTATGAAAGTGTCTGTTTCAGGAGGACTTCTGTCATGTTGAAAGAAAAGCATGATGTAGTGATTGGGCTTCTGTCTGAAGGTGCAATCAGGCAGGTTTGTTAAAAGTTGTTGCCATATTCCACAATACCTTGCTTTACTTCCTTACCTCACAACTGTGAACCTCTGTGCTGCCTCAGTACTGTATATGTATAGGGCTTTCTGCAACCACCGGTGATTTCAGAATCATATCATGGGGCATATGCAGAACAGACTCCTAGTTTTAGAAAGGTGATGTAGGCTAAGCCTACATGGCTCTTTTTCAGAATTCTTTGATTGTCTGCCGGAAGTGGTGGGAAATGCTTCTCAGGTTACCATGGGTCTTTTAAACTACTCTGACACGGCCTTCCTGAGAGCGTTGACAGCAGCAGACGTTGACTCAACCAGAATCACTGCCACAGATAAAAAGTGTGATGGGTGTCCAGCCACATTTCCAGTACACAGAAGAAATTTCAGCCATTATTTGGGCTGCTCTGGCCGGCATTCCACCAGTAGTAGTGCCCCCATGGGACCCTGCGACTGCTTGCATTTTGGTCCAGGTTGCTAGCCCCCCCCCCCCCAATATGGCAGCTCCATGTCACACTTTGGCCCAGATTCCATTCTACTGTGCATCAATGTTGGTGTGAAGAAGACCTCTAGCATGAACATTTGCTATACAGTCCTGTCCTTTCACTCTTACTAGGGATGTGCATGAAGATTTGTCACTTGAAATTTGGCCGAATTTGGGGTGTTTTTCCCATTGTCACTAGAAGTACCCATTAAGTACCCATTAATGGGTACAAAAATGCCATTACGTACCCATTAATGGGTACTTAATGGGTACTTTTAGTGACAGTGGAAAAACACCCTTGGACACTCGTATTCAAGCTGAATGTTGGAACATTCAAAGACTGACGTTCAAATTCAAATAGAATGTTTCAGTACATTTGTATGAAGCTTTGTATGGGATTCGTATGGGATTCGTATAGGATTCGTATGCATTCATATGGGATTCATATGGAATTGAACTTTCATCTCAAATTCAAATCCCACTACATTCGAAGGGGATTGATTTGAATTAGGGATATGCATGAATATTCATAACATTTGTTATTCATACAAATTCATATGAATTTGGATATTCATATACTAACATTCTTATGAATATGAATGTTTCCGGACATTTGTATGAATAGTTCAGACATTCATTAGATTGGGGGTGTGGAAAAACGGAGCCAGTCACATCTGCAATGGATCCAGATTGCATTCGACATGGATCGACAGAGAATTAAAAGTGGATTCAGGTTGGATTTGACATTTTCAGATCACAGATATGTTACCAATGTGTATCAGATACGAATTCATTGTATCAGATATGTATTCATTTATATCAGATACGTATTTGTTCGTATTGGATACGTATCAGATATGTATTCATTCATATCAGATACGTATTGAATATTCGTACAAATATGTACAAATAGATTCATATCAAATAGAATTTTACCACATTTGAATGTGATCTATTTGTACGAATAGGGATTTTAAAACATTCGATTCATTAGACATTGAATGTCAAAAATGCATTTGTGTGCACCTCTGATTCGAATGAATACAATTCTTTTTGCATTCAATTCAATACGAATCGAATATGAAAAAAGCATTCACGCACATCCCTAAATAATTTGCAAAAAAAGTTTTCAGTAGCAGCTTTCAATTCAACAGTACAGGAGTACAAGTCCCACCAAAGTGGAACATTGAACTTTCTGGGCCAGAGGGGCCACTTACCCCACTAATTAAATTCTCACTCTCTGTCCTCCTCTGCTCATACTCCCCCTAACCACATCTTGGGGTTAACTGGCACCAGCCCACTGGCAACACAGATTGATCTTCACTTGCCAAGAAGATTTCACAGGGGCTTGTGTGAAATAAAGGATGGAAAAGTTAATGGGGTGTTGAGCTGGCTGCAGTCATTGCCAAAGCCTGCAAAGCAGGATAGATTGAGATAGATGGCTTTTTGGAGTCTTGTGACAGGCATGCCTTACCAACCTAGTGTATGTTGGGCCCCATAGGGAATAAGGTGCCAAAATAAGAAACCTATATAGAGTTTGCTGACAATTGCTGGCAGAAGGAGTGAACAAATCAAGCAGACACAACAAAATGCCTTCTTCTATAACGATAAATAGGAAAAAGCACTGAGTGTTTTGACATGCAGGAACCACAAATCTGATCTGTAGCATCTGATGCCAAACAGTTGGACAAGGTCCCTAGAAAAGTGGAACTTGCTTCTTAAAGTCCCAATAATCTGTTACATTGATCACCCTAAAATTAGCATCATAGAATCATAGAGTTAGAAGGGACCTCTAGGGAAAATTGAATCCAACCCCCTGCTCCATGGATTACCAACCATACCAGACAGATGTAAGTCCAGCTTCTGCTTGAAGACCTTCAGTGAAGGAGGACTCACTATCTCCCATGGCAACCTATTCCACTGACTGATTGCCCTCACTATAAGGAAGTTTTTCCCTAATATCTAATCTGTATTGACTCCCTTGACGTTTCATCCCATTGTTTCTAGTCCTCCCATCTTGTGCAAGTGAGAATAGGGATAATCCCTCTGCACTGTGACAGCCCTTCAGAGACCTGAAGACTGCTGTCATGTCTACTCTCAGTCTTCTAATTCATAGAAGATAAGAACATAAGAGGAGCCCTGTTGGATCAGGCCACAGCCCATCTAGTCCAGCTTCCTATCCCACAAAGTGGCCCACCAATTGCTCACGAGTATCTCAAACAGAAGATAAAGGCGAGACCTTCGACTGCTCTCGAATCCTTACAAATGGCCTTAGAGTCATCCTGCCTGCGCCCCCATTCACACTTATCTTGAATGATCAGCTCCAGCTGCACTGTGAACAGTGTATCCACATGCCGCACAGCATCCAAGAGAGTCCTAGAGTGACCCCAATCCTCTGTAACTGGAGAAATAGAAATGCTCCCAGTTGGCAGCATTTGCACCCACTTTGGTGTGAGAAGTTACAAAGAGGTAGGTCGGCATGGCCGCAGTTGCGCCCGTGCACTCTGTGTAATGATGGTGCATGGTGGAAGTAGCCATGGTTATTGCTGTGGCTATATGGATGGTCTGGGACGGACCATCTGCACTATGAGTGCTGGTTGTCAGTTGGGACAACACCAGCACTCACAGTGCAAAGGCTGCCGAGTGGCTGAATCGTTCCATGCAGTTAAGTGTGAACAGGCCCAGTGTCTGAAGTGGTATCCTAGGCATCACATGGAAGCAGATTAAGAAATCACAGATGACAGATGGAGGGACAAAACGCACACTTCAGTTGATGTCATATCTGTCTATCTTTTGGGGAAGCCAGATTCACCCATTGGGAGCCAGCAAAACAGAACATGTCAAGCCATATTGTTAGCGACATTTGTACATAGATTTAAAAATAAAACAAACAAAAAAAGCTTTCTTTAGATAGAATTGAATGTGCGTGCTACATTGGATTTTATCTTCAAAAGTGGAATTTATGACTCTCAGAAAAGACATGGATTAAAGCCTCCTTTGCTGAGTAAAAGAAGCAGCCGTGGGAAATAATATCTGCCATCGAAGATCGAGTATTATAAATATGATACTATGGGCAATTCACTGGGTTTGTTATTGGGAAATACTATGAATATTTATGACTATTTTATTTATTTATTTATTTAACTAGATTTGTACACTAATCCCAGGGTGGTTAACAATAAAAAGAAAAACAATCAGCCTTTGTGTCACTCAGAGATATGTGGCTTTGCTCAATAATTACTTGCATCGGAACTGAAAGCCTTGCACAAATTCTCTGCCACTTCTTGATGAAATCAGGGATATTTGTCATTTAAGTACCCCGAAATCAATATGGGGCCTCAACTTATCCATTTGCTTGTGCTGATGGGGCTCAAATCCAATTTAGAAGACAGTGGCCCTTTCTGCATTTACTTTGGTTTATCTGTATTAGCTAGAACTGTATTAGCTACATCCAGGGGCCTTTCTGGACTTTGGCCATGTAGTTTGCATGTAGTACGTTCCTGTACAGGGCATTTGCACTTGAAGGGTCTTTTTCCAGCTCAGAAATGCCCCCCTTCTGTGCAGGAGCGTATTACATGCAAACTATGTGTGGAGCACGATTCTGTCTGTCATCTGGGGCGTTTTTGCACTTTCCTTCCCATCTGTTGGATGGGAAAGGAGTGCAATTTACCAACATTGACTAGCGCTTGCACTTGGAGCCCTAGTCAACTTTGGCCGTTCCTCCCCCGCGACTGAATGCTTATCTTATTCAACCCCTGGGCTGGTCCTCTTCTGGGCACAGCCATTTTGGTTCTGGTGCCTTCTGCAACTGTTCATGCATCAGTGCCGTTGCCTTGATGATGCTGACGCTCTGTGCATGCACAGTCATGTCTATGTTTGTCCGAGGTGCCAGCATGCTTGCACAGCACCTCAGACTCCGGAGGACTGGAAGAGGTACAGATGGTTGTGCCGCTGGATGCTTCAGGTAAGTGTTTGGTAAACACTGGTTAACGTGTGGATGACGATTTTGTGCTCCACACCTAATCAACAATTAGTGCACTTCTGGTGAGGGTGGGTATGTTTGGTAGTTGTAACAGCATCCTCCCTGTGCAGACGCTCTTCACTAGAGGTTCACTAATCCTTCTCTAGAGGCCATAGTGCAAATAGGCCTCTGGAGGTGACCTAAGAAGAGAAAAATACTTTCCACATATCCAAGACCACAAGGGGCATAGTCAAGCAATGCGGCAGATCTTTGACATGTAGAAGTTAGGGGAATAAGGCAGCTGGGGTTCAGCATGATTGCTGCCTGAGGGTTTTTTTCCACTGACCTCCCTTAATCCTGATCTAAGATGATCCGGATCTAAGGAACGGGTCCTTCAACTAATCCGGATCTAGTAGATCCAGATTAAGAGAAGTACCCAATGCATTCCCACGGGTGGTCTAGCACCCAATAGCAATGGGTGCTAGCTTGCTCACTGTGGAAATGCCAGAGCACCCATGTGTCTAATCTGGATCGACCCACATAGGGCCTGCTTGTCACCCCAGGTTTTGGGGCAGGACAGGGGGTGCAATCCCCAGAGATGCTCCAGAGATTCTTCGAAGATTTTCCAGAGCAGCTCTGGAGAATCTCCGGAGCAATCTGCTACAAACTTTAAGGATTCTCCGGAGCCTTTGAGAAGGGTCCATAGGATTGGCATTGCTCTCGTGTGGGGTCCTCTTCAGAGGCTGTGCTGTTCTTCAGAGCTGGCTTTGGAGCTGGCTCTGAAGATTATGCATAGGCTTCGAAGCTCTGGGCTTTGAGCCACCCCCCCCATGGGTGCACCTCCTGAGCCCCCCCTTAGACCCCATTGCCCGATTGTGGTGGAAACTGGCTCTGTATAATCCAGATTTGACTCCTGAAGACCCCATTGTAGACCCCTTTAATTGGGTCTACAGAAAATCCGGATTACAGGTCCTGAAGGACCCATATGATCCGCATTTCCCTAGAACAGGTGGAAACAAATGTGGCTTTATTGGGGTCTGTAGTAAAATTGGGGTCTTCCTTCTCTGAGCCTAATGGGTCCTTAATGTGTCCCAAATGGGTACTTAATGGGTACTTAGTGCTCGTGGAAAACTACCCTGAGGCTGCAACCACATGGGTGGAAGGTGGACCCACTCATGAGCTCTTGAGAAGGGGTTGTCCAAATTTGCTCGCTGTCCATCAGCTCCATCGCTTCTGCAGCTAGACCTGGGAGCGGCTTCCCTGCTAAGGCCTGACAAACCACTCTCAGAACAGCTGCAGACACACATCTGGAAGCTAATTGTCTGTTACTCCCTCCAGGAAACTGTCTAATTACTCCAACACTTGAGCTGGTCTGATCAGAATCCTAAGGGGAAAACAGCTTAGAACTGGCATAACAGTTCCGTCACCGGTATCTTAGTGCCAGTCCCTTTAATCAATTCAGAAGCATTGGAGAGACACTAGGAGGGCATGCCAAAACAAATTTCAAAAACGCACGTTAGGAGAAATTTAACACTACTCCTCTACAGCACGGTAGGGAAATCACCCAAGAGCAGCACAGCAGAAATGAAAACAAACAAAACCCAAATCTATTTCCCTTCTATTCTACCTCAAATGAAACCTTGCAGCACAGTGGAATGCTTTGGGACCCGTATCAAGAGGTTTAAAGCAGCCCTGAGAACAAAAGTGACTGAGTAAGGCACACCTGGGAATACTTGGAAGAAAGAGCTGGCTTTTATATGCTGCTTTTCTCATCCGTTCAAGGAGACTCAAGAACCTAAGAACTTATGAAGAGTCCTGCTGGATCAGGCCACAGCCCCTCTAGTCCAACATCCTGGCACACACAGTGGCCCACCAATTGCCCAGAGGCATCTCAAGGAGAGACAAGGGCAAACCTTCTCCTGCTCTTGAATCCCAACAAATGGCCCTACAGGTATCCTGCTAGTCCCCTCTAGCCTGAAAGATGTACTTAGGCATCCATTCTAGTGTATTGATACATCTGTCATCCATAAATTTGTCTAACCCTTCCTTAAAGCCATCTAGTCTGGCAAAGCTTCCCGTTTTTCTCCCCACAACAGACAGCCTGTGAGGCACGTGGGAGGTGACAGCTCAGAAAGAGAGCTGTGACTAGCCCAAGGTCACCCACCTAGCTTCATCGAGGAGTGCAGAATCAAACCCAGTGATTGCCAGAAGAAAGAAACCTTTCTCTGTTTTATTAAAAACCAGAATGTTTGATGACTTTGAATTGGAGCCCCTATGACAATTTCCTCATGGTGCATGGACTGAGTGATCTGACCAAAGACAGGAGGAGTGGCTGGTGGTGGAGGACAAGGGCCATCTAGATTGTGGTGGTCCAACTTCGCCAGCAATTTTGGAAGCTAGAACTTCTATCACCCAGATATGGTACACTTCCAGAGAACCTGGCAAAATGGCACTGGGCTTCTTGTGTCCTCTAGACCGCAGCTTGGAAGTGATGGGTCACTTTAACACTAGGGAATGCCCGAGAGATTGCTTCACAGTGACCTTCTGTTGGATGGGCTCTGGCACCATTCATTGACCCACTCCGATGCTGAAATGCCTGAGGATGTGGCATTTTCATAGGCGGCATGGATAGGAAAAGCGCTCCACTAAATTTGGCATATGCTAAATTTGGCATATAAGTGCAGCCTAAGAGCCACCATGAAAAACTGAAACCTTTAACCGTAACAAGGACATAAGAACCCAAGAGGAGCTCTGCTGGATCAGGCCGTAACCCATCTAATGCAGTGTCCTGTCTCATATGGTGCCCCACCAATTGTTTCTGGGCTTTCTCAATCAGAAGGTAAAGGCCAAACCTTCAGATGGACTTTAGAGGCATCCTGCCTGTCTCTTCAACCTGCAAGTGGCAACTGGGCATCAGTCCTAATACCCATTAATTTGTCTAACCCTTTCTTAAAGCTATCCAAGCAGTATCCAGCTGTGTTTTCCATCATCATCCTGCCTTATTTTCACCTTTGAGACACATTTCAATTCAGTCCAGACTCCAACCAAGATATGCAAAGTTTCTAAAAATTAGTGACTTATTCTGTAGTATTCTATCATGACTAGGGATGTGCACAAATGGGTTTTTGGGCATTTGATTCATAACAAACCTAATGTTAGAAAATTCATATTTGTTCGAATAGATCCCCTTCAAATGTGGTAGGACTCTATTTGATACGAGTGTATTCGTACGAATATCCGATACAAATGCATAAGGATCCTGCATATGGATCCTATACCATTGCATACGTATTGGATACATATCCTATACATGTCCTATACGAATGCATACATATTGGATACATGCCCTATACCAGCGGTTCTCAACCTTCCTAATACCGCAACCCCTTAATGGAGTTCCTCATGTTGTGGGGTCCCCCAACCATGGGGGCAGAGCCGCTAGGAGGTGGGAGGGAAGGGTGGTGGGAGACTCGTCGCGACCACTCTGAAAGGGTAGTTCGACCCCCAAAGGGCCCCCGACCCCCAGGTTGAGAACTAATATCCTATACGAATGCATACGTATTGGATACATATCGGATAGGTGTCCTATATGAATGCATATGTATTGATACATATCTGATATTTAACCCCAGTTTATCGAATGTACAAACTATTCATATGAATGTTCTGAAACATTTGTATTTGTATGAGTGTTAATGTACAAATGTTGTAACATTTTCAATTCATATCTGAATATCCGAATTTGTATGAATTTGTACAGATAATGAATGTTACAGATATTTGTGCCCATCCCTAAAAGTGATGTGTCCATGTGAACTGAGAGTGATTATCAAGAGATATTGCGTGAATTTATTTTGCAACAGTTTCCATGGTGTAACCTAGTTTGTGACAATAAAGACGGCTGAAGTATTTCAGTGCTTGGTCTGGAGGGTGGGTGGGTCATGGAGAATGGAAGGTGAAATTGCTTTTGGCTCTGAACTCAACTATTAGACAATTTATGGACATTTACCCAACATTGCATCTCAGATCCAGTGTAGTGGCTGTGCACTGAAATGTATATATATTTCATCAAAAATTATTTCATAATTACAGAATTGAAGACTTGACACAAACGGTACTTCATTTAAGTGCAGATATTTATATATAAAGAAGAAGAAAAAGAGGATAGAGTACCGACGCAGACGCCCAGAAAACCTTAAACCAGAAGATGGCAAAGAGACTATGGCAGCCGATCCACCAGTTGAGGAAATGTCTGGTCCTGAGGCCGAGCAAGGTGGGGCTGAGTAGATGTAATAAAGGCTCAGTGTGGGCCCATAGGTTACTTTAAGAAGAATGGAAGGAATATCTGAACTTTTATTTAGATCATAAGAACGTAAGAGGATCCCTGCTGGATCAGGCCATAGCCCATCTTGCTCCAGCTTCTTGTTTCACACAGTGACCCACCAATTGCTTTTACCTGTTCCCAAGAAGAAGCAAAGGCAAAACCTTCAGCTGCTCTTGACTCCTGTAGAGGCATCCTAAGAGGATCCCTGTGGATCAGGCCATAGCCCATCTACTCCAGCATCCTGTCTCACCAATGGCCCTTAAGTTGCTTCTGGATGTTCTCAGGCAGAAAATGAAACTCTCACTTCTTTTTTCTTTTTTTTGGGGGGGGGGCTTTCAATTGTTTCCTCAACCTGCCCCCATCTCCTGTGTCATAATTGGTGATGGTGGTGGGATGGAGCACAGTTTAATGCCAGCAAAACAGAGATGGGATGTAATTAAGCTGACCTCACTGTCTCTTCTGATGGAAGGAAACCTGTGACTCTGACTTGTGTAAATCAACATCACCTTCCTACTTCAGTTCTGTGCTTTTAAATGGGATTCATATTAGCCTCCTTTATTGTGTTCACAAAATCAGCAGGTGAGTTGTGTGAATGAATGAATGAATGAATGAGTGAATGAATGGAGTAAAAATTGAGGATTTAACAGTGACATAAATGCAGGGAGGAGATGTCACAGGTTTCAAAAGAAGAACTACAAAGCAAACATTTATCGGAGGACAGACATTAGAATTAACTTTTTATTTCAAATCAACGCTCATGGGTTTGCTAGTCTATTGCACTGCCTCTTAGAGGAGTCAGAAAAGCGTATTGCTTTACCAGGTTGGTACCTTCTAAATTAGGTCTGGCCATACTCCTGTCATTCAAAACTATCGGTTAGGTTGGCTAGGGTCCTGGGCTATGGAAGACCCTAATTTAGCCAGTAGTATGCCTCATGTCCTCATGAGGAAGGTCCCACTCCTGCCAGCCAAAGCAAGGGAGGTGCCAAATGTGGGAACTGCTTCTGTCCCCTCAAATTGGGATAGTTTGGACTCAGACCATATGTAACACCCTGAGCCGAGTTATCTCAAGAGAGGATGACAACAGCCGCGCTGCTTAGCTCGCCTCCATGTGAAACAGCTGGCCCACCTGAGGCATGACTCTCGTCTCCTACTTAAGAAACGCCCAACTCTGCACTCGTTGTGGTAACCCCTGACTTGTGTGAACCCTGACTGACTTCCCGAACCTATGTTGAGACTCTGGAACCTTGATTCCTGGCCTGTTTGACTCTGCGTACTCTATATTCCCTAAGGACTCGGAAACCTGACTTGGCGTTTTGCTGTCACTACCTGGGCGCATGTGCGTGCAAGTGCTTCGCTGTTACTGCCTGCACTGGACACGACAGCCAGGCCAGCCTTGTTCTGGACTGCTGAAACGGAAGTGATCTCTAACATACCTAGAGGATATTTTAAGCTGGCAAAAGCTGAATTCGGCAAAGCACAATTTATCACAGCACGAAATAATAAGCTAACATTGATTTTTAAAAGGACACAAATTGCCTGATAAGGCCACTGCAAATGGAGCACATCTGCAGTAAATGACTGCATCTCCCCTTTCCCATCTCCATTTTGGTTCGAGAAGCCATTGTGGAATGACGCCTCTTATGTGCAGGCTGGGAGAAACTGCTTTGCGAAGTAGGCCGTGATCATGCTAGAAGACAGGGCAACTTAGTACCTGTGAGGTGTCTACTTCCACCAAAAATGGAGATAGCGTGCCTCTTTGGAAACATTGGCCATGCTCACACTGAAGAAGAAGAAGAAGAAGAAGAGTTGGCTCTTCTACCCCACTTTTCTCACCCATTTAAGGGGACTCAAAGCAGCTGACCAAGCTTTCTCTTCTTCTCCCCACAACAGAACACCCTGTGAGGTAGGTAGGGCTGTGAGAGCCCAGAAGAGAGCTGTGACTAGCCCAAGGTCACCCAGCTAGCTTCATGGGGGAGGGTGGAATCAAACCTGGTATTCCCAGATAAGAGTCCAGCTCCCTAACCACTAGACCAAACTGGCTTATGGTTTAATCCAGCTTCAGTCCACTTTCAGACTGAGAGAATACACTAGCAAAGTGACAAGCTGTTTTCTTTCAGTGTTAAATAACTCAGAAAATTTGCCTTTGGGATAGATAATGTGGGAACAAAATTACTGGCTACTTTGCTGATGTGTTCTCTCACTCTGAAAGTGGACTGAAGCTGGATTGAACCTTAGGTGTGACCAAAGCCATTGAGATGCCTGGACAGGTAAGTGGAGATTCGGCTGTTAGCTTTGCTTTAAAGAAATGTACTGGCACAAGTACTTGAAAACGTGATCCTTGGTCATCAAGTAGCTTCCAATCAAATCTTGCAACATGTCACTCAGTTGTGCTTTGTTTTCTTAACGTTTAAACAGAGTTTGTTTTTTAAACTTATAAACAGCAGCAAAGCAATCTCTGCCTATGCACCCAATCTATCCTTGCCTCAGAAAGCTTTAATACGATGTTGTCTATTGAGCTGTTACACTCACTGCAATATTCTGAAGTGAAAAGCATGCTCTGTGAAAAAGCGAACAAACAAAAATAACAGAAAACAAAGTCCTAAAGGAGCCAGTGGAGACAACAGCAAACGATGCAGGCACTAGGGCCCCGAGGACACGGGAACTTTGCAGATAATGCAGTTCTTGACACATGTCCCCTTTTGCATGAACAATCAAAATGCAACCCCAACAGACCAAACGACTCAGGAAAAAAAAAATTCTTGGCCAGATCATCAGGACCGAACCCAGAAAGTAGACAGATGCAATTTGATTCTCTTTAAATAAATAAATAAATAAAAATAAAAGCACCTACAGCTATGTCCAGGACTCTGCTGTGATAACTTGTCAAGAAAGCAACCGCAGCATCTACCCTCAATCTAACATTGCTTCTGCTCAGATGAGAAGTTCTGAAGGGTTAAGGACACTTTATTTTTGGGGGGTGGGTGGGCTTACTTGCAAATCTAAAAGGGGAAACAATTAGGATGCAATAACAAGGCAGGGCTCCTTACCGACGGTTAGTGCACATACGGAAAAGCAGGAGTTCAGAACTCTTACTGTGGACAGAGCCAAGGACAGTAAAGGGATCTACGGGCAGCAGTTTTCCAAATAAGTCCAACCTGGAGACAGAATCAGTTCGCCACTCCAGGGTCCTGCCAGAGGTGTGGATCTTCCTCGTATGCCCGACAGCAGCGCATAATCTCCACTACGATCTTCAAAACATCCGAGGAAGGGAAAGAGCTTCGGAATCCAAGGAAAACGCCGTCACAAAGTTGCTTTCGATCATTTATGGTTCGTTAGCCTTAGCCGAGTGACCCCAAACGCCTTGCCTTTCAGCCTGTCTTCTTTCCCACCTCCTTTCATTTCAGCCCAAGCACTTTTGTGGAATGAAGCAAGAGCAGAAAACACTAGAAAGCTTCAGCTAAGGAAAGGTGAGGAAATTACGCAAAGCAGGGATGAATTAAAATTTAACCTTTAAAGAAGACAAGTCAAGACTTGGAGTTTATTTTCCAGCCCTTGGACTTTTCAGCCATATCCAATAACTTCCTCAATTACTTAATTATTAGATATATTATTTTGTCTTGCAAAAATGAGATTTAGCTTAGTTTTTTTGGGGGTGTATATGTAAAATTTTAACTTTTCATCTTTTCACAGAGGAGAGGAATACACAAATGGCTAACCAAGAAAGTTACATCCGTGGTATTTAAGAGCTGATATAAGTTCTCTTTCCTTTAATCTTTTAATAATTGAGCAATCCGTTATTTTACAGATTTCCAATTTCCCAGTATAAGGCTGAGTTTAGCCCATTTCTCACCAGTTTCTGATTTAAAACAACAACAACTTTGCCCACATTTTCTAGGGAACAAATACTTGTAGTATTTGAATTTCTGCCACACCATTTTAACTAATATACTTATCTTACACCTTTCTCCTAAGTTGTGATTTCAAGAAGTAAGCAGTTTCTGCTTATCAACCCTGCATTTCAAATTTGCATCTGTGTTTGGGAAATTGAATTTCTAAGTTTGCATTTCTAACGGGTTAGTGGAATTTTAAAAATGAATTTCATGTGTGTTACTCCAGTTTTACAGAAGAGGGAGAAAGCAGTTCACTGGTTTTGCATTTATAGCCCAGTATAGAGTTTCTGCAGTGGAAAAGCCTAAATTGTCACCAGTCAGCAAGCCACAGAAGCCAGAAACTAATATTCAATCCTTATTGTGATTTATGAAAGTAAGCTACACAAATGTAGTCAGAGTTGGAATAGCCTGGACACATGAAATAAAAGTAATAACAAGTGAGAATTCAAGTTTCTAAATTTTACTTAATTGTTGGTCAGAGATCTGAAAATCAATTCTAGTGGAGAAGTATATTTTGGACAAGGGCATCTTTTATAGAGGTATGGCTGGGAACATGCCGGGATGCGCCGAACACACCTGGACAGTTTCAGAGCACTTCTGGGATGGGCTGAGGGGGTTCTGAATGGAATGTTCCATCCCTGCATGGCCTCTACGCGTTTGAAAACCCCTCATGAGAAAAGGCCTCTGGTTCTCTCCACGGAGACCTAAAATCAGAAATGGCCTGAGCACCAGAGAGTAAGACTAATGTAGCAATGAGGGTATACATTGCTACATGATATGTACACTGTGCCGGTGCTGTGAATATGTACATTGCTAACCATAGATATACACTTGAGCATCAGACAATAAACCTTAAACATGTGAGATCAATAGTCATAATATAATAAGAAAAACTTGAAGCTATGATATAACCATTTAGCTATAGTACAGCTGAGCAATATCAGTCAATTCTGGGGCGTATCAAGGCTTCCTATGTGATTCTTCCCTTTCCAGAGTGTCTTTGGCCAGAAAACACCTGTATCAGGTATTATTTGCACCCATATGTAGCAATAATATACGCTCATTGCTACAGACTAGTCGATCTGGAGTGATGTATTTTTATTCCCAATAGACAACTTTCACATGAGATGCATGTAATAGTAATTTGGCCAGTGTTTGATACAATGCATATTTGATAGAGATATCAACTCTAGGCTGTTCTCTCCTAGACATTCCTGTTCTGTGTTCACTGTCTTCCTTCACTTGCTCTTGACTCCCTGCAAATGGCCCTGAGAGGCATCCTGCCTACAGTGGAGAAAAGACCTAGGCATCCATTCCAGTAGCCATTGTTACTCCTGTCCTCCATGAATTTGCCTAATTCTTTCTTTAAACTATCTGGGCTGGTTCAATATTCACTTGATGTGAATTTTTCAGGAATGTATTCACATTTAACTGGGAGGGAAGGATTCATTTTAATTGTTAGCTTTATGTACTTTTAAAAACCCTGGTATAATAACGATGTTGCCGCTAGGCAACAACATATGTAAATTTCTCCAGGCGCAGTTGAAGAAATACAAAATGTCCCACAATGGGGTAACTGCTTTTGTGCTTTTTGGCATACGATTGGTTTAATTCTTCAAAGGAAAAAAAATGCTTCCTGGTGTGTGATTTTCTTCTGAAAATGCTTTCGAACAGGCAAAAGATGCTTGGTGGCACCGAGCCTGGTTTTGATCTGCAGCATATCAGAAATAGGGTCACAGCAGTCTGGAGAGAGCATCACCAATCCATGCCCCACCACCTATGCTTCAACAGATGTTGCTTGGTCAGTGACATTCCAGTGGACAAGAAGGCCTGGAGAGAACAATTCAGGACCCAAGTCTGATTGAAACGTCTCTCTGAAAAAGTTCCCAGTGACCAGAGTTGCTGATGGATCCTACCAAGAAGACATAAAAGAATGGACCAGTCTACTTCTTGCCTGGACAACTTTTGGAGAATTTGTGGTGTATTTAGCTTCTGGATATCTGAAGGAGTGCCTTCTTCCATACAGACCTGCCTTGTACATGAGGGCCTTTTCCACTAGGGCTTAGAACCCTTCTAAGACCCCATTAGGAACCTGATTGGTACCTGATTGGTACCAATCAGGAAGGCCCTGTCCCCACCTGGACCCCATTGAAGGCCCCATCTGCAAGGTCCTGTCTCCATGAGGACAGGGGAAATCAGGATTTAATGGGTCATTCAGCTCCTTAAATCTGGATTTTGTGTGGACTTGATTAAAGGTGTCCACAATGGGAACTTCAGGCAACTTCTAGATCTGCATCTCTAGGAGGACCAGAGATCCAGTTAGTGCCTGCCCTCTCTAGGAGAAGCTTGGCCCCGTTAGGATGCTGAGTTTGTGCAACGGCCAAGTGAATACTACAGTGTGGACACAAAACACTGGTAGCAAGCGTTTCAACAGTAAACTAAAACAAGTTTATTATTACACACAAGCAATACTAAAAAGATAATAAGGTTCAGGTAGTTGTTAATTTAAATTTGCAAGTCTCTTAAGGCTAGGAGCTACCCCTTTCTCTAAAGGAAAATAGTTTCCCTTTTAAAAGACAAACCTCTCCATGTTCCTCCCCCTCTGACTTGCTTGGCCACAGCTCAAGCCAAGCCAGTGTACCAGAACGTGGCCCTAGATGATCACAAGGTCTAGTCCGTCCTTGCTTGTCCGATCATCCAGCGTTGGATAGTTGCTAGTGAAGTCTCCCTCGGAGCCCCAATCTTCCTCGATTGTCCCCTTCAGAAATCGCTCAGCCAACAGCCCAATGGTCAGCTACTGGTCCAGCTCCCTCAGGATTCAGCTCTTCTTCTCCTTTCAGCTCTTGTCCCAGCATGTAGACATAGTCTGCTGTCTTCTGTGTTCCTTTATACTCATCCCCCTGACCCTGATTGGCTCTAGCCGCAATAAAATGCTGCCGGAGACTCCTAACAGAGGTTGCTGTCCCTCCAGCCTAATTGGTGGGAACTCCTACTCTAGCCCCTCCAGTACTCAGAACCCCGGACAGCTTTTCCCTCCAAAACCTTACTCCAGCCAATCACTGCAACAGGACCCGCACAGGATTTCCCACCCTTTTTGCAGCCAAAACCCTGGGTTTGCAAAAGGCTGTTTGCACCAAGGCTGGCTATTGCAGCTTGCAAGAAGCCTGCAAAGCCAGAAAGCAAAACAGTCTGCAGCCTGTACCCTGAGACCGTCACAACCGCCCTCTCAAAGATCTGGATCTTGAAGATCTGGATCTTTGCCTGTGTGTGGAAAAAGGGGTGAGATCTCAAGGAGAGGGGCTTCTTGTAGTCTCTTCTATTTCAAAAGTGCAAGGCATAGGGACACATAAAGTAATATTTTCTGTGGTGCCCCCCAGACTCTGGCATAGCCTCCCTCTTGAGGTTCATCGGGTAACTACACGATATTTTTTGCTCACCCCGGCTTTTGATGTTTAAATACCCTCCTCGGGGTGCTGTCTTGCTAGGGAAGAAGAAGAAGAAGAGTTGGCTTTTCTATCCCACTTTCCTCACCCATTTAAGGGGACTCAAAGTGGCTGACAAAGCTTTCTATTCAACAGACATCCAGTGAGGTGGGTGGGGCTCTGAGAGCTCAGAAGAGAGTTGTGACTCGTCCAAGGTCACCTAGCTGGCTCTCATGGGGGAGAGAAGAGTTGGCTTTTCTACCCTGCTTTTCTCACCCATTTAAGGGGACTCGAAGCAGCTGACAAAGCTTCTGTTCTTCTCCCCATAACAGAACACCCTGTGAGGTAGGTGGGGCTGTGGGAGCTCAGAAGAGAGCTGTGACTAGCCCAAGCCCCCCCAGCTGGCTTCATGGGGGAGGGCAGAATTGAGTTCAGTATTCCCAGATAAGAGTCTGGCTCCCTAGCCTTAAGACCAAGCTGGCCCAAGGAGGTGATTCCATGGATGGGAGTGTTGTGGATGGTCTTTTTCTCCCTTTCCCATTAGGCTGCTTTTATTTCAAGACAAGTAGGTGTGCATGGGAGGGGGGAATTCTCTCTGCACACTATAGTCAACAGGTAAATGCCTGCAAATGGCTGAATTGATGGGGCCTCAGACAGTTGCATGAACCTCCAGAATCTTCTCATGGGAAGGTCCATAAGGTACTTTAGAGATTCAGTATTCACAGCTGAGTCACGTAATCAGGAGTGCTAGGAGGATAAATCTGAGATTCATTGATATGAATGGCACTATAAACCAGAATGGAATAACACATTTTAGGCGGCAATTATCTGGAAAAGAAACCTCCATTTTTTCCAGATGTGATTCTACTAAGTTTTGTTTCTCGCTAACTTGTGTGGTCTGTTGTACTGATGTGTGGTGGTCCCTCATAACAATGTCAGGAAAATAAACATAAGCCTGATTTATGCATGCTGTGTATTTTTATCTTTCCCCCTTTTCTCTGTTACTCCCCAAGGCCTGACATATTCCCTACTCTCTGAGTGCAAATGCCCAAGTGAGATGGATGTGGAGAATGCATAGATAACAAGGAGGCAGTTGCCCTGGCAACTGCAGTCCTCTGAAAACATTCTGAACATCTTCTGCCTACTGCTCACTGTCCTTTCCACAGCAGCTGAAACAAGAAACAGATGTTTACTCTCCACCCTGCTTTTTTTTCTTCTTGAAAGCTAAAATTCAAGAGCAAGTAGCAGAGGTCGTCCATATGTTTGAATGTTAATTATCACTAGCTCCATACAGGCGCCATTGGTAGTGGTAGACCAGTTGCTACAAAGATCACCTTTATCACCCTGAAATACACCAGAGTTAAAAATCAGTAAACATTTCAACCTGGTGCATCATCACCAGTCCTGTGTATAAAGACTGAAACGCAAGGCAGGTGTGCCGCTGTTTTTTAATTAAACCCCAGGACCAACTCATTTCCATATTTGTAGAGGCTTTTGTACTGTAGGGCTTTCACGGTCTTCTTACAAAATGAAAACTTGGAAGACTCATGGTACATAAGACTTCAAAAGCATATGAATGAAGGGGTCCTGGGGCGATTTTGCACTTCCTTTCCTGTGGGCAGGGAAGGGGCATTAGAGACTAACGTTGACTAGTGCTCTGCACTTGCCTGTTTACGATCACACGGCCAATCCTCTGCAGGTCGCCACCATGAAATGCTGCAGTTCAAGAGTGTGACACATAAGGTTCTTTTAAGCGCAAGCATAAAAGACTGACATTTGTAGAGGTTAGGGTGCACTGACAAACAGGACTCCTAAACACTTTTTGCAACATAGCTTTCGTTGTGTTAGTGCATTGGCTTTGCATGCAATTGGATGTAGGCTTAATCCCCAGCTTCTCTTTGGTTGTATAAGCTTTGTCGTTTCAATGTTAATCCTTCTATGTTGGATTGTTTATCCATTTTCAACTAAATTCTTATGTGTAATGTTGAACAAATATTTGTCACCTTCAAAATTCATCCGAATTCGTCCAGATTTGGACATTTGAATTCAAATCGAATGTTGGTACCTTTGGAGACTGACAATCAAATATGAATTGATGCTTCGATATATTCGTATGAAGCTTCGTTACATTCGTGAACCTGGGGAGGTAGAGAAGCGGCTGCCCCAGTCACATCTACAAAGGATCCAGAGTGGATTCAAAGTGGATTCAGAGTGGATTCAAAGTGGATTCAGAGTGGATTTGACATGTTCTGAGAGGATATGTGGGGGATAGGTAGGTGATTGGTAGCTGGGATTCAAATCAGATTTGTACTGAACATTTGTATCAGATTTGAGTCCTACCACATTTGAAGGGGATCTATGTGGACAAATACAAGTTTTTTTGCATTTGATATGAATCCAGCACAAAAAACATTGGTGCACATCCCTACAGCTGACCTTGGGTGTTTTCCCACTGTCAAAAGTACCCATTTTTGCACCCATTTAGGACCCATTTGGGTGTGAGCTGGATGACCCCATTTCCACTACAGCACCCATTTGGGACCCGATTGTTTCCACTGCCATTGGGGAAATCCGGATCTAATGGGTACATTTTGGCCTTTAATCCGGATTTTATGTAGACCCCATTATAGGGGTCTACAACGGGGTCTTCTCCCAGAAAATCCGGATTAAAGGGAGCCTGTTTCCACTAGAAACAGGCAATCGGGTCCAAAAGAGGCTAGGGGGAGGGGATGCACCTTTGAGACCCCCCCCAACATTGGCTTCGAAGTCACTTTGAAGTTGACTTCACATTCACTTTGAAGTCAGCTTCGAAGTCACTTTGAAATCACTTTGAAGTTGCTTCGAAGACTGCCCCCCCGCCCCCCAAAACACCTGGGGTAATGGACCAATCCCCTTTGAATGCAGTAAGATTTGATTCAAGATGAATGTTCCATATGAATTCGATACAAATGTTAGATACAAATTCCATATGTATCCCATACATTTCTGATATGTATCCCCTACATATCTGCTCAAAACGCTTCAAATCCACCCTGAATCCACTTTGAATCCACTCTCAAGCCAGTTCAAATCCACTCTGGATCTGTTGCAGATGGAAGCCACTTCCCCAGGTTCACAAATGTAAAGAAGCTTCATGCGAATATTCTGAAGCATTCAATTTGAATTTGGATGCCAGCCTTCAAGTGTGCAAACGTTCAATTTGAATCTGAATGTCCGGATTCAGTCAAATTCATATGAATAACAAATAATACAAATATTCATGAACATCCCTACTGTGCTGCAGTTGTTTGGGTTAGATACTCAGGTCCTTGCATAAGATTCTTGGAACACCTGATGCAGAAATCTATGAAATCTCTGCTTCTTCTCTTTCTTTCTCTTTCTCCTCCTTTTGTACTTGACAAGACCAGAGCTGTAGGCATTTCTGTTAAAGTGCATCCCCTCCCTGTGTCAAACTAAGCCAAATCAAGACTGTGCACAGAATTCTGGGTGAAAGCCAGCATTTTACAGTAAGCAACAACAAAGCTACAAGATAACATGGTTTGACAGAGCAATGGCAATTCTGGGAGAATCCAAACACCATTGAGGTGACCTTGCCTGGAAGGTGGATGGACCATCATCAAAAGACACAAAGAGGACAGCAGGCAAGGTGTGGATGGGCAGGAACAACAGGGTGGCAGAATGACTGAAGGTGGAGCATTCAAGATAGGTTGTGGTTCTATTGGGTCAGGGCTGAGGCATCTGCTTTGGAATCAGAAGGGGTGGCTGGTTCATAAGAAACAGGTGAGCAGTGCCCCACTATACCCAGTAGCTCAGAGTTTGAGTCCACTTTCATTTTTTGTCCCTTGTCCTTGTTTAAATTCAAGGTTGGCTAATGTATGCATGAGCCAGTGAATCAAATGGGTTCAATTTTCAAGTTGATCTTTTTTTCAGAGCTGCATTCTGACTGCATCTCCCCTAAAATTAGTTCCACAAATTGTGAACTTTTATACCACTTTTTTTTTAAAAAAACCTGCCTTACTGTACACCTTACCAGCCATAATGGACAACATAATGCTACAAAACACATTATATGGAACAATAGGGGTGGGATTACAATCCAGTCTGGAGAAAACTATGGTTGAGACAAGAAGAAGAAGAAGAAGAAGAAGAAGAAGAAGAAGAAGAAGAAGAAGAAGAAGAAGAAGAAGAAGAAGAAGAAGAAGAAGAAGAAGAAGAAGAAGAAGAAGAAGAAGAAGAGTTGGCTTTTCTACCCCACTTTTCTCATCCATATAACGGAACTCTTTTTCTTCTCCCCACAACAGAACACCCTGTGAGGTAGGTGGGGCTGTGAGAGCCCAGAAGAGAGCTGTGACTAGCCCAAGGTCACCCAGCTGGCTTCAATGGAGCAGTGTGGAATCAAACCCAGTGATTCTGAGATATGAGTCCAACATGCTAACCGCTAGACCAAACTTGCTCACCAAGCTTAATGGGCCAACTATGTTTCTCATAGATGACCTTTCATATCCAGAGGGAAATGCTACAATAGATTTGTTTCCCTGTACACAGATGAAACAAACTATTTGCCTCCTATTTTGTTTGAAGGATGTGGTGAGACTTCCAGATCATGATATGCTTTAATGGGTGAACAACAGGTTCAGATTAAGGGCCTCTCAATCTGGATCAGGCTAAGTCTAGTGCAGACAGAGTTGGACTAATGGGGAGAGTGGTGCCTCCTTGAGCCACATTAACATTGGATGAGAAATCCCAGGATTCAGACCAGAGCCCCCCAAGATCTGGATCTACAGGCAGAGAGGACCTTAATTTAAAGGGGGAAGAACTCTATGCTTACATTGCTCTTTCTTGCTCACCTGCAGATTCTGCCTATTTTTATTCCCCCCCCCCTAAGATTTCCAGTGGTGTCTCATGCAGCAAGGAGGTGGTGCAAGCAAGATTTCATGATGGAAGCTCCACTTTGATCTTACCAATCTGCATTTTCATCCTTGTTTGCATCAAACATAGACTTTTGGCATATGCTCAACAAATCTTTATGCTACTCTTCTGGGACTTACCAGGTGCACTGCCAGCTGCTACAAAGGCTTATGCTTTTGCTTGCTGCTTGCTTTTAGATCACCAAATATTGTGTATTGGTCCAGTGGTTCTGGGAATACAGGGTTTGATTCCACTCTCCCCCGCAAAGCAGGCAGGGTGACCTTGGGCTAGTCACAGCTCTCTTCTGAGCTCTCACAGCCCCACCCACCTCACAGGGTGTTCTGTTGTGGGGAGAAGAATAGAAAGCTTTGTCAGCCGCTTTGGGTCCCCTTAAATGGGTGAGAAAATTGGGGTAGAAAAACCAACTCTTCTTCTTCTTCCTCTTCTTCCTCTTCTTCTTCTTCTTCTTCTTCTTCTTCTTCTAACCAAACAGTTTTTGGGGCAGTCTGAAGTTTTGCAAATTCAGACATTTAGAAAACTAACACTGAATAAGATCAGCAACTGAAGGTAAACTTACTGTAAGCTAAGCTCACATCAGCAAACAAAATTTCAGATTCCAGTAGATATGTACTGGATTTTTATTATGAGAAACCTTGGGAGAATAAAGAGATCTTCCCTTTGGGTTTATTTTAACACAATGCTGGCACTAAGCAATGAAAGATCTACTATATAAAAAGGTGCCAGTTATGGGAAATATCTCATGCTTCTTCTCACATTGATATGTAAGCTAAAACTGGACTTTAAGAAACACATCCATGTCTTTAGGGAAAGGAGGATAGATTTAACAGTGCAAATGTATATGTTCTTCAATTGTAAGGACATATTTTAAAAATAAATTTTAAAAATTAAATTTAAAATGTACTCTAGTCGTAACCACTCAACAATTTGCTTTAATGTACTTTTACCAACAAGATATTATATATAAATTCCACCACCTGGTAGTAATCTAATTATTTTGATGAAACATTACTCTTTCAAATTCAAAAGGGTTACAACTTTTTTTCCAGGGGCGTCAGTATTTTCATCCCTATTTTGAGATTTATTTATTTATTTTTGCTAAATTAACACAAAATCCAGATCATATTCTGTTTGGATTCAAAATTTTCTGGAATGGAGGAATCCAATCCTCCTAAAATACAGGCTTCAGCAAGCTCTTCCATATCTAAAAAGCGGAAAATGTTTTTTCTCATCACCACAGCAAGCCAATGTGAAAAAAGTGTAATAGCTGCTATTAACACCTGTAATTGAGATTTTCAAATGAATTTTGGAAAACCGTGCGTGATGCTGCCTCATCATATTTGAACCTGAAGAAATAGCACACTTTGAAAAAGTTTACATTGTATGGATGATCTTCTCAAAAGCAAATAACAGGAACACATCTGCCGAAACCTTTCCTGGTAATTAACGATGGTAAAAAGACTCACAAATGGAGTGGAAATACAACAGTAACAACACTGTGGCGCAGATGTGTTAACAATGGAAAAATCTGGACTTCCAAGGACGGTTCCCCATTTGACAGCATCAAAATTTATGTAAAAGATTATTGTAGGTTATTCACTAGTCAATTTGTGGAACAGAAATGTAGTGTTTTCCCTTAGGTATTGGTTGGAACTTCTCAACAATACAGGAATATTAAATGTTTCATGTCATCTTTGGCCATGAAAGCAATTCAGCTGGGGAACTTTCATCCCACAGCTGCAATGTTCCTGGCAGGGAAATCATCCAGGGCAGTGCACAACAGATCAAGCAGGTCTGCTTAAACAGCAGTAGCATGGCTGCCAATGGAAGAGTGAAAGCTTATACTCCTGCTTGCATTTACAGGTCTCCATGGAGTGCTGACTGATTGCAGCTGGATGAGATCAGAGGCCATTCTGCACTTACGTGATTAGGCTGCCATGCACTAGGGCTGGTCAATGTCAGGTACAGGAGGACCATTCACACTTTCTGGGAGAGACGCTTCCCCAAAGTGTCCCCCACCGGCCAGAAATGCAAATGGTTTTGCTATTGACCAGCCCGCGACACCGCCTCAAAAGCAAGAAGTCCTGTCTCCTTGCTGCCACAACTAGCTGATGCCAGCCACCTCGCGCATTCTGCGATGCACCTGCAGGCCGATGCAGAGGGGCATGATTGATCCCAGTGACGTGTTGTGGTGGTATGCCCTAATGCTGCATGGATTGGTCCCCGGCCAGCCTGCCACTGCAGTGCTGGCCCATGGAGACCTGCCTGATTGCGGCAGTGGCTGGCAATTAACCCAGCAATGCAGCCATGCTTACACAGATGACACGCTCTCCGCCCACCCCACATGGCAAGCTGGAAGATGTGTGGATGGTCATGCCACCAGATGCTGCTGGTAAGCCTTGGTTAAAGGCTAGTAAAGGTGTGGAACACGAAATCCTGCTCCACATCTAATCAACAATTAGTGCACCTAGTGAGGGCAGGCATGCTTCTGGGCTGTTGCAGCCTACTTGACATGTGCATGCTCTTCACCAGAGCTGTACTAATTGTTGACTAAAGGCCTAAGTGTGAATTGGCTTCTGGTCTGTGCAGGCACCTCATCCAGCATAGCCACTGAGTCAGAGGAAGAAGAGCCAAATAGACCCCATGCATTAAAGGCAGGGCTATGGCACTGTAACAGATCCATGCGAATCCTACTTATGAAAGCTTATTGACTGCACAACAGGTTGATTGTAGGACTTTTATGCTTTTGACTACCCAGTTATCCAAACCGCATGTATGGAGAGTCCTCTAACGGATTGGTACATGTAGCTCTGGGAAGAAAAGAACTGGTGTATCGATGGCAGTAGGTGGTGCTACCTGAGCTTGGAACATGTCTATTAGACTGGCATTTCCCCTAAAAACTCAAATTATTATCAGCCATAATCACAGCAATTGCACAAAACCTTTGGTAGTTTTGGACAGTTTTATAATTCTAGGCTTATATTATGAAGTAAAGTCTGCAAGAGTAGTCTGGTGTCCTTTAGTAAGATTCTCTGCAAACCTAAATTTGAGTTACAGACTCCCTGGCTAACAGCTGATACTCTAATTCCCACCTCGTTTTGCATATTACTTAGCAGACTGAATTCTTGAAAAGCAGCTTCAGAGTTTTCACTAGCCTCTTTTCATTGCTCCAGCCCTTATTAAGGGAATATATGTTGATACTAGTTTTCCCTCGAGTTGCAAAAGGACTTCTGTAGAAACGCATTTTGCATCTCCTTGAAAATGATAATCATAACTCCAGCAGTGAAACCGCTGCTTGAGATGAACTTTCAGTAACGTGCGACAGAGTTACTGAAATTTGCAAGTTTCTATTTGCTTAGGAACCCTTTAAGTTTGTGGTTGGCGGCAATGCAGCCAGAAGTAATCACGTTTGCTCTTCTGGCCATCTCTGTGGGAGACAAATGGACCAATGAATGACACCATAAGAGGTTCATATATCTTGCTTTATCTGCTCCCAATGCTTGAAATGCATTGAAAACAGAACCAAATGAATTAAAAGGCAATTCCAAGAAGCGTGCTAAAGGGAAAGATTGGGAAATGATTGGGTGAAAGATAGAAAAGAGATGAGGCTCATCCAATGAATTTTCATGGATTTCATTAATGGAGGGTTATAGCAGTGGTGGCCCATTGAGCAGAGCTGGCAGCTTGATAGAAGAAGGCTGGTCTACTGGATACCTACCTTTGATTTCCCCAAATTCCATTTTTATTCCCCATCAATCAAAACGTGGCCAAGGGTATGCTTTGGCTGAAACTATGTTAGACAAAGAGGCTATGGACCCTTGCGTGGTTCACACAACTCTGGCTTCTCTATGATACCTAGAGCCAGGTAATTTGCAGGTCATCCCTAGACAAACTGAGCAGGAAACTCACCCGTACTGTTGCCGAGGTGGTGGCCTCCATTACTGCCACATTTGTTGCTGGACTTGTGTTGTGCCAGCATCACATCATTGCACATTTATGCTATGACATCATGCGGCTGAAGACAACCTCCATGTGCATGTGCAATAATGGGGTGCACAAATGTGACATAGCTCTGCCCACAAAGGTGACAGTGATGCAGCACTGTGAAGACAGTGGTGAGCAGGCGGGTTTCCCGCTCAGTTTTAGCAGAGACCACTTGTGCATTATTAGGGTCTAGGCACCATAGAGAGGCCGGCTTTGTTGCACGAACTATCCCACAGCTCTTAGTCCCCTTCTGCACCTACTGTTGATCTGAATTAAGGAGCCCCTTAATTCAGATCTTGGCTCCCCTCATCGACACATCAATATGGATCAACTCCAAGATCTGAGAGACTTTGTGTTTGGGGTGACCAAATTGTCGAAGACATCGAACATTTTTTAATCGAATGCTCAGCCTATACTGACCTCCGTCGCAGATACCTGTACCCAATTACAGCTAATTTTAGTTCCCATGATAGAGAAGATCTTTTGAGATTCCTTTTGCAAGGTCTAGAAAGATCTACAATAATCAGAGTAAGCCTTTTTATTCTGAAAGCCACAAAGGAAAGAGCTTGCTTCTTGGAAAAAGAACTGCGAAAACAACAAACTATCTGCAAATAGAATGTCAGCTGCCTTCCTTTATTCTGTTTTATAATTTTTTTTTATTGTGTGTTTTTATTTTCTTTTTACTGAATTTTGAAATGGTCATAAGACTGATCAAATACAATTATTATATATTAATATGGATCAAGAAGACTTTGACCCCCATTGGTCTGGCTCTGTCTGCACTGGACAGAACCAGAGCTGGATTAACTGGGTCCACAAGAGGACCATGCCCCTAGTTCTGCAACACAAGAGGCACGTAGAAGGCATGCTACAATTTTCTAAACTACTGGGTGGGATGCTTTTCAGCAGTGTGCCATTAGACACTGCCAAAAAACACCTGTGCAGGTTCCAAGGCTAGGAACTTGTATTCTGAGTAGGAATGTGCACAAATGGTTTTGTTTGTTTGTTTGGTTGCTTTTGCATTTGATTCATATTTAATCGAATGTAAGAAAATTTGTATTTGTTCAAATAGACCCCCTTTGAATGTGGTAGGATTATATTTGATACGAATGTATTTGTATGAATTTGTACGGATACCCGATATGAACGTATACGTATCCCATACATATCTATACATTATCCGATATATATCTAATATGTATCCCATAGTATATCCACTCTGAAAGCATCAATTCTTCACTGAATCTACTTTGGATCCACCCTCAATCCGTGTCGAATATACTCTGGATCTGTTGCAGATGTGACTGGCACAGGTGCTTCCCTACCTCCCCAGGTTCATGAATGTTCCGAAACTTCATTTGAATGTTCTGAAACATTTGTAGGAATATGATTGTCAATGTACAAATCAATTCGTATACAAATGTCTGAATTTGTACGAATATCAAATGCCATGAATATTCATGCACATCCCTAATTCTGAGCCTTTAGAGGCATGGGAGAAGCTGTGAAGCTTGTGTTAGCCTTGCAGCCACAGGGAGGCATGGCATGGATCAGCGCTGTCAATGCAGATGGCGTTGATCCTGCTCACACCTCTACATGATGTGGTTTGGTGGGTCTGATTATTCTGGACCCACTGATCCTGACCTAAGGATCTCTTTAAATGGTTTGATCATGCGAAACAGGAGGCTAGTCCAGGGACATCAGCATCAGGCTTCAAACAGAAGTCCCCTATGCCCTACGATATATACCCTTTTGAAGCATTTTCTCATAATATAGCACATCAGTACACCACATTCCCTTGAGTTTCTGTAACTATATATTTTTGTTAAGCTTCCACACAAGGCAAATTTCTGAATATACGAACACATTGGTTCAGGAAGTATGAACTTTCATAAGTTACGTGTATGAATGAGCTGAATTATTTTCACTTCTATTCCTACATAATTCTGCTGTTTTGATCTGAAAACTTGATCTTTAAGTACTCCCTTTCATTACCTTCACAATCAATATTTCTACTTTCTAATCCTGAATGTATTTCACTGATTCCTCAGCTATGGGGCATATTGGGGGCCCAAATATTTACGTATTCCCTTCAACAATATTCTGCCCCAGATGCCATATGATTTTCAGACATCCCCCAAATCTCAGGAAAAGCTTTTGTAGGTCCTATTTTACTTTATTTATCTGAATATTTACATCCTGATCTTCTCCTGACGGAAACAGGGTGGGTAAAAAAAAAGAAGAAGATAAAAGCCATAAAAATATAAAAAAACCAGTTAAATTAATATTGTCTCTTACTCCCTTCTTCCCTGGTAGAACAACACTTAAAGGAAGCTAAGCATCAAAGGACTGGGTGAATAGATCTTTTACCCAGGCACTGAAAAACATATAAAGTTGGCATCTGGCATACCTTCAGAGAAGGGCTGTTACAAAGTTTGGGGGCCACCACAGAAAAGGCTATCTTGAGTGTCACCACCCCTCACATATCTGAAAGAAGCAAGACTACAATAAGGTCCCATCTTGTGATTTTAATACTCGGCAGGTCTACATAAGAGAAGACACTCCTTCCGATAAACAAGATCTCAGATAAACAGCTTTCAGTGTTCACACCAATATCTTGAATTAAGCATGGTAGTGAATAGGGAGTCAGTGGACCGGTGTGATGTGCACCCAGCAAGAATATTTCATCAGCAATCAAGCTGCCGCATTCTGCACTGGCTGTCGCTTCTGGACTGCCTTTAAGGGTAGCCCAATATAGAGTGCATCACAGTAGACTAATATGGAGGTTACCATACTTGACCCTATCCAGGAGGGCTGAAGCTGGCAAACCAGTCGAAGCTGGAGGTAGGAGCGCCTGACTACCACCGCCACATAGGTCTCAAATGACAAGGATGAATGAAAAGCACCCCTAGATCATGTTTCCATTCTTTTTTGGGTAAAACAACTTCATCCAGAATTGGATTCCTCTTATCTTCATGGACTTGGGACCCCATGACATCCAAGACCGCCAACTTTTCTGGAATCAGTTGATTTATTGAAGCCCATCCGGCTCATTACGCTTCCAGGCAGTGATCAAGCACCTGAACTACCTCAGAAATAACTCCATGTTGATAAGAAGCTACATCACACAGCAAAGGTCAAGAAAACCTTGTATTTAAGAGTTCTTGTGGCAACGTTTGCTGGATTGCAGCTCTAGATTTTTCAAGAGTGCTAGATTAGGGACATGTCTACATCATTGTGGTGGCCAAGTGGCCCTCATCTATTGGACTCCGAGTGACCTCCACCCTCTTCTGGGTTATCCGCACACCAGGACACCATGATAAACCTGTCCCAGAAATCTGGATACGAAGGTAGTCAAGCAAATGAAGAGGATTGTCCCTTTGCAAAATGGTGTATTCTGCGTCTTTCTCCAAGGTGCCTGCTCTCAACTAAGGGGATATCAGAGGAGCCACTCATGCTGCTCTCAAACCTTCCCCCCTTTTGTTGGGTGGAAGCCTCCAAAGCCTCCTCTCTTAAGGGCCAGACACACATGCTGTCGTACAGGGTGCTTCACAGAGACCTGGCTGGGGGAGGACAGTGCTGCTATATGGGCGCAGGCCCTCCCAGCCGGGTACTCTGTCAGTGAGCAGGTGAGGGGAAGTGGGCAGGGGGGTGGAGTGGCTCTGGTTCATAAGAACACCTTGACCTTGGCTAGGATACCTGTTCGGAATACATTCCAGTTTGAGTGTATGTACCTTAGCCTGAAGACCAGGGATAGATTGGGAATTTTGCTAGTCTACCGGCCACCCCGTTGTCTAGCAGACTCCCTGACCGAGCTGACACAGCTGGTCTCTGAGCTGATCTTGGAGACCCCCAGACTTTTAGTTTTGGGGGACTTCAACATCCCGCTCGAGACCAACTTAACAGGTGCGGCTCGGGAGTTCATGGATACCATGACAAACATGGGCCTATCCCAGCTGGTCAACGGGCCTACACATTGTGCGGGTCATACTCTCGATGCGGTGTTTTGTACCGAACAGGCATATCCGTGGGCGGAGGTGGTAAGCACCTCCGCATTGTCATGGACGGATCATTTCCTGGTCAAGACAGAACTGAGAGCCAATTCCTGCTCCTCTGGGGGTGGCGGGCCCATTCGAATGGTCCGCCCTCGAAGGCTGATGGATCCAATTGGATTCCAGAAAGCCTTAGAGGGTTTAATGGTTGGGAATGCCAGTGATCCTGTCGATGCTCTGGTTAGTACCTGGAACACCGATCTCACCAGGGCTATCGACATGATCGCTCCCAAGCGCCCTTGCCATCCCGCTCCTAATCGGAGGCCTTGGTTTACACCAGGGTTGAGGAGGATGAAGCGGTTTGGACAACGGCTAGAGCTCAGGTGGCGGAAGACTCGTCTCTTATCTGACAGAACTCGCCATAGGAACTTTCTTTGTTGCTATCGGGAGGCAATACGTGCAGCTAAGAGAGCGTTCTCCTCTGCACGGATTGCGTCTGCAGAGTCTCGTCCAGCAGAGCTGTTTAAGGTGGTGAGGGAGATGACGCAGGTGCCCCCTGCGCCAAATCCCTTACTTAACCCGACTACGGCCTGCTGTGACGCATTCAATAATTTCTTTGCAGACAAAATCTCTCAGATAAGAGCCGACTTAGATGCCACCATTGAAACAGAGTCGATAGATGAGGCATCCAGTGATCCCGCCGATGTAATTATACTAGATCAGTGGCAATCTGTGAGTACCGAGGACGTGGACAAGCTGCTTGGTAAGATGAGGAAGACGACTTGCCCTCTCGACCCTTGCCCATCATGGCTGGCCATCCAGGGGGGGGATGCATTGATGAGATTCCTTACGGATATCATTGATGCATCCTTCAGGGAAGGACACGTTCCATCTTGTTTAAAGGAAGCGGCTGTTAGGCCGCTTCTGAAAAAACCTTCCCTGGACCCCCTGGATATGAGAAATTATAGGCCTGTGTCACTCCTGCCATTTCTGAGCAAGGTGGTTGAGAGGGCGGTCGCTCTTCAGCTCCAAGCTGTCTTGGATGAAGCCGATTATCTAGACCCATTTCAAACCGGCTTTAGGACAGGCTTTGGGGTTGAGACTGCCATGGTTGCCTTGACCGACGATCTGCGCATGAGCATCGACAGGGGTAGTGTGACCCTGTTGGTGCTTTTAGACCTCTCAGCGGCTTTCGATACCATAGATCACGGCATCCTCTTGGACCGCCTGAGGGGTTTAGGTATAGGGGGCACTGCTTTGCAGTGGTTCCGGTCCTTCCTCTCGGGTCGGTCCCAGAGGGTGCTGCTCGGGGACTGTAGCTCCAGTAAGAGGAACCTCACTTGTGGGGTTCCCCAGGGGGCTATTCTGTCCCCGATGTTATTTAACATCTATATGAAGCCGCTGGGTGAGATAATACGGAGTTATGGTGCTAGGTGCTATCAGTACGCTGATGACACCCAAATCTATTTCTCCATGTCTCGCTCGTCGGCCTCGAATTCCAATGGCATCTCTTCGCTCAATGAATGTCTTCAAGCGGTAATGAGCTGGATGAGGAAAAACAGATTGAAACTGAATCCAGACAAGACGGAGGTGCTCACGGTAGCGGCCCCGAAACCAAGAATTGGGTTGCAACTTCCAGTCCTGGATGGGGTCACGCTCTCCTCCAGTGACTGTGTTCGCAGTCTGGGGGTACTCCTTGACTCGTCGCTCCTGATGATAAATCAGGTAAATGCGACGGTCAGGAGCGCCTGCTATCAGCTTCGGCTGATACGCCAACTGCGCCCTTTCCTGGAAGTAAAGGACCTCGAAACTGTTGTGCACGCACTGGTAACCTCACGCCTGGACTTCTGTAATGCGCTCTACCTGGGGCTACCCCTGTACTTGGTTCGGAAGCTTCAGCTGGTACAAAATATGGCAGCCAGGCTTGTTTCCGGTACATCTAGGAGGGACCACATTACTCCGGTTCTTAGGTCCTTACACTGGCTGCCTATTAGCTTCCGGTCCCGATACAAGGTGTTGGTTATTACCTTTAAAGCCCTAAATGGCTTGGGTCCAAGCTATCTCAGGGACCGCCTTCTCCCGTACAATCCTCCCCGCGCTCTCCGCTCCTCTGGGAGGAATTTACTGCAGCCTGTAAAATCCAGGCTTGCGGCGACCTCCCAGAGGGCATTCTCTGCTGTCGCCCCCAAACTCTGGAACGACCTGCCGGATGAGATCCGTCAGTTGACATCACTAGACAGCTTTAAAAAAGCTGTCAAGACGGCTCTCTTCCGGCAGGCCTTTCCAGATTAATTTTCCCTAGATAAACCATCCCAGCTCGGGCTTCCTGACCCCCTCATTCCCCTCGTGGACCCATAATAAATGTTGGTTGAGGAGCTCCGGAGGGATATTAGGGCTGTTAGCCCATTTAATTATGTTTTATATTTTGTCTTATATTTTTGATACTGTATTTTAATTTGTCATATTGTTTAATACTTTTTAAGGGGGGGGAGGGACCATAATGTTTTATTCTTATATGATGTTTTTATATTTATTGTTGTCAACCGCCCGGATTGGTTCGCCACAGGGCGGTATACAAATAAATATTATTATTATTAAATATTATTATTAGTGTGTCCAGACTGAAATATAATATAAGCCTGCAAGGTGTAGACTCAGCCTTGACAACTTACCTGTTGCTAACAGCATGTACGTGGGGAAAAAATTCTAAGGCTCACTTTACACACCAGAAAGGCACAACTACTAACTCCTGGAACTGACATAAAAACGGGAGTCTAACCCATGCTTAAAAGTTTTGAAGCTCTTTGGTTTTTCCCCAGCCACTGCATTAACCTATTTCTCACTTTCAGGTCTGGAAAAACGGGAATCGTGAATGTCATCCTAGAAGACCTCTTAACATCTCCTCTTAACGTTAGCATTACCGCTTAACATAAAAAGACATCAAACTGAGAGACTGCTGAGGATTAAATTCCTTGAGAGGAAAGACAAAGGGTAAAATTGCACACCTGAAGGATTCATCCCCTGATGGTCACAACTGCAAGGAATTCAACACACGTAGAATAATCATTGTAAAAAAGAGCACTGACATCCACTACTTTCAGAGGCAAGAATTGTCTATGGACGCTGAACATATTAAGCTGCAAATCTTTGAGCAAAAACTTATTAAGTTACATACTTTTGAGCGATGGCCCTTCTCTTCCAGTTCTTCATCACTTCTTGATATGAAGTCTTACTCACCAATGCCAAAGCATTTAAACTCTTGTAAAGTCCAACATTCTATATTCATTAATAATAAACTTGGGTTCCAGTCTTCCACATAGTAAATGAAATTACAAAACAAATAAACAAGAAAACAAATGCTTACTACGATGAATGCTTAATTTGATGAGAATTCGGTTGCTGGACCTGGCCCCAGATCATAAGTTAGCAGAGAATACCCCTAAAGATTAGCAAAATGGCATTTCTTCATTAAGCAAACGATCCATCTGGGTTTGGAGAGAAGGGTTTCCAAGACAAAAAACGGTATGTCGTAAATAAGAGTAAAGCTATCTTTGCGCTCATGCTAAAATTTAACAGTGGTGGCCCTTAGAACCCTAAAAACGCAGAGACCACCTTGTCTAGTGGCTTTAAATGCAAAAGTTCTGCTCTGCATTTCTTCACAGCTATTCCATGCCCTATATGGGTAAACAATGCCACAACCAACAAAATAGAGGAACCCTCAATGTCCACTTGCCATTGGTCAGTTTTACTTCTCCAAACAATGTTTACATCATACTCAGCTTCTATTTTATGGGGACCACTAACACACTATGTCATGTTCAATGAAGGAACTGCCCCAGCTTTAAGGACCATCATGCGCAGGCCATTTTTGCAGTGATGCGTAACTTTCCCAAAGTCTGAAACATCCACAAAGAAATGATGTTTGTTTCGAATATAAAGTCATTGTAAAGCAGGGTCCCCCCCCCACCTTCCACTTCAGGCCACACTGTCTGATCTAAACGCATCTCAGGGTCATTTAGAAAAAGTAGCCAATCTTTGCACAGAAAGTAATATGGGCTCTGTCCATGGTCCCGGAGAATGATCTCAAGTTTTAAGAAAAGTCTTTAAAGGATAGCAGGAGAGGAGAGAAAGAGAAAAGGGGGAGGAAGAGATGAGAAAGTACACAAGAGGTTTACCAGTGCTTGGAGGGGTCAAGTAAGTTGGGTCTTCCTGGGGATGTCCTCTTTTCCCTGGGTGAAGTTTTTCCACGTGTAACATATTCTGGCATTGGAACAAGACTGGAAATAGGCTCACACCAGAATCCATTGAAGCTTCCCCTGTGCCACTCAGGAACGCCTGTTCCCAAATGGGCATCCTCTTTCCTCCACCCTAGAATCTGATCATGCTGGTTTTCAAATGAGTGGACCTGGAGCCACGTGCCAATGCTCAGCAAAGCAATGCAGCACCCTCACAGCTCACAGGATGACCTTGCCTCTTAGTTGGTCTTCTGGAGATTTTCATTCTGGCTGAATGGCCAAGGGAAACAAAGCCACCAAAGCTAAGAGTCCCAAATCAAATTGATCTCTACTTTTGCAAGAGATTCTTCTGGATTGGGGAAGCGGAGGGGTCATATCTCCTCATTGGTGCATCTACTTAACAGCTAATAGGAAATTTAGTGGGGTGAAAAATGTAGATTAAGGAACCAATTCCTTCCGGATTTTGCACCCCTCTGGTTTGTTTGCTATGAAACACATCAAATGTTTTGCTTCATTTTATGCCAACTTTATGGACTGAACTTTTTTTTTTATAGGAGAATTCTTTACAGACTCGGGAAATGAAACAAAATATGTTGTGTGCTACTGAAATGGGTCCTGATATATCATCTTGTAGAATAGTCTCGCAAGATGTTACTTCAAAAAAGTGGGTTGATATTCAATAAAGGATAAACAAAATGTAAGATAGGAAATAAGACATCTACAGATGTTTCTTGACTAAGAAATCCATTTTGGGGGTCCAATTTTTTAAAAAAATAATTAACAATGTCACAGGCAGATATTTCTAGCAAAAATTCTAAGTACTGAGATGATTCACATTTAGCTTTCCCTAACTTCTGCCAGTCTTTGTGAGCTGCTGTAACTTTTGGAAAGACCACAAGAAGAAATGGACTTGGTAGGCCTCTTAATCATGTAGTTTTCGCCATATGCCAACATTTCTTTTCAAATCAAGAATTCTGACTTTCTAGGTGACCTTGGAGCAAAACATAAAAGCATTCTGTTCTTCAAGTGATTTCCTTTGTGGAGTAAACCAAGTATACTTTATATGTTACAGTATCTCAAAATGGAAAATAAAGTGTCAGCTTTTTTTTTGAAATTGGTGGCATTTCTTTTTGATATTTGTAAACCACAAAGCTGTTCTCTGAGGCAGGAGATTCAAAGGAAAAAAGTAAATTGACATTTTCTAGCCAGGAGAGCCCCGCTTGGTTCTTAAAGCTAAAATACCTTCGTAACACTGATTGCTTGGAAGTGAGGTGAACTCAATTTAGCTGATCTCTAAGGAATCAAGTAGATAGACAGGGATAAAGATAGAGAGAAAGATAGATAGACTTAGGAACTGACAGTAAGAACACAATTTTCTAAACAACAGGCTCACAAGGGTTATGGTTAGAACCAAAGGAAAATTAAGCAATATTAACAATGCACAGTATTTAAATTCATTACCACCAATCATAACAATGGGATGGGCAAAAACAAAGGCCGGTCACTTGAAACTCTGGATTCTTTTGAATGTTTTTCCCATTAATTAACAACAACAACAACAAATTTCAGAAGTGCCTTGTTTAATAAACAGTATCTTTCCCTCATTAAGTAAATCTCTCCTTAAAGTAGAGATGAGAAGTTAAAAAATGTAGAAGATCCCGACTTTTAGTTATTGATTGGAATGTTAAGTTTGCCTTCCAGCATCTACTTAAAGGTTCACTTTTTTCTTCCAGGTATTTAGGATTCTGATGCTTTTTTTTTTCAGGTAAGATAAATCCATTTTGATTTGGAAGAGCCCCTTCCCCTTATCTGCAGACTAAGATGAGCTTTTAGAAAATCAGATCATTTTTGTTTTACAGGTAACACAACACCCAACACTGAAATATTACAACTTTAACCTCCTTAATATTTTGCTTCACAGCTCAAAGGCTATAGTGTGTTTAACTGTTAGAGGGAAAGCAGAATTCTTGGAATAAAGCACTTCAGAATGATTGTCCCTAGTAACACAGTTTGAATCCTGAACTAATAATCTGCTTAACTCCCATACTCATCCTAGAAAGCTTTCTGAAAACACATCTGATGGTAAGAAATAAGCAAGATTTAAGAGCATTCCATTCAAATACTCTGTCACAGCACGCGATCTATTGCTTTCCTTTATACTCTGTCATGTATTTTGATGTGTCCTACTGTATTAAGACAATCTTCAATTGATCCAGTTACCTTAGCAACGGCGGTCCAGCTGTTCCCAGTATGGAGATTTCAACTGGATCCGATACAAATATTTTCCTCCTTTCAGTCTACATTCTTCTCTAGTTTTTGCCTTTGAGGAGAAGCGAAGTGTCTATCATGTTGGATGCTTCCATAAGTCCTCACTTTCTGGCGTTACACTAATTTTGTGCCTTTCTCACCATTTTGGGGAGGCTTTTCTTGAACTGTTTGTTTCCAAACTGAGGGGAGAAACAATGACAAAGCAAGAAGCAAAAAGTTCAGGAATGTTCTTAAAAAGAGCAAAGCCCAGTCCCTTGGGGAGGAGAGATGCCATCAAAATCCAACAGTCATTAAAAATAAAAATAAAAATCAGAACTCCTTTCTCAGCCAAACTTTGCTTTATACAGCTCCCAGTTATTTGCACATTTTTGCAGACTCCACTGGCCTCTGGGTTTGTTTACATCGCTTTGGCTGGCTGAGCTCTCCACATGTTTCCTGGACATTATGAGAACTCCCTTTGGCAGGCAAAAAAAAAAAAAGTATGTCAGAGCTTGTGCCACGGACAAGCGGAATTTCTCTTTTAGTCCCTTTTTTTTGTTGCCAGTTCGGTCACTTTCTCTGCCACTTGGCAAAACTGTGCCTTACAGCCAGGCAGTCTGAATGGTTCTCAGCACCTTGCTTTCAAACAGCTGTCGGCATCTTTGGGGGAGATGGAGACCGCGTCCGCCGCTGAAGATGAAGGAGCATTTCTTCGGGCGATCTCCAAACACCTCAGTCTCTTCATTGCCAGCCCAGGCATCCCAAAAGTGCACAGAGGAACAACAACACGGCTTTTATTCACAGAAACACCACGTTCGCAGCAAGCTAAAGAGACAGATGTCTCTCTGGGACTCACCGCTCTCTCCGCTTTGTTCCTCGCTCTTGGTTGAGGACAGCGGTTTCCCAGCGTTGTCTTCAGCTGCCTCCATCTGGACCACTTTGTCCTTGAATGGTATCTGCCTTTTTCGTCTTCTGGTTTCTGAATGAAAGGGAGCGCTCCAGAGACATCTCTCAACACCCACCCCCCCCACCCCGTGTCAATCTGCCCAAATCTCTTCTCTGGTTCCAGCTGCAAACTCCTTTTCACGGCAAAATAATAAGCACTGCCGATAGTGGGAGTGAAGCTCGCCTCTTGCGGACTTGGCTCATAATTCCTTCTCCCTCCTCTTCCTTTAAAATGTTATGGTCTTATGAATTAAGAAGATACAGTATGTCTAGATCTTATACCAGTCTGTCTCTCTGATTCATCTAAGGGTATCCTTGGAAACTAGCAATTCCTTTCCAATGGTTCATGTTTTGCACACATACACAGTACTCTCTCTCTCACACACACACACCACTACACACCACACACACACACACACACACCACACAGACAATTTAAACACAAAATACCACCAGAAAGGAGAATAGTAGCCTACATCCCTCATGCCTTTTTTTTTTTTTTTTTTGCTGTGCATTTATTCCACATTTTCTGACCTGCTATTTGGGTGGAAAATCCTGCCTATCTTTCTGTAGAAGAAGATGTACAGGCAGAGACTGAACATCAGTCAAGATCAGAGTCGGAAGCAGCATTTGGCTCCAATGCTAGCCATGCCAATAAAAGTAGAGAAAGGTGGTTTGGGTGTAGGTATTTAACAGTCTGTAGTAACAAGACATTTTCATTTGGGTCCTGAGTGAAACTGACAGCAGGAATGCAAAGGTTGAGATTCACGGCATAATCCCAGAAGAATAACAATTGGGTTACTAGATGCTGTTTGGTAACTTGTTTCCTGGGCAATTAGAACACCAGCTGCCCCCCCCCCCCCTTCATGAACATAATCACAGCCTCTCCAATGTTTTTTCTGGGCTGTATGTTTGCTTTGTTAAAGGCTGCCCTGGCCAGGAGGAATTATGGGGCTACAAATAAGCCAGTTCGAAAGGACATGAAAAAGCATGGTTCCAGGCAGGTGACATTAATATTAGCATTAAAAGGCTTTTGAGGAGGGGGAGAAAGAGAAAGAGAAAGAGAAAGAGAAAGAGAAAGAAAGAAAGAAAGAAAGAAAGAAAGAAAGAACCAGTTTTGGTCTTCTGAATGTGCCTTTAAGATCCAAGCAGAAGAAGGAAATTAAATTAGCATGATTGTGATGAGTCCAGAAGTTAAGTACTGTTGGATATTTCCATGAAATATTAACTCCCCAAACACTTATTTAGTAATCAAAGAGACTCCCCAGACCTTAGTCTCTTCCTCTCCACTCCCAAATATGGTTTCTGGCTTTCTTTTTCTGCAGCTATTCTTTTATTTATTTCTATTGCCATCCTTCCCCGTACCCAAAGGGCTCAGGGCATTATAGTACAAAAACAGATATAATAAAAGAAATTAGCTAAACCAGTGACCGCGCCTGCATTGGTGGAGGGGCATGCTGTTCCCTCAGTCAAAGGCCAGGATAAAAAGGTGTGTCTTCACCCAATGTCTGAATATATACAATGAGGGTGCCCGATGCATCTCAGCGGGGACACTATTCCATAGCCTGGGGGTTACCACTGAGAAGGCCCTCCTACAACCCCCACCCTATTAGCTGCTGAAGGGGGTGTCACCACCAGGAGGGCCTCACCAGGAGATCTTAGGGCACGGGCAGGTCTGTATGGGAGGAAGAATTCCTTTAGCTATTTGGGGCTCAGCCTGTTAAATTCAATGAGACGTAATGATTCGATAAATCAGTCTCTCTTAAAAACAAAGCAAAGCAACTTTTAAATACTGCTTTTTTGTCTCTTGCTCATTACCCAAAGCACTCTTGAAGAGGGATCTGCAAGGATATTTACAGGCATTCAAACTCGAATAGAATGTCCTGGAATTCGATTGTAAACATTGGACTCAAAATTTTGAACTTCAGATCTATTCGTTCAAATTATCCAGACATTTGTACGTGTACAGGTTTACATGACGTGTACTTGAATATCTGCATATTTCCCGCATCCGTACGCATTTGTACAGATCCATACGGGATGAAAACGGGTTGCATACGGGACAAGAATGGGATGCATACGGATGTGTATGGATGTGGGGAAGATGCATACGTGCACATATGAGCGTTGTCGACATTCGTATGTGCAGATTCGAATTAAAAATTCAAACGAATTTGATAAATTCGAATTGAATCTTGTTAAATTTGAATTTAAAAGATTCTAATTGAATTTGGATTTTCGGGTATTCAATTCGATTAGAATAGAATGTCAAAAAAACATTTGTGCAGATCCCTGCTCTTCAACAGAGACAAATAACATTTTCTTTAATATACAACGGGAAAGTAAGACTTGCGACTGATTCAGGGCGTGTCCCCCTTGTGCAGCTGAAACCGGACCTTGGCAGGCGTCCCTCCCAGAGTGGGCTGCCCTCATGCCCTCAGCACGGAAGCTGCCAAGGATACATTTATCAAGGTGACTCACATGCAACCATGGCATGTATTGTCCTGGTGAGGGCCCAGCTCAGGGGCAAGAAATGGCCTCAGAGATGCTTTCTTTGCACCGAACGTTTTGCTCTTCAGAAGAGGGTTGAAATTGCTCTAGGGGCCCTTAGGATGCCTGGGCATGAGGCACTGTGAAGATGGACAGACATCAAAGGATCCTCCGATGCAGTTTGAACAGCATAAGGACCCTCACTTAGCTATCTACTAAAAAAAAAACTTGTGAGGGGGAGACAAACAAAAAACAATGGAAATAAAGAAAAAGACCCTGAAGTATGTTGGAATGATAGCAGCAGAAAGTTGAATATTTTATGGAAGGATTTTAATGATGAAGCCTTAGGAGGCTAAGTACAGAAAACCTAGTTCTTTTCTGCACTGATCTGCCATCGGGTTTAAGGAAACTTCTAGTCCTCCAAGTGGATTGAAGAGCCCCCCCTTGCACACACTGGTCTGGCTCTGTCTGCACTGGATGGAGACAAATCTGGATTAAGAGGCCTTTAACCTGGATCTCTGGTGGACCCATTTAATCAGGTCCACAAGAGGACCAATGGCCTTGCTCTGCTACACAGGAGATGTGTAGATGGCATGCTTCTTTGGTTTGGAGCTACTGGTGGTCTTACCACCATAGAATACTCCTCCACACACAGCTCTGAGGACAGGGGTTTGCAAAGCTCATGAAGTTTTCACAGCTATAGGAAGGCTGTGGGGATAAACACCTTACCCTGGTTCATCCAACCCTGAGGTTGCACGATCCTTCCTGTCCTCTGGATGGGAAAGGATCGCAATGACCCTATGTTGACTAGCGCTTGCATTGGAGCGCTAGTCAATTTTACCCGTTCCCTCCTCCTGGGATTGTGAGCTCTCACAGCCCCACTACCTCACAGGGTGTTCTGTTGTGGGGAGAAGAACAGAAGGTTTGTCAGCTGCTTTGAGTCCCCTTAAATGGGTGAGAAAAGTGGGGAAGGAAAGCCAACTCCTTCTTCTTCTTCTTCTTCCCGCCCTCTGGAGGTGTAATAATTATGCACTAGAAGCTGTAGTGCGAAAAGGCCCCTGTATTAGTTCAGATCAGACAGCAGCCCCAAATGTTCTGACCCTAATTGGGACAGAGACTAATACAAAAAATTCTATCACTGATTCTCCATTTTGGGACTCCAGCCTTCAGGTCAGAGAGGAGAGACACTGCAGTTCTTTAGCATTATTAAAGCTTTGTGTTTAACATAAGGAAATTCAAGAAAAAGCAGAGGTCTTGCCCTTAAGCTTCCAGCTGAAACAAGCTGGGGAAGTGATTGAATAAATAATGCAAACTCTTTCTGCGAGGAGAGAAGTTTATTCCACTGTTTCTTCCCAACAGTGCTGCATGCTTGCTTATCTTAGGTTGTTGGAAGATAGCAGCCGAGTGCAGACAAAACTCAGGTCTTGCCTTCCTAAGGACAATAGTATTCTCATTGCAGCACACAGACATTCAGATTAATCAACTCACCAGTCCAGGAAAGTCTAAATACTGTTTTGCAAAGATGCTCTCAGGAAGAATGAGGTAGCAGCTCATTTCATGCAGAGGTGAAGACTAGACTTCCGACTGGATCCTTGCCTTTGATACTGCTAAGCTCTATTTTGATCTACTACAGACCAAAACACAGCTTATCAGAGTTAAAGGCAAGGCTGTAATCAGAGAATCAGGTTTTCCCCAATGACCCACAGGTTACATTTTTGCCGGTTGCCCCACTAGACACAGAAGATCTGCGAAAGTCATCTCTAAAAAAACTCTATGAATTTGTTTAACCTAGGGATGTGCATGAATATTCATGGCATTCATTACTCGTATGAATTTGTCCCAATCTGAACATTCGTTATGACCCTACAGAATGTTATGACATTTGTACATTAACATTTGTATGAATACGAATGTTTCGGATATTCCAATGAATAGTTCAGACATTTGCATGAATAGTTTGGACATTCGTTAAACTGGGGAGGTGGGAAAGCAGCTGCCAGTCCCATGTGCGACAGATCCAGATTGCATTCGACATGGATTGTGAGCAGATTAAAAATGGATTGAGGCCAGATTTGACACTTTCAGAGCATGGATATGTATCAGGGGTGTATTTGTTCGTACTGGATACATATTCGTTTGTATCAGATACATATACATTCATATTGGATACATATCAGATATGCGTACAAATTGTAGAATACATTCATATCGAATAGAATCCCACCGCATCTGAACAGGATCTATTACAAATGAATACGGATTTTCTAACACTCAATTTATTACGATCAAATTTCAACAAACCCATTCATCCACATCCCTAGTTTAACCCTTTCTTAAAGCTGTTCAGGATGGTTGCTGTCGGCACTTCTTCTGGTAGCAAATTCCATAGATCAGTGATTCTCTCTGGTTGAAAAAATACTTCCGTTTGTCAGTCCTAAATCTCCTGCCCATCAGCTTCATAGATTGCCCCTTGTTGTGGGATAGAAATTTTTTTTTTCTCTATCACCATGCATGATCTTGTATAGGGACGTGCACAAATGTTTTGTTTGCATTCGAATTTGAGTTAAATTGAATGTCAAAACATTTGATTCAATTCATATCTTTAGAATCTGAATGAAACAAAAACCGATTCGAATCCAATACATTGAAATCTATTTGTTCAAATGTTCGATTCGAGTTTGAAGATACAAATGTTGACAACATTCGTATGTGTTATACGTATCTGTACGCATTTCGTATACATCCCATTTTATCCTGCATGCATCCCATTTTCATGCTGTATTATAAGTGCAAATGCGTACAAATACGTATGATATTCGTACTGATACATATGTAATACATACGCATCTGTACATTTGAATCATTTGAACGAATGTTTGGAACATTCAAAATTTGTTCAAATATTTAAATTCGAATGTGAAGACATTCTATTCAAGTTCAAATGTCCACATGACAATCAAATTTGATTGAATTTCAAATGTTTAGAACATTTGTGACCATTCTTCAGTCTGAAGCCAGTCCATTGGCTGATGGCAGATGGTGTTATGGCATATGTTCAGTTTCATAAGCTAACTGCCGGCTGATGGTTTTGTTCTTTTTGAATTCCAGTTGGAGGTATTTATCTTATCCTATTTTGTATTTCTATGGGGGGGTATTGTTGGGTGTATTGTCTGTTATGTATTGTTTATTTTAGATAATATTTGTTTTGTTGTTATGCCCTTTGGTGAAAGGGGCATTATAAATAAATGTTTATTATTATTATTATTATTATCCCAATTCTTAAATCTGTTCACTTCTTAAATGCCATCTTTCAAGGCTGGTGAAGAGGGCGAGATGTTGTAGCTGAATCTCATAATGGAGGTCCTCCAGCCCATTGATCAGTTTGATTGTCATTTTCTGCATTTTTAAAAATTATACAATATCCCTTCTAAGATGTGGTGAGCAGCATTATACAGAATATTCCAAATGTGACCACATTAGCATAATCCAGACCCCCTCAGTGCAGAATACCCTGAAGAACACAAATATGTTATTCCTGGACTGTTCCCCAGGCTGCTGGAATGCATGTGGACAACTGTTATCTACAGCAGGAACACCCCAGGGGTTGCTTGGGCAACTTCTGGTTTGCTGCATTGGCACCTGGGTGTGAACACAGTGTTCCAGCAATTGGTGTTAAGGTTAGATAAATTTATGAGCCCAATTCACACTTGGCTCCATAGTTCACGATAAGGTCACATTTGGGAAGGTGCATCTGCCCTTGCAGGAGGCATTTCCAACCCAGAAATGCCTCTGGTCTTACCAGATGTTACCCTATTGTCTACTGGCAGTGGTGCACAAAATCGTGCATCCCGCACAACTCAACCTTACCTGGAAGCTTACCTGTTTCATCCAGCACTGCGACCATTCACACCATTTCCAGTGTGAGGGGCCATATGAGGTGCTGTGCAGTTGCACTGGAACCTCAGATGACCCCAAATGTGACTGCACATGCAGTCATTAACACCATGGCACCAGCGCTGGTGCACATGCTGTCACGCCAGGCTCCACAATCAAGATGACGGCACCTTGCTGGTGATTGGACACACAACCAGACACAGGTAAGTCTCCAGGCACATTAGGCTCAGTGTAGTGTGTCTTGGTATTCCCAAGTGTGAACACTAGTCCACATTAGTCTGTCACACATTTCCCCCATCTAGCAGACAGGAGAAAGTGTGAAAGCATCCCTGGAGGACAGGTGTATATATGGCTACTAGAATGGATATCTAAGTACTGTCTCCAGTTCAGAGAGACAGCCAGGACTCCTCTTCTGCTCTTATCACAGTCGCTGCATTTATGCCTGTGAAGTTATGAATGTAGATGTCACAGTCTCCTTGGGTAAGAGAAAAGGAGACAATTTGTTTAAATAAGATGTATCTGAGAGGGCTTCCCCCCCTCTTCTCTTTTTCAATACAATACTGCCATGCAGCATAAAGCTATAACATGCAAATTGTTGCCCTCTATGGAAAAGTGGAGGTAGGGAATTGGCAAAGAGTGGTCTTTTCTGAACAAGTCCAAATGTAAGGGCGATTTTGCACTGTCCAGAATACCAGGGCAGAAAGTGCAATAGAGGTCTCCCTTCTGTCCACTGGTGCAGTCTAAGGTGGGAGGGCTAGTACACCACTGGTTCAATATACTGGCCAGTGCAGAATCGCTCTAAGTCAATTAGGGGTGTGCACAGGTTTTTTATTTTTGCACTTGAATTTGAGCCAAATCAAATGTCAAAATATTCTATTCAATTTGAATGCTTAAAATCCAAATGCAACGAAAAGTGATTCGAATCCGATACATTTGAATCAATTCGTTTGAATGTTGGATACGAATTTGAAACTACAAATGTCAACAACATTTCTATGTATTATACGTATCTGTACGCATTTCGTATGCATCCTGTTTTATCCCGTATGCATCCCGTTTTTGTTCCGTATTATCAGTACGCAAGTGCATACAGATACGTATAATATTCATACAGATATGCATGTAATACATGCGTATCTGTACATTCAAATGATTCAAACAAATGTTTCAGAACATTCAAAATCTGTTTGGATGTCTAAATTCGAATGTGAAGACATTTTATTCGAATTCAAATGTCCACATTTGAACTAATTCAATCAGATTTTGACTGTTTAGAATATTTATGTGCACCCCTAAAGCCAATGACACCACAGTGGGGATGGAACACGATAGGTGTACATCAGTGGTCACACATGCTATTGCAAGTAGCTGGGATCCCATTAAACAAGGGAAGTTGCATTTCACCAACTGCATAAGAGCAAAACCATGCAGTGTAGAACTGTTATATGAAGGACAATTGTTGCTCCAGCTGGAGGGTTTTAGGATTTGGTTCAAAATACCCAAAATGATTCCACAAGGGGGAAAGCTTGCCTGACACCTCCCATAGATATTCTCCATTTCAAGATAAGAAGGACTCTTAGGCTCTTTCTGCACTGGGCCTTAATCTGGATTATATCCTGAAATAAGGACCTGCCTTGCATATGCGTGGTCTACCGTGGTTTGCACCAGCATGTGGAAGGCAGCTCCCTATTCCAAGATATAATCTGGAAAAAATCCAGTGCAGAAAGGGCCTCAGTTGGTTCACAGTAGCCCAAACTCTGTTCCTTTTAGTAACGACATTTAACTAGTTAAACCGTACTGTCACCATCCTTCTCTGTGGCTTCCACACCTGTCTGCATTTGACTGACCTTTCCTGAGCAGTGCCCAGAGGACTCTGGCATGTGCTAAATGGCAGCGTGAGAGACGTCAGATTGACTTGTCCCCAGGAGCTCTGATATTGTACTATTCTTAGGAGTAGACTGCTTTCCCCTCCCTCTCCCTCTCAATCCCCAGCTCTGCTGTAACAAATTCTATTTCCTTTGTCTTCAGAATTATTCTTTTTTTTTTAAAAAAAGAAAGGATAGTTTATTCAGGAAGAAATTGCAGTCACGCTGCATAGAAGTTCATAAACAAAGGTAGGTGTACCCTAAGGCTAAACTTCTGAGCTCACCTGGCAATGGAAGTAGATGAAAATATATTTCTCGTGATTGTTTTCAACATTTATAGTATGCTTATCTTGATAATATTTTCCAGGCAGCTGAAAACACCCTCCCCCCCCAAAAGCCAGAAACAAATAAAAAAAAGCAATGCATAAACAAACAAGCAGCATAATGTAGGGGGAAGCTGATATTTTGCAAAAATGTGTCCAAAGCAGATATTCATCTTTAACCACCTATAGCATTTAGGTGAAGTAGACCACCGCCCCCTTGTTCCAAATCTTTCTAGCTTAGAAACCTGCCAAATGCATTTCTATGGGTTTAGGGTAAAGTACAGAGTCTCAAAAGGAAAACAATAGAATTGATGCCTAGGAGAGACAGGCAGGGTGTCCCTAAAGGCGATTTGCAGGGAGTTGGGAGCAGGTGAAGGCCAGAAGAAACTGGTGGCCACTGTGGGGCTGTGGTCGCACTTAAGATTTAATCCAGTTTCAGTCCACTTTCTGAGTGAGAGAATACATCAGCAAAGTGAGAGGCCATTGTTGTTTTTCAGTGTTAAATAACTCAGAAAATTCGCCTTTGGGATAGATCATGTGGAAAGAAAATTACTGGTCACTTTGCTGATGGGTTCTTTCACGCTGAAAGTAGGCTGGATTAAACCTTAGGTGTGATCGTGGCCTGGGAGACAGGATGCTGAACTAAACAAGCTATGGCCAGATCCAGCAGGTTCACAACAACACAGTAGCAGATGTTAAAACAGACTAAGCTGTTGTTGAGTGAAACAACGTTAGATTGATCTTCTATGCAAATCCAAATTAAAATCAACCCTATTTATCATAGATTAAGCATTATTAGCTTGTCCTTAAGTGAACTATGTATAAGCCCCTTCTGCACTGGGGTTTATTTTGGATGATATCCTGGCATAGAGGCCCACCATCCACGTGCTGCTGAAGACCATGGCAGACCCACAGGACCTGCTGTTGTCTATGGCAGCAGATGATGTCAGGTCCTTGTTCCGGACTATAACCTGGAATAAGTCCCAGGAGGAGAAAGGGGATCCATTCTTTGGGCTGCTAGGTGTGGTGGTCACCATCCAGTTGCCTCTGTATAAAACATTTTGTGTGTGCCATGCTTGCTTTTGCTTGAGAAGAGTAGATGCTTAGTATTAAAAAGGCCACATGGATGAAGGGGGGTATAAAAAGGCTGAAAGAACTGGGAGTTTATATCTATAAAAACATGGCCAAGATAGCAGTAGGAAACTGCAATCAAGTTTGAAAATAAATAAATAAAGCGAGTCATAGAATGGAAGAGGAAATTAGGGCTTTAAAAATGGTGATAACACCCTATTATACTTATTTCAAGTTCTTCCACAGCTACTTTCTATAAAAACCCAAAGGCAACAGGATGGAAAAATATCCATGTGTGCGTTTGAAGGTAAAAAGCCAAGAGGAAGAAAGCCACTCCTTCTCCATGCCTCCAAAGGTTGGGTGTGCCACTGAAAAGCACTCCTGGTAGTTCTGAAATATGGAGGTGTGATGTCTGTGTGACTCCTGTGTTCCATAACAAAGCCCATGGTCCTTTTTTGGACCCAATTAAACAGGCTCAGAAGAGATCCAGATTAAGGGCTTCCTTGGTCTGCATTAATGTGTGGATGAGTTGGCTCATGATCTGAAGCCATTACAGACTTGGCCCCATAGTTCATGGTAAGGTAACATCTGGGCAGGTGCACCTGCACTTACAGGAGGCGTTTCCAACATAGGCTTAGTGTAAGGCCCTGTCCCCACTAGGGCAGGGGAAATCTGGATTTAATGGGTCCTTCATGCCCTTAAATCTGGATTTTTTTGTGGACCTGATTAATGAGATCTTCAGGTATCTTCAAGATCTGGATCTCCAGGAGGACCCCATCTCAAAGATCTGGATCTTGAAGATCCGGATCTTTGACTGTGTGTGGGAAATGGGGGTAAGAGGCTTCTTAATCTGGACCAGCAGTAAGTGCATAAAGGGTCCTAGCTCTACTAATGGGTCTTGACCATGATGGTTCCATAAAATCTTCATGATCCAAACTGGTGTGCCAGATACTGAATGCCAAGGTGCTGTTTCATGCATATTCCTTGATATCCTGCTCTGTTTTGGTGCTTCTCTAAGGTTGCATGTCTGGCTACTGAGGCCACTAAATCACAGGCTCCCTTGCCTACGATTGCATACTTTTGTTGTGATAACGGATCTGCAAATGAGTTTTCCCATTAGAAAACAAGGACTGATGCTGCTCTCATTTGGCTCATAGCAAGCCATGACATTGATTCATTATGCTGCAGAAAAGTAAGAGAAGGTACCGAAACTTTCCTGTGTCTTCCCCATCTCTAGGGAATATAGTTTCTTGATTATTTTAAAATGACTTTATGCACCCTTTTCTTTCTCATCTTCAGTGTTGCTATTTGGGGAAAGCAGCAAAAGGTGGCGGCGGTTATTTATACATCCCAAAGAGGTCTTCATCTCAGCTGCCTTCCAGGAGGGGAAAGATTGCAGGTGTGCTGTTACTAGTTAGTCCTTCCAAGTTTGAAAGGCGTGCCATACACAGTTCTATTCATAAAATCTGCTGTAGGATCTACCCTCATTGCAGATTTATTTTTTTGTAGGGGATTTATGTGCTGCCTTAAACCCCAGGTTAGTCACAGCTTCCTTTCTGAGCTCTCACAGCCCCACCTACTTCACAGGGTGTCTGTTGTGGGGAGAAGAGCAGAAGGTTTGTCAGCCTCCTTGAGTCCCCTTAAATGGCTGAGAAAAGCAGGGTAGAAAATAGGGGTGTGCACAAATGCAATTTTTGACATTTGATTCGTAACGAATTGAATATTTGAAAATCCGAATTTGTATGAATACGCAAAAACGAACGTCTGAACATTCAAACTGATACAAATACCTTTGAATCTATTCGTATAAATATTTGATATGTATTCAATGATAAGAATCTCATACGTATCGGTACGCATCCATACTCACCTGTAGCCATCCCATTTTCATCTCATATGTATCTGTATGTATCCGTCCGTATCTGTATGTGATGTGGACATATCCATACACATAAGAATGGCTGAATTATTCATACAAATAAATATTCGTATTTGTATGAATACTGTAGTATGAATGTCTGGACATTCGATTAGGATACAAATGTCTGAATTAGTCCGAATTTGTACGAATACCAAATATTTTGAATATCTGTGCACAGCCTTAGTAGAAAAGCCAACTCTCCTCCTCCTCCCCCCCCCCACTACACACAAGCTAACTTGACAGACTCATGTCGGGAATTGATGCCATGGTCCCATATTATTATATTATTCCATACCACCAGTCAGGTATGTATAAAAAGATGCAAATTTCCAGTCCTGTAGTAAAGAATCTTGATTGAAGAAGAAGAGTTGGCTTTTCTACCCCACTTTTCTCACCCATTTCAGGGGACTCAAAGTGGTTGACAAAGCTTCTTATTCTTCTCCCCTCCACAGAACACCCTGTGAGGTAGGTGGGGCTGTGAGAGCTCAGAAAAGAGCTGTGACTTACCCAAGGCCACCCAGCTGGCTTCATGGAGGAGGGTGTAATCAAACCCGGTATTCCCAGATAAGAGTCCGGCTCCCTAACTACTAGACCAAATTGGCTCACAGCGGTGAATTTATCTGAGATTTCAATAGAATGGAAGCAATATAATGAAACAGAAGTATCAGTCTGCTGCAAGTTATAATAATTGACTTTTATACTTTCCTAACCTGGATCCAGAATATGTAGGCAGTGGTACCTTCAAAATTAATGTTAATCCATTTGCAAAGTGAACCCACCTAGTGCCTATATAATTGCTATATGTGTATGTAGCCTGAACTATAATGGCACAAAATGGTAATGTCCTTGTAATTAATTCCAAAATCTGTTATGCATTAATGTGTCTTTTCTGCACCTGGCCTGTTTGTAATTAAGCAGATAAATATCTGGCGCTATCTGTAATCTTCAGCCATGCTCAGATGTGCAACTTTGCCCATTTAATTAGCACTGGCTCATCTCGTCAGTTCGTGAACCAAGAACTTTGAAATAGAGCCAGCTGAATGATGTGCGCAAATGCATGAAATTGTGACACGCATGGACCAAGATGAATGCACACTTGCCAAGTCCAGTTTTGCAAGAGGTGTGTACAGAAATTAATTCACGATTAGAAAACGATGAAACTCAGTCTATGGGAAAGGTTTTCTTCAGTTGAGCTCATAAATCGAACAAGATCTTGAATTATGGCGGGGTTAGTGCTCAGAGAAGGCACGGAATTTCAGTCTTCAGGCAACATTCTATGGGAGATTATACAGTAGCATTATTGCCCACCTTATCATTTTTATGGTGCAATCCCAGCTATGTTTTGTTGGGAATAAGTCTAAGCAAAATGTTTAGGAATATAGCAAGGGCAGCTCAGGGAATGTCCCTGCGAGATGGGGAACAGGAGCACAGACCTGCTATCCATATGCAGGAATAGTCTGTACTAGGGATGTACATGAATATTTGAAATATTCATTATTTGTACAAATTAGGATGTATTAGGATATTTGTATATGAACTGAATGCCCAGACATTAGTATGTTAGTATTTGTAACAATACAAACAGTTCCAGTTATTCATACGAATAATTTGGACATTCATAGTCTGGAGACATGGTGTTTAAGAGGGGACCTGATTGAAGTATATAAAGTTATGCATGGTATAAAAAAGGTGGATAGAGAACATTTCTTTTTATTTATTCATTTATATTTACATTTATATCTCACCCCATACCTGAGGGTCTCTGGGCGGCTCACAACATTTAAAAACGAACATATTAACACTGTATCAGACTATACTAAAACCAGTGCATGTGTGATCGGCGCCAGCCCAGCCAGCCCCAGAATTGCGCCGGCGTTGACGAGGTAAGGAGGAGGGCGTGGGGGCGGGACTCTTGGCGGGCTGGGGGTGGGAGTAGGACTCACCTTCCCCTGGCCAGAGAATTGCTGACCACCAGTTCTCTTGCCAGAAGGAAGGCCAGAGTGTGTCGGCCGCCACACTCATCCACCTGTCAGAGACACAGAGCATGCGCTCTGCCTCTCTGACAGCTAGGCATGCACTGGCAATCCGGCTTTCCCCCCACGGGTACGGAAGCGTTAGCTTCCAAACCGGTTTAAGGGGAAAAAGCCAGATGTAAGACCTATGCGGATGCCACGTCCAAATCCTTCCCGCATCTGCCTCTAAATCTGTTTTTAAAGCCTGTGCAGAAAGGCCCTTAGATTCGTATTTAAAGATAGTAATGTCGACAACATTTATATGTGTTATATGTATCTGTACGCATTTTGTATGCATCCTGTTTTTTCCTGTATGCATCCCAACCTGCCTGTGCCTTGAGATCTGGAGGCGAGGCCCTCCTGGTTGTCCCACCACCCTCAATAGCGAGGTGGGTGGGCACCCGGGAAAGGGCCTTTTCAGTGATGGCCCCCAGGCTATAGAATAGTCTTCCCCTCGAGGTGTGTCACACCCCTTCCCTATATACATTTAGGAAGGCAGTAAAGATGCACCTCTTTGCCCTGGCCTTTGGCTAATGTGACCATTTCCTCCCTACCACCACCACTGTAGACAATAATATTTAAATATTGGAATACTTTTTTTTAATAGGCTGTATTTTTCATTTTTTTGCTTGTTGGTTTTTAACGTGTTCTTATGCATATTACTGTTTTAACCTGTTTTAAAACTGTAACCCACCCTGAGACCTATGGGTATAGGGTAGGATATAAGTATAAATAAATGAAAATAAAATCCCATTTTATAAGCACAAATGCATACAGATACGTATAATATTTGTATTGTACATACCTGTACATTGGAATGATTTGAATCATTCAAACAAATGTTTCGGAACATTCAAAATCTGTTTGAATGTCTAAATTTGAATATGAAGGCATTCAATTTGAGTTTGAAAGTCCACATTCAAACAAATTCAATTGGATTTTGAGTATTTGTGCACATTCCTAGTGCAGACAATGGAAGGCACCAAGTGAGGACTGCCATAGAGTGCTTTAGCTTGTGGCCAGCAGATGGCTATCCCGAGATATATTCTAGAATAAGGCCAAGTGCACAAAGGGCCCTGGTGGCTACATGCTAGGTGTTGTGCACAAATGTCCATAACATTTGAAATGTATACAAATGTTTACAAATGTGGACATTCAAGTTTGAATTGAATGTTGGCACATTTGAAGTTTGACATTCAAATTAAAATATTTTGATTCATTGCTATGAAGCTTCATATGGGATTTGTATGCTATCTGTATGCATTCATATGGGATTCGTATGGGATTGAACACTTGTATCGAATATGAATCCTACCACATTCAAAGGTAATCCTACCATATTCAAGGGAATATGAATTTTCTTGCGTTCGATTTGATACGAATGGAATACAAACAACAACAACAACAACAACAACACCCACCATCCGTGCACATCCCTAGTACATGTCTATCACATGATGCATCCATTTGGGTGAGTGCTGTGTCATGTGATGTGTCAGTGCATGTCGCATGATGTGCTCCTCTAGCACCTCTTCCACCTGGAGAAGTGCAGAAGGAGCCTACCAGGTATTAACTAGCCCCGTGCTAGTGCAAGTGTGGAGCACATTTAGTGCTCCATGCTTGCACCGTGGGTGGTCAGCTCTGGGATTCTCTGGGACATGCAGAGCTGTTTTTGGAGCAGGAACAGCTCAGTGATGCCCATATGGCAAGTCTTGGAACTGACCACCACTTCACTACCAAGGTAAGTGCAAATTTCCCCTTGCACTAGAATGTTGTCTAGGTGGGTAAAAATAGGGCTTCCAACTACTACTTGCTACTACAATGCTACTTCCCTTTGGGTTAAGCAATGTGGAAAAAAAGTGACTGGTCACTTTGCTGATGTCTTCTCTCACTCTGAATGTGGCCTGAAGCTGGATTAAAACTTAGATGTAAACACAGCTTTACAGATGTTAATGTCTGCTTCCAGATGGGAGTTTAACTTGACCGTTCAATGAACTCTGCCTGGAGTCTAAAATATGCATTGTGCGCTGCCATAAATTAAGTGCAAGCATAATGCAGTCTTCATTTATTTTGTTCTGAAAAATTACAAAAGTCAAAGTATTGAATCTTAAACGCAGGATGATACATTACGCAACGAATTGTCTGCAGTGTTCACGTTCATAATAAAATTGCTTACATTATAAGGCAATTATCACAGCATCAAATGCCAATAACATCCTTCAGGCACTTTGTAAATGCCTCGGGTTCCCCATTTGCTGAAATGGATCTTTTATTTATGCCTGATGCCTAATAATGTCCACATTTGGAATGCCATTTAGAAGTCTGTGCACTGCTTTTACTAGTAACCTTTGTCAAAAACAAACAGATAACAATGACTTCTCCAAGCTGTCTTAATGACACCAGTAAAACCGGCCGTCTTCTGCCTGGACCAGTGGTGGTCATGTAATATAACTGCATAGTAGTCCACATTTGGCAAAGGAATACAGGGTCCCACGATTTCCCTCTCCCTCACCAACGTATCTTTGAAGAATGATGAGTAAGACTTGGACCCAACACAGAAGTAATTTCAGCTCTTACTTTTCAACCAGAGTCCATTCTGCACTTGGCCTTATTCTGGATTATATCCTGGAGTAGGGACCTGGGCCCTTTCTGCACTTGACCTTATTCTGGAATGTATCTCAGAATAGGGATCTGTTGTCCATAGGCTAACACAGACCATGGTAAGTCTCATCTGGGGTTTGCCATAGTCTGCACTAGCATGCGGATAGCAGTCCTCTGTTCTGGGATATGTTCCAGAATAAGGCCAAGTGCAAAAAGGGCCCTGCTGTCTGCTTGCTAGTGCAGGCTATGATAGGCCCCAAGTGAGGCATGACATAGGCTACCTTAGCATGCAGACAACCAAGCTCTATCTTGAGATGTATTTGATAACCTGGGCCATGTGCAGAAAGGGCCCAGGTTATCAAAGCATCGAGATCTCTCTTCCTCATGCTGTTGTAGGTTATGGGGAGGTTGCCTCCCCCTGCTACTATGCTCCATCCAAAATATGGATGGCATGTAGTCTAGTCTTGGCAGCCAAAATGGATTCCTAGAAGGGATGCTGGTAGACCTGTTTTAACAGGTCTACTGGTGGTCCAGGGACCAGACCAGAGAGGTGTGCAGAAGGGCAGACACATCCCCTCTTCTGGTTCGGCTCAGAACCTTTTCAGCTGTGCACCAAATTGTGCTGCAGAAATGGGTTCCCCTAAAGCTCTGAGACCAGGAGCTTATAGTTCCAAGCCAACAGAGAAATCAAATGTTGGTTCCAAAGATTGTGTTATCTGCAGTCTAAACATTCCTAGATCCTTCCATTATTCCTTGTAGGACATGGTTTCCAGACCACTAACCATTTTGGTAGCCTTCCTTTGGACTTGCTATAGTTTGTCAATGTCTTTTTTAAATTGGGGTGTGGAAGGCTTGTTCTAGGACAGAAGGAGCAGTCTGTTGGCTGGAAGTACTTCAGCCAGGCCCAGTCCTGCTGAACTGGGACAGAAAGATCAATGTGGAATATGGATGTGCACAAATATTTGAAACATTCAAAATTCAAACGAATTTGATTGAATTCGGACATTCAAATTCAAATCAGATGTCTACATATTACGTATGTATCTGTGCGCATCTTTTTTGTATCTGTATGCATTTGTATGGATACATAAGGGACAAAAAGGGGATGCATACCGGATAAAAACAGGATGCGTTCGAATGCATATGAATATGTATGGATGCGTATGGACAAATACGGATGTTGTCGACACTCGTATCTTCAAGTGCGAATTGAATATCCATATGAATAGATATGGATGTATTCTATTCAAGTTGAATGTGAATACATTTGAATTTTCGGATATTCAATTCAAATCAAATCGAATCCTGAAAATTGCATTCGTGCGCACCCCTAATGTGGATATGTCTTGTGTCAGATCAAAGGGTTCTCACGATGCTTCAAAGACATCAAAAGCAAAGAGGAAATCCCCGATCAACCCTGCTGCCTGACCTGCTGCCTGACCCCTCCCACCAGGCACTGAGCAGAGTCAGCTTGGCTTAGCTTCTGCCAGGTGCCAGGTGCCCATTGGCTGTGCCACCAGAATCTGATGGGTGTTGCAATACAAACCACCTGGAAGGCAACCATTTCGGAAAAGCTCAGTATGCCATGATTTAAGGTCTTATTTAGCCATCTAACTCAAAATTCATAGTTGAGAATAAAATGTAGGACCCTGCAGAACCTCGAATGTAATATCCATTTCCTACGGCTTTCCATCAACGGGGACTACGGAGAGTTTTTCAGGTACAGACATCCTTATTCTTCTGGCATTTGTCCTCAGGCACTTTGGTGGATAAGGAGTGCATCACTGTTTGCTCCAGCACAGCAGATCCATCAATCCTCCCACCCCTCCAGCGGTGGCAGTAGATTTCTTCCCAAAATAATGAACACTTTCACTGACTGTTTCTGTTGCTTCACTATTAGACTGGAGCTACCGGATGGTAATTAATCAAGGAGGCAACCTATAACTCAGGTTCTCATTTTCCTCCTCCTTCATTTCCTCCTTCCTAGCTGAAGCCCGGCAAAGCGGTACAGCATCTGCTCCAAACACAGAAAATGCCAGTTCTGTCCTCAGCATCTTCCTTGGAAGAAGGCAGTGGCAGGACCCTTGTTGTTGTCAAGGCAACTGCACCAGTTTATTCATTTGTCTCCAGGAGTCCAATTCTACTTCAGGTTCTTTGCCTTTTTTTAATTAAAAGCAACAAGGCAGATAACTAATACTTTTTTGGACTATATCTCCTATGATCCATGCCAAGAATAACATGGCGTCCACACACATAAAAAAGCAGCCCAGAAACAGCTTAAAAGTGGTAGAATGGAGAAGAAAGGACCAGTTCACACATGTGCAATGGAGTGATCCAGGTCACTCCATCTGCCCTGGGGAGCTGCGGAAACTCACCAGAAGTTGCTGCAAGCTTCCCCAGAGCAATCCTGCTGTGGACCTATCAGGAGCATCTGGGTTACTTCTGAACTGCGGGGTCCATGCCCTCTTCTTGGTGCAGAGTGGCAAGTGGGCATGGCTGCATGAAAATTTGTAACGTTCAAAATTCATATGAATTCATCCGAGTTCAGACATTTGAATTTGAATCAAATGTTGGTACATTCAAAGATATTTGAATTCGAATTGAATGTTCTGATACATTCGTACGAAGCTTTGTTACATGTGTGAACCTCGGGAGGTGGGAAAGCAGCTGCCCCAGTCACATCTGTAATGGATCCAGAGTGGTTTAAAAGCAGATTCAGAGTGGGGTCAAAGTGGATTGAGACCGGATTTGGCATATATGAGCGGATACGTAGGGGATACATAACCGAAATGCAAGCGATTTGTAGGGGATACATAGATGATTTGTAGTGGGATTTGAATCACATTCATATTGAACATCCATATTGAATTTGAACCCTACCACATTCACAGGGGATCTGTTCAAACAAATATGCATTTTCTTGCAATTGATTTGATATGTTGCCATGGGAACATCCAAGCATCCACAGAACACTGATTCAGACATTGCCCTGGAGTTCTAGCTAGTCCCAGGTTGGCTTGCCACACCTGATGTGCTACTGGCCACGTATGGGGCCAATTTAGCACTTTGAGTGTGAATGGCTGCCACCATACTAGATCCTTATTGGTCTGGACAGCAAGTCCTGATCAGCCTCTGATGTCGCCATCCCACATCTAATCCACATAAAAGGCCAGGGAATGCATTTTGAAAATGCATTTCCTGGACTTTAAGGTGTATTAAATATTCTCAGATTTCAACCCCTAAGAGGTTACTGCATTGGCTTCCAATTCAGTGTAGAGTTCATTTTAAATTCTTGATATTGGCCTTCAAGGCTGTTAGGTGGCAATCTCCAAGTTATCTAGCATTTAGAGCAGGGATGTCAAAGATATGGCCCGCAGGCCAGATGCAGCCTGCGGGCTGTATGAATACGGCCCGCCGCCGCCCGCCACCACCGGCCGTCCTCTCCATGGAGCGCCGCTGAGGCAGCTCCGGCCTTGGATGCGCGAAGTCACCGCCGCCGCTGATGATGATGACGCCCCCACCGGCCGGGGAATTCCCCACTCATAGGCGAGGGGGCGGTGACGCGGAGCAGGGCTGGGCGACCCCTGCTGCCGCCGTCCTTCGGCAGCTCAGCGCGCAGCGCGGCGCGGGGCTGCTGCTGCTGCTGCTGCTGCTGACGATGACGACGAGCGGGCAGAGGTGGCGCTTTGTATCTGGCGGTGGCGGGGAGATCCGCCCCGGCCGTCCCCGCGGTTCCCTCAAGCCCGGCCTTCCCGTCCGGGCGACACAGCAGGACGCCGCCACCACAGTAAATGTGTGCCCCAGCGGCGCTCGCTTCCCACTTCCCACCGTCAGGAGGAAAGAAGCACCTTCTCACAGCCAGCAGAGCGATGCGTGGAGGAGGAGACCGGAAAGCGCCATGCGCGCCCCTCGTCCACCACCCCTCCCTCAGATGCCGGGGGGCTCGGCCAGCACGCAGCCGGTCCACCACGCACCCACCCGGCTGGCCGGCTGCTCGCCCGCCCTGCAACGCCTCGCCTCGCCTCCCCTCCCCAAGCTAAGTGCGCACCAAGGGAAGAGCCGCTTTGGCCGGGTAACCCCCAGGCGCTCCGAGGCGAGCCCTGCTTGGGAGGGGCTCTCCGGCTCCCAGCCCGCCAGGGTCAGAAGGCACAGCTGTCCTCCTTGGGTGCGAAGGGGGCGAGGCGAGCGTGCATGCACGCGCACGGCGGGACCCTCCACTGCCCGAGTGCGTGGGCGCCGCCATGGACAGCCAGCCCCTCCTGTGCCCTAGCCATGCCCTGGCCACGCCCAGCCACACACCCAGCCCCTCCTCTGTGCCCTAGCCATGCCCCCGGTCACGCCCCCGGCCATGCCCCAGCCCCTCCTCTATGCCCTAGCCACGCCCCCGGTCACGTCCCCGGTCACGCCCCCTGGCCCTCACAGTACTTGAGTTTGACACCTCTGATTTAGAGTGTCTTGGTATACCCCAGCTAGGAATTTACCATCTTCAGACAAAGCTTTTCTACTAGTTTCCCAAACACACATTGCAACTTCTAATCTGTGAGCTTTCCAAAACTCAGTCCCCCAACTTTGGAATAATCTTCCACAGATCCTTAAGGCTAGAGGAAGATTTGGTTCAATTTTGAAAGGGTTTGAAGACCTTTCTTTTTAATACTCCTGAATGAGTTTAATCTACCTATTTTACTGGACATGATTCAATTCTGATGAACAAAATGATGCTTCAGAAAATCTATTATTGTGATTTATTATGAGACTGATTTCAAGGCTTTTCTATTATTTTTGTCATTTTCAGTTCTGTAAAGTCCCTTGGTGGAAAGAGAGTTGTAAATAAATGTTGTTTTGATGTTGTTATTTATGATAATGATGATGATAATGATATTTATTATTATTATTAATTATTGGCAGCAGCAGTATGTACACAGCACCACCTCTGAGCTGCTTTTCAGTAATTTTTTCCTTTTACTGTGTGTGGATGTAGTCTGAACTGAAAAAAAAAAGAATTTCCCTAAACTGATACAAATTGTGTTGCTTGCCTTAATTAAACTGCAGAAGAGCAAATTATGAGTCTCCTAGTCCTGAGCCTTTATCGGTTTCATTGATTTGTCTCATTTCATTTCCCCTTTTTCTTCCTTAGCCACAAATGAAACTTGAAATCACGTGACCAAAGTGTTAAAAGGCTTTCAAAGTCATCATTTTAGCTTAAGATTAAGCTTTTGCACAGGCGTGTGTGACTTGATGAATGCCTACTTGCAAACACTTCTTATAGAAGGACCAAATGTAATATAATAAAACCCTAGACAGAGAAAACTGTCTATTGCTTCCGCATGACTTTCTGACATTAATTCTAAAGATTTTTGCCAGCCTGATTTTGGCTACAGAAGTTCAAGCACACAACAGAAGTTAACTGATGAGTTGGCCAGGAAATGCATTCAGAAAGTCCATTTATTTTGCTCCCGCGATGCTTATTAATGGCTGCTTCTCTAACAGAGTCACGGTGTCATTTTTCTACCAAATAAATATGTTTGTTCATGTATGATCCATGCTGCATAGTTATTGCCCGAGGGGAAATGTTTGATTAAAGCTATTCCCCTTTCATTGTTTTGCATGCTGCCCATTCTGAACATAGCCGCTCTCCGCATGACATATTAAAAATGCAACACATAATTATTAGAATGGAAATTTCATTTGATGCTACATTAGCTTTAACCTCATCCCCTCCCCACAATTCAAATGAGGGAACTCCTATTATTCAGCGGCTTGGGTTGTATGAGTTTCACAGGTACTCGTCTTTGGCAAAATACATTGCTATGTTCATGTTAACTGTGACTTGTGTTTGGCTTAGCTCCATGGTGAAGCAATTGTCTGGAGCGCAGAGATTCCAGGTTCCATGCCCAACATCTGCCCAGAAGATAACAATGGCAAAAACCACTTCCATAGCTTTGCCAAGATAATTGCACAGGTATCTTCATGTACTTGCCAGAGGTTGAGTTCAACTTCAGGGTATCTTTACCTTTATCCACATACATTGGGCCTTTATGGTGCAGGGGCAGCACATTTATGTGGCTCTCTTGCACCAGAAAAGTGGTCCCAAGTTGAAGGAGTAGTATAGTCCTGCACCCTGGGGAACACTCACTACATGGTAAGCGCTCGTTACACCATGGCTACACCATGGCTACACCTTCACTTTAAACCTTCTTCAGTCCGCCTTCTGATCACAACGCCCTCACCTTTTCATTTCTATCCTTTTTATTTGCAGACCTTCCACTAGGGGTGTTCATGAAGCCAACTTCCCACATTCGATTTGATACGACTCAAATGTGGGAATATTTGGCTATGGTTGAATCTCCGCCCACAGATGTGTGAGGCTTCGTATTTGTGCATGAATATTCACATCTATATGGCTAATGGGTAATAGCATCTAATGGGCGTGCTGTCTGCTCATAATTTGCTTAAACAGCGCCTGACATTCACATTTTGTCTCGCACGTCAGCCTAGGTGGCATGCTGGGTGGGGTTCACACCTTTGCCAATCACGCTCAATTGTGCGTTATCAAAAAGCCTCCAGCTTGAGGAGATGGACTGTGCAACTGAGCATGACAAAAGCCACTGGGTGGCGGCTTTTGTAGATAATGATTTTTCCACTGAAGCGAGTGTTAAAGAGACTTTAGCCACACTGCGGCAATTTCACTGCTTCTTGTCATTTTTAGATGACATTAAGTTGAATTTGAAGGCTGCCAATTGTATGGAAAAATGCTTGTCTTTTTGACCTGTCTTCAGTAACCTCTCTTCGCTCCCAAAGACAATCTAGCAGCCTTTTCGATCCTTCCTATCCATCCATCTTGTCTGTGGGATATTTGCAGGGACCAGGGAGTCAAGAGCAGGTGAAAGTTTTCCCTTTGTCTTCTGCTTGAGGTTGCCCAGAAACATTCTGTGGAGCACTGTGTGAGACAGGATGCTGCATGCTAGATGTTCTGTGGCCTGATCCAGCAGAGCAACAGGCAGGATACCTTTAAAGGCCATTTGCAGTTTGGTCTAGTGGTTAGGGAGCCATCTGGGAATACTGGGTTTGATTCCGCCCTCCTCCATGAAGCCAACTGGGTGACCATGGGTGAGTGACAGCTTTCTTCTGAGCTCTCACAGTCCCATCTACCTCACAGGGTGTTCTGTTGTGGGGAGAAGAGTAGAAAGCTTTGTCAGAAAAGTGGGGTAGAAAAGCTAACTCCCCTCGTCCTCCTCCAGGCCATTGGCAGGGAGTCAAGAGAGGTGGGGGGTTTGCCTTCATCTTCTACTTAAGGTTGCCCAGAAGCGGTTGGTGGACCACTGTGTGAGACAGGATGTGGGATTAGAAGATCTGTAGCCTGGTCCAGAAGGCTCCTCTTAATTCATGGACGGTATGTATATCAATGGTTACCAGACCCCTTTGTTCACTGGCCCTTAGTCTAGTTTATATCCTGGGGGTTACCACATGCATGAGGGTAGAGAAAAGAGCAGGCCCCATTCAGGGCCTGTCATAGTCTTCACTAGCATGTGAATGGAAGGCCCCAGTTCTGGGATACTATCCAGGATAAGACCCAGTGCAGAAAGAGCCTAGTATCATCTCCAGGTTGGAGACACAGGGAGTATGCCTTAAAGGTCATTTGCATGTAGTTGAGTGTCGGTGAAGGTTTTTCCTTTGCCTTCTGCTTGAGATACCCAGAAGCAATTGGTGGGCCACTATATGAGGCAGGATGCTGGACTAGTTGTCCTGTGGCCCAATCCAGCAGGACCTCTCATAAGTCCTTATAGACAAATTCATGGAGACCAGGGGTATCAATGGCTACTAGAATAGATTCCTAGATTCCAGGTTGGAGTGACAGGCAGGATGCCTCTAAAGGCCATCTGCAGGGAGTTGTGAGCAGACGAAGGTTCTGAGTCTTCTGTTTAAGACTACTGTTGATTAGGGACCACTACGTGAAACTTGTCTCTACCCTCATGCATATGGTAACGCCCAGGATATAAACTAGAAGGGCTGTGGCCTGATCCAGCAGGGATCTTCTGATGTTCCTTTTGTCTATTTGTCTTCAGCTTATCTCCTTGTTCCTTGCTAGTAATTAATGCTGGTGCCTTCTTCCATGCCAACATTAATGTGTCGGATCTTCCAGGATGCGAGTGGGGAATCTATTCACTTGGTCCCTTCATCGTCAGAGTACGCTTCCATTTGCGCTCTAGTCACTTAGTCAAAACCGTGTCTTGAGGCTTTTGAAAAGTTGCCAGGAATTAATCTCTCTCCCCTTGCTATACTACAGTACTCCTGCTTCATTGAAATTCCAGGCAATCTACTCACCTTGTCTTTTTCATGTTTGCAGAGGAGGACACCTAATTTCCACAGAGACAAAGATAAACTTTCTGTTAAAACAACAGGTCTGTCAGGCCCAATTGTTTCGAGGATTCCTTTTCGAGGCAGGCATTGACAAGGTTCCCTCGGCGGGATTTCAGTGGTGCTCAGTGAGAATCAAATGCTCCAAGGCTTTTTGCTCTAGCTGTCTAGAGCAATGAACAGCAATGGCAGTTTCCGCCTGCCTCAAAGCTGTACTGGCAATTCGGCTGTCTGGCAGGAAAGGGGGACCAGAGAAGGGATAGGAGGTTTACTAAGCCTTGCCTGAGGAGGAGGAGAACCTTGCCATCTCTCCTGGGTGTGGTCTAGTGGTGGCAGCCTAGACCTCTCTGCCTTCTGGATGACTCTCCAGCCAGGATGGGCCCTGATAATTTGGAGCTGCTTCCTTGAAGGACTGGGCTTTTCTTGTCAACTGCTCTGGACTCTACCTGGTCTCAGTTACACCAGAGACCATAAAGGACAGCTGCTTATGCCACCCCTCCTGCCCTCTGGGTGACTCTCCAGCCTGGATGGGCATTGACATCTTGAAGGAAGAAGGAGAAGGAGAAGGAGAAGGAGAAGGAGAAGGAGGAGAAGGAGAAGGAGAAGGAGAAGGAGAAGAAGAAGAAGAAGAAGAAGAAGAAGAAGAAGAAGAAGAAGAAGAAGAAGAAGAAGAAGAAGAAGAAGAGTTGGCTTAAAGCAGCTGACAAAGCTTTTCTATTCTTCTCCCCACAACAGAACACCCTGTGAGGTGGGTGGGGCTGTGAGAGCTCAGAAGAGAGCTGTGACTAGCCCAAGGTCACCCAGCTGGCTTCATGGGGGAGGGCGGAATCAAACCCGGTATTCCCAAATAAGAGTCCGGCTCCCTAACCACTACACCAAACTGGCTCACAGGAGGTGATTCTTTGTGGACTTGTGTCCTTTGGTCAGCTACTCTGGACTCCACTTGGCCTCAGATGCCTCAATCATTTTTTGTGTGTGTGTATTTGGCTTATTTTACAATGTTTTGTATGGTGATATTTTAATAATGTATTTTTCCTATAATAGTTTGATTATTATTTTGCATTGTCCGTTTTCTATTTGTTATAAACCGCCTTGGGCAAATTTTCTTTTGGAAAGGCTGTATACAAATAAAATGGAAATGAAATGAAATTTGTCCAAAGAACTTGCTTTTAATTATACAGTGCACAAAATTCTGGGACCCAAGAGATTCTGAATACTCTATGGCCACATCCCCATTACAACCTTATTTCACTTTCAAACCGTTTTCAATCCTCGCAGACCCCACGTCAGTTTGGCTTAACACGCTTTCCGCATGTTAAATTGCCCCAAAGCATTGTAAATGTTAATCCTCATTTCAACATGTCTCACTCTGGTTTGTGCATTTGAAACGTTTTATATTTTTTACTGTGGGAACCGTTCTGTGTTAAGGGATGAGAGTTTCCCTCCCCCAATAGCTTGCTTCCAAAGCAAGCTGTAAAATCTACCCCTCAAAGCAGCAGCTGCTATGCTACACTGTAGCAATCCAAGCACTTCACACCTGATAATGATCTTGCCAGTTTGAAAGTTCTGACCTTTAAAAAAGGGAAAAGAAAGGAAAGCAGCTGCAGGTTTGGGGAGATGTGTGAATGTTTTAAAGGCTGTTGACGGTGATGGGCGAAGGGGGCTTGAGTTGCTGCTGCTGCTGCGTGCCTTGAGCAATGAGGAGAGGGGGGGAAAGAATTGCTGGCTGCCCTCTGCCGTTTTTCTTCCATCCAGGCAAGCAGCAGCCACCCAGTCACCCAGCTAGGCTCTGTGAAGGGGTCTGTTATGGGTGGCACGTTTACATCAGGAGGAAGAGGACAGGGCAGCTCCGAAAAGCGGATTTTAAAAAGTAGCCACTGGAGTCCCCCCGTGAGTCAGGTCCTCAGAATCTGGATTGAATGCGATTCTGGCTGAAAGTAATGGGATCAGGCAAATTCGCGTTTGCACCCGGTTCTGTTATTTCGGTTTAGGGAAACTGGATTAAGCTTCTAATGGGGATGCAGCCTATAAGTTGGTGGAAACAGATGGAGTGCCACAAAAAGGGAAAACAATGCAATACATAGCTAAGATAAACAGTGGTACCTCCGCTAAGGCAGAAAACGGTAGCATGCTCGCTTCCTGCTGTGGGCATACATGAGCATAGCTTTGGGCATCATGTCTTCGTCTTCAGCACCACAACATGTCCAATTAGAATGTGGTGCCCCTTGAGGCACTTGATGGTGAGGGGGGGAAACTGCTCTCTTTTAGGGATGTGTATGAATATTCAAGATATTCATTATTCAATTGAATTCGGACAAATTTGGACATTCAAACTCGAATTGAATGTCTAGAGATTCATTTTTTTAATATTCATACAAATATTGTGAACTATTTGTATGAATAATTTGGACATTCATATGTGTACGGATATGTACACCTCACATAAGCATCCGTACCCATCTTATTTATATTCATACGGGATGAAAATGGGATGCCTACGGATGTTTATGGATGTGGATTGTGGAGACCGCTAGGACCCCTCAACCCCAAAATTAAGTTATTTTGGTTTAAAATGCAAAGTGTGGCGAGAACGCGTTGTCTACACTGTTAAGTGTCGCCAAAGTGCCTTTTTAACAAGGGTAAGTAGCCTGAGGGAGGGGCTAGTGGAGCACTCCTAGGGGAGGAGTGAAATAGAATGCTGAAGGAGCTCAGCCAATCAGGGCGAAGCAAGCAAGCCAGGCCCATATAAAATGGAGCCTGAGGGGATAATTTGGGTTCTCTGCCTTTGGTCGTTAAACCTGGAGGGTGTTTAACTAGGGGAGAAACGGGCTCTAAGCTGTCCTGAGGGAAGCTGGGGAATAGAGTCCTGAGTTAATAGTGAATTACAGTGTTTAGAAAGTAAAAGAACTGAAGTGGTTATAAGTTATTTATGCTGTTGGCATTGATCTGAAAAGGATTGAAGTCTTTAGGCTTAGTGAGGAAGCTAAAGACCTAACTGTTGATATTTAAAGTAACAAAGTGCAACTTTAAGAAGAAACTTGAATTGTAAACAATAAACTTGTTTTCCGGTTATTTTAAAGAAGCTTCGTGTTCTCTGTTTTCAAAGTGAGCCAAGACAGGCTGAATCCTAAACAGATACTGTAACCCACTGCTGGCTAGGCAGAGTGGGGGAAGGGCTGTCTGCTGCAGCACAAGAAGGAGGCAACATTATTATCAAGCCAAAGAGTAGGGAAAAGTAAATGGAAGGTGTGCCTCTTGGAAGGGAATTAACAGAGTCTTAATATAAAGTGTAAAATACACACTACTACACTACCAAGTCAGGATATATATACAAATCTCTACCTTGATACAGAGTCGGCCTTCACATTTTGGTGGCAGCGGTTGTGGGATGCGAAGCATCCAGTGCTAAGCAGCACTTTCACTGTAAATAAGTGAAAGGGGCTGGATTCTGTGAAAGCAAACAAGTGATTTTCTTTAAAAAAAGAGAGTTTAGAGCAGATTCCTGAGGTAAACGTTTGAGTAATTTAAGGAATCTGTGATTTGAGAAGGCAAACATGATCGATCTTGTCTAGGTTTTAAAAAGTAAAGGCAGATCCGTGAGGTATTCATGAGGGTAAAGTAACGAATCTGCTGAAGAAATATAAGTAAATAAACACATTAAAACAAGATGGAGACCGTGCTAGAGATAAGAAAAGAACAAGCTACTTTCCTAAAAAGGTTTAATCACGAAACAGAAATGATGTTGAGAGAAATTAAACATGATTTGTGGGTTGAAAGGCTTGAGCTTGCTAGCTGGCTAAGACAGAAACTTACAGACAACATTTATGATGAACAAGTGAATGTTAGAATTAAACCAAAGGAGTTGAAAGAACAGCAGGTAGCTTATGACTTAGAGCAAACCTGGGAACTTGGAGATGAAGTAGAATCCATATTCCAAGATAGTATTGAGAAAGATGTTACTACTGAGAAAAGACTTTTAACTCAAGGCACTGCTGTTTGTGAGGATAGCAGCAATGAACTTTTGGTGGGAGCAGTAACCAGAGTTCTCCCAGTAGTTACAGACAAGATACAGAGTAATCCATTGTCTGGACATAAGCAAGTTGACTTAATGACTTCTAAGGAGCTTGAACTTTGTGACAAGGTTTTAAAATCAGAAGTGGTGCTCCCTGAAGGAGACCTTTGTAGTGACAGTAGTCCACCAGACTCTATTGATGAGGTCAGTGTAGAGGTTGGACAGAGCAACACTCAAGGTGCTGTAAAACAGTTGCCAACCAATGGTGAGAAAAGTGAAGCTGAAGATTCCAAAGGAAGCACAGTTATAGCAGTGGGAGAAGAAAGGATATTCCCAGAGAAAGTAAACAAAAGCCATGCTGATGCAGAAAGAAAAGTAGTGGAAATGCAAACTGATGGCAACAAGTATCCAGAGCTTTCAATAAGTCCATTAGCTACTGAAAACATAAGCAAGGAAGCTGAGGCAGACTTGGAAAAGAGCATTGACCAGAACTCTTTGAAAGGTTTGGAACGTTCTGAAATAATCGAGACTGATTCGCGAGCAAAGGCTCCACAGACAACAGAAATAAGCATTGAAGAAGTTGCCATTGAAAAGCAGACAGAACAAGCTAAGAAATTAGAGCTGGTTCTGGAACAGACAGAGGCCAAATATAGTGAAGACCAGCTAAAAGATAAAGGACTGAGCCATGAACTGAAGCTGGCTGAGCTTGGCTGTGAGGATGCAGCAATGGCTAAACCTAATGAACTGTTTGCACGTCCAGAAAGAATCAAGAAGCATGGAGAGACCTTCAACCAAAGAAGCAATGAGCAGCTTATGCACAGAATACTACTTGTGAGAAAGAAGCTTTGTGAGCTTGGAGCTGCAGGAAGGTGTGCCAAGCAAGGATCACCAGCAGATGACCAGAGTCAGCAAATGCGGGAGGAGTCAACCCACATGGAGCCAGGGGTGATCCAGGACTGTCCAGAAGCAGCACCAGGCTGAACTGGAGACAAACATGCAGCAGGACTGACCAGCAGACTGATGACAGCAGAAAATGCTGAAAGTGACTTTTTGATTGACTAAGGGGGCAGAAGGGGAACGTAATTGATTGAGTTTGTTGAAGTTGATGCATAGTAGTTTAAAAATAAATAAATAAAAATATTTATTTTTATTTATTTATTTTCCCCCGCGATTATAGGAGTTGTGGAGACCGCTAGGACCCCTCAACCCCAAAATTAAGTTATTTTGGTTTAAAATGCAAAGTGTGGCGAGAACGCGTTGTCTACACTGTTAAGTGTCGCCAAAGTGCCTTTTTAACAAGGGTAAGTAGCCTGAGGGAGGGGCTAGTGGAGCACTCCTAGGGGAGGAGTGAAATAGAATGCTGAAGGAGCTCAGCCAATCAGGGCGAAGCAAGCAAGCCAGGCCCATATAAAATGGAGCCTGAGGGGATAATTTGGGTTCTCTGCCTTTGGTCGTTAAACCTGGAGGGTGTTTAACTAGGGGAGAAACGGGCTCTAAGCTGTCCTGAGGGAAGCTGGGGAATAGAGTCCTGAGTTAATAGTGAATTACAGTGTTTAGAAAGTAAAAGAACTGAAGTGGTTATAAGTTATTTATGCTGTTGGCATTGATCTGAAAAGGATTGAAGTCTTTAGGCTTAGTGAGGAAGCTAAAGACCTAACTGTTGATATTTAAAGTAACAAAGTGCAACTTTAAGAAGAAACTTGAATTGTAAACAATAAACTTGTTTTCCGGTTATTTTAAAGAAGCTTCGTGTTCTCTGTTTTCAAAGTGAGCCAAGACAGGCTGAATCCTAAACAGATACTGTAACCCACTGCTGGCTAGGCAGAGTGGGGGAAGGGCTGTCTGCTGCAGCACAAGAAGGAGGCAACATTATTATCAAGCCAAAGAGTAGGGAAAAGTAAATGGAAGGTGTGCCTCTTGGAAGGGAATTAACAGAGTCTTAATATAAAGTGTAAAATACACACTACTACACTACCAAGTCAGGATATATATACAAATCTCTACCTTGATACAGAGTCGGCCTTCACATGGATCTATATGAGTTTCATATCATCAAATATGTATCGAATATTCATACAAATAGATACAAATGGATTCATATTGGTTCCCTCCCAAAATAGACTACTCATTCTCAAAGTAAAATGGGCTAATGCTCTGAACTGGGCTGAGAACACAACTAATCTGAACAGACTTTGGGTGCTTCTGCATTTGCCGCTGAGAAACGGATTTAAGAAAATCCGTTTCTCAGTGATCCATCCTCCCAAGAATCCATCCGAAATAGGGATGGATCCTCAGAGACCCAGCACGTCCACACACGTCTGGGAAGTCCGGATCCACTGGGTGCTGTGTGGAGGCCACAGCACCCATTCCAAATGGGATCCAGCCTTCCGCACTACCGATGCCGCCCCCAGAGCTGAAGGACTGAAGCATGCAGTTGCCAGTCACTGCGTATTTTTGGCAGCGTGCAGCACGCGGAGGAGGGTGGAAGGAGGCAAACCGGCTTGCTTCTGCCCTCCCCAAAGTGGCAGTCACAGGGACATCTGTCCCTTCACCTGACCTAATTTTTTAGGTCTTCGTTTAGAACCGCTTTTCAGTGGCGAGACCCGATTTAGAGACGGATCTTGCACGCCACTGCGTGGAAGTGGTCGCCTCGAAGGGTCCCTAATCTGGTCTGCAGTGCAGAAGGTAAGTGCCCAAGGGTTTTAAATGTCTCTTAAATGTCTCTTTAAACTGGTTTCAGCAGCCAGTGCGGAAACACCCTTTATCTCTGATTTCAGTGATTTGGTCATGAAAAGGTTTCAGAACCCAAATTTTTTATCAGTTCAATAGAAATGGGAGATGACCTCTAAACTGATTATCTGCCCTGTCAGAACACAGCCATTGAAGTACACTGGACAATCTAGTATTTCTAGTATTGCTATTAGAAAGACAAATTGGATGATTTCAGGACAATACCAGAAGATTGTACAGCAGACTTTACAACTGCATTTTACAATACCCTGATGGTTGCTTTCATAAAGAATGCCAGAAATTTACTATTCTCTCCAGGCAGCAGGCAAATAGGCAGTTAGAATCATGCAATTTTTTTCCTGCAATGCACACCAAAACATGTGTCTGATCATGAAATCCCCCATCATATTAGAGATGTGTAAGTCATGCTTTCTTGGTTGCCCTGCTATCTTCAGAGGTCCATCTGAAGACCATTGCTAGGAATATCATGGACTGCAAGAAGAACAAATTGATCAGTCTTGGATCATTGCTCCCTTCAGGAAATGATTGTTCATCAATGGGATAGAAAAAATAATATACCTGGCAAGGATGAGGGAAGCAGAAGAGGAAGAAGAAGAGTTGGCTTTTCTACTATACTTTTCTCATCTATTTAAGGGGACTCAAAGCAGCTGACAAAGCTTTCTATTCTTCTTTCTATTCTTGGTCTAGTGGTTAGGGAGCTGGACTCTGATCTGGAAATACTGATCTGAAAATACTGGGTTTGATTCCGCACTCCTCCATGAAGTCACCTTGGGCTAGTCACAGCTCTCTTCTGAGCTCCCACAGTCCCATGTACCTCACAGGGTGTTCTGTTGTGGGGAGAAGAAAAGAAGGTTTGTCAGCCGCATTGAGTCCCCTTAAATGGGTGAGAAAAGCGGGGTAGAAAAGCCAACTCTTCTTCTCCTTCTCCTTCTCTGCACAACGGAATGTGAGTTGGTTGAGGCTGTGATTGCTCAGAAGAGAGCTGTGACTGGCCAAAGGTAACCCAGCTGGCTTCATGGAGGAAGGCAAAATCAAACCCAGTATTCCCAGATAAGAGTTCAGCTGCCTAACCACTAGAAAATAGACAAGAAGAAGGGATGGAATCCAGGGCCCTGTCTGGACTTGACCAATAGACTGACCCTAGAGACCTGTCAGACTATTCTGTCCATATTGTGGAGAGGTCTGGAAGGTGCCACTCTCCATACTAGAATACTCTGTCCCCACAGAATAGAGCAATGGAATGGGCTACATCATGAAAACAGTGCATGCAGTTCATAGAGTGCTTTCGTTGGTATATCAGACCGGCGGTTTGTTTGCAGACAGCATGCCATATGCAAGCTCATCACCATTTTTATGGGCACCTGGCAGAGGCAACTTTCATTCTTAGCCCCTGAAGCTGGGCTGGTTGTTCTCAAACCGAACGGGCCTTAGGCTAAGCTACTCGTAGCCTGGCCCAGCATAGGCTGGGTGATCTAGAGTGAGCCAGTTTGTCATGGGATAGTCCACGCTGGGCAGAAAGATCCCAGGAGACTACCAGAATGGCCCTGAAAGAGCTGGAAAATATTATTAGAGAGAGGACAAAATGCTGAACAATTTTTTTCAGTCATTTGCCAGAATCAAACACAACTCAGTGATGCTTAACAAACCCAGCAACATCTGCTGGCAACCAAAGTTAGGGCCAATTCTGCTGTTGCACGGACTTTATGGAAAGCTTTCTCCCTGAAATGTGATATTGGTAATGACTCTGTTGTTCCTTCAGCAGTAGAAGCTGGCATGGGTGAGTGCAGCTGGAAGGTCCTTCCCTGCTGTGAACTGGTTTAGATCAAAAAAGGTATGACATCCAAGATGTGCCATTGGACCCCAAAGGAAGCCCACCAAGGAGCTTCTAGCTATACTGTAGGTTGGAGAGACAGACAGGATGCATCTACAGACCATCTGCAGGAATTCAAGAGCAGGTGAAAGTTTTGCCTTTCTCTTCTGCTTGAAAATGCCCTGTGTGAGACAGGATGCTGGACTGAAATTAAGATGTACCAAAGACTTGCTCACTTCTTCAATTTGTATTCTTCCTTTTCAAAGAACACCAAACAAATGCCCCCCCTTCATTTAAGCAACATTAGAAGGGACGGGCCCAGGTGTGCTGGCAGAGCACTTGAAAAGCTCCATTCCTGATGTGTCACTTTTTGTCAGCATCAAAACCAGGATGCTCAAATACATATCTCCCAAATGCATCAACTATGAACATTAGAGCGAAGCATCAATATCAGGAGGCCATCTGTCTAACTGGTATAATTTCACCATAAAGCATGTGTACGTGATGGCACAATGCCATTCATCTGCAAGGAAGGCAAAACTGGTACATTATGGATGCAGCAACGCTCAAAGCTTCCAGCCCATGAAGTACCTTGATTGGGTCAAGGGTGAAGGAAAATGCACACAAATTTTTTTTGCATTGGATTTGTATCAAATCAAATGCAAGAAAATTGACATTCGTTAGAACAGATACCCTTCGAATGTGGTAGGATTCGATTTGATATGGATGTTCCATACAGATCTGGTACAAATGTTAGATACAAATCCTATAGGAATCCCAAACATATCTGCTACATATCCCTTACAGTATGTATCCCATGGGTATCCACTTGGGATGCATCAAATCTGTCTTGAATCCACTTTGAATCTTCTCTCAGTCCACTTTTAATCCACTCTGGATCCATTGCAGATGTGACTAGCAGTTTGACGAATGTAACGAAGCTTCTTACACACGATCTGAAGCATTTGATTTGAATTTGAATGTCAACCTTCAAATGTGCCAATATTAGATTCAAATCCGAGTGTCCGGTTTTGGCTGAATTTGTATGAATAATGAGCAGTATGAATATTCATGCACATCCCTAGCACCAAGGTGTGCTTATGGCAGAGATCATAATGAAATTAGTGAATAGAGGGTGTTATTGTATACTATCAATAGAAGATCTAGTATCATTCCTTTTCCATTGTCAATGGTATACATCTAGCTTGGAGTGGCTGCTGATAAAGAAACTTAATTAAGATCTGCAGTGTCCCCTTGGACCTTACCAAAAGGTTGCTCAGTGTTCAGTGTCTGAACATCCCTGGGGGCCGAAAGAGGATTTAGAAAATGGTGGCTGCTCACTACAGGGATAGAATCTGCTCCAAGGAGCAATCTATTTGCAGAAAATCACTCAGCAAATATTTGCTGTTCTCTGAATAGTTCTATATTTTATGATGTGCTGCTTCCCTTTTGGATCAGTTTGGGGATGGCACTGATTTTGTGAACATTTAAGGTCACTCATGAATTTCATCCTTAAAAAATTGGGGGAGGGTGTCCAAGTAGGCAAATCTTGAGTACCTGGAGTAGTTTTCACTTCTTTCCACTAATAACCACAGCACTGCAAGGGTAGAAGTAGGATGATTCAAAGTGGTCATCTTCAAATTTGCACCCTTCATGTGTGAATCAAAGGGGGCATATATTCATAAGCCCCCCCCTTGTGTGTGAAGCAAATCTATTCAGTCTTCGTGAAAGCTTCAGAGAAGCTTCAACTCGGCTGGACCACTACAGACATGGGCCAGAGAACGCCTGGCTGCATGCCCTCCAGAGCGTTCCCCCCCCCCTGTAGTGTCCCACGTCAGCTAGGTCTTAGAGGCAAACACATGCATGCATGTACACCATGGCTAGCAATAGTAACAACCAGCCAAAGTTCAAAGTTCTTTCAGGGAGCAAGAGTAAAGCATAGTCAAAACATTCTGGGTTCCAAGATGCCAGAGGGTCTGCGGTGTCGGATATCAGTTCAAGGATCAAAGAGCAAATGGGCCGAGGTTGCAGGATAAAGAGACGCATTGTCTGCAACAAATTCTGCAGGGGTGAGGCGTGTTAAGTAAGTGAGGGAGAATCACACCCTCTGCAGTGCAGGTGGTTGACCTACAGATGCGCTGATCATCTCAACCATTGTCGCTCCTGCCTCAGAATGCTCGGGGAAGGGCATCACATGGTGTTTTCATCCAAGATGTCTCCATCTTGGGCTGTAGGGCCGTTGTTTACACTGGACCCCTGAGCTGCATCTCTCTTGCCCTGACTGTCAGAGCAGCTGGGCTCAGCGTGTTCACTGCAACAGATAGCTCTTGGTTGGAGGATGAGTGGCTGAGGGGATAAGGCATGATACCCACCTCACATCTCCCACAGCCGCCCTCCTGCCTTGTGCTCTGCTCATCCCCCTCACTTAGGGATGTGCACAAATGGGTTTTTTCATTCGAATAGATCCCCTTCTAATGTGGTAGGATTCTGTTCAATAGGAATGCTTTCGTACAAATTCATATGAATATCCAATACATATCTGATACCAATAAATATGTATCCAATACGTATCTGACATGAATGCATAAGTATCCGATACGTATCCCCCAGCATATTCGACCTGAATCCACTTTTAATTCACTCCTGATCCAGGCTGAATGCAATCTAGATCCATTGCAGATGTGACTGGAGCAACCACCTCCCCAGTTCAATGAATGTCCAAGATATTCGTACAAATGTCCGAAACATTCGTATTCATACAAATGTTAATGTACGAATGTTGTAACACTTGATTCATGTATGACTGTCCGGATTTAGTTCAATTTGTATGAATAACAAATGTTATGAATATTTGTGTGCATCCCTACCCTCACCTTGAAGTATTGCCACCATTGCCTCATTTGCTGCCACCTCTTCCACCACCATCCTGCCTCAGAGGTGCAAGCCACCTCTTCCAGAGACGTGCCCAGTTCAGGAATTGTGGCGGATCGCAGAGATGCATAAAGCTTTCTACCCCTTTGCCCACACTTCACTTCCTCTCAGAAAGAAAATCAAGGCCTTCACATCCCCAGCTGTGGCTCTCTAGAACTTCCATGCATAAAACATAGATGATCTACTGCCCCCTGCTAAACTTCCAATATGCATTCAAACACAAAATGTATAGCACGAAACTGAATCCATACATTTTGTTCTTCCTTTTCAGCAGCAGTTATATTCCTACTTAGTAACATTATATTCCTCCTCTCCCACCTTCTTTTTGTTTTTTGTTATATAAAACCTACAATATGTCTTTATATTTCTCAAATATTCTTCTAAGGAGTTGATCCAAAGAGACTAATTGTTATAATAGCTAATGGATTTTGCTATCATCAAAGATGCCTTCCAGTTAGAGATAATATATGGCTTTGGAGATATCTCTTTTGTACAGAAGTTAGTTTTCTCAAAAACACATGCGCACACTAGAAAACCTTAAATAGGAGTAAATGATCCATAATAAATGTCTGTCATGGCTGTCAGTCTGTGTTTTAAGCTTATGAAGACACACTTTAATAAGTTAGCGAAGCTATTCAGCTGCTTGTAAGCTTTGGCATCTGTGGTAATGTGTTTATTCTTCATCATTTGTTATTTCTCAATTTTTCCTTTTTCTTTCCTCAACAAAGGCCTGATTCGTGTATTATCTTGCAGCCTTTCCATACTTGGTCTAGTGGTTAGGGAGCCGGACTCTTATCTGGGAATACCGGGTTTGATTCCACCCTCCCTCACAAAGCCAGCTGGGTGACCTTGGGCAAGTCACAGCTCTCTTCTGAGCTCTCACAGCCCTACCTACTTTACAGGGTGTCTGTGGTGGGGAGAAGAATAGAAAGCTTTGTCAGTCACTTTGAGTCCCCTTAAATGGATGAGAAAAGCAGGGTAGTTAAGCAAACTCTTCTTCTTCTTCTCATTGGGTAGGTACGTAAAGAGCACTGTGAGAATATTTCAAAGTGGAAAGCAAAATATCCTGTGAATGGTTGCTGCTAAAGAAGCAGTTCCAGGGAATACCATCTAACAGCAACAGTCATTTTTTATCATCATTTACAAGGGCCTCAGAATGTAATATAAAACTCATTCATTGTATTGTGGATCTTTATAACTAACCTTGTATTTATACCAGAGAGGAAAACCTGCTAAGGGCTTGGCTGGTTGCCCAGCTACAACTTCATGTAAATAGAAGAGTTGGCATTGCTCTGCTTTCTTTCTGGAAAAAAACATCTGGGAAGGGAAAAGGCTGTAATGGGAGATAAATTCTGGCAGAGGAAGAAGATCTGTTTATTCTTGGATTGTGAGTTCTCCTCCAGATGTTTGAGTCTCCTGGGGCCTTTCACAGCAACTCCTTGCAGAATTTGGATCTAGTAAATTTGTATTTCTATTGAACGTATGCCCTAATGCCACTCCAGGATTGTGATCTTTGGAGAAACTACTTTGGGAGACAGGAAAGACAAGGGGCAATTTTGCACTTCCCTTCCCATCCCATGGAAGGGAAAGGTGTGCAAGAGCCTAACACTGAGAAGCGTTCACACTTGTGAGTGCTAGTCAATGACAGTCTAGTCCCTGCGCATTCGATCACTTACTTGAGGTCAGTCGCATGGATGACCTACTCCTGGGCGCTGCCATCTTGAGCACAGTGTCCTGAATGACTGTACATGTCCAAGCACCATCATTATAGCAACACTGATGCTCTGCACAAGCACAGTCACTTGAGGGGGTCATGTGAGCTGTAGCACGCTTGCCTGGCAGCTCAAACGACCTCCCCAGCCAGAGGAGGTGCAGATGCTCACTGGCTGGACACTTCCAGGTAGATTCCCAGTTGTGTGGAGTAAAGTTTAGGTAGTGTGTGGTGCACAATGTCATGCACCACAGCTAGTTTATAATTAGTCAACATCTGGGTAGGCAGGCGGTGCTTGTAGGCTGTAAGCACCTCATAAAGAAGAAGAAGAGTTGGCTTTTCTAGCCCGCTTTTCTCACCCACTTCAGGAGACTCAAAGCAGCTGACAAAGCTTTCTATTCTTCTTCCCACCACAGACACCCTGTGAGGTAGGTGGCGCTGTGAGAGCTCAGCAGAAAGCTGTGACTAGCCCAAGGCCACCCAGCTGGCTTCATGGAGAAGTGCGAAATCAAACCTGGTATTCCCAGATAAGAGTCTGGCTCCTTAACTGCTAGACTAAACTGGCTCCTGTAAGTGCAGATGTACTTGTCCAGATGTTGACTAAATGTAAACTTTGGGCCAAAGTGCAAATTGGCCTAAGGATGGCCAAGCTCCCTCCCAATTCTGGTCTCACACCACTGAGTGACGTCTTAGGCTGTTTCTGGACTAACTTTACATGGAACCAATTTCCAGTTTTGCTTGAGCCTATTCTGGACCCAGCACAGCAGGTTCCATCTGATCATGAAGATGGGAACACATTCTGTCCTGGGCCCTTCTGCACTGGCCCTTATTCCAGATTGTATTTCAGAATAGCGACCTGCCATCCACATGTTAGTGCAGACTATGGCAGGCCCTTAGGAGGGTCTGCTGTAGTCTGCATCAGCATGAGGATGCTAGGTCCTAATCTAAGATATAAACCAGAATAAGGACCAGTGCAGAAAGGGCCCTGGGCAAACTGTCAGCAAGAGGCAGCAGAGCTATTGTGGTCCACATAACTGACTCCCAAAACCCCACACACCTCTTCCAGCAATTGGCCCAGGCCCCATCCTTTGTATGTTGTGTCTGGTGTACAAAGGTGGGGTTGAACAGAACAGACTTCAAAGGGACTCCGTGATGGGGTTTCAACATTGATCTTCAAAGCTTGCATAAGCCTTGAAGATGGGGCTCTAGACCAGGTGTGGAAGTGTCAGAGCCTGGACTGGAACAGATGGCCTTGGCACGGCTGTAGAGCTCTTCAGACAGGTCAGCAACTAATTCAAAACAGGAACCACTTGGGAGAGATCTGAACCAAGATGGTGCTAGTGCAATGCAGAGAAAGTGTACTAGGCAGCTACTTGATTTGGTCTATTGACCAAAATGGCCTTACTTAGTTCCCTGCATTTTGTATTCTCTTCTGCTTTATGCTTTATTGTGCAGCCTTAAAACTATAATCAAGAAAAATAATGAAGAAATATAACAATATTAATTTGACATTATGAATCCAGAAGTATATCTTTATGGTGCACGCTACATAACACATGTAGAGGTGTGTTAGGCCTGCTTTAGTAAGAGCAAAAGCTTTGTTCAGTTTTGCTGTACTAGAAGATAAAAAGCAGCACTGGATAAAGTTTGCCCTTGTCCCATTTTTCTTCAGTCTGTGTGACCTTATCAAGGATGCTATTTTTCATGTTACACTTTTTTGGTATATTGTATACACCTAATAACACATGAAGGGTTATAGACAATTAATGGAAACAACAACAACATGCATTAATAACAACAACAATAATAAATGTTTGGAACTTTCCTTTTGATAGGACAAACAGCTAAAAAGGGTACAATCCATTCGTCCGTCCGTCCGTCCGTCCGTCCATCCATCCATCCATCCATCACAACAATCAGCTTAGATAGCTTTAAGGAAGGGTTAGACAAGCTCATGGAAGACAGGTGTATCAATGGCTGCTAGAGTGGATGCCTAGGTACTGCCTCCAGAATGGAGAGATAGGCAGGATGTCTCTTATGGTTATCTGCAGGTAACCAAGAGCAGGTGAAGGTTTTGCCTTTGTTTTCTGCTTGAGATGTCCAGAAACAATTGGTGGGCCACTGTGTGAGACAGGTTGCTGGACTAGATGGGCTGTGGCCTGATCATGCAGGGCTCCTCTTACGTTCATTGTTATTTACTTCATTGCAATGTTTATGAACTGGTTTTAGTTTCATTTACTCTTGGCTTTATTGTAATCCATTCTGAGGCCTTAAGATATAGGATGGGATTAGAAGTGTAAACAAGCACACAAGAACATAATTCTCATCTCAAAAGAAAATTATATCACGTCACTTCTGACTGAAGCAAAGCAACAAGCCCTCCACTCTATGCATGTTTCCCACTTACTCCTCATATCACTTCTAAAAATTCATAGTACCAAATACTACCTGCTTTTCCAAAGCCCAAGGGCTTTATTTCTTAGCCCTATCCTCATCCTTATCCTGCCCAGAAGCTTTTCCTGGTCTAATGCCAGCCATGATGCTTTCAATTATATTTGGGCTCTGGGCAAAGTAAATAAGCAAGTAGTACATGCAATGTCTATTATACACAAAGCTTATCCCTACAGTATAATGCTGTTCAGAAATTAGAGCTACTGGAGAAATCTCATAGATATTATTGGAAATAATGCATAATTTGAGGATGCCAGTAGGTCATCAAATGAAATGCACAGCATTATTCTAGTCCAAGCCTGCATGGTAGATCTAGCCCATTATAGACTCCTCATCAACCTCCACCTCGGATATGATGCACACACCTCTTTTTTGCTCTATCATAGATTAAATGAATTAGGAAAATTGACACTTAAGGCAGTTGTGCAGGCATCTATCAGTGTGCTTCTATCTGCATTGCTGCCAGCAAGGAAAACTGCCCAATAGGGCTAGTGTGGCCTCAACATGCCTCCAGTTTGGACTAGTCATTAGGGAGCCAGACTCTTATCTGGGAATACCAGGTTTGATTTTACTCACCCCCCATGAAGCCAGCTGGGTGCCCTTGGGCTAGTCACAGCTCTCTGTTGAGCTCTCACAGCCCTACCTACCTCACAGGGTGTTCTATTGTGGAGAGAAGAACAGAAGATTTGTCAGCTGCTTTGAGTCCCCTTAAATGGGTGAGAAAAGCGGGGTAGAAAAGCCAACTCTTTTTCTTCTTCTAGCAGACTTTGGCTGTTTCCACACTTGCCTGTCCTGGACCCCTCCAGCTAATCCATTTTCATCTGAGTGGCCCACCTGCTGGAATGGTCCGCATGGTCCCCAAGGCTGTCTGCATTTGGGGTGGCAGTTTCATGACATCCCCCACACTGGCTCTAAAAGTCTGCTAACAGCAAAGCCAGGAATGAATGTTGCTGGCCTCAGAGCCCCCAGAGACCCATTTTGGTGGCAAGACAAGATATATCAGACCACAGAGACATCAACATGCTGTGTGGCCCAATACTATTGGATTGCCAGTTGGATAGACCAGTTTGGTCTATGCTTTGTCCTGTGTTACTGGGGTGTTCTAGTAGGGGATGGGACTTACCTTAGACAATCCCAGTGTGTGGAAGGGAGGCTCCTAACACATCTGCTGGTACAGTATATCAGCAAATGCAGAAACATCCTTTGAGCCTACTTTCTCTTTCATCTTCATGCATGATTCATAATTTTTTCATATGGGTTTATTTATTTATTAAATTTGCATCCTTAACTTCACCCACCCAACCTTAGAATAAAACTTCAGCCTTAGATCTTCTGACCCTCAACATCACTCTTTTTGTTTTAATCAGCAAGTTTCAGAATGGATGAGGCTTATTTGAGACATTTATATAATACTTTCATTAAAAAAACAACAACCTCAAAGTGGTTTCTATGAAAGATTGAAAATTAGGGTAAAAAGCCATGTACAGAGAAAGTTGTGGGCTGACCCCCTGTAAGCAGCTTGTCCACTTCCTCCAATCATGGTACTGATCCAAAATAAGAGGACCAGGTGGAGCTCTGGTTACCTCCACAAGACCACTTCCAACTGCTCTTTTCCATGTGAAACTGTGCAACTTTGTCCCAGGAGTGCCCTATAAACATTTCACAGCAAGCCTCTGAGCCATAACTGCATCGCTGTGCATGATCATCTGAAGACACAAAAGAGGTGGAAAAGTAATCCTTCTTCATTGCTACTATCTCTACCTAGCAGACATGATAGTGTGCACTTACCCAATCTCCAAAGGTACAAGTAGAATATGAATGTCCGAATCTGGCTAAATTTGAACAAATTTTGAAAGTTACGAATATTTGTCCACATTCCTCCTTGGGAGTACTGATCAAGTCAACAGTTCTATTCAACTCATTATCCCAAAGTGAGACCGGAGTTTCAACAGGAGCACCATCCATGTCAGCTGGAAATCCCTTCAAGAAGCCATCAGAATCCAAAGCCACCCAAACCACCAAGCCAGTAGGGAAGTTGACTGATTCTGAAGACTGAGAGGCAGAATAGGAGTGCAGGAATGCCTTCTTTGAAACCTTCTCTACCTGCCTCCCTTTGCCATACCTGCTCCTGCTCATAAGGACTGAAATAGCCCCCCTCTCATGACTTCCCTCTTTTCTTTCTTCTGCTGGTTCAACAAGCCAGGTTCTGATCTCTCACAAGGACTAAGAGACTTGCCAGGAAGTCTTTTCATCAGCTTCCTGCCCAACCTTAATGTGCATCTTGCATTTTATCCTTGCAGCTCACTGCACCAGCCTTTGGAGTCCTCTTCTCAATGGGCAATTTCCTCCTAAATTTCCCAAATCCTTGCAGATCTACAGCATACAGCTTACACATCATTAACCTAGTGGAGATTGTGTCTTATCTAGCTCCCACTGTTCCATGCTTCCAAACCAATGTAACAGAGGTTTTGCCTTTTATAAATGCTAATGATTCTTTCAAACAGCTTCTCCTGCCAGGTTATTGTAGCTCTAGGCCAAAATAACAACCGGAGATCAACACAAGGCCAGTGAATGAAATAGACATGTCTGCTCGTTCATTACCAATGATACCACCGTGACTTTTAGCAGTTGCCAAGAAGCAATGTATTCTGTGCAAACAAAAAGGCACTGCTGTTATTGTGAAAACCCACAGACCTGTGGTTCCGCATCACCCCAGTCATGATGTTTCTATGCTCTAAATGGTGTTTGTGTCCACAGCATGTTCCACATCGCTCTGCCTGTCATGGCTTAACAGAGGCAGATCAATATCAGCTTCAGCTGTCTTGCTTCCACAGCCCTCCAAAATGGTAGTGGAGGGCTGCTGACAATGATTCTTTCTGCACTAAGCCTTATTCTGGATTATATCATGGGTTAGGAACCTGCCATCCACATGCTGCTGCAGCCTACAGCAGGTCCTGGGCTCCACTTCTCTTTGTTTTAGTCCTGCGCTTTGCTAGCATCTGGGATTTGGAACAGAAACAGTAATACAACAAGCTGTCGATGTAGGTAAGCAATTGGTATTATGGGAGACCCGGCATTGTTGCTGTGGCTGGATTTCCTGAAACACCCGTGTATGGGAGCTTTGATCCACTAACCAGGTCTATACTGGGAACACCATGGATACGTGTGACATTCCCAATAGAGTCCCAGGAGAATAACAGGTTTTAACATGTGCCTAGAGACACCCAAGCTTGCTTGCTTCTTCATTATATTAAATACAACATTGAATAAACAAAGGCTACTCTTCCCTTGGCACGAGGCTGGAAGAGGAGGAGAGCCGAGGGGCGGGCGAGAGGGCAGGCGGGCTCAGTGTGCCCACCACGGGAAGGGCGAAGGGGGCTTCTCGCTCGCTCTTCCCAACTGGGGCCGGAAGGGAAATCGGAGAGCGGGGAGAGTGGGCGATCACCGCTCCGCACGCTCAAGCCCCCGGGTGGTGGTGGTGGTTCAGGGTCCTGGAATAGAGGTCTGCTATGTGGATGCTGATGCAGATTAAGGCAGGGCCCAGGGCCCAGGTGGCATACAAATTCATAAATAAATAAATAAAGATGAAAAACCTTACCTTCCCAAATGTGGGTTTTGGGCTTCCCTCCCCTTCCACCGTGGAAATCACATATTGAAATATTCACATTCTCTTTGTATTCTCTTTGTTCTTCATGAACAAGATATTTAGATACGAGTGCTGTTTCCAATTCTTTATTCAATTATTCATATTCCTAACCTCAACTATGCCCACTGGGATAGACAAATCTATCCTTAGGAAGAGGCATCAAGCCACACACATCATGTGCTGTCCCCATTGTGTTCCATGCTGTAAATGCGCCCCCAGAGCTCTTCATCATGCACTTTCAGTAGGGTGAATTTTCTAGATCACCAGTACAGATGCACAACATAATGTAAGCAATTGTTTGTGACAGAAATGCCCTCTAACCATACCAAAATTGCCCCTTTCTCTGCATGTTAAATTTGGCTTTTCTCTGAACTGCCTCTATCACTTCCCCTGCTGACCTAGATCGCTTTATGGTTGTCTTTGCAAACCCAGCTTTTTGGGGAACAGAACTACAACTCTCACCAGTCACAGGTAGCCGAGTCTACAGATAGTCAGAGAGATGCAATCCAAAACACCAGCATCACAAAAAGAGCTCTCTGGCTTTAATTCAAAACAGCATGTATAAACTTATAAAACATTTTAACCTCTGGTTTAAGGAAGAAATGTGGAGGAACGTGGAAAGGAAAGCATTTTGCATATGCAAAAAAAAAAAAAAAATCCTGCAAGTAATTGCTTGATTTCATTTCCAAGCTGAAGTTTAATTTTCTTGTAGGCATGTTTATCAATCAAAAGTAGGTTTACTGACAGATTGCTAAGGGAAAAAAATAAAGACCTTCATTAAAATTTATATTTTCAAGGATCATTTGACATTTTGAACAATTAAAGATGTTCTTTTAAGCTGACTTCCACAAGATCAATGTTTTCACAGTGGATTGTCAGTAGATTGTTGTTAAAAGGGAAATTAGTCTGTAGTACTACCTGCAAAATTAATATTACATCTGAATTAATCAGAGTGAAGAAATTAGAGCCATCCCTCTGAAGTATCAGGGAGAGATGTTTTTGTTTTGTTTTATTTTGAAGAGCATGAGTCCCCCTTTCTGGAGAATATATGGAACACAACAACATAACAGGAGCTGTGCTGGATCAGGCCACAGCCTATCTGGTCCAGCAGTCTATCTCACAGGGTGGCTTCCAACATGTCCCTTGCTCTGCCTTAAATGCAAAGCTCCTTCTGTTCTTCCAAACTGGAGGACTGAATGCTTCACGTTTAAGGTGGAGCTGCCTCTGGTCCTCCAAATCGGTGGACTTGAAGCTTCAAATTTTGGGCACAGCTGCTTCCTGTCGGCCAGGCGGGAAGCTGCTTCACCACTAGTAGCAGTGCTGGAAAGGCAGGTAAGTGCACAGTAAAAAGAATTCAGTTGTCCAGCATATCTTTACTTCATGGGGTGGGAGGGAATGCCACACTTCTACTTCATGGGATGGAAACACTATGAACTTGCTTCACTGCTTCCATCCCAGCCGTCATTCTGGCCATGGCCACCACACATGTACAGGCCCTGAAAAAGACAGTTGTGCATGCTTGGTGGTGGTTACTGGGCAGGTATTCCATGCCGTCTAGTGTTACTGGATTGTGCCAATACAGCCGCATGCTGCCTAAGCATCAAGTGGTAATTCTAGAGGGGCTTTTCTCAAATAAAAAAAGAAATAAAAATCACTTGTTGGCACAATATTTGTGCAGTGTCTGGAATTGTCCTTGAATATCTCCTATCATCTTTGCACTCCACCATGGGGGTAGCATGCACCAATCCTTTTCAGAGTTCAAAGGCATAGATTTTGTCTAAAATGTGACAAAAATGAGCAGCAGAAATGTTGATTCTTAACATGGGCCCTTTCTGCACTTTGCCTTATTCCAGAATAGATCTCGGGTTAGGGGCCTGTTGCCCACATGTTAATGCAGACTATGGCAGGGTTCATCTGGGGTCTGCCATAGTCTGCTCTAGCATGTGGATAGCAGGCACCTATTCTGAGATATGTTCCAGAATAAAGCCGAGTGTAGAAAGCCCCACTATCTTTGTTGGTTACGTAAAATCTGATGTCTCCTTTCTCCTGCTGTTTAATGTTTCTTTTCCAGTTGATGGCTCACCATCCTATCTAGCCAAATTAGTGCTGCTTCATGGTAATGAAGACTTGTGAAAGACCCAGCTATCATGTCCTATGGCAGCTTACCAAGAGGTACGTAGAGTGGGATGTGCATGAATATTCTAAACACTTGAAATTCTATTGAATTCAATCAAATGTGAACATTCAAATTCGAATAGAATGTCTTCACATTCAAATTTAAAGATCTGAACAAATTTTGAATGTTCAGAACATTCGTTCGAATGATCCAAAACATTCAAAAGTACAGATACGTATGTTTTACATACGTATCTGTACAAATCTTATATGTATATGTACCCATTTGCGCTTATAATATGGGAAAGACCGGATGTATATGGAATAAACGGGATGCACATGAAATGTGTACAGATACGTATACCACATACAAATGGTGTCGACATTTGTATCTTCAAATACAAATGTGGTTGACATTCGTATCTTCAGATTCAAATCTAACATTTGAACGCATAGTTTCGAATGAATTCGATTCAAACTGGATTTTATTGCATTCAGATGCTAAACATTCAAATCGAATAGAATGTTTGGACATTCAATTTGAATCAAATTTGAATGCAAAAAAAAAAAAAAATTGTGCACATCCCTAATGTGGAGAAAAGAAGAAAGAGGGGGTCATGTCTCCACACATGATCAAAATACCTTGGAAGGGCATTGAAAGTCTGCCAGTCTCTACTATACCCTGTGTGGATAGGGCATGAGGGCATGAAGAGGCACTTCCACCCCCTCCAAGATACAAAGCCCTGAAGCTGCTTCTTGCACACGTGAGCTGACCCTTGCCGCCACAAAATGCCCCATGTTTGCATGCAGGGCAGCTTGAGAACAGAATTTGTCAGTGATGATCCCAGACATATCAAGCGTCTTGCCAAAGCTGCAAGGGCAGCCCCCTCTGGAGCGGAGGCACCTCCCCGAAGTATTTCCTGGTCGCAGAGTAGGAACAAGGCCAGAGAGAAAGCTGCAGCAGGCTTGAGGGTGCTTATCAGAATTTCATGCCTGACTGAGGAATGCAGAAATCACCATTTCCAGATTTTCTCATAATAATGAAACAGCTTGTATTTCTATTTAAACTACAGTAACTACTTTGGCATTTCCATCTCAATGTAGTAACTGACATAGGCAAATGCTATGCAAATCTGTGTCCTCTTCTGTGCTCTTTCTTGGTGATGCACAAATGCTTAACTTAGGGGAAGGATCAGTAAGCGGACAGAGAGGTGAAAGAAGTGAACGTATAGAGGTGCACTAACAAAGGAAAATTGTGGGATCTTGTCTGGGGACAGCTACCAGTCTGGATGGCTTTAAGGTAGTTAGACAACTTTATGGATGACAGATGTATCAATGGCTACTAGAACGAATGCCTAGGTGCATCTTTCAGGCTGGGGGGGGGAGGAACTGGGGCGCTTCTAAGGCCATCTGCTGGGACTCGAGAGCAGGAGAAGGTTTGTCCTTGTCTCTGCTTGAGATGCCCATGAGCATTTGGTGAGCCACTGTGTGCGACAGGATGCTGGACTAGATGGGCTGTGGCCTGATCCAGCAAGGCTTCTCTTATGTTCTTATGTTCTTACAGTTGCCTTTCACCACCACTGCCAGGACAATCCTGGGCTATTACCTCATCTGATGGGTAGGGAAGTGGACGAATATTCGTAGGCATTCGAAATCCAATCGAACGTGCCGAATTTTGACATTCAAACTTGAATTGAATGTCCCGAAATTCAAATGTAAACATTCAAATTGAATTTTGAACTTTGGATCTATTCCTTCAAATTATCTGGACATCCATATGCGTACGGGTTCGTACACGATGCGTACTTGAAGATCCGCATCTTTCCTGCATCCGTACGCATTTGTATGCATCCATATGGCACAAAAACGGATTGCAAACAGGATAACTACAGGATGCATACAGATGTGTACAGATGCGTATGGATGTGGGGAAGATGCGCACATGCGCATACAAATGTTGTCAACAATTGTATGTGCAGATTTGAATAAAAAATTCAAACAAATAGATTTGAATTTGGTAAATTCGAATAGAATCTTGTTAAATTTGAATTTAAAAGATTTGAATCAAATTGGATGTTTGGGTATTCAGTTCGATTCGAATAGAATCTAAAAAAAACAACATTCATGCACATCTCTACTGCTGGGAGCTGTTGGAGTTGTTGCTCTTGCAAAATACTTGCGCGGCCTCCAGACATCAGTTGAAAACATGAAGCTTATTTACTGCGAAACAAAAGAGCTCCGCAGGGAGAATGGAATGCTGCCGCGTTTCCCAATACTTTGAAGCAGCAGGAGGGCTCTTCTGAACAGGTGGTCAGCCCCTTCTTCTCTGAGAGGCCTGCTGCTTCCTGCGTGAAGGTGAACTCTCACAAGATCTCACCCAAACACCCAGGAAATTTCAGAGGGAAGGGAAACTCCGCATCCAATGCTGGCGTATTTAGCCTTCTTTTCCTCTTTACTTTGCAGCATTGGACTTTACTTTGCAGAGTATCATAAAACTTGTCTGGTGCTTTGACAGCTGCTCTGCAGTCCCTGCAAAGTAATCCTCCAGTCTTTGCTCAGCCTTAGATACAAGCAAACTCCTGCCCATTTCCTTTCAAAATTTTTCCTCACCCATGCCTCCTAGCATCCAGGTATTTTGCCAGAGCAGTAATCTTGCAAACAGACGGCAGATGAAGTAAATGGACGTGTTGCTGGATTTCTTGTAATACTGAAACCCCAGGGCTGCATTTAGTTATTGTTTATATTTCTGTCCTGCCCGTGCCAAAAGGTCTCATGGTAGGTCACAATAAGTCACTATGAAAACAGATAAAATCAATTAGCTAAAACAAAAACCATGGCTGTCCTCCAGGTGTGAGCAGTCAGACCTTAAGATGGACCGAAGAAGGTTTAAACATGTCTGTATGTTGATGGGGTGCTGTTCCCTCAGCTGAAGGCCACGGTAAAGACATCTGAATACATACAATGAGGGTGTCTGGTGCAGCTCAGAAGGAAGACAATTCTATAACCTGGGGGCTACAACCAAAAATGCTCTCCCATGTGCCCCCACCCCCTTATCTGCTGAAGAGGGTGGCACAGTCAAGAGGGCCTTACCAGCAGCTCTTAGGGCAGGAGAAGAAGAGATGGTTTTTCTACCCTGCTTTTCTCACCCATTTAAGGGGAATCAAAGTGGCTGACAAACCTCCTGTTCTTCTCCCCACAACAGAACACCCTGTGAGGTAGGTGGGGCTGTGAGAGCTCAGAAGAGAGCTGTGACCAGCCCAAGGTCACCCAGCTGGCTTCATGGAGGAGTAGAGAATCAAACCCGGTGACTACAAGATATGAGTCTGGCACTCTAACCACAAAACCAAACTAGCTCACAAGCAGATCTATATAGCGCAAGGTGTTCCTTTAGATATTGTGTGAGAGTCCCAATATAATCCAGGTAGAATTACAGTTTTTTATTCTTGTCTGGAGGCACCCTCTGGCAGGACATCCCTGAGCAAAACACACCTAGGAGGAAGTCTATGCTGGTTGGCTGAATTAGCTGCAGTGGTGCTCTTGTGTGTTGCTGAGTAATGTTGCCTCTAACATGTGTTTCAAACACTACACAAATTGTCCTCCTTCCATTTTTTTTCCAAGGGGGAAAAGAGAATGACAGCTGTTCAGTTTCTTCTCAGCCCAATTAATCTGAAGTTGAGCTCTTAAATTTTCATTGCAAATTAGGGAGCTATACACACACATATATGCATGGACACAGAGCTTCAGGCAAATTCAGTGAAATATGACATTTTATATGCAAAATCAATTCTTTTCCCGAGTTCTTGCTTATCCCTAATAGCAGAATTAGCACTCAATTAGTTTTGGTAAATAATTAATGGAACGCATTTGATGTGGGACTCAGTTCCAAACGCCTTTGGAGGTTTACAACCATTCTAAGATTCTGCAATATAGTGGAAGAATTAAGTAAAGAAATTAAGACTTTGTTGCATCTTATATTTTCATTCTGACAGCTAAAACTTTTCTAGGATTTCTCACTGCCTTCCATTGCTGCCAGAAGAGGTGGTAACAGCTACCAGTCTAGATGTAGGGTTAGACAAATTTATGGATGAGAGATGTATCAATGGCTACTAGAATGAATGCCTAGGTCCATCTTTCAGGCTGGGGGTGGATAGCAGGATGCTTCTAAGGCCATTTGCTGGGATTTGAGAGCAGGAAAAGGTTTGCCCTTGTCTCTGCTTGAGATGCCCATGAGCATTTGGTGGGCCACTGTGTGCAACGGCATGCTGGACTAGATGGGCTGTGGCCTGATCCAGCAGGGCTTCTCTTACATTCTTATGTTCTTATGGATGGTAGGTGTGAGTGAGTTTTTCCACCATACCCAAAAAGGATCGCACGGTAAGACCATAATGTATTTTGTCTTCTAGAAGGTAAAAATAATGCTGGCAAGATACTTCAGTTTTTGTTCGTTTGAGAAAGCCAGACTGCAGTGGTCCCAAATGGTCCTTCTTTCCTGGGGTGGGAGGGGGATATCAGTGATTTATCACTGTGCAGATTAGATTGTCTTGAGACTGCTTCAGTGCTCAGAAGCCATTGTGCATTCAGATTATGTCGTCTTCTCTGGGCCACCATGAATTAATTCCAAATACATCTCTTCCTATTTCATCATTGGTTCACAAGCAATGTTCATGCCAAATGAGATGCATCAGGGCTGGGGAAACCACACTTTATATTGCCAAATTTCTGCTTTTATTGCTGTTTTTCTTTTCCCTCAACTGAAGGTACAAAATCATGCAGCAATTCAGTTTGCTCCAGTGGTCGGATGGGGCAGATCTTCATTTTTCCAAAAGATCAAGAGCCCAATGCAAAAAAATAAGGAAATTACCCTTTCTTTTCAATCATAAGGCAATTTGCACAAGCAAATCACTTTTCTATGTCAAGGCAATTGGATTGCCACCTGGGAAGAAGTTCTGGCAAGCTATCTGAAGGAACCCCTTTTCCTTGTGTGGCAAATATTCTGCTGCTGCACTTTCTTAACAGACCAAGGCTCTGTACAAGAAGTAAACAATATTTTGGTAAAAAGCAAAGGATGGTTGATAAGAAAAGCTCAGACATGACTGGCACTGTCAGGAGAAGCACAGTTATTTGGAACAGGTTACTATCGGCATAGCAACAGAACTTAGCCATCATAGAACTCAGTACATGAAGCAGTACTATCATTTTTCTATACAAAATCACTGCTTGGGATAACCATATAAGCAAGGGTGGGAATATACCTGAAATTGTCATATTCTGATTTTTTTTTTAACCCAAGTGAAAATGTGGTCACCCGGGAGAGGGCCTTCTCAGTGGTGGCCCCCAGGCTATGGAATAATCTCCCTCTTGTGGTGTGTCAGTCTCCCTCACTGTATAAGTTCAGGAAGGCAATGAAGACACACCTCTTTGCCCTGGCTTTTGGCTAAATGGAGACACATTTTCCCTTCCCACTTGTTGCCATTAGTAGTTATTTGCAGACACTGTTATTTTTATATAGATTGTTTATTGTTTTAATGCATTGGATTTTAAATGTTGTTACCTGCCCTGAGAGATATAGATATAGATATAGATGAGATAAAGATAGAGATAGATAAGGTAGGTAGGTAGGTAGGTAGATGATAGATAGATAAATAGATATATGATAGATATATGATGGATATATGGATATATCTATATCTATATCTATATCTATATCTATATCTATATCTATATCTATAGATAGATAGATAGATAGATAGATAGATAGATAGATAGATAGATAGATAGATAGATAGATAGATAGATAGATAGATAGATAGATAGATGATAGAACCACCGTCCTAACAACTAGACAAGCATCATCTTAAAACTGAAAATAATCTTGAGCCCTTTCTGCATGGATCCTTAATTTGGATTAAGGATCCATGGGATAAACATTCTGGGCCTCCCATCCACCTAAGATTTGCTGTGGTCTGGAGTAGCATGGAGATGGCAGGGCCTTATTCTGGGATATAATCCAGAATAAAACCCCTGTAGAAAGGCCTATGTATTGTACATGAAACCAATGTATTATGCAAATTCTCATTTCTTATTTGTTGCATCCAGACTTTGGTGATTTATTCCACTACATTTTGATATTCTAGAATAAAGCATGATTATTCAGAGTATCCATGCTTTATTCCAGAATATCCAAATGTAGCGGAATAAGTAACAGATGTCTTGACGCAATCATTGTCTACTCTAGCATATAAAATATTGACTAGGAATGGCCCAAAGCCCCAGAATGGCAGCCTGATGGCAGTTCAAGCAGAGTTCAGGCAACCCAAAGCACGGCAACAGATTTATGTGAAGCCGTGAGCAGCTTGATGGTGGAATTCATACATGGTTGCCCACAATAGAATTCAAGTGGAGCTGTAAGCATCTGCGTAGGAATAGATGTTGCCTAGCAGTGTTCAAGCATCACTTCTCACAGAGGAGTTTGCATGCAGTTCAGGTAGCTAAGCAGATGGATCCAAAGTTCAACCCGTGATCTGGATTAAGATCTGGATGACTTTATCTAGATCTAAAACAAATTCAGAAAGGGCCACAGAGTGGATGTTGCAGCCCAACTCAGCTGAGAAAAACCGTGTTTCCATGTTATGAAGCTCCATTCAGAAAATGTCCTCTATCTTCATGGCACGAGCATGGTATACAGATTGCATCTTTAACATTTTCCAGGAGTTCAAGCTTCAGCTTTCCCCTGAGTGCAGTAAAAATTGCTATTCATTGCCCCCCCACTGTATTTTCTTTTGAAACCTGTGCTTGGAAACGTGGGAGCAGCATACTTGATTAAGTTGAGCCTCTGTCTCCATTATACAGCACACAGTCTCTCTTGCTGCAGTAACTTGCTGGAATCAAATGCTATCAGATTACCATAATGAGAGTTGAAATGGCTCATAAAACATGAGGTGGAATCCCCGAACACAGTATGCGTGTCTAGCAGGGCTAGCCTCAAAGCACTTACTCCTTAGGAAGACAAATTACACCTCCTCTTATTTATGAGGACTCAGCCCAACAGTGAGGGCTCATGCACTTGCCCTGTAGGGTGTTCCAGAGATAATTCTGAGCATGTTCTGCTGGGTTTACTACAGCTGTGATCAGACATAACAAAAGGGGGCAACTCAGAGACAGTAGTGTGTAGCCCTCATGGCCCAAAGCCTTCTCCAAACCACCTTTTCCAGGAAAGCATGTAGAACAGGAGTGGGAGAGCATGTGTGGGATGGGGTAATGTTATGATTAGTGCAATGTTACCACTGTTAGGTGTCCCCCCACCCCCCCGGTGGCCTAGAGGTAAGGCAGGAATGTGAGCTGACAGGTTTATACTCAGCAGACAGTTCTTAAGGACATGTGAAGATGTTCAAAGGAGTGGATGTATATGCAGAGAGCCCTAGAAAACAGATTTTTTTATTTATGGCCTTATTGTGTTTGTTTTATGTGTTCATTGCTTTTTAATGGTGTAACCTGCCCTGAGACCTTTGGGGACAGGGTGGGATAAAAAATTCAAATGAAAAAAACAAAAACAACAACAAAAAAAGATGGTATCCAAGTTGCTTAAACCAGGAGAGGCCACAGGGAATAGTATAAAGGGGAAAGTATTAAACATTTTCCATGCAAAGAGAGAAGAAAATGATACCATTCAGTGCCTTGAAGATGGGAGCTGCTTGCAGGGCCAGGGGCAGGTAGAAGCATCTGGAGGCACCACCCACAATTTGATAACTTCTTTTAAAGCCTAGGATCAAGGGGAGATTTGCCACAAGGGGATTCCAACAGCTCCTGACTGCACCATCTTTTTGCTAAAGAAGAGGGGCTCTTGAAAAATTGATTTGTACACCCCTATTAAGACGTCAGCCTTCTCTCTTTCACCATGGTTTCACTTGTTGCATTTCGATAATAAAAAGAAATGTACCTTGATCTATGCAGGAATCCTCTTTACAAAATGGGGTAAATAGCTTCTCTCTATCTGAGTGGGCCTGCAGAGTCTTCTACTTGCTTGAGTTGTACATATGGTTAGGCTGACCCAGTTGGAAGAAATGAAGCAGAGTCAATAAAGCAGAAAGAGTAGACAGATGGAAGTGATGGGTGGATGGGAAGTTCTTTCTAATACAGAAGGAGGAACAGCTCTTCTTGAGCAGAAGGAAAGGATTCTGAGTTACTAGAGGTGGCACTTTTAGTATCTGCCCATTAAGAACACAAGAGAAGCCCTGCTGGATCAGGCCATAGCCCATCTACTCCAGCGTCCCATCGCACACAGTGGCCCACCAAAATGCTCATGGGCATCTCAAGCAGAGACAAGGACAAACCTTTTCCTGTTCTTGAATCCCAGCAAATGGCCTTAGAAGCATCCTGCTCCCCCCCCCAGCCTGAAAGATGTACCTAGGCATTCATTCTAGTAGCCATTGATACACCTGTCATCCATAAACTTGTTCTAACCCTACCTTAAAGCCATCTTTCTTAGGGTGGACTTTGAGGAAAAGTTAATTTATGGCCTGAAGTTGAGAGATGGGGTGGGCAAAAATGCAATTTTTTTAAAATTTGATTTGTAAAGAATCAAGTATTCAAAAACCTGAATGTATCTGAATAATGAAAAAAATTAATGGCTAGACATTCGATTCGATAAAAATAATGTAAAATAATGTAACATGGCCAGAAGATGACGTGAAGTCATCTTAAACTAAAGATGTGACCAGAGCCCAGATGGCACGCCTCCATGTTCTGGGACTATCGGGGCAGCCTTTTAGGAACTTCCATTTTTAATCTTCAGAGGCATGGATGTGTGTGCATTTCACAGCTTCAGAGAGCATTATGAGTACTAGAACTAAGGGTCTGTTTGCACTAAGGCTAATGAAGATTGGGGGGAACCTTCTCTCCTTCAAATGCTGGTGCAGTCTCCAACCAGACCACTGACACTTGAAGCGCACATAGCTCAGCCTGGTTAATGTCATGTCAATGGCTGCTGCAACATCTGGCTTGTGCCTGGATATTGCCATGGTGATTAGCCCGTGGTATGTGATTGTGCACCCTCATCCAGCCACATCCACTCACAGCATTGCACCCAAAAAAGGGTACTAACGCTGATGACTGGGAACTCCCTAGCTGCTCCCAGTCAAGCTATGGACAAAATTTTACTTATCCACAGCTAGTGAAGGCCGGAGCAGCCTTAGTGAGCTCTGGGATGGGGTGGTGGTGGTGTAACATGCAGGCCGCCCCCCCCGGAACATCTGGAACTGCTCCTGAAAGGTAACTGTGGACAGTTTTTTTGAAGTAGCTTGCTAAAATGAAGTGCTGTATTGAAGCTTGATATGCCTCCTAAAAAAAGAAAGAGAGAGTGCCTCATAGCCAAATCTGGGAGGGAAGGAAGGAAGGAAGGAAGGAAGGAAGGAAGGAAGAAAGGAAGAAAGGAAGGAAGAAAGAAAGAAAGAAAGAAAGAAAGAAAGAAAGAAGTCTTGTGATGCTGGGAGCTGAGGCTGGGTGGATTGTAGACATACTGCCAATCATTCAGAGACAAAGGAGGAGTAGAAACAGCGGCCATCTGGTTTTAAGAAACAACTTCATAAAACAAATCTTGTGTTGTCTAGCTAGATTTAAACAAACAGATTAATATATCAGCTTGATTTTTTGGGCGGCGGCGGCGGCGGTGAAGCTGAATAAGTCAGTTTGGGAAAGGAGGGAGAATGAATTTCCAAGAATGACTCCGAGAGGGCAAAACCTGCAGATGTTCAGTCAGTTCTAATTCAAGAGTAATAAGCAGGTTTGAAGGAGGAATGGGGAGAAGAGAACAAAGGCAGAAGAAAAGGTTGGAAGCAAAGCCTGCTCTTTAATTTGTATTCAAGGCTTTTATGGCAGATGCCTTATTGGATGTATGTATAGTTGCAGCCTTTACATACCAGTAGAGCTGGTGTGAGCGTGTGCAAATGGAAACTTCCTTCCTCTTTTTTGCAGGTGTCCTTTGAGGTACATGAGATGCCTTAAAGGAAGTCCATGAACCAGTGTGTGAAGGTCTGAGAAACCTCGGTTTGCTTAAACGTCCCATTATCTTCGACTCCCTATTGGAGGGATGTAGCCTTGGACCGCATGTAATGGTCCTTTGTTTTCTACATCAGTTTCCAGGAATTATTCAACATTTGTGCAACAGCGTTTATGTAGAAACATAAAAAAGAGTAATACATCATTATATATAAAAGTTGCATGCTCACCCACCCCCCAAAAGCCCATGCATATGAACACACATAAATAAAAAGGGAAATGGAAACCAGCCATTTTAATCCACCTTCACTTGAAAAAAAGGACATCAGTTGTAATAACTCATGAGTAAGAGAGTTTCATGGCCCATGGATATCAAAACCCTGTTCAATTTGCAGTCATTGATATGAGAAAAGTAGGGAGCAAAAGATAAGGAAACAGCTTTTCCTCCCTAATTTTAAGCACTGTCATCGTTTTTAATATTCATTTTACATTTTATTTTTATGGCTGTAACCTGTCCAAGTAACCTGACCTGAGAACTTTGGCTATAGAGTGGGATAAGAAGAAGAAGAGTTGGTTCTTCTACCCCACTTTCCCCACCCATTTAAGGGGACTCAAAGGGGCTGACAAACCTTCTGTTCTTCTCCCTACAACAGAACACCCTGTGAGGTGGGTGGAGCTGTGAGAGCTCAGAAGAGAGCTGGGACTAGCCCAAGGTCATCCAGCTGGCTTTGTGGGGGAGGATGGAATCAAACCCAGTACTCCCAGGTAAGAGTCTGGCTCCCTAACCACTAGAGCAAACTGGCTCACAAACAAGAATGCAAACAAAGAAATCAATTTATGAGGGCAGGTTACTTTAGTTGCCCAGAAGTAATTGGTGGCCCACTGTGTGAGATGGGATGTTGGATTAGATTGGCTGTGGCCTGATCTAGCAGGATACTTCTGTACTTCTGTTCTTAAATGTGGTTATTAAAACCATCAATAATAAGGGACAGTTTTACTGTCCAATGTTACAGTCCATTCAAATATACTGGGCCTGTGTGGCACCCTTGTGGCTCTGTTGCCCTGCGGCACACTCTGTTCTCTCAAAAGAATTGCAAACGCACCATGACCAGCAACCTGCACCTAGTATAGCTGTGGAGCATGAAAATGTGTTCTACTGCTATCCCAAACAGAGCACAGTCCAAAATAGGGATGTAAAAGAATATCTGAAACATTCAAAATTCAATTGAATTCGTTCTAATTCGGACATACAGATTTGAATCAAATGTCTATACATTCAAATTTAACATCTGAATGAATTTTGAATCTTTCAAATCATTTGTATGAATTATTTGGACATTTGTATGTGTACAGATACATACGCATTACATACATATCCCTAATCATCTTATTCATATCTGGACACATTTGTACGGATATGTATGAGATGAAAACGGTGTATACGGGATAAAAATGGTATGTGTATGGATGCGTATGGACGCATACGAATGTTGTCGACATTCGTATCTTCAAATTCGAATTGAATAGTCATACAAATAGAAACGAATGTATTTGAACCAAATTTAATGTGAATACATTCGTATTTCAAACATTCAAATTGATTCAAATTTTTGGATATTTCATTTGAATCAAATTCCAAAAATTGCATTCATGCACACCCCTAGTCCAAGACGTACGGAGACACTTCTGAGATGGAACAGGCCTATTCTGTGCAAACAGGCCTATTCTGCCTGAGTGGAGCTAAGTTCCTTCCACAAGAGAAGCCCTGCTGGATCAGGCCACACACCATCTAGTTCAGTATCCTGTCGCACACAGTGGCCCACCAAATGCTCATGGGCATCTCAAGCAGAGACAAGGACAAACCTTCTCCTGCTCTCGAGTCCCAGCAGATGGCCTTAGAACCATCCTGCTTCTGCCACCCCCCCAGCCTGAAAGGTGTACCTAGGCATCCATTCTAGTAGCCATTGATACAACTGTTGTCCATAAATTTGTCTAGCCCTACCTCAAAGCCATCTAGTCTGGTAGCTGTTACCACCTCTTTCAGCAGCAAATTCCATAAGCCAATGACCCTCTGGGTGAAGAAATACTTCCCCTTGTCGGATCCAACTCTCCTACCCATCAGTTTCATAGAGTGCCCCCTGGTTCTAGTGTTGTGCGATAGAGAAAATAAATATTCTCTATCCATCTCTTCTATACCGTGCATAATTTTATATACTTCAATCAGGTCCCCTCTTAAACTCCATCTCTCCAGACTGAGGAGGCCTAGATGTTGCAGCCTGGTTTCGTAAGGGAGGTGTTCCAGCCCCTTAATCATTCTGGTTGCCCTTTTCTGCACCTTTTCCAGTTCCACAGTATCCTTCCAAAGCAGAAGACCTTCAATTTTTTTGCCCATATGTAAAGGAAGGATGAACAGGTGAACCAGTTTAAGAAGAGGGGTCCCTGTTTCATGATTTATGTCCACTAATTATGATGGTTTTGTGTGATACACTTAAAGGACAAATGAAAGGCCTCAGGCATATCACCCTTTATATATACAGTATATATAGTATAAATATTTGTGTAGGTAGCTGATTAGTTGTTGTAGCTGTTGCTGTTGTTTACTGTTAGCAATTAGCAAATCAGGGAGGAAAAAATGGATATTTAAAAGGCTTCCCATAATTATCCACAACAGCAAAATCTACACTGGCAACTGAAAATGAACAGCACTATAGCATGCAGCCATGTTTCAGACCCATTAATTCAGCGGATGCCACACTGCTCTTTTACACACAATTACCTTCTACATGAGAACAAACCTGAGCTGGGAGATAAGGATCAGACACAGGAGAATCGATAGTAAGCCCTGGGAAGTAGAATGCATACCACAGTGCCATTCTTTGACAGAACTACTCAAAACCTTTGTCCAGGAAGCTAATAAACAGGGCCATTGCTCAGAGGCTGGCTTTTTGAAGGTGCTTTCCCTACAGTTTTCAGGTGAGAGGGAAACGGACTGGAATGAACCAAGTGAATCGGTTCCTGGCGTCAGACCGAGACATTTGGAAGACAGCCAGTTCAATTCCAAAGCAAGTTACTCAGCAGTGATAAGGACTGTAAACCTGTTAGTCAAGCTGTACCCAGATAAAGCTGCAGAGATCCATATGGTGGGCATGGAGGAAACCAAATTGTTTGGCTTTCCATTTCCAGTTCCAACTGCAGAAGAAGAAGAAGAAGAAGAAGAGTTGGCTTTTCTGCTCCCCTTTTTTTCTGCTCCAAAGTGAGCCGGTTTGGTCTAGTGGTTAGGGAGCTGGACTCTTATCTGGGAATACCGGCTTCAATTCTGCCTTCCCTATGAAGCCAGCTGGGTGACTTTGGCTAGTCACAGCTCTCTTCTGAGCTCTCACAGTCCTACCTACCTCATAGCATGTTCTGTTGTGGGGAGAAGAATAGAAAAGCTTTGTCAGCCACTGGGTGAGAAAAGCAGGGTAGAAAAGCCAATTCTTCTTCTTCTTCTTCTTCTTCTTCTTCTTCTTCTTCTTCTTCTTCTTCTTCTTCTTCTCCTTCTTCTCCTTCTCCTCCTCCTCCTTCTCCTCCTCCTCCTCCTCCTCCTCCTCCTCCTCCTCCTCCTCCTCCTCCTCCTCCTCCTCCTCCTCCTCCTCCTCCTCCTCCTCCTCCTCCCATCCATTTAAGGGGACTCAAAGTGGCTGACAAAGCTTTCTGTTCTTCTGTTCTTTGTTAGCCACCTCCTTGCTGCTGCGATTGGCTGCTCAGATGCCCTTACAAAAGGGGTATATTCAAGCACAGGCTAACTGAATGCCCCTCTTGCAATTCTTTAGTTGATCACCACTTCCGGGGATCGGAGGTCCAAACAAGGCATGGGTGAGTGATTGATCATGGCTGCCACTGCGTCTGCACAGATGCCGCATTCCCTGCCCACCAAACGTAGGGGAACAAATGGCCGTGCCGCTGGACGCTTCAGGTAAGCTTCTGGTAAATGTTAGTTAAGATGTGGAGCACGATTTCAACAATTAGTGAACTTCTGGTGAGGGCAGGCCTGCTTGTAGGCTGTGGCAGCCTAGTGGACATGTGTATGTGTATGCTCTTCACCAGATGTTCACTACTTCTTCACTACTAGCCTAAGTGCGAATAGGCCTTGGTGTATCAATGGTTACTAGAATGGACGCCTAGGTACTGTCTTCATATCGACCTGCCCGTGTTTTAAGATCTGGAGGGGAGGCCCTTCTGGTGATCCCTCCGCCTTCAGTAGTTAGCCGGGTGGGTACCCAGGAGAGGGCCTTCTCGGTAGTGGCCCCCAGGCTGTGGAATGGTCTCCCCCTGGAGATGCGTCAGGCCCCTTCTTTGTTCCAATTCAGGAAGGCGGTGAAAACGTTCCTCTTCATGCAGGCCTTTGGTTAAATGTTCCCCACACTTCCCCCACTGAAAATCATCGCTGTTTTTAACTATTCTTGTACTTTTAAAACTGCATTTTTAAACATGGTTTGTTTTTAAACTTGATATTGCATTTTTAAACTTGATATTGCATTTTTAAATTTGATATTGTTTTTATACGTCTGTTCTTAAATGCTGTGAGCCGCCCAGAGACCCTTGGGTATGGGGCGGCATATAAATGTAAATAAATAAATAAATAAATAAATAAATAAATAAATACTGAGAGAAAGGCAGGATGCCTTTAAAGGCCATTTGCAAAGATCTGAAAGCTGATGAAGGTTTTGCCTTTGTCTTCTGCTTGAGGTGCCCAGAACTAATTAAGACAGGATGGTGGACTACATGGCCTGTGACCCGATCCGGCAGGTCTCCTCTTATTTTCTTCTTACTATTATTTTTTAAATCTTAGCTTCCCCACTCCCATTAAAACATTCTATGGACCGTATATTCCCCAAACAGCTCTTTTATTGGACATTAACTAGGTATTAATAGGTCATTCATTCATTTTGCTGTCTGCTATGTAGCTTTGTGGCCATTAACAACATCATCAGAATAAGACTGTGGTGGTGCCCTCCAGTTATACTTGATTTGGGATGAAAGTCTTTCACAATGCATCCAGAAGCACTCGTTCATAATGTTGTCAAAATGTTCAGTGGGCTGGATAGGTTGGAAGACGGAGACAGAATACTTTGTTGTCCTCGCCAAGAATCACTCCACAGGTCCTGATATAAATTGATTTTGTTTAGAATTGTTCACCTGGGGATTTCCTCTCTCTTCCATCCACTCGTGTTTTGATTACGCAAATATTCATTGGGATTGATTTTTTTTTTTCAGGGCCCTGAGCAAGAAGTTTAGCATTATTTTCTTTCTTAAGCTAGTTAGACTTTGGTATATGATATGGAGGCTGGACTGGGAATACAAATGTTTCCAGACATTCGTATGAATAGTCCAAACATTTGTTAAACTGGGGAGGGGGGAAAGCGGCTTTGCCAGTCACATCTGCAATGGACCCGGACTGCTTTCAACATGGATTGAGAGTGGATTAAAAGTGGGTCCAGGTTGAATTTGATGCTTTCAGAGCAGATTTGTTATGGGATACGTATGCATTCATGTCAGATACAGATCTGATATGTATGTGTTTGTGCTAGATAGGTATCAGATAGGTATCAGATACATGTCAGATATCTATACATTCACGTCAGATACATATCTGATACATATCCGTTCATATTGGATACTCGTACCAATACGCACAAAGATATTCGTATCAAATAGACTCCTACTACATTCAAAGGGGATCTGTTTGTACAAATACGGATTTTCTAATATTCAATTTGCTATTATTTGAATGTCAAAAAACCCATGAGTGCACCTCCCTACTACATGGTGAAATGGGTTACACCTTTACTTTAATCCTTCTTCAGGCCGAATTCCAATTCCATTTGTTACATCTTTATACTCTAAGCCATTTTTCCCTGGATTTCCCTCCCTCTATTTGGGTTTTCTTTTATCCAGACAACACAGCATTAAGCTTTTAATCCCTTCCCAGGGGGCCACCCCATTCCTGCTGCTGTCCAGAAAATGATACCCCTCCCTCTTGCTGTGACTTCCTCTCTGCTCCCTCCGATCTCCCTAGCCCCACCCCCTCTTGCCCTGACCTTCTGTCCTGTCACTGCTGCCTTACCCCAATCTCCCTCCTCCTGCCCCCACCTGCCACCTCACCCCCTTACCCTCCCAGAATGCCTCCCCCTCAAGCAGAGCATTTCCTCCACCCACTCACCAGCTGAAGATTACCAGTGACAGCTGCAGGGAGTTGTGACCAAGCCGTTCCAGGCCCAAAATGGCTTGGACTCAGCAGTTAGGGATGCACACAAATATTAATAACATTCAATATAATTGTATGAATTCATACAAATTTGTGCATTCATATACAAATCAAACGTCATGACATTTGTATATTGACATTCGTATTTGTACGAATGTTTCGGAACATTCATGGACCTGGGGAAGCGGGAAAGCGGTTGAGCCAGTCACATCTGCAATGGTTTCAGAGTGCGTTCGACATAGATTGAGAATGGATTCAAAGGGGATTCAGTGAGTATTTGACACTTTTAGAACACATATTTTATGGGATATGTATCAGACAATGGGCGTTTTTCCACTGGCAGAAAGTAACCATTTTTGCACCCATTAAGGACCCATTTGGGTGTGAGCCGGATGACCCCACTTCCACCACTGCACCCATTTGGGACACATTTGTTTCCACCGTCGCTGGGGAAATCCGGATCATATGGGTACATCTCAGCCTTTAATCTGGATTTTCTGTAGACCCCATTAATAGGGTCTACAATGGGGTCTTCAGCCAGAAAATCCTGATTAAAGGGAGCCTGTTTCCACATTAGTTTGGCAATGGGGTCTAGAGGAGGCTAGGGGGAGGGGCACCCTTGGGGGGGAGCCCCAAACCTAGGCTTCAAAATCATTTTGAAATCATTTCAAAGCCATTTCGAAGTTACTTCCAAGTTGCCTTCGGAGATTAGCAAAGGCTCCGAAGTCCCTCCGAAGGCAACTTCGAAGATTAGCAAAGGCTCTGAAGACAAACCTCTGATAAGAAAGGGAGATCAAAATGGACTGTTACCTTCAGGCATAGAAATAGGTACATATTTAATGAGGCTGACTCATCCCTGCTCACAAAGAGCTAATTCATATGCAGGCTCTCACAAGGGGTTTGTCTTCGGAGCCTTTGCTAACCTTTGAAGGCAACTTTGGAGGGATTTCAGAGGGACTTTGGAGATTTCACCCCCTGTTCCCTAAAACACCTGGGGTGACAGGCAGACCCCTTGTGGGTCAATCCAGATTCCCCACATGGGTGCAAAGGTGCTTCCACGGCAGGGGGGTTAGTACCCATTGCTAATGGCTGCTACACCTCCTGTGGAAAGACATTGGGTGCTTCCCTTAATCTGGATCTACTAGATCCGGATTAAGGAATGTACCCATTCCTTAGACCTGGATCTTCTTAGATCCGGATCTAAGGGCTGTGGTGGAAAAACACCCATATATGCATTCATATCGGATATTCATACAAATACATTTGTATCAATTAGACTGCTACCACATTTGAAGGGGATATATTCAAATGAATATGAATTTTCTTACATTTGATGTGCACTAATGTTTTTTTGGGGGATTTGATTCGTAATGAATCCAATGTCATATTCGTTTAAATAGATCCCCTTTGAATGTGGTAGGATTCTATTAGGTACAAATGTATTCGTACAATCTGATATGAGTGCCTACATATCCTTCCTATGTATCCTATACAAAAGCATACATATCGGATATGTATCCTATACTAATGCATACATATTGATATGTATCCAATACACACACACACCAGTTTGATGAATGTACGAACTGTTTGTACGAATGTTAATGTACAAATGGCACAGCATTCAATTGTGTACAAATATCCGAATTTCGTAACAATTCGTACGGATAACAAATGTTACGCATATCTGTTCACATCCCTATTCGATACGAAATGAATGCAAACCGCTCCACTTACGCACATCCCTATCTGGCAGCCTTCCTGACATGGATTAAAATGGTAAGGTGCAACCACAGCCTTGGTTCATACCCTGGGCTTTAAATGAAGCCAGGATGAATCAGCCCAGAGTGGTCCTGGATACTTCTGTCTGTTCCTCCCTACACTTGCTACCGCTGTTAAAATTTAGCTACCATTGCATCCTCCTTGCACCAGAAGGTAAAAAAAGAAATATGGGTGGAGGAAAGAAGAAAACAAAAACAAAATATCAATTTGCATTTTGCTGAGAACAAAACAGCTGAAAAAGATCTGTTTTTTCCCCCCTTGCCTGATCAGAGTAGAAACATCTCTGATCTGTCTGCCTTTGATTCAACAACATGAGATGAGGATCTAATGGAGAGAAAACATGTGCTTTTTTTTTTCAAAAAACAGAGCTGCGAATATATCTGTTTAGATAAAAAGCAAGAAAATCTTTTGTGCCAGCTGAACCAAAACTTCCATTAACTTAATTGCAATGGTTTTTTTTTAGTGCAAGGAAAGAGAGTGACATAAGACAGAGACAGTGAGGAAGAGAAAATAATTGTTTCTCTGGTAGGTGGCAAAAACATTCTTGTTTTTTACAGATAGGTAGCAGTTAATAACCAGATATTCCTGGAATTATGTCTTTTCTTCAAAGTCTACTCCTCTCCCACCTCTCCCAAGAAACCATGCACTTTCCCAGACTAGGGCCCATCCTCCAGTCAACATGGTTCTGGATCAAGGAGTTTCCTAGTCCACATTTTGGGTCTCCTATCTACACAGTAGTGAGGATAAAAGAAGCTCTGCAGTGCCCATGGAGTAGTAATGAAAGCAGACAAGAAAACAGAGCATTGCTGGTTTAATCCCCAGGCTCTCCCCATAAGTAGACAATGTCAAACTACTTCTGTATTTCTGGAAAGAAAACTGCACAGAAATGCCCATGGAAGTGTCCATGCAGTCAACCAGCAGTTGGCCATCACTCAGGGGTACCAACTATAAAAAAGAGTGCTTGTGACAGTATGGCAATTGGCTGCATTCAGGGGCTTATTTGCACTACGACCTCTAGTGAAGAGTTAGTGAACTTCTGGTGAAGAGCATCTGCACATGTTACAACCTCCAAGTGTGCACTGCCTCTCCAGAAGTTTACTAATTTGAGCCAGTTTGGTATAGTGGTTAAAGAGCTGGACTCTTATCTGGGAATACTGGGTTTGATTCTGCCCTCCTCCATGAAGCCAGCTGGGTGACCTTGAGCTCTCACAGCCCCACCCTCCTCACAGGGTGTCTGATATGGGGAGAAGAATAGAAAGCTTTGTCAGCCACTCTGAGTCCCCTTAAACAGGTGAGAAAAGTGGGGTAGAAAAGCTGACTCTTCTTCTTCTAATTGTTGGTAACCAATGTTTACCAAAACCTTACCTCAAGCGTCCAGCAGTGTGACCATCCACACCTCTTCCAGTGCTCGGGGGTCATCTGAGCTGCTGTGCAAAGATGCAGGCACTTCAGACGACCATAGATGTGACTTCACATACGCAGAGTGTCAGTGTCATCAAGGCGACAGTGCAGACACACACGCAGTTGTGGAGGGCGTCACAGCCAAAATGGCGGTGGCCAGAAGAGGCCCACCCCGAGGATCAAATAATGCTCCAAGAGTGAGCACTAGTCAACGTTGGTTAATTGCACTACTTTCCTGCCCAGCAACCAGGAAGAGGAGTGTGAAAATGCCACAGGATTTGCCCATCACTAAGGGGTACCAAATATTGGCTGCATTCCAGATCTGACAAAGGAGCAGGTACAGCCAGGCCCTGTGTGTTCATGGCTCTGTTATTGTGCCAGGTTGATTGTGCCTTTGTTTTAACTGCCATTAAATTCCTTAGAAATAGAAGAAGGCTATGTCCTAATTGTATACTGCTCTGTTAGGTACAAAAATGCAAACAATATATAAATAAATAGCATAGCATTATTAGAAAGGCCTTATTGGAGAGAAAATGGCCTCTGAGGGGTGACGTCTTTAAAGGTCCTCACTGACTTATGTTCAGTTCCTGAAAGTCCTCAAACGTGAACTGTCGTTTTTACCAGGAGGTTGAGATACAGATGTCTGCAGAGAATGCTGTTCATTTCTAAGCTTTGGCTGCTACATTGAACGTCTGCCGGTAATGCCGGGAAAGAAGTCTTAATCCTATTTACAGTGCTTGAAGATGAAATCTCTGAGCCTCTTTTATTTCTCGGTCCTCTATAGCTTGCAAATGTTTGAGCTTTATTTTGCAATGACTGGGAAATTGCTTTCCTATTTTTTTGTTTGAAAAGGAAATCTAGAGTTCAGGGGAAAACCAAACTTTACACAAGTTCCTTGGGGAATTACTATCTGTATGAAGCTATGGAACATTAATTGTTTTGCTTATGGCGAGCTGCACTGTTATTTATTTATTAGGTAAATAATGGAGTGTGAGAAAGGCTATGAATCAAAGGCTCTCTCTGCACTTAACTTAAGTCTGAGTATGTGAGCACGCTCCTGGAGATTCTCTGTCTGCACAGGACAGAGTGTGATAGGATCAAGAAGGCCTGATCAGAAATACCAGTAGACTCAATTAAAGACTCAATCAGCACGAGTCACGGCCCAGAACATAGAGGCATACAGAAGGTGTGTCTCCCACGTTTGGGATTACTTGGAGACCCAGGGGGTTTCTACACTTGCCTCCCTGTCCATCGGACAGGAAAGGTGCAGAAGAGACTAATGTGTACTATCATTCACACTAGGGAACACTAGTACACAATAGCCTACCCCCACATGTCCAGAAACTTACTCTGATCTGCCCTTGCATGTGAGCCTCTGCAGAGCACTGCAATTTTGACAGCAGTGCCCTGTGTGACTGCGCATGTGCCATCGCTATGGCAATGATGATGCCCTACACATGTGTATTCTCCTGATTGGTTCAAAGTATCCATGTGGTACAATGTGATTTCTATACTCATGTGTGTAATTTCCATATTGAGTTAGTTCTGTTGTGTATTAGTATGCTAGTGTTTAAGTTGCATATGCATTCATATATCTGATTGTATTGTTTTCATATATCCATGCATTTATTCACCCATATGTCCGTGCAATCATGTAACCTGTAACTTTTGCATCAAGAAGTAAAGCCTTCCATTTGGAAAGTAGTAAAGACTCTGTCTTTGCTGGAGGCCTCCCTTTGCCTCCCACAAGCAGCATGGCATGGTCTGGTGGTACTGCTGCTGCTTAAAATTGCAAAAAAGAAAAAGGTGCCAAATTTAAGTAGTATTTAAAAATTTGATCAAATAATTCACGTTCGCCGACATTTTTATCAAAATGAACATGTGGTTGTTTGCATATCCAGAAATTTGATAGCTCTGAACCCGTCTCCAACTTGCAAACATGAGCAATTTGACTGAATGTTTGTATGCTGCTGTGCTTTTTGCCCACGAATAAGTCTTTTTAAAATGGAAAAATGACGTTTTTCTTTTCAAACCAGTGCAAAATAAAACATGAGCAGCTTTTTTTCTGATTAAACAGCTCAACATATGGGTGCTGCTTTGAAAACAAAATGAACACACAAGTTTTGTTTGTGCCCATCTCTACAATGTGGTCTGTTGACAGAAGAAATGGTGGTGGTACAAACTATGATCAGAAATAATTTGGTTATAATAGGTTGTATATTGTGCTGCATGCCCCAGTTTAAGCATTTTGAAGGTGAGGTGATCTGGCATAGCCTTCTTTGCTGGATACCACCAAAAAGTGGCCAACCCCTGGTTGACTGCTTGGGCACCTTCATGGGCACCGCTATGTAGGGATGTGCATGAATATTCTAAATTCAAACTCAAATTGAATGTCTTCACATTTGAATTTATACATTTGAATGGATTTTGAATGTTCTGAAACATTCGTTTGAATGATTCAAATCATTTGAATGTGCAGATACAGAATGTGTAATAAGTATATTATATACATTTGCGCTTATAATACAGGATGAAAATGGGATGCATATGGGATAAAACGGGATGTACATGAATGCGTAGAGATACGTATAACACATATGAATGTTGTTGAATAGATTTGAATGTAACAGATTCAAACTGGGTTTTTTAGCATTTGGGTTTTAAACATTCAAGCTGAGTCAAATGTGATTCAGTTTTGGAATGAAATTTGGGGTTGGATAGAAAGAATATTGGGATATAGTGTATGAAAAACAAAAGAAATATATATAACCCAAGATATAGATTCACAATTAAATATAAATACGGATAAATATTTACTCCAACAGATGATTATCTTTCCATTTGGGATGGAAAGATAAAAGTAAATGGCAGATTGGCAATTGGCAGCATTATTTATCGGATCAAATGATTATGGATTATTTAGATAGTAACGAGAATATAATTAAAGACAATAGGGATAACTGGATGGGTAAATGGTTAAAATTGATAATATATAGTCAACAATACGGGGGGGGGACACAAATTATTAAATGTTATAAAATTGGTCTTAAGATAATGGGAAACTAGATATAAAGGTATCGCCTATCCACCAGGATACATTGATTATGAGAATTGTATATTAATGTAAACATTAGTATCAGTTGGCTTGTATATATGTGGTAATGTATGTATGCGAAAATGTGAATAAAATATTTATTAAAAAATGTTTTGACATTCGATTTGACTCAAATTCGAATGAAAAAAAAATCATGCATACGCCTACCTCTATGTAGCTCTCCTATTGCCTATTTGGGGGAGAAGCTGAGGATCAAACCAGCAACCCTGCAGGCAGTTTGCTTTACCACTGAGCTATAGCCTTTCCAGGCACAACCCTAGTAATTCATTTAAAAAAATTGATTTAACAATATTGCAAATGTTCCTGCATGGCCTTTTTTCTTAGCCCTACAGGGGAGAGGAAGACAGAATGTTCAGAAGGAAGGTTTTGTGTGGTATGATTTTTGTTCAAAGGCTCAGTAGGGATTGCTAGTGTTTAAAATGAAACCATAAAACATTTTAGGCAAACCTCCCAATTCCCATCTCTGTCTCAGAGCACAGCCTTTCTAGAATATAAGACAGTCCCTACTTGATCTGGTTATGCACTACACGGTTGAAGGGCCATCCTTTCTTATCTAAAAGACCTCATTATTGTTGATTTACGGGACTGGAGTTTTATGACTACTATGGTAAAAAAAAACCCAAAACATGCATTCACAAACATATCGACCCCACAGTATTTGTCCAGCTGTCAGGACAAAGGGTGGTGCAAACTTTGAGTACACGAAAAATTATTAGGGTTATCTTCCATTATTTGGAATGCATGGTGTGTACATTTGCGTAGTAAATATTTTAAAAGCCAGCCTGGTTGCAAGGAGATTCTGGTCTACACAAGTGGTTGTGAATACTGGTGTCCTCCAAGGACACAGTTTCTTTCTTCTGCTGAAAATAAATGCCTTGATGATAAACTGTTCCCAGTTCTTATACCAAAGTATTTTTCTGGGTCTTAAACTAACCCTGATTAGACAGGCGTAAAGTGCTATTGACTTGCTAATTGAACTAGACTCTTTGAAGAAGGCAGAGCAAGAGACAAGGATTCTCTGTCATTTTCCCCAGAGCTTTCCCCACTTCTTTTCTGTAACAACTGAAGGACATCTTCTTGTTCAGTTCTACTTCAGATTCCTGGTGACTAAAACCATACAGCTTTTCTGGTTGAAGCAAGAGTGATTTCACTAGGGTTGTGCACAAATATTCATTATTCGTACCAATTCATATGAATCTGGACATTCATATATGAATCAAATATTCATACATTAACACTTGTACATATACAAATGTTTCAAACATCGTACAAAGCTTCGGAACATTCGTGAAACGAGGAGGTAGGAAAGCAGCTGCGCCAGTCACATCAGCAGTGGATCCAGAGTGAATTTGACATGGTTTGAGAGAGGATTCAAAGTGGATTCAGGGTGGGTTTGATGCTTTCAGAGCAGATATGTTATGGGATACACATTCGTATTGGATATTCATGTGAATTCATTCGTATCGAATGAAGGAGATCTATTCAAATGAATACGAATTTTGAATGCAAAAAATCCCATTTGTGCACATCCCTAGATTATTTATTTATTTATCTGCATTTTTATCCCGCTCTATACCCAAAGGTCTCTGCACAGGTAACAACATCTAAAATGAAACATCATTAAAACAACAACACTATGTATTAAAACAGTAGCATGTGCAAGTGGGAAGTGTATCCCCATTTAACCAAAGGCCAGGACCAAGAGGTGCATCTTCACTGCCTTCCTAAATGTGAAGGGGATAGACGCACCTCAAGGGGGAGACTATTTCGTAGCCTAAGGGCCATCACTGAGAAGGCCCTCTCTTGGGTGCCCACCACTTTTGCTGCTGAGGGTTGTGGGACAACCAGGAAGGCCTCTCCTCCAGATTTTAAGGTATTGGCAGGTTGATAGGGTCTACTAGAAGAGCAACTTACACCACACCATCTGTCGGAGAGGAGGAGAGCTGAGTAGCAAACTTGTCTTTCTTCTTTCCTTTTAGGTGGATCTAGCTTAGATCTCTTCCAGTCTGCGAAACGTGGAGCAAGGTCTCTTGCTAGGAAAAACTGTGGGTCTCTTTTCTTCCTTTTGTTGGCCAAAGTAAGGCAAGAGCCTTTGAAGTTGCACCATGAGAGCCTTTGAAAAGCCTGGGATCCACAAGCTTCTGTGCTCATTGAGAAAACATCCCAGAACAAGTACTGCCCTCCAGGAACCAGTTTGAGTATGGACTCAAGTGGAAGACGGCTGCTCTCCTGAGAACAAAGGTAACAGGAGTTTGGCAGAAGAATTTGGAGGAATAATTCCTGGGGCTCTAGTGAGGCCATGGAGTCAACCTCTAGACCAGCGGTTCTCAACCTTCCTAATGCCGTGACCCCTTAATGGAGTTCCTCATGTTGTGGAGACCCCCAACCACGGGGACAGAGCAGCTGGGAGGTGGGAGGGAAGGGCAGTGAGAGACTTGTCACGACCCCTCTGAAAGGGTAGTTCGACTCCCAGGTTGAGAACCACTGCTCTAGACTTTGGTGTGTGGCTGTATTAGCTGCTAGAGGGGTGCTGGTTTCTAATCTGAGTTGTGAGCACATGCTCTGAGGGAGGAGGGGCTGATTCAGAGGAGCTCATAGGAGGAGCCACATTGCTCAACTGGGGGAAGCAAATTTATGGGATGGATCCTCTGGGTTTTGGAGAGTTTGTTATAGCTTTAAAGACCACCGTAATGCAGAAGGTTAGGTCTATTGCCTTCTTCTAAGAAGATGCCAGGGATCATATTTGGGATCCTCTGCCTTTCAGGAAGTTGCTCTACTTCTGAGCCCTGGTCTGAAGACATGTAACATTTTCTCCCCCTGAAGCCATGATAGTCCATATGTCTCAATAATAGAAGGGATTCAGATATAGGAGCCAAGGAAAGATGTTGAGAATTGCAGCGAACATAATCTGAAGCTTCTCTTCATGGGTCCTATGCTGTTTCAGTGTTATGCATGGCTCTATGGAAGTTATGCTCCTTGTAAAAACTTTCTTGCAATTTGGGCTTCAAGCTATGCAAGGTGAAGGACTTGTAGGCCTCCACTTCAAAGCCAAAAGAGCACCATTACTTCCCATTTCATTCACAACCACACTTCAAATTCAAAAAAAAAAAAAAAAAAAGGAGAGAGGAGGCAGAATTACTACTATTAACATGTTTTAATCAAGGAGATTAAATGGGTTAAATCCCTTTGGCACTCTTTACTCTCTGATTAGTCCTTGAATCGTTTAATGAAATCAGATGGAAGCAAACACTAGAAGTCATCAACATAACTTTGACTGACATTCAAGCCATACCTTTGTGGGGTGTCTGAAGTCATTAGCACGTTGAAGAGCTTCTCATTTGCAAATGGAAATGCCAATCAAAGACAAGAGTCTTTCTCTCAGTATATGACATATGCATTCTGTCTGCCCAGACTATTAGTGCCTCTGCTTTATAAACCTCAAAGTCCATCTGTCTGAACTTTGGGGAAACTGTCCACCATCAAGGGAAAACCAGCAACACAAGAATTAAGTGTCAGAAAGAAAAAAACCCTCTGCCTTTTGTTTCGAGTCACAATTTCATTTCTTTCTAATGATGGATGTCTTCAATCCTCCTCCCCTCTCATTTACGTTAATCAAAATGCTGATGGAGGCTTTAAAAAAACACATATTGAAAGTGCTGCATCTATGATACTATTATTAATTCATCATTCAGTAACTAGTGCATGAAATGAATTGCTATGCATGGAAATAGGATACTTTTCAATACTGCTTTCACTTCTAAGAGACAACTTCTCATTCTGCTCAGACACAACTAATTCGTCTGGCGTAGAGCAAACTGTAATTCTTAAAATCATATTTACTCCCTTGCTTTCGATTGGGCTATTTTCATACTTACATTCAGGATTCTGGATCAAAGATGGGATGAATTGCACCTTACTGGGAACAAGACCATCCACATTGGGGCAGCCTGGACCAATTTGCACTTGGTCTCTTAGTCTGCAATTACTTAACATCTGGGTGGGCATTTACAGCCTACAAATGCCCCTGCCTGCTCAGATGTTAACTAATTGCAAACTAGCTGTGGTGCATGAAATTGTGCAACACAAGCAACCTAACCCTCCCCAATCTTGACTCAAAGCTTACCTGGCATATCCAGGCGACAAGCACTCCAGTACAAGGGATCATCTGAGGTACCACGCAAGCATGCTGGTACTTCAAATGACCCCTGACACGACTGCACATATGCAGAATGTCATTGTTACCATAGTGAAGGCACATGCACTGTCATGCAGGGTGCCACCATGAAAATGGTGGCACCCTGAGGGAGGATCAGATCCAGGTAAGTTTCTGGATGTGCAGGGGCTAGGCTATTGTGTACAAGCTTCAGAGCCAATGTAGAATCTGGGATGGGACAGGCCATTCCAATGAGGAAGGTTTTGTACTGTGCTCGAAGCAACAGCTTGGTATGGTTTGCTAATCGCAGGATGAGGTGGCCCACCTTCTTCTGGGATTACAGCCATTAAGTGCTGTGGATACGGCCAGAGAAAGAGAGCATTCCTGCTACTGTAGGGACTGTCAGCATCTTCATATAGATGTTGAAGGAAAGGACTGTCTCCTGAGGGGCTTTGCATGAGAGTTCCCAGTGCTTGAAAGTTCTCCATTGCTACTTTCTGGAGTGTAACTCAAGAGATGGAAACAGAACCACTGTGAGACCTCCAGGTTCTGGTCCCAAAGTCACTCCAAGAAGATGGCACCTTTGATTATATCAAAGGACACTGAAAAATTGAGGAGAAGCAACAGGGTTGCTGTGGTAACCGCAAAGGCTGCACAGGTTTTCCCCTGGCTTCAACCTTCCATTTCTCAAGCCTCAGAGGAAAATAAGTTGTCCCATGGGCTTGTGGTGTACACTCAGCAACACCAGGGGGCGGGGCTCCTTCCACTCCAGGTGGTAGCCTCTGGGCATAATGCCATTGTCAACCACATGGCATCGGTCTTCCCTTCCTGCTGCCACAGGATGTGACATAAGAAGGACCTCTGGCCTGCTCACCTGACACGGCTCCACCAGTCACCTCGCTGGATTGTGGCTGTACATCATTTCTCCCCACCTTCACTGACTGCTGTACTTAAGCCCGGGAAAATTAAAGTCTGTCTCTTTTCCAGCTGATCCTGTCTCTGTGTCTGTCTCCCCCATCCACCATTTTCTAGCTTATTCAGGGTCAGGCATTACATGGCTTGATCCCTGGTTATCTGGGCTGGTCAGATAATTGGAAAAACTTTCGTAACAGCTGGCGTTCAGGGGCAGCAGCAATCAGCTGTTCCCCATTTCCTGGAGCCCTCGCATTCATCACGTAAGCCGGATATGCGATAGGTTGCATTTCCTCCCTCCCTCTCCCAATAGAGGTCATCCATCAAGACAACCAAGGCAGTCTTAGCGCCATAACCCAAGTGTGTCTGCAGCTGGGTAGCCACTACTCCCTTTGCCATCTTGCCCAGAAAGGGGATATTAGCAACTGGATAAAAGGTCCTCTTAAGAGCATGGTGTTCCACAGCATCTGTAAATGCTGCTGGCACCTGTCCTTGATGCAATGCAATGAGGTACTTCCTGAACCTAGTCAGCCAAACCCCCTCAGCTAGCTTTTAGTAGTCATGATGGACAAGGGTCAAGGAGATAAGTGGCTGGCCCTACAAACAGCTTGTTCAGTTCTTCAGACTTCAGTAATTGAAACTGATCCAGGATAACAGGACCCAATTGTGCTCCAGATCCTCCTCAAACCACTTCCAACTGTGGAGTCCAATTCTCTCCAGATATTACCAAAAATGTCTTGAAAATGCCTTGCAAATACATTACCAAAAGCTTCTGAAGGTGGTAAAAATCACAGTAGCACCTTAACCACCTGGAAAAAGTTCTGCTGCTGATGTAATGGTTGCCAATCAGTAAGCCTTCTTTACTGTTACCAATGCTGCATGGAAGGCACAATAATATGCCCTTACTAGGGGTGTGCATGAATATTCAAAACATCCAAAATTCGATTGAATTCAATTGAATTTGGACATCCAGATTCACATAGAATGTCTTTAAATTCAAATTTAACATTCAAATGCATTTTTGAATCTTTCGAATCATTTGTACAAATTATTCAAACATTCATATGTGTACGAATTATGTACGTATCTGTATGCATCTTACTTGTATCTGTATGTATTTGCATACGGAACAATACAGATTGGAAAAAATAAGGGGATTAAGATTTAAAAGCCAAGGTTTGAAACTACAATCCATGGTGGAGGATAACAGGAAAGACTTATCATATTACTCATCGAGACCCCAAGTACCAGAATTCTTGAGAGAAGAAATAATAAGACTATTTCTTTGGACAAACTAAAGAAGAAGAAAAAGAGAAGAAAAATCTAAAAGAGGTTGTCTTTTGGTGGGGGGATGCATGTTAGTCACAGTTTTGTATTTTATTGTTATTTTTATATTGAAAATAATTTGTTTTTAAAAAAATGTATTTGTACGAATTTGTATGGATATCCGATATGTATCTGATATGGATGAATATGTATCTATTATGAATGAATATGTATCCAATGCATATCCAACATGAACAGATACGTATCCGATATGTATCCCATAACATATCTGCTTTAAAAGCGCCAAATCTTACCTGAATCCATTTTCAATCTGTTCTCTATCCATGTCGAATTCACTCTGGATCCATTGCAGATGTGGCTGGGGCAGTCAGTCTCCCACCTCCCCAATTTAACAAATGTCCAAACTATTCATATGAATCCGAAACATTCGTATTCATGTTAATCTTAATGTATGAATGTTGTAACATTCGGTTTGTGTATGAATGTCGGAATTTGTCCAAATATGTATGAACAATGAATGTTATGAATATTCATCCCTAAAAGCAACTACCTAGGAAAGCAAGGGGAAAGAAAACCAATTTGCTAACCACATGGAAGTGGAAAAGACCACCTGCTCTATAACCCAACACTAGTCCTGAGTTGCAGATATTGACTGCTCTAGAATGTATTGGATCCTTCAGTAGATATATGCACCACAGCAGTTCTAAAGCCAGTGGAAACTAGACTTTAATGACTGCATTTCCAGACGTGTCTTCAAACCAGTAGCAACTCATCTTCTCACCTTTGAATATGGGGCAGCTGCTTAGAAAGGACTGTAGATCTGGTGTTGGATTAGAAGCGTAAGGAGACAGGCTTTTTCTTTCTCCCCACCCCACTTTCTCTTTCTCAGTGGCTTTGAAGGATAAGTCATTAATACCAACAGACAGCTTCCCTTCAAAGGTTGTGCAATACTCTTCCTAATGAGTTTCAGCTTAAAAAAAATCAAGTTGTTTTTAAAAAACACCTAGGGGGAGATTTTGGAAGGTTATTTTAAGAGCAGGACTTTCGATGTTCCTTACTTGGAAAGAAGGTGCAAATAATTGTGGAACTTTCGATTTTAGCTGGAGGGCAAACCTTCTTAATTAGTTAATTGATTGCTAAACAGTCAGAGAGTGATGGTTCTGGTAAAATGCAGATATTGTTTTCACATTTTACACAGGAGGACAGAGGTTTGTAAGAAAAGACAGAAGACATACTGAGAGAACAAAAAAGAGTGTTTTCTTCTGAACACTTCCTTTTCTTGACTTTTGAGCTGCCCTTTGTCTATGGGCCTCAAGAGGAGCTGAGAGCAGGATTGATTATGTTTACTCCACCCCCCATGTGACTTTCGGAATTGAACATTTCAGGTTCTGCATCTCACATCACAGTCCTAGTATAACTAATTCAGGGAGGAAGCTCAATCAATTTTTAATTTATGATCACTTGGGGAATTTTATGTGCAGATACAGGAGATCCTGGGGAAGTCAACACAAGGAAAAGAAGAAGAGGAAGAAGAAGAAGAGGAAGAAAAGGAAGAGGAGGAAGAGGCAGGCTTTTCTACCCTGCTTTTCTCATTCATTTAAGGGGACTCAAAGCAGCTGGCAAAGCTTTCTGTTCCTCTCCCCACAACAGAACACCCTTTGAAGGAGGTGAGGCTGTGAGTGCTCAGAAGAGAGCTATGACTAGCCCAAGGTCACCCAGCTGGCTTCATAGGGGAGGGCAGAATCAAACCCGGTACTCCTAGATAAGAGTCCAGAGGAAATAGAAGGAGAGAAATGAGAAGAAGGAGAAGAAGATGAAAGAGGAGGATTCCTAAGGCAGCTGCTACCTACCTACCTACCTCTATCCTGCCCTATACCTGAAGGTCTCAGGGTAGGTAAAAACATTTAAAATCAGACCTATATTAAAACACAATAGTATATATTAAAACAATAACAGTGTCTGTAAAATGGTACACAGGTAGGATCATTCATACAGCAATCTGCCTTTCCCCATTTCACAAGCCTTTTAGGCTAGATAATGTGGATTGGAGGTGGGATGAGCACATGCATGGCTACACACTATCTCCTCCAAGTAATTTTTGAGCACCTTTTAAAAAAATGTGTGAATGCAGCCAAAAGGCATGAGGTGACTTTGCTGCCTTGAATGACATGAACACTATTGCACATAATGTGTGCTGAGTATAGTTAACAGGATCTTAGGATATTCATAACCTGTCATGTCATCTAGTCCCCGCATGAATCATTTCACATGTAAATCACAGGAATTGTTTTTACAGAAGGTGGTAAATAATTATTAATTGTTACAGGAATCTATCCTCTTTTGCGTCAGGCTAAGTAGTTTCAATCTCCCGCAAATGGAAGAATCTGGTTTTGGAGAAGACACAGGGTGACGGAATATTGGTTAGATAGAACAGACTAGGGATATTTTTTGGCATTCGATTTGAAACAAATAAAATGTTCAAAAATCTGTATTCATACGAATAGAAGGCATTTGAATGTGGTAAAATCTATTTGATATGAACCTAATAGTCCATATTAGTACGAACATTCGATACGTATCGGATATGAATGAATACATATCAGATATGTATCTGACATGAACCAATATGTATCTGAAATGAATAGATAAGTATCTGATACAAATAAATACATATCTGATACATTTCCCCAGTTTAACAAATTTCCGGAGCTATTTGTACAAATTAGCATTCATTCGAATGTTAGCATACAAATATTTGAACATTCAATTCGAGTTCAAATGTCCGAATTCAGCCAAATTCAGCCGAATTTAAAATGTTATGAATATTCATGCACATCCCTAGAACAGACCCTTTTTTAGGTTTCCTCCAGACACACATTTTGATATGCTTTGGGATTAAATTGAGGATGCCAGGCATAATCTTGGCATTCCCAATATAGTCTTGTGTTAGCTAATTGGTAATATCACTATTACAGGAAATCCAGCAATGATGCTGGTTTTTCTGTATTAATAATTTCCCTTATTTACATCTGTTGGTGGCACCTGTGATTGGGTCAATTGGGCTACCATAAGCCAACTAAACTTATGAAAAAACAAATGGAAGTAGACAGGTGTTTGGCTGGTTTCCGGTACCCTCAAGTGAGTTCATGCCAAGAGATGCTGGCAGACATGAAAACAAGCTAGCAATTGCCCTTTACACCTGGTGGCGAGAAGCAATTGTGGGATCTTGCATTGCTTCTTTCTGTCTGGAGGCAACTTTATAGTTTGATATTTGATTCTGGGGGAAGGTGTGTGCCAGAGAGGCCACATGATATTGCTGTAGCTTCACAGCATGAGTTAAAACTATCTGATATGAACTGCAATTTTAGAAACCCGGGGAACTTCTGCATTTTGCTTCCCATCCATTGGATGGGAAAAGAGTGTTTCCTACTAACTTGTACTAGCGTTCACACCTGGGAACACTAGTATATACCAGACTTGGCCCCACACTCCCCGAAGACTTACCTGTGTTTGGGCGCCACCACTTTTTTTGTGGAGCTTGGTATCACCATGGCAACAGTGATACTCCACCCAGGTGCAGTCACATTTGGCATTGTGTCACCACCTTCCGGCCAGGGGCTTATGATTCCTTTTATTTGTTTATTTATGGCCTGAAGCGTGGTAGGTGTGTTAAGATTAACTTTCCAATGTCTTCCCCCAGCCAAAAGGCATGCCACTTCTTTAGTTCTGCTCCTGCTATAGCTGGTTGAAACTGTTTCCAACTTTAAGGTGAGGCCCCTCCCCCACTCTAGCAGTTACTGTATCCTTTCACTGCTCCAGCTTGTGTCTGAATGTGTTAATAACGGGCTTTGTAACTTCTTTTATCAAACAAACAACCAGTTTATTGTATACAGACTTCTTGGTATTAAATCAGTAAGTTTCAATGAACAACGGCAAACAATCTGCCTTTCTCAGTCTTAGCCACCACACCAGAGATCATTTCAGCTTATAAACTTAAGCTCTTGGATTCTGCCTATGAGGATTACTTTCTTCAGGTCAGGGCACGTTTCCCCGTGTACCTTCCTTCCCTGATAATCCTACTAGAATCCCCTGGATCTACCTTGGAGCCTACCCCAGCTGCCGGACAGGTTATTCACCTAACCTCCCTCCCTGGGTCCCCAAGCATAGAACAACCAACGTTTTTTCTGTTCTTGCTTATATAAGCTCTGGCTCTGCTAGCCTTCACCTGATTGGTCGGCTCCTTCTCAGGGTTCCATCCCCCCTTCCTGCTGTTGCTGGGGTGAAATCTCTCTCCACTTACCTCTCTAGCTCTCAGTTTAAAACATTTTGACCCCACATTGACTGGTGTAGATGGTTGTGTGCTCACTATACTTTCTAAATATTTCACATCTTGTTAGTTACAACAAGCCCCGTGGGCATCACAGGGATCATCTGAGGTGCTGCAGAACTCCTGAGGACTCCTAGCACTGGAAATGGTGTGAATGGTTGTGGTGGTAGATGGAAAAGGTAAGCATCAGGTAAGGGTTGGGATTCATGTGGTTAATGCGTTCATGCACCACTGCTAGTAGACAATAGGGTAACATCTGTTAAGCCAGGAGGCATTCCTGGGTTGAAAACGCCTCTTGCAAGTGCAAATGCTCCTTACCAGATGTTACCCCACTGTGTCCTACGGGGCCAAGTGCGAATTGGTCCCCAACTTATGACTCCCTCCAGACATGAGGATTCAATCATGCTGTTTCGTGTTTAGTGGGAGCAGGACATCTTAGGCCCTTTCTGCCCTAAGGATTCTCTTGATCCAGATCACAGGCCTCCCACCTGCGCACTGATGTGGATCAAGGAGGTCCTACTCCCCATTAGTCCTGCTCGGTCTATACAAGATGGCGTTAGATCTAGACTAAGATCTCTTGTAGACCTGTTTAATTGGGTCCACAACAGGACTAAGGGCTTTGTTATAGATCATAGGATGCATGCAGATGGCATGCTTCTATGATCTGGAACTACAGGGGTGCTGCTTTTCAGTGGTGTGCCATAATGCAAGCTTTGCAGCCATAGGGAGGCATGGATTGAATCAGCCCATTAGTGCAGAAGGTGCTGATCTGGCCCATGCTTCCAGATAATCCAGATCAGTGAGCCCAGTTATTCTGGGGCCCTGGTCCAGAACAAACCAAGAAAATGCCATAGAATCAGGGTGGAAATAAGCACACAGAAGCTCCTAATCTGACCACATAATGTATCTTGTAGCATTTTGTAGGTACCTTGGAAGGTGACTCATGGAGTCACTGGCCCCTTTTGTATGGGGGCTGGCTCCATGTACTTTCATCAGAGGGACCTGGCTGGTGATGAAGGAGACAGGCTGCTGCACCTGTCAGGTTGCACCATTGAATCCATCCGCCCTCCCCATCCAAATTACTGGCACTAATAGAGATGCAGCCTACGTGGGGGCCAGGGAGGGAACTAATTTGCATGTTACCCTTTCCTCTCCTGCAAATGAATGTCTCCTACAATTCTCCTTTTACAATTAGAGACAAAACAAGCAACAAAATATTGATGGATGGGCATCTTCTAGCTAGAGATCTAGCTAGCCAACTATGATCTTTTTCAGGGTCCTTATTTCCATTTTTCCTCCAGGTTTCTGGATTCATCCTCTTTCATCTCAATCTAATATGCACCCATTAAAAATGGACAAACTCCATCAGGCTGCTGTTTGTTTTAGCATATTATTGTGGATTAACTTGCATTTAGGGGCTTTCTTAAGATTTCTGATATGACTATTATATTGCATGCATAGTACTATCATGGGGGCAAAAAATAAAGGTCTCCACTCAAAGAACAAACATAATGAGTTGGGACATTTTTCCTTCCATGCCTATTAGATTGGTTTATATATATGGAACTGGAACCAAATCTTATTTTCTGATTTGTCCTTTTATTGCTCTCAATAACATTGTCTCCTGATTTAACCAAAATTTATTTCCTTTTCTACCTTACACTCCCTTCACAGACAATATGTTTGCTCACCTGAAGGCATCCTGTATATCTGAGCAAATATTTCTCCAGTTCTGTTAGAATGACTGTGCATTCCACCAGTGCAGAGATATCCTGCATTTGGTATCAGATCCTGTCTTTTCTAATACATTTTTGTGTTAGCCTAGCAGTGTGTTTGTGTGCAAGTGGGTTAAAAAACAAAACAATAATACTTGAGGCTTGTGTGACATCATTGACTGATAATTCATGCACACCGTGGTGGGTAATTTTAAACTGAAGTAGAGAGAACACGTTACTCTAATTGTGCCTGGTTCTTTGGATTTCTGTAACTTTTTTTTCTTTTAAGGGCCCTTCCTTTACTGTCTCATCAAGATTGCTCACACTTGTCAGCCTGGCATAGTATGACAAGATCAAACCTGGCTGCTAAGGATGATGGTGGTGACTATTCATACTACAAACGCTAAACTAGCTCCCTACTTGGCCAGCAGCACTTGTAGTGCTGACAGCCAGTCAGGACTGCCTGGATCACCAAGGCAATGTCCAAAGCAACATGTGATAAGAGACTGGACACAGACATGGCAATCCAGCAGCCATGCCCACTTGCCATGTTGCACCTGGAAGAAGATGTGAAACAACCTTCCCAGGACTGGTCCGGATTAGGGATGTGCATGGATATATATATATATATATTTTTTGGTATTTGATTTGTAATGAATTGAATGTTAGAAAATTCATATTCATTTGAATTGTTCCCCTTCAAATATGGTAGCATTCTGATATGAGTATATTCATATAAATTTGTATGAATAACTGATACAAATGCATACACATCTTGGATCTGTATCCTATACAGATGCATACATATCGGATATGTATCCTACACCAATGCATATGTATCAATATGAATCTGATACATAGCTCCAGTTTAATGAATTTTGTACAAACTATCCATATGAATGTTCTGAATAGCACTAGCCATGGACACTATCAGGTTAAGGCATGGCGAAGGAGGTCAGAGACATTAACCTCTGATGGGTGCAAAGCTGACATGAAAGGTATGTGCAGTAAACCATCTGGTTGTTTGAAAAAATGGTTCAAACTGAACCTGAACCATGGGGTGCTGTAACAAACCAAGAGGAGGAGGAGAAAAAGTAGAGTTAGCTTTTATACTGAGCTTTTCTCACTCTTAAGGGGGCTCAAAGCAGCTAACAAGCCACCTGTACTTCTCCCCACCACAAGACACCCTGAAAGCATGCGTGCAGGATGCAGCGCGCTTGCATCCTGCGTGCATGCTTTATTGGCCGGTGCACAAGTCCGGGCAGCGCACCTGCACAGAGCGGCTCCTGAGGGCAGGGGCTGCCAGGCGCGGCCCCGGCCACTCAGGAGGAGCACAGGAGGCAGGCGCGCTGCATCCTGCACACCTGCTTTCAGTTTCGGGGTGACGCTAACCAGGTAAGGAGGGGATCCGCCGTGCTCCCCCCAGGGTGGGCTAGGGCGGGCTTTTGGGAGGCTTGCCCTGGCTCCAGAAGCGGCGATCTGCCGCTTTGGGGTGAGGGTGAGCCACGGCGGCGAGGTCCCCCAGCTCGCCAGGCTTGGCTCCAGCGAGCCAATCGCGGCGGGCTGGGGGAGAGCCCTCCATCCCGGGTTGGAGGCGGGTGCCGTGCATCCGCACAGCATGCGCCTCCAATCCGGATCTGCGCCGCATGTGCGGAGGCACGGGCGCGGGTTAGATCCGCATCTCTTAGATGCTGATCTACCCCGTTAAACCGGATCTACCGGGCACCCGGAGTTATTAAAACCGGTTCCCCTGGGAGCCGGTTTTAATAAATCCGGATGCAAGGGATCTGGTTTACTTTGCCTCTGTGCGGAAGCAGCCTAGGGCGGGCTAGAAATGCAAATATAGACAGACAGACAGACAGACAGACAGATAGATAGATAGATAGATAGATAGATAGATAGATAGATAGAGAGAGAGAGAGAGAGAGAGAGAGAGAGAGAGAGAGAGAGAGAGAGAGAGAGAGAGAGAGAGATAGACGGACGGACGGACGGACGGACGGACGGACGGACGGACGGACGGACGGACGGACGGACGGATAATAGATGATGGACAGATGGATAGATCTTGGTATAAGAAACCACATCTGGACTGAATACTGTCTCTTTAGTCACATTTAGTTTACTTACTATATGTATATAGTGCCATGTGCTATGTGCTTCCATTCTCCATTCCATTTCTTCAATAAGTACCAGGATTCATTGCTATTTACAAACTACAAATGTACCAAAATCATATAGAAAAGCAAAGAGACACAACACACAACATTCAGTTGAATGGCTTAGCCTGTATGTTGTCTTCCGCTACCATTTAAGCTCTTATCCTATTATTTTCTGCAATGGTACAGTCATTGGAGATACATTTTCCTAAGCTGAGTGAAAAGTATAACTGAAAGCAAGGAAACCAAAGGGTTGAGAAAGCTGACTTTTGCTAACAAGACAAATGGGTTCTTATTTTGGAAAGGTCCTGACTTTGCCTTTTGAAGTCCCAATTCCCAAAACAGATCCAAAATAATTTAGCTTTGCAGTTCTGAGAAAAAAACTATTTTCTTTATATTTCTGAAATAGCTGATGTGTAAGGGTGATTTTTAGCATTCCATCTGTCAAAGGAAATTGAATTTGCAAGAGTCCCTGCAACAAATAATGAACTATTAGTTTAAGAAGGATTGAGAAAAATATTGAAGGGTGTTTTTCCACTGTCACTAGAAGTACCCCTTAAGTAACCATTAATAGGTACAAAAATGCCATTATGTACCCATTTATGGGTACTTAATGAGTACTTTTAGTGACAGTGGAAAAACACCCGAACATAAAGGTCCCTCCAAACTTTGATTCATGGTAGCCCAAACACATCACAATTTAGACCCTTTCTACACTGGGTCTTATTCTAGATTATATTCAGGAAAACAGAAGCCTGCCATCCATATGCCCACATTTTCCTGCAATCTGAATTAGTGGATGGTCCTATTCTGGACCCACTGATCCAGAATACAGGCAAGTAAGTGCAGAAAAGGCCTTAGTGTGGACACATTGCCGATGTATCATTTTCCATTTCTTTCATTGAGCCAAAGAAACTGAAATCATGTTTTACAAGCTTTGGACCATTGTTACTGGCACCAGCAAAATTTGCATGCATCTTCAAATCAAATCAAAGCAAATAGCTGGCAATGTGTTTCTGCTTCTGACTTTGTTATTAACAGCTTCTGGTGCACTGAAGTTTGTAAGAAGATGCCTGCTGGACAATTATTAGATAGTGGGAACATAAATTCTGAAAAATTGGCAATGCATAAATCCTTTGTTGTTTATCTGAGCAGCAAAGAGACGGGCTATCTTATTTGCTAGGGACCTTGCCAGGTGTTTTCCTCTGCTTCCTGTGGCCTGATCTTTTCCCTGTAACTTTGCCAGATGCTAAACTCTACAGAAGCTTCTTCAAGGCCATAGGAGTCGGAGAGTTCTTTGGATCCCTATTGAGACATTCACAGGAGTTTGTTTCCCCAGAAATTGTTACACAAATTGTTAACTCTAATCATTTAGACTCTTTCTTTCAGGGCCAAGACTTTTAAGTCTATGTACTAAAGGCTTTAAGCTAAATCTCCTTACTCATGATTTTAGCCAAAAGATGGAGTAGTAGTCTAAATCTGTAACATGGGCAGCTGTTGCCAGCAATGCCAAATAATAGCTAAACTCTATTTGTTTTCCATTGACAGGGGACATTGATCTGGCATTCGAAGTGCACACTGCAGGGATATGCCCAGGCTTGCTTGTTGAAAATAAATGCCTTTTGGCCAAGAGACAGCAAACACAAAGAACAGAACATCAGCTCTACCCACATGTGGAAAATAGGGCAGCTAGAGGATGATTCTGCAACTTGTAGTTGCTCACATTAAGTCCTTTCCCCCTTCCAGGGATCTAAGGGTGCTTCCGTACTTACCACTGAAAATCCGGATCTACTACATCCGGATTTACTAAATCCGGTTTAGAGTAGATCCGGATTTACTAACTCCGGTTTAAGGTAGATCAGGATTTACTAAATCCATTTTAAGGTAGATCTGAATTTACTAAATCTACTAGATACGGATCTACCAACACCCCTTCCGTCCACACATGCGTGGGAAGGATGGATTGCAAGGAATAGATCCTGCCTTTGCTTTGCGGATGCAGTAGCACAGATTTCAAGACGGCTGCCCCAGGAGCCACATGACTGGAGCCTTCAGCCGTCAGTCACCGCTCCTTTCCTGCTGTGCGCGGACCAATTAGCGGAGTGTCTGAGATTCAGTGTCCGCCTGGCACCAAAGCCCACTTTTTGTGCATGGAATCCCTACATTCAGACTTGCTGTCCCTCTGCCGCTGTAGCTGGGCACCTGCCCAAGGCAAAGCCCATGTGAGAGGGCCTTCGTGGCTGGACTGTTCTTCTCCTGCCTCACTCAACATGGCCACTTCCTACTGCCGCCTCACTCAACATGGCAGCTTCCTGCCACTGCCTCTCTCAACATGGCGACTTCCTGTCCCGCCCCATGTGTTCTCTCTACTGTCCGGGTGTGGACACGTCCTCTGTTAATGCAGATTTAGAGCAAAAACACCCATTAAGACTACCTTCAATGCGGTCTTCCCGGAAACCCCATTAAGTACACATTAGAGATAGATAAATGCGGAAGCGGTTTTCCTGAAGTGTCCTTAATGGGTGCTGCTGTGCGGACGCGGTTTTCCCAAAGTGTTCTTAATGGGTGTCGTTGTGCGGACACGGTTTTCCAGATGTGTGCTTAATGGGGGTTAAAGAGTCAATGCGGAAGCACCCTAAGAAACAGCCATGGGATAAAGAGCTCTGAAGGCACCTTTACAAAATTCTATAAAATGTTATCCATTCGAAAGGCACATAAACTTTTTTTGAGGGGGGCATTACTGAATGTATTGGTAGTGGGAAGACATTTTCTGTTACCTTGGGTAGTATGTCTACTGTACTAGAAGGCTGCACAGAGTTACGTATATATGTTATACAAGGTTTTTCAGTGCATTTTCCCAATAAATGTTGGGAGTGTTCTTCATATAAAACATGTATTTTTCTGCATTTTTTTTGTCCCTATACTGCACCACAAACAACAGAAATACATAGGCTCCTTAGATACATTGCACGTTATTTTATGAACAAATTTGAGAAGAAGGAGAAGAGTTGGCTTTTCTACCCTGCTTTTCTCACCCATTTAAGGGAACTCAAAGTGGCTGAGAAAGCTTGTCTATTCTTCTCCCCAAAACAGAACACCCTGTGAGGTAGGTGGGGCTGTGAGAGCTCAGGAGAGAGCTGTAGCTAGCCCAAGGACACCCAGCTGGCTTCATGGGGGAGGGCGGAATCAAACCCAGTATTCCCAGTTAAGAGTCCAGCCCCCTAACCACTGAACCAAACTGGTTTGCCATTTACACTGATCTAGAAAGTGCTTATGGCATGATGGTAGCTATGTGCCTGCAGGCCAGGGTAAGCCAAATGCAAGGAAAAAACATCTATCACTACAGAGTCAAATTCGCCCAAAGGGCACCTCTTTGAGTGTGCCTGAGTGCACCTTGTGTGTAGGTGTACTCTGTGTTTTTACATTGTAAATTCTCTGTATGTACATGTTTTCCAAAGCAATTAGCCTGCCTACTTATAATCAGACACTTTTCAAAACTTGTTCTATGGAGCACAGTGTTTGCACTGATTCGTATTAGTCTCTCATGAGAGACATTGTGTTTTACCAGGGAAGCAATATGAATTTTAAAGCAACTTCAAATAAAGATTTGCATGATAAGGTGTAACAGCTCTACAGGCACACTAGCTTCTATCTCACAACCCAGAAATCATTCCTCACTTGTGGCAACCCTGATAATTTGGAGAAACATGCATGAACCTTCAGTTCCAAATAAAGCCGCTATCCAGATAAGTCTTTGTGGGATTTATTGCTTATATTTACAAACAATTTCCATTCTATTCTGCATTATGGAACAATATTCTATGAACACAATGCATATAATTGCAGTCACCTTCAAAATAAACACCCTGGATCTGTGTCCTTTGTTGCTGCAAAATATGGGATATGAAGGACTATTTTCAAGCAAATGATTCTACTCTAGCTCAGCTAATCATTTCTGTGTTTATTCATATAATTGTTGATTCATCCAGTTTTTAAAACGTGCTTTATTGGTGAAGCTCATTATCTCTAAAGGCTGCTTTATCTCTCAAGTTCAGCTTCAAGATCTATTTGTGTCCTGGACAAATTCTCACCTTATCCCTAGGTTTGGTCATGTATAAGGAACCTTTTGGGCAGTGGAGTATGATATTATGCCTAAAATGCTTCCTGGAGATCAGGGCTACAGTGCAGTGAAGGAAAAGGCAAAGAATTCCTTTGAAGGCTCCTTTTGACCTCCCTGAATTGCTTTTTCATGAAGTGACTCCATTTGCACAAATGTGCAGTTCCATCCCATTCACTTCAATGCAAAGCAAACAGGGGGGTGGGGGTGGATATGTACACATCTACAGTGCATGAAAAAGTACTGGAGCCACTTCAAATTTGTTTCAGATCCCTCACACCACCAGCTGTGCCTCCAGATCTGCTCTGGAACTTTGAGCAAAGGCACACATCTTTTGCTTTGCATGTGAAGGCAAGTCCTCGAATATGGCCAATATTCAGTTCAAATGCAGGGTTTGAACCTTCACAGTTAATATGAAATTACAAAGGAGATGAACATTTTTTCACCCATCCCTACCGTTGAGTGAAAAAGGTGCCACTTCCAACCAGAGCCTCATACCTACTCTGTGGTCCTAGTCTTGGTCCAGTGGCCACCACAGACAACTACTGCTTTCTTGAAACCTCATAGGCCTTTCTAAGAACTTCATAGCTTTGATATCCATGCCCTCTCATCACCAACATAACCTCCACCTCCTGCCAATAAAGGATGAATTTCCCATAGACCAGATCACCTTTTATGTACAGTTTGCAAACAAAGAATCATATTCCATTCTCGGATACCTCCAAATGAGGGCTGAAATCTGTGTATCTCCCAGATTTATTAGTCCCAGGATATGAAGATGATATACTATAATATTGCTATTATTGGAAATCTAGCAATTATGTTGGGTTTCCTGTAACAGCAACCGCTTTTCAATAAATGGTGACCGAACAGAAACGAGTCTCTTTCTTTGACCATTATTCCACCCCCCTTCCCCGATTGCCAAGCCAGGTGAATGTGCAAGACAAATAGCAGCTTCTGGAACATGCATACAATAACTGAGCACCCCAGTTTTACAGCAAAAGATGCAAGCGCAGTCCCACAAGTCTCTTTCCATGACCATTATTCCACCTCCCCTCCCCAACTGCCAAGCCAGACATGATAATTTAATTTAAATTGCACATGAGTGCTAAACTGCCATACTGTTGTTGAGTGGAAGTGCACATCTCCAGTAAACTGCCAACAAACCCTGTAGCAGCTTTGCAGAAAGTTCTGGCTTTTTCATTTTTTTTCTACTATATTTTTATTGCCTTTCAGCCCTATGTGCTGCCAAAGGGAGGCTTGGCGGTGGGTGACATTTCTTTGTCATTGCTGCAGCAGATGGCACCTCTGCTAACCTGCCGCCAAACCCTGTAGTAGCTTTGCAAAGTGATCCGGCTGTTTCATATTATTTTTATTATTATCATATTATTATTGCCTTTCTGCCCTTTGTGTCGCAATTGGCGAAGGAGGTGTTGGGTGGCATTTCCCAGCCACCACTACAGTGGGTGGCACAGGGGTTGGTGAGGGGATGGAGAGAAAAAGATGCTGTTTCCCCATGCAGGGATTTAATGCAGTTTGCATGGGGACACCTGTATTTGAATTGAGCCCGCGTTAACAGCAAACACATGGGGACGGCTCAATTTTGAACTCGGCACCGCATCTGGACTAAAAATAGCCCAATCCTCCCTAAAAAGAGTGTATGGGGACATGGCCTAAATGAGCCTTGTTTGAAATCAATTGTAGCTCTAATTGGCTCACCCCAGGTGCTAGGGAGGGATCTGATGTCACAGGAGCCCAGAGATCCTTCAGGCTCCTACTAAACACCTATTTGAAGAAGACTTGGCTTTTATACCCTGCTTTTCTCACCTATTTAAGGGGACTCAAAGAGGCTGACAAAGCTTTTCTATTCTTCTCCCCACAACAGAGGTAGGTGGGGCTGTGAGAGCTCAGAAGAAAGCTGTGACTAGCCCAAGGTCACCTAGCTGGCTTCATGAGGGAGGGCGGAATTGAACCCGGTATTCCCAGATAAGAGTATGGCTCCCTAACCACTATACCAAACTGAGGGTCGCCTCAGTGGCTTAGTGGATCAAGTGGCATAGGCCGTTATTTAATGGTTCCTTTAACAACTATCTTATCCCCCTGGGATAATTTAGAGGCACTGTCCTGCTAACCAAGGCTTTGTTGAAATATCAATATACCCAAGGCTTGGTTGGGAGGGCAGCAGTGATGAAATATTGGCAGGAAGATAATAAAGTTGCTGAAATGATCTTTCTAAATCACACCCAAGCCAAAGGCTAAGCTGAGAGAAAACTTGCCTAGAGAAATGGATGCTGAAAGGCAAGCAGCTAAGAACATCTTCAGTCCTTGCATAGCGAGACAAATTTGGAAGAGGAAATTGAAAAAGAAAATGGCTGTCAGTTTATAACCTATGGCCTTTTCCACAATATGGGCCTGTTTCCACTTACCTTTTAGTAAGCAGCAGTCATAGAGAGGGGTGTTTGCACTCTGCTGCTGCCACCTCTGCCACCCTGGAGTGAGTTAATCCAGCTGTAAAGAGCTAAAAAGCAGTCCACAGCTTGACCAGGTGAGTCTAGCTAACTCCCAAACAACACTGTCCACACCCTCTTCCAGGTGTGGCATGGTAGGTGGCTGTGGCAGTGCAACTGTTATGACAATGTCTGGGTGTGCGCTGGAAGTTGCCACAGACCATGCCATGGTAATATGATCTGCTCTAACCTGGGCATCAGCACTTCAGGTGCTTCTGGCTGGGTATAGGCCTTTATCACCACTTGAAGTGCAAATGCCACTGCCATGCTGGGTCTTTCCATTACCATTGTTACTGTTTGGTGGTATATTAACTTCTGGCCCTAGGTCCAGTGTCACTTCCTGAATAGGTCCTCCATGGTATTCTGACCTATGAGGGCACAATATCTGCACACTTTTCCTAGTCTGGAATACATATCCTCGTCAGTTTGGTTTAAGAGAAGGGTTAGTATGTGACACCATTTTGGCACCATATCCCAATTTCCTACTTTGCCTAATGTGGACGAAGCAGTCTATGGAGGGGCAGGGTCCCACTGGTCTGCTTTAAGATGGGAAATGCAGAAGCCCAGAAGCAGACCATGGACCAAAAGATGGATATGGGTGAAAAAGTCCTATGTTCCTGCAAAATGTTAGTCTTAATAGCACGGAGGGATAAAAATAGCTATTTTTAGAATTTTGAGCATGGGTCAATTTTGTAATCAAGTACAGGTTTTGGGTACTGATTTCTGCTAATTATATTTCAAGAGTTGGAAATGCCTGAGAAGAAAAAGAATAACATTTCTGGAGACTACTTACAGATGTTCAGTCATGAAGAGAAAGGGTCAAACAAATGTTCCTACTATCTATAACACCTAGAAAATCAGGTTTTAGAACAGTAGATCAAAGATACAAAACTATGAAAGGTTAACAAGAATCATGCATCACTGGACTTAGAAGGACTTATTTCTGAGTAACCATGCTTAAGCAGTGAAACTTAGGTAAATAAAAATAACACATTTGGAGTAAACAGTATAACCCAAAAACTGCTACAAATGAGACAAATAATATACGTACTGTATTTTCCAGCGTATAAGACGACTGGGTGTATAAGACGACCCCCAACCTTCCAGTTAAAATATAGAGTTTGGGATATACTTGCCGTATAAGAAGATGACCCCTGACTTTTGGGGAGATTTTCCTGGGTTAAAAAGTAGTCTTATACACCAGAAAATACAGTAACTGTTATTCCTTCTCACATTGCAAATCAGCTTGAGATATCAGCCATTTTCAGGTGATACTGTGTCTGGCTGAACATGGAAGCAGAAAATTTTCGTAATTCTTCAATCCTAATATAAGCAGCATGGGCATCTGTGGTGATAAAGCAATTTCCTATGCCACTTGCATGTGAAGATTTCGAGCACTGGAAACCTTTCACTTATAAGGTTCTTAAACTCTCCACTAAAAAGGAGTTTTGCTATTGACCTGAACATGATTCTCTGTTCAGTCACAGATATGTTCGTCAACAGTGATGGGACAGAGTGGGTGTGATCCCACAGGAGTGCTTTGGGGCATCCTTTTACCAGGGAGCGCACCATCTACAGATGTACAAAAAGTAAGCACATCAGACAATCTCTTTAAAACACTGCTAAAACCCTCCTACCTCACATCTGTGCTTGCCACTCATTGGCTGCTGCCAGCCTGGATTTTTGAAGCCCTGATTGGTTGGCTGTCAGTAGCAGTGGGATTGGGTAAGGAGCCCCTAGAGCAGCGGTTCTCAACCTTCCTAATGCCCCTTAATGGTGTTCCTCATGTTGTGGAGACTCCCAACCACAGGGGCAGAGCAGCTGGGAGGTGAGAGGGAAGGGCGTCGGGAGACTTGTCGCGACCCCTCTGAAAGGGTAATTCGACCCCCAAAGGGGTCCTGACCCCCAGTTTGGCCCAAACATTGAGTCTCTCCAAGAATGCTGATATCATGCCTGGGAAAGGGGTGCACAAGGATGAGGAAGGGATGTGCAAAATATATTTGTACAGATTCATACAAATTGAGACATTGGTATACAATTAGAATATTATGAAACTTGTACATTAACATTTGTATTTGTATGAATGTTTCGGAACACTCGTATAAATGCTTTGGAACGTTTGTGACCCTGGGGACGTGGGAAAGCAGCTGCACCAGTCACATTTACAATGGATCCAGAGTGCATTCGACATGGATTGAGAGTGGATTCAAAGTAGGTTCAAGGCAGATTTGACACATTCAGAGCAGATATGTTACAGGATACGTATTGGATACGTACTAGATACATATCATAGAATCATAGAATGGTAGAGTTGGAGGGGACCTCCTGGGTCATCGAGTCCAACCCCCTGCTCAAGGCAGGATCTCCTAAACCATCTCAATAGAATCATAGAATGGTAGAGTTGGAGGGGACCTCCTGGGTCATCGAGTCCAACCCCCTGCTCAAGGCAGGATCTCCTAAACCATCTCAATATCAGATATGAATGAATACATATGAGACACTTTATGGATACATATTGGATACTTATGGGATACTTATGTGTTCCTATTGGATATTCGTATGAATTCACACAAATACATTCATATTGAAAAGAATCCTACGACATTTGAAGAGGGTCTATTTGAATTAATACAAACTTTCTTACATTCGATTCAATATGAATCAGATGCAAAAAGCTCATTCATGCACATCCCTAGGATGAGGTAAAGCTTTTAAATACATTTTATGTCTGCTCTCATGTACCTTGATGGTGTATCTAAATATGTCTCTGAAAGCACCCAGTGACCAATGTCCAGGAGCAGGAGTGGCTCACGTAGTGTAACTGGTGAGATTGTGTGTGAGAGAGAAACATACTTGGAGCCTCCCTTTTGACCTTTACAAACTGCATCTTGAGCCACACTGGACCAATCAGAGCTTTGCATCCCCCTGACTATTCTACTGGTTCCTCTGCTGTTGCCAAAAGAAAGGGGGCAAAACAATCAATAATATAACAAACATTCTTATTATCTCAAGTCAGGGTATTGAGTCATCTTGCCCCATATCATCTGCCACTGGTATCTCCAACAAGCTATGATTAAGTGAGCCTAGTTCCTTAAATGAAATTATGAACTGGAGAATTTAGGGATGTGAATGAATATTTGTAGGCATTCGAAATCCAATTGAATGTGCCGAATTTTGACATTTGAACTCGAATAGAATGTCCTGAAATTTGAATCAAATCCAATTTCAGATCTATTCATTCGAATTATCTGGACATTCGTATGTGAATGGGTTCGTACGCGATGCATGCTTGAAGATCCGCACCTTTCCCCCATCTGTACCCATTTGTATGGATCCATATGGGATGAAATCTTTCCCGCATCTGTATCTATTTGTGTGGATCCGTACAGAATGAAAATGGGTTGCGTATGGGATAACTACGGGATGCATACAGATGTGTACAGATGTGTACGGGATGCGTAACTATGCGTATGGGCACATACAAATGTTGTTGACATTCGTAAGTGCAAATTCAAATCAAATCCCAAAAATTGCATTTGTGCACACCCCTGCTGCGGACTGAGTGCCACAGCATGCCAGATGTTGCCATGACCTGAATAAAGCAGAGGTTGAACCCTTCACTGTTTCAGTGATTGGCATCCCTTGCTTAAGAGATCTGGTTGCCTCCTTCTGAGCCTGATCTTCACCTCAGTAGGATGGCGTTATTATACCATCCTACTGAATTAAATTTGAACAGGCACAAGGATGAGTGGGCCAGAAAAGAATCCAAGTAGTAAGGATTTTCTGTATTTAGGTATATAAAATACTTCTGAAATCTCTGGGCAAAAATAAAATAAAATGAAAAATGAAAAAAATTGTTTGAGTTATGGTATGACCTTTGCTACAGAAGGAGTCAAGATGGCACAGCCCATTATATCCAAGACTTACTCATCCATGGGCTGATGATTTCAGCTTTCATTTCACAAGGCCTGAAGTCCTGGCAGCGGATGCCTATTGCCAGTGAAGCTGAACTGAAATTTCCACCCACAGCTGAGTTAGTCAGCATGGAGCCAATGGTTTTCATATTCCATCCTGTCTGGGTTTTGTATGTGTGTTTTTTCCAGTCCAGGTGTGAAGTGAACTGCATCATATTTTAGAGGGAGACTAGAGAGGCAAATAAGTCTTTAGTTTTATAATTGTTAAAAGTGTTGGCTGTTGCTTCCTAGCCCCCACAGGCTAGAGACCACCATAACTTTACCTCACTCTAGGCCCAAGGCCTACTAGACTCAAATAAATACTGCAGACAGATGGCTTTTGAAATAAATAAAAAAATGGTTTATTGGTTACAACTTGTGAAGGGACAGGCAAATAAATAAATATCAAAGTCCACTCACAGACTCTCTACCCAGTAACCCATACCCCCACAGGCTACTGTAAGCATTCCCTTAGGCCTTCTCTCTAAGCCCACAGAACCCTCCTGGACATCCCTTGAAGTAAGTGAAGCTGCTCCAGACAGATATGTGCAAAATAGGCCTCTTATTACCATATGTGTGTATCTGTTATTTGATAGGATCCATCATTGGATGAACCAACACAACCAGCTGTAGGCTATCTTTGGTAACATGTTGCCTTTTAGCTGTTTTGGACACTAAGTCTGAACACCTCCCAGAGGACAAAAACAGCTATGCATATTGTGATTCAGATGGCCAGTTGAAGCCAGGCAGGTGCCTGGTGAATCAGGGACCACCCCATGCACGGGCACAGAATGCGGCTGGTCTCCTCACCCCACTTGCTGCCTTGTGCCGAACAGGTAAGCCCAGTTCATGTGCGTGTGCCCCTGGGGTGGGTTGGGGGTCCTGCCAGCACCGGGAAGCCAATCTGGCCCCATGGACTGTGCACGATCACAGGGAAGGGAGGAACCAGGGCTGTCCATCCCTGCCTCCACAGAAGCCAATGGGGGGAGGCCAGGGGAGGGGCCCAGCTGTCACAGAGAGAGAACGTGAGAATGCTTTCCCTCTGGTACAGCTGGGAATGCGCCAGGATGGGCTGAATACGCCAGGATGGTTTCAGAGCACTTTTTTGCGCTCTGAAACTCGACACGTATAGATATGTTGGGATGGGCTGGGGTGGCCTGGAATGGAGCCGGTGGCCCATAGGACTGAATGGTCTGTCCCGACACATTCTACATGAGTTCGAAAAACCCTCATGTGAAAAGGCCTCTGGTCTCCTGCCGGAAGTAGACGAAGACAAACTACTACTGTATCTCTGCCAGGAAAACTGCAGAGACTTGCCCTGGAGGTGTCTATACAGTCAACCAGGAAATGGCCATGACTTGATAGTACCCAACAACCAAAGAGAACAAGACCATAGCCTATCTTTTATTCCAGGATGCTGGAGAAGTTAAAATGAGCAAAATTTAGACCAAAAGCAAATGTTTGTTGCATATCAAGAAGAACCTACTTATAGTAAGAAAATTTCAACAGAAGAATCTATGCAGATGGTGGCATCTCCATCACTGGATATGTTTGGCCCAAGCCTGCCTAGACATCTCTTGAAGATGCTTGATTTGGATTCCTGTATAAAGCAGGGGTAGAACCCTTCTATTTTGGTGGGTTGCATACCTTTCTTTATTGACTAACTGCCACTCACTTCAGACAATACTGATGTGAAGATCCTCACAGAACTTTTATGAATGTGCCATAAACATGCAGGGACTGCACAACCAAGGCACTCATTACTCACAGCTCATTACATGTGGCACTTATTACTCACAACTGAGTGTGATGTCAACATGGATTCCATACTTGCTCTCCTGCTGAAGAGGACCTGCCTATCTCCTCAGTGACCACTTGATCAGTGATCATATACAGAAAATGGCAACATTTCCCACCCACTGCATTTTTTGTCTTTAGACAGACAAGGGGATTCATGGAAGCCAACTGGATCATATTAGTTTGACAAGCCCTACTTTCCAAATCACTCTTGGAGAAAGTTTCTGCCTCCTTTGAAGAAATGTTAATTTGTTTATCTGCAACTATACGTTGCTGTGGCTCTAGAGTTCAAGGGTTTATGGCAAGAAAGCCATTTTACACTTGGAGAAAACCAAATATATTTATTTTCATGCCTTAAGTATGTGTTGTTCACACTTACAGTTTACTACTCAGGGTTTGGCAAGGATCATAGTCTTCTGTGACTCTGCAGAGAGAAAATAATAATAAAAGTTACGAGTATGTCCATTGAGATGAGAGAATTTGGATCCAGTAGAACTGGGCTTTAAAACCCAGTGAATCCAAGTCATGAAAATGAGCAAAATGAAAAAAGTGTAAGGCTGAAAATGATGTTATGGTGTTTGAGAAACAACACTTCTTTGACCAAGATGGCCACTCTTTGACCTTTCTGACATGTACTCATGTTTCTTTACTCAGACACAGTGGTGGCCCATGGACCAGATCCACAGGGCAACACTTGAGGGACAGATATGATTGGAAGCCTCCCTTTGATCTCTCTTTTTTGGTGCATGGTAGAGCAAGGCATGTTTTAGAGTGGTCAAAGCAAGGCTTTTAAGTGGTCCTTGCCCCACCTTAATGGGCTTCACACTTTGTAGGCCACTACCCTTTTTATGCATATTAGAACTGGTGGTTGAGAGAAGAGGAAACAAGACAGACAGTGAACTTCCTGAAACTTCATGGTGGTCTGCCCAAAGAGATGGTTTCAAACAGCTGAGGGAGCTGGCATGACCTTGGTGAAGGAGACGGAAAGTACGGAAGAAGAAACATAGGAACTTGTCACAGTCTCCACTGCTAACAACAGCTCAGATGTTATTTTTCAAGTTTTAATAATCCATGCTTGAACCATGCCTGGAGTGAGAGAACACATTAGCAATGTGACAAGCTATTTTCTTTCCACATTATTTAACCCCCCCCCCCAAATCCATTCTGATAAAGAGAAAGCTGGACACATGAAAGGTTGCAACAGCAGCAGCACCAGAAGCAGAGGACTCAGTGCTGTAAATGAGTTTAAACTAGGGACGAATATTCATTGTTTGTATATATTCACATGAATTTGGACATTCCTACACAAATAGAATGTCACAACATTAGTACATTAACATTTGTACGAATATTTTGGACATTCGTTAAACTGTGAAAAAAAAACTGAGGGGGAAGCCCAATTAGAGAAACAGAAAGAGAGGCAAGGTGTATATGTGTTTAAGACAGGAGGGGGATCCATATCTGTATGCATTCATATAGGATACGTTACATATGCATTTGGATATTCATATAAATATACTCATATCGAATAGAATCCTACCACATTAGACGGTAATCTATTTGAACAAACACAAATTTAACATTTGATTCCTTACAAATTGAATGCCAACCCCCCCCATTCAGTGACATCCCTGGTTTAACCCTTTCTGCCAACACCCACTCTCTTTCCCCTTCCTTACATTTTATCCTGTTGAAGTATGTTGGGATAAGAGATAAGAGCATGTAGCAAATTTTCAGGATGATCTTTCATGGTGAAGTGGTATACTTGAACCTAGGGACTCCTATTCCAGCTTGACATGTTTGCCGCAATGATTTGCTCAGTCTTATTGGGGTATGAACCAAGTCATTTGTTTTCTGTTAAATGAGATCAAGGCAAGATCTGCATGTTCTGGTCTCCAGGCCTTGCGAAGAATGCTCCTGGCCTGGAAATCTTTCTCTAGGCCAGGCGTGGGATGTAGCTGGCTGGATGATAATTTGCTTAGCCAGCTGTTCTGTCCTGTCCTAAGTCTGAAGCCAGGGAATGAAAGTTCTCTGTTATGGAGTTTGCATGCTGGCAACATTTCACTGAACACTGGAAGCAATCCAAGGAGTTGGTAGTTTTTGGAACTCAGTGAGATATTGTCAGGCTCTGGAACAGCCTGTGGGTCATTTTTGCTACGGTCTGTCTGCACAGTGGACTGATCCTGGCCCATACTCTATTTGTAGAGCACATTCAACTGCTCTACAAACAGAGAGCACTTCTGAGCATGGCCCAGGGACAGAGCAATGTGATTTCTGAATCAGCTTTAAAAGGGCCACTCAGATCCTCCAGTTTCACATGTAATCTCATCCAGCTCTTCTTGGAGATGTTTAGGATTGGATGTAGGGCTGATCACTGAAGCAGATGCCCAGCAGCTGAGCTTATGTCCCTTTGCATAAAATAAATTAAGACTGCAGTCCTAGTGGTTTTTGTTAACAAAGGTCTAGGTTAAATAGAGACACAGAAAACTGCCTCACTTTAAAGTCAAAACGTTGATCTGTACATCCAGACAACAAATGAGGGAAAAGAGCACAGAATGCCAGTCTACTTCAAAATTATTTCCCAGTATTTGAATAAAATTTTAAAAAAAAAGGATAAAGGGAAAGAGGATGAAAGAGAACAACACAGATGTACATAATCCTGTGTTCCCTTTAGCATCTGGTGCTGGTGAATGGTCCCAGAACAGCCCTGTGGAGATTTACCAGAATTTGAACCATATGGCAAATTCCCCTTTGATCCAACACATTTGTGTGTCTGTTCTTGCCTTATAATGATCTCCAGCTAGGGAAGGATCAGCAGTGTGCCTTCCTTGACAAATGCTTTGGAGCTTTGTTTACCGTCACATTTGCTGAAATAATGAACAAAAGATGGCTTCAGGAGAGGGGAAGGTGGCAGCTGCTTTGCCTGTTCAAAGGTTCTGACCAAGAAGAACTTGGAGGCTCTCAAAATTCTTGACCATCCCTAGAAATAATGGCCACAATGTAAACTACAATATAAACAGAAATCTCACATCAGCAAGAAAGGCTACATTCAGGTTACCAGTCCAGATACCAACAGGTGATGGGCATATGGAATTTGGAGCAGGAGGTGGCAAAGTGGCTTCCCATTCACCTCTGGAGCAGATCTAGAGCAGATTTAGAGGGGATTCAGAACAAATTCAGAGGGGATTCAAAGGCATGATTGGTGGCAAGGATTTGAAGAGAATTCAAAGAGCATTTGAATCAAATTTGAATCCTAACACATTTGGAGTGGCTCCATTTGCATGAATGTGAATTTCCTTCATGCTCACTTTGATGCGAAGCAAAGAAGGTAAAAAAGGTACACATTCCTAATGCAGATCTGCAGGCCTGTATTAACCCAACCCAATGACCCAGATCACAGAATGGGATGGTCTAGCTCAGCACTGTCTGGACGGATGACATTGATCTGGATTGCCACACTGCATGGCCACGAAGCTCATGCAACCTTCAAGGCTATATCCCCAATGTTCTAGATCAGGTGGCACTGGTCCCTCTGATGGACCTCATTCAATGGGTCCACCAGAGGACTGGATTAAGGCTTCCCTTAATCCCAATTTTACTCTGTCTATGGTGATAGAGCCTGACCAGCAGGGATGAGGCCTTGGTGATCCACATTAATGTGAGGATAGGGAGACTCAGATGTGTGAGTACAGACTTTTAATATGAATTAAGAATCCATGCAGAAACAACCAGAGTCTGTTGGTGATCCATGTTAATGAGTGGGTAGGGAGGCCCAAATGTGTACCAGACATTTAATATGAATTAAGAATCCATGCAGAAACAACCAGAGTCTGCTCTCTACAAAGTAGGACTCCTGCCAATCTAACTAGAATAAAAAGGTTTCAGATTTGTTTTTAAATATTCCTCTGAGAAGAATGCTCATGTGCAAGTCATTGAAAGCAATAAAAACTTCTAACTGCAAACTACATTTTAGCTGGGCAATTTTCCTGAGACAGAATGAGAGAGAATTGCTGCTCAGAAGATTAGCAAAATAATGGTGTTTAATAAACATTGATATTGGCAAAGTAGATTTACTTAAGAAAGGAATTTCATCTTCCAGTTGAAATGAAATTACAGGTGCATGTTTCCATGGGCAAAGGCTTTTATTCATAATACGTTGGAAAGTTTCCACAAGGAAACTTCACCTTAGAATATTGATCAAAGGCCATTCATGGGATGGGCTTGCACTTACCAGCCTAGTGCGGTATAACAATGCCATACTAGGCTGGTAAAGACAGAACACAGCAGCAGCCATTCACACTTTGAGTGCTGGAAATGCCCCACACTGTACCAGCAGCACTTGCAGTGTGAATGATCAGGCCAGGCCTTGCAGCTGTGGGGAGGTGTGGGTCGGATCAGTGTCACCAGTATTGATGGTGTTATTTGGTTGATGCCTCCAAATGATCCAGGTCAGTGTGTCCCATTATTATGGATCTACTGATCCAGTTTAACTCATGGTTACAGCAGAAAAGGTGTCTGAGAGAAGGAATGTTTTTTCCCTGTTAAGAGACTTGCAAGAAGGCAGAGAGAAGATTCTAGGAAAGACACTGCTTGAACAAAGCCAGTTCTCATGCCAGCCACCAGAGGCTAGCCTTGAAGGGAAGGAGAAACATCTGGCCTGGAAGGCTAAAAGATTGGGGGATGTGTCACTCATGAGGCAGTAAAGTGACAGCCCCTCAGGGCCTGTCACATTGGCCTGCCACTGGAGTGGTTCTGTGTGGCATCTTATGGGCACACAACATAATTTACAGCTGAAATACACCCAGCTGCTCTGTCACTATTCTGCTGCTGTCCATTTCATGGATGGCTCAGACCAGCAGAGGGAGGAAACGCATAGCTGAAGCACTGGAGGAATGCTTTATCCTGCATCTCCTGGTGTCCACAAGCATTTCACTGTGGTGTCACAGCAGTGGACACCTGCCAATTTCCTTATCACAGTCAAACACAGCCCCACTCTCTGAATTCATGTGCAATGAGGGAAGGTCTGTTTCATAGGTTTCAAACGGGGCCTGAATAATTCTGAATAATATTAGATTGTCATGTGTGGTGGCAGAGGTCTGGATCAGATTTAGATAGAGTTGGAAATCCAGCCCTGCTAGGAAATCTTACGAGCCACAGGCCTTAAGCTTCTGTTTAAATTAAACATTATTTGTGTGTGTGTGAGAGATCTCTTTTGCAGAAGGTGTGATGTACAATGCAAAATGTATCCAGAAGGGATATTTCTTTCTTTTTGATCACTGAGTCATAACAGTATTACAGAATGCAGTATTTAATCCTGATGTTATTGGGATTCTTTTATTTTTATTTTTGTAAGACATAGATACAGGCTTATGTAGACTTTCTTTCCTTAGATGGAAAAAGAAATGATATCAACACTGAAGCTGTGGGATTATGCCCCTGACCCATCTCCCCCACCCCTCACTGTTGCTAGAACTTTCCTCTTGAGGTTCACCAGGCTCCTACACTGGATAATTTTTGTTGCCTGGTAAAGACATATCTTTTCACCCAGGCTTTTGCCATTTAAATAGCTCCCTCAAGGTGCTGTCCTGTTAGGGAGGGAGAGGGTTATATTTTTAATTATGTTTTAATATTTGATATGTTTTATTATTATTGGTGCTCACTCTGGGACCATTTGGTGAAGGGTGGGATATAAACTCCTTAAATAAATAAAATAAATAGTAGAGATGTGTATAAATTGAATGGATCCAGCCTTTGTAGAAGTTTCATAGAAGCTATGAAGATATGCCCTGGCTTCGTGTCACCACCCCAGTCTCGTCCCCCCCCCCCTCGTATTATGTTCCAGGACATTTCAAGATGGCAGCGTTGATGCAGTGCACGCACATGATTCTCTGGGGGTGACTAGAACCACTCCTGGAAGGTAAGTGCAAATAGGCCCCTTTTCTCCTCTGTTCCATGTTATAATGGGGGAAATGAGCTTTGCTTGTACAAGCAAGGATTTTAAAGCAAAAGCCAAATGCTGTATTATATACCAGCCCAGCAGAAATATGTCCACTTGGCTTATAGGAGCACTTGAGATTTTAGTACAGATAGACCATACAGTGTTAGGCTATTTCAGAAACGGTGTAAAATCTTCCTAATAGAAAAAGCCATGTTTTTTGATCTGTAATATTACATCCTGCATCATCCGAGCAAGCCAGAATAACTTTAAAGGAAGATAGCCTTATCATCCGAATCCAATTTTCACCTATAAACAGTCACAACCAAGGAGCCATCCAGCAGGTAATAAATAACATGGAAACATCTGATTATAAATCAAAATCAACTGTAAATTAAAGATTCTAATCGGCAGAGCAGAGGAGTAGCGTATGGCTGAAAGTCATCCTGTGCTTTACATAAAAAACGCACCCTGTATAAAATTCAATTATGGGCTTGAGTGAGAATCTGCAACAAAATGTTGCTGCATGAAGTGCTCTTTTTAAGGATTTGGCAGCAGAATCTAAACCTATTGTGCTATTCTTTCAAGGGTAAGGACAGTGCAGGATCCACACCGTAGTCTGCACCAGTGTGGACGGCACAGAGGGTTAATATAATATATTTGCTGATTAAAGAGGTTGATCGTGGGTCAAGAGTTTAGTTATGGATCAAAGAGGTGTTTTGCTGAAAGGGAAAAATCATGTATGAGAGAACTGAGCGTGTAAGGGTTTCTCAGGGGTCTTTCCTGTGTAGGTAAGAGAGCAGAAGAAGTAAGCTCTATTGTTTGTGCAAGGGAAAACTCTTATCTTTAAGATCCAGTTGCTTTCTATATGAAGGAGGACAGAGAGATTGACGTAAGAGAAGGCTGGCTCATAGAAACGCATAGGAGCTGTTTGTAATTTCCCATATATGGTTAAAGGGAAAAACCAATGTACGTATGCTCTTTTGAGATTGTATAAAGGTTTGGTTATCGAAATGTTCTTTGTGCATTTCTTTGTGATATGCTTCTGTCTACATCCACTAGTGCAGTGGTTCTCAACCTGGGGGTCGGGACCCCTTTGGCGGTCAAACTACCCTTTCAGAGGGGTCGCGACAAGTCTCCCACCACCCTTCCCTCCCATCCCCCAGCTGCTCCACCCCCATGGTTGTGGGTCTCCACAACATAAGGAACATGTTTGTGAGGAAGGCCTATAACCCGTTTGTACAACCTTGATACTGGGTTCCATAACAGTTTCCTTATCTAAGACCTTTTCATACATGGCTAAGCACATTTTTAAAGATGGTTCTACTAACACAAAAAGTTAGAGTATGATTTTCCACCAGCACACATTTCATAATTTTGTTACTTGTTAAAATTCTACTGATTGGTAAGTGTGATTTTTCTGAATTCACATTTCCCTCCATCCCTAACAACATGAGAAACATCTGAGAAACAAATCTGACAACATTTGCCCGTTCTTCCTGTGCAAGATTTTCCAAGTAGTCATCTATGGCTGTGGGAGTTGGACCATGAGGAAGACTCGGCACCAAAGAAACAACACTTTTGACTTGTGATGCTGGAGAAGACTTTGGAATGTTACTTGGACTACAAGGAGATTAATTCAGTCAAATCTAAAGGAAATCAACCCTGACAGTTCATTCGAAGGGCAAGTACTGAAGTTGAAGCTCAAATACTTTGGCCAGATAATGGGACACCCGGACTCATTGAAAAAGACCCCCATGCTGGGAAATACTGAAGGCAAAAGGAGAAGGTGGCAGCAGGAGATGGGATGGTTAGATAGCGTCATGAAAGTAATGAACATGAGAACTTTGGCAGACACTGAAGGAAGAAGGGTCTGGCAAGCTGTGGTCCATGGAGTTCTGAAAAGTCACCAGGCTGTGGGAACAGCCCCAGACATGGCCCACTTGCAGGATGATGCCAAAATCACTCTGATCTGGAACTTTGGAGTTTTGTTCTGATTTCCCATGGAAGGCATCGTGGATGGCCCAACATGCACTGCTCTGGGGTGTTTTCACATTTCCCTTCCTGTCTGCTGGATGGTGTGATGACCCAACATTAACTAGTGCTCACACTTGTGAGTGCTAGTCACTAACAGGTTAAGCCCCATGTGATCAATCACTCATCTGTGACTGATCCAGGGGCTGGTCCTCTTCTGGGTGCCGCAATTTTGGTTGTGCTGTCCTCCATGACTGCATCGCCGTAATGATGCTGACATTCTGCGCATGTGCAGTTGTGTCTCTGCGACCTCAGAGCACTGGAAGAGGTGTGAATGGCTGCTGCCCAGATGCTCCAGGTAAGCTTTTGGTCAATGTTGGTTATGATTTTGAACTTCTGGAAGGCAGGCGGTGCTTGGAGGCTGTAGCAGCCTCCTCCAAGTGCAGATACCCTTACCCAGAGGTTCACTAATCAGTGAGAATAGGTCCCTGGTCTTGGTCTGGATCAAGTGATCCTGCCTGACATCAGCCACTACATCACATGCAAAGCTGTCCCTTTGATTTTGGGCTTTTTCAAAGTATCCAAAGCAATGTTCTACCTTCTGTAGTCCTCATGCCTCTCTGCATATGTTATTAGTGCATAGCCATAGAATAATGGCCCTTTCTGCATTGGATCTTATTCTAGATTATCTCCCAGAATATAGGGACCTGCCATCCACATTTATTTATTTATTTACATTTCTATCCTGCCCTATACCTGAAGGTCTCGGGGTGGGTAACAACACTTAAAACCAAATATATTACAACAGATAAAAGCATATATTAAAACAAGAGTATATGCAAGTGGGAAGGGAGAATGTATTCTCATTTAACTGAAGGATAGAGTAAAGAAGTGCCTCTACATCACCCTCCTGAACATATATAGTGAGGAAGCCTGACACACCTCAAGGGAGAGACTATTCCATAGCCTGGGGCCATAACTGAGAAGGCCCTCTCCCGGGTGCCCACCCATTTTGCTGCTGAAAGTGGTGGGACAACAGGAGGCCTCCCCTCCAGATCTTAAGGCACGGGCAGGTCAATATGGGAGGAGGTGTTCCTTTAGATATTTGGGGCCCAAGTGCTTTATAAGTCAAGGTTAGCACCTTGAATTGGGCTCGGTAGCGAATCCACAGCCAATGCAACTCATTAAAAAGTGGCATGATGGGCATCTGGCTCATTGTCCCAGTCAGCAACCTAGCAGCTGCATTCTGTACTAGAGTGTATTACAATAGTCCAATCTAGAGGTTACCAGAGCATGGATAACTGTGACCAAGTCATCTGTGTCCAAGAAAGGCTTCAGCTGGCGCACCAGTCGAAGTTGGAAATAGGCACTCTTAGCCACAGCCTCCACCTGAGCTTCAAGCATCAGTGCAGAGTCTAACAGCACCCCCAGATTTTGCACCTGTCCCTTACAGGGCATTACAACCCCATCAAGGACAGGGTGTCTCCCAACTACCTGGACCCGAGACCCTGTGACACAGAGCACCTCTTGTTTTTTCTGGATCCAGCTTCAATTTATTCACCCCCATTCAGCCCATTGCCGCTTCCAGGCACCTGCCAAGCACTTCAACCACCTCTCCTGATTCAGATGAGAGAGAGAGAGAGAGCTGGGTCTTATCTGCATATTGATGGCACTTCACTCCAGATCTCCTGCTGACCTCTCCCAGCAGCTTCATGTAGATATTAAAAAGCATGGGAGATAAGATCGACCCTTGAGGAACTCCACAAGTCAGTTCCCAGGATACCAAGCTAGAATTTCCCACTACCACTCTCTGAGATCAGCCACAGATAGCAGTGGAACCAATGGAGTGCACTGCCTCCAATTCCTAAACTCTGTAGGCTTTTCAAAAGGATACCATGGGGTTAGTGGTATCAAAAGCTGCTGAGAGGTCCAGAAGAGCCACTGCAGACTCTGGTAGGCAGACAGCAGGACCCTTTCCTGGGATGGAATCTGGAATAATACTTGGTGCAGAAAAGACCTATGGCATATAATGACTTAACACTTGCATTTAAAACAAATTCAAGTGGCCCTATCCTTTTATTAAAGGTCTGACCTTCCAAAATCAGCAGAACCCTTTTACAGCAGGGGGCTAAATGTTCTCAGCTGCTAATTGCTGCTGATCAGCTTCAGTTTAAAGAGCAGCCTTTCTTTTTAAAGTCTGCTTTAAACAGGGTGATTCCAAAGCAGGTGATTTCATCTCAGCACAGACTGGCAGCTGCTGACAATGATGTGCTGTGCAATTGAAAGTCTGGTTAAAATCTAGGCTACTGCCTTCTGAATGACCATACAATTTAGGAGGCTATAAAGTGCTGTAAGACGTGACAGTCAAAATCACTCAACTGAAGTTATATCTGGTGCAGAGCTTGGAAGAAGATGAGAAAAGGAGATTTTGAACAAGGCATTGGCAGGGCTCAGAATGACAGGCAGGACACATCTGAGCTTCTGCTTTACCTGCCACATCTGGAAAGGGCTACAGCTTTTATTTTTTTCTTTCAAAACTCAGAAAACAGAACTTTGGGCCTTTTCATTCTAGGCCCAGTGGGACACCTTGAGTATTCTCCAACAATGAGCACATTCACCATGTAAAGCCACTAGTACCCTAGAAGCAGCTCAGCATGTGTTGGAGAAGTTATACTAGCCATGGGCTGGTACAGCCAGGCATGGCTCTGTCTGCACCAATGCTGGGTGAACGGAGTCTTGGATGGGGGGGGGGGGATGCAGGCCAGCTGTGTACTGCTTCACCTGGTCACAGCAGCAATGGCACTATGCAAGCCAATTGGTGATGTTGCCACTGCCATGTGATCACCTTTGGTACAGAGGTGATTTGTACCTAGCTGGCACTTGGGAAAGTGCTGGGCAAGTTTAGAATGGATCTGACATCCCAAAGTGCAGATCCTGGATCCATCCCCCGTCGTCGTTTCTCTGGCAAGTGAAGGTGTGAATTAGGCCCTTTGCAAGCTCCACTCCTCCATAGGTTTCTAACCAGCATGGGGACCAGAAAGACAATTCCTCTTGAATGTTGGCATGCTTTATTCCATGCTCCAGACATCTGTTCCTCAAAAACATGGGTCCTCACTTGTGGCACTCCAGATTTTTGTCAACTACTGTTCCTGGTCTCCTGTGCCAGCACAGGGGAGGCACAGAATGCTGGGATTAAAATGCTGGAAGAAGTTCTCTGGAGGGCTCCATAAAAACATAAGAGAAGCCTTGCTGGATCAGGCCACAGACAATCTAGTCCAGCATCCTGTCGCACAGAGTGGCACACCAAATGCTCATGGGCATCTCAAGCAGAGACAAGGACAAACCTATTCCTGCTCTAGAATCTCAGCAAATGGCTTTAGAAGCACCCTGGTTCCCCCCCGCCCCCCAGCCTGAAAGATGCACCTAGGCATTCATTCTAGTAGCCATTGATACATCTGTCATCCATAAATTTTTCTAACCCTACCTTAAAGCCATCTAGACTGGTAGCTGACACCACCTCTTCCGGCAGCACATTCCATAAACTGATGACCCTCTGGGTGAAGAAATACTTCCCTTTGTTGGATCTGACTCTCCTACCCATCAGCTTCATAGCTGCCCCCTGGTTCTAGTGTTGTGTGATAAAGAAAAGAAATTTTCTCTATCCACCTTTTCTATACTGTGCATGATTTTATATACTTCAATCAGGTCCCCTCATAAACGCCGTCTCTCCAGACTGAAGAGGCATAGACGTTGCAGCCTGGTTTCATAAGGTAGGTGTTCCAGCCCCTTAATCATTCTGGTTGCCCTTCTCTGCACCTCCTCTAGTTCCACAATATCCTTTTTGAGGTGTGGTGACCAGAATTGTACACAATATTCCAAATGTGGTCTCACCATAGATTTATAAAGAGGCAACATGCACCTAGGCATTCATTCTAGTAGCCATTGCTACATCTGTTGTCCATAAATTTGTCCAACCCTACCTTAAAGCCATCTAGACTGGCAGCTGTCACCACCTCTTCCAGCAGCACATTTCATAAACCGATGACCCTGATAATCCTGATCAAGAAGGACTAGAGTGTTTTATTTCCTAGGCTATGGAGGTTTAGGTTTAGATTTCAACCCTTTTTGACAGAATGGAAAGTCCTGTCCCAGAACCGGTCTGTCTTCCATGCCATAGCCTGAAGCCATTATATGAAGAACCAACAAGATCCCATTTCTGGTGTGTTACTGAAAAGCCCTGAGTAGAAACATCAATACTGGTTGGCTAAAATGTATAAAGATGTCCTAGATCTGTGTTGGACACAGCAAGGGACATTTTGACCATATGTGATGGACATGTAAGTACCCATTAGGGACCCATTAAGAACCCATTAGGCTCAGAGCAGGAAGACCCCATTTCCACTGCAGACCCCATTAGAACCTGATTTGTTCACACCTGTACTAGGGAAATCCAGATTAAATTGGTCCTTCAGGACCTATAATCTGGATTTCCTGTAGAGCTCTTTAAAGGAGTCTACAATCAAATCCAGATTAGACGTGTCGCCCCCACCCCCCCCGTCCAAAACGTGGCATGACAGACGTCTCCCACTTGGGTACAGATGGATGCTCCACATGGGTGTTCCACCATTGCCACTGTGAGCATGTCTAGTACCCATTGCTATCAGGTGCTACACTGCCTGTGGAGACGCATCGGGTACTTCCTTAGATACGGATCTCCTAAATCCAGATTAGTTGAAGGACCCATTTCTTAGATCTGGATCATCTTAGATCTGGATGAAAGGAGGTAAGTGGAAAAGACGCAAATAATATACAATTACAGATGGACAGGCCATTGACAAAGTTTGGAGAAATATTGGAACACGTCTTGAAGGGGTGAAGGGGAATAGGAAGTAAAATATATGGATTATTAACAATTCAAAAGAATGAAAATTAGTGAATTAAAGAATAATAGGGTAATGGAAATAGTACTTAAAGTATTTAATGGGTGGAAAGAATACCATCCTAATTAGCAGAAACAATACCTGTGACATCAGCACAATGCTGGCACTGGTGTGGACAGAGAGAAACATATTTCCACCCTTGGTGGGAATGAGATATTATTAGAACTTTTTGGAGAGCTATTCAGAATAATATTAGTGATATTTTAAATATCAACTTGAATTGAAGAAGAGTTGGCTTTTCTACCCCGCTTTTCTCACCCACTAAAGGGGACTCCAAGAAACTGACAAACCTTCTGTTCTTCTGCCCACAACAGAACACCCTGTGAGATATGCAGGGCTATGAGGGCTCAGAAGAGAGCTGTGACTAGCCCAAAGTCACCCAGTTTGCTTCATGGGGGAGTGCAGAATCAAACCCGGTATTTCCAGATAAGAGTCCAGCTCCCTAACCACTAGCTCAAACTGGCTCTGTTTCAAGCAACGTCAGGGAGAATAAAGACAGAAGACCATTTGATGAAATGAGGTGTGCCACGCTGTCAACAATCGTATTGGAATGGAAGGATAGTACTAAATGGTCTTTAGATAAATGGTGTAAGTACTTAATGGAAGAATATAGATTTGATAAAATGCGAGAAATTAGATTCAAAAGCCAAGGTTTGCAACGGCTTCCCAAGACAGAAGAAAACTGGGAAGATTTATTGTATTTCTCACCAAGACCCCAGGCTCTGGAATGCCTGAGAGATGAAATAACATGACTGTTTCTTTGGTCTAGCTAAATTAAACGAAGATGTGAAGAGTTAATTAAGACGTTATCAACCGATGTGAACTGAGGGTGGAGGGAACCACGTTTCTTTCTTTCCTTTTGTTGCACATTGTAATTTATTATGTTTTGTTATTCTTTTTTTGTACGTAATAATAAAATTTAATAAAAAGAGAGAGAGGGAAGGGCCATTTCTGGTCTCACACTGAGGGCTCAGAAGTGAGCCAGGCACAGACTATGGGCCAACATGGAAGTGCCCTTAGATATAAACAAAACAAGAGACTTTTTCTACAGGCCCTGATGGATGCCAGTTAGAAAAGAACTATGGAAGTATACAATAGATATATTCACAACAGCAAGACCGATATAAGAATAGAAGAACCCTGTATCTCCCACTGTGGAGGACCAGTTGATGAAGTTATTAGATTTGGCTGAAATGGAAAAGCTGACATGTTTGATTAGAGAAAAATTCTTAGTTTCTTTCTTCAAACATTGGGAATCCCTTAATGATTTTTTGTGGATGAAAAAAAGAGAGCAAATGGTAGGATTTGAAGACTGATACATTTAGAGCTGTCAAAAGAAAAGTGGTTATTGTAGAATGGTTCCTATACGAACTTGTGCATAAATGCCAAAGGCGAGTTCAGTGGTCATTTTTACTCATTTGTCATTTCTTTGCTATTACTGTTGTTACTGTTATTATTTTTCTTTCCTTTTCCCTTTTTTTAATATAGTGTATCTATGTGTGTTTTTGTCTGTGTGTAAGGAGGGGCTCTCTGGAAACCTGCCTGTTTTTTGTTAGTAGCCCTAACTACAAATTCTTTGAATGTTAGCTTTCTGTGTTGGGTTGGTTTCCTTCCCCTTTTTTCCCCTGAGTTATTTTAATTCTGCTGTTTTCTTAGTTGAGGTTTTTTCAGGCTTTTCCTTCCTTCCTTTCTGAACTGAGGAACTGTAGATTGGGATCAGTAGATCTGGTTTTACTCTACTGATCCAGATCAAGGGCAGGCAAACATTGGATCTGTGTCATCTGCATTGATGGTGCTAATCTTGTTCAAGTCTGCCTGAGTTCCTAACCTTGTGGTGTGTGTGTGGGGTGATTTTTGGGAGCGTGTTACGGCGCACTGCTTAATGACAGCTCCTGGTAATTCTGGATCACGGGGGCATACCAACCCTTAGTCTGGAGAGCTGATATATTAGTTCTACAATAGATCTGGATCAAGTGCCTCTTGAATCGGATCTGTCTCTATCTTGGGCAGATGGAGCAGTACTAATGGGGGCAGGGCCTCCTTGATCCAGATTAACAAATCAGAGGCCCATTGATCCGGATCTAGAGGCTAGTGCAGAAAGGGCCCTAATCTTTTTGATTTTTTCCCCAGCTGCCTTTGAGATGTGGAGCGTTTCTGCATGTGGAGATATTGTGAATGATCTCAGTAACATTACAGTGTGCATCTTACAAAAGTAGATTACTTTTACATGTATTAACAGTCTCCATCCCAACTTGAGAGACTGTGTTCCTGCTTCAATGGGAAAATTAATATTATATGCTTTTTGATAGAGCAAATCAACCCTGAGTACCTTTTCCTCCTCCTTTTAAACTGGCTCATTTATTAGGAATGCAAAAATTTCTTTTTGTGCAATTCAGGAGTTCCCTTTATTAGATAACCATATACCTGTCCTCCATTAATTTATTAGATGGATAGCTGTTTGCTGCAGCACTAGGCCTCTGGAACGCAAGTAGGACAGCCCTGGGACAGAATATTTGCTCTGCTGGGCTGGCGGTTGTGTTCTGGGTGTAGGGCATGAAATCGCGCTCTACACCCATTCCTGGCCATCCCTCAGCTGTACAGGAAGGAGGACATTTGTGCTCTTCCTCCTGGACAGCTGTGGCCCCCACCCCCTGCTGTTGCTATTGGGCTGAATTTGGCCAAACAGCTGGTAGGCCCGTGCAATCAACTTACTACCGGCATGTGCACCTTCGGCCTGATGCGCTGACAGTGTGGGGCCCGTCTACCATTTGGAGCTGAACATTGCCCCCACTGGGTGCATGGCCACCACGTCTGACCAGAGGGTCCAACAAGGTAAGTCATCATGTGGTGGGAACCTAGGTTCCCCAGCTGCTAGCACACTGGGTCAGATCTTTGGCCTCCGCAGGGTGGATTCACCTTGATCTAGGTGACTGCGCCCCTTGGAAGACCCCTGGGGCCACCCCCCACCCAGGGCCAAGGGACTCCTTGGGGATACGCATGTGTGACTTACCTGGGTGCCACCTGGGTCCAGACTGGCAAGTCCGGAGGTGTGGCTTGCTGTCCAGTTGGTGGTGTCCTGAGTCTGCATGTGCCACTGACCATTCACTGGTCACAGCATGCGCAGACACAGAATGCCATCAACAGGACCAGGAAGCCATGCCCCCGGGTTTGCCAGTTTGAACTCTGGTGGCAAGCAGGTAAGTCACTTGCTCACGCAGGTCTGAGGAAGCATGCAGCCCTAGCGGGGTGCCTGGAGGGGTCCTTGCAAGCTGTAGCCAACACCCAGGGATGAGACGGGACCAGCCTGCCCGCCCCTGGGTCAGTTCCCACCCAATGGCAGCAGGTCTGGGAGAGGGATCCCACCCCTGCCCAAGCCTTTTTGGGCTAAGCCACATGGGGCAGATTCCCCATTCATATCTAGGCAGGACATGTCCCTTACCTGCCAAGGTGTGAATGGAGAATCCATCCTCATGTGGCCTAGCTTTCTTGCACTTACAGCTGTTCAGCTGTAGTGCGAAAAAGCCTCAGGTTAGAGGGAGAGGCAGGATACCTTTAAGGACCATTTGCAGGAATTTGAGAGCAGGTGAGGGTTTTCCCTTCATCTTCTGCTTGAGATGCCCAAAAGCAATAAGTGGGCCAATAGGATCCAGCAGGGCTGCTCTTACATTCCATTACGTAATAGCTGAAGGCCCGTTACAAAAATCAAAGTCCAAAAAGTGTTGTTATTTTTTTAAATAATGGAATTGGCAAATAACTAGGTTTGGATTTTAAACCCCAGCCCACATCTCCTTATCTCTTTGCTGGTTTTACTTATTTTTAGTTGAAGGGCAATTTTGATTAGGATGCATTCATTTTAGAATAGGTCAGCACTTGAAGAAAGGATTGAAGGCAAGTATATTCCAAATTTTAAAGCTTGTGGAGTTTATTGCCTAAAAATCTTGAATCAAGTGCCAGAACATCTTGGCACACTTAGCTTTTATTGTGTCTGAGCTGCTACTTAATGGAGTAAAAAGCAATCTCAGGCCCATTAATTGGTACTGTCATAGATGACTGCAATATTCATGGACACATCCCTGAGTCTGCCCGGCCCTACTGCATAACGGACTAGGTTAAAACTTTGGAAGAATACTTTTCCCTGGTTATATTTCTCAAAAAAGGGGCCAAGTAAGATTCATAGGTGGCCATTTATGCAGGTGCAGGGTGTGGGTTAAACAGCATCTTGCTATTAGGCTTCAATAACCATAAACCATGGCAGTTTGGTCTAGTGGTTAAGGAGCCGGACTTTTACCTGGGAATAACAGGTTTGAGTCTGCACTCCTCCATGAAGCCAGTTGGGTGACTTCGGGCTAGTCACAGCTCTCTTCTGAGCTCTCACAGCCCCACCTACCTCACAGGGTGCCTGTGGTGGGGAGAAGAATAGAAGCTTTGTCAGCCACTTTGTGTCCCCTTGAATGGGTGAGAAAAGCAGGGTAGAAAAGCCAACTCTTTTTCTTTTGAGCAATGTGGACTTAAGGCTGGTTTGCTACAGTGTGCATAGATAAAAGGCTAATGGCAAATGGTCGTTCAGTTTCTCTCCGATGTCTTGCAAGCTAGAAACTGCTTCTAAGAGCAATCTGTTTTCTGGACTACCAGGGGACCCATCTTGGCAGTGCAGCATAATGTGCTATCGAACTGGATTCCTTGGGGGCTCCAGTGCTAGGTACTTTAATTCCTAGCCCTCCCGATTGCTCAGAGGCTGGCCCAAAGTTTGTGTGAGCCTTGGGGGTCAGTGCAGGGTCTGATCTGTTCTAGCACCACCACGCAGATACCTCTGTTCCAGACTGTGGGTGATTTCACACTTCTCTTCCTGTCTGTTGGATGGGAACGAAATGCAATCACCTAAGCTTAACTCTCGCTCACATTTGTGAGCACTAGTCACTTACACCCCACACTCCACGCGATCAGTCACTCACCTGTGCCTGGTCCTGGGGCCAGTCCTCTTCAAGGCATGGACATTTTGAGTTCTGCACTCTCCACGACTGCGCATGCATCAGTGCAGTCACCATGATGACGCCAATACTCTGCACAGTCGCAGTCATGGCAGGAGGGGAGCAGGGCTGCCAGTGCGCTTGTGCAGCAGCCCTACTGACTTCATCATCCAGCAGAGGTGCGAACACTCCCCTGCTGGGTGCAACAGGTAAGTGATTGGGGAAGGTTGGGGAGGATATGGAGCATGATTTTGTGCACCACAGGTAGTGCAGGATTAGGGAACTTCTGGGAAGGCAGGGGATGCTTGGAGGCTGTAGGAGTGTACAATTCTGGTCACCACACCTGAAAAAGGATATTGTGGAACTAGAGAAGGTGCAGAGAAGGGCAACCAGAATGATTAAGGGTCTGGAACACCTCCCTTATGAAACCAGGCTGCAACGTCTAGGCCTCTTCAGTCTGGGGAGACGGCATTTGAGAGGGGACCTGATTGAAGTATATAAAATTATGCACGGTATAGAAAAGGGGGATAGAGAAAATTTCTTTTCTCTCTCGCACAACACTAGAACCAGGGGGAACTCTATGAAGCTGATGGGTAGGAGAATAAGATCTGACAGGGGGAAGTATTTCTTCACCCAGAGGGTCATCGGCTTATGGAATGTGCTGCCGGAAGAGGTGGTGACAGCAACCAGTCTAGATGGCTTTAAGGTAGGGTTAGACAAATTTATGGATGACAGATGTATCAATGGCTACTAGAATGAATGCCTAGGTGCATCTTTCAGGCTGGAGGGGGGGAGGAACTGGGGCGCTTCTAAGGCCATCTGCTGGGACTCAAGAGCAGGAGAAGGTTTGTCCTTGTCTCTGCTTGAGATGCTCATGAGCATTTGGTGGGCCACTGTGTGTGACAGGATGCTTGACTAGATGGGCCATGGCCTGATCCAGCAGGGCTTCTCTTATGTTCTTATGTTCCAAGTGCAGATGCCCTTCCCCAGAAGTTCCCTAATCAAGTACTATGAGCTGTAGTGCAAATTCTCTTTGTGTATAGTGGTGGTCTAAACCAGAGGGCCTTGCTGGTCTCTACTAGGGCTGTGCATGAATGCAATTTTCGGCATTTGATTCTAATTGAATATCCAAAGATTTGAATCAATTTGATTGTTTAAAATTTGAATGTATTCCTATTGGATTCTAATCGAATACATTTGTATCTGTTCAAGCGAATATTTGATTCATATTTGAAGATACGAACGTCAACAACATCCATACAGTACACATCTGTATGCATTCATACATATCCTGTTTTTATCCCAGATGCATCCCATTTTTGTCCCATATGTATCTATACAAATCCACATGGATACGAATAAGATGCATATGGATATATATGTAATGCATATCTATACACATTCGAATGTCTGAATAATTTATACAAATGATTCAATCTTTAAATTTGAATGTATAGACATTTGGATTTGAATTCAAATGTCCAAATTCGAATGAATTCAGTCAAATTTTGAACATTTTGAATATTTGCACATATACCTAGTCTCTACCCACTGGTCTGGATCACGGCCAGGTAAGAGCAAAAAGGCCCTATGTTTGAAATCAACAAAATGTAGTAGCAGCACTTCTAAATCCTAAAAAATATATTTGCAAAGATACTGAAAAACATTACTTGTTATAGGGTTTTTTTCCCACTGTCACTAGATGTATTTAATGAGTACTTAATGGGTACTTCTAGTGACAGTGGGGGAAAAACATAGAATTGGGACATAAAAGAGGAATGGTACAGGTTTACTACCATACAGCATGCCTGCATTTTGCCTGGGGACAGGAAAGCGAGAAAGCACATTTTGCATGATATGAGCTGCCATTCCACCCTAGTTAAGCCCTGGGAGGAATATGGAGGGTAATAAATATTCAGTAATATTGGAGAGGTAAATCAGAACCACACTTATCTCATGATGAGGAAAGCAACCAGCCCATGAGAATGTAAGTGATACATTTAAAACCCATGAAAAGAAGACATATTTTTATAGGACCAAGCACAATAAGGCATTATTAAACTTGGAAGCAAAATCCGTTTATGGAGGAAGTGAAATCATCCACACAGTTCCAAAGTATTTTTTTAATCTGCTTTTATTGTGATATTGTAACCTGCCCTCATACCTTCAGATATGGGGTAGAACAGAAATATAAGTAAATAATAAATAAATTTAAGTTTGTAATATTTTTTTTAAGTAACACATATGACATATTCTCACTCTCTTCAATTGCAAAGTGTAAAATATGTTACGGATCGTGCAGAGCTGCGGAGGTCGTCCCAGCAATTCCCAGTAAGATACCAGTAGGCAGTTTTGTAACAGAATTTTTTTTTACTCTTTAGTATTCAGCAGAGTCAAAAAGAATCAGCAACAGGAACATAGATTACTTACTTCAGTCCACGCATAACAAGTAAGATAATATATTAAGGCATGGCCCCTGCTTCAAGAACATCCAGCATTAAGGCACCAGCATAACAGCACGGTGGAAACTCTCTACGCTGGGAACCCTGACTGCATCCATTTACATGCAGCTCGGAGTGATCCACCCTTGCTGGCCTTAATTGCAAGCACTTCCATTGCTACTGTAATTTTCTACCAAACACACCTGGTCAGTCAAGGGTAGCAATTCTGTGCAAAACTTACAATCCACAACAAAATATAGCAGCCAGGATGTTGAGTGAGAGACCTCTCTATGCACACAGCACACCTATGCTGAAGACCTATGCATTGGTTGCCAGTTAGCTACCAGGTCAGGTTCAAGGCTTTATCTTTTCTTATACAAGACCCTTAACAACTTGGGCCCAGCTTTCTTAGCAGTACATCTTTTAGGCTGGGGGGACAAGCAGGATGCTTCTAAGGCCATTTGTTGGGATTCAAGAGCAGGAGAAATTTTATCCTTGTCTCTGCTTGAGATACCCATGGGCAATTGGTGGGGCACTGCATGAGACAGGATGCCAGACTAGATGAGCTGTAGCCTGATCTTATGTTCAGACTGTACAGACCTGTGGAGATGGTCCTACAGGTACTGTGAACTACCCACAGATGGTCCTACAGGTACTTATGACTACCCACAGCTGGTTAGGTGCTAAGAATTCAGTAGCATTGTCAGCTGTTATTTAAAGGATAGATGGGGAAGAGATATTGCCACTTCTGGGTAGGCTATGGAGAGCTTATCTCACACTTGAAGTAGCCGCAGTGGTGATAAGCGGTGTGGACGTGTCTGCTCAATGAGTGGACAGAAGCACTCCAGCAGGTAAGTGTGAAAAAACACACATCTGACCTACAGGACATCAACTTTGCCCACCATCACTGGGAGGTGCACTGCTAGAATGCTTTAGGCATTTGCAGTTACAGATGCCCAAAGCATTTGAAACTTAGTTGTCATTTAACTAAGTGCTGTCTAAGTGCGAATGACAGCCATTTGCCCTGGCCTTTGGCTGAGCTGCTTATATTCCGCCCGCCCCCAGGACAGACACTGTCATTTTAAACGTAATGTGTATTGTTTTACAGCTGTTGAATTGTTAAAGTCTTTTAATGTATATTCTGTTTTAATCTGTTGTTTTAAGGTTGTTAGCTGCCCAAAGACCTTCAGGTATGGGGCAGGATAGAAATGTAAATAATAAATAAATAAATAGATAGCAGAGCTCTATTGCCACTGTGCCTGTGCGGTGCTGTTGCCACATCTGCACCACTTGTCCCATGTTCCCCCTGCACATCTTTCACCTATACTAGTCCTGTCGCTGGTATAGTGTGGAGAAGTAAAGCTGCTCCACACGTATATGGTGTGGGGAATGCTTGTGGTAAAGAAATGGCTCCATGAAGTACAGATGCTCCGTGCATTACATTGTAATGCACTTACAATGTGTGAAAAGGCACATTGTTTGGATGAACAGCTCCTGAGCCAGACTTGAGCAAGCGTCCCCTGTCCTCCTTATGGAGAATTGAAGGAATGCAGGATTGCTTTTTATTGTCCCTAACCCGTGAATTCTGAACTTGCACCGGAAATTTGTTTAGCCAACTCAGATAGTGGATATTCCTAAAACAGTAATCTAAAACAGAAGAGAGGTGTGTGGTTTTTCCTGGTAAGACATGAAAACTGTCAATTGTGACATTAAGGCTTGTCTTTGATCTCTTGTAGCATACATTGTTCATTCTAGCACCAACCTCCTTATTTTCTACACTGAGAAAGAGTAAGATTAATTACACAGAATCATTGCAAGGAACAACTGTGCATTTCAGCCGTGTATCTGTATTGATTTTTTCCTCTTTAAATAAAGATGCCAATTCCAAGAAATATAATTTTCAATAGGATTAGAAATGGGGATGGATGGATGGATGAAGCCATAATTACAGCCAATGGAAGAGAAAATCTTTCTATTATTAAAGGCTCCCTTCTGCACATTAATGTGGAATACAGAGAGATCTCCTGGTAGTATGCTCTGTCTACACAGGATGGAGTGTGAGATCCAGATAAAGAGGCCCTACTTCTTTGGGATCTAATGGCATTGACAAGTCTATATGGGACAAAGGCAATCCCTCAAATATTTTGGGCTCAAGCTGTTTATATGAATTTGGCTTGGTAGTGGATTGATAAGTGGTGCAATTCCTTGAAGATTTGCATAATATGCTTCTGGCCAGAAACTCCTATCTGTGCTGCTTCACTCTATACTACTTCCAGATTTTGGACCATCTTCAAGGGTAGCCCCATGTAGGGTGAATCACAGTATGCTATGAGGGAAGCTAATAGCAGCTTTATTCAGCGCTGTCATATGGTAGAGATGTTTACTTTATGGCAGGCCCCATACAGGACCTGCAGTAGACAGTACCAGCGGGCAGATGGCAGGTTCCTATTCCAAGATGCAATATGAGATAAGGCCCAGTGCAGAAAGGGCAATAAATACCTGGCAGGAAGAGGCTATGTCAACATACCTGGAAAGGGGCTAACAACCAGAAATACCCATCGATTAATCAGATATATGGGAATGGTCATAATTTCCTAGTGAGTTGGGTCTCAAAGTGCTTGGTCAAAGATACCCAAACACTCTCTCCAGGGGTACAGCAAAGGCAAAGATGTATTCCTTCGATTTTATTTATCTTTTTTTAACTCACCCTTCCTCTTACATTCCTAAGGTGTGATAAAATCCAGTTTTAATGCATGAACACAGGAATTTTAAAATTTTTTACAAAATACATGTAAAAAATACATTTTACAATCAGTAAGAAATCCCAATGAAGGCAGCCATAGCTCATTTGCAGCTATCCCCGCCCCCCCCCCTTTGGTAGAATCCACACTTACTTGGATGGGGAACTCCTGGGACACTCTTGGATGGGGCATCCATATTATTTGGAACCACTTCTTTACCAGAAGCAGCTCCTGTGCACTTGCATTCACACCTCTTTCAGGTGAAAGAAGTGCAGATGGAGTCTGTGACCAGGCGGTGCAGGCCACAGCCCATCTAGTCCAGCATCCTGTCTCATGGAGCGACCCACCAATTATTTCTGGGCATTCTTAAGCATGGATGTGCACAATTTGTTTTCATTTGCTTCAAACTGTGTTGGTGTAATTTGCAGTCCTGTTCCCCCATGTCAGCCAAAGACTTCTTGCTTCATGTACTTTAGCAACAAGAAATAATTGCTCCAATATATATAGATATTTACAACAATGCTAGAAACTATATATATATATATATACTGTATTTTCTGGCGTATAAGACTACTTTTTAACCCAGGAAAATCTTCTCAAAAGTCAGGGGTCGTCTTATACGCCGGGTGTCGTCTTCTTATACAGCGAATATATCCCAAACTCTATATTTTAATTGGAAAGTTGGGGGTCGTCTTATACGCCCAGTCGTCTTATACGCCGGAAAATACGGTATATATATAAAATTTGTGTGTATGTGTGTATGTATGCATGCATGCACACAAACAACACAGCTTCTAGAAAAAGATAGATGCTCGAATGCCCACCCAGCAGATTGCCAAAAGTAACAACAATTGGACTGAAAAACAATAATTCCATAGTTTTTTAAAACTATGAACACCATAAGAACCTAAGAGGAGCCCTGCTGGATCAGGCCACAGCCCATCTAGTCCAGCGTCCTGTCGCACACAGTGGCCCACCAAATGCTCATGGGCATCTCAAGCAGAGACAAGGACAAACCTAATTCCTGCTCTAGAATCCCAGCAAATGGCCTTAAAAGCGCCCCGGTCCCCCCTCCCCCAGCCTGAAAAATGCACCTAGACATTCGTTCTAGGCACCAATTCCAGTTTTTTAAAACTTCAGTCTGAATGTAAAAGTACAGTATAAACAAGATAAAAATATTTTATTTAATTATCTTATAAATAGAACAAGGATTTAAAATAAAAAAATAACAAGACCCTGTTTTCCACCCACCTCCACCAGCCACATAAATATTTAAAGCAAATAAACAATTATTTAACACCAAATTCAAGAAAATAAGCAATTATTTATAACAAATTCAAGCAAATACACAATTAAGACCGGCGAGAGGGGGAATGAGAGAGAGAAAGGGAAAAGAGAGATGGAATTCCTCCTCTTCTTGCAAAGAACCCAACGGCAAGTCAAGGGCCATTCACCAAGCTCACGGCTATGAAGCAGAACCACAAGGCAAGCAACAACTGAACTCCACACCCCAACCAGAAGGTTGAGAAGACATGCCTCTTCTTTTATCCAGTCCCTTGAACTCCCCCCTCTCATCCTGAAGGGAGTCTGAAATCCAAAACAGTGAATAGAAGACCTGTTTTCTCAGCACCAAGAAATAAACAAGGCAACCAATAAGCTATACAAGCTGTCATTTGGATGCCATTAACCGATCATGGAAGACAAGAACCAAAGGAAATTGGAATACATTTGCTAAAAATGACAGTCCCAGAGGCTGCGCAAACAAACTGAAGAAAATGGCGAAGATTTGATGAATGTGCCATTATTTTTGCCTGACCTGGTCACATTTGCCTTTGCATGTGAAGCAGCAAGTACCTCAAATTCACATGAAATATGAAGCGAATGAAGCCATTTGGCACATTCCTATTCTTAAGCAGAAATTTACACCCTAATTCCTGCAAATGTCCTTTAGAGGCATCCTGCCAGTCTCTCCAACCCCAAGGTGGTACCTAGGCATCCATTCTAGTAATCACTGATATACCTGTCCTCCATTAATTTATCTAAATGTTTCTTAAAGTATCCAGCCTGGTTGTTATTACCACCTCTTCTGGTTGCAGATTCCATAGACTGATGACCACCTTGGGCGAAAAGATAGTTTCGCTTGTCAGTCCTAACTCTTCTGCCCATCAGCTTCTCAGTGTCAGTTTGCTTCTGAGAGGTTGTCTGCTTCAGATAAGGCCATTTTCTGAAGTACCCCATGAGGAACCAGCCTCAATGGTGGGACCATAAGAAGGCAGTATGCGCAGAACTAAAAATAATGAGAAAAGTATGTTTTCACATACTCGAATCATAAGATGTTGAAGGTTTTTAAAGGAAGCTTCCTGATATTATACAGCCTGCTAACTAGGGGTATGCACAAATATTTGAAGGTATTCAAAATTTGATCAAATCTGGCCAAATTTTGATACGAATTCAGATTGAATGTCCATAAATTTGAATTTAAAGATTTAAACAAATTTTGAATTTGGGATCTATTCATTCAAATTATCCAGACATTCATATGTGTACGGGTTCATACCCGATGCATACTTGCAGATTCACATCTTTCCTGCATCTGTATGCATTTGTACAGATCCGTACAGGATGAAAATGAGTTGCATACAGGATAACTACAGGATTCATATGGATGTGTACAGACGCGCATGGATGCAGGAAAGATGCGTATGGGCATCTACGAATGTGGTCGACATTCGTAAGTGCAAATCTGAATCAAAAATTCAACAACTAGATTTGAATCTGCTTAATTTGAATCGAATTTGGTTTAATTCAAATTTTAAAGATTCAAATCAAATTGAATTTTCGGGTATTCAATTTGAATTGAACCGAATCCTGAAATTTGCATTTGTGCACACCCCTACTGCTAACATAGGACATGCAACGTATTATCTCCATGAATGGATGTTATGTCCATAAATGTTTATAGCTGGTCAGTGGGTTAGCCTGAAAAAAAGGACACTACAAGCTACTTAAAAATAATGCTGAGTCTGTAATATTTATTATTTGTATGGTATAATTATTTAACATTTGCTTTTCTTCTGCCAAGAGGTTATCTTCCTCTTTTATCCTCATACTAAATTTGTGAGGGAGGCTGAGATGGAGTAATCGAGGCAAGGACTGTGCACACTTCACAGCTAGTGATGATCAGGGCAACTCTTGGACACTCTGGGACAGAACATACACCATGCTCCTGATTGCTGTAGTACAAACAGACCCTAAATGTCATTGCTGTCTAAGGCACTTTCTGCACTTACTTTTTGATCTAGATCTTGGAGCCTCTGATCAATATCAAGGAGGCCCTAAATATCCTCCTATATCAACCTGCCTGTTCCTTGAGATCTCCAGTGGTGTTCCTCTTGATTGTAACATGGGTTTCAGTAGCTGAGGGCGTAGGGGCCCAGGATAGGGTTTTCTCAGTGGTGGCCCCCTGACTGTAGAATACTCTTCTCCTTGAGGTGCCCCAGGCACTTCCAGTTAAGCATTTAGAAAATGGCTACAAAAATACTGAAATAAGGAAACCTCTTCCCATGCCCACATCCAGTTATTATTTTAGTATCTTATTTTAATTTGTTTGTTTTATATTTTGTTTTCTATTGTAGTCACCCACCCTGAAACCAGGTATAGGGCAGGATAAGGATGCAAACAAACAAAGAAACTGTACTTCTCCCAGTTAATGGAGGCTGTGACAGGCATGAGGCAATATAAATCAAAGTGAATACACATCCTCATCCTTTCACTTTATAAACGGCTTCTAAATTTGTTACTTACAATGCCAAAACACATTGACATTTTGACAACTACTTCCCCCCCACACCCATTCCCATCAGAAGCCACTTGTCTGCTTCAGGACTAGTCTTTATTGCTTTCCAAATGTCAACTGTTTTTCCTAACCTTATTGGGAGAAAAAGAAATAAAGAAGCATATTCTTGTGAGTTATTCAGGAAATGCAAACTGGGCTATAACGATGAAGGATTACGTTTCTTGATTGTCTCATAATTAAAGCAAAAGTCCACGCATGGCAAAGAAGTGATTAAAAAGAAAGACGGAAATGAAGGGTGCATCCATTTTAAAGCTTCGAAGTCCCTGCGTAGTTGCTTCCCATCATCCTGACGTGACATGGGAAAACTGCGCAGGGAGGGCGGAGCTCCTGCGGAACTGTATCCCATTGTCCAGACAGGACAATTGAAACTCCGGGTGAGGGAAAGTGTAAAGATAAAAGCTGCTGATGAAGCAGCAGCTTTTAATAGCGCACTTTCCATGCTGCTGCTGCGCCACCACTGCTGATTGATGGCCATGTGACCAGTCATGTAACCGCCAGATCACTAGTGGCTGAGAAGTTTTTGCCACTGTCTGGAGGCAGAAAATTCTGACTTGATTTCTGTGGTAGTGTCCTCTAGGAAGCTCCCACGAACCATACCTAAGGGCCCAATTATATCCAAATTTAAATCCAGCTTCAGTCCATTTTCAGAATGGAAGAACACGGTAATAAACTGATAAATTATTAACCTCCCCCACACACAAGTGACAAGTGTCCACAATTGCATGGGTGGAACAGTCTTGCTGGTCCATAAATAGGCTGTCTGCACTTGTAAACCCTGCTGTTGCCTTGGCCCATTCTGCTCTGGGGACTCTGACAACCAGTAACCAGAGGGACTGGTTCTGGCAGTGCAGTTAACCACTGAAATTGTTAAAAAAGCTGCACTGTCTAATGAACTGAATTCTTCTAAATTTGATCTATAAGATCTTAAACAGGGGAGGCTTCAAATATCTAAAGTATCATCTTCCCTGAATCAATCTGCTTGTGCATTAGTTTCTGCAGGTGAGGCCCTTCTTACTCCTACCATCACCTTCAGAAGTTGAAGGTTTGAGGGACCCAGGATAGGGCATCTCCCCTGGGGTCTTCCAGGTGTCTTCGCTATAAATATTTAGCAGATTAGAGAAGAGGCAGCTATTTACCCATGACTTCCACTGAATAAGCAGCTTCCTCTACTTATTTTCAGGTGCTGTTACTGTTTTTGGTGAGTGCATTTTACATTTTATTTTTACTGTTGAAACTTGCCTGGAGATCTTCAGGTATAGTGCAGGATAAAAACATAAAAATATAAACCAACTAACCAAGGGTGTTTCTACACTGGCTGTGGAAAGCACATTAAAAATGCATTAGACACACATAAAAGACACTTAGAAAGTTGCCTTCCACACTGGAGGACAGATGAAGGACCCTTCCATGCAGCTGCTTCCACACAGCAGCACACGAGATCCGTCCTTAATGGGGTCTCACTGCTGAAAAATCCATCCTCCGCGAAGACCTGAAAAATGAGGTCTTCAATCCATCCCCATGAGGGGATCCATGCGCCAGTGGCCACCATCTTGGGAGGGGTGGAAGCAGGCCAGTCTGCCTCTGGTGCCCCTTCCTCATGAGGCCTCTTCGGATCCATCTCTGTTTTGGACAGATCCTCCAGAGGACGGATTGCCTGGAAACGGATTTTCCTTAAACCATTTTTCGGCGGCCAATGCGGAACCACCCTACCTAACTAACTTTCCATTAGAAAACGTTGAATTTAAGTGCATGGAAATGCCATGAGCCTTTTCTGCAATTACCTCACTTAGATTTGGACCAGTGGATTTGGAATAACCGGACCCACTGATCCAGACATGTAGAGGTGTGGGCCGGATCAGCGCCATCTGCATCTGTGAAGCTAATGTGAGTTTTGCAGTTTCCACACACACAGTCCTGAGGGCTGGGAACAAAAATTTCCTATCCTTGGGGCTTGTTTTTTTTTTTCCTAGCATGCTATGGCATACCTCTGAAAAATAGCTGCCTCCCTGTATGTCTGGATCATAGAGGCATGCCATCTGCATGTCTCCCATGATCTGGAAAAAGGCTCTTGGTCCTGTTGTGGACTCAGTTAAATGGGTCTTAAGAGACCCAGGTTAAGAGCCTCTTAATCCATATCTAGCTCTTTCTTATGACTCTGGAGATGGTCTAACAGGAGTGGGGTGAGGCCTCTTTGATCCCCATCAATGTATGGATGGGAAGCGTATGGATTAAGAGATTCCTTAATGTAGACCCACAACAAGTGCTAAAAGGATGGTGCATTTGGGTTTCTTTTTGGAATTTTTGTTGATAAATAATCTGTCCTCGTGCAAGTTCATCCCTCTCCCACCAGCCAGAACGATAGGCAGCTTCCTTATATTTTTCAACTAATAACGTGATCAATATAAGACAGCATTTGAGGTCGATTAAGTGGCATCATTGCAGCATTTTAAAAAGTCAATGGGAGTTTATGGGCTCTGCCATCAGATCCGGAAAATATTATATTCAATTCCATCATTGGTGAGAAAAGAGATAATTTTGCAACCTAATCCTATATGTTTTTGTGCCATGTAGAATCTAATATAATTGATCTAAATGATTCTAAGGGGGCTTCAAACGACAATGGTCCACTTCACATGGAAATTAATCTTAGTCAGCTCAGCAGGGTGTATTCTTAAAGGAGAATTTTCCTAGAATGGTAGCAATCATCTTAGTTACTATCCAGACATTCATGGGAATACAAAAATTCTTATTCAGCACTGTTATGGTTGTAAAGTGATAGGTGGAAAGCAAAATGGCATCTTAAAGGTAGTGTCAGTCCATGGGTTAGGACCACCAGAGCAGGGGAGAAGGAGACTGAAGAAACCAAAGAGAGGCTTCCAAGTGACACTTTTCACCTCCCACACAACCATGAAGGTTGGCATTTCTTTAAGTCCCTGAAAAGCACTTCCCATGACTAGCACACCCCATGAGATTGAGCTCACCTTGTGGAACTGCAGCCCGTTTCCATTGATGACCTATTTTTTGGAATGGAAAAGCTAGAAAAAAGTGGGCAAGAAGGGCAAGTTTGTGAAGTTTGTCCCTCTTCTTTCCCAAAATATTCAAAAGGTCTTTCTGCACCAGTATATATACACATTACTGTGGAATATGGGAAGCTCCATCCACCGCTAGTATGCTCTGTCCACACAGAAGAAAGTGTTATTTCCAAGAGCTCTGAATGCTAACATCAACGGTTCCTAGACTTGGAGCCACAGGGGGACCCATTTTAGTGATGCACTTTGGTGAGCTACTGAAATGGGTCCCCCATTAGTCAGGAACACAGAGCATGTTTTCTGCTCCTGGTAAGCATTGCAGTCCACAGCTGGATTGCTCCGTGGAAGGCTGTGTCTGGTGAGTTGTGGCAGCATGCACACAAATGTTTCTTTAATTCAATTCATAATGAATTGAAAGCAAGGAAATTCGTATTCGTTTGAAAAGATCCCCTTCAAATGTAGTAGGACTCGAATCCCATACGAGTGTTCAGTACAAATTGGCATACAAATCCCATACAAATCTATAATGAAGCTTTATACGAATGTATCAAAACATTCTATTCATATTCAGACGCCTATCTTCAAATGTGCCAACATTTGAATTGAATTTGAAAGTCCAAATTTGGCCAAATTCTTACCAATTTTGAATGTTATGAGTATTTGTGCACATTTCTACTGACTAGAGCTCACTGGAGCTCACTACAGGGTGAGTGGAACAATACCATTCTGCTGAGGTTAAGATCAAGTGCAGAGAGAAGCGTTCTCACTTCACGTACTGGTGCAGTTTCCAACTGGGCCACCAGCATTTAGAGTGTGGATGGCTGGGGCAGATTGCCATGGCAATAGCCATGGCAACAGACGTAGACATGGCAACTGGTTCACAAGGCACACAACTCTGCAGCTGCAGTTGAAACCATGCCACCCTGCCTCCTTTCAGCATTTGCACCCAAAAGAGAGTGCAGTTGACTGGGAGTTCACCAGCTATTCCAAGTAGGGATGTGCACGAATGGGCTTTTTGCATTTGATTTGTATTGAATCAAATGTAAGAAAATTAATATTCATTGGAATAGTTCCCCTTTGAATGTGGTAGAATTCTATCCAATGCAAATGTATTCATACAAATTCGTATGAATACCCGATACCTATCCAATAAGTATCCTGTAACATATCTGCTCTGAAGGTGTCAAATTCGCCCTGAATCCATTTTGAATCCGCTCTCAATCCATGTCAAATGCATCTGGATCTGTTGTAGATGTGACTGGTGCAGCCACTTTTCCACTCTCCAGTTCTTGAATGTTCCAAAACATCCGTATTCTTATGGATGTCAGTGTACAAACATTGTAACATTCAGTTTGTATATTAATGTCCAAATTCATACAAATATCAAACGTTATGCATATTCATGCACATCCTTAGTTCCCAGTGAAGTTGCAGGCAGGTGTTTACTTGTCCACAGCAACAAAGGGGCAGGGAATCTGGAAAGAGCTCCCAGGTGCTCTGGGACAGTAGCATCAGTCCAGAGCATGGGTAGACCTCTCAAGGAGCATCCAGAACCACTCCATTAAGGTAAGGGTGAACAGGGCATTTGTTAGATTTTGCCAAATGGACAAATTGACCTGTTTGTTTAGAGAAGGGTCATCTAAAAAAAATTCATACTTGAAAAATTGGCAACATCTTATTTACTTTCTGTGTGTAAAAGAAGGAAACTTGTGGACATTAGGATCTGAACATTAATAAGGGTTTGGAGACTGAGTTTGTTTTGGCAAAGAGTAAAACTATTACATTATGTACAGAGAGGCATGAATATAAATTTACCCACAACAATGGGCAGAATTAGAAGTTATTATAAAAAAGGAAAGAAGAGAAAGAAAATGCACATTTTCTTGCAAAGTACAATAAGAAAACTCACAGAGCTTGAGAAGGGACATCTCGATTATTAGAAGCAAAATCTAGATACTGTATACAAGTCATGCAGTATTAATATGAATGCCAAACAACTATGCATGATTCTCACATGCAACTGGTATAGATGTTGCATGGGACAGGACACAGTGCAGGGCATTTATTATGCATGAAGGGTAAATGGCGGGATATGAATTCTTAAATAAAATCAATAAGATAACCCCGAGTAGGTACAATTCTAAGCAGCAAAAAGCCATACACCTTCCCTTCCTATAGTCCCAGTAATCAACCCACTGCTAGGTCATTCCTTCCATTAAAGCACTACAGCTCCATGGCCCTTCTTGTCAGTCCATCTCAATAATAACTCAATCCTGCAACCTTATTATCTGTTGCCTCAACTACTGTCATATTTTATCCTCCATTGACCTGCTGTTGCAAAATCTTGGTCTCTTATCTAATTTAGTATTGCTATTTTTTTATTATTCACATCTCTTGTTATTCTGAATATCCATCCATCCATCCATCCATCCATCCATCCATCCATCCATCCATCCATGAGGTCTCAGGGCGGGTAACAACATCTAAAATAAAAATCATTAAAACAACAACAGTATGTATCTTTCCTTAAATCCTTACATAGGCTTCTGGATAAATATTTGTTCTTACTATTAAAGCCATCAATCCCTTTTGGGGAGTTGATATTCCAGGAATGATGATATTATGGGATATCATCCCACTAGCCTGGGGTATGCTGAGATTGCATGGACAGGTGTTTCACACCCTGTCTGGAAATTCCCTGCAGGTGGGATCACTCATATGCAGTTCCTTCTCTCTTAAACATTCTAAGGCAGAAAAGATTGATTAAACTTGGAGTGAGAACATGAGGGCCACACCCTTCCAACCTGAGCCTTGCTCTTTCTCTATTGTAATACAGTTCCTCACAGTCTGGTTGTTCATGAGTTTGGGTGTTTCCACACTGGCTGCCAAGAAACAGATTAAAGAAAATCCATTTCCCGGCGATCCATCCTCCAGACGATCTGTCCAAAATAGGGACAGATCCAAAGAGGTCTCGTGCATCCACACACGTGGGGGGGAGGATGGATCCTGAGGGCTGGATCTCCTAGGTGCTGTGCGGAGGCCGCAGCACCCATTCCCCAAGGCAGCTGGCCTCCTGTGCTGCTGCCGCCGCCGCCGCCCCTGGAGCCGCGGGACTGGAGCATTCAGCTGCCAGTCACTGCACGTTGCCAACAGTGCATGGGGGAGGGGCTCTGGAGGCAGACTGGCCTGCTTCCGCCCCTCCGAATATGGCAGCCACTGACAAATCCATCCCCTTGTCTCTCCATATGCAGAAGCGTCCTGCTTCCAAATGGATCAAGGCAAGGAGATAAATTGAAGCCCTAATTTTCCAGGTCTTCCCGGAGTTTTTTCAATGGCGAGACCCCATTAAGGCCGGATCTCGTGCACCACTGTGAGGAAGCAGCTGCCTAGAAGGGTCCCTGGTGTGTCCTCCAGTGAGGAAGGTAAGTGTTGTATGTGTCTTACATGTGCCCTTATTGTGTTCTTAATGTGGTTTCTGCGGCCAGTGCGGAAATACTCTTCTTCTCACCTTTGGGCCCCTGTGTAAATTGTCACAGGCCCTTTCTGCATTTCCCTTAGATCCAAACCAAGGAGCCTGTTAGGGCAGATCTTGGGCCAGTGTTTCCACATGTTAATGTCTGATCACAGAGGTCCTAATTCATCTCTGTCTGCACTAGTCAGAGCCACACTAGAGGCCTATTTGCACTAAGGCCTCTGGTGAAGAATTAGGACAGCTGTGGGACAGGCCATTCACATTCTGGGAAGGCCGGTTCCGTCCAGAAGCATCCTGGCCTGTCCTAGAACTGCCCTAATTGTGTCCAGGGTGATTTCATGTTCCACTTCTAATCAACTATTAGTGCACTTCTGGGGAGGGAGGGCTCACTTGGAGGCTGTAACAGCCTACTCAGCATTGCACTAATTGTGCACTAGAGGCTGTAGTGTGAATAGGCCTCTGAAGCTCTAATGCTGAAATCACTCCACTTCTTAGCTATCAATAAGGGCCTGGACCTTCCTATGCAGGTCCTGGGCATTCTGTCCACAGATCTGAAACTCTTGCTTGCTTGGCTTAGGATTTCCTCTTCTCTTTTCTGCCTTCTGTGCCTGAAAGCTTGTCACGAATCCACGCAGCTAGGGCTGAATCTCAAATTCCAGTCTGAATGTGTTGGCTCTTAAGAATTTAAGCTCATTAGAAATGCCCTGCTAAACTGGACATCCGGATGCATATGAAAGCCAACATGAAGGACACAAGGACACAGTTTGCATTCTGAGTCACTGGCAGTGTAGAGCTCTGCTGGAACGTCATGTTGCAATGTATGTATGCGTGCATGCATATATGTTTTAACCAGTCACTGAGGACCGTGTAAAGTTGGCTTCTGGGAGGCTTATTCCAAAGGCTTATTCTGGGAGGCTTATTCTAACAGTAAGAGTGATCAACCAGTGGAACAGGCTGCCACGGGAGGTGGTTGGTTCCCCTTCGATGGAGGTCTTCAAGCAGAGACTGGACAGCCATCTGACTGAGATGGTTTAGGAGATCCTGACTTGAGCAGGGGGTTGGACTCGATGACCCAGGAGGTCCCCTCCAACTCTACCATTCTATGATTCTATGAAAGCTAGGGGGGCACCAGAGAGAATGCCCTTTCTTATGTTGCAGTCCCTTGCACCTCCAAGGACAATAGAACTACAGGAAGACCCACATTTTATGATCTTAAAGTATGGGCAGGTCTATATGGGAAAAAGCAGTCTTTGAAATATCTGGGGCTCAGGCTATTTAGGGCTTTCTATGTCAATATCAGCACCTAAAATTGATCTCCGTAGTGAATTTGTAGCCACAATTCCATTGATTGTTCTATCTCTCTGGGCCAAGATTTAGGCAGAGGCCAGCTTTGACTGAAAAATAATAATAAACAACTTTCCCTGCTCTGACATCTGCACACCAAAATGGCTCATTTACTTACTTCTTGAACAACACAGTTGAGAAACTTGCCTTCCTGAAAGATCTTGATATTGTAAGCCACACTGAAATTTGTAAAATAATAATAATAAAAGGTCTAGTATACAATAAAACTGAACAAACATGTAAGCTTTTCTGTACTTCAGTCAGGCTTCTGTTTTCCTGAAAGCAGCTCTATTGATTGTTGACATTAAACAATTAACCTCTTCTTTGAAGGCTGAATTGTTTTGGAGCCATCTGTAACATTTCAGCAACTGAGTTCACATCTGGGAAATAGAGAATTTGCAGGCAACAGGTGGACAGCTTTTTAACTCTGAGGCATCTAGATGTTTTTCAGGGGGTGATTTCACACTTCTCTTCCCGTCTACTTGGACGGGAAAGCAATGTGATGAACCAACATTGACTATCACTCATACTTGGAGTGCTAGTCACGTTTAGCCATTCCCCCCGTGATCAAGTACTTACCTTGATATGATTGCAGGGCCAGTCCTCTTCAGGGTGCCGCCATTTTGTTTGTGGTGCCCTGTGCAGCTGTGCATGCATTAGCGCCATCACCTTGATGATGCTGGTGCTGTGCACAGTTGCAGTTACAGTGGCAGCAGGACTGTCAGTGTGCTTGTGCGGCAGCTCTGTTGACCTCCTTGTCCAGCTGGACACAACAGGTAAGTGATTAGGGAAGGCTGGGGAGGATGTGGAACATGAAATCATGCTCCACAGGTAGTTCATGACTGGGGAACTTCTGGGAAGGCAAGGGGCGCTTGGAGGCTGTAGCAGCTAGGGAGGTGCATGAATGTGTTTTTGACATTCTATTCAAATCGAATCAAATACCTGAAAATCCAATTCAATTTGCATCTTTTAAATTCAAATTTAACAAGATTCAATTCGTATTTACTAAATTCAAATCTATTCATCCAAAATTTTTATTTGAATCTGCACATACGAATGTTGACAACATTCATATATGCACATAGCATCTTCCCCACATCCATATGCATCCCGTAGTTATCCCATATGCAACCCATTTTTGTCCCGTACGGATCTGTACAAATGCGTACAGATGCAGGAAAGATGTGTATCTTCAAGTACACATCATGTATGAACCTGTACACATACGAATGTCAGGATAATTCAAATGAATAGATCCGAAGTTTGAAATTCAATTCGAATGTTTACATTCAAATTTCAGGACATTCTCTTTGAGTTCAAATGTCGAAGTTTGGCACATTCAATTGGATTTTGAATGCCTACAAATATTCGTACATATCCCTAGCAGCGGCCTCCAAGTGCAGATGCCCTTCCCCAGAAATTCCCTAAACATGCACAACCAACCCAAGTGTGAAAAGGCCTAAGGACTGAACATAAGAACGTAAGAACATAAGAGAAGCCTTGCTGGATCAGGCCACAGCCCATCTCGTCCAGCATCCTGTCGCACACAGTGGCCCACCAAATGCTCACGGGCATCTCAAACAGAGACAAGGACAAACCTCCTCCTGCTCTCGAGTCCCAGCAGATGGCCTTTGAAGCGCCCCAGTTCCTCCCCCACCCCCTCAGCCTGAATCTGTTATCTGCTTGGGAAAGATGCAAAGGGAAGCCTGCTTCCAAACACAGTCTGTAAAATGAGGCCATGTTCACATGCAGTTTTATTTTATAAAAACACATCTGAGGCAACGTGGAGATGGTTTGTAGGTAGGTTCACACATCATTCAGCCCCTCTCATTTCTCAAGAACATTCCAGGCTAGAAAAAGTGGATTGTAAGTGGGATGAGAAAATGGGGACCATTTCTGAAAAAGGTCACCATTTCTGATGTGCTTTTGAGCCCCCTTTTTTTTCTCTTTTGCTATGTCTGAATGCAGACTTAGACTGGAATATTTGCAGAAAATCTGCTACATCCATTCCTTTGCTATACATCTATGCCATTCAGAAGAAATTAAAAATTATATTCTGGAGAAAAGCAGTTCTTAATATTCTAGGCATAATGTTGCCGATGTCATTCCGGCACTAATTCACCCAATGAATTTTGAACTTCTGTCGTAAAGGTGTCACCCGTATATCGTTACCAAATGAATTACACTGTGACCCACTTAGAACATGCTCTAATGTAATAAAATTTCCCTTAAAGGAACATTTGATATGATGAGCAAAATCAAATTACTGTGGTTTGTCCCTCATATAGCAATTTTTCTGCTAATGAAGATTTAATGAAAACAATCATTCCAACAGGGGCACACTGAGTCCAAAACTTTTATTCCTTGAGCAACCTGTTGTAAAAAATAATGTCCTTAAAAAAGAATTTGCATGGCAATAACTGTCCAGCAATGCTGTATTTGTGTCTTCAGTTGATAAGGCAAACTCTCATGGAAGTGGGTATCAGATCATAGCCTAACCTAAGAAAACTTGTGCACATTTTCTTTGACGTACATATTTGTTTGTTCATATTTATTTATATTTGTATTTATCCCATCCTATACTTGAAGATTTCAGAACAATTAAATGCAAATTTAAAAGAACTTACCCAAACTATTCACAATGCTTGAAACTGGGCAGGGGAACTTGTTTCCTCAACCAAAGACCAGGGCAAATAGATGTGTCTTTTCCAGACTTCTAAATATATATAAAGAAGATGCCATCCCTCAGGGGTAGAGGGACACTATTCTGTAGTCTAGGGCTATCCCAAAGAAGGACCTATCCTGAGCACCTGAGCTATCGAAGGCAGTGATGGTACAACCAGGAGGGGTTCACTTGCAGATCTTAACCCACCAGGGTGGAAGAGGTGCAAATAGAACTTCTGACTGGTGGCACAGATGAGGTTGTACACTCTGTTGGCCAGTCACCGTGGTAACTGTGCCACGCATACCCACTGGTGCCTTTGCCACAGCAATGTGATTGCCTCCTTAGTGGAGAAGATTTGCACTTAGCCAGTGCCTAGCTAAGTGCAGGGTAAGTTTTGAATGGTTTGGGCATCGTGAAGAGTGGACGACCAAACCATTCCAGAACTTTACTTCCCTGGCACATTTTCCTGGGGAAGCTGAAATGCAAAAAGGCTCTAAGTTTCAGATTTTCTGCTTAGATGTCAAACAACAAAACCCTCCCTTCTTTCTTAATAAAGCTGACTTTGAGAGCACTAATGTTTCAGAGATGTTTGAGGGAACTTGGCTGTTTTTGGCATTCGATCCATAATATATGATTCTATAAACAATGGGGTGAAACTGCAGGGGAAAAGATTTAGTTTAGATGTTAGGAAAAAATTTCTAACAGTAAGAGTGATCAACCAGTGGAACAGGCTGCCACGGGAGGTGGTTGGTTCCCCTTCGATGGAGGTCTTCAAGCAGAGACTGGACAGCCATCTGTCTGAGATGCTTTAGGAGATCCTGCCTTGAGCAGGGGGTTGGACTCGATGACCCAGGAGGTCCCCTCCAACTCTACCATTCTATGATTCTATGATTCTAAACTGAATGTTGGAAAAATCATATTTGTTTGAATAGATCCCCTTCAAACGTTGTAGGATTCTATTTGATAGAATATATTCATATGAATATCCTATACAAATGCATATGGATCCTGGATATGTATCCTGGATATGTATCTTATACCAACGCATATCTATCGGTATGTATCCGATACATATCCCCAGTTTAACTAACGTATGAGCTATTTGTACGAATGTTCCAAAACATTTGTATTTGAACAAATGTTAATGTACGAATGTTGTAACATTCAATTCGTGTACAAATGTTCAAATGCATACAAATTTGTACAAATAATGAATGTTACAAATATTCGTGCACATGCCTACTCATGTCCCCCTCTTTCCAGGATATGGGGGGCATTCCAGTGGTACAATAGGATGTGCCACTGAAATGAGGCCCCTAGGAAATCCAAAAGCCAGGAAACTCAGGAAGGAGATTTAAAGGTTTTAACCTATTGAAAAGAACAGGCAGTTCCTCTAAGCTTCCTTCTCCAAGCTTCACCTGTTGAAATTCCCTTCTCCATACAGTTATTAGAAGAACCCTCTCCTCTTTTCCACATGAAAAGCCTCAGGGATTTCTGTGATTTATAATCAACTGGTTTTATCTAAAAGGAAATGTGGTTTCAGATTCCTAGGAAGCCCTGTGGATCATTTATAATCTCAGAGGCTGGCCTACCTCACAGAGCTGTCATGAGAATGAAGGAAGGTTGTATGAGGTGGAGTGATGAAATGCCCAACATCTCCCAGGCCCCAAACAGATGAGGTTGTATCTTCACCACCTCCCTAAGGGCCATCTCACAGGGGAAGAGGGGACCTGGGAAAGATTTTTTTTCTCCTGCAGTGAACCAAGTGGAGAATGGGCTAGGGATGTACACAAATATTTGCATTACTCATTATTTTGACGAATTTGGAGATTTGTATACGTATCGAATGTCCAAACATTTGTACTTTAGTATTCATATGAATATTTCAAGTTATTTGTACAAGTAATTTGAACATTCGTATGCATCTTGTGCATCTCCGCACGCATCGATACAGATACATACAGGATGAAAACGCGATGTGTACGATACGTATTGGATACGTATTGAATATTCATGCGAATAGATACAAATATATTTGTATTGGTTCAAATATCCAGATGTTTGTTTTCTTTATTTGTACCAATTTGGATTTTTGAATATTCAATTCATTATGAATCGAGTGTCAAAAATTGCATTTGTGCACACCCCTAGAATGGGCACAAATGAAAAGTCCCATTTACTGCAAGGAGCAGCAGAACTCCCAAATGCTGGCCCAAGCCCCTCCATATAAACCAGCCCTCTCTCTGGCCTACCGTCTCTCAAGGAAGAAGGTGAATTAATGGTAAAGGACTTTTTATGGTCCCAGTTTTCCATCCCTTCCAGTAGCCTCAAACTTTCTGGATGCTCCCCCAGTGCTTCCTTTGACAGATGTGACACGAAGCTGAAAAGAAGTGTGCTGGAAACTGCATAATTTTTAAGTGATCCTTCCATAAAATTGCTGAACTGTGAAAGTCACAGATCAATTTTAATTGTAGTAGATATGCTTGCTTTCCCGTAGAATCTGTGTAATGAAGAATCTAAAGGTGCTTCTTTTTCTGTCTGCACTGGGATGAGGGGAGAAAGTGACTGAAGAAAGGACTAGAGGTATGAGCTTTTCTATGGACCTCAAAAAACTGAAAGTCTGGAATGGAGGTCATTTGAATCCTTTTTAGGAAAAATGCAATCCTAGCAACATTGGGCCCATTCACACTTACCTGTTAGTGAGTGGCAGTCCAGCCACTTGACAGGTCTGTCCACACCAGTGAGCTATGGCAACTCTCCAGAAGTTGTTATGGTGTGGCAAGTGGGCATGGCAGCGTGACTGCAGTTGTGCAGTCATGTGCAGCATCCAAATCATGATGGCAATGTCCAAGCATGTGTTGGATATTGCTGTGGATATTGCCATGGTGATCTGCCTTCCCTTGCCCTGCCCTGCCTATCCACACTTCAAGTGCTGCTGGTTTGATATATAGGGTTTTTTCGGTAATTGAAGTGCTGAAAGCCACTGCTGCACTACTACCTTACTTGACTGGTATGGTATTATTATACTATATGCCAGGTAAGTGAGAAAAGGTCCATTATCTTAGGTGGTCCAAGAACAAGGAATATGTGATCCTATAGATGTGATTGGATTCTCAGTTCCCACCATTTCTAAAATCTTGCTACCTCCAGTTACAAGAACTGAAGTCCAACACTACCCATCTCTGATCTAGGAAGTACCACACTTCTTAGAAACCAGGCATATAAGAATAACTGAAGCTGGTGATTTGGGATTCTCTGGTTCAATGGTCTTTACCTGATGATTCATCTAACCTTCTTCCCGTGTCTGAACACGTTTTTTAAAAAAGCAACAAAAATGTGAAGATCCTCTATGCTCAAGAATGGCTACCAGTATAGCATATGATTCACATATACAAATTCCGAGCTTTATGTTTCAGTATCTTCCAGTAAAATATGAATGAATGAATGAATGAATGAAGGAAGGAATGAATGAATGAATGAATGAATGAATGAATGAAGGAAGGAAGGAAGGAAGGAAGGAAGGAAGGAAGGAAGGAAGGAAGGAAGGAAATTTCCTGACTGAACCTTAGAGAGGAGTTGCTCAACATTATAATCAGAGCCAGGTTTACATTACCAGACAGGACATGACCTAGTAGACAAGAGCCTGTTCACACTGTGAGTGCTAGAACTGTCCCCATCTGACTGAGTGGCCCTCACAGTGTGGATGGTCGGTCCTGGACTGTGCGCTTCACCATAGCAATGGCAATGGAAACTTGCAGCATGGCCAGGCCAATGGTACGGCTATCATGATGCAGTGTGCATTTGCACAGCCACAGTTGCCCATCCACCATGCAGGATTTGCAATGGCTGCAGGTGTGAATGTTGCATCCAGGATCTTACCTGGAGTGTACTAGATGCTCCTGATCAAGCTGCAAATGGCTGTATAGTCACAGTCACATATCTATGCTCCTTACTTTGCATCATCCAGAAGAGGTGTAAAGATACCAGCCCTGAAGCATACCAGATATTCCTGGTCAGCCTGTGGACTACTATTAATTTGAACACAGCTGGATCCCTTCAGAGAGGGCTTGTAGGGATGGGTGAAAAATGTTTGTTATCTTCAGATTGGGTTCAGATCGGATCAGATTCGATCAGATTAGGATCACATTTGGAGGCACCACTGGCGATGGCAGGGATTCGAAGCAAATCCGAAGTGGCTTCATTTGCATAAGTGCAAATTTCTGTCCCATTTGTGAAGTGAACTGGAGAAAAAATTGTGTGCATCCCTAAGGGATTGATCTGTTCTAGGGTAGCTATGGCAGTCTCTTGGTGCGGAAGGGGTGGTCCAGGAAGCGCCTTGGATCATTCCAGAAAATGAGTGCTAAAAGGCTCCTACTCTGGTCCAAAGTTTTCCATTAGTAAGCATGAAAATGGAGAGCCATGCAAGAAAGTTCACTGAAAAAGTAGCACCACACATATTTCAAAGCTTCTTTCCCTACAGCCATCCTGGCCTAATCTGTGTCTCTCTTGTTAATTTAAGATTGAGTCTCCTTAATGAGGAATACATCCAGAAATCTATTGAACCTATGGGACTAAGGTTATCCTCACACTAACCTACCTTACAGGGGTGTTGTGAAGATAAAATGAAGAATAATGTTTCTTCAAAGGAAAGCAATAAACAAAGAAGCATGAAAGCTTTGTGTAAGAAAGAAACCCCTTGCAGCATGAATAACCATATTAAGTGTGACACTTGTGCCAGTCTGTCAGATACAAAGCAAAATGGGAAGCGCCCCCTCTCTCCCCAGACAGTGGTACCTTTAGTATTTCTCAACCAGGGGGAAAAGAAAATCCTCTCTCCTACACTTGAATGTTTTGCTCTCCTTTTTTCTCAAGTGGCAGTGTGAGAACACGGTGTGCATACTAAGAGCATGGAATACTTATGGCTCAGGTTTTAAGACTCCTGGCATCCCACCCTGTTCCTTCCCTCTGCCCAACATCCTGGTTGCATTCATGCTCCTCGCTTCTACATCCTCAACTTCAATTCCAAGCATGATAGATAACGAGACCAGAGCACTGCCTTTTGTGACCTCTGCACATTTAACAAAAGGGAGGGTGGTGAAATATGGAGTATTTACTTAGCAGACAAATGGGGCTCTTCTCCCCTCAACCGGCTTCGCCCTGAAGACACTGCTGCTGCCGTGAGTCAAAACAGACAGGATAGTACAACTGGCAATTCCCTTCTGACGACGGAAGCATAGAAGCAGCCCCGCGGCTCCCCTTTTTGCACTCCACCCCTTCTTTTCTTTAGGTTCCTCATCCGCCTGCTCCTCTCACAAACCCACTGAACAAAAGAAACAGGAATACCATCCTCGTCAGCCAGAGACACCTTTGTTTCACAATGCAAAGCCTACCTCCGAGACTTGTCACATCTTCTCTTCCTCAGGAAAAAAAAAGAAGAAGAAAGGAAGGAAGGAAGGGGGGAAATACCACACACGTACAAGAAGCAAGAAAGAGAGGAAAGCAAAACAGGGAGAGAGTACCCACGCCACCCTAACTGCTAATAAAGCGGAATCCGGCGGAATCCTCTGACCTGCCACCAGTTGTTGAACATCGTCACTGCTACTTCCTGACGTTCAAAGCCCTTTTGCACCATTAGTGTCACAACCCGCCTGCTAACTCACGCTCCCTTAACACTCGCTTGCTCAAAATGTCTGAAAATAGTTTGGAAGGACAATGAGGGGATAGCAGTCACACGCCAGGCAGCTTGGCTCAAAATTTTCTTTTGCCTCAGCTGCCTGTCTAGTGGCTGTTTTCAAAAGAAGAGGAAGGCTGGAGGAAAAGAGGGGAGAGAGCTGGAAGACAATAGCTAATATGCCTTAAGGTGATATTTATTTAACTTAGGATAGGCGTGCAATTTCTACCCGGTGCCCTAGCGTAATCCTCAGCAGAAAGGTAGCAGGGATAATTCTCAATCTCTTCCCATCTTAAGCTGCCTTCCTCTGGAGCAAGGATTGAAGGAGAAGTTAAGCATCCTTCAACAACTAGGGATGTGAACAGAGATTCATAACATTTGTTATTCATACTTTTTTTGTATGAATTCAGACAATCGTACACAAATTGAATGTTACAATATTTGTACATTGACATTCGTACGAATATGAATGTTTCCAGACATTTGTACAAATAGTTTGGACATTAGTTAAACTGGGGAGGTGGGAAAGTGGCTGTGCGAGTCACATCTGCAACAGATATAGAGTGCATTCGACATGGGTTGAGAGCATTTTAAAAGTGAATTCAGGTCAGATTTGACACTTTCAGAGCAGATTTGTTACAGGATATGTATCAGATATGTATGAGTTAGTATCAGATATTCATACGAATTTGTATGAACACATTCGAATCGAACAGAATTTCCCCACATTCGAAAGGGTCTATTTTTATGAATACAAATTTTCTAGCATTCGATTGATTACGAATTGAATACCCCAAAACACATTTGAGGACATCCTTATCAACAACCCCAGCAGTTAACTCTGAAGATGGAAAAGGAGGGAGCAGAATAAGAACAACAGGAAAGAAGCAAAGCGAGGCATGATCTACAGACAAATAAGGGATGCTCTTGAGATAGAGGACTTGATTGAACCTCCCAAACTCATATTCACTGCTTCCATGACACTCTCTATCCATCTCATAAGAACATAAGAGGAGCCCTGCCCATCGAGTCCAGCATCATTTATTTATTTATTTATTTATTTATTTACATTTCTATCCCGCCCCATACCCGAAGGTCTCTGGGTGGGTAATAACAGATTAACACAGATTAAAACAGGATACACTTTAAAACAGATACCAATTAAAATGAAATACAGTCACACACAGTGACTCACGAAATTGCCCACGGGCATCTCAAGCAGAGACAAGGGCAAAACCTTCTCCTGCTCTTGAATCCCAGCAAATGGCCTTAGAAGCATCCTGCTTGCTGGCCCAGCCTGAAAGATGTACCTAGGCATTCATTCTAGTAGACACTGATATATCTGTCATCCATAAATTTGTCTACCCCTTCCTTAAAGTCATTTAAGCTGGTTGCTGTTACCACCTCTTCTGACAGCAAATTCCATAGACCGATGACCCTCTGGGTGAAGAAATACTCAGAAAAAGAAATCTCATCCTCTGTCCTCTCCCTTTCCATTTGCCTTTTATCTTTCCCAGCACCAGGGTCTTCTTCCGTCTTCTCATTATATAGCCAGAATATTTGAACTTCAGCTTCTGTACTTGCTCTTCTAATGAACAGTAAGGGAATCTCAGAGGTTTTCTCCAGCAAATCTTCTCATAGTCCCTGCAGACTATGCAGAGGAGAAAACTGTCTCAAACATTTTGGAAAGTATTTGGGACCATGCTTGTACACCCTTCTTTAAGTGACTGTCTGGGCCATCTTTCTGCAGAAAGGGTAGACATTTTTGTTCTACTTTTGTGTGACAAGCTTAACATTCAAGTTTGACATTATTTATCAATTGCTTTTGAAAGGAAACAAATCAAGGCAGCATGCCACCATTAAAAAACAAAAACAAGTGGAAGGCAATATAAAAGCAAAGAGGGAGAAAGAGAAAATAAAACTATCATTAAAATGGTCCGTCCCCAATTGCATAGAACATAATATACAGCTGACATTCCAGGCATCTTTTTTTCTTGGAATATTTTTAATAACATGTTTGCCATTTGCTTTTGTGAATTGCGATACGTTATAGTTATGATTGGACTGGTAAACTGCTTTGAATATTTTTAGAAACAATGACACAGAGAAGAGGAATTATGTGGAGAGGCTAAGGCATATGTTTCAGGATTAGCAGGATTAGTAAAAGGTGGGTATGTGGAGGCTTCTTTGTTGTCACAAATTTTTTATTTCACTCATGTAGGACAGCATTGGCTACAGCTCGTAAAAGCCATGGTTCCCCCCAAAAGAGGAACCTCTTCAAACTCTGGCCATTAAAAGAAGAATTTCTGCAGTGAGGCTGATTTTGAAGGCAGCTGTGTGTCTTAGGGTGCATCCAAATAGCAAAAGGCAATTTCAGGATCTCCTTTAGTTCCCTCTAGGGATGTGCATGAATATATGTAATATTTGTTATTCATACAAATTTGGATGAATTCAGACATTCGTACATGAATCGATTGTTACACCATTCGTACATTGACATTTGAACAAATATGAATGTTTTGGAATGTTTGTACAAATAGTTTGTACATTTGTTTAACTGGGGATATATATTGGATACTTATTGATACATGTGTGTTTGTATAGGTTACATATCTGATATGTATTCATTGGTATAGAATATGTATCTGATATGTATGTGTTCACATAGGATCCGTATCCAAGATCCGCATTCAGGATCCGTGTCCAGGATCCGTATGCATTCGTACTGGATATTTGCACGAGTTTGTACGAATACATTCATATCAAATAGAATCTTACCACATTCAAAGGGGATCTATCTGAATGAATACAAATTTTCTAACCCTTGATTTGTTATGAATTGAATGTCAAAAAACCCATTTGTGTACATCCCTGGTTCTCACAATTGCCTCGCTGTTGGATGGCAGGAGACAATTCTGTGCTCTTCCCTCCATCTGCCAGCTCCCTACCTTACTAATCCGGTTCAAAAGTCCCGGATGCTAGCAAAGCACATGCCCACTTCCTTTTGTTGTGGTGGTTTTCCTCTCAAACTTTACTATCATCTGGATATTTGGAACAGTAAAAGTAACGCAAGAAGACTGTAGGTGGAGGTAAGCAGCCAATATTATGGGAAACCTGGCATCATTGGCAGATTTCCCATAATACCTATCCTCTTCTGGGCATCGCCATCTTGAGTGCAGTCACAGTCATGTCAAGGGATCATTGGAACTATCCAGTGCTCTTGTGACCTCCCCAGACGGCAAAGGTGTGAATAGTTGCTGGCTGGATGCTGTCAGGTAAGTTCTGGTCATGTAGGGTAAGGGTTGGTGAGCTTCTGGTGCATGATTTTGTGCACCACAGCTAGTTCACCATAGCAAGTACAGATACATTTGCCAAATATTCACATGTTATGAACTATGGGCTGAAATGAGAATTGGCCACAGAACTGGATACCATCAAGGAAAGAGGAATGACATGGTTTTTAGAGCTGTGTTGAGGCCTAACAAAAAGGAGACAGTGTATGGTCCTCATGTCCCTAGCTCTTCTCTAATCCACCTTTTCTACTACAGAATACCCAGGAGAGGAGGAGGGGCCAACTGGTGTGTGAACAATCCCATCTCTAAGCCATCCCTGAGCCATCTCAGAGATACCTTTTTATCCCTGTGTCTGATCACCACCTACTAGCTCAAACTCTTCACCAGTCTGCATGAAAGATTAGGCCAGCTAATGAACGCAGTGTTACAAGCAGAACAAATTGATGAATAAGTAACTACTGACAAAACTTACCTTATAATGAACAATGATGGAAAAGGTGCAATATGAAGCAATTACTAGCCTGTAACCTGCCTCCCTGCAATCGTTAAATTTCTGATAGGAATGATATCAAATGCAGTATAAGATCATTAAGAAAAAACCAGGCTGATAAAGGCAGAATAGAATCAGGCAGAAAATGAGGGGCGCAGAAAAAAAAATCAGCTGCTAATAGATAAAATGATTCTAGAGAATATTTAAATGAAAGAAAATCAACTTACATGTTGCTTGGATTGATTACAAAAAGGTTTTCAACTTGTTACCACATAATTGGATTTTAAAATGTTTAGAGATGTTTAGAAATGTGATGAGAGGAGTTGATGATAAAATCAAAATGTTTATTAGAAAAGCCATTTATTATATATCTGATACTGCTTTCAGATACTGCTTTTTCAGATACTGCGCTCTACATGGAGCTTCCCCTGAAGATGACTTGGAAGCTGCAGTTCATGCAGAATGCAGCTGCTAGACTGCTGGCAGGACCAGCTGGCCAGAGGCACATCATGCAAGTCTTAGAAGAGTTGCACTGGCTACCAGTTCGCTACTGAGCCCAAGGTGTTATAAGGCCCAAATGACTCAGTCCTCAAATATTAAATGGAAATGCCTTCTTCCATATTGACCTGCCCATGCCCTAAGATATGGAGATGAGCACTCCTGTTGTACTGCCACTCACAGCAGCAAAAACGGTAGGCACCTGGGATAGGGCCTTTTCAGTGGTGGCTCCCATACTGTGGAATAGTCTCCTTCCTGAGGTGCATCAGGCACCAGAGGCTATTTGCACGAGGGCCTCCAGAATGCAAGTAGGACACCCTGGGACACAGCATTCACTCTGCTGGGCTGGCAATTCTGTTTGAAACTGCCCCAGCCTGTCCCAAGGCGGCCACTCACGTTCTGGGTATAGAGCACGAAATCATGCTCTGCACCTGGCCCAGGGCATTCCCGCCCGTCCCACAGCTGTTCCAGAGGGAGAGCATTTGACCCAATGGCAGCAGGCCTGGGAGGAGCGTCCCACCCCCACACCAGCCTTTTTGGGCTAGGCATCCTTACCTGCCTGGATGCGAAAGGGGAATCCATCCTCACGTGTTCTAACCTTTGTTCACTATAGCCGTTTGGCTGTTATGCAAAAAGGCCTCTATGTATTTAGACATGCTGTGAAGACTCACCTCTTTACCCTGGCCTTTGGCTAAGTAAAGAAACAACCTTTTCCTCCCCACATTCAGACACTGCCATGGTTTAAATACGTTTAATATGTTATGCGTTTTAATGTGTTGTAAACTGCCCTGAGACCCTTGGGTATAAGGCGGGATAAAAATACAAATAAAATATTGAAGTAAACATGACCAAACCTCTCATCTTTATATGACTGATTTGCACTTGTATGGAAGGTCAGCATAAAAAGTAGAACTGGTGGTTAATATGGGATGCCTCCATATGGCAAGAGGAAATCGTGGTATCTTCTTTAGGTCCTGTGATTGCTTCTTGCCACCCTTGTCAGATAGTAGGAGGCAATCCTGGGACAATCCTGAGCCTCTTACCTCATCTGCTGCCTGTCTGTGTTCTTGTTGTAAAATTAATCTTACAAAAACAGTTTTGCTTGGAACTACATATAATATATGCAATTAGAGTTTTGGAAAAGCTTGAAATGATCCCAAAGTACCTGAGAACCCCGCAGAAGAGGATTTATTAGAATCATCATATACAAGACAAAAAAAAAAAAGGAGGAGGTTACTCTGAAATTTCTGCAGCACCTAAGTGGTTCAATTCATACCTCTCAGTTCTTAAGAAACCAGATATAGATCAATGAAGTGGAATTCCCAACAAGATCAAAACAGCAATAACCAAGAGATGTTATAAATCCTTGTTTTTAAAGATGTCCTTGAAGCTAAAAATCGTGGTTCAGTTTCTGCTTAGTTAGTTCTGTTTAAGTTCTGTTCTATCTGAACTTCCTTTTTGAACAGGCAAGGTGTTTGAAATTCCAATTCAGTCCTCTTATTGCTGGGGTGAATTCACACTTCAACCCACAGTATGCAATTAGTCAACATTGGGGCAGGTATACCAGTATTTTCAGATGTTTATAGACTACAAACACCCGCCACCTGCCAGGCTGCCTAACTGCACACTAGCTGTGGTGCACAAAATCATGTGCCACAGGCACACCAACCCTCCCCAGTCCTGACCAATCCCTTACTTTTAGCATCCAGCGGCAACCATCTGTACTTTTTCCGGTCGAGGGGTCATCTGAGGTGCTCTGCAAGTGCTCTGGGACCTCAGATGACTCTCTGATGCCACTGTGCTTCCACAGAGCATCAACATCACCATAGCTGACGTGCTGGTGCACACACAGTCGTGCAGGACACTGGGACCAAGATGACACCACTCTGCGGAGGACTGGATGTGCAACTGATCCCAGGTAAGTAACTGATCATGTGTGGGCTAGGTTACTGTGGACTAGTGCTCAGAAGTGCAAGCATTAGTCAATGTTAGTCCATAATGCACCTTTCCCATCCAATAGACAGGAAAGCAAGGGGAGAAATGTCCCTGGTTCAGCCCTGTAAAATATGTGAATGTTTGGGTGTTTTTCCACTGTCACTAAAATTACCCATTAAGTACCCATTAATGGGTATGTAATGGCATTTTTGTACCCATTAATGAGTACTTAATGGGCACTTCTAGTGACAGTGGGAAAACACCCTTTGTGAACTAGAACTTTTCAAACTCAAGTTGGGTGTTCTACTTGTTCCTTAGGACATCCCTTGGTTCATTTTTTATTCCAAACTTCTTTTCAAACAGGCAGGGTGTTTGGTGGGAATCTGAGCATTTCAAGCATGAATAGCAAACTATATCTGAACCAGTTCAGCGCATCTATTTCAAAGTGAGTCATTGGTACTTTGTCATTAATTATCCACCGCTGGGCTTTTATTAGATGGATTACTTACTAGCAAGTGAAATTTGTCAACAAAAAAAAATTAGTGTGGACTCCTGCTTGGTCCAAGATTCCAACCACATCATTCATTTTCTTCTTCTATTCTCCCTTATTTATTTCAATGTATTTTTGAATTTTTGAAACCTCCTGGTTCCTCCTTATTGGCCGCACCTTGGCATTCTGTGGTTGTGAAAAGAGCAGGATTTCCCCCATTTCTCTGTCTTCTTCATTGTACCTCCTTTAATGATTCACAGCCACACAAAGAGACAGCTTGGGTTCAGTGGCTGTCTGTTGCTTGTTGGCCTATCTCAACAACCCACTGGCACAATAACATTAATGCTCAGCAGGTGTCAGGGACAAAATTGAGGAGGCAGCTGCATTTGAACATATTAGGGAGCTGGCATGCCAGCGTTCTGCAGAGCCTCTATCCAATTTGTAAGGCTGAAAAGATATGGCAAGGGCTCTGCAAATTGTCCAGGTTCTGTTGCCACTCTAAGCTGAAGACAAAGGACTGACTGTGATGAAAGTGTAGGTAGAGATGGAAGCTATGAAGCTGAAATGTAGTGGGGAGGGATGCAGTGCCAATGTGTTCAATTCTTCACATTCACATGCGACTCTGCCTTTCAACCCAAGCTGGGTCCTCAAGATGGCTTGGAAAATCATAATAAAAATTATACCAAGTGATATAGCAAAGCAGCCTTAGCTTGCTGTTTAGAGCTAAAATCTTAAGGAGTGAGTGTGTATTTCAAAGAACAATCAGAGGCCAATTTGCACTTCACCTCTTAGTGCATAAGTAGTGAACATCTGGGAAGGTCCATTTGCACTGCAGGAGGCACTTACAAACTGCACGTATCCCCTGCCTCCTCAGATATGCACTAATCATGCACTGGTGGAAACTTACCTGTCGCATCCAGCTGGAGAGCATTTGCGCCTCTGCCAGCTGGGAAGATCATTGGAGCTGCTGCACAAGCACTCTGGCAGCTCTGAAGACCCCCTTACACAACTGTCACTGTGCAGAGTGTCAGTGTTGTCATAGGAACAGTGCTGATGCACACACAGTTGTGGAGGGTGCCGCACTTAAGATGGAGGCGCCCAGAAGAGGAGCAGCCAGCAATCGAAGACAGGTGAGTGATCGATTATGTGGGTGGTGGGATGTCAGCGACTAGTGCTCGCAAGTGCCTTTAGGGCCTTATAAGTCAAAGTTAACACCATAAATTGGGCTCGGTAGTAAATTGACAGCCAATGCAACCCTTCTAAAACTGGTGTGATGTGCATCCGGCTAGCTGTCCCGGTCAGCACCGTAGCGGCTGCAGTTTGCACTAGCTGCAACTTCTTCACCATCTTCAAGGGCAGCCCCATGTAGAGTGCATTACAATAGCCCAATCTAGAGATTGCCAGAGCATGGATAACTGTAGCCAAGTCATCTCTATTCAGAGAAGGTTGTTGGAACTGGCACACAAGTAAGGTGATTTTGTGCTCCACACCAAATCAATGATTAGTGAACCTCTGGTGAGGGTGGGCATGATTGAAGCCTGTAACAGCCTTTTCTGCATGTGTATGCGCTTCACCAAAGGTTCACTAGTCATTCACTAGAGGCCATAGTGTGAATAGGCCTCTGGATAGGGATGTGCACAAATATTCATATTATTCATTATTCATAAAAATTCACATGAATTTGGACCTTCAGATTCAAATGGAATGTTTTGATACATTTGTACAAAGCTTCATTACATTTGTGAACCCGAGAGGTGGAAAATCAGCTGCCCTGGTCACATCTGCAATGGAACCAGAGTGGATCTGAAGTGGATTGAGAGTAGATTTGAAGTGAATTCAGGGCAGACTTGATGCGTCCCGAACAGATATGTAGTGGATACCCATGGGATATATATGGGATTCGTATAGGATGTTTGTATTGACTTTGAATGGAACATTCGTATCCAATTCGGATTCTGTCACATTCGAAGGGGATCTGTTCAAACGAATACAAATTTTCTTGCATTCAACTCCGTAGAAACTGAATGCCCAAAGAGCATTTTTGCACATCCTTAATCCTGGAGCAGGCCATCGCAGTGTGGAAGGCCTTTTCTGGGACAGTGGGACTACTCCAGCTGGAAGTAACACTGGTAGGAGCCATTTCAACTGCCCCAGGGTTAAAGATGGATAATATTAATACTGATTTGTATTAGCAAGTGAATAGTGTTTTTAACAAGGTAGAAGTAATAGTGAGTAATCATCAAAAACAGATTGATAGCTTTCATTCAATATTTTTAGAGGCCAAGTGACCAGAAAACACACAGCTGTAAATAATGTCATTTGCCTTCTTAAGAACAGCTTTTAGAAAGTAACTGAAGGATAATGCCCTTTTATGAACTTCCGCACCCCACTTTTCTGCATTTCTCCAAGTCTTATTCATTCCAAGTTGTTAGAAAATAGTCATCATTATTATTTATGTGATGTAAAGGGCACTTTCACTGGCTTTTTAAAATAAAAGCCATCCCCCTGAATTTTTCACTGTCTTAAAAACTGATCAAGTAAAAGAGTGTGGATGGGTGTAGGGAGACAGACAAAAGGGTAAGATATTAATGTGTTCTAATGCAAGTACCTACACAGCTAAAAGCTTGCAATTATTTCAAATTACAGTGTGTCCGAAGCAGAGAGAGCGCAAGGAATTAAGCAAAACATTGTCAGTTGATAGTTTTACTCACACAATGTGGTTTTCTAGAGAAAGTTCACCTCTAAGGATTTTTTTTTTTACTTGATAACTTTGCATAACAGCTGGGTTCAGATACTTCCAGGGCTCCCAAGACATATAAGAATGTATGAAATGTCCTGTTGGATCAGTCACCCGTCTAGTCCAGCAGACTTTTCACACAGTAACCAACCAGTTGCATACGGAAGCCCAGAAGCAGATCATGAACACTGTCCCAGTAGCTGATCTTCAGAGGCTGATTGCCTCCAGTAACAAAGATACTCACTCTATAAGAATATAAGAGGAGCCCTGCTGGATCGAGTCACAGTCCATCTAGTCTAGCTTCCTGTCCCACAAAGTGGCTCACCAATTGCTTCTGGGCATTCTCAAGCAGAACACAAAGGCAAAACCCTCACCTGCTCTCAACTCCCTGCAAATGACCTTTAGATGCTTCCTGCCTGTTTCTCCAACCTGGACGCAGTACCTAGGCATCCATTCTAACAGTCCTTAATATAACTGTGGGTGAATGCAGAAGCATTGGAACCAGCACACACTGGCTCATCAGAGTTGTGTGAAGTCCACAGTGTGGCAACACATCAGTCAGAGGAGAACAGATTAGAGATTTGCTGTTATCACAGGCCTCAAAGAACCCCGATGAACCAATATGGGTTAGTTTCAGGTGCATTTAGCACAGTGCTGCTGCTGGATGCTTCTAGCTCCTAGCCACTAATATCCCTGTTGTCTATTAAATTGTCGAAACCTGTTTTTGGAGCCATCCAAGTCTTTTTTGAAGTCACCCATGCCTTGTCAATAGAAAATGTAGAGTGAAGTAGTAGTTCAGTCGGGTGAGTGGGAGCAGGATCCCCAAAATAAAAAATAAAATACTAACCAATCTAGCAGTTAAATTTAAGTATTCAATCACTGCTTGTACGACACAATAATTTGCAAAACTGTTGTACAAGTAATATGCCATTTAAATGATTACTTAGGCAGGCCTAATTTACAAGTCTAAGTGTATCTCTGCACTTACCTTGGTTTGATCCGGATTAGTGAATCTGGAATAACCGGATGCAGTGATCCAGATTGCATGGAGGCATGGGGTGGAATAGCACCATCTGCTGATCTAGTCCATGCTTCCCTGTGGCTGTGAAGCTCACACAAAAGGGGCCTGGGAGGGTGGTTTTTGACAGTATACTATGGCATGGTAGTTTTGGATCATGGAGTCATGTCATTTGCATGCCTCCTGTGATCCTGATCAAGGCCTTTGGTCCAGTTTTGAAGACCCAGTTAAATGGGTCTTCCACATATCTGGATCAAGGGGTTCTTAATCTGCCTTTGGCACCATCATGTGCAGATGCAACAGACTAACAAGGGCAGGACCTCCTTGATCCACATTAATGTGTTAATGGGAGGCCTGTGATCTGGATTAAGGGGCTCCTTAGTCTGGATCTTAAGTGAGTGCAGAAAGGGCCTAAAACAACAGCACTGCAGAAGTGAGACCCAGACAACCAGTGTAAGTCAATGTGGCTGTGAAAGGCAACCCACTCTACTTTTGTGCCAACTGTGTTGTAAAAGGTTGGTCAGTCACCAATACAAATCAATAAGTTGGGGCAAATTATGTTACTGAATGTTTCTAGGATTTCTCTAAATAAGAGAAGCTAAATTTTATCCACTGCATGAAAGCAAACCCATAAAGTAAATAGAAGAAAAAAAATTATACAGGAAAAATCATATCTTCCAAGCAAACATCAAAAAATAATTCCATGTTATATAAAATTGCTTTATACAAGCAATGACTGTAATTATGTCACAGTGAAGGAATCACTCTTGCAAAAATTACTTAGTGTCCAATTTTGCACAAACAATGAGAAAAGGCTGGAGGGGTATATCCAGTCTTTCCCAACAGAGGCAGCCTTGCCCAACCTGTTTCTGGAACTGGTACCACTTGGATAATTATTTAACCTGGCTCAGTGGCCATCGGGGGCACACGCAACCAGTCTGCAGTGTGCATTTATGCTTGCGGTAAAAGACTCTGAGTTTATTCTCTGTTTTACCCAGTGTAGGGCCAGATGCCTCTACTTGGGCATCTTTTCCACACCCATGTGGAGGTCACCTCCTCAGGTCCATTTCTGTTGCTGCTACTGATGCCTGTGCAAAGATCTCAGTCAGTGTCATCTTTGCAAATGTGCATGATTGCCTCAGAGTTAGTGCAATAACTAGGGCTAACAAGTGCACAAGAAAGTAATCTGAGCTTTGAATTTGTTTTCAGAGCTGAGCGTTCCCAAAGGATGTGAGGAATCCGCAGTTTCTGAGGATTAAAGGTCCCGAAACATGGATTATCTGTATTTGAATAAAAAGAAGTCTTGCTGCTGGATTTAGAAATAATCCTCACTATTTGGCAATAGGGATACAAGTGGTTTTTGGGGGGTGGGCAACCGTGCTTTAGGTGCCTTCTCCTTACTTTCCCCTGAGCCAATCATAAGCCAGGATTTCCCCTCTGCTCCCCTAGCTGTTTGCCAATGAGATCTGCCTGCATTCAGTGCTCAGTCTTCCCTTTCAGCTATAGAAGAGAAAAGGAAGGAGGGTGGGAGGAATCCTATTGCCTTGCGAGAAAGACTTAAAAATGCCTCCCATTCGCGCTGTGCCAATGCTGTGCAAATTTGGTGCCTACTTCATCCCTCTGATTGGCAAAGAGGGGCTCTTCTGCCTGGGATCATGGGTCTTTGGAGGTTTCCATACTGCTTCCCCCTTCCTTCCCCCCCCCCATGTTTTTTGCCTCCCTCTCTGCCACGTCTCAGGCAGGCAAGGCAAGCAGGCAAACACTCGCACAGCTTACTCAGTTCCAAAGGGGCCCAGGCGTACTCGATGTCAGTTCAAATCCAAGGTCAAGGCATCCAGAAAATCAGCAAGAGTCAGGCATTCCAGAGGGTCAGCAAGTTACCAAGGAGTCCAAAGTCAGAGCACAGGCTCAGAGTTGCATGAAGTTGTCTGCAACACTGGAGCAATGTGTGTTTGCTCATTAAGTAGAGGAATCATTACCCCACTCATGGTTCAGCTGAGCTAATCATTCTGACCTGCGCTTCAGCTGCTTCTGTTGTCTCAGCTGCTTCTGTTGTCTCAAGAGGAGAGGGACGTTCTTGAGCTTCACTACTTGTAGTTTCATTGCCAGAGCTGTCTGTATGTTCCTCTGAAACTCCTCTGAGCCTCAAGATCTGCAATGCTATACTGTGATTGCCTTTCGGTCTGTGGTAGCATTGCAGGCAGAACTTCCTCCAAGCAGGAGGCTGAAATGGGCATGACACTCTCCGCTTCCCCATCATGATCTGAATCAGGCTTATATAGAGAGTGGGGTTTGGATCCCCACCGCATGAAGTCATGATATGATGGGAAAGAGAGGGCAGAGGGGGTTTCTCCCCTGCAAGTTTACATAGTACGCTGCCACTGGGAACTAAAAAAAACCCCAAACAACCAGAGCTCACTGCTGATTTAGAAGACTGGGAGTAAAACCTGGAGTAAATTGTGCAGTGAGAAAACTGCCTTGGGTCTCATTCTCCATGCACTGCACTTCAAGTGCCTTTGTGGTCACATCCACCAAACAACTTGGTGGGGAGAGTTATGCTTTACATCCAAAGAGGGTAGGTAGATCCTTGGCTGAGCCTATGGAAAAGACCTGCAAGACCAGCTGGGAAAGCAAGTCCCTGGGAAGGCCATAGAGAGGACAAGTTTGTGTTGATTTACCTTTAACATGTTTCTGCATGCACTTTTTCTGCTCACCTTCTCTGATGGCTACAAGGGTTTGGAGGGTGAATTCCTTCAATTCTAAATACCCATTGGGTGGTTTGTGTTCATCAAACAAAAGTCTGACACCCCCACCCAACCCATCCCCAAATCCAAAGCTGATATTCTGCCCCTGAATTCTGGCCTTTCTAATTTTACATAGCTAGAATAAAAGACTGGGATAAAAAAAGGGGGGTTATTCTTAGATATGTGCCTTTGAAGCAAATTCAGGCAATTTCTGAAGAGGGACTAAATCTTATTGTGGGAAAGAAAGAGGTTATTGCACACAGAACTTGCAACATTAATTATATTGTGTACTTCCATATGTAATTAGCTTCTGTATTTGTAACAGATAGTTGCACTCTGTGGTTATGCATCTATCAAATTCTCGTTATAATTAGGCTGACTCACAAATAAATTTTGCATTTGTTCTTTGGATCCATTATGCTGGTTCACTTACAGTCGCCAGGCAAGCTTACAGCACATTCTCTGAACTTCTTATCTTCCTCTAAAGGCCTTATCTGTACTGCCTGTCTTTTTTCTCCTTAAGATTAGATGGGTAGAAAAAAGAAAAGGTGAACCAAAATCCAGTTTAAGCTATTGCAAAGTTCCTGAGGCCAATAGATTCCTCAGTATCTTATTTAGGTAGGTGGCTTATCCACAGATGACATTGCAGGGCTGCCCACAAAATCATGGATAATAAATGTACTGCTCCAAGGCACTGAACGAATGTGACATTTTGTTCTTTCAGAAAACTATAAGAAGTGTGTGTGTGTGTGTGTGTGTGTGTGTCCTGACACTCTTTTGGCACAGCTCAAAGACCAGGTCTGGGCTTTGTGTCTTCCTCAAATCAATACTGAAGATATGATCCAATATTCTAGTTTCTGGTACTAAGAAAAAAGAAGACAAAGGGTGATTCTGCACTGTCTGGTATATCGGACCCTTCTGCATGCTTGTGTGGTCTAAGGGAGACCTCCTCCCAGTATACCAGCAGAACCACCCCAAAAGCCAATAGAAGAGTGCAGGCCAACTTCTAGCTCTCATTGTTGGAGTCAATCTCCCATGATGCCCCAGTCAACCTTGCTTGTGTTGAGAATAATGAGACTTGTAATCAAGCAGTATCTAAAAGCTACCGGCTCCCCATCACTCCTGTGAGCCCCACTGAATTCAGGAAGAGTTTCAAGGAGGTACATAAAAGAACCTAATGCTCAGGTCTGACCATGAAGTACTAGAGCTTTTCCTGCAGTCCTGAAATCTTCTAAACTTTATGGAATCCTATGCCGTCTAGCTGAACTAAGAGCCTTTCTGCATGTACCTTGCTGGGATCCAGTCCAGTGGATCTTCTGGTCTGGACCACAGCAAAGCTCTGTGCCTTCCTCAAATCAATACTGAAGATATGATCCAATATTCTAGTTTCTGGTACTAAGAAAAAAAGACAAAGAAGACTAGTTTGGTTTAGCGGTTAAGGAACGGGGCTCTTATCTGGGAGTGCTGGGTTTGATTCCACCCTCCTCCACGAAGCCAGCTGGGTGACCTTGGGCTAGTCACAGCTCTCTTCTGAGCTCTCACAGCCCTACTCACCTCACAGGGTGTTCTGTTGTGGGGAGAAGAACAGAAGGTTTGTCTGTCGTTTTGAGTCCCCTTAAGTGGGTGAGAAAAGTGGGGTAGAAAAGCCTCTTCTTCTTCTTCTTCTTCTTCTTCTTCTTCTTCTTCTTCTTCTTCTTCAGTTTGGAACCGCTGTCTCTACAGTAATGTTGTTCCAGCAGAGCCCCTGCCCCTGGGTCCTGCAGTATTCTGCACCAGCATGTGAATGGCAGTATAAGGCCCAGTACAGGAAAGGGCCTCAACTTTCAAACATTTTGTCCAAAGTGTTTACAAACCTATTCGGAATCCTTATACTGAGGATCAGAAGTGGCGGAACAGAGTTTGTTTTCCCCCTCTTCTGTTTACCCTGCTGAATTAGACATTGCTTCGTATTATTTTCTGCTTGAGATACCAGTAGCGCACATTGCTCACTAGTGTGAAAAATGACACACATGGACTTAGTCACTGGAGTAAAAAGATAAAAACCTGTATGTATGCGAAGAAATGGGCAGCAAACCTGCCGAGTTATAGCAAGCGTGAATCTGAGAAAATGAAAGGATTTGGGATTTTCATTTTGGAAGTAATTACTACAAGATCTTCGTGTATTGCTGCAGCTCTTTAATTTAACTGAGCTCTAGGCATTGTGGGAATTGACTAAACTTGATGCATAAATGTTTCCAGACCACAGGTGGTTTGGAATGGGAACAAGGCTGCAACGTCTAGGCCTCTTCAGTCTGGAGAGACGGTGTTTAAGAGGGGACCTGATTGAAATATATAAAATTATGCATGGTATAGGAAAGGTGGTTACAGAAAATTTCTTTTCTCTATCACGCAACACTAGAACCAGGGGAAATCTATGAAGGTGATGAGTAGGAGAGTTCAGATCCAACAAGGGGAAGTATTTCTTCAGTATTACTGAAGTATATAAAATTATGCATGGTATAGGAAAGGTGGTTACAGAAAATTTCTTTTCTCTATCACACAACACTAGAACCAGGGGAAATCTATGAAGGTGATGAGTAGGAGAGTCGGATCCAACAAGGGGAAGTATTTCTTCACCCAGAGGGTCATCGGTTTATGGAATGTGCTGCCGGAAGAGGTGGTGACAGCTACCAGTCTAGATGGCTTTAAGGTAGGGTTAAACAAATTTATGGATGACAGATGTATCAATGGCTACTAGAATGAATGCCTAGGTACATCTTTCAGGCTGGGGGGGGAGCACTTCTAAGGGGAACTGGGGCACTTCTAAGGCCATTTGCTGGGATTCTAGAGCAGGAATTAAGTTTGTCCTTGTCTTTGCTTGAGATGCCCATGAGCATTTGGTGGGCCACTGTGTGTGATAGGACACTGGACTAGATGGGCTGTGGCCTGATCCAGCAGGGCTTCTCTTATGTTATTTACGTTCTCAGTGCTTTTAAACTAGCCCCAAGCAAGACAACTTGTGACTGGTCCATGAAAACACCAAGAAAGACACAGGAATGGGGAACCTGTGACTTTCCTGATGGTGTTGCATTCTCATCAGTGCTGTCTAGTATAACCACTGTTCAGGGACAGAGGTGACCCTTAATTAGGACTACAGGATCAATGGGGGTGGGCAAACTGTTGTGTGAATGATCATATCTCAAAGCCTTCTCTAAAACACCTCAGAGAGACAGTGTGTGGCCCTCATGTTTCCAAGCAGTCTTTAGTCCACATTTTCTCCCACAAAACATTCAGGAGAGGGGGAGGGGCAGACTGGCATGTAAACAATCCCAGCTCAAAACTTCATCCACACCACTTTAGAGGTGCCTTAGGGTGCTTCCTCACAGGCCATTAAACACATACAGGACACATTAAAGATTCATAAGAACTTACCTTCTGCACAGGAGGCCAGATCTGGGATTCTTCCTGGCGGCTGCTCCCGCACAAGACCTGACCATAATCGAGTCTTGCCGCCGAATAATCTGTTCTTCATGAAGACCTCAAAAATTAGGTCTTCAATCCGTCCCTTCACCTTGATCTGGTCGGAAGCAGGACACTTCCGCACATGGAAAGGTGAAGGGATGGATGTCCCTGCGGCTGCCATCTTGGGGAGGGTGGAAGCAGGCTGGTTTTCCTCCTTCCACCCTCCCCCATGTGCCACGTGCCACTGGAAATGCGCGGTGACTGGCAGCTATCTGCTACAGTCCCAAGTCTCCGGGAGCAGTGTCGGCGGCATGGGAGGCCAGATGCCCTTTGGAATGGGTGCTGCGGCTTCCATGCAGCACCCAGGTGATCTAGCTGCCCGATCCGGTCTCCTCACATGTTCGTGGATGCGTGAGGATCCTTCAGATTCGTCCGAAATAGGGATCCCCAGGAGGTCAGATCACCAAGAAATGGTTCTTCTTAGAGCCGTTTCTCGGTGGCAAATGCAGAAGCATCCTTAGATATTCTCTTTTTCCCTGCGTCTGATCACAATCTAACTATGCAATAAGTACTATAACTTAAGAACTTTCTGAACTTGGTTAAACACAACTTTTCGTGTAAACTGCTGATCACTGCCTTGCTGCATTAGATTCTCAAAACTACTGTTTTTAGCATTCTGTTGTTTTATTTGGTGGAGTTATCAATATTTAACAAGTATTTTTTTTTAAAAAAACTACTTAGTTTTTACTTGATTGGTGAGGAAATGATTATAAACTCATTTACCAATCACTCGATCAATAGCTTATCCATGTCAAGTTCTTTGACTACAAATGCCAGTGAAGAAATCATAGGTTATTCAGTGATCATCATAAGAACCTAAGAACCTAAGGGGAGCCCTCCTGGATCAGGCCACAGCCCTACTGGTCCAGCATCCTGTCTCACACAGTGGCCCACCACTGGGCAAGGGCAAAACTTCTCGAATCCCAGCAAATGGCCTTAGAGGCATCCTGCTTGTCCCCCAGCCTGAAAGATGTACTTAGGCATCCAATCTAGTAGCCATTGATACATCTGTCTACCTTAAAGCCATCTAGACTGGTAATTGTTATCACCTCTTCCGGCAGCAAATTCCATAAGCCAATGACCCTCTGGGTGAAGAAATACTTCCCCTTGTTGGATCTGACTCTCCTACCCATCAGCTTCATAGAGTGCCCCCTGGTTCTAGTGTTGTGTGATAGAGAAAAGAAATTTCTCCGTCCAGCTTTTCTATACCATTCATGATTTTATATACTTCAGTAAGGTTCCCTCTTGAATGCCATCTTTCCAATCTGAAGAGGCCTAGACGTTGCAGTGCCGTCTGATTTCGTAAGGGAAGTGTTCCAGCCCCTTAATCATTCTGGTTGCCCTTTTTTTGCCCCTTTTCCAGTTCCACAATATCCTTTTTGAGGTGTGGTGACAAGAATTGTACACATGCAGTGAATATTTGCCACATCACAAACGATGTGCTGAAGGGACGAATTTCTGAAGCAAATTAATTTCTGTTAGGCATTCTTTCTCTCTTTGCCTTGTTTTGCAATTAGAAAAAGATTATCTGGTCCAGCATGGTTGATGCTGTCTCAAACAAGCTGTTTCTTCTTCTGTAGCAGAATGTAGTACGTGGCGCCAATCTAATTAAATCAAACACGTTTAATTCATTTGCTGGGAGAAGTAAATAATATTTGCATAATATTTGCATAATATGTGCAGTGTATATCATTTATTTTGCATTCAGCAAACTTTCAAGGATTTGCCTTTCCTTGTGCCCTGCAATTATTTTCCCTCAAAAAAACCACATTTTTTTTGCGTACAGTAAATCCTGCAGTCTAGAGAGGACAAGAGTATGTCCAGGTGGACATAAGCATGCTGCTCACTGTGGAGGAAAAACAGGTTATTATATAAATTGTGAGAAATAGGATAAAGTTTTCCTTTTAATAGTAAAAGTAAGTGACTAACAGCCATTTTGCTTCTGTAACATGCTTGCATCTAGAGTTAAAATGGAGTAAGAAGCTTTCCCCAAATGGGCCTCTATGCCCTGTTCCCTTCTAACAGCTGGTCAGATAAGGAAGCTTTTTGAAATTTTAGTAATTAGTCAAAGTTGACACTTCAAGGACGGTAACTTGCTGTACAGGAAATCTTGGTATCTGAAGATGGACAAAGGAAGATACTTGGCGCCTCTCTGCATATTATAGAGATAAGAGAAGGCCTGCTTACGTAGGCAAACTCAGGCAGCTGCAATGGGTGGAGAAGTTGAAATAAAGGCTAGCCAAGTAGGTGACCGGGGCATGAACTTTATGCCTTAATAAGGTACTTACATATTAAAATCTCCTCCCCACGATGAATATATCAGATGTAAATGAACTTTGGGGAGTGTCACTTGGCACAGAATCAAAAGTTTTGTCTAGACCAATAAAATTGGCCCTGGGAGGAGAAATATGGGTGGCTAAGCTATAAAAGTAGAAGCAGTTCTGGGTTCCGTTGAGTTTGGCTTTAGAGAGCCAGCTCCCTCCTTCTCATTGCAATGGAAAGGGCGGTTAGGGATTGGTTAGGAAGAAAAATTCTTGTATTTTACAAATGCTTTAACTTCTTGTTTTTCTTAAATAAAATTGTATCTTTAATCTAACCGAATCGAGTCGAATCTTTCCAACATAAATAATGCAGGGCTTTCCAAATATTAGGGGTGTGCATGAATGCAATTTGAATATTTGAAAATTTGAATCGATTCAAATGTTTAAAATTCAAATGTATTCACATTCTATTCAATTCAAATATGTTCAAATCTATTTGTGTGAATTTTCAATCTTTATTTGCAAATACGAATGTCAACAACTTTCATATGTGCCTGTATGCATCCGTACACATCTGTATGCATCCTGTATTTATCCTGTATGCATCCCGTTTTCATGCCGTATGGATCTGTACAAATGTGTACGGATGTGGGAAAGATGCATATGAGCAAGTATACATTGTGTACGTATTGATACACATACAAATGTCTGAATAATTCATATGAATGATTCAAAAATTCAAAATTTGTTCGAAAGTTTAAATTCGAATTTATAGACATTTGATTCAAATTTAAATGTCCAAATTCAAACTAATTCAATCAGATTTTGAATGTTTCGAATATTTGTGCATGTCATGCCTCCAGAGCATCTTTGATGTTCTGAGACATATGTTAAGTTACAGTTATTATAGGCTTTTCTATGTATTAGTTCAGGAGGGGTAATAGAGATCTATAGCTTTAAGAAAGAAAAGGATTGTGGGAAATTCTAGGGTCTTATACTGCCTCTCCAGTTAGTTTCAGTTTTGTGTGTAGTGAGTTTGCAGCCAAATGAGACCTGGAGAGAGCATTTTCCTTTGACAGAGATAATGTCCACAGAAGAAGAAGAAAGATAAAACACACAAAGAAGAGAGAGCAAGGTATTTAACCAAGATTATTGAGAGAGAAGAGATTATTTCATGTTATATGTGTTTGTAACCAGTAAAGCCTTTAAAAATCTAAGAAGTTTGTGGACAAGTCTTTTGTTCGGGCTGTGTTCCTGGAGCCAGAGATATTTCACTACATGCCAGTTTATAGCACTGCTCTGGGGACAAAACAGGGCACATCCCTACCAAAGATGTACTGTGTTGAAAACAGCATGCAAAAAGTTACATTCTTATGCCGGGGCTGTGTTTTTATCATACTCCCCACAACTAATCCTGAAACTCAGATGTTTTGAACAGATGCTGTGAGAAAAATTATCCAAAAGTGTCAATGTATCAATGTAAATAAAGATTGGCCTATTTAGAAAGGAAAAGGTTGTCTGTGATTAGGCACAGAAAAAAACAAAAAACAAAACCCATCTCTGAGCTGTCCCCGAGGCATCTTAAACGTTATCCAGACAGCAGTTACTTAAATCACATTTTGATAATCTTCAGTAAAGCACATTCAGACACATTTTATTCTGGATTATCCAAATAATGTGGATTAAGTAAATGCTGTCTGGATGAAATTCCAAGGCTGGATTGTTCATATACCAGTTTGCCACTCCTCTCTTTCTTGAACATTCTGTGCTAGAAAAGGGGGATGAGAGAAGTCTTGGGAATGCTGAAGACCGTAGCTTTTCACTTGACAATGACCAGTACCATAGTAGCAAGAAGGGGAAGGGAATTTAGGCTGCGTCCAGATGGGGCCTAAAACGTGGGATTATCCCAGGGCTGTGTTGTGATTGCCACACATATTTGAGGCGATCCATAGGGGTGTGAAATCCTGCATTATTGCTATTCAGGGAAAATCACCCCTCCCCTATGTTTTCCCAGGTTAGTGATATGGGCTTACTTGTCTAAGATGCTTGCTCTTGGGATTCAAGGTAGAACGTGGTCATTGTGCAAGGGTGTGGCCAAAACCAGTTTGTGTGAGGGCCAGCAGTTGTGCATTTCTGGATATGTCACACCATCAAAATATCTGGAGCTACAGATCACGCCACTGAGGGAGCAAGAGCCCAGACAGGAAGAGGCCTTGGCTTGCCCTGCGATTTCATCCTGCCACTTGGTAGAGGTGGAGAGAGGCAATTGCAGGATCTAAACAAGATTCCACCTTTTCCTCTCACTATCTGTTAATTGATATACATATTGTATCTTAGCCATGATCTGCATGACCCCTTAATTGCTCCATGGAAGTCCTCAAAGGATTCATAAAGGGCACATCCTGCCATAAGTGTTACTGGCAACACTTTAGTGGTGGAGTCGACTCTCATACCATTTTCTTCTGTTCTTCTGCCCTACTAGAGCCACCTAAACAGATTTACCTATAGTGACTTCCAGAGGCATTTCCTGTGTCTGCAAGCATACCTCTGGCCACAGCTTTGACATTTCTGTGTCTGGGATCAATGGAAAACATGCAAAAAGCATGGGCCAGATCAGAACCATCTGCACTGATGGCGCTGACCTCGCCCATGCCTCTCTGCAGCTGTGAAGCTTGTGTGAGCTTTACAGCTACCACCCTCTCCATGCCTCCTAAGGGTAGGAATAACAGTTCCTACCCTCAGAGTGTTGGAGTGTGCTTTTGGTGGAGCGTTATGGCACACCTTTGACATCTTCATGCCTCCTGTGATCTGGACTAAGAAGAAGAGTTGGCTTTTGTACCCCTCTTTTCTCACCCATTAAAAGGGACTCAAAGTGTCTGACAAAGCTTTTCTATTCTTCTCCCCACAACAGACTCCCTGTGAGGTAGGTGGGGCTGTGAGAGTTCAGAAGAGAGCTGTGACTAGCCCAAGGTCACCCAGCTGGCTTCATGGGGGACGGCAGAATCGAACCCAGTATTCCCAGATAAAAGTCCAGCTCCCTAACCAGTAGACCAAACTGGCTCACAGTAAGGTCCTTGGTCTGGATATAGACTTGATTAAATGGATCTACAACAAATCCAGATCAAAGGCCTCCTTAATCCAGATTTGGCTCTGTCCAGTTCAGAGGAAGCTTCACCAGCAGGGGTGGGGTCTCCTCGATCCATATTAATGTGCCGGTCCAGGAAGCCTGTGAGCTGGATTTAAGGGTTCTTTAATTCAGATCACCAACAAGTACAGAAAGGGCCAAAAGTTTCCGTAAGGTGTTTGCTGCCTACTTATTTTGCCTTGCCATCCCTGAAGTCATATAGACATTAATAACTGTTTACATCAAGCGACACCATTTTTAAGAGACAGGAAAAGAATCTCCTACCGTTTCCTTGTTTGAACAGTTCTGCTGAGTGGCACTTATCCACACTTCCCTTCCCAACCCTTTTGTTTTGAAACAAGATGTTTTTCACATCCTAGATTGATATAAATTGCTTTGCAAAATACTTCAAAAGCTTAATTAAGCACAGCTCTGCCTATTGGTCTTGTGCTCATTTCCTGAATATGATAAATAATATGCCATTTGCTGTTTACTTTTCACATAAATTGGGAGTTGGCTATTAAGATTCCTCTAGGGCTGTTGTTTTTTAACTACAATCTAAGCCTAAAAGTCTTTACAGTAAGTCACACTACAACAGATTAATCTGTTTTAGGGCATAATGGGTACTAAGACCATTATTGGCTTGATCACACATTTTTTCCGCCCCACCCCCATTTTTCAGTATCAGTGAGGAGTTGGAATGATAGAATAAATGGGACTTTGATATATGGTACAAGTATGTGACTGTGTATACAACCTTTCGCTTCATGAGGGACAGGAGAGGCATTTATAACAGAGTTATTCCTATGGTTCTTTGTTCTACAAATTGGGATTCCTGGGTAAAAGATATACATAATCTGACCAGAAATTGTAAGGTTAAAAAAAGTTATTGATACTATTTGTCATTTCCAAAATAATATCTACTAACTCCCCATTCCAAGCGGGGAGGGTGAGATAGGGTATGGGGAGTCCTTTAAAAGTATTATAATATTGTTGTTATGGCTTTGGATGTATTTATTATTTATTTATATTTCTATCCCACCCTGTACCCAAAGCTCTCAGGATGGGTAACAGCATTTAAACAGCATTTTTTCCCAGAATCCCCACCATCATTCTAGTGACATGATACTTTTTTCTTTGCCACCCATTTCCTCCCTATGCCCTCTGTGATTGGATGCACTCCCTGTCAGTCAATGTGCCCCTTTGCAGGAGGGACTGTAGGAGAGGTGGCAATTGCAGAATTGAGGGCTGCAACAGTGGGAACAGTATGCAGTATGCCCTATTGTCTTGACTTCATTGCTTTTTCTAGACAGAAAGTAACTAATTTCTACAAGGGAGTGTAAGGAGGAATTACTTTAGTCCTCGAAATCACAACACTACATCTGAGCAAGCAGAAAAAGAAGTCTTGATATGACAGGTATTTCTGTTTCTGCTGTAATTGTTGCTTTCTGTAAAGTCCTTGCCCTCATTTCATGTGCATGTGAGAGAGAGTCAGAGAAAAAGAATGTCCAGGTAGGCATTGGCTGAAAAGGGAACGGGAACTATCCCTTTACCCACCCAGGAAAGTACTGGTCCCACATCCAGTAATTTTCTTGAGTGATCATACCCTAAGGAATAGAAATGGTCTTTGAGCTGAGATAACCTGAATAGAATTGTGGTTGATAGCTCAAACAACAACAACAACAACAACAACCCAGAAGGGTGTAACTCCTGGGGAGCAAAGACTGTTTCAGGCTGTCTAAGCATTGGGTGTGACCACAGCTTAAGTTTCTTCCATCACATCTGGCAATTAACTGAACATTCCGACATCAATTTGAAATTTCCTCACGGACCTTTTAATGATGTTGGTGGTGACTTCTCTTTTGCTCTCTGTATTTTTTTTTAAATAGCCTCTTATCTGAAGTCCTTATTTCTTCAGATCTCATGTATCAGATTTAAGCAATTCCTCCCTCCCCTTCTTGACTGAGATGCTGTTGTGCCTTAGCAAAGCAATCACTCTTTGATGTTGTGTGCTACGCCTCTTATTTTTTAGGGAACATTACCTAGGGAACACACTCAATTTCTTTAAGCATTCCAAATGAAAATTTGTTAATGTACAAATATTAATTGGTGTTTTCATTAACAGGCACTTACCATAAGGAATATATTATAATAAAATGTTTTTAAAAGAAGTCTCATTAGCTACTATTTTGACTCAGAATGTGCAATCTCTACTGGAGCAAATCATTCCAGGGTAACACTGATCTCAAGCAACTCTGTTCCTTTTACTTTCAGACAGTACAAGAGCTTCCTTTTTCTTTTTTACCCAGACCCTTATATTACTGTAGTTTTTCTTTCTCTTTTTTTTTTTTCAGTTTCTTTCCCACTGTATCTTCCAACTGCTGCAGTAACCGCATTCAGCCTTCTTGCTGGCAAACTGCACGGTCAACCGGGTTTTTTAGGTTCTTTTCCCTACTCGGCAATAAGTAGAATCATATTCTTAGTTGGACCGGTGCCGAAATCTAATCCCCCCACTGAGGCAACATGCATAACCTGCTGATACACTTTAACTCCCTATAAAGGTCAAGCATATCTCACTAACCAGCCCTCCCATCTCTCCCCCACTTTTGCTAAACTAATGCAAGAGGGAAGTCAGGAGAAGGCAAAATAACAAATATTACTTGCTCAAAAATGCCAGGCTGTGAAAGGGTTGCAGCAAGCCGGCCCTGTGCCTTCCTCCCTCGTCTTGGTCAATCAGAAAGCCACAGTGCTAAGCAGATTTAATTGCATGACTTTCAAGTCCCTTTGAATTAACAGGTCGCTTAATCTGTAAAGCGCTCTGGGATATTTTGTTTGGTAAGAAAAAAGAACTAGCTGATGTGAAATCTGCTTCCATCAAGGTGAATTTAGGAGCCCACGAGAAGAGTTAAGAGGCCCTGAGAGATAATTAAACTGGTCAGTTCAGGATTGAATCTTGAGTTGATATAACCTCTTGGACCTGGAGTGGCTGATCTATGGAGAGGTGGGCAGCCATCCAGTCGCTCAGAGCTTGAATTTGCTCCTTCTCTCTTCATGCACATTTCAACTCAGGGTTGGCTAATGTTAACATAATTCGCTATGGTCAGTCAGGTGAATTTTCACATGGGTTCACACGGGGCTGTAGTCTTACACTGGCCCCATCACGTTGGGAGTGGGATGCTGTCAGGGCAGGGTTGTGGCAACACATGCAAAGTGCATATAAGACACACCTGAGGCAAGAGGCAAGCAGAGAAATGCTGTGTGCCTTGTTGCGCCAAAGCCTAGCAGCTGAGGAATGAAAATTCCATAGATGCAAAGTTTCTAAACAAGCTGCTTTGGCACTCGATCAGGAATGGCCCCAGAAATCCTTTTACATGGAAGAGGACGAAGTGTGCCTTAGGGGGAAGACAACACACCTTTCAGTTAAGGGGACTCAGCTGCTTATGTGTGTGTGTGCATGAGTGCATGTGTGCATTATTCCAGTGGCATCCAGATGTTTGGATACCATGAATCCATCCTTTTTGTAGAGTGCTTTTTTCAGCTCTTTGCTACTTCCAATGTGAATCTTTTTCAGGTGTGCTCAAACTGCAGCCTTACAAAGGTTGGATGTGGGCATCCCAGAGGAGGGCAAGGTAAGTGCAGGAAGGCCATAAGTCAATGTAACTGAAGAGAGTTCCAGTCTATCCAAGGTAGACAAAGTCAGTCAATAAAATTTGAGCTGCGATGTCCCTCCTAGCCTCTGATTTGACATTAAATAGGGTTCTTTATGAACTTACCATCCCTAGATCCAGATCAGAGGGTCTGGAATAACCAAGCCACAACTCCCTGTGGCTGCAAAGCTCACATCAGCTTCACAGGTGCCCCTCTGTGCCTCCAAAGGCTAGAAGTGGAATTTCCTAGCCTCAGGAACTGGGTGTGGGTTTTTTTTGGCTGAAGAACCCCCTCTCTGGTAGTTCTGGAACACAGAGGTGTGCTGTCTGCACACCTTCTGTGTCCCAAAACATAGCCCTGGTTCCTCTAGTGGACCTGATTAATCCTGCAGATGGACCAGGACCAATGTGGGCAGGACCTCCTTGATCTGAATTAACTTGTGGAAGAGGAGGTCCAGAATCCAGACTACACAGCCCCTTATTCCGGATCAAAGGAAAGTACAGAAAGAACCTTAGTTGCTCCTTATACATGACTTCACAATATATAGTGTGTTGTAGGAACCAAATTATAGTGTGTATGGATGGATGACTGTAGTATTACCAACTGGGCATGATAACGTTACAGCGGCGCTGTCACTGAGAATGCCTAATCTGGAACTACCACAAGGTGACACACAATTATTTGGCGGTCACATAGATGAACCATAGTTTTATATATGACCTTGGTGAGGAAAGACATCAAGCCAGATGTATCACACAGCCATGCCGTAAACAAACATTAAATGATACTGTTTTTAAGGGTGTGTGTTTTTTTGCAGAGTGAAATTTATTTATTTTTGTGGGCATTTGTGCACATTCAGGGACGGTGCACTCTGCCTAAATAATGGTGTTCAGAAAGGGGAAAAAAAACACATCAGGGAGAAAGAAAACACCTCTTGGAAAACCTTTATTAATCTGAGTCCTATATATGTCAACTCAGAATTTAACTCCACTGAGTCCAAAGTGTTTTAATGGTCCACAGACAGCTATTCTTAGCTCTGCCGCACACTTTACAAATCACATTTCACAGACGTTTCATTTTTGAACTTTACTTTTTAAAGTCTCTGTGATGCAGACTTAGAAGCTTATTCTGATCTGGAAAGAATTACTTATGGCACTGAAACTGTCTGAACCAAAAAAGAATTGTTCTGGTATGGATTTCTAAACAAACTCAGAATTTTCTGGGGATTTTGTAAACAATGATTTCCAGCGATTAAGCTGAACTATTGTAATGATGGGTGAGGGGAAGGCAAAGGAAAATAAAAAATTCACACAGTATGCTAGAGAAGTTAAGACTGGAAGCCCTTCGAACTGAGAGGCTGCAGCCAAATGCAATTTGACTTGTTCATTATTGCCAATATCTGCAGGAAATTCAATTGGCCTATTCTATAGAGAAGAGAGCAGATTAGATGAACTTTCCTGTTCCTTAAAATACATCTCTATGAAGGGAGGAAGGTCAAAGATTATAAAAAGCTTTTACTAAGGTCAAGGAGAAGCGAAGATCTATTGAATAATAGATTAGGAAGAAGTTAGCATCTTCATTTTCTGTCCTCCGCCCAGAGATAAGACTAAAAGGAGGAGACCAAACATGACCCCCTCTGCACTTAATTTTAATCCCAATCAATAGTTGGCTTCTGGGTTTTATCAGTGAGCCCTGATTGGGATCACTGATAGACCTGAGGCCTCTTTGCACTACAGCTAAAATGCTGTAGAACGCTTTGGCCCGAACACATCTAAGACACTTTCCCATCTGCACTGGCAGGTAAAGGATGCGTTGCAAACATGTCTTTTACCTACTTACGTGTGGATGGTAAAATGTCTTAGATGCGTTTATGCTGAATGGCCGTCCCGGGACTCACAAGTCCCGCCCCCGGCTTCCCCCCATTGTGGAGGCAGGGGTGGAGAGCCCTGCCACCTCCCTTCTCTGTGGTTGCGTGCACTCCCCAGGGCCAGATCGGCTTCCCGGAACCAGCAGGAGCCCTACGCAACACCCCCCACCCCACCTCAGGGGCACGTGTGTGTGAATGGGGCTAACCTGTTCAACACAGGGCAGCAAGTGGGGCGAGGAGGCCAACCGTGTTATACCCCTGCGTGTGGGGCAGTCCTGATTCGCCAGGCACCTGTGCCTGCACAGATGACCAGTTGAAGCCAGGTGGGTGCTTCAAGACAATCTGGCCCCGGGGAGTGCGTGCGACCAAAAGGAAAGGAGGCACCAGGGCTGTCCACCTCTACCCCACAGAGGTTAAGTCCCGTAAGCCTTTCAGTGCAGAAAGGGCCCATGTCTCTTTGGATGTGGCATATCATCTTGTCTACTGGAAATAGATTCAAAGTCATGCACCAGGGGTGGGGAGGGGTGTGGGCCAATCACAGCACAGCATGGGTGGTCATATAGAGGTGGCATATACCCATGGCTGCAGAAGAGGGCTTAGCATCTGCATTGCATTGCAGCTTAGCACACACTATTCTAAAGCCTGTGCAGCGTAGATACCATGGCCGCCTGTAGATCCAGATCTGTCTAATCTGGATCTATTTACCACAGATATGCTAATCCTGATCTAGTTGATCTGGATTGACTAAGTGCAGAAACAGCTGAATATAAACTTGTGACTTCTTTTCTACTTCAGCTCAGGACCATAACATGGGTTAAAGAAAAGAGAATTATTAGTTTGACTGCAACCTAATCTCTCCATCCTGTCTTAGCAACTTTTCTTCCAGGGCAAACAGCAACCATGCTGTAGCCTTTTACTCAGACAGGAACCATGTTGGGATCAAGGCTTAATGCTTCCTCTCCCATTGTTGTGATGATAATCAACCAAACTTGCATTCATTGCCACATCTCCTTTGGCACTCAGAGACGTTGGACAGTAAAAAGGTAAACGAAGAACCGATTGCAACGCTTGCTCTCCTTTGCTGTTGCACACCCAGTGGCAGGTTCCTCCTTCAGATTAATGCCTCTTTGAAAGCTTGACAAATGCACAATGTGCTTAGCATCATCGGTGTTTAAGGATTTGTCGAATCAAGGCCAGAGCAAGCAAGCGTAGCCTTGGCATGTATTTCAGTGGACGTCAGCAGCTTTGCGGCTGACCTTAGGATGTCAAAGTCAGCTTTTCTGGACCACAGTACTGCCACAAAAACAGGATGAGATAGCAGGTCAAATGATCTGTATTGCATCAGATAAGAAACATTTACGCTTTCCACATTTTGCTTGGAAAAGGACCAGGCTGGTTCCAATCACTTACATAAGAACATAAGAGAAGCCTTGCTGGATCAGGCCACAGCCCATCTAGTCCAGCATCCTGTTGCACACAGTGGCCCACCAAATGCTCATGGGCATCTCAAGCAGAGACAAGGACAAACCTTCTCCTGCTCTCGAGTCCCAGCAGATGGCCTTAGAAGCACCCCAGTTCCTCCCCCCCTCAGCCTGAAGGATGCACCTAGGCATTTGTTCTAGTAGCCGTGCTTCTTGTTTTCCGCATTATGTCTAATTCACAGGAAGTAAATGCCCCGTGTTGATTTAACTTTTGATTAAGTTTTTATTCCTGGTGGTTGAAAAGGCAATCTAAGAAATTATAAGTACCAAGTGAGGCTTGCTACAAAATGTGGCAGTAAGGAACATTCTGTTTAATAAATCACTCGAGGATTGCCATGTTTAAGCCCGCTCTGTCCCATTCTGCTACTCAAAGTTTCCCAGCTTCATTAAATTCATGGCATTTACTTTGTTCTTGTTAGAATGTTTTGAGTGAGGGATTTGTCTCCATCAAGTTCCCTCCTAAAACCAACTGCTTGCATCACACTGTCATATCAATTTACATATGCTTTCCTGACACACGTAATTCATTTGTATTTGACTGCTGTTGTTTTTCTGGCAACCCTAAATGGAGCTCGCACAGACATCTCCATTTGCAGATGAGAAAGGAACATTGTGGCCACCTCTAGATGGTAGTTAAATAACCTGCTAGAAAGGAATATCTATCTATCTATCTATCTATCTATCTATCTATCTATCTATCTATCTATCTATCTATCTATCTATCTATCTATCTATCTATCTATCTATCTATCTATCTATCTATCTATCCATCCATCCATCCATCCATCCATCCATCCATCCATCCATCCATCCATCCATCCATCCATCCATCCATCCATCCATCCATCCATCCATCCCGCCCTATACCCGAAGATCTCAGCTGAGGTGACAAAATTTAAAATCAAACATTTATTAAAACAATAACAGTATATATTAAAACAGTAACAGTATCTGAACAGTGGGAAGATAATGTATATTCCCATTTATCCAAAGGCCAGGGGACAGAGGTTGGCCAATGAGGGTAATGGCTCTGGGAGAGGAAAGATAACAGTGATTCCAGTAGTTAGCACATGTGATACGGTACCAAAGGAATTTGGAAGACATCAGATTAGATAAAATAACAATTCCACAATTGCAAAAAGCAACACAACTTGGAACTAGCCATATTCTTCAATCATATCTAGTCCATCTCTATACCCACTGGTAATCCAGATTAAGGAACCCCTTAATTTGGATCATGGGCTCTGCCCCCACTGGTCTAGCTCCATTTGCACTGGATGGAGCCAGATCTGGATTAAGGAAGCCATTAATCAAAATCTGTTGTAGACCACTTTGATAGGGTCTAGAACTGGACTGCAAGTGGACCTTGTTCTGGATCACAGGAGGCATTTGGACAGATGGCCTTTTTGCACCTTTGCTTCCTGGGGAAAACCACATCTTCACAGCAGCCCCTTCCCAGGCTCACTTTGCACTTCTTCTGACAGAGAGAAGTGTAGAGGGAGCCCTGCCTAGTGGCAGGGAGTGTAGATATATAACAGAGCTGCTCTCTATCTACACACTTGACTGGGGAACACCTGCATGCATGGGGCTGCATGGGGGGAAGTAGCAGCTCCCTGAAATGCAGATGCTGCATTCAGGAGTTCTTCAGGAATTCCCTAGAAAGCTAGGTGTGGAAAGGCTCTGTCATTCCGAGCCTTCAGAGTGCTGGGTGGGGGGCTGTGAAGCTCCTGTGAGTTTCACAGCCATGAGGAAAATGTGGGCTTGATCAGCACCTTCAGTGCCGACACTGATCTGACCCATGCCTCCGAGTAATCCAGATCAATGGAACCCACTGATCTGGATTACCAAACAGTAAGTTCAGAAAAAAAACCCTAGTTAATTCTTAAGTGCTTGGTTAGGATTCGAATTAACAGTGTGTCAGAACTCTATAGTCAATCCATCTGGCAGACTGTGTAATCAATATATGATAATAATTCTGTCAAGGAAGGAACATGTCAAAGACTTTCACTTCTACGCCTTCTATAGCAGGGATGTCAAACTCAAATACACAGTGGGCCAAAATTAAAAACATGGGCAAAGTCCAAGTCTATTGATATTTATTGAAAAAATGCCACAATTGAGGAAGTTTTTTCTTCTCATTAACCGAGGGAAAGAAGGCACCTGGGATGCCCACCCCTGGCTCCATAGGAGCCAATGGGAGCAGCCCGGGGAAGGGGCCCAGCTGTCACGGAGGGAGAGCATGCGAACGCTTTCCCTCCGGTATGGCTGGGAACGCTCCCGGACGCACCGAACGTGCCTGGATGGTTTCAGAGCACTTTTTTGTGCTCTGAAACTCAAATGCGTCTATGATGCGTTGGGGCAGCTGGGCCGCCCCAGAAGAGCAAATGCTTCATCCCAGCGTGTTGTAGACACGTTCGAAAACCCCTCATGCTAAAAGGCCTCTTGTCTCAATTTGCGTCTGGGAGCTTACCAAGGACATACTAGACACTCCATGCAGCTATGGAAGATCAGGACGGCCCCACATGCTCTGGGATGCTCTGAGATGGAGGTAGCACTTCTTCTACCCACAACGGACAACCTGGGGCTGTGAGAACTCAAAAGAGAGTTGTGACTAGTCAAAGGTCACCCAGCTGGCTTCGTGGAGGAGTGCAGAATCAAACCTGGTATTCCCTAACGACAAGACCAAACTGGTCAAACCTTTTTTACTACCAAGCCTGTAGTATTTTGGCACTCTGCTAGAAGGATTAGCAAGAAAACGCCACCAGAAATACACTGGGAAGTCATTGCAGTAATATGACGTTTGGAATAATCAGCTTCACTTGGCTGAAGCTTCCTACCTGAACTGTGGAAAGTAACAAGATGTTCAAAGGAGCTGGCTTTTTTTTCCCTTTCACACAATGACTTATGTGCCTGTGGCCTTTCAAAAATGAATGATGCTTCTCTTTGGGAAATATCGCTGAGTAAGCTTTGACATTAATTTCTCGAGCCACCTTTGCTTGGCTACTGAATTATATATACTGAAATCTATGATTTGCAATGTTTTCCTCTACATTGCAGAGGGCTAGGATGTTCTTACGGCTAACTGTTCTTGGGACATAGGGCTTTCAGTCCATGCCAGGAGATACAGACCGGCAAAACTTTCCTTGTCTTTTTAGTGGATTGATACCTTTCACATGTTATTCTCATGAAATGATATTGTGTAAGTAAAGGGCTAAAAGGATGGTTGGAAAATGGGGAAAGGGGCAGGGAAAAAAAGAGAAATACTTCTGCAGTCTTTGATACTGTCAACCAAAGTATCTCTCTGGAATAATTTCAGGACATAGGAAGGGGAGGCATTGTTTTCCAATGGTTCTGATTCTATCTTTGGAGAGCAGCTCAAAGCTGGGAGATTTTTGCTTGTCTTCCTGCACACTCACCGGTGGAGAACCCTGGGGATTAATATTGTCCCTTTACTTTCTTAGTATTTCTACAAGGCCACTGGATGTGATCATCAAGAGATTTGGAGTTTGGTGTCACCAGTACACAGATGACACTCAGCTCTATATCTCCATTCTGCTTTTATCAGATGCAAGCACTGAAGCAGGAGTTGGAGTCAGTGAAGGGCTGGATCCAGGTCAATAGACTGAAACTTAACTCAGATAAAATGTCCTGAGCTTTCAAATTAGGGAAGCTATTTGGACAGGCTTGTTCTCCCCGGAAAGGAGCTAATCAGAGACTTGGGCATTCCATAGGATTCACTCCTTTCTTTTGAAGCTCAGCTGGCAGCAGTGGCCAAGGCCCTTGCTGCATTGGGTCTTATTCCAGATTATATCTTGGAATGAGCACCTGCCACTCACATGCTAGTGCAGACTATGGCAGGCCCTGCCTGGGGGATGCTGCAGCCTGCACCAGCATGCTTACAGCAGGACCCTATTTATGATATTATCCAGAATAAGGCCCAGTGCAGAAATGGCCCATAGAGCTGTCTATGATCAGCTCTATTTATTAGGCGACTGAACCCTTCTCTTCACTTTGATCCATACTCTTGTGACCTCTAGGTTCTTTTATTGTATTTGGTGCTACCCTTAAAGATGGTTCTGAGATTACAACTAGTGCAAAATGCAGGAGCTGGGTATTATTGGGTGCTTCCAGCTGCAATCATATTGCCCCATTTCTCAAAGAGCTCTGATGACTCCCCTATTCATGTTTCACCCCAATTCAAGGGGCCTTTTCACACTTGACCTTCTCTGGGAAAACGGCCCAGGGAAGGGAAGTTGTGGAATGGTTTGGATGTAGCCAGCATTTAAGTACGAGACAAGGGAATGCAGCCATGGAGTTCACACAAGTTTCAAGGCCACAGTTGTAGGCTGTTCTGGACATTGTGCAGATGGCACTGATCCTACCCGCTCCTTCCCAAGTTCAGAATCAGAGGCTCTTCCAGGTCCACTGATTTTGAACATGGGCCTTTCTGTGATGACACACCCATAGCTTATATTTTCTTTTAGTATCTTCATTCTGCTCATTGCAGATTATTGGATATACTCTTTTTATTTTGATAAAGCTGGCTAATACATCAAGAAAGCATTACTTACTATGGAATCAGATAAGTCCCTCTATAGTTCTTTTAACAATATACTGTGCCTTCTAATGTTTTTCTCAGTGTCTGGAGCAACGATGACTTAAGATGAAGTACAAGGTTATCTGAAAGGATCTTTGCAGCAAATCAATCCTTAAAAAGCAGTGCTGCACTTACTTGTTAATCTGGATCAAGGAGCTGCTAAGAACACGCCATCTGCATGGGATTAGAGCAAATCTGGATCAGAACTGTACTAAAGCCTAACTAATCAGGATTAGTGGTAGCTGAGATATGTTCTACATCCCAGCTAGCAATCTTTAGCTCACATTTGCTGTTCTAAAGCCCACTCAAAGCAGATGCAGATGCCTATGACTGATACGGATCTAACTAATTTGGATCTAGCGAATACAGTTTAAACAATGTAAATTCAGAAAGGGCGTCAGACACAGTATTTTGAGGGCACTGAAGCTTTTTGGAAGATGCTTAATGTCTTAACAGTGCATATGAGGAGCAAATACAGGCTGCGTTCAGATATCAGTAACTTATGTATAAGCAGTTATATTTTGTGGCTAGAGTGCCGGACTCATATCTTGTAATCACTGGGTTTGATTCTGCAACTCTTCCATAAAGCCAGTAGGGTGACCTTGGGCTAGTCACAGCTCTCTTTCTGAACTCTCACAGCCCCACCTACCTGGTCGATGATCTTCTCCGGGAGAAAGACAGAGGGAATGCTACCCTGCTGGTTCTTCTGGACCTCTCAGCGGCTTTTGATACCATTGACCACGGTATCCTTCTGGAGAGGCTACGGAGTTTAGGAGTTGGAGGCAGTGCTTGGCGTTGGTTCCGCTCTTATCTCCAGAGCCGATCTCAGATAGTGGTGATGGGAGAGAATGAGTCGACACCCTGGGAACTCACTTGTGGGGTTCCCCATGGGTCAATCTTATCTCCCATGTTATTTAATATCTACATGAAGCCGCTGGGAGAGATCATCAGGAGTTTTGGAGTGAGGTGTCATCAATACGCAGATGATACCCAGCTCTATCTCTCTGTGCCATCTGAATCAGGAGAGGTGGTAGAAGTGCTTGAAAGGTGCCTGGAGGCGGTAATGGGCTGGATGAGGGCAATAAATTGAAACTGAATCCAGACAAGACAGAGGTGCTGTGTGCTACAGGCTCTCGGGTCCAAGTAGTTGGGAGATACCCTGTCCTTGACGGAGTTACAATATCTGGGAAGGGACAGGTGCGAAATTTGGGGGTACTCCTGGACTCTGCGCTAACACTTGAAGCTCAGGTGGAGGCCGTGGCCAGGAGTGCCTACTCCCAACTACGTTTGGTACGTCAACTGAAACCTTTTTTGGATAGAGATGACCTGGCCACAGTTATCCACGCTCTGGTAACCTCCAGGTTGGACTATTGTAATGCGCTCTACATTGGGCTGCCCTTGAAGACGGTTCGGAAGTTGCAGCTAGTGCAAAATGCAGCTGCCCGAGTGCTGACCGGTACAGCTAACTGGACGCATATCACACCGGTTCTAAAAGAACTGGCTGCCAATTCATTTCCGAGCCCAATTCAAGGTGCTAACTCTGACTTATAAGGCCCTAAATGACTTGGGCCCCAGATATCTAAAGGAGCGTCTTCTCCCATATCAACCTGCCCATGTCTTAAGATTTGCAGGAGAGGCCCTCCTGGTTGTCCCACCGCCTTCAGCGGTTAGACGGGTGGGCACCCGGGAGAGGGCCTTCTCAGTAGTGGCCCCCAAGCTATGGAATGGTCTCCCCTTGGAGGTGCATCAGGCCCCTTCTTTGTTTACATTCAGAAAGGCGGTAAAGACGCACCTCTTCACTCAGGCCTTTGGCTAAATGCTCTTTATTCTTCCCTCCTTCCAAACACCACTGTTTTAAACTGTTTTTGTATTGTTTTATTCTTATTCTTATTATCATGTTGGTTCCTAAATATTACGCTGATTTTATTATTGTGTGGTACAATTTCAGTGTGCTTGTTCTTAAATGTTGTAAGCCGCCCAGAGACCCTTGGGTATGGGGCGGGATATAAATATAAATAAATAAAAATAGGGTGTCTTCTGTGTGGAGAGAACAGAAAGCTTTGTCAACTGCTTTGAGCCCGTTATTATTATTATTCCACTGTATTTGGATATTGCTGGGTAAAGCCTGGACATTCCAGAATATCCATGCTTTATTCCAGAATGTCCAAATATAGAGGAACAGATAACTGATGTCAGGATTCAACCACAGTATGATTCACCTCAGCCTTTGCACCTATAAACATCTCAAGGGCCGTGTTCCCACCTACCATGAACCTGGAGCGAATCTGGATTACTCTGATCTGGGTTCACTCCGGGTTCTGCTGCGGGTTGGATTGGAGGCCGGGAACAGCACTGAGCGTACGTCGAGCTGTTCCCACAGAACCCACAGGAGCGCACAAGCACACCTATGAGCAGCGTGGTGTGGCGTGGCAAGCTACCGCCGTCGCCACTGCCAGCCTCCTCCTCCTAACGTCCTAAGCCGAGTGAAGGAGGACAGCCGGCGGCTGGGTAAGTGAGCAAGGGGGTGCAGCATCCAAGGGGTGGCCTCCCCTCCGTGCACCCCATCACTCACTTACCTGGCTGCTGGCTGTCCTCCTTCGCTTGGCTTTAAACCTAGCCAGCCTTTTCTTTTCCCCTGTTGAAACAGGGGGAGGGAAAAGGCAGGCAGGCAGGCAAGGATGTTGGGAGGAGGAGTCTGGCAGTGGCTGCCTTCCTTCCTTTTTTCTCCCCCTGTTTCAACAGGGGGAAAGAAAAGCCTGGCTTAGTTTAAAGCCGAGTGAAGGAGGAGAGCCAGCGGCCAGGCCGCACCCCCTCACTCACTTACCCGGCCACTGGCTGTCCTCCTTCGCTCGGCTTTAATCTGAATCAGCTGGAAAACCCCTGTTTAAACATGGGTTTTCTTTCCCTGCATTTCCCCTGGAAAATCCAGGGAAAGAAAACTGGCACGGGGACAGGGCCGGAGTGAATTCGGAGTATGGGGGGATTTAATGGGAACCCCCAATGCCGAATCCAAATCCATCCCAAGGAGGAAAAAAATGAAGCAGTTTTGCAGTTGCATGTTATTTCATTCCACATGTTTGTGTAGAAACAGTGCATATTGTTTGTTTCAGAAAAAATCATCATGTGTTAAATCAGTCTGCTCGAAGCTCACAAGTTAGCATTACATTCCAACTTCTTGTAGTTCTTGTAGAAGAATAGCTGAGACTAGTTATGAATAGATTCTCACTTCTGCTTTTTCACCCTTAACTGCACTGCATGATGGAGCAGGCAGGATCAGATAACTGGCAACATTTACACTTCATTGTATGCAGGGCTATTTATATCAGCTGATGTGTCCAGCAAAATCTGCTCTAAGCCTCCATTCTTTCTCTGCTTTCGCCAGTCTCCTAAAAACTCCTGGTTCTTGCTGGGAGATCTTCCTGCTAAAGCACCAGACAGACACAATCAAAACGTGGCAGTCAGAGTACAATAGAAAATGCCCAGGGAAATGAAAAGTGAAATTTCTCCAGCCATGCATCATAACCCTCCTACTGGATTGCCATATGGAAACCGTGGACAGGCCTTCATCAGCCTTAATAGTTGTGCAGAAGAGAAAAACATCCCCAGAGGGGTTGCTTATAATGCAAGGCACAAAGACTTAGATTTTTTTTACCTTCACAACAATAAAATCGGCAAAATGTGTCTCCTTCTTTTCCTTATGGTGTTCCTAGGCAGCTTTTTTCAAGTCCCACCAGGGACTTCCCCACACACATGCGCGAAAAGCAGCCAGCCCAATTGCCTCAGTTGCTGAGCAGCGGCGAGCATGTAAGGAGCATTTGTGCATGTAAGGGGTGGGTTGGGGGGTGTAGGGTGTGGGTCCTGCTGGCCCTAGGAGCCCGATGTGGGCTCCTGGAGTGAGCAGGAACCAAGGAAAGGCAGCAAACAGGCCTCCTGCCCTGTAGTCTTGCCTGACCCAATAGCAGGAGGCCGGGGGAGGAGCATCCCGCCCTGATCCTAGGGCACACGGGAATGCTTTATCAATTCACATGGAAGGAGGCAAGGAATACTTGTAGACGTGTTCCTGTCTCCTTCCGTGCAAATGGAGAAAGCGTTCCCACGTGTCCTAGCCTTGTTCGCTACAGCCATTCCGGTTGTAGTGCGAAGAGGCCTCCAGTGAAAGTTGCACCTTTGCCTTCAGTTTGAGATGCCCTGAAGCAATTGGTGGGGCACTGTGTGAGACAGCATGCCGGACTAGGTGGGCTGTAGCCTGATCCAGCAGGGCTCCTCTTATGTGCAAATGCTGCATGGGGGTGGTGTGGGGTAGTTGCATAGTCATACTCTGGGTTGCAGAGTCGCCATGGCCATTGCAATGGTAATGCGGATAGTCCAGGATGGACCATCTGTACTGCAAGGGCCACTAGCCAAGCTGGGGGTGGTCCTGGTGCTCACAGTGCAAATGCACTGAAGTTAAGTGAGAAAAGACCCTATACCCAGAATGTCTCTAATGTAGTTCTATGTTCCTAATGAAGTCTGTACTAGCATGCAAACAACAGAATATCCCTATTCTGGGATATAATCTCAAATAAGGCCCAGAAAAGGCCTCCATCTCCCAGAAATGCTTATAAAAAGAAAGGCAACTGCTAAACTCTCCTTTGCAAAATCTGAAGAAGGAGGAGGAAGAGGAGGAGTAGAACTTCATATCATATAAAACCTCCTAACATTCTCCTCTTATGCCCATCACTTGCAGCAGTATTTTGACAATTTGCTCTTCTGGATTACATCTTCCATGAGCTGCTTTTAATCCCAAAAGAAAAAAAAATCTTCTTATACGTCCTGCATAAAATGAAAGGTAAATAGACTGAATGTGCTCCTAAAGCTGGGAAATGTTTTTCTATTCCTGTGCCACTTTCCAAGCTGCAGTCTGCTTATGCCAACATTTGGAACCCAGAATGAAATGATGTGAGATTTCCACATGTATTGCTTATGTCCTGAAACAAGCCTGGGCAATTTGGATGCAAACATTGCAGGGAAATGTTTACAAAGAAGTGGCCCACACCCTATTGTTCTGTATAAATTTTTGTTCCCACATCCCCTATTTAATATTAAATAGCTAATGGATATAATAACCCCTAATGTCTCCTAGATTATGTAAGGATTTTCTGGAGTAAAGAAAGGTGAGGGTTTATTAAAGATGCAATTGATGGTCTTGCTTCCTAAATACTCATAGCGTTTGGTTTGCAGAAACTAGAGAAATGCCTGGCAAATACCTAATGTTACAGATCTTCTCTTCCGACCTACAGCTTGCTATCAGGTGGCTGTCACTTACTTCTGGATCCCAAACTTACAATATTTCATTGGATGGGCGAACTTAGAATCTGCTAGGGATGTGCACAAATATTTGTAACATTCAAAATTGGTTCGAATTCATTCAAATTTGGACATTTGAATTCGAATAGAATGTCTATAAATTCAAATTTAAACTTTTGAACAAATTTCAAATTTTCAAATCATTCATGTGAATTATTCGGACATTCGTGGTATTCCTTGTATCTTTAAACAGCTCCACAGCAGGACTGGTCCATCATTTCATCTAATATATAGTAGATGAAGTGGTCTATAGAGGGCTTTATTGATGAAAGAGGCCCAGAATCAGATCATTCACCAGAAGATGTGCAAGGACCGAAAGGACTCGGCATGCTGCGGCCCATTACAATGACCTGAACCCCTGGATCTGTGTCCAGAGATCCACAAATAATAGGATCAGTGGCTATAGGTCCACATGCCAACATGTACTATGGAAGGCAACACCTGGTTTATTCTGGAGTGCAGGTTATTAGGAACATGTCTATAAAGAACTCTTGAGAAAATACTGTTGGATTTGCAAAATTCCCTGGCTTCAATTAACAATTCTCTTCCCATCTCTATGTCAGCCTTACCCATATGAAATCCCCAGCTTTCACCTTGCCTTATGCTCTCAAAGAGATAAGGGCAAATTGGGAGTAATTAAGAATAATGCAAACTACATGGGTCTCTTTATTCTTCCGAATGCAAAGGTGACTTCTGTTTATCACACCATTCTTCTGTCTAATGAAACATCCCAAGGCTCTGCATGCTTAACTGTCTCTTGAGGACTCTCTGCGAAAGGACACTTTCTTTTCATGTCCACCAGAAACCAAACACTTATTTTATTCCATTGATCATTTTGCATGTAACGTTCCTACAGTCCCACCAACTATACTCTCTTGGCTTTAATCTTCTCTGTTGCCCTTACAGCCATATGCCTGCTTTCATCTTCTGTTAATTGGTTTAACCCTCCTCCTTTCTCCTTTCCTTTTTTTTACTTGTTCTTTTTGGCTCAAGGTCTCTGTACAGAATTCCCTCACCCTGCCCTCAGCTCTTAGTTTGATGTGTTTTTCAGTTCGAATTATGCCAGGGTCTCAGCACAAAATTCATCTCTTATCGAGTGGATTAGTGCCAGACTTTACAAAACTGTTGTCTTCTTCACTCTTGCTTCCAACAGTTGGTGACAACATTCTAGAGTCAGGGACACAAATATTTTTAGCTAGCTGCTGGTTGGCTTTCAAAGGTAATGTTACAAAGAGAGGCTTTTGGAGTCTTTAGGAGGTGATTTAATTACTAAGGGGGGAAATTGGTAGAGGCAAGTTTTGGCAGATAGAAGCTCCCATTTAATGGGATGGTGTTAGTTTGTATAGCATCAGATCAGCAATACAGGAACATTGTTAAATGTCAGTAAAAGAAAGATAGCAAGTAGAGGTGCTAGATGAAAGTATTTGGACTAAGAAAGGGGAGGGAAAGTTTCATCAGATCTTTCCACCACAAGACATCACTCAGGCTGTGGTCATACCTAAAGGTCAATCCTGCTTTAGTCCACCTTCAGAGCGAGAGAACACATCAGCAAAGTGACCACCTGTTTTCTTTCAGTGTTAAATAACTCAGAAAATTTGGTATAGATAATGTGGAAAGAAAATTACCGATCACTTTGGTGATGCATTTTCTCACTTCGAAAGTGGACAGAAGCTGGATTAAGCCTTAAGTTTGACCACAGCCAAAAGTGGGGAAGCTGTAATAGCACTTGTTTCTCCTAATTTGTTGATCTCCATCTTGAATACAAAAGAATGCCCCAATTGTAACACTGATAGGGCCTTTCTGCACAGACCCTTAATCCAGATTGAGGGTCTGTGTAGTCCACTTCTAGACCACTTAAATCTACACATTAATGCAGATCTATAATGCCATGCTTCCTGCTGGTCTGCTCTGTCTGCGTGAGAAAGAGACAGTGACAGATTAAGGATCTCCTTAATCTGGAGCCTTTTCGCACAAGGGCTTTTCGAACGCATGGAGGGCACGTCGGAACGCAGCATTCGCTCTTGCGGACGGCAGGATCCATTCCAGGCCGCCCGCAAGCGTCCCGACGTGCCCTCAATGCATTCGAGTTTCAGAGCACTAAAAAGTGCTCTGAAACCGTCTCTGCGCGTTCCGACCCGTCCCAGAGAGAAAGCGTTCGCACGCTCTCTCCCTGTGACAGCTCAGCCCCTCCCCCGGGCTGCTCCCATTGGCTCCTATGGAGCGAGGGTGGGCAGCTGGCTGCCTTCTGTCCCTGGGTTCCTGCTCACTCCCGAACCCCAGATCGGGCTCCAGGGGTGGGCAGGAACGCCAGCCAAAAGCCCCCTACCCATCCAAAGGGTCTTACCTTTTCCTGCAGGCTCCATTCTGTGTAGGAAGGCCGGGCCGTTCTGAGCACGCTCGAGGGGGCGGCCCCTCATTGGCTGGGCACCCGCACATGCTCAGATGGGCAATAGAAGCCAGGCGGGTGCCCAGCCAATGAGAGGCTGCCCCCTCGAGTGTGCTCAGAACGGCCCGGCCTTTCCACACAGAATGGAGCCTGCAGGAAAAGGTAAGACCCTTTGGATGGGTAGGAGGCTTTTGGCTGGCGTTCCTGCCCACCCCTGGAGCCCGATCTGGGGTTCGGGAGTGAGCAGGAACCCAGGGACAGAAGGCAGCCGGCTGCCCACCCTCGCTCCATAGGAGCCAATGGGAGCAGCCCGGGGGAGGGTCTTCCCCCCAAACGGGTTGAGAACACTTTCCCGTTCGCACTGGCAGGTGAGGGAACTGCTCTCAAAGCATTCCTTACCTGCCCTTGTGTGAATGGGAAAGTGTTCTCAACCCGTTCGGGGGGAAGCGTTCCGAGGCGTCTTCGCCTTAGTGCGAAAACACCTCTGGATCTGTTATAGAACTATTTCATGGGGTCTACATCTGGACCAAGGCCCTTGTTCTGGATCACCAGAGGTGTGCAGTTGGCATGTCTCTCTTATTTGGAACTACCAGTGCTTGCTTTTCGGTGCTGTGCCAAAGTGTGTCACTGGAATGTGCCCAAGCACAGCCTATACCTCAACAGCTAAGGGCGACAGTTTCAGAGTGTGGTGGGGTTGCTTTTCAGCTCCTCGCCCTCACAGGCTCTGAGGTTATGAACTCGCACAAGCTCTGCAGCCACAGAGAAATGTGTCTCAGATCAGCACCATCTGATCCAACTTGTGCCTCCACAAGATCTGAGTCAGTGGGTCTGTTTTACTCATATCCACCGACCAGGTAAGTGCAGAAAAGACCATAGAGTCGCATTAGTGTGAAGTTGGAAGATATCACAAACAATTATCTAGTGTAACCCATTTTGCCCACCTGGACCAAGCCATGCTCCATTTCATTGTGGATGAAGCAGCCTAGGGAGGGGGTTCTAGCTTGTAAAAGAGAGAACCCTTAGGAGAACTGGTCTCCATGCTGGAAGGGATCACAGGTAAGAAAGGGGTGAAAGGGCCCCTTATCTTCTAGTGCATGAAGGGTAGATAAAAATGTGGGAGGCAGAAATGGGCATCTTCTTCTGGGTCACTGTACCACAGTCAGGTCTGGCGCCTGTTCTCTGGATCAATGCTAGGTTTAAGTTTAAGCTCCTCATATTAATTCCACAGTCATCTTCATTGCATCTATCACCTTCATTGAACACATCTAGGAAGGCAGTGAAGATGCACCTCTTTGCCCTGGCCTTTGGCTAAATGGGGACACACTTTTCTCTCCACTGGCAGATGCTGTTATTGTTTTAAATGATGTTTGATTTTAGATGGTGTTACCCACCCAGAGACCTCCGGGTATAGGGCTGGATAAAAATGTAAATAAATATCCTGTTCCTGCAGGAAGAGGATAACCCAATGGTGTTCTGCTGGAGCCATATGAGAAAACATTATTCTTGGGCACTGTCTGGATCTGACTGAAATGCTGCTATTATTTTCCACCTGGCGCCAGGTAAATTCTTCCAGGGTCCTCTTGAGGAAAAGGGGAGACGATTGCAGCCACTTTGCCCAGCACTTCCTCAAAGTAGCTGCAGGATGCCAGGCCTCTGCATGACCTGCCCCATGTGGGCATGGATAACTGTTGGTAAACTAATACATATGCATCTCCATCCCAGGCACAGATCTGAGACATATATCCCTGTATAGACATGCACACGCTCTAACACTTTTTGGTTGAAGCAAAACACCATGAATCATACTAAAGGATAATAATATCCCAACAAAATTGCTCTGCATGAGTCCTCTTACATATACGGTCTTCCAAAATGTGCTTCCAGATATACAGCCCTTAACCATTCTGCTGTGAAACAGCAATCGGAAAAATCTGTTCTCTGCCTCCTGCCCAGATGCTATCAGAGAGGCATTCTAACATTTCAGGAACCTCAGAATATATTTCAGAAAGATGTAAAGCTTGGATTCTGTGAACTGAGACATACACAGATTAACAGGGATGTAAATGCAATAAAGAAAAACTTTGAGAGGAAGCTTCATTATTTAATCATGCAACTGCTTAATTTATACTGAATTCCATACATTTACCGTTTTACTCTGATATGGGCAAGAAAGTGTGACTTTCCACATTTAATGTGACCTCAGAAACTTGCATAACTCAGCTTGGCCTTTGTAGCACCACTGACTTACATTAGTACTCTAGACCTCCACTTCATGGTGACATTTAGTCACACTGGTACACTGGGCATCTGTGCCAGCTCCTGCAAGGCTCCTGCTGGTTGCGCAGCAATGCAACAGGGATGTGGCAATCTGCTGTGGAGAGTGCTCATGGCTGTCCACATGGCAACTGCTCCATCCTGGCCTTCCAAAGATAGGAAACTCCAGGAACATTTCTTCATGATCCCGGAAATGTTCCAGGAAGTGAGCCAACTTCTGGAGCCCGAGAAATGTTGGTAGGTTCCAGAATGGAGGTTGTAGGGATGGGGACTCGGTCTGGAATGCGCATTCCCAGGAGTGGGCCAGACATGGGGTCCCTATGGCACAGGAGAGCTTGCTTCCTATGGAGCATTTGAGAATGTGGACTCTGCTGACCCAAGACACATCAGGCACAGCCCCAGGGATTGTATGGATGTTGCCTACTAAAATCTAATTAGCCTTTTCATGAAGGTACAGTGAGATACATATCTCAAGCATCCGATTGCTGGAAAGTGACTAGTGAGGCTGAGATACTGGAACATAAGAACATAAGAGGAGACCTACTTTACTGGGAAGCAACCTATCTAGTCCACCATCCTGACTCACACAGTGGCCCACCAATTGCTTCTGGGCTTCTCCAGCAGAAAACAAGGCAAAACCTTCAGCTGTTCTTGGCTCCCTGCAAATGGCTGTTAATCTTGCCTGACTCTCCAACCTGAAGATTCTAGTAGCCATTGATATACCTGTCCTCCATGAATTTTTCTCTAAGAATGTAAGAGAAGCCCTGGTGGATCAGGCCTTAGCTCATCAAAACCAGCATCCTGTCCCACACAGTGGCCCACTAATTGCGCCTCGGCATCTCATGCAGAAGACAAAGGCAAAACCTTCACCTGCTCTCAAATCCCAGCAAATGGCCTTCAGAGGCATCCTGGATACATTATCACCATCATCAAATACACACACGCACATGCGCATGCGCATACACCATTTATCTTAAAAAGGAAAATCTTTAAACAATTTGCAGAAAAAGATAAAAAACCCAATGTAAACACCTGAAAAATCTGACCATAAAAAACACATCGCTAGTATAGAATGGCCCTGAATCTGAAAATTTCTGATTAAAAAATGAAAGCAGGAATTCAGTAAGATTTTATTTTACGTATGTGATATCATGGGTAAAATGGCACATGTGATTGCCTACTATAGAGGTGATTACACTTTTCCAGCACTTGAGGAAGTGCCAGCTATGTTCAGAATGGATCAGGCATTGCAAGGTGCAGAGACACCCACACAATCCCAGAACTGACCCTGTATTCAAAATTCTGCATGTGAAATTTAGATTGGAAAAAATGGGACATTTGGCCAGGATGGAATACTTCTGAATATCGTTTTTGATGCTGCCTATTGGGAAATTTTAGAGTCAAAATGTGCTAAGGTTATGTTCAGTCATATCAAAAGAGGCACCTCAGAATGGCCCTGAATCAGAATGGTCATTTTTCCTTGCTGTCTCTCTCAGCTTTCTTTAGCCTGTCAGATAGCGGTACGCTTTACAGTAAGATTTGCAATAGGATGCAATGCTTGAGTAACAGGGCAAGCAGGGAGAAAAACAGGAAACTATGAGTCAATTGCCAGCTATGTTACCTCTGAAAACAGAGCATATTCAATTAGTCTATCAGGAGAGATTCCAGTATTCCAGTATTTCAATTCCAATATTTCTGGGACGGTTTGTGGTTTAAGGCTGGACTTAAATTTACTGTTATAAAAGCTTTGATCTTGTTTATTCTTGCAAGGAGAAACCTTCTCCTTCCATGCATGCATGTTCTTGTTATATACAAATAAATGATTGGCTGTAAGCTGCACTATGGTCAGTTTTTTCCATGACACACCTCAGAGAGACAGTGTGAGGCCCTCATTTTCTCAAGTCTTCTCCAATCCACCTTTTCTAGCACAGAATGTTCATGTAAGGGGTGAGGGGTGGACTGGTGTGTGAGCAATCCTATTTCTAAGCCACCTCAGATATGTACCATATATATATTGGCTGTGTCTGATCATAGCTTAAGACTGAAGTGTTCAGGGGTCCTCCTCCTCATTTTGCTGAATGGGGCTTGGATGTTTGCCCTAGAAATGGTGCCATTAATGTGTTTTGCTATCAATAATCCTCCAGGAATATAGCTGGATTTGGCACAGAGAAGCACCACTGTGAACCCTTGGTCAAATGCAAGCGAAACATATAAACAGAAGCCCTTGTGTAAATGTCACCAACTAATTGGATATGTTTAAAAAGTGTCTATAAATCTCTGGAGAAAAATATCAGCTTATTTTCTCTAAGAAAACTAATACTTTCTCGCCTCTTGTTTTTCTAACAAATCCAGATAAATGAAAAAACAGCTGTTGAGGGAACATCTCTCACCAAAGTGATTTTTCATACATAGCAAAACAGTCTATAAACTAAGAGCCAGTGTAATGAGGCAAATGGAACGCCAGATTGAGAGTCTTTCTGCAGTTACCTGTTTTAATCTAGAACAGCGGTTCTGGAACAAAGCATTTTGGTCTAGTCGTTAGGGCGTTAGACTCTTATCTGGGAATACTGGGTTTGATTCCGCACTCTCCCATGAAGCCAGTTGGGTGACCTTGGGCTAGTCACAGCTCACTTCTGAGCTCTCACAGCCCCACCTACCTCACAGGGTGTTCTGTTATGGGCAGAAGAACAGAAAGGTTTGCCAGCCACTTTGAGGCCCCTTAAATGGGTGAGAAAAGCAGGGTAGAAAAACCAACTCTTCTTCTTCTTCTTCTTCTTCTTCTTCTTCTTCTTCTTCTTCTTCTTCTTCTTCTTCTTCTTCTTCTTCTTCTTCTTCTTCTTCTTCTTCTTCTTCTTCTTCTTCTTCTTCTTCTTCTTCTTCTTCTTCTTCATCCCAACATGCATAGTTCCAACCTCAGAGCTCAGAAAGATGGGTCCAACAGTAGTTCCCAACATGGAGGCATGCTGTCTGCACTGCAGATTTCCTTGTTCGAATTTAGGGCCTGATGGTCCACCAGTACATGAGGGACACTTCCACACAGAGCCATTTCTTCAATAGAAACAACTCCACACGTACTAGAACATCCCCTACATACATAGGCTTGGCCCCACTCCTGGTGCAAACATCAGGGAGCAGGCTCCACAATATGTCTACTCATGGACCAACAAACCCTGATCTCCAGAAAGGAAGCATGCAGTGCAGACTGCATGCTTGTATGTTTGGGACTACCTGAGGTGAGCACCAAAGCATGCTGCTGAAATGCATCTCCAGTGGGAACTTTTGTTGCTGGCCTTGGAGACTTCAGGGTCTGGCTTGAAGTTTGCACTAACTTTGGGGCAGCCTGGGGTCAGTCTGTACCAGTGCTATTGGGTAGACAATGCTGTTCCAGTCCAGACATTTCCATAGTCAAAAACAGTGGGCCTGGAAGATCCAGACCCATTGGTTCCAACCACAAGCCTTTCATTGCAGAAAGGTCCAATGTTTGCCCATTGCTTAAACTGGCTCCTGTATCTACTGCCTTGGAAAATCACCTCTTCTGGCTCAAGTACGGATAAAGTCTAACTCTGGTGTGAAATCTTGCTTTGGTCCTATATGCAATGGGTTAAAATGTTCATCAACATAACAGCAAAGAACCCAACCTGTGCCACTGAGTAGAATTGCTATGAGAACTGATTTCTTCTTCTTCTTCTTCTTCTGCCTTTTCTAAAAGCTTGGCTGAAAGTATTTGTGAAAATGCATTTATATTCTCTAAATAAAATCTAATAACATTTATTAAAAATTAAATTAAGTGTAAAGTTGCGCTTCTCTGTGTTCAGTATTTCAGGCACAAGTACATTTGAAGTCATAATAAATATCTAAAATGACAGTACTAGTGGTTTAATGACTCATTAAAAGTATCTGACACCAAAGCAAATCAATAAATGCAAGTTATAAAACAGGCATTAATTCAATATAGCGTGCTTTTAAAAACAAGAGCCTTGTGTTTGGTTGTCTATGGAGCCCCCTGGAGATGGATTAAAGCCAAAAGTTCTCCTAGGACCATATTGGAAATGTACCCATTGCATTCCCAATATAGTTCTGGGATATTACGTCTAGGTGGCAGAAGATCAAAAATGCTTCTTTATGCTGACAATATTATCTTACTATCTCACACCCAACAGTGATGGAGGAGGGCATTCCCATTTCAAGTGCCCACTCGGTCATGGTTACCCATCACTTAACTAAGTGCTGGATAAGTGCAAACACAGCTGAATTAGCAGCAGTTGTCTTGCTGGGATTCTAGAGCAGGAATAGGTTTGTACTTGTCTCTGCTTGAGATGCCCATGAGCATTTGGTGGGCCACTGTGTGCAACAGGATGCTGGACTGGATGGGCTGTGACCTGGTCCAGCAGGGCTTCTCTTATGTTCTTATGCAGCTTCACGTTGGACAGATGCTCTGAACCGGAGAATCCATGGGCTTCCCCAGTCACTGAAGTGTGAAAAGACCCTGAATGAGAAGTTTGAAGGGTGCTTATTAAGGTGAACATCTTTAGAACTTCCCCTGAATCATGCATTGTTAGGGCCCTCAATGTTTGGCCAAAGTCCTTCAAAGACTTTTCTACTCACTGACAGCTCTTAAGAAGAAATGCTAATTTTCTGTGCTGACAGTGACTTTGAAATGGATAAAAGATATTTACTTCATGATTCCTGTAAGTGAGGACAATGCAACAATGGATAAAAATGTGTGGAGCACAGATCTCTTGAGCAGTTCTTGTCTGTGTTGTTGTTTTAAATAATTAATCACACCATCAAAGCTGAAACACAATATCTGTCTTGGGGCGTGTAATGTTTGCAAACATGTGTAATTAAAAGTTAATAAGATTCAATTATATAGGAAGATGGGTGAATAATAACCTGTAAAATGGGCCCCTTATTAGCTGGGATGTACTTATTTCTGAAAAATGACCCACTGAAGGGTAACTTCTAATGACAAGATAAGAATGCAGTGGAGAAAACGCTTGGAAAGGAGGAAGGAAAGGAAGGCTTTCCAAAGGAAGAAGAATAAAAAAGTCAATATAAAGATGATGATGATGAAGAAGAAGAAGAAGAGTTGGCTTTTCTATCCTGCTTTTCTCACCCGTTTAAGGGGACTCAAAGCAGCTGACAAAGCTTTTCTATTCTTCTCCCTACAACATACACCCTGTGAGGTAGGTGGGGCTGTGAGAGCTCAGAAGCGAGCTGTGACTAGCCCAAGGTCACCCAGCTGACTTCATAGGGGAGGGTGGAATCGAACCCGGCATTCCCAGATAAGAGTCCGGCTCCTTAACCACTAAACCAAACTGGCAATATGGTTTACCATAATACAAGCTCAAACAGCAATATTTAAGTTCCCTCCACCCCTCTATTGACTGAATGAAGGAGAGTATCAAGGTGATTTTCAAAAAGTGAGAAGACTACGAACATTTTTCTATAGTGCATGCACACAACCAAAAGCCGCAGGCTGATTCAGGCAATTGCACCCAGTGGCAAAGATAAGAGGAATTCTGTGCACCCAAAGTTCTCTGCTTACTTGATATGAAGGTGGATGAACAGATGCTGCCAACTGTGATGAAGATGACAAAATCTTTCATGGTGAGGAAGAGGAGGAGGGCATATGTAAAGGAAGGAGACAAAACATTGTGAAATGGTCTTTGACATTGCTAACTTCCCTGTGACAGTGTGCCAGGGAAGTTAAGATGGAGAAGTTTGCTGGGCGTTCTCGCAGTGAGAACTCCAGACCCACCTGAAACCTACCTGCAGCAAGGCTGGTGTGAATGCTGCCATCTAGTGGCATCTGCCTCGCCACAGCAGAAGTGGCTCCAAAGTGTGTGCAGCCATCTTGATCTCCTCCAGCCGTGAAGCGGTAAAAACTGCCCCAATCACTTTTGGCACACCTAGAGCACCTGGGTCACTCTCAGCACACTCCCACTGCTTCCTAATGTGAACATTGCGGGAGGTGGCACGTCACTGGCATAGGGCATCCCCCAGATGGTGCCAGCAAGTGTGACGCTAACAACAGCCACTGTCTCCAAACATAACACCTGTGAGACACTGCCACGTGGAAGTGGGAAAAAGCCCTTAAAACTAGCAAACTACCAAGTAGTAGTAAACCTGAAGGAAGAAAACTACACATTCTACTTTATACTCTTTGCAGACATTGTCCCAACATGAATCCAAATGCTCATATAAACTAGCTACTTCCTCTGAGTTCCATAGTGTTCATGATAGCAGACTTTCAACATATAAGAAAGCCACTGAAGACCTTTAAAAAAAACTTTAAAAAAACTTAACAATGAAATAGTACAGAATGCTATTTTTTGTGTATAAACAAGAACAAACAATAACATAAACAAATTAAAAACTTTCAGGATTTAAGAGCAACCTATCTAAATATTAATTTAAATCAGATATAATAACTAAAAATGTAATTATCAAAGAAGAGCAGTGATTTGTTCCAAAGGTATATAAGTGCCTTTACAAGTACTCTGATAATTAAGAAGCAGTTGCAATATTTCATGGTAAGTCCTTTTCAGTTTGAAGTCTTGCGTAGTCCATAACTGATAAATAATAAGTTCCATTACAGCCAAATCCCATAGGCTGTTATACAATGAAGACAAGGTGATTCTTTATTTTTCCAGAATTTAGTAATCACTTTTCTAGCTGACCTTTTATGGCTGAATCATGTCTGGCTTCAGTCACACCTTTTCAGACTGATTCTTCTCCCCCCTCCCCATGTTGAAATGTATTCATTGGCTCACAAGAGAACATTTGTCTCATGAACTATATGCTTGTCTGCATTTTTTTTTGCAGCAATTGGTTTTGCAGTTACAATTTTGCTGATGGTAGAGCTTTTAATGTCGTTTATATTTTGTTATTCATTGTGATATTGCATTTGCAATTTTATGCCAAAATATTAAGTGATTTGATAATAGAAATAAATAGAGGTATATTTCCATTATTACAGTGACACAGTCAGTTTTTCCAGAGTGCTCAATTAATAGATCCTTTTTGTTCTTCTTCCAGCGCAGCCTGACATGTCCTTGAGAATCGTCTAACTGCCATAAACCTGTCAGTTATTCAGCCTGCCCTGCCTCAGGCCAAGGGGATGCTAGATCCAAGAGTAGAAACAAACAGGTCACCATTACAGCACATCACAGGCAGCAGGCTCCAGCTGTGTGATTGGCTGATAGAGCAGTCAGCTTGAGCTGTGTGATTGGTTGGTAAGTTTGCTTGGTCCACTGGTACTTTCCCCCCCCATTTTCATCCATCAGCAGCACAATTATTCCTTTCTCATCCAGTATCAGAATATTTTTTTCTGTCTCCATAAATCCAAATACAGCAAGGCCTCATAGCATAAAATCTGCATAGCCAAATTGTAACCATGGCTTCCAAGGGTGGGCATTTTTTTTCAAAAAAAATCTCTCATGTCACCCTGCAGTCTTTTTCTGTGTGCTAGTTTATCTGTATTTGCATTTTGAATTTTCCAAAAGTTCAGCCTCTTTCCTGTTTGCTTTGACCTTGTTTCTGCAAGTGCAGGCACTGTGCCCAACTTACCTACCAGTCCTCAAAGGGTAGACACTACTTCCAGGACCGTCCATATCACTGTAGGAACAACCATAGCAACGTCCACCATATTCAAGACTGTTGCTCTGGCAAACGCCATGTAGCACACATTGGCACAGCCATAGCTTGCCCTGTCCCCACACTGAGTTTTCATAAGGAAGTGGTGCAAAAACTGTATCCAAGACTTTACTGGGAGTGCCTTAGATGATCAGGATGGCCATGCACACTCTGGGCCAGCCTGGGACAGAAAACAAAACAAAAACCAGAGGCCTATTTGCACTTGGGCCTCTGGTTAGCAATTAGGCAAGCTCTGGAACAAGAGCGTTCAATCTGCAGGCCAGGTGGTTCCATCTGGAACCATCCCGTCCTATCCCAGGGTGACCTAATTGTGGCCAGCATGTGGAACACAAAATCATGCTCCACACCCGGCCCAAGCTGTCCTTGGCTGTCCCAGAGCTGCCCGGTAGGGAGAGCATTTGCACTCTCCCTGCTGAACAGCTCTGGAGCCCTGCCCCGGGCCGCCGCCATTGGGCCCTATTGGGCCTGCCGACTGACAGCCCCTTTCGGTGGTGGGTTGAGACCAGGTTGGGCCTGTCCTGGGATCGTATGGGCTCCTGTCACCCCAATCTGGTTGGCGGGAGCCCACGGGGGCAACCTGGGCGCCCACCCTCTCCCAGGGGTTCATGCCACCCCCAGCTCCCCATGCATGACCTACCTGTTCAGATGCTTGGGCTGTGGGGCTTTCCGAGCTCAAACTTTGGTGTTCTGGGTAGGCCCTGGGGTGGGGCTTGTTGGATTGAACTGCGTCGTTCTGTGCAGGTGTACACCACAGCCCAATCGCAGGCCACGGTGCGCACCTGCGCAGAATGCCGCAGTTCAAGCTTGGCAATCCCCACCCCTCAAGGCCTACCATTTCGAACCAAACATCTGAACAGGTAGGTCATGTGTGGGAAGCTGGAGGCAGCGTGGACCCCTGGGTGGGGGTGGGTACCCAGGAGGCCCCCATGGGCTCCCACTGACCAAATTGGGGTGGGACATACAGGGACAGTGCATCTGTTTGCACCCTAGCTGGTAAGGGACACGTGGGAACGCGTCCCTTACTGAACAAAGTGTGAATGGGGGATCCGTCCCCACGTGTCCGAGCCTTAGTGCATTGCAGCCTTCCAGCTGCAGTGCGAAAAGGCCTCAGATCTAACCACCTACATCTAAATGTGCCTTAAGGTTATCTTAGGTATCAATGGGCTTTTCTGCACTTACTGTTATTTGGAGGCCCACCGATTCAGATTACTTGGAGGCATGGGCTGGTTCAGCAACATCTGCAATGATGGTGCTGATCCATCCAATGCCTCCCCATGGCTGTGAAGTTTGTGCAAGCTTCATAGCCAATCCTCCATGCCTCCAAAGGCTATGAACAACAGTTCCTACCCTCAGAGCCTGGGATAGGGATGGGGGTGGTTTTCAGAGATGTGCTATGGTGCTGCCAATGAAGAGCAACCCCCTCCTGGTAGTTCTGGATCATGGAGAAGTGCCATCTGCATGCCTCTTGTAATCTGGAACAAGGCCCTTGGTCAGCTTGTTAACCCAATTGAATAGATCTACTACAGATCTGGATGAATGGCCTCTGGCACCGCCTATCATGGATGGGACCAAACCAGTGACTCAAGCACCTTCTTGATCCACATTAACTTGCAGATCAGGAGGTCCATGAGCTGGATTAAGGGGCAGAGTGAGTGCATACAGGGAATGCAGAAAGGGCCATTGTTTCATTCTTTAGCCAATCTGTGGGTGTTTCCACATGGGCTTTGTAGACCACATTAAGCACCTAATAGGTATGCATTAGGTATGCATTTGCCATGTACCTTCCACACTATAGGCCCCATTAAGACCCCATTAAGGCTGTGCTGTCCACACCTACATCACAGAGACCTGGATCTAATTGACTCTTTGGGTTCCCTAATTCGGACTAGCTGTAGACCCCCAAAAGAGGGTCGGCAGCCTGTTCTTCTCTGAAGACCAGATTCCTGAGCAAGCATCTGCATGCTAGACTGGATCCATGAGGTCCAGGGGTGGGCCCAGAAGTGACCGCCCCCCTACATACACCCCACAGAGCCCCACTCATCCTACATAGCATTTTATGTAGCTGCCACAAGCCGGTAGCCATATGTAGACACTACATAAACAGCTATGCCACTGGCTTGCCACGCCCACTGTAACCAGACATGATCCTTGAGTGACAGTTCAGTTGACCAATCGTACAGAGCTGCAGCAGGCACTTCCGGAATGGGCCTGTTCTGTGCCTAGGGATGTATGCTACGACATCTACACAGCGTCCCTGTTTAGCACCCATCCAGATGTATGGTGGCTTCATTTTGATCCAGAACTATGCAAACTTGATTAACCTAGGCCTAGATCTTGACAATCCGAATCTGCTAAATCCAGATTTACAACAGTAAGGCCCTGTCCCCAAGCAATTTAAAGTCTGCTAAAACTCTTCTTTTGCCTCTGAGGGCCCCCATGCCAGGGTTTTTTACGAGCTTCCAGCGCTACAAAATGAGGAAAACCTGCAACAAAAAAAGTGCCCTTTAAATAAGACTTTCAGCGCTCTTTTTGAAGTTGCGGGTTTTCCTCGCAACATTTACTTTGGGGATGCTCCATGGCAAAAGGGGCAGGGATTGGCACCTACACACACAGCAATAACACAAGCAGCTTCCCTTTCTAAAGCTCAGAACTAAAGAGCCAGAATTGCAGAGAATTGCAACATTGTTGCAATCGCTATCAGGTGTGAAGAGGGTGGATTATTGCTACTGTATGCGGTGGATTTTGACAGCGATAACAGGGAAAGTGGTGAGTGAATGAGCGATCGTGTGCTGTACGGGGTGGATTTTGACAGCAGTAACAGGGAAAGTGGTGAGTGAATGAGCGATCGTGTGCTGTACGGGGTGGATTTTGACAGCAATAACAGGGAAAGTGGTGAGAGTGAATGAGCGATTGTGCGGCCACTAGCTGCAGCCACTGCCTTTGCCGGCATGAGAAGCCATTTCAGGGAGTGGAAGATCTGGGAGATTAACAGAGAACCAATGGCTATTTTTCCTTTGGACTTGTCAGGAGTTGTCTTCCTGGTTGTGGCCGTGCCAAGCACAGTCCCTCCCCATTCCTGCTGGCACCCTATCAACAAGAGCAGGGGCGGGGAGAAAAAGATGTGCACAAAGAAAACACAGCTCCCATGGGGACAGAAGGTGCGTTAAAAATGTGCATTTTGCTGAGCCTCATGCAGACGCTTATTCCTTATTTGCATGGCACTTTTAAAGTCTGCTTGAATAGAGGGACAGTAGAGAGGCAAATAAGTCTTTTGGGGACGCAGCATAAGTGCGAAAAGGGCCCCTATGATTCATAGCCATATTCCATTCTTATTCATAATAAGTTCTTTTCTAACTCTTCTTAACTCTTGTGACAACTTAAACACTCTCCAGCTCTCCTTTGTATCCATACCCAAACTGCTGAGTCCTTAGTGATTTTATTATTCTGATTAGATTCTTTCTTGCCAACCTCCATTCTAGCTACAGTTCCTGTTCTCACCCCAGGCTTAACCTCAGATCTCTGCACACTCCCTTGTGAAACTGCTATAACAGCCGCAAATTAAAACATATATTCATGCATAGCTATTAGTCATGCAAATTTATTCAAATAGGACTTCATGGAAGATTCACAGGGAGCCAATCTGGAAAGGACCACTGGGAGTTTTGCTGGTGGTTAATCGCCACAGGTGCAATTGAAACCAAGCGTCCACCATGGCCTGGAGCATGACAGAAAGCAAATCAGTGCAAAGGTGAAGGTTGCACTTTCCTGCAAAACCTAAAGTTAAAAAAGAGCCCCTAAATTCTCATTGCCTAAGCCGGTCCCTAAACTCCCATGTGGTGTGGGAAATATCTCCCCATCTTTAATTAGCCACTCCACTAATTAATGAGTTAATATTGATATAATCCTTTGAAGATGTCAAATGTTGTAGAAATGCATGAAAAATTCCCCCTCTGTTCTTTAAGACAACGATGGCACCCTGCGTGGGCATCCACTGAGCCTGCAGAATTAATGAGACGGCTGCAGAACTAACAGTTTGAAATGGTTTTCCCACTAGTTAAGAAAAAATAATGAAGGAGGTGGACAAGAAAGAGAGGGCGGGAGTTAATTCATGCAAATTAACAATACTTAAAAAAAAAACCTTCGGTCTCGAAGATGTAATCGAAAAGCCTGCTCATTTGAATCAATGGGCACCATGAGCTGATTTTCCACATGTGAATTATGAATGCAGAACTATTACCTGTCACTTTCCATTTAAAGGCACAAGGGGGGGGGGAGGGAAGCCAAAAAGTATTCTCCACAGTCTTTCAAAGCTTTCATATTATCTGGAACTGATTGAAAGACACAGGAGAAGAACTGGTTTGTTGTGGTGGTAGTGACTGTCATCGCTCCAGGAATACATAAAAATATAAGACAAAGGCTGTGCTCAGATGTAACAAAATGGGTGCCTCAGAGAGACCAGGGCTGCATCCCCATTACAACATTATCTCGGTTTCAAACCGTTTTCAATCCTTGCAAACCCCATGTCAGTTTGGCTTAACACGCTTTCCGCGTGTTAAATCGCCCCAAAGCGTTGTAAATGTTAATCCTCATTTCAACAGGTCTCACTCCGGTTCATGTGCTTGAAACTTACATTTTTTACTGTGGGAACCCTTCCGTGTTAAGGGATGAGAGTTTCCCTCCCCAATAGCTTGCTTCCAAAGCAAGCTGTAGAAATCCACCCCTTAAAGCAGTAGCCCTACTAGCAACCCAAGCAATCCCCTGTAGCAATCCAAGCACTTCACACCTGATAACAATCTTGCCATTGAGAGTTCTGACCTTTAAAAAAGGGAAAAGAAAGGAAAGCAGCTGCTGCAGGTTTGGGGAGATGTGTGATGGTGACGGGCGAAAGGGGCCTGAGTTGCTGCTGCTGCTGCTGCATGCTCTGAGCAATGAGGAGAGGAGGGGAAAGAATTGCTGGCTGTCTGCTGCCATTTTTCTTCCATCCAGGCAAGCAGCAGCCACCCAGCCACCCAGCTAGGCTCCATGAAGGGGTCCCTTATGGGTGGCGCGTTCACGCCAGGAGGAAGAGGACAGGGCAGCCCTGAAAAGCGGTTTTTAAAAAGTAGCCACTGGAGTCCCCCCTTGAGTCACGTACGTCCTCAGAATCCGGATTGAACATGATTCTGGCTGAAAGTAATGGGATCAGGCAAATTCGCGTTTGCGTCCGGTTCTGTTATTTCGGTTTAGGGAAACTGGATTAAGCTTCTAATGGGGATGCGGCCCATGTGTTGCCCTCGTGTTCCCAAGCCTTCTCCAATCCATCTTTTCTAGCATAGAATGCTTAGGAGAGGGAGGAGACACAGACTGGTGTGTGAACAATCTCACCTCAAAGCCTTCTCTAAGCCCACCCCAGAGGTGCCTCAGAGGGACCATGGCTGCATCCAGGCTTACGGGATAAACCAGCAGTTATGGGGAAAATTGCAGCTTACCTGCTGTGAAGCAGCGACGACTAAGTCACACGGGATGAAGCAGCCAATCAGAGCTGAGCTGCCCTCGTTGTTCTTGTTGGGTCTTCTCACTGTCCTGTCCAGACTGGCGGGAGATTTGAATTTTTTTAATATTGCGCAGGGAGTGCTATTAAATCAGCAGTAATGTAAATGTGCAGTAGCTATCGGATAATGCATCGCCACAACGATCAATCGCCATGTGTGATTGTGCATTCCACTGTGCAGTATTAACAAGTCTGGGTGCACCCCGTGTGGCCTTCATGTTCCCAGACTTTTTCTGATCCACCTTTTCTAGCACAGAATGTTTATGAGAGCGGGAAGGGCAGACTTGTGTGTGAACAATCCCACTTCACGGCCATCTCAAAACCACCTCAGAGGGACCTCCGAGAGACATTATGTGGCCCAAGCCTTCTCTCAGATGCCTCAGGTGCCTCTGAGGCGTCTCAGAATTAATATTCTTTTCTACTTTTATTATTATAATTTGCTGTGTCTGAGCACAGCCTGGGATGGTGTCTCTCCTGGGTATGCTAGTCTCACTGTGTCTCTGCAGTGAGAAGGAGAAAAAGGAACACAATTCTGGCAACTGGAATGGGTATGCAAGTCTGCGTTAAATGAGTAATTTATTGGACTGTTTAGTTTATGTATGAGTTAGTAATATATCATGTCGCAGCGCTTTGGTAGATTATGTATTAGTTTATCTATTTATATATTCATAGTGTCTTGCATTTCAATGCTTTAGGTATATTACATAGTTTGTGGTATATATGTCACAAAGAGGTGCCATACAGAAAGTATTCCATTTGCAACTGGTTAAACCTTTTTCAGTTGAAATGCATGTTGGCTAGAAGAACAACGGAGGAGGAGCATTTTTGGTTTTATTTGTAGATTGTACACCATTGGCAGGTTTTATATGTTTTATTGTTGTGATTATTTCCTTGTACAGCACTGAGTACATGTACAGCGCTATAGAAATAAACTATACTACTACTACTACTACTACTACTACTACTACTAATAATAATAATAATAATAATAATAATAATAATAATGCTAAAGGACTTGCGAGAGAACGTGACATGCATCTATTTTATGACTGCAAATATGGCCAAACAAGGTGGTGCTATTTTGAAAAGGATAAGACAGAGCCTGGCACAGTGCAGATGGTCCAGCAAGTTCCTCCTCCTCAACTGTCACCAGCAGGCAGCCATCTCAGCTAGCAGCAGTAGCCGGACAGAGCACAGCCCCTCTGTCAGTCTTGGAAAGAGATGGATTTCATGTAATCCCTTCCCTTCCCACTGTCATCTAAAAAACATTTAAAACATTAGCAATCAAATACACCAAGAAACAGTTGATCAAGAAACAAGAAATTTTTAATTCAAATTTGCACTTACGAATGTGGACATCGTTACACATCCTGTATGCATCCATACACTTCTGTACATGTCTGTATGCATCCCATAGTTATCCTGTATGCAACCCGTTTTTCTCCCGTATGGATCAGTACAAATTTGTATGATGTGGGAAAGTTGTGTTGTGTACGTGCAGGTTTGCATCGTGTACAGACTTTTCTTACGAATGTCTGAATAATTTGAACGAATAGATTCAAAATTCAAAATTTGTTCAAATGTTTAAATTTTAACTTATTGACATTCGATTTGAATTTGAATGTTGACATTCGGACGAATTTGAATGTCTTTGAATATTCAAGGACATCCCTACAAAGAACAGTAACATAAAGCATTGAAGCACATTCAGCATTAGGGTGATGGAATGAAAAAGCAAATGTCAAATATTGGTAACGGGATAAACAAGTTGGGCCTCAATGAGGCATTTGGAAAGAATGATTGCCATATGGTAAACTATTCCAATTCCAACAACTGACCCTGTATTTTCTTGTAAAGACCACTATGGAACAGTTTCCTTATTTACCCCATCCTGCCTCAAATAAAAAACAAGCAAATCTATAACCATGTATAAAATCTATACCACTTCTTGCCTTCTGCATATTCAACTTGCATTCAGTTCCTCCATGTGCACACCCTAGTGAAATGTTCCAGCATAGCCTATTTGCATTTGGAAGATACAACATGCTTTAGTCTTTTTCCGCTTGCTTCCTGCCTCTCTTTTCCAGATACTCTATCATCCATTTCTTTCTCAATTCCATATCCATCCCCTGTCGAGCAAATCTTGTGCTGTTATTACTCAATGTCTGGAACATCATTTGTTCCATCACATAATATACTTCCACTGTTATCAGCTTGAAGTTCATGCTAGGAGTGAGAAAGACCTTGATAACTATGACCTGACAACCTAGAGAGCCTAGCCTGTTTTTCCTTGCATCTGAAGCTGTTTCCAGAAGCTATGCTGAAGAAGGAGGGAACTAACTTCCTCCCATACAGACCTTGGCAAGGTGAGAATCCAAATTTGCTGTATGATGACAGTTCCCACCAGCTGAAAGTGAGGGGCTGTTGCTTGTGGCTGCTGCTTTCAATTGTGTGCAGCCCTCAGCAATGGATTAACCATCAGCCATCTACAGTAGCTGCCATTAAGTTGTCTCATGAAGGCTGTGTTTCCACTGGCCCTCTGGTCCAGTCTGAATACAGCTCGAGGGCCCACCGTCCCAACACAAGGACGGGATTCCCCATTTCTGCAGACTTAATGTCCAATCTGGGGAATCGCTGTTTGGATTTTAATAGGACTCACTGCAGAATCCTGTTAAAATCCAAATATTTAGGTAATGGGAACACCGCCCACCATTTACTGCCCCCTGCCCCATTCTGTCATCATCCCCGCCATCAGTCTCCTGCCCTTTCCCCCCTGCACCCCCATTTTGTTGTCTCCCACCCCTGTTTTCTTCTTCTGCCAACTCCCCACATTTCGTTCCTCTGTCTTTCTTCATCTCTGGTATCCTTCCCACCCCTTCCCTCCATCTGTTGGAGAATGGCGGGGAAGGCAAGCAGCGGGATGACAATGAAAGACAGAGGAACACTGGGCGGAGGGGATGGTGCCCCAGTGCAGTTGGGACAGCTTCAAGAGCCCTCAGCAGGGTTTGGAGTGCCCCCTCCCCTCCACCCCTCTCTCCTCATTAGAAGCCAGATTCACATCAGCCCACTCCTGTGCCACCAGCTGTAAATGCCCCTGTGCCACCAGCTGCAAAAGTCACATCCCCCCTCCCTTAGTGGCACAGAAAGTCAGGGCTGGGCTGGGAGGCACGGAAAAAAGTTGAAATAAAGCTTAATAATAATAATACATTTATAAAATTTTAAAAGACCGGAAGCCGCTACAAGGTTTAGCGACGGTTAGGTGCTTGAGCAGTTTTGCGCACCTCCACTCGACCGGGAACCATGCAAACACCCATCAAGTTTAAAAGGGAGAAAATCAAGCCTTTATCATGATCGCCTTGATGATCGGGAAATGGGGGTGGAGTATTTGCTGTGGAAAATGTATAAAAATTAAGCCATTATCCTGCCTGCCTTGGTGATCAGGATTTTTCCACTCCCCAAAAATGTCAGCGGCGGCAATCTCCAATGCACAGGGAAGGAATGGCAAGCACACCCCACTTCCAAATGATGTGAGCACCAATCTCCTCCCCGAATAGCTCAGGACCATCCCCATGCGCAGTCTCAGCTTGTTAACCAATGCATGCCGGGACCCCAAAGCATGCCCAGACTTGTTTTTTCGGGTACCAAATTTGGTCCTGGTCTGGCATGGTTTGGGGGGGGGGATTTGGTCTGCTGAAACTGGACCAAATCAAAAACGCATGGGGATACCCCATGCCAAGCCCGGTTTCAGTACCAGAGCAAAGGTGCATGGGGACATGCCCTAGGAGTGCTCCAGCCTGTCCCAGTCCTATTGGACCCAGCAAGGTAAGTGCAGGAACAGGCTGTCTTGTGTGAATTTCATATAACATTGGGCTTGTATTTATTAGCTGTACAAACCTATTGAGACAAAAAAGGCCTAAGGCATTTTCCTCTCAGCAGAAGAGATATATATGCCCCTAACAGACCATTTTCAAAAATGATTTTCTTGCAGTGCATTAGTAATATGTTGTGGTTGTCCAAAAGTTTGTGAAGGCGGAATTTTGAAGATTATTTCCATGCGTTTGCTCAATTCATAGTCTGGCTGTTAAATCCAATGGCAGAAAGGAAGAGGCATGCATGATTTGTGCTCCTGGATCTTATGCCCTGGGAAAGAATAACTTACAAGTACATTGCAGGTACAGTGATTACATTAAATAAACCTTTTCTTGGTGAAATTTATCACAACACAGATCTGATTGCAACTTTCGTCATTTTGCTAGAACATATCCTTACTTCCTGAACCTAGGGAAGAATCATTCAATTTGATTCCAAATGTTACAATTTTTTTTAAAAAATATATTATTATCTTAAAGGAATTTATTTCAATTGATGGTGAACGGACACTAGGAAGGGAGAAAAGCTACTGGCAAGCATACTATATCCAAAAGGAAAGTGTTAGGGGTTTTCTGCACTTGTAGTGTTCCACACCACGAAGTACATTAAGGGTTTGTCTTCTGCTGGGTTAGTGTGGAAGTTAGGAGGCCCTTCTCACTGCTACTGCACTCTGTTTACACAGAAGAAGAAGAGTTGGCTTTTCTACCCCGCTTTTCTCACCCATTTAAGGGGACTCAAAGTGGCTGACAAAGCTGTTCTGTTCTTCTCCCCACAACAGAACACCCTGTGAGGTAGGTGGGGCTATCAGAGCTCAGAAGAGAGCTGGGACTAGCCCAAGGTCACCCAGCTGGCTTCATGGGGGAGGGCGGAATCGAACCCGGTATTCCCAGATAAGAGTCCGGCTCCTTAACCACTAGACCAAACACAGGAGGAGGTATGATCCGGATCAGGAGGCTCCTGATCTGTATCACCAGTCGAACTAGATTTTATGTGCTACTAGCATTCTAGAGGGACCTAATCTAGATCATGGAGACATGCAGAAGGTGCATGCCATTGTGTTCCAGTTTGCAAGGGGACTCATTTCAGTGACATGCCTTATTGTGCTGCCAAAATGGATCCCTTGGGAACTTTTCTGGAGGATGGCTCCAAAACATATGCAAGGGGGCTGGACTGGAACATGGCATGGCTATGCAGCTAGGATTGTTCCATCCCAGAATGATCTATCCTGCCAATTCTGCATTTACTTTTTATCCAGACTTAATTCTAATTCATTAGAGCCCATGAAGTCCTCTTCTAGGCCTCATCAGTCTGCACATTAGTGGAGCCCTGCCTCCTGCTGCAACACTCAGGGTTCAAGCCAGGGAGGCCCTGGTTGCGGCTACCAGTATACATGTTTAAACTGGTCTACTGACATACTGGCATGCCCTGGTCCAGACCATGGAGGAGTGCAGAAAGCACACCTCCATGATCAGGACAAGTAGGGGACCCATGTTGGTGGTGTACCAAAGCTCACCACTGAAATGCATCCCCCAGAGCTGGGGACATTTGGCCTTAGCCATGGGAGCACTTGCAGCCTGGCCCTGATGCCTGCAGTGCTCCAGGTGTAATATATTTTCAGCCCTGGTCATAGCACTGAATTAGCCTTTACTACCCTATCTTTGCTGGGAGAAAGATAGGGAGTGTGCAGCCCTTCTGGGGCTTCTTGTCCTCTTGGCAGCTTTTCTGTGGTCCAAACCAGAGACCTAGCTGGTCAAGACCCACTGGTTTGGACCACAGGCCTTTCAGTGCATAAAGGCCCTTAGATGGAACTGAGACTTAGGGCTGGGTGACATCAACATGCCGAGAACACCTCACCCCAAATCTTCTAAAGACTTTACTCAGTGGCTCCAGACAGATATTAAAGGCTATGGGAGACAAGGACAGTCTCTGAATAACTTCACAAATGGACTCTCCAAGTGATGGATAAAACTCTGCCATGAGTACTATTTGAAGAAGAAGAAGAGTTGGCTTTTCTACCCTGCTTTTCTCACCCATTTAAGGGGACGCAAAGTGGCTGACAAAGCTTTCTGTTCTTTTCCCCACAACAGACACACTGTGAGGTAGGTGGGGCTGTGATAGCTCAGAAGAGAGCAGTGAATACCCCAAGGTCACCCAGCTGGCTTCATAGGGGAGGGTGGAATTGAACCTGGTATTCCCAGATGAGAGTCGGGCTCCCTAACCACTGGACCAAACTGGCTCACCACTGAGTTAGGACCAGGGCCACTGTAAGACATAAGACTCAAGTCAATAACCCTGTAGATATTACATGAAGGTACTGTGGTTAACAGTAGGAAAAGCTGCTAAGAGATCAAGGAGTACCAAAAGGCCTACACAATCCCTATCTTTCTCCCAGCAGAGTTAGGGTAACAAAAGCTGGCTCAGTGCTGTGACTGCACCTGGAAATAGACGGCACGAGAAGCAACCCTGAGACACTCTGATTGCACCCTTCCAAACAGAAAGATGAAGCCTCTATGGTGTCCAGTTAGAAAAGAGGACAGGGCTTCTGCATCTTTCATGGTTGTGAAGAAGAGGAAGATCAAGCAGATATAGACAGTAACCCAAGCAATGCCTACTAAAATTGTAACTTTTAAGTGCAAGAATTTGGATTTTCCTTCTCATCTGCCACCCAACCTAATATTCTTGTAACCAGATAGCTGGGATCCAAGATCTTATGTTAGCTAAAGTTGAACTATGGCCTTGATACTTCTAATGTACAACATTTGGCTTCACAATTATCTTCCTCCCTTGGGGAGAGATTGAGACCATGAACTGATCCTCGACTAATTGCTAGAAAATGTTGGAATGCTAGTTATGGATGGCTTCCAATTCCAAAGAAAGTGAAAGTTTACAATGCTCAATACTTCTCCCTTTCACCATCTTATTGAACTCCCAGACCTTTTCTTCCCAAGAGGGAAAGAACAAGGCTACCTGATGTCATTAACCCCACAGCTGGAGAAGCATTTCTGGAAAGATGACAGAGAAAAGGCAGGGAAAAGGTCAGACGGTTGTTCTTCTCAACAGTTTTTCAGCCTCTGGTTGCAGCATCCAATGCTGCATTTCAATCAGAAAAAAATACATGAAGAGAGATTGCTTATTTTTATCATCTAAATATAATCTTGCTTTGGCCTTCAGTGAAAACAGAAGTCAACAATATCATAATGGTTTCTTAAATTATTTTCTCTGGTGAACAACATAGCTTTTGCTGTGCTCCCCTAGGGTTGCTCATGAAGTAGTTTTTCTCAGCTGAAGAGTCTAGACATCATCCCCTTAGCATTTTTGAGACATAATCCTTCTATAAACATTAAGTTAGACGCAAAGAAGCATAAGGGGCCATTTTAACGAGTTTGAGTGTGTGGGCAGAGGAGCGTGGGCAGAGAATCTAACAGAGATTTGCACTGAGTGTTTACTTGTATGATTTGTTTTTGGGGGCTCTGTGGGCTTGGTGCCACCTATATTTGCTTAATGTCTTGGTACTATCCAGCAGTCTTGGGTATTAGCTTGTGTCTAGAGCTATTTCCATTAGTGTTATGAGCTTTTTGATTGCTGTTGCTGCTGAGACCTGTTGAAGCTTTGGGGATTTATTCTTCCCATTATGGGTGGCTGGTGCGTATCCATCTCATGCCCTCATTATCGGGGTTATTTTAATTTGTTATGGCTCTGTGTGCACGCAATTGAATTGTCACTGCTCATTCAAGTTACATTACCAGACCCATTCCTATTTTGCTCTGTGCTTTCTTTCCAAGAAAAATTAATTGGAGAGCATGCCTGAGCATAATCATTCCCAAAATATTAATTACATATTGCCATTGCAAATGCCCTCTTCTGGAAGAGGAAAGAGAACAAAGTCCAGTAACCCTCTTCTGAGTTTTGGATGGTATACAGCAAGTTGGGTTTATAAACAGGAGACCTAGATCCAAATTCTGGCTCAGCTAGTCACTCCCAGACACTGATTTGGCCTTTGACAATTTTTATCAGGGCAGACTTAGGCTTGGCAGGTAGTTTCTTTTGCACAGTTGGGCCCTGGTCACACAAGTCCAAGACAGGACAGCCTATTCATTAATTTGATCTGAGGTCGTACTAGTGCTGGTTAGACCTAGATCATTATAGGCCATCCTCAGGCTGTCTCTGCCTTGGGGCACATTGGTCACACCTTTCTCTAAGATCAACCTGAGCCTCCTCTTGGCCCTCCACCCCCTTTTCCTGCATCAAATCTATCTACTTTCTGATTGGATGCCATTCTGCCACTCAAGAGAGGTGAGGGTATGTGTTTGTGGTTCTGTTTTAAGCCTGCTCCCCCACCTCCACGGCCCCTTCCTTTTTATGTGCTTTTCTTCTCTGTGCAATTAATTTTTAAAATAATAATAATAAATTTGAGTTAAAATGCTAGATAGAGGAATCATACACATAAACTGAGGAGAGAAGGGGAGGTGCCTCATGCTCCACACATGCCGACTGGCTGAAGGAAAGAGTGGACCCCACCCACCACAGCATGGTTCATTCTCCTTTAGCCCATCCTCCCGCTCACACTCAAGGTGAAGCAAAGACGTCCTGAGATGCCAGGACAGGCTGAGTCCTTGTTAGTCCTGTAAACATGAGGAATACAGTTAATACAGTCTAACAGGGGTTGGCTGGCTTGGACAATGATTTAGATAAAATAATGTAACATGACCTGAAGATGAACTAAGGTCAACCTAAACTACTAGTGTGACCAGGGCCTTAGTAAGAAGAGTCCACAGCTACAGTCCACTTTGGAAATGGAAGAACACAGCAAAGTGACAAAAGCTGTTTTCTTTTGGCATTCTCTAGCACAAAAAAGCCACCTTTGGGATAAATAATGTGTAAATAACATGTCTAGTAACTTTGCAGATGTGCTTTTTCACTCTCAAAGTGGACTGAAGCTGGATTAAAAAGCAGGTGTGAATGCATACTGAATGAAGTGGGAAACAGAAGGCTGGAACAGCTAATCAAGGCCCTTTCTGCACTGGTCCTTATTCTGGACAATTTCCCAAAATGGGGACCTGCCATCCAAATGCTAGTGCAGACTATGGCAGCTGAAGTATCCAGTCCCAGTCAGACAGCTAGAGAAGAAGCCAGTTCCAGTCAGGCCTTTCCAAAGCCTTTGAGAAATGTACACCTCAATAAGCGATCGAGGATGAGAGAAAGGAAGACAAAGGCAGCAAATGTTTTGGAATGGAAGGTTGCACATGGGTGGCATGATTAAGCCAGCTTTGCAGGGAGACCTCTAGTTTACTGGTCTTCAGTCAGTTGCCCATTGTTAGCAGTTTTCACAAGCAGCTTGAGCCTCTGGATGCCTTGTGTCCTTAATCCTGAACCCTCGTGCTGCATTCCTGGATTGACTCAAAACAGGCTTGGATAAAGACTTTGGATCACATTACCTGTTCCCTTCTCCCCTAAGGCTTCTCTGAAACCTGACCCTCACAGTAGCTTGCCCAGTAAGCTGCCAAGAGTTTTATTGCTCAGAAGATTTACTACTGCTAATTGTGAAGCATAACAGTCGTGCCATCAAGCTATGGCCCTGCAATTGTCTGTGCCCTCCTCCCGCAAAATATTTTCTGCGGTCATATGTTGCCCACAGTGACTCATATCAATTCTGCACAGGCACCTAGATATCACAGTCAGGCATGCACACAGGTGCACGACCCCCTCTTCAGGGATAAGGGATGCACTTTGGCGGTGCCACAGGTTGGGCTGTCAAGATGTCTTCCCCTGGAACTCTGAATTCCAGGAGCTTCCATTCCTGGCCTTCCGAGGTTCTAGAAATGGTTCCCAAGGTGGTACATCCTTTGGAGTAGGTGAAGAGGACTGCCCTGGGGCAACCATCCCAGTGTGACCATCCCTGTCTCATGCAGAGGCAACCCATCCCTGCCTGAGAGGGGTTGCAAATCCTGCAGCATGGCAGCCCACCTTGTTGCAGGATATCAACATTAAAAGCCAATGCAGGCAAAAGCTGGAGCAAAGTTTTCAGGATCTCGTTCTAGAGGAAATGGCACATTTTTTTCAATTTGTAACCTGCCTGACACTAAGGGCCTTTTCACACTTTGCAAAAAAGGGAACTCCCTGTGTGCTCCAGCTGGGGCCATTCACACTGTGAGAAGGCACTTCTGTCCCAGAAGTATCCCCATGCATGCAGTAGTGTCCCCTTGTCTGGATAGCTGTGAAGCACATTTTTGTGCGCCACATCTATACCTTGTTCATGCCTCTTCTGGGGGAACAGAGTGTGCCACGGTTGGAGCAGGTGCAGTAGTGCATCACATTGCCTGGTTTCCACAACAATTGTACCACACAAACCCAGAGGTGCCATTGGTACAACACTGCAAGCCACACTTCACTGATGCACACGTAGCTGATGCTTGGGGGAAGTGGTGACTAAGTCTGGGCACAGATCTGGCATTCCAAAGTGCAGATACTGGATCCATCCCCCTTCTTAATTTCCCTGAGATGCTTTCTCTGGGAGGTAAAGGTGTGAATAAGCCCTCAGTGATATATTTTTAAAAATCATTAGTAACAATATAATTTAAAGGTGTGTGTAAGGGGAAATCTGGCTTGGTTTCCATTCTGATTTGAGATCATAAGTCAAAAGTAAGCTGTGTCATACAGGATTTAAGATTATCAGTTTCTGCACAAGCAGTGAAGTCAATGGTTTAGAGTGAAGGCGGATGGTAACATCTGATCTAAACAGGTTGCCATAGATATCTACTGTCTCTTGTGATTAAAAGCTGGAAAAATGAACTCATAAAACTGATTAATTCCTTGTTTCAACCCCACAGGGAAATCCAGTGTTCCAGATGCTGAAACTGAAAGGCAGGGCCAGTTCTTAGTACCTTCTCTAAACTGGGGAACAGAAGGTCATCTTGACTGCCACTTTGCTATGGGTCAATATCATTCAGATTTATTAGTATTTTGACATATTGAATTAATCTGTGAATGCTGCAATATATATGTCCAGATTGCAGCTTAAATTAAGCCAAGCCATCTATTCAAAACAGCAGAAGAAGCTGTGCCAGAAACTGAGCAGCTGGAATCTGAAAGTCAAAACAAGGGATTTTTGTGGGGCAGGAATCTGTTTTCCCCAAAGTTGCTTAAAGTGATGTAAATCGTATTTGCACACCATTCACTCCCACGGAGGCTGTCACATCCTCCAACGGCTGACTCTTTGCCTTTCCCAGTCAAATCAAGATGATTCAAGGGACAAATATTGGTTGTTGATTTGCACAGTTGACTACAACAGGGCTGTCTTAGCGCACAATCCCATTCGAGCCAGAAGAGAGACCTGAATGAGAGATGCCATCTTCCTCTTTTTTGGGGGTGGGGTGGGGTGGCGGAAGCAGGACTGCCTGCTTCTGAAGCCCTTCCATTGCATGCTGATGGGGCTTCGGATGACGGAGCGGGGGGGGGGGGGAGGCATTTTAGAACAGTAAATGTGTGCTAAAGAGTGCTAGGCCCTTACTTGCTTGTTGATCTGGATCAAGGAGCTGCTAAGAATATAAATAAGAACATAAGAGGAACTGTGCTGGATCAGGCCACAGCCTATCTAGTCCAGCCTCCTGTTTCACACAGTGGCCCACCAATTGTTTCTGGGTATCTCAGACAGAAGACAAAGGCAACGCCTTCAAAGATCTCAGCTCCCTGCAAATGGCGATTAGAGGCATGCTGTCTCTCCCCAACCTGCAGGATGTTCCTAGACATCCATTCCTAGGTATTCCATTAATATACTTGTCATCCATGAATTCCTGCCACCATCTCTTCTACTAGAGATGGCTCAGTTCAGCCATGCAGGTATTTTTTGAGATGCGGCAAGCACACCACAGCAGATACTCCACATGGCAGTTCTTCCCCATGAGAGGCCTGTACAAACTTCTCCTGAATGCTGGGGAGCAATCGCCAAATGACAAACCTCAATGGCATCCCTTTATTGGATAATACACATTCCGAGTGTGTTGGTGAGATACAGAAAGTAAAAGGGTAATTTCTGATAGCTAGACAGTGTGGGCAGGGAAGCGTAGGAGCTGTCTTGGAAGGAGACTTCTGAGTGTTTACCCATTTTATTTGCTGGATTGATTACACACAAGCACACGCGTGCGTGCACACACACACACGCACAGGGACACTTTGCTTGAAAGCCAACAAGTATAAAGATTCCACAAGTCCCTGGGCTCCCTAACTGCTAGAGGGGGAAATGTTTGCTCTTTTTTAGGTACGGTAGGTTTGTATTGCACAGTAGGTGCTGTGAATTCACCTATTTCTCTTTCCATTTTGCAAATAGCACTTGAAATGCTGACAGCAGCTGTGTTGTAAAACAAATAATTATGTTACCCAACAGAATGCCTGTAACAATAAATGACACAGTCTGAGATGCAGGAAAATGCAGATTCATGGGGCATGTCCTGGGCCACATGAAGCAACAGTATTGAATGACCAAGTGAGAACTCTTGAATTATTTAGAATAATAGAATCATTATTATCTCCAAGGCCTTCAAAGTCCAACCCTCTGCTCAGTGCAGGATAAGAACATAAGACAATCCCCACTGGATCAGGCAACAGCTCTTCTGGGCATTCTCAAACAGAAGACAAAGGCCAAACTTTCATTTGCTCCTCGGTTCCTGTGGTTCTAATAGCCACTGATATACCTGACCTCCATGAGTTTGTCTAATCCAGCGGTTCTCAACCTGTGGGTCGGGACCCCACGTGGGGTCGATTAACATTTTTGGCGGGGTCGCGGCATCTCCCTCTGGCCCCCCCGCGTCCCCGCCTCTGTTGCCATCCCCCGCGGCTGCCACCGCTTCCTCCTGGCGCCCCCCGGCACCATCCACTGCCCCCTGGTGCCGTCTGCTGCGCCCCAGTGCTTGCTGCCGTCGGCCGGCGCAAGCCTTTCCTTCCCTCACCTCGCCTCTGCTCACAAGTAGGCACTCAGAGCGGCCGCCCCCCGACCCTCGCCCTGGGTGCCGGCGCCCTCTGAGCAGGTGTGGATGGGGCCACCGGTTTCCCCGTTGCTGGGGCGACACGCATCTAAGCCCGCCTGTGTGGTGGCCGCAGCGGCTTAGCAGGAGCAAGTGCCGCCTTGCCCGCCCCTCTGTCCGCCCACCTGCCTCCCTCCTTTCTTTCACCTGCCACCGCCAGGCTTCTCCATCCCGCTCACCGCCGCCGCCACCCACAGTTGGCGGAAGGGCCGAGGGAAGGGCCGGGCTTCATCCGGGCTGAGGCGGCAGCGGTGAGGTGAGGCAAGTTGGCTGCCTCCTTGAACGACGCCGCGGCTCAGGTGGCGAGGGGTGAGGAAGGCTGAAGACCGAGGTGACAGAGGGCTCCTTCTGCAAACCCCAGGGTGGGCGGGCGAGAGCGGCCTCCCCTCCCTGTTCCTGGCTCACCATTTTCCCTCAGTTTGAGGACCCAAGGAGGGGAGGGGAAGGGGCCTCCGGGGCGACTGCCTGGCCAACCCCTGGTGTGGCTCAGTCAAGAAATGGAGATAGTAGATGGATTTGATGACCCCAGAGGTCCCTTCCCACTGTATGATTCGATGAATTCTTTTTTAAAATACATTTTATTATTTATAAGTATATAAGCAAATATTAAACAGGAGGAATAGTGCTTTCACTGTGGATTCCTCAGCAGCCCCTCCCCCTGACCCATGGCCCCACCCAGTGGCCCCTCCCCCTGACCCGTGGCCCCGCCCAGTGGCTCCACCCCCGTGGCTTGGGGTCCCTGCAGCATGGGGAGCTGCATTGAGGGGTCACGGCATTGGGAAGGTTGAGAACCACTGGTCTAATCCTTTCTTAATGCTACTCAGACCAGTTATTGTCACCACCCTTCAAGTAACGAAGTCCATAGACCAACAGTAATCTGGGTCAAAAACAAAACAAACAAACAAAAAACACCCTGTCCCTTTATTTATCCTAACTCTCCTATCCATCAGCTTCATAGAGAAAATATGGTTCTAGGGTTTTGTGATAGAGAAAACAAATTTTCTCTACTCACCTTTTCCACACAGTGCATGATTTTATATATTTTTGTGTGATAAAGGCTAAAGAAGATTAGGTACTGCAGCCTGATTCCCTAAGGAAGGTGTTCCAGCCCCTTGATCATTTTGCTTTCCCTTTTCTGTACCTTTTCCAATTCCACAATATCCTTTCTGAGGTGTAGTGACCAGAATGTGGTCTTGGCATAGGTTAATAAAGAGACAAAATAACATTTGCTGACTTGTTTTCTATTTCCTTCCTAATTCCCTTTCTAAGTTCCGTCCCATTAGTTCTGATCCTACCATCTTGGCAAGTGAGAATAGGCCTAATCCCTCTCCAGTGTGAAAGCCCTTCAGATATCTTAAGACAGCTATCCCCAGTAAATCTTCTCTTAAGTATGGATGGTAATAAGTAGTAAACTGGAAGATGTGTGGTGGTAGGAAAAGAATAGAGCACTTCCTGTGAGGTGTGTTCAAGTACCTTAGGGTGTTTTCCCACTGTCACTAAAAGTACCCATTAAGTGCCCATTAATGGGTAAATAATGGCATTTTTGTACCCATTAATGGGTACTTAATGGGTACTTCTAGTGACAGTGGAAAAACACCCTTAGACTGTCTTCTCATCTTTTATAGGAGACTAATGGCATCTAGACAATTGGAGTGTCCTACAAGTTTGCTGAACTTCATTGAACACATAAGGAAGAAACACCAAAGCCAGAAAATTCAGTTCATCTACTAATCGTTATTCATTTAGATTCTAAACAATCAAAACCTCTGAATGTAGAAATTTGAATATAATGGAAGCATTTTGAAATCTGCAGTTTTGATCCAGATCTAGGAGGCTCTGGTCCAGATCCTTAGCCTCCTCATCTGCACGTTAATGAGGACCAAAGAGACCCCTCCCCCATTAGTCATGCTCTGTCTGCACAAGACAGAGTGAAATTTGGATTAAGAGGCCTTTACTCTGGATGTTGTAGACCCATTTAATTGGGTGTACAATCAGACTAAGGGCCTTGTTCTAGATCATGGGAGGCATGCAAATCAACACCTTCATGATCCAGAATTACTCTTATGGCCTGATCCAGCAGGGCTCCCCTTATGTTCTTATGTACTGAGAGATATTTTTAAGTGTGCACCATAGTGTGCCATTGAAAATCACACACACACACACACACACACACACACACACTTGAATCTGAGGCTAGGAACTTTTGTTCTTAGTCTTTGGGGGGATGGGGGGCAGTTACAAAGCTCACATGAGTCACACGGCCACTGGAAGGCAAGGGCCAGTGCAGATGAATCCATTGATCCAGATATAAGGGACATAAGTGCAGAAAAGATCCAATACAACCACTGACTGTATGAGGAAAAGTGCTAAAAGTATTGAAGTTATAATGATGATGATGGTGGTGGTGATGATGATGATACAAGCAAGAAACAAAAACAAGCAACCTTGAAAAGACATCTCAGAATAACAAAAAGTATGATGAGTCCTTATTTAGAATATAATGTGATTTTTATTGAGAAGAGTCCTGCAAGTCACAATGATTACCTCAGCTCCACACAGATACATTATTTTGACTTTCAGTCTATTTCATCTGAATATGAATATGGCTTCCCTGGTGATGTGAAGATGTTTCAAGATACACATTAACAATATCTTCTGTCATTATTTTGAAACTTTGTGCATGTACATAATTATTTTTTTCTTATTTGTTGATTATTATTTCAACAATTTTAGCATCCTTAATGACATTCTGTTCAGATCCTTCTGTTTGAATTGCTCTATCAGACAAAGATTCAATCTATTCCTGCATTAATTTCCCAGCTGTGGTTAAGCATCCTGGAACGTGCCACAGGATGGAGCCAGCTGAACAATTGAAACAGGCCTTGGACCGGTGCCTTGGACACCTACCACTGTCTCTGATCATTGGTCATGCTCCGTGGTTCAGTTGGAGCTCATTTCCATAGTGAGGAAGACGAGCTTTTCTTTGGAAATTAGATTTATGTGTGTGTGTGCGTGCATCACACACATGTAAGCACACACACACACCAATTCACAGCTGAATTCAGGAACTCTGTATGTTAGTTAATGGGCTGATGGTACTGTTCCACACAAAATTCATATCAAGCTTTTTATTCCCACAGCCCATACTATGTTCACACTATTACAGCTTTGAATGCTCAAAACAACTTGCAGGTCCCAGCAGAATGTGTCAGCTCATACAGAGATTAACTACAACACAGGGGAAAGGGTGCATCTGTGAATAAAGCCAACAGAAATGGCTGATTTTGGGGGTCCTAATCAAACAGGGCATTTGCCTCCTCCCCCTTTTAAAAAGACGCTCTTGCTAAAGTCGAAAACAAAAGCAGGCATTTATGCTCCTATCTCGTTCCTTCAACTTGAAGCCTAACTATGCTTCCTTAGCAACAAGTGCTCAATGCTGGTTGGTTGCTCTGATCTTCTAGGCCTCTGGTTGGTTGGAAGTATTGGGGTGTTTCTGTGTTTGCCACTGAGGAACGGCTCAAAGAAGAGCTGTTTCTCAGCGATCTGCCCTCCCGAGGATCCGTCTCTATTTCGGATGGATCCTCGGAGGCCCCTCACATCCGTACATGCGTGGGGAGGCCGGATCAGGCCGCGGCACCCATTCCAAAGGGCATTCAGCTTGCCATGCCATTGACGCTGCCCCCGGAGCCGCAGGACTGGAGCATGCAGCTGCCAGTCACTGCATATTCCCAGCGGTGCACAGTACTCAGGGGAGGGCAGAAGGAGGCAAACCGCCTTCTTCCACCTTCCCCGAGATGGAGGCCACAGGGACATCCGTCCCTTCACCTGGCCATGTGCAGAAGCATCCTGCTTCCACACGGATCCAGGTGAAGGGACGGATTGAAGACCTCATTTTTGACGTCTTCATTTTAATCCATTTTTCGGTAGCGAGACCCATTTTAGAAATGGATCTTGTGTGCTGAATGCAGAAGTGGCTGCCAGTGCGGAAGGTAAGTACCAACGGGTCTTAAATGGGGCTTAAATGTGTTGTTGATCCAGTTTCTGCAGCCAATGCAGAAACACTCTTTGTTCCCATGCTGAAATTGGCTAGATTATCCTCTCCCAATGAGACTGAAGAGTTACTATTAGTTTCATGAATTCCAATCTGAGGATGGGTTGTTTTTTCCAGGCTTTTCCCCTGGGGGGAGGGGGTGGGAGAAGAAGAAGAAGAAGAAGAAGAAGAAGAAGAAGAAGAAGAAGAAGAGGAGGAGAGTTCAGCCCAAGGTCACCCAGCTTGCTTCATGGAGGAGTGAGAAATCAAACCTAGTATTCTCAGATAAGAGTCCAGCTCCTTACCCACTAGACCAAACTGGTGTATACAGGTGTAAAATGTCTGGTGTCCACAACTCCAGTTCTCCCTGGAGGTGGCCCTTTAGGCTAGTCTAAACACAACCTGGAAAACAAAGATAGCAGCACAGTGGACATGTTTAACAGTGCTGACAGATTGACTGAACATCTGTGCTGCTCTAGTGCACCACAAGAATGCTCCTAGAATGCAGGATTCATACAATTCTGTGTCCTGGGACCACTCACTGTGCTATCAGTGCAGAGTACAATACAGAGTACTATACAGGGAAGCTGATGCGAAGAGCTCTATCAGTGCTTCCCATCGTTCCCATGTTTTCTGCATTCATTTTTTGCAGTGATGTCCATATCACAGAACATGGCAAAATGACTGACTTCTGCTTCCAAGTAGGAACGTGCATGAATATTTGAAGGTATTTGAAATTCAATCAAATACATCTGAATTTCAGCATTTGAATTTGAATCAAATGTCCATAAATTCAAATTTAAAAATTCAAATGAATTTTAAATTTTGGATCTAATTTTCTGGACATTCACATGTGTAAGGGTTTGTACACGATATGTACTTGCACATACGCACCAGTCCCGCATCCGCGCACGTTTGTATGGATCCATACGGGATGAAAACGGGTTGCATACGGGATGACTATGGGATGCATACAGACACGTATGGATGCGTACAGATGTGTACGGGATGCATAATGATGCATATGTGCACGTACAAATGTTGACATACGTAAGTGCAAATTCGAATTGAAAATTCAAACAAATAGATTTGAATAGAATTTGGTTAAATTCAAATTTTAAAGATTTGAATCGAACTGAGTTTTGGGATATTCTATTTGAATTGAATTAAATCCCAGAAATTGCATTAGGGCACATCTGGACTTCCAAGAAGACCCTGAGTAGAATCACTGACCCTCTCCATTCCACACAGAGTTCCCTGTCCCCATTCCCCAAGTTAACTGTTGCATTTGCTTTATCAGAAACCTCCCTGCCAGTCTGACTTCGGCAGCTTGAAGCCTGCTACACCTCCACCACAGTGATGGTGGCAACTGTCCATGGCCTATAGGAAACTGAGAAGGTGAAAACATGGCATAACTGCAGCTATCAAATGTGTTAAAATTTAAACTGGGTAGTAGTATGGAAATACAGTGAGCAACAAGGCACAAGGAATGGAAAAGAGTGTGTTAAATTTCTGCACGTCTCAGGGAAAAAGCTATTATGGCATTTCCACCCAGCCATTATCCTGTGCTTTAGCTCAGCTACATCAATCAGCGGAAAAGAGTGAACTGACGCGATTGGTCATGCTTGTGCAAATGTTTGATGGTGGAAGCAATCAATATCTAATTATACATGTTGTTAATTTAATAATGCCTGAAGCCTCACCTTTGCGCACTGGAGCTCAGCTGACTTTGTTTTGGGGAGGGGGTGTTAAGCTTGTTAAATTATTCGTGTTTGACGTCTTGAATGAAGAACTCAAAATCTCATGCTAGGCAAACACAAATAATCTTATTCACAGACAAGGGCGTGTTCTGATGGGCTGGTGGAAGTGCTGGTAGGCTGGCGCTGAAGCCAGTCTGGGCCTGTCCCACTAATCTGATACCGAAGCAGCAGCACTGCATGTCGTCATACTTCATTTGCTGCCGGAAGAGGTGGTAACAACTACCAGTCTAGATGACTTTAAGGTAGGGTTAGGCAAGTTTATGGACAACAGATGTATCAATGGCTACTGGAATGAATGCCTGGGTACATCTTTCAGGCTGGGGTGGTGGAAAGCAGGACACTTCTAGGGCCATTTGCTGGGATTCGAGAGCAGGAAAAAGGTTTGTCCTTGTCTCTGCCTGAGATGTCCATGAGCATTATGTGTGATGGGACACTGGACTAGATGGGCTGTGGCCTGATCCAGCAGGGCTTGTCTTATGTTCTTATGGCTGCGAAGGTGTCCAGCCACTCCATTGCTCTACCAGCTTAGACCATTCCCATGGACAGCCCAAACTGGCAGAGCGGGTGAAAACACCATGGAAGGTACAGGAGTCTCTTTCTCCTATGCTTCCCCTTTTTTTTTTTTTTTTCCACATCTCCAGGATGGAGTAGAAATGGCAGGCATCCACCAATGCCTGACTCCAATGTCACAGAAGCACACATTTGCTCATTTTTTAAAAAATAGCCTCTGGACACAGCTAAAGACTGATACACAGGCCTTGGTCACACCTTGCTGAAATAATCTGTCTTATTAAGGAACGGGACTCAAAACACTCTAACTCCAACCACACCCAATGCTAGATAATCCTTCCTCAGTTCATCCTCAGTTTGGGATGCTATGCTCACACCTTTCTGTTCCCATCCTGAGACTCCATAAGGGGACATTTTTAGATCTCCGGCCCCCTCCGCAGTCACAACACCCCCTACGCTCTGATAGGATAAATGTCCTGTGGTGCAACAGGATGCAATCACACATTGGGTGACAGTGAAGGTATCCAGTCACTATAGTATAGTTCAGCCCCCTTTAGTCCTCATCTCTGATCACACCCAAAAAATGAAAACAGATTAACACTCTATAATGGCTTGACAACTGTAAAAATCATGACTCAGAAAACTATGATTGGGGGGAGGAAAGTCCACAGATAAAACAGATTGAACTAAAAAGGTGTGGGTTGTGAGGTTCAAAGATGGACTGGGAAAAATTAAAGTGAAGGTGTGATCATAGCCACTGTTTCAACATTATGGTTCAAGAAGTGGAGACCTGAGGCTAAGAGAAAAAAATGGGCTGATATGGGGTTATTCATTTTTGTGTAACTGGATGCCTTTGAATACTAAGAACCCAAAAGCCTTCTCAAAAGAAAGACTGGGGTCATCTAGACAAATGTAGGTAAGGTATGAACCAGATTTTCAGGTAAAATGAATAAGATATTCAGTTCTACCCAAATTATGAGGTAGCGGTGGCTGAAAAACACTTCTTGCCACATTACCAGCATAAACCAGGTGTCTGGACAACTTGATTCAATGGAGAAAAAGGTGAGCAGCTATGTTATGTCTATGACTTCCAGTCTCTACCATAGTTGTGTGGACCAAATAAGGAGCTGGTTCCCTTTGCAAGTGGGGACTCAGCCAAATTCAAATTCAGAACTGATCTGCCCTTTTTGCCCTATAATATTTGCATCCATACCACCTAGAGGTTGCAGAGTGAGTCACAACATATGATTTAAAAAATAATTAAACCATATTTTAAATTTTTACATTTTAAACCCATCCAACCTTTCCTCCCATATCCCTAGAGTTTTAAAGCAAAAACCATGGCACTCAGCCAGAAAATGAACAATACTCGCTGATTGTTCTTTCTTTGCTGAATCAATACCAATTAGTGTATTGACAAGCAGTATATAGAGGTGAGGTGTAAATCAAGCATGGTGGCAATTCACATGATAAACTAGAAGGAATTCATACCGAATCTGCAGTAGATACAGAACTAAATGGGGGTAATACAGCAAATATTCTACAAATTTGTATCAAAATTATGAGCCAGTTTGGTCTAGTGCAGTGATGGCGAACCTTTTGAGCTCAGTGTGTCAAAATTTGCAAGAAAACCTAGCTTAACTCGGGTGCTGTGTCACATCTAGAAATATCCATAATTTTGTGATATTTGTAGCTCTAGTAAAAAAGTTAAATTTTTGATATATGTATTTTTTAAAAGCAAAAACAAACAATTCTTTACATTAGTGACTTTTGTTGCTGAATTTCGTTTGCTAAATCTTCAATTGAAAGTTGGTATTTCACACACTTCAAGAACAAGCAAGCACTACACAACCAGGTGCCAGGGTGACCAGGTGTGTCACCCAGAAGGGCTTGGTGTGTCACCTGTAACACGCGTGTCATAGGTTGGCCATCACCGGTGTAGTGGTTAGGGAGCCGGACTATTCTCTGGGAATACTGGGTTTGATTCTGCCCTCCTCCATGAAGCCAGCTGGGTGACCTTGGTCTAGTTGCAGCTCCCTTCTGAGCTCTCACAGCCCCCCCCCCACCTCACAGGGTGTTCTGTTGTGGGGAGAAGAATAGAAAAGCTTTGTCAGCCACTTTGAGTCCCCTTAAATGGGTGAGAAAAGCGGGGTAGAAAAGCCAACTCTTCTTCTTCTTCTTCTTCTTCTAATTTGAGAAGATATGTTGAACACTACAGAAACTCAAAATATTCAAAATAAGGTAGATATATGGTAGATGATCCTTGGTTTCATAATCCTTTTCATCCTAACCAAGGATCATCTACCATATATCTACCTTATTTTGAATATTTTGAGTTTCTGTAGTGTTCAACATATCTTCTCAAATTGGTGGTGAGAACCTTATGGCACCAAATGTGGACCTTCAGTCAGTTCACTGGATGTCTGGACCTATGCATGCAGATATAGCCTTAGCTTACAAATCATGGGAAGTAATAGTAGTCTGCTCAGCAAAGGTTACACCTTACCTTTTACATGCACTTTAAGTAGTATCAAGACAGGAACAGGTTCTTAGAATGATTAGGAATCTGGAAAACAACTTCTCTAGGATGGGAGATTGAGAAAGCAAGGAGTATATTTAGACTTGTGAACACTGAGAAGTATTTGATTGGATTCTTCAAATTCTGGGAAGGCTATTACAGATAAAAGGATTATGACATACATATGATTATCCCAGACTCCAGGGTTTAGAACAATGGACTTACGTTACAGGACAAATTTTATTTTACACACACACACACACACACACACACCAAATGGGGGAAATTTATCATGTGGCATTTCTAATGTGAAATTGATTACCTAGGGTAGTGGCAGAACTTGTCTTATTTGCTGTGTTCAAGAGAAGGCTGGTTAGACATCCTTCGATTTGGATTTTTTTTCACAGGCTGTGATACAGAAGTGATGGCCTAAATGAATGCTAAAACCAGAGGATATCAAATGAAGCTATATCTTGGACAAATCAAGGCAAAGTTCACATAGAATGGATCAGTAGACAAAATCAGAGAAAACTCTGGAAACTGCTATAATGAGATGCTGGCTGTCAGCTTGGATGGCTTTGAAAAGGGATTGGAATAGTTCATAGAAGTCAGAGCTATTAATGGCTATTAGATCTCATGGCAGTAGGAGGTGGTATGCCTTTGAAGGTTACTTGCTGGAAGGTTGCAGACAGATCTAACTGGAGCATTTGTTATGTTATCGTATTCATGGAAGTCTGGGCTTTCAGTGACTATTAGTTGTGATGGCAACAAGAGGTGGTCTGCCCCCAAAGGCCAGTTGCTGGGAGACTGCAAGTAGAGCCAGATGGGCTTCCCTGGGCAGCTGGTTGGGCACTGTGAGATCTGAATGCTGGACTGGATGGCCCATGGGTCTGATTCAGTGGGTCATTTCTTATGCTCTTAACCTTTCTAACTGTATGATTTGGTCAACGAGGGAATGTTGTCCTTGAAGCAGGTCAAAGGTGCGGAAGGGACTACTGTGTGGGCATCTTCATGCAAGTTGCCTTTGTTGCTGTTGTTTTCATATCATCTTCTAGAAGAAGCTGGGATTGAAACTGTGACCCTATGCATTCCAGGCAGTTGGTCAACAAGTTTGCTATGGCCACTTCCCTAGGATTCTGTAGTTATTCAGTGAAGTGGAGGAATACATTATAGGAGTATAACCCATATGGATGCATGTAAGAAATGGGGAAAATGCAGCTACTTCAACAATCTAAGCTTTAACATTCCCTGACAAATTGATTGGACCTCTTGTTCAAATTTAAACTAGCTGATCAGTGCATGTACCTATATTAATACTGTTGTAAGAGCTTTTCAAACCTATTTTGGCAATGCATGGCCTTCTCTTCCTTGCTCACACAGCAGAACCAATGACTTACACCTAATACAAGGTGTGATTATTACCCATGACTAGAAGTCATATAGTAAATGAAGAGCATTAAAGATCTTTGCTTAGCTTTTGAAGGTATAATCACCAGAGTTATGTGCATTCTGTTTTAGATCCTTCCACGAACATATTCTGTGTCAGAACAAAGATAATTAGCATGACTGTGCCAACACGGTTTTGTCTGTTTCTCAGGAACAACACTTTTAAATCAGTTGGAACAGAGATGTCGTGAGCAGGATATGAAATTAATATGGGTCTCACACTTTAAGTAGTAATCTTGCATATTGGTCCTTCTCTTTCATTATGTATCATAAAATCTCAAGGAAGCCATCAGAGATGCTGTGTGGGGCCACCCAAGATGAACAAATCATAATGGACAGCTCAGACCAAATGTGATCCATTGGAAGAAGAAGAAGAGTTGGCTTTTCTACCGTGCTTTTCTCACCCATTTAAGGGGACTCAAAGTGGCTGACAAAGTTTTTCTATTCTTCTCCCCAGAATAGACACCCTGGTAGGTGGGGCTGTGAGAGCTCAGAAGAGAGCTGTGACAAGCCCAAGGTCATCCAGCTGGCTTCATGGGGGAGGGCGGATCGAACCTGGTATTCCCAGATAAGAGTCCGGCTCCGTAACCACTAGACCAAACTGGCTCACAGCAAGCCACTCCAGTATCCTTTCCAAAAAAGAAAGAATGAAATCATGGGAAAGGAGTGATAGGCAAGAAATGTTTGTCATCTTCACAATTTGCATAAATTGTGAAGCTTTGAACCTTTGCACTTGAATATTGGGTATATTTGAAAGCGAACATTTGCATGCAAAGTGAAAGCTACACTGCATTCGTGAAGTTGAATTTGTGGATTCTTATCAGATTCTTGGAGGATTCGGAGCAGGTTCCGAAGTATGACTGGCAATGGCAGGGATCAGTGAACATTCAAAGAATATTCAAAGCAAATGTGAAGCCTAGCACATTCAAAGTAGCTCCATTAGCATGGATGCAAATTTCCACTGCATTTGCTTCAATGCAAAGCGAACAGGGGAAGGGAGAATCCATGCATCCTCCTGTGGAAAAGCACTATGGGAAAACAATATGACATTGGAAGATGACCCTCTCCCACGCAAGGTTAAAAGGTGTCTGTGACGACTCAGTCCAACCTCCCCTTTTGACTTGTACTTTGCAGAGCTATGCAATAAGGAAGCAGCCACCGAGCACCATGGCCCCAACTGCCTGCAATGGGGTGTCAGTATGTGAACAGGACTATATTCCCCACAGGCGTCCTGCTCCAATGGCTTGTCACCAAGCCCTCTCCCTGAAGCAGCACAATAAATGCCAGTGTATTTCAAACATTAATTGTTTATTTATGCAAATAAATAAATAGTAGGAGCAAAAATAAGATTAGTCCAATAGTCCTTGAATAGCTGGAAAATAAGTGTTGTTGTAAATAAAATAAAGTTCAGTCCTCAGCAAAGAGTTCCACTGAAGGCAAATATCATAAAGGATTCCTGCCTCCAGCTACACTCACTCCTCCTGCCCCTGAATGGATTCCCACTCCCATTCAATGTGATTACTCTCCCCTAAATAAAGTAAACAAAAATGCAAATACAAATTGCCTTCCAGCCCCTGTCTCACTCCAAGTTTAACAGCTTGCCTACACATCCCCCCGCCCCGTTGCTGGAACATGTCCTTGTCTTCCTCTGCTCCAGAGGCTAGACCCCTTCTATCCCCTGCCCCTCTAGTCCAAGAGCGTGAGGCCTAGAAGCCCAAAGAGTTCAACCCAACTCTCTGTGATCCCCCTCTTGCAAATCCCACAGGGCAAGAGATGGGAGATGCTGAGAGCCGTGGACTGCTGGCTTATATACCCCATGATTCAGTTGCTCTCATTGATGCATTTTTGGCAGTTTTTGATGCTGCTCCACCCCATCTGTCAATCAATATGCTTCAAAAGCCCGGGAAACAAGCCCATGGCTGCAGCTTGCACCCTGAAAATGTCACAGCGTAAGAATGGAAGGTAAGTGCAAGCAGCTCCAGAAATAGTGAAGCTGCTGGGCCAAAGTTGAGAGGAAGCTCATCTGTGGATGCCTTTGGTGGTGAAACAGAAGTCCAGTGCTGTAAGGGACGATATCACACAGGAACATGGAATGTAAGATCTATGAACCAAGTAAACTGAACGTGGTTGAACATGGAGACATTAAGACTAAACATTGACTTCTTGAGAGTTAGTAAACTAAAATAGATTTGAATGCATGGATTTAATTCAGTTGACCATTACATCTGTTACTGTGGGCAAGAATACCCCAGAAGGAATGGAGTAGTCCTCACAGTTCACTAAAGGGCTCAGAAAAGAAGTACTAAGAGATGAGAGAATGATTTTTTTGTTTGAACCCAAGACAAATTATTCAACATCACAATAAGCCTGGTCTAAGCTCCATTCCCTGCAGCTCAAGAAACTAAAGCTGATGTGTTCCATGAAGATGTACAACACCTTCTAGAGCTAACACCAATAAATAAATAAATAAAATAAAATATGACACTTTCACCATAGGGAATTGGAAGGCTAAGGTTGCAAATTAAAAGTTAACTGGAATAATGGGCAAGTTTGACCTTGGGATATGAAATGAAGAGCCAGAGATGAGTAGAGTTTTGTCAAGACAACTTGCTGGTCATAACAGCCCAAAAGGTGACTGTATACTTAGGCATCACCAGATGGTCAATAGTGAAATCAAATCACAGCCACAGATGGAGAAGCTTAATGCAGGCACTAAAAACAAGACCAGGAGTGACTGTGGCTCAAATCATGAGCTCAAATGGAAGAAAGTAGAGGAAACCACTAGACCGTACAGGTATGACCTAAATAATGTCCCTTATGAGTATGCAATGGAGGTGATGGATAGATTTAAAGGTTTAGATCTGGTAGCCAGTGCCTGGAGAACTACATACAGAAGTTCGTAGCATTGAAAAAAGAAGGCAAGTGAAAGGCAAAAGGAAGGGGAAAGACTTCCAGAGAATAGCAAGGAGAGATAAGAAGGTCTTTTGAAGGGTCTTTTCGAACTTGGCCCAGTGGGGAAGGCCCAGGATGCTCCAGAATGGAGGATCTACAATGTGTCTGAGATGCTTTGCATATGCTGAATCATCCCCCAGAGACTCCGGGGCTGTCTTTATCAGAGCTTTGTCTCGAAGGCTTAATCACTTTATCTTACATTTCAGTCTTTCAGCGGGTTGAAACAGGAACTTGGCTGAGCTTGGTAGCTTCAAAACTGGACATGCAGACATGATCAAGCATAGTTGTGTCCTCTGGGCCCTGTGGTCTCACCTGTTTGCAGCACAACCAGCAGTTCCACCTGGTGTGTGTGTGTGTGTGTGTGTGTGTGTGTGTGGGCTTTCTCCTCATCCTGTGAGGAATCCTTCCAGGTCCCTCTCACTCAATAAGATATAAAGTTTGCTGTCCCCCTCTTGATCCTTCCACATTGCTGTTCACTGGAAGGACTAATGCTGAGGAAGAAACTCAATTACTTTGGCCTCATAATGAGAAATCAAGATTCACTAGAAAACATCCTAATACTGGGAAAGATTGAAGGGAAAAGGAAAAGGGGATGGCAGAAGATGAGATGGATAAATAGTGCTATGGAAGCAATGAACATGAGTTTGGGAAGTTTCTGAGAAGCAACAAAGGACAGATGGGCCTGGCATGCTATGGTCAATGGGATCATGAAGTTTACAGAACATAATTTGTTTCCCCATTCACACTAGAGACAGCAGATGATAGGAAACAGAAGCAAGGAAAATATATAACTTCTTCACTACATCTCTGGTGGCATTCATCTCTGCATACTGTGCATGACTCTGCATACATCAGTTGAAGCTAGAATATAAAATAAAACTATTTGGATTATTCAGCATGGGTGTGGACTCCCCCCATACAGATTTTCATTTGCATGAGTGTGCATTTTTCAATACTGTGCAAATGAACTATGATTGCACACAGTTGCCCTGGTTTCTTACCAGTGGATAAATAGTCTGGGCATACAGCTAGATGAGGCATATGGGATATAATTAATTTTTTGTCCCTAATTTTTCTCCCTTGAATGAATGCATCAGAGTCCCTGTGAAACATATGGCAGGATAGACTGAGCATATGTATCCATAAGCGAACAGAAACATTGGTGCAAAGAATACCTAGGCTACTTGATCAGGATTTCAGTTCAAATGTAAATTCTGCTGAAATAGAGATTCTATCTATAGAAATCAATTTGAAACTGGGTGTTCATCTGAGTTCTTTCCTGTCCCTAAATGAACCCATGCTATGCAAGTGTTTTCTCTGCCAGACTGGGAACCAATTAGGCTTCCACTTGATGGTCTTTATTAATTTAATTTAATTTATTTCCTTTTACTTTCTTTCTTCCTTCCTTCCTTCCTTCCTTCCTTCCTTCCTTCCTTCCTTCCTTCCTTCCTTCCTTCCTTCCTTTCATGCTGTACTGTACCCTAAGGCCTCAGGTTGGGTAACAACCTTTCAAATCCAACATATCAAAAAACCATATATATTAAAACAATAAAAACCACCACAACATTTAAAATCCAACCTTTTAAATGCAGAATCATGCCAGTTAAAACAAAAACATTTGTGGTGGGGAAACATGACCAATCTTTAGCCAAAGGCCTGGGCAAAGAGGTGCATCTTCACCTCCTTCCTGAACCTAAACAGAGAAGAAGCCTGGCACACCTCAAGGGGGAGACTATTCCATAGCCTGGGAGCCATTACTGAGAAGGCCCTCTACCAGGTGGCCACCTGTCTCACTGTAGAAGGTGGTGAGACAACCAGGAGGTCCTCTCCTGCGGATCTTAATGCATGGGCAGGTCAGTATGGGAGAAGGCACTCATTTAGATATTTGGGGCCCAGGTCATTTAGGGCCTTGTAAGTCAGAGTTAACACCTTGAATTGGGCTCGGCAGTGAATTGGCAGCCAATGCAACTCTTTTAAGACTGGCGTGATGTGTATCCGGCTAGCTGAGGGTCCTGAGTTCTCATGCTGTGGGTCTTAAGTTCAGTTCCTGGAATATCCCTGGAAGAAGATAACAGCAGATCATTTTTGCACTGGTTCATGGATGCATCCATGCAGTTACCAGAGGGTGAGCTAAATTTGAGGGTGCGTTCACCTCTGCCCGCCCTCAGGATAAATGTGCCTTTTGCCTCATGGGTTATGTGGCCCCATTGGTGAGAGGTACATTAGAAGCCATAGACCACCAGCTCTTAAAGTTTGGCCTTTGTCTTCTGCTAGATAATGCCCAGAAGCAATTAGTGGGCCACTGGGCGAGATGGGTCACCGTGCGATCCAGAGGGGCTCATCTTAGGTTCTTACAAAGTACTGCTGAAGTTTTATGTGAGGAAACTTTCTGTATCAGAATAAGAGTAAGAGAAAGTGTTGGATACAAGTAGGAACCATAGGGAAGAAAGCATCACTCTGACAAAAGGGCAGTACTGAAGGCCTCATTAGACCCTAGCTGTGAGGAAAAAACTCAATTTATCTATTGCAAAAGGATGAAGGCTAGTTAAAACAGTGTTACAGAGGGCCTGAATAATAGGTTCCAGAAAATGGAGGTGTTTTTGAGTTCATGCTCTTCTGTGCTAAAGCTCTCCCTCCCACTGCCCAGCTTAAGATGCCGTGATGGATTACAAGTAAACATTATCTCCTAGCAACTCATCAGCTCCAATGTGATGAACGGTGATTACATGTGAGAGATACAGCTGCCAATACATCTATATGAAATCAGGATTTTTTTCCCTCCATAATCTTGGGAAGTCTACTTAATAGATAAACAACTCCCTGTGTTTTCTAGTTTGAAAAGATGAATCTGGGAAATGGTACATTAATTCTCTTGGAAGGAATGAGACATTTACTGACAAATAGACAATTCCTGCTCTCTGACAGTTTCACGTGTGCTCATCTGTAAATCAGCTCTGTCAGAGTTCTGTATTAACCTGCATTTCTTTTCTTCTTTTTAACTGCATGTAAACGCACATTTAAATCTGATACAGGGGTCAATCCGGGGGTTAAGCAGCTCTTCAGAGCGTATGAAAAAGCAAGAAATCTGAATGATAACTGTGTTCCAGTCTAAGCATCATTTCAAGAACATTCTCTGATAATAATGAACTTAGCAAAAATCAGTGTGTTAGGGACACCTACTAACCTTACTCCAATGACCTATGGAAAAATGATATTTCTTCACGAATGAAAATGCACACATTGAATGGGATGCTGGTGGCACATTTTATACATCTGTATCTCAATCAGTTTTTGTGGCTCTTTCTGCACTTACTTGCTAATCTGGATCGAGGAATCACTTAGTAAACGTCATCTGCATGGGACTACTGTTAATCCAGATCAGATCTGTAATAAGAGGTCACTAATACGGATTAGTTGTGGAACGGATGAATGTGGTCTGCACCTGTGTTAGGGCCACTGGATCTGGATCAAGGAAAGGGGCATCCACATGTAGAATGGACCCTAGGAAGAATGTGGGCATGGGTGCAAGTAACATGTACGGTTGCAACGCAACTGCATTTATACCTTCACAGCAACTCCACAGATCGCAATACTGTCATCATAGTGCTTATGAAGACACCTCGCATCCACTGTGAAGGTATCTCCACATTGTTTCCAAAGTCACCTTGCTAGAGATGTGCACAAATATTCATGACATCCAGAATATGTACAAATTCATAGATTCATGGCCGAATTGAATAGGGGCATGCTTTGCTGGCATCCTGCCCCTCTTTCCGTGCTCTTCGGAGGTCAAAATAGACCTTCCAGACCCTGGAAAGGGTGCTTCTGGTCTGTGTGCGCAGGCCTGGAAGTGCCTTAGAAGAACGTGCAGCAGTAGCAGTTGCAGCGAGGAGGACAGGTAAGGGGGGGTTGCATTGGTTTCATGCACAAATATTGTTCACCAATACAAAGCCCCCCACATTTGTGGGTGTGGGATTTGGCAGAAACTGAATTTTCCCACATTCGAGCCATACCAAATTGGGAAATGTGCACACTCCGGATGCAGCATTCCATCAATGGGGACATGGACCAACTGTGTTGATTGTTGAATGTCCTGTTCTAAAGCCCACTCAATGGAGATGCCTCTGCCTGTTGTTGATCTGGATCTAGTACATATCAAGTGATGTAAGTACAGAAATGGCATCTCTCTATATATCTATGGCCCCATTCTGCACTTACCTGCACTTGGTCAGGGTCTGTGCATCTGGAGTAGCTTGGCCCACAAATCCTGACCACAGGGAAGCATAGCCTGGATTAGTGTCATCTGCATTAACAGCACCGATCTGGATCATTCTACTCCATAGGCACAAAGCTCATTTGAGCTTCACAGCTGAACAACCATGCCCTGTTCCTAGCCTCAGGGCCTCTAGGAGGTGCACACCTCTGAAAGGTACCCTCTGATAGTTTTGAACATAGGAGGCATGTCTTCTGCATGCTTCTTGTGTTCTGGATCAGGGTTGTGTTGGTCTGCTAGTAGACCTGAATAAGGGTTCTACCAGTGATCCAGAGCACACGGAGAGAGATAGAAGCAGGAACCTTTTCTAGAGCACACGGCGAGAGATAGGAGCAGGAACCTTTTCTTAGAGCACACGGCGAGAGATAGGAGCAGGAACCTTTTCTAGAGCATACGGTGAGAGATAGAAGCAGGAACCTTTTCTAGAGCACACGGCGAGAGATAGGAGCAGGAAACTTTTCTTAGAGCACACGGCGAGAGATAGAAGCAGGAACCTTTTCTAGAGCACACGGCGAGAGATAGGAGCAGGAACCTTTTCTTAGAGCACACGGCGAGAGATAGAAGCAGGAACCTTTTCTTAGAGCACACGGCGTGAGGTAGAAGCTTTCTCAGACCAATCAGAGCAGCGGACCAATAGGAATTAGCCACACCCTCAGGGAGGAGGAGTTACTCTGCTCAGCAGGGCTTAAATAGAAACGGCCCGAAATTTAAAAATAAAAATAAAAAAAGAGGTCCAGTGGGATTAAAAAAAAAAGAAAAAAATTCATTCATACCCTAGCATCACATCTTTAAAATCCTTACCCTAAAAGCAATATGGAAAGCAAAAATACCTGTATTGTCACATGCAATGTATGCGGCATTTTTATGACCTTACCACAACAGATGCCACATTTTACCTGCCACAAATGCAAGCTTGTGGCTCTCCTGGAGGAAAGAGTTAAAAGTCTAGAAGAGAGAGTCAAGACACTGAAGCAGATTAGAGAAGAAGAGAACTTCCTCGACAGCATGGAGGAAAAACTTCAAAATGAAGGGATAGAAGAAATGTACTAAAGGATAGAAATGTCCAAGAAGGATGGGATATTTTGAGAAATGCAATATTAGAAGCGCAATCATTAACAATTCCTCAAAGAAGGAAGAATGGAAAACATCTAAAGAGACCAGGGTAGATAAACCTAGAACTTAAAAACTTGATAAAAAATTAAAAAGAAATGTTTAAGAAATGGAAGGAGGGATACATATCTAAGGAGGAATATAATGAAATCAGTACAATCTGCAGGGCAAGTATCAGAAAAGCTAAAGCTAAAAATGAACTGAGGCTTGCAAGAGAGACTAAAAACAATAAAAAAGGGTTTTGGGGATATGTCAACAGCAAAAGAAAAGTCAAAGAGGTTTTGGGAAGTCTACAGGGAGAGAATGGAGAAGTGATCGAAAGTGATCTTGAGAAGGCAGAGATTCTGAACTCCTATTTTGCATCTGTTTTTTCCAAGAGGGATAATGTGCATGCAACAGTCCTTCACTGTACTGATGAAGGACTAGGAGAATCAAGACACAAAATCAACACTGAGAGAGTAAGGGAACGCATAGCTAACTTAAACGAATTTAAGTCCCCAGGTCCAGATGGATTACATCCTAGGGTACTGAAGGAATTAGCAGAGGTAATTGCTGAACCACTTGCTGTAATCTTTGAGAAGTCATGGAGAACAGGAGAAGTCCCAGACGATTGGAGAAGGGCAAACGTTGTTCCTATCTTCAAAAAAGGGAAGAAGGTAGACCCAGGGAACTACAGGCCTGTTAGCCTGACTTCAATACCAGGAAAGATTCTCGAACAAATTATTAAACAACACATATGTCAGCATTTGGATAGGAATTCAATAATTAACAGTAGTCAACATGGGTTTGTATCAAACAAGTCGTGTCAGACCAACTTGATTTCATTTTATGACAAAATCACTGAATGGGTTGATCAAGGAAATGCAGTAGACATAGTATTTCTTGATTTCAGCAAAGCATTTGACAAAGTATCTCATGCGATCCTCATTGAAAAATTGATCAAATATGGGTTTGACAAGGCAACTATACGGTGGGTTCAAAACTGGCTTAGTAATCGTACTCAAAGAGTGGCTTTAAATGGCTGCACATCCAAATGGAAGGAAGTGTCAAGTGGAGTACCACAAGGTTCTGTCCTGGGCCCAGTTATGTTTAATGTTTTTATAAACGATCTGGACGAGGGAGTTGAAGGGAAACTGATCAAATTTGCTGATGACACAAAGCTAGGGGGGATTGCAAACACCAGAGAAGAGAGAGAGAGGATTCAAAAAGATTTAGAGAAACTCGAACAATGGGCTGCAACTAATAAAATGGTATTTAACAAAGAAAAATGCAAGGTTCTGCACCTGGGCAAGAAAAATGAAAAAAGCACATATACAATGGGAGGAATTCGGCTGAGCAGCAGCACATGTGAAAAAGACTTGGGTGTCCTGGTAGATCATCAACTGAACATGAGTCAACAGTGCGAGGCAGCTGCAAAAAAGGCAAGCGCAATCCTGGGGTGTATTAGGAGAAGCATAGAGTCCAGATCACGTGAAGTTATTATCCCCCTCTACTCTACCTTGGTTAGACCTCATCTGGAGTACTGTGTCCAGTTCTGGTCACCCCAGTTTAAAAAAGACACTGACAAGCTGGAGCAGGTTCAAAGGAGAGCTACCAAGATGGTGAACGGTCTGCAAACCATGTCCTATGAGGAACGGCTTAAGGAACTAGGAATGTTTAGTCTAACAAAAAGAAGACTGAGAGGAGACATGATAGCTGTCTACAAATACCTCAAGGGTTGTCACAAGGCAGAGGGATCAGCCCTGTTCTCACTCTCTCAAGGAAGGACTAGAAACAATGGGGTGAAACTGCAGGGGAAAAGATTTAGTTTAGATGTTAGGAAAAAATTTCTAACAGTAAGAGTGATCAACCAGTGGAACAGGCTGCCACGGGAGGTGGTTGGTTCCCCTTCGTTGGAGGCCTTCAAGCAGAGACTGGACGGCCATCTGTCTGAGATGGTTTAGGAGATCCTGCCTTGAGCAGGGGGTTGGACTCGATGACCCAGGAGGTCCCCTCCAACTCTACCATTCTATGATTCTATGATTCTATGACATCGTTCTGTAGTTGCAGAAACTGAGTTATGGAAGCATGTGACCCAAAGGAGCAGGAAGAACAGGAGACATTCGGCACCCTTGCAATTAAACAACCAGTTCCAGATACTCAGTCAGGAGAACAACACATCTGAAGAGTCGACGACAATGTCCACAAATATTACTCCAATAGGCACTGAGAAACCTCTGGAATGGAGAGGAAGAAATGGTACTGCAAAGAAAAAGAGGAGAGTAGTGGTCATGGGAGATTCACTTTTAAGAGGAACAGAGGCAACTATCTGCAGACCTGACAGAAACTCACGAGAGGTGTGCTGTCTCCCAGGGGCCCGAATCAAAGATGTAACTGATAGCGTATCGAGGCTATTCAGTCCTACAGACTACTACCCATTATTACTCATACATGTAGGCACAAATGATACGGCAAAAAAGCACTTTGAAAACATCTACAGAGACTTTGAAGACCTTGGCAGAAAAGTAAAGGAACTGGGAGCACAAGTAGTCTTTTCATCTATCCTTCCGGTGGATGGTCACGATAAAAGTAGAAGGGATAGGATTCTTGAGGTGAACAAGTGGCTACGTCGGTGGTGCCGGCAGCAAGGATTTGGATTTCTGAACCATGGAGAAAACTACCTATATGACGGACTCCTTGCAAGAGATGGGTTGCACCTTACAGGGACAGGAAAGAATGTATTCGGGAAGCGCCTTGCTTCGGTTATCAGGAGAGCTTTAAACTAAAACAAAAGGGGAAGGGTAACAAAAAGTCAAGCAAAAATACTCAGTCAATCAAACCAGGCGATATTCTTACTCCCAGAAATAGTACCAATGAACAAACGCATAAATTTTGTAAGGAAAACAGAGGAGGCAAGCTCGCAATAGATAGCAATTACAAACTAAAATGCCTCTACACCAATGCCCAAAGCATGAGAAATAAAAAAGGGGAGCTGGAGATCCTGACCCAGGTAGATAAATATGATGTCATAGGTATTACAGAAACCTGGTGGGATAACACACATGAATGGAACACAAACATTGAAGGCTACAACTTGTTTCTGCGAAACAGACTTAACAAAAGAGGAGGGGGTGTTGCGCTGTATGTTAAAAAAGAAATTGTCTCCTCAGAGGTTCAAGTTTCAGAGAGTGGAAGCTCAGTAGAATCGGTATGGGTAAGAATTCAAGGAGAGAGCAACAGAAAGGATACCATTGTAGGAGTCTATTACAGGCCCCCTGGACAAACAGAAGATATGGATGACCTATTCCTAGACCAGATGGCTAAACTTTCACGAAAGCATGACATTGTGATTATGGGAGACTTTAACTACCCAGACATTTGTTGGGAATCTCGCTCAGGAAAAAGTCACAAGTCTAATAAGTTCTTATCCTCTCTCACTGACAATTTCATGTACCAAAAGGTGGTGGAGGAAACAAGAGGATTGGCTATCCTTGATCTAATTCTTACCAACAGAGAGGAAATGGTTGAGGATATCAGAGTTTCTGGGGCATTGGGAGGCAGCGATCATGTTATCCTTGAATTCTGGATAATAAGGGAAGGAAAGCATGAGAGGACTCAGACTTCAAAGTTGGACTTCAGACGGGCAGATTTTGATGGACTCCGGAGGAGGTTAGGAGGGATCAAATGGTTAAATGTACTAAAGGATAGAAATGTCCAAGAAGGATGGGATATTTTGAGAAATGCAATATTAGAAGCGCAATCATTAACAATTCCTCAAAGAAGGAAGAATGGAAAACATCTAAAGAGACCAGGGTGGATAAACCTAGAACTTAAAAACTTGATAAAAAAGAAAAAAGAAATGTTTAAGAAATGGAAGGAGGGATACATATCTAAGGAGGAATATAATGAAATCAGTACAATCTGCAGGGCAAGTATCAGAAAAGCTAAAGCTAAAAATGAATTGAGGCTTGCAAGAGAGACTAAAAACAATAAAAAAGGGTTTTGGGGATATGTCAACAGCAAAAGAAAAGTCAAAGAGGTTTTGGGAAGTCTGCAGGGAGAGAATGGAGAAGTGATCGAAAGTGATCTTGAGAAGGCAGAGATTCTGAACTCCTATTTTGCATCTGTTTTTTCCAAGAGGGATAATGTGCATGCAACAGTCCTTCACTGTACTGATGAAGGACTAGGAGAATCAAGACACAAAATCAACACTGAGAGAGTAAGGGAACGCTTAGCTAACTTAAACGAATTTAAGTCCCCGGGTCCAGATGGATTACATCCTAGGGTACTGAAGGAATTAGCAGAGGTAATTGCTGAACCACTTGCTGTAGTCTTTAAGAAGTCATGGAGAACAGGAGAAGTCCCAGAAGATTGGAGAAGGGCAAACGTTGTTCCTATCTTCAAAATAGGGAAGAAGGTAGACCCAGGGAACTACAGGCCTGTTAGCCTGACTTCAATACCAGGAAAGATTCTCGAACAAATTATTAAACAACACATATGTCAGCATTTGGATAGGAATTCAATAATTAACAGTAGTCAACATGGGTTTGTATCAAACAAGTCGTGTCAGACCAACTTGATTTCATTTTATGATAAAATCACTGAATGGGTTGATCAAGGAAATGCAGTAGACATAGTATTTCTTGATTTCAGCAAAGCATTTGACAAAGTATCTCATGCGATCCTCATTGAAAAATTGATCAAATATGGGTTTGACAAGGCAACTATACGGTGGATTCAAAACTGGCTTAGTAATCGTACTCAAAGAGTGGCTTTAAATGGCTGCACATCCAAATGGAGGGAAGTGTCAAGTGGAGTACCACAAGGTTCTGTCCTGGGCCCAGTTTTGTTTAATGTTTTTATAAACGATCTGGACGAGGGAGTTGAAGGGAAACTGATCAAATTTGCTGATGACACAAAGCTAGGGGGGATTGCAAACACCAGAGAAGAGAGAGAGAGGATTCAAAAAGATCTAGAGAAACTCGAACAATGGGCTGCAACTAATAAAATGGTATTTAACAAAGAAAAATGCAAGGTTCTGCACCTGGGCAAGAAAAATGAAAAAAGCACATATACAATGGGAGGAATTCGGCTGAGCAGCAGCACATGTGAAAAAGACTTGGGTGTCCTGGTAGATCATCAACTGAACATGAGTCAACAGTGCGAGGCAGCTGCAAAAAAGGCAAACGCAATCCTGGGGTGTATTAGGAGAAGCATAGAGTCCAGATCACGTGAAGTTATTATCCCCCTCTACTCTACCTTGGTCAGACCTCATCTGGAGTACTGTGTCCAGTTCTGGTCACCCCAGTTTAAAAGAGACACTGACAAGCTGGAGCAGGTTCAAAGGAGAGCTACCAAGATGGTGAACGGTCTGCAAACCATGTCCTATGAGGAACGGCTTAAGGAACTAGGAATGTTTAGTCTATCAAAAAGAAGACTGAGAGGAGACATGATAGCTGTCTACAAATACCTCAAGGGTTGTCACAGGGCAGAGGGATCAGCCCTGTTCTCACTCTCTCAAGGAAGGACTAGAAACAATGGGGTGAAACTGCAGGGGAAAAGATTTAGTTTAGATGTTAGGAAAAAATTTCTAACCGTAAGAGTGATCAACCAGTGGAACAGGCTGCCACGGGAGGTGGTTGGTTCCCCTTCGATGGAGGTCTTCAAGCAGAGACTGGACGGCCATCTGTCTGAGATGGTTTAGGAGATCCTGCCTTGAGCAGGGGGGTGGACTCGATGACCCAGGAGGTCCCCTCCAACTCTACCATTCTATGATTCTATGATTCTATGATCCGGATCTCTCCAGTGCATGCCCATGGTATATGCCTGAAAGTTACCAGTGTTTCCTCTACCTTTATTTCTATTTCTTTTGACCCTTTTGCTCTCTCCCCATCCTCCCAAATAGTCCTTTTGGCATGGGAACACAGACACCAAAATAACATGGGGTGGGGAAATAAGCAAAGTAGTTCCTTCAGCACTCTGGCACTTCATCTAAGCCTAAAGGCACTGAGCATCGGTCAGCGGGGCAGAATCTTGTGACTGGACAATGATGTCTATTGCAGAAAGTATTGCACCCCTTGATGTAGAAGGTGGAGTGGCTACAGTGCATGAGTGAGCAAGCCCTCCTTTTTACTTTCAATCCATGCTCCCCACCTCTATTCATGTACAGCTGCTTGACTCCCCAGGACACTGGCTCCAGCCAATTGTTTGTTCTCCTGGTGCTTATTTTTAAAACACATCCCACAGTTGCCCATGGCAACCAAAAACCCTGGCTCTCCTTTAAAATGTCCAACACCCTGAAAATATAAAAAATATGTCTGTTTGCAATCTTCTTTCCAAACTCTTGCAGAATAAAATAAAATCATTATGTTTGAGATAGTATAAATTTTCCAGCCAGTTTGGTCTAGTGGTTAGGAACTGGACTCTTATCTGAAAATACTGGGTTTGATTTCTCACTCCTCTATGAAGCCAGCTGGGTGACCTTGGGCTAGTCACAGCTCTCTTCTGAGCTCTCACAGTGCCTCCCACATCACAGGGTGCTCCGTTTTGGGGAGAAGAATAGAAAGCTTTGTCAGCCACTTTGAGTCCCCGTAAGTGGGTGAGGAAAGTGGGCTAGAAAAGCCAATTATTCTTCTCTTCTTCTTCTGAATGCATAAAACAGATCATCACACTGGTCTCCCATGCTACCACCCAGGCAGTAGGTTTTCATATTTAGCTGCTCTATATCTTGCCATCATCAGTGGCACAACCACCAGGTAAGAAGCCAAGGGGCTTTCAGGCACTCCTCAGATGGCCACCGTTACCAGGACTGGATAAATCTGTTCCTTTCTACTCTGTGATGGTCCTGTATGTTTCCATACCTAATTCTCTTCAGCTTCCATGTAAAGCCCTGCAAAACCAATGAGCTAAGTAATCACATTGAACCTATCATCTTCTCCCACACTGTACTTGAAAACTAAGTCAAACTGAAATATCAAAGTGAGAGGTCTATGGTTGCATCCCTGTAGTCAGTGATGGGCACCATGAAGAGGCCCCAAGAACACAGCATTTGCATGCAGGAAGCATCCATGGCCATGCAGTTCTCTGACAGCTAGGGGTGCGCATGAGTGCAATTTTTGGAATCGATTTGATTCTAATTGAATAGTTGAAGGTTCACATTCAAATGAATAGAGAAAAAACAAATGTATTCAAATTCAAATCCAATTTGAATACATTCGTATCTATTTGTACAAATATTTGGCAACATTAGTACGTGTCCATACGCATTCATATGTATCCCATTTTTATCCTATATGCATCCTGTTTTCCTCCCATTTGTATCTGTACAAATGTGTACGGATCCGTATGCAAGGCGTATGTATCCGTACACATACGAATGTCTGAATGATTCGAAACATTTGAATTTCTTCGAATTTTTAAAAAATGAATGTACAGACATTCGATTCAAATTCACATGTCCCAATTGGAATGAATTTGATTGTATTTCGAATGTTTCAAATATTCTTGCACATCCCTATGGACAGTGGGTGGCAAATATTCTGCACAAAGTCCTACGTGCAAGACAAAGCTCTCCAAGAGTATTTGTTGCCCTCAGGAATTCTGGTGGATCAACTCACTTTGTATGCTTCTTGCAGACACTGCACCAAAAATGGTCACTTCCATAGCCATTTCCAGTGCAACAGGGCACCCTGTCTTTAAAGCTGGGGACCTCTGATGATGAAGAAAATGAAGGGATTTTATTTGTTTGCTTGCTTGCTTGCTTGTCTCCTTGCCTGCCTGCCAGCTACCCAAAGGCCTCAGGGCTGAGTACAACATTAAAAACCAAATATAAAAATGAACACACTAAGACCCACAGCATGTGAATGATGTGCACCCTATCCCTAGGACAGGACCAAGCAGTTCTGCATTGGAACCCTTATTCCTGCTGTGATTTACCCAGGTAAAGTTTTCACCCCCACCTTGCACTTGAGAATGCCCAGGATAGTTGGTGGGCCACTATGTGAGACAGGATGCTGGACAAGATGGGCTGTGGCAGGATGCTGGACTAGATGGGTTTACATTCTTACATGGTTATTGGACAGATAAATGAGTGGATGTGTATTGATCACTGCTGGCTTTCTGCCATGGTTTCGTCCTCTTTAGTGCATTGCCTTCTCATGGTTTTGTACTCACTAAACGGCGGAGGAGGCAGAGGTGAAGAAGTAAAGCAACCGTTGCCCTCAAGAAATATTGCAGCTCCTCCAAGAGACTGTCTGAGATCCAGTTTCAATCAGAACATTGATGGAGCATAAGGACACGTCCAGTTTGTTTATGCTGCATGCAGAGAATGCTAGATTCAGTGCCTGGCATACCCAGATTTGAGAGTCTCTGTTAAACCCCTCATAGGTCCCTGCCACTCATGTTTAAATGCACACATAGCCAGATGGAGTAATGTTATAATTCATTATAACTAACTTTTAGTTATTAGGAGAGGTGGGGAACTCCTCTAGGTCTAGTGCTCAGAGAAGCTGTTGGACCCAGTGACTTTTTAAGCCCAACTCTGGGCTTCCAGTCTTCTAAGCCTGATGTTTCTAGAGTTGTATTCCACACAAAGAAGCTATCTTCAGAAACACTTTGAAAAAGGCTCAACTTTAACTCCCTTTCAGCCAAGGGTCCTTTCTGCGCTAATCTGTAGATCTGGACCAAAGATACTTTGGTACAGATCCTGGGCCTTCTCACACATACATTAATGTGGATCAAGAAAGCTCCACACCCCAGAATTAGTGGTGGCAGCTATTCACCAGCATGGTGTAGCTTCTGGAGGTGTGGGGGCATGCTGTTTAGAGGCATATGACATCCTGAAGTCAAGAACCTTCACTTCTAGCCATTGGGGTTGTGGGGGCAGCAGATTTTCAGACTTGGGGAGGCTTAGGCCAGTTGGCACCATCAGCGCAGACAGCACTGATCCAGCTCACACCTCCTCATGATCCAGATCAGTAGGTCTGGTTAATCTGGATCTACTGATCCAGATCTAAATCAGATAGGTGCAGAAAGGGCCAAGGAAATTTAAATTAGAAAAACTAGAAAATGGGCCGCCATCAATCTTAGCCAACAGGAGGAATGGTGTAGTCTAACAAGCTATGGAAGGCTATAGGCTCTTCTCTTCCATAGAGGAAGGCTGCAATTGTTAATTAATGTTTTGTGTATGAGTGGCCTTCCTGCACATCTTACAGGAAAGCAGGCGAGGAAGGCTGTGCAGCCTAGTGGTTACTACATCCCAGGATATAATCTGGAATAAAGTGCAGTACAGAAAGGACCATTGGTATTCTTCTGTGTTTGAAGTAGTCCATTCTGTCCCATTCTCTCAGCTTATTGCCCTCTGGAGCCTCCATGGAAAGAGACAGAAATGAATAACAGGGGTGTACACAAATGCATTTTTGCATTCAAATCTGAGTCGATTCAAATATTTGAATATTCGATTCAGAATTCAAAAATCCGTATTTTCAAAAATCCTATTTGAATCCGGATTATCCGAATCTGTATGTTCAAAAATTCATTTCGAACTCGAAAATATGAATGTCGGGAACATTTGTATCCGGTTTTTGAATTCGCATGCATCCCATTTTTATTGTGTTTGCATCCCATTTGCATCCCATCTTATAAATGAAAATAAACACAATATTCGGACGTGATATACAATGTTCTCCCCCCCCCCAAAAAAAAAAACAACCCTTGTACTATGATTTCTGCTGTGGCTGGAAAAGGAAAATTGTTTGCTTTTTAAAAATGTTTTAAGAAATGCTGTATTGTCTAACTCTTCTTGGTCGACCTTTGCTTGCTTTCTCCTAAATAAAAGGCATCACTGCTTTGTGGTCCACAGAACACTGGCAGCTTTACTTCCTTTTGCGTGGTCTTTGTCTGGAACCAGGGGAGATTGCTTTTTCCTTTGACTTACAATAAAAGAAGTATCTCAAGCATCAAACGGCAAAAATTGGGCATTTTGCCTGTTTGTTCTGGCTGGAAGAGGACTAACAATGTTGTTTCTTGAAGACCCTTGGCAGAGGAATCTGCGGCTCATGGATTTTGTCTTCCTCATCTCCTCTGCTGACAGAACTGCCGCAGTCAACAGCACTCATCTCAGGCATGACAGCTTAAAGATAAACCTCCTTGTCAAGCTGCACAGAGTTCAAAAACAAAAACAAAGCCCAAAATAATTTCCTGTTCCTTTGAGAAAAGCTCAGACATTTCCATCACGGACTTATACCTAGACTTGAAAGGGGAGGGGGGAATTCACAGCAAACTCTTAGCTATTAGAGGCAAGCCATATACTCACACCAAATGTGGTTTTGAGATCTGTTTCTTTTCTCCCACTTACCTCCCTTAATCCGAATATAAGAAATGGGTCTTTCACCTAATCCGGATTTAGTAGATCCAGATCTAAGGTGGTACATGATGAGTCTCCATGGGCGGTGTAGCACTTGGTAGCCATGGGCGCTAGGCATGCTCACAGTGGAAACATCTGACTCTACCGACATTGGGCCTGTCCATCACCCCGTGTTTTTTTGGGGGGGGAGTGGGGGGGGGGACTCCAGAGCTGCTCCGGAGAATCTTTGGAGATTGAGGCAAATCGCTCCAGAGATTCTCTGGACCTTGTCCAAAGCTCCATAAAAAGGCCCCATAGAAATGGCTTAAGCTCTGAAGTCTGTGCCATTCTCCAGAGTTTTCTTCAGAGCCATTTTCAGAGATTAGGTCCTGGCTTCAAAGCTTTGAGTTTCAGGGCACCCCTCCCCCATGGGTGCCCCCCTGAACCTGCCCCTAGACCCCATTGCCTAATCACAGTGCAAATGCACACTGGATTTCATGGCCGAAGACTGGATTGTAGACCCCTTTAATGGGATCTACAGGAAATCCAGATTATATGTCCTGAAGGACCCATTTAATCTGGATTTCCCTAGTACATTGTGGAAGTAGTCAAATCAGTAAAATAAACAAAATAAATATAATGGTGAGCAGGTACTATCAAGAGAATAAATAATGATCTCTTAGTAACACACACAGGTTCAGACAACCTACTATCTCTAGGCTATCTATCTATCTATGTAGGTCCCTCCCTGGCTCTTCTTAGCCTAAGACCCTAAGGAACAATGTGGAGCAATCTTGGCAATTTCTCCCTCAGGATGCAGAGTAGTTTGACCCAGACCTCCCACCCAGAAAATCCCAAGCGTAGAACCATTTCTTCAGGTGTCAATGCCTTTTATACTTCTGGCTGCCTGACATGGCTTCACCTGATTGGGTGCCCTGTGGGCAACTCTCCCCCTTTGGTATGCAAATTAGAGAAGTCTAGCCACCTCTGCTTACCTGTTCTTACTATGGTTCCACAGTACAAACATTAAATATAATTATACATTGGCAAACATGTTACATTAAATACAATAAACAGACCCAGGGCATCACAACCACCACTAGAAAAAGTGAACACTGTGAAGCAAGAATCATCCAATTCAAACAAAATCAGCTGTTTCAATTAGACCAAAGACAATTTATTTATTTGTTTGTTTGTTTACATTTCTATCCTGTCCCATACCCGAAGGTATAAACAGGAGCAGCAACAATGTTCAAAGTGAAAAATCAGCCAAAAATGAAAGAATCCGCTTTTGGAAATATTTATGGGAAAATCAAATAAATTACAATAAAAATGATGGATGGATAAAATTTGAAAAAAGGTTTTAACAAAAATAAAATAGAAGAATTTGTAAATAAGAACAGTTATGGTTCTTTAAAGGGTTAAAAAGGGTTAAGAACTGGACTTCTGGCAATGTTCAACTGTGTGGCTACTGACATAAATACCTGATCAGCTTATCTCCAGTAATAGCCAAGAAGCTCAATGAAAGTTTTCAGAAAGAGGACATTGATGACTGGTTAACAACTGGGAAAACCTGATTCCAAAAGACTGAGCAAAAACTACAACAGTAAATTATAGGCCAATTACACGCTTGCTACTATGTTCAAACTGCTGACTAGTATAATAGCTGACAATATTTAAGACTATTTGGAAGCAAATAACATCTTGTCAGAGGAGCAGAAAGGAAATAAAAAGAAAAGCAGAATTACAAAAGAACAGCTTTTGATTAATAAAATGATAGTGGGGAATTGTAAAAGTCAGAAAATAAATGTATACAGGGTCTGGTTTGATTACAAAAAAGTCTTTGGCCCTTTTTGCACTTATTTTTATCCAGATCCAGGAGCCTTGTTGTCCATGTGCATCCACAGATTAATGCAGATTAAGGAGGCCCAAACCACATTGGTCCTGCTTTGTCTGCATGAGACAGAGCAGGATGTAGATTAAGAAACCATTCATCGAGGGCTGAATTTGCACTTCAGCCCATAGTCTGTAATTAGGCAACATCTGAGCAGGTGCTTCTGCACTTTCAGGAGGCATTTACAGACTAGAAATGTCCCCTGCCTTCCCAGAGGTTGACTAATTGCATACAAAATCATATACCACAAGCATACTAACCTGGATCAGAGACTTACCTTTAGCATCCAGCTGGTGACTCTCTCCACATTGGCCAGCTAGAGATGTCATCAGAGCTGCTGAGCAAGGCTGCTTCCCTGAGTCAAGTCCTATCAGATCACTTATCCGGAACGTGACATATGGACAAAAATCTCCACTGGTCAACTGGAAAAGGCCACACTGCTTGGATCCACACACATTGTACAGCAATATATTATGCCATCTGAAGTTCTTGGAAATAACTCAATGTGAGATGAAGGCCAACACCAGTTAAAGATCTGGCAGCTGTGGTACCATATTGTCTAATAATAATACAGCTGTGATACCTCTGATTATCCTACTTCTCTGGAAAGGATTTGATGTTGGAGTACCAAACCAGTCATAAACATCTACCAGACTGTATGATGATGATGATGATGAAGATGAAGATAACAACAACACTAAGCCAGTTAGCAAACCACACAGAACAAAACTACAATTTCACTTCATTTTTATCACTTCTCGACATCTCCGTGTGGCACTAGAAACATTATTCTTCCTTAATCAGCATTTCCCAACAACAGCTTTTCCTATCTTCTCGTGGTCTTGGCGCTTCTCTGCATAGAGTAACTCTGTCACCTCACATTAGAACTCAGCTTAGGGAAGAGAATGATCCAGTCAGAGTAAATGAGCACTAACTATAAAACTGTCCCTCTCTTTGAAGTTACAAAAGGAAGTGAATGTACAAGGAGATGTTCATGAATTAAAATTTGTTGATTCAATTCAGTTCAAACTGAACTGAACCTCATGTGAACTGAACCAAACCAACATAATATTCGTTCATGCATATCTCTAGGGCTTTTTAAGATCGACCAATCATTTATATTTCTATCCTGCCCTATACCCAAAGGTCTCAGAGTCGGTTACAATAACATCACAATAAAAACATTTTAAAAAATCATTTTAAAATGACAGTGCTTGTATGGAGAGGAGATGTTCTCTCAATCGAAGGCCAGGGTGACATCTCTAGGGTAACACCTCTGACTCGTTCCCTTAAAGATTTTTTGCATTGAAACAAAAGTGTGGACATTCTGGACTTTTGCATGCAAAGAACAATGCTCCTGGCTTGTGAATACTAAAATTCAGTTGAACTTGTGCACTTTTTGCAGTATTTTTCAGATGAAAATAAGCTTTCTCAATGGAAAAAAAAAGCTGCAAAAATGTTTGACCATGAATGCAAACTTTCTAACCAACAATTCAACGACGGAACAAATTTTCAGATTTTTGTAAATTGTGAAATGACTGAATTTTTCATTTGTGCAATCCCTACTGCTTAAGTTTCAGAAATGGTGGTACTTAAAAGACATTCTATATAAGATTAATAAGGTTCCTGGCTTGTGCTGTTTAATCAGATAGTTCTTTTGCCATCATTAACATTACCTCAGAGCCAGAGGAAGGCACAGAGACAGTACTTGTAAACGATCATTTCTGCCCTCATAAATTATCATTTGAGCATTGCAAGACTTTTATTTTTATTTTTTTTATTTTTTAATGCTATGAAGAGTACTTCAGTGACGGGGCTATAAATGAAAAGCTATTTGCTGATCTAATGTTCAAAAAGATTATGGTAATGATGCTTCTGAGGGACATAAATCTGGAGGAATTATTGAGTAGAATGCAACTCTCTTCTTTCTTTTCTTTTTTTTAACAGAGGTGTGTGGGTCTTAGAAGTCACACAGTTCATTCATCTTGCCAGATGTCCTTAGGGGATGTAAATGAACAGTCATTCTTTAAAATCAAAGTGGAAACTGAAGGCAGGAATATGCTATCAAAGAAAGCTTTTCCTTTCAATGGCGCATCAGGGAGTTCAATCTGGTGCCATCAATCCCATAATTGTCCTTCAGGGGCCATCCCGAGCGATCGTCAAAGTGGCAAATATATGGTTCCGTCACTGTTTGCCTTAAATGTCAGGACATGGGAGTCTCTGTTGTGGAGATGAAGCTGTCCTAGCCAACAGTGGCATCCTCCTTAATAAAAAGCAACTCATACAGAGATGGAAGTGGGGGAGATCCAGTAAGTACACAGTAGGTTTCAGCTTCGTGAAACTTTATAACATTTTCAAAGTTTCAGGTGTACGTAAGAGTAGGGATGTGCACATTTTTTATATCTGTTTGATTCGAATTAAATTGAATGTGAGGAAATTTGCATTCATTCAAATAGAGCCCCTTCAAATGTGGTAGGCTTTGAATTCAACATGTATGTTCTTCAAATGCTATTTGAGTCTGATTTGAATCTGTGCTGCTGGTCACGCCTACAAATCCCCTATGTACCCCCTACGAATCTGCTCTGAACACATCAAATGTGGTCTGAATCCACTTAAAATTGACTCTGAATCCACTTTGGATCCACTCTGGATCTGCTGCCGATGTTACTGGGCAGCTGCTTTCCCACCTCCCCAGGTTCACAAATATAAAACAAAGCTTTGTACAAATTTATAGAAGCATTCAATTCACATTCAAATGTCAATCTTCAAAGGTATCAACATTCAATTCGAATTCAAATGTCTGAATTTGAATGAATTTATATGAACTTTGAATGTGATGAATATTTGTGCAGATCATCATGGTGGTCTGCTCCCACAGTGGTCAACCAGCTGCACAAGAAAGCCGACTAGCAGGACATGAACACACAACTTGCCCTGCTTGATCTCCTGTGGCATATCACCTGCTACCGCCGTGGGAGCTAAATAACCATTGACGTGCATGGCTAAGACCTACTCGTCTACCCTATAGGGAAGATCTTGGCTTGTATTGGTGCATTGAATAATGAACACAAGGGAGAGGTGAACATGCAACACCAGACTGGTTCAGCTGAGTTGCTGTTTGTTGAGCTAGATGAACTGGCACATCCTGTTTCTGTGAATGACAAGGGGAATGAATCAAAAAACACTGGTGAGAAGTGTCTTGGTTCCTGCATATGGCAGTCACAAGACATTTCCTCTTTTTCCCCACGCTTCAGCATGCTAGCCGATCCTCCCAAAGTGGGATGCATTTGTAGAGACAGGCCAGACCAAACCATGCACATTCTTGCAGGATAGATGAACTGCAGTTTATCAAGCCTGTCAATCCCAAGCTCTCCTTGGCACCCTTACATTATGCATGAAAAGGTGAGACACATTTAAGCAGTGCATGGTGGGGGTGTGCACGAGTGCAATTTTTGGGATCTGATTTCATTCAAGTTGAATATTCAAAAATTCAATTCAATTTGAATCTTTAAAATTTGAATTTACCCCACTTTGATTCAAATTAAGCAAATTCAAATCTATTCGTTCAAATTTTCAATTCGAAATTTGCACTTACGTATGTTGACAACATTCATATGTGCTCAAATGCATCATTACGCATCCTGTACACGTCCATACACATCCGTATGCATCCCATATTTAACCTATATGCAACCTGTTTTCATCCCGTATGGATCCCTACAAATGCGTATAGATGTGGGAAAGATGCATACGTACCCGTACACGTACGGATGTCCAAATAATTCGAACAAATAGATTCGAAAATTCAAAATTTGTTCTAATGTTCAAATTCGAATGTATAGACATTTGATTCGGATTCGAATGTCTAAATTTGAATGAAGTTGATTGAATTTAGAATGTTTTGAATATTTGCACACATCCCTAGTTCAGGGAACTCACTTCTTTTCCAAAGCACAGAAGATGTCATTATAATCCCACCCACACCAGCATTCAGTTTGCTTTTTTCATGGTTGCTGTGTTCTGTTCTGACACCTGCATTGAACTATCCTCCAGAACCCCAAGATCTCTTTCCTGGTCTGTCACTGAACAATCAGCCCCCGTCAGTTTCTAGATGCAATCAGGGCTCTTTCCCCCAATATGCACTACTTTTCACTTGCTGATATAGAAGTGCATTTGCCACTTGGTTGCTCACTTACCCAATGTCAAGAGGTTCCTCAGCTTCTTACAATCTCAGTTTCACTACCCATCATTCTGCCTACCTCCACTTCCAGATCATTTGTGACTAAATTAAAAAGTACAAACCCCAATACTGAACCATGGGCAGCCCTACTTTTACTTTCCTCCACTCTGAGAACTGCCCATTTATTATTTCTGTCTCTTTCTTGTCCTTTAGCTAGTTACCATTTCAGGGCAGAAACATACCCCAACTGTCCCTTGAACAAATTCAGCCAAAGCCAATCTTTCATTGAATATTGTGATGGTAATTGTTTGAATTACATAGTGTTTTGGGTCTATGGAGCTTCTTTGTTAGTAACAGTTCATCACAACCCAGGTTGGCATTCTCATGCTGTAAGGAATGACAATTGGAATTGAGCTCTGTCCAGAATTAAGGTCATATAATGCTTGTTCCCATTAAATGCAAAAATTTCCAGCACTACATGCACAACTTGGTGCTCATCAAATAAGCAGATTTTCCTCCCTCCCTCAGTAAATGATGTTTTCATCAAACTCCTAGCCCTTCCTTTTTTCAACTCAATTAGGATTTTCATATACTAGCAATAACACAATCATTAAAAAAGGCCCTTTTGTCTCCATCTGGATAGATGGTTGCAGTCTGATAAATTATGGAGGGTACCACACCAATTATTTTCAGTGCATACTATCTTCTCATACAAGATGCAAAAGAAGCAAGCCAGCGGACAGAAATTTTCCTGCATAAACTTTGGAGAATATCCTTTTGTACAATATCTCTCTTCCACCATAGCTCACTTTTCATGGCTTCCTCTTCTCAGATGAGGAAACTATCAGAAGGGGCTGCTAGGTCTGAATAGTTCATTGAATGCTGAATATTTCATCCAACTCTGTGGTAGTCCTCAGGCTGTGGAATGACCACTCTGAGGTGCTTCTGTACCCCCTACTGTACACATTTACGTACATAATGAAGGAGTAGCTTGTTCTCTTTCAGGTAGGGATGTGCACAATTTTTTTTAAATTTGGTTCAATGCAAGAAAATTAGTATTCGTTCAAATAGATCCCCTTCGAATGTGGTAGGATTCGTATTCAATATGAATGTTGAATACTATATGAATCCCATATGAAGCTTCCTATGGATGTATCAAAACAGTCAATTTCCTTCCTGTTCTTGGGTTGTTGTTGTTTTTTGAAAGAATGTACAAATATAAAGTAGCTGATTTTTGGACTGTTTTCTTATAATCTACAGAATTATTTGTATGCTCTCTGCCTTGGAACTATACTGGGCAATTCAGATGAATATTTAATACATCATGGCTAAGAGCTGAATCAGGAGTGCCAGATTTGATCAATTGTTTTTTTTTTAAAAAAAACCTTTGTGTTGGATTTGTGCAGGATGTTGGAGTAACTACCTGATTCTTGATGTTGGACATCAATGAGTCATGTCTGTCTTCTGACTGACTATGAGCATCTCTAGGAGTATCTCAGGGGGCATCCCCATGCTGAAAAACTGTGAGGCAATTGCAAGGTCACCTCGGGAGCATCTGCATACAAAGGCCTAATACATGGCACATGGAAGTCAATATGTGTTTAAAAAAACCCACTTTGCAAGTGCTTCCCATGCAAAATAGGGGGTTAACACGTATTGCCCAGGGGCCAAGTGGACACTCCCCGGGTTACTAGAGCAGAGAAAGTTTTTACACAGACGTGGAGCCACAAAGGGTTTCGCGTCTGTGTTTAAAAACCTTTCCCCCGCTCTTTACAGCCTCTCTATCCACCTGTCAGTTGCCCAGCTGACAGGTGGGCATAGGGCACCCAGCTGGGCAACGGCCAGAGCAGGGACAGTTTTTAAACACAGACGTGAGAGCCCTTCGCGGCTCTGTTTAAAAAAGTCCCTACATGGAGACAGGCATGTGCGATTCAAATCTGCGTTGCTCCAAACCACATGGGGAAGCTTTATTGCATGTGTCCAAAGCGCATCAGCCAGCTTGCATGGGGACACAACCTCAATGTAGTTTTCTTTCCACTGATAAATAAGTGGTTTGGCCTGGCCTGCTTCGGTGGAGAGGGTTGGGATCAGACTTCTGATCTCCTCCCAGCTTTCTAGCCAGTTTCTCACTGAGCTTCAGCCAGCCTTAGCCCCTAACTGATCCTCTGTAAAACCAACTAGATCATAATCTGACATGACATCTGGTCGTTTCGTTTCTTGTTCAAGCCCAAAGCAACTCAGCGTGGTGTACTGACCCGACACGGTTGATGTCAGGGGTCAACGTTGAGACATGATTTCCTTAAAACAAAATAAAAGAAAACAAAAATCAGCAATTTAATTCTGGGCCGTGGAAGTTTATGAGCCTTTTTGAAGTGCCGGGGACTTAGTAAATAAATGGAGTGGGAATAGGAGGAAATCATCTCTAGAGAGGGGTTAATAAAAGTATTAACCTCAGTCATGTTTTAAATTGCTGACACCAATCTCTGACAGGAATGAATGGGAGGCCAAGAGACAAAACCTGTTGCTGTTGGGTCATGGAAGAAGATTTCACCTCAGCCAATACTAGCTAGTATATCTATTTATTTAAGGAGTTTAAATCCTGCCCTTCACCAAATGGTCCCTTAGTTGATTTCTGTAGATAAACAGGACATATCCAATTGCTTCTTCTTACATGTTTGTGAAAATCCTTCATTTTAACTGCTCACCCCACCCCAGATGCACACAGAAAAAATGATAGCAACATTAAATTAAGGACTTTTCTGCACTTGCCTTGTTGCTATCTGATCAGTGGGTCCTACTGAACCAGAGTACGTGGAGGCCCCTGCGTGTCTTAATTACTTGAAGGTACTGCTGGATCAGCATCATCTGCACTGATGGGCCTGATCTGGCTCATGCCTCCCTGTGGTTGTGAAGCTCCTGTCTGTTATGGAGAGAACAGGCTTGTCAACCATTCTGCGTCTCCCCGAGGTTGAGAAAAGTGAGGTATAAAAGCCAACTCCTTTTCCTAATTTTCCCAAGCATTGAATTTGCTTTTTTCACTGCTGCTGAGCAATGGGGTTGACATCTTCATTAAGCTGTCCACAAGAACCTCAAGGTCCCTCTCGTGAGACGTTTTTGCATTACTCCCGTTCCATTTGGAACGGGAGTAGGACGGGAAGATTAAGACAGCTCCCGGCGCTTTCACCTTTCACACACAGACGCACCGGAACGCGTGTAAACGCGTTCCGGCGCGTCTGTGTGCGAATGCTCAAAGCATCGTGAGCTGTCTTAGCCGGCAAAGGCCGGCCAGGGGCGCGGAGACAGCCGCGGAGGCAGATCGGCAATCAGCTGATTGTCAAACAGCTGATTGTCGAAGCCGCGCCAGCGTCGGAGGCAAGCCCGCAGCTGTTAGGGAGGGAGAAGCAGGCGCAAATGCTTCTCCTCCCGAACGCCTGCGGGCGGCTCGTCCGCGTTCGAATGCATGTAGAGCACTTTAAAGTGCTCTACATTTCGAACGCGAGAAAGACAGCTGCGGACACGTCGGAGCGCAAGCCCCGCTCGGGCAATGCGTATGCCGTGTCCGCAGCTGTCTCCCACGCGTACCGTTCAGCCCCGTGCGAAAACGTCTCTGGTCTGTCACAGAAAGCTCAGCCCCCATCAATTTATAGGTGTAATTGGGTTTCTTTGGCCCAATGTGCATCACTTTGCACTTGCTAAGATTGACGTGCATTTGCCACTTCATTGCCCACTCACCCAGTTCAAGAGATCCCTCTGGGGCTGTGTGTAGTCACTTGCAGTTTTTACTACCTTGAGCAATTTTGTGTCAATAGCAAACTTTGCTATGTCACTACTTACCCCCACTTCTAGATAATTTATGAGCAAATTAAAAAACACAAATCCTGAGTCCCACCTCTTTCCACTCTGAGAATATACCATTTATTACTACTCTGTGTTTCTTGTCCTTCAGCCAGTTATTAACCCAGGACAAGACCTCTTACTCCGTGACTGATGAGTTTATTCAGGAACCTTTGACGAGGGACATTGTCAAAAGCCTTTCAAAGTCCATATATACCTTTATCCATGTGTTTATTAACACATATATACTTTATATACATATATACTTTATATACATATATACATATATAGCCTTTCAAAAGTCCATATATACTTTTATCCATGTGTTTATTAACACTCTCAAAAAACTCTAACAAGTTTGTAAGGCATAATTTACCTTCACAGAAGTTTTGCTGATAATATGCTTTCAGCAATTCTTGCTCCTTTATGTACATAGAAATTTTAGCCTCGGTTATAGTTTCCATCATCTTACCTGGAACTGATATTAAGCTGACTGCTCTGTAATTTCCAGGACCACCCCTGAATACTCTTTTGAAGAACGATGTTACATTTGCTACCCTCCAATCTGCAGAAGTTCAGCAATCTCACATTTGAGTTCTTTAAGGAGTCTAAATAATGCCACCTGGTCCTGGTGATTTGTTAGCATTTAGTTTGTTAAGACACGCAAGGACCTCTTCCTTTGCTATGCCTATGCCATTTAATTCTTTGACTCTCTCCCTGAAAAAACTGACTCAGCTGCAGGCATGTCACCTTCATCTTTCTCAATGAAAACAGAGGTAAAAAATTCATTTGGCTGCAGTATTTACGTTCTCCTTAATTATCTCTTTCTGCCCATTTTCATGTAATGGTCAAACTACAGTACTTTTATGGTTGGATTGCTACTTCTGATGTACTTAAATAAGCTCTTGTTATGTTTTTTGATGTTCTTAGCCATGTGCTCCTCAATTCTTCTTAGCATTCCTGATTGCCACCTTGCATTTATTCTACCAGAATTTCTTTCTTCCTGTCCTCCTTGTTAGGACAAGCCTTCCATTCTCAAAATGAGCTTTTCTGCTTTTAATGACTTTTAGGGATGTGCACGAATATTCAAAATGTTCATTATCTGGGTGAATTTGGACAAATTTGGACATTCATATATGAATCGAATGTCTAGACATTTGTACTTTAGCGTTTGATTGAATAATAATATTTCAAGTTATGTGTACAAATAATTTGGACATTCATATGTCCACAGATATGTACACATCTTGGCCATATCCGTACTCATCCATACAGATACGTATGGGATGAAAACGGGATTCATATGGGATGAAAACAGAATGCGTAAATATGTGTAAGAGATTCGCATCATTGGATAAGTACTGAATATTCAAACAAATAGATACAAATGTATTCATATTGGTTTGAATGTCCAGACATTTGTTTTTCTTTATTTGTCCAAATTTGGATTTTTGAATATTTGATTTATTATGAATTGAATGTCGAAAATTGCATTCGTGCACACCCCTAATGATTTCCCATAATGCACTTGTAAGTCACACTGATGCCTTCCTCGATTTGGCAGTTCCCTTTCTTCTTTTAGGTATGCATTCTAATTGAGCTTCCATTATTTGTAAATAGTTTCGATGCATTTGGACTGATTGGGCTCTTCTGACTTTCCCTTTCAGTTTCCTTTTTCAATTGTTTCCTCATTTTGGGGAAGTTTCCTTTAGCCGAGCTTCAAGGTAAGTGTGGAAAGAGCCAATGACACTTTACAGGTTAAAGCACAGTTCACATTTAACAAGCTTGTAGCATTGTGTGAAACCAGTGAAGCCACGTTATACCAACCATATCAAAGCAAAAGCATGCTGTAGGTAAAAAAAGTTACGCAAGAAAGTTCAGATTTCTGAATGTCCTAGGGATCAAGCTTCCATATCCACTCAGCTCATTAAATGTCCACTTCAGCTCGCTTAAATGACAATTTATACTTACATTTAAAAGCATCTGAAACATACAAGCACAATAATTTAAAAAATATAGAATTCCAGAATGAAAACTGTGCAGTAATTCCCAGAACCACAAATTAATTAACCATGGACCAAACAAAAAAGGAAAAATGAATCAGGCATGAACCAGAATAAAAAGATAAAAGTACCATTCAAAATTAAATGCCTACAGTTGTTTTATTTTATTTCATTCCCCAAGACACCAAACTTGTTAAATGTAGACTGATATAGTAATAAAAAAGCTTTCAAAATCCTTTTACATATCAGCCACAATAAGTCATCTAGCCTCTCTGAGGAATGGATGATATTCAAGATAGCGGCCCACTGTTGGAAAAAGGCTGCATATCTTTGCTATTTCCTGGAATCTGTCAAACAAATAGGTCTTACCAGTGGGACTATAAGTTAGCCTTCTGATATGCTTAGAACCTGTACAAAGTCTTACAGGGCAACATGGTTCAAAACAACTTGGTTCCAAAGAGATCAGAACTTTAATGCCTAAGTTTAACATGTTAAATTGGCCTCCAAAACTGATAGGCAATACCTGTAACCAACAGTATCATTTTTATAGTCTATAAATGACCTTTCACTTTGGCTAACACGTCCCTTACCAGCCAAGGTGTGAACAATTGTTCCATCCCCACGTGTACCAGCCTGAAAAGGCTGCTGCGAGGGGCAGATGCCCTGCTCTGGGCTGCTGCCATTGGGCTATATTATCCCACTGGCTGGCAGCTGGGTTCTGGCTTGTCTTGGGGTCTCACATGCCTGTGCAAGACACCTGGGTTGATCCTGAGAAGCCCTGCCCCCAGGGCCTACACGGTTTGAACCAGATGTCCAAAGAAGTAGGTCAGGCACAGGAAGCTGAGGGGCAGCGTGCACCCCTGGGTGGGGGTGAGTGCCCAGGAGGCCGCCACAGGCTGCTCCCGGCCCAATTGGGGTGGCAGCAGCCCATGGGCCCCCAGGACAGCCCCGGCCCAGTCTCGCTCCACTCCCAAAAGGGGCTGCCAGCATGCGAGGCCAATAGGGCCCAATAGCAGCAGCCTGAGGTGAGGCTCCATTGCTGTCTGGCAGGGAGAGTTAGAATATTTGTGGCAACCAGAGGCCTATACACACTTGGGCCTGCAGAGGCAATTAAGCAAGCCCTGGGACAGAACATTTGCTCTCTGGGCCAGGTGGTTCCAGCCTGTCCCATGGCTGGCCTAATTGTGGCCAGAGTGTGGAGCATGAAATCACTCTGGCCACAGCAACCAATTTGTGGCTAAGTGCTTAGAAAGAGAGACATGGACAACATCCATGCCATTCCCTGCTTTTTTTTGGGGGGGGGGAAGAACCACATGATTTGCCATCTGAAGCTTCTGTTCACTGCAGCACCTTACTGTCAATGGAAAACTGTGCTTGAGACCCAGCCAAAAGTTAGGAGAAATAATAAACCTTCTTTGAAGTAAGAAAGATATTCAGACATCTTGGCACGAGAGGCCTAAAACTGCATAGGCAAGGACTTCCAGCACCAACACATAATTATACCTTAAATTTTTCCACAACCCAAAAACTGGGTGAGAACTCTTATCTCAATAGCAAGCAGAGCCAGAGGCAGATGGTATAACCTTGAAACACTGCATACTTTCACACTGCTGTTCCCTGCCCTCCCATAAGCACAAAGCACAAAGAATTCACATGCAAAACTATAAAGCACAAAATATGAAAAGAATAGCAAGGCATATGAATGAATTTCATGGAACATATATATGCAATACCCAGCAGATGTACCATAAATTGAACACGAGCATAATAATCTACATTTATGAAAGACATATGAGTAATGAGAACAGCAGTGCAATAGCATATGGACATGAGTGCCATGTGAATAATGAACAGCTGAATGATATATGAGTGTAAAGCAGAGGTGTCAGTACCAAGAACCTCATGGTAACCAACAGGACTGATGCACTGGAAGTACTGGATCTGCAACTGGAATTCTGCTGCAGTTCAGGTTTCTGCAAGCAACTCTAGCTGGGTAGCTGCCTAGGTCCTGCTTCCAGGCTGGAGAGACAGGATACCTTTAAAGGCCATTTGCGGGGAGTTGATATCAGGTGAAGATTTTGCCTTTTCCTTCTGCTTGAGATACACAGAAGCAATTGGTGGATCACTATATGAGACAGGATGCTGGATTTGATGGACTGTCTCCCAGTCCAGCAGGACTCCTTTTATGGTCTTATGTTCTTAAGACCATAGGTTACTTCCCAAAAGCAGAGACAAACCAGCTAAATCCCCCATTAAGCATGGAGCCCTATAGCCCTTGTCTCCTGACCACCTCACAGAGTAGTGACCTAGAAGACTACCATCCTGGCATCACCCCCAAATCAAATTTTGATTAAGGCGATGCAGGGCGGTGTCAGGAACTGATCCTGCTAACAAAAGCAGCCACAGCCAAAGGCCCAAAATCTTAGTTCAATACTGCTCCAAGCCTTATCCTGTTGGTAAGGAGTACTGCCAGTAACTGAAGGTTAACAACAAGTTCATCATCATCATGGCTTGGCTTTGCGAATGAAGATTTAGGAAGGGGGGCAAATTTGGCACCCTGGAAAATGAGTCTCGGCACCATATGGGGGGCCCGGCGTGCTTGCTTAGCGAGCCGGGAACCCACATGCGGACGCTTGCTTAGATGGATGGCCTTACAGGGCTAAACGAGCTCCATCTGCCCGGATTTGAAATTGGAGTTGTCCTTCTCCTAGGATGGTTGCCCAAGGCTAATGAGGCCATCCTGCCTGTGGCCACAGTTTGTCTGACCTTTCAGTTGAGACCTGTCCGGCATGGGAAACCCTATTGGAGTGGGGGTGAACCACCACCATAGCTCACAACTTCACAAGGGCATGCAAGCTCCTCCCCCCGACAAGGGGGTGTCCATGGAGGAGTGGGGAAAGCACGTGCAATTAATTTTGATTAATCAGTTTCCTATCGAGCGAATAAAGAAATGTTTGTTTTTCTGCTTCCCTTTTGGCCAGTCTGTTCATGCCTTTGCCTCAAGCATTTCCCGCCTTAGTAGTCTCTCTTCTGAGCATTTCTAGGTGTTTGTTTTTTTGTTTTCCTAAGCCCCAAAGTGCCTTTGTAAAAAAGAATGCTTTGCTTTTTCTTTCCCCCCACCTTCCCCGGAGCGCCGGGCAAATTCTGTCCATTTGGTGATTGTCAGACTTTATATGTTTACAATGGATTTTTTGCATCTGCTTCTTTGGGCTTGATCTGTGTCTCATACTGCCATCTATTGGATGGAGCCATAATCAGCTTTTAGCAAATTCAAACCAGAGATAAACATATTACAGTAATCCTCTTCTCTGAAACTGCTAAATCCTGTAATGCCTCCCTTCCGCAAGCTAATCAAAGCGAAGTTAATACGTATTGGCAAATACAGCCTGCCTATTACACGCCAGCTCGGATCTGAAGTGCCACGTAATTTAAATCAACCTACCTGAGGGGCCTTGGGCTTGTCTTCCTTAAAGAACATTCTTACAACAACAGAAGAACATTTCAAAAATGAGCTACCATACTGCCAAACCATTCCAAGAGAAGAAGAAGAAGAAGAGTTGGCTTTTCTACCCCGCTTTTCTCACCCATTTAAGGAGACTCAAAGTGATGGACAAAACTTTCTATTTTTCTCCCCACAACGGAACACCCTGTGAGGTGGGTGGGGCTGTGAGAGCTCAGAAGAGAGCTGTGACTTGCCCAAGGTCGCCCAGCTGGCTTCATGGGGGAGGGCAGAATCAAACCTGGTGTTCTCAGATAAGAGTCTGGCTCCCTCACCACTAGACCAAACTGGCTCACAGTTTCTGCACAGGGGTTCATCTGTTGGCAGGATTCGTATGATGTGTTTATGGCACTTTTAATGTGTAATGTAAGTCCATCCCAGGGAAAAGACAGTTTGTACACAGAATTGTCTTGGCAAAAGCAGGGATCTGTATTAGTTTGCATTGATATAACCTGTTGCACAGACAGGAGAAAAAGAAAGATAAAGCCTGGAATTCCTGGGAGATCATAGAAGGGATTTTCGCATTACTCCAGTTCCATTTGGAACGGGAGTAGGACGGGAAGCCTAAGACAGCTCACGACGCTTTGACCATTCACACACAGGAGCGCGTGTAAACGCGTTCCGGCGTGCCTGTGTGCGAATGCTCAAAGCATCATGAGCTGTCTTAGCCGGCAAACGCCAGCAAGGGGCAGGGAGACAGCTGAGGAGGCCCCCCCAGCCCGCGCTGGCTGAAAACAGCTGATTGTCAAAGCCGCGCCGGCGTGGGAGGCGAGCCCGCAGCTGTTAGGGAGAGAGAAGCAGGCGCGAATGCTTCTCCTCCCGAATGCCTGCGGGCAGTTCGTGCGCGTCCAAACGCATGTAGAGCACTTTAAAGTGCTCTACATCTCGAACGCGCCAAAGACAGCTCCGGACACGTCGGAGCACAAGCCCCGCTGAGCCAATGCGTATGCCGTGTCCGGAGCTGTCTTCCACACGTACTAAAATGGCGTGTGCGAAAACACCTAGAGTCTATATTAAATAAGCAGAAACTGTACTGGAACTTAAAACTCCATTCTAAAAGGGCATAGACAGAGGGTGCCTCCAGACAGGGACGGAAGCAGTAAGCAAGCTTGCTGCTTCCATGTCCCACAGTTGGCGTGTGGCATTCCCACCCCGTCCCAGGAACTTTTTACTGTACATTAAGGGGTATTTACTGTGCTCCTATTGCCACTGATAGAGCTTCCCATCTGGAGGACAGGAAGCAGATGCAGCAGAAATGTGAAATTCCTGATCCTCTAGTTTGGAGGACCAGGAGCTTTGTATTTAGGGTGAAGCAAGGGGCATGTCTTGAAGCACGCATGGAGAAATCTTTCTGTTTATCCTCCCCCCCACTTCCAGGTACAAACAAAAATATATATTTGTCCATAAAGCAATTAAGGAATTAGTTGCTGGATAACTATTCTGGTTCATTCTAATACAATGAAAATAGCCAGACCATAGGTTTCCTCCAAAACAGGTGTGATGGGAAGCTTGATATTTGTTGGAAAATTCTGGTTTTTGCCATTATACTTACTATAATCTGGGTAAATATTTGGGAAACCAAATCAAGAATACCAGACAGTTTGATTTGGATGTTAAAGGAGGCCGGTCTCTCACCTCCAATGACTTGATACTTCTGGAATGGTGCCACATTGCGGTGCTTCCCACATCTTTCATTCCAAATGGACAGATCCATCTTAAAGCAATCAAGCTTGAGCAGAGGTGTGAAGGTTACATCTGGTGTGATTCTTCTAATATAGCTTTTCCCCTCTGATGTTCACAGGGCTCCTATGCTTCTGGTCTTTAGATGCTAGTCAAAGACTTCTCTTTTTACCTGGGCTTTTCCAGAGTGAATGTTTGTTCTTCCCCATCCTAGTGATCCACCAAGGCTATATTTTAATGGGAAGTGATATATCAATATTGTAAATAAACAAACAAATAAAGTCCACCAATTGCTTCTGAGCATTCTCAAGCAGAAGACAAAGGAAGATACCTTCAGCCTCTCTCAACCCTTGCAATTGATCTTTGGAGGCATCCTGCCTGGGACTTCAACCCAAAAGATATGTCTAAGCACCAGTTCTACTAGCCATTGATATATCAGTCCTTTATGCATTTGTCTATGCCTTTGCGAACGCTATCCAGGATAGTGGTAGTCACCATCTCTTCTGCTAGTACTTTGACCCCACCACAATATTTTGCCAGCTATCCTGTTGGTTTAGGGACTTGGAATGGGGAGGAGGGTTGTGCAAAAATATTCTAAACATTCAAAATCTGATCAAATTCATTTGAATTCGGACATTTGAATTTGAATTGAACGTCTATACATTTGTTTTTTAGCATTCAAATGAATTTGAATGTTTCAAATCATTCATACGAATTATTCAGACATTCATCTCTGTACAGATACATGCAGGTTACATACGTGTGCGTACACATCTTATTTGCATCCGTACACATTTGTATGGATACGTACGAGACAAAACGGGATGCATACGGGATAAAAACTGGATGCGCACAGATGCCTATGGATGCCTATGGACACATACGAATGTTGCTGACATTTGTATCTTCAAATATGAATTGAATATTCATACAAATAGATACAAATATATCCGAATTCATTCTCTATTCGTTCAAATTCGAACATTTGAATATTTGGTTTGGATCACATCTAATATGAAAATTGCATTTGTGCACACCCCTGATGGGGAGTAAGCGCCATTCTGAATTTCGAGTAGCTGATGTTCTTAGGCTGGCCATCGTCACTAGATGGAAACATTTCCACTCAATGCCAAGTAATTGTGAACACCATCAACATCTCAAGCTTAGACTTGTGCCTTTTTCTGCACTTACCTCAGTTAATCTGTATTAGCTAGATCTGGGGTGTTTTTCCACTGCAGCCCTTAGATCTGGATCTAAGAAGATCCGGATCTAAGGAATGGGTACATTTCTTAATCTGGATCTACTAGATCCGGATTAAGGGAAGCACCCAATGTGTTTCCACAGGAGGTGTAGCACCCATTAGGAATGGGTGCTAACACCCCTGCTGTGGAAACAGCTTTGCACCCATCTGGGGAATCTGGATCGACCCACAAGGGGTCGGTCCATTACCCCAGGTGTTTTGGGGGGGCAGGGGGGGCAGTCTTCGAAGCAACTTCGAAGTCAGCTTCGAAGTGACTTTGAAGCATGACCTCAACTTTCAAAGTTGAGCTCATGCTTCGAAGTGACTTCGAAGTGACTTCGAAGCCAATGTTGGGGGGAGTCCCATAGGTGCATCCCCTCCCCCTAGCCTCCTTTGGACCCCATTGGAAATAGGCTCCCTTTAATCTGGATTTTCTGGGAGAAGACCCCATTGTAGACCCCTTTAATGGGGTCTACAGAAAATCTGGATTAAAGGCCAAAATGTACCTATTAGAGCTGGATTTCCCCAATGGCAGTGGAAACAATCGGGTCCCAAATGGGTGCCCTAGTGGAAATGGGATCATCCAGCTCACACCCATATGGGTCCTAAATGGGTGCAAAAATGGGTATTTTTGACAGAGGAAAAACACCCCTGGATTAGCCAGATCTGAGGCATTTTCGTACTACATCCATTCCATTTGGAACGGGTGTGGGACGGGAAGCCTAAGACACTTCAGGACACTTTGAGCATTCACACATAGGAGCACAGGAACGCGTGTAAACGCATTCCGGCACGCCTGTGTGCGAATGCTCAAAGCATTCTGAAGTGCCTTAGCCGGCAAACGCCGGCAAGGGGCGGGGAGACGGCTGCCAAGGCTCCCGCAGCCAGCAAAGCAGGCAATCAGCTGATTGTCAGCCAGCGCCGGCGGGGGAGGGGAGCCCGCGGCTGTCAGGGAGAGAGAAACATGAGCGAATGCTTCTCTCCCCGAACGGCTGCGGGCGCTTCGTCCGCACCGGAACGGATGTAGAGCACTTTAAAGTGCTCTACATCTCGAACGCGTGCAAGACAGCTCTGGACACGTCAGAGCGCAAGCCCCGCTGCGGCAATGCGTATGCCGCGTTCGAGGCTGTCTTGCACGCGTTCCAAAACCCCGTGTGCGAAAACGCCTCTGGATCAACCACAGGCAGATGCCTCTGCATTGAGTGAGTTGTAGAACAGCAAATTGGTGCTAAAGAATGCTGGCCTGAATATAGACCACATTTATTGAATCTGGATCTACTCTGCTCCTCTGCAGTGTGTTTTAAGCAGCTTCTTGACCCAGATTAATAAATAACCTGCAGAAAGGGCCCCTGCCTATGAATTCAGGGACCTGGGATCTTTTTAAAATCAACTACTTGCTATGTTCTCTGGAAGCAGAAATGCTGTAATGCTGAATTTGTTTAAAAGTCAGCAAGGAGAAATGAATTAGACACAACATGGTAGAGACCCCCCCCCCCCCGGCCCCGGCTTTCCACAGCTGCTGCTAATCAATATTATTGACTATTTTGAAATTCTGATATTGTGAGTGAAGATATCTGCCTGCTCATGCCATCTGTTTCAATAATATTTTGGAAATAATAATAATAGGAAACTATTTTGTCCTTTTCTCTATCGTCTGTAGCAGTTCACAAGGTAGATAAGCCACTCCAGGTAACTCATAGATGCGTTTGAAGCTCTACTTACCACCCATCAAATGCATCTCGAAACCACAACTAAGCCACACACAGCTTCAGTGTGTTGCGTATATACCAGAAGTCTCTATTAAAATATATTTTTAATATTCCCAGTGCCATTCTGGGCATTTGGCTTATCATTTTCACATTTACGTTCTTTACTTATCTGATTTTCTTCCTCCCCTTATCTCAGTGGTTATTTTTTCATAGTGATTGGATAAGCCTCTTCCTGGGGAGTACAGTGATGGATTATTATTATTATTATTATTATTATTATTTTCAAAAGCATTTTTCTCATTTATGCTCTCCCTGCCCCTCCCCACTGAGTGTCCATCATGCGTTTTAATTTTTTTCTATTTCCTGCTGAAATGCTCTGATGTTTGTTCTCTTTTTGTCTCCTACTGGGTTTCAAAATATCTTCTGTTGTTCAGGTGGTTATTAACTTTGTTCCAAAAGGTCATCACTACAAATTGGAATCTAGCATGTGTTGGTGTGTGTGTGTGTATATGTACACACACACACACACTTGTTTTTCTCATATTTATAGAATGCTTCATATAAGAGTGAGTGGGTTTCAATAGACTCATTGGAATGGTTTACATGTTCAGCCATGGCAAAACTCTGCCTGGATGATGCCTCATGAGAATACAGCTATACATTTAGTGATTTGTGCCTGCGATCAAATGGCCTTTTTCTAATGAAAGGAAATAATGCACATGTATTCCTCTTTCACACATACTATTGTGGTGATAGGTGACTAGAGACGTGCACAGATGTTTTATCGTGTTTGATTAGAATTGAATTGAATGCGAGGAAATGTGCATTTGTTCAAGTAGGGCCTCAAAGAGTATGGTAGGATTTGAATTTGATATGAATGAATGTTCTTTGAATGTTAATTCGAATTCAATTTGAATCCCTGCTGCCAGTTGCGCCTATGAATGACCTTTAAATCTGCTCTGAACATGTCTGAATCCCCTTTGAATCCCCTCTGAATCTGCTGCAGATGTGACTGGGCAGCCTCTGTCCCACCTTCCCGCCATCACAAATATAACAAAGCTTTGAATGAATGTATAGAAGCATTCACTCTGCATTCAAATGTCAATCTTCAAATGTAGCCAACATTCAATTGAACGAATTTGATGGAATGTTGAATGTGGCGAACATTTGTGCACATTCCTACATGGGAAAAATATGGAAGCAAGAGAGCAGGAATATACACTCTTAGAACACTTTTGGCAGAACATAATAAAATAAGAGGAGCTCATCTGGATCAGGCTTTAGCCCATCTGTCCCCCAATTGCTGCTAGGCATTTTCGAGCCGAAGATGAAGGCAAGACCCAATCCTGCTCTCAGATCCCTGCAAATGGCTTTTAGAGGCATCCTGCTCATCTCTGCAACATGGAGATGTTACCTGAGGACCCATTCTAGTAGTCATCATAGATACACCAGAGGCCTTTTCGCACTACACTCGTTCCATTTGGAACGGGTGTAGGACGGGTGGCCTAAGACACTTCAGGACGCTTTCACCATTCACACACAGGAATGCATGAACGCGTGTAAACGCGTTCCGGCGCGCCTGTGTGCGAATGGTAAAAGCGTTCCGAAGTTACTTAGCCGGCAAAGGCCAGCCGGGGGCGGGGACACGGCTGGCGAGGCTGCCTCCCATTGGGTGTGAGCACCCAAGGGGCGGGCAGACCTGTCAGGCTGCCTGCTCCACTTCTTGCCAGCTGCACGGGGCCGGATCGGGGCCTGTGCAGCTGGCAGGAAGACGCCAGGGCACCCGGGTGCCCATCGCAGGGCCCGGGGCAAGGTCCCAAAGGCTTCCCCGCCACACCGATCGTGCCCATCTGCGGGGCATGGACACCTGGATCTAGGCGGCTGCACCCCGCAGATCAGCTCCCCATCCCCCCACTCCCCAACGTCCCCACCCACCCTTCTAACCCAATCTCGCCCATCTACGGCGTGCAGGTGCCTAGATGTAGGCGCCTACACCCCACAGATGACCCCCCCCCAGTCTCAGGGCCCGGGGATGGGACGCGCATGCAACGCAGGACCTACCTGCTCGGTGTCCGGCCTCGGAATGAGGCGAGGATGCCGGAAGTGTGCACCACGTGGCGCGCCGAGGCCCCCTACTGGACAAGCAGTTCGGGGGCCTCAGCGTGCCGCGTGGTGCGCACTCCCGGCATCCTCGCCTCATTCTGAGGCCGGACACCGAGCAGGTAGGTCCTGTGTCGTGCGCGCGCGTCCTCCCGGGGCCCTGGGGGGGGGGGGAGAATCATCTTCAGGTTGTAGACGCCTCAATGTAGACGGTCGCGATGGGGGCAGGGGGGACCCTTGGCTGACCGGAGCGACGCGCTCCGGTCGCCCAATGGGTTCCTCGCCCGCAGCCAGCCCGGCATCAGCCTCCTGCCACCACGGAAAGGGGCTACAGGAAGCCGATGCTGGCAGCTCCCCAGCTCCGGCAGCCGCAATGGGGTCACTGGGGCCGGGAAGGGCCTAGCTCCCCCCCGCGGAAGGCTATCACCTTCCTTGCCGGGCTGCGGGAGTGATCGCGCAGCCGCGGAGAGCCTGGTAGATGGCAAGGGAACCTACGATTCGAATCGTGGGTCCCCTCACTGTCTACCAGCCTCGCCGCGGCTGCACGATCGCTTCTGCAGCCCAGCAAGGCAGGCAATCAGTCCGACCGCCATCACCTGCTGGGCCGATTTTTGGCCCATGCTGACGGGGGAGGCGTACCCACAACTGTCAGGGAGAGAAGCATGTGTGAATGCTTCTCTCCCCGAACGGCCCGGGACGCTTTGTCCACGCGGGAATGGATGCAGAGCACTTTAATGTGGAACGCGTGGAAGACAGCCCGGGACGTGCCAGGACGCAAACCTGGCCGCGGCAATGCGAATGCCGCGTCCTGGGCTGTCTTCGGCGCGTTCCAAAATCCGTGTGTGCAAAAAGGCCTCTGGCCTCCATGAATTTATCTAAACCTTTCTTAAAACGTAAAGTGTTCCTCCCAGCTGTGCTGGATTGGGCATTGTGTGAATCTTCTTACTTGCACAGTTGCCAAACCACTTCCAAAATAGCCAGAATGCCCCTAAATCATGGTTCCCCATCCCCCCATCCAAACCCTCTTGCATTCCCATTCCTAAATAGCAAGGATTATTTCTAAATCCAGCTGTGAGACTTCTTTTTATTTGAATACAGATAATCCATGTTTTGGGACCTTTAATCCTCAGAAACTGCAGATTCCTCTGATCCTTTGGGAATGCTCCGCTCTAAAAATGAATGCAAAATTCCTTAAATCTTAAATGGGAATTTTCCCCTTGTGACTGGGGAACCCTTCCTGGAGCTGTGAGATTACCGTTTGGGCCACTTTTGCCTCGGACTGGATATGGCCCTTGAAGTTGGCCATTTTTGGGCTGGTACAATAGTGGTCTGGGTGGACGTTACGTTAGTAAGTTGCTTCTTCCTCCTGACCTATCCACCTGGGAGAGAGGAAGGCAATTAGCGGGTGCCCACTGCCCCGTGAGAAAGTTAAAGTACAAGTAAGTTGACTTCTGGAGCAGTGAGGGTAACCCAGGAGCTGGAGGAAAGCAGGTGAATGTAAATTCACAACCCCAGTGGCATCCAGATGTTTTGACACCCTGGACCTTTTTGTATCCCATGGCAGTTAAGATCAGGACTGGTGGCTGGTATTTGCGTTATAGGCACCATCCCATCCCAAACTTAACCTAGACCTATCAGCAGCTGCGCTGCCTCAACCCCATGCAGCATCGCAGTGTGAATGCTGAATATGGGGCTGCACTGAGAGTGTCCTGGCAGCTGACACTTAAGCTGTGGAGGTGTAAAAACTGCTCCACAGCTAACGGTGAGGAAGATGGCTTACAGCCATTTCAGGATGGAGGTGGCACTGCAGCATGAGCATGCTCCGTCCCAGAGCGTGCCTGGCTGTCCTGAGGCCAATTCACACTTAGGCCTTAGTACATGATAGGGTAACATCTCATAAGGTGCATCTGCACTTGCAGGAGGCATTTGCAACCCAGAAACACTTCCTGCCTTACCAGATGTTACCCTGTCACCTACTAGCAGTGGCGCACAAAACTGTGCACACACGCAACCCAACCTTTACCCCAAGGTTACCTATGTCATCCAGTCCCATGACCATTTGCACCATTTCCAGTGCAAGAGGCCATCTGAGGTGCCGCACAAGCACACTGGCACCTCAAATGACCCCAAACGTGACTGGGCTTGCACGCAGTGTCATTGTTGCCATGGTGCCAGTGCATTTGCAGTAGTGCCAGGCTCAAAACTCATGATGGTGGCACGCTGCTAGTGATCAGACACACACTTGGACACAGGTATGTCTCCAGGTGCATGGGTGCGAATGCTAGTACACGTCAGTCAGTCACACGCTTTCCCCATCCAGTGGACAGGAAGCCAAATGCAGAAATGTCCCTTGTTGGCCACATGCAAACAGGCCCTCTGTTCCTGTGTTTGCAAGGGAGTGCACTAGGGAGCCTGGGTGGACCTTACCTAGGAATGACAAAGCACTGTAAACACAGGGAGACGATACATGGGAGCCCATTTTAACTCCCATCAAGCCGCCCCACAGTTTACCCTACAGCAATAAATTAAATGGAGTGCAGGTGGATGAAAGATTGCCTCTGAAGAATTTTAAACTTCATCTAGAAACAGAACATGTCAGGAACTAATGTGACCATCCTTCTTAGGGGTATTGGATGAACCTGCTCCAATATTCTGGATCGTTGCGCTTGGTTGTCTTGACGTGTCGAGCTGAAATGGCTTACAAGAAAGGAAAGAGCTGCAAAACATATTTTCTTTTGGCAATTTTGGTGACTTACAATTATTTATGGCATTGATTCTTATTAGCCTTCAGCTGCTCCTCACTGGTGCTATTGCAGACCAATTTTGAGGGACTAATTTTCATTAGGACATCACTGTGATACCATAGGTCTATTCACACTAGGGCCTTGGAATGTAATTAGGCAAGCCTTGGACAGAGCATTCGCTCTGCTAGGTGGGTGGTTCTGTCTGGAACAGTCCTGTCCCGTCCCAGGGTGACCGAATTGCATTCTGGGTGTAGAGCACAAAATTGTGCTCTGCACCCAGATGAGGCCATCCCAGGCTGTCTCTGGCCATCCTACAGCTGTATGGCAGGGAGAGCATTCGCACTCTCCCTGCCAGACAGCTTTGGGTCTTGCCCCACGCCCCCTGGGCCCTTTCGGGCCCTCTGGCCAACAACCCCTTTCAGGGGAGGGGCCAGATAGGGATGTCCTGACCTCAGGTCCCACGAGCTGTAGCTGGCCCGATTGGGTCGACTACAGCTTGCATGGACCCCATAGGCACTAGCCCCTAACGTTAGACTGCCTCCATGCTGACCTGATGCTGTGATGTCAGGTCAGTGTGGGCGTGATCTACTATTACATGTGGGGGTGATCTACTACTGTCACCCGAGCACCACATCGGAACAAAGGGTTCAAAAATGCAAGTGATCATGCAGCTGGGGGGAGGACAACCTAACTTTTCGGGGTCCAGGTTTGAATTGGCAAGTGTGGCTTACCTGCCTAGGTGTGAATGGGGATCCGTCCCTGCATGTCCTAGCCTCAAGATACTTTTTTATGGGGTAGCAATTGCCTTTTCCAAAATGAGTGACTCAGGGGAGAATTGCACAAAGACAGTAACTCCAGAGGTCATTATTGTCCCAGTTTATTTATTTTTTAAAGGTGCATGCTAGGTAGATTTGGGAAGGTAATGATTAAACAACTACACTGCAAATTGCTAGTTTTCATCCCCCAACTCAAACTGGGGGACATTTAGCACAGCTTTATATGTCACGGATTCAGATATGGGGAGGGAAATCAGCAGGGTTGCCTTTGAAAACAGAACTGCAGCACCACAAACCTTTAAACTCCTAAAAAAGGGAGGATTGTGTTGAAAGTTTGTGGGTGGCTTAACAACACAAACCCTCCTGCCTCCTTCATCTTTAAAAAAAATAAAATAAAATCTCACAGACCAGTGCAGCTGCGAAACCTCCCTGTGTGCATATCTAAGTGTGCTGAGATTATAGGATTATAAAATGGGATCACTTAATGCCATTCACTTTGTGCTCCCATTATGGCTGTAAATTGATATTTCTAGCCAAGTGGGTGCTTATTTTATTAGCCACAGGGATTCATCAAACATCCACAAAATTGCCCTCTTCACCATACATTATAATGCAATTCAAGGCAACTCAGCCTGAAAAGAGCCGGTTCAGAAAATATACCATGCACAAGGAGATGATGCCAGGAAAACCGCTTGTATAAAGCAAAGCACAAAAAGAAAAGAAAAAACAGTAATATCACTCAGAGGAGGATTACGAAAGAGGGTCCTCCCCGCAGTTCTGTTGATCCAAGAACTTGAGCCTCTGTGAGACTTTGATTAGTATTTTACCACTTGAACTTTGCAATCAGTTTTACTTTAGGAGAACAGTTCCTTGCCCAGGGAGGCACAGGGTATAGAATGAGTAGAATTTGGGCTAAAGTCATGGCAGGAAATGTTAGCCCACAATCTCATCAGTCCAAGAGAATGCCTCCTTTTCATCACCGTTCTGCTGCTATCAAATAAGAAATTTCCCCAAACAGCACAATTATGTTGCTACTAGAATACTACAGCTAGAGATACTTTTGCTCAGCATGGGCTAATGGTTTTCTCAATAATTGGGACAGACATCTGGGAAATCAGCAACACTGCCTCGATTGTCCCTCCCTTAGCATTTTTTGGGCAGCGGTCAAAAATTCTATTGCAATATTTATTTTATTAGCACTTTTATGCTAACAGACCACATGAAACTGGGTGGTAAAATTGAATGCCAATCTTAACCCCTCCCTCCGATTAATTTAATGGGTCTTATCCACCTTGCTTCCAGTAATTGCACCTTTGAGAATGATTCACTCATTTATTATTTGCTAATCTGAGCACAATTTGCCGTTATGTATGCCTGCTTGGATCCCACCAATTTTCCTGGGAGACTCCTCAGTTTGACTCTTGCTCTGAAATCAAGAAGGTTTGTCAATGGTCTCTTAGAGTTCAGTTGTACCCTGCGGTTTGCTATCAATTAATTCTCCCCTGATTGTTTTGCTAATTCATTTGGGGCTCGCTTTTCCACTTACCCCCATTTCTCTTGAAGGCCGAAGGGAACCTTTATTTCGCTTGAATGCTCCATGCTGGCAGCTGGATCCTATCTCACCTCACCATAAGAACTCCCTCTGTCAGCCAGGGGAAAGGAGAGCAATATGCAAAACAAACAGAGAAACCCAAGAGGAAAGCTACACCCCTAAAGACCAGGACTCATAGCAACAGACAGAGAAAGACTATACTCTGGCTGGTTGTTAACTTTTTCCAGTAGTGAAGCCATAATTCCTTTGGAACTGCAATTCAGCGTGGGTGAGGCAAAAGGCTCTTTGAAGTGCTGAGTTCCTCTCGCCAGCCATTCCTCAGCGCTGCTGCCATTCTTGAATAAAACCTAGGGACGTGTGTGAATTTTTCTCGTTTTATTTGATTCGTATTGAATGCAAGAAAATTCATATGTGGTAGGATTTGAATTTGATATAAATATTCAGTCCCATACGAATGCCAAACAAACCCCATACAAAGCTTCACAAGCTATTCCCGGCTGTCCCAGAGCTGTCTGGTAGGGAGAGCATTTGCACTCACCCTGCCGGACACCTCTGGAGCCCTGCCCTGGGTCACTGCTATTGGGCCCTATTGACCCCCTCCAGCTGGCAGCCCCTTTCAGGTGTGGGGTGAGATCATCCCATCCTGGGGCCCTGCAGGCTAGCAGCAGCCTGTGGGGCTTCCTGGGTGCCCACCCCCACCAAGGGCTGTGCACCACCCCCTGCTTCCCTTACTCACCCTACCTTTTTGGATGCCTGGTTCGAACTGGGTAGGCCTCTGGGGTGGGGCTTGTCAGGACTGAACCAGGTGTACTTTGCAGGGGCATGTCATAGACCAATTGCAGGTTATGGTGCAAGCCTGTGCAGAATGCCGCCGTTCTGTTGGCCTCAGCTGCTTCAATTGGGGTGTGTGCTTATGGCTTATTTTGCAATGTTTTCTATGGCGTGTAATTTTTATAATGAATTTTTTATTATAATGTTATTATTGTTTTGCATTGTATATTTTGTTTGTTGTAAACCGCCTTGGGCAAATTTTCTTTTGGAAAGGCAATATACAAATAAAATGGAAATGAAAAAGTGGGGAAAAAAATGATTTAGCTCACAGCATAGGTTTAGTTGCTGAGAGCTGAACTAAAAGGGCTGCTGGCGCCAGCAAAACTTGTCTAGCTGCTGTGGAGGGCTGAAAGTCAAGCTTTACCCAGATAGCATTTACTTATTTTGATAATCCAAAGAAAATCACATTCAGACACATTTTATTGTGGATTATCTGTGTTTTATTCTGTCTGGGTGAAGCTTTAGGCTTGCCATGCAGTTCCTGGGCCCCCCAGAATCAGTCGTGGGGGTGAGGGTTGCTGTGTAAATGCCTTTCCTGATGGCCTGGGGAGGTCTGTGGCTGTTTGCCCACTCAAATCATCATGGGGGAGCATGTATGTACACCTTATTTCTCTGGACCCATCTCCATGCAATTTTTATTCTGAATTTAACCCTGCTTGCCTCGGGGGCGTCTCCATGCAAAGCCCTAATACGAGCTACATGCGAGACAATACGTGTTAAAAAAACCCACTTTGCAGGTGTACTACATCCGAAATAAGGGGCTAACACATATTGTCCTGGGGTCATGTGGATGCTCCCAGGTTATTTGGGGCAGAGCTTGGCAGCTGCAGTATTAGCGGATAGGGTTTTGCCTCTGCTCCCTGTTCCTGCCATGTGCGCTGCAATCAGACCCTGGCAATCTGTTGCCTATTAAGCTACATAGAAATTAAAAGGCTTTTCACTCCTTCAAAGTGATCGAGACAAATATCAAGTCTGGGACCTGAACTGGGAGAAAATTTTGAGCAGGTTGCGAGTGTGTGTGGGGGTGCCCGCTGTCATGCGGATGTGCGCACCTCCGCTAACCTGTGGTGGCCAAGGAAGGGAATGATCTGCTTTTAGTTATGCTTTTAACTAACTTTTGGTTATGCTTTTAACTGTGGCAGCCAAGGAAAGGAATGATCTTTGTGTTCATGGAGGTGCAACTGAGGTGTTTGCCTGTCATTGCTGCAGCGGGTGGGACGGGTTATGGTGATGGCAACCTGGCTTCTTATCAGGGGAAAGGGTGGGTAGGGAGAAAAAGATGTGAGTTCATGCTGCGGCTTCCATGGGAATAGGCACATACGATATGAATCTGCGTTGCCCCAAACCACATGGGGACGCTTTATTGCGAGTTACAATGGGGATTTTTATGACACGAGCCACAAGCGAAGCAACTGGCTTCCATGGGGACGCAGCCTCTCTGTGTGTATCCTGGCTGTGAATATGGATTACATGGCATCAAAATCCCCAGGAAATGACCCTTTTTCTGTATGATGTGAACTTTCACATAACATTTCTTTTCTTCTCTAAACTCATGTGTGTATGTACAGAGCATCTGTGCTACTGAAACATTTATCTCTGACATTAAATGATAGTTGGGAATGAAACAGTAAATCTGTTTCCTTCCCCTAAAATAATATGCTTCAACTGAATCAGATTTACAAGGGAAAACAAATGTAATTTGATTTAATTTCAGCGTAATTTGATTACCTCTTGAAATTAGTTTTTGCCATATAAGGAGAGTGATCTGATAGCATGTAATGTTTTTTGGGGACTTTAGTTCCTGCATTAGACTGTGCTTGGTGATCTGAATTAACGGACATTGGAAAGCTGTAAGCAACAACACACACCATGGCCCTTTCTGCACAGAGGCTTGATCCTGAATAAGGCCTTCCATGGTCCTCTTCTGGGCATAACTGATCCATGCATTACTGAGGATCTGATATGCTCATATGTTACATCTACCTTAGATGGAGTGTAATCCTGGTCAAGGTTTAAAAATGTCTATCAGTGGACCAGCAGGTCCTGATCCCAAATGAGATGGTGTACAGTGTAGATGGCATGCTTCTATGTTCAGAAATACAGGGGGATGTATTCTGAAGTCACACCAAAGTGTGCCACCAATATACTTCCCCTGGTGGTACCGATGATAGGAACTTTTGTTCCAAACCTAAAGTTGTGTGTGCTTTGGAACATCGTGTTCAGTGTCTAGAGCAGAGGTGTCTTGCAGGCAGGTCAGTGAGGAGTCCAGGAAGTCCCAATATCCTAGCATCACCAAATTATGTGGTTGCACTGCCTGGCACAGAGGCAGATGGCCTTTCGCCATCCAGGTCCAAAGAAAAGGGTCAGAGGGGCACCCAAGTGCAAGAAGAACTAAGGCAAGTGCTCAGATACGTGGAGAAAAAGCCATACGCACCATCTCTGTTATACAGCTCCCTCCTCTAGGTTCCAAATTTAACTGCTTTTTTTTAAAGCTTCTAGACCTTAATATACTTCTAAAAACCCAGAATACATTTTTGTATCTTTTCCCCCACCATGGCTGCCTGCAGACAGGGGAGGCAATTGCAGAATCTTACCTGTGTCTCTTGAAAATACCCATATGCAAGCCATGTACCCATCTCCTTATCCTTGTTTTTGGTTGTGGCCTTGACTGGCATCCAGCTGTTTTCAAGAGGAACAACCATGGAAGGCAGCAGGCAGACACCCTGGTATGGTTATGGGCTACCTCCAGACAACAGCCCAATATACCACTAGAAAGCAACAGTGTGCGTTATTGCTTCCCACTATTACTGTTTTCTGCTCGAACAACGATGGCCCCAGTGCTGTCTTTGTGTATTTTGGGTAACTTGGCTGCTGCTGAATTCCCAGATGTGCACATGACCACCTCCACGTGAATGTGGTCTGCTGTTTCAGCCACCATGTGTGTGTGCTGGACGGAGGTTTGATTGTTGCTCCATCCAGAAAGGTACATCTGCCCTATACCCCCAAGATTACAGCATATCCCACTGTGAATTATGGAGGGAGCATTTTAGTGGGGTGGTGGTCCCAGTGCTAGACCGCTCCATTTCCACAACTACTGGCCACGTGCAGACATGGCCTTTGACATATAGTTGGGGAATATCAAAGGGAAGCTTTCCAGGCAGAATTGCAGTTACCTCACCACCCTTATGGTCTAGATCTGCGGGCCATTGATGGGACCTTTATGGCATCCCCTGCCTGCTTGATCCTTTCAGAATCTTTTGTGCAGAACCAATGCAGTCACCACTAAACCCTTTGATATATAGTGTGAAGAGTTCAGGAAATCAAGTTTAAGCACACCAGTTAGGTGCACACTTTCGATGTGAGAATGAAATGCTATTTGCTGAAAGCTTTTTCAGGCTGCTGACTGTGAAAGTATTTGAAGAACAACTTGGCTATGAAAGAATTTGGCACCACCTAGAGTTAGAAAGTTTTCCTTAAAAATGCAGCCTTCCTCAATATAAAGCAGCACAGGAAAGCAGCTCCACCTACAGATGTTTTCTAGGGTTTCTTGAGATCATCCAAGTAATAATTAATCATTAAATAGACAAGTAGTCACCACTGATGCTGGAGGGAGGCTTCAGCATCTTTACGGGTATGGGGGCTTGCCAAGGAAAGTAAGATGAGAACAAGGAAGGAAGGAAGGAAGGAAGGAAGGAAGGAAGGAAGGAAGGAAGGAAGGAAGGAAGGAAGGAAGGACGGACGGACGGACGGACGGACCGACTTTTATAAATGGCACATCTGTTTATGGGCTTTTCCACAAATACTGCTAAGTAATTTTCTTGTACTAGCATATCAAATTAATGAAGAATAGAGATGTGCCAAACTGGTTTGGTTCATTCACAGTTCGCAACAAACTGCAGTGTTTGCAAGGCTTGCATGTGAACCAAACTGCCTTGAGGTTCTAAAAGAAGTTTGATCAAATTGAATCATGGTGAACCAGAGGTGGTTTGAAGGTTTGCAGAGGTTTGGATTGAATGAAAACAGTAGTTGTTGTTTTTTTTAATGTGAATTGAATATGAATTCAAAGCAAACCACTAAATTTTGGGTTGCGCAGATCTCTACAGCATTTAAGAGACATGTTTATGTATCATTTTCAGGCAATATAAAAGCATTCATTTTTTATAATTCCAAGGAAATTTGTTTTAACAAAAAGTGAATGTGTTCAGTATGCTTCTAGGACCATGTTTGCTTATGTATTCCACCTGGGTTGCTAGCCCCCTTTTTCCACGCACAGTCAAAGATCTGGATCTTTGAGATAAGATTCTCCTGGAGATCCGAATCTTGAAGATGCCCGAAGAGCCCATTGTGGACACCTTTAATCAGGTCCACAAAAAATCCAGATTTAAGGGCCTGAAGGCCCCATTAAATCTGGATTTCCCCTACCCTCGTGGAGACAGGGCCTTTCAGATGGGGCCTTCAATGGGGTCCAGGTGGGGACAGGGCCTTCCTGATTGGTACCAATTCAGGTACCAATTGGGTTCCTAATGGGGTCTTAGAAGGGTTCTAAGCCCTAGGGGGGAAAGGGTGTTTCTACACTGGCTGGTTAGTCATGCCGGATCCATCTTTCCTGCACATGGGAAGATCCTTGGGAGGATGGTTCACTGAAGAACGGATCTTTTTAGATCCGTTTTTCGGCAGCCAATGTGGAAAGACCCAAAGGCCCCAAGTGTGCCACCATCAGGTAAAGGAGCAGTGGCCATTTGGAATACTTTCTAAAGCATTTGAACCAGGACTTTATGCTCTTTTATAAAAAGATGACACATTCCATTCACACACAAGTGTACATAATGAAAAGCTGGGAAGGGCCCTTTCAATTCAAGCCACGTTCTCTGTTGCTGAAACGTGTTTTTTTCCCTTCCACATACTTTCTGTACTATGTACATTTCTTTCTCCGCTTCCTCCATTCTCAAATATCCCTCTGATTTAAACAAAACAATCAAATGCTTAGTCGCTGTAAGGTGTGCTCTATCAGAACCCATCACTGAGCAAATCCCATGCACCAGTGAGCTAACAAGCAGACATTACCTAAGGCTAATTATAGTGATCCGTCCTAATTAGAGTAAAGTACAGGCTGACACAAAGGTTACCTCACACCAGATCCTCTGATAAATGTAGGATGGGAGAATCAGCAGGAGGACCTGCGAGAAGAAGAATGTTTCTCCTTTGCAAACAAAAATGAAGTTGACCGTCTTGGCATTATTGTAAATATTTGTTCAAAAGAGACAGGTGGAGCTGTCTGGGAATAATGTCACTTCAGTCACTGATAAAGGCATGAGCAAAGATAGCTGTGGAAGAAGAAAAGAAGAAGAAGAAGAAGAGTTGACTTTTATACCCCACTTTTCTCACCCATTTAAGGGGACTCAAAGCGGCTGACAAAGCTTTTGTATTCTTCTCCCCACAACAGAACACCTTGAGAGGTAGGTGGGGCTGTGAGAGCTCAGAAGAGGACTGTGTCTAGCCCAAGGTCACCCAGCTGGCTTTGTGGAGGAAGGCAAAACCAAATTTGGCTCCTTAACCCATAGACCTAACTGGATTAAATGTTCTCTTTCAAAGGTGCATGTATTCACCCTTGCAAAAGTGGTTCATAGAAGGATTCCAAGTGCTAATTCACCTTATATTCAGTTTTGACGGCAACTGTCAAAATTGAGAGCAGTAGTCAGAACTAGAGATCTGTATGAACCCAATTTTTCTGGTTCAACTTGAATTGAACCAAACCACAAAAGCAACAAACTGGTTCGACTTGAGCCTTGAACTGACTTGGTGCTTCATTGAACTGGTTTGGTGCTTTAAAATGGCTTTTAAAAGAAGTGTTTTAAAGAGATGGAAAAACACTGCCCAACTGGTTCCATTTCAAATCAGTTTCACTTCAACAGGGGTGGTTGGTGGAATTCTGTTCAATAATCCTACCCTAGTTTGGTTGGAGCTCAAACAGAAACCTAGAATAGGCATGGGATTTGGCAGAGGGTCCCCCTTGTAATGGGCCAAGGGTTTCATTTGAGGTCCACATGGCACCAGCAAATCTTCCATTCTGAATTTTAAAAAATCTGATAGTCCTGGATGGCCTTCAAACAAAGCCTGTGAACCTGTGGTTCAAGCGGAGATCTTAATTCTAACTCATACTGCACGCTAGTGGTTTACTGGTTACTGTGAGCCAGTTTGGTCTTGTGGCTATAATGCCTGACTCATACCTGAGGATCACCGGGTTTGGTTCTGCGCTCCTCCACAAAGCTTGCTGGGTGATCTTGGGTTGGTCACAGTTTTCTTTTTAAGCTCTCACAGCCCCACCTACCCCACAGGTGGGGATGTGAATGGATATTCAAAATATTCATTATTCAGATGAATTTGGACGAATTCAGACATTTGTATATGAACCGAATGCCCAGACATTTGAATTTACGAATCTGAATGAATACAAATATCTCGAGTTATTCGTATGAATAATTTGGATATTTGTATCTGTACAAGTATGTATGCATCCCATGCCTATCCATACACATCCGTACAGATACATATGGGATGAAAAAGGGATGCATATAGGATGCATATGGATATATACAGATGTATACAGATGTATACAGGATGCGTATAATTGGATATGTACTGAATATTCAAACGACTACATACAAATGTATTGGTATTGAATCAAATGTCCAAACATTCATTTTTCATTATTTGGACAAGTTTGGACTTTTAAATATTCAGTTCATTACGAATTGAATGTGAAAATTGCATTCCTGCACTCCCCTACTCAGACGGTGTCTGTTGTGGGGACAGGAAGCTTTGTCAGCTGCTTTGGGTCCCCTTAAATGGGCAAGAGAAAAGAGGGGTAGAAAAGCCAAGCCCTTCCCCTTCCTTCTAGATAGAATCACATAGACGAGGCAGAATAGGACGGACATGTGACCCTAACGTGCTGCTCCTATGCGCAATGCCTGCAGCAGCTCTTATAAATTTTGAAAGTGCAAGAAATCATGATAATGTGAAAACAGATATAGGGCCTTTTCACACCTTTGCTTCCTGATTCCTAGGATGTTTTTCCACTTAGCAATAGAGTACCCTTTAAGGACCCATTAAGGACCTTTAATGGGTCCTTGGGTGTTTTTCCACTGTTACTAAAAGTACCCATTAAGTACCCATTAGTGGGTACGTAATGGCATTTTTGTACCCATTAATAGGTACTTAATGGGTACTTCTAGTGACAGTGGAAAAACACCCCTTAATGGGTACCCCAGTGCTAGGGTTTTTTTCCACTAGCACTAGAGTACCCATTAAGGACCCATTAAGGAGCCTTAATGGGTCCTTTAGTGCTAAGCGGAAAAACACTCCTAGTTTAGCAGACGGGAAAATGTTTCTTATGCACCCATGATCAATTTCAACATGAAAACAAAAAACAAAAACGTCTTAGCTTCTCCCTTCAGTCTGACACAGCACTTTCCTTTAGTGAGTTCATGCCATTAAAATCCTTTCGCCCAGCCATTCAATATTTATTCTGAGCAATATGAATATTTAAAGATGAGCCCGAAGGGGTCACAGCCTTGGTACCTTGAGTCAGCAGTCAGCTCACTACCTACAGCTAGAGTATCCTGCTTGGAGCATAGCAATGGTGCTTTCAAGGGCAGCTTGCTCTTATTATTATTATTTTTCATTAAATTTTAGTACCGTGCATTATGATTGTAACAGAAGAAAAACAAGCCAATAGAAACAAATATATATAGAATGTATATAAAATAAAGCAGTGGTTCTCAACCTTAGAACATAAGAACATAAGAGAGGCCTTCCCAATGCCGTGACCCTTTGATACAGTTCCTCATGTTCTGGTGACCCCCAACCTAACCCTAACCCTAATCCCAACCATAAAATTATTTCCGTTGCTACTTCATAGATGTAATTTTGCTACTGTTATGAATTGTATTGTAATTATCTGATATGCAGGATGTATTTTCATTGTTACAAACTGAAGATAATTAAAGCAGAGTATTTTCCGATGGTCTTAGACAATCCCTGTGAAAGAGTAGATCGACCCCAAAGGTTGAAAACCAGTGAAATAAAGTAAAATAAATAATCCATGACATTTAAAAGCACTAGTTTAAAATTTAACTGATTTATCTACACTGATTTATTTATAATTATATTTATATCCCGCCCTATACCCATAGGTCTCAGGGCAGGTTACAGTTTTAAAACAGGTTAAAACAGTAGTACGCATAAGAGCACATTAAAAACCAACAAGCAAACAAACAAATGAACAATCCAGCATATTTTAAAAAGTATTCAAATATTAAAATACTAATGTCTACAGTGGTGGGCGGGCGAGGGGATGGTCACATTAGCCAAAGGCCTGGGCAGAGAGGTGCATCTTTACCGCCTTCCTAAATGCATATAGAGAAGGGGCGTGACACACCTCGAGGGGGAAACTATTACATAGCCTGGGGGCCATCACTGAAAAGGCCCTTTCCTGGGTGCCCACCTGCCTCACTATTGAGGGTGGTGGGACAACCAGGAGGGCCTTGCCTCCAGATCTCAAGGCACAGGCAGGTCAGTATGGGAGAAGGAGTTCCTTTAGATATTTGGGGCCCAAGTCATTTAGGGCCTTATAAGTCAGAGTTAACACATTGAATTGGGCTTGGTAGTGAATTGGCAGCCAGTGCAACTCTTTTAAGACCGGCATGACGTTCATCTGGCATGATGTGCATCAGTCAGCACTCTGGTGGCTGCATTTTGCAGTAGCTGCAACTTCTGGACCATCTCCAAGGGCATCCCCAAGTAGAGCACATTACAGTAGTCCAGTCTAGAGGTTACCAGAGCATGGGTAACTGTGGCCAAGTCGTCTCTATCCAGAAAAGGCTTCAGTTGATGCACCAGTCATAGTTGGGCATAGGCACTCCTGGCCACAGCCTCCACCTGAACTTCAGGTGTTAGTGCGGAGTCCAGGAGTACCCCCAAATTTTGCACCTGTCCCTTCCAGGGCATTGCAACCCCTTCAAGGACTGGGTGTCTCCCAACTACATGGACCTGAGACCCTGTGACACACAGCACCTCTGTCTTGTCTGGATTCAGTTTCAATTTATTGGCCCTCATCCAGGCACCTGTCAAGCACTTCAACTGCTTCTCCTGATTCAGATGGTACAGAGAGATAGAGCTGGGTATCATCGGCATTCTGATGACACCACTCTCCAAATCTCCTGATGACCTCTCCCAGCGGCTTCATGTAGATGTTAAATAGCGTGGGAGATAAGCTAGACTCCTGGGGAACCCCACAAGTGAGTTCCCAGGGTGTCAAATCAGTCTCTCCCACATCCACTATCTGAGGTTGTCACTGGAGATAAGAGCAGAACCAGTGCCAAGCACTGCCTCCAACTCCTAAACTCCGTAGGATCTCCAAAAGGATACCGTGGTCAATGGTATCAAAAGCCACTGACAGGTCCAAAAGAACCAACAGGGTAGCATTCCCCCTGTCTTTCTCCCAGAGGAGGTCATCAACCAGGGCAACCAAGGAAGTTTCTGTGCCATTACTGAGTCTGAAGCCAGATTGTAATGGGTCTAGATAATCAGCTTCTTCCGAGCATGCCTGCAGTTGAACAGCGGTGGCCCTCTCCAGAACCTTGCCCCAAAATGCCACCAGGCGATAGTTGTTTAAGTCTTCCAGATCCAGGGAGGCCTTCTTCAGGAGGGGGCGCACCATAGCTTGTTTCAAGGGTAGTGGAACCACCCCGTCTCTTTAGCATCCCCCAAATTGACTGTTTTATATATCGTTGATGTTAAACTCCAAACCTGTTACATAACTTGTTGATGCAAGCTTCCAATGCATGTTATGGATGATTCATTGTTATAAAAATGCTGTAGAAGACAGAAATTGCTTTAATTTTAACATGAAGTACATGTTCGTATGTACATGTCTGTTACATAAGAATACATATCCAGAAGTTTGCATAGGCATTCATATGCTTGATAATTTGAAATTCATATCTGACATGAACATTTGACCAGCATTTGAACCTGATTTAAACTGGACATGGATTTTTTGCCATTTGAATCCACCGTATTCGGCTGAATACGAATGTTGAAAGATTTAATTTGTTACAAATTGAATCTGAACAAAACATTCTCACACATCCCTTGTGTGTGGTAATTTCTCTCTCTTTCTCTTGCTTCTCAGTCAGGGAAGGCAGTCCAAGATCTTGATCACTGCCTAGAGGCAGTAATGAGCAGGATGTGGACCAATTTTTGAGCCTCTGTTTTTCCCATTTGTGGAGGCTGCTTTGGTCTTCAGCTGAACAGAAACAATGCACATTAATGTTCCACGACAATGAACATTTGTAACCTGAACTGATTTGGCAAATCTGTAGCAACTCACAGTGCATGAACAGTGGAGAAGAGAAAGACCTACCTGTCTCCTTGGTCACCCTATGGAACAATTTTCAATGTTCAGTGATTCCCCTGCTTGTCAAGGTCAAAGTCTCTTGGATGGCCTCCGGGATCCATTTAGCACCATCACTGTTTACAGCATTCTTATCCTGGCCGTTCGTTCTCTTCTTTCATCTTCTGTATTGAAGTTTTTAATTTGAATATTTTAAGTAGCTTTTTACTTGTTATATTTTACATGATTGTAACTATCCCTGAGATCTTAGGGTAGGATAAAAATTCTTCTGGTGATGATCAATGATGATGATGATGATGAAACAGTCCACGACATTCTGAGCTGCTGCAAAAAGATCACACTGACGGACTATAAACAGAGCCACAACATAGTGGTGCAAATGATACACTGGAACTTATGCCAGAACTACCATCTACCTGTGGCAAAGAACTGGTGGGACCATAAACCAGAAAAAGTGGTCAAAAATGAGCAAGCCAAACTACTGTGGGACTTCCGACTTCAAACTGATCAAACACTGGAACATAACATGCCAGACATCACAATTGTGGGAAAAAAAACAAAGTGTTTATTGTTGACATTGCTATTCCAGGCAAGAGCAGGATTGATGAAAAACAGTTAGAAAAACTTACCAGATATGAAGACCTGAAAATAGAACTGCAGCGACTCTGGCATAAACCAGCAAAGGTGGTCCCAGTGGTTCTCGGCACACTAGGGGCAGTGCCGAAAGATCTTGGTGGGCACTTGAAAAGCACCGATTGGCATCAACAAAATATCCATCTGCCAGCTACAGAAAGCCACTTTGCTGGGATCTGCTCGTATCATTCGTCAATACATCACTCAGTCCTCGGCACTTGGGCAGGGCCCAACTAGTGATAACAATTACTAAAAACAACATAAATATCTTCTTTGCTGTGTGTTACAGTTGTGTTATGTCAATCATTATCATCATCATCATCATAGACCCTGGGGGGCACTTGCAGCAAACTGATGTTGATAATGGGTGTTTTTTCCACTGTCAGAAAGTACCAATTTTTGCATCCATTAAGGACCCATTTGGGTGTGAGCCGGATGATCCAGTTTCCACCACGGCACCCATTTGGGACCCAATTGTTTCGACTGCTGCTGGGGAATTCCAGATCAAATGGGTACTTTCTGGCCTTTAATCTGGATTTTCTGTAGACCCCGTTAATGAGGTCTACAATGGGGTCTTCAGGCAGAAAATCCAGATTAAAGGGAGCCTGTTTCCACGCTTGTGTGGCAGACTTCAAAGTGACTTAGAAGTGACTTAGAAGCCACTTCGGAGATTGCACCCCCTGTCCCCCCAAGCACCTGCGGTGACAAGCAGACTCCTCATGGGTAGATCTGGATTTCCAAATGGGTGCTCCAGTGTTTCCACGGCAGGGAGGCTAGCACCCATTGCTATTGGGTGCTAGACCACCCATGGAAACACATTGGGTACTTCCCTTAATCCGGATCTTAGATCCAGATTAAAGGAGCACGGTGGAGAAACACCCTATATCTCCATCGGGTCAACTGCGGAAAGCCATACTGCTTAGATCTGCCTGCATTATACATCAGTACATCACGACATCCTAAGTTCTTCGGAAGAACTCTATGTGCAATGAAGGCCAGCTCCAACTACACTGTGCTGTACTGTTATTTTGTGTGTTTTAAGATACATTCAGCAATTAACTGTAAAAAGCAAACCTAATGTCCTGAAGTTCTGATCTGAAATTTCTGAACAGTAGAAACAATTGTGTGAATCTGGGGACATGCTGACATGCTGCATCTGCACTAGCCAGGGCCTGCTTCTACACCTGAAGCAGTACCACGTGTGCCAGAATGTCCCAAGGCCAGGATAGGTATGGAGCACATTTTCATGTTGTAGAACACGAAACTTACCTATCTGTCAGCTGAGGAGGGAATTCCTGCATGCTCTGTTTGCACCTCTTCCATGCACATTGGTGCTGTTGCAGTAGAAATACAATTGTCAAGCACCAGCTAAGTTTTGAATGCTCTGGAACCCACAAAGTGCAGATGTCCAAACCATTGTACAAATTCACATCCCTGGGACATTTTCCCAGGGCAGGGCAAAGTGCGAAATGGCCCAGAATCTAGACCAATATCCTAGATATTTTGGATTTCAAAACCCATTAACCTCATTCAGGATGGTCATGCTGCCTTAGCTGGTGAGAACTATAGGCCAAATGGTCAGATTCAGAACATAGCAATTGCTTAACTTCTTTGTTCTGTGCAAACTTCATGTTGTTCCACTAGATGTCAGCATTCCCTTTGCTTTTAAAATAAATATGTTTTTGTAAGAATTTTTGAGATCTATGCTAAGCAGGATTCTAAGAATTTTTGCACACTAGGAATAAACCGCAGAATCACATTCCATATTTTTGCAGGCGAGGAATGTACTGTCACAGTCATGACCAGATGGTTATCCTTCCCTTCTCTTCCCTGTCCTTTTTTTAAGGGTGGGTAGAGTAATGCTTGACTCAATCAATCAGGTGGATGGAAGGAAGAGCCGAAAGCCTTTGAAACTTATATATTCATTCCTTTTTTCCCTTCATCTGCTTCTTCTTATCTGAATGAAGGAAGTTATTAAAGTACTCTGAAATTAGCTCTACTGTACTTTTCCCTAGCTGGAGCAGAAGATAGACATTAAGCATAAGATAGGAACGGAGATAGGCTAAGGGTGACGGTTCTCAGAGACAAATGGACCTATATGCTTATTTACTGGAAAAGTTGTGAACATTAGGGATGTGCACGAATATTCATAGGCATTCAAAATCCGATCAAATGTGCCGAATTTTGAAATTCGAACTCGAATAGAATGTCCCGAAATTCAAATGCAAACATTTGGATCAAATTTTGAACTTTAGATCTATTTGTCCAAATTATCCGGACATTAGTATGTGTATGGGTTTGTACACGATGCATACTTGAAGATCTGCATCTTTCCCGCATCCATACTCATTTGTACAGATCTGTACAGGATGAAAACGGGTTGCATATGGGATAACTACGGGATGTGTACAGATGTGTACGGATGTGTACAGATGTGTATGGATCTGTACAGATGTGTACAGATGTGGGGAAGATGTGTATGTGCACATACGAATGTTGTTGATATTCGTATGTGCAGATTTGAGTCAAAAATTCAAACAAATAGATTTGAATTTGGTAAACACGAATCGAATCTTGTTAAATTTGAATTTAAATGATTCAAATCAAATCGGATTTTTGGGTATTCAATTTGATTCAAATAGAATGTAAAAAAAAAATTCATTCACATCCCTAGTGAAGATAAGTTCTCAGCAACAGCAGTCACATGGGGCCCCAGGGAGGGACTATATGGCAATTCAATATTACCCTTGCTTACAGAAATCAAAGGCTACATATTAGGGATGTATAGGAATATTCATAATATTCATTATTCATACAAATTTGGACGAATTAGGACATTCATACATGAATCAAACGTTACAACATTTGTAGATTAACATTCATACAAATAGTGTGGACATTTGTCAAACTGGGGATACATGTCACATATATATCAATACAAATACGTTCGTATAGGATATGTATCCTATATGTATCTGATACGTATGTGTTGGTATAGGATACGTATCCGATATGTATGCGTTTGTATAGGATACGTATCCAGTATACATATGCATTTGTGTTGGATATTCATATGAATTTGTACAAATACATTCATGTCAAATAGCATCCTACCATATTCGAACGGAAATTTTCTGAGGCCATTTGCTAGGATCTGAGGGCAGATGAAGGTTTTGCTCTTGCCTTCTGCTTGAGGTGCCCATAAGCAGTTGGTGAGCGACTGTATGGGATGGGATGCTAGACTAGATGGGCCATGGCCTGATCCAGTAGGGCTCCTCTTACTTATGTTCTTCTGTTCTTATGAATTTGCAATTCCTTACTAACTTTTTTAAAAATTATTATTAGCCAAATGATGTCTGGTCATTTTTAGTTTCCCTCACATTTCCCATGTTAAATTCTCCACAGTTACTGAATCCTGTGCCACAGTGAATCATTGCTTCGTGATAAAATCCAGTACACACTTATAGTGGCAAGAAATGTCCATGAAGACACCCATGTGTTTTGTGTGGCTATTTGGTTCTTTAGGGTGTTTCCGCACAGGCTGTTAAGACTCCATTAAGCACCCGATAAGGACACATATGGCACACATCCGCAAGTTACCTTCCGCACAGTGGGCCAAATTAGGGACACTTCAAGGATGCCGATTCCACACAGCCATGCACGAGAACTATCTCTAATGGGGTCTAGAGGCTGCCGAATCTGGTTTTTGGGAAGACCTGAAAAATTAGGTCTTTAAACTGTTCCTGCCTGCAAATTCCAGATCAAAGGAGGACGCTTCAGCACAGGCGTTTCCATTCACAAAAGCAGGCTACGCAGCCAGGCATCCACAGGATCTCAGGCACAGAGCTGATTGGTGGGCAGTCTGTCCCTGACACGCCCACACACAGTGGAAATGAGCGGTGACTAATGGCTGAGCGCTCCAGTCATGTGGCACCTTGGGATATCGGTGCTCCAGAATCCGCACAGCAAACACATGATGAATTCCTCGCTATCCGTGCTTCCCATGCAGGTGCAGATGGGTTAGGCCTCATTTGGATACATCCCTAGTTCAGACGGATCTTCCCAGGGACCCATTTCAGAAATCCAGATTTCCTTAGTCCAGAATTCAAGCGGTAAGTGTGGAAACACCCTTAGTCTTGATGTTTGTTGAAGCAGCACTGCTATACTTTCTTAAGTCCAGCTTTCGGCTTTAGAGATCTAAGATCTCTACCATCATACGGAACCTTCCTAAATTTCAGCCAGTTTACCAAATATCTTCTCCACAGCATATTCAACAACAGATCTATTAGGAAAGACCACACACATCTGTTGCTGCATCTCAAAATTACAAAGCAGAGCTGGACAAGGTTCAGAGGAGAGCAACTGAAATGATCAAGGAGCTGGAGAACCTTTCATGCAATATCTGAGGCTTTTAGTAAATAAAAGGGACAAGTGAGAGGGGATGTGATAGAAGTGTACATATTTTTGCATGGCATGGACAAAGTGGATAGGGAGAAATCTTTCTTCCTTTCCCAAAATACGTGAATCAGAAGTCTCCCAGTGATGCTAATTCTTGGAAAAATCAGGACAGACAAAAGGGATTTTTTTAAAACAACAACACACAGTTAAACTTTGGAATTTGCTTTATGATGTGTGGTGCTGGCTGCCAGCTTGGATGTGATTTTTTAAAAATGGTTTGGACTAATGCATGAAAGCCAAGGCTATCAACACCCTGACAGCAGTAGGTCTCTAGAAGTGCTGGAAGATGGCAAATAGAGTAAGTTGTCTCCTGTCCTGCTGGTGAGCTTCCTTGTGTAGTTGGTTGCCCACTGAGAGAGCAGATTGCTATGTGGACCATGGGTCCAATCCAGTTGGGGCACTTTCTTTGTTCTTATTCCTTATCCTGTATGAATTTTGCTTCTGTTATACTATGGCCCTTTCTGCATGGACCTTTGACCTGGATTAAGGCTCCATGTAGTACACATTCTGGGCTCCCATTTGCATGTTAATGTGGATCAAGGACAGCCCATCCCCCACTAGTCCCCATCCACTTTAAGAGGTGTTTAATCCAAATATTTGGTATTAGTACCAGAGGGACTAGGGCTCTGATCCAGAACATGGGAAGTGATTTATTTATTTATTTATTTATATTTCTATCCCGCCCTATACCCGAAAGTCTCAGGGCGGGTCACAATATTATATTAATCTTAGACAGGTCCCTGCCCTCAGGCTTACAATCTAAAGAGACAAGAAACAAAAGGAAAATGGTGTGGGAGGGAACAGGCATGATCCAGAACACAAGAAGGCATGCCTCCACGTTCTAGGACTATATAATGTTCGACCGAAAAGTACTATCCAGATCCTGAGGCTAGGTGTGGGAAGGCGTGAGGGTTGTGGCTTAGCAGCTTGCATGAGCTTTTCAGGTGGTGCAGATCCCATCCGCACCACCTTCCTGTGGTCTGGATTAGTGTACAAGCACAGAAAAGGCCTATGTTCTGCTTCTGGGAGCACTTCTCAAAATGTGATCATGACTTTGTGCCTTCTGATTGAGATGGTCTCATTCCTGTGGTCTTTCCCTTCTCCCCTTCTTCTTGGCTTCCTTTAAGAATGTCCAGAGTTTATTTTCCAGCTGGGCACAGCTGCTACTGCAGCTGTAGCTGTCACAAGCACTTTTGTTTAGTGTGGATTCTGTTTCTGTGTTTCCTTTGAGACCAAATGTAGCAGAGGGAAGGGAGATTCTTGAACATCAAAACTAACTTCCTTCTGCTTGGGGCCAGAGTTAGTTGGGACAGCAACGAGGAAGAAGGGAGCTGTGAGTAATAAAAATGTGCTTGGTATAATATTTCATCTTCTGTTGACTTTCAGTCGACAACATTCACTAGTGTCTCCTTATATACAACTTTTTTGAGGAGAGGAAGAAAGAAAACATGTGTGTACTTCACGTTTTTTTTGTTTTGTTTTTTCATTTTATTTTTAGTTTGTGTTATCTTACATATTTTACAAAGCATCATTTCTTACCAAATTTAATACAAAACACATTTTACAATTTCTCTCCCCCCCCCAAGTGAAATAAAATTAATACAAATAATTCAACCTAGACTCATAATAAATTTCTTAACATCATCTATCAGTTTGTTATTCCTGTCTTGTCTTGTGGTATATAAATATAACCTTTCCCAAGCCGTTTCAGCAGAAATTCTTATATTCACGCCCATACATTTTAATCTCTTTTGTCTGTATACATCATATCTAAACTGATCAACAATGTAATAATACCATGTTTCCAATTTACATTTATCTGCTGATTTCCATGATACAGCTATAGTTGCCAGTGCTGCCCTAAGCAACTGACTCAGCATATATCTTTTATTTTCTTGAATGTCTTGTTCTCTATATATCTGTAACAATGCTGTCTCCGGGTACATATTAATATACAATTCCATTATATCATTAATCTTCAAAGATTCTATTCCAGAAAGGAATAATCTTAGGGCACATCCACCACATATTGTGGAACGTGCCCTTCATACCACATCCCCTCCAGCAATTAGATGAAAAATTATTAATTATATAAGCTAGCTGTGCAGGGGTCTTATACCACTTTGTTATTAATTTCATGAGTAGTTCTCTTACTCTCAAGTGCTTTACTCTTGCTATTTCACCAAACTTACTTTTTATTTCTTCTGTTGTCACATCTATATCAAGTTGCCAAGACCCAGTGGTGCTCTCAAGTATACTTCCTCCATCATCAGTTATTATTTTATAAATCTTTGCACATGTTCCCTTTTTACTTATCTTCCACTCTTTTATTATTTTTTCCATTGCTGATATTGGTTGTCTCATTTTTTCTTGAAGTCTATTTTTAACGATAAAGGATTTTATGGTTTTGATAATCATAGATTGAGAAGATGTCTCTATCGTTGAAGGAGCCCAGGAACCAATGGTACTTAGGGCATGGCCACATCTTCACTTTAATCCTTCTTCAGTCCATCTTCAGACCCCACTGCTCACACATTTTTAGTCCAATCCATTTTAATTGTGGACTTTTCTTCCTTCAAAGATATCTTCCTGATTTTTATAGGTCTCAAATTGTTGTAGGGTGTTAATCCATTTTCATTTTTGGTGTGTGATTGGGGAAGAGGATTAAAGGGGCTGCACTGTATTATAATGGGTAGATCTTACATGGATTTGCCTTCCCTTTCACCCAATGGGTGATGACGTGCTGGAAAGTCACAGACCTTTTATCCTATCAGAGCGCAAGGGGTGTAGTGACTGGTCTGGAGAGCTAAAAAAGTCTCATAAAGAAGTCTCAGGATGGGAACAGAAAAGTGTGAGCAAAGCAACCCAAACTGAGGACAAACTGAGGAAAGATTATCAAGTATTGGGTGTGATCAGAGTTAAGGTGCATCCCCATGATCAAAATACTCCAAGGCAAACCTGAGTTTGCCTTGGAGCATCTGCATGGAAAGCCTCTAATCCGGGCTACATGCGGGACAAATGTCACAAATCCACAGCAACCCCCCCCCTTCCAACTGTCCTCGCTCCAAATTAGGAAGGCAAGCACTTTTATCGTGAGTCATGGGGATGCTCCTGGGTTATTAGGGGAGCAATTTGGTGATCAGAGCATTAGCAGGCAGGGTTTCGCTGTCTCTGCCGTGTGTGCTGTGATCGCAACTGCTTGGGGAATTCTTCAAAGAAATTCTGCTGAAGCATGACAAGCATGACACATACCCCTTGCCTGATCACCCGATCAGCAAGGCATGCATGGATAAAGGGCTTGATTTAGTACATGAGCGCTTGACAGCTCGTGGCTTCCCTGCACTCAGCTGATCAGAAGAAGCTTCTGTCAGGCAGAGGTGCGCCCACTGTCAAGCGGAGGTGCGCTCCTCTGCTGAAATGATTGAAGCACAGCCATGGCTTCAAGCAATGAGGGGTTTACTGTGGTTTTCATGGGGACAGGCAGATTCGGCTTGAACGCGCGCTGTTCTCAATCACATGGGGATGTCTTAATTCAAGCTACGATTCACATTGGGGCTGCCCCAAATCTACCCCGAAGTAAACAGAGCCTATGGGGATGCAGCCTTAGTGTGTTTTGAGTCCATCCTCTGAATAAAATAGATTTTCAGCTAGTGTGACCACAGCCTTATCCATTAGTTCATGCTTTGGCCCTTTCTTGCTTCCATTACCAAAGGAACCATCACTCCTTAGCTTTAGCTGTGGCCAGAGGGAAAGAATTCCATTTCATAAGAATATCAGATACAAGCTCCCTCCCAGATACTCGCATAAATCTGTATTGTCCTATTTACTTATGACTTTGCCATGTTTGCCGTGTCCTCAGAAAGCCAAAAAGACGAGGGAGAAGTTGGATAAATGTCCCTTGGTTGGAAGTGGGAATTTTGGGCTTTCGCTTGACACTTTCTAGAGGTACTTGCCTGATTCTAGCAAGCATGTGTGGATCTTTTAAGCTCACTCTGAGCATGTCATGCCCAAGTCCTTCCTGCACCTTTGTTCTGATTTGCTTGTGATTACTACCTTCCATGCTTCCTCTCTTCTCCAAAAGAAAAGCTCTCATTTGTGGAAGAGGGAAAACTAGCAGTAGAATAGATGAGCACCTCCCCTGCCAACCTTTTCCCACTGGGGACTCGCTATAAGACATTTATAATGCCAGAAAAGCATTTATGTCACTCTTGCCATCAAGGAGAAGATGCAAGGAGGGTCACCCATCAGGGGGGAGAGAGACTTATTCATGCATGTAAATCAAACATTTTAAAGCTCTTCAGCTTCAAAGCAAAAATGGGATATTTGGGTGGAGGGCACGGGGCCACTCCTATACCTCTCCAGATCTCTACAAAACAAGGAGAGAGGAAGGGAAAGAAGTAATTGAATGAAAGCTGCCCAATGAATGATGCATAGCGACATAAATTACATAGATTTTCTCATTTTGCATAATTTATAGAGCTTTTTGTGGTTCAAGCTGGGATTGCCTAGGCGTAGAATTTTTGAATACGGTGCACACTTAGCTGATGCTGTATTATTTTATCTGATTCTGGATGAAAGCAGATCCTTTTTTAGAATGCAGGGTGGCTTGAATATCTTGTTGAGGTAGGAATACAAATGCAGCCATTTCCATCCTAGAAAGGGGGTGGCAAAAGACATGCTGAAAATCCGTGCTGAAATGACTATTTATAAGCAGCATTTTTGTACTTAAGGCCCAGCTATACACAATATTCCTTTCTTTTGAGCCAAGAAATTTCTTATTATGCTTCAGGAATGTTCTCATTCATACCCATTATCCCATCTCAAAGTTTCCTTGTTCCCATCTATTTCCTGCACACATGAAGTATAGTCCTCATCAAACCATTCCAATTCCCAGCTCATTTCCTCTCCTCTTACACCAACACAATTTGATCGACCATCCCTTTTTTGACAGGCACTGGCTTGTTTTTTATCTTTGTTTACTAAAAAAAACATAACAGTTAAAATATGACCACTCCATAAGCCCAATGTGCCAAAGTCAAAACATAATTGGACACCCATATCCACTGATCTGGTAACCACAGTTTCAGTTTTCTAAAGTGACCGGATCAGCCGCACACACCTACACCCACAGGTGTCATTAGGTCTACCTAAAACTCTCCAAGGCCTGGGACAGGCAGGAAATGGCCCCAAATAGCACCAGATTTCCCATAATTCCTTTGAAATCCCATGAGATTTCACAGGTATAATGGGAAATGAAGTGCATCTTAGGTGAGAGTTCCCATGATTCCTGTGAAATCTCATGGAAAATGGAGGGCATTTCCCAGTGTTTGGTATTATCTGTGGTTTTCCGTTTCCACAGTAGGGCCTGGAACATATCCCCTGCGGAAACAGTGGCCCAACTGTACTGAGGCCATGGTCACACCTTTACTTTAATCCTTTTTCTGATTTTATTGCTTATACTTTTAAATTCATATTAGGGATGTGCACAAATATTTGTAACATTCAAAATTCTTATGAATTTGGCCAAATTCAGACATTCAAATTTAAATAGAATGTTGGCACATTCAAAGATTGACATTCTAATTTAAATAAAATGTTTGGATACATTTGTATGAAGCTCCGTATGGGATTCATACGGGATTGAACATTCATATCAAATATGAATCCCATGACATTCAAAGGGAATCCATTCAAACAAATATGAATTTTCTTGCATTCAATTTGATACAAATCAGATAGGAAAAAAAATCATGCACATCCCTAATTTTTTATTTCACAGCATGTTTTTATTTTCATTAGTACATTTCCATACATAATTATATACCAATACAATAATTTTGATGAATTTACATGTGACTTCCTCCATTCTCCAGATTCTTCTGCTCCTAATCCATTAGATTGTGCTCCATACTTCTACTTGTTGCCTTTTCTCCTAAAGGCCAATGCCTTCCATCAGAATGCCCAACCCCCGAAGAAATTGTATAAAAAGTCCCCAATCCTCTATAAACTTGTTCACTGTTTTATCTTTTAATAAATTCGTTAATTTGTCCATTTCTGCTATATCCATCAGTTTAATTATCCATTCTTCTTCTGTAGGTAGTTCCTCTTGCTTCCATTTTTGTGCATATAGCAATCTGGCAGCTGTTACCATATACAAAATCAAAGTCTTTACTTCACTTAAATTGTCATCAACCATACCCAATAAAAAAAGTTCTGGTTTAAACTCAAGATTAATATCCAAAATTTGCCTCATCCCGCACCATATTATTTTCCAATATTTTTTTGCTTTCTCACATGTCTACCACATATGATAAAAAGTACCATCTACCTTTTTAGCACATCCCTAATTCATATCCATTTTCCCCCCTGTACTTTCTCAACTCCATTAGGACTTTCCTCTATTCAGACTAACACAGCACTGAAAGCATTACAATATTTCAATCCATTTTTATTTATAAGGATGTAGTTGCAGAAGAGGACAAAAGGAACTGAACTGTACTATAGTAGGTGGAAACTGCATGGATCTCCCTTTTCTTTTCCCAATGTGTGGCATTACACAGAGTTGGCGCCATCCCACTCCTTCTTCCATAGCACCTCCAGTCCTCTCAATTTCTTCTATACCAAGCAGCTTACATGTCTCTGGAAGGAGGCAATCTGTCTTGAAACCACCTCAGAGAGGTTTTCCCCCCCTGCCCTCGTTGTCTGGTCACATCCTTAGAGATGGCTTGTTGGTGGGATCATTCACCCATCGGTCTGCCCCTCTTCCCATGAATATTTTAGGCTAGAAAAGGTGGATTATAGATGGGGAAAGTACATGAAACTTACATACAGCTGTTTCTAAGTTGCTTTTGAGCTTCCTCCTCAATTTGGTATGTGTGAACACATAAATAACAGAAATTTTAAGGGGTGTTTGGAACCATAATGGCCTGTTTTGCACTTTCCACACATTTTCTGGTTGATATGAAGGAAACATACCATCCCCTGTTTGCATGGCGTACCACATTAACATCAGTGCATTAACAAGACTCAAGAGTCATGCTGTAAGCCACTGGCTTATCTAGAAGTCTTGGAATAGGACAATCTAACATAAGAAGCTGATCAATCACATTTGGTCATTATCCCTATAATTTGATACCAAAGACAAGATCAAGTAGTGGCTGAAGAACACATATAGGAACCTTTCAAAATATTATCTCTTGGCATCTTTTTTTTAAATCAAAGATTGCATTTTCAACTCAAAGTGTTCCCCTACCTCTCCAAACCTCTTCTTCTTCCTCTTTTCATGATTCATAGAACTTGTTTACTCTACTGAGTCTCTTAGGCAGTCTGGGAAGTCTATAAATATCTCTGTGACATCTGCATGTCTGAGATAAGCTGTTCAAGATATATTAGGGACAATGCAGTTTAGGCAGGTGAATGCCAGGTGGTACTGCTAATGCAGATCTTTAAACAAACAGAAGCAATACAGCTGTACTTAAAATTTGCTAGAATATCACAGACTCTGCTCTTACTCTTTTTAGGGGTGCAGAAAACAGCAACATGCCACTTCTTCACACTTTTAGCCTGTTGGCATTAATCTGATGCCATGTAATAAGAATATGTTGGCAACATTAGCTAAAACAAATTAGATCTCTTTTTTTGGAAGCTAAAGAGAAGCTGCAATTTTGCATACAGGTGGATGTTCTTTATATAAATAATTTTATTTAGCTAAAATTAATTGGGTGGTTTACAAGACAGCTATTAGAAACAAAATTATTTTCTTTGTAAAAATATGTACAAAATAAATTTAGAAAAAAGCCTATCAAAGTGGGGGTGGGGGGGGACATGTTCTCTTGTCCTTTCTATCAGGATCCTGGAGCCCTGAGAGGCAGGAGGTGAGCAGCAGATAAAACTGCTCCTGGAAGGACTCCAGGGTGAACCAGGGAGCGGCACTCATTTGGGAAGGACGGATTGCAAGGAATACATTATGCCTTCACAGTGCGGACGCAGTAGCACAGATTTCCAGACGGCCGCCCCAGGAGCTGCGCGATTGGAGCATTCAGCCATCAGTCACCGGTCCTTTCTGGCCGTGTGCGGACCAATCAGTGGCGTGTCCGAGATCCCGAGCCCGCCTGGTGCCAAAGCTGGCTTTTTGTTAATGGAATCACTACATTCAGACTTGCTGTCCCTCTGCCACCATAGCTGGGTGCCTGCCCTATGTGTGAGGGTGGCTAGCCAATGGTGGCCATGGTGTACGCACACGCAGTGGATGCCAGGCTTCCCAGTGCCAGAAGCCATCGAACAGTGACTAGGTAAGCACCAGATCGCGAGTGTGCGACCCCCGGCGGGGTGGTGGCTGCAGCTTCCCTCTTGCTCAAGAAGGTGCCATCGTGCCTTTTCAGGCGAAGGGGAACCCGAGGAAGCCGGCTGCCAGCTTCACCATGGCAGCTCCTAAGGAGCCAATGGTGAACACCGGTGGGCAGGGCCAGCTGTCGAACAGTGAGAGCATGCGCTCTCACTGTTTGACAGCTGGGCATGCGCCAGCAATGCGGATTTTCCCCTGCCACTGTGGAAACATTTACTTCTGAAACAGTTTTCAGGGGGAAAGCCAGATGTAAGACCTAATTTGTCAGATCTTACATCTGGGTAGGATTTCGGTGGCAAAACCAGTTTAAGAAACCAGTTTTGCGCACCGACGTGTGGACGTGGCATCCTCAAAGGGACCCTAATTCCGTTCCCTTTGCAGAAGCCACATCTTAATCCCTCCCCAGACATGCTCTAAATCCGTTTGTAAAGCCTGTGCGGAAAGGCCCTCAGTCTAATTCAAAAGCACTTGGAGACTAACAATAGAAGGGTTGGTGGCATGAGTTTTCATAGACACATCTACTTCTTCAGATGCTAGGGGGCCCAATGGGCACATCTACTTCAGATGCTAGATGCTAGGGGGCCCAATGGGCCCCCTAGCATCTGAAGAAGTAGACGTGTCTATGAAAGTTCATGCCACCAACCCTTCTCCTGTTAGTCTCCAAGTGCTACTAACTACCTTGCTGGACAGTTCAGACACTGTTCATCTGGCCCACAACTCCCTGTGACCCTCATCACTTGGCCAGTAGGTGCGGAAAGGGCCTATATTCCACTTTCTCTAAGGAGGGAAATTGTGCCAATCAAATTGGAATAAAGAATAGAGAGGTTGGTATTTGAGAAACCCTAGAGCTTCCCTTTCAGTCAGTGATATGGAAATTTCAGAACTGGCAGCTAAATTATCTTGTTCTTCTAGGTGCGTCTTACAGAAGTAGAAATAATACAAATGGACCGTGAAACTGCTCAACGCTTTTAGCTGGCTAGATTTTGTCTTTCACACAGCCCCTCCCCACCAATTTTTCTCATTTCTTTTTCAGTTAATAAAAACAAAACTATCTCCAGGAAAATCATACAAAGCGCATAGCTTTGGAGAGTTGTAATTAAGGTATTTTGGCAATTAACTTTTAATCCTTTGAAAATAAACAACATAAAGAGATAATCTTTTCCATCCGGCAATTTGAAGCAATTATGAGTCCAATTATGCAAGGCAGTGAGTACCTTGGACTTTGTGGAGTTCAAGCGCAATAGCAAAGGATCGACCACAAGCAGAAAGCTCTGAGTGAATGAGGGTCGAGCCTTTGGACACCCACTGTGTAAAGAAGGATTTGCACGTGTGAAGCTTAGGGATGTGCATGAATGTGTGTTGTTGTTGTTTTGCATTTGATTTGCATTGAATTTAATGCAAGAAAATTCGTATTCGTTCCAATAGATCCCCCTTTGAATGAGGCAGGATTCGGCTCGATATGAATGTTCAGTACAAATTCAGTATGAATGTTCGATATGAATTGCGTACAAATCCCCTACTATCTGCTCTGAAAGTGTTGAATCTGCCCTGAATCTACTTTGAATCTGCTCTCAATCCACTTTGGATCCACCCTGGATCCACTGCAAATGTGACTGGCAGAGCCACTTTCCCACCTTCCCAGGTTCATGAATGTAACAAAGCTTTGTATGAATGTTCCACAGCATTTGATTCGAATGTGAATGTCCGTCTCCAGATGTCCCAACATTTGATTTGAATACGAACATCCAAATTCAAATTCATGCAAATTTTGAGTGTGATGAATATTCATGCACATCCTTAGTGAAGCTGTCTTATGACTCAGAGCATTGTGCAAAGGATCTAAACAGCATGAGAAGAATCTTGGAGAGCCGGATCAGTAAGCCATGACACTCTTCTCCCTCTGACCAGCTAGAGGCCTAAGGTTCCATCTGCACTAGATAGTCAAGTCAGCCAGTCTTCAGGGCTCTGAATTGACTAGGGGGAGTGGTAAAGAACCTTGGGCTGCTTCTGCATTTGCCGCCATAAAATGGATCTAAGAAGATCTGTTTTTCGGCGATCCGACCTTCTGAGGATCCATCCCATATAGGGACGGATCTGAAGGGCCCTCATGCATCCGCACACGTGCAGGGAGGCCGGATCTGGCAAGACGGATTGCCTGGGTGCTGCATAGAAGCTGCAGCACTCATGGCTGAAGGCAGCCGGCTTCCGCACCACCGGCACTGCCCCTGGAGCCACGGGACTGGAGCAGTCAGCTGCCAGTCACTATGCATTTCCGGCGGCACATGGTCCACGGGGGAGGGTGGAATGAGGCGAACCAGCCTACTTCCGCCCTTCCCAAGATGGCAGCCGCCAGCCCATTCGGTCCTCACCTCTGTGTGCGGAAGCGTCCAGCTTCCAACAGGATTGAGGCGAAGGGCCAGAGGGAAGACCTAATTTTTGAGGTCTTCATGGAGGCTGGATCTTTTGGTGGCAAGACCTGCACCTTACATTAAGAATGGGTCTTGCACACCAAATGTGGAAGCGGCTGCCTCAATCCAGCCTCCAGTGTGGAAGATAAGTTTACATGTAGTCTGTATGGGTCGTTAATGTGTGTCTATATGTGTTCTTAGTGTGTGTGTGTAAGCACCCTTGGTGCTCACCAAAGGTACCCAAAATATCAGGCCATGTTTCCACTTTAAAAAGGAGACACCATCTGCTGCTGCACTCCCATTTCTTTGTGGCAGCAGGTGCCTTGCAGTGATTGTGCTACCCCCTTTGCTGGCATGATTGCTGTTGGAGGCTCATTTGCCCAGCATGACTTTGTGTCCTGCAAACAATGTGCTATGGTCAGTCCCTGTAAATGGTGCTTCCTCATTCCATAATGGTGTTAAGCAGAGGCGTCTCCGTCAGTTGCCTCCCACTGCCTGTAGACAATGGAGACATCTAGCTCTGGAAGTGACTTGGTTGTGCAAGAGTGATTCTCATATAGCTACTTCACATCCTGATTTGGGCCCATGTCTTGGAAAAATGGGTTGTGTTCATGTGAGGAGCTGCTGCACCTGTGTGTGGAGGGTGAAAATGCCCTCCATCACAGAGGCTTGATGATGAGGCCTTACCACTTCAAAGGTGGCAAGTAGCTTCCCAAGATGGCAAGAAGGCCACTACAGTGAATGCAAGTTTGCCCTCTTCAGAGGAGTCATGGCCAATGGCAAACCCACAAACAAGGATTTGTTAACTATTTTTTCCTGCTGGAGTGCTGGTCCAGAAAGGTAAGGAAAGCAGTGACCCGCCATCCTCAGGAGCTCAGAAGTTGAGTCCATTCTCCTTTCTTCTTCATGAATGTTTCAACTCAGGGTTAGTTGTTGTGCACATAGTCCCTTGGATTCCATGAGGCTGGTGCTCAGGTTGCTTGCCCCTTTTCTCCTCAGTCACAATGGATGCCCTACACTGCTGTTTGTACTCTTAGCTGACAGTCTCCTGGTTCAATTCCACACTCCTACACAAAGCAACCTGGGTGACCTTGGGCTAGTTACAGCTCTCTTCTGAACAATCACAGCCACACCTACCTCACAGGGTGTCTGTTTTGGGGAGAACAGAAGGTTTGTCATCTGCTTTGAGTCCCTCCTCCTCCTTCTGTTATGAAATATAGTTTGTGCCTATAACGTGCTCCTTTTGCTGCCCTGGAATCATCCTAGATCCTGAACATAATGGCCATGACACACATTTCATTGGAATTGTGCATTCAAAGAGTTTTGTACCCTTAACTTCATAAATCTATTTTAACTGAGGAAATTTTATCTCTATTTTTGTTTATTTAATAGTATTTTATATTTGGCAATTGTCTTGAGGAGTGCAGGAGTGGTAAAAACCCAGAGAAGCTAAACAATGCTGTCAGTCTGCTTAATGCACTCGGCAGCCATATCACTGTAAGATCCAGAATGCAGCCATTCAACACTGTGGGAGTTCTCATTCTCTGCACTGTGCCATGGAAGTCCTTATTTACGTTTTGCTAAACATCCGCTGGTGTGGTTGCCATAGAAAATGCTGCTGGTGTCTGATGCCTTCCTGGAACACATTTGCGCACGTGTCTCCATCTAGTGACTTGACGACACTAGGGTTTTTTATGTGTGTTTTTTAAAAGGAGTTGAATATGAAAGTGCTGGCTATTTTCAGGATGACGCTTGCCTTAATGCAAGAAAAGCATTTTTGGATTGTTAACAGAACTTCCTCTCCATGGTAATCTATTTCTGATTTGAAATATACTAATCGTAATGAAGTGGCAGAGGCCCTGGGATTTGCGATGAGCTCTTACTCTGAAAGACTTTAATATATTCTGCATTATGTAAAAGGTAGCAAAATAACCTGTCAATATGCAGATGGACGTGCAACTTAAAAGGCCCTGGGATAAAGTGCACCTCTGAATAAGAACATGATATTTCTCCTGAATTTCATCAAGAGCTGCTTATTATGGACGCTGATAATGGAGGGAAACTTTTGTTATGTTCAGACATAAGAAAAGGGGCACCTCAGAGACTTCTCAAAGGGAGAAGAAGAAGAAGAAGAAGAAGAAGAAGAAGAAGAAGAAGAAGAAGAAGAAGAAGAAGAAGAAGAAGAAGAGAGTTGGCTTTTCTACCCTGCTTTTCTCACCCATCTAAGGGGACTCAAAGCGGCTGACAAAGCTTTTCAATTCTTCTCCCCACAACAGACACCCTGTGATGTAGGTGGGGCTGTGAGAACTCAGAAAAGAGCTGTGATTAGCCCAAGGTTACCAAGCTGGCTTCATGGGGGGGGGGGGAATCGAACCCGGTATTCCCAGATAAGAGTCTGGCTCTCTAACCACTAGACCAAACTGGCTGAAAGAGGCCCTCAGGTTCCAGATGTCTTCTCTAATCCACCCTTTTTAACACAGAATGTTTAGGAGTGGAGAGGGGCAGAGTGGTGTGTGAACAATCCCAGCTTGAAGCCTTCTGTAAACCACCTCAGAGAGACAGGCTGTTTTTGCACTAGCAACAAAGACCCCATTAGGAACCAATAGGTACTTGATTGGTACTGATCTGGTACATACTGTCTTCACACAAGACGCCTTAAGGGCCCCATTAGGACCCCATTCTGAATGTGCTGCACCCACGAGTGCCAGCGAAATTTGGATTTAAGGGCCTCTTCAGGCCCTTAAATATGGATTAACACAAGACCCTTTTAATGGTGTCTTCAATCCACTCTTCTGTCATGAAGACCAGATCAGAGGCCATGCTTCCTCATGCATATTGGGGCAATGGGGTCCAGGGGTGGGATAAGAGGCCACCATTTGCAGTGGGGTGGCTCCAGCTCACAGCTACATAGATCCACACATCCTTTGTGGCTGTCTACAAAGCTGAGCACAAGCTTCGTAATGGCTACGTAGGCAGCTATGAAGCTGTGTCTCTCTGCCACGCCCACTGTAACTGGAAGTGACTCCTGACTGATGGCTACGTGGGACAATCATGGACCTTCCTGCTCAGACCTAATCAAGCCTTATTGGAGTCTTGTGATGGGTGCTATGGCATCCACACAGCAGCCCTGTTTAGCACCCATTGCCCCGGGTGCAAGAAGGCCCATGCAGACATATGGGGCTGTGGTGCCCACACTAAATTTTAGTGCTGGGAGAAGTAATTTTAAAAGTGTAATGAAGTCGCATTCAATGCAGAAGGAGCAACAAAGTTTAAACAGACAGCCTGAGCAGGTAAGGAGGGGGTAAAACCTCCCTTATTAGCATAACGGGAGGGGGAAGAGAGCACTCAACCAATCAGGCATCGAGTTACATCTGGTGAGGGGGTATAAAACCTGCCTGCCAGAAGAGAGAAACGTCCATGCTTTGGGGTCTGGAGGGAAGGCGGGTTAAACTGTCTAGTTCTCTCAGGGGAAAGATCCCAGCATAGGTCCAGACCTTCTAGGCCAGGGATAAGGCTAGAAGGGGTAGAAGGAAAAGGAGTGTTAAGTTAAAGAACTAATTTGTGTGCCTATGAATTGAAATACTTGTATTCTTCTCCAGAACACTTAACTTGTTTCCAGTTGTAAAGAATAAAGCTTTTTATTTTGTTCCTTTGAAGCGTCTTTGTCAGCTTCCCTATATTCTTAGAAGGGGTTAAAGTTGCGAAGATCTATATAGAGAAACCAAGGAAGCTGGGGCTAAAGTAAATAAACAGCCAGGAGGCTGAAAAGAGTTTATAGTGGCTGGCAAGTGGGGAATCGGATTAAACATTGCTAGTGTCCGCTTGTGGAGTGCGAGGCTAAAACCAATATATAGACACGCTACGAAAAATATAAATACTAACACGCTACCAAGAGTCTAAAATTATAACAGCCCCTTAGAGTATTAAAAGACACGGGTGAAGAGAGTGAATCGGCTCGCGCTGGGGGATGGGCAGCGCCACAGGGGCCCTCACCAAGGTGCAAATCTTCAAGGACTGGATTCAATGAGGACTGGTTATCAAAGATCCGGATCTTCTAAATCTGGATTAATGGAGGTACATGCAAAAACAGCCCCAGGGTGTGACCTTTGTGTCCTCAACCCTTCTCTAACCCACCTTTTCTAGCAGAAAATGTTTAGGAGGGGGAGAAGTTAGGATGGGGAGCAGTTTAGGAGGAGATCTCTAAGCCACCACAGAAGCATCTCAGAGATGCTTTGTTTTGCTATGTAGTCACAGCTTTAGTTTGTGGGCCTTTCTGCACTTACCTGTGGAACAGTTCCTGAAGGTGACTAATAGACCTCCCTTCCACACCTTGGTATGGTCCAAAGTAGGCTACGCTCACTACTAGTATGGTTCAGCTGCGTTGAATGAAGTGAAACCGGTAGCCCTTTTAAAAAAGTTTATTAGTGGTCTAGCAAGTCCTCAGGTGGACCACAGGGCATGCAGACACCTATGCTCTGGTTTAATGAGGGGCTCATTTTTGTAGTACACCCAACTACAAGGCCAGAATAGGTCCCTGGGAGTCTGAGGCCAGGAACCTTTCTTCCTGCCCATCAGAGTTTATGGTGGCTCAGTCCAAGGGTGCTTCTGCACTGGCCACTGAGAAACGGATTAAAGAAAATCCGTTTCCCGGCTATCCATCCTCTAGGGGATCCGTCCAAAATAGGGACAGATCTGAAGAGGCCTCACACATCCGCAGACGCACACGGAGGATGGATCCTGAGGGCCGGATCCTCTGAGTGCTGTGTGGAGGCTGCAGCACACATTCCAAAAGGCAGCCGGCCTTCTGCACCGCTGATGCTGTCCCTGGAGCCGCAGGACTGGAGCATTCACCTGCCAGTCACCTCGCGTTTCCGCCGGCACACGGCATGTGGGGGAGGGGCTCCAGAGGCAGACCGGCCTGCTTCCGCCCCTCCCAAGATGGTGACCACCAGCACATCTGCCCCCTCGCCTCCCCATGTGCAGAAGTGTCCTGCTTCCAAACGGATCAAGGTGAGGAGACGGATTGAAGATTTAATTTTCCAGGTCTTCCCAGAGGCTGGATTTTATGGCGTCGAGGCCCCATTAAAAATGGGTCACACACACTGGTGTATGGAAGTGGCTGCTTTGAAGGGTCCCGGATCCGTCCTCCAGTGTGGAAGGTAAGTTTTCTATCTGTCTTGTATATGTTTTTAATGTGGTTTTACGGCCAGTGCGAAAACACCCCAAAGCTCATGCAAGGAGAGTCAGGTCTGGCAGGGGGAAGTATTTCTTCACGCAGAGGGTCATCGGCTTATGGAATGTGCTGCCGGAAGAGGTGGTGACAGCTACCAGTCTAGATAGCTTTAAGGTAGGGTTAGACAAATTTATGGACAACAGATGTATCAATGGCTACTAGAACAAATGCCTAGGTGCATCTTTCAGGCTGGGGGGGGGGGGGAACCAGGGCACTTCTAAGGCCATTTGCTGGGATTCTAGAGTAGGAATAGGTTTGTCCTTGTCTCTGCTTGAGATGCCCATGAGCATTTGGCGGGCCACTGTGTGCAACAGGATGCTGGACTAGATGGGCTGTGGCCTGATCCAGCAGGGCTTCTCTTATGTTCTTATGGTGCAGCATTGTTTCAGGACATGTGTTCCTGACCAGTTGGTGGACCACTCCAGCTGACCCAGGGCCTTTTTGCCCTTGACCCACAGAGGAGGTTGGAGGATGCTCCAACATGGAGCATCCGCACCATGTGGAGCTGCTTCTTGTTCTGGAAGGAGTTTCCTGCATGCTGGAGTGCCCCCTGGGTGGATAGCTGTGAAGCACTAAAATGTGCTCCATAACTATACTAGCCACATCTGGGATGCACCAGTACATCCCGGAATGCACTCTCCACACCTCTTGCACACTGCGTCACCCAGTCACCATGGCAATGGTTGGTATGCATGGCTGTTGCTGTAGCAAGGAGATTGCCGCTAGTATAGCCTTGATCATACTTACCTGGTACTTCTAGCTCTTGGACTTCAAGGTGATTCTTGGACAAACCCAGACAACTTTGAGATGCTTATTTACAGTGGGCTTGCCTTTCTAACTGAAACGATTTGGCAAGGTAATGAAAAGACTGTAGCTGGTACTTTCCAGTTTCGGTTGACAACTGTATCTGCTGAATCATTGCAGAATGCACAGCATCAGTCTCTGAATTCCCGATACCAAGATCAAGCACACCTCATCTCCCAAGCAGGATTCAGCTTCATTTATTTCAGGAAAACCTTTGCTTGCTGTTTGCTTTTTAAAATCACGCCTCTATATCTTATTAAGGAAATCTTATGTTTTATTTACTATGATCCACAGTGCACCCTGCGCTCAGGGGTAACAAACTAGAGCCAGCAGATATTTTAAAAGAGGAAGAGGTCATCTCCAAGTGTCCTATTTGCTTTGCGTAGCTTCTCTCTGGGACCTGAGATCCGTATTTTTGCAATGACCTGTTACCCAACTCCTTAAGCTGTACACATATATGCTTTTGTGGAGTATTCCTGTAAGAAGGCCTTCAGTAGGTACTAGCTAGGAATGTGCACAAAGCCTATTTCTGAAGGACAGAATATTCAGCTTCATATGAAGTCCCCTCTGCAAATCGGGGGGGGGGGGGTGTTGGCTTTGTGTGCAAACAGTCAGATATTGACGTGTGAAGGGAACGTCTCCATGCCTTCTTTCCCATCTCACCTTGCCCCCATTCACCTTTCACCACTGTTGCCATTACGCTCTCTGCCAAGGCTGAACTAGGTCTTACAGAGGGGTGTGCACAGCTGGACAGGCCACCCCCATCTGGGTATCACAGGAAATCTCCCGAGATTTCCCGTGATTCTCAGATGGGGGACGGCCTCTAAACCTGCTCGCACACCTCCAGAAAGCCTAGTTGAACCTCGAAGAAGGGGGCAATGGTGGCAACTGGATTTCCAGGTCAGGGGGGCAGCTGGGGTGTGGGGTGGGAGGCCCGGAATGGCCACTGGGTGGGGTGCTGCCTTGGGCACATACCACACCTGAACTTAAGCAATGACACCATTCCAGGTTCTAAACAGTTTGGAACCACAACAATTAATAGGTTGCCTTACCCATCGTAGATTCGTAACGACCCAAATGTTAGAAAATCCACATTTGTTCTAATAGATCCCCTTTGAATGTGGTAGGATTCTATTCAGCACGAATTAGAGATGTTTGCGAATGTTTTTTTGACATTCTATTCAAATCAAATGCCCCCAAATGTGATTCAATCTGAATCTTTTAAGTTCAAATTTAACAAGATTAATTTGTATTTAACAAATTTCAATCTATTTGTTTGAATTTTTTATTCGAATCTGCACATACGAATGTCGACAACATTTGTATGTGCAAGTACGCCTCTTCCCCACATTCATACACAACTATACGGATCCGTACACGTCCATATGCGTGAAATGGTTTCCCCAGGTGCACCGAAGCTAAAAGGTTCCTAGCTGTTCGCGGACACAGAAGGAAGCTTTGAAGACTGCCCCGTCTCTGCCCCGTCCCAGACCATTTGCCCAAATTCTGACAGCTTGTTCTGGAACAGTAGGAGTGTCCCAGCTGTTGGAACAGCTCCAGCCTGGACCGGTCCTTTTGGGCTAGGATATTAAAGGTAAGAGCATAAATCCCCATGGTCTGACAGATTTCTCCTATTTCTTCACAGTAACCATTTCCAGATCCATCATTCAAAGACATATAGCTTTTCCCTGTATCTCTCATTCTTCTGCATTGTCCAGCTTTCACAGTCATATATCACAGCAGGAAAGACAATTCCTTTAATGATTCTGATATTGTTATCAGGTAAATGTCTTTATTTTTCACAATCTTTTTAAAGCTCACCATGCCTTTTTCTTTAGGACTATTGTCCTAGGGATGGATAAATAAATAAATAGAAAAGATGCGAATAGCCAAATTATGGTGAAAGATGCTTTACCATCTATCAAAGGAATTATTACGCCTGCTTCTGCTATTGTATTTAGCAACAGACTGGATTCAAAGTTGTGTTTATTTTTATCCCCCCCCCCCGAATCCCAAATGTGATCCATATAACTGTGGATCTTTCCCACCCACCGCCCATAAATCTCTGATTTCATTTTGCAAGTCCTAATATTTTATGAGGCCTGCCAATTCAGTACTTTGCCCAATTCAAAGAGATAACCTTAACTTATAAGAATCCAAATTCCTTGGGCCCTATTTTATCAGTCTAGGGATGATTCTTCAGTAGCCCGGGTGGGGCCTCTCCTTACCTACACCAGCACGTGGAAGGGGGGCTTCTAGTCCACTTGATGGCCAGGGATACCAGCAAGTGCAGAATCACTGTAAGGCCATTTCTACAAAGGCTACAAAGACCCCATTAAAGGACCCAAGAAGACCCCATTAGGAACAGAATCACAAGCCAGTTTGGTCTAGGGGTTAGAGAGCCAGACTCTTTATCTGGGAATACTGGGTTTGATTCCGCTCTCCCTCATGAAGCCAGCTGGGTGACCTTGGGCTAGTCACAGCTCTCTTCTGAGCTCTCACAGCCCCACCGACCTCACAGGGTGTTCTGTTGTGGGGAGAAGAAAGCTTTGCCAGCCGCTTTGAGTCCCCTTAAATGGGTGAGAAAACTGGTGTAGAAAGGCTAACTCTTCCTCTTTTTCTTCTTCTTACCTTCCACATGGAAGACCCCATGAGGACCTCATGTGGGATACATCATCTGCACGGGTGCCTACGGATTCCATTCCTAATGGGGTTTTCAGGTCCTTAGATCCAGATTTCCGGAGGACCCTTTTAATGGTGTTCTTAATCCAGACCTCCCTCATGGAGACCGGATCGCAGAGCACACATCCACATGCTTGCTGGTCGGATGGGGTCCTGGAGTGGGCCTAGCAGAAGTGACCCTTGCATGATGCATATACGGGCCAATCGCACCACACTACCAGGGCAGAACTTCCTCCTCAGGCCTAATTGGGGCCTCCGGAGGCATGGTGCAGTATCTGCATGGTAGTCCTGTTTAGCACTCATTACCATCATGTGATAGACGACCCATGCAGATGCATGGGGTCTTCATGGCAATGTGGAACTTCAAGGGCTGGAATCCAAGAGGACCAGATACTGAAGATCTGGATCTTGTTAATCCAGATTAAGGGAGGTATGTGAAAAAAGGCCCTAAGGGTAGGGAGGTATGAAAAGTATTCTTCACCTTTGCAATTTGTACAAAGTGTGAAGCTTCAGATGTTTGCATTTGAATTTAATACTGGCTATATTCGAAAGCAGACATTTGCAAGCAAAGCAAAAGCGTTTGTGCATTCAGAACTTTGTTACTTTTGCAAAGGTGAATTCTTAGATGATTAGGAGTGGGTTCAGAGATGCAACTTGTGGCAACAAGGATCTATGAACATTCGCAGAACATTTGAAGCAAATTTGAAGTCCAGCGCATTTACACAAATGTGAATTTCCGTCCCATTTGCTTTGATGCAAAGAGAATAGGAAAAGAGAATTCACACACTTTCCTATCTAGAACCATTTTCAGCCGGTCTTGTGCTGGTTTCACAATATCTCTGCAGTGCTTGTTGAGTGGAATTTTCCCCTCTAGAGGTCAGTATGACTTTGAGAATAGGTGGGAAAAATGGATAATGGAGTTCCGTTTAATTCATCAAATGAAGATCTAATTTATATACCGTCTTAACAGAACATGGGAAAGAAATTTCTGTGTGTGGAAATGTTCATGTAAAAGAGTAAACATCAAATGTGGCAAGCCCAGGGGGAATAAAAGGAAACAATTGCTGACTCTGTTAGCCAAATGAGAGCTGATGAGTTTACTAGCATTCCTTTCTGACAGCTCACAAGCAGTGTGATATTAAAACAACATAATTATTGGGGAATGAGTGAACTACAGGTGCAGCCTGAGGCTCATTTGGCATGCCACTGTATAGATGCCAGCAGATTCTCTGTATCGATTTCTTTCACTGTTGCACTCTAGGCAAGGTACAGTAAAAGCATTAAAACAGAAATCCCTCCAGAGCCATCAAAATATGTATCATACATACTGCAGAATAAACAGCATAGGAAAAAAGAAAGTGTTTAGTGCGATGGCATTTGACCCTGGAAGGGTCTTCTGTGTCTCATCTTCTATCTTGAACTGAGACAGAACCATCTTTTCTCATCTTGGAGATTTCTGGATAATGCACCACTCCGGGATTCAGGAGTGACCGAAAGGCAGGATATAGGGCCTTTTTGCACTTTCTCAACGTGCAAAGGAAGATTGGGGATGGACCAGGCATTTGGATTTCAGGTACCCGACCTGCTCCAAATTTGCTTGGCACTTCACTAAGTGACAGGCAAGCACCAATGCTGCTGTACTAGCAACCATCACCTTGCTGCCACAATGGCCAATGTATGCTTGCTTTTGCTGCAGTGACAAAGCAACATGGTGTGTGATTGCAGCTGCCCCGCCCCCCACATATCCATTGCCCAGAAGAGGTGGGAAGGGTGTGTGCCAGAGTGTGCTAAGTGTGTCCTAGACTTCTGCGCCATTTTTAGTGCTCCACTGCTATCTGGCCAGGGGACGGTCCAGCGTGCTATTAAGAAGTATGTGCCCTCTTCCTGATTTTTCTTTATTTTTGCATATTTCTCGCACTTAATTGTTTCAGATCTTCAAATAAAATTAATATAATGAGACTAGGGTTGTGCATGGGTGCAATTTTCAACATTCGATTCAAATTGAATATTCAAATATCCAAATTTGTATGAATAAAGAAAAATGAATGTCTGGACATTCGGACTGATACAAATACATTTGTATCTATTTGTATGCATCCATATGCATCCCGTTTTTATCCCATACATCCCGTTTTCATCCTGTACGTAACCGTACAGATGTGTACAGATACTTATACCTATGTGATGTGTACGGATATGTATGTGATGCGATGCGTATACACACAAATGTCCGAATTATTCATACGAACAATTCAAAATATTTGTATTCGTAGAACGAATGGACATTTGATTCGTATATGAATATCCGAATTCATCCGAATAATGAATATTTCAAATATTCGTGCACATCTCTAAATGAGACAGAGAAGAAGAAGAGTTGGCTTTTCTACCCTGCTTTTCTCACCCATTTAAGGGGACTCAAAGTGGCTGACAAACCTTCTGTTCTTCTCCCCACAACAGAACACCCTGTGAAGTAGGTGGGGCTATGAGAGCTCAGAAGAGAGCTGTGACTAGCCCAAGGTCACCCCGCTGGCTCCGTGGGGGAGGGTGGAATTGAACCCGGTATTCCCAGATAAGAATCCGGCACTTACCTTCTGATACTCATCAAGAGGCTTCTGGTCCAGCACCTGGGACTCCTCATCTGTATAGTCATGTGAATCAAGGAGGCCATAGCCCTTGTTAGTCCAGCTCCTTCTGCACAAGAAGCTCTCAGTCCAGATCTGTTTTAGTCCCATTTATTTTGTCATTGTCTCAAATATGCAAAAACAGAGGAAATCAGGGAGAGAGAAGGAGAGGGAAAGAGAGAGAGAAAATTATTTCTAGCCTCTTGTGTTGCCATGGAGGGGGCTGTTTAAGCTACACAATATGTTTGGAGGGAGGGAGGCAGGGAAGCAATGAAGAATAGCCCCCTCTTGAGGATCTGAAAAGAAACTGAACAACCTAAAAAGGAGTGATCGTGCAGAGATATGGAAAACAGCCTTTTTGTGTGTGTGGGTGTGGGTATAGGAGTCATTGAGATGGTGATTTAAGCGATCCAGTACTTTAAGGCTACCATAACATGCCTCTTCGAGTGCCTCCTGTCCTGACCCCAAATCTTCCCACTCAGGAAGGAAGAGACACCTTTACTTTCACTTCCCTCCTCCTACTCCTAATTAGGGATGTGCACAAATATTCAAAATATTTGTTATTGCTTTGAATTTGTATGAATTTGGACATTCGTATATGAACTGAATGTCCGGACATTCGGATTTCCAAATCTGAACAAATACAAATTTCTCAAGTTACTTGTATGAATAATTTGGGCATTTGCATCTGTATGGGTACATACACATCTCATGCATACCTGTACATGTCTCGTACACGTCCACACGCATCTGCACGCATCAGTAGGAGATGAAAACGGGAGGCATACAGGATGTGTATGGGATGCCTATGGGTACATATGAGATGCGTATGTATCCATACAGATATAAATGTCAAAATTATTCATTTGAATTATTCATCTGGACGTTTGTTTTTTAGTTATTCAGATACATTTGGATTTTTGAATATTTGATTCATTACAAATTGCTTTCATCCACACGCCTACTCCTAACCATTTGTTGCTATTTTCCCTTCTCTTTGTCCTCCCCCTTTGTTCCTTAAGTGGGGGAAGCAAAAGGAGGGGGACTTTTCTGTTTCCCACTGCCTTATTAAATAATAGTGCAAAACACACCTTAGTGGCCAGTTGGCCAGAGGGAGAGGAAGAGTGTGGGTGTTTTCCCACTGTCACTAGAAGTACCCATTAAGTACCCATTAATGGGAACAAAAATGCCATTACGTACCCATAAATGGGTACTTAATGGGTACTTTTAGTGACCCTGTGTCAGCTGTTCTTGTTCTTCATGTAGGCCCCTAAGGTTCTGCTAAGGAGGAGAAACTCAGTGAATGGTCCTTCTTCTCACAGAGCAGTTTTTCGCATCACACTCACCCAGCACCCGTTGCCCCCCTTACTTATTAAGGAGTATTTATATTATAGACATCATTATAAAGAGTGCTCCATCTAAGTACTGAAAACTTTGATGTACCACTTATTGTAAAATATCTTGAAGTGGTTTAAAAAGCAATATAAAAAGCAATACTCAGCGCTCTGAGACTGCTTGAAGAAAGGTCAGCTTATACATGCACAAGACAGATAAATACATAGGTAAACAGAAGGGCAGATAAAATCATCATCATCATCATCAAAAAACACCAGCACCACTGTTGAAAAGAAGAAGTTGTGGCTCGTTGATGTCACCATACCAGGTAACAGCAAGGTTGATGTGAAATGGACAGAGAAAGTTATGAAATACAAGGACTTAAAGACTGAAGTGCAAAGACTCTGGCACAAGCCAGCAGTGGTGGTCCCAGTGGTAATCAGCGCACTGGGTGCCATTCCAAAAGACCTTGGATGGCACTTAAAACAGCTTAATATTAACAAGAGTAGTATTGGAGCAGGGCAGCAGGGCAAAGTAGTGGCAGACGATGGGGTGAAGGAAAAGATGGGGGCTTCCCTTAACACAAACAGCCTTTGGATGTTTGCATGTGGAGTGAAGCCCCCTGTATTCAAACTGAAGACTGGGGTTGTGCACGAATATTCATAAAATTCAATTTTTTTTATGACGCTTTGGGCGAATTAAGACATTCAAATTCAAATCAAATGTTGGCACATTTGAAGATTAACATACGAATTTGAATAAAATGTTTTGATATATTCCTATGGCTGAGTCCCCAAAAGACTTGTTTACTTCTCTACTGTTACTCTACTGTCACTCTATTGAAGTGGACTTTAAAAGTGCCATGCAAATCAGGAATAAGCGTCCACATAAGGCTCAGGAAAATGCGTGTTTTTAACGCACCTTCCGTCCCCATAGGATCCCTGTTTTCTTTGCGCGCATCTTTTTCTCCCCGCCCCTGCTCTTGTTGATAGGGTGCCAGCGGGAATGGGGAGGGACTGCGCTCGGCGCGGCCACAACCAGGAAGACAATCCCTGACAAGTGCAAAGGAAAAACAGCGATCGGTTCTCTGTTCGTCTCCCAGATCTCTCCTCCCCCCCCCCCGAAATGGCTTCTCGTGCTGGAAAACATTCACTCTCACCACTTTCCCTGTTTTCGCTTTAAAATCCACCCCTACCAATAATCCACCCATTTCACACCTCACAGCGATTGCAACAATGTTGCAATTCTGCGTGATTCTGGCTCTTTAGTTCTGAGCTTTAGAAAGTGAAGCTGCTTGTGTTACTGCTGTGTGTGTAGGCGGCAATCCCAGCCCCTTTTGCCACGGAGCGTCCCCAAGGTAAATGTAGTGAGGAAAACCCGTGACTTCCAGAAAGAGCACTGGAAGTGTTGTTTAAAGTGCATGTATTTTGTCGCGCGTTTTCCACGTTTTGTAGCGCTGGAACCTTGTTAAAAACCCTGGCTTGGGGGCACTCAGAGGCAAAAGGAGAGTCTTGGCAGACTTTTTATTCCATGGGGACAGGCCCTATGAAGCTTCATATGGGATTTGCATGCTATTTATATGCATTCATATGGGATTGAACACTCGTATCGAATATAAATCCTACCACATTTGAAAATAAATACAAATTTTCTTGGATTCAATTCTACATGAATCAAATACAAAAAAAAATCAATGAACATTCCTACTGAAGACTCAAATTGAAGCAGGGGGAATGTGCTTCATGCAACCCCTAAAATGTACCCCACAGAAATGAGATCTCCTTACTCATATTCAAAGTGAGATGTGGGTATTGTTTGAAACTGCAGTTACTCAAATTTTATTCTGAAATCCAAAAGACAAAACATGATTATGGAATTGCATAAAATTGGCTTGCTAATAGGAATGTGCACAAATGTTTTGACATTCTAGTTGAATCAAAACAAATACCCCAAAATCTGATTTGATTTGAATCTGTTAAATTTGCATTTAACTAGGTTCAGTTTGTTTTTACCAAATTTGAATCTATTTGTTTGAATTTTTTATTTGGATCTGCACATACAAACGTCGACAACATTTGCATGTGCTCGTACGCATCTTCCCCACATCCATATGCATTGATATGCATCTGTACACATCTGTATGCATCCCGTAGTTATCCCGTTTGCAACCTGTTTTCATCCCGTACGGATCCGTACAAATGCGTACAGATGTGGGAAAGATTCAGATCTTCAAGTTCGCATCGTGTATGAACCTGTACACATACGACTGTCCAGATAATCTGAATGAATAGATCTGAAATTCACAATTCAATCTGAATAGTTACATTCAAATTTTGGCACATTCTACTTGAGTTTGAATGGCGAAATTCAGTGCATTCAATTGGATTTCGAATGCGTATGAATATTTGTGCATATCCCTACTTGCTAATGGTATTGTAGGAAAAACTACTTGCAAGGTGTGTTAGATTTGGGAACACCGTGGCTGTGTCTGCAGTTACCTCAGTTAATCCATATTAGGCAGATCCGGATCAACCACAGGTAGAGGCATCTGAACTGAATGGGATTTACATCTACCACTAATCTACTCTACTCCCATGCAGACAATGTTTCTTTTACAGCTCCTTGATCTTGATTGCTGTGCGGATGAGTTCTTGATCTGGATTATGAAGAAGATGCCTGTGGCCGCATCCCCATTATAAGCTTAATCCAGTTTCCCTAAACCAAAATAATAGAACCGGATGCAAACGTGAATTTGCCTGATCCCATTACTTTCAACTCAATTGCGTTTGATCCAGATTCTGAGGATCGTATGTGGCGTACATGACTCAAGGGGGGGGGGGTCAAGTGGATACTTTTTAAAAGCTGGTTTTCGGGGCTGCCCTGCCCTCTTCCTCCTGGTGTGAACATGCCACTCATAACGGACTCTTTCACAGAGCCGGGCTGGGTGGCTGCCACTTGCCTGGATGGAGGAAAAATGGCAGCAGGCAGCCAGCAATTCTTTTCCCTCCTCTCCCCATTTCCCAGGGCACACAGCAGCAGTGGCAACTCAAGCCCCCTTGCTTTAAATATTCACACATCTCCCAGAACCTGGAGCTGCTTTCCTTTCCCTTTCTAAAGGTCAGGACTCCAAAGAGCTAGAATTGCGCAAAACTGCAACATTGTTATCAGGTCTGAAGTGCGTGGATTGCTACAGTGTAGCGGCTGCTGTAAAGGGAGGATTTTTACACTGAAATCACTATCTTTGGAAGCAAGCTATTGGGGGAGGGAAACCCTAAACGTGGATTCTCATCCCTTAAAATGGTATGGTCCCCACAGTAAAAATGTAACACGTATCAAGTGCACGAACCGGAGTGAGACCTGTTGAAATGAGGGTTAATATTTACAATGCTTTGGGGTGATTTAACACATGGAAAGCATGTTAAGCCAAACTGACGTGGGGTCTGCGAGGATTGAAACCGTATTGAAACCGAATTAAGCTTGTAATGGGGATGTGGCCTGCGTGTGATACTATAATGTGTTACTTTAAAATAAAACAATTGAAGGGCTTTGATAAATCAGAAAATTAGTGTGGAATGAGATTTGAATGCATCATCTGTATCTAATGGTAAGAAGCTGATAATGAATTTCATACAAGATATAACAAGGTCCTTTAGTTCTTCATTCTTGTGTCAGTGTCAAAAGAGTGATTTTACTTGTAACTGGTTGGAAGCTATACAAATATCACTTGCATTTCTCATTTAGGTTATCACTCTTCACAAAGTGGGAGCAATTTCTTTCTCTCTTTATAATTGATGGCAACAGGTTTTCCAACAGCAAAACAAATGAAACATCTTCTGATGAGTTTATCATTTGAACATGGAATTCAGTAGGAGAAGTCTAAAATATTTCCAGTTTTCTCCAAGGACAATAGCAATATCAAATGATCAAAGATGTGAAAGAGAGGCACGCTCCTCACATAGGATTTATTGAGCCCATGATATTTTATCATTTAATTTTAAAAGATACATTGTAGGTGCTTAACATTTTGCATGCCAATATACTAAAACACAACCTTTTAAACAAATACACCACATAGTGTGATCATAAAGAAGCCAAAAATAATTAGAGTGATAGAAATACTTGAGTTTTATTAAATTTTATCTAGTTAGATTTTAGCCTTTCTCCTTCACAGCTCAGCCTTAAGGCAAATAAATATATTTAGGAATCACAAAGAGTTAATTAAATGAATTGGATGGCTTAAATCATAAGGAGAGTAAAATGCTGCATCAGAAATCTGAAACTTCCTCTTTATCTTTTAACTTACAGCTTCTAGAGATATTCAAGGAATTCATCTTCTAAGAAATCTAGAAATCTCTTATGCAAAATTTTCAGTGCTTTCACAGAACTTTGAATCACTCTCCCTCTTCAATGAATGGCATAAATCTGAAGATGAGCATTAGCTAATGGGGTGCTCAATGGTGTTTGGGGATTTTCATGCCATTTCATTTGGGGATAATAACAGTGGGTCCAGTGGGAGTCATATGATCAGGCTTCAAACTTCAAGACCATAAAGACTTCAGCAACCTGTCTTTCTCTGGATATCAAGTAGACATCTGTTTGCCCTAGGGGTGTGCATGAATGCAATTTTTGAATTCAGTTTTATTTGAATTGAATATTCAAATATCCAAATTTGTATGAATAAAGAAAAAACAAGTGTCTGGACATTCAAACCGAGATGATCACATTCATATCTATTTGTACAAATATTTGATATGTATTTAATGATACAAATCTCATACGCATTTGTATGCAACCATTTTTATCCCATAAGCTTCTAGTTTTCATCCAGTACGTATTAAGTACCCATTAAGACTACCTTCAATGTAGTCTTCCAGGAAACCAGTTTAAGGGCCACTTAACACACCTTAGAGACACATCGTGCACGAGCCAGTGAGGACGCATGTGTTTTTAATGTGTGTTGTGGTGCAGACGGGGTTTTAGAGATCCGTCCTTAATGGATACTTAATGTGTGTTAAGGGTCCAATGCGGAAGCAGCCGTTGGGTACTTCCCATAATCCAGATCTACTAGATCCAGATTAAGGGACGTACGTATTCCCTAGATATGGATCTTCTTAGATCCGGATTAAAGGAGCTCAGTGGAAAAACACGCAAAGAAACCTCATTCTGGATCATAAAGCCCCAAATAGCACCCAAACTCAAAACTGCAAAAGAAAAATATGCAGCGAGGAAGTTCTGAAAAATCTGGACATCATGTAACTCCTTTCCCTTCTTTTCCCAGAAATCAATTTATTTGTTTAAAAGAGTGATAGGCTGCACTTACTTTACTAACTGCAGAGCAGCATGCGACAATAAGCCACACAAATTGAATGTAATAACACAAAATGAGAAATGAAACTCTGCAACAAAAATAAAAATACAAAAATCTAAACCAGCCATCTGCTCTGAATTTTTTTAAAAAAAAAAAAATCAGTCATATTCAAATTGTTTCTTAGGGGATTGCTTCCAGCAGCTCATCTATTTCTCTGTTTACTTCTAGGAACCAATGCTTTTCCTAGAATCACACAGGCAAACTCCATTTGCTTGCTTGCTCCTCTCATTTATTTAGAACAGATTTTCTGGATAATGTTGCAAACTAGTGGCTCACTTTGAACAGAAGGAATTTGGAACAAGTGATATACCACAGACAATAGCCTGAAAAGTTTCCAACAACAGGATGACCTGGCTGTTCCGTTCAGTCCTGTGAGGTTTGACCTTGACAATGTGGAGTATTGTTTAGCTCTAAGAGGTCCCTGAAGGGAATTGGATTTAACAAGACATTCAGTTATGGGAAACCAACATTTCTTTCCAGGAAAAAAAAAATCCTGGTATTTTTACATTCAGGTTCGGAAACCTAATGACCACAGATGTTATGCTTAAAGTTTAAGATGAATAACAGGAGAAATCAGATCCATGTATCAAAATCATTTAAAAGGGAAAGAGAGAGCGAGAGAGCATGCTTCTATGAAAGCACTGTATTTTGCTGCCGCAGTCCCGTAAATTAATTTACCTTCAGCTACTAATGGTTGGGTGACGGGAGCCATTTTAGCATTTTAGCTTAACCTGGATTAGTTGAATTATGACTCCCAGATGTTGGTTTGTAGCTCGGCAACACTCAGATGGCAGAGTTTGGATGTTACATGACTCAGATAATCTCAGACCGCTCCGACGAGCATGGATATAATTTCACACAAATTCTTGTTTAGTGAATAGGGCCTTCCGGTGAGAATTACAAGCTGTTTCTCTTAAGCTGGGGAAGGAAAGGAAATCAAGGACAGTCCAATGGACAGGAAGATGATAGAAGCTTCAAGAAGCTACCTAGCTGCTTCCTTTACATTTGGTAGCACATCTGAAGTCTACAATGCTGATGACCCTATCTCCCAACTCTATCCCTCCATTCCTTCTGAGTCAGGAGAGGCAGTTGAAGTCCTCAATCGCTGTCTGGAAGCAGTGATGGGCTGGATGTGGACCAATAAATTGAAACTGAAGTCAGAAGACAGTCACTGGGTCCCAAGTCCAGGAAGTTAAGGGGCACCAAATTCTTAGCAGGGTTGTTTTGCCCCAGAAAAATCAGGTGCGTGACCTTTGCGTTGTCTTGGATTCATCACTGTCATTTGAGTCCCATATGGCAGTGACTGCCAAGAATGCCTACCATTATCTCCATCTGGCCCACCAGCTTAAGCCTTATTTAGACAGGGATAACTTGGCCACAGCGATCCACACTCTGGTAACCTCCAGATTAGACTACTGTAATGCATTCTACATGGAGCTACCCTTGAAAATGGTAAAGAAAGAAAAAAAGAACTCGTGTAGAATGCAGCAGCTCAGCTGCTGGCAGGAGTCTCTGGCCAGGCTCACATCACTCCAGTCTTAAAGGATCCGTAGCAGTTACCTGTTCACTACTGAGCCCAATTCAAGGTGTTGAAACTAACATATAAAAGCCTAAACTATTTGGGCCCTGGGTATCTGAAGGAACACCTTCCCCCATATAGACCTGCCTGGGCATTGAGATCTTAGGGAGAGGGCCTTCTTGTACTTCCTTCTCTTTTTGAGGTATGAGGCATAGGGACCTGCAGGAGGGCCTTTTCAGCTGAGGCCCCTAGACTCTGGGAGAGCCTCCCAAGTGAGGTTTGCCAGGCACCTACACTGTACAGTTTTTTGGTGTCTGGTGAAAACATCTTTTCACCCAAGCTTTTGCTGTTTAAGCTTCCTCAGGGTGCTGCCCTGTTAGGGAGGGAGAGTGGGGGTGGGAAGGAGGGTGGGGGTGGAAGGGAAGGGGTTATATTTTTAATTATGTTTTACTATTTGATGTGTTTTATTCTCATTGTAACCTGTCCTGGGACCATTTGGTGAAGAGCAGGATATAAATTTCCTAAAAAGAAAGAAAGAAAGAAAGAAAGAAAGAAAGAAAGAAAGAAAGAAAGAAAGAAAGAAAGAAAGAAAGAGAAATTGCACTCAGTCCTTAGCCAAATGAGTCCTCCAATGGCAGGACTGAAAGAGATATATAATTTACTAGAATTTCAAATTGACAGATCATATGGCAACTCACCCACTTCCTTTCATACAGATACATAACAAAGAAGCTCGAACATAAGAACAGTTCAGCAACCTGCGCTCATCCTGGAGACTCTGTGGTCTCTGGAGACACTTCTGGGTTTGTCAAATGCTAAGAATCAAAGTTCCTAGCCTCAACTCTAGGGATGTAAATGAATTCCCACCCAGACCCCCCCCCCATTCAGTTTACATCAAAACAATGCAACGTGACTTCACATTCATGTGAATGGAGCCACTTCAAATGTGCTAGGATTCAAATTCGCTTCAAATTTGAATCCTTGCCACCAACTATCACACCTCTGAATCTCTTCCAAATCTGTCCTGAAGCTTCAAACAAAGGCACAAAAGCTTTCACTTCAAATACAGGGAATATTTGGTTCAAATGCAAAGTTTCAAGCCTTCACAATCTGTATGTATTGTGAAGGCAACAAACATTTTTTTACCCATCGCTATTTAGTTTCCCATGGGGAGGCATTTTAGTGGCACAATTAGGTCCCCCATTAGACCGGCCCAGGGAAGTGTGCAGTTTTCTGTATGCTTCCTTGGGCTGGTTTTGCCACGTGGAGAAAAACAAGTCTGTTGGTGTTGCAATGTAGACAGCCATTTTGCCTAGATTGGCCACGAAACCAGCCCATCTCTCATCCCCATAACCCCACACTTCATTTATAACTGCACCCTTCATTTGCATAGCCCTATCCCCTTTGCTTCAGCTATGCTCCATTGTGCCAAATCCAGAATGTGGCATCATCATTATCAACACCAATGATGATAATTAAAAACAGTAAGGCCCCTTCCAGACTAGTGGATGAAAATCTGCAGTTATATAAAAATTTGCAGCTTACCTGGCTGTGAAGTGACAACTTGTTGTCCCCACCCCAAGCAGAGGTCCACAGCTTCCTCCTCGGCAGCGGCAAGACCTCTATGGTGCGCATGGTGAGGCATGCATCATGTGGGACGGGGCAGCCAAAGGGAGCTGAGCTGCAGTCTCATCTCTCATTGGCTGTTTTTTGCCGTCCTGTCAGGATGGCAGGAAACTTCAAATTTACTTGACACTATGGAGCGAGTGCTCATTGATCCACAGTAGGCAAATTTGAAGTAGCAGCGGTATAATGCGCAGCCTCCATGAAGTATCAAGCATCAGGTGTGACGCCCATGCACTAGGGATGTGCACAAATGGTTTTTTTTTTTTTGCATTTGCATTTGAACTGAATATCCAAACATTCAATTTGATTCAAATGTTTAGAAACCAAATGCAACAAAATTTGATTCAAATAGAATACATTCAAATCTATTCCTTCAAGTGTTAGATTCAAATCTGACAATATAAATGTTGACAATATTGGTATATGTTATACCTATCTGTATGCATTTTGTACGCATCCCATTTTATCCTGTATGCATCCTGTTTTCATCCCATACAATGAGCCCAAATGCGTACAGATATATATGTAATACATACGTATCTGTACATTTGAATGTTTCAAATTGTTCAAACAAATGTTTTCATTCAAATGTTTAAATTTGAAGGGGGGAGGGATAAGGTGTTTTTAATTGTTATATTTTACATTTTACTGTTGTTAACCGCCTGGATTGGTTTGCTATAGGGCGGTATATAAATAAATATTATTATTATTATTATTATTATTATTATTATTATTATTATTATTATTATTATTATTATTATTATTATTATTATTATTATTATTAGACATTCTGGGCAAATCCCCACAGCAAGCTTATTTCAAATTCAATACGGGTTCAATTCTCGCAGACCCCACGTCAGTTTGGCTTAACATGCTTTCCATGTGTTAAATCACCCCAAAGCATTGTAAATATTAACCCTCATTTCAACAGGTCTCACTCCGGTTCGTGCACTTGATACGTGTTACATTTTTTACTGTGGGGACCCTACCATTTTAAGGGATGAGAATCCCTCTTTAGGGTTTCCCTCCCCCAATAGCTTGCTTCCAAAGACAGTGATGTCAGTGTACAAATCCAATCTTCACAGCAGCTGCTACACTGTAGCAATCCATGCACTTCACACCTGATAACAATGTTGCAATTTTGCGCAATTCTAGCTCTTTGGAGTTCTGACCTTTAAAGGGGAAAGGAAAGCAGGGGCAGGTTCTGGGAGATGTGTGAATGTTTAAAGCAAGGGGCTTGAGTTGCTGCTGCTGCTATGTGCCCTGGGCAATGGGGAGAATTGCTGGCTGCCCACTGGCATTTTTCCTCCATCCAGGCAAGCAGCAGCCACCCAGCCAGGCTCCGTGAAGGGGTCCGTTATGGGTGGTGTGTTCACACCAGGAGAAAGAGGACAGGGCAGCCCCCAAAAGCGGCTTTTAGAAAGTAGCCACTTGAGTCCCCCCTTGAGTCATGTACGCCACCTACGATCCTCAGAATCTGGATCAAACGCGATTAAGCTGAAAGTATTGGGAACAGGCAAATTCGCGTTTGCATCCAGTTCTATTATTTCGGTTTAGGGAAACTGGATTAAGCTTATAATGGGGATGCACCTTCTATCTGAATTCAAATGCCCACATTTGATTGAATTTGATCGAATTTTGAATGTTTAGAACATTTGCACACATCCATACCACGAACTGACTGTGCATCATAATGTCCAGTATCCCCAGTCTGGACATACCCTAATTATGGAGATCACAAGTTTCATGGGTGCGTAGTTCTAGTAATCTTCAGAAAAGACAAGAAGGTTGGTTTCCTATCTAACTAACTCATCTCCCCGCCTGACTTGTATTTTCTTCCTCAGCCAGAAACACAGCTTTGAAATGAAATGAAAAGAAAGAAACCCATATTGCATGCAGCACTGATGGGACGTAATCACTTGCTACACAGCCATATATTTATCCTCTTTGGCTGGCCTAGATCCAGTCAGAAATTTCAGGCTGCTCTATTAGAATTGCTACAGCAGGCTATTGCCATTCTACACACAGCCACTCAAGGTGAAACAGGATCTTGCCAGGAGAGCAGATGGGAAATGCAGCAGACATTGTTCTAACAGAATGATTAGCTACCTCCTCAGCAAGGAACTATTTAAAATACCTGGGGTCCATGCATGTCAATCACAGCATGTGTTCTGCTTTAATAGAATGCATCCAATTTTAGAGTTGCCACCTGGCTCAACCATTTCTTTTTAACATGAACTGACAATTAAAATGCATGGAAATTTAAAAAGTGGCTAAGCCACAAGCATAATATATTTAGGGTTTTGTACATAGCCCTCACTCTGAAAGCAAATAATACTTGGAAACGCACTAATGCTAACAAAACACCCACTAAGCTATTAAATGCAGCATACTTAGTATCCCTAATCTCAAATTATCCTCTTCCCAATTAACCCTGCCATATAAATGCCTGTTCATATTAGGACATTTTAGATCAGTTCCAGGAAATGTTCCGAGTCAAATACTGGAAGGTCACCAAGAGGATGGAAAAATGTGCAAATGTGGGATTGGTCTAGCAATTGCCTTTTTCTAATAGCAAGTGCCTATAAAAATGTACGTGTGGGAATTTGGAGGATATGCAATCAAAAGGTCTCTCTCTGGAAAGTTTGCAGCATCTATCAGAGTCTGTTTATGCGGACAAAATCTTAGCAAGACCTTACCTTTCAGGAAAGTTGATAGTGATATTGACAGAGTTTCCCCCTATAATTTCCTCCTTGATTTTGGAAATTTTGCCTCAGGCTAAGTGTTTGTGTGTTTTAATGTTTTGCAATAGATTCTCAGTGTTGCATGGGATTTCAGTATTTGTGTGCAGTGAGGAGATGTTCAGAAACATTTTGCATGCCTCAAATGTAATGTGGTAGTTTTATACCCTGTAAGCTAATAAAAGTACATATGAATTCTAAACAATAGAATGCCTGAATGCCCACAGTTCTTACTATGTATTCATAGAAATTCCAAAAGTGTCCTTCATACAATGTTGACACCTACAAAAGAGGGCAGGGCTCCTATATCTCCAAAAGTTGTGCAAAACAGAATTTCAGCAGGTGGTGGCAAGTTCTTCTTTTGTACAATGTAGGTTGGAACTTTTCTTTTCTGCAAGGAGATGCTCTGGACCACCACCTCCAACTGACCTTCAAGAACCATATGCATGAATATTTGTAACAGTTATTCTTATGAAATCATACAAATTTGGTCATTAGCATTCGTATGAATATGACATTCATTAAACTGGGGATGTGGGAAAGCGGCTGTGTCAGTCACATCTGCAATGGATCCAGATTGCATTCAACACGGATCGAGAGCAGATTGAAAATGGATTCAGATTTGAGGCTTTCAGAGCGCAGATATCAAGGGATATGTATTGGATACGTATTCATTCGTATCGAATGCATATTTGTTGATATCAGATACATAACGGATATTTGTACAAATTCAAGGTGAGCAGAATGTGGGAAAATTTGGCTCCAAATGAATACCACCCCCCACAGATGTGGGGGTATTTGGATCCAGGCACGGATATTCTATAGAATACCCGTGCCCAGAACAAATCTCCCCACCCGTCCTTTCCCACCCCCTCCCCACTTACCTTACCTCCACAGCACCTTCTCAGCGTCGCCACTCCAGGGCCCACTGGAACCAGAAAAGAGTTCCTGAAGGCCTTTGTTTAGCCCTCAGAATGCTTTTGTGGTTCCAGCGGGTCCCAGAAGAGGCCCGTGCCACCACTGGAGCTCACCCCCCAGGTAAGTGGGCCCCGGAGAGGAAGGTGGGTGAGCTCTAGTGGTGGCACGGGCCTCTTCTGGCACCCACTGGAGCCACAGGCAGGCTTCCCCCGAGGTAAATACAGGCCTTCCAAAGCTTTTATGGATACTGGATTATGATTTGTGGACAGATAGGGCTCTTTGAATAGTGCCCTATTCAATCCGTCCACAAATATCCATGCCTGGCTCCGGACGAATGCACGAATAATTCATGCACATCCCTAGAATAGAATCCTACCGCGTTTGAAGGGGATCTATTTGAACAAATACAGATTTTATAACATTCAATTTGTAACAAACTGAATGTCAAAAAACCCATTTGTGCACATCCGTAATACACACTTCAAATATACCCCCACATTTCGTACTGCTCACCTTCAGGAGGCTTCCCAACTTCATGGACCTTATTTCTTATTTCTCCTAGATTTCCTTTCTTCAAGCCTTTTCACACTTTGGCAAAAGGGGAGGTTTGGGGATGCAGCTCCAAGCATGTGGGACCATGGGACCTGGGCTGCATAAAAAGAACTCCACAGCTATACTAGCAGCATTTAGGATGCTGCCAGCACACTCTGGGATCCAACCTTTGCACTCCTTCCATGCAAAGGATGCAATTGCTACTAGTGCAGCAGCATTATCACATACCTGGCTAAGTGCTGGATAACTTTGGGATGGGGCAGGCATTTGAAATGCAGATGCCCACTCCATCCCTGATGTTCACTTCTCTTCAGTTCCATTCCATCCACTTACTCAACCTCAAGTGAAAGCGACGGAGACAGAACCGTCCGGCCTGATCTATGCAGCTTCCTCCTGCATAGTTATGATAGATAATCCATTTCCTATACACATGTAGCCTTGATTGAAAAGAAAGGAAGGGCGGGAGATCTCTGGTGGCTACACTGTCGCATCTATGCAATTTTCCTAGCAAACAATATGGAAGCAATTTATAAAAAGAACTAATTTCCAGCTCACATACGTGAGGTCTAAAGCAGGTCATTATTAGCTTTTTGATTTCCTTTTGCATAAACTAGGAACAAAAATACAAACAAAGGTATGTATTGGGCCAACACGTTAATAAGAAAAAATGCACAGTGTGACATATGCACTTAAATGTGCATTTATGATGAGATATGCTTTTGAAGACACTTAAAAAGGAGGGCATGTTCTCTCGCTCTCTCTTTCAAGTCATGGAGTAATGCAAAAATGGAACGGAATATGGTAATAAATGAACTCATAAGAAACTGATACATAGAAACCTAAGAGGTCATGGACATTCATGATTCTTGCATCCCAATTTTAAATTTGAATTTGTATTACTCATTTTAATACCTGGGTTTGGAAATGTATAAATATAATGGATTCTTAAAATGAAGAAAGGAACATAGGCCGCATGTTCAGTTTTTCTTTTTTTTTTAAGCTTAAGAAAGCTGTTCTTCACTTATCCTGAATGATTTTTCCTACTTATAGTACATTGAATTACATCTTGCCAGCATGGATTTAATTTAAGCTTAATAAGACATTTATTCTGCATACTGTTAGCCAAATGCCACATGGTTACTTGGGGAAAGAAGTTAAACTATGTTTGCTGCCAGCTAATTTTACAGGGTGCTGTGAAACTTGAGTAAATGTTCTTTGGGGGTCATTATTTAATATAAGGAAACTATTGCCATGGTATGCATTCATTTCATTTTCTAAAAGAAAATTAAATTGCCCTTTAATTCAGTGCTGAGTGGATAAAAAATATATATGATCTGCTTCACTTTTTGAGTACAAGATGGTACATATGCTAAGTTGTAAATCTGCTAATGTTATGTTCTTAATAGATGTGTGGATTACGCAATAGTGTGCTAGAATTTGGAATTCCAAAATAAAATGGCTAAAAAGCTGACTTTACAAAATCTTAGGCATGATCCATATTTCTCATAAATTAAGGAGAAGGAAGGTTCCCCAGTAAGTATTTCAGGGATCATTGACCAGTGTGTGAGCGCACTGCCCCCTCACATTCTAACCAGACCATGTGTTCCCCTAGCAACAAGGATGTTTAGACCTCCTCAGGCCTGGCCTTGAAAACCGTGAGATAAGACCTCTTCTTAGAGTGCAGCAAAGTGCATCCTACTGTCTTTCACTATCAGTTTAATAAAGTGAAGCTACCTCTACCATGCTTCTGTTGATGTTTGAATCCTTTGGGTGGACTATTATGACAGAATAGCAAAAGACAGCAGGATGCACTTTGCCTCACTTCTCTTGTGTGAATCCTTTGAGTGGGCTATTCTGACAACGAGTCTTTAATGCACAGCCGTATCTCCATTTACCCCTGTAAGTTAGATGAGGGAGATATTTTTCTGGAATGACCTGGCCAATGGGTAAGACCTTTTTACTATCACTAGACAAGTTTCACTGCTATGCATACAAAGGCCAAGGTTTCTAGCCCCCTCATGTATTGGCCTCTTACCATTCATCTCACAGTGTTCCCACAGAACATTGTGAGTGAATTAAGTAGTCAGGGCAGGAGATTCCATATTCAGAAGTGAAACTCCTGTCTTGGTCTTAAGATGTCCCCACCCCACCCCCAAGATGTCCCCACCTTACACCACCATGTAAGGTTAGCCCCAAGGGCAGTGATCTTACATGGGTGCACTGACCTGTGGGGCGGTGAGACAATCCACCAGAGGTGGGGAAGAAGTGTCTCCACTACATGTAATAGAAATGTGGCCCAAATATCCAACTGAGTGAGAAACTCCTAACTAAATGTCCAAGAGGAATACCTGTCACTGCTTGCAGAGGTATGAACTTCAGGCTGGACCCCAAGACACTTAGGGCTAGCAACATGCACGCTTAAACCTTGAAGGATATAAAGAAAAAGATGAACCATGCTGGATCAGGCCATAGCCCATCTAAGCCAGATTCTGTCTCACACAGTGGCCCACTAATTGCTTCTGGGCATCTGAAGCAGAAAACAAAGGCAAAACCTTCACCTGCTCATGACTTCCTTCAAGGGACATTTAGAGGGAAATGGCTTGTCTCTCTTAACCTAGAGAAGATACTTGGGCATCGATTCTAATAGCCACTGATACACCTGTCATCCATGAAGTTGTCCAGACCTTTCTTAAAGCCATCCAAGCTGGTTGCTGTCACCATATTTGTTCTTTTTACAATAGTTCTCCTCCATGTTCATAGGCCACACTTCTCAGTTTTTGTTGGGCTTTACTCTTTCATTTCAAATTTGTTTTATTGCTTTTAAATTGAATTATAAAACTAATTAGGTTTGGCAGACTGCAACTGTTTTTTACTGATTTGCTACTATCCCTGGGACCACTTGGGAAAGGTCAGATTATGAATGCAGAAAAATCAACAAGTAAACAAGTATGTCCATTTCATTAATATATAAATGAGTACACTGAACTTTAGATTGGACAAGTGGGAAGCTGAGGTCCTACCTGTTAGGGAAAACCCCCCCTGCAAAACACAGTTGGCATGGAAGCCTTCCCTGGCTTTGATGGCAGATGGTGGAAACTGCATGTGACTTATTTGTTTCATTTCACTGAATTTATAACCTCTCCTTCACCTCAAGGTCCCGGGATGGTTAACAAGCAGAAACAATTAAAATAAACAGCAGTCTGGAAATCATTAACATTTAACAAGGAAATATCCAGTCAAAATCAAAATATTAATAGGGCAGACCTAATAAGTGATTTTTAAAATTGATTTATTGATTTCTAATGACTCTATACTACTTCATATTTGTTAAAAGAAACAAACAAAGCAACGCTGATAAGAAATCAATTTTGGAAGAAAATGTCCCAGGCCTTGGAACAGAGAACTGTTAGTTTTTGAGCTCTGGAGATTTCTAGTCAACCAATAAACACTGGTCAGGAGGTATACCAGCAGCGGGAGCTGCTGAGCTATAAAAACCAGAAAGAGAGAAGCCCAGAGAGTCACAGGAAGCAAAGAGAAAGGAGACTGTAACACACTAGAAACAATTTTGGTAAACTGGGAGAAAAGCAGAAGAGGGAATATCTCCAAAGATCCTTATGCTCTAGCCATAAAAACTCAGGCCCACATATCTGAAGGAGTGTCTCTTTCCATATAGACCAGCCCATAGTGTCAGATCGTTAGGAGAAGGCCGCTTAGTTATGTCATCCTTTGATGAGAGTCAGGGCATGGCTGCTTGGAACAGGACTTTCTCCATAATAGTTCCCATTTTGGTCCTGGTCACACTAGAAGAAGAAGAAGAAGAGTTGGCTTTTCTATCCCGCTTTTCTCACCCATTTAAGGGGACTCAAAGTGGCTGACAAAGCTTTCTATTCTTCTCCCCACAACAGAACATCCTGTGAGGTAGGTGGGGCTGTGAGAGCTCAGAAGATAGCTGTGACTTCATGGGGGAGGGCAGAATCGAACCTGGTATTCCCAGATACGAGTCCGACTCGCTAACCAGAAGACCAAACTGGCTCACTAGTAGTTTAGGATGATTTCAGGTCATCTTCAGGTTGTGTTACTCACACTATTTTTATTTAATTTACTCTCCAAGCTGGCCTACCCCCATTGGACCATTTTAACTGGAGTCCTCACTTTTGCAGGACTCAGCCCATCCTGGCATGCCAGGACAACTTTGCTTCCTCAGTTGTGAGGGGTGGCTAAAGGAGGCTGAACCATGCTGTGGTGGGTGGCTCCAGTCTTTCCTTTCAGCCAATGTGCACGTGTGGAGTTCAGGAGGCACCTCCCTTTCTCTCCTCAGACCACACAGGAAGTAGGACTAGCACAGCCAATGTCTGACAGTCTCACAGAAAGGAGATTCATGTTGCAGATGCTGGAAGTACATTCCACCCTGGGAAACTGCTTTCTAGAAGAAAGTCAGTTATTGAGAGAAGGTGCAGAGAAGGGCAACCAGAATGATTAAGGGTCTGGAACACCTCCCTTACGAAACCAGGCTGCAACGTCTAGGCCTCTTCAGTCTGGAGAGACGGCGTTTGAGAGGGGACCTGATTGAAGTATATAAAATTATGCATGGCATAGAAAAGGTGGATAGAGAAAATTTCTTTTCTCTATCGCACAACACTAGAACCAGGGGGCACTCTATGAAGCTGATGGGTAGGAGCGTGAGGTCTGACAGGGGGAAGTATTTCTTCACACAGAGGGTCATCGGCCTATGGAATGTGCTGCCGGAAGAGGTGGTGACAGCTACCAGTCTGGATGGCTTTAAGGTAGGGTTAGACAAATTTATGGATGACAGATGTATCAATGGCTACTAGAACGAATGCTTAGGTGCATCTTTCAGGCTGGGGGGGGAGGAAATGGGGCGCTTCTAGGGCCATCTGCTGGGACTCGAGAGCAGGAGAAGGTTTGTCCTTGTCTCTGCTTGAGATGCCCATGAGCATTTGGTGGGCCACTGTGTGCGACAGGATGCTGGACTAGATGGGCTGTGGCCTGAACCAGCAAGGCTTTTCTTATGTTCTTATGTTCTTATTGGTCCATGCAAGCTGCCATGGACCAGCTATTTCCTTCCCCCATTTCTAGGGTTATGTGCTTTAGCACACAAGTGTTATATTCTGATAAGAAAAATTCACTCAAGTGCAAAAAAAATGTTATGCATAAAAGTTTTATACTTACTTGGGCACTTAAGTGCATATTTAGAAGCAGAGGAAGGTGGATGTCAAACAGGATATGACACTGAAGCCAATGATTTGACACTTTATAAGGCCACTGATCCTGATTGGTTCTTGTATGCTACGTCCAATCAGCTACGCTTATGCACCCTTGTCCCACCTCTACTATACATCAGTGAGGTAAAATCACTTCATAACTCACAAGGTCCATTCCAATTGCAAACAAAGCACTCAGAAAATACCACAAATTAAACAGTTGCTTAGTGCTCACCCATTGTCAATTCATATGTTTACATGTGATCACTATGCTGTACAAACTGTTCTGATGTGCATTATAATTTGTGCATAACCAGACTCTGAGGCTGCAGCTCTGTCTCCATATCAAGGGAGAAGAAGAAGACGAAGACGAAGAAGAAGAAGAAGAAGAAGAAGAAGAAGAAGAAGAAGAAGAGTTGGCTTTTCTACCCTGCTTTTCTCACCCATTTAAAGGGATTCAAAGTGGCTGACTAAAGTTTCTGTTCTCCCCACATCAGACACCCTGTGAGGTAAGTGGGGCTGTGAGAGCTCAGAAGATCTGTGCGAGCCAGTCTGGTCTAGTGATTAGGGAGCCAGACTCTTATCTAGGAATATTGTGTTTGATTCTGCTCTCCTCCATGAAGCCAGATGGGTGACCTTGGGCTAGTCACAGTTCTCTTCTGAGCTCTCACAGCCCCACCTACCTCACAGGGTTTCTATTGTAAGGAGAAGGACAGAAGCTTTGCCAGCTACTTTGAGTCCCTTTAAATGGGTGAGAAAAGCGGGGTAGGAAACCAACTCTTCTTCTTCTTCAGAAAGAGCTGTGATTAGCCCAAGGTCACCCAAGGCTTTGTGGGGGAGGGTGGAATTGAACCCAGATAAGAGTCCAGCTCCTTAACCACTGGACCAAACTAGACCAAAGAGGGAGAAGGCCTGAAAGGTGGGCATCTTGGTGAAAGCATCTCATTCACTGTATCCTTGGGAACCTCCACATTCTGAAACATGAAGAAATAGCCACAGTCTCAGATTTGGACATAAAAATAAAGTCACAGTGCATAAGAAACATTGTCTGATCTCGGTGTAGAAAGCATCTTGAATTTGAATGACAGTCCTTTTTTAATCAGAGTTGTCATGCCTGGTTGTCCAAATGCAAATTGGACAAAATAATCCACAATTGAAACCTTGCTCTATTCTAGCTGTAACCCATTTACATCAAGGGAGTAAAATGCTATGTATCTTTCCTTATGAGCAGCTTTTTAAAGGTTCTTTTCTCTGTTCTACATAAGTAGTAATATTTCATGAATTATGAGACACTTTATGGATTATACTTAAAGCCTGCCCTTCAACAAAGGGTCTGAGGATAGGTAACAAAGTCCTTTGTTTTTAGTTTCTAAATGACATAAGTTTTTCTGCACTTGACATTTATTGTTCCTCAAGCACAGGCAAGAAAGATTTACAAAACGTTTATCGGCAATGGATGCCCCAATTCTATGCATTTAATTATCTATTGGCTTTCTGTGTTGTTTCATGGTTACCTGGAAGATCTGTGCCCTTGAGTATGGTTTGTGTTCAAAAATATTTGAACAGAAAACAGTATAAATCAGAGTTGAATAACCTGAAAAATGTTGTCACTTGACTCAATAAGAAATTTTTCATTTGGATAGGACTTCCTGTAATGTATTTTCCCAAAAGTCTATGGAATTTTAAGTAAGCATGTATTTGAACCAAATAGAGACTAAGGGATTTTCTGCACTGACCCTTAATACTTCTGGACTAGTTTTTTTTTTTTTGTATTTTATTCATATCAAATCAAATGCAAGAAAATGTGTATTTGTTTGAATAGATCCCATTTGAATGTGGTAGGATTCGTATTCAATACAAATGTTCAATCCAATACGAATGCATACGAATAGCATACAGATCCTATACATGAATGCATATGAATAGCACATGGATCCCATACAAATGCATGCAAATAGCATATGAATCCCATACAAAGCTTCATACGAATGTATCAAGACATTCAATTTGAATTTGAATGTCAATCTTTGAATATGATGGAAACCACCCGCAGCTGCCTATATAATAACTCAGAAGCGTGAGCTATTGAGGGCCAAAATATCTTCAGCTAAGGGTAGTACAATGAATGAATGGTAGAATAGAATAGAATCTACCTACCTACTTATCTACTCATCAGCTGTCAAATAACCAATGTTCTATTTTTATTGAGTTTTCTAAATAATTGGTATTAGAATCATATGAACATTTGTTTTTTGCTTCAATCTGCATGTGCAACATGTAAACACAGAGGGATGTACACAAATATTCATAGGCATTCAAAATCCGATCGAATGTGCTGAGTTTTGACACTCAGACTTGAGTAGAATATCCCTAAATTTGAATGTAAACATTCAAATCAAAATTTAATTTGGATCTATTTGTTCAAATTATCTGGACATTCATATGTGTACAGGTTCGTACGCAATACATACTTGAAGATCCACATCTTTCCCCCATCCGTAAGGGACGGAAATGGGTTGCATATGAGATAACTACAGGATGCATACATACGTGTACAGATGTGTATGGATATGTATGGATGTGGGGAAGATAAGTACATGCACATACAAATGTTGTTGACATTTGTATGTGCAGATCCAAATAAAAAAATTGAACAAATAGATTCAAATTTGGTAAATTCGAATTGAATCTTGTTAAATTCAAATTTAAAATATTCAAATCAAATTGGATTTTGGGGTAATAATGTACATCTCTAGAAACCCACAGTTTCCCCCCTGGATTTTGCTCTGCCTCAAGGGATGATGTATAATATGAGCAATTATATATAATAGCAAGATAATATACCTGCTGCATTCTTAACAGTATGTGGCAGACTGGGAAGCAACAAAAATGTGCATATTCATATTTCACATCCCTAAACAGGAAACAAAAGTAGAAGTCTGTCCAAACAACTCTGTATAAATGGAAAATTCCATTCAAACTGAAATCTCTGCAACAGATGTCTGAGAATTTGCTCAAAATAGAGACCAAACTGAATTTTCCGTAATTGCAGCCTGGTGAAGGATGGCAGACAAAAAACGTCTGCCAGAGATTATCCACTTAGATGTAGTTCAGTGTCCAATTGTTTCAAGGTGGGTGGCATATTGCAAAACAGTGGCCATTTCTGCAGCTGCTAAGAACAAACCATCTACATGGAGCAGAGTAGATCTTAGAGATGTGCACAAATGTGTTTTTTTGGCATTTGATTAGAAATGAATTGAATGTTTGAAAATCTGTATTTGTATGAATAGATCACATTCGAATATGGTAAAATTCTATTTGATACAAATTATGCATACATATTCATATGAACATTTGATACGTATCTGATGCCAACAGATACATATCTGATACATTTCCCCAGCTTAAAGAATGACCGGACTATTTGTATGAATGTCCAGAAACATTTGTATTTGTTCGAATGTTAGCATACAAATATGGTTCCAGTCAATTTGAGTTCAAATGACTGGATTTGGCTGAATTTGACTGAATTTTGAATGTTACAAATATTTGTACACATCTGTAGTAGATCTGGGGTGTTTTTCCACTGTCAGAAAGTACCCATTTTTGCACCCATTAAGGACCCATTTGGGTGTGAGCCGGATGATCCCATTTCCACCACGGCACCCATTTGGGACCCGATTGTTTCGATTGCCGCTGGGGAAATCCAGATCAAATGGGTACTTTCTGATTTTTAATCCAGATTTTCTGTAGACCCCATTAATGGGGTCTACAATGGGGTCTTCAGGCAGAAAATCCGGATTAAAGAGAGCCTGTTTCCATGCTTGTGTGGCAATGGGGTCTAAAGGAGACTAGGGGGAGGGGGCACCCTTGGGGGGGAACCCCAAAACCTAAGCTTTGAAGTCATTTCAAAGTCATTTTGAAGTCAGTTCAAAGTCTGTGCAAAATAGCTCCGGAGCGTCTTTCAAGTCTGTGCTGATCTTCAGAGTGAACTTCGAAGTGACTCCGAAGTGACTCCAAAGTTCACTCCAAAGATCAGCACAGACTTCAATGGAGCTGTTTTGCACAGACTTCAAAGTGACTTTGAAGTGACTTTGAAATGACTTCGAAGCCACTTCGGAGATTGCACCCCCTGTCACCCCAAACACCTGGGGTGAGAAGCAGACCCCTCATGGGTAAATCTGGATTTCCAAATGGGTGCTCTGGTGTTTCCATGGCAGGGAGGCTAGCAACCATTGCTATTGGGTGCTAGACCACCCATGGAAACACGTTGGGTATTTCCCTTAATCCGGATCTACTAGATCTCGATTAAGGAATGTACCCATTCCTTAGATCCGGATCTTCTTAGATCCAGATTAAAGGAGCGCAGTGGAAAAATACCCCTGGATCAGATAAATGTGATCTATATCCACGTTAGTGCTCTTTACCAAACATATGCTGATCTAAAGCCCACTCAGTGCAAATTCCTGTTTCTGTGGTTGATCTGGATCTAGCTAATTCAGATCTAATAGTTAGATCCTTGGGCCTTGGAGAAATGTCTGATGGCACCTGCTGCAGGTGAGTGGGTGGGTGAAGCAGGATGGGAAGGGAATGGTGGGTGGTTCTCTTTGTGCATGAACATTCAGGGGATGGCATAAACACACGAAGGCAAATATTCACCAATTCAATCCACATTTGATAGAATGGGGGAAAGTGGCTTCATGCATATCCCTAACTTCTTTTCTTTAAGGAAGGCAAGTCCCAATATCAAAAAGCAATTCTACACTGGCTGGTATACTGGACCAGCAAGTGATTTAGGGATATGTACGAATGAGGGGTTTTTTTTTTGCATTTGATTTGTATCAAATCAAATGTAAGAAAACTGTAGTTGTTCAAATAGATCCCCTTCGAATGTGGTAGGATTTTATTCACTACAAATATTTTTATACAAATTTGTATGAATGTCCAATACAAATGCATACATAACTGATATGTGTCCCATAACATATCCACTCTGAAAGTATCAAATCCACCCTGAATCCACTTTGAATCCAGTCTCAACCCATGTCAGATGCACTCTGTATCCATTGCAGATGCGACTGGCACAGCCACTTTCCTGCCTCCCCGGTTCACAAATGTTTCGAAGCATTCGTACGAATGTTCTGAAACAAATGTTAATGTTTGAATATTGTAACATTCAGTTCATATATGAATGTCCGAATTCATCGGAATTCATCAGAATATCAAATGTTATGAATAGTTGGGCACGTCCCTACCGGCCATGCCTTCTTAGACCCCACCCCTTAGACTGCCCCCTGGAGCTGGGGCTTCCCTCAGGCTCCACCAATGTGTAGAAGGAAGCCTTCTCATATGTTTGCTAGTCCAGTATACCAGCCATTGCAGAATCACCCAAAGAGATGGCATCTTCAAGTCCAGCATGGAAAATATGTGAATGCATATGCATTTGTGTCATTCATACAATTTTCTTTTTCCCATAACTGTAAGCTGCTTTGAGGGTGTGGGAAACTGGGGTGGAAAGTTGCCTAGCCCAGAACATACCAAAATAACTAGCATTACTAGTGGAACTGTATTCAAGGCCCTTCTGAGAGCCACATGGCAATCACTGGTTTGAATTATTTGCATGAAAATGGATGCTTCAAGCAGTCCTGTGCAGTTTTCTTGAAAGAAACAAAAAGCCTTCCAGTATGTCTCACATCTGCCCCAAGAGATTTATCTGCAGGAAACATACGCAGTCTGCCAGTGCGTAGAAGCTTTGGCCGTCCACTAATTCTTAAGTGAAAGTAGTCTGTTGACAACCTTCTGATTAAACTTCCCTCTTTCTTCCCTTTCAGCCCAATTTAAATCAAAATATCGACAGAAACAATTCCTGTGCAGAAAATTGAATAGCTTATAGAGTGTGGAGTTGTTTGAAGGGCTTTTGTGTGAGCATGGTGTTGATGTGTGTGTTTTGGTTTAGTTTCGGTTCTGGAGAGGAATCACATAATCCATCTCATAGAAATTCCCTCTGCCTTTGTGAAATTTATGTCCCATTTGTTTTTACTCTTAAACCAGAAAATGAAAGGAAAAGCTAAGACAAAAGCTGAATCTATACACAATAAAAAGTGACTTGGAAGTGGTGAGTTCTGGCAGCTAGTGTTCCCATCCCACCTTAAAACCACATTAAAGGTGTGATGGAAAACATTAAATTGTGGCATCTACCACCTCTAAGCCACTTTTAAAATTAAATATGAATGCAGCTAAAGATAACTGCACCACTGTTTTTGAATGTCTTATTTAACAGTTTGATCTCTAACTGGGGCATGCTATTCAGCTAGATAGAAAACAATAGGGCTATTTCTGCAGTTACCCTAAGTCACCTGGGACATTTCCACACTTGACCTTGTTCTGGAATATATCTGGGGATAGGGGCCTGCTCTCTGGATGCTAGTGCAGACTATGACAGGCCCCAGGTGAGGCCTGCAATTGTCTGCATTAGCATGTGGACAACAGACCCATATTCCAGGATATATTCCAGAATAAAGCCAAATGCGAACAGGCCCCGGGATCAGAAGGTTTGGCTCTGATCGAGATTAAGGAATGTGTCCCACATACAGACAGATCCTTCCCTGGACCAGAACAAAAGTGTCTGCATTAGGATGGACGGCTCCAAAGCCTGCGGCAGTTTCCAGGTCAGCTCCAAAGGTTCCAAGGCCAGGAATAAAAGTTTCTCGATTACAAAGTTCTAGGGGCCCAATTCAGTGGCACAATAAGGCACCACACTGTACTCCATCTACATGCCTCCTGAGGCCTTTTTCCACTATGGGTTCTAGTGCATAATTAGTGCACCTCTGGGGAAGAGTAGGCTGTTGAGTAGTATGTTGAGTAGGCTGTTACAGCCTACAGGCATGCAACCCTTTCCAGAAGTACACTAACAGTTGATTAAACACGGAGCATGAAATCATGCTCCACACTTTAAACAACATTACCTAATTACTTACCTGAAGCATTGAGCGGTGTGACCATTCACTCTTGCTGATGCTCTGAGGTCATTTGAGGTGCTACACAAGTGTGCTGGCACCTTGAATAACTATATGCCCAACCGTGTATGTGCAGAGCGTCAGTGTCGTCAAGGCAACAGTGCACATGTAGTCATAGAGGTATTGCTGTCAAAATAAAGGCACTTAGAGGAGGACCGGGCCCTGAGATTGGATAAAGTGAGCATCTAATCCCAGGAGGAGTGAGTAAAGTTGACTAGTGCTAAAGTGTGAGCACTAGTCAAACTTGGGTCATCACACTCCTTTTCCATCCAGCGGTTTTCTGCCACTTAGGGTGCTTCTGCACAGGGGCAAATAAAACTGGATCTGTTGCACCCGGATTTATTAAAACCGGCTTCCAGGGGAACTGGTTTTAATAACTCCGGGTGCCCGGTAGATCCGGTTTAGCAAGGTAGATCCGCATCTAAGAGATGCGGATCTACCCCACGCCCGTGCCTCCACACACGCAGCGAAGATCCGGATTGGAGGCGGGTGCTATGCAGACGCATGGCACCCGCCTCCGATCCGGGATGGAGGGCCCTCCCCCAGCCCGCCACGATTGGCTCGCCGGAGCCAAGTCTGGTGAGCCAGGGGACCTCACCTAATGGTGCACAGGATGCAGCACTCCTGCGTCCTGTGCTCCTCCTGAGTGGCCGGGGCTGCGGCTGCCCTGACTTGCATGCCAGCCAATCAGGGGGCACGCAGGACGCAGGTGCCCTGCATCCTGGGTGCCTGTTTTCAGTTTTGGGGTGATGCTGATGAGGTAAGGAGGGGATCCGCCACGCTCCCCCCAGGGTGGGCTAGGGTGGGCTAGGGTGGGCTTTTGAGAAGTTTGCCCTGGGTCCAGAAGCGGCGATCTGTCGCTTCTGGGGCAAGGGCGAGCTGAAAGGTAGGAGCCCCCCGGCTCGCCATGCTTGGCTCCAGGGAGCCAATCATGGTGAGCCGGGGGAGAGCCATGGGTTAGCACACTTGCGCTGTGCGGCCGCATCCGAAACGGATGCGGATTCACAGCGCAAAACCACTTGATATGTGGTGTGCAAGAAACACCCATTAGGCACACATTAAGACCGGATAGGTGCGGACGCACCCACCGGAAGTGTGCTTTTTTGCCCCCGCTAATGCGGACGCTCCAGCAGCAATCCGGTTTTGCCGCCAAAATCCGCATTAAAAACGGGCTCACTGTGCGGACACCCCTCACCAGAAGTGTCCTAATTAGCGACCCACGTGTGGAGGCACACATTGGAATGTGTGCTTAATGGGTGTTAAAGCACCTGTGCGGAAGCACCCTTAGTGTGACAATAGACCTCTTTAAAGAGATACAGTATACCAGTGTACTGGACTAGGCAGCAATTTGGGGCCTTTGTTCTGTTGAATGTGGATAGAGCATTCTAGGTGTGCCTCACTTATACTGCCCCTGTGGTGGTGAAGGAAAGCCCTTAGTGCCCTTCCTCTATGAGATCTCAGCTAAGTGCAGGTATGCTCTAAAATGGAGAGGGCATTATAGAAAAGTTATCATATATTTGAATATAGGCCCTTTTGCATTAAAAAATGCACTAGCAAGGAAAACTTGAAGAAAACAATTTGTTATATTTTATTTCTGTGTTTTCCACTTCATTTTCTTTGTATGATTTTTATTTTGAAAATAAAATAAGAATTTAAAAGCTGAAAGGAACAACAAAAGCCACATCTGCTCAGATTTATTTCACATCTGGTCAGTAGCGAATTACAGAGGTGCCAAGCAATTACTTTTGAACATACTTATTTTTTGAATTTATAATTCACTACAGTCTACATCTTAGGGTAGAAAGCAGGGGAAAAAGGAATACACATAGATTAAAACCAATAGCATGTAATTTAAAATAAAAAAATAACTGGAACTCATAAAACATTTATTTAAGCACAATACCTAAAGAAGAAAGGGAACTGTCTCTTCCTCCAAAGACATCGTTAAAGAAATTATGTTTTCACCATTCATTGGACTGTGTAAACTGATTGCATCTGACAACCATCTAGATCATTCTTGGCTCTCTCATGGGTCTCTGAAGGTGATGACATTACCAAAAGGCCTCCCCAAAATATCTTAATACATTGCCATGTCTGTATGGAATGAGGCACTTCTTAAGATATTTGGGGGCCCAACTTAGTATCTTTAATTGGGCCTAATTGAGAATTGGCAACCAGTACAATTCCTGTAAGATTGTTCTGGTATGTGTCAAACCATTAGTGTCTGTCAGGAGACTTGCAGCTGCCTTCTGCACTAGCTGTAACTTCCAAACTGTTTTCAACAACAACCCCATGTATTGCAGTAGTCCAGTGGAAAATTTATCAGGATATGGATTATTACGGGCAGATTTGTCTCTGTCCCAAATCAGCTCTATGTGGCAAACCAGTCACAGGCCATAGGCATTCCTGGCCGCTACCACTAACTGAGCTTCAAGTGAAAGGGATAAATCCAGGAGTTTTCTCCCATCAGCCCTCCCAGGGGAGAAAACCCCCACCAAAAATAGGATGCCTCCCTATTTAATGGACTCACGGACTTTGTGACACATTGTCTTCCCATCTTGTCTGGATTCTACCACATTCAAAGGGGATCTATTTGTATGAATGCTAATTTTCTTGCACTCAAATTGATACAAATTGAATAGAAAAAACATTCATGTACATCCCTACTGATGGCTCCTCACTCCAAATCTCCTGATCCCACAGTCTTCACATGGATGTTGAAACTAAGATTCAGTACTTGTATTTAAATGAATGTGTGTGTGTAAATGAAAACAAAAGTAAATGGGGCTTTAAATTGAGAACAGTAAGACCAGAAACAAAATATATAAACAAAATATAGCAGAGTCAGTGTAGAGAGATCAGAAACCAAGATTGCAAAAGTGATCACTATTCTGTGTCTATCATTTAAACCCCAAGACAGTTTGACAATGGTTGTGGAATCATTTTAAGAGCCTACAGTTTTATAGCTTAAGAATAGAGTTGCAAACTGTTGGATGGTGACTAGGAAACATTTTAGTGCCTCAGGCTTCTATATATTTTTTAAAAAATATTATTTTATATGTAAATGATTTTATATTTTGCCCAGCATGGGACTGTTGGGCAGGACCTCAAAAGTCCACACTAATATGCAGACTGATGAGGCCCAGAAGCTGACTACAAGGCCTATTATGGATTAAAACTAAGTCCAAAAAGGCTCTGTGTCCTTTCTATAAGATGACATACAGGCCTCCATCACCTTCATGAAGTCTATAATGCTATAAATGGATGGGACTTCAGTGTCCACTGTACAGACTTCTAAGCAGAACAGAAGGGTCAAGACTTGAGAACGTCCCTGTTATAGTTAAAATACAATAAAATAAAAATAACAGTAGCACACAAGTAACTCTGATTTACAAAAATCAAATCAAATAAAAAGCACTATGAACTGAAGTCTGGTTTTATCCATTTCAGTGATCTCTTTGGAATAAAGGCTTCAACCTGGAAGAGTGCATCAAAGAGGGTAAAACTCAGATATCATTAAAGCTTACAGCTCACACCCAGGTGATATTCAAAGCACGTCTATCAATAGCCTCGCCAAATGCTTTTTTTAAAGTCATGTTCTCTGTGCATTCACCATACTAAACAGATAAAGCTCTCACTTCTCAGACTTGGAAACATTAGACCAGACAGACAGACAGACAGACAGACAGACAGACAGACAGACAGACAGACAGACAGACAGATAGATAGATAGATAGATAGATAGATAGATAGATAGATAGATAGATAGATAGATAGATAGATAGATAGATAGATAGGTGGGTGGGTGGGTGGGTGGGTGGGTAGATGGATAGATGGATGGGTGGGTAGGTAGGTAGGTAAAGGTGGACATATGAAATCAGTATTCAGACAATATGACCAGCTTCAGTCCAGGAAGCAGGTTGTCAAAATGTTTCTGAAAACAAAAATGGCTCCATTCACATTACCATGATATTGTTCATCCCCTCCATGGAAGTTTTCTTCCTCTTCCTCTTCCTCTTCCTCTTCCTCTTCCTCTTCCTCTTCCTCTTCCTCCTCCACCTCAGTGGGAAATAAGTTGTAAAAAGAAAAAGAAAAAGAACCCTTTCAATTTTGTATTTATATTATAAGCATCAGCAGGGCAGTTAAATATGTGACATTTGCATTCTGCTGTTTTTTGCAAGCTGTGGTGCAAATTCATTCTAGCAAAAGGATGAAGCAACAGTGCTAAACAGCCTGGCTTGGGAGCAATTCAGTAGCTTCCCACTGCATTACCCTCATATCGGGTAGTAATATTGACCAGTTCCTCACTTACTGGCAGTCGATCCAGACCGGTAGGTACAGAACAACTGGACCAACTGATCTAGATTGCGTGGAGGGGTGGCCCTGATCAGTGCCATCTTCACTGACAACAGTGATCTGCATTAAGCTATGCTGCAGCTGTGAGGATCGAACTAGGGGTGAGCACGAATGCAGTTTTCGACATTCGATTCAATTCAAATTGAATATTCAAATGCCTGATTTCGTATGAATAGAGAAAAAATGAATATATTAAAATTTGAACCAAGTTGAATACATTTGTATCAATTCGTATGGATATCCGATACAAATTTGATGATACAAATGTTGAAAATATTTGCATGCCTCTGTATGCATTCTTGTTTTTATCTTGTACGCATCCTGTATTCATCCCTATACATACAATTGTCCAAATTATTCAACTGAATGATTTGAAATATTCATATTTATTCAAATACTTAAAAATGAATGTCTGGACATTCGATTTGAATTCAAATGTCCGAATTTGGGAGAATTCGATCCAATAATAAATATTTTGAATATTCTTGCACATCCCGGTGTCACACAAACTTTGTAGCTGCCCCCAAATGTCTATGAAGGCTAGGAATGAAAGTTTGCATTCTATACAGTACCCAGATCCTGAGCTAGTATGGTAACAGATAGTCCCGGACCTCTCTAGGAGTTTTGCAAGAAACAAACCTCCCATGAAGTGCTGTTTGGGCACAATCCTGTTTAAAAACACTCAGTTCTGACCCTGATCCTGGCATCCCTTCCTTTTGGCTGCCCCACCCTACACCCCACGTGCCCTTCAGACACCAGTAGAAATATGCATGAATTGAAGTTGTGTGACTGGTTTGCCATTGAACACCTTTTGGTTTAGGTTGAAAGTGAAACATTTAATCAAACAAATAGTTATTCAAGTCTGACTCTGAACTTGTTTGAAACCTGGCATGGAGAGAGGAAGGAGAAGGCTGGCATCCTGCCACCCCACTGGCTGCCTGAGCCTTAAAAACAGGCTCCCAGCACCTGGCATGGAGAGAAGAAAAAGGCCTGTGTCTTGCTACAACACCTGCCATGGAGAAAGAAGTTCTAGTGTTGCTGCCTTTGTTTTATTTTACTTTATAAGCTTCTTTGTTATTGTGTAATCTATTATTTGTGACTATAATGTATTATTTATTATAGCATGTGATCTATTATTTTATACTGTATCTTCTGTTTTATATAAATAGCTTTTGGCAAATGTTCTTGATTTAATTTGTTGATTATACATGTTTGCTCTTCTGCCCCTTGGTAGAAAGGGCATATTCCTGTTTAAAAACACTCCGTTTTGACCCTGACCCTGTTGTTATTATTATTATTGACAAAAACATAACAATATGACACAATACAAGACATGTTGATATTTCATAATGCATCAGGATCTTCCCAAGATCATAAGATGATGTTATGTACCAGCTAGGAATGTGCACCAATGTTTTTTTGGCATTTGATTCAAACTGAATATTCAGATATCCAAATTTGTACGAATAGAGAAAAAACAAATGTATTGAAATTCGAACCAATTTGAATACATTCGTATCTATTTGTACAAATATTTGATATGTATTTCATGATACGAATCTCATACACATCTGTATGTATCCATATGCATCTGTACGCATCCCATTTTATCCTGTATGCATCCTGTTTTCATCCCGTACGGATACGAATAAGATGCATACAAATATGTATGCAATGCATACGTATCCATAAACATATGAATTTCTGAATTATTTGTACAAATAATTTGAAATATTCATATTTGTTCAAATACTAAAAAACAAATGTCTGGACATTTAACTGGAGTTCAAATATCCAAATTCGGCTGAATTTGATCGAATAACGGATATCTTGAATTTTCTTGCACATCCCTAGTACCAGTAGATAATGCTTGCAGAACCCATTACCATTACCATTAAAAAACTTTTTCCAAGGGGAAAAAACACAGTAAATTTAAACTGTTCAATTGAATTTTTCATGTTCATGAGCCAGAAGATTGATTTGGTTTGATCAGATTTCTGGATATCAACCATTGCATGTTCAGTTTGTTGCAAACATCTCATGAACTGTTTGACTGAATAGTCAGACGTGAACTGAACTTTGCTCATCTCTAGGCACCAGGCACTACAGTATTAGTTCTGCCCTTAACCTCAGATCCCAAATAATCAAGGCCAAGTCAAATATTACTGTTATTATCATTATTGCAAAGCCACAAGCTAATTCTAGGATCTCTGGAATCAATATCTACCACTCTTCTTTTTCCTCCCTTTTGTTTTCTTCCTTTTCCTTTTTCCTTCCTCCTCCCCTTCTGCTGCTGATGTAATGCATGGCCTGAATCTGTCAGACTGAATTAGTACGTCTATGGGTGTCAGTGAAGATTCAAACAAATAGACCCTCCACGTTGTTCATTGATAGAAGACTTAGATCTAGGCATTTATTGGCATAATTGTCCCTTCTTTTTCCTGAACACTGCAGGGAATGTTAAACATGCACAGCCTGGCAAACAGGAATTGGTACTTGTTTCTGCTTAGAAAGAGTTGGGCAAAGGATCTTAAAACAAATCTAAAACCACTTTTCCTGTTATCTTTTATGAAGAGGGATATGAAGGAATGATGCCAGTAGATGATGAGATCAGCCACCTGTTCAGGCTCAGAGGAGTTCATCTAGAGACACCAAACATATATGTCCTCTGTTTTGCCACTCTTAGGTTGAGAAATGCAGATGCAATGAATCTGGACTGGCTACTAGACTCATTAAAAAGGACAAAAACATTGCCAGTCCCAGCCAGATTGGAATGAAAGGGTTTGTTTACATTTGCTGGCTTAGTATGCTGCCACAACACCATACCAAGCCAGGAGGAAGAAGGAGGAGGGGGAGGAGGAGTTGGCTTTTCTACCCTGCTTTTCTCACCCATTTAAGGGGACTCAAAGTGGCTGACAAAGCTTTTCTATTCTTCTCCCCACAACAGAACACCCTGTGAGATAAGTGGGGCTGTGAGAGCTCAGAAGAGAGCTGTAACTAGCCCATGGTCACCCAGCTGGCTTCATGGGGGAGGACGGAACCCAGCACAGTGGTGACCGTTTGCACTACAAGCACTAAACTAGCCCTGTACCTGGCCAGCAGCAGCCAAGGCAACATCCAAAGCAACATCCGGTGAGAGGCTGGATGCTGCTCTAGCAATCTGGCAACTGCACAGCCACAATTGTGCAGCCACATCCACTTGCTGCATGACACCCAGAAAAGTTTGTGAAACTATCTACTCAGGAGCAATCCAGCTGCTTCTAGCTAGCCTGGGAACTGCTTTTAGCAGTCCACAGCTGGATCACTCCAGGGAGGGATGATCCCACTCCAGGGGAGCTGTGGCACCAGAAATGTGGACATGCAGGGCCCCAAGGAGATATAACCACTCCAACTGGTAGGTGAGAAAAGGTCCAAAGAGAGAAGAGTGGTCAAAAACCACTTCTGTATGTGTGCAAAAGAGATCACTCCAGGGTTGGAGTGCTTTCTCCCTGTTTGGAATTATGCTCTGTCCAGCACTAGGGATGTGCATGAAAGCAATTTTTGACATATGATTCATAATGAATTGAATATTTGAAAATTCAAATTCATACAAATAAAGAAAAATGAATGGTTGGACTTTCGAACCAATACGAAAACCTTCCTATCTATTCATTTGAATAATCAATAAGTATCCAATGATATGAATCTCGTATGCATCCATATGCACCCCATTTTCATCCTGTATGGATACCACAAGATGCGTATGGATACACACGTGATACATACAGATACATACACATAGAAATGTCCGAATTATTCATACAAATAACTTAAAATATGAATGTCTGGACATTCTGTTCATATACAAATGTCCAAATTCATATGGATTCATATGAATAACTAATATTTTGAATATTCATGCACATCTCTATCCAGCAGAGATTGAGCATGCTAGCAATAGTCAGGACCTCATGGATCTGCACTAATATGTGAACTGATGAGACCCAGAAAGTGACTATAGGGTCTCTTATTTCTGACTGCAAGGAAGTGCGCAAAGGTCCTTAGAGACACAAGGCAAGAAGTGAAAGTGCAGATGGCCTCTGTGTGTGTGTGAGAGAGAGAACCTCTCAAGACTAAACAAGCCAAAACCTATACAAAAAACATAAGCCCAGGGAAACATTCCTGTACTAAACTATAACCAGGGGCCTTTATGCCCTTGGCCTTATTTTGGCATATATCCTGAGACAGGGGCCTGGTGCTAGCATGCTAGTGCAGGAGAGGCCTTCCACAGTCTGCATTAACATGCAGATAACAGAACCCTATCCCAAGATATATTCTAGAAAGGCCCACAGTTTAGACAGAAGCAGAGAAACCTAGGACCAGGCACCAACACAAGTGCTGGGTCTCCAAGCTGAAGACAAACTGATGAATGAGCAGGCATTCAGGAAATGAAAGGCAAAGCCAGAAGGACCTCCACATATTAAAACTAAAGTAGATCTATAATGTGAATCATTTGTCTTGTTTTAGACATTTTGAAATTTTAGAGGCAGAGTTATCATATATTATTTGCTGTGGATAGAATAATAGATTCATAGAATCATAGAGTTGGTAGGGACCTCTAGGGTCATCATGTCCAAACCCCTGCTCAATACAGGATTTCCTAAACCATCCCAGATAGATGTAGGTCCAGACTCTGCTTGAAGAGCTCCAGTGAAGGAGGACTCACGACCTCCCATGGCAACCTATTCTATTGACTGATCGCCCTCACTGTCAGCCATGTATCTTAAACTCAGAGCTTGGGTGTAATTGTTGTATCATCATCATCATCAATCATCATCATCATCATCATCATCATCATTTTTGGGCTGAAGCTTCAATAATAAAGTTATTAAGGTAGATCTTAATCCATGGGTGTTTTTCCACTGTCAAAAGTACCCATTTTTGCACCCATTTAGGACTCATTTGGGTGTGAGCTGGATGACCCCATTTCCACTACAGCACCCATTTGAGACCCGATTGTTTCCACTGCCATTGGGGAAATCCAGATCTAATGGGTACATTTTGGCCTTCGATCCGGATTTTCTGTAGACCCCTTTAAAGGGGTCTACAATGGGGTCTTCTCCCAGAAAATCTGGATTAAAGGGAGCCTGTTTCCACTGGAAACAGGCAATGGGGTCCAAAGGAGGCTAGGGGGAGGGGATGCACCTTTGGGACCCCCCCCCCAACATTGGCTTCGAAGTCACTTCGAAGTCACTTCAAAGTTGACTTCACATTCACTTCGAAGTGACTTTGAAGGCAGCTTTAAAGTGACTTCAAAGCATGAGCTCAACTTCGAAAGTTGAGTTCATGCTTTGAAGTGACTTCGAAGCTGACTTCGAAGTCACTTTGAAATCACTTTGAAGTTGCTTCGAAGACTGCCCCCCCTGCCCCCCAAAACACCTGGGGTAATGGACCAACCTCTTGTGGGTTCATCTGGATTCCCCAGATGGGTGCAAAGCTGTTTCCATGGCAGGGGTGTTAGCACCCATTCCTAATGGGTGCTACACTTCCTGTGGAAACACATTGGGTGCTTCCCTTAATCCGGATCTACTAGATCCAGATTAATAAATGTACCCATTCCTTAGATCCAGATCTTCTTAGATCCAGATCTAAAGGGTGCAGTGGAAAAACACCCTAAGATAGATCCGAGGACCTATCCTTATACTCCCCAGGGCCTTCTTAGGAACAGATGTGAAATTGGTTGGAAATTAGCAAGCAGATAAATCCCAATAAGCAGCAATTTCTTGCACCTCAAGGTCTCCAGGTGGAGCTCATTGATTGTTATAAAATCTTGTCACTCTGGCGTGATGCAATTCATTCTCGCTTAGAAGCCATTTCCTAGGAATTGGGTAAGATGTCTAATTTTCCATTTCATTTCCAATTTTATTTGTATACCGCCTTTCCAAAAGAAAATTTTGTCCAAGGCAGTTTACAACAAACAGAAAACATAATGCAAAGTAATAATCAAAACATAATAAAAATACATTATAAAAATTGCCTATCATACAAAACATTGCAAAATAAGGAAAAGAAAGAAAAAATGCTCAAGACAGTTACAACAAAGAAAAAAATACAACACAAAATGATTCATTATAAAATTACATATAAAAATACATAGTAACATTCCATACATTATAAAATAGCACATTACAAAATCACGCAAAGCTGTGGGGAAAAGGTAGCAGGCACCTCAGTGCAGCAAGTCCAATGCTCAGGTGCAGCAAGCTAGCCTGTTCCTCTTCTCCACTGATGCCAAAGAGGCTGAATTTGACCAACTTTATGAAAACCTTCAACATCTTTTATAATTAACATTAAAAGAAAGATTTTACTTTCATCACAGGGATTGGAATGTTATAGTAGGAAATCAAAAGATAACTGGAATAATATGCAAGTTTGATCTTGATATACAAAATGGAGCAGGCCAGACACTAGTAGCATTGTCACCATCACTCACTAGTCATAAGAAACACACTTTTCAACTGCCCAACAGGCAAAACCTCTCTTAGGGTATTTCCACACTTACTGCATGAAATCCGGATTTCTGAAATCCATCCCTGGGAAGATCCATCTGAACTAGGGATGGATCCAAATGAGGCCTTACGCATCTGCACTCACGTGGGAAGCATGGATAGTGAGGAATGCATCATGTGTTTGCTGTGCAGACGCTGGAGCACCAATATCCAGAAGGATCAGCCCTCTCTGCAGCCCTGCCACCCAAGGTGCCATGTGACTGGAGCACTCAGCCATCAGTCACCGCTCGTTTCCACCATGTGTAGGTGTGTCAGGGATAGACTGCCCACCAATTAGTGGCATGCCTGAGATCTCCTGACTACCCAGCTGCGCTCAACATGGCGACTTCCAGTCCTGCTCACATGCATTCCCTCTCCTGTCCCTGTGAGGAACTTTTGGCCTTTGATTCAGAACTTGCAGGCAGAAACACTAATTTTTCAGGTCTTCCCAAAAACCAGTTTTGGCAGCCGCTAAACCCCATTAGAGACAGAACTTACATGCAGAAGCGCTATCCTTGAAGTGGCCCTAATCTGTCCTGCTGTGTAGAAGGTAACTTGCAGATGTGTGCTACATCTGTCCTTATCGGGTGCTTAGTGGGGTCTTAACAGCCTATGCAGAAACACCTTTAGACTGCACCAGCACGTGGAAGAGAAGCTCATAGTACCCTTGCTGGTCTCATATAGTGACCGGAGCACAATCATCCAAAAAAAGGCCTTTGTTGTTTGGTTTTATTATATGCATTATAGTGGCAGTGGGTACAGATAAGCTGATATGGAATTTTCTCAAGAACTTCTCCACAAAGCTTCTTTCAGCACCTGAAGACAAAGACAAGATATGACACAAGTAGTCTTGATGATAATCATCAGCAGCTGACGACACCATTGAGAAAGCGGCTTATCAGAAGAGTCTAGCATAATTCATCTCCAGCTTGTGTTCCCTTTTGTTCCTTTGATACCAAGCTTGAGATGTTTCTTGACCATGGCCATATATCACTCTGCCACATTCATCACTCTTTGGCACAATAACTCACAGGCAGCATTGCGCTTAATCATTAAATAACTGCAGGGAAAGAATCACTTCATTTGCTATTATTAGGAAGGCAACAACTGTTTGCTCATCTACCATAATATAATCTAAGTTGTCCTCTGGACACTTAAACTGATGTATTGCAAGTCAGACATGTGTTTCACCTTGACCAGTGTTTTTGACTCAGATATATATCATAGCTGCTTGGGGTCCTGAATTATGAACAGATGGATCATCCTATTTCATGCCACGTCAATTTCTCATGTAGTCAATCACAGCTCAGTTCATGGTTTGTGCAAATTCTTCAGAAAATGTGAAAAATTGTGTTGAAATTGGAGACATTTTGTATATATTTTGTGGGGACACATTTTGGCATACAGCCTAAGGAGATGGAAATCAACAGTAGCAGGACTTTCTGTTTAGCTCCTTGGAAGCTTACTTATGGAGTTTCCCAGGGGGATGTTCTGTCCCCTATGTTTCTTAACTTCTCCCACCTCAAATCCAGATTTAACCCATCCTTCCACCATGTGTGCAGAAGGACGGGGGTGGGTAGATCCATATCTATAAGATGCAGATCTACCCCCGTAAATCTGGATCTACCATGCATCCGGATTTAGTAAAACCGGGTCTACTGGAACCCCATTTTACTAAATCCAGATGAGGTAGATCCGGATTTATTTAAGCAAGTGCAGAAGCAGCCTTAGATTCAAATCTGAACATATGAATGTCAACAACATTCATATTAGAAGATACAGATATTGACAACATTCATGTGTGTCATATGCATCTGTATGCATTTTGTATGTACAGATATGTATAAGATGCATACAGATACATGTGTGTACATTTGTATCTATACATACGTATCTGTATATTCAAATGTTTCAGAACATTTGAAATTTGTCTGAATGCTTAAATTTGAATGTGTAGGCATTCTATTTGAGTTTGAATGTTCACATTTGATTGAATTCTATCGAATTTTGAATGCTTAGAACATTCATGCACTCCAAGATTGACATTCGAACATGAATCACATGCTTCGATACATTCATATGAAGCTTCATTACATTCGTGAACCTGGGGAGGTAGGAAAGCAGATGGCCTAATCACATCTGCCACTGATCCAGAGTGGATTCAAAGCAGATTCAGACTGGACTAAAAGTGGATTGAGAGCTGATTTGATGCATTCAGAGTGGATACATAGGGGATATGTAGGTAATTCATGGCGGGGGGTTGAATCAGATTCATATCAAACATTTGTATTGAATTTAAATCCTACACATTCAAAGGGGATCTATTCAAATGATTTTTTTTTGCCTTTGATTCAATACAAATCAAAAATGAAAAAAAACCCTTTTGTGCACATTCCTAGTCACCATTGTTGTAAACCAGGAGCCACATGTGGCTCTTTGGCCCCTTGAGTGTGGCTCTTCCAATTTAGGAGTACCCTAATTAAGTTAATAACAATGTACATACCTATATAGTTTAAGTTTTAAAAATTTGGCTATCAAAAGAAATTTCAGTCATTATACTGTTGATATTTGGCTCTTTTGACTAAATGAGTTTGCCGACCACTATTGTAAATGATTAGCTCTCATTTCTCTTGATGTTTACAAAGCTTTCAATATTGTCAATCACTCCTCCTTACACTCTGTTCTCCATCAGGTAGGCTTCAATAATATTTTTCTTCATTTCATCACCACTATCTATAATAATTCCTCAGCTATACTTAGAGTTAATAATCTTTTTTCAGATTGGAATGGGTCCACAATTCTCCAAGCAACTCTGTCAAGTATCTTGCTCACAAAGGGTATGTTAGTCACTGGATAGTAATTCCTTAGCTGATCTGGATCTGCTTCTTCCTGCATGTGATTCTGATGTGATTCATAATGTATTTTCCTAGCAGTGGTATGCCCTCTTCTCAAGATTTCAGAAGTGGGCACACTACTGTCTCTTTAAGAGAAAATATGTTAGGAATCACTTCAGAAGTGCATGCAGGAAGAAGCAGTTGGACAATACAGTTTCCTTTTGATCTCTGTGAGGTTGCAGCCTAGTTCTACAATAGCATAACATCTATTGTACATACAAACAGAGCTCTTGTGCCCTTCTAGCAACATGGAGTGGGAACAAACCTGTTCCATCTCTGGACAAAAGCTAAGATGTATTCACACAATCCATTTTCATTGTAGCTTGTATGCTTCATTCCTTCACTTCCATTTTTCTTATCAGCAGGAATAAAATGCTAAGAATTATTTATGCGTAGGATGAAATATTTAGACACTTAATGCTAAATGCATATACCACAATTGATTTTGTTTACAGTATTTTGCTGGAAAATATCTTACCACTCCACCTTGAAAGTGCAAACAGGCCAAGTTTTTGTTATTGTAGCCATCTATCTTCAGCGCAATGTGATCAAACAACTGGCAAAAAAAAATCTTTACACCTACTAAATACAGAAAACATTTGATAGCTCAGCTTACAGGCCCAATCTGTGCATGCAGCAAAAATGAATGAAGTCACAGAATCCTACGGTGTCAGAATGGGTTGTATCAAAGTTATAGAGGGCAACTCCCCATAGGTGCCCATAGCAGCTAATGAAACAGAGCCAGAAATAGTGAAAAGGGAGTTATATTCAAGGTCAGAAAAGCAGCATTGACCAACATATGGAGCATAGGGGAGGACTGGAGGTGATATCCTGGACAACAGAGGTGTGAGGATAGCACCTCTCTGTAGTTTAATATATCAAAGTAGATCTTTTTCAGTAGCACAACAAAGCACACTGCTGAAATGTACTCCTGAAGAGCTCAGAAGGCTAAGAACAAATATTCCTGGCCTTTGGAGCATTGGGGGCTCCACTGGACCACCTCTCAAGCTGGAGCAAGGTTCAGAGGCAGTGCAGGAGATGGTGTGGAACAGGCCATCCCAATGCAGACAGCCTTGTCCTGGGCCAGGAGTGATCTGCCCCAGCTTGGGTTGGTGTGGCTATCCTGATCTGGGCAGGGCACACTTCATTGTGATAGTGGAAACAAGGCAGTTCTCTTTGGCCATGGAATCAAAGGTAAACAGTGAATTACCATTTACCCTCCTTCCTGATTTAAAATAGAAATAATACCAGATGAGTTTAGGCAGTATCAAACCCATATGAAAACTGACCAACTGAACACTGAAGATCTTAGATAATTCTGAACTTTGGTTTAAATGAAGAGAAAAAAGAGACCTCTAAACTACTGGATGTAGTTCCTCCTGCGATCATCTAACTATGCAAAATATACTGACTTAAAGAACTCATGTCCAAACCCAGAACCATAGCAAACTTGACCTGGAACACAGCCAGGTCCACTATCTACTACCATGTAGGTCCACTATCTACTATTAGCTGAGGGTCACCCAAAGAAATAAGATTTCAAGCAGGATGCTTAAAGTCTAATACTCTCTAACACTTCTGTTAGTGTTTTGGATAAGAGGTGAATGAAATTTGCAGGTGACACCAGGGGTGACCTGCTTGGTAACGAACGCATGGACCAAACTGCAAGGCAGAAGTGAGGGGTGAAGCTCCAACTGGAAGATGAAACTGGAGATCAAAGGGCAGTTCAAGTAGATGCAAAACTGGCTTCCCATGAAAGTCCTGTTCTTCCTCAACGCATGCGTTCTGGTTTGTGAGCTGATGTTGGTCGTAATGAAACATGGCAGTATGGAAAATAGTATACAGCAAGAGCACTTTATCTGCCCTGGTGACACCTGCCCCACCTTTCACTCCTGACCATACTAAAGCTGAAAGTGGAGAACTTTCTTTCCCGACTTTGAAGTTTGTGCATGGCCCTAATTTCAGAAGGAGCAGGAGCTGGGCCTAGAAATCTACCAATTTTCTGCATCTTCTAAATAGGACCAGGCAGATATTGTAACCAATAGGTTGGAAGAGCTTCATCATCCATTCGCCTGATGGTAGAGAGGCAGGAGGAGAGTACAAAGTATCATCAATGTTTTTTACCTTCTCTGGTGGCTCTTTCTTCTGAACTCCGACAGGATAGTGTCTCAGTGGGTGCAGGAACATTCAGTACCCATTCTGCTCAAGCATTCTGGTGGTGTTATTTTTGCATCATGTGGATCTTCCCTATAATAAGACCTTATAATAAGGTCTTATAAGGTTAGACTGAAAAACACATCAAGAAAGGGAAACACATTTAAGACTGCATCATATGAATACTAGACTCTGGCTGTGTGTAAATTATGCACCCTAGTGCACACCATGGATGTTGGTCTTGGCTTGGACTGAACAACCTGAGCCAAGACCAGATTGGTGGCCAGTGATGCACATCTGGGGCTATCACGGCCAATCTGAGACAACTCTGGGAGGTCACAAACAAAAGCTCCCACCCTGAGTATTTTGTACCAAGATCATATTTCACGCACAACTTGTTGTAAAATAAAGAAAACCCATGCTTCAAAGTTACAATTGGTGTTGACAGCATTAATGAAACTGCAGGGCTGGGGAGGAGAAGGTTCTTACATATGCATTTACTAAAACTAATTCATTTTGTGTGTTATTTGTATATCTGCATTTTAGCATAATTTATGAAACACAACACCTAAAGCCATCCTTATTGCTGATGAAGAAGTCAGAGGAAGAAAAAAGATCCGGAAATGGTTATAGATCTGGAGATAATTACTAAAAATAACTTTAATTGCTAAAGTTAAGAACAAATTCATTAATACAGGACAAATTAAACACAACTTCTCCTATGGGACAATGTTAAGCAAGCATAAACCCATAGACTTTGGAAGTGAGGTGCATGGCCACAGAGAGACAGGTGAAATGGCAATCACCTGGAGTTAAACTCAACTCATGGCTTCAAGGTGTGGCTTGAACCATCTTGTGGTTCTTCTTTCTTTAGTGGTGTAGTAGTGAGTTCAGCTCCTGAGATGTGAAGCAAGCAAGTCAAAGATAAAGAAGAAGCCGAATTCAGACATTCAGAATGAATATGAATGTTTCTGAACATTCGTACAAATATTTCGGACATTCGTTAAGCTGGGGAAACGTATCAGATATGTATCTATTCATATCAAATATCTATCTGTTCATGTCAGATATGTATTGAATGTTCGTACAAATAACGTATATTTTGAATAGAATTTTACCACATTAGAATGCAATCTATTCTTACAAATATGGATTTTTGAACTTTTGATTTGTTTCAAATTGAATGTCAAAAAAAATTGGGCACATCCCTACACCGTACAGCTTCCCTGAGTTCTTTTTATACCTTACTTGTGCTACTCCAAGACCAGGGCAAGCATTTCACTGGAAGAGAGGTGGCTTGGAATCTCTCTTTTTTGACTGGTGAATTCAAGCTGTAAGTCTGAATTTACTGGTTGCTGTAGAACAAGGGGAGGGGGAACCAGAGGGCCAAATCTGCATGATGTTTCCTAATAAAATGTAAATTAAAATACAAAATCAATAACTGAAGGACAACCTGGATGTAAAGATAATTGAATTAACTAACTCTTCTCCAGAGCATGTGACCAAGTGAGAAAAGTATTGAAATAGCAAAGCAATAGAGCAATAGATAAGCTTCATGGCTGACTGTATGTCCTGGGGGAACTTCCTGTTTTTCAGCAAAACTTCTGGTTGAGAATGAAGTTGAAAAGGGGAGTGGGTGAAGGAAAACAAGTTTCAGTTAAAGTTGGAAGCCTGTCCTTTTCAAGACGGTTTTATGATACTTTTAGGTGCCTTCCATGGCCAGCCATGGTCACAATGCCCATATAGCTGCACAGTTCAGAATCCGTAAGTTCCATAGACATACTTTCTTCCATGTATCCAAACTGCCTATCCAAGCTGCAGGGTAATGTTCATAACACCACCAGATAACAAAAAGCTATGTACACTAGGGATGTGCAAGAATATTCAGAACATTTGAAATTCAATCAAATTTGTTCAAATTCGGATGTTCGAATTTGAATACAATGTTTGTGCATTTGTTTTTTAACATTTGAACAAACTCAAATGTTTTGAATCATTCATACAAATTATTTGGACATTATCCATACTCATTCATATCCATACGCATTTGTATGGATATGTACGAGACGAAAACGAGATGCATATGGGATAAAAATGGGATGTATATGGATGCATCCAGACACATATGAATATTTTTTTTTATTGTTTAAATGCTTTATTTAGATATAAAATGTTATATAATTTTCCATTATCCGTCCTATACAAAACTTGAACTCTCTCTGAACACAATTACAAGTTATATCTCTTACCAATTATACTATAGCATCAAAACCATTTTATTTTGTTTTACCCCCCTCCCCCTTCCCTCCCCCCTTCTCATTGTTGTACACTTTGGCATCACTGGTTACAGTTGAAATATTAATTGCAATTTAACTTTTAAACAACTTGGTCCCAGTCTAGTATTCATATAATCCTTTACTCGCGTCCACCTATCTTTACAATTTCTCAACTTGGTTGCGTCGTTCATGTTATTTATTTTGCAATTTAGGAATTCAGAGGCAATCAGGTCCATAATTCCTAAATACCAATTTTCCATTGTCCATTTTGTAGCATCTTTCCATCCTAATGCCACCACTGCTTGCAAGCAGCCCAAAATTTTGGAAACCACATCTCTTTGTTCCACCCTTCCTATTTGATTAAGATCTAAAAAAAAAAAAACAGACACATATGAATATTGTTGACATTCGTATCATCAAAAACGAATCAGATATTAGTATGAATAGATAGAAATGTGTTCAGATTGGTTCGAATTTGAATACATTCATTTTTTCTCTATTTGTATGCATTTGGACGTTTGAATATTCAATTTGATTCAAATTGCATTTGTGCACATCCCTAAGGTACACCATTGCATGAGTGATTCTATATTCAGTTCTAGAGGAGGAGTAAAGAAGTCACAAGCTGTGTACCCTCTGGCATGTCACTTTATCTTTACAGTCCTTCATGAGCTGAAGGATAAATGTCTCAAATACAGATCTCCTTGAACTTGTGGAATCTCCTTAAATGATTTAGAACCCAACATAATCAGTTATCATAATCAGTTTTGTCATGCTCCCACAGAGCCGCTCAGCTCTCCATCAAAATAATAATCTGAGATTCCTGCAAGGGAAGAATTTGGCTTCAAAACAAATACAATATTCTCCTTGTGTGCCATATGTTCTCTTTGCAGCAGGAGTGCCCCATTAACCAAAGACAGCTTCTGAAGTTCCTTCTCCAGGGGTTGCGATCTGATCAAAATCTAGAAAAGGAAATGGAAGCTGTTTCCAGGTAGACTTTAAGAGCTAGGAATATCCTGACACTATATTTGGATTGTCACACATATCTGCAATGACCCCAATATAGTCCCACGAGGATGATGGAGAAGAGGAGTAGGAGTTGGGTTTTATACTTTTCTCATCCTTTAAGGGGGCTCAAAGCGACTGATAAACCTTCTGTTCTTCTCCCACAAGTTAGGGGGGGGGAGGTGACTAGTCCAAGATCATCCAGCTGCCTTCACGTAGGAGTGTGGAATCAAAACAGGAGTCTATAAGATAAGAGTCCAACACTTTAACCACAAGACCAAATTAGCTTACTAAAAACAGCAATATCCCAGGATATCACTATGTCAGAAAAATGAACCCTGAACCCAGGTTTTCCCACATAGCAATATACCGGGATGTGCACAAATGCAATTTTCAGATTTGATTTGATTAGAATAGAATATTCAGATGTTTGAATCCAAACAAATAGGGGAAAAAACGAATGTATACAAATTAATTCAGATTTGAATACATTCATATCTATTTGTACGGTTATTTGATTCGTATTTGAAGATATGAATGTCAATAATATTTGTATGCATTCTTACACACCCATACGCATCTGTAACACATTCATATACATCCCATTTTTATCCCATATGCATCCCGTTTTTGTCCTGTACGTATTCATACAAATGCGTACCGATAAGAGTAAGATGCGTACCGATATGTATGTAATGCGTATGTATCCATACACATATGAATGTCCGAATAACTCATACAAATGGTTTGAAGGATTAGAAATTCCTTCGAATGTTAAAAAAACAAATGTATAGACATCTGATTTGAATTCAAATGTCCAAATTCTAACGAATTCAATTGAATTTCAAATATTCCTGCACATCCCTATACCATACTTTCTTCTGGATTTTTTTTTTCCATGATGAAAATATCCTCTGTGAAAGCACAGGAATGAAACCCAGATGAAAATACTGACTGCTTGAGCAGAGAGGTGGACGCTTTCTTAGTTATAGGTATTTTACTCTCAGAAGCATCCAAGGAACAAATGCCAGAATGCTACCAGTCTTGCCAGAGGAATGTGCCCTGTTGTCTGACTGGGATCTAAAAGAAAGCCCCCACATTTTCCTATCACCATGTGGAGGTAGCTTCATCTGACCATTTCTGCTCCACCAGGGATGCGTGGGTGCACAAGAAATATGTTTGTATCCAAGAGTTATGCTTTGGTGTTTCCCATCCCCCATCCCCCACCATCTCTGTCCCTCAGAAAAAGGCTCCAGCAAACCAGGTTTCAGTTTCTCATAGCTTTGCATTGCATTTGGATTCCTAAAACTCACTCATTGCCATGGCAACCGACCCAGTTCTTAGAAGTGCTGAAAGCCTTCAGAAATGACTCATTATTTGTTCCCCTTTAATATATGCAGCTATAGAATCTATAATACATTAGGCAGAGCACACTTCCCCCCCCCTTCTACATTTGAATTACCACAGTTTTCTCTGTAGCTGTCTTGGCATACCTTCCCTCTAAATGTCAAGGAAGCCATAACTGTTATTAGAACAAAGGGTGTTTCCGCACTGGCCATGGATTCCCCATTAAGGACACATACAAAACACATACAGGACACATAGAAAACTTACCTTCGGCACTGGAGAACAGATCTAGGACCCTTCCAGGTGGCCGCTTCTGCACAGCGGCACACGAGATCCGACCCTAATGGGGTTTTGCCACCGAAAAATCCATTCTCTGTGAAGACCTGAAAAATTAGGTCTTCAGTCCGTCCCCTCGCCTCTATCCGTTTGCAAGCAGGACGCTTCCACACATGGAGAGGCGAGGGGACAGATGTGCCAGCGGCCGCCATCTTGGGAATGGCGGAAGCAGGCTGGTCTGCCTCCAGAGCCCCACTCCTGCATGCCACATGCTGGCGGAAACGTGCGGTGACTGGCAGCTGAATGCTCCAGTCCCGCGGCTCCGGGGGTGGCGTTGGTGGCATGGGAGGCCAGCTGCACAGCACCCAGAAGATCTAGCCCTCAGGATCTGTCCTCCCTGTGCATGTGCAGATGCAGGAGGCCTCTTCGGATCTGTCCCTATTTCGGACGGATCCTCTGGAGGATGGGTTGCCGGGAAACGGATTTTCTTTAATCTGTTTATCGGTGGCCAGTGCGGAAACACCCCAAATTACCTTGAACTTTGAAGAGGCTGGCATGGGGGAAGCACACAATATTTTCATATGCCTCCCACTGATAAAAATCCAAGTAAAGACACCATTACACATTCAAGCGTGAGAAAGGATCAGTAGATGAATGGTCTTTCCACACTTTCCTTTAAAATGATACAGTGTGAGACCAAGGGCATTTCTGCACTTCCTTTCCTGTCCATTGGATGGGAAAGGTATGCTATAGACTAATGTTGACTAGCGCTCACACTTGCAAGTGGTAGTACAAGATAGACTAGCTCATGAGCCGATTGGTCAGTGTGACGACCTGGGCAGCTCTAGTACCACCTGCCTCCTTTTAGCGTAGCCTGGCAGGCTAACAGACAGCCCAGGTGCCCATTAACTCTGCCAGATCCTCTTAGATCCTCAGCACAAATTGGATCTTCACTGGCCCTGTTTGCTAATTCTTTCTTACCACAAACAGAATACTGACTCTTTACTTAACCAAACTCAAATGTTACAGAGTAAATAGAATAAAAGGAATAAAATGTATGATTGAATAAGTTATGAGTCCTATTGTACATGTGAAGGGAACTAAAATGATAAGGGAACAGAGTAAAGTCCTTTGCTTGTTCATCCAACAAGTTCTCATTTAATACAGTGGTTTCCTGACTGAAAATGGCTTCCCTCTCTTAGTCTGAGGTAAACTTCTTATGCTAATTCACAGCCTCTTAATAACTTCTAGCCTTTGAAACCCTTTCCTTTTGTTTTGTTACAGCTTTGTTTTTCTCTTCTTTTTTCTCTTAGTGTTCTGTCTCAAAACTTTATCTATTTATCCTCAGTCTCTCTCCTTTTAGGCCTGTCAAAACTCTCTGTGGTAAAAAAACTTTCCTCCTGCCACTATTCAGTCTTTTATGCTAATTACTTCTTTTTTCTGTTGCCCTCAGGCCAACAAAGCTAAATTCAACTTGACTGACTCTCTCCCTCTTTCTAACTTAGAGGTGAGGCCTACATAAACACACAGGCGCACTGAGCAGCCTCCTCACTTTTCAGACCCCAGCAGAGACTCCTCCCTAGCAGTCTCAGCAGCAGCTAATATTCATCCTGAGTCCTGGCTGCTGACTGGCTGGAGAGCCTTACTTTTTGGTAGGCAAAATGGAGCTTGCTGAGTCTCCTCCTCCTCAGCATGTCAATCAAACACACAGCAGCAGCAGGTTAACTGTTTCCTGCCTTGGTGGCTGCTTAGGGGCTTTACAGTCAGTCACCTATGTCCAGTCGTATGTCCATTCCTCCACAGGCTGCTGCCCTCCTGGTTCCAGCATCCTATGTGACTGCCCTTGTGCCAGCACCATCACTACAGTGATGCTGATGCTCTGTGCGAGCACAGTCACATTGGGGGTGGGGTCATCTGAGCTGCCAGCATGTTCTCGCAGCAGCTCTGATGTCCCCATCAGCCGGAAACAGCACAAATGGTTGCTAGCAGGAAGGAAAAGGTAAGGAATTGGTAGTGTTGGGTAAAGGTTAGTGTGCTTGTGTTGCACAATTTTGTGCACAACAACTAGTTTATAATTAGTCAACATCTGGGCAGGCAAGGGGTCCTGCTTGTAGCCCATAAGCACTTCCTGCAAATGCAGTGCACCTGGCCAGATGTTAACTAATTATGAATGAGGAGGCCAAGTGTGAATTGGCCTCTAGCCTAGTTCTGAGTCTCTTTCTTCTGCATTCAGGAGAGGAAGAGGGAGACCATGCCACAGCTTACATTGTGCACACATTGGAGACAGATTAGTCTGGTCTAGGCAGGTAAGTGCAGAAAGGGCTGATGAATGCTTGTGTTTTTTGGTCAGGCACACATGGGACATATTTTGTAAAAGGTTTGTTTGAAAAAAGCCCAGTATAATCATACCCATGTTGTGTGTGTGTGTGGGGGATGCCAATGGCCACCTATATCTTACCGTATGCAACTACTGGAGAAATATTTCCTAAGAGCTACAAAAAATATTTAAAATACCTATAAAATTGGATCAATAAGTTTACTTGCTAGACACCTTCAAAGGCATCTCAGGTAACCAAGTTCTATCAGTGGTCCGGGGGTCTCTGGAATGGAACAGAGAGGCATATGGAAGATCACACGCTTCTCTGTTCTTGTTTAGCACAAGGAGCCATTTTAGTGGCACACTAAGGTCGGCCATTTTCAATGTTCGTTCACATAGGGCAGCACTCTAGATATCTTTGCACAGTGGGAGGGAGGAAATGGTAGAAATAGCTCTCAGAGCTTTTCCTAATGTTCTGCTGTTGCAGCAGGTATGAGTCGTTAAAACCTTGGGTGCTTCTGCACCTGCCGCCAAGAAACGGATTTAAGAAAATCCATTTCCCAGTGGTTTGTCCTCCCGAGGATCCGTCCGAAATAGGGACGGATCTGGGGAGTCCCCATGCATCCGCACATGAACGGGGAAGATGGTTCAGGCCGGCCAGATCCCCTGGGTGCTGTGCGGAGGCCACAGCACCCATTCCAAAGGGCATCTGGCCTCCCGTGCCACCGACACCACCCCCGTAGCCACAGGACTGTAGCATGCAGCTGCCAGTTACCGCCTGTTTCTGCCGGCATGCGGGGGAGGGGATTCGGAGGCAGGCCAGCCTGCTTTCGCCCTCCCCAAGATGGCAGGCACCAGCACATCCGGCCCCACCTGGCTTCAGCTGGCCATCTGCGCAGGTGCGGATGCCTGGTGAATCACGGATGGGCCCATGTGCACGTGCAGAGCTCAGTTGGCCCTATTGCCTCAGTTGTGAGCTGGCAACAAGCAGGTAGGTAGTGTTCACACATGCGCCCCCAGAGTGGGTTGGGGGGTGTAGGGTGTGGGTCCTGCTGGCCCTCGGAGCCCGATCCGGGCTCCTGGAGTGAGTGGGAACTGAGGGAAGGCATTCAACAGTCCTCCCGCCCTGGTTCTTGCCTGACCCAATAGCAGGAGGCCGGGGGAGGAGCGTCCTGCCCCCATCCTAGGGCTCGCGGGCACGCTTTATCTATTCCCATGGAGGGAGGCAAGGAATGCATGTAGACACATTCCTGCCTCCCTCTGTGTGAATGGAGAAAGCTTTTCCATGTGTCCTAGCCTTCTTTGTCACAGCCATTCCAGCTGTAGCGCAAAGAGACCTCTGGTCTCCAATAAATTAGTCAAGTATGATGTCCACCCACCACTGAAGATAGTCAGTGGAATTCTTTTTAGTGCCCTTGACTATGACATTTGTGCAACTTTATGTACTAAAATAGGCATTTTCTGGTTTGTTGATGGTGTAAAGGGCTGTTATTTGCATGTTCCACTTTTATAATATATCTGCAAGATAATATTTCCTATTAGAGCTTATTACCTCAGGGCCTTGAGTTATTTACTCTTTTATTCTTAGCTATTTGTCTTCTTTAAAAGCACCTTCAGTTCTCTGATGCCAACCTTGGAGTACAGAGAGAGGACATAAGCTTTCCTTATTGTACATATACTTTAATAGATAAATAAGATCTTTTTGTGTGTGGGGAGGGGGACGGGACAAGGCAGAAAATACTGTAACTGACTTAAAACAAAACTTTTGCTTACTAAAATCACAACTGTTAAAAAGCTTTTGAGAATAAACAAAAAAGAACGGTTAAGACATAGTATTTTTTTCCCCCCGAATAAAAATGTAGGAGGCGATTAAAAGTTTACAGTGGCAGATACCCTGCCTCAGCCTAAACATTCTTGGGAGTGTCCCACTTTCTCACCAACTGGCCTTGAAAGTCAAATTCAGCCTAATTCCTCTCTAGCCTCACTTCTTAGTTGTGTGCACCAAAGAACTGCAAGTTTACTGATTCTGTGGAACACCTTGATAATCTGATAATCTGAAAAGCCCACTCAACCATGACTTTGGTCACACTTAAGGTTTAATCCTGCTTCAGTCCACTTTCAGAGTGAGATAATACATCAGCAGAGAGACAAACTGTTTTCTTTCAGTGTTAAATAGCTCAGCAAATTCACCTTGGGGATCGAAATAAAAGGAAAATTACTGGTCAGTTTACTGAGGTGTTCTCTTGTTCTGAAGGTGGACTGAAGCTGGATTAAACTTTAAATGTGACTACAGCCTATGTGTGCTGACCTGATTCTCTTTTTATTTCCATGTTTGCCCCACCCCACAGTTGTCTATTGCTTGATACACTGAGGGTGCGTTCCCATACGAGATTAAATGCACATCCAATCTGTTTTCAGGATTGTCCGATCCCATTTCAATTTTTATTCCTGAACTTTACAAGGACTATATTGCTAAAATCTGCAGAAAAAGTCCTCAGGAAAACTGTTTTCAGTCCCGTTTTGATGGCTAGCCTACTTTTTTTCCCAATGAGAACGCTACTGGACTATTCAGGGAGGTGGGCTGCCTTTCAGCCTGTCACTCCCCCCCCATATCTTTCTGACCACGGTGTGGCATTCGATGGGTGGGATTTCACATCTGGGAAGGTCTGCCCCCTCGTCCTTCCCATCCCTGCAATGCTAGAGTCCTGGAGATTAAAAAAAAGAAAAGTGTTAGTTCTTTGAACATAGATTTCCCCTTTCTGTGAATGCCATTGTAATTACACTGTAACAGTGATCAGCAAGGGAAATCTTTTTTTAGCCCCACTCTGTCCTGAGCAGCTCATTCCAAGCAAAGAAAGAAGGAAGGGAATCCCCTCTTCCCTTTTTGAACCTGTGCAGGAACCACAATCCTCCATTCTCCTCCCACCTCTTGCTGATTTGAAAAGGAGAGTGTTCACTTTGTCATGTCTGTTCTTTTGGTCAGCTGTATCTGACCAGGGCAGGCTTACAGGGTTTGGACAAGGGGTGGGGATGGAAAGATCCGGCTTCTCCATGCTGGGGATTTGGGCAGTTTGAATAGGAGCTGTGGTATTCGAACTGAGCCCACATTGTCGTCAATCAAATGGGAACAGCCAGAACGCACACTCGGTTCTGAATCTGGAGTAAAATAGTCAAGTGGGGACACAGTCTGAAAGTCTATTGAAGAAGTGATGATCAGTGATGATATTTCCCAGTGACTGACAGAGGTGTGAGCACCTACCATCCTACAGCAGTCAATCAATTCACCGATTGTCTTTCCCATTTTGAAAAGCGGCCTTTATTCTCTTTGCAAGCTTTATTCTCTGGCTTTGTTCGCTGTCTCCTCATTAAGCAGCATTGTCTCATTTGCCCAGCCCTTTCATTTTGTTAAAAGCACACGAGAGCCTCACTTGCGCACATGCACACAAAAAAAATCAAAATCAAAGTAGACTTTATCTCTCAATGTGGGCCACTTGGATGCAGCAGATGTGATCAATGTGAAGTCCTCCTGGCGAATATCTAGTTTATCTTTAATACAATCCCGCTGAAAAACCCTTGTCCTTCAGAAAGCTTTGAAATCACTTAGAGCTGAAGCCTGAACTGCTTCGCTTTACCCCGAGATGGCTGTTTCTTGGAAACAAAAGCAGAACATTTAGGATGGAAGTAACCTCACTCCTCTCCAGTGCCCCATATTGTTGTATCTGAATAATTTAGAGAGGATTTGAGAAGCATGCTTTATTTTAATTAGTTTCTGAATCAATTTCTTTTCAGTGTGAGCCCTTTCCCCATCTATCCGCTTTATTTCCACTGTTTGTTTCTGATGATATCTGCAGTCCTAAGGAAAGGGTGGGGGAGGAAAGCGGCGGCTAGAGGAAGAAGCAAATTAACTGGGATTGGCCCACGTCGGCTTATCCCCAGGAAGAGAAGACCACAGCAGTAAGCTGTAAAAATGTGCTTATGTGGGAGAAAGAAAAGTTCAAAGGGCTGCAAATGTACTTATCCGTTTATTAAGTATGACTGTTTTTTATTATCACACGAAGCGCTGTTCAGAAAGGGAGACATGATAGATTCTACTACTCTCCCAGGATGGGCCTTTTCAAGCTTTTGCTGGGGAAAGTGTGGGTCAGAATTGTGTTGTAAAAGCAGTCAGTGCTGTGGAAAATTCCTTTGCACTCTTCCCAGTTTCTTCTGGTTTTTTTTTTTTTTTTTTGCATCTTTGACACACTTGGTTGTTTTCAAACACAAAATGCAGCTTTTGAATTAGCATTTCCTTTATTGAAGTAAACAAGATATCCTACACCGGTGTAAGTCTTTGGGACTTTCTGCACTTACCAGCCTTTGGATTGGGTCAATATAACTGGGCCCAATGATCTGGATGGTGTGAAGGTATGGGTTGGATCAACACTCTCTCCACTGATGATCTTGATCTGGTCCATGTTTCCACGCAGCTGCAAAGCCCATGCAGGCTTTGCAACCACCTCCCAACACTTCTGAAGGCTAGAATGAAGGTTCCCAGGCTCAGGTCCCAGGGAGTGATTTTTGGCAGCATGCTATGGTGCACTGCTGAAAAGCAGCCCCTGGTAGTCCTGGAATGTAGAGACATGACGTCTACACACCTACAGCATTCAGGCCAAGCCTCTTGGTTGCCTGGAAGTAACAAGGAAACAGGGTTGCCAGGGATCAGGATTAAAGGCTTGGTAATACATATCCTGCTCAGGAGCAATGAGGGTGGAGGTTCCTCAATGAGCGTTAATGTGAGGACGGGAGGTCCAGAATCTGGCCCAAATGAAGCCTTAATCTGGATCTCAGGTAAGTGCAGTCTAGGTAGGTACACATTCACTTTAGGCCCACTCTTGTACACAGACTTGCCTTAATTCAGTCGCATTAGAGGGCTTTTGGTCTAGTGGTTAAGGAGCCGGACTCTTATCTGGAAATACCGGGTTTGATTCCGCTCTCCTCCATGAAGCCAGCTGGGTGACCTTGGGTGAGTCACAGCTCTCTTCTCAGCTCTCATGTAGTAACCACAAAAGCTGCACAGTTTCTGCCCTGGCTTTTCTTCAGCCTTCCATTTGTCAAGCCTCCACAGTAAAAAGCAACTATTTTTCTGTCCCATAAGTTTGCAGTACACACTCAGCACCAGCAGGGTACTGGGCTCTTTCAACTCCAGGTGGGCATAATGGCATTGGCAACCACATGGCATCCGTCTTCTCTGGCCTGCTCATCTGACCGAGTTCCACCAATCACCTCGCTGGATGGTGCCTTTACATCATTTCTGCCACCCCTCCACTGACTGCTGTATTTAAGCCTTGGAAAATTAAACTCTGCGCTCTTTCCAGCTGATCCTGTCTCCCGCCTGACTTCTTTGCCTGTGCTCTCTGTCTTTAACTAGCCATAGGAGGACGTGGCGATCTCTTATCACATGCCGGTGGTGAATAAGGGATTTACTTTCACAACACCCAACCAGGTTTCCCAGAGCCAAGATTTCAGGTTGCAGAGCGCGACTACAACACTCTCACAACCCCACTCACCTCACAGGGTGTTCTGTTGTGGGAAGAACAGAAAGCTTTGTCAGCCGCTTTGAGTCCTGTTAAATGGGTGAGAAAAATGGGGTACAAAAGCCAACTCTTCTTCTTCTCCTTCTTGAGATACAGAGTCCATAACAGCTGAGTGCTTCAGTCTAAAAGGTCAAATTAAAATCCCTGGAGTACCTGATACTCTCAAAGAATGCTTCATATCTTTCAGGAGAAACATTTGTAAGTGTGGTGAGTATCCTTAACACAAACCCAGTTCTGAACATCCTGCCAGTTCAGTAGAAAGTGTGTGGTGGCATGTATATGTGAGGTAAATGATAAAGGTAATTCTGTGATCTTGTCATTCTGTCTACCCAATCCCTCCTTAAGTGCTGTCAACTAATGTGTGACAGATACAAAGTGGATTACAGGGTGGTTTGTCTGATGCCACCAAGCTAAACCCATCAAACATCTATCATCTGGAATCTCAAATTGGACTTGAACTTGGTCTCTGTCATCCCTGATAAGTAATTTATCAATTTTTTCCTAACGTTTTTTACATCCTTATCCTGTCTCTCCCATGTGGTCCCAGCAGCACAGTTCTGCTTTCAAGATATGACAGTGTTTCCCATCCCAATCCTACAGAAAATTACTAGGAATTAGAGAAAGGTCAATTCTGATAGAAATCACAGTGTAAGAAAGAAATAATGGAGTTTCTTCTGTGGAATTAATCACCTGCTATTACACCTTATTGATCTTGCCAAACAGATAGTTATGTGTGCCTATGCAAATTGCATTCTGTGTTCCAGGAAATCATCCCCCTTACTTTTCTCTTTCTTTATGGAGATCTTCAAGCTGTAAGCCTTTGTGTATTGCTTCAGCACTTTGAGCTGCAGATCCTTTCACAGGAGTGAAAGGCAAATGACATTCAAATCTGTAGGAATTCTGTTTCATAGCCTCAAAAAGCCTGGACTCAAGCTTCCCACCACAAAGCCCCTGGTCACATAAGCCTAAGACAGGACTGCTATTATAATTCCCAACAGTCCAGCCAGTACCTGCCCTCCTAAGAGTAGCAGGGCACCAGTAGGTTGCTGGGAATGTGACGATGACCGAGTAAGTACTACAGTCTTAATTCAATAAACTGGTAGCAAGCACTTAAACAGTAAACCAAAACTAAGTTTATTGAGAAAAACAAACAATATGCCAATAGTTATAGAAGGATATAAAGTTCAGGTTTAGTTAGTCAAAGTTCAGTAAGTCTCTTAATAACGCAGATTTCCTTTTATAACAGCTTTTCTTTCTCAAAGGAAAATAGTAAGCCTTTTAAATAAGTAAAACCTATCAAACTTCCCCCTTTGGCAGGCTTTGCCTCAGCTTTAGCCCTACCAAAGGATAGTAACATTGCCCTGGGTGATAGAAGACCCAGCCCTTCCTTGCATGGCTGTAACCCCAGCCTTGGTCAGTCCCCAGCAAATTTCCCTCAGAGAAAGACCCTCAATGACCATTCCCCTTCAAATCTTGCCTCGAGAAAAGACCCAGAGAGCTCTAGTTTCCTCTTTAAAAACCAAACAGACCCTCCTGCCTGTCAGTCAAACCTCCTAGCCCCTGGACAGCTTTTCCCTCCAATTTAGCCTGCAGCCAATCAATGCAAAAGGGCCTGGGCAAAGTTTCCTGCCCTTTTTGCTGTTTGCAGCAAAGGCTTGTTTAAGCATTTTGCAAAGAGGCTTGCAAAGGACCAAAGAAATATCACTGCCCTCTGCAGCCTGCAGCCTGAATCTATCACAACTGCCTATTCATAAATTCGAACTGAGGTTGCACCAGTACTGATCACACCTAGATATGTTCTCCTCAGGCCATCCTCTCTTTGGGCCGCATTGATCACACCTTTCTCCGCAATCGACCTGGGCCTCTTCCATGGAACTCTTGGCTCTCCACCTCTTTTGCTGCATCAAATCTATTTACTTTCTTAAATGGGCATCATTGTGTCACTCAAGGGAGGTGAGGGTTTGTGTTTGCGATTCTTTTCTGAGCCTGCTCCACCACCTCCACAAGCCCCTTCCTTTTTTACGTGCTTTTCTTCTCCATGCGATTAATGTTTTTGTAAAAAAAAAAAAGATAAATTTGTGGGAAAACACTAGAAGAAGAGTGGGCTTTTCTACCCCTCTTTTTTCTTGTCCCCACAACAGAACACCCTGTGAGGTAGGTGGGGCTGTGAGAGTTCAGAAGAGAGCTGTGACTAGCCCAAGGCCACCCAGATGGCTTTGTGGGGAAGGGCAAATTTAACCCGGTAATCCCAGATAAGAGTCCGGCTCCCTAACCATTAAACCAAACTGGCTAGAGAGAGCAATCATATACATAATCTAAGGAGAGAATGCATGCTGATTGGCCAAAGGAAAGACTAGACCCCGTCCACTACAGAACAGTTCAGCCTCCTTTAGCCTGTCCCCCTGCTCACACTGAGGCAGTGAAGATGTCCTGGGATGCCAGGATGGCCTGAGTCCTGTAACAATGAGGACTGTGGTTAGAATGGTCTAACGGGGGTAGGCCAGCTTGGAAAATGAATTAAATAAAAATAGTGTGAGTAACATGACCTGATGGTCATCCTAAACTACTAGTGTGACCAGGTCCAAACATATCCCTTCTCCTGGCTCTCAGGAAGCTGCCAGAGGCCCTTTCTGTTCTTACTTGTTAATCCAGATTAAAGAGCTGCTAAGAACACAAGGTCCTTTCTGCACTGGGCCTTATTCTAGATTATATCATGAAATAAGTGCCTGTTGTCTGCATACTAGTGCAATTGACAGAAACCTCTGGGCAAGGGTTGCCATAGTCTGTACCAGCATGCAAATAGCAGGCTTTATTCCATTAAATAATTTGAAATAAGGCCTTGTGCAGAAAGGGCCATTGTCTGGACTGAAGTAGAGTAGGGATGTGCACAAATGGTTTTTTATATTTGAATTCAAGTCGAATAGAATATCCAAACATTAGATTTGATTCGAATGTTTAGAATCCGAATGGAATAAAATCTGATTCAAATCGAATACATTCTAATCCTATTCATTTGAATGTTCAATTCAAATCTGAAGATATGAATGTCGACAGCATTCATACTTGAAGCTACGAATGTCAACAACATCCTTATGTGTTATACGTATCTGTATACATTTTGTACACATCCTGTTTTATCCTGTATGCACCCTGTTTTCATCCTGTACTATCAGCACAAACATGTACAGTTACGTATGTAATTTGTACAGATCCATATGTGATACACACGTATCTGTACATTTGAATGTTTCGAATCACTCAAATGAATGTTTTGGGACATTCAAAATTTGTTCGGATGTTTAAATTTGAACATGTAGACATTCTATTCAAATTTGAATGTCCACATTTGATTGAATTTTGAATGTTTAGAACATTCGTGCATATCTCTAAAGTAGAGTAGATCGAGATCAGAACTGGGCTAAGAGGTCACTAATCTGGATCAGTGGTAGACCAGATAATTGTGATCTAAATCCATACTAGCACTCTTTTGCACACATTTGCTGTTCTATAGCCCACTTGGTGCAAATGTCTTTTTCTGTGGTTGATCTGGACCTATCTAATATGGATTAACTAAGGTATGTGCAGAAGGAGCCTTAGCATTCACTACTTGTGGCTTCATCTGTGGCTCATTTCTTGTAACTTAATTCTATATAGTTTATTTATTTAACCCATTCAAAACACATGTCACTTTGTCAATTAAAAAATATCACGAAGCTATTCACAATGTACATTTGCAGTTCACTCAAAGGCTAGCAAAACTGAGTGGGTTGGAAATTATTTCTGATTATGCATCGGTTTGCTTCCTGAAGCTGATAAAAGGTTGAAATCTAATATTATACTCAGCTATCTAAACTGCTCCTGTGAATCTGTAGGAATGCTTGAAATTCAATTAAACCAGCGTTCTTTTCTTTAATTAGCTGTCACAGAACTTCTGACGTAAGCTGGGATGGAGGAATGCTTTGGCTTGAAAAGAAAATTAGCATCAGCTAAGCTAGCTGGAAAAATAAATAGCATCTTCCTGATGTGTCCTTGAAAACAACACTATTGGGGAATAAAGCTGATAAAAACATCTGTGCAATACAGGACTAAGCAATAAAAATTTGAATGTAAGTCAGCATACAGAAACAGAAAACTAGAGGTGTGCACAAATATTCGTAATGTTTGTTATTCATATGAATTCAGACAAATTCGGACATTTGTTCATGAATCGAATGTTATGACGTTCATGCCGTATATTAACATTCGTATGAATACAAACGTTTCCAGACATTCATATGAAACTCCGGAACATTCGTGAAACGGAGGTGTGAAAGCAGCTGCACCAACCACATCTGCAATGGATTCAGAGTGAATTCGAGATGGTTTGAGAGCAGATTCAAAGTGGATTCAGGAGGGATTTGACACTTTCAGAGTGGATAAGTTACGGGATATGTATTAGATACATATGGGATATGTCTGCATTTGTATCAGATATTCATAAAAATTTGTACAAATACATTCGTATTGAATAGAGTCCAATCACATTGGAATCTATTCGAATGAATATGAATTTTCTTACATTTGATTTGATACAAATTGAATGCAAAAACAAAACAAAACACATGTATCCACACCCCTACTGCAAACTCAAAAAACATTTTAAAAATTCCTAACAGCTGTTAAGAGAACCATACCTGAAAATAAAAAACAAACAAAACAGAATATCTGGTTCACAGTCCTTTCCCACTCAAAACAGATCAGAATCAGTTGACAAGGTTGGTAGCCCCCCACCCCAAAGCTGGTGAGGAATGGCCTTGCTCTTCTAAATGTATAGGATCTCAACTTTGCTTCCTACATAGCTGACGGGGGGGGGGGGGGAGATGCTGCATTTCAGGCACCATCCAAAGCACCTGCTCTGGTCATCCATGGAGCTGGGCACACAGACACATCTGCCCCTCTTCAGGCTCTAATGTGGCCCATTCATTGTCAAAGGCAAACAACCAGTAACATATTTGAAACACTTGGGCTGCCTCCAGGTGTCAGCCAGTTATCCCGCTGGGAGGCAATTATACAATAAATCCTTCCCATGCGCCATCTTTGCACATCTTAAATGATACCTGCTTCTGGGTATTTGGGCATCCAGAATACCCAGATGTGCTCATCATCACCTCCACATATGTGTGGACACCTGCTTTGTACTCCATGCATGTACACCAAATGGAGTAATTGTGATAACTCTGTCCAAAGGGTCAGTAAACTCCCTACTGCTGGAAAAGCTGAAATCAGTGCTGGGTTTTCCAGCAATAGTGTTCAGAGTGTGTGGTGGCTAAGAGTTGACTAAGACCCTTTCTACACTTACCTTGGTTAATCAGTATTAGCTAGATCCAGATCAACCACAGGCAGAGGCATCTGCATTGAGTGGCTTTGCAAAAAATTAATGTCTGCTAAAGAGTGTTAGCATGGATGTAGACCACCTTTATTGGGGGGCTTTCTGCACTTGGCCCTGTAGCTGCCTTCCAGTATGCTCCCAGATGGAGCATCTACACTTGAAGGAGCTGTTTCTGACTCAGTGCAGGAGTGCACTGGAAGGTGACTACACATGGAGCATGCTTAAGTGCTCCACACATGAACGTACCTTCTCCAGCGCCAGAGCCATTAAGGCTCTGGTCACTGTATCTGCACCTCTTCTGAGTGCTGGAGGGTCAGCTTACATGCCACACAGGTGCATTGGCATGTCAGATGACCTGGAGCATGAGCATGCATGCTGGTATTGCACCTCCAGCAGGGCTTAGGGCTCTGAAGTGGGGTGAGCATGTGGGAGGGTGGCATGGCCAAAGAAGGTGGGTAAGGGGGGCAAGGTAGAGATGGCGAGAATGACAATGAGGAGTAGCCAGAGTGGGGGACAAGGCAGGTGGCCGACCACGGAAGACACAAGGTGGGAGTTGGGTAGGGGTCTCTCCCCCCCCCCCCGGTCAAAGCTTCAAACACATTTGATCTGTGCACAAAGTGTCAAAGCTTTGAATTCATGTGCAAATTTGAAGCTGACAAAGACATTTGGCACATCCCTACAACTTAGTGTTAAATATTCGAGCTTAAAGTGTGTGATAGGGATACGGGAAGGGAATTTATTACAGAAATACGATTTTCACGCTGGGTATCTTGTGGCTCTAGAACACTGCTATTGATTTCTCAGGCTTAAATTCTTTGTTTAGTCTTTGTAACTACCAGACACATTCAGGAAGGGTTAATTCATTAGTTGAAGAATTTTCTTTCTCAGCAGGGTGAGCATCATTATGCATTAATTGGACAACCTACAAGGCCTTGGGGTTTGGCACAGGTATAAATGTAAATGTTGATTAAACAAAAACTCAGGATTAATTGTTTTATCTAGCAAAGCCCGCCAAATTGGCTGAGCCAAATTAAATGAGAGCCTTGGATAATAACTTTGTTAAATGTGTCTTTTGTTTACCTTTCTCTCTGGAAAAATGGAAGAGTGTACTGTTCCTTGGTTGGAAACAGCAGTATACTGCATCCTAGAAGTGATTAATACTTTGTCCTCTAAATGAAGAAACACATGCTTGCAACTTCCCAGTGATCTTTTTTGACCTCAGATTCAGAGAATAAATTCACTTCTTTCAGAATAAGTATAAACAACAATGCCCAGGTACTTCTTCCAGGCTGGAGAGATGGGCAGGATGCCTCTAAAGATCATTTTCAGAAAGATCAAGAGCAGGTGAAGGTTTTGCCTTTGCCATCTGCTTGAGATGGCAGGCCATAAAGATGTGCACTAAAGAAAAACTCACATTCATTTCTTAATTGAAACAAATGTCCCCAAAATTTGTATCTTTGTCAAATCCTTTGTTTGAATGTTCAAACTTTCAAATGTTTGTATTTTTAGCCAAACATACCTGCGGGATTGTTTTCCATTGAAAAAGGCCATTTTCATCTGTAAAATCCTGAAAAAATGTCTATAAAATATGGAAAATCTATAAAATCCTGAAAAAATACTCAAATGTCTAGACTTCCATTTTGATTTTAAAAATTGAAAATTTGTAAATTCAATAAAATATTCTAATGCAAATTCACTTGTGCAGATCCCAATTGGGCCACTGTGTGAAATAGGGTTGCTGGACCAGATAGGCTGTCATCTGACCTCGCAGGGCTCCGTTTATGTTTGCATCCATTTCAATATGTACAGTCCTCCTTTTATTGAATGGATGAAGAATGAGGGTTGTTTGTTACCCTGATGTGCTTAGGACTACAGCCAATAAAAGTCCCAAGACCAGAAATATAATGACCAGCTTTACCCGATCATCTTTAAGAGTTTGGGCATTGGAGATTTTTTTTAAAGCAGCTTTAGACAGAAGACCTGTCACTTCATATCAGCAGAGCACAGCAGGTCCCAGGTATATACCTGAGGCCTTTTCGCACAGGCCTTTCCCGAACACATGGAAGACAGCTCCGGACGCAGCATACGCATTGCTGCGGCCGGGTTTCCGTCCCGGCGTGTCCGGAGCTGTCTTCCACACGTTCCGGATGCAGAGCACTTTAAAGTGCTCTGCATCCGTTCCGACGCGGACGAGCCGCCCCGGCGCGTTCCGGGAGAGAAGCGTTCGCACGCTTCTCTCCCTGACAGCCGTCGGCACGCCCCCAGGGCCCGACTTGCCAGGCCAGCGATTGCGCCGGCGCGGCGAAGCCGGTAGATGGGACGCACCGAATCGGGGTTCCCCTTTCCCATCTGCCAGGGTCAGTGACCCTGGCAGATGGGACAGGGGAACCCTGATTCGGTGCGTCCCGTCTGTCGTCTCCGACGGCCGCCGGGACATGGCTCATTCCCAGGTCCGGCAGCCCCAATGGGTCTGCCGAAGCCGGGGAGCCACCAGCATCGGTGTCCTGTCGCCCCTTTCTGGGGTGGCAGGAGGTCGATGTTGGGCTGGCTGGGGGCGAGGAATGTCTTGGGCGGCCGGAGCGCATCACTCCAGTCCCCCAAGGGTCCCCCCGCCCCCATCGCGGCCATCTGTGAACTGCTTGTCCAATAGGGGGCCTAGGTGGGCTGCGTGCTGCGCGATCCCAGCATGCCCCCCTCAGTCGGACGCTGGACGGCGACGAGGTAAGTCCTCCATCGCGCGCGCGTCCTCCCAGGGCCCTGGGGGAGGGGGGGAAACATCTTCGCCATGTGGGTGCCTCGATGTAGGCACCCACACGGCGAAGATGGGCCCGATCCGGCGCGGATAGTGGTTGGGGGTGGCGGATTCGGGGGGTGGGGGGGGCGGGGGACTGATCTGCGGGGCGTGGACGCCTAGATCCAGGCATTCGTGCCCCGCAGATGGGCGAGATCGGGGCACGGGGCGAGCCCTTGGAGATCGGAGCCAGGGGCTCTGATCTCCAAGGGGTCCTGCCCCATAGGGGCCTTGCCCCGGGCCCCATGATGGGTGCCCGGGTGCGCGGGCATCTTCGTGCCAGGTCCCCAGGGCCCGATCCGGGCCTGTAGAGCTGGCACGAAGGGCAGGGCGGGTGGCTTGACAGCGCTGCCCGCCCCTTGGGTGCTCTCACCCAATGGGCAGCAGCCAGCGCTGCGGCCGAATCCCCGCCCCTGGCCGGTCTTTGCCGGGCCAAGACAGTTCCGGGCGCTTTTACCATTCACACACAGGCGAGCCGGAACGCGTTCCAGCGTACCTGTGTGTGAATGGTAAAAGCGCCCGGAAGTGTCTTAAGCTTCCCGCCTGCACGCGTTCCAAACGGAACGCGTTGCAGTGCGAAAAAGCCTCTGGTTTCTACCAGTGGGTTTGTGAAAGATCTTTGTGTGAAATTATGAAGGTTGGTGCCTGTTAAAGCAAAACAGTTCCTCCAACTTGCCAATTGTTGAGGGTACAGTTTCCATTTACCCCCAGAAAGCATGCCAGACTGGGAATGTATGCTTTAGACTTGAGGGGACTAGGCTGACTTATGCAAAATGGTATCCAACGTTCACTGTGCTCAGGGTGGTGAGATGATGGACGTGTGCTGTTGGGTTTTGTTCTCAGGCTTTGAAAAGAATTGACAGGTAGTATTTTAAAACTGCAATGATTATATATTCATCTTACTGTCAGGAATGGGGTATTCCTGCTATGACCTATGGGTGTGATCATGCAGAGTATTTGAGGTGCATTTATTTCCAAAAGATCACCCCATTCATGAATGCAGGGAAGAAAGCCTACATCACACAGTTGTTGTTTTTTAAAGTGCGTAAAAGCTTCTTACTTTGTGGTCCCCTTGACCTCAAAATCTAGTACCCCTCCATTGCAACAAGAGCTTGCTATTCTTTAAACACCACTGTCTTGATTGGATGATGATGATACCAGACTGGGATTGGTACAGGATCTTCACAGAGGTCCTACCCCATCTGTCCCAAGGTGCAGTTTAAGGAAATCCCAACTGCAGAAAGGACACACAAAGGCAGACCTTGGGATGTGGTAAAGTCATCTTTTTAATATTTTGTTTGTCTCCAGAGTCTCAAAAGTGCCCCAGAATTATCTTAGAACTAGGGATGTGCAAGAATATTCAAAATATTAGTTATTCAGATGAATTCAGACAAATTTGGACATTTGTATACAAATTGAAAGTCCTGACATTCATTTTTTAGTATTCGTACAAATATGAATCTTTTCATGAACCATCTTGCCTGAGAGGAGTGGAGAAGAGGCAGCAGGCTGGGCTCTGCCATCTTGCTCCCAGCAGTGCCCCTCCCTCCTCCAACTGCCATCTTCACAAAATGGCAGAGACTATGGTAGCCGATCCATCGGTTGAGAAGATGTCTGGTCCTGGGGATGAGTAGATGCCGGCTGACCATCTGTACCATCATCTGGTTTGTCATCAATGAAGGGAAAATTCAAAGTAAAGAGAATAGGAAAATTCCAGCAATAAGAAACGAACAGAAGAATTGGAACTAAAGACCTCAAGTGCTTGCTTTTTGCTGTTCCCTGTTCCCTCCCACACCATTTTCCTTTTGTTTCTTGTCTCTTTAGATTGTAAGCCTGAGGGCAGGGACCTGTCTAAGTTTAATATAATGCTGTAACCCGCCCTGAGTCCTTCGGGTATAGGGCGGGATAGAAATACAAATAAATAAATAAATAAATAAATAAATAAATAAATAAATAAATAAATAAATAAATAAATAAATAAATAAATAAATAAATAAATAAATAATTATTTGTATGAATAATTCAGACATTCATATGTGTATGGATTTGTACGCATCCCATACGTATCTGTATGCATTGCATATGTATCCATACACATCCATACGGATACGTATAGAATGAAACGGGATGTACGCAGGATAAAAATGGGATGTGAATGCGCACAAGATTTGTATCATTGGATACATACTGAATACTCATACAAATAGATATGAATGTATTTGTATCAGTTCAAATGTCCAGACATTTGTTTTTCAATATTCATACAAATTTGGATATTCAAATATTCCATTTGAATCAAATCAAATGTCAAAACTTGCATTTGTGCACACCCCTACTTAGAACATGTGTCTGAACATATTCTAAGTGTGATCTCTTCCATGATAGGGAAAGGTTTAAGAGGAAAAGATCTGTTGCTGGGTAAACTTCAGGTTATCACCAGCCAGATTTCCTGTTTAGGCAGGAGAATTTGCCCCACTGATTGGCCAATGTATATAAATATATAAATAGAGAGTCTGCACTTGGTCAGACACTCCCAGTGTAAATAAATAGTTGTGTTAACTTGCTGTTTAATAAACCCTTGCTTTTTTTTCAAGTATGGTCCCTTTTATTCAGCATTTGCCAGCTTCACATTTACTCTCTTCCCTTTAGTGATGTCAGTCTCAGTGTTATTAATTTATTAATAGGGATGAATAAATGGAAAGGTCAGGAAAAGTTCATGTCCAAAAGATTATCTGGCTGCAATTCAGAAGTGTTCCATATCCTGCAGTCACAGTAGAAGCAAAGCATAACTTCAACAAAATCTACATCCCTAAAAAAATAATAATAATGGGAGTGAGACACAGACACTTTCTTACTCCAAACTGAACTGAGTGCTTTAAATATAGATATTTTTCCATGCAATGGAGAGTTGCATAAGATAATACTATGTAGCACAGCATTTCAGGATTTCCAAATGATGCCTCCTCCTTTTTTTTTTTTTTTTGGATCAGTTAATCATTACCTCCACAGAGGATGAAGCCCTGATGCTAAATAAAAATGATGGATGCTGAATAAAACCTGGATGACTGAGTGGGGACAGATACTCTGGTTCATTGACTAACCAAATCATGTCACGGCACTGAACCTCACTGCTAGTATTTTATCCTATATGGATTGTTGTCTTTCAGCCTTCCTGAAAAATAAGAAGCAAATTGGAAGACAGCTTTCATGTCAACTTTACAAAAACTGACAGCTCAGTCTTGGCATTTTTCTCAGCATGAAGACTCCAGGAGTCATAACTAGAGATTGTTGCCATCTGCATGCTTTCCTGGAAGGAGGTTCCAGTGCACTGACAGCCTAATTTTTTGAGCATGTACACATGGGATCGGGATTTAGGTGTAGCTTGTTCTTTCTCCAGGCAGATTTCTTTTCTGTAGATGTTTAAAATATTTATATAATTATATATTATACATTATATATAATATATAATTCATCCCATTTATATATGTTAAAGATATCTCTATCTCTGTCTCTTCCCCCTTTGACTTGAAGTCAGCAGGACAACTCTGCAGTTACCAATAGAAGCCAGAGTTGTAATGTGAAATCCAAGCAGAAGTTGTTATTGTAACTGGGAAGTTTGAGGTCAACAGCAGAAGAGGAAGGCAAGGCTGAAGGATGGATGAAGGAGACTGCTAGAAGGTCCTCAAAAGGATTCCAAGAGCTTACCAAAGACAGGTCAGAAAATGCATGGCACTGATGAGATTGGCTCACTTTACATGGTTGTAGAGGCTTATCACAAAAAACAAAATAAAAAAAAAACCGGCCCATTTCTGGGACCTTTGTGAGTGTGTAACAGATACTCTCTCTTTGAAGCTAGAGATCTTTGATGATTTTAAGATTCCCAGCATCTGAGAAATCAAGGGGACATGGCACATGACATGCGGCTGTCATGCCCCCACAACCTTTCTGGACTGTAATATGGAAAGACACCAGAGTGGATGCTACCACCTCTAAGCCACTTCTGAGCCACTTCTCTCTCTCTTTATGTGTGTGTGTGTTTACACAGCTGAAAGTGCAATCGGCATATTTAACATAAGCAAAACATTTTCACACCAGACAGCCTGGAGCTGGCTGAAAAGCACGGAAGAAAATTCATTTGCTACAGTAAAAGGAGAAGGCAGTTGGCACTTTGTAGGTTTTTGATATGTATTTTGAAACTGAAGAAGTCTATCATTTCCTATCTGGTAAATCACCTGAGATTGACAAAATTTATGACTTTGTACCAGTCAAGAGAGAAGCCCTTAGGATGCTTGTATCTGACTAGGGCAAAAGCCCAGCGGGATTCCCTGCAGCTTTCCTGGAGGAATCTGACTGGAGGTCTTGATGAAGACACATTCTGATAGCCTGAGGCAAGAGACTGAGATTAAGTCAGCAGCCTGGATTCTGTCCTTGAGTAAGGGGATGGCGTTTGGCTATCACAGGGAGACCTGTGTGCCCCTTCCTTGAGCAAGCAGAAAACAGAGCAATGAAGGAAACTGATATATATTGCTATATGAATTCTATTTTAGTTATTTGTCATTTCTGAAAGTGCAGGCAATATCCTCAGAAGTTGGGCATTTTCACAGCTTGCAAACTAGGGCCAGACAGAGACGTGGGAAAAGAGGGCAATGGGATAGGTCTGCATGGTGATGGCGGGAAGAGAGGGCAGCAGAAAGTGCCATGAGAGTCATTTTTTCATGTTATCCATGAAAAGCAACTCTGATGTCCTTTTCCATACCTCTACAGCAGGGTGGGAGCTCAACAGGCATGAGGATATGCAGTTCTAGCACCTCTTGGGTTTTTCCTTGGTGCCATTTATTTGCTATGCTGGCTCTGCCAAAGTCCATGAGCTATCACAGGGAGGTGGCAGAAGCTGCTCAATGTGCCCCGCTCAGACCAACAGCTTTGCACTCCAGTGTATGAAGAATTACTTTCTAGTGTCTCTTTCCTTACCTTGAAAAACATACCTTGGGGTGGTTCGCACACAACTTCATGGGATGGTATCACTATACCAGCCCAGAGAGGTCAAGTTCAGGAACAGCAGCCAGTATTTGCACCATGAGTAGGGATGTGCACAGATTTTTTTGGGGGGGGGGGAACATTCACTTTGTATCAAATTGAATGCAAAAAAAAAATGTGTATTCATTCAAATAGATTCCCTTTGAATGTGGCAGGATTCAAATTTGATATGAATGTTCCATATGAATTAGATACAAATGTCCAATATGAATCCCATACGAATCCCATACGAATCCCATACGTATCCCATACATATCCACTCAGAACGTGTCAGATCCTCTTTGAATCCACTCTCAATCTACTTTGAACCCACACTGGGTCTATTGCAGATGTAACTGGGGCAGCCACTTTCCCAGTTCCCCATTTCACAAATGTTCCGAAGGATTTCTACGAATGCAAAAGTCAATGTACGAATGTCATGACATTCAATATTGCGAATGTCCAAATTTGACTGAATTTGGACGAATATTGAATGCTACGAAAATTTGTGTGCATCCTTAGTCTCTTCCCTTTCGTCTTTGCTGCTGAAGATTTAGGGTGCTTCTCCCTCACTGAATTCAAATAGTGTTGAAGAGACATCAAAATCTGTCAGTCTGTACTGCACCCCACACCAAAGGAGCATGAGGGTGCATGGAGGGTCCTCAGTCCCTCTTCAAAGTGCATACAGCTCAGTTCAGAGGGTCATCGGCCTATACAAATCCTGGATATGGATCCTGGATACAGATCCTACACAAATGTACACATATTGGATACGTATCAAATACCAACACATGCATATCAGATAAGTGTTGGATATGTATCCTATATGAAACCATATGTATCGATATGTATCTGATATGTATCAGCAGTTTAACGAATGTACGAACTTTTGGTACGAATGTCCTAAAACATTCGTATTCGTATGAATGTTATTGTATGAATGTCGTAACATTCGATACATGTACGGATATCAAAATTCATCCAAATTTGTACAAATAATGAATGTTATGAATATTTTGCACATCCCTAGCCTGGAGTATTTTAAGAAAAAATTAGGGCCTTATTACACCTTAAGAGGAGCCCTGCTGTATCAGGCCACAGGCCATCTAGTCCAGCATCCTGTCTCACACAGTGGCCCACCAATTGCCCATGGGCATCTCAAGCAGAGACAAGGGCTAATCTCCTCCTGCTCTCGAATCCCAGTAAATGGCCTTAAGAGGTATCCAGCTTCACACACACACACACACCAGCCTGAAAGATGCTCTTAGGCATTCATTTTAGTAGTCATTGATACATCTGTTGTCCATAAATTTGGCTAATCCTTCCTTAAAGCCATCTAGGCTGGTTGCTGTTACAACTTCTTTCAGCAGCAAATTCCATAAACCAATGACCCTCTGGATTAAGAAATACTTCCCCTTGTTGGATCTGACTCTCCTACCCATCAACTTCATAGAGTGCCCTCTGGTTCTAGTGTTGTGTGGTAGGGAAAAGAATTTTTCTCTGTCCACCTTTTCTATACCAAGCATGATTTTATCTACTTCAGCCAAGTCCCCTCTTATACACCATTTTTTTCCAGGCTGAAGAGGTCTAGATGGTGTAGTCTGATTTCGTGAGGGAGGTGTTCCAGCCCATTAATCATTCTGATTGCTCTTTTCTCCACATTTTCCAGTTCCACAATATCCTTTTTGAGGCGTGGTGAGCAGAATTCTACACAGTATTCAAAATGTGGTCTCGCCATAGATTTATAGAGGCAAAATGACACTTGCTGACTTGTTTTTTATTCCCTTCCTAATTATTTCCAGCACTGAATTAGTTTTTTTCACTGCTGCTACGCAATGAGCTGACAGCTTCCTTGAACTGTCCACCAAAATCCTGAGATCTATTTCCTGGTGTGTTGCAGAGACCTGAGCCCCCATCAGTTTATAGACATAATTTGGAGTAGAGAGCAGGTAAAAGTTTTCCTTTTGTTTTCTGCTAGAGATGCCCAGAAGCAATTGGTGGGCCACTGTGTGAGACAGGATGCTGAACTACTGGGCTGTGGCCTGATCCGGCAGGACTCCTCTTACGTTCTCATGCTCTAAGCAGTTCTGAAGCTCTGTTCTGAGCTGGATCCATACTGCAGTGAAACAAACATGACACATTCGCATTCAGGTTGCTGCGCCTCCACACAAGCACTGAGATGTGAGCCATATCTTCCACTGCTAGGATAAGGGACTCTGTTTTGGATGAATGGAGAAAGCTCTCCATCCATGGCACCTTCCTCATCTCGATTTTATAGGGATGAGGTGCTCTTTGCTGCAATACCTCCATACAAAACAGGGAAAAGCTGCCTTGCTTCATAATCACCTCTGCAAGTGATCCTGCCACAAAATGGCACACGCAGTCACTCTGAAGGTGTGGAGAGGGGCACCGTATGAAGAACGGTAAATGGCGATGCAGCCTTGAGAACGGAGAAATCCTTGCCTCCTAGGGTACTGTTTGAAATCTCGCTCTTTCCCCATATTTTTTGCTTCTTGTCCTTGTCTGATGTTATCATTGGACATAGAAATTTGAATATTATCCAGTAGAGATGGATACATAAAAGAGTTTCCAGGAAGCAGCCCATTGTTTAGCAGACTCTCCCAGCTGCTAAGAATAGCTGTATTGCTCCCCATGGGACAATAGCCAATGTTCATACATCCACATTGTAACTGTTTCAGTTCCCCTGGGAGGTAGGCTTGTTCTGATAAACACTTGCCTGTGAAAGAAACTGGAGGTGGGGGGAAGAAAGGCTGGAAAGAGAATTAAGGGTTTATAGTGCTGCTCTACGGTCAGCCCAAGACCCTTGTTTCTTGCACCATCATTGTCTGTCCTATGCAAGAAGAAAAGAGGATGTGAAGCATTCCGTAAAATAAAGGATTCATTTTACGGTGTTCTCCCCCCCCCAAACTCATTACAAGTATCTCCTGGAGTCATACCAAATAGAAGAATAAGTCTTTGAAGTTAATGCCCTAAAATGCTGCTCCTGTCAATAAAGATTAAACATTTCAGGGTGCTCGCTGCAATAATAAAAATTAAAAAAAAATGCATAATTGCACACATCTTTACAATCACCACCCTTGCTGCAGATGGGGTGGGGGAGGTAATTGCTTGGAAACATTGTTTTGCCTAAGGGGCTGCTTACTGAGCTAATGGCTGAGGTAGGATTTAAATACAAGGCTTCTATATCCTGTATCACACTCTGGCAGTGCACTTTTTAGCAAGCTTACAGGGGCCCATTGAGTTCAATGGGATTTTTGTGATAAACGTGCCTTGGACTGCAGCTTTCAAGGAGTTATGAAGTCATAGAAAAGATGACTAAGCATCATGGAAAAAATGACTGGGCTTCATAGAAAGAATGACTGGGCATCCTAGAAAAGATACAAGGGCATCCTAGAAAGGATAAAAGGGCATAATAGAAAAGATGACTGGGCTTCATAGAAAGGATGACTGGGCATCCTAGAAAGGATAAAAGGGCATGATAGAAAAGATGACTGGGCTTCATAGAAAGGATGACTGGGCATCCTAGAAAGGATGAAAGGGCATGATAGAAAGCAAGACTGGGCCTTTGCCCTAGCCTTCAGTTACTGGGGATACACTTTCCCTTCCCACTTGCAGATATTATTACACATACTGTTATTGTTTTAATAATATTTGATTTTAGATGTTATTACCCACCTGGCAAAAGCAAAAGCAAACCAGCGACCTCCTCTTTCTTTCACAGCGTGTGTGCGTCTGTCTCTTTCTCTCCCTTCCCTTCCTTCTTTCTCCCCCGCCCCAGTAAACTTCACTCATTTTCTCCATGCGGTTTTCTCCCCCCCCCCCATGCCTGAGCCTGCAATCGCTCAGGCAAAGCTTCTTTTAGCCCAAACACGTGCCTGACAAGTCAGCTAAAAGCATTAAAAGCATCTGCTTTCACTCTTCTCACCATTTTAGCGGGTCTCTCTCTCTCTCTCCCTCCTAATAATGCAGCCTCCGATGATCACTGCTCTTCTTGGGCGCTGAATCGACTGTCCTTACATGAATGGAGCAAGCTGAATCTGACAGCTACAGGGCTGAAAGGAGTGAGTTGCTTTTAGTTCTGCTTGTAAGCGTCTCTATGCTCCCAGGAAAATCCACGGTTTCCCCTTAAGTCATAAGTAGTCTTGTTTGAACAGGGGGTTTTCTGCCGTGGGTTTTCCTCCTTTACACCTGATGTAGCCTGGAGTAAAGCTGTGTATGGAGACGTTCTGAGGCAAGACAAACTTAAATCTGGAGTATTTTTGGCATGTAGATGCACCCTAGGAGAGACATAATGTGACTTTGTTAAAGAAGTCACTTTGGAAAGATCTTGCAGAAAATCTTAATACCTAGACAGGCTGCTATGGAAAGAGGCATTCCTTCAGTAAAAGTGCCCCAAGTAACAACTAAATTACTAAGCATGGACCTGTTCACACTTCTCTCCCTGGAGCAGTTCTAGCCATTCCAGAGGAGGTCTGTCAACATGCTGCATTGCCACCACTATCCCAGAGCATCTGGGAGCTATCTTTGGCTACCCTAGTTGTTGTTAGCTGTGGACAAGTAAAGACCTGTCCATAAGTTAACCAGAAGCAGCTGGTGAGCTCCCAGTCACAGCATTTGCACCCTCTTCCAAATATAAACACTACAAGTGGGCAGGGTGGCACTGTACTATCATGTGTCATGGGTTGATTGCTATGGCAGCACCCCAGCACAAGCCAGATGTTCTGTGGCCATTGTCATTGTAATCTGATAAAACTGGGACAGACCATTCTCACTTCAAGTGCAGGTGGTCTGTTGGGAACTGCACCAGCATTTGAAATGTGGATACCTTCTTCTGTGCATGATCTGCACCTCAGTGCAGACAAGTCCTATGAGTGCTTTACATTGACTTGGGAGTGATTAAGAAATCTGTGTGTGTGTACATTATATCGTAGGGATGTGGGCATAAATATTTATAATATTCGATATTCATACAAATTTGTACAAATTTGGACATTTCTATATGAATCAAATGTATTCATACATCGACATTTGTATTCATATGAATGTTTTGGAACATTTGTACAAATGCTTTGGAACATTCGTGAATAGGGAGTGGGAAAGCAGCTGGGCCAGTCACATCTGCAATGGATCTAGAGTGCAGTCGGCATGGATTGAGAGTAGATTCAAAGTGGATTGAGGGCAGATTCAGGACAGAGCAGATATGTTATGGGTTACGTGTTAGATACGTATCGGATATTCATATGAATTTGTACGAGTACATTAGTATCAAATAGAATCCTACCACATTCGAAAGGGATCTATTTGAATGAATATGAAATTTCTTACATTCAATTCAGTACCAATCAAATGCAAATACAGTAAACCCTGATTATGTCCTGGGAAGGATAACCACCCCCAAACCCCAAGGACCATTGCTATTTAGAAAGGAGACAGTGCTGACCTAGATGAATCTAATTCAGTCTGTTTGCCAGCCAAAAATTCTGACAGGCAGTGATGCAGTAACATATCCCAGCATTTCATCTTTCCTGCAGCATGCAAAAGCTATCAGTTTTCAAGGTCTTACAGGAAAGTTCCCCACAAAGTTAAATTGCAAGGAGACCCAGTTTGTTCACCTTTGAAGTATGAGTCAACTCTGCGGGGATTAACGTGGCCTTCAGGGCATGTTCACTGGCACAGAGCAGCTCGTAAATTACCACCTAGGAATATTTCAGGATAGCATTTATATTCAGTAATGTCCCTAATGGTCTAAAAGCCTTTTAAATGCATCATGTACAAACCTCAAGCAAATAGCCATATTTATTGACAACAGTAAAATAGTGCACATTTTCTAATTAACGATGGCAGAGGCTTGATTTTTAGTTCATTATTTAGAATATTATCCTCTGCATTCATTCATTGATGAAAGGATAAGAATATAGATTACAGTATTTGCAGGTTAAAAAATAGTTGGGTGTTTTATCTGACCATAATAGAAGTAAATCATGGCCCTTTGCTCGTCAGGGACAGGGATATGCACGAATGTTTTTTTGACATTCTATTTGAATTGAATTGAATACCCAAAAATCCAATTTGATTTGAATCTGTTAAATTTGAATTTAACAAGATTCGATTCACTTTTACCTAATTCAAATCTATTCATTTGAATTTTTTATTTGGGTCTGCACATACAAATGTCGACAACATTCCTGATATCCATATGCATCCGTACACATCTGCATCTATCCCGTAGTTATCCTGTATGCAACCCGTTTTCATCCCGTAATGATCCGTACGAATGCATATGGATGTGGGATAGAAGCGGATCTTCAAGTACGCATTGTGTACGAACCTGTACACATACGAATGCCTGGATAGTTTGAACGAATAGATCCAAAATTCAAAATTCGATTTGAATGTTTACAGTCAAATTTTGGGTCATTCTATTCAAGTTCAAATGTCGACTTTGGCACAGTCAATTAAATTTTGAATGCATATGAATATTCGTGCACATCCCTAGTTAGAGATGGCTGAGTGGGAATAAGGTATAGCAAATGCTTCAGTATAAGGCAGGTGGTGCCACCAGCCCTAAAGGTCTTGTTTCAACCACTCCTTAAAAGCCCTCCTTAGATCCTGGGGTGTGCTCTGACTGTTTGGAATGCATGCAGAAGGCCACTTCCCACTTCAGGATTACTGGGGGAGTTTTTTAGTGGTACGCTGTAGCGTGATGTCAACACCCCCCCACACACACACACACACAGGCACTGAGGCTAGCAACTTTCATTCATCTCCATCAGAGGCCTGGGGAAATAGCTACAAAGCTTGTGCAACTTTTGCAGCCACAGGGTGAGCTAATCCAGATCGATGCTGTCAGTGAAGATGGTGCTGATTCCACCCACACCTCCCCGCAGTCCAGTTGAGGTTTAAGACAACAAAGCAAAACGCTGTTGTTAATTATGTTGAACACTCCAGAAATCTTAAATGTCCCATATAAGTACTTTTGCTGTTCTAATTATCACTGGTGTTGCTGCAGGCTGCTAAATAAAAGTGTCACCCCAGAGATGGATGCATTAAAATAATGATCTAAACACTGAATCTCCAAAGAGTTTTCAAATCCCTGCATGAAGAATAATCAGTATAAGGATGACAAATCTCTAAGATGTCACAATTTGGGGAGTTCCTTCCTTCCTTCCTTCCTTCCTTCCTTCCTTCCTTCCTTCCTTCCTTCCTTCCTTCCTTCCTTCCTTCTGGAAGCACTTTCATGCTTCCTTTCCCATTTGCTCGATAGGAAAGGGGTGCAATCACCTAATCTTAACTAGCCCTCACAATTGCTAGTCACTTACAGGCCATGTCCTGTGTGATCAGTCACTCACCTGTGACTGATTCCGGGGTGAGTCCTCTTCAGGGTGCCACCATCTTGAGTGTGCTGCCCTCTGTGACTGAACGTGCATCAACACTATCACCATGACGCTGATGCTCTGCGCAGTCACAGTCACATTAGTTGTGTTGACCTCCTTGTCCAGCTGAAGAGTGAATGTTCCCTAACTGGATGTGATCAGGTTAAGTTGGGGTAAGGGTTGGGAAAGATGTGGCACATGAAATCATGTAGGTGTGGAGCATGAAGTCAAGAATTAGGCAAGATCTGGGAAGGCAGGGGGTGCCTTGAGGCTGTAACAGGCTCCTCTAGGTGCAGATGCTCTTCCCCAGATGTTGCCTAATGCTTGACTATGGGCCAAAGTGCAAGAAGGCCTTAGATCTCAGGATAGGAGTCTGTTGTCCACATGCTAAGGCAGACTATAGTAGGCCTCATCTGGAGCCTGCCATAGTCTGCACTAGCATGTGGACAGCAGGCTCCTTTTTCGGGATATATTCCAGAATAAGACTAAGTGCAGAAAATCCCCCCCCCCGTCTCATACAGTGGCCCACCAATTGGTTATGGGCATCTCAAGCAGGAGACAAAGGCAAAACCTTCACTAGTTCTCAACTCCCTGAAAATGGCCTTTAGAGGAAGAAACAGTGGATTGTAGGGATGTACACAAATATTTGAAGACATTTGAAATTCAATCAAATTCACTCAAATTTTGACATTCGAATTTGAATCAAATGTCCATAAATTCAAATTTAAACATTCAAACAAATTTCACATTTTCAAATATATTTGTTTGAATTATTCAGACATTCATATCTGTATGGGTTCGTACATGATGCATACTTGCACATAAACATCTTTTCCACATCCATACGCATTTGTATGGATCTGTACAGGGCAAAAATGGGTTGCATACAGGATAAATATGGGAGGCATATGGATGTGTACGGATGCAAAAATATGGATATGGGATGTGTAATGGTGCGTATGGGCCCGTGCGAGTGTTGTTGACATTCATAAGTGCAAATTCAAATTGAAAATTTGAATGAATAGATTTGGATCTGCTTAATTTGAATCAAATTTGATTAAATTTTAATTTTAAAGCTTTGAATCAAATTGAATTTTTGGATATTCAGTTTGAATCAAATCAAATCCTGAAAATTGCATTCCTAATGTGTTGTGTTTCAGGCTTACTTCTAATGTCCTTGATCTTGCTATGGAGTGGGTGGGGATGGAGGGGGGGGGGGAAGTACCTGTTTGTTACCCCAGGACTCTTTTTATGCAAATCTAAACAATGAAACTGCTGAATCTGCAGTCTTGATCCCTCTCAAGAGGTATGTCAAAGGTGAATTAGTATTCTTCCTACATGACCTCAATACAGAAGTCATCCACTTAGAAATTAAGTAACTAATTTTTGTTACTTAACATTGACCAACCTGAACAATGAACAGGGATAGAGTTCACTCAAAAAAATAATAAATTAACTCCTGAGTTCCATCAAATTTTCACATCCTATTGTTTACAAAATGAATAAAGTTATATTTTCCTTAAAGGACTAGAAATATTTCCATCAACCTTTAATAGAAAGACACACAAGTTCTAACCAGGCTCTATTCATTTTCCTCCACTTGTTCTGCCTTTATTTACCAACCCAAAGGAGGTGAAACAAAAAACAAATAGAAGGAAGATTTCTCAATCCTGAGTGTATGTTTTTCCTTTCAAATTTAAGACTTGCTTCTGCCATTCATTATGGAAATAATCTGGAATAAAAATTTTATGCTTACTAATAATAGTTAATTACTATTGACAATGGTAATGCATATCAGAAAGAAAAGACCCAAATAGAATGATTAATGACAGCTTCATCCCATTTAGTTGCTCACTATTCTTTATAATTGTATCCTAGAAGAATGCATCTGTTTAAATAAAATTACTCTATTAGCGCTCCTATTCCAAAGGTCAGCACAGATCCTTTTGAAATCTGTTACCATTTTTCTGTTCTCTTTTGAAAGAGAGCAAGAATCTCCCACTTTGAATACCTGATCTTGATCGTTTCAGCCAACTATTTACTCTATCCTTGCTTGCATGTGATGGCAGAGAAATGGTAGGAGCACAGAGATATTTTCCATCTTGCAATTTAAAATGAGGTTTAAAGGTTTTTTTTTAATCTAAAATGAAGTTTTGCACAGAAAACCCACCTTTTAATGATCTTTTTACCAAATCTAAGACATACATAGATTGATATTCACATAATCAGATTCCTTTCTTTTTATCAACATACCTTTTAAACATCTATATTACTGGGCATCTTTTATAACACTGCTTGGTCTTATGAACAATGGTTCAAGTAGCTGTTTATAATGACCCAGGCTGAACATCACAGTGATTATTAATTGTAGGCTTTTTTTTTTAGCATCCCTGTAGTAACCACTCAGCTGCACAGCCTCCCTCCCCTGGCTTGCCTCTCAGCCCTCACCTTATTCATCAGGCCTCTCGCGGGGTCAAAATAAAAAAAATAAATAGTGCCAGGCATTTTTCTCTCCATAGACTTGCATTATATGCTCGGCACTGTCCAGGGTGCTGAACTCTTTTCACTCCCGTACCGGTCAGCAATAATGGTAATTCTCAGACACGTGGAGCTTTAAACTACAGCTGTTCCTTCTCTTCCGGTTGCATATTTTTCCCACCACAGGCCAGAGGATGTGACATCACAAGGACTTCTGACCTGCCTGACCCCAGCCTTCACCCAATCACCTCCCTAGATGTTGCCTCAATGTCATTTCCCCCACACCCCTTCTTTGGCTGTATAAAAACACCTCGCAAGATTAAAATGCTCTCTTGATTTTCCTCCTGAAGCCTATCTCCAGCTTCTTTATTTCCTTTCCCTGTTTTCTAGCCTAATTGGGTCACCTATTACACATGGCTGACCTCCAGGATTGAGCCGGTTGAGGCCTGGGACCTATCATAACAAAGCTGGTTTAGAATCATAGCAGCACTGCTGCTGCTAAGCCAAGTGGTGGATCACGCATCCGGAAAGTGGTAATCCCAACTTGAGCAGACTCTTATCTGGGAATACTAAGTGAGATCTGCAAGAGTCTGAATTAGCATGCAGACAACAGACCCCCTACCCTGAAATATATTCCAGAATATAGCCAAGTGCAAACAGGTCCATGCTCTCTGCACCTGTACAAAGACGTCAGGATACATGTTCAGAGTGGCTTGCCATTAATGGAAATTTGATTTCTTCAGTGAAAGCTGCATCTCTGTAATCAGGGAAAACACAGAATGTATCTCCATTTCAAAATGGAGGTGGTTGTCTCCTGGGCAAATGAGGAAAATATCACAATCACCACTTTAGATTATACTACCTTGTCTATACTTTCAAACACAGAGACCTCATCTTCAACAGCAACTATGGTGCTTCCATTGAGGGCAGCAAGTCGTATCCTCTTAAGATTTTACTTCAGTTGACAGTCATGCAGGCTAGTGAGCTCGTGTGATTGTCACCACAAGTAGAAATGTGGTGGCAGAAGGTCTGTTACCAGGCACATCACCCAGTAAGTGAAGATGTGGCCATAAACACCTTCCAACACGCAAGAATAACTATGGCTGCCCCCAGACTTGTGGAATAAACCCACAATTAAAGGTAAAAGTGCAGCTTACCTGCTATGCAGTGACAACTGGCCATCCTGACTGAAAAGCAGATCTGTAGCTTCCCATCAGAAGCTGTGAGAGCTGAGTTGGCACACACTGTCAGGCAGATTGAGGCAGCCAAACACATTTGAGCTGCCCTCCTACTCTTGCCATGCTGTTGTCCCTGTTCTTCCTGGACTGGTGTGAAAATTCAAATATTCTTTATATGCACAGTGAGTGTCCTTAGATCAGGATTAAGGCAGGTGTAGGATAATGCGACACCATGACAATACTTTGATCATTGTGTGTGATGCCCAGATCATGACTGTGCATTCCGCTGCACAGTATAAACAAGTCTGAATGCAGCCAATGTTAGTTTTTAGCACATTATGGTGTACTAAGAAGTTGAGTCAAAACACAGAACATTATATTGTATTTACACTGTTTAGTTTCCAGATTTTGGGTGTTATTTAAGGCAAGTGGAAATTAAGGCTTTATGTGGAAATATTTAGAAACATTTTTCATGTGGCATATTATACTGCAAAACTTTTTGTACCCCTAAGATGATCACTTGTATAGCACTTCATAAGCTTTGTGGAGTTCCAAAATACAGCCTCCGTCCCCTTTTATACAGTTTTGTTTTTACACAGTTAAAAAATGTTACTTTCTATAGAATCAAAATAAACTTTCCCATTGTTATTTCCTGGCAGTGACCTCAGAGCCAGAAGCAGAACCAGTTAAACCAGTTAAACAGATCCTCCAGCTCCCAATTCCATAGTCTCTCCCAAAATATATTATGGCCAATGACATCAAAGACACTGAGTCACCCTGCAATATGTCTTGCCAAAGTTTCCTGGAGTTTTTTTTTTCTTCAAGTCTATATCGTACTTTTTCTTTTGGCATCCAGAAAACACAATATCACATTTGGATATAACAGGTTAACACATTTTTTTTAAAAAAATTGTCACACAACTTATGTGAGAGACGCTTATTCTGAGTTTACATCTCAGTGTGTGTGAGAAATGAAAAGGTTGTTAAATTCTATTACTTGCTAAAAAAAAAAAACCAACAACCTCAGAATGTATTTGAAAATATCAGTAACTACTTGTGATTCAGGAATGCTTCTTGAGAGAAATGGGGCAGCAACATGACTGAAAGCCTGTGGCAGTGAATCAGAGGAGGGGAACTGACTATTAGGCCCTTTCTACACTTGAGATGTTTCTGCACTTCACCTCGTAGTACGCAAATAGTCAACATCTGGGCAGGCGCATTTGCAGTTATTTATTTATTTATATTTATACCCCACCCTATACCTGTAGGTTTCAGGGCAGGTTACAAGTTTTAAAACAACAGATTAAAAGGTGATATCCATAAAAACACTTTAAAAACAATAAAATAATAATTAAAAAATCCAGCATATTTAAAAATGTATACTAAATATTAGAATACTAATATTCTAATATTTGCAGGAGGCGTTTGCAGCCTACAAATGACCCCTGACTGCCAGAGGTTGATTAACTGAATTCTAGCTGTGGTGAATGAAATGAAGCATCACAAGTATACTGACCCTTACTTAATGCAACCAAAAGCTTACCAGAAGTGTCCACACAGTGACCACCTGCTGGAGATGTGCAAGAATATTTGAAACATTCAAAATCCAATCGAATTGCTTTGAATAACGACATTCAAATTCAAATAGAATGTCTATACATTCATTTTTTAACATTTGAACAAATTTGAATCTTTCGAATAATTTGTACTAATTATTCAGGCATCTATATGTTTAGGGATACGTATGCGTTACATACGTATCCGTACGCATCTTATTAATATCTGTACGCTTTTGTATGGATATGTACGGGATGAAAATGGGATGCGTACGAGATAAAAATGGGATGCGTACAGATACGTATGGACACGTACAAATGTTGACATTCATATCTTCAAATATGATTTGAATATTCATACAAATATATACAAATGTATTTGAATCAGATTCGAATTTGTTTACATTCATTTTTTCTCTGTTTGTTCAAATTCAAACATCTGAATATTCGATACAAATCGAATTGAATCCGAAAATTTCATTTGTGCACACCCCTACCACCTGCACTGCTTCTGGTCTGAGGGGTCCTCTGAGGTGCCATGCAAGCCATGATGATGGCACCAGTGCACGTGCAGCTGTGCAGCCACTGCAACCAAAATGGCAGCATCCTGTGGAGGAATCGGACACGTGGCTCCAGTTGCATTAGGGCTAGTTTGTCATGTACTAGTGTTCCTAAGTGAGGACACTAGTACACAATAATCTCTAATGCACCTTTCTTGCCCAACAGATGGGTAAGCAAGTGCAGACATGTCCTTGACCTTATTCCAGAGTATATCTCAGAAAAGAAGCCTGCTGTAGTTTACACTGGTATGTGAACACCAGCCCCCCCTATTCTAGGGTATATTCCAAAATAAAGCCCTACACAGAAAGGGCCTTAAGCTGTTTTCAGACATAACAAAAATATTGCCTCAGAAGCACCTCAGAGAGACAGGATGTGGCCCTCATGTTTCCAAGGCTTCTCTAAAGCACAGAATGTTCAGGAGAGGGCAGAGGAGCAAGCTGGTGTGCCACAATCCCAACTCAAAGCCTCCTCTGAGATGCTTTGCTTTTTTATATGTCTGATCACAGTTTTGGACCTCATTCAGGGAGGGGAACATAGTGCCATTGTGACGTTGTGATGACATGGTTGCCTCATGCATCTGAAGCAACCTCACAATCTAGGGATGTGCATGAATTTTTCTCTGGCATTTCAGTTCCATTTGAATTGAATGTCAAAACATCTGATTTGATTCGGATGTTTAGAATCCGAATGCAACAAAATCCAATTCAAATCAAATACATTGGAATCTATTAGTTCGAATGTGAGATTCGAATCTGAAGGTACAAATGTCAACAACATTCGTATTTGAAGATACAGATGTCAAGGACATTCGTATGTGTCACATGTATATGTACACATTTTGTACGCAAAAGCATACAGATACATATGAGGAGCAAACAGATACGTATGTGTACATTTGTATCTGTACATACATATCTGTACATTTGAATGTTTAGAATCATTTGAACAAATATTTTGGAACATCTGAAATTTGTTCAAATGTTTAAACTTGAATGTGTAGACTTTCTGTCCAAGTTTGAATGTCCACATTTGATCGAATTTGAATTTTAAATGTTTAGAACATTTGTGCACATCCCTACCACAGTTACTCCACTTCCTCCTATCAAAAAAAAAAACACGCTATTATTGCTGTGCCACTATCATAGTTCCATCCACCGCACACGCATGGAAGCTGAAACAGACACCCATTCATTCGTCAAAATCCCACATTAACCCTTGCTAGTGGGACACTTGGCCACCGCCTAGAGGTCAAGTTAGCCAGTTGTGACAGGCAGAGACAGCTGTTGGCACTTGAAAAGCATGCTGCCTCTTTAAGTGCATTATGATGTGTATAAGCTTAAGGGCATTTGTTTTTAATTTGCTCATTGAAAAAATAAAACACAAACATAAAAATAGAGATGAAGTAGGTGTATCAGTGAATGTCTATCCTTCTATTGATTAAGCAGAAGTGCATTGGCCTTTGGCCAGGAATGCTGACCTTATGCTGGAGAACTGGACTGACCCAGGCACTGGACTATATATAATCTCCAAGGTATTGAACGGGATTGAAAATCTTTTTCGATTGTCCATGGCTGTGATTCAATAAAGAGATGGAAATTGCACTGATGCCTTGGGTGTTATTTCTTTCATGTATCTGGGGGGGGGGGGATGGAGAAAGAAAAAGAGTTAGCAAGCAAAGGAGTACCTTCTCCATCAAATCCAAATCAGCTGTTGCTTATTTCCTTCCAAGTGAGATCATTGATAGCTTTTATGTTCTGTTTTGTTCCACCAAGAGATGGACATGAATTCTATTGATTTACTCACAAAATAGCCATGATTGCTTGGCTAAGTTTCCTGCTCACTGATAATGATGTACTGACTCTGTCACACACAACTGAAAAAGAAGAAGCTTGTCTGTTAGGGATGTGCACGAATGGTGTTTTTTTTTTTTTTGCATTTGATTTGTATTTTGTCACACATCTTCTCTGAAAGCATCAGATCCACCCTGAATTCACTTTGAATCCGCTCTCAAACCATGTTGAATCCACTCTGGATCTGTTGCAGATTTATTTATTTATTTATTTATTTATTTATTTATTTATTTATTTATTTATATCGCGCCCTATACCCGAAGGTCTCAGGGCGGGTTACAATATTATATTAATCTTAGACAGGTCCCTGCCCTCAGGCTTACAATCTAAAGAGACAAGATACAAAAGGAAAGTGGTGTGGGAGGGAACAAGGAACAGCAAAAAGCAAGCATTTGAGGTCTTCAGATCCAATTCTTCAGTTCATTTCTTATTGCTGGAATTTTCTTATTCTCTTTACTTTGAATTTTCTCTTCATTGATGACAAAGCGGATGATGGTAGAGATGGTCAGCCGGCATCTACTCAGCCCCACCTTGCTCGGCCTCAGGACCAGACATTTCCTCAACTGGTGGATCGGCTGCCGAAGTCTCTTTGCCATCTTGTGATGGGAGCAGTTGGAGGAGGGAGGGGCACTGCTGGGGGCAAGATGGCAGAGCCCAGCCTGCTGCCTCTTCTCCACTCCTCTCAAGCCAGATGTGACTGGTGCAGCCTCTTTCCCACCTCCCCATTTCATGAATGTTCCAAAGCTTTGTACCAATGTTCAGAAACATTTGTATGAATACAAATGTCAATGTACGAATGTCATGCACGTCTCTATTGTCTGTACATCTCACCATTGGTAGTATCTGATGGAATGATATAATAATAACAATAATAAAGATGATCTTCATGCATTATTAGCTGATACATAATGTCATCTAAGGAACTTGGGAAGATCCTGATGCATGGTGAAATATCAAAGCTGACATATGTGGTGTGGTGTGGTGTTGTATTGTTGTGTTGTGTTTCTGTCAACAATAATAATAGAAAAATCTTCAGAAATATATTTTCTGAAACTCGTTTATTGAAAACCTAGTGTCTGGGAATCTGGGATAAGAATAGCATGCGTGAAATGAGCAAATTGGAAGAGAAAAACAAGGAGTGAATCTTGTTCCTTTCAACGTCCTCCAGCTCTTTGTTTCCTAGCCATGACAATCAAATGAGGGAGTTGTGGAAAACACTCTCCCATGCCTAATAATAATCAACTAACCATCTAGGCTATTTCTGTACTTACTTTACTGGCCTCTTCCTGTAGGACTGGGCCGTCCTTTCACACCTATGGCCTCTAGTGAATAATTAGTGCACCTCTGGGGAAGAGCATAAGCATGTCCAGTAGGCTGTCACAATGGAAGAACCAGATCTCCAGCATTGTTCCTGTCATGACTTTCCCACATTTTGTATGCATGACAGAGAAAATTGGGCAGCCTGACCAAATTTTGTAATGATCTAGGCTAGGCATATTAGATAACTGGACACGACGTTCATACTTGGGTGAATAACTGGCTGTTTTATACTCATTGGAACGTCCAGCCATTAATGAGATGCCCAGGAGACATTACAGCCTCAAGTTCCATCTCCATCTTCAGGAGAAGACAGTGGAAACTTCTTCTGATTTGTCAAGAAAACCTGCATGACTGTGTCCATGTGGTCACAGAAGCTGAACTCAATGCCTGGCTGTCTGTGTTTAGTTAACTCCAAACCATTGCATCTTTCCCAGGAAATCAGCTAACATGTCTATAGGTTGACAATCAGGGAATAAGAATAATGTCATAATGTAAGTGCAGTCAGAAACACATAGGAAAGATCCTTTTATAGGGAAGGTAATCCATTCGAAATCTCTATGTGCAGCCATTCAGAAGATAAGGAAAGATCATAATCAAAACATCATTATCTGTTTAATTGGATACTGCCTTCCCATGGGATGCTTAAAACAGTTTACAAGCAGTTACAAAACAAATAGAATACAATTAGCAATAATTAACCATCATTTTTTGAAAAGCAGGATACGTTATCAATGTGCAAAATGATCCTGCCATCAGGGATAATAGCCACTGTTAGCACCGACTTCCATGAATTGATCCCAAAAGGTTTCGACCAATTTACAGAAGTCAAGATTCTCAATTCTTATTAGCCCTGATGGCAATAGAAGAAAAAGAGTTGGCTTTTCTACCTTGCTTTTTTCACCCATTCAAGGGGACTCAAAGTGGTTGACAAAGCTTTCTATTCTTCTCCTCACGACAGAGGCCCTGTGAAGTAGATGAGGCTGTGCGAGCTCAGAAGAGAGCTGTGACATCATCCAAGGTCACCCAGCTGGCTTCATGGAAGAGTACAGAATCAAACCCTGTATTCCCAGATAAGAGTTTGGTTCCCTAACCACTAGACCAAACTGGCATTCCTCTGAAATCCATCTGCTGGGAGACTACAGGCAGAGCAAACTATGTTCTCATGCCCTGCTGATGGGCTTCCTCGGGAAGTGTTTGGGCGCTGTGGCTTTTTCTGCACTTGCCATTACATAACAGGATGGGATGTCTGTTGCTCTTGAAGTGGAACAGGACTACCCACATTCAGATGGCCTGTTCAGCCCTAGGTTGGCCTATCATTTGCCTCTGAAGATCCTTTGATGTGCTGCTAAAATGGGTCCTACACTAAACTGCAACGTAGGCCCTGTAGGCCTATTTTGCCCTTTGATAACAAAGACCCCATTAAGAACTCAACAGGTAAGCAATTGGTATGGATCAGTTACGTACTTTCTGCACACATGACCCCTTAAGGACCCCATTCTGAATGATGCCATTAAATCTGAAATCCAGATTTAATGGCATCATCGGGCCCTTAAATCTGGATTAATGCAAGACCTCTTTAATGGTGTCTTCAATGCGGTCTTCTGCCATGAAGACCAGATCATAGGCTGTGCTTCCTCATATATACTGGGGCAATGGGGTCCCGGGGTGGGCTTAGAGGCCTCCATTTGCAGCAGGGTGGCTCCAGCTCTGCCCCTCAACCCACATGCTACTTTGGCCTGCTTGTCCTTCGTAGCAATCTATGAAGCTGAGCACACGCTTCGTAGTATCTTCGTAGGCCACTATGAAACTGTGTCTCTCCACCATGTCCACTGTAACAGGAAGTGATGCCTGATTGGTGACTACGTGGGCCAATCACGCTGTGCCAGCAGTGGGCTTTCCTGCTCGGGCCTAATTGGAGTCTCAGGATGGGTGCTACAGCGTCTGCATGGCAGCCCTGTTTAGTGCCTATTGCTATCAGGTGCTAGACGGCCCATGCAGATGCATGGGGCCCTTGCCATGATGCAGAATTTCCTGGACTGGATTCCATGAGGACTGGATACCAAAGATCTTCTTAATCTGGATTAAGAGGGTATGTACAAAAAGCCCCATTGAGGCATATGTCATGTTTGCATGCCTTCATGATCCAGCTTAGAAGTTGCTAATCCACAGGTAGAAAATTTCTAAAAAGGTCTACCAGTATCCTGGACTAGGCAGCCATTTTGGGCACTTATTTTGCTGCATGTATCCAGTGTAGACAGATCATTATAGCAGAGGGTGTGGTCTCCCCTATACAGCACCAGCATCAGGTGGAAAAGAATCAACTAGATCCCTTCGTGAAGCGGTACCAAGGTAAGTGTGGAAAAGCCCTTAGTTCTTCTCTTAGTGAAGTTCTCGTCCTTGCCTGCTGTGTATCCATGAATTGTTGCTACTGGTGTAATTTGAACGTAAGGCGTGTATTTCCTCTGAGCTCTGACCAAAAAGACCTTGTCTTCATCCGGGAAAATCAGAGGGGATAATTTCCAAACCAGACATCTGTGCATATAATCTTGATTTATGGGAGGACCTCTGCCAGCTAAAACCTTTTGCCGCCAATGTTCTTGTAATGCCTTTAATGGCTGTAGCTACATAACAGATAGGCCTTCAGGAGGCTGGAACTCATCAATCAAAACCAATGCTTCTTCCCTAGGCAAATGCTAAAAAGATTTTCTAGGCTCTTATGAGTCCTTACACCTTGGAAATTTCTGCATGTGATTTAGAGGCACTTGCAGGGCACTAATTAACATGGAATTTCCAAGCAAATGTAGCTCAGTGTGGAAATAATATTTCAATGTTTTATTCTAGGGGAAGGAAAGGGGAGGAAATAATTAATCAGAGGCAAATGCAGTGTTAAGAATGTACCCTCTCTTACAACTCAAAATGCTTTTATGCAATTGTGTCTCCAATGATTTTTGTTACTGAACAAATAATTGCAGTGATAATTACATACTGGAGGCTCCCAGGTTATTAAAGAATAAGTAGCTATTCCAGAAAGAGGAGGGAGGAAGCAAGCCGAGAACCACAACAGACAGCGAATTCCAGGGTGAAAAAAGAAATTCATTTGTCTTTCAAACTGACTGGTAACCTGCAATTGTAATATCATTTTTTGGGGATATGGGTGTGGAAAATGCAGCTCCTTCCTTCCTTCCTCCCTCCCTCCCTCCCTTCCTTCCAATGGTGTGTAAGGCAGCTGAACTGATTTGGGATTACATCTTCAGGCAATTTTTCCCACCAGGCATTTTATTTTAACTGAGAACCTATTTGCACTTACCAGGCCAGTAAGGTTGAAGCACTGTGCCAGCTATTCACACTACACATGCTGAACTAGCCCCAGCAGCACTTGTAGTGTGAATAACCAGCTCAGATTACCAAGGCAACATCCATACTGGTATCTAGTGGCTGGGTGGACATTGCCAATGGCGTTAGAGTCTCGCAGCCATGCCTACTCACTATGCAGCACCTGGAAAAGGGTGTGCAATCTGCTATCCAGGAACAATTTAGAGTACCTCCTATCTTCCCTAAATCATGAGCAGAGGGCCTGTTCACACTGTTCCAGGCCACTCACCGGATTGCCCCATTCACACTGGGGAGCCACAGAGATAGGTACTTGGTTGTTATGGCGGCATGAATTCCCAAACTGGCCCAGTGGCAGCATCCTCCAAGTGGAACTTAGGATTCCTTAGGATCAGCATGATAATAGGTGTGTGTGTGAATCACCACATCTGCCCATTCAGTAAAGAAGGCTGGTGGGCAGTGTAGTAACTAAGTGGATGGTACACTAGCAGCAACCCTATTCTGTCTCTATGACCCAACTCCAGGAACAGATTCTCAGTTCCCAGTAGGTTGTGACATGGAATTGGAACTCACAGTTTCCCTTGCTTTCCATGTCAGACATCACAGAGTAAGCATGGGAACTTACATGTCTGGACACTTACTTCTGTGATGGTATGATATGCACATCTGGATATTATGATGGCACAAAATACCCAGATATGTGGAATTGCCATCATCCATGCATGTGTGAGTGGCGTTTTTTGCACAATAGCCATTTCCAAGATGGTGGACATTGTGAGCAATTGTCCAGACATGGTAAGTCCTCTCACTTCATCAATTAAGCCCAAGTTGGGAGTTGATTTTCCTGCAGTAGCATTAGTGTGGGATTTCATCCCAATGTCCCAGACACGTGATTGTCCCAACTTCAGGCTCAGTCAACCAAAATTTAAATGTCGCTCTAGTGGATCATATCAATAGCCCATCTAATAGGAAGCAGACCTTCAGCCTTAAAACTATCTCCTTATTTTTGGACATCTAGCAATTAGTCTTCAGAGCAGCAGCTGCATGCTCTGAAAATATGCCTGGAAGTGCTGAGAAGCACAGCACAAGGATTCACTGGTGTCTTTGAAACCTGAAACATGTCACAAATCCCACAAATCCCTGTTTTTGAGTGCATCAGATCAATCAAGGATTTGCAACGTGCTCCAGATTTCAAAGAAGCTCAATCAACCCATATACTGTGCTTCCTTGTCTAACCCCAGTTGTTGATTGCGACTGCTATATGTCTTCAATACAGGGGATCATTACAAGCTGTCAAAGCTAGTAGTGATTGAAAGCCCCATCATTCATGAATATGTCCAATTGTCTTCTGAAGCCATCAAAAACTGTGGACACCACCACATTTAGTGGTTATGAATTCCATCGGTGAACTGTGTTCCGAGCAATGAGAGAATCATTACATACGTATTATGAGAAATAGGGGGGGATGCATTGATTCAAATTTTGTGGATTTAGGCAGAAATGGAAAGTAAAAAATGATACAAATGGGAAAATCAGTTCAAACCAAAATCTGCCCAGGAATCTGAAAATCCCAAGGCCCTTTTATCCATATTAAAGGTCAGTGTTATACACATCTGGGTCTCCAAATTCATGGTTCATGGGGTGTTTTTGCACTGTCACTAGGGCCGCATCCCCATTAGAAGCTTAATCCATTTTCCCTAAACCGAAATAACAGAACCAGATGCAAACGCGAATTTGCCTGATCCCATTAGTTTCAGCCAGAATCGCGTTCAATCCAGATTCTGAGGATGTACGTGACTCAAGGGGGGACTCCAGTGGCTACTTTTAAAAAACCGCTTTTCGGGGCTGCCCTGTCCTCTTCCTCCAGGAGTGAACGCGCCACCCATAAAGAACCCCTTCAGGGAGCATAGCTGGGTGGCTGGGTGGCTGTTTCTTGCCTGGATGGAAGAAAAACGGCAGCGGACAGCCAGCAATTCTTTCTCCTCCTCTCCTCATTGCTCAGGGCACACAGCAGCAGCAGTAACTCAAGGCCCCTTCATTAAACATTCACATATCTCCCCAAACGTGCAGCTGTTTTTGTTTCTTTTCCCTTTTTTGAAGGTCAGCAATTTCAATGGCAAGATCGTTATCAGGTGTGAAGTGTTGGATTGCTACACTGGATTGCTTGGATTGCTACTAGGGCTGCTGCTTTTACAGCTTGCTTTGGAAGCAAGCTATTGGGGGAGGGAAACTCTCATCCCTTAACACAGAAGGGTTCCCACAGTAAAAAATGTAAAACGTTTCAAGTGCACAAACCAGAGTGAGACCGTTGAAATGAGGATTAACATTTCCAATGCTTTGGGGTGATTTAACATGCGGAAAGCGTGTTAAGCCAAACTGACGTGGGGTCTGCGAGGATTGAAAATGGTTTGAAACTGAAATAAGGTTGTAATGGGGATGTGGCCTAGAAGTACCCATTAAGTACCCATTAATGGGTACTTCTAGTGACAGTGGAAAAACACCCATTGAGGTCCTGCCTCCTATAAGTATAGCACCATCTGGATTCAATACAACCTCATTTAGGAGGCCCTAAACCAGACCACTGGTAATCCAGTTTAATTGATACAACTGGTAGACTAGTGTCCTGATCTGGAACACTGGAGAAGAAGAAGAGTTGGCTTTTCTACTCTGCTTTTCTCACCAATTTAAGGGAACTCAAAGTGGCTGACAAAGCTTCTGTTCTTCTCCCCACAACAGAACACCCTGTGAGGTAGGTGGGGCTGCAAGAGCTCAGAAGAGAGCTGTGACTAGCCGAAGCTCACCCACCTGGCATCATGGGGAAGGGCGGAATCGAACCTGGTATTCCCAAATAAGAGTCTGCCTCCCTAACCACTAGACCAAACAGACATACTTCTAATGCTCCAGTACAATCGGGGATGCTTTTCAGCTTTGTGCCACAGCAGACTGCCAAAAAGCACCCCACACAAGCCTTGAGGCTAGAAACTTTTGTTCCTACGCAGAGGTGTAGGGGTGTGGCTTCAAAGCTCATATGAGCCTCAAAGCTGCATGGCACGAGCAGTTGTGATCAGCATCATCAGTCTGGATGGTGCTGATTCCACCCATGCCATCATGAAGTCTGGGTCTGTGATCCACCCTAATCTGGAGCTCCTGCACGTACGTGCAGAAAGGGCCTGAGTCAGAGAACAGGTTGCAAAGCTCTCTAATTGCTGTCCGTGAAAAATAGGGCAATTCTGCATTGGACAGTACAGGCTATCAAACCTGCAAGTGTACCAGGACCCTCCCTTCTGCACATCAGTGTAAGGAGGTGCTGAAAAGCTTTGGCACCTTTGCAATTCGTATGAATTGTGAAGGTCTCAGGCTTCATGCACAAAGGTGAAGGAGCTTACTTTCATAGGTCAGCTGGTCCTTTGGCTGAAGCTTCATTATATTCAGCAGCATTGAGGTTGCTGGAGTAAACCCCCGGCTGCCTGCTCCCCTCTGGCACTGGCTTCTGGTCATGCTTCTCCCTCCAATGGCAGTCAGCACCAGAGACCAGCAGGCAAGGTCACCAAGAAAAGTTCCTGGCTGCCAGCCTGTCTCCAGCAGCAGCTTCCAGCAGCCCATCTCCCCCCAGCAGTAGCTCAACTGGAGTCGTTACCAGAGGGTGGTGGAGCTGCTTGGAACCGGCTGCTTCCCCAGAAGGGGCCCATCTTCACTTTGCTTAGAACCTTTGATGAAGCTTCTAAGTGAAGACAATGCCTCCCAGATTCACAGCAGTTTCCTTTGCGTTAATGTGAAGTATTTTACCAATTTGCTTTGATGTGAAGCAAATGGGGAAGAAAATATTCAGGCACATGCCTACCTCACTGTTGTCTAATGGACATCCAGGAGGGTGGTCTAAGGGGGTGGAGTCTAAAGGGGCAGGGCCTCCATTAGACTGCACCAGTGTACAGTACTGGGGTTCTTGGCATACTTGATGGTCCAATATACCAGACAGAGCAGAATCACCCATAGTGTCTCAGAATGCTTTGGAGAAAGACAAACCAAATGTTGCATCCCTAAAACTATTACTGGTAATAATAACAATAGTTAAAGATTTTATTCAAGTCAGAAAGCAGTAGCTATTTATTAGCAGTGCTTGTCAAGGTCTATTGGCAATGACTTTTAATTCACTTAATTAATTTCATTTCCTCATGATGAAAACAAAACATTTTCCCTTCATCACTTCTTTGTTACTGGGGAAGCCATAAGTCAAAATTAAAATATGATTACCTCCTACAAGGTTCAGAGATTCCCTTAAAAGTTCCATTATTTACAATCTTCACTTCTTTCACTATTTAATCCTTTTTTGAAAAGAGAGGGGGATGTTTCTTTTCATGGAAATTATGCATTAAACAACTGTTTTGTAGTGCACTCAGCAATTAGATTAAATACACATATTTTTTTTGCTTACAAGTTTAAGAGTTGACAGATAAACATGACCAAGGTATGTAAGAATATGAATCCTTATAAGTACATATGATGATATTAAATTGCCACAGATCATTTCTATCCATGTATGCCCTTACAGGCAATAAGGGTTTCATCCCTATACATACTCACTACTAGGGATGTGCATGAATATTTGTAACATTCGAAATTCGGTGGGATTTGGCCAAATTTGGACACTCAAATTTGAAGCGAATGTTGGCGCATTCCAAGATCGACATTTGAATTCGAATTAAATGTCTCGATACATTCATATGAAGCTTTGTATGGGATTCATATGGGATTCATATATGGGATTTGTGTGCTATTTGTATGCATTCATATGTAGGATCTGTATGCTATTTGTATGCATTCATATGGGATTTATATGGGACTGAACATTTGTATCAAATATGAATTCTACCATATTTGAAAGGGGTCTATTTGCACAAATACAAATTTTCTTGCATTTGAATCAAATACAAAGAAAAAATTGTGCACTTCCCTACTCACTCTTCACTGCCCTACTCACTGGGCAATTGGTTGGCCACTGTGTGTGACAGAGTGCTGGACTAGATGGGCTGTGGCCTGATCCAGGAGGCCTCCTCTTGTGTTCACTACAGAGAAAAGAAGACTGCATCCACACACATTTTCAAAAATAGCTTAGAGATGGAAGGCATGGCAGAGAGTGTTTTGATCCCACCTCCAATCTGCATTAATATGATGTAAAGATGAGATGGCAACAGTGATGTGTTGCAGCTATCACCTCTGATGTCCTTTTGACCCTCCCCCTTTTTAAAGTTGTGCACCACATCACTCAATCACCATAACAATGGCCCAGTGCACACATCTGTTGCCGCGGCAGGTAGGGTACATAAGAACATAAGAGAAGCCTTGCTGGATCAGGCCACAGCCCATCTAGTCCAGCATCCTGTCTCACACAGTGGCCCACCAAATGCTCATGGGCATCTCAAGCAGAGACAAGGACAAACCTATTCCTGCTCTAAAATCCCAGCAAATGGCCTGAGAAGCACCCTGGTCCCCCCCCCACCTGAAAGATGCCCCTAGGCATTCGTTCTAGATAAGAACGTAGAATTCTTGGGTAGGTCCTTGGTGGGTTTAGGACAAGGGTGGAGAATCTTAACTTCTGTGGGATACTGTCCCATAGAGAAGATGAAGATGATGATGATGAAGAAGAAGACTTTGCTTTTCTATCTTGCTTTTCTCGCCCATTTAAGGCTGACAAAGTGGCTAACAGAGCTTTCTATTCTTCTCCCCACAACAGACACCCTGTGAGGTAAGTGGGGCTGTGAGAGCTCAGAAGAGAGTTGTGGCTAGCCCAAGTTTGCCCACCTGACTTTGTGGAGGAGTGCAGAATCAAACCCAGTATTCCCAGATAAGAGTCCGGCTCCCTAACCACTAGATCAAACTGGCTCACTAAGCCTCACATGAGCTGTTATAATACCAGGCCATACCAGGCCAGTAAGGATCCATCACTGCAGCAACTATTCACACCTGAAGTGCTAGATTACACCTGTATCTGGCCAGAAGTGCTTAAATAGGTGTCATGCCTCCTGTCCCGACTCCAGCTCTTCAGAAGGGGAGGAAGAGGGAGACGTGCCCATGCCTGCACCCCCGACATTGCCAGGGGCAGATGGCACCGGCCCAAGCACCGAGGACCCCACCCGAGGGGAGCGCGTGCATTTCTCCGCAGGTGAAAGTGATGAGGGAACTGCCCGGCCCTGCCCGAAGGCGTTGCGCAGGCAGAAACAAATCACGCGCCGCTCAGTGAGAATCAGGCACCTGGAGAGCAAAAGGCGCGGTGCGGCATCCCCTATTTAAGGATTTGGGTGGCGCCCAGAGCTCATTGCAGACAAAGCTGTGCAACCTTGCCGTGTTACCTGAGCTGTGTTTCAATCCTGGACTGATTTTGACTTCTCTGACTTCTGTACCGTCTCCCTGTTTTGCCGAATTCTGGACCCCCCCCCCTTGAACTTGGACCGTACCTTGACATTGGGTAAGCTACACCCCACGGAGCAGAGCTGCGTGTGTGTGTCTGCCTGTGCGCCTTGCCGCCCGGGATACAATAGGCTGCATTCACACCTAAGTTTTCAGAGTGGAATAACACATCAGGAAAGCAACAAGGGGTTCCTTTTCACCATTGTCTAACTCAGGAAATTCACCTTTCGGTTAGTTAATGTGGAAAGACAATTAGTAGTCACTTTGCTGATGTACTCCCACACTCCAAAAATGCCAATGAGAGGTCAGATGCTGCTACGGCAATCCAGCAGATGCAGTTGTGTGGTCACATCCACTCACTCTGCCACACCTGTAAGAGGATGTGAAACGACCTCCCTAGGGGCAACCCAGATGTTTCCAGGCAAACCGTGGACTGCTTTATGGCTATCCATAGTTAAATTGCTCCAGGGTGGAGTTATCCCACTCCAGGGCAGCTTCTGCTTGTAGGTGCAGTCAAATGGAGGCCACACCCCCTTAGACCAGCCCTCTGGATGTCCATTAGACAACACAGTGAGTGGATAGAACTGCTCCAGCTGATAAGCATGAGTAAATGTTTGGCAAACCATGCACACAGCAGGATGAAGCGTGGCAACATCAAGTGAGACGACTCCTGGATAGTTACTGGCTAAAGGGAATGAAAGGTAAAATTTCTCAGAATGTCCTGGGAAGTCAAACAATACAGGGAAGATTAAGTTGCCATATATATCTTGATTCAATGAACAGCTGACTCTAATACATTCAATAATTTCTACAGTGCATTAATTATACAGGATCTCTCTGAATTGCCTTTTAAAGACTGCTGAAGGTAGAACATCAAATCTATTCAGTGAACAAGCTCCATGTTGCTTGGGTCCCTCTTTGGCAAGTGGAGGAGTTAAGCAGGTCTTTTGCTCATGCGCAGTTGGATTTACTTAAAATTACGTTATTGTTGGGAAAGAGGCATCTGTGTCTTTAGACTGCATCAGTAAAAATAGAAGTGGCTCAAAAGCAGCTTTCAGGCACTAGCACCTGCATGCTTGTACCTTTAAAACACCATAAAGGCCAGAAAATGCACCCAAAGTCCTTTCTGCATTTGGTTGGTATTCTGGAAAAAGCTGTTCCATAGTCCACAAAGGACTAGTGCTGTTTTGGTTCTGAACTGTCCTAAAGGTTCCCCCTCTGAATTCAGTGGTGAACCTGTTTGAAAAGGGGCCCTTATGTGCTTGGCCCTGTAATGTGCATGCTGTACACTTCAAGATGGAGCACAACTCATCTGAAGCTGCACCCAAATGTGAGTGCACATGCACAATGTAGGGATGTGTACGGATATTCATCACATTCAAAATTCATCTGAATTCATCCAAATTGAGACATTCAAACTCAAATTGAATGTTACGATATTCATATGGTAACATTTGAACAAATATGAATGTTTCTGGACTTTCTTATGAATAGTTCAGACGTTCATTAAGCTGGGAAACATATCAGATAAGTATCTGTTCATATCAGATACACATCTGTTCATATTAGATATGTATCTGTTCATATCAGATACACATCTGTTCATATAAAATACACATCTGTTCATATTAGATACATATCTGTTCATATCAGATACACATCTGTTCGTATAAAATACACATCTGTTCATGCCAGATACACATCTGTTCATATAAAATACACGTCTGTTCATATTAGATACGTATCTGTTCATATCAGATCGAATGTTTGTATGAATACGTATGAAAAGATTCTTATTGAATAGAATTTTACCACGTTCGAATGAGATATATTTGTACAAATACAGATTTTTGAACATTCAATTTGTTTCAAACAAATGCCAAAAAAAAAAAAGTGTGCAGATTGCTAGCATGATGTGTCATTGTTATCCTGGTGATGGCACCAGCACACACGTAGTTGCACTGGCCTCTAGGATGAAGATGGCAATTCCTGGACAAATGTCTGCACCTAAGGTAAGTCTGTGGATGTGTGGGGGTAGGAATGTCGTGAATGTGAATGCTAGTGCACAACAGTGAGTGTGCACTATTCTCGCCCACAGGATGGGAAGTGCAAAAATGCCTAAGGCCTGCAAGCAGACTAACTCCATCTGTTCCGGTCAGCACAAAGCTTCACTCCAAAGCTTGCATGTGCTTTGAAGATGGGACCATGGGATTTTCCACTGTTCCTTATACAAGTTTCAAAGATCATCTTTAAACCCACAGCATTGAGGTGGTTCTTCCAGCAGCAGACCTTCAAAGGTACACTGACAGTTGTGTATGCCTTCCTGAAGGTAGTCCCCACCATGATTCTGTGGCTGTATCTGCACACATGAAAATATTTGCTTGAAAGAGGTGGTAGCGTGTAGCCTCTAGTGTTCCCAATATACTCCAATTCACATTAAATGTCTTTAAAAGTGTGTTTTATGGTCTTTAAGATGAGTCACTAGTATGTGCATGCTACCATCTGTAAGCCACATTCATGCCATTTATTCTCTATATGTGGATGCAGCCAATGTTGCTAACACAACCCCAATGTCCCTCCCTTTGGTAACCCACAGTTGAACACCTTATCATGTACAGCATCTTCTAGCAAATCCTGAGAACTGAGATACTGGAGCAAGTCTTACTGGATGTACAAACAGTGGCAAGAGTCCATCAATTTCTGTAGCCCATGGGAGTCCAACCTATGGCCATCCTGATTCTGCTTCCATGCGCTCATCAGTCTTACCAAAGGCAAGGCATGATGAATGTTGACTCCCATCTACAGTTTGGCTACATTTAATGTGACGTATACTCTGAATTAGGGATGTGCATAATTTTTTTTCATTCAAATTTGATTCAAATTGAATGTCAAAACATTATATTCTATTCGAATGTTTAGAAGCCAAACGCAACAAAATCTGATTCAAATTGAATACATTCAAATCTAGTCGTTCAAATGTTAGATTCGAATCTGAAGACACAAATTTTGACAACATTCATATTTGAAGTTATGGATGTTAACAACATTTGTATGTGTCATACATATCTGTACACATTCTATACGCAAATGTGTAGAGATACGTACGTGTGCATTCGTATCTGTACATACATATCTGTACATTCAAATGTTTTGAATCATTTAAACAAATGTTTTGGAACATTCAAAATTTGTTTGAATGTTTAAATTCAAATGTGTAGACATTCTATTCGAGTTCTAATGTCCACATTTGATCAAATTTGATCAAATTTTTAATGTTTAGAACATTCATGCACATCACTACTCTGAATTTCTCCTTTCTCTGAAAGAACCCAACAAAATTGCTTGATTTTCCACAAAATCTCAGCTTTTGGTGTCTGCTGTTGCAGAAGCATCTTTTCTCTAAACCAGTTTCCACAATCATGGATTCCCTCCACTCAAACTGCCCACTTACGTAGCATCTGCCCATTACCTTTGATTTAACTTTGTACTCAACAGTCTGCTGTGGAGGGAAAAAAGAGGACGTATCTTTTAAAATTCAGCCAGGCTGTCATTTTTGTTAGCATTCTTGTCAAAAGAAAAGGGGGAGAGTAATGGGGGTTACGGCTTGGTTAATGTAAGCAGTGAACCTTCTGCTAGCTGCCAACTTAAATTTTTAAATAAATGTCAACATTCATTTGAAAAGTTTAAATACATATTTTGGTGTGTATACATCTCCCATTTGGCGATACAAAGCTTTTTCAATTAACTTACTGAACTGCTGACAAGAGCTGCTAGGTGATATAAGAGAATCCCAAACAGAACCAGCTGGATACTAAAGAAATGATAATTCTTATAACAAAGCATGTGCAGAGTCTGTGAGACTTAGAAGGAGCACAACCCCATGCAACATGCAGGATTTCAAATACATCCAGGAACAAGAAATCTTCCACCTCTCTAAGGGTGCGATCAGATGGTGCTTTTTTTCAGTCATTCCCATAATGAAAAGTGTCCCATCCTCCCCACAAAAGTCTTCCAAACAGATTGTTAAATAAGCAACTGAGAACCTAACTTATTTTGCCACACTGCAGTCTGTATTCACCTCCAAGTCAGGCAACAACTACCCTGACTAAAGGTGCTACCCACCGATTGGCCACTCAGTGAGAAGCTCTTGCCTCTTCATTTAAGTAGTTTCCTGCCCAAGTCAGCTTAAAGAAAGAGACACACTCGGAACCATGAAATCTCAAATGTTGAAGAAGCAACTATTCTGAGTCTTCAAGCCAAGGTAAGTTAAATTCAAGGGGCAGGAGAGAAAAGTCTGTTGTTATGGACTCAAATTAAGTGTGTCTGATTCACCCCAAGTATTCCCTAGGTTTCAAGGCTGAACTATAAGGAATTTCTTTGGCAGGATCCACCAACTCCAGGGACCACTTCATCCACAACCATGAATTGTTAGAAATGCCACATTACATGGGTCTAGGGATATGCAAAAATATTCTAAACATTTGAAAGCCTATCGAATTAGTTTGAATGTGGACATTTGACTTCGAATCAAATGTCTTCACATTCGAATTTAGACATTTGAATGGATTTTGAATGTTCCAAAGCATTCATTCAAATGGCTAGAATCATTAGAATGTACAAATATTATATGTATTTGTATGCATTTGCACTTATATTACAGAACAAAAACAGGATGCATACGGGATTAATACGGGATAAAACAGGATGCGTACGAAATGCATACAGATGCGTATAACACACAAGAATGTTGTCGACATTCGTATCTTTGAATTTGTATCTAATATTTGAACGAATGGATTTGAATGTAATGGATTTGAATCGTTTTTTGTTGCATTCAGATTTTAAATATTCAAATTGAATGGAATGTTTTGACATTTGATTCAACTTGAACGTGAATGCAAAAAAAAAACAAAAAAAAAACCTATTCCTGCACACCCCTACATGGGTGATGGCATTAGAGTGGAACATGGAGAGAAAGCGGTTCTAGAGCCCAATCCAACAGAAAACCACTTTGAAGTGGCATCTCAGGTGGTAGACTGGCCCAACTGCTTGTGTACAGATGGCACTGAGACACTGGTCCAGTCTGCCAGGCATGAGAAGCTCTTGCACCATTTCATCAGTCTCCCCAAAGCAGCCCTGGAAATGCACCACTTGGCTAAAATTCTTTCTGCCACAAACATTAGATGTTAGGGACTTTTGTTCCCAGCTTCCAAAATTGCCAGCTGATGTGGACCTGCCACAATGCAGACAGCCCTTGGCACAGGCCACCAGCCATCCATCACTCAATCCAGTCTGTAATCACTCATCATGCAGAATGAGTCTTCCTCCCCCCCCCCCCCCGCTTCTTGAAGTTGCGGTGCTTTGGTCTAAGCTTATTAATCCCTGCCTGTATTCCAACATTTGTCAACCTTTACAATGAAAGAATCCAGCCCTACCTTTTGGTATGAAAGAATGATGCTAGCAATGGTTGGCAAAACAGACCCAGAGGGATGGTAGAAAAGATGTGGGCAGTTATTACAGCATGGTATGTTTCCTCATGCCAAATGTGTCATCATGAAGCTCAAAAATATTGCCACTCCAAAACGATGGTTTTCTTGGTTGTTCCTGGTGGCAGCTACAAAATATCTAGGGAGCTACAGGCAGAATCTGGGCAAAGAGTTATCCTGCACAGGAAGAGCATTACCTTTGCAGTTCTTTCTCAAAGTGTCATCATTTGCTGACAAGCCTGCTGCTGCTCCTGGCTATATGCAAATATCACAGCTGGAAAACTATTGTTCCCCGGTTGCATTGTTTCTGAACAGAGGCCTTTTCACATTACAGCCGGAATGGCTGTAATGCACTTCGGCTAAGACAGGTGGCTTCCCCCGGTGCCTGCCAGCTGTACAGGACCTGATTGGTTCCTGTACAGCTGGCAGGAACCCACCCGGGCACCCACCCACCCCAGGGCCCGGGGACGGCTCTCTATGGGCCAGGGGATGTGGGACCCCTTGGTAGACCAGACCCACATGGGTCCGGTTTACTGGGGGCCCACATCCCCTGGCCCACTGTGGCAGATTGCAAGCCTCTGCGGGGTTGAGCTGCCTCATTTGAGGCAGCTAAGCCCTGCAGAGGCACCCTGGCACCCAGGGATGTGCCCGCGCACCTGCAGGTCTTACCTCCCCATTGTCCTGGGTCTCTATGACCTGGGGCAGCCAGGAACATGCACCACGTGCACACAGCACGTCTTCTGATTGGGCAGATTGCCCGGCCTCCCTCCACCCCAGAAAGGGGTGAGGGGAAGCCGATCTGGGTGCCTCCCCGACTCCTGCAGTCCCACTGGGACTGCTGAGCCGGGAGCGAGCCACCTCCCCCCCTGCACACGGCCTTCACTTACCTTGCCGGGCTGGGGTTGCCATCACGCAGGCGTGCACACTCCCGGTAGACTGGGCCCTGTGGGTCCCATCTACCAGACTCAGCACGCCTGTCCGATGGCAACCCCGGTCTGGCAAGGTAAGTAAGTTGCGTGGCCCCCGTCACCTGTTCGGCTGATTTTTGGCCAATAGTGGGGGTGGGCGTGTGCCCACGGCTGTCAGGGAGGGAAGTGTGTACTCTACATCTCAAATGCTCGGGGAACACTCGTAGATGGGCTGGGACAGCTCTGCCGCCCCAGCAGTGTGTATGCTGCATCTCCGCATGTTCTCCGAGTATTCGAAAAGGCCTCATGCGACCAGGTCTCAGGACACTTGCACTGAACAGGAAATGGCTCCAGAAGCATGCCATTTCCTTTGTTCAAAGCAACGCAGTTGTGAAAGCCACATAGAAGGCACCTTAAGTTAAAGCACTTGAAGACTGGTAGGAAGCATTGGTGTTTTCTAGGGACGTGCACGAAGATTAATCAGATTTGAAATTAATTCATCCAAATTTGGACATTAAAATTCAAATCAAATGTTGAAACATTTGGAGATTGACATCCAAACACGAATCGATTGCTTCGAGACATCCATATGAACCTGAGGAGATGGGAAAGCGCTGCCCCAGTCACATCTGCAATGGATCCAGAGTGGATTCAAAGCAGATTCAGAATGGATTCAACGTGGACTGAGAGCGGATTTGACATGTTCAGAGCGGATACATAGAGGATTCATAGGGGAAATGTAGGGCACATGTAGGGAGTCACAGGTGATTTGTAGCAGGGATTTGAATCAGATTCATATTAAACATTCGTATCAAATTTGAATCCTACCACATTAGAAGGGGATCTATTCAAATGAATATGAGTAGTGGTTTCTTCTTTCTGTTTCCTACTGCCATGTCTTTATAGCGCTGTAATAGGAGTTTAGGAGAAGATGCCTGATGGATGAACATGGGACAGTGCAGACTCTGCCTTCTTCTAGAGCACCCATGGAAGGAGATGAAGGAAATGTGGACGCTGAGAAGTTCCTCTGAGAACTTGGAGCTAAGAGACTCAGTAATTATTGCTTCAGTCGCTTGATTTCAAAGCTGCTTTTGGATTCCACCTCCCTTGAATTTCTCACCAGATTGGTTTTTTTTTTTTTTTTGACTTTCCAAATTACTCGCTCTTGCTTCTTAAGGGAAAAGCATTCAAGGAGTCCTGTTGGGGGGTGGCAACAACTCGATCATGACATCATGTTTTTCATTGTGCGGAACTTCTCATTAAAATTCTGAATGCACACGGGATGGAAGAATGCATGATATAAAGGGTCTAATTAATTATTCTTTTCTCTTTATAACTTATTGAGGCTTTCTAGGCATCACGCCATGTTTTTCCCCTGGTTGCCTGCCTTTCGATGTCTGGTTTTCTTTGTCATATCTAATTTTTATTAAAGGGTAAAATACTTGACAGCCCTAGACACAGTTTCTTATATGCCAGGAAGCCATAAATAGCAGCCCGTCTGAGCCATCACACTCTCTCACATTAGGAAATGGCTCTATCTTGTCTTTCAGTGTCCAAAACGTTGGGCCCAACGCACAAGAATTGAATTGCTTTGTTTTTAATACACTCTTTTTACATTGGCCATTTATCCTATTGGAAAAGAAAGAAAGGAAAATCTCCAAAGCCCTCCTCTGTTTCTCTGGTTTTTGACAATAAATCTCTACATTTATTTATTTTTTTATAGCCCTGTGAAGTGTATATAAGTTGTATTTCTGGAGGATTCTATTTGTCTTGGCAGCTATTGCTTCAGGGATTCAAAGCGGATGAATTACTTTCTCATCTCAAGGTTTAATTTGAGCCAGGATGCAAGAGGCCTTAGCCCAGGATCTGCTTTCAGAATGAGAGTTCAGAAGCCTCGGGATATATAGGCCAATAACAAAGATATGCCTCTGGGGTGGGCAGGATGGAAAGAAAAGGAATAAAATTTAACATCCCATGTACCAATAGCAAACTCTTTGGCTGTGTTCACACCACGGCAGCAGCAAGTGTTTCAAAGCAGAACTGCTTGCTCCTCACTCACTCCCCATTGCTGGGGCACACAATGGGTGTTTTTGCACTTCCCTTCCCATCTGCTGGATGGGAAAGGACTGTGATGACCCAGCATTAACTAGCACTCGTGAGCACTAGGTAACGATAGCCCAAGCTCTGTGTGATCAGTCACTCACCTGGGACCAATCCCAGGGCCAGTCTTCTTCTGGACACTGCCATTTTGGCTGTGGCGCTCTCCGTGACTATGTGTGCATTCCCACCATAGCCTTGACAGTGCTGATGCTCTGCACATGTGCACTTACAGTTGTGTCTATGGTCATTCAAGATGTAAGGCTGCATCCCCAAAAGACTTATTTGCCTCTCTAGTCTCCCTCTACTGTCACTCTGTTCAAGCGGACTTTAAAAGTGCCCTGCACTTCCAGAATAAGTGTCCGCATGAGGCTCAGAAAAACGTGCATTTAAAATGCACCTTCCATCCCCACAGAAGCGTGATTTCTTTGCCTGCATCTTTTTTCCCCTGCCCCCTCTCTTGTGCAAAGGAAAAATAGCTATCGGTTTTGTTTGTCTCCCAGATCTCCGTCCCCCGAAATGGCTTCCCATGTGAGCTGCAGCCATCCGCTGGACGATGGTTTGTTCATTCACTAGGACTTTCACAGATCACTGTCTAAATCCACCTGGTAGAGCAGCGGTGACTTTAAATACACCCACTTCACGCGTGATAATAATGTTGCAATCCATCCACTTCACGCCTGATAACAATGTTGCAATTCTTCACAATTCTGGCTCTTTGAAAGTTCTGTGCTTTAGAGAGCGAAGGAGGGAAACTGCAGCAGGTGTGTGAATGCTTTCTGGCTGGCTTTCTGGCAGGCAGCAATCCCTGCCCCTTTTGCCACGGAGCGTCCCAAAGATAAATGCTGTGAGGAAAACCCATGACTTCCCAAAAGAGCGATGAAAGTCTTCTTTAAATGGCACGTATTTTGTCACGGGTTTTCCTGCTTTTGTAGTGCTGGAAGCTTGTTAAAAACCCTGGCATGGGGGCACTCAGAGGCAAAAGAAGAGTTTTAGCACACTTTAAATTGCTTGGGGACGCAGCCTATGTGTGCTTGCGCAGCACCTCAAAGGACCCCGGAAATCCAGATGAAGAACAAATGGTCACTGCTCAGACACTTAAGGTAAATTTTGGTAAACACTGGTTAACGTGTGGAGCATGATTTCATGCTCCAACTCTAATCAACAATTAGTGAAATTATAATGAGGGCGGGCACGCTTGGAGGCTGTAACAGCCTACTCCACATGAAGATGCTCTTCACCAGAAGTTCACTAATTGTGCACTACTGGCCCTAGTGTGAATAGGCCTAATGTCTACACATATTACAATTTGTTCCCTCACTCTCTTTGGAGCAGGAAACCTCCAGAACATCAAAGGTCTCCAGGCCTGAAGAGAGGACATGCATTGCACCAGAAATAGCCCTGGAATTTGACAGGGCAGAAATCATAAGAGGAGCCCTGCTGGATCAGGCCACAGCTCATCTAGTCCAGCTTCCTGTCTCACACAGTAGGCCACCAATTGCTTCTGGGCATCTCTAGCAGAAGGCAAAGGCAAACCCACACCTGGTCTCCACTGCCTGATAACTGGACCTTAGATGAGCAAATAAAGGTAAGCAAATTCACCATGGCAGGGAGAGTGACAAATGCCCCTAGGATGCTCTTTCTTGCTTGCAAGAAGGGAACTGCAGAAGTCCCTTGACAATCTTTCAACACTCTGAATAGCTGTATGCTCATTGGCATCTTGGGTATGCAAATGCAGCACTCCTAAGAACATTTGGGGTGCCTGTTGCCCCAAGGTGTGGATGCTTCTTCAGGGAATAATAGTTCTCCCATTGCTGATTTTTGTGTGCACTGCCACATCCACTTACCATGCTGAACCCAGAAGACAGTGGGAATGCAGCAACCAGGAGTGAGTTAGTGACTCCTGGTAAGTGTGTGGACTGTTGTTTAGCAGTTCGTTGCTGGAGGGCTTTGAAGGAGCCTGCAGCAACTCTGGAGAATCATCATGGCTTCCTGGTGCAGATGGTCCTGTCTGATGAGCAAGCTGCTGCTCATTAACAGGTAAGTGTGAACATGCCCTGAGTCTTCACTGAGGTTACCTTTTGCTTTTAATCAAAACCCTATGATCTGGTTGACGAGGAAACAGGTTGAGCATTGCCAAAAAAAAGAAAAGAAATGCAAGTGAAATGTTGCAAGTTGGGACAAAGAAAAGCTCGTGGCATTAATATAAAATCTCCGTATGCTAATTTAGAAACAACATCTTGCTATTTTCAGAAAGACATTGATCGTTGACCTCTATCTCTATGGTACAGGACTTGTTAGCTTTTGATGAGTAGCTTCAAGGCACCATATGACCTACAATTTGAGGATTATTTTTGTTATTAAATTGGATTAGGACTTCATAGCCCAACAGGCAGAGAAAGTAGGGATGTGCATGAATTATTTGGCACATTCATAATTTGGACGAGCGTTTCTGAATTCTGAGATTCATGGACGGATCAAATAAGGGCCCTATTCATCTGGCCCCATCTGTCCATGAATCAGATAATCCAGTATCCATAGAAGCTTCTAAGAATACTGGATTCCCTGGGGCCTCCCTCCCTGGGCCTCCCTATCCCCTAACCTCTCTCCCACAGCCTCCTCGGGGGACCCTTACCTGCTCTGGTAGTGCCCTGGGCCTCTTCCCAGGCCATCCAGAACACCAAACAGGCATTCCGGAACCTAAATAGAATAGAATGTGGAAACTGGCTCCATGCACACCCCGAAGAGAAAGCCTTTCCTTTAGGGAATTGTCGTTTGCTAACACCCAAAGTGGAAAGTGATCATACACAAAGCAGGATACCTGGTGGCCTTAGAGGAAATACAGTACTGTGTTGCAATTAAATGAAAAGCATTCTAAAGCCTTTCTGCACTGAGTCCGTATCTCAGTCCAGTATGGTCCATAGGACACAGGATCCACATGCTGAATTGGTTTACTGGAGACCACCTCCAAGAGGTAGACAGACCCATCTGCAGTAGACAGGCAATGAAGTGGGACACATTGCCATTTAAGCAGTCTACCAGTATTCATCCAAGGCCATGGAGAATGTCAGACAGCATACCTCTGTGGTCTATTATACCATATCTGGTCCACTTCAACTGGGTACTCAGAAGAGGCTCCAGAAAGGCACCATTTTGGGGCACCCAGCTGAAAAATCCCCAGGCTTTCATTCTCAGCCTTTGAAACTGGGACAGGAAAGGCCATCTAGAGCAAGCTTTTCAGCTCAGTTCAGTACAATGTGGGACAGCCCACCCCATGTAGAAAGGACTTAAGTACTTTCAACAGAAATAGCAGAAACAGTAAGAGTCAGATTATCCTTCACTCTAAATTCAGGGTTGTTGTTTTTCCAGCCTTCCTTTTGGGGATTTTAATTTTACCAGCATACCATTTTTTGGACAAAGGTAATTTGGAAGAGACAGTAGCTATTTCTCAGTGGTAGATGAAACAGCTCGAAAAGCAGAGAGCTGCCAGTTTGATCCCAGTGTCTCAATGGAAGTAGGTGATGGCAAAACTCTGCTGTATCTCTGCTGAGAAAACTGCATAGTGTGAGCCAGTTTAGTCTAGTGGATAGGGAGCAGGACTCTTATCCAGGAATACCGGGTTTGATTCTGCCCTCCTCCATGAAGCCAGCTGGGTGACCTTGGGCTAGTCACAGCTCTCTGTCTGAGCTCTCACACACCCCACCTACCTCACAGGGTGTCTGTTGTGGGGAGGAGAATAGAAGGTTTGTCCGCCACTTTGAGTTCCCTTAGATGGGTGAGAAAAGCAGGGTAGAAAAGCCAGCTCTTCTTCTTCTTGTAATCAGCCAGGAGTCACCCATGACTCAGAAGTACCAAACAGCAACAAATTTCAAGGTACTGATAATAATACTATTTTTTCTAGAGATTAAATTTTATTTATAAATTATCTACAGATTTTTTAAAAACAAAAATTATGGTCTTTATCCTCAGGAACATTTTGCAATCCCTCAAGGTTTATGTATCTCCAGCTCTGGGAAACACTGTTCTAATCCAATGTATTTAGAATTGCCACATTTTCTTTGCAGCAACTAGCCAAGCCTTCGTAATCTGGAGGCACTTTCCACGAGTTCCTCGCATGAATGCCTGAGGCAGCGTCATGATGGCCTGGGAAGAGGGAGGGAGAAGAGAAGACCACTTCCATGTCAATATCATTGCAACAAGTTCCTTTGACTCTGCTGATGGATGTAAACAAACGCTTTGGCTTTAATGGGAATGCTTGATTGTATTTGGAGCTGAGCCTCTTTGGCCTTCCAGTTTAATTTCCATTCCTTAAATTAGATGAACAGAGTATGAAGCAGGTCATCCCTCAAATACTGGCACATCAGAGGCAGATGAAGTGTGAAAGTACTAACCCGACAGCTGCAATCAAAGCTACCCTGAAAGATAGGGGGCCAGTTAAGGGCAGCTTTGACATTTGATAGGAACGTGTGTGAGCAGACAGAGGGGGGGGGTGTTTCTCCTTCCCCTGCCTCTAGTCTTCTGGATTTCCTCAAGTAATCTTACTGCTTTACACCAGAACTCCTACCAAATCAAAGCAAGACAGTCTTTTCTGAAGAGTGATGTGACGGTATACTGGGAATGTATAATGTATACTGGGAATTTATACATTCCCAGTACCGTCACAAGTGATAATAGCAGAGCCAAGCTCTGTGTTCATATATGTGCTATACATTAATCACAGCCATTGCTGCCACGGTTTTCCGTGTCTGGAGGTATGTTTGGAGGATCAGCACATTCAGCCTACAATTTTCAAGGTAAGTGATGCTTATCATTCCCATAGTGCACTGCAGTCAACATAAACAACTGAGTACTAAATAACAACACGGCAGAGTGCTTGATAGACAGACTCAAAATTTGCAAGTAAGGATATTATTCATTATTTGGATGAATTCGGATATTCATATATGAGTCAAATGTCCAGATATTTGTTTTTCAGTATTCGTACAAATATTTTGAGTTATTTGTATGAACAATTTGGACATTTGTATGTGTATGGATACATACACATCGCACGCATATCTGTACATATCTTGTGACTATCCATATGCATCCAGGATGAAAATGAGATGGGTATGGATGCGTATGAGATTCGTATAATTGGATAAGTATCAAATATTTAAATGAATAGATACAAATTTGTATTGGTTCGAATGTCCAGATATTTGTTTTTCTTTATTCGTACGAATTCGGGTATTCGAATATTTGATTTGAATAAGATCAAATGTCAAAAATTGCATTTGTGCACACCCCTAAAGTACTAAAAGCCAATTTACCAGTAGCCTCTGACGTCTGTAAGCCACTGCAAACTGTGACCCTTTCAGCACTTACCTTAGTATACTATGTGATGCCGACGCTAAATTTTAGTGCTGAGAGAAGTAATTTTAAAAGTGTAGTGAAGGTGCATTCAATGTGGAATGAGCAACAAAGTTTAAACAGACAGTCTGAGCAGGTAAGGAGGGGGAGAAACCTCCCGTATTAGCATAACGGGAGGAGAAAGAGAGCATTCAACCAATCAGGCATTGAGTTATGTCTGGTGAGGAGGTATAAAACCTGCCTGCCAGAAGAGAGATTTGTCCATGCTTTGGGATCTGGAGGGAAGGTGGGTTAAACTGTCTAGTTCTCCCAGGGGAAAGATCCCAGCATAGGTCCAGACCTTCTGGGCCAGGGATCAGACCAGAAGGGGTAGAAGGAAAGGAGTGTTAAGTTAAAGAACTAATTTGTGTGCCTATGAATTGAAATACTTGTATTCTTCTTCAGAACACTCAACTTGTTTCCAGTTGTAAAGAATAAAGCTTTTTATTTTGTTCCTTTGAAGAGTCTTTGCCAGCTTCTCTATATTCTAACCCAGAAGGGTGGTTACAGTTACAGAGTCCTCTCTCTATAAGCCAGGGAAGCTGAGGCTAAAGGAAATAAGCAGCCAGTAGGCTGGAAACAGGAGTTTTGAGAGTCAGGCAAGTGGGGAAACGAATTAAGCATTGCAGGTGTTCGCTTCTGAGTGTGAGACTTGAACAAACTATAAAACATGCTACCAGAAATATAAACACGCTACCAGGGTTCTAAAATTATAGAAGCTCCTTACAGAAATAAAAGACGGGTAAAGAGTGTAAGACAGCTCGCGCCGGTGGATGGGCGGCGCCACATACTACTATTACACAGCTCTACTCGAAGACCAGCATTCCTGGTCCAGAACATGGAAGCATGTAGAAGGCATGCCTCCTATGTTTGGGACTGCTGGGGAAACCATTTCAATGTCAAAAAACCACACTGAGACAATAGAACAGGGTCCAGTGTTAGGTACTCCCTAGGTAAGAGCCATGTGGCAGAAATCTTACTGAATATGTGCCACTTAGAGGAAGGAAGTTCACAGGTCTGGATGAGTTTTTATTCCATGAAAAGGTCATGTTTGACAGTTTGATGCACAAAAGAACTATGGAAGGAAAGTGGGGAGGGGGGGCTAAACCCTGACTTACTGCCCATAGGGGAACTATAGGCCCTTTCAGCGCTTACATGTTAATCTGGATTATGGAGCTGCTAAGAATGCATCTGGAATATATTGTCCACCCTGCAATCCAAATTAAGGCTTTGTGAAGACTGCATTATCCACAAGAGAGTAGATCTGGATCAAATGGGTGACAAGGGCTCCTTGATTCAGATTAGTGGTATACCTGATAAATGGGGTCTACAATCTCCTTAATCAGGATCAAGAAAGAGAGACTTGCATTTGGATGCAGGAAGTGCTTGAGCAAGATGACAGGAGTGCAAAATTTGAAGCCAAAGGGAAAACCTTTGCCTTTGTGCCAAGTAGGGATGTGCACGAATATAACATTCAAAATTTGATTGAATTTGTTTGAATTTGGGTATTAGAATTTGAATCAAATGTCTATACATTCGTATTTTAACATTTGAATGAATTTTGAATGCTTCGAATCATTTGTACGAATTATTCAGACATTTGTATGCGTACGGATACATACGCATTACATACGTATCGGTATGAATCTTATTCATATCCCTGTATATTAGTACGCATACGTATGAGACGAAAACGGGATGCATGCAAGATAAAAACAGGATGCGTACAAATGCGTATGGATGTGTACAGACACATATGAATGTTGCTGACATTCGCATCTTCAAATACAAATTGAACATTCATACGAATAGATTCATATTTATTCAAATCAAACTGAATGTGAATACATTAGTATTTTAAACATTCAAATTGATTCAAATTTTGGATATTCGATTTGATCCAAATTGGATATTCGATTTGAATCAAATTGATTGCTTAAAACTGCATTCATGCACACCCCTAGGGTCAACCCTCCCACAAAATAGGGAGGTTCACCTACAACCCCAGTACCCCCATCCTAGTGCCTGCACCTCATGTCCCAGCCTCCCCTCCCCTTCCCCCCACCCTATATAGACATTCAATAATCTAGGTTTCTTGGGCAGCAAACAAAATAATGTTTAAAAACATTGCTTAATACATATAGATACAGGTACAGAGACAAACACATAAAATGAAACATTTTTTTAAAAAAATGAGGCAAAATGTTTTTTACAAGTGGGAAATGCTTCACTGATAATAGAACATACAGGGAAACTGTCATATTCTTAAAGCATTTTATTGTTTTCGTTTGTTTGAATATGCTATAAAAGGTCAAAAAAATTCTCTCTAAAATCCACAGCCTCTCTTAATTTGAAATCGATTGCCCCCAATTTCTCCACTGCTTGGCACATTTATCTTTTGTTCCTGTTTTCAGCCATTTAATCTTTCTCATGACAAGGAAATAAATCTGGGGGAAAAATGTGTATTAAAATTAGAATTGATTATTCTAAACAAAGCATCACTTTCCAGAGAGAGTGTTTTTTTTAAAAAAAAAAATCACTGCAGTTTAATCATGTGTTAAATCTAAGCTGCTTTATGAGTAACAAGAACATAAGGAGATATATCTTTCTGAAGGGGAAATTTACAAGACAAGAAGTTGCCTGCACAGGATTGGATATTCTGCAGTATACCTCATCTATATTAAGAGATCTGTGAACCAAGGTCTGTGAGGAACATAACTGTGTATGACCTTAAAAAGATAATTAAGGAGAACTAGTCTTGTGGTTCAGGATATCAATCAGTTGATCAGTCAATCAATCAATCAATCAGCCAGCCAGCCACAAAATTTAAGTGGCTATGTTCAGGCAGAGGAGTGAACTGATGACCCTCTGGGTGAAGAAATACCTCCCCGTCCTTGTCTGATCCGATTCTCCTACCCATCAGCTTCATAGACTGCCCCCTGTTGCTAGTGTTGTGTGATAGAGAAAATAAATTTTCTCTATCCACCTTTTCTATACCATGCATGATTTTGTATACTTTTATCAGGTCCCCTCTTAAACATTGTCTTTCCAAACTGAAGAGGCCTAGACGTAGCAGTCTGATTTTGTAAAGGAGGTGTTCCAGCCCCTTAATCATTCTGGGTGCCCTTTTCTGCCTCTTTTCCAGTTTCACAATCTCCTTTTTGAGGTGTGGTGACCACAATTGTACACAATATTCCAAATGTGGCCTGACCATAGATTTATAAAGAGGCAAAATGATACTTGCTGACTTGTTTTCTATTCCATTCCTAATTATCCGCAGCATGGAATTAGCTTTTTTTTTATGCTGCTGCTGCTGCTGCTGCTGCTGAAGACTGGGCTGACACCTTCGTTGAACTGTCCAACAGAATATCCCACTGGAATAGACACATGGCTCAGCTAGTCCAATCGTGGTAGATCAGTTGCAGAAGAAAACCTGCCAGTAGGACTTGAGTTCACAGTTTGCTCTTCTTGCAGCCTTCCAGGAGCTTGCCACCTCCTGCTACTATCAGGGTGGAAAGCCACTGACTTCCATAAACTGGTCATCTGATTTGACTTCTGTCATGCCTGCCAATGAGTCATCAGCTAGGCCCAGGACATCCTAACCAGCCTCGCAGGGATTTTGTGATGTTGGAAACATAGGTGATAATACTTGATCCTTGAACTTGGTTCAGAATATCAAAGACTTTGAATGCCAAAGATAATTATGATACAATACAATGCAACTACATAACAATTGTATGTATGTTTGTATTCCCCCAACTTCAAGTTCATATGAATCTACAGAACATTTAGAATACCAACATCCACCTCCAAAACAGACTGAAAAAATAAGCAGGTGGTAAACTAAGATTAAAGATAGACCAGGTGGAAGAGGTGAGAATTAAGCTGTTTCATAAAATGTGCTAATGACATTATCACCTGTGGTCCTGATGGCAACATATTCCACACCACCAGGGCTGTAGCTGAAAAATCTCTCTCCCAGGCCTGAACAAATATAACTAGATTTGGACCAGGAACCTGCAAGAGACCTCACAGGTCAGGTCCTTTTGACTGGGAAAGGCAGGCTTGAGGGTAAATGAGGGCTAAGCCCTTCAGGTCATAACCAACACCTTTAACTGAATCTGGAAACAGCTTCATCATAAAGTGGTGGCAGGCTCCCTTTTCCAGATATTTTCAAGCACAGCCTAGCCCTGGAGGAACAGCTTCTGGAGACAATTCGTATATTTACAATACTCGTGAGCTCTACAAAAAAAGAAAAAATGCAGTCATGTGTAAGAGTATAAAAACTGCAAAATCCACAAGACAAAATGTGTATGATGATAAATATATGAACTGTTAACTGGATCCTTATTATTTATAGCTACCAAACAGAGATGTGCATGAACCTAAAAATTGTGGTTTGTTTTGGTTCAGTGTATTGCTTTGATTTGAATTTGAATGGAAGAATAAGAAGAGCTGGCTTTTCTACACTACTTTTCTCACCCATTCACGGGGACTCAAAGTGGCTGACAAAGCTTTCTGCTCTTTACCTCACAATAGAGCACCCTGTGAGGTAGGTGTGTCTGTGAGAGCTCAGAAGAGAGCTGTGATTAGCCCAAGGTCACCCAGCTGGCTTCATGGGGGAGGGCGGAATCAAACCCAGTATTCCTAGATAAGAGTCTGCCCCCCTAACCACTAGACCAAACAGAGTCAACAGGGTTGAGTTATTTTGATTTAAACCTCAAGCAAGTTTGAACCTGTTTGTCCCCACCAAACAAACAAACAATATAGTTTGAATCAAGCCACATGCATCCCTTGAACCAGGGATGTGGTTCAAGTTTGAATTCAAACCAGTCGAACCACCCGACTTGATTTAAACTGGTTTGAAAATGAACCAGTTTGCACATCTCTAATAAAATGCAAGTGTGTTAGCATCTCAAGGAATAGGGGTTTCTTTTAAAATGCTCCCCAAATTAATGGCAACATTAGCCTGTGTAGGGGCTACTGCTGAGTATGCCTTTATATAATGATCACATCTCAGTACTATTCAGATGTATTAATTGTGAGATTCCAGCATAAATATGGTAACCTTCATTCCAACATCCTGAACTGTTCAGGAGAACCGATACTGACATCATGAAAACTGAAATGGAAAGTATATCTATCTAATTATTTATTATTGCACTCTGCAGACATGACAGAAAAGTTTCCAGAACATTCTACCTCAGGTGTCAGTGGAACATTTCTGGTGTTACCTATGCTTCAGCTTCTCCTGGACAGGAATGCATTTGCTGCTCTTCTTTAGATGGCAAAATCTCTTGGGTCAGCTCTTTACCCACCACTGAAAAACAAGGTCAACGGGCATTTGGTGGGCCACAAGAAATGCTGGGAAGGTTCTGCTTGGTTTGGCAAGACATAGTGTTCAATGCTTTTCTAACACAATTCAGTAGACTAATTTCTGTTCCAAGAAAAACAGCTTTATTTTCCTATCAACTTGAAAATCCCTCATACAGGCACTGATGCCTCTAACAATGACAACCCCATTCATCATTTTTCTGCTATCAGAAAGTGAAGGGTTCATTCTTTAATCCCCTTGGTCATGTGGAAAGCACTTTAAAGCCCTTCCCTGCAGTTCAATCACTTCAAATCCCCTATTAGATTTAAACGCCGTCTGCTTCCCCTGCTCCCAGACCATTTTCTGACACATTGTTCCCGCACTTTAAGTGACATTAGCTGGCTCCAAGCCTTAAATACACTGTGGCCTCCATAGCCCCATATAATAACAAATTGTGAAAGCTCTCCTTGCATCTGTCTTACAGATGCTGTGTTACTCCTTCAGACACGTGGAAATCAAGTTCTAAAAAGAAAGACCTTGGCTTTTGTCTCCTGGACAAGCCTAAGCATTGCATGGTGTGCTGTTCATAGAATCCTAGAGTTGGAAGGGAGTCATCATGTCCAACCCTTTGATCACAGACCCTTTCTGTGCTGGGCCTTATTCTGGATTGTGTGTCAGAATAGGAGCCTGCCATTTGCATGCTGGTGCAGAGTCTTCCCTATTCAGGACAGAATCCACAATAAATCTCAGTGCAGAAACGGTTACAGTTTCTGACAGAAGTCCAGGAATCTGTTTTTGTGTGATTTATCCACAGATGACATTTTAGCACATACTTGTTTACAGGACTTATTTTTGTCCCCCTTTCAGATACTATTAGTGTATGAGCTGGGGAAAAAATGCGTCAAAGCAGGTACTACCTCAAGACAGGTATACCAAGGAATATCCTACTACTGGCACAACAGCACTACTCCTGGAGAAGGAAGGTGATGGGCAGATATATTCAGGGGATTCAGTATGTACCCCATGTTTTGTAGAGTAGTGAGAGGTGCCAGAGATGGGGAATGGTTAAGGATGAGCTCATTACAGGGATATCTGGGGTTTGAAATGCCATCTGAGTCATTAGCGTTGCTCGCTTTTGCCAACCAATGCCAAGCAGATTATAAAAATAAGGATTATATGGATAACTTGAGATAATGTGTGGGAAGTGTTTTTAGCATTTGGAGTGTGCCTCAAAAATGCAAAAGATCAGAATCAGGGCAAATGCATGAGTCTCAAGTTCTCTAATAATGACCAAAGTCTACTTGTTTTTCAACTGATTTTCTTCCAAGTTTGCATTCCCCAAGAAATGTCCATTATAGGGGTGTGCCCAAATATTTGTAACGTTCGATATTCATATGAATTCGTATGAATTAGGACATTCGTCTACAAATAAAATGTTCTGACATTCATACACTGACTTTCGTATTTGTACAAATGTTTTGGAACATTCGTGTGAATGCTTGAACATTCGTGAACCTGGGAGGTGGGAAAGTGACTGCGCCACTCACATCTGCAGTGGATCCAGAGTGCATTCGATATGGATTGAGTGCAAATTCAAAGTGGATTCAGAGCGGACCTGACGCTTTCAGAACAGATATGTTACGGGACATGTATTGGATACATATCAGATATGCATGCATTCATATCGTATATGCATATGAACTCATGCAAATACATTCATATCTAATAGAATACTACCAAATTCAACGGGGATCTAATCAAACAAATACAAATTTTCTTACATTTAATTTGATACGAATTGAATGCAAAAAAACCCCATTCGTGCACACCCATAGTCCATTGGCAACTTTAGGGTCTGATTCACAGCAGGGGCTTGTTCACATTTGGCTGTATTCTTAGAATGTGGGTCTGTGGTTTGCATGCCAATGCAGCCTCTGGCAGGCCTCACCTAGGGCCTGCTGTAGCCTGCACTAGCATGTGGACAGTAGACTCCCATTACAAGATACATTCCATAAGAAAGCCAAGTGTGGCATCGGCAGCATCGGCAGGCCATCCGGTCCCAGGGCTTTGCCTATCTTAGCTCTCCTTATTGCTGTTTCTACCTCCCTTGCCTCTGCCGATGCTGTATTATAAAACTTTCAAAGAAGAAATGATACGGATACTAGTAGAAATAATGAATAATACCCTGGAAAGAGGTACAATACCAGAGACTTGGAACCAAGCAACAATCACTCTTATACCTAAAGAGGGTCAGGACCTAACTCAACCGAAGAATTATAGACCTATATCTTTATTAAATAATGATTATAAACTTTTTGCTAGTATAATGGCCAATAGGCTTAAACAGGTTTTGATTAAATATATACATGAAGATCAAGCAGGTTTTTTACCAAACAGACAGATGAGAGACAATATAAGAATAATTCTGGATATAATAGAATACCTGGAGAAACATAATGAAACCCAAGCAGCCTTAATTTTTTTCGATGCAGAGAAAGCCTTTGATAATGTGAATTGGGCATTTATGTTACAAGTATTGGAGAAAATGGACTTCGGAAATAATTTCAGAAAAGGAATTAAGGCGATATACACCAAGCAACGGGCACAGATTCTAATAAATGGTGAATTGACAAGAGACTTTGATATTCAAAAGGGTACTAGACAAGGATGTCCGTTATCACCTCTTCTGTTCATTTTAACGTTGGAAGTTTTAAATAGAGCAATCAGGAAAAACCAAGATATTAAAGGTTTAAAAATTAAAAGAGAAGATCTTAAATTAAGAGCATTTGCTGATGATCTAGCCATAATATTAACAGAGCCCAATAACTCAATTGAGGAATTGTTAAATGAAATGCATACTTATGGTCGTGTAGCAGGTCTAAAAGTGAATCAAAATAAGACTAAAGTCCTGACAAAAAATATGTCAAAAACTCAACAAGGAACTCTTCAAATGAAATCTGGGTTTGTAATCGAGAAAAAAGTGAAATACTTAGGGATAACTTTGACTAAGCAAAATGTTGCACTATACAAGAATAACTATCTGAAAACATGGTCTGAGATAAAACAAGATCTTTTGAAATGGTCTAATTTACAGTTGTCATTGATGGGCCGGATCTCAGTTATAAAAATGAACGTACTCCCGAGGATGATGTTCTTATTTCAATCCGTACCAATAGTAAACAATATCAAGGAGTTTAAGAACTGGGAAAAAGACATATCCAAATTCTTATGGCAAGGGAAAAAAACCGAGAATAAGATTTAAGTTGATGCAAGACTCTAAAGAAAGAGGAGGTTTTGGAGTACCGAATTTCAAACTATACCATGCAGCATCTTGCTTGGTATGGATTGCAAAGTGGTTTTGGTTGAAGGATAAAAGATTATTACAACTGGAGGGCGAAGGGTTAAGATATGGCTGGCATGGATATTTGTGGTATGCAAAATCGAAAGTTAATGCTGATTTTAAAAACCATTTTGTAAGAAACGCATTGTATAAAACATGGATGAATTATAAAAACAAGCTCTATAACAAAATACCACTATGGGTATCCCCTCATGAAGGGCTATTAAGGGAATATAGTGTTGGCGGAACTTGGGTGAAATACGAAGACATGTTGTACAAGATTGAGGACAGTAATGAATATGAAATAAAAACAAGAGAACAATTGAATCAAGAAGGGATAAATATACAATGGTTTTCGTATATACAATTAAGGGATATATATAGAAAAGATAAAGAGACTGTAAATTTTGAGTGGGAAAAACAGGAATGGGAGACAAAACTATATAAGGCTGAAAAAGGCATGATTGGTGTGATGTATAAAATATTGCTTCGAATGGAAATGGTGCATGAGCAAGTTAAAGAATGTATGATCACTTGGGCCAGAAACTTTGGATATAACATTCAAATGGATCAATGGGAAAAACTATGGATAAAAGATATGAAATTCACTTCCTGTATGTTATTGAAAGAAAATATGTATAAAATGATGTACAGATGGTATTTAACACCTTATAAATTGGGGAAAGTTTACCAAAATATATCTATCAAATGTTGGAAATGTAAAAAAATTAATGGGACTTTTTACCATATGTGGTGGACGTGTAAAAAGGCAAAGAAATATTGGGTTATAATATATAATTTGATGTCAAGAATTTTGAAAAGGAGTTTTAGATTTAATCCAGAATTGTTTTTGTTGGGGATTGTAGATAATACATTAGAAAGTGTAAACTCGTTAATCCTATATATGGTGACAGCTGCAAGATTATTGTATGCTCGAAAGTGGAAGGAAGAAGAGATACCATCAGGAGAAGAATGGCTAATTAAGATGACAGAACTGGCGGAAATGGATAAATTAACAAACTTATTAAATGACAGAACAACAGATAAATTCATGAGAGATTGGTCCCCCTTTATTGAGTACTTATCAGAGCTCGAATTGACGACTGATGGATTTGAGTGAGAACAAGAATAACCAGGAAATCAAGGAGAGACAAAGATGCGGAGCAACAAAAGATGGATACAGAATACAGAAGTCAGACAAGCGGAGGAAGTCAAGGGAACTTTTAATAATGTAATAATGGGAAGAGTGTGTAAATGATTACTTTCTTTTTCTTTTTTAATAAAAAAAAAAAAGAAAGCCAAGTGTGAACAGGCCCCAGGGATGGATCTGAGTGAATATCAGCTCCCAGGTTGACCAAGGATTCAATTTTAATTATGCTGGAGTCAGGAGATGTTTCAAAATGGAAAGATGTCTTGCTATGAAGGAAGTTTATATGAGCCACCAGAACATTTTGTTTGCCGGCCAATCAAGCAATCATTTATGGTCCATATTAAAAAAACGAAGACAAAAGTTGTTTCTCAGAAGAGAAATACTCTGTGAAGGTGGGTTTGTTTTCTCAGTGAGTAATCCACCCTTCAAAGGTGATGCAAGTCAGCTGAAAAGGTTATTAAATACAGGAGCCAAATCCTTTGTCAGACCCTTTTATCTTTCAAACAGAGAGAGAGAGCAATCAAAAGAAGAATGTAAGATTTTTCTCACTCCTTTGTTCCTACTTCCATTCTGTCCCCTTTCAATTTACTACGTGCCGCGATACCTATAGACTCCTTTCTATTCAGAATATATTAAAACTGTGGCAAGAACTGGCAATATTCAGATGAGAAGCAAGCCAGAAGGGAGAAAGATTTTGCTTATATGATGAAAAAATGAACTCATACAAAAATTCAACTTAGAAATACACATGACCCATGGAAAATCAAAGCGTACTTAACTTGGTGGGATGATTTAACGAGACCATCTCACTGAGGTTTAGATCAGATTCAGAAGGAGGCATCTGCCCAGAGACCCTCGGGTATGGAGCGGCATATAAATGTAAATATAAATAAATAAATAAGTGCTGGTGCTAGGGATATGCACTAGTGTTTTTTGTATTTGACTCGTATCAAATAGAATACAAAAAAAATTGTATCATTCGAATAGATCCCCTTTGAATGTGGTAGGATTTATATTCAATATGAATGTTCAATTCCATACAAATCCCATACAAATGCATACAAGTAGCATATGGATCATATATACAAATGCATATGAATGGCATATGAATCCCATATACAAATCCCATACAAAGCTTAGTACAAATGTCTTAAAACATTTGATTCAAATTTGAATGTCAGTCTTTGAATGTTCCAACATTCTGTTCAAATTTGAATGTCTGAATTCGGCCGAATTTCAAATGTTATGAATATTCATGCACATACTTAGCTGGTGCAGTCTCTAACCAGACCACCAGCACTTGAAGTGCAGATGGCCCAGCCCAGTTGGATCACCATGACAACAGCCATCACAACATTCAGCATGCACCTGGATGTTGCCATGGCAATCAGCTTGTGGCAAGCTGTTCACTTGCAGCATTCTTGCAGAAGAAACTGTGACCACTCCTCCCAGTAAAGCTGTGGACAGGTTTTTATAAGTCCACACTTGCAGAAGATCAGAGCAACTTGAATGCACCTGGATGCTACAAGGGAGTGTTGTCAGTATGGAAAACAGCCTTCCTTCCTTCCTTCTCACCACAACAGAACACCCTATGAGGTAGGTGGGGCTGTGAGAGCTCAGAAGAGAGCTGTGATTCACCAAAGGTCACCCAGCTGACTTTCTGCAGGAGGGTGGAATCAATCTCATTATTCCCAGATAAGAGTCTGGCTCCTTAACCACTAGACCAAACCAGCTCGCATGGAAGGCTGTGAGTGGGGTCCTTTCTGCACTTAGCCTTATTGTGGAATATATCTTAGGTGAGGGGCCTGTTAGATCCTTGCAAGGTGTTACATAAAATATGCCTTATTATTATAGAGCTCCCAGAGTGTAAGTAAATAGTTGCAGTGTTTTACAAACTTCTGACAGCTGAGGAATACTTCCTTCCTATTTTTTTTAATATTAAAACTGTGCACACACTTCCACTGTTACACCAGGGAGGCCTACTTTTAGTGTATGCAACAGTACAATCTACACATGTGTAATGTGTGATGGTGCCTTCTGGAACTGTTCTTGGCATCTGCACATTGATTGGATGAACAGTTGCCAAGGGGGCTTTATGTAAATCAGGGCTGCGCTGAAAATGTCTCCCATATTCTTCCCCAACCATTCTTCATTAATTAATAAGAAAAGAGCTACATTTCGGAATTACTAAGGGGGAAGAAAATGCCAGTGAAATTCTCACAGGTGGGGTGAAGAGTTTTATTATGCCTCTCCTGCTTCCCAGACAGACAAGGGATGGATAGAGATGCTCCATCTTTCACTCCAGAAATCATTTGATAGGCTTTCTGGGAGCTTGCTTTTCCTAGTTTAGTTTAGTCTTTAAGAAGGTTTCCAACAGCTGTTCATTATGTTTTGTTTGTTTTGTTTTTAAATGAAGTATCTGTACTTTTTAAGGCATGGAAACTTTGGGAAGAAAAGAAAAGGAAAAGGAAAAGGTTGGGATTTGTAGAGAGCTTCCATGAGGATTCTTTCAATAGGGTCTGTTTTACGGGTGTGCACAAATGCAATTTTTGATATTCAGTTCAATTCAAATTGAATGTTCAAATGTCCAAATTTGCGCGAATAGAGAAAAACAAATGTATTAAAATTTGAACCGATTTAATACATTTGTATCTATTTGTACGAATATTCAATAATACGTACTATATCCGTACGCATCTGTATACATCTGTACTCAACCCATTTTTATCCCGTCTGCATCCTGTTTTCATCCATACGTATCTGTACAGATGTGTATGGATACAAATAAGATGCATACAGATGCATATGTAATGCGTATGTATCCGTACGCATACGAATGTCTGAATTATCCGTATGAATTGTTTGAAATATTCACATTCATTCTAATATTAAGAAATGAATGTCTGGACATTTGATTTGAATTCTTGCCCATCCCTAGCCTCTTTGGTGCTGTAAAAGGCTCCTGGTGTGTCATGGGCAACTAGATCAACCAGTGGATTTTAGACCAAATCAAAGCTCAATATTTATTACAAGCACAGATGACAAGGTTTAAACTATCTTGCTGAACTTCCTAGGGATATATATGAATATTAATTAGGTTTTCAATTTGCATGAATTCATATGAATTTGAACATTTGAGGGTAAATCAAAAGGGGCCTACACTCAGCTTGGCAGAGGGGCATGGTGAGGAGTGGAGGGGTACAGACCTATCTACCATGCCCCTCTGCTGCACTGACAGGGCTTCACTTTTCTACTTCACTACTTTGATCTTCCTCTGCACCCTTCCACTTCACCCTTCCACCATGTAGATGAAACTCCCCTCTCCCTCCCCTCCCCTTCCACTGCTTTGCTTCTTTGCCTCCTCATGCCTGGGCAGGATCTGGCTTTGCCTGAGCTCACTAACTCCTAAGCCAAGGTAAAAGGTGAGAGTGGGAATGGGGCGTGGGGCCAGTGATGGGCTGTCTTAGTGAAGGTGAATAGGGGTGTGTGGTTGAATACAGCCAGGTTTGTGGGGAGGTCTAACCACTTTAAACATTTGCATCACTAATTGTCACATCACCAGAACTGTGTTCCACTGCTGTGCAGTGACTGTGAATTTTTAAGCATATCTGGAGGCACCCTTCAACTGATTAAGAATAACATCACATATCTAAAAAAGCGTTTTTAAGGTTTAGTTTTTAAAAATGCCCTTATTAGTCATTTAGTTAAATGACGGTAACCATCAAATAGAAGAAAAACCGGATGTATGGTGACAACAGTATTGTTTGAAGATTAACTCAGCTGCAGGCACATGCCCTTTGCTTCCTCAGTGAAAGCAGGCAAAGAATTCATTTAGCTTCTCTGCGATCCCCAAGTCCTTTTTAGTTATCGCTTTCTGTCCATTATTGTTTAATGTCCAACAGCTTTTCTGGTTAGAGTCCTGATGTTCTTGGCAATGGGTTCCTCAAAATTCATCTTTGCATTCCTGATTGTCGCCTTGCATTTGTTCTGCCAGAATTTGTGTTCCTTCCTGTTCTCCTAATTAGGACAAACCTTCCATTTTCTAAGTGAGTTTTCTTTCATATTGAACTGGCCACCAGGGCACTGTCAGGGAGGTTTTTACTCCTTTTGTGTTTGGGTCACTTTAATGGCAGCTGGGACAGAAGTTTGTCACATCTGAAACATGGATGTCTGTCCACCCCACCTGACTGGCCAGAGATCAGCCAGAAATGCCCACGTGGATGGTGTCATAATTTGCTCCTGGAAGCCTGATGCAAAAATCCATCCAAACTAATGCAGAGACATAGCTGATTTCCTTGGATCTGGAATAGTCAAATGTGGAAAACTGTGAAACTAGATCTAAAGTTCCTATTGAGACTGAAGAGTAGACTTTGAACTCTGCTTTGGAATTTCTGTTTTATTATTTGCAGTTTTGTAACACTACAAGCAAACCCTCTATTTGTACCTAATGGATTATGTGAGCTGCAGATAGAAGGAGATTGTCCCCCTTCCATCAAAAAAAGAAAAGAAAAGAAAAAAGGAAAGAATGGAACAGTATAACTCCACTCAGAAGCACAATCACTATAAAATTGAAGGCTGGGCTTCCTTCCGGACGTGAGGAGATTTTCCATCATAGCTTATGACCAGTAATCTTCTAGAAATGAAGGGAAGAAGCCAGTCTCTGTCAACATTTCCTTTAAAGGTTGAAAGAATTAGTGTACTGTAATGGAAATGCAACAGTTCAAAAAGTTATATGTGAAAATTGAAGAATGCTTGACATTCTGAATTGGTGGAGAATTATAAAATGGATCCAAGTACATCCTCTCTCCCCAGTTTCTCTCTTTTCTCCCCTCCCTCTCATTTAGATTCCTTTAGAGAAAGCAATAGAAAGCTCAAAAGGTACATGCAAGAACCTTTGCACTGCAAAAAAGCTTTTCCAGATTTTTCATAGTTCCAGCTTCGGCTTACAAATTGGTCTCAGTTGTTAAGACATAAAGTTTGAAAATCTTAATTCTGGTTAAATGATGCTGAAGATTGGTTGGGGCATTTACACCACCCTACCTACCTCCTTTGGATACACAGAGGAGACAACTTACTGGCCCAATTTCTGGCCTAAGTCCATCTCCAGGTCTGACCACTCACACCTTTTCATTTCTATCTATTTTATTTGTGGACTTTCCACCCTCCATTTGGACTTTCCTGACATAGAGAAATGAAAAAGTGTGAGCAGTCAGACCTGAAGATGGTCTGAAAAAGGTTTAAATTGAAGGTATGACCACAGCCTTAAGTTATGATGGGGAGAACTGGGATGCCTTAAAGTACAAATGGTCAGTTTTGGCTCAGCCAGATCACCATGACAACTTCCGTTGCACATCAGGCTGTTTCCATGGCAAGCACAATGCAGCACACATTTGTGCAGCTGGAGTCATGCCATGCTGCCCCCTATGCTGCCTACACACAATGTCCTGGTGAAGTTGTGGAGCAGAAAAATTGCTCTACTGCTTTGCAGGATTGGGGACATTCCTGCACACTCCAGGACATTCTGGGATGGAGGTGGCACCACGCTGTGTGGACAGAGCATCTTGGAGTAGGGATGTGCACAAATATTCATAGGGATTCAAAATCTGACCGAATGTGCTGAATTTTGACATTTGAACTCGAATAGGAAGTGCCAAAATTCAAATGTAAACATTCTAATTGAATTTCAAATTTTGGATCTATATGTTCGAATTATCCAGAGATTCGTATGTGTGCGGGTTTGTACACAATGCATACTTGAAGATCCGCATCTTTCCCACATCCGTACATATTTGTATGGACCCGTACAGGACAAAAATGGGTTGCATACAGGATAACTACGGGATGCATACGGACGTGTATGGATGAGTACAGATGTGTACAGATGTGGGGAAGATTCAAACAAATAAATCTGAATTTGATCAATTTGAATCAAATCTTGTTAAATCTGAATTTAAAGGATTTGAATAAAATTGGATGAGGGGGGTATTCAATTCAATTCAAATAGAATGTCAAAAGTGTGGGAGCATCCCTGAAAAGTAGATGTGAACAGGCCCTTAATTTTATCTCTCTTCCACAGTATCTACCTCTGGGAGGAACTGTGTTTATTTCAAGCATATCAGGGCACAGAATGGTAAAACAATGCATTCTTTCTATGGTACATCCAAGTCTCTGGAATGCTGTATCTGAATCCAATCAAAATGTGCCTGGTTCCCATCACTCGTTCTGCCTTGTTTTTCAAAGCTTATTGCTATGATTGATACAAGCGATAAGCAGACATTGAAACAAGACATGCCTGAAAACACAAGCGCAAGTATGCTTTTTAGACAAGTTGCAAACAGATCAGGCAAATGTATAGTATATTCTAAATTTGTCCTTTGAATAAGAAAGACTTAGGTAAGTCACATTAGAAAGGAGTCTGGTTCTGGAACAGACAATGGCATACATAAATACTTGATCTTCACATTTACCTCCATGGAGAATGAGTCCTTGCTTTTTTCTGATAAAACACAATACCATTCAAATGTCAAGATGACTCATCATTTTGGAAAGAGGCTCCTCTGTTCCAGAACATTGTTAGAGATACTTATGCACATATACCCAAGGGCTTATGGTTAGGATGCCAGAAGCAACAGTCTGGTTACTGTATGAATGAAAAGGTCTATTTATTATCACATCCCTTTGTTAATAAGTCGAACTTTGGGCAAATAATTTTCAGGGCTGGAAACTGTCTCCAAGAAAAGTAGATAGCATTCAGTCCCAAATGTAAATCAGTCTAGGGGCAACAGTTGTGGTTCTGTCTACTGCTTACATAGATACATAGGATCTATGCATCAGTAACCTAGCTAGTCCAGCACAGTGGTTCACACAGGCAACATCCATGTGTCCTTTCAGACCACACCAGAAATGTGCTGAGAATGCTTAATGAGACCAGTGCATGGTTGCATGGGCCTCTGATCTGGAATGCTCCCAATGTGAACTCCATCAACTGGGAGAACTCAGTTTAAAATGGCCCCCACACTTTTCTGGACTGGGTTCTACTTCCACCACCACCATGCAGACAGACAGCAGTGGCTAGACTGGATCACATGGTGCTCTGGACCCAGGTGACATTTTCTTGGGTTCTGGAAATGGCCCACTCCCATGGCCATTTCCAGGCACACCCCAGAACTCTCTCCCTGTCTGCAGGTTAGTTAGATATCAAAGATTTTGCAGTGCATCACTGAGGTATAGCCCCCAGTAGGCCCAGAACATGGAGGCATGCTATCTGCATGCCTCCCATGTTTCAGAACAAGGCCCTTGGTCCTCTTGTGGGCCCAATTAAACAAGTTGTCCTGCCTTATGGAGCTCAGCAACATAGAGAAACAACAGGCACATTGTAAGAAGCAACAGTCTTTAATTACACCTCCACCAGCAGCAGTTCAGGAATGTGTGCTGGAACAGGAAACTAGGATCAGGTTACAGTGAGAGAGCTGCAAGGTGCTTCCGCACTGGCCATAAAAACACATTAAAGACACATAGAAAACTAACCTTCCACACTGGAGGCTGGATCCGGGACTCTCTGCGGTGGCCGCTTCCACACTCTAGCGCGTGAGACCTGTTCTTAATGGGGTCTCACTGCCGAAAGATCCGGCCTCCAGGAAGACCTGGAAAATTAAGTCTTCCATCTGCCCCCTCACCTCAATCCAGTGAGAAGCAGGACGCTTCTGCACACAGAGAGGTCAGGTGCTGGATGTGCTGGCGGCCACCATCTTGGGGAGGGTGGAAGCAGGCCGGTCTGCCTCCTTCCACCCTCCCCTGTGCACTGCATGCCGGCGGAAATGGACAGTGACTGGCAGCTGCATGTTCCAGTCCCACAGCTCTGGAGGCAGTGGCAGTGCAGAAGGCCAGATGCCTTTTGGAATGGCCTCTGCACAGCACCCAGAAGACCCGGCTGGCAGAATCCATCCTCCTCGCGTGTGTGTGGACACACGGGGCCTCCTCAGATCCGCCCCTAATTCGGATGGATCCTTGGGAGGATGGATTGGGAAATGGATCTTCTTAAATCCGTTTCTCGGCAGCCAATGTGGAAACACTCTCAGAGTCAAAAAATCCACATAGCAAGAGATGTTCCGAGAGCCAGAGCCAGAGCCCAATGCCCAGATCAAAGTCACAAGGTATAGTCACATTTTGTAGTTTGATTTCTATCAAAACAGTTCTGATTCGATGAGGTGCTCTTTACTATTACTACTTGCTGAGTCATAACCGCATGCACACCTGGCTTTCAGTTTCTGATGCAACCTCCTGTCTCTGAGCCTGTCTGACTTCTCCTGTCTTTGCTGATTCATTGAGGGCTTCTGTGGGGGGAAAGTGAAGGCCCAGGCTGAGGAGAACCTTCAGACTCCACATCTCCATGTTGTTCAACCTCACTTGTTTCTTCCCCTGAGTCCATTAGGAATGCAAGTGAAGGGCAATACATGACACAAGTCCATGACAGATCTGGATTAAAGGTTTCTAAATCCAGATCTGGCTCTGTCCAGTGCAAAGGTTTTATATATAAAGAAGTCTTATACATGAAGTGGCATATAAACAAACAAACAAACAAACACTGGTCTTATAGTTCAGCAACATCAGAGAATCACATTCTGGCTGCCCTTGGGCTATAAAATGATAAGGGTACAAATTAAGAATTGAGCCTCCTCTTCTCTCCTTCTCTTCCTCTTCCAGCATTTCATGCAGCACAACCTTTTGCCACTCTTGTTCCTAAAATCAGGTGAATTAAGTTGACTGTGTGCCTGATCACACATGGACAGCCTGGCATGCTCTAGGATGGAGTTTCTGCAAACTTTAGGGCTGTCTTCAGTGATCCAGGTTGGTCTAGTGGTTAGGGAGCCGGACTCTTATCTGGGAATACCGGGTTCGATTCCACCCTCCCCCATGAAGCCAGCTGGGTGACCTTGGGCTAGTCACAAATCTCTTCTGAGTTCTCACAGCCCCACTACCTCACAGGGTGTTCTGTTGTGGGGAGAACAGAAGCTTTGTCAGCTGCTTTGAGTCCCCTTAAGTGGGTGAGAAAAGCGGGGTAGAAAAGCCAACTCTTCTTCTTCTTCCATCCCGTGAAAGTTAAATGTGAAAAAGCCCTTTTACGTGCAGGTCACACTTTGCCAAAGGATATTTTGATCACTCCTTTATCTTTGCCTCCTTCCACATTTAATTCTAGCTTATTTCTTTCTCTTTCTGTTGCTTATTCATCTCCTCCTCCTAGCCTGAAGAAATGTTTGTTTTCAGATGTCCTTTCTGTGACTGCATCCATGCAAATGCTTAACTGGGGCTGGATGGAGTGTCCTATCTTAGCATCAACTTGTCTGGGAAAGCTGCTGGCAGACACACAAAACTCAAGAGATGGCGTCTGTGCTGTCCAGATTATCTATGCAAGCAGAATTCTCCTCACATAGGCAATATTCCTATCCACCTCCAGAAGTTTAAAGGTAAGTTATACATTTGCAGGGCCTGTGTGTGGATGCAACCTGACTTACCATTTCTTTTTAGCTTTCTCACTGTCCGGCACACTAGCCAAAAAAGTCCCCTGCCTGCACTGCTGTCTCAACAAAGCGGGTGTGTTGTGGTAATTGTTATAATCCACCTTTTGTTTTTCAGACTCTTCTAAGAAAAATAAAGAAAATAAGCAACCCTGTCCTTTAGGGATTCCCTCCCCCAATATATTTTCCTGAATCACCGGCAAAAATCAATGCAAGAAATCCAGTGTAGTCTTTCTTGTCTATCCATTAATAGAAAAAATGAGATTGTAGCCCTTTCCCTTGCTTTTTACAGCAAGAACCTTTAAAGGAAAAACAAGCAAAGGAAATGCTCTGCACAACTTCTGAAACAACCAAAATAAGTCAGAAAGAAGAGTCAAAACAGGAGGTAGGAATTTTAAACAATAGGCAAAATTGTCTATTAATTAGCAATATTTGATTGCTTTCATTCTTTAAGTTCTTACTCCATTCTCAACTATCAAATATCCCTGAGAATCAGCACTAATCACAAAGGTAAATAGGTTACTGGGCACTTCATCTACTAAGTCTAATCCCTTAAATCTATTCATCACCTCCATTGCATATTCATGAGGATTATGTAGGTCATACCTGCATGGTCTAGTGACTTTTCCTACTTTCTTTCAACAAGCTCATGTTCTGAGTCACAACATATATCCCCATTTAAGATTTAAAGAGTTTTGAATTTGTTTTTAAAACTGGCCATTCCCAAACAACAGGAGGAATCTGCAGTTAATGAGAATTAAAGGTCCCAGAACATGGATTATCTCTATTCAAATCAAAAGAACTCTTGCTGTGGGATTTACAAATAATCCTCATTATTTGTCAATGGGAACTCAAGTAGTTTTTTTGGAGCTGTGATTTAGGGGCATTCTCTTCACTTTCTCAAGAGCCAATAATAAGCCAGGTTCTCCCCTCTGTTCCCCCAGCTGTTTACTAATGAGATCTGGGAGGAATCCTATTGCCTTTTGGCTCTCACCCAAAGCTCAGATTGGCAGCTTCCCTCCTGGGGGTTGCAAAAGTGGTTGGCTCTTAAAAGGCTGCATACTTTCAGCTTATCAGATCCAATATAAGCTGTGATTTCCTCCCATTTTCTCAGTCTCCCCAATACATGCTTGGCTCAAAGTGAGCAGCTTGCAATGTAGTCAGAGATTGGGCAATACACTGTAATGAGGTATTAGACCATAGCCCCAGGAGAGTCTGATTTTACATAGGCAGGGATTGGAAAGACTTCAAAATGCCTAGTGTTTCGTGGTGTGATGATGATGCACAAAGCTGGTGCCTACTTTGTCTCTCTGATTAACTTGGATCTCGCCCAGGGTATGACAGAAAAGAGGGGGGGTCTCCCCTACAAATCCACATCACAAGCTGCCAGTGGGAATGAGAAATTTCAGAGCTCTCTGCTGATTTTTTAAAAAGCAGATTAAAATCCAGAGTTAAATGGTACAATGGAAAGAAGCCCACAGTCAGCTCCTGGTCTTGTTTACTGTGAAGTATATAATTAATCGGATTTCAGTATTGTCCATCTGATGATGTCCATGTTTAGAGTCATGTTTTGGACAGTTAGAAAAGAACGTTTGCTATAACCAGCAATAGCTGCTCTGATTCAACTGTATTCCAAGACCAAACCTGTGTCCAGTTATCTTTTGATTTCCTAATTTAGTATTCCAATCCTCTATGATGAAAGGGACATCTTTCTTTTGGTGTTAATTCTAAAAGGTGTTGTAGGTCATCATAGAATAAATCAGCTTCAGCCTGCTTGGCATCTGTAGTGGGGGATAGACTTGGATTACTGTGATATTGAGCAGTTTGCTTTGGGTTCTATTGTGTGCCCAATAACCTGCCCGTGCCTTAAGATCTGGAGGGGAGGCCCTCCTGGTTGTACCACCATCCTCAGCAGCAAGGGGGGGGGCAACACAGGAGAAAGCCTTCTCAGTGATGGCCCATAGGCTATGGAATAATTTCCCCCTTGAGGTGTGTCTGTCACCTCCACTGTACAAATTTAGAAAAGCAGTGAAAATGCACCTCTTTGCCTTGGTCTTTGGTTAAATGGGCATGCACTTTCCCTTCCCAGATGTTGCTACCCACCCAGAGACCTTTGAGTGTAGGGCAGGATAAAAATGTGGACGGACGGATGGATTTAAATATACAGCTTCTCTGAACTGAGCATTATTCTGGATTATATTGCAGAACAGGAGTCTGCCATCTAAATGCTGGTTCAGACTACACCAGGGCCTGCCATAGTCTGCACTATCATGAGGACAGCAGGTCCCTGTTCCAGGATACAATCTGGAATAAGGCCCAGTGCAGAAAGGTCCATGGATACTTTTCCTTGCCAAAAATGTACAGCTTAATACACTCCGGTTTTCTCCTTAGAAACTTAACAACCTGTCTCCAGGTGATCTTGCTAGTTACATATGCAATTCCCCTGCAGGTTATATCAAAGTTCTACAGTTTCATAGCTTGGTTTTGGCTGCATTCCACATAGAAATCATCATCATTATTTTAGTGATTCCCAGATGTCCTTTCTGAGAACATTGCAGTCTGTAGTATTATGGAGCTGCAGTTTCATTTTAAAATGCCAATTCTCCTTCAAAATAGAATTGATAAGCATGAGTTGCCAGTCTGAGTTGCATTCTTGTCTTGTCTTGCTTGCTGAGCTCCTGAGAGCCTGTTCCAACCTAATAACATTCTGAATTGTGTCCATGTAAGTTTGGGCCCTGTGTTTGTCCCAGAAAGTCGTGAGCAGTTTCAGCAATATTTGCACCAACTGTGAACATTGTAGATGTGAGAATTCAACAAGGCAGAACAAAATCTTTTATGTGTAAAATGACCCAAGTTACACTTCTTGGAGTAATTGAAACTTCTGCTTTTCTCTAAATAACCAAATGTAGTTTTCAGCTGTTTTAATATCAAGGGTAGCACACAATTGCATATGCTAAAGAGAAGAATATAAGTCTGCAAGCTCTTAAGTGTGATCAAATAAAATAGTGTGTTTGCATAGGTTCCTAAATACACCCACCTGTGTCAAATTGGAGGTGTCCCATGAAGTGGAACTATAGAGGTGCAGTGAAGAAGCGAGGCTCAGAATGGAGGCTCCACTGTGTTTTGATTCATAGATAATCAGAGCACCATTTGGGGAGATGAAAATAGGACTTCTCATTGCAATCATGCTTGTGGCCCCCTCCCTCCCCAAAGTCGGTTCCCTAAGCTTCCTAGGAAGACAACAGCCTTGAACTTGGCTAGGATAAGTAAGAAAAACTTTGTTAGCAGGGCACAAGTCAAAGACGTATTGTTTGATATCTTTAATTTAATGTCCAATTTAGTATTTGTTATGTTTTTATATGGCCTATCACTGCAATGTGGCCTATTACTGCAATATATGTTAAATAAGGCCATTTCTTCAGTTCCGTGGGGTGGAACATTTCAGCTGGAATGGTTCTAATAGGGTCCCAACCTGATAGGGTCCCAAGTGACAAGTCCTGTGTCTTGCCTCACATGCCATCTGGCAGCATGTCCACTAGCTGCACTGTGCCTGCCATATCATGTCAACCCACCCCCTGCTGCTGTCGTATCCTGGGCCGCAAGGCACACAGGCAGACACCCGCATGCAGCTCTGCTCCGCGGGGTGTAGCTTACTCAACGTCAAGGTACGGTCCAAGTTCAAGGGGGGGTCCAGAATTTAGCAAAAGGGGGAGACGGTCCAGAAGTCAGGGAAGTCAAAATCAGTCCAGGGTCAAAACACAGCTCAGGTAACATGGCAAGGTTGCACGGCTTTGCCTGCAACGAGCTCTGGGCGCCACCCGAATCCTTAAATAGGGGATGCTACACCATGCCCTTTCCTCTCCAAGTGCCTGATTCATGCTGAGCGGTGCGTGATTTGTTTCTGCCTGTGCAACGCCTTCGGGCAGGGCAGGGCGGTTCCCTCATCGCTTTCACCTGCGGAGGGATGCACGCGCTCCCCTCGGGTGGGGTCCTCGGTGCTTGGGCCGGCGCCATCTGCCCCTGGCAATGTCGGGGACACAGGCATGAGCGCGTCTGCCTCCTCCTCCTCTTCTGAAGAACTGGAGTCGGGAGGTGTGACAGGAGGCCTGACAGCTGCCCTGCCCCCCTCTGAAGTTCACTTGATTGTTGGAGCATGATGCAAAGCTCCTAGCCAACAGGGATGCATTTTAGCAGCATAATTTGGTCTGTTGCACAAATGCATCCCCCTGTTAAACCAGAACAGGGAGGCATGTACCCTTCTAAATGAGCTGGTCCAGCAGACTCTGGAATGCTGGTAGACCTGGAAAAAAAAACCTACCAGCACCCTGAGGCCAATTCACACTCGGCCTCGTAGTTCATGATAGGGTAACATCTGGGCAGGTGCATCCGCACTTACAGGAGATGTTTCCAACCTAGAAATATATCCTGCCTTCCCAGATGTTACCCTATCATCAGCTAGCAGTGGTGCAAGAAATTGTGCACCACATGCAACCCAGCCCTTCCCTTTCCTATCCCATTCCTTACCTGTAGTGTCCAGCGTAGAGACCATTTGCACCATTTTCACAATTATGCATGCACAGAATGTTTTCGTCGCTGTGGCTATGACAATGGCACATGCACAGTCTTGCCAGGCTCCAAATCCAAGATGGTGGCAATAAGACACATGGCAGGACACCGGTAAATCTCTGCTTTGAAACTGAAGTTTAGTGTAACATGTACTAGTGTTCCTAAGTGTGGACACTAGTACGTGTTAGACACACATTTCCCATCCAGTGGATGGGAAGCCAATTGCAAAAGCAGCCCTAGTTTAGGTGGCCATTTTGTGCACCTTAGAGCAGGCCACGCTGCATCCAGTGTGGACACAGCATGTTAGCAGGGGGTGAGGCCTCTTTAGACTATGAGAGTGTGGATGTGTGAGGTCCAGAAGAGGGATAGACCCTGTGCTGATCTGAGGTACTGGTAAATGTGGAAACAGCCTACATTTTCTTGCAGTATACATAATACATTGTCAGGATTTTTTGAAAGCACAGAGACATATGAGAAAGGACTTCTATTTGTTTATGTAAAAATCTTGAGATACCATGTCTTCATTTAAGAAACCATGTAGCGCTTTACAGCATAACTTTAAAATAAGGTCAAATCCAATTGAAAACAACTGAACATTAAAGCAGCCAAACATTAAAGCAGGGTGGATTAAGGTTACAGTCAGCCATTCAGTCTTAGAAATGCCTGAACAAACAGATAAATTTTTAATATGTGACTGAAGGATACGGTAGGAGGTCTCTCACAAACATCTGAGGGGAGGACATTCCTGACAGATCGACTTGCTCATATCTTCCTCTGTGTAAAAATAATATAGACCAGAAATGGAATCACTCAGTGCTAAATAAGCCAATGTCATACATTTGTGAGCCTCTGACATCTCATTGAGAAGACTCATGATTCAAACATGCTTCTTCATTAAGCCATTTTTCTCCAATGAGTAATTTCCGATGCTCAGTTGGGCTTCCTCTATTTTTCTTGCTTTATCATTTTCATAGCCGAACTACTGCCCAGTGTTAATTCCTTGTTCCACACAACTGGCAGAGAGCATCAAATGGTCTGTCTGCCATGGCACAACCACCAACTGGTAAGGGCAACCTTGGGAGAAGTCTGCTGCCTGAGTAAATGAATTGTGAAGTGTTTCCTGACTGAGCTCTCTGCCTCAGGATAAGTAAGACAATGCTTAAAGGAAAAGCTAAAAATGTGATCTGTCTTTTCCAATTCGACCTTGGCATCCCTCTCTTGTTGGCAGGTTAGCCTGGCGGATAAAGCTATTGGAAAATTAGATTGATTTATTATGAAATTGATCTCACTTCCAGCCCTGGACTGACGAGAAAACATTAGTGATAATGATACCTCAGCTTAAATGTTTTTTCCCACCAAAGACTTCCAGACACTAGTGTCATTTTTTTCCTCAGAGTTGACAAAAATAAGACATAATGACTCTCAAATCTCAAAGCCGCAGACACTTGACGACCATTCATGGTTTGGTTGTTTTCAGCATGAAGCTTATTCCCTCAGGAACTTCCCCACATACATGTCTATGGAAGAAGGAAGCTGCAAGCTGACACTACAGGAAAATATCTCAAAGGCCACGTTCCAAGTCTTGACTGCCTAGAATTGCCTAAGTGAAAATACAGTTTGGTTTAGTGGTTAGGGGGCCAGACTCTCATCCAGAAATACCAGGTTTGGTTCCACCCTCCCCATGAAGCCAGCTGGATGACCTTTGGCTAGTCACAGCTCTCTTCTGAGCTCTCACAGCCCCACCTACCTCACAGGGTGTGCTGTTGTGGGGAGAAGAATAAAAACCTTTGTCAGCCACGTTGAGCCCCCTTAAATGGGTGAGAAAAGCAGGGTAGAAAAGCCAGTTCTTCTTTCTACTTTGTGTTATTGAATAGGGATGTGCACAAATATTTGTAACATTCAAAATTTGTACAAATTTGGCCAAATGCGGACATTCATATTCAAGTCAAATATTGGGACATTCGAAGATTGACATTTGAATTTGAATTGAATGTTTTGATACATTCGTATGAAGCTTCGTATGGAATTCGTATGAGATATGTATGGGATTCGTATGGTATTGAACATTCATATCAAATTCAAATCCCACTAAATTCGAAGGGAATGTATTTGAATGGATATGAATTTTCTTGCATTTGATTCAATACGAATCTAATACAAAAAATAAAATTTGTACAAATCTCTATTATTGACCTGTGGATAACGCTTCATTGAATGAGTCTCATAAACTTTGCTTAAGTCAACCGTGTGGTCTTAACAGTTTTAACAGGTGTGAGTATATATATGCCTCTTTTAGCAGAAGCAAAAGAACCTACACTTACAAGCAACTAATGCTGCAATTACAGGATTACAGTTTGGAAGTTACATTTTATTCATGCTGAGCTCCCGATCTTGTTGTTAAGAGTGAAACATTTTAATTCAGTCAGATGTAACCTTCTTCCCATCTTGGATGAAGCCCTGTGTTATGCTTTCTCAACAGGTGGCAAGCAAAGAGATGACCATGGAGTTTTAGATCCCCAAAAAAGAATGTCTTTGAAACTGCGCTCTCAGTGACAGGATTTCTTCTGAAGGATTTAGAGTAAGCTGTGCACACTATGAAGATATTCACAGAGTGCAACCTTGAGAAATCAGCTGTATTGCTTTTGAAAAGGGATGAGAGATTTTGGAATCATTGGTAACATCCGGACAGCCATGAAAATGGCCATCTCAAGGGCAAGTAATTCAGAAACCACGACAGAGGTGGGAGGAACAATGGTCATATCTACTCAGAGGTTAACTATTTTTGATCTGCCACTATACCAAGGCCGTGGTCACACTTAAGGTTTAATCCAGCTTCAGATCACTTTCAGAGTGAGCAAAAACATCAGCAAAGTGACATTTCCCCCACCCCCAGTGTTAAATTAACTCAGAAATTTGAACTATGAATTTGTCTGCCCTTCTACATGGTGGTGCAGTGTTCTCCAAAACAGGCCCATGCTAAGTGAACCAAAGAAAGCCGAGTCCACACAAGTGATAGTAGCATAATCAAAAGAGCATTAGAAGGTACTGATCACGGTCCTCCTACTGCCCTGCCACTAAACGGCTGTAAATGGGCACTTACATGGTACCCAAGAGTTCAGGGGCATATGTGTCCTTAAAGTGTCACGGCACCATGGCAGCACCATGCAGATCCTCCAAATGTTCTGTCTCTCTGCGTTCTAGAATAGGGGTGTGCACAAATATTCGAAGGTAATTGAAATTCAATAGAATTCTTCCAAATTTCAACATTTGAATTCGAATCGAATGTCCATAAATTTGAATTTAAAAATTTGAATGAATTACAAATTGTGGATCTATTCATTCAAATTATCTGGATATTTGCATGTGTACAGGTTCGTACATGCAAATACGCATCTTTCCCGCATCCATATGCATTTGTACAGATCCATATGGGACAAAAATGGGTTGCGTACGGGATAACTACGGGATGCACACGGGTGTGCACTGATGCATACGGACACATACAGGATGCATAACGATGCGTACGGACAGATACGAATGTTGCCGTCATTCATAGATGCAAATTCAGATAAAAATTTTTAATGAATAGATTCAAATTTGCTTAATTTGAATAGAATTTGGTTAAATTTAAATTTTAAAGGTTCAACTTGAATAAAACTTTTGGATACACTATTTGAATCAAATCCCCAAAATTGCATTCGTGCGCACCCCTATTTTAGAATTCACTCAGCAATCTTTCACAATGTCTGCCACTCTCCTCCTTAGCACCCTTCCAATACTGATAGGTTCTCTAAAGAGAAGAAAAGAGCATTTGAAAACCACCGCTGTAAAGAATATGAGAAAATGACCATTTCATTTATGACAATGAAAATTTTAATACACATTCAGACTGCAGTGCTCCTGCTTGGTGTTTGTGTGCGCGCACATATGTGTGTGTGTCTGTGTGTGATGAATTACTTTGTCAGTTTCTTTCTGTTTAGGATTTCTTGCCTTTTGTGCCCCTGGAGGCATTGATGGGTGTCATCTTAAAGCAGACCGACTGCTTAGAGCAATCAGTTTTGACAGGCAACCCACAGATGCTGCTACTGAGCTTTTGTTATTTGAGATTTTTATTAATCATTTACAATGTTTTATGAGGTTAGTCACCTGCATTGTTCCTCTGCTTACACAATCATTTGTCATGGAGAAGATGAGTGTGGAGGCGGAAATCAGAAGTGGGGAAGAAACAGGGAGAACAGATAAGTTACCAGCAATTCATTAATGCTCATACCAGATTACTGGAAGGATTTATGAAATCCATTGTTGTGTTGAGGAATAAAAAATGAAAGTCTGGGGAAGGGGAAACTTTGAGGGATATTGGAAAGATTATCCCAGGTGATCAGGTTCCAGCACAATTGTATGATGATCAATTATTCAGCATTTCTGACAAAGGAGTTATAGAGCATTTATTGGAATTCTGCAGGGTGAAAGTTAAATTCTTTGAGTGTAGTTTTCAAATGCATGTTATTGGAGACTGGTTGAAGAGGTCAGTGGAAGCAAATATTTTTGCAGTGGTGCAAAAAAAAAAAAGAATTGGAATTGCATTTTTTATGGCATAAGAACTGCCTCTATATCCTGAATAAACTGGGAAAACCAAGCCAAATGACATCTGTTATGGGTCCATACAGGAGACAAGTACATTTCAGGGACCAGTGAAGCAGAATAAGAAATCTCTAGGAATGTTCTGCCTCCAGTTGCTTTCCATTTATGTAGGAGGAAAACAAATGCAAAGCTCATCATGTGAAAAATGAATTCCTCAAATCATGTGGGGATGCTTATCAAGCTATCTTGGTCATAGGATGTCCTTCTCAGCTGGTACTCCAGCTGCAACCTGGGCTGGTTTCTGCCATCCATATTCTAGTAACTTCCAGGTTTAGTTATTTATTATTTACATTTCTATCCTGCCCCATACCCAAAGGTCTCTGGGCGGTTATGTTTGGTTTGCTGTCGTATAGTCTTATTAGAAACTGAAGGCCTTGACATTACCCAAAGGAATAGGAGGCAATGGCTGTGGTCACACCTTGCTCAAATAATCCATCTTATTAAGAAGCTGGTCTCAAACACACTGACTCTGATCACACCCAATACTTGATCACCCTTCCTCAGTTTGTGCTCGGTTTGGGTAGCTACGCTCACAACTTTCTGTTCCCGTCCTGAGACTCCTTTCTGAGATTTTTAAAAATCTCCACCCCTCTTCACTGTTACAACACTCCCTGTGCTGATAGGATAAAAAATCTGTGACTCAACAGCATGTAATCACACACTGGGTGAAAGAGAAGGCAAATTCATGGAGTATCCACCCACTATAGTATGGTTCAGCCCCCTTTTTAATCCTTTCCCCTGATCACACACACAAAAATGGAAAATGACCAACACTCTATAACAACTTGAGACTTGTAAAAATCAGGACTCAGGAAATTATGACTGAAGGGAGGAAATTGGTCAGACTAAAAAGGTGTGAGCAGGGGGATCCAAGAAGGATTAAAGTGGAGGTGTGACTGTGACAAATGAGGTATTGCAAAATAAAGACACTTTTGATGATAAACTTCATGCAATGTGACCCTCATATTCATACATGGAAACATGGGGTGTTTTTCCACTGTCAATTGTACCCATTTTTGTACCTTTTGGCTGTGAGCCGGATGATCCCATTTCCACTACGGCACCCATTTTGAACCTGATTGTTTCCACTGCCTTGGGGGAAATCCGGATCTTTTTGGCCTTTAATCCGGATTTTATGTAGACCCCATTAATGGAGTCTAAAATGGGGTCTTCTGCCAGAAAATCTGGATTAAAGGGAGCCTGTTTCCACTGGAAACAGGCAATGGGGTCCAAAGGAGGCTAGGGGGAGGGGATGCACCTTTGACCCCCCCCAACATTGGCTTTGAAGTCACTTCGAAGTCACTTCGAAGTTGACTTCACATTCACTTCGAAGTTGACTTCACATTCACTTCGAAGTCATTTCGAAGTCACTTTGAAGTTGCTTCGAAGACTTCACCCCCCTGCCCCCCAAAACACCTGGGGTAATAGACCAACCCCTTGAGGGTCGATCCGGATTTCCCAGATGGGTGCAAAGCTGTTTCCACAGCAGGGATGTTAGCACCCATTTCTAATGGGTGCTACACCTCCTGTGGAAACACATTTGGGTGCTTCCCTTAATCCGGATCTACTAGATCCAGATTAAGAAATGTACCCATTCCATAGATCCGGATCTTCTTAGATCCAGATCTAAGGTCTGCAGTGGAAAAACACCCATGGAAAATTCCTTTAGTTGGTCCTCTTGAAAGAACACCTACCTCAGCTGCTAAGTTGTTCAGCAGAGTGCTCTCTGGACCTCCCCAGCTTTCCATTATTGCAATCTGAATCTTTCTTTCAGTGCCTTCTCACAACAAATGCTTATTCAGTGTTACGTGGCTTTGTCACTGCTGACAATCAAGCAAATGACTTAAGGTTGAAGAAGACAAAGATGAGCACAACCACCGCCAGCAAGTAGAGGTATTGAGAAGATAGATCAAATCAAGAGGAGCATCTATGCCAGTTCCTTCCTGCACCACCAAAGGCAATCTGATTACGTCCTGGGTTGTGTTCTGAATCATGCCAATGTGAAAAATAAATGGATTTTGACATAGAAGCTATGTCTGCACTGGGCTGCTGTTCTGTGCCAGCAACCTCCAAGAAATGTAGTGTCTGTGCTGCAGACTGGTCTACTGGCCTCCTGACACGACACCAGTTTTATACAGTGGCATTAGACCAAGGGTAAAGGGCAAAAATGACTTGCTTCAAAGGGAATCCCCTTTCAAGCAGTCTTCGAAGCATTACCCAGCAGGTGACTGTCCCTCTACTTGTGCGTGGATGGCAAGAAGCATCTGGGTGCAAGAAGCTTGGTGCCATTTCACAGGTTCCTAGAAGTAGCACCACAAGTCCTCTGCTCCTGACTGCCTGGCTAAAAAAGACATGGCCAGCAACTTCAGAGACTGAAAATGTCCACTCCCAACCTCCAAAGTTGAATCAGGTTGGGCTGTCTGTGATGCAAATGAACCTCAGCATGGGCCACCAGCAGCTCCTCCAATCTTGGGATGGATCATTCGATCCAGTACAAGGTTAGGACCAGGGCAAGCTTAGGACTACCCTGTTGATCCAGATCAGTGGGCCTCTGATCTGGGCTCCGGGTCTCCTGATCCTTATGTTACTCCAGATCAAGGAAGCCCCACTCCCATCAGTCTGGCTCTATCTGTGCAAGATGGAGTCAGATATGAATCAAGAGGCCTTTGATCCAGATCTATTGTAGACTTGATATATCAGCTCTAAAACCCAAACTAAGTATGTTATTCCAGATCACGGAGATCTGGACAATATTGGGAACTGTCATTCAATGGTATCCCATAATGCACCACCAAAAATCACCCCCAAATCCTGAGGCTGGACCTGTCTTTCGTAGTCTTCCAGGACGTAAGGAGGATTATAAAGTTCATGTAAGCTTCACAGCTTTGAGAAGGCTTGAACCGAATTAGCATCATCAGTAAAGATGGTGCTGATCTGGCCCTCACCTCCCTGTGATCCAGATCAATAGAACACATAAATCTGGATCTACTGATCCAGAACTAAGTACCTAAGTGCAGAAAGGGCCTTGGATTACACAGTATGGAATAATATGCCCCATGCAGGTCTTGCCAAAGTATTGTGTGAAGAGACTGATATCACTGCAGAAGAATAAGATAGCACACTGCAAATACTTGAACGGATCTCATAAAGATTAAGGTCATGATGATTTCTTCTGAATCATCCCAAAATGCAAAATATGCAATAATGCATAGGATGATACATTCCAGTTGCATATCAGCATCAAAAGGGGTGGGTACCCAGGAGAGGGCCTTCTCAGTGATAGACCCTAGGCTATGGAATAATTTCCCCCTTGAGGTGTGTCTATCACCTTCATGGTTCATGTTTAAGAAGGCAGTGAAGACACACCTCTTTGCCCTGGACTTTGGTTAAATGGGGATACACTTTTCTCTTCCCACTGGCAGATGCTGTTATTGTTTTAATGTTTGATTTTAGATGTTGTCACCTGCCTTGATGCCTCCGGGTATAGGTTGGGATAAAAATGTAAATAAATAAATGAAATATCTAGAAAAAATGAACCTGCGATAAGGTCAGTTTGATAGTGGAACTGATTAAATAGGTTCTATAATGCTGGAATTGTTCAAGAAGAAACCATTCATGAAACTCCCAGGGAGACTTTAATTCAGGATCTTGCTAAGGGCTTCTAGGGAAGTGATGCAGTTCATTTTAAAAGGCACCATTCCTAGCAACCTCAAAGAGCTATATTCACTCTATTTGGAACAAAGAGAGGTTGTTTGAGTTGAGTGGGAACAGAGTGAGCAGAAATTGACCTACCATTATGTTCACCCATCTTACCTGCTTTTTTGTTTGTTTGCTTGTTTTAATCAGAAAACAGTGGGCAGCAAAAAATCCCTCCCAAAATCTAGTGAATAAAAGCAAAAATCCTATGGGTGAGGATTTCTTGCTCACAGGAGAGTTTCCAAGGTTACTTTGGAGCCTCTGGTAAAAGAGGAATCATCAAATTTCTTTTAAAAGTAATTTTTAAAATACTCAACCCTTTAGTGGGCAAACTTCTTTGGCCTTTCAGATCATGCTGGAGAGTGCCCTGTAGGGATATGCACAATTTGTGTGTGTGTGTTTGATTCAAATCTCATCAAATGCGAGGAAATTCACATTCATTGAAATGGAGACCCTTTGAATGTGGGAAGATTCAAATTTGATATGAATATTTTTCAAATGTGATTCGAATCTGCTTTGAACCCCTGCTGCTGGTTGTACCTATGAATCCCCTATGATCTGCTTCGAAGGGTCAAATCTGCTCTGAATCCACTTTGGATCTGCTCTGGATCTACTCTGGATCCACTGCAGATGTGACCAGGTAGCCGCTTTCCCACCTCCCCAGGTTCAAGTATACAACAAAGCTTTTTACAAATGAATAGAAGCATTTAATTTGTATTCAGATGTCAGTCTTCAAATGTATTAACACTCAGTTCAAATCCGAATGTCCAAATTTGTATGAATTTCAAATGTGGCAAATATTCATGCACATCCCTAGTGCCCTGTGCATATAAGTGTAGAGTGCCAAAAAGTGCTCTACACCTGTGTTAGCGGCCAGGTTGTGACAGTCCGACATGCCTCACTTGGACCTCCTCTGGGTGAATGGAAAGTGTTACCAAGTGGGACAGGCGTGGTTGAGCACCATGTCCCTTGGCTGCCCTGGCAGCAGTGCCATGCAAGCCTATTGGTGCTGTTGCCACAGTGATGCATGGATCCAGTGTCCCAAAGAGCAGATGCCAGATCCATCCCCATTTTCACTTCCCATTTGAAATTTCCAGGGAAATGAAGGTGTAAAAAGGTCCCTTAGTTCTTTAAGCCACACAATTTTGAGCGAGAGTAACATTGTACTTGGGGTTGGCAGGTGCCATTAAGGTAAAAGCAGGGAAGGTATTTCCAGATGGCAAGAGAAAATTGTGGGACCTTTAGACCCCACAGTTGCCTCTCACTGCAGCTGCCATATAGGCAGGAGGCAATCCTGGGACAATTCCAGGGCCTTACCTCATCTGCCAGCTCTTTGTATTGTCATAGCTCTTCAAAAATGACCGGATGTTAGCAAATACTCATTCACCTTCCTTTGCTTTCCCCCCATGCTTGCTAACATCCCGGTATTTTTGAATAGCAATGATAACACGAAGAGCTGGCAGATAAGAGCCAGGGATGGTGAACAATATTACAAGAACTTGGGCATCGTTGCTGAATTTCCCATAATAGCAAACTGAGCGAATTTTGAGCAACTGATCTGGGACTAGACTAAGAGTGCCACCGATATGTTTGGCTTTCACAGTATAGTCCTGGGAGAATCACCAGTTTTTACCCTGTCTGAAGGTACCCAGAAATGTAGATGAATCTGGGTGGGAACAGAAAATAAAACATATAATAACAAGAGAAGGATAAAAATTATTTTAAAATCACCGAATAAAATTGGTGAATCTGTGCATGGAAGGTAGGCAGATAGTATTCACCACCAGTTGTCTAAAATATATAATGATGACTAGGGATGTGTACCAATGGTTGTTGTTGTTGTTGTTGTTTGCATTCAATTTGTATTGAATTCGTTCAAATAGATCACCTTCAAATGTGGTAGGATTCTATTTGATACGAATGTATTCGTACAAATTTGTACAAATATCTGATACAAACGCACACTTATCCGATATGTATCTGATTCGTACCATAAGTATCCGAGACATATCCAGTATGTATCCCATGACATATCTGCTCTGAAAGCATCAAATCTGCCCTGAATCCACTTTGGATCTGCTCTCAATCCATGTCAAATGCACTCTGGATCCATTGCAGATGTGACTGGTCCAGCTGCTTTCTCACCTCCCCAGTTTGCAAATGTTCTGAAGCATTTGTATGAATACAAATGTCGATGTACGAATGTTGCAACATTGGATTCATACACGAATGTCCAAATTCATATGGATTCATGCACATATTGAATGTTATGAATATTCGTGCACATCCCTAATGATGCTAGAAGTAATAGCATGGCTAGTTTCATATCAATAGACAAAGGACTATCTGACTAGGGAAATTTTAAAGAGGGAAATTCCTTTGGTGAAAAGGATATAGTAAATGTAATCAAGGGTGTTGTTGCTGCATTCAAGAAACAGAGAAGTTTCTTGCTTTAATTAAGTTCTAAACATTGCCATGCACTATAAATGAGCAGATCGTCAATGTTATGGAACGTAATTCATTACTGAATATGAGCAACAGATGAACGGAAAAATTTACAACTCACTAACTTCTGAAAGAGCCCACTTCCATGCTAATCATCTGGGAATCCCTTGTGATACAATGATAAGATTTTGCTCATGTTCATAAATGTTCAAGGTTATAAGGAGGCCACTGCTGACATCTGGGAACTGTGCTAAGCTTGGAAGAAGATGCCTCTGGGAAGGGAAGCAACTTGTTGCAAAATATAATATTGTAACCTTGCTATAAACATGACTTCATGGCAATTCTAGGACTCACTGGATAAGAATGCTACAGGCAGGTTTGGCTTTCATGTCAGGCAGACATGCATTGGATTTGCACAAAGGGCAAATAAGTAAATAAGATGGGCTGGCATAACCCCCCCCCCATTTTGTATATTTTCCTATATAGGTCAGAGGATAGTAAAATAGGAATACAGGGGGTTGTCAGAATTCATCCAACACCATTGCCACCACTGTTATGCCTCTGCAACAAGTTTGTTTGGTGCAATTGAAGTTTATGTTGTAAGCCTTGTTTATTGTAAGTTTAGAAAGGAATGTGAGCCTGTATCTTTAAGAGGTAGGCTTATGGGTAAGGAGGGTGGAGCATTTACAGCTTACACAGGAGAGTTAGGTCAGTTTTCAGTCTGCTGTGAGAGTGGAAGGAATCATCATTCTTAGACAGGCTGAAACTCCTCATAGGCCGCAAGTGCCACAGAAGGAAGAAACTCCACTACAGAGAGAAAAGCAGCAACTTCCAATAGGCCAGCCAGAGCCAAAGGAAGCAGAAAGTCCTTCTAGACCAGCCAGTGTCACAAAGGAAGGCAGGAACTCTTTCTAGGCCTGAGTGCCTCAGCAAAGGACAGTAACTAAAGCCTGAAGACCCAGTAAGCTGCAAAGAAACTGTAAGCTCTTACTTGCTAAGAAAGTGGTTATATATTTGTTTTGCTGTTGCAATAAATACTGTAATTTGTTCATACTAAGAAAGACTGGTGGATTCTTCAAAGAGGGAGGAGTTTCACTTGTTCAAGACCTCTGCCCAAGGCCAGAGTGCAGACTGAACTGAAAAGCTTGAGTGTACCTGGGGTAGAACAACCACTAGTACATTTGTCACTTTGTTACCAGTTATCCTCTGGCACATGGGATCTTTTAAGATGATGGGCTGAATTTAACAGTCAAGCAACTGGCAGTTGATCCATCAGGGAGGGGGAAATAGCCATCCAAGTTCTTAAATTATGTTTCATTTATTAAGAATGGTCCTAGAACAATTCAAAAATCAAAATAAGTATAAAAAAGCTTTGAATGGCATAGGGAATCAGCACATGTTTTAACCAATTTTTAAGGCAAAATATAATTTCTAGCAAAAAATCTAAATTGTCTTAGTGAGAGGAAAAGAAAAACATCTGAAAGGAGCCACAGCATAGCAGCTTATTAGTCAAAGTTCTCAGAAAGAAAAACCCAGAGATTCATATTACCTGTCCAGAAGTCACCTAGCAGTGCAGAAGTCTTCTCTAACCAGATGCCATACTCCTGCTAGCTTCTCCTCCTCCTAACTCCTCCTACTTTTGGACTAAAACCTCTTTTTTTTATATTCTAAAAATGTAATTGTGTAATGTCTCCTCAGGCCAACTTCACTAAATCATTAAGCTTTTACTTCATTTGCTCCAGAACCAAACCAAAGGTGCTAATTAAAATGAAACTTTTGCTTAATATTTACTTTTGAATATCTCACCTCAGAATCTTGAGAGATCTCCTGTTTGCTTACAATGCAAATGACATTTACTGGAAATCAACTGAAATCCATCAGATTAACAAACAGAAGTAGGCAACTCCAAGCATCATGTTTACTTGTTTACTTGTTTGGCTGATTAGTTTATGTCTGGGGCCAAAGGTCAAAAGGCCATGGTTTTTAGCAATGTTCCCATAGACCTTTGCAGCACCCATTTATTAGCAATGAATTTAATATAGAAATTTTGGGTTGTGTCCAAAACAACTTCCAGATGTACATGGATTCAGAGAGGTGAATGGCCTCTATACAGTTCTCTCCTCTCCTCTGCAGAACCAATCCCCAGGACAGGAAAATACAGGTTTGATGGGTTCATGAGATACTTTCACCCCAATCATGGTGAGAAGTATAACCAGATATGACATTACAGAATTCCTCTGAGTTTAATCTGTACTAAACCTGTGGTTACTCAGATCAGACAATAATGGCCCTTTTTGCACTGGCCCTTATTTTGGAATATATCCTAGAATTAGGACCTGACATCTACCTGCTAGTGGAGACTATGGCAGGTCCTGGTTAGGGTCTCCCTTAGATGAGGCTTGCCCTGGGTGGGGCCTGCCATAGTCTGCACTAACATATGAATGGCAGGCCTGTATTTCAGGGTATATTCTGGAATAAAGCCTAGTGCAGAAAGAGCCAATGAGTGTAACTTAAATCACTGATTTCCAGACTAGGTGGCTGGGCTCCTGAGTCTACTGGAATATGAAGCCAAGAGAAAAATAAAATTTCAACATAAAGTTCAGCTTAAAAATTATAGAAGTAATATAAATATTAGTTGATCAGATATATAATTATCACAGTACAAAACTTTTGCAAAATAAATATTGTGGGGATTTTTCCATGCTCCGTGCTTACACTCGTGGTAGGGTTTGTTAAGCCTTGGATGCTCTATTTGCATGTCTTCCTGTTGAAAGATGTGCAGGAGGAGCACGTGACTGGTGTTGTATGCACGATAATGCAGGCATGGTCACTGGAGCTCCATGATGGGCACTGTCCATACAACCATTTGCACCTCAGGTAGCTGTGGGCAGATGGCTAGAACATTCTAGCACTATGCCTCTTATTCAACGGAAGCACAGTGTGAATTCACTTACGTCCCAGTTGTGCAAAATGACCACTGATGAACTAAATTGCCTTGTCTGATATGAGACAGCTAAGAATGCTTGACCTCTGTCACACCTGACGTCAATTATTTCCTCCTATTAATTTAATTTATTCCTACAGGCTTTTATTAAACAGATCTGGCTAATTTATAACACTATGCTTGGGCAGAAAAATGACCCCAAGACAGATTTCTTCATAAAGTTCATTGATAGTTGATAGCAACAAAGCACAAATTGTCATGCTCTGTATTGCTTCCTCCCAGACTATCACAGACAGAATTAAAAACAGGTGGGGGTCCCAAAGTTTCAAAAACTAATTATATCAGCTGAGCTTCTTTCTCTCATTCTTGGTGTTTTAAAAAAATTGAAAAGTAGTAATATTTAATTTTATTTACCTAGAAATAGATTGCTATAGCCACTCAGGCTTATAGTCTTCAGGGCAACTTACATCAGTATTTAAATTACTGTATATATAAAGGAACAGCATATAGAACAACATAATTTAAAAATATATGTAGGGTACAGCATTAAAGCATATTTTAAAATGATAATATTTCAACCAGGAACATACTTTTAATCCCATTACGTGGCCACTTTTCTGCCACTTTTATTATAATGATCGCGTTCTTCACTCGTGAGCGAGATGTTCAGGTTCTAACAACTTCAATAAAGATTGTTCTAGGGATGGGCACAAAGGAGGGGATTTCCACTTGATTTCTATCAAATTGAGTGTAAGAAAATTTGTATTCATTCACATAGATTCCCTTCGAATGTGGTAGGATTCTAATTGGTACAAACTAATTTGTACAAATTCATACAAATATCCAATATGAACACATACATATTTGATACATATCCAATACATATCCGATACTTATCCAAAATGTATCCTGTAACATAGCTACTTTAAAGGCGTCAAATCCACCCTGAATCCACTTAGAATGCACTCTCAATCCATGTGGAATGCACTCTGGATCCGTTGCAGATGTGACTGGTGCAGCTGCTTTTCCACCTCCCCAGGTTCACAAGTGTTCTGAAGCATTCGTACAAATATGAATGTCAATGTACGAATGTCATAACATTCAATTCATATACTAATGTCCAAATTTGCACAAATTCATACAAATATCAAATGTTACAAATATTTGTGCACATCCCTACTAACAAATTTAAAGAGATGCTTGTCATGGAGTGGGATGCCCCTACTGCATCCCTGAAGGCCTCACCCTCAGCCCTTTTACTCTCCATCCTTCTCCAGGTCCACTACCTTGGCTTCGAGGGAAGAAACATGTTCCCTGAGAGCCCAGAGCTCACTGCACCAAGTACAGACCCAAGGCTTCTGCCCCATGGGCAGGTAGTCATACATATGACACTCAGTGCAAAACACTGGGAAGCCCCCCTTCCCTTGCTGGCATTCTACCTTCATTTTATTTAATGGATTTGTGTTATTTTTGAAAAATTACCTGAAAAACTATTAAATATTTTCTTTAAGATAAACTTCTCTGAATTAAAATTTTATGTTATGTCCGAAAACCAGAGGACTTAACTCCCAAACTCACCACAGCGCAGCAGCAGTTTTTCCAGGTTATTTTATCAAAATCCCAGTTATTTTCTGTTTAGTTTTAGCAGAGAGCTCTTCCTTCCATGGAGTTTCCTCTCAACTGAAATTCAAACCTTTGTGTGTATTATTACTGGTAACACAGCAGTACAGAAGAGATCCACAATGGTTGGGAAAGCACCTGACAATCCTTGGCCTCTAACTACAGTTCACATTCAATGAACTACAGTTCAGAGATCCCTACTTTGAACATACGAACATAAGAGGAGCCATGCTGGATCCATCTAGCTCACATCATGACCCTTTCTGCACTGGGCCTTATTCCACATTATATCTCAGAATAGGGACCTGCCATCCACATGTTAATGCAGACTGTGGCATACTCTGGGCAGAGTCTGCCATAGTCCGTACCATCATGAGGTTGGCATGTCCCTAATCTGAGATATAATCCAGAATAAGACCCAGTGCAGAAAGGGCCCATGTCTCACACAATGGCCCACCAATCACTTCTGGGAGTCTCAAGCAGAAGATGCTCTCAACTTCCTGCAAATGACCTTTAGTGGCATCCTGCCTGTCCCTCCAACCTGGAGGTGGAATCCAGTTACCAATTCTAGTAGCCATTGATGGCCTTGTCCTTCATGAATCACTGCTGTGCCCCATCTGTGTCCTTGGATGATATCCAGGCTGATGAGCCTTCAGACACTGAACCCCAGACTGATGAACCCCAGTTGGATGAGCCCCTGGCTGAGAAAGCAGGACAAGATCCTTAGTTTGAGCCTGCCCAATCTAGCATGGGTGTGACAAACACTGGGCCTGTTCTAGAGCAAACAGACCTGGCTGACAGTAGGCCAGGGATGAGTCAGCTCCATAGGGAGAAGGCAGAGATGTGCGGGTCATTGTGGCTTCATGAGAAACACCTGGCTCACAGGGAGCAGCTGGGCTTGGACTAGTAAAAGCAGCTGTAGGCCGTCCCCAGTTGTTGCAAACAGCAGATCTATTCTGTCAACCCCTTCGACTTCAGTTCACATTCTGACTTTGCTCCTCACTGTTATTGGACCGCTGGACTGGCTTGGCTACATGAACTGACTCTGAAACCTGATCTCTTGGCTTGAACTGACTTCTCCTGCACTGATTTCCTGGTAACTTTTGGAACTGACTTTGCCTTGCTGCAGCTGGTGGTGGGTGCTTGCATCTAAAGTGCTGCCCACTTTGGACAGGACAGCTGTCATTTTTTAAAATGGCAACACCTCTGCCAAATTTTATTGAACAGCAGCATCCTTCTGGTTTTATTAATGAATTAGATTTCCATAATTGATGAATCATATGGGGAGTTTTCTTCGTTATATATTCAAACGGGTACTGGGAGATGTGAACTGTTCATAAATAGTTGTAAAAAGTGCATAGTATTGGCACTGGCAGGAAGCACACAGAATTAATTGGCTCTGTTCCTTAGTGAAAACTTTTTCCTTGCATAGAATGAAAAATAGTGCTAGCTACTGTGCGTCAAAATAGGGGATGATTACATTGAAAAATGGAGTGTGTTCATGTTTCTAGAATAAACTGTTTTGATGATATACTTATATTCATCTTATTTATTGACTCCAATTTACAAAATGGAGCAAAATATTTCAACATCTAGTAAAAAAAAGAAAAAGCGAAAACATGTTTTGTCACGGGCTGGCTAAAACCACTGAGTGCATAATGCTTCATTTACTAGAATACAATATTCAAAACATGTGCAGGGATCCAAGATAGAATCAGCCACATGTGCTGTAGCCTCACTGTGGTCTGGAACACATCTGGCCACATGCATATTTTTGCTGGAATAAGAAAGAAACAGAAGATTTTGAAATCAATTATCTCATTATTTGACAAGGAAAGGAAAAGGATGATTCTGCACCATATTGTGGTAATAACAGGCAATCAATGGCCATAGTTTGAATGCTGAGAGGGAAGGCACCTGGGTTCAGGTACCTCCATGGTGGGATGTATCTCCAACATGGATGCCAGCCACTTCCAAATCTCCATTATGCTGCATGGGTTGTTTGAAGACCTCCTGGCATGCAGGCACCCTCTAGTTGCAGTCATCTTCTCTGCTGCAATTCTTGGCAGCAGTCCAAGGGTGGATTCAGACTGGGGAAGTATAGCAGTACTATGGTGCCTCCATAGCTACATCCAGACTGGGGGAATATACAGCACTGCAACACCACTATGGTGGGATTACCTCATGTATTGTAGGAAATCTCACCATAGCATCACTATTCCCCCCACCACCACCACCACCTAAAAAGTACAAAGAACTATTGCTGGAAAACCCAGCTCTGGTCACAGGGTTTCCACCAATAGCACTTTTTAGACCACCTAACTACTTTCTGGATGGAGCCAGCATGATGGCTCCATCCTCCATGCATGAGTAGGCATCTGCACATCTGCTGAGGTGACACTGAGTACATCTGGGCATTCTGGATTCCTGGATGCCCATGTGATTTAAGTATACTCAAGTTGCCATGGTACTGTCTAACCAGGGGGTGATAATGGTGGGAGAAAATACCCCACATTATTGCTTCCTAGCATGATATCCAGCCACTGTATATATATAGCATTATGCTGGCAAACCTCCTGGTCAATTTCAATGAGCACTTATTTATATTCTCTTGAGGTCCCTCAGGTTTTCTCAAACACTTCTTCTGAGAAGTAACCTTCAACCACTTTGAATTTTGCTTTAGGCAGAATTTGGAGGGCAAATTTAATATCAAACTACTCATTAGGCAGCAATTTCTACGATGCTAACCCAAAGAGTAGTGTATGTGCCTTGGGGCCTAATAGTTCTCAGTTCCTAAGGACTGTCAGCAACCCATTCATTGGTTTCACAAAGGAGGAATGAAATAAGGATTTCTCTGTGAGGAGGGCCATGTTTGCTTCCTGTCAGCTGCCTCTGAGTTCATCTGAAGTACAATGTCAGAACCGCTTGAATTCATTGGTAGTTATCTACCAGTCTTTTCTTTACCTCTTCCTCAGGCTTAAACTGATACTCAGTGGTAGGAACAACAACTATAAGTTTGCAGACAGCTCTGAAATCCTGACCTTGTAAGCCAGCCGGAATGACTCAGTAGTACATTACCGCTAAATAGATTTTTTCCTTGGGAAATCATGAACCACTGAATAATTTCCCATCCTTTTATTATTCTAAGGCCTACAGCAAGATGACTGTGGTTGCAAGGGGAGCAAAGATTGCATGCCTCTCCCTTGCATCTGGAACTTTCTTCCATGTGCCTAGTTAACAGACAGCCCCCCCCCCAGAAAAGAGAACAAAAAAGTAAGCCAAATATAGCTCAGAAATTCTCATTCCCATCACAAGAATCTGTCTAAGGTATTAAATCTCTGCTAGTTTCATATGCGATAAAGGGAAATAAAAACATACCAAACATATTCTAACTTTATGAGATGGAGTTCTGTTGGGGACAAAAGTAGAAAGAAAAACAGCACGAAGCAAACATTTAGGAGAAACTATTTTTCACCACTATCAGAGTGATGTGAAATATATACAGGGAAAGCTGCAAGTTTTACAGAAGTAGAAAGATTATGAAATAACATTTGGAGTGATTTTCTGCAGATAAACTGAGTGTTCAGATGTTCATTCTTGGGGTGCTTCCGCACTATCCTCCGAAATCCGGGTCTAAATACATCTGGATTTCAGAAATCCGTGGTAAGTAGATCCGTATCCAGTAGATATGGATCTACTACCACCCCTTCTGTCCACACACGCGACGGAAGGAGGGATTTAGATCCGGATTTGAGGTGGGTGCTGTGCTTCCGCACTTCAATCTGGATCTCTGGAGGCCCTTCCGCCACCTGCCATGATTGGCTCCTCCAGAGCAAGCAGGGCGAGCTGGGAGCCTCCGATCTCGGGACTCTCCCTTGCCCCAGAAGCTGCGGATCATGGCTTCTGGAGCCAGGGGGAGGACTTCACCTACCCCCTTATCCCACCCTGGGGAGAGCGCGAGCGATCCCCTCCTCACCGTAATGCAGCCAGGCTGATTGTGGCTGCGGGATCCCAGTTCACTTTGCACATGCATCTGGCACGCCTCCCAATTGGCCAAGGCTGTGCCTGGCTTCAGGAGGCTCTCTGCTCAGGCACGTGGCCCTGGCCAAAGCACACATGTAAGACTACCTCAGAAGTAGTCTTGTGTTAAACCGGTTTAACGGCTGGTTAACACACATTAGGGACACTTCCTGTGCAGAAGCAAGTGTCTCTAATGTATGTTGTATGCGGAAGGGACTTTCCCAACTGTACTTAATGTGTGCTTAATGTGTCTTAAGTGTCCAATGTGGAAGCACCCTTGGTGCCCATAAGTTCACTCCCATTGCTCTCCCTACCAGACATCCCTGGGACGACCAGGGATGGCTTGGGCTGGGTTTGGAGCACAATTTCATGCTCCAAACTCTGGTCACAATTAGGCCACCTTGGAACAGGCCAGGAAGGTTCCGGACAGAACCGCCTGGCCCAGAGAGTGAATGCTCTGTCCCAGGGCTGTCCTAATTGTGAGCCAGAGGCCTAGTGCAAATAGCTCTCTAGTTGCAGACAAAAAGTCTCTTCCTCCTGTTGATTCTGGGACTGATACCTGACAATGCTGACTCTCTGGCAACTCGAAACCCGGTCTGTTTTGGCTACGTTTGAATTTTGCTCCCTGAAAGAACTTTGAACTTTGGCTGTTTGCTACTTCTACTCACCTTGCTGTGCATGCATGTGTTTGTTCCCAGACCTAGCTGACTCAGGACATGACACACTATACCAGAAGATCTCAGAGCAGTTGACAGCAATAGAAATCAAAATACAAATAAACCAATTAAAATAATAATGCACCAAAGTAAAGCTGAATGTGGGGATAGATTTCAATCAAAGGCTGGGGTACATAAGTGTGTTTTAACAATATCTGAATGTATTAACTGAAGGTGCCTGGTGTACCTCAGGGCAGAGGCTTTTCTACAGTCTGGGAGCCACCACAGAGAAAGCCCTATCTTGGGCCCTTACTCCCTCAACAACTGAAGGAGGTGGAACGGCCAGTATCTACCTGTTCTTACTGCAATCAAGTTATTTTCTGACATTTATCCAGACTATAGTATAGAGTCAAGTCTTGTTTGACTTAAGGTGACTATAGGCATATACCTGTTCAGTTTTCATGGGACTTTTTCACACATGGTCTGGTGGGACACTCTCTGAGTTTGCTCCCACACAGAGCACACACACTGCACAGAGCTGTTCCTATCCTAGAAGTGGCTATGCATGTGCCAGAACGTTCCCTAGACATATAGCTGTAGAGCATAAAAGCATGCTCTGCATGCGTACTAGATCCTGAAGTCCAGCATGCTCCATTCACACACCTCTTCCAGGCAAACAGCAAACGGGACTGGTGCAGACACAGTTGACGCTGTATGACCCAGTCAGTGCTACACATGGCGAGGCGATCCTCGCTATCGTGGTGAGGTGATCCTAGCTATTGTGGTAGGTGATCCTAGCTATCATACTTGCATGGCACTTAGGGGGGCACTGGGTAGGTTTTGGATCCATCAGGTATCACAAATGTGGACCCCAATGCATCCTTGGCCTTCACCAGGAGCCTTTTCGCATAGGGTTTTTTCGAATGCATGGAGGGCACGTCGGAACGCAGCATTCGCTCTTGCGGGCGGCGGGATCCATTCCAGGCCGCCCGCAAGTGTCCCGACGTGCCCTCCATGCGTTCGAGTTTCAGAGCACTAAAAAGTGCTCTGAAACCGTCTCTGCGCGTTCCGACACGTCCCAGAGAGAAAGCGTTCGCACGCTCTCTCCCTGTGACAGCTCGGCCCCTCCCCCGGGCTGCTCCCATTGGCTCCTATGGAGCGAGGGTGGGCAGCCGGCTGCCTTCTGTCCCTGGGTTCCTGCTCGCTCCCGAACCCCAGATCAGGCTCCAGGGGTGGGCAGGAACGCCAGCCAAAAGCCCCCTACCCATCCAAAGAGTCTTACCTTTTCCTGCAGGCTCCATTCTGTGTGGAAAGGCCGGGCCTGCAGGAAAAGGTAAGACCCTTTGGATGGGTAGGGGGCTTTTGGCTGGCGTTCCTGCCCACCCCTGGAGCCCAGTCTGGGGTTCGGGAGTGAGCAGGAACCCAGGGACAGAAGGCAGCTGGCTGCCCACCCTCGCTCCATAGGAGCCAATGGGAGCAGCCCGGGGGAGGGTCTTCCCCCCGAACGGGTTGAGAACACTTTCCCGTTCGCACTGGCAGGTGAGGGAACTGCTCTCAAAGCGTTCCTTACCTGCCCTTGTGTGAACGGGAAAGTGTTCTCAACCCGTTCGGGGGGAAGCGTTCCGAGCCGTCTTTGCCTCAGTGCGAAAACGCCTCAGCTTCTGTGCTAGGTGAAGGTGTGAAAAGCTTTGACCTTTCTGCACTTTCTTCACTGGGTCTTAAGTCAGATTATACTCCAGAATAGGGATCTGGCATCTGCTTGCTAGTGCAAACTGTGGCAGGGCCCTACTGTGTGATAGCAAAAGCAGAGTTTTCTTACATATGCATGCCACTTTTGGACAGAGATGATTTGGCCACAGTTGTCCAGACTGCACTATTTCAATCCACTATACATGGGGCTGCCCCTGAAGACAGCTCAGAAGCTTCAGCTAGTGGGGCTGCAGCTAGTGCAGAATGGCATGATGTACATCTGGCCAGCTGTTCCAGTCAGACTGGAACAGCTGGCCAGATGCACATCATACCAGTCTTGAAAGAGCTGCACTGGCTGCCAATTCACTACTGAGCCCAATTCAAGGTGCTAACTTTAACCTATAAGGCCCTAAACAACTTGGGCCCCAAACATCTAAAGGAACTCCTTCTTCCATATCAACCTGCCCATATCCTAAGATCTGCGAGAGAGGACCTCCTGGTTGTATTACCACCCTCAGCAGCAAAAGGGGTGGGCTGCTGGAGATAGGGCCATTTCAGTGGTGGCTCCCAGACTGTGGAACAGTCTCCCTCCTGAGGTGCATCAGGGACCACTTTATTTGTTGAGGAGAGTGGTAAAGATGCACCTCTTGACTCTGGCCTTTGGCTAATTAAGGAAACAGCATTTCCTCCCCACATCCAGCCACTGTTATGGTTTTAATATGTTCTTTTAATGTGTTCATTGCTTTTTAATTTTGCAACCTGCCCTGAGACCTTTGCGTATAGGGCAAGATAAAAATATAAATAAATACACGCATGCCAAAGTTTTTATCTTGGATTCTTCCTTATCCGCCACACACACCCTCTACTATTTTGAAAGTAAAAATGCAATACATCAAAATGCATATACACATGTTTAAGATCCAGGTTTGCCCTTTAGAGAACCATGTCAGCTCTGTATGGAATGCTAATTGGCACAAGGAAAAGGTAAAATAAATGTCAAGCTTGAGAATTTTTGGCAGTTCCTTTTCTGTCCCTCTGCCAATTTTTTTTATTTCTTAAATCTGTCATAACTCAAATCTAGGCAAAACTATATTTTTGCTCTCCAAGCACCCTCCTCCCCCTTCTGATTTTAGCAATATGTTTTATTACACAGGGAAATTCGCTTCTGCCTCTCTATGTGGAAGGAAAAAAATAGCTTTGTTGTCTTGATTATCTCATGGTTTTAATGTGCACTCTCTTCCAGCCTTCTTCCGCTTGTTGACTCAGGGAACATGAACTTAACCTTGACTTTCAGGTCAATGCTTTCTTTATAATGTGCAGTCAGCAGACAGTATGGAAGAAAATCAATGCGACGCATATTACCGATTATGATGCTGAGACATTAATGCTTGGAAGTTGTGCTGAAGTTAGAAGCAGCAGAGGTTACTTTGAAGGGATGGCATGTCAAGTCGATCACTTGTCTTCAGAATGCGTTACTGTAATATTCCATTGTTCTTTGCCTCCAGTTTCTCTGCTTTCTTGTTGCTTCTGCACCACTTTTGTCTTGCAGTCGTGAACTCACTGGGCTGCTAAGTGGAGCAATAGCTTAACTGTGGACTGGTCAATGATGGGAGAATGACATAATTAATGGGCAGGTAAATTGCTCTTTGTCCAAAGCCATGCTGGAAGGTTACTTTAGAGTCAAACCCCACTGCATATGTGCGAAGGCAGCAAGAAAGAAGAATTTGTGCACAGCCTACTAGGGATGTGCAAAAATATTCAAAACTTTTGTTATTTGTACAAATTCATACAAATTCAGACATTCGTGCATTAACATTCGTACAAATATGAATGTTTCAAAACATTCATACTAATAGTTTGTACATTTGTTATACTGGGGATACATATTGGATACGTATCCATATGATATAGGTTACATATCCTATATATATATATATGTGTGTGTGTCTTCATACAGGATACATATCCAGGATTCGAAAGGGATCTATTCAAACGGATACAAATTTTCCAACATTTATTTCATTATGAATCGAATGCCAATTTTTTAAAAAAGATACGAATGTTGACAACATTCATATGTGGTATACATTTTGTATGCATCCCGTTTTATCCCGAATACATCCTGTTTTCGTTCCATATTATAAGTGGGTATGTGTGATATTCATACAGATACATATGTATTACATACGTATCTGTGCATTCAAAATGATTCAAACGGATGTTTGAGAACATTTGAAATCTGTTTGAAAGTTAAATTCGAATGTGAAGACATTCGATTTGAATTCAGATGTCCACATTTGAACAAATTCAGTCGGATTTTGAATGTTTAGAATATTCATGCACAACCCTACTAGAGCTTCCTTTCCTCACACTGGTGCAATCCACGTGTGGCACTGGGTGGGACCTATTAGACTGCACCAGCATGCAGAAGACAGTCTCCCAGTAGACTTGCTAGTCTGGTGCACCAGCCAACACATGATCTTTCAAAGCAAGATTCAAGTCAGAATGCTGTAACAGAGGTAATGCGGGAAATGGTTGCATGTGGAAAATGCATGTGGAAAATGATTGTAAATAATTGGTTTCCATGGGATCAACTGTTAGATGAAAATGCATGATAGCTACTACCTGGCATTCCTACCATACCACCAAATCATTTGCATGTACATCCAGGAGGCATCCTGGTGAATTTATGATACTGCATGAAACACCAGTTTCTACTTTTGTGATGTTCCTTAATCATCATCATTTCTCCCTGTGTTTCTGATGTTCAGGTTTGAAGGCTGCTTCCAGTGGATCAGAATGGCAACACCGATACACCAGAGGAGGGAGGTATCAGAGAGGTCAGGGAACAGTAAGGTTTAATGAAGAGAGGGAAAGGGAATTTCAACAGTGGAAAGGCTGGGGGTTGCCATGGTGCCCAGGTGACCACGTACCTGCAGCTGCACCACCCAGCCCTACACTCTGTTTGCCTGGAAGAGGTGTGAATGTAGCATGCCAGACGGTTCTACCTCGGTGTCTAGTATACTTGCAGAACCTCTGATCTCCATACAATTGCTCTATTGCTTAGAAATGTGCACAAATATTCATAACACTCGATATTTGTATGAATTTGTACAAATTTGGACCTTCATATATTAATCAAATTGTACATTGACATTTGTATTCATACAGATGCTTCGGAACATTCGTGAAAAAGGGAGGTGGGAATGCAGCTGTGCCGGTCACATCTGCAACAGATCCAGAGTGCATTTGACATGGATTGAGAGCAGATTCCAAGTGGATTCAGGGCAGATTTGATGCTTTCAGTCCAGATATGTTACAGGATACATATGCATTCGTGTCGGATATTTGTACCAATTCATATGAATACATTCATATCAAATAGAATCCTACCACATTCGAAGGGGATCTATTCAAATAAATACAGATTTTCTTACATTCAATTTGATACGAAACAAATGCAAAAAAAAAAAAAAACATTCATTCAGATCCCTGCTATGCTGCTCAGCCATGGCCACCTCCATGGCTAGATCTTTCCATTGTGGAGCAAGACAAAAGGATGCCAACATCTGCATTTGAACATGCAAATCAGCATATCAGTATGTTAAATGATATGCTGATTTGCATGTTCAGATTTCAGCATCCTTCTTTCTTTTTACCAGCATATTAAATGTTAAATGATCCAGAATCTGGAGGAAGATATTTCATACTCTGTGATTCTAAGCCAAAATGCTGAATCTTTTCTTCCAGAGACATTTCTGCCCCAATTTTTAGGGCAGTATCTATTCTATACTCAGTTCAGCAAAGATGATCTCGTGTTTTGCTGAAAACCTCAGATAATATAAAATTCACTGTGAAATAAGACTATGATCAAATGCCCCATTCTCTGCTCCTGCACCCTCACATTGAGTCTGTTTTCATGTTATTTATTTATTTTTACTTTGTGGCCAAAGTCCGACTTTCAGCCTTCGCATGCAGTCAGCAAAAGCTGAAATGCCCCAGTTTTACTCAGTATTCAAAAACTGTGCACAGAGTCCTGGCACTTAATCCTCCCTGTCCTACTTTCTTCCTTCTTTAAATCACCAACACTGCTGTGCTAAAAATATGCCTATATATCTCAAACTAGTTACCACCTACAGGGTACTGTCTGAACGAGCTACGGCTGCTAAAACCCAGTAGGTTGTCAACTTGATCTGTCTGTTCAGCCCGCCTAGAGGATATATAGCTTGACATGAAAATCAAAAGGTGTTTTGGAAAGGAACAATGCTGAGGCTAAGAATGTAAAAGTCCACAAAAGCAACCCTCAGAATCGGATGCATTTACAACCTAATATATGACAGGGCAATTCTATTTCCTCTCTTCTTGAACAGCACTTAGAATGTAAGGACAGCAGAGGAGCCCTGCTGGATCAGGCCACAGCCCATCTAGTCGAGCATCCTGACCGCGGTCACACCCTCACTTTAAACCTTCTTCAGTAGATCTTCAGGTCTGACTGCTCACCCTTTCACATTTTTACCACTTTATCTGTGAGCTTTCCATTCAGGAATGTCCTAATGGAAAGTGGAAAGGCCACAAATAAAATGCTTAGAAATGAAAAGGTGTGAGCAGTCAGAGGGACCGAAGAAGGTTTAAAGTGAAGATGGGAAGTGCACGAATATTCATAACATTCATTGTTTGTACAAATTTGGATGAATTCAGACTTTCATACATGAATAGAATGTTACAATATTTGTACACTGACTTTCATACGAATAGTTCAGACATTTGTTAAACCGGGGATGTGGGAAAGCGACGGCGCCAGAGTGCATTCGACACGGATTGAGAGCATAATAAAAGTGAATTCAGGTCAGATTTTATGCTTTCAGAGCAGATTTGTTATGGGATATGTCTCGGATGCGTATTTGTTTGTATCTGATATGTATTCATTCATATCCAGTACATATTCATTTGTATCAGATATTCGTACAAACTTGTATTTTATTTGTTTGTTTCTTTGTATTTCTATCCCATCCTATACCCGGAGTTCTCAGGGCTGGTTACAATATTTTATTAATCTTAGACAGGTCCCTGCCCTCAAGCTTACAATCTAAAGAGACAAGATACAAAAGGAAAATGGTGTGGGAGGGAACAGGGACACTCTTAATGATAATGATATTACATGCAAATTAAAATGAGATTCTTAAAGATCTTAACTTGACCAGATATGAAACAACTTAAAACCTTTAAAGGTGTATTGAGAAGAAAAACAAGTCTTTAAAAACATGTCTGTCACTTTCAAAAGGAGACTACTTTAGGTAAAACAAAAATTAAAAAAACACCGTGCTGCATAGATAATGCAGATAGTTCATTATCCGACCAACAGCCAAAAGCAGGTACTTGAGGTGTTCAGTTCCAATTCTTCAGTTCATTTCTTATTGCTGGAATTTTCATCTTTGCACCAAGATGGATACATTTGTATTGAATAGAATTTTACCACATTCGAAAGTGTCTGTTCGTATAAATACAAATTTTTGAATATTCAATTCATTACAAATCGAATATCAGAAAACACATTCAGGCTAGAAATGTGCATGAATATTCGTAGGCATTCAAAATCCAATAGAATGTGCTGAATTTCAACATTCGAACTCAAATAAAATGTTCCGAAATTCAAATGTAAACATTTGAATTAAATTTCAAATTTCAGATCTATTTGTTCAAATTACCCGGACATTCGTTTGTGTACACGTTTGTACACAATGTGTACTTGAAGATCTGCATCTTTCCCACATCTGTACGTATTTGTACAGATCCGTACAGGACAAAAATGGGTTGCATACAGGTTGTGTATGGATGCATACACATGTGGGGGAGATGCATATAAGCAAATACGAATGTTGTCATTTGTATGTACAGATTTGAATAAAAAAATTGAACAAAAAGATTTGAATTTGGTAAATTCAAATTGAATCTTGTTAAATTTGAATGTAAAAGATTCAAATCAAATCAGATTTTTGGGTATTCGATTCAAATAAAATGTCAAAAAAAACATTCGTGCGTATCCCTAATTCAGGCACGTCCCTAACATACCCCCAGCCTCATACAGAAACCCATCATTCTCAAACAGAAGACTTGCTCTCAATTCCCTGCAAATGGACTTTAAGAAAAAGAAGAGTTGGCTTTTCTACTCCACTTTTCTCACCCACTTAAGGGGACTCAAAGTGGCTGAATAAACCTTCTGCTCTTCTTCCCACAACAGACACCCTGTTAGGTAAGTGGGGCTGTGAGATCTCAGAAGAGAGCTGTGACTTATCCAAGGTCACCCAGATGGCTTCGTGGGCGGGGGGGGGGGGGCGGAATTGAACCCAGTATCCCCTAATAACATTCAGGCTCCCTAACCACTAAACCAAATGTTATTTGGTTTAATGTTATCCTGCCTGTCTCCCCAATACAGAGGTGGTCCAAGGCATCTGCTGTAGTAGCCATTGTCTAACCCTTTCTGAATGCTATCCAAACTGGTTCCTGTCACCATCCATTTTGGTAGTAAATTCTACAGAATGGTCACCCTCTGGGTGAAAAAATATTTCCCCTTCTCAATCCTAACTCTCTTGTTCATCAGTGTCCTAGAGTGCCCCCTGGTTCTAATATTGGGCAATAAAGAAAATATTTTTTTCTCTATCCACCTTTTCCATGCAGTGCATGATTTTATATGCTTCAATCATGTCGACTCTTAAATGCCATTTTTCAAAGGTGAAGCGGCCTAGATGTTAAAGCCTGATTTTGTAAGTAAGCTGTTCCAGCCCCTTGATTATTCTTTTTACCTTTTCTGCCCTTTTCCCTGTTCCACAATTTCCCTTCTGAGGTGTGGTGACCAGAATTGTACACAATATCCCAAATGTGACCTCACCACAGATTTATAAAGCAGCGTGCTGACTTGGTGTTCTTCCTTGTTCTTTGAAGCAATTCTTGGTGTACTAGTTCTCTCAAACCATATGAACAAAATAGTAATAGCCATATAAAATATGGGGAAAATAATAACCATGTACCACCAACAGTATGAGCATCCCTGGAAGCTGGTATGTGACTCTGGAATCTGGCAACCACCATTCCCACCTTCTGATAATTGTTCCAAAAGGGAAGGCACAACCATTTTAAGTTTCATGCTATTGTTAGAAGTAGCCAATAGAAAGAAGCAGTGGGCAGACTAGCCAACCTATTTGAACCAAATTAAGCTGAGCTTGAGCCAGTTTGGTGACCAGACATGTCTGTGATACCATGATTCAGTTCACTGCAACCCACTTACCTGCAGTCCAATCCAGTGCAAGGGCTAGTCCTCTTCTCAACAATTTCTTCCATATGATGGAGCCGAAAAAAGAGGTCCCAACTCCTTCCTGAGGTGCACTATCCACATTAGAATGGAGCATGGCCCAATCTAAGTGTCCAAAGTGATTATCTACACCCAGGACACCAGTAAATCTGTTTCTACAGGCTTATTGGTGACCCAGGTGCCACTAGACTGCCCCAGAGAGGCACGTGGAAGACCACACACCTCCCCCTGCCATTTTAACAGGGGGACCCATTTCAACAGCACACCAAATTGTCCTCTAAAATAGATTCCCAGGAGGAACTGAGGCTGGGAACTTCAGTTCCCAACATTTGACAAACCTGAAGTAGGTCTGGAGATCACACGACCTCCAGATTCAATACAGAATGGCTGTCCTGGAACAGCTCCAGACTGGCTTAGTAAGTGCCAAAATGGATATAAAAGGTAGTTAATTATCAAGTGCCTATATAATCAACATTAAACAATTAGCCATTTTTCACAAGTTTTTCCAAGTGAGATTCATGTGTTTCTGAGACAACCACACTACTTGGGAATTAATGATATCATCTTACCTGTCTCTGAGTCTGTACTCCCTCCCCTTAGATGGAGAGATCAGAAATCTTCTGACTTCCCTTGGAATTTGCAGGGTTCAGTGTCTGGAGCATTTGACAGAATGGATTACTCATTAATAGATGAGAATGATTGTGCATATATTAACCACTCCATTCACTAGCTTGCATGAAAAGATCTATACTGGAAATAAAATACCTCACTGAATTAAAAATAACAGTACCATACTGTATCCCTGCAGGTACACTGAAGTGAAAGTTCTAATCCAAAAAAATAAAAGAAGATCCCAGGGGAATGAAAATAATTATACCCACCCCCATATTTTCTAAAATCAAAGGTTAAACAGAGACCACTAGCAAGTATCAAGGAAAGCCAAATTAAGGCATGCTTTGGCAATCTAGGGTGTTTTTCCACTGTCACTAAAAGTACCCATTAAGTACCCATTAATGGGTATGTAATGGCATTTTTGTACCCATTAATGGGTATGTAATGGCATTTTTGTACCCATTAATGGGTACTTAATGGGTACTTCTAGTGACAGTGGAATAACACCCCTAGAGTGGAAGGATGAATGAGGAAGTAAAGAACCTTTGCTAACAAAATCCTAATCTAAGCAAGCAGCCATGACCAAGGTTATCAGTGTCATGTCATGTAGGGGACTGAGGGGCGATGGTTCAATGGAAGAGAGGACCAGAAGAGAGAAGGAACATTCCAGCGGAGCAGAGGACAAGGGGTTTTGAGCTAAAGCCAAGCTTTGTTGTTGAGTTAGACTGAGCAAGCCATCTATAGGTGAAGACAGCAAGCTTGTGAAATTAAGGGGAAGAGCAGCTCATGGCTCTGGAAGGACATTACAGCCCAGCAACCAGATCAGTAAGGCTTCAGTGGCCAGATGCTGCATTCATAGATCAAAGAGTACTTGACAATCAGGAGTGGAAGATCAATCAGTGGAGGTGAAAGGTGTTCGTGAGAAAAGAACCATACCTGGCTGGTCTTGAGTTGCTATTTTCAAACTCTGCTAATCTGATGGGCTGAGACTCTGCTGTTGGAATCCAGCCCAGTGGGAGGGAGAAGGAGACCAATAGGATTTTTGGAGCAGTAACTTTGAACAAAGGAGGTGTAACCCATGAGTGGAGACTGAGAGTTCCATTCAGATGAATGTAGAAAGGAGGGGTTAGGTGAGTGGCAGGAAAGAAACAAAGGATGAGTGTGACTTGAGAGGATACTGGTTATATCATATCCTGGACTTATGACCTGGCTCAGTGTGAACAATAACTCAATTAGGTAGGACAATAGGTGTGATTGGGACTTGCTCAATTCCATTCAACATTCCTGGAAGGATATCTCCAAATATTAAAAGTAAATAAAGGCTGGTTCTGTTGCACCTTTTCTTTCTATTTATCTTGGTACAAAAATTCCTGTGTGGGCACTAGATTTATCTTGATTGGATTTCTCCTGATCAGCTAGTCTTTCTGTATGTAAAAGAGGTCAGATTGCTAGCTTCCTGGTAGCAGCTTGTCTTTGTAACTTTGCAGAACATTCACAGATTTGCTTTTTTAAAAGGGAATTTTAGAAGTATATTTTCTTTAAAGTATGTTTTATATCTTTATTATGATCTGGTACAGATTCCAATATTCCATAGTCCTGAATCTGTATGTCCAGCCTGCAAGCCAATAATAGTAGGCCAATCATAACTTCCATACATAGCCAAAGGTATATATACCTGGAAGAGTCTTGTCTAGGCTTAGAACAACCTTGGGTGTGAGGGATTCTGGGAGCACAAGGCTGCAAGTCTATTTATCCACAGGCTGTCTTCTCCTTCTCCTCCTTTTTCTTCCTCTGAGCTACAGCCTGCTTATCTCTCTGTCTCAAATGATTAAAAAACTCTGCCTTACTCCCTGTTTTGAAGAACTTTTCCTTCCTTCCTTCCTTCCTTCCTTCCTTCCTTCCTTCCTTCCTTCCTTCCTTCCTTCCTTCCTTCTGTAGGTGAATGAATGAATCCAGAAATAGGTCCCCAATTATGAAACCTTTACAGAACTCTTGGAGAAAATCTTGTATCACCTCCACACACGCACACTAGCATGCACATTGGAGCACTCTAAATTGACTCATACTGTATGATAGCATGCTATAATTAGTTTGGTTTAAAAATTCATTTATTTTTATTCCAAGCTCTGGCCTCCAGTTAGAGCTCCCCCACAGAGCCAGCTTCCTACCCATGATCTTACAAGTCTGAATGGAAGTTCACCCTCCCATCCCTTATTGTTCAGTTCATTACTATGGTCATATTTTATTTTATTTAGTGAGAATGGAATTAAGGATTCTTGTCCTCTTGTCCTCTTCCTCATACATAGGAGAGAGACCTGCTTGGTCCACACCTAGGCCTATAGAAGCTATTCCAATAGTGATCATGGTTGGTGAGCAGAGATGTGCCGAACCAGTTCGAATCTGAACTGGTGAACATGAAGTGGATGTTCAATAGTTCAAATTAAATCTAAACTGCTTGCCAGTTTGAGAGGGCATGTTCAAATATGAACTAAACCATGGAATGTTCACATAAACTGGCCAAACCTCATCTTGAAGTAACTGTGAAGGCTGTGACTGGGCTGCTCCACAACTATTGAACATGGGGATGGCCACACAGGCTGGGAGCCACTCCAGAATGGAAGCAACTTTGCAGTGTGTAAATACTCCAAGCTAGAGCATTCCCGGGTCATCCTCATCTTCAAAAGGCCCTGATCTTCACTTCCATGGGACATTGTCCTGTGGAAATTAAGTGCAAAACCCTCTGTGTGCATGTGTGTGCGCATGTGTGG